>CAMAPF010000033.1:0-4800000 GCA_945859915.1 Cuscuta epithymum | reverse complement strand
AGTACTTCAATATTCTTCTGAAGAGCACACAGCAGCTTCAACGACCGTCCACCGTCCGCAGCAGGTTCGACGACAAGGTCCGCCGTCTGCAGCAGGTTCGACGAGGAGGTCCTCCGTCTGCAGCAGGTTCGGCGACGAGGTTCTCCGTCTGCAGCAGGTTCGACGACGAGGTCCGCCGCCGTACGCATCAGCTTCGACAACGAGGTCCGCAGCTTCGACAACGAGGTCCGCAGAGTACGTCGTCCCCAGCAGCTTCGAAGAAGAGGTCAGCGTCCGTCCGTCGACCCACGCCGCGCCACCGACCTGCGATGACATCGGCCCACTTCCTACCGCTGCTCTGCCACCGTTGGGGACTCTGAATTTGGACATTGTTGCCGGCAGAATCGTAAACTAGGTCAGCAGCTTAATCTGAATTTGGACATTGTTCATAATTTCATTTTTGTTTTGTTTTAGGGCTAGCTAAATAATACGATAGTATTCCGATTTTTCCATTTTCTTTTTTTTGGCATATTCGGCTAATTTCACATCTATTTGATTTTATTTTGATTTTAGTTTGACTTTTATATAACAGTATAAAGCAGAGAATCTAGCTAAATTTTCACATCTATTTGATTTTACTTTGATTTCACATCTATTCCGAGTATATTGTTTTAGGGCTCATCAAACCATCCTCAAAAATTTTGTGATATAGTTTAGTTTAATTGAACCTTGTAAATGTGAATAGTTTAGTATAATTGAATTTTATTGTTGAATTTTGTTAAAGTATTATTATAATTATTGTTATTATTATTTGAAAAGTATATATATAATATTTGCTTTAGTTGCTAATTTTTTATAGTTTAATATTATCCATTTTATTTATGTTGTTATGAATGCTTTCAGGATTGGAATTCAAGAACTTATGTTTGAATTCAAGAACTTATGTTGGAATTTACTCTTTGGGTTATACCTATAAAACCCTAATCGTCCACCTTTTTTCTCTAACACTAGCCTCTAGTCTTCAACCCTAATCGCATGACCGCATTCAATTCCCCAACTAGCCATCCAGCCGCACGGCTGCCGCCGTGCCCCTCACCCTGCTTCCTCTCGCTTTCGTATACCACATACGACGCCTAGCTAGTGTGTGGCTTGCCTTGTACCCGTCATTGATGCCCTGAGGTGATGTCGTAGGCCAAGGAGGCGCACTGGTCCATGTGCGGCTGCAACTATAACCACCACCGCCTTCAAGGTCAGACGCTCCAGGAATCTACATAAGAGGAAGACGCAGTAGCTCTACCAACCCTCCCCTGCCATCATGCTTTTGACCAATTTCGTATGGAGGGCCATCGTTTGTGGTTAATCAATTTGGGGTTTGTGGGCTTCTTTTGATTTTTTTTTTTTTGTGAAATTAAGGTTTTTGGCATTGAACATGGGATTGGAGGAATTGGGGAAATTACATAAAGATAGGTTTGGAGCAATTTGTTGGGCACGAAAAAAGAAGATGCTCTGGATCCGTTACTAGCTTTGGCCCTCCATTTTCATTCTTGCTTTTCTATTTTTGAAATTAGAAGTTTCTAAAATTAGAGTTTGTGGTCATTAAATATGGGCAGTGAATGTGGGTAGTAAACATGATAGAATGATAGATATTGTTGAGTAAGGTGAGTGAATTTAGGATTTGTGGGCAGTAACCATGAGCATTGACATTGATAGTGAACATATATGACAATAAGTGGTGAGATCGATGACAGTGAATATGGCAAAATATATGTTGTACATGACATTGAATGAATGCATTAAGTGAGTTTGTTATGAAGTGATTATGACACTTGATACAGTAACACAAAGCAGTAATGCCGCCATGAAACACAATATACTTAATTAGATGTAAAGTAATAAAATTATGGAAAAATTGAAAATAATAATCCCAACTATTGCCGGTCCGCTGATAATAATCTCAGTTATTGATTATTTTTGTATAATCCTAACTATATGAACCGTCCGCCAATAATGGTCCATGACCAAATATTAGCTCCTATAACAAGTGAATTTTAAATAGAAATTAATAGTAAAATTAAAAGTTGGGATTATTTTATAGGGATTACTTGTTACTACGTATATCTTTTCTCATCCACTTTAAAAACTACATGAATTTATTTATAGGGACCATTATTGGCAGAAGGTCCCTAAAGTTCGGATTATTCTTAAATAATCGATAGTTGAGATTATTATTAGCGGACCGCCAATAGTTAGGATTATTACTATAAATTTTTCCTAAAATTATTAATTATAGTAAAATAAAACTATAAATAATTAATTTCCTAAAGTGAATGAGAAGAGAAAATAAATATTATAAGTTATTTACGCATAATTATAAGTCACCGAAATATTTTGAGAAGAATTTTTAATAGTTGGGATTATATTGAGATAATTGATACTCCCTCCGTCCCTATATTATCTCCTCCTTTGACATTTCACACAAATTAAGATAGTGGGATTTGTGTGGTGGAGAGTTGTGCAGAGGAGAGAGAAATGTGTAAGAATGTGTAAGAATAGTTGTGAACCACTAGTTCTTTACCAAAAAGGGGAAAAGGAGATAATTTTGGGACGGAGTACTTTAGATTATTTCAAGCAAATCAGTAATAATGTGTAAGAATGGTTGTGAACCACTAGTACTTTAGATTATTTCAAGCAAATCAGTAATAATTGAGATTATTCTTGTCCATTTTTTCAATAACATAATCACACACTTTTAAATAAAATACTCCCTCCGTGCTTCAATGTTTGTCCTACTTTCCCGAAATGGATGTCCCAAAATGTTTGTCCTACTTTTTTCTTTCCTTATTTGTCAAACAAATCTTTATCAAACAGTGTCAAACAGTGTCAAATGTTTGTCCTACTTTTTTCTTTCCTTAATTGGAAAACAAATATTTATCAAACAATGCAAAACAGTGTCGTTACAGTGTCAAACAGTGTCGCTACAGTGTCAAACAGTGTCGCTACAGTGTGAAGTCAAATTCATTCTCTTAATATCTGTCAAGTCAAACTAGGGCAAACATTTAGGGACGGAGGTAGTATGTATGTTTTTTACACAACATTGAGTCGACGGGTGAATATAATTGATCATGCAATTTATTAAAAATATTTGGGATTTCATAAACTATCTAAAAAATTATAACAATCTCACATATAATAATGATTTACAAAAAGGAACATCAATTATATGCACTTTGGACACAAGCTCCCGCACCTTACCCTAGCAATTCAATCTCCCGGTAGGTAATAATGTCAAGTTGTCAACCATACATAGTAGGGGTGTACATAATGATTTGGTTTAACCGAACCGAACCGTACCAAACCGAACTAAAGCGAACCGAAACCGAATCGTATGCAATTTGGTTTGAGTTTGGTAGTATTTCTTCCAAACCGTACTAAATCGAAATCGATAAAAAACGATCAAAACTGAACCGAACTAAAGAAATTCAAAAAGTCCTTCATATTTTATTAAAAAATAACAAATCCAAACCGAACCGAACCAAAAAGTAGTACGGTTTTTGTTTCGTAATAGTTCTCCCAACCCGTTCCAAACCAATAAAAACCGAACCGAAAACTGATATGCCCACCCTATACATAGTGCATGTTCAGTAGGCATAAGTTTCTACCTTTTAGTTTTTGTACTATTTAAAGAGTCTTTAAAAGTTTTTAGTTGTTTGTTTGACATGTCAATTTTTAAGAACTTTTTCAAAAATAAAAAATCTGTTTTTAGATGCTACAGTGTTTAGAATATGAGAAAAGTCTGTAACTTTTAACATTAATCAGTCCCGACAACTTCTATATCAAATATAACTAAATCAAACGATTAGCTTTTTATCGAGCATAATAAATAACCACTAATTTTTTTATTTAAAATCTTTTCAGTCGAAGTTAATAACGTAGGTTATTACAACGTCACCCATGGGAACACTATTTATTAAGTAGGGAAATGCTTCTTGTACACACATTTGTACACACCCTTATACACACTATAAAAGGTTTAATTTTTTTTACCTCCGTTCCTTTTCTTTTACCCTTTCTCATCCCACTCCCTTCTCTCGCACCCCTTCTCTTACGACACATCCATTCTCGGCTTCTCCATCTCACCTCCTCTCTTCTCTTTCTTCTTTTCTTCCTTCTCATTTCACTTTGTTTTCCCTTTCAAAACCCCAGAAATAAACTTTCAGGTGGTCACCTCTCTTCGAGTCCGAGCCCATCAACGGTGTGTTTGCAGCTGGAATCGGTGCAGAAGGCGAGGGTGAGACGGTCGATTTGCACCGCTCGAACAAGAAGCCGCCATCAACTAGCCCATAAATTGAGGTAATAGCCTATTTGATTTTTCTACATGCACTTTAGGTTTTTTTTTTAATTTCTGATTATTTGTGTATCATGTTTGGTATACCACTGATTAGTTGAATATTAAGAGAATGTAGGGTTAACTATTGAAATTTTAATTCAATTACTCCATTTCACATTTATGCTCATAACATGTCTGTTGAAATTACTCAATGATTTTTTTTTGTTTAAATCCAAGACTTTTACTCTCCTTTCTTGTTATTTTGACTGGTCCTTTTTTGTTAATTTGTTGAAGATTCTAATTTTCTTGTTTCCCAATTTGAATAATGATATAGTTATTTTTATTGACTATTTTATTAGCCTATTATGCATTTACAAGTTTACGTACTAGTTTACTAGTGAAATGTTGGCTGCTAAACTTTATTGTACATGGATGAATCCACATAAATATGTTAAATGAATGGTTGAAGCCAAATTTGAGGTTCTTAGCATGTCAGGACAGATGAGTGGAATTGTATAAATGACAAGTTATCTTATTAAAGGGGAGCACTTGATACAGAAACAAATAGAACTTATAGAAAACACTCGGCTTATTATGTTTTTACTATTTTATTAGTGAAATGTTGGCCTCTAATATATTTTGAATATTAGAAACATAAATATAAAATACTCAGCATCATGGATAAACATTATTCTTTTATTCTTAGTTTGGTGTTATAATGTTCTTTGATATTTAGTTGATTTTAAATTTCTTTTTTTCGATTTCAGATTATTGTTTTTTGACTATTGTAGTATTTTGCTTAGATTTGCTTCATTCCAATGGGCTGTAATTAGTGTTTGAAGTTAACTCTTCTTCTTGACTTTTTTTTACAGATTGATCAAGTGTACAATGAGATAATGATGATATTCCTCTAAGAGAATTAGGGTTTCAGGAGATTATTTGGGGGTTGGGAGTTCAACACTATCATTAGGTGAAACACAACCAAATGCAGCCGAAGTCCACGATGATGATACTGTTGATGCCGATTTAGTGCGTAAAGAAGTCAGAAATGGTGAAACATATGATAAAATTGAAAAGGGGAAAGTGAAATGCAGCATAGAGGGCATAAACTTCCATTTTCAGTAAGCCTAAGTGGTGGCAATCAGAGGAATTTGATTATTAGTTTGAAGGCCTTAAGAAATTGTTAATCGTTGATCCAAAAAAATTGTTAATCAATAGGACCAATAGTTTGCTAATACTCAAAGTAATACCCTACTTGGACGGTTCTCCCTGATTTGACAAGTTTGCATATGGAAGAGAATAGTGTAAGTAGAGGGATGTTTCTGTTAATCTTAGGCTATAGTACATGTGTCTTTGAAACTTATGATGCATGGCTTTTCATTATAAAGATGGTGTTTCTTGGTAAAAAATACGTAAATTAGAACATGATGAGTTCTTGTTGTTATATCAGATTAGAGTAGCACACGTGATTTTGTATGTGATTAATTGTGAGTTTGTGACAAGGAGGAGTTTCTAAGCAGAAGAATAGAAAATGTGTTATTTTATCTTCTCTAGCTCTCTCCGTTCTTTCTTTATTTCAATATGCTCTATTTTTTGTTTGTAATTATGAGATCAGAATTGTTCATTTAAGTATGTACTTCGCAACTTTTTTGGTCGATGCAATAGAACATACATATAGTAGTTGTTGGTCCCTGTTTCTATTCTAGAAATATAAATAGAGCTTATAGAATGAAACCTTCCATTGATAGAGAATGAGTTTTACAGAATGATATTTCAAGGCAGCGTAAACTCTCTCTAGCTCTAGGCTATTGCGCAAGGAATTTCTGGGAAGGCCTCTGATCCCATTCCCTTTAAGGCAATATTTATATGCCTAGGGAATGGGTGATGTGACCTAAGTGTGATTGGGCCATTTAATGGAGGTGGCCCAAATGCACACATTACAAGGCTTTACCTAAAATAACTAGTCTAATAATAGTCTATTAATTAGACTAAATGCAACACAAATACACTTAAGTAAGACATGATTTAACACCATAAAATATCTCTAACAATCTCCCCCTTGGTGTTCAATCTTGTTTACTCAGCATTGCAGCGCGGGTATCTTTGTGTTTGTGTTGCTTCATCAATGTGGAGGAGAGCATAGATGAGATTTGTTGAGTTGCTCCTCGTTTATCTTGATCTTCAATGCAGTTCAGCTTCTTTTGTCTTCTTGGAAAGGCTTCATGAAGAAATCCTTACAGTCTTCCCCTTGGTGTTATTGATTCAATTTGTTCTTTGATGCCGGGGGTTGAGGGATTCTTCAAAATCTTGCTTTTAGTCCTTGCTTTCCAGAAACTGCTCTTGATCAGCTTGAATGAAGTCATATGGCGCCTCTAGAATGAATGTTCTGAAGAGATCTAGGTGCACAAGGGATTCATCTTCAATATTTGATCATCCGACCTCTGTATCCTCCAGAATGTAGCCTTTTCTGACTGTTTGATCATGAATGCTTTTGAGGAACAGTTGTCGGTGGCACAGCGGAAAATGATGGTTGACTTGTGAGCATGGATGACCTTTAGATTTGAAGCTGACTTGGCAGTTGATGAACATGAGAGAGTAGAGAGCCATTGTTTTTGAGCTGGAGGAGAGAAGTGTCCGAGAATGATTTTTGAGAGTAAACAGCGTGTGGACCACTCTCCCCCTTTATGACAATCCAATGAATTGAGATGTCTTGCCTTTATTCTTTTATTCTGGAAAATTGAAAATGCAAAAAAATGAAAAGATAAGAACCGGAGACACTGTGGTGTTCCGTGGACACAACATCAGTGTAAACATTGATGTGTGGCCTGTATATAATGATAGAAACGTTGTAACTCTAACAGGACTTCCAACCAATCATTGTGAAACATCTGAAGTAGATGTCACTCTGGTTGTTATGGCATGATCACTAGGATCAGCATAGATAATTGTAGCCCCCCGGGATCATGTAGACACCCGTTATCATCACTATAGAGATGAACTCTAAATGATGGCCTGAAAATGTTGGTGATTTCTATGTTGCAACATCAGGACTTCCATCCAATCATCGGTCTGCATCTATAGAAGATGAGCCTATGGAAGTTCTCGCATGGTCACTTGGACCTGCAACTGACTCTAAAAATGTGTCTGTGTCCTAGAAAATTCAAAACATTTAGGAGTAAGATAACTAGACACAACGTGATCAATGAAAGTTCAGTGGCATGGGGCTGAGGGCCACTGTAGTCAGTATCAGTCGCCTCAGAAGGAGACGGTGATAAGAGATGAGGTTCCCCGTGAACAGTGACTAAACACCTGTCTGTTGGGAGACAGGTGAGTGGTCTAGGGTAGGGTTGTGCACGCGCTGTTTGGACAAAATGCAGCGACTTCTACCTGGGATCTGAATAAATTCAGTCCTGAACCTATGTGGATTGTCCGGAGTATTTGAGTGACTGGGATTGATTCCTTGATTGATAGCTCATTTGAGGTAGCAGTTTTGTCATTGATTATTGTCTTCTTGCTCATCAGAGCCTTCTGCTTCCTCACTCATAATATTCACTCATTTACTCACTCTCAGCTTTGTCCCTTGGGTAGGCTTAGTTGGGTTTACTAAGCCATTGGGACTTATCTCTCATTGATCTTGTTTATTTTCTCTCTGCGTACTCCCCCTCAACTGGAGCACTGAGTAGGATGCCTTTGACGATGTTTGGCGCTTGGGAGGAGAACTTTGAAAACCCCCCCTTAAAATTTGCATCCTTGAGAGAATTCTTGCATTTAATATAGGTTGTTTGGGGGTTCAAGTTGGGGTTGTTGGCTAGATGAAGCACCATGCTCGAGTATCCGTTGCCTCTTATTCTCCCCCTCATGAGGAGCCGAATCATTGGAGTCCTCATGCAAATGTTTGTGACCACGGAGACTGTCATGGCATGTGCTTTCTGTTTCAGGTACTACAAAAAGAGCTCTTTGTTTGTCAGTGAGTGGAGTTTCTTCATTTTCAAGAATTCTCGCTAGCATAATGGATGCTAGGTCATCGAATGGCATTGTAAATGGGATAGGATAAGGATTGGGGTGAGTTGCTGTTGGGAGTGGGAGGATGAGGGTTGAGTTAGGGTTTGATGATGTCATTAAGAAGCGCCGGGGTGGTCCTGAATTCCTATGCCCGAGCGGTTATTGCTTCGTGCACCCATGGTTTAATGGTGGAATCCAAGCAACGCTGCTGAATGACTGCAAGGTCGGTAGGGTTAGGGTTGTCCGGTTACAGGGGTAGTAACCGTTGTCACAACATCAGTAAAGTTTACTGGTGTGTGGCCTGCAGATAATAATTGAGTTATCTGTTGAGCGGCAGGACTTCCGATCATCATCGAAGTATCTCCGATCGTTGTTGACAGGGAAAGTGGACCTGTAGAGTGAGGTGGTGTGAAAAGTGTATGTGTCCTAGCAAATTTGAAAATGTAGGGAGTGTGACACCTAGACTCAATGTGATAGAAGAAAGGGTAGTGGCCCGGGGCGATAGACCACTATGTACATCCTTAACTGCTCCGTAAGGGGGCAGAGAGGTGGGTATAAGATCCCCTATTGTTGAAACTACTACCTGTTGGGAGGCAGCAGAGTGGCTAGGTGTGGCTTGTGAATGCGCAGTTGGACTCGGTGCTGCGTCTTCTACTCGGAAACTGAGAAAGTCAGCTTCTGCTCCTATGGGGTTAGTCCGGTTTACTACATCTAGGTCTGTACACTCGTGAAAAAAGGTTATTTCTACCGCCAGGCTGCTTGCGGTTTGTATCCTCTCAATAGGAATGAATGATGAGGAAAGATGTCATTTTGATGCTTGGAGCGCGTCTCACTTATGATAATTACTTCTTTGTTTGTCTGTGAGTAAAACTCCTCTCTTTCTGTTGCCGTGGGGAGCCTGATAATGAGTCGGCGTTTTTGTACCGGAGGCTCCCTGGCTTGATTAGCGTTGTCGTTCGCATCATCATTAATCTCATCATCCTTGTTGACTTTGTTGCGCTTGTTAGCCTTGCTACCGGAGCCCTCATCATCAGCGTTTATTGTTATGGCTACGCTTGGCGAATCATGGGAAATCTCCTCAGCAACTTGGGGTTGGCCCTCAGCAGACGTAGTCTGATCATCATGGGGCCGACTTGCCACTGGTCTTTGTGGCTGGGTAGAACTCTCAGGACCCTCACTATCTCTCGGCCGACTCCCTGGGGTAGGCTCAGGGGGGTTTATCTGAGCCATAGGGAGTATGATATTGTTCTTCTAGCAGTAGCGTCAGACAGATGGATCATTCAGATTAGCTAGCTGCAACAGAGACACAAGTCTGGTGAATGGTAAGAGTGTAGGATCCTCAGTCACCATTTGAATGTACTTGAGGGATGGAGTGCTGACGTTCTCAGAATCTCAGTAGATAGTCTTTGGTGGATAGTTGGAGTTGTTTTAGAGACACGTCGCATCAGCATAGAAAACCATCTCATATATGGTAGATGTTTGAATGGATCGATGTTTTTCTTCTTCCTGATGTTGTCCCATATCAGCGAGACAAAATCGTCGTTTTTGTTGAATGCCACACCATGGAAGGCAGTCAGAAGATAGATGATACACATGTCGAAGCTATTGTGTTTGGCAATGCAACACTTGTTCAAGGTTGCCATCAGAGTCCTCCATGGTTGTGGTAGTCTGTCGGGCTTGACCTGGGAGATGAGCTTGATCGGCGTAGCATGACCTAACGTGATCATTTCTTTCATGATGTCTTTTTATTGGCCAGTTCATCGTATTCACCTTGTTCTAGGATTTGGGGCATTCAGAATCTACAAATCCATCATGTTGTGCTACATAGACCTCTTCTTTCAGGTCTCCATTCAGAAATGCAGTCTTTACATTCATCTGACAGACGGTGAATCTTTTGTGAGCAACATAATCAAGAGATAATCTGATGGCCTCAATCCTCACCACTGGTGCAAAGGTCTCATCGTAGTCAATTCCTTCTTGTTGATTGTAACCTTTTGCTACCAGGCGGGCCTTGTTTCTGATAATCACACTGTCCTCATCCTTCTTGTTCTTGGATACCCATTTGGTGCCAATAATGGTTTTTCTGTAAGACATAGGCACTAGGGTCCAAACTTTCAATCTTTCAGACTGGTTCGTCTCTTTCTGCATCGCAATCACCCAATCCGGATCAGCCAATGCTTCAGTCATATTTGTTTATTTTTTCTGACTCAAGAAATATGAATATAAGCACTCATTGGCTGAAGCGGTTCTGGTACTGATTCCTTTTGATGGATCACCAATTATTAGTTCTGGCAGATGTGCCCTCGTCCACTTTCTCTCATGTTGTAGAGGTAGTGGAGTTATGACTGGATGATCTGGATCAGTGTATTCTCGATCTTGTTGTGTCTCTGGGGTTTATTGTGTTGCAATTGCTTCAGGTTGATCATTATGCGGGGTAGATGGTTCATATTCAGCTTCGTCATCTGTGTGCTCATCATCATTCTGAGTGGGAGTGAGTGTTTCCTCTGCGGTGGGAGCATATAACAGGAAGGTCTGAGAATTTGTAGCGGTTGTAGCTGGTGATGCACATGGTTGACTGTAAAAGTGCTCGAACAGAGAATCTAGAACCACGTGCTCATCCGATCTTGTCTCGTCTCCCTGTCCTCCTACTACAGAAGATGATTGAGCCTCTTCGTCTTCAGTAGCTTTCGGATCACGCTGCCCCCTAACATCCCTATCATTCATAATGTAGCACTTGTAGCCGAAGACGCAGATGAAGACAATGTTAGGGAGACCCTTGAACACAATCTCATAGGGCATCTTGTCGGATCATTTGTGAATCACCGTCCAGTTCTGTGTGAAGCAAGCCGTGTTGATAGCTTCAGCCCACATGAAATGAGGAAGCTTTTGACTGTATTAGCATGGTTCTGGCTGCTTCCACCAAGATCCTGTTCGATCGTTCTACGACACCCTTTTGCTTTGGTGTTTCAGCTACAGAGAACTGTTGTGTAAATCCCTGAGCTTCGTAGAACCCAGTTAACTCCTTGTTCTTGAACTCCGTCCCATTATCAATTCTAGTGTTTGGAGCATTTGATGCATGAACTCTTTGGTGTTGGTCACCTTGGTGTTGTCAATGGTGGGTTTCAGAATTCTCGCACCAGAGGCATCTCTTGCTTAGTTGAGTGTTCCCCAGAATTGTTAGAGATACACCCTTGGTGCTTCGGCAATTTTTGTTTAGGGCCTTCTAGATTTTGCGGCCTTTGAGAACAACCACCACGACATCCTTGAGTTGTCTTGATTGCTACTGGTTCTGCCATAACGTCCTTGGGTTGTCTTGCATTGATCCTTGATTTGCGTCAGGAGGAGAAAATTGTAACTCCCCCTCAGAATGTGCAAGGTGTTGTTTGTCACCCGGGGAGTAAAGTAGAAAACTCCCCCTTGATATGTGCTTTCTTCGTTGTAAGGCACCAGGAGGAGTGAAAAAGAGACACTCCCCCTCAGAATAAGCACTTGTTGTTTCTTCTTGGCATGTGTTGGTGTTGAGGTGTGCATTTGTTGATTTTCTGCTCAGTGGGGTAGTATACATGCCAATACTCCCCTTAATAATGTGCACCAGTTGATTGCTCACAGCTCTTCTCACCCGCCATGTGTGTGGAGCAATCGGATCAGGTACCACACATGACGGACCTGCAAAACAGATTAAGTGCGTTTTGGTACCCACCTCCAGATGGGTCCTTCCTTATCAACGTCAAAGAGATGTTTCAGCTTTTGTTTTATTTGGGACCCTAGGTCAGCTGATTGAGAAGTGTTTGGCATTCTTAATTTCTCAGCTTCGGCCTTAGGAACCCATTGTTGTTTGAACTTTGGAGCGAGAGAGGTTTCATTAATAGTGAGTGAATGTTCAGACAAATAATCTTTTAAAATTGTTTCCTGAGAGAGCCTTCTCAAGTGTTTAACTGAGCGAACCTTGAGGGGATACCTTAAACATGGTAATTTGTACTCCCCCTCAACGTTCACTTTCACAGAAGTTGATTTCTTTGGGCATCTCTGAACGTTCACATTCTTGTCTTTGTTTGATGAGGAATCAGACTCAAAACAACAAGCTTTCATTGATTTAACACAATTCAGAGAACAAGTACTGGAGCAGCGTTTCTTAATAGATGTCTTAGAACTAGAAAATTTAGGAGCCACTCTTTTAGCATTACTAGTCGAGGGTTCGCTTTGGAAATTCCTAGGAACACCACTTCTAGTACTGCTAGTTGAAAGCTCACTAATGCCAGATCTAGACTTATTCTTGGCATAAAACAAGGCACTCGAACGCTGATTCTTATTTCCTAGATGAGATTCTTCTTCTTTCTTCCTCCTTAACTTCTCCTTGATCCACTCTCCTCTCTTCTCAACTCTCTTCTTCACATGGTTTCCGGTCTGAGAAGGAGGCTCAAAGTGAGTGGAAGAAGTTTTAAAACTGTTGGTTGAATTTTCTAAACATTTTTCTGAGAAAGAGAGGGAAGAGGGTTGAGAAACTGTGATGGACTGAGAGGATGTTTTTAACATGGATATCTCTTTCAAAAGTTGATCTTTTTCTTTTTCTAAAACATGTTTCTCCTTTTCAAAAGATTCTTTTAACTCAGCAAACTTTCTCACAAGAGGTGGAATGTATGCTGGTTTGACTACAGGTTCTGAAGTTGAAGGTTCCTCTCCGTCTTGCACAGTTTTTTTTTCAGGAGCATAAGTTATAACTTCTTCAGCAGGAGTCAGGGGAGGTTCTTTCGTTTTGTAACTCTTGTTCAACTCTGTGTAGTCAAAAGGAATTTCGACACCAGCCTTTTTCTTTCTCTTTTCATCCTCGAGGGCATTCGTTTCTTCAGCTCCAGTGAAGGCCATGAGTTTGGTCAATCCTATTTTCATGTATCTAACATCATAGAGTTGTCTACAGTTAACCTTTTTCAGGTTCTGAGGATTGGTCAAACCCAGGCCCTCCTTGGCGTTATAGAAACGAGTGTCCTTAGGCTGGTTAAGGAAAATAGTCTGGTCTGTTTGGTCCCTCTTGGCTAACAGGTCTTCGAGTTCTTTAATTTTCGTGTACAAGGCGCCCCTCCTTTCCATAAGTACATTGTTAACACCAAAAAGTCTAATTCTTTCCTTTTCGGTAATTCTAAGCTTCTCTGTTAGTTCCTTCTCACTAGTGCTAAGTCTTTTATTCTCAGCAGTGAGCTTAGTGATGATTTTCTCTGAATTGATACGTAGTCTGTTATACACACTAAATCCCGTATTAAATTTTTCCTCAAGCTCCTTAATTCTATCGTGTGGGTCAGTTCTAGAGCAAGTATAAGCAAAAGGATTAGAAGTGCTTACAGCGCTGTCTGCATTCTTGTTTTTAACAGAGAGGGCAGTCACTTTATCAGCAGCGGTTGGGGCAGTCATGATTGATTGTTGAATGTTGATCGTTGACGTGTGGTTGATTGAAGTTTTTCTGCAGGTTAGTGGCTCTTGAAAATGTAGCTTTGACTTTGAGAAAAATTAGTCTTAACCTTGAGATTTTTGACTTTTTTTTTTGATTTTTTTTAATTAATTTTTTTTTTAATCTCAAGGTTGACTATTTGAAGCTTTGACAAAGTGTAGACCTTTGGTTTTAGAGTTTGACCACAAGGTTTGAATTGGGCTCAAAATTAGCTCTTGAAGTGGGTAAGTGCAAAAAGTGTACTCTTCCAAGGGAAGGGAAAAGTAAGCTTGTTAACTTATCCCACACCTAAACTCCAAGAGACTTTTGGAGCCTATATATATGGAGCACCCTTTCCTTAAGATTAAATGGTGTAGGAGAAGAGGGGAGCTCTCGCGCACATGGGATTTCGGCTTCAAGTTCAAAACTGAAAATTCGCACCCCCCCTGCGCGGGCGACCTGCGGACACGATAGCCGCAAAATTTGTCGGGTCTCAAAAGACAGTTTTGCCCTTTTTTCTCCTTTTTTTTAAAAAAAAAAAACCAACACTAGGTGCGGCAGTTTACTAAGATCGCGCAACACAAAAGGCCAATTGCGCACAAGGATCGATAGCGCATGTGAGTTCAGATCGCGCAACAGATTATTGCGCGCAGACCTTGTTCACCTGAATCGCGCAACTCGCTTTCTGCAGACAAATCGCAGAGGAGTCCTTTTGCGCTAAACTTCTTCGTCTTTTCAGAGGAGTTGCGCGAAATGCAGAATCGCTCAATTCCAGCTTAACCTGTACGCCAAATTTTTGGGAGCGATTTTTTTACAGAATGAATCCTTGCAATCCTAGGAGCACTTTCCTGTAAACATTTTCCTGCAAAAATAAGAACAAAAATAGTCCAGAAGATCGCTCAACAAGAAAAAAAACTTCGTCGATGAGTTTCGCGCAAAAATTTCTTCTGTCTTCAATCGATCGTTAAATTGCAGAAACTTCAATCGGTCACACGCTCGGCTCTGATACCAATTGTTGGTCCCTGTTTCTATTCTAGAAATATAAATAGAGCTTATAGAATGAAACCTTCCATTGATAGAGAATGAGTTTTACAGAATGATATTTCAAGGCAGCGTAAACTCTCTCTAGCTCTAGGCTATTGCGCAAGGAATTTCTGGGAAGGCCTCTGATCCCATTCCCTTTAAGGCAATATTTATATGCCTAGGGAATGGGTGATGTGACCTAAGTGTGATTGGGCCATTTAATGGAGGTGGCCCAAATGCACACATTACAAGGCTTTACCTAAAATAACTAGTCTAATAATAGTCTATTAATTAGACTAAATGCAACACAAATACACTTAAGTAAGACATGATTTAACACCATAAAATATCTCTAACAGTAGTTGTGTCTGTAGACAATTTTTGTGAGTGTAGAGACAATTTTTATACGAGTTTTGTCTATGTATAGACATTTTTTCAATTTTGAAAGTGAAATGTTTGTGACAGGTTTGAGGGGATGAATGTTTAAACCACACATATACAATGTAAATGGAGACAAACAATGATTTTCTACGTACAGACAAAATAAAAGAACACAAAGACAATGTTTAAAATATTAGCAAACAAAATTAACTAACACACAGACAAAGTTAAACCACGCACAAACAAAATAATCGAATGCACATGAAGTATCTAACCATATGTAATAGTCATTTAAATGGAATAAAGGGCTAACTGGAATTGTTTGTGAATAAAATATGAAGTGTTTGCTCATAGATAATAGCCACTATAGCGGGTTAATGGGGTAAGTGAAATTGTCACGCCCCGGACCCACCGGACACGTCAAGAACCCGGAGCCTTGGTTCTCCCATTTTCTCTTCTTTGCCTCCTCGGCATTCCTCCGCTTTCTTTCTTCCCATTCTTTCTCCCCCTTCAAGCCTTGCTCAACAACTTGACTAAACGTCATATTAGGCAATTGTGTTGCCCTCTCGCGTATGTCAAGGTCCAAGGCATCCCAGAAGTGGTTCACCATCTGGTTCTCATCACATATGTACTCCGGAATGAACTCGGCAAGCTCCCTGAACTTATGCTCGAGTTGCCTCACGGTATACTTGCCTCCTTGGGTCAAGTTGGTGTATTCCCTCCTCTTCAAGTTCACCTCGAAGTCGGAGTAGTATTGGTTAAAGAATTCTTGACGGAAGTTCTCCCAAGTGACTGCCTCACCATACTTCCCCTTGACGCCGTCCCACCACGTGGACGCCATTCCCTCTAGCAACCTCGTTGCCACTCTCAACTTCATGATCGGCGGCAGCTCCATGTCAAGAGCCGCTTCGTTGAATCTCTTGATCCACTCGGCCGCAATGGAGATGTCTCCCGTTCCATCAAACGGTTTACACCCCAAGTCTCTTGCCTCCTTGAGGTACTTTGAGATCCTTATTATCGGGACCTCGGTACCTCGATCATTCCGGGACTCTACATGTCCCCTAGAACCCACACGGCTTCCTCCCCTGGAAGCCCCTCCTAAAGCACGCCTTGCCCGGCGCCTTTGGCGATCCTGTTGGTATTGACGGAGCAGCTCCTCCATCCTTTCTAGAGCGTCATCATCGTCGCTCTCATCATCATCATCATATTCCCCATCATATGGGGTCTCAACTGGCTCGGTTCCCGGTTGATACGTCGAATCCTCCTCGGAATCGTATTGTTCATCGATTGTCTCCACATGACCGTCACTCACCGTTAACGAGTGACCCGCACGGTCCTGCCCACGAGACGCCCTCGATGCCCCTCGACTGCCATGTTGGGATCCTCCCCGTGCCTGGCCAGTCGGGTTTCTTCGAGTGACTTTACCGGTACGTTCCATTTCTGAAAGAGATAGAGATTGAGTCATTAGACCCGTATCAAATGTCAAATGACGGATAGGCACTTAAAGACATCCCTTGGCTCAAATCGCCGCCATGCCAATTGTTAAGGGTACCATCTTAACAATTAGAGACCTTGCAACTCAAGTACCAAAAGTTCTATAAGTACAAAACTTTATGCTCATGGTTTTCAAAATCATTTTCAAAAAGGATTTTGAAGCTTCATTATGAAGTTTACGGACTAAGGCTCTGATACCAATTAAATTGTCACGCCCCGGACCCACCGGACACGTCAACAACCCGCCGTACAGTACGAATAGTCAACCGCAGTCCAACTCATCCATACTATACTAGGCGTCATGAATATCATTCACAATAGTACATCCATAAACAATCATAATGTAAAATAATTAATTAAAGCAGCGGAAACATTTAATAAAGTGTTTATGCCACACTTTGGCGGACATGGGCATACAAGCCCTCAAATAATTATTCAAAAATAATACCCATGAGCATTAATTTAGTGTTTAAAAATAGAACGGAGGAAGCACGAACCACGTCTTCTCTCCCTGAGCTCCCCGAAGCAACGGGTGATGGTAGCAAGCTTTACTCCCTACCTGAAACTGTGAGGTGGCCTCCCCCGTGAAGGGGAGGTCAGTACTTGGAAGCATTTGACAAGTACAATGACAACTATACTAAGTATAATCAAAGTTTCAATTTCCAAGACCCTCACATAGGGTGATAATATAATATAGGTCATAACCCGTGGTTACCCTCTTTGAAAATATACTTACTTTATATATAAAGTCAAGTAGTCGGCCCGAAGACCCATGTTTTACCTTGAAAACGTTCAACCCTTTCCCCGTGACTTCAAGCCACGCCCATCTATATTAAATTCACCATGCTAGAGGCTTCCTCTAGTCATGTTTTGCCGTGCTAGAGGCTTACTCTAGTCACTAAATTCGGTGTTAGAGGCTTCCTCTAATCACCTTACATACTTTGTGCTGGAGGCTTCCTCCAGTCACATTACATTATGCTAGAGGCTTCCTCTAGTCATCCTACACGAATGCTGGAGGCTTCCTCCAGTCATTCTTCATCGTGCTAGAGGCTTCCTCTAGTCACGATACTAGTTCGTCCTACACGAATGCTGGAGGCTTCCTCCAGTCATTCTTCATCGTGCTAGAGGCTTCCTCTAGTCACGATACTAACTCACTAGCAAATTCTATGCCTAGAGTTCCTCAATCTTGAGTAGCCGATGAGGCCTACTCCTAATGTAACTTAGTGGTTACCCATTCCTACCTTAAGGCATCTCATAAGACTACTTAAGGTGCATCCTTCACAATCCAAGTCCTTAGGATTGTTCTAACACTTTTTATACAACATTCCCGATTAGTAAATTAAATACTAATCCATAAATCTTTAAACAGCCAAGCTCCTTAACTCATAGTTATAAGGCTCATTCCTATGGATTTTCTAATCCGTATACGATTTAATCTCAATATCAAAAATATCACTTTTATCCATTCATGATTTCTATACATGAAGTAAAAGTATATTTTATCACAAAAATTCATGGTTTATACAATCATTATACCTTCACATTTATCATGCATCATCATACACAATTTCTCATAAATTTGTATGTTATGCATCTTCTATTCACAAACAATGATATTTTCATTTAGGCATTATTAAGCATTAATAATCCATGAAAATCACATTTAATTACTTAAGGTAATCTTATGAAATTAACCCAAAGATTATAAGCAATATAGTCAGCCATCCTCACCTTGTGATGTGCTACAATAGTTGCCTTTGCTAAGCCCCTCGATCAATCCCCGTTCTAGGCCGATCGAAAGCGAAAAGTCTGGGCAGAAGGTGAAAGCCGGGCGGCTTTCACGAAAGCTGGGCGGCTTTCGTCGTCTGCTGCTACGAACAGCCTCCTACTCTTGGCGGTTTCCGGCGGTTTCAACTCCTATCGATTCCACGACTCTTCTAAGTTAAATACCCCCACTTTATAACAATATAATACACTTTTAAACGTGTAAAACTCATGGTTTAATCCACCATATGATTTCTTAAAATCATATCCAACAAACTAGTTAAAAGAATTTGTAGATGAGTTCTTACCTTTCTTCTAGCTAGCTTTTCTTGGGGTTTCTTTTGCTCTTTGCTTCCTTCCAGATGAAAATGATGTTGAAGGCCTTCCCTTGAGCTTTCTCTTGGTCTGGGTTGTTCGAACAATGCAAGGGGATGGGGGGTTGTTTTCCTTTCTTCTCAAAGCCAATAATGAGGCAATGAGTCCAAGAATGGGGTGTATGGGTTGTCTCTACCCATCCCCCTTCAATCAGTCCGCACAAGCCACATTGTGTGGTCCCCCTCCCCTATTTTTTGTGTCAAATTAGTGTGTAGGATATCCCAAGTGGGTGTAGGAAGTCCCGCCCAATTATTCCTGCTATTTCTGGCCGGCCGGGTTAAAATAGCGCTCGGGTTGTCCAAATATTTTTATCAACTTCGGTTGGCATTTTATTGGGCCCCTATAATTATTATGATAACCCAACTAAATATTTGGTAGCTCATTCTCATATAATGGACCCGATATGTAATTTAATTAATCGTGCATTAATTAAATATGCCGATCAATTACACGAATTATATTCGCTAGGAAAATTAAATTACATGTCGAATTTCAAATTCAAGTACATCCGGGTGCGGTGTCACAAGTTCACCCCCCCTTAACGGGAATTTCGTCCCCGAAATTCACAAATGCCTATTCAAAAAGAAATGCATATTGTTCCTTCATCAAGGCTTCTGTTTCCCAAGTTTCTTCTTCAACCCGGTCACTCTTCCAAAGGATTTTAACCATTGGAACTTTCTTGCTCCTCAATTTCTTTACCTGTCTATCAAGTATCCTTACCGGTCGAACGGCGTAGTTCAAGTCTTCACGTATCTCCACAGGCGGTTTCTCTAATACGTGAGACGGATCCGGTACATATTTCTTTAGCATAGACACGTGGAACACGTTATGTATCTTCTCCAATTCTGGAGTCAACTGTAATCGGTATGCCACGGCCCCGATTCTTTCAAGAATCACAAATGGCCCAATGTATCGTGGGTTAAGTTTCCCTCGGCTTTGGAACCGGATGATTCCTTTCCAAGGTGAAACTTTCAAGAATACCTCATCTCCCACCTGAAATTCCAAGGCTCTCCGGCGCTTATCGGCATAGCTCTTCTGTCTATCCTGGGCCGCCTTAAGCCTCTCCCGAATCAGCTTCACCTTTGACTTGGTGATCTCTACCAATTCCGTGCTTTCGAGCTTGGCCATGCCAACCTCATCCCAACACAACGGTGTACGACATTTCCTCCCATACGATGCTTCGTATGGAGGCATGCCGATACTTGCCTGATAACTGTTGTTATAGGCAAACTCAACAAGTGCTAAATGGTTGTCCCAACTTCCTTGGAACTCCAATGCACAAGCTCGCAACATATCCTCCAAAATCTGTATAACCCTCTCGGATTGCCCATCTGTCTGGGGATGAAAAGCAGTGCTGAACTTCAACTTCGTTCCCATGGACTCCTGGAACTTCGGCCAGAATCGTGATGTGAATCGTGGATCCCTGTCGGATACAATGGTTATAGGAACCCCATGTAGCCTCACGATCTCATCCACATACAATTTGGCTAATCTCTCAAGTGCATAGGTAGTGTTGATAGGTAAAAAAAATGTGCACTCTTCGTGAGCCTATCAACCACAACCCATACGGCATCATAGTTCCTCACAGTTCGTGGTAGCCCTACCACAAAATCCATAGTCACGTGTTCCCATTTCCATTCTGGAATGGAAAGTGGCTGCAATAACCCCGCTGGATGCTGATGTTCTGCCTTAACTTGCTGGCAAGTAAGGCACCGACTGATGTACTCGGCTATTTCCCTCTTCATACCGGACCACCAGTAACTCTCTTTCAAGTCACGGTACATCTTCGTGCCCCCTGGGTGCATGGCATATGCCGATGAATGAGCTTCCTCTAAGATGGACTTTCGGAGCTCATCATCTGCCGGTACACACACTCGGTCACGAAATAGTAAGAGACCGTCATCTCTTTCCCTGAAGTCCTCCACCGGTCCCGCTTGCATGCGCTCCCGGATCTTCATAATTTCTTCGTCAGTTTCCTGACCCTTCTTGATCTCATCAAGCAAAGTAGGTCTCACCTCAAACCGTGCCAACAAGGCACCATTGCTAGATACCTCCAGTTGGGCTCTTAATGCCCTCAAATTTGCTATCAATGCCCCAGATGAGCTCTTCCGGCTCAAGGCATCTGCCACCACATTGGCCTTGCCTGGATGGTACTCAATCACCAGGTGGTAGTCTTTTATCAACTCCATCCACCGTCTCTGCCTCATGTTTAACTCTTTCTGAGTAAACACGTACTTCAAGCTCTTGTGGTCAGTGTATATGTGGCATGTCTCCCCGTAGAGATAATGTCTCCATATCTTGAGTGCAAACACCACTGCCCCGAGCTCTAAATCATGAGTAGGATAATTTACCTCATGCTTCTTCAACTGTCGTGAAGCATAGGCAATTACCCTCCCCATTTGCATCAACACACATCCAAACCCTTGGATGCTAGCATCACTATAGACATCGTACCCCATACCCTGTTTGGGTAAGGCAAGTACCGGTGCCTCGGTCAATCTCTTCTTTAATTCCGTGAATCCCTTCTCACATTTGTCATCCCATGCAAACTTAGCTCCTTTTCGAGTGAGCTTCGTCAATGGCGATGCCAAAACGGAGAACTTCTCCACGAACTTTCTGTAGTAGCCTGCCAATCCAAGGAAACTACGAATTTCCTTGACATTCTTTGGCCTCTCCCATTCGGTAATGGCTTCTATCTTCTTGTTATCCACCGCAATTCCCGATCCCGAAACCACATGCCCGAGAAAGCCAATCTCCTTTAGCCAAAATTCACATTTAGAAAATTTGGCATAGAGTTGTTTCTCTCGTAGTGTCTCAAGAACGAGTATCAAGTGTTCCTCATGCTCTTCCTCACTCTTTGAGTAGATCAAGATGTCATCTATGAACACTATCACGAATCGGTCCAAGTATTTGTGGAATACTCGGTTCATCAAGTCCATGAATGCCGCCGGGGCGTTTGTTAACCCAAACGACATAACAAGGAACTCAAAATGTCCATACCTAGTGCGGAAGGCACTCTTCGGTATGTCATCCTCTTTGATCTTCAATTGATGGTACCCCCGACCTCAAGTCAATCTTCGAGAACACAGTTGCTCCTCGTAATTGGTCAAACAAGTCATCAATCCTAGGCAAAGGATACCTATTCTTGATTGTGACCTTGTTCAGTTGACGATAGTCAATGCACATTCGAAGTGTCCCATCTTTCTTTTTCACGAAAAGAACCGGTGCTCCCCACGGGGAGTGGCTTGGTCTAATGAAACCGTTATCCAAAAGCTCTTGCAATTGGGTTTTCAACTCGTTAAGTTCTGCGGGTGCCATTCGGTATGGCGGTATGGAGATTGGTTTGGTGTCGGGCTCGACCTCGATCACAAATTCAATCTCCCTATCGGGTGGAAGTCCCGGTAAGTCCTTTGGAAAGACATCCGGATACTTGCATACCACCCTCACATCATCAATGCTCGTCTCTTCCTTTGTTTTGTCTACCACCTATGCTAGATATGCGTGGCAACCCTTTCTCATCATACTCCTAGCTCTTACGGCGGATATGATACAACTATTGGATTTGGCCCGATCCCCCTCGAAGCGTAAGGTTACCCCTTCATCGCCTTCGAGTTCAAGTATCTTTGTGTAGCAATCGACCCTAGCATGATGTTTCTCAAGCCAATCCATCCCCAGGATTGCATCGAATTCAATCATACTCAGCGGTACGAAATCACACGCCAAGTTTTGGCCCTCCACTTCCACCTCACACGATGGATAGTGGCTATCTCTCTCGATGTCTTCCCCTAGAGGTGTGGATACCAATAGGGCTTGAGCCATCGGTACAAGTGGTTCTTTGAATCCCCCGGCAAACGCCTCACTCACGAATGATCGTTGCGCCCCGGTGTCAATGAGGATTCTTGCGTCTCTCCCGTTAATCTTTAGTGTTCCTACATTCATAAGCAATGTAAGACACACTCCCCACTTATTAGACTCATTTCTTAGGTAAAAGAGTACCCCGGCTATGGTTTGGATGATCGTCATCTAACGCCCCATCCCGATTCCATCCCGGTTCCCACCCAAAAACCAACACCGTGCACCAATAAGTGAAAGCCGGCCGCTTTTCGTGAAAGCCGGCCGGTTTTCGTACCTTGGCCTTCGGCTCGGAATGGCTGGTTACGTAAGCCGGCCGGTTTTCGCCAAAGCCGGCCGGTTTTCTGTCGCCGAAAGAATTCCCAATTTTAATTCCTAAAAGCCGGCCGGTTCTTACGAATGCCGGCCGGTTTTCGTTAACAGCGCCTCACACCGGAGATGCCTGAACACAAGCCGGCCGGTTTTTACGAAACTCGGCCGGTTTTCCTCCGCCGAATGATTTTAACAAAAATCCTTTACGAAAGCCGGGCGGCTTTCGTCAACGTCGGGCGGCTTATGGTCGCCGTAGGATTTATGTAATAAATCATAGACAAACGTCGGGCGACGTTCGTCAAAGCCGGGCGGCTTTCGCCCCAGGCAGATATCTGTCCACTTCTTTGAACTTTAAACAGGCTGGGTTGGCCATATAACTTATACATTTCAACATTTATATTGTTTACAAGGAAATAACATCAAAAGTTCAAGAATTTACCCGCGACGGAGTCCGGGTTAGCACGTGCATCGGCTTCCGTAATCGCATAGACCCTCGCTTGGGTCCTCCCTTGATTCACGGACGGTGCATTACTTGTGCTAGCTCCACCGTGCCCCGTGTTTGCGTGAGGTGCCGCTGTCCGGTTCCTGCTCATCGTGGTCCCACCACTCGGCCCGGCACTCACGGCTCGCCCAAGTTGCGGGCAACTTGACCTCATATGCTCCGTGTCACCACATTGATAGCACCTCGGGGGATCACGACACTTGCCCACGTGGTTTCTCTTGCAATTCTTGCATTTGGGCGCTGTTGAGGCTTGTGATCCCGAGTGTTGTCCACTCATTCCCGGGTTTCCTCTCGATGGCGGTGCAGGGGTTCTAAAAGAGCTCCCTCCCCCGTGGTTCCCCTTCTTATTGGAACCTTGGGAGCCTTGGTTCTCCCATTTTCTCTTCTTTGCCTCCTCGGCATTCCTCCGCTTTCTTTCTTCCCATTCTTTCTCCCCCTTCAAGCCTTGCTCAACAACTTGACTAAACGTCATATTAGGCAATTGTGTTGCCCTCTCGCGTATGTCAAGGTCCAAGGCATCCCAGAAGTGGTTCACCATCTGGTTCTCATCACATATGTACTCCGGAATGAACTCGGCAAGCTCCCTGAACTTATGCTCGAGTTGCCTCACGGTATACTTGCCTCCTTGGGTCAAGTTGGTGTATTCCCTCCTCTTCAAGTTCACCTCGAAGTCGGAGTAGTATTGGTTAAAGAATTCTTGACGGAAGTTCTCCCAAGTGACTGCCTCACCATACTTCCCCTTGACGCCGTCCCACCACGTGGACGCCATTCCCTCTAGCAACCTCGTTGCCACTCTCAACTTCATGATCGGCGGCAGCTCCATGTCAAGAGCCGCTTCGTTGAATCTCTTGATCCACTCGGCCGCAATGGAGATGTCTCCCGTTCCATCAAACGGTTTACACCCCAAGTCTCTTGCCTCCTTGAGGTACTTTGAGATCCTTATTATCGGGACCTCGGTACCTCGATCATTCCGGGACTCTACATGTCCCCTAGAACCCACACGGCTTCCTCCCCTGGAAGCCCCTCCTAAAGCACGCCTTGCCCGGCGCCTTTGGCGATCCTGTTGGTATTGACGGAGCAGCTCCTCCATCCTTTCTAGAGCGTCATCATCGTCGCTCTCATCATCATCATCATATTCCCCATCATATGGGGTCTCAACTGGCTCGGTTCCCGGTTGATACGTCGAATCCTCCTCGGAATCGTATTGTTCATCGATTGTCTCCACATGACCGTCACTCACCGTTAACGAGTGACCCGCACGGTCCTGCCCACGAGACGCCCTCGATGCCCCTCGACTGCCATGTTGGGATCCTCCCCGTGCCTGGCCAGTCGGGTTTCTTCGAGTGACTTTACCGGTACGTTCCATTTCTGAAAGAGATAGAGATTGAGTCATTAGACCCGTATCAAATGTCAAATGACGGATAGGCACTTAAAGACATCCCTTGGCTCAAATCGCCGCCATGCCAATTGTTAAGGGTACCATCTTAACAATTAGAGACCTTGCAACTCAAGTACCAAAAGTTCTATAAGTACAAAACTTTATGCTCATGGTTTTCAAAATCATTTTCAAAAAGGATTTTGAAGCTTCATTATGAAGTTTACGGACTAAGGCTCTGATACCAATTAAATTGTCACGCCCCGGACCCACCGGACACGTCAACAACCCGCCGTACAGTACGAATAGTCAACCGCAGTCCAACTCATCCATACTATACTAGGCGTCATGAATATCATTCACAATAGTACATCCATAAACAATCATAATGTAAAATAATTAATTAAAGCAGCGGAAACATTTAATAAAGTGTTTATGCCACACTTTGGCGGACATGGGCATACAAGCCCTCAAATAATTATTCAAAAATAATACCCATGAGCATTAATTTAGTGTTTAAAAATAGAACGGAGGAAGCACGAACCACGTCTTCTCTCCCTGAGCTCCCCGAAGCAACGGGTGATGGTAGCAAGCTTTACTCCCTACCTGAAACTGTGAGGTGGCCTCCCCCGTGAAGGGGAGGTCAGTACTTGGAAGCATTTGACAAGTACAATGACAACTATACTAAGTATAATCAAAGTTTCAATTTCCAAGACCCTCACATAGGGTGATAATATAATATAGGTCATAACCCGTGGTTACCCTCTTTGAAAATATACTTACTTTATATATAAAGTCAAGTAGTCGGCCCGAAGACCCATGTTTTACCTTGAAAACGTTCAACCCTTTCCCCGTGACTTCAAGCCACGCCCATCTATATTAAATTCACCATGCTAGAGGCTTCCTCTAGTCATGTTTTGCCGTGCTAGAGGCTTACTCTAGTCACTAAATTCGGTGTTAGAGGCTTCCTCTAATCACCTTACATACTTTGTGCTGGAGGCTTCCTCCAGTCACATTACATTATGCTAGAGGCTTCCTCTAGTCATCCTACACGAATGCTGGAGGCTTCCTCCAGTCATTCTTCATCGTGCTAGAGGCTTCCTCTAGTCACGATACTAGTTCGTCCTACACGAATGCTGGAGGCTTCCTCCAGTCATTCTTCATCGTGCTAGAGGCTTCCTCTAGTCACGATACTAACTCACTAGCAAATTCTATGCCTAGAGTTCCTCAATCTTGAGTAGCCGATGAGGCCTACTCCTAATGTAACTTAGTGGTTACCCATTCCTACCTTAAGGCATCTCATAAGACTACTTAAGGTGCATCCTTCACAATCCAAGTCCTTAGGATTGTTCTAACACTTTTTATACAACATTCCCGATTAGTAAATTAAATACTAATCCATAAATCTTTAAACAGCCAAGCTCCTTAACTCATAGTTATAAGGCTCATTCCTATGGATTTTCTAATCCGTATACGATTTAATCTCAATATCAAAAATATCACTTTTATCCATTCATGATTTCTATACATGAAGTAAAAGTATATTTTATCACAAAAATTCATGGTTTATACAATCATTATACCTTCACATTTATCATGCATCATCATACACAATTTCTCATAAATTTGTATGTTATGCATCTTCTATTCACAAACAATGATATTTTCATTTAGGCATTATTAAGCATTAATAATCCATGAAAATCACATTTAATTACTTAAGGTAATCTTATGAAATTAACCCAAAGATTATAAGCAATATAGTCAGCCATCCTCACCTTGTGATGTGCTACAATAGTTGCCTTTGCTAAGCCCCTCGATCAATCCCCGTTCTAGGCCGATCGAAAGCGAAAAGTCTGGGCAGAAGGTGAAAGCCGGGCGGCTTTCACGAAAGCTGGGCGGCTTTCGTCGTCTGCTGCTACGAACAGCCTCCTACTCTTGGCGGTTTCCGGCGGTTTCAACTCCTATCGATTCCACGACTCTTCTAAGTTAAATACCCCCACTTTATAACAATATAATACACTTTTAAACGTGTAAAACTCATGGTTTAATCCACCATATGATTTCTTAAAATCATATCCAACAAACTAGTTAAAAGAATTTGTAGATGAGTTCTTACCTTTCTTCTAGCTAGCTTTTCTTGGGGTTTCTTTTGCTCTTTGCTTCCTTCCAGATGAAAATGATGTTGAAGGCCTTCCCTTGAGCTTTCTCTTGGTCTGGGTTGTTCGAACAATGCAAGGGGATGGGGGGTTGTTTTCCTTTCTTCTCAAAGCCAATAATGAGGCAATGAGTCCAAGAATGGGGTGTATGGGTTGTCTCTACCCATCCCCCTTCAATCAGTCCGCACAAGCCACATTGTGTGGTCCCCCTCCCCTATTTTTTGTGTCAAATTAGTGTGTAGGATATCCCAAGTGGGTGTAGGAAGTCCCGCCCAATTATTCCTGCTATTTCTGGCCGGCCGGGTTAAAATAGCGCTCGGGTTGTCCAAATATTTTTATCAACTTCGGTTGGCATTTTATTGGGCCCCTATAATTATTATGATAACCCAACTAAATATTTGGTAGCCCATTCTCATATAATGGACCCGATATGTAATTTAATTAATCGTGCATTAATTAAATATGCCGATCAATTACACGAATTATATTCGCTAGGAAAATTAAATTACATGTCGAATTTCAAATTCAAGTACATCCGGGTGCGGTGTCACAGAAATTGTATGTGAACTAAATATAAAGTCTTCGGTCACAGACGATACCCAGTTAAATGGACTAATGAGTTGAAAGGAATTGTCTTTTAACCATACATGAAGTCACTTCTCATAATTTTCTATATTAATTGAAACTGTAAGAAATTGAAATTGTCTGTGTGTTTATTTACATTGTCTATGTGTAGTTAAAACATTGGTCATATATTCATTTATTTTGTTTGTGTGGAGAAAATTATTGTTTGTGTGTCTGTTTATATTTTTGTGTGTGTATTTGTTTGTGCATAAAAAATAATTGTCTGTATTAGAAAAGTAACAGAGTATAGCGATGAAGAAGGATGATTTCATTAAGATCATAATACCAATACATTGCTATTTATAGAGCGGTAGCTCTAACAGACTTGTAACATAAAGTAAACAGCTCAAACTAATTATAACAGCTAAACTGAATACAAAGCTATTACACTAGTCGGTATATAGTATTCCTAACAGTCTGTGTGTTCATTTATATCGTTTGTATAGTCTAAACTCTAAACATTGTCTGGCTGTATCAAGAATAAAGCTGCTAGACTTAATAGAGAACAATTCTGTTATACAGGGCCTTAGTATAAATATTATTTCTTATGTGGTTATTTATATAACCTTCTAATAATAGATAGTATAAATAGAAGACTACTGCTATTATTGTAAAGTATTCAGTTCTTTTCCATCATTCTCTCCTCTTGTAAACCCTAATGTACATCACGATCATCTTCTCTTTCTGAGTTTCATACTCTTCGATTAATTCACTCATCTTCTTCAATTACTGCTTGATAATTGAATCTCAATATGGTATCAGATTAGCCTGAATTCGATTCTCCTATCTGAAATCTCTTCTGCAATCTCTTTGATCGATTTTCTCTTGAAGTTGCGATCTGATCTTCGCGATTCAAATGGATCAAAATCATCTTGTTTTTCCTCTAAATCCTGTAGATGATCCTTCATCGCCGTTTTATCTTCATCCGAGTGATCACCCTGGCATCCGGATCATATATGAGACCTTCAACGGTGATAACTTCAATGCCTGGAAGAAATCGGTGGTAATGGCGTTAACTGTGAAGAACAAGATGGGCTTCTTGGATGGTTCGATCTCTACTCCTTCACTGACGGATAGTATTCTCTACTCAGCATGGTATCGTATCAATGCTCTCCTATTATCCTGGCTGGTATACTCTATTTCTCCTGATATTCGCAATACCTTCTTATATTTCACAAGTGCTAAGGATTTGTGGACTGAAATCAGTCTTCGCTATGGCAAAAGTGATGGACCTCATGTCTTTCACCTTGAGAAAACTCTCAGTAATATTTCTCAAGGATCTATGTCCATCACGGCCTACTATAATCTGTTTAAAGGTCTTTGGGATGAGTATTGTGACTACAGACTCGTCCCTTCCTGTACTTGTGGAAAATGCACTTGTGATATCAATGCGATATATCAAAAACTCATTCAGCAAGATTCTGTGCTTAAATTCTTAATTGGTCTGAATGAGTCTTACTCTGGTTTGAGAAGTAATATTCTTCTTCAAGTTCCTATTCCTAATCTTTCTACTGTCTATTCTTTTCTTCTCCAAGATGAATCTCAAAAATCTTTACAAAATTCTGATTCTAGTATGAACTTCATTACTCCCTCCACAAATAATCCTAACAATGCTGTTCATCAATCTACTGCTTTCTTAGCCAAGTTTAATCCTTCCAAAAAGAAAACTCTTATCACTTGTTCTCATTGTGGTTACAATGGTCACACTGCTGAAAAATGTTATCAACTTCATGGCTATCCTAGTAACTGGAAAGGACCTAAAGGCCAACGTTTTGCTCCTGGTTTTAAACCTACTCCTAAATCTTCTCAAGCTCATCTAGCAAATACCTCTAATGAATATGTCTCTGCTGATATGGATTTCTGTGATCCAGAGTTATATAACAAGTTCTTGCAGTTCATGAAAAGTCAGACTACACAGCCTGTAACTGCAAATGTTGCTATGATTGCTAATGCTAATGGTGAATCTACTTCAAATACTGAAACTGATTTCCAAGGTCAGCATTTTGTTTTCAATATTATTCAAAAATCTTATACTTGGATTCTTGATACTGGTGCTTCTGATCACATGATATGCAATACTTGTTTCTTTACTTCTACTCCTAAACCTGTATCTATACGTGTTCAATTACCTACTGGCAATTATATATATGCTACTCATATAGGTGATGTTAAACTTACTAATGATATTACCTTAGATAATGTTCTTTATGTTCCTGATTTTACTTTTAATCTCCTTTCTATATCTAGTTTAGCCTCACATGAACATGTTTCTGTGCATTTTACTTCAAATCATGCTACCTTGCAGGACCACCATACCAACAAAACCATTGGCTTTGCTGAAATTCAAAATGGCTTATATCATTACAAACCTACTGCTTTATCTTTAGACTTGCATGCTCACTCTGCTGTTAACTCTGCCAAAGCTGATCAACTCAATTCTACCATTTGGCATTTTAGACTAGGGCATTTTCCTTACAATAAAGTCAAACTTTTGACAAATTGTACTGTTTCTGATGCTGAAAACAATCATACTGCTTGTGATGTTTGTCATTTTGCCAAACAAAAACGTTTACCCTTTCCTAAGAGTGATTCTTATGCTCAATCTTCTTTTGATCTTGTTCATATGGATGTTTGGGGACCTTACAAAGTTCCATCTTATTCTGGCTTCAAATATTTTCTTACTATTGTTGATGATCATACTAGGTGCACTTGGGTTTATATGATGAAAAACAAATCTGAAGTTAGATTTCATATGCTTAACTTTTATAAAATGATAGAAACTCAATTTTATAAAAAGATAAAGTGTATTAGAACTGATAATGGTTCTGAATTTCTGTTTACTGAGTTTTATAATTCTCATGGTATTATTCATCAGTTGTCTTGTGTTGAAACTCCTCAACAAAATGCTAGAGTTGAAAGAAAACACCAACATATTCTGGAAATTGCTAGAGCTCTTTTATTTCAATCTTGCTTACCTGTTATTTTTTGGTCTGATTGCATCTTAACTGCTGTCCACATTATTAATAGACTTCCTACTCCTATTTTAAAGAATAAATCACCTTTTGAAATGCTTTACAATAAATCACCTGAAATTTCCCATTTAAAAGTGTTTGGTTGTCTGGCCTATACTTCTACACTTTCTGCTAATAGAACAAAATTTGATCAAAGAGCTATAAAATGTGTTTTTATAGGATATCCTTTAGGATCTAAAGGATATAGACTGTATGATCTAACTAATCATAAGGTTCTTATTTCCAGAAATGTGAAATTCTATGAAATGATTTTTCCTTATAAAAATGATGTCAATTCTGTTTATGAAGCAGAGAATTCCATTTCTGATATTATTAAAAAACAAACTATCAATACATATTCTTATGATTCTGCAAATAATTCTTCTTATAATTATATAGAAAATCAAATTTTTGAAGAATTTAACTCTAATAATGCTTCTGCTACTAATAATTCTTCTAGTGTGTTACAGGACAACAATAGTATTGTTATTCCTGAAGAACCAATTCAAAGAAAGTCTTCTAGAGTAAGATCTATTCCTACTCATCTTAAGGATTATCAATATCAATTACCTGGTTCTCTTCATGATCATACTTCTACTTCTTCCTGCAACACTGTTAGATATCCCATTGAAAATTATATCACTTATGACAGATTAAATCACTCTCATAAATGCTTTACTGTTGCTCTTTCTAAAATTAATGAACCTAAAACTTATAAACAAGCAATAAAATTTCCTGAATGGCAACAGGCTATGGATATCGAACTGCAGGCTCTTGAAAAGAATAAAACATGGAGTCTTGTTGACTTACCTAGTAATCAACATACTATTGGTTGCAAATGGGTTTTCAAAACTAAACTTAAATCTGATGGTTCTCTTGACAAACATAAAGCTAGATTAGTTGCTAAAGGGTATACTCAAGAAGAAGGACTAGATTATTTTGATACTTTCTCTCCTGTAGTTAAACTTACTACAGTCAGAATTCTTATTGCTATTGCTTCTGCAAAAAACTGGTATTTACATCAATTAGATGTAAATAATGCCTTTTTACATGGTGATTTGTATGAAGATATATATATGCAACCTCCTCCAGGTTATTTACAGCCCAATGATACTAGGGTTTGTAAACTTTTAAAAAGTTTATATGGACTGAAACAGGCTTCAAGGCAATGGTACTGTAAGCTTTCTGAATCCCTTCAATCTATTGGCTACTCTCAATCTCAAGCTGATTTCTCTTTATTTACAAAAATCAACAAAAGTTCTTTTACTGTTTTATTACTTTATGTTGATGATTTGATTCTTGCAGGAAATGATATGAATGAAATATCTACTGTAAAAACTTTTCTCAATAACAAATTTACCATCAAAGATCTCGGTGAGCTAAAGTATATCCTAGGGATTGAAATTGCCAGGTCCACTACTGGTATTTCTCTTTGCCAAAGGAAATATACTTTAGATATCTTAAATGACACAGGGTACATCAATTCTAAACCTAATTTTACACCCATGGATCCTAAAGTAAAATTTTCAAAAAATACTGGAACACCTCTATCTGATCCTAAATCTTACAGGACTTTAATAGGAAGACTTCTTTATCTAACTGTAACAAGACCTGACATTGCATATAGTGTTCAAACTCTAAGTCAATTTTTATCAAATCCCACTGATGTTCATCTTAGTGCAGCTCACAGAATTTTAAGATATCTCAAACACTCTCCAGGTAAGGGACTGTTTTATCCTTCAAATAATACTTTTCAACTACATGGTTATACTGATTCTGATTGGGCAGCATGTATTGATACTAGAAGGAGTGTATCTGGTTACTGTTTTTACATTGGAGATTCATTAATTTCCTGGAAATCTAAAAAACAAGCTGTGGTCAGTAGATCCTCTACTGAAGCAGAATATAGGGCTGCTGCAAATGCAGTTTGTGAAGCCCAATGGATTTTTTTCATCTTAAATGACCTAAGAGTTCAGAATCATTTACCTATTACAATTTATACTGACAATAAATCTGCTTATCATCTTGCCTACAATCCTATTCAACATCAAAGGACTAAGCATATTGAATTAGACTGTCATCTAATAAGAGAAAAGATAGAAACAAGATTAATTAATCTTGTACATATTAAAAATGACTTTCAACTTGCAGATATTTACACAAAGGCTCTTGGCAATCCTCTTTTCAGCAAGTTTGCAGCCAAGATGAACCTGATTGATATCCATGCTCATCTTGAGGGGGCGTATCAAGAATAAAGCTGCTAGACTTAATAGAGAACAATTCTGTTATACAGGGCCTTAGTATAAATATTATTTCTTATGTGGTTATTTATATAACCTTCTAATAATAGATAGTATAAATAGAAGACTACTGCTATTATTGTAAAGTATTCAGTTATTTTCCATCATTCTCTCCTCTTGTAAACCCTAATGTACATCACGATCATCTTCTCTTTCTGAGTTTCATACTCTTCGATTAATTCACTCATCTTCTTCAATTACTGCTTGATAATTGAATCTCAATAGGCTGTGCATTTATGTGTTCAATTATATAATCTGTGTGTGGCAACAAGGTTACATGATATTACAATTGATAGCGCAACTTCAATTTATTCAACAACATTCGAAGTAAGTTTCAAAATATAAAAGATAAATCTTTGCAGCTTCTCGTTTTTTCTTCATCCCTAGACTTGTATTTTCTTCATCCTTGTGTGCCAGCAGTTCTTTCTGAATTTTGTTCTCTACTTTTAGTCTCGTGATCTCTTCCTTTAGCTTCTCCACTTCACCATTGCAGATTGAAGTTTTCTTAATTCCATATTGCTTCAGCTAGTAAGCGGTGGACCCTGCACAAGTCATGAACCTAGTTTGGATTACGGTGATGATGATGTCAAAGTGTGAAACCACTTTGATAACACTGTTCTAAAAATCGGCCTAGGCGGACCGATTAATCGGCCTAGGCGGCCTAGTCGGCCAAAAAATCAGCCTAGTCGGCCGCCTAGGCGCTAGGCGCCCCGCAACCGCCCGACTAGCGCCTAGCGAGTTTTAGAACAATGAATAATAATAATAATAATAATAATAATAATAATAATAATAATAATAATAATAATAATAATAATAATAATAATAATAATAATAATAATAATAATAATAATAATAATAATAATAATAATAATAATAATAATAATAATAATAATAATAATAATAATAATAATAATAATAATAATAATAATAATAATAATAATAATAATAATAATAATAATAATAATAATAATAATAATAATAATAATAATAATAATAATAATAATAATAATAATAATAATAATAATAATAATAATAATAATAATAATAATAATAATAATAATAATAATAATAATAATAATAATAATAATAATAATAATAATAATAATAATAATAATAATAATAATAATAATAATAATAATAATAATAATAATAATAATAATAATAATAATAATAATAATAATAATAATAATAATAATAATAATAATAATAATAATAATAATAATAATAATAATAATAATAATAATAATAATAATAATAATAATAATAATAATAATAATAATAATAATAATAATAATAATAATAATAATAATAATAATAATAATAATAATAATAATAATAATAATAATAATAATAATAATAATAATAATAATAATAATAATAATAATAATAATAATAATAATAATAATAATAATAATAATAATAATAATAATAATAATAATAATAATAATAATAATAATAATAATAATAATAATAATAATAATAATAATAATAATAATAATAATAATAATAATAATAATAATAATAATAATAATAATAATAATAATAATAATAATAATAATAATAATAATAATAATAATAATAATAATAATAATAATAATAATAATAATAATAATAATAATAATAATAATAATAATAATAATAATAATAATAATAATAATAATAATAATAATAATAATAATAATAATAATAATAATAATAATAATAATAATAATAATAATAATAATAATAATAATAATAATAATAATAATAATAATAATAATAATAATAATAATAATAATAATAATAATAATAATAATAATAATAATAATAATAATAATAATAATAATAATAATAATAATAATAATAATAATAATAATAATAATAATAATAATAATAATAATAATAATAATAATAATAATAATAATAATAATAATAATAATAATAATAATAATAATAATAATAATAATAATAATAATAATAATAATAATAATAATAATAATAATAATAATAATAATAATAATAATAATAATAATAATAATAATAATAATAATAATAATAATAATAATAATAATAATAATAATAATAATAATAATAATAATAGTGATAGATTGATATTAAATAAGTATGGTATTGTATAAATAAGTATTCTGGGCCATGTCATATAATATGGGCTGGGCCGTTAGAATAGAAACACTATAAGAGAGGGAAGGAGGGGAGGAAGAAGGTAGGCTGATTTTGGAATCGGGAATTGCTTCACTTCTGAAAATATTAAATTGCGTATCAGAGTCAGCAAAATACAAATAAGATGGTCAACATGATATGATTTCGATAACTATGTTCTCAATGTTGATTATGTGCAAACACACACACACGTATTTCTAAAACCAACCTAACTTGCCTAAATTAACATTTAAAATTATTGATTGGATACACTGTTAAACCATAGCCTTGTCCTCTATAAACCATAGCCTTCAAAATATTTCAACCAAACAATGGCTTAAAAAGAAAAATATTTTATATGAGAGTAGGCCTAACCTTCTCCTTTCCCATATTCTCCCACTCTATCTATTAATATACATTACAATTTACAAAATAATCCAAAAAATTAAACAAGTTCATCTCACAAATTCACATGGACAAAATATGCAGTTTGATCATGACAAACAAAATGAAACAGCTTCAACTAGAATTGCAAACCCAAATGTGCATCCATGTAGGCTTGAATATGCAGCCTAAAAACATAGCAGAGCTATATTTGAAGCTATAAGAGTGTAAGTTCAAGATGCTAATTAAGTGCATACAGTTTATCTCCAAACATTAAGTATCCTAAACTTACTTTTGATTCAGAGTATAATTGACTGCAGTCATTCAATTAACATATTTACATTGTTCCATCCATGTACAATAACGTTTAGAGGCTAACATTTCATTAATAAATTAGGAAAAGCATAATAATAAAATAAAGTAGTCGAAATAAATAACTATATCACTGAAATGCACTATAGCAGGAAAACAAATCAAGATACTATAGCCAAACGTATAAGCATCATGAACATAACAACATTTCATTGCAACATTTTATCAAACACATTGTGGGCAAGAAAAAGAATGACCTCTTGACCATTAAGTGTTATGATGAATGCCATAAATTCCAATAGTGAAGCAAAATAGTCCAACAATAGTCCATATAATATAAATAAAAACATACAATTTCAATAAAAAAACACAATCAAAACCTAAATGAACATTTTACAAAAAAATTAGGAAGATTATTACCTAATGAGTTAAATATAGGATGGATTATTGGAGGGCATGGAAGGGGTCAGTGTGGCTGAAAGGGCCGACCCTTTGCTCAATGGTCACCTGCAGTAAGTGCAAAATAGATAAGATAGGTTTTGTGAGAAAGATGAATTATAAATGGATTGAAGGACAAAAGAAAATGGAGATTCTTTTCCGTAAAATAACTCATGAAGGCTGGCGTAGAGGAACGGAGGGGGAGAGGGGAGGAAAATGAGGTACAAGAAGGGAAGGGGAGAGACCGAGAGAGAAAAGAAAGGGCGTAGAAAGAGGGGGAGGTGAGAGGGGAGAGATGGGGAAGGGGTAATGGGCTGAAGGGGTAATTTTTTTGAGATATATATAGTGGGTATAGGGTGGGTATATTTGTGGCAGTTGTTATACCGTATGACCGGTATACGGTGAGCACCGTATACCGGCATACGGTTTTTGGCAAGCAGCGTATTTGGCAAGCCCCGGATCTTTATTCTTTATTTCTCTTTTTTTTTTTTATGGTAATAACTTTTTTATTTTTGATCCGATTTATATAAAATTTATACCAACATTTTTTATTTTTCATGATCTTTCAAATGAGACCAATATTGCCTATGTAATTTTAACCTATGTAAAATATGTAATTTTACGTGTAGAAATATGTAACTCACGTCCAGTCAGGCCAAATGCAGCTCGTGTGTATAAATATGTAACTCTACGTGTAAAAATATGTAACTTTACTTAAAAAAATGTGTAACTCGCGTTCAGACAGGTCAAATGCAACTCGTGTGTATAAATATGTAACTCGCGTGTACAAATATGTAACTTTACGTGTAAAAATATGTAACTCTACATGTAAATATATGTAACTCGCGTTCAGGCAAGTCAAATGCAACTCGTGTGTATATATATATGTAACTCGCGTGTAGAAATATTTAACTTTACGTGTAAAAATATGTAACTTCACATATAAAAATATGTAACTCACATGTATAAATACCTAATACAATAAAATTTTTATATACACAATTTTAAGATAATTTGTGATTTACACAATTATTTTTCTGTATTAAATTTAGTTTGATTTTCCTTATAATCCAATACACATTAATATAATAGTTCGATAATTTCTTAAAATTACATAAGCAATATTGGTCTCATTTGAAAGATCATGAAAAATAAAAAATGTTGATATAAATTTTATAAAAATCGGATCAAAAATAAAAAAGTTATTACCATTTTTTAAAAACAAAAGGATAAAAAATAAAGAAACCAGGCCTCAATACTCCGTCGTTTTGCAACCGGGCGCACCATCCCCATGGTGCTCCGGTTGCACGATATAATTTGCGTATTTGTGAGTACAAAAAGCAAAATCGTATTAAGTAATCCACAATAAATGAAGCAAAGACCAAAGGGAATTTATCACAAATAGGCAAAAAAGGGAAATAATATCACTTTTTTCAACTTTTAAAGTTTCTTTCAAAAATATAACAGCGGAGTTTTTCTTTTCAACAATAGACCTTAAGCCTATATACGGTAACTAATCCTCCGTAGATCAGTAGACTGTAGACCCTTGTCATTACTACGTACTCTAAATTGTAAACCCAGATACTCCGTATTAAACTTATACCCCATCACAATTGAAAAAATAAAAGCAATAATAATGATAACTATAGCAAAGATTTTCTCTTTGTAAACATGGTATAATTAAAATGTAAAACTCTAAAAATTATAAAAATTTGAAAAGTTATAAACTCTGAATATTATTAAAAAAATTAATTTATTAAAGGAAAAAATCATAAAAACATACAAAAGTTTAAAAAAAAGGAAAAGGAAAACGTAATGTAAATCCTTTATTTAGTTTTAAAAAAATGTAAAATAGTAATATATATATATATATATATATATATTAAAATAAAGATGGTAAAAACTAAAAATAATAATTTGTAAATCTAAATAATCTAATCGTCAAAATTTTTAATTAAAAATAGGGAGTATAAACTAAAACAAAAAACATATTAAAATAATTAGAAGTTCTTCCAAAAAAATAGAAGTTTTTAAAAGAGGGAAAAGATATAAAAATTGAAAACAAGATGCATGAAAACTCTAGCAATAAATAAATATAGACAATATTACGGGAAAAAATAAAATACTACAAATTGAGTAAAAAATTAAAGTATTATAGACAATATTGATATAAAAAACGTAAATGGAAAAATAAAAATAAATGAAATGTGGAAAATTCTAAAACAAAATGATTCGTATTTAAAAAATAATACATTTTTTTTTCATTTTTATGTCTTTTTTAAAGATTTATAAAAGTAATTTCGTCATCATGCCATTTATTGTAATATTTGTTGCATGTGATTTCTTTGTGTTTCTTTTTGTTTATAAATTTGTAAATTTTGTTTTTAATTGTTTATATGTGTTTCTTGTTGTTGTTGTACTTTATAAACCCAATTTATTATTATAGGTGTTTATATGTATGTGTTGGTTTTTTATTTCAAAGTAGAAAAAATAAATTGGAACATAAATAAACAAAAAAACTCAACAATAAATAACAAAAAACATACGATGCAACATAGTGCAACAAAATGCAACATGGTGCAACAAAATGCAACATGGTGCAACAAAATGCAACATGGTGCAATAAAGTCCAGCAAAATAAAAAGAATGTAAGTAAAACAAACATAAGTGTTGAATGGGTTCATACTTCAAAGTTCAAATTACTCTTTTACATTCATAATCGGAAATAACATAAAAGTAGTGATAAAGCACTATAGAGGCTGAGGCTAGGACTGAAAAAGAACCTAATGAACTATGTGCAACAAAATGCAATTCAACAAAAAGAATATAATAACAACAAACACAAGTGTTGAATGAGTTCATACTTCAATTTATTCTTTAACATTCATGATTGGAAGCAACATGAAAGTAGTGATGGGGGTGTAACTCCATAGGCTAGGACTGGAGAAGAAACTAAGCAACTAGAGCTTAGTGATGGTGCTGCCACGGGTGAGGATTTCACTGAAGAAATACGAGATCGATTGATGAGACTTAAACAAAGATAATCACTTCATATAGTCGTTTGTCTTAATGTTGACCATTAGGATGAAATTGCATCTCCCTAATTTCTTCCCGTGGTGAAAATTGTCGGCCTACCTTATTGCCCTTTGTTTTCTACAACTTTTGCCAAAATTCCTGCATTATTGAAAGATATTACATCTGAAATCATCATTGGCCTAATTGTATTACTAAAAGAGATCACAAAGCATGCACTACTAAGAATTTTCCATCGAACTAATTATGCATTATAGAATGTCGAACTAATTTACCATCACAATTGGCCTAACAAAATATTCATGCACATGAATTAGCCAAAATCAGGACCTAAAAAATAAAAATTGATAGAAGATGTTATAGCTAGCAAATTGATACGATGTCAGCATTTACCTCCCATGATGCTAAACTCTTCATATGCTTCAGAAGGATCTCGTAATCATTTAGTAACACACTCATAATCATCTAGAGACACACTTATTAAGGAGGTAAGAGGAGAAAACTGCATCCTGAAGGAATAAGGCGGTCACCAAATTTACTCCTAACTGTAAACCAGATCCTTCTTTTCAATCATCTTGAATTTAGAAAAATAAAGCATAAATTTTTATGTAGAATGGCTTCAAGTCAAAATTTGAATGTATATGATTCTAACCTTAAGCGTAAGTTTTAACGCATATGATTCTACAAGTTCTACAAGTCAAAATTTTCAATCTTAGATTCAACCTTAGATTTTGATTAATCTTAGATTCAATCATTAACGTATATGATTCTAACCTTAGATTCAACCTTAGATTTTGATTAAAACTTGTAAAAACGTTTAAGGTTAGATTCAATCTAACCTTAGAATTTTCAAGATTAAATTCAACCTTAATTTTAAATAGCTTCTAAGTTTTAAAGTCAAATTTTGATGTAGAATCTTACCTTAGACGTTTCCCTAGGCCAGAAACCAGCCGGCTGAGGGCTGACGGTCACAGATCGGACGCCTTCACAAGCAGGTCGGCAACGAGGCTCCTGGTGTCGCACATTTGCAGATAGCGTCCTAGATCGAACTAGCTCCTCTGCAGGTCGGCGTCGCTCGCTCCTCCGGATAGTATGTTGCTCACGCCTCTTTGTGTTCGAACGACCCTCCACAATCCGACGTCCAAGTAGATCGGTGGTCTACCTTGAGGCCGATAGAGCTTCCAGATTTTTCACCCAAGGCCGATCGGGAATCCCCTGTTTATCTACCGGTTGGCAAAACCGACTAAAAGTGAAATAAGAAAACTAAATTGAAAATTTAAGATTTAAAAATGAAAAGAAAAAGTAGGTGGGCTTTATATGATATAAGGTAGACGAAAGTAGACCTGTCCGGTAATTTCCACAAGACCAAATCCACTTCGGCCATAGTCGACCGAACAAGACAAAGCTGGTACGCTACCACTTTTGGTCTTTTTGGAGTTACATATAGGTTGATGATTGATTGATGATAATAATAATGAATTCGTAGAATAATACGCAATTATTTTTTTTTTGAAGTAAATACGCAATTATTGTGCACACAATAACTGTAGTACTAAATTAAATTAGAAGAATTAACGGGACACGGTACTGATGATTGAAACCAATTAAGAAAGAAATAAACTCAAACTTCAAGCCTCGATTTCATACTTTGTCTGTTCATATCTTCCGTCATTCTTCAATCATTATATTATTCCGGCCATATATAAAACATTAGAAATGTGTTTATATATTGATAGATAGATTCAAATGATTCATTCCTCTACGTAACAAATACCAATCCAACTCAATCATATACCATGAACTCTCACACTTCAAAGCTGATTGAGCTGTTGTTAATCACATACTCTTTCTCATTTCTACGTATTATTAACGCTCAATCTTACGATTTCTTCTACTTCGTTCAACAGGTATTCTTCATTATATTACCCTTCCGCTACAAAAAAACACCGGATTAACGGGAATTTTGGCAGGGATTTGAAAAAAAAAAATAAGGATTTGGCAGGGAGATGTCAAATCCGTGCCAAAAACACTATGACACGAGCTGTTTGGCACGAAAAATCGGGGAAATCAGTGTCAAATTCCGTGTCAATCCCGTGTTTTTTTGTAGTGTTCAAGGACTTTTTTCTTTTAGGTATGTACAAGTATATATCATACGGACTACAGAGTATATATCTCCTAATTCAAACTCCATTGTGTTTCATTGTACAAGTAATCTAATACGTACGGAGTATAATCTACAAGCCCTCAAACTATTAGTGATTCTATAATCAGACCTTTGAGCACAAAGACCTTTCACATACCCTCCTCGACCCATTGATATAAAGCAAGTTAAGCAACTAGATCAGACCTCAAACTATTAGTGATTCTATGATCAGACCTTTGAGCACAAAGAACTTTCACATACCCTCCTCGACTTATTGATATAAAGCAAGTTAAGCAACTAGATCATTTTTTAGTTGTCAGTGGACTCGGTGCCAATAAGATGATAGCATTCTCGTGAGAAGTTACGAGCACGTACTAGTAGATAAAAAGGGCATGATTGCTTTATTTCAATTGATCGATGTTGTATTTGCAAGAACTTCCAGTTTAGGCACTTTAGGGACCTGTTTGAAAAATCGTCAATAGTTCAAACACTTTTTCTCAATACTCTACTCCGTATTAATCACGTGTTGCGCTTGTTTTTTATATGTTTGGTTCTCTGATCTATGAAGAAGTAATTTCTATGATGGGAATTACAGTTGTTGAGTTATATTATCAACAGTCATGTAGCAAAAAATGGCCTTTTCATAAACTTTTTTTAGTAATTCTTTTTCACAAAGCTTTTTTTTTTTTTTGAAAATCTTTTTCACAAAGCTAAATTGTGTATTTTTACGAAAAACTATACTCCGTATTTGGTAATTGGAATATACCAAAATGGAAATGTATTTTACATTTTGAAACATAGTACCTAGTAGTATTATTTCACAAATACATATAGAAAGTTAATTATAAAAGGATGTACGTTTTTTAGAAAATTCAGTCATGACAACCACAGCTGAATAAAAAATACAGAGCAAACATTTAGTTAACAAGTGGTGTTATATTGTTTTAAATAATCATTATATTATTACTAATTTTATTTTATTTTATTTTTTGTTCGTGGAGTGGCCAGGATCATATTGTGACACCAAACAAAGCTGTTGCTACCCAACCACAGGGAAGCCAAAATCAGACTTTGGCATTCATGGACTTTGGCCTAACATGAACGATGGTTCTTACCCATCAAACTGCGACTCCACCAATCCCTATGATGATTCCAAGGTTCCATTCCTTCAAAGATTCAATAGCTAGCTAGCAACAATTTGGATTCCATACAATAATGAAATTGTGTATATATAAACCACAACCTGATGATAGGATGAAATATTTGTGTCATCTTTTCAATTATTGTTGATCTGTCCCACAAAGATCATGTGGTTATCGATCATATAAACTCATTTTTCTTAATAATGACATCACTTCTTCATATCTCAATATTAGTAAGACGGAGATGGTAATTCAATTCGAATTATACTGATCACCAATGTGAGAAATACATCAACATCTTGAATAATCTAATTTTTGACCTCTATAGATTTCAGACTTACTGAGCAGGATGCATCAAGACTGGCCAACACTAGCTTGTCCAAGTAATAGCGGCTCAACATTCTGGTCACATGAATGGGAAAAACATGGTACATGTTCTGAGTCCGTCCTCACCCAACGCTCCTACTTCCAGACCACTTTGAACCTCAAGAGTCAGATTGATTTGCTCCACGTTCTTCAGAGTGCAGGTATGAACCCAAATTTGATATCAGTAGTATCAGGGGTGGAGACAGGGCGAGGCTGGCGGTGGCCTCGGCCCGTGCAAGAAAAAAATTGTGATGTATATATATGTATAAATATTTATAAGTAGTAAAAAATACAATGAAAAATTTAAGTTTTTGGCCCCTGCTATATAAATTCCTTAAACTCTGACCCCTCTAACCTATCAATCCTGGCTCCGACACTGAGTAGTATTCAAAAAACTGGTTGAACAACACATAACATCTTCATAGGCGTTTTATTATGAGCGAGTATTGAGGAGTATATCACAACTTAATGATTAAGTCTGTTTTTGTTTGAATAAATAAGTCTTGTTTTCAATAAATTGTGTATCCACGTGTTTTAATGGCTGAACGGTTAAGTTCATTAAATCGCAAGTAAACAACACTTCAGATTAGAAACTCTAGGTAGTCATATTTTTAAGAAACTGCAGAGTTTTTGTATTATAAAGCGCAATATTCAGTTAAGCAATTGGAGTAACAACTTTTTTAAGTGTAAAGTTTTATTTCACAAAGTAAGGTTACTTTAGGCAAGTAAATTACTTTCCAACCCATTACAAATTTAAAATCTTGGGGTTGCCAGTGAGCCTAGCTCAACCGGTAGATAGGGATAGGGGCGCCAAAAGGAGTAAGTCTCGGGTTCGAATCCCGAGTATCACAAGTATCTGAACTAGAACCTTACTCGCTATCCGTCAACTTGTAATTAAAGCCCTCAGAAATGCTATGTCATCCTTTTTTTTATATTTAATTTTGGGGTTCTAACCGTACCTAATGTGCAGGAATTCAACCAGATGGAAGTTCATATAGCTTGGCCGATATTAAACAGGCAATCCGGGACGGGATTGGATATGATGCCTGGATAGAATGCAACAGTGACGCAGATGGTGAAAGGCAATTGTACCAGGTTTACGTCTGCGTCGATTCATCGGCTTCTACTCTCATCAAATGCCCTGTTTTTCCCCATGGAAGTTGCGCTTCCACCATTAAGTTCCCTTCATTCTAGTCAAAGAAACCCAACTGCTTTTATCTTTTCTTCAGACTTCTACTATTCATCACATCTTATTAATCCTCCTTAATACCAACCAACATATGTATGGGTTTGTTTATGTTTTACCTGATCGAAAAGCAATGCAGAAAATAAAGTAAATGACATTATTGTGGATGTTGCTTGATCGATAGTTCTATGAATTAAAGCCGGGTTGCATACTTGCATTACATTTTCTCACCCAACTCTGTCTATGTAATCTGTACTTTTGGGATGTAAAGTGGATAAATGATATCATTTCCAGCGGCTAACAATATTAACCGGAAGTTCTAAAATTATTATTCGAACGGTTCACTTGATTTAGTGTTAAATTATTTAAAATATATTTTATCTCTTAATATTAAAAGCAAAAGAATTTTGAGGGAAAAGTTTCTCACTCAAAATTGTATATATAAAAAGGTAATATAAAGAAAAAAGTCAATATATATAAAGGACAAGACATTCATGGTTCTACAAAAATTCAATTGACAAATAAAAAATGATTTTACATCTTTTTTTAGTTAATAGGGTATATATATCAAACGAAGCAAATCCATCATCCACAAATTTGAGTATCTTAAATCAAAGACTTGAAAAGACATGTGAAAAGTATTTAAATCTCTTAAGCAAAGGGATCAATATCCTTACATTACAAAAATATAAAGATGAATACACGTAGGGTTATTTTAGATATAAAAAAATTTGTTGGTGGAATTGTATAGCTTAGTTGACTTGTACAGTGTGCTTATAGTTTTGTACGTCTATCCATCTTTACTTATCCCGTTAGACAACGGTCTGCATCTCTACCGTCGCCACAAACCCGTCAAACTGTGTCTGGCGTGGTCTTTCATATACTACTCCGTATTAACGTTATGAAAAGGATTGACACCTGTTTCTGAGCTTCATCCTTAATTAATTGCCCATCACAAGAAAAACGGAACGCCATTGTGGTTGTTTCTGTGGCTCTGGATATCGCCAAGCACAACCAAGAGCTTCACCAGCTTCCTCTCTACAGGTCAATGGACTCGATCTGGAAAGGCGACAACGGGAGGGAATCTGGTCCTCAATCGTCCAGCGCTTGGGACACTACGCAGTCACCCTCGTGTCTGCAGGTTGGGTTGACGTTTCTTAAACCACAGGGGTTTTGTGAATGCCATTCCAAAAAACGGGATTTGGAAACCCCAATTCCGAATTGGATGATGGGTGGTGGTGGGGTGGGGAGGAGGAAGGGGGAGAGGTAGAGGTGAGGCTAATTTAAAATATGAGTTTTTTAGTAGTGATGTAACTTTTTTATTTGTGCTTTATTTTTTATAAAAATTGTATCAAAATTCATAACTTTTTGTGATCTTTCTAACGACACCCGTATTCCATATATAATTTTTTTTTTAAAATTGAAATTTCAATAGTATGAGGTTTTCAGATTCAATTTTTTTAGATAGATCCGGATGATAGAATTGTAACATTTTTTAAATTAATTGAAACATGTAAAATAGTTATGTGAATAGTGAGATCTTTATTTTAGCACTTGAATCTATTTAAGAAAAATTTGGGTCTGAAAACTTTCTACTATTAAAATTTCAAAAAAAAATTATATATGGAATATTGGTGTTATTAGAAAGGTAATAAAAAATTATGAATTTTGATATATTTTTTTTGTAAAATTTGGGGTAAAATTTAAAAAGTTACATCTCTTTATAAATAAATGGAATTTTAAATTAGCCAACCCCCACCCCCTTCTCGCGAACCTACCCCTCCTACCCACCCGACCTAATCATTCCAATTGGAAGTCCCATTTCCAAATCCCTCTTTATAAGAAAACCTAACCAAACTCCCGTATTTTTGCGTTGGATGTTAGGTTTTCCCGTGTTCTCAGAAATCACCAAGCCTTTTGGCTTTACTAATCTCATAAAGAAATTTCCCAACCTCGGAGACAAACTCCAGTTATCTCTCACAAGTGCTTCATCTCTGGTTCCAAAAGCTCCAGGTCAACTTCAATTTGTAATTATTATAGCATTGAGTGACAGACCACTACTGTGTGAGGTTCAAGTAGTGGGGTATTTTAAAAAAAAAATTCCATACCAGTTGGAATTTTTATACATTATACTTTATTGTGCTTATGTATTCAATCATAATTAGTCATCATTTGCTCCTTTTTTTAAACACCATAGATATTCATCTTCCAAAGGAGTGCATTTGGAAGTGGAGTCTAGCATAGGCTAGCAGAGCAGAGTTTTAACCTATGGCCAATATATAAATTTCAGAATTTCCTCACCGCCTTAGTACTGCTATCTATATATTTAGTTCTGTACTTCCATTTTGTTCCCATCCCATAGAAAACCGTTTGATTGTCTTTTATTTCAATAATAAATAACAAACTTGAATAGTCCCAATTTATAATTTTGTTCATGTTAAAGGCTGTTTGAAAACAATATTGTTAACTTTAGGAATACACGTTGATGCGTACGAGGGTTAGTGCATTTTGGTTTTCTACATCTTTTTTATCCCACGGGTGTAAATGCTAAATTCATAGCCATTGAATTGAAATACACTACATTCAAATATATGGGATGCTAGTAAGTTTTGGCATTCCTATGATTTTCACTTCTACCAGTAATTGTTTTTTAATCCCATGCCATGCAAATGTGTGTTTATTCTAATTTTGCAATAAAGATGTTGGTTTGTGATCATTGCAACCACATATGTCATCTCTGTTGTTGCAATTCTTGTATAAAGAAAGTGCCATATGATGAGTTGCTTTTCTGCCTTTGCTTGAGAAAAATAAGAAGTGGTGGCTGGAAATTAAAGCTTTGATTCTCTACATGTTAGCACTTAGCAATGATGGTGGTGGGCGTAGCAACATTTGTCAAAAGGAGGAGCAAGACATATAAATTCTATATTGAGATAGACATAATCATATAAGGTTCCAAGTGTTCTTTAATGTAGTGCTTTTTATTTGTCATAATTATGGATCTCTTTATGAAAATTGTTCTAGGGCTCCTAATCACGTTGAATATACATTAAATACAATATGGCTGCTAATTACATAGTTTAATTTGCAAAATCTTCCTCTATTGATTTCTTTTACATACATAAGGGCTACCTCCATAGTCTTTTCATTCTACACACTCAGAACCATTCTTGGTTCAATCAGCTGACCAACTACGATTATTTATTTATTTATGAATTAATATACTGAATGCATTTCACATTTATCCTTCTTAACTTGCATGCAGATCATTGTTTATGCGTTAGAAATTATTTCAACTTAAACAATAGATTCTAGAGACATGTAAATATATTGGGCATAACTCGATCGCGCAACGCGCGTTACAAAACTAGTACTAACCATAAACAATGATAACTGTACAAGCAATTTAAACACACAAATTAAAGTGTACAGGAAAAATCATCAAGAGTCACATTCCATAAGGACTAGGTCACAATTGCGAATGGATTTCTGCAAATTTGATTGAGCTCTTAGGGTTTCTAAGGAGGATCTTTTTTGTATTTTGGGTTGGTTAGTCTTTAATCTTTCCTTCTATTTGTTGTTATTTTCCGTTGCTTGATTTTCTTTGTCTCTTTTATGTACTTTCAGGGATGGACGGATTCCGGTCGGCCCAGCCCGGTCCGGTGAACCAAACCCGGTTCCGGGCCTAGGTCCAACCCGAGGGAGTAACCGGGGGTGGTTCCGAGACCTGTAAAATGCGAAGCGGTCCGGTAGCGCCCGGACCGGACCGGGCTTTATTTTTTTATTTTTTTTTGGTTTTTTTTGGGTTTGGATTGGGTTTAGGTTGGATGGGTTGGGTGTTTTCGAGTGGTTTGGGGGTCGGGGGGGATGGGGGTGGGGGTTGGGATAAATAAGAAAACACAAAAAAAATTAAACCGGAACCGGTAGACTCCCGGGCCGGTCCCGGGCCCGGGCCTTCCCCAAAAACATCCAAGCCCGGCCGGGCCCAGTCCACCCCTATGTACTTTCCCAGTTTTTATTAAAACTCTCATTATATATGTAAAAAAAATTACATGTATGTTCTCTGATGTATATTTTGGATAAAGATGTATTTTTCTCCAATATATTTAGCACTGTTGCGACTTGTAAGGGAATAAGGGATTAAATTAAACAATAAATAGAACAATTTTATATCTTAAGCAAAAAAAAAAATTGTAACAAATCTGACACCACACCTTAACGTCCTAACTCCTAACTCTTAAGAGTGGAAAATGATGAATAAATGAACAAAATAGCACACTGATAGAGTATATGGGCCTGGACCCCATGGCCCACATACTCAAGTCAACGACGACCAGAAGAACACCCACGTGGCCCCCTTCGGCCAGTGGTCCCGCATCGGCCAGAAACCAAACCGGCCCAGGAAGCACGCATGGACTCCCGGGACCGCATCGGCCCATAGACCGCATCGGCCATGGGGCCGCATCGGCCAAAGACACCGCATCGGCCAGACTTCGGCCGGGCAGAATGCATCTCTCTACTTTATTTACTAAGTATTGTACACAGCCCATTAGTGGCCCTATTTCGCCCAAAGAAGGCATGATTATTGTAATGGGCCTCCTAAGCCCATGGCTAGGGGCCCAAATCCACATTTTTACCTATAAATAGACCCCTTGGGGCTAGTTATAGGGGGTTGAGAAATATAATTACTCACTTTCTCTCTCTAGCTCTCACTTCTCTCTAGAATTAATACTCTATCATTTGGTGCTTTCATTGAGAGTCTAGAACAGATCAAGTGAGTACCCCTCGTCGCTACTAGACGCAACAGAATGACAAGAACTAGGTCAAAGAACACCGGTAGGAACGCCCCTCTGAACCAGGAAGGGCAGGGAAACGTTGCTGACAACGTCCCCAATGACCTCATCATCCAGGATGAGAATGCTCAGGAGGTCGAGCATGCAGCGGCCGACCTCCGCGTCCAGCTCAACAGGACTGCCCCAGACGCCCGCATCGGGCTCGAGGACAGGCGCAATGCTGATCGCGCTTCGGGCCAACAGGCTTCTCACCCTGCTGCCCCCCAGATCAACCCGGCCGCACTCTCGGCCATCGTCGCAAGCATTCTCCAGGACCCCAACGTGGTCAGCGCTCTCGTCGCAAAGACAGGGGAGAACAACACTCCCGTGACTGGGGAAGTCGCGACGGTGCCGCCACCGCCGCCTCGGCCACAAGGCGTCACCTTCTTCGGCAACGACGAAGGCGTCCTCGCCGTGGACACCCATTCCCATACCGCCTCTCCTACCCGGGATACACCGGCCCAACCTCGCGGTAAAATCTCGGCCTTCAATAGGCTGGGTGACATCGCGAGCCGTCGGGTACCTACGGGAAGGGTGGCGGATCGGTTGGGTAACCACGAGCCAGGGTCGCCAAAGGAAAGCTTCGGGTCCGTTTCCCGGACGACGGATCGGCCCCGACAAGACAAAGGGAAGGGAAAACTGAATGATGATGATGCGCGTCATCAGATCAACCTGGCCCACGCGGCCCGGATCCAGCCCCCGCTGGGTGGCGCTACGGCCAACACGGACCCAAGAGACGAGATCATCGCCCGCTTGGAGAAACGCCTCGCTGACATGGAGGCCCGAGAAGCCGCAGGGCGCGCATCGGCCTACACATCCCAGCATCCCAACTACGACGCACTCCTGAGCAAGGTCAGTGCTCTGGAAAGGGAGTTGGCTGACCGGCGCGACGAGCCCGTCATCCAGATAAGAACAAGAACCCCCTTCTCTGCGAGGGTGCTCTCCGCTCCCATCCCGGAGAAGTATAAGGGGAATCCGATCAAACCATACGACGGCCGCACCGATCCCCAGGAGCACTTCACCCGTTATCAGAACAATATGATGATGACCAACGCTTCGGAGGAATACATGTGTCGCTGGTTCCTATCCACCTTGGAAGGATCAGCGTACGATTGGTTCAACAACCTTCCGGAGGGGAGCATCGATTCATGGCAGGACCTTGCTCAGCGCTTCCTCACCCACTTTGCCGGGAGGAAGCGTGCGAAGAAGCATTTCGCCCACCTCCTGACCATCAAACAACAACCGGAGGAGACACTCCGAGCCTTCCTCGATCGCTGGACAAGGGAGGCGGACGAATGTGAAGGGGCCGACGAGCGCACTCTCTTGGCTTTTCTCCGCGGAGCACTCCGGCCTAGCCACTTCGCCCGGAGCCTGTTCACGGAGCCGCCGCGGTCATACCTCGCGGCGCTCCGACGCGGAGATAGGCACGCTGACGCCGACGAGCTCCTGAACCAGAAGAAGGGTGGGGAGAAGCAACAAAAGAAGGACTCCTCGTCCAACCCCCACCACCCGCCGACCAACAAGGGACAGCACCAGCCAAAGAAGGCACATCAGGAGCAAGGCGGACAGCGAAGAGACGACCGCTCATGGCGCCCAAAGTTGGAGGCACAGCGCATCCCCCTCACCCACCCAGTGAGTGTCGTCCTTGACCACGCCGAGGCGCAGGGCCTCATTGTGAAGGATCCCAGGTCAGAGGAGGAGATATTTGCGGTCCACAAAGGAGGGACCTACTGCAAGTACCACCGCCAGACATCCCACAAGACCGAGGATTGCACCACCTTGAAGAGGCACATCGACGGCCTCGTCCGACAGGGGGAACTTTCCCAATTTGTCAAGGGTGCCCCCAAGAGTAACACTTGGGTTAACCCTGGCAAAAGGGGGGAAGGATCCTCCGGGAAAAAGAGGGAGATCGGCGCCCTCAGTGAAGATGAGGACGAGGAAGAGCCCCGCCAGAAGAAGCATCACATTCACATCATCGTCGGCGGGAACACAGGGGGGGACTCGGCTACCCAACGAAAAAAATGGGCTCAGTCCCTATACGTTGGTGAGGTGTCCCACGCCCCCCCTCAGCCGAAGCGACGGAACGTGGAGGCCATCACCTTCACCGACAAGGACCTCCCCTTCGGCCCCTTGCCCCACAGGGACGCCCTCGTCGTCAAATGCGAGATAGGCAACAACATCATCCACCGCAACTACATCGACACTGGCAGCTCTGTCAATGTGATGTACGTTGACACCTTCAGACAACTGAAATTGAAGAAGTCCGAGCTCCGGCCGATACGGACTCCGTTATCCGGCTTCACCGGGGACTCTATCGACGCCGAAGGCACGATAGTGCTTCCCGTTGTGGTCGGTGACGGTACCTGTCAGGCAAAAATTGACATGGAGTTCGTGGTCGTCAACCTGGACAGCGCCCACAACATGATTTGGGGACGGCCGGCCTTGGAGGACCTTGAGGCCATCATCTCCATGAGACATCTATGCCTCAAGTTCCCCACCAAGGACGGCGTCGGCTACGCCAGAGGGAATCAGAAGATAGCCAGGGCTTGCTACCTGAAGCTCACAAGGAAGATCAATGAGGCCGAGGAGCGGATCGACACTATCACCACCGCCTCGGCCCAAGAAGACACGCCAAAGGCCGAACCGGTCGGAGACGTGGAAGATGTTCCGTTGGACGTCTCCCGGCCGGAACGGACGCTGAAGATTGGGACACAGCTCCCCCAACAGATCCGAAGGGACATCCTCTCCGTCCTGAGAGCGTACGCCATCGTCTTCGCATGGGGACCAGAGGACATGCCGGGCATCAGCCCAAAAGTGATTACACACCGACTCTCAGTCGACCCGGCCTCCTCCCCCATCAAACAGAAGAAGCGCTACCTCTCAGCCGACAGGAGAGAATTCGTCAAGGCCGAGGTGGCCATGCTGCTCAACATCAAGCACATCAAAGAGGTGAAGTACCCCACGTGGTTGGCGAACGTCGTCCTCGCCCCAAAGCCGCCTATGTTCAGAATGTGTGTTGATTACACTGACTTGAACAAGGCGTGCCCAATGGACCCATTCCCTCTCCCCAACATTGATCAGTTGGTGGATGAGACGGCAGGGTGCGAGTTGATGTCGTTCCTCGACGCGTTCAGAGGGTACCACCAGATATCCATGCATGAAGATGACGCGGAGAAGACTGCTTTCATGACCCCGGAGGGAATTTTTTGCTACCTCGTCATGGCCTTTGGGCTCAAGAACTCCGGCGCCACCTACACAAGGATGGTAGCCCGGATTTTTAGAGCAGTCTTAGGTCGGACGATGGAAGCATACGTCGACGATATGATCGTCAAGAGCAAACAATCCACAACCCATGCCGACGACCTCCGGGGCATCTTTGAGATCATGAAAAGGTACAACCTCCGGCTCAACCCGAAGAAGTGCACCTTCGGCGTCCAGGGAGGTAAATTCCTGGGATACCTGGTCAGCCGAAGGGGCATCGAAGTAAACCCGGAGAAGATACAAGCCATTATCAACATGGAGCCGCCCCGCAACATCAAAGAAGTGCAACGGCTGACGGGACGCCTTGCGGCCCTGAACCGTTTCCTTTCAAAGTCCGCGGAGAAATCTCTCCCTTTCTTCCAGATAATGAGGAAGGCCACCAGCTTCAAATGGACGACGGAGTGCCAACAGGCCTTTGAAGAGCTGAAACAATATCTCGCCTCCCCACCCGTCCTATCCAAGCCCCAACCCGGCGAGACTCTCTCCCTCTACTTGGGGGTGAGCACGTCGGCCATTAGCTCTGTTCTCATCAGGGAGGACGACGGGGTGCAAAAGGCAATATTCTACGTCAGCAAGACGTTGCGGGAGGCCGAGCTAAGGTACTCCCCCATCGAGAAGACGGTGCTGGCCATCGTCCACACGGTGAAAAAACTTGGACACTACTTCCAGGCTCACCCCGTCCAAGTCCTCACGCATCAGCCGTTGGGCGCCCTCATGAGGAGCCCAACCAGCTCTCCAAGGATGATCAAATGGGCAATATTCTTGAGCCAGTACCAGATTGAGATCAAGCCGAGGCCATCCATCAAAGGGCAAGCCTTAGCTGATTTCGTCACAGAGTGCACGGCAAGGGAGACGGCCGTTACCACTACAGGAGCTGAATCAGATGAAGCCTGGACCCTCTACACGGATGGGTCCTCGGCCACCAAAGCTTGTGGGGGTGGCGTCGTCCTCATCTCCCCGGAAGGATTCAGAGCGTATTACGCCATCCGCTTCAACTTCAAGGTATCCAACAATGAGGCTGAGTATGAAGCGCTCCTCAGCGGGCTCAGACTGGCCGCCGGCCTCAAAGCGCGCCACATCAGAATCAAATGCGACTCTAAACTAGTAGTGAACCAGATGGAGGGTTCCTACGAAGCCAAAGAAGGGAGGATGAAGCAATACAAGGAGGCCGCTGCGGAATTGCTCAAGGCGTTCGATACCTACGAGATCACCCAGATCCCAAGGGCGGAGAACGCCGAGGCCGACATCCTCTCCAAACTCAGCTCCGACACCCCTGAGCACATCTCCAAGATAGCTAAGGTGGAGGAGTTGAGTATGTCAAGCATTCACGCTAGCCCCATACTCTCCATACAACACCAGCCGGAGGACTGGATCACTGACATTGCAACATACATCACCTCCGGCACGCTACCAGAAGACGAGGAGAGGGCCAAACTAGCCAAGCTCAGGGCCCCAAGCTATGTCATCGAGGGTGACAAGCTCTACAAGAGATCATACAACGGCACCCTCCTCCGGTGCCTACACCAGAATGAGGCCGAAGTGGCCATGGAAGAAGTCCACTGCGGCGTATGCTCATCACATCAGGGACCCTTCAGCATGTCGCGCCGCCTCGTCGTCCAAGGCTACTTCTGGCCGACGATGGCGCGTGATTGTGCTGAGGTCGCCCGCAAATGCAGCGCATGTCAACACTATCAAAGGGCACCTGGCCGACCAGCCGTCAACTACGCCCCGGTCAGCACTGCCATCCCATTTTCCAGATGGGGCATCGACCTCGTCGGCCCACTACCAAGAGCCGCGGGCAACAACAGATACATCATCGTCGCCATCGACTACTTCACCAAATGGGTCGAGGCCGAACCACTCGCGAGCATCACCGGAGCGCGGTGTCGAAAGTTCGTCTACAAGAACATCCTCACCCGCTTCGGCGTACCTCAGGAGATCATATCAGACAACGGCACCCAGTTTGAGGCCGAACCGTTCCAAAGCCTCCTCCAAGAATGGGGTATCAAGCACCGTTTCTCCTCCGTCGCCTACCCCCAGGCCAACGGGCAAGTTGAGAACGCCAACAGAACCATCTTGGAGGGGCTAAAGAAGAAACTTGAAGAAGAAGGTGGAAGTTGGGTCGACGAGCTCCCCAACGTCCTATGGTCCTACCGAACTACTCCAAGGAGGGCCACCGGGGAGACGCCATTCTCCTTGTGCTACGGCTTCGAAGCCAAGGCTCCCACTGAAGTGACACTTCCTAGCCGACGGGTCACACAATACGACCCCGAGGCCAACGAAGAAACTATGAAGGTGGACCTACACCTCATAGACGAGAGGCGAGAAGTGGCCTACCTCAGAGCGGAGAACTACCGACGACAAGTCAAATCATACTATGACGCCAAGGTCCGCTCCCGCGAATTCCAAGTGGGGGACTATGTCCTCCGCAGAAGGGAAGCAAGCAAGCCGACGGAAGGAGGAAAGCTCGCTGTCAAATATGAAGGGCCCTACATCATCAGCGCCGTCATCAAAGCCGGCACCTATAGACTAAAGAACCCTAACGGGTCAGATGTACCACGATTGTGGAATGTACACCACCTGGTGAAATTTTACCAATGACTCGAGAAGTGGTGAAGCGGGCAACGTCCCCCACCCCTCGATTTATTGGTTGAATAAAACACCCTCGGCCTAGCGCCACTTATTGAATAAAATTCATGTTTCATCCAATCTTTTAAGATTTGAGCTAAGGGAAACCTAGGGACCGCATCGGCCTAAGCGGTGCAATCACCCGGGTCCGGTGCGACCTAAAGCCGTCGCAATAAACGACGCACATAAAGCCGTTGCGATAAACAACGCACCTAAAGCCGTCGCAATAAACGACGCACCTAAAGCCGTTGCAATAAACAACGCACCTAAAGCCGTTGCAATAAACAACGCACCCAAAGCCGTTGCAATACACAACGCACCTAAGGCCGTTGCGATCCACAACGCGCCTGCAAAGCCGTTGCATAGACGACGCACCTAAATATCGTATCGGCACAAGCGGTGAAACACCCAAATCGGCCGGCGATATGCAGGACGAAGGACCTGTGTGCATGGTCCAACGTCTTCAAACGGAGAAGCATACCGCGTCGTCCGCGCGGAAACCGCAGGACGACAGGCCTGAATTAAGGCTGAGGTTACAAAAACTCCACCCATCAGTAAAATTTCGCTCAGGACCACAAAGGGCGGCCGTCAAAAGACGATGCCTTGTCCGGTCCCTCGTCGACGATAGACGTGGAAAGGCCAAAAAAGATGCCACTGACACACCAAGCCGAGGGCGTATTTACTCCCTCGCACTAATCCACGCGAAAAGCGTAGCGGACAAACTACCGCACATGGACGAAGGGACAGTAACCCTTCGGCCACCTAAAAAAAAAAAAAAAAAAAAAAAAAAAAAAGAGGGAAGCCGACGGACCGTGCACTCGCCGGCCTCGAGCATGAAACAAAATCCCCACAAACAACCAAGCCTCAAATTGGCTAAGTACATATCAGATTTCATCAAACAACAACGAAGTACACGCTCCGGTCTAAGCCGTGACAACATAGTATGGAATCGCTCCGGCTGCAACCACGCGATGCCACGTGCCATCACTTGGACGAAGGACCGCATCGTCTCCAAATAGCAACACCCAAAATGGCGAACCAAGGCAAAAACCGCCATCAGGGAAGCTTGACACTTGGAGAATTTTCTAAATCACCTCACTGCAAAGACGAAGCGCTACCACTGCGCATCGCCTCGTCCTCGACACTTCAAGATTAAATTCCAAGAACTTAACTCGGAAAAGTTGCAGGGCAAAAAATGGAATTCGTCAAAGGACGATGAGACGCACCGTCCTAAAATGAATGGAGGCCGCTACGTCTCAAGGAATGGACGCCGACATCCTCCGAGATAGAACCCTGGTACTTGGGAAATTCACAAGATCAAGCATGCATAACTATACAGACGACAAGGGAAACATGTCTGAACAAAAAAGTATCATTAATAATAAATAAGATACAGAGGAGGGCGCTACGGCCATTACATGCACTGCGGTGCTAGAGTTGCAAAATCTAAATACAAAGCTAGATACAAACTACGATGCCGCATCGGCCTGCTCCTTGCTCTGGCCGGCATCCTCCTCGCCACCGCTATTGGTTCCGGCGTCATCATCTTCATAGGCCTTGGAATCAGCAGGTCCCTCGAGCAGGTAATCATCGCTGTCGCTCCAGGACTCTTCCCCCTCATCAGAACTGAGGATTGGGGGCTGCCTCTCCAATGGCGGGAGCTTCATATCCTCATCAGGATTCTTCATCCGCCGAGGAAGACTCAAACCTCTCGGCCTCATCTTCCGGAAGCGACGACGAAGCTTCCTGTAGATCAGCTTTTGCATCCTATACTGACCACAGTCGTAAAAGGCTTGCATCTCTTTCATCCAGAAGTCCTCGCCGACGGGGTCTTTCGTCGTCCAGTCCTTCAACCTCTCAGCGACCACATCATAACAGAAGGGGAGCTGGTCATCGGCTTTCCACCCCTCGGCCTTGAAATCAGCCACGGCCTTCTCGGCGGCCTTCTCGGCATCAGCTTTGAGCCGTTCAGCCTCCTCGGCTCTCTGGATGGCAGCAGCAATGGACTCATCGGCTTTCTTCCGGGCGGCCTCGGCCTCATCAAGCCGGATCTGAAGAAGCTTCATCTCATCTTCCGCGGCCTTGGCTTTGTCCCTCAAATCTTGGAGGGCCTCATCGGCTGAGAGAGCCTTAGCCTCCACTTTCTTAAGCCGCTCAATTTCGGCCTCCTGCCTCCAATGCTGCTCCCTCAGCATCAGCGCACCCTGGACGAAGCAAAGTAAGGTCAGAGATAAAAATGAAAACAAAGTAAAAATCACAATGGGAAAGAATCCTACCTGGACGACATAGTCCAAACCCCCATCGTACAGGTGGACGTGCTTGCCCTGCCGGCTGAGGTACTGCCGGTCATACTCAGGCATAGCCTGAGCGAGCACGTCGTCGCCACTGACAGTCTCGTTAAAGAGCCCGCCCTTCACCGGGTAACGCACCGTCACCTCATACGTCCCCTTGGCGAGGGCCTCCTCCAAACGGGCAGCAGCGGCAGTAGAGGGAGGCACCCGAGAAGCCGAGGCCACCAAAGCCGAGGAGGGTGGATCATTCACAGGAGGGACCGCCGACGGCTGAACATCCGCAACAGCCTGAGAGGAGGGGGCGCCGGCCTCTCCATTCGTTGGAGCCCTCTTCGTCTTCTTCGAAGCCTGGCTCAGTTTTAGCCCCGCTTCGGCCAGAGTCTTTTGGCCCTCATCAGCAGCCCTCCTGCTCTTCTTAGCCACAGGCTTCTTAGCGGCCTCAGCGCCCCCTTGAGAACTGCCCGCAGACCTCTTTGCTACCTCGGCAGCTTGAGCGGCTTTCAACTCCGCATCGGCTTTCTTGGCAGCCCTGGCCATAAAAGACATGCGATCCATGGCAAAACCTGCACAAGACAAAGGAACATCAGTAAAACAATAACTGAACACACTACGGGAAGGGTGAGTGGACGAAGGACAACCTTCGGCTTCGGCAGGGACACCGAGTGAGGGACCGTCGGCTTGCTCATAAGTCCCCTCCATCTTCGGCCAAAGATCATCGTCTACATCACCAGGGCAGTAATATCTCACGAAGCCGAGGGCGGCCATCCTATACTCAGTAACGTAGGTTGTTACGCTCCTCGGACCGCCTTTGATGAAAGCCTCCACCTGCCTACTGATCTCGGCATTCCACGGAGGATTATGCAACTCAAACAAGCCGCTATGACCCGCAGACGGGAAGTAACCGCCTCGGCCAAGGTTAACGAAGACAAACTTCGCCTTCCAACCGTGGATTGATGAAGGAAGGTCTGTAAACGTCCTCCTCTTGGGGACCTGCTGTAAGGCGGCATAACCGGCGCAATTCTGATGGCTCCCTCGGCCTATCCGGTAGAGATTGGTGAAAAGCGCAGTTGTCGGCGAGAACCCCAACTCACCGCAACGGATAAGGAAGCCGACGATGAGCGAGTAACTGTTGGGCGTCAGCAAGGCCGGAGGCAGACTCACCATGTCAAGGTATTCCTTAATAAAAGGATGGAGAGGGAACCGCAAACCCTTGGCAAAACTCATTGGGTATATCCCGAAATAACCCAAAGGGGGGCTCAACACATGATCCGTCGGCTTCGGCGCACGCACCCGTCCATACGGCCCCACATACAGCTGAGCAACGTGGTACTCGCCGAGGGTCCCTTCCGGCCGAATGATATACAGATTACTAAGGTCAAGCTGCGAGTGCCCCTGCGGTACTCCCTTACGCTGCTTCCGCCGATACGGCCTTTTCGTCTTAGGAGCTGAGGGGCCTTCCCCCGCTACGGACGATATCGGTGGAGGGCATGGAATGTTGGCAGAAGAGGATGCCTCATCCCCCCTCAGAGGCGAACTGGAGGACGCCTCGTCTCCACCAGAATGATGCGCTCCCGCATCGGCACTCATTCTCTCCTCGTCTACGGAAGTACGATAATCGGCGGTATTTTCCATTTCAATCTCAAAAGCCTCGATCAGTCGAAGATCAACTCCAGGGGACGTTTCGTCCTCGTCAAAAGGCCAGTCTTCTTCGTCCAACGAAGCTGTTAAGTCAAGGGGGGAGGGAGCGCTACGGCCATCAGGGAACGGCATAACATCTAAAACCTAATCCTAAGGGCGGTTCTCGGATCAAAGTGAATTTTCCTACAAACACTAGATCTAACCCCCTAGGAGGCAAAGTATGAAAGAAAAGCAAAGAACAAGAAAGAACTGACCTTTGAAGATATGAAGGTCTGGGAAAAGACTGATGAAGACTTGAAGGAACTTCGGAAGCGCTTCTCTCTCTAGAAAATTGGGCAGCAATTCAACAAACAGCAAAAGGCAAATGAGGGAATGGCTTCGGAGTGGGGGGTATTTATAGGCACCCCCTCCAACGGTCACTACACGTGGCAACCCCCAATTGGCCACCCAGGCGGCACCTCTTCTAGAACCAATCAACGCCCGTCTTTTCACATTCCACTCTAGGGCAACCGCTACGGCCCAACAGGCCCCGAGACTAGGGTAGGCACCGGCCTACTCACTCAAAGCAATAAGAAACTCGCTACGGCCCAATTTACCAAGGAAATGGCCGCATCAGCAAACACGCTACGGCCCAAAATCGACCCCAAGAAACACAAGTACCGCTACGGCTACTCACACGCACATCGTTTGATGATAACCCTGGTATTGCGGCCTTCGTCCAAGGGTTCTCCCACAGGGTTACCTTGGACAGGTTCGCCTAAGGGTTGGACTCACGACTAACGCATGGGTACCGTATCGGCTCGAGAACATCATGACTCCCTTGTGCCTAAGATACTCTTCGGCCAAAGGAGTGGGGGACTGGGGGACTGTATCGGCTCACTAAAGCAGGGATACACAAGTCAAAGCGCTTCGGCCACATAACAGATCAAAAGCATGCGGACCGCATCGTCCTCGAAACACTTTTCACAAAGAGTGCATCGGCCCGCACCAAAGTTATGAAATCCTCAAGCGCGCCCCGTCTACATCAGATGAGGGAACCGCTTCATCCCAAAATCAAAGCAGAACCTCTTCGGCCCCAACAAAATGGTAATAAAACAGGCCAGTTCCTCCATAATTCCCATCTACTGGAAGAAGAAAGCGCACCGCATCGTCCTCGAAACACTTTTCACAAAGAGTGCATCGGCCCGCACCAAAGTTATGAAATCCTCAAGCGCGCCCCGTCTACATCAGATGAGGGAACCGCTTCATCCCAAAATCAAAGCAGAACCTCTTCGGCCACCAAGCACCTCGTGCTCACGCAGCGGCCAGCCAGAAAGGAACAAGTACTCCCTTTCGCTTCGGCTTCGCCTCAGCTCAGAGAGTGGGGGACTCCTGATAGAGTATATGGGCCTGGACCCCATGGCCCACATACTCAAGTCAACGACGACCAGAAGAACACCCACGTGGCCCCCTTCGGCCAGTGGTCCCGCATCGGCCAGAAACCAAACCGGCCCAGGAAGCACGCATGGACTCCCGGGACCGCATCGGCCCATAGACCGCATCGGCCATGGGGCCGCATCGGCCAAAGACACCGCATCGGCCAGACTTCGGCCGGGCAGAATGCATCTCTCTACTTTATTTACTAAGTATTGTACACAGCCCATTAGTGGCCCTATTTCGCCCAAAGAAGGCATGATTATTGTAATGGGCCTCCTAAGCCCATGGCTAGGGGCCCAAATCCACATTTTTACCTATAAATAGACCCCTTGGGGCTAGTTATAGGGGGTTGAGAAATATAATTACTCACTTTCTCTCTCTAGCTCTCACTTCTCTCTAGAATTAATACTCTATCACACACTTTAAAGTTTAAACGGGAATTAAAATTACGGAAATTGTCCTAAATAGGACTAATGAGTTCCTAAAAAGCACAAATAGGACTATTACTTTTTAAATTCCCTAAATAGGACTAAACATAGATTTTCTACCCTAAATACCCCTAAGAGTATTAATTCATAATGAAATGCTTTAATTCATAATAAAATCATAAAAAAACGTAAAAAATAATTAAAAAACGTAAAAAAATATAAAAAATTTATAAAACATTTATAAAATAAAAAATTTAATTTTTATTTTTTTAATTTTTTTTTTAAAAATAATAAAAAATAGTAAAAACCCATAAAAAAAATGAAAAAAATTATGGATACATTTCCCACCGCCATCTGCCGCCTCCCAGCACCACCACCTCCGATTGGTGAAATTTCTTCCACTTTTGGTAAAAAAATGCCATCTTTTTCTGAAAATGCCAAAAGATGGCATAATTACTCTTCAATATGCCAACATTTTCATTGAATATGCCATCATTATGGCATTATTTAAAATGTTGGCATATTTTTCTCCGGTAATGGGAGCTGGTGGTGCTGGGGGTGGCAGGGGTGGTAATGTTTTTTTTTTTTTACGATTTTTTTTTATTTTTATTTTTTTTTTTAAAATATTTTTTTTTAATTTTTTTTAAAAATATTTTTATTAATTTTCTATTATCTTTTTACGATTTTTAGTATTTTTTTCGATTTTTATTATTTTTGTATGATTTTATTATTAATTAAAACATTTCACAAGTTACAAGGGTATATTTGGCCAAACACACATAAATAATCCTATTAAGGGAATTTAAAAAATGTAGTCCTATTTGTGCAATTTTGCCACTTTTTAGTCCTATTTAGGGAATTGACTCTTAAAATTATTAAACTATAGTTCAACTTGTTGGGTTCAGTTTCAGTTTTTTGTGTTCTTTAATTTTCTTAGCAGTTCAGTTTCCAATTTCATGAACCCTCCCCCCTATCACCCCATATGTTGCTAAAAGCAAAAAAAGTAAATAAAAAATAATAATGGAATCCTTAAAGCTAAAACCACTTCAAAGTAGGGGTGGACTCGGGCCGGGCGGCCCGACCCGGAACCGGCCCGGCCCGGTTACTGTTTGGCCCGGCCCGGCCCGGGGCCCGGTTGGTCCAGCGGTTCGGTTTGGCCCGGCCCGGGTGATGGGCGGTCCGGGCTCAGGCCCTGCTTTAGACGAACCGGCCCGGCCGGTTCGGGCCGGATTTTAATTTTTTTTTTTTTTTTTGAAATTTTTTTAAGTTTTGGGTTGGATTAGGTATTTTGGGCCATTTGAGGTGGTTTGGGGTTGAGGGGTAGGGGTAGGGGGTTAATAGGAGAACCAAAAAATAAATGGGCCAGTTTGGCCCGGCCCGGCCTGGCCCGATTTGGCCCGGAACCGGAACCGGCCACCGGCGGTTCGGGCTCGGGCCCCAATTTTCTGGCCCGAGGCCCAGCCGGGCCCAGGCCCGAACTGGGCCCGAGTCCAACCATACTTCAAAGTAAAGAACATTGTGCTCAAATGAAGGTGTTCGAGCCTTCGAGGGGGGTCATTTATTACAAATCTGAAGAAGAAATTGTTGTCGAAATAATTACAAAAAATACGCCAAACAAAGGGCAGCTCCCTTGTTCACATGTCCCTCCTTGAGAAATACTGTATTACATACGGAAAACCTGTCATGTCACAAACTAAGAGGGGGGATAAAACACAACACAAACTACAGATCATTGAAAGAATCACTTAAATCCCAGAGTGCGATTTTCGGACGTTTATTCTTGGATGATTATGCTGAAAACTAGGAGGTGGAGGTATGGAACCTAGTGACATGAAGTGGCATTATTAGAAAACAAACATATTATGACAATCATCGTCAAGCCCACTCATACCAACATGTAGAGCTTCTCGCACATCTCAACTTGTTGCATCCCTGCTGTAAAACTGATCAAGGGTCTTCCCTGGGATACGGTTTAGAAGTTCACGGGGGAAGATTCGGAGAAGCGTCCATGCCAAATCCAGTGACTGGAAGATGTTGCGAGTATCATATGCTCCTTGGGCCACAAACTTCCTCTCAAATTTGTCAAGAAATTCTAGGTATAGCTGTTTGTTACAAAGATCATTTAAAACCTCTTTTAGCTTCATCATCTCTAATAATAACAGTGAAATGGTTATAAATATAGGGGTTTTTTTTAGAAGTATTAGCATACCAGGTCTTCAGAAGAAAGAGCTTCCTCTCCAACCACAGCTTTCATTGCTTGCACATCCTTCCCAATGGCATAGTTTGCATACAACTGGAAAATAAAAAACAACGCTTACACATACTGAACAAAAGACAAGACTTCAATCTTGGTCTTCTACTGCTATAACTAAATCTTTTACCTGGTTTGAAACATCCGAATGGTCCCTTCGAGTCATACCCTCCCCAATAGCACTCTGCAACAACACCGGTATTATTAAACTTCGCTTTCACGGATCTATTCAAAATACCTGAGTTTGACTTCAATTACAGCACACAAAGCAAAACTATGCACTTACCTTCATTAAACGAGACAAAGATGGAAGCACATTGATTGGTGGGTATATCTGTTACAAAAATTAAATGAATGAATTCAATAGCATCCAAGCATTAATCCCAAAAGAGTTTGGGGTCGCTAAATTAAATGAATGAATGAAAACTGTTTCACAGTTACTAAAAAGTTTGAGGCAATTCCCGCTAATGAGTTTTAATGTTTACCCTTATAAAAAGTAATGCACTAATAATGTATGCTGTCAAAAAATGGTGTTTGTGTGTTACCTGCCGGTTTTGAAGTTGTCTATCGATGTATATTTGCCCTTCAGTGATATAACCCGTCAAATCAGGAGTGGGATGGGTAATATCTGTCCAAAAAAAGGAATGATGATTCACACAAAAAATAAACTGACCACAAACTGGGGACTGATAATGACGTTTAAGTAAGAGACTGATACCATCATTAGGCATAGTCAGAATAGGAATCTGTGTGATGGAGCCTTTTTTTCCTGCAATTCGACCAGCTCGCTCATAGATTCTCGCCAGATCAGTATACATATAACCGGGATATCCACGTCTTCCGGGCACTTCTTCTCGAGCAGCAGATACCTGCGGAGTGGAATAGTTGCCACAGTGGTATGTATTAACAATGTCAATTGTCAAAATGTTTAAAACTAATGAGTCACTTCAACAATGCATTTGAATGATATTGTCCATTTTGCTTCATACTGGAATAGGATTCATACTAATGGATTTAGGTGGACACTTAAAAGTTGTGCGCCCCCATAAAAAACAGGAGCTGATAAACACGGAACTCATAACTTCATTTCCATTAGAAAGTACCTCTCGAAGAGCATCGGCATATGAACTCATATCTGTCAATATCACAAGAACATGCTTCCCACACTCGTATGCCAAGTATTCTGCAGTTGTAAGAGCAATCTTAGGAGTAATGATACGTTCAATAGTCGGATCATTAGCCTGCAAGAAGAAAGTATAATTGTAAATGAGTCATTTCACCTTGATGACCAAACAATTCTAAATGCATTGTTGATCACATTGGTTTTTAGCAGACAATTTTTCACTAACCAGTAACTCATTTCGCTGCACTTGGTGAACCGCTTTATAATGGAGAATGGTACATATGTCATATTTTGGCCGAAATCGCAGAAAATTGATACTTCTACACTTATTTATAGAAAATGTTTTCATTAATTTACTTAAATATATTGTTTGAGATGATTGAGCAAATTCTACCAATTCCGTGATTTCAGCAATCTTGCCAGAGTCAACTCTGGCCATTTAAAGCCCTAACAAACAGGGCTCTAAACATCAAAATGGGTATGGTAATGCTTTTGAGAAGTTACCAAATTCAAGAAAAGGGTCACTCTCTCCATTGAACCATTTTCTTCAAAATCACGTTTAAAAAACTGAGCTGTCTCCATGTTAACTCCCATAGCAGCAAAGACAATGGCAAAATCGTCTTCTTCACCACCCTGCTGACATTATGAGCAAGCAAGATAAGAATTAACCTAATGCCAAAATCATATTATGATACATTGCACATGCTTGTGAGTGTACACACACACAGTCATATACAAATACACACACACACACGTGTGTGTGTGTATTATATGCGAGTGAAATTTTGTCAAATAAAACAACTTACTTCTAGTAGATTATCAGATTTCTCAAGCCGCTTTACCAAACCAGCCTGGCGACAAATTTGCGCAGCAATTTCATTATGACGAAGACCAGCTGCAGAAAAGAGAGGGATTTTCTGTCCTCTGGCAATTGAATTCATGACATCTATCGTTGAAATTCCCGTTTGAATCATTTCTTCAGGATAGGTTCTCTCACTAGGATTTATCGAACTCCCTGAAGACAAATAATGTGCGAGTACACAAACACACATGACCCTCCATATATATAAAATACACACAACATAAAGATATTCTGAAAAGAAAATAATTACCAGAAATATCCCTGTAAGCCTCGGGAAGGATAGGAGGACCATTGTCAATTGGTTTACCGGAACCATTAAAAATGCGACCAAGCATGTCCAAAGAGACAGGAGTTTGCAAAACCTATGTCAAAGAGTCGGGTTTACTGAATACAAAAGAAAACGAGCTACAAGGGTAATAGAACATAACCTGTAAAAGAGGGTTTTCTTATAGGGATACAAAATTAGAAAAGAACATTAACCGTTCGTTTGGTGACCCCTGTTTTGCGGCTTATTGGCCAATTTTTTCACCAAACACGCAATTTTTAATTTCACGCGCAGGATTGTGTAATAATCGAAATAAGTAAGGTTGTAGTTACTTTCCTGGCTAAAATTGGCTAAATTTACTGTAGACAAATATTTTGGCTACTTTTTCATATAATTTTTTTTTATTTTATTAGAAAAATAATACATATTTTAAATATAAGTTTTTCATAATTCAGCAAATTCAGCCCACTCAGTTGCTTCAACCAGAACTTCATCAATCAGCAGAATTAGCCAATTTCAGGGCTACCAAATAGTCTATGAGTTAAGGCATCCCACTTAGAATATTAAAGATTTTTTACTCAACAAAAATAAATTAAACTGCCTGTCTTCACTTTTAGTTGCTCCATTTTCCTTTGATGAGATTTTATTCATTATTACTTGCTCCACTTTCCATTTTACTGCCTGGCATACATATTCATACTTTCTCATCTATTCTCTATTACTTCTTCATTTTCTTCTGCTCCATTTACTACCTCTGCAACTTGAAAACCCTATAGGTGCAACTGACATGAAAAGATGGAGTAGTACAATATAATAATGAGTGATCAGAGCAATACCTCCCCAGTAAACTGCACTCTTGTAAATTTGTTGTCAATTCCAGAAGTTCCCTCAAAAACCTGATTGTAATAAAACATTTAACATATTGAGTTAATTATGGATTAAGTTGCATTATGGAATAAACTAAACGTGTCAGGTTTTAGAGAGATAAAAAATATTCGAATTTTTTTACAGAACAGGGAGAACACCACGCCATCAATGAGCTTATTAGGAAACAATGACCTGAACAACAGCTCTCTCTCCATCAACTTCCAGAACTTGTCCACGTCGGGTAGATCCATCTCCTAAACGAATATTAACAATCTCTTCATACTTGGGTCCCTGCAGCAATATATTTATTTGTAAGACTTCCATTTCTAAAAGCACATAAATGATCATCATTTTGAAAGTTTGTGAAAGGGAAAATGATAAAAAACAACAAAACCACCTTCACTTTATCAAGGATAACCAATGGGCCGGCAACTCCTGAAACTGTTCTATATTCTGCAAATTGCATTGTTTGCAAAATATTTTATAAGAACAGCTCTATAGATCACAAAATACATCGATAGATATCTATGTTATTCGCACAGTTCTATATTCTGCAATGTGTATCATTGCAAATATATTTGGCTAATCATCTAACATAAAGAAGGCTGATACTATAGAAATTATGAGTTACAAAAAAGTTTGTCCCTCTGTATGATTTTTTAGCCAGAACTACAAAGTTGATTATCGACAGGAGAAAGCCAGAAGTTTCTGAATCCATCGAAATCAATTCAAAGATATCTCTACCAGAAAGTATAGAAATTTATGCTACATGTAAAGGCAAAATATATAAAAGAATCATCTGAAGAAGGTATACATTCCATGTCCATGTGATATCTAAAGAAATTACCCATGCCAATATCCAGAGTTCCCACTTCCATGTCCACATTGTCAGCCACCATGTTTTGAACTGATCAACATATATGAATAAATTGTATAATATCAGTATATATATGCACAAATAGCTATGTACAGTATATGCTTTGTTCATAATTGACGTAATAATTTATACGGAGCATATTATATTTTTTAGATAATATTTCTTATGCTTACCCTTATTTACTAATCTTTTGTTGTTAAAAAAGTTACATATCTTCAATTTCTGGATCAAACAATATTATAGTCCAATATTTTAATGATAAATTGATTTTGAACACCAAACATTTGATCGCAACAACCGCCACTAGATACTAATCACCCCTATAAACAACAAGAATGCTTTCAATGTTATTTATAAAAAGTTGCCAACAGAGTCGTATTTCGAAGAATCGCATTGATATATTAACTCGTTCACCATCTTTGCAAAATAAGTTCAACACAGTGCACTGCTAAGGTATCTATAACAGCATTCAGTAACTATCTTTGCACATCAAAGAGAAACTTAAGCTTTTGTTCCAGGCTCTGGACCGCCGGGATAACTGTTCCCGCCCAACAATGATGACCTCACTATGATGTCATCACGGGATGATGTGACACGCGCTTACAGTTAATCTGAAGAATTTTGGCTCTCCTCCGTAGGAGAGCAACAGTGCAACACTGCCAGCATATTGGTTGGTCATTAAATTACAGCTTATTAGAGCTCAGATCTGGATTCTCTGTCTGGCTTTGGCAGCCAGGTAGGGTGGGTGGCTATTACAGCCACAAGATCCAACTTTGGCAGCCCACAGCTCTCCTCCCCTGTTGCAATTGCCGTTGGATTGCGCAAGGCAGAGGATCCAAATCCTTGCAGCTCCTTAATTTATAAATTATTCATCTTTTAAATGAAAGAACGGATCAAGAACGAACCTCAACAACACCCTCTAACTCTCTAACCTTGATCTATTCACTGCTGATTAGATAAAATGAGATAGGTAGTAATGTAGGAACGAACAAAACAAGATGAGATAAAATAAGAAGACAGGTAGTAATAATCGACTTACCTCAGGACGTTAGATGAACGGCGTAGTGTAGACTGCGTCCGCGAAGAGGAGATGGAAATGGGGAGAGCAATATAGCGTACGACCGTCTGGTTTGGCTGATAGAGTAGAGTAGAGAGATGGTAGATGAATTGGACCGGATCAAACACTTTTGGGCCTATAACTGTAAATTCTATATACTAGGGGTGGAATTTTGGAGCCGGGAACCGTAGAACCGATTGGAACCGAACTCTTAACAACATCTAGAAACCGAACCGTTAACAATTAATGCCTCATTTGTAGGAACCGAACCGAAGCGGGTTATAACGGTTCGGTTCCCGGTTCCTATAAAAAATATGTGCATGGAACCGTTATTAAAAAAATAAAAATAAAAATAATATTAGTAGTAGTAGTAACAACAATAATAATAATAATAATAATAATAATAATAATAATAATATAATAATAATAATAATAATAATAATAATAATAATGATAATAATGATAATAATGATAATAATGATAATAATGATAATAATGATAATAATGATAATAATGATAATAATGATAATAATGATAATAATGATAATAATGATAATAATGATAATAATGATAATAATGATAATAATGATAATAATGATAATAATGATAATAATGATAATAATGATAATAATGATAATAATGATAATAATGATAATAATGATAATAATGATAATAATGATAATAATGATAATAATGATAATAATGATAATAATGATAATAATGATAATAATGATAATAATGATAATAATGATAATAATGATAATAATGATAATAATGATAATAATGATAATAATGATAATAATGATAATAATGATAATAATGATAATAATGATAATAATGATAATAATGATAATAATGATAATAATGATAATAATGATAATAATGATAATAATGATAATAATGATAATAATGATAATAATGATAATAATGATAATAATGATAATAATGATAATAATGATAATAATAATAATAATAATAATAATAATCATAATAATCATAATAATCATAATAATCATAATAATCATAATAATCATAATAATCATAATAATCATAATAATCATAATAATCATAATAATCATAATAATCATAATAATCATAATAATCATAATAATCATAATAATCATAATAATAATAATAATAATAATAATAATAATAATAATAATAATAATAATAATAATAATAATAATAATAATAATAATAATAATAATAATAATAATAATAATAATAATAATAATAATAATAATAATAATAATAATAATAATAATAATAATAATAATAATAATAATAATAATAATAATAATAATAATAATAATAATAATAATAATAATAATAATAATAATAATAATAATAATAATAATAATAATAATAATAATAATAATAATAATAATAATAATAATAATAATAATAATAATAATAATAATAATAATAATAATAATAATAATAATAATAATAATAATAATAATAATAATAATAATAATAATAATAATAATAATAATAATAATAATAATAATAATAATAATAATAATAATAATAATAATAATAATAATAATAATAATAATAATAATAATAATAATAATAATAATAATAATAATAATAATAATAATAATAATAATAATAATAATAATAATAATAATAATAATAATAATAATAATAATAATAATAATAATAATAATAATAATAATAATAATAATAATAATAATAATAATAATAATAATAATAATAATAATAATAATAATAATAATAATAATAATAATAATAATAATAATAATAATAATAATAATAATAATAATAATAATAATAATAATAATAATAATAATAATAATAATAATAATAATAATAATAATAATAATAATAATAATAATAATAATAATAATAATAATAATAATAATAATAATAATAATAATAATAATAATAATAATAATAATAATAATAATAATAATAATAATAATAATAATAATAATAATAATAATAATAATAATAATAATAATAATAATAATAATAATAATAATAATAATAATAATAATAATAATAATAATAATAATAATAATAATAATAATAATAATAATAATAATAATAATAATAATAATAATAATAATAATAATAATAATAATAATAATAATAATAATAATAATAATAATAATAATAATAATAATAATAATAATAATAATAATAATAATAATAATAATAATAATAATAATAATAATAATAATAATAATAATAATAATAATAATAATAATAATAATAATAATAATAATAATAATAATAATAATAATAATAATAATAATAATAATAATAATAATAATAATAATAATAATAATAATAATAATAATAATAATAATAATAATAATAATAATAATAATAATAATAATAATAATAATAATAATAATAATAATAATAATAATAATAATAATAATAATAATAATAATAATAATAATAATAATAATAATAATAATAATAATAATAATAATAATAATAATAATAATAATAATAATAATAATAATAATAATAATAATAATAATAATAATAATAATAATAATAATAATAATAATAATAATAATAATAATAATAATAATAATAATAATAATAATAATAATAATAATAATAATAATAATAATAATAATAATAATAATAATAATAATAATAATAATAATAATAATAATAATAATAATAATAATAATAATAATAATAATAATAATAATAATAATAATAATAATAATAATAATAATAATAATAATAATAATAATAATAATAATAATAATAATAATAATAATAATAATAATAATAATAATAATAATAATAATAATAATAATAATAATAATAATAATAATAATAATAATAATAATAATAATAATAATAATAATAATAATAATAATAATAATAATAATAATAATAATAATAATAATAATAATAATAATAATAATAATAATAATAATAATAATAATAATAATAATAATAATAATAATAATAATAATAATAATAATAATAATAATAATAATAATAATAATAATAATAATAATAATAATAATAATAATAATAATAATAATAATAATAATAATAATAATAATAATAATAATAATAATAATAATAATAATAATAATAATAATAATAATAATAATAATAATAATAATAATAATAATAATAATAATAATAATAATAATAATAATAATAATAATAATAATAATAATAATAATAATAATAATAATAATAATAATAATAATAATAATAATAATAATAATAATAATAATAATAATAATAATAATAATAATAATAATAATAATAATAATAATAATAATAATAATAATAATAATAATAATAATAATAATAATAATAATAATAATAATAATAATAATAATAATAATAATAATAATAATAATAATAATAATAATAATAATAATAATAATAATAATAATAATAATAATAATAATAATAATAATAATAATAATAATAATAATAATAATAATAATAATAATAATAATAATAATAATAATAATATAATAGCAATAATTACCACCACAACAACAAAAGTAATAATGAAACAATATAGGATATTTAACTAACAATTCTAATTTAATCAACGGAAAAGAAGTAATAATTATTGTAAATGAGGTTGATATAATACATTAAATTCCTTTCTACAAATCAAGTTTTGTTCCATCACATAAATTTTATAAATATAAAATAACCCAAATAACTTGTAGTTGATTGCACATATTTTACTTTACTATTTTCATGATATTTCTAATTATTAGATTTATTATGAATCAATAGAATGTAATAATGTTTTTTTATATCTATACATGCAAACTCAATGTTTTTTTATGTTTTGAACGACTTGAAGTACACGTCCTATTCTTGCTACTATGATGACAAGTAACTTTCATCGCTCCGACACTTCAACGATTTTTAATGTTTCATTTATTACATGAAAATTTAAATCACTTTTGTTCTATTAAGTGTTCAAAGTTCATTAGTTAAGTTTGAGCTTTGATGTTTGAAGTGATTAGAGCTTCAAATAAAATTTTAATACTCGTGTTTTGAATTTTCGATGTTGTTAGAACTTTTATTGTGGGTCAAGTTTGTCTGTAATGTCTTGTTTAAATAAAGTAGACTAGTTATACCATTTATGGTATTAGATTAGTATTTATTATGTAGCAAATAAGGTAAAGGGAATAAGGCCCAAAAAGGCCTTGGCCCAACTTCCAAGGTTTACCTAAATCGGTAACCTATACAGCGCCTATAAATACGCGCCTTGTGTACAGGTACCGATATCGATCAATACACATTAGCCTTACGCTGCCAAATTTACTTCTCGATACTACAGAAAGAAGGTTTCACTGTTCTCGATAAATCTTATATCATTATATGAAATCCTTCTCTTCTGTCTATCGATGATGTTCATCTAGCTGATCGTTAGTCTGCTAAACTGGGACCAACAACTGGTATCAGAGCCTGCTCGAGTGTGATCGCCGAAGAAAAAGTTTTCGAAGTCCTCTGTTTTCTTCTTTTCGATATTGTACCCTTTTAATCGCTGTAATCTCATTTTTGAACGAAAAAGTGTAAAAGATGTACTGCTGAAATCGCCTCTCAAAACGAGCAAGCAGTATATCCTAGATTTTCGAACAGTTTAAGTTTCAGATTTGAGGTTCTCGATATTCTGATATCGAAAAGCAGGTTTCTCGAGGCTTCTACAAGTGTTTCAGTCTTCAAACTGCACAAAGAGATTCTCGAGATCAAGGACCTTATCGAAAAGCTGTTTTATTCTAGTTTAAAATTGATTTTTGATTTGCAGGATTTCGACACTGACTTCTCGACATAAGTTCTCGATTAGAGTTCTCGAACTTCTGTTCTCGATACTCAGTTTTCGATATTAAAATCTCGATATCTTGTTTTCGCATTTGCAGGTTCTCGATACGGCTTTTCGACATTCAGTTCTTGAACCTAAGTTTTCGAACTTAAAGTTCTCGATACTGACTTTTCGAAAGCTGTCTCTCGAACCTAGCTTCTCGATAGCAAGGTTTTCGATATCAAAATAACGAAAACTGCTTCTCGATAGAAGTTCTCGACCCCCCTTCTCGAACTTATTCCTGAAAATTAGGTTTTCGACATTCTACAGTTAAGAACTTAATTTTATCTGATCAAAACACTCGAACGATCTTTTTTCAAAATCAACAACTACAAAGATGGATGCTTTATCACTTGGTAATGACAGTAGGCCCCCAATTCTGAGGAGAGGTGAATACCAGATGTGGAGAACAAGATTCTTAAACTTTCTAGAAAGTAAAGATAACTCTTCCGCTATGCTGGAATCCGTCACCCAAGGACCTGCTGAGATTTGGGCAAGTGTGAATGGCGTTGATGCAAACAACCCACCTGTTAATCAAGAACGAAGATTGAAGACAAAGGCTGAGTACACTGAAGAGGATAGACAGAGAATCAAAGCTGATCTTATGGCAAAGACATTCCTACTACAAGCAATCCCAAATGACATCTACATTCTGATTGATAGCATGGAGACTGCTAAAGAAATGTGGGATGAAGTAAAAAAGCTGATGATTGGAACTGATCTTGGACTGAAGACGAAGAAAGCAAACATCTTAACTGCTTATGATGCGTTCAAGGCGGCACCAGGGGAGGCGCTCCATGAAACGTATAACAGATTTGTACAACTGATCAACGAGATGAGGAAGATCAAGGTTGTGAAATCAAACATGGAGATGAATATACGTTTCTTGTCGAGCCTGCCCCCTGAGTGGAAAAGAACTGTAAAGAACCTGAGACAACACTTGGACTTAGATGAACTAGATCTCTGCACACTTCATGAGCATCTTCAGCAGTTTGTGAATGACACTGCTGAGATGGAAGGAAGCTTTTCTGCTAATCCTTTAGCACTCATGATTGAAGTTAAACCAAAGAGTTCATCTAAGGTTCAGAAGAAGAAGAAGGCAGTTAAGGTGGAGACAGAAGAAGAAGACAGTGAAGAAGAAGTGGATGTTGAATCTGAATTGGCTGATCTACAGAAAAAAATGGCTCAGCTCACCAATCAGTTCAACAAGAAATTCTCTAGGAAGGGAAACTCATCCAACAAGCTGCGAACCTCCTCTGCCAATTACAAAACAAAGAACAATGATCAGAACTCTTCCAGTAGAGCTGTTGCAGCAGAAGATCCCCCCAAATGCTTCAACTGTGGAAAGGCTGGACACGTTATCAAAGACTGTCGCCTACCAAGAAAAAGGGACTTCAACTATTACAAGCAGAAGATGCTGTGGAACAAACAGAAAATGTTCATGGCTAAACAAGATGATGATAGTGCTGCAACACTTACTGAGAATGACCCGTGGCAGGAGGAGAGTTCAGATGAAGAAGAAGAGAAGAATCTGGCCCTGATGGCGCTTGTAGAAGAAGAAGAAAAGGAAAAGGGTGATGCTGCGATCCCCGGAGGAAGTACAAGCTCAAGCTCAAACATCACTGTAAGTAACTCTGAAACCGTCTGTTCCTGCTCTTGTAAAGTTCACTCTTCACAAGTCAAAGACAATCTAATTATGGAGCTAAGAGACAAGGGAAATATCAACCATAAATATTTAATTGACAGTCTAGATAAAGTCAGATCTCTGAGCATACAGTTAGAAAATGAAAAAGAAATTGTCAAGAAGCGAACTTTAGAATTAGATCAACTCACCCAAAAGGTAGCTCTACTAACAAGGAAAGTTTCTGAGACTGAATTAGAACGAAACGTTGCAAAAGCCGAAAATGATTTTCTACATGAAAAAAGGTGCACTCTTTACACAAAAATCAAAGAATTAGAAGATCTACTTGCCAAGAGAGGACAAACAGAACAAACCATTTTTCTCAATCAGAACAAAGACACTCGCTTTTATAACTCTAAGGAGGGTCTCGGTCTTACTAACCCCAATAATCTGAAGAAAGTGGATTGTATTCAACTTTATGACATAAATTATATGGGGTTAGGGTTGACTAAGTTGATGGCTTTTACCTATGGAAAAGAAACGGCAGAAGAAGAAGAGGTAAAGCGATCAAACCCTTCCAGAACAGAAATACCTTTCAACTATGACTCTCTGAATAAAAGTTATGAAAATGCTGAACCTGTTTTCTCAACTGATGAGAGTGTGAGTCCTTATCCTTCTGAGAAGGAAGCTGTGTCGGATCCAGAAACCCCTTCAACGTCAGGGTCAAATGAAGAAGAACCTTACATCCCTCCACTAATTAGAAAATTCGAAAATTTACATATCTCTTTGGAAAAACAAAGAAAAAGTTTTGAAGAAGAAAGAAAAAGCTTTGAAAGTGAGAGGGAGAGGTTATTAAGAGAACTGACCTCTTTAAAGGAAAGCTCTCAATCTGACACAACTTCCCAGTCAGCTAGTGATACAACTGATTCTCAAGAAAATCTTCACAAAACTAATGTTTTCAAAAGATCGACCACTCACTCCACGACTCCCTTGAAAACAGGAAATACCGTGAGTAGGAGACTGGAAAGGAGAAGAGAATGGAGGTTGAAGAGAGAAGAGATAGCTGAAGGAAAGAAGAAAATGTTTTCTGAACATGAAAAACCCTGTTCTAGTGCTTTGTTTTACTCGAATAATAGTAGATCTAGATTTCAGTCACAACCATGTAGATCCAATTCAGTCTTGTGTCCCAAGCTGAATCCATCTGAATTTCCTTCTAATCAATTTTATTTCAATAATAAGTTGTATGCTCCTGGACTTGAAAATGATAGTGTTGATGTTTCTAATTTTGAATGTGCCATGAATTCTGTTCGTAAGGATCAACGGAGAGAACGCAAACAGAAGAAACAATCTGAGAATAGATCTGTAGAGGGAGTTTATAATTTTCCAAATTTAAAATACCCTCTTAAGGTTCATTCAAAGAAACACTTACACCGTCTCTCTAAAGAAGAAATTCTCAAACCTTACCTCACGAACCAGCCATTCACACACAAAGATAATAACTCTGTCTCCTCTGCTCCTAAAATCAAACAAAAATGGATACCAAAAGCTGAACTTGAAAAACAAAGAACATTATCTGAAAAGGCTGTTGACCTTGGATCACAGCTGAAAGAAAAATTCAAAAAGATTTTCTCAATTGATAAGGAAGGACCCATCCTGCGGTGGGTACCTAAAAATCCTTAATCTGTTTTGCAGAACGGTCATGTGTGGCATTTAGATTCTGGCTGCTCAACCCACATGACCGGAATAAAGGACCTGTTGAGCAACTACATCAAATGCTACGGAGGAAATGTGAGATTTGGAAACAACGCGGCCTCTCCAATCCTAGGATATGGGGATGTCATCTGTGCAAGTGTCACCATCAAGGCTGTGTCATATGTGAAAGGACTGAAGCATAATCTGCTAAGTATTGGACAGTTCTGCGATAGTGGCATGGAAGTAAAGTTCATAGCCAGACAATGCTGTGTGCTGGACAGGTTTGGAAAGGTATTATTGACCTGCACAAGAACTTCCAACCTGTACACCATTGATCTGAAGAGCGTACAATTACCTTCTGCCATCTGCCTGCTGTCCAAAGCTTCCTCTGAACAAAACAGTCTATGGCACAGACGCCTGTCTCACCTCAACTTCAAATATCTCACTACTTTGTCCTCCAAGAAACTTGTGAAAGGGCTGCCTCCTCTGAAGACTTCCGCTGACACTCATTGTGATGCCTGCAGACTAGGCAAGATGAAAAGGAGCTCTCACAAGTTAAAACTTGTTCCATCCTCCTCCCGACTGCTGCAACTACTTCACATGGATCTGTGTGGACCAATGAGAGTCCAAAGCATCAATGGACGCAAATATACACTGGTCATTGTGGATGACTTCTCTCGGTACACATGGACCAAATTTCTGAGGACAAAGGATGAAACAGCTGCAACCATCATAACCTTCATCAGGACAATCCAAAATTTTCTACAAAAGAGTGTGGAGATCATCAGAACAGATAATGGTACCGAGTTCAAGAACCAGTCTCTTGCTGAGTTCTATGAAACTCAGGGTATCACACAACAATTCTCTACAGCAAAGACACCACAACAAAACGGGGTCGTTGAACGAAAGAATAGAACTCTTGTTGAAGCAGCACGCACCATGCTTATTCAGTCAAAGCTTCCCCATTTCATGTGGGCTGAAGCAATCAACACCGCGTGTTTTACTCAGAACAGAACATCAATTCACAAGCGCTTCAACAAGGCCCCCTATGAAATACTCCTCAACAGAACACCTGACATCTCATTCTTCAGAGTGTTTGGCTGCAAGTGCTTTGTTCTAAATGACAGAAATGAAAGAAGCAAGATGGATCCGAAAGCCGTCGAAGGAGTATTCATTGGGTACTCCACGCAATCAAAGGCGTATCGGGTCTATCTACGTGATCGCAGAACAGTCATTGAGAGTGTCAACGTTGCATTCTATGAAATGGCTGACTTTGCTTCTGAACATTTCTTGATAGAAAACACACTCTCTGTTCAAAGGAAGCAACCTGATGAAGTTGAAGCAACAAAGCAAACAACGGCTGACAGTGCAATTCTCGACTCTCTCTTTGAACATTTCTATGAAAATGCAAGCACTTCCAACCAACAATTACCAACAGAAGCTGCTCAACCACCATTCATGCCTGACCTCAGTGAGGAAGAAGCTGACTCACCTCATACATCAGATCACGAAGAAATTGAGGATCATGGCACGGCAGCAACACAAGCAACTTCACCAGCACAAGTTTCAGAAATACCAGCTCTAGCAAACACAGAACCTGAATCGACCCCTGAGCACTCCACTCCTCAACAAACCACATCTACTACTTTTGAGGACCCGGATCACACCATCGTAACTCCAATCCCTCTAACACATGAGCGGAAATGGACAAAGGCACATCCTGTAGAACAAATTATTGGAGATCCGAGTCGTGGAGTTTGCACAAGAACGGCTACAGCGAATGAATGTCTCTTCTCTTGCTTCATCAGCCAATCTGAACCAACCAAAGTTTCTGAAGCTCTAGCAGATTCAGATTGGGTGATAGCAATGCAGGAGGAGATCAATCAGTTTGAAAGATTGGATGTATGGACCCTGGTGCCAAGACCCCCAAAGAAAACAATAATTGGCACCAAGTGGGTCTTCAAGAACAAGAAAGATGAAGACGGTGTGATAATCAGAAACAAAGCCCGACTGGTTGCAAAAGGGTACAATCAACAAGAGGGAATTGACTATGATGAAACCTTTGCACCAGTGGCCAGAATTGAAGCAATTAGGTTGTTCCTTGCCTATGCTGCTCATAAGAGTTTCATCGTGTATCAAATGGATGTCAAGACTGCATTTCTAAATGGAGAACTGAAAGAAGAAGTTTACGTGGCACAACCAGAAGGCTTTGTTGATCCTGAACGTCCACATTATGTCTACAAGCTGAAGAAAGCTCTGTATGGACTAAAACAGGCACCGAGAGCCTGGTATGATGCACTATCTGACTTTCTTGTACAATCAGGTTACTCGAAGGGAAAGATAGATCCCACTCTGTTCATCAAGCGAGAGAACAGTGACATCATGCTGATACAAATCTATGTCGATGACATCATATTCGCCTCGTCCAACCCGAATTTCTGCGAAGAATTCAGCAACTTGATGCGCACTGAGTTCGAAATGAGCATGATGGGAGAGTTGAACTTCTTCCTAGGGCTACAGATCAAGCAACTGCCAGAAGGAATCTTCATCAGCCAGTCGAAGTACATCCATGAAATGCTCAAGAGATTCAAGATGGACAGCAAGTCAACCATGAAAACCCCCATGTCTCCCTCACAAAAGCTCGACTCCGACCCTTCCGGGATATTAGTCGATGCTACCAATTATCGAGCTATCATCGGTTCCTTGCTGTACCTGACATCTAGTAGGCCGGATATTGTCTTTGCAACCTGCCTGTGCGCTCGTTTTCAAGCAAATCCAAAGGAATCACATCTGAATGCAGTAAAGAGAATCCTGAGATACCTAAAAGGAACAGTCAATTTAGGACTTTGGTATCCCAAGGACACGGGTTTTGACCTTGTTGGTTACTCAGATGCTGATTTTGCAGGTTGCAAGTTAGATCGAAAAAGTACATCCGGTGGTGCTCAATTTCTGGGAGAGAAGCTAGTCTGTTGGTCCTCCAAGAAGCAGAACTGCGTGTCAACTTCTACAGCCGAGGCAGAATACGTTGCGGCTGCTAGTTGCTGTTCACAAATCCTATGGATGAGGACACAACTCAGAGACTATGGCTTCCTATTCAACCATATTCCCATCTACAGTGACTCCCAGAGTGCAATCGCCATAACCAGCAACCCCGTTCACCACTCGCGCACCAAGCACATCGATTTGCGCTATCACTTCATCAAGGACCATGTGGAGAAAGGAGATGTTGATCTGTATTTTGTTAGCACTGAGCTTCAACTGGCTGACATATTTACTAAGGCACTGGATGAAAAGAGATTCCAGTTCCTAGTATCTAAGTTAGGCATGCTGAATCTCGATCCTATGTAATTGTGTTATCTCCGTGGTCTGAATAAAATGTGTGAGTGTGCGTGGTGTGCGTTGCATGTGTTGAGGGGGAGAAAAGGGAGAAAATAAGAAAGAGAGGTATACTTTGAGGGGGAGAAAATCAGAAAAATAGTGTGTGTGTGTGTAGAAAATCAGAAAAGAGAGAAAAAGAGTGTGTGTGAGTGTGTGAGAAAATCAAGAAAAGAAAGAAAAATAGTGTGTGTGTGTGTAGAAAATCAAGAAAAGAGAGAAAAAGAGTGTGTGTGTGTGTGTGTTTTTTCATGCACATTTCGAGGGGGAGTTTTGATCTGAGAAAGTTTTTTTAATAAACTCTAACTTGGGGCCCAAAATTTTAAAGATTCTCTAAACCGGGCCCGCTCTTGACATTTGGGCCCAGATTACTTTTCACAAGGCCCAAGTTCCAACTGTTCGCATATAAAAGGAGACTTCGAGAACAGTTTCACGCTTAAATCTCATTTTCTCGCATCTTGAGTTCTCGAAGTCCAACATCTTTCTCGCAATTCCTTTCTCGAACTCAATCTTCTCGAATCCGTTCAAAAGGTAGAAATATTGGAGTTCAATCATGAAGAACTCAATGACAATGATTTTCGCACTTCAAAACGGGTTCTCGAATCTCACTCGAGAAGTTTTTCTCGGAGTTGGATCTCGAGAACCATTTTTTCTCGAACTTGGAAACGTGAATTCGAAAAGTTTTAATTTGATTATTTTTATGATTGTGTGAATTTGCAGGTGGTTCTCGACATATTCTCTAAGTACGAACTCGAGAAATTCACTTTCTCGATGTTTAGAACTTGAGATCAATTTCTCGATATTTCAAAATTCGAGGTTCGGTTCTCGATATTAAACCTCGAAAAGAGTCTTTTCGATGTTTAATACCGAGAACCTACTTCTCGAAGTTAGAAATACCGAGAAGAAGTTCTCGATACTAAACCTCGAAAAGATGGTTCTCGATGTTTAAATCTCGAGAAGGACTTTTCGATACTTCTATATCGAGAACCAAGTTCTCGATGTTTGAATATCGAGAAGAGCTTCTCGGTATTTAAACCTCGACGATAACATGTAAGTATATTAGAAAAAACCGTCAATAGTTCGTCTGTACAGCAAAAGAATATGAGCAAAAATGTAGGCTATCCAAAGGTTGGATAACCCATCACCTGCCAAAATAAGGGTGCCATAGCAGCCCCCTTATACTACCACACGGCCAATCACAAGCAAAAAGGGTGATGGGCGGAAAAGTTATCAGAGTACTACCAAATCACAAGGATAAATGCTATACAAAATTTTGTAGACAACATATTTTATCCTAGCAAAAACTTCCTCCTCTTTAGGCAAAAAACCATCAAATCTAGCTGCATTCCTGGTCCTCCAAATCCAGTATATGGTGCATGAGAAAGCAATCCTAGCGGCCTTTGCTTGCATATTAGCTCCGCTCCTTTCCTTCTTGATCCATTTGACCGAGCTAGCCAAGGTCCCCATCATCCGTGGGATGCCAATCCATGCTTTCATCATAGTCCAGACCTTACCTGAAAAAGGGCATTCAAAGTAGAGGTGTGGAGCCGTTTCCGGTCCACCCTTGCACAATACACAAGTATTATCCACATCTAATCTATGAAGATTATCACACGTGGCTAACCTATTCCGAAATGCCAACCAAGTAATAAAGGAAAACTTAGGAGGGATGTAATCTTTCCAAATAAATGGCATCCACACACGGGTGGCAGCCCTAGTCCTAAGGAGATTATAAACCTTTGAGGATACAAGCTTGCCATTAAATTGAAGAGCATTTAGGCCAAGTATAGCGCTCGGAATGTCCGGGAATTTGGAGAGTATTTCATCTCGAATTAGTGCAATCTTCTTAAATAGTTGTGAATCTCTCTCATGTGGGACAAACTCCCACACACTCCTACCCTTAAGATAAACCCCATGTACCCACTTGACCCAAAGTGTGTCCTTTTTAGTGTGTATATCCCAAAAAGTTTTTGAAAGTAAAGCCTTGTTCCAAACCTTCGTGTCATGTATGCCAAGTCCGCCTTCTTCTTTCGGGAGGCAAATATCCGCCCAAGCAACCCTAGCGAATTTGCTTCCCCAAAGAAAAATGCGGCAAATGGATGTAATCCTGTCAAGTATAACATTAGGGATGGGAAACATTTGTAACCAAAAAGAATGTACACCCTGTATAACCGACTTGACTAGCTCAACTTTGCCTGCATAAGATAAAGACTTAAGATTCCAAGCATTAATAAAAGTGGTGATGGACTCCAAAAGGGGTGCATACTGGGCCACGGATAGCTTTAAGGGCGCCAAAGGTACCCCAAGATATGTGACCGGGAATGTACCAATTTTAAAGTCCACCAAATCAAGTATAGTGTCAAGCTCATAATATGCATTACCACCAAGGAAGATATTTGATTTATCATAGTTGACCCTAAGGCCAGATATGTTACCAAAATCCTCCAAAGCTCCTGTGAGAATATGTATAGATGTGGTATCACCTCTAGAAAAAAGCATCAAATCATCAGCATATGCCACATGTGAAATATTAAGCGATCCACACAAAGGATGATGATTGAAATTAGGATTTTTAGTCCTATCATTCAATAGTCTGGAAAGGTACTCCAAACAAAGAACAAATAAGAGGGGGGACATAGGGTCCCCTTGCCGGAGCCCTCTTTTACCCTCAAAATGGCCATGGAGAACACCATTGATTGATATGGAGTATGAAGCGGTGGTGACACACTCCATAATCCAGTGTATGAAACTGCCCGGGAATCCCAAGTGGGTCAACATACTAGTAAGGAAATCCCAAGATATAGTATCATAGGCTTTCCGGAGGTCAACCTTGATCATACATCTTGGAGACATACGTTTCCTAGCATATCCTTTAATCAGCTCTTGGGCAACAAACACATTATCAATCATGAGTCTCCCATCAACAAAGGCCCCCTGGGCTTGGTCAATAAGGTCCGGAAGGCAAGGGATCATTCTTTTAGAAATGATCTTAGTGATGACTTTGTATATCACATTTGTACAAGCGATTGGTCTAAAGTCAGCCGGCGTAGGAGAATGGTTTGTCTTAGGAATTAAAGCAATAACCGTGTGGTTAGTTTGCTTTAATAACCTACCAGACCCAAAGAAGGCCTTAACAGCCTTGGTAAAATCATATCCAACCCTGTTCCAGTTCTTTTTAAAAAATGCCGATGTGTATCCATCAGGACCAGGTGATTTGTTGTCACCAATGTCAAACAAAGCCTCTTTGATTTCCACATCTGTGACAGGGGCAACAAGGCTGGCCGAGGCACTAGAAGGGAGACATCTACCTGAGGCAACTATATTGGGGTCCAATCCGGAAGTAGGATAGTGAGTACCAAATAAATCGGTGTAAAACTTCACAAGTTCCATAGCCACTTGGTCAATAGAAGTGGTGGTCATCCCATTATGGAGTTTAAGAGCCGTAATGGAATTCCTAGCCACATTCTTTTTCACAATAGCATGGAAGTATTTGGTACACTTATCACTTTGAACGAGGTGATTTGCCTTGGCCTTTTGTCTAAAAAAGTCTTCTTCGGCGACTTTAAGGTTAAGAAGTTTTTTCTTTATCAAAGAAAGTTCTTCTTTTATAGTTTCATCCAACGGAGAGAGTATAGAGAGCCCGAGGAGCCTCTTATACTCTTTCTTGGAATCCTTAACTCTTTCGGAAATGTGGCCAAAATGGAGTTTATTGAGCTCTCTAAGTGGTCTTTTGAGGTCCTTCAATTTCTTGGCTAAAATAAATTGAGAGCTTCCATAAACCTCTCTATCCCAATGGGTAGTGAGGATGGCATTGAAATTTTCATGGTTTAGCCACATATTAAAAAATTTGAATGGCCGAGAGGCAGCCCCATTAGTTTTCCCAATGGAAACCATGGAAGCTACATGATCGGATTCAAGTTCGAAGTCATGAAAATGTGTTTTGCACTCAATATCCAAAGTTGACCAAAAACAATTAATGAGAACTCGATCTAGTTTAGCCCAAAGCGAGCCCCTATTCCAAGTAAGGAATTGGCCCGTGGATGGACAATCAGCAAGATTAGTTTGCAATTTAAAATCATTTAAATGTTGCATAACATAGGCCGAGGGAGGGGTAGGACCCACCCTCTCATTCGGGCATCCAACACAATTAAAGTCACCCATTACTAGCCACGGGCTATTAATGTTAGGCTCTAAGTTTGCTAGATGATCCCAAAGGGCCTTTCTCTCAAGCGCCGTGTAGAGAGCATACACAAAAGTAACAAGATACTCAATTTGAGTAACCTTACATGTGGCTTTTAGATGCACATGTTGTTTGTCAATTTCAATTACATTAATATGCACAAAATGTGGGTCCCAAACTATGCCAATACGGCCACCATCAATTTTGTCAAAATTAGTAATAGATAGCCAAGAAGGTAATCTATTTGAACTAAAATTAACAAAATTAGTGGTAGTCATTTTGGTTTCAAGTAAACAAAATAAATGAATATTATTAGTGCGAATAAACTTAAGGATAGAGTTTTGTTTGGAGACCTTATTGAGGCCTCTTATATTCCATGCGGACACAATCATCAAAACCTTTTGGTGTTGTTCCTCCTCCCTCCTTTCTTCTCTTTACCTCTCGGCCTAGCCTCATTTTTTTCAAAGATAGGGCTCGGCTTTGCTCTTGCCTTGTACCTAGTAAGATATAATAAAGTATAGGGGTATTCAATAAACCAAGAGTTGAAATCATACCCATACTTCGTAGCAAAGACTCCCGGGATAGCCTCCAAGCATTTAATTGTGAATGTGAGTCCCTCGGTAAGTTCATCTTGGGTCACTCTCAAATAGTTATCAAGTCTCACCTATACACACCTAATCTGAACCTCGAGAACCTACTTCTCGATGCTTAATCCTCGAGAAGTTGGTTCTCGTAGTTTGTACTTAGGAAATTTTTCTCGAGGTCCCACCTATACACACCTAATCTGAAAAATTGCAAAAACTGAACAAATAAAATTTTCAAATGAACATTTGTGCTGACCCAATTCTTTCAGTTAACAATGTCAGGAACAGACAGGAATGCACAAACAAGCAATGAACTGTACCCAAAAGAGAACTGGGTCCCACTTTATGACAACAACTTTCAATTGGACCTGAAGCTCTTCAAATGTCAGGACCCGGTCATTCTCTCCATTCTACAGAAGCACTACCTTTGGACTGCATTCAACGAAGCTAAACCAGTATCAATGGTATACCTGCAGCAATTCTGGGGCTGTATGCGAACTGAAAGCAAGAAAGATCGGTCTAAGATCATGACCAAGCTGAATAATGTAAGAGCGGTGCTGACACCCTCTACAATAAGGGAGACTCTGAATCTCCCGGCGCTCCAGAACTATGCACCGCTTCCCTCCAATGAAGATCTGATCACAGACATGAAGAAGCTGGGGTATGAAGGACCGTTACCCCTGATCTCAAACCTCACCATCTCAAACCTGCCCCACCCGTGGAAGAGTCTGTTCGGCCTGGTGAATAAGTGCCTATCTCCTAAGCATGCCGGACATGACAAATGCAACAAACAAATTCTCCAAATCTTCCACGGGATCGCCTTCAACATCAAATATGACATGGCCCAGCTCTTCTGGACAGAGCTGATGGATCAAGTGAAGATAAAGGAGAACAACAAGGGTAGTACAATCCCTTACGCTAGGTGGTTGACATTGATGATCCATAACATGATGGAGGCCACCCCTACTATTCCAAAGCGTAAGGGAGATGATCACTTCACCGCTCCCAAGCTCAAATACTTCCAAAGGGACAGCAATAAGGCTGAAGCACTGCCTATCCCGGACTCACTGCTTGACCTTGCAAATCCGAGGGATAAAGCAGTCATCGACTACAAAGAGTCGCTGAAGAGAACGGTCCCTATGGTTCAGCAAAACCCAGCTGGACCTTCCCCGGGAACCAAGCCGAGAGAAAGTGAGGGTAAGAAGAAGAGAGCCCCGCCACAGAAACCAGTGGCAACCCGGCCTAATGATGATCAGTCTGCTAACTCTTCCGAGAGGACCCAGACTGCTGAGGGCCACCCTAATGCTGAGGACACTGCCGATGAGCCATCTAGCCAGGCCCCTTCTAATAAGGCTGGTGGTGAGGCCTCCGATAGCATGGCCAAGGGAAAGGAGAATAATGACGATGATGATGATGCAGATGATGATGATGACATGGAGGGAGTTCTGATCAGCAACAGGAAAAGAGCCGGAAAGAGAGCCATTCCGATAGACTCCAACTCCTCGTCGGACAATGAAGAGGCTGTTCACATGTCCCGACCACTTAAGGGCATTGTCATCAGTGAGCAGCGCTCCAAACACAACAACAACAAATCTGCATCATCACAGCCTAAGAAGAGGCTAAGAAAGGAGAGTGCAGTGGAGGAGGAGCTGGCACTATACGATGACTGCGACACCTTTGTCACCATAGACCGAACCACGCCCCTAGGAGCAGGAGCTGACCTTGTCAGTTCCCGGGTAGAAGTCGCAGCATCTGGTTCAACTGCGCGTGCACAGCCATCTCCCATCCACTCTCCAGTCTCCCAACAGACTGGGGTTTCAATAACTCAAGGGGAACTTACACCGACCTCACTGATTCCTTCTGAATCTGCTGAGAGACTTAGTGGTCAACAGCCCCGGACCACTACCCCCATCCGTTCTATCACATCGAGTCTAGGTGTCACCATTCCTACATTTTCACATTTTTCTAGGACACCTACACTATTCACTGCACATACAGGTGCACTCACCCTGAATGCAACGACCGGAGTGCAAACTATGATGGTCGGAAGCCCTGCTACGCCGACAATGCCTCGATCATTGAACGCATGCCACACATCAGCTATCTTCACTGATGCTGTGACAACAGTTACAACTCCTGTAACTGGTACCATTATCCCCGAAGACATTCTCGTATATCTGAATAGCTTTCTAGAGTCTACCATTAAGCCATGGGTGCATGAAGCAATAACCGCTAATGCACAAGACTCTGGAAGTACCCCAGTTGTTCAGGATATACCACCCAAACCTCAAACAACACAGCCCCCAACCATTTCCATTCCTATTTCCAAACCCTTAACCATAGAAAACCAACAACCATCCACATCAAGGGGAACCCAGGATACAGAACTAGTATTCTCCCCTACAACGACCAAACCCAACCTAACAACTGTACCCTTCGAGGATCTTGTAGCTGAGATCTACGACCGTATACTAGACGTGGAAGAAGGCAACCTCACCCCTCTTCAAAAAGCCCTTCTCCATGCTCTAGATACACAGAACACTTGCCGTGACAGTCTCCGTGGCGCTAAACGTTCACATGAGGATCCTGATGATTCGGATTCTCATGAGGGGGAGAACAAGCGCCAGCGGATACTTGAGCATGTTGCGTCTACTAGCCAACCCTCAAAGCCAAACCAACCCTCTACCTCCACCAATGAGCAACCCACTACTTCAGCTAGCCATAAATCCCTAGCCACTCTCTCTAGCATGGTCGAGCTAGACATAACATCCCGAGGTGCATCTCCTATAGATGTTAACCAAGGACGGAATGGAAGTCCTGATGATGCTACCATGAGTACATCTTCTTACTCAGGCCATCAGCTAGAACCTAGTTCGAAACTGATGTCAACGGGCAATCCTGAGGATCCCGGTGTTTCACACGATGAGTCACCTTCGACACAGCAGCAAGCTCCCTCTGAACCCTCTGACAATCCAATACAAGATGAGCTTGAAGATCTTCTAGTTCATGATCAATGGGCTCCTAAATGGACAGAGTGGGATGACCTTAGAGTGGAAGCCGATCAGTATGAAATGTGTCGAAGCTGGCATCTCAGAGAGTTCCTCAATAAATACCATGTAATGATGATTGGACTCGATAAAGACGAACTCGAGGAAGGGGAGAATCAAAGAGAAAATCTCAAGGAACCAGAACCAGCTAAAGAAAAATGGGAAATCATACGGATCAAAGCCCCCTTTCTTGAAGAAATTCGAGAGAAGATTTGGAGACAACCAGAAAAAGTCAAGAAGTTCAGTGAATTAAAAATGCGAGGAATCAATCACTTGAAAGGAAAATATAGAGGAGGAAATCTGTATATGCTAGGACATAGATCCACAGGGCAACGTCGACAAGTTCTAAATCACAACCTTGTGACAAGTGGATGTCCCATATTGAAAATCTTGGAGATTACAGAAGATCACCTGGAGACAATTAAGTTCATGATTTTTCGTCTACAACGTACTGATGGCTCGGAGTTCACCTGTCAAGAGAATGACTTCTTTCTACTGCACATGGATGACATTTATCAAATGTTCATGAGGTGCAGGGAGCTTCCAGTTCACAAAGACAGACTCGCTAAAGAAGGCTTCGAGGCGATAAAAAGATTCATGACAAGACAAGTTCGGTTCTACGCTTCTCATGACCTCCAGATGACCATAGAGCACAACTATTCAAAGGTGAATCTTACTAGACCGGACTTGAGTAGACCTGGCCTTGAATCCTTTGAAGCATATCATATTTTTGACAATCCAGTATCAGTCATCTATCTGAATCATAACAACAAAAAACGTCTAATGTTCGTGGACGAAATTAACAAGTATTGTGACGGAACGTTGAAGATCATCCAGGAGCAGCTCCGATCAAAGAAACAAGAACTTGGACAGAAATCGACTGAAGCCACTGAAGGAGACCAGAAGGAACTGCACAGAATTAACAATATTCTACAAGCCATTGAAAAGCAACTTGATAGAAGGAACTCACTCAGAAACTATGAGCACGCACTTAATCTCAGAAAGAACTATTACAAAGCTCAGAAGTGAAGAAACCCAGCAAGACGGCACTTGACCACAAAGGGGGAGATTGTTAGAACTTTTATTGTGGGTCAAGTTTGTCTGTAATGTCTTGTTTAAATAAAGTAGACTAGTTATACCATTTATGGTATTAGATTAGTATTTATTATGTAGCAAATAAGGTAAAGGGAATAAGGCCCAAAAAGGCCTTGGCCCAACTTCCAAGGTTTACCTAAATCGGTAACCTATACAGCGCCTATAAATACGCGCCTTGTGTACAGGTACCGATATCGATCAATACACATTAGCCTTACGCTGCCAAATTTACTTCTCGATACTACAGAAAGAAGGTTTCACTGTTCTCGATAAATCTTATATCATTATATGAAATCCTTCTCTTCTGTCTATCGATGATGTTCATCTAGCTGATCGTTAGTCTGCTAAACTGGGACCAACAGATGTGTTTAAAATTATGTGTTAATTCTTAGACGAGAAAAAATTATTCTAGGAACCGGTAAAAGGAAGAACCGAACCGTTTACTACCGGTTCGGTTCCATAACGGTTCTTGATTTTTTAAATAGGAACCGAACCGATTTCATAAGTTAAAATTTTTATAACGGTTCCACTCATTTTGAGTAAGAACCGAACCGGTCCCAGCCCTACTATATACAGTCCTCTTATTGGTATCTAAACGACTACAACATTTGTGAATGAATGTTTCTTCATGTAGAAATGTAAACTGTAGGACACTTTTTAAATGACATTTTGCACTGTACCACGTAAAATATTTTACGAGGGGAGAGGGTGGTAAACTACTTTGCATCCATTTAAACCCGTTTAAACGAGAGAATAAATAATTCGGAAAATTGATTTACAATTTTAACCTAGTCGGCTAGACTTTGAAAACTTTCATTATACCATGGAAAAAGTGAAAAACTTTCTATTAATTTTATTTATGCATCCCTCCCGTCACGCGTGCACCATTGACACTTTTGCATTAGAGATTCTAAAATACATGTGCAAGCTAATTTAGGTGAATGAGACTGATATCTTTGAGCCACATCTTGCTTGATTCTTCATTTGTTCTTTGATCCTTGCACGATACCCGATTAATTTGTTGTTTCTGAATATACAAATCGTATCTTACGTAATTTAGCTCACGGAAATTAGCTTAAACACAATAGACAATCCATTGTGGTGGTCCTTCGGGAACTCAAGTCTTTTTTAGAACGAAGAAAATAATAGGGGGGTGCAATTAAAAAACAGTTTCTAAATATGAATATAAGTGCTCATATTTGATTGAGACAATATATAAGTAGTGACAGATACATAGCTTTTGTCAAGGAGGGACAGAGACTGGTCAATTATGTTTAGCTCGTGTAGATAATTTTTTTAAACGGAGATAGTTTATTCTATGCCGGTTCCAAGGGATGTAAAATTATAATTTATAAGTTTAGTTTCAACCTATTAAGACAATCATTGTTTAGTACTATTAAACAATAGTATTCAGCTTTTTGAAAGAAAGAAATAACATTGATTACAACTGAATCATCCTTGCACCGTTTATAATTTTCATATTATAAACAGTCAAAAAATCACATTTACAATTAGGATCGTGTCTAACATTACACATCGTGCCACATAATTGTTGTGTCCAAATATGAAGTATTAATATGATGACAATGATTATTGTGATGGTGGTGTAGCAATTTACATGTGCTGTTTGAGATAACTATTACCTCATCTAATAGTTATACGGAGTATTGTTTTATCCGCACAAGGATTGTTTTATCCGCATAAGGGGACACTATTTTTATCCTAAGTAATAATATTAAAGTTCAGGTCGGAAACGAGGGCACTTGCCCCCCCCCCCCCCCCATGAACCCTAGTCGGAGCCACTGAAACTCTCGCCGCAATGATTGGAACCTTAGCCACACTAATTGAAAATCAAGATATGTCTGAACATATCTCATCGTAGTGACTCATGCCCAAATAGACTATCGGCGGAATGTGCTTAATAAGTAATGACATAACCATTAATTAACGGGCTAAAAGGTTATGTAGTCACTACGAGATCTAGATTAGGGAATTCATGTTCACTATTGGCACGACAGCAGTGGTGATGGTGATGGTGGCTGCGGTGGTGGTAATGATGGTTAAGGCGGTCTTTGAGGGTGTTTGGCGACATTGATTAATTTTTAATTCTAATAAATGTAATATTACAACAATAAATGTAATATTTTGGTAAAACTAAAATCAAATCATGTTTTTGTCTCACATATATTTTGGAAACATTTAGCCGTTAGAGCTATTTTTTCATCGATTTAAATGTTTCCTTAAAATCACTCTTAGAATTAACGACTCATTAAATAACAAAATATGTTGTACAGTGCCGATCCTACCAAAACTCGGGCCTGAGTCGAACTTAATAAAAGGCCCTATACATTATTTTTTTTACTATAATTTTCTTTGAAATTGAAGATTAAACATCATAAAAACGACTAATTAAATAAAAATTACATTAATGTCAAAGTATTCAAATGACTAATAAAGTACAACTCGCCGGAGAGTTTCAGCTGCAAAAGTATTAATTAACTCGACATTCTAGATGTTCAATAAAGTCCTTCTAAACAGATATTTGGTAGGCTATAAATCCTTTTATGGCTTTAAATAGAAAAATATTAGAAATTTAGAAGCTAAGAAAAGAAGATGAAAGATTAACCTTGATGTTGATTGATTAAGTCTATAGATTGGAACAAGGGAATCGCAAATTAACCTTAGCTAAGGCCCTCTTGTCGATCGATTAGTCTAGGCTAGAACAAAAGAATCGCAAATCGCCTTAAAACCCTTTTCCATTTGTACGTTGATGGCTATTCCGCTTCTAAACTGATCGAACAAAAGTAACTGGGGGACTTTTGGGTTTTCCTTTTTGAAGTACAATAGCGGAGTCAACGGACAAAGGTTAGGCAATGTTGGTAAATAGTTTTAATTCAAATAAATGTGGGAAACTAAAGAGTTGTAGATACACGAAAAGAGTTCCCAGAGAGTTCTATCTTTAATGTTCCAATTAAATGATGTTTCAATGCCTATTATATATAAAGGCATCCTCCTGTAATTCAAAAGCAGAGTTCCTGGGTAGAATATGATTCCCTTCTCAGATATCAGCACATAGTGTGTGTGATTTGATATCTCCAGGTTCTTTCTAACCGGTGCTCTAACAGGCAAAAGGAAGCCCAATATGTAAATTTAATACATATATATACTAAAGAAATATCTAAAATTGTGGGCCCTAAAATTTTAACAATTTTTTAGACCCTGAGAGGCAAGTGCCTCATCTGCCTCAAGCACCGCACGGCTATGATGTTGTATTAAAGGAGTATTAAAGTTGACAGAGACGAGCTGGTACGGGGACGGAGGAAATAAAGATTTAAAGTTGCCACACAAGATGGAAGCACCAACCTTTTTTCTTTAATAACACAATTGTCCTTTTATTTATTTATTTAAAATTTTACACATAATTTATATATGTACCCCATCCAACCACTTGTGTTTCATCATTTTCGTTTTTGGATTCATCGCATCTCCTCACTTTCAAGTTCCTTATTACAAGTCATCAAAACACAAGATGCTTAAACATAAGGTACATAATTCAAGATTGGTTTTAATCCCTCCAGGCTACATCATCAATTATCCGCTTTTACCAATTTTTTTCTTACATCCCAGTTTATTTTAAATAACTAAATGCCTTTGCTTGATAAATTATAAACTCTTTTATCACTATATTGGAAACATAATTGATGGAGTTTTTAATACTTCGTATTAATAAAGAAATTGAATTAAAGGTTTCGTCAGTATGTTACTTGTATTTTTTGGTCATATTTAGAATAATTTAGGGAAATTTTTATATAAACTGTCCAATTCATACGGTTGTACTTCGTAATACTCCATATTAAAATAAAAGCAAAACTACACTTATTTCGATCTTTGTAAGGATTTAATTTCTGTCTTGATTAGAGCATTTACAATGTTTAAATTTGTTTAGTTTGTGTAAAGTAATGAATTCGTTGTAATACTTAAAAAAGGTCTAAAAATCTTAATAAGACAACTAGTTTTTCGTTTTGCAATAGTTTTGACCCATAAAAAATGATCAAATTTTGATAAAAGATAGAAAAAATGGCCCATCTATCACCACTGGACTTTTCATTTCCAAAAAAGGGACAACTTTTACATTTTCCAAAAATGTGACTCGTGTCCAACCAAGCAGCTCATCTTCTCCATCCAACATCATCGCACATCATCACATCTTCTTCATCGAACATCATCACACATCATCGCAGAGCCATCCTCGCTGCATCCTCCCTCCAGCGAATTGAAGCATCCATCGAACATCATCGCACCGCCATCACCCTAGGTCACCGGCTCCACCTTCAAGTTGCCGCCTCTGTCCGCATCCCACGTCGCCGTCTCCACCGGTATTCTACGTCCCAGGTGAGTTGAAGGAGGAGGTGTGACGGCTGGGTTAGGTGATTAGCACCTTCATCATTGTCCTTTTCTTCTTAATCTATGCGATTGGGGGGCTGCATCGCCATCTTTAACATTCCAAATCTGGTGGTGTAGCAACGGTTGGCGGTGGTGCAGATTTGGAATGGTGCTAGGTTTGGCAGTGTACAGGCGGCTGGGGTGGGGAGAGGGCTAGGTAGGGGCGGTGGTGGCCGGAAGCCGGAGATGAACCCCGAAAATGGCAGAGGTGACCGGCAGCGTTGGACAGTGGTGGCAGTAGGAGATGTGCATGGGTGATGTGTCTGGTTCGTTACTATGGGGTGGCGACGGGTGGTGGCCGGCGACAACAGCCGGTGGTGGCTCTGGTGGTGATGTATAGTTGCGCTTGTGACGACAGTCTCTGGCCGGAGGCGGCGGCAGTCACTGACGGTGGTGGTCTCAGTCACTGACCGGAGGACGGTGACGGTCACTATTCGGGGCAACGGTGGTAGTCACTGTGACCGATGGGCGGTCACTGTGACCGATGGGCGGTCACTGTGGCCGGTGGGGCAGTCACTGTGGCCGGTGGGGCAGCCATTGTGCTTGCGAAGTCACTTTGGCCGGAGTCACTTTGCACTGCAGGGGTTAATTGTGATGATGGTCACATTTTTGGAATTTCTACAAACTGATCACTTTTTAGTCTTTCATCCTTATTTTAGTAATATATGCAGACCAAAAGGCCTAAAAGATACGAACGACTCCCTTCATAACATTCATATCTTTCCACTCTCCTTTTTCAACCGTAACGTTATATTCATATCTTTCCATTTCTAAATCTTCTCATCATACGCTCAACAATTTCGAAAATAGTATAATACGACAAGTATTTTTTGGGATTTATCTTTCATTCCAGCACACTATTTCATCATTTTCCCCATCATGCCCTCAATAATTTATATCTTCTTTCACTATTCATAATCCCATCTACTTTTAAATGAGAAGATATGAATGTTACGGATGTAATTTAAAAAGAAGCTAAGACTAGTGTACAATAAAGTTTCTACATTTCTACCGACCGAACACTGACGTAACATCGGGATACTATTGTTTTTAATTTGAAATTGCCATGAAAACTAATGTTGTTCTCCAATGTAGAAGTAAAATCAATGCGATTTTTACGTTTCTACCAATTAACTGTAGCGTACTAGTCTTACATAGTAGTAACAATTTTTATGTTAGAACTTGCTAGGATTTGTTGTTTTTCCTATTTATAAATAACTAGTGTCATATTTGAATAATGTGGTCAATTAAGGCACTAATACTGACATGTTTGGAAAATATAGTCACTTACGACATTTACACTGTCACATTGATATTCTATATTGTCACATTATGACAGTACGATTTTAGAATAACGTAATTTATATATATTGAAAAAATCACATGATTGTTACTCTCATTTCGGGAAATTTTCACTCTATACCGAAAAACTTGTCTGAATTAAATATAAAATGGTTACATCAAGCTAGCTAGAGTAAAATCGGGATCACGTCTGATAAAATTGAAATTCATTAATCAGTTTAATCGACTAAAGTTGCTGAAATCGTGGAGAAACAGTTGATTGTGTATTGGATACACTCATACATCACCATATTGAAGTACCAGTGCATCGTTGACGTCTGATGAATTTCCTTAGTCATAAAAAATATTTATAATAAATTTTATTAATAAAAAATAAAGGAATGGCTATTATAAAATAGTATCATAGGCATTTTCAACAAATTTGTCATAAAAACAACATAAATATTACATACTTTAATTATAACAGAGTTCAAGACATCACATTAAAAGCTAAATTTTTTTATTTACAAATTGGTTAGGCTCATTAGTCAAAAACTGCCTTACCAAATGGTTCTAACTCACATTTCACATATTGTGTTCTGTTAGCTCAAATTGGTGATGTACCTACCAATACACATAAATATACAAAAAAAGAGAGCATGAAATTAGACATATAAGCCCACCAAACTTGAAAATAGTGTGGTGTATATCGTTATCAAAAGTAAAAAATGAATCATAAGGCGTATAAAGGAAAATTAAAAACATCTCTGATCCAGTGTAAAAGTATCAATGGCGCGCATGTGACAAAAGAGATGCATACATAAAGCAATTAATGAATAAAAAGTGTCACACATTATTTCCACGGTGTACAAATTTTAGTTATTTTTTATTCGCGATGTCAATCAAACCGTCTAGATTTGACACTCCGCTTGACATTGTATGTAATTAAAAGAAACAAAAGTTCATTATACCATGGAAAAAGTGAAAAACTTTCTATTAATTTTATTTATGCATCCCTCCCGTCACGCGTGCACCATTGACACTTTTGCATTAGAGATTCTAAAATACATGTGCAAGCTAATTTAGGTGAATGAGACTGATATCCTTGAGCCACATCTTGCTTGATTCTTCATTTGTTCTTTGATCCTTGCACGATACCCGATTAATTTGTTGTTTCTGAATATACAAATCGTATCTTACGTAATTTAGCTCACGAAAATTAGCTTAAACACAATAGACAATCCATTGTGGTGGTCCTTCGGGAACTCAAGTCTTTTTTAGAACGAAGAAAATAATAGGGGGGTGCAATTAAAAAACAGTTTCTAAATATGAATATAAGTGCTCATATTTGATTGAGACAATATATAAGTAGTGACAGATACATAGCTTTTGTCAAGGAGGGACAGAGACTGGTCAATTATGTTTAGCTCGTGTAGATAATTTTTTTAAACGGAGATAGTTTATTCTATGCCGGTTCCAAGGGATGTAAAATTATAATTTATAAGTTTAGTTTCAACCTATTAATACAATCATTGTTTAGTACTATTAAACAATAGTATTCAGCTTTTTGAAAGAAAGACATAACATTGATTACAACTGAATCATCCTTGCACCGTTTATAATTTTCATATTATAAACAGTCAAAAATTCACATTTACAATTAGGATCGTGTCTAACATTACACATCGTGCCACATAATTGTTGTGTCCAAATATGAAGTATTAATATGATGACAATGATTATTGTGATGGTGGTGTAGCAATTTACATGTGCTGTTTGAGATAACTATTACCTCATCTAATAGTTATACGGAGTATTGTTTTATCCGCACAAGGATTGTTTTATCCGCATAAGGGGACACTATTTTTATCCTAAGTAATAATATTAAAGTTCAGGTCGGAAACGGGGGCACTTGCCCCCCCCCCCCCACAAGCCCCCTAGATCCTCCACGGTATATAAGTAATATGCACCTAAGAATATCTGAATTTAATTGATACGAATAAATTTATAATAAAATTATCGGAACAAGAGTAGAGCATAAGAAATTTGAAATAATTAAATATTTATGATTAAAATAAAAATTGTTTACAAAGATGTGACTAGCAGGGCAGAGCTACTATTGATCCAAAGTGTTCACATGAATACTCAAAGCTTTTAAAAATGTCAGAATATACACCAATAAATTTAATATAGTTATTTATTGTTCATTAAAGTTTAAATTGTAAAAGGGTTTGAACACCCAAAATGAGAATTTCATGTCTGCTACTAGTGACTAGTGACTAAAGTAATAATGTAATTATAGTAACTATGTTCAATTTTTTACCATCACATTAATTCGATTAATTATTAATCATATTTGTGTAAATAACTTTTATTTTAGTAATATCTTTGAGAAACCTCCAGTAATTTTTCTCAAATAGAAATTTCACTATCCTTCTGAAAATAAGACTTTTGCATTTCTATTTGTTTTTTTTCACCCATTTACTCTTTTAATTGGATTAAATAACTCCTTCGAATTTTTCCTTTCCACCCAAACTATCAATTTTTGTCTTCTCAGTTTCTTGGTATAGCATATCAAATGTCCAAATAGACCCAGAAAGTATTAGAGAAACAATATTTGAAAATTAAAGTGAGATCTATTCTTGTCATTTTCTGGACAATGAAGTCTTACCAAAGTAAACACATGTTATTTCATGTTTTAATGATAAACAAATGAGGGTGGTTATCTTTTTCGCGAAGCTATAAAAGAATTAGATAAAATGATAAAATAAAATCAAATCTTTGATTTCTCTTTGAATAAATCAAAATGCCAAAGCAAGTAAAATACTTCGTAGGACACACTAGTACAAATTTTTCTCTTATTTCCATCCCCAAAACTCCAAACATAAAAGATCGAGAAAGTTCACGAAATAGTTCTGAAATTCGAAAATAATACTTTTAACTGTAGTATTAGACATTAAAATAACAGTAATTACTATCATTACTATAATATATTTTTCAATCCATAAAAGTAATTATTTCTATTTGGAAAAGATACAACGAACTCCAATTCAGGACCATTTGTTTAAGATATTTGGTAAAGATGATTTGTTTTTAGTCCAAGTGTAGACTTGAAGCTTTTTTGCAGTCGTCCACTTTTTTTCACTTTGCCGTCTAATGCCCCTTCAATAGCGGTTTCCTTTCCTTCCTCTTCAGCCTTTCGGATTTTCAGATTCCTTAATGCGCTTCAGATTCAACTCAGCGTAGACTTCAAGTCCAGTCAAGCTTGCTGGGGACATAACACATGTATATTTTGCTCCTCCGTCTCGATTCTGACCAGTTTTTCCTCCCCAATAGGCAAAAAGGTTTGCTTATGTTTCTTCGTCACTTCATTTACACCGTTAAACTTTTAGTTTCAGTGATTACTTCATTTTTTCGCCATTCTGTATCCCTTCCAAGTTCAGTGTCATTTTCAAGCTTTAAAAGGAAACTTTGTTTTATATTCCATCCATTTGTTGGTTGGACTGCAATATTTAGAGTTTTCACGAGTTATACAAAAGCGAGAGCGAAAAATGTGCAATCGTGAGTGTGATGGTTGAATTTTTTTGACTAGTCTGGTCAGAGCTGCGGAAAATTGAAAATATTTTATATTTAAATGGCTTATTTTTTATTTATCTTAGAACAATTTTTTTTATAGATTCTGAATCTTTGATGATCTATATGAAATGATTTTGAAGGTAGAGTTCTCTCTCTGGTTTACTCTCGTTCATATGGCTTAAGTTTTGCTCTTATCAGAGAGATTTGGTTCGTTTGCTTCCATCTTTGATTATGTGTTGTAGATTATATTGAGGTATGAAATTGCACACTGTTCTAGCACTTCTCTGTGTGTCTTTCCTGTTGGTTGTATACCAAGGATGGGGGTCACTCCACGGGATCCAAGCCACTTTTTTATTATCTTTATTCGTGCATGTGTTATATCTTGTATTGCTTGTCTGAGTTAGCCTATTGATATGTACCGTTCATCCCTTAAATTCCTGCGTCAAGGATACTTACCGCTTAGCATACATCCTTGCTGAAATCAATTATGTGAATAGCTCAATATACCAAATTATTGTTGCTGAGTTATTATTATCTGATGTTTTCATGTTTGATTGTAATTTCAAAGATATCGACCGCATTTCTTTGACTTTTATCACATGAAACTCATCAGTATTCTGTTTCTATATCTGCCGCCTTCCAAAATATTCTAGTGACATGCTGGAAATAAAACTTGAGCATGGATTGGAAACTTAGATTTCTATTCATCTTTCAACTTTCTTTACAAAAGTAGAAGCGCTGGATCTTTTGCTTTTTTGATTTTATACTGGTAAAGTATATTATCAAATTAGTCCTAATGATCAATTGATCACCAACAAAGTGCATACTCCCATTCTTTCAGCATTTTGAGTTGAATCATTATGTTTTCTTCAATTTGGATTCTGGGCGGGTCTTAAATTTATCATCATCACCATCATCACCGTAATCCCAACCTTTTGGGATCAGTGGCATGAAATTTTGTATCAGCTCGTCGAGAAAAGATCATGACATGGTGATAGATCATGGATTGATATCGCAATATCAACTTGCACCATAGAACATGACTGGATGGGCTGATCATTAACTACACAAACTAGATTGTTATTTTGTTAACTGCCTTTACTTCACACATGCATTTGGTAATATGTCGATTCCTAGTTATTACATTGAACAGAGCCATTGAGGACTTACTAATCACTATTGCAGGATTCACTCTTGTACTAATGACTTCTCTGGTCCAGCAAATCTGGAGTTGCCAAGTTAGAATTTAAATGGTTGGATGCTTCTAGGTTTTTGAGTAGAAATGAAGAAGTGGTATGGTGGTGTTTTAACTACCTCCTTTTTAATGTTTATGCTTATTGGGTATTATGTAATCAGAAACCCCTTCAAGGAAAACTACTTCACTAATACCCAGTATGTCAATATGACAAATCCTCTAGAGTGGATAAATGCTATGGCTCCCCCTGCTGCTAACAGTGTGAAAAGTGTTTCTCAAGTGATATCTGCCAAAGTATTAGTCTCTGATCTTTTTTATGAGAGAAACTTTTCAACTGCTGAGAAACAATCTTTGCTTACATGGAACCAATTGAAATACTTAATTAGTCAAGGTCAAGTCCTACCTAATGCTCTAGATGCTGTTAAGGAAGCTGTTGCTGCATGGAACAACCTTATGAGCTCAGTGGAAATGGAAAAACTTCATGCAAATGATAGTTCATCTAAGAGGGGGAAAGAAAAACAGTGTCCTCATTTTCTTCGCAAAACAAATGTCACAGAAATGGGTGGTGATGAGTTTAAGTTACGGCTTCCTTGTGGACTTACTCAGGGGTCATCAATCACATTTATCGGCATACCAAAGGGTCTTCTTGGTAATTTTCGGATCGATTTAACTGGTGAACCACTTCCCGGGGAACCCAATCCTCCTATAATTTTGCATTACAATGTTAGGATGCATGGGGATAAAGTAACAGAGGATCCTGTAATTGTTCAAAACACCTGGACCATTGCACATGATTGGGGTGAGGAGGAACGTTGTCCATCTACTGCTCCTGAAAAGAATAAGAAGGGTAACTCAATTTCCTTTCTGTTTTAAGTTTTAAATTTCTGGATGCATGGATCTGTACCTCTTAGATGATACCAGCTCTCAGCAGTTTTCTTCTGATTTTTTTTTGTCACAAGCATTGATATGAATTATTACTATTAATTTTCTTCAAATTGATCTTTTTTTTTGGTTAGCTAACCCCAAAAATATTTTGGGACTAAGGCTTGGATGTTGTTGATCTTTTTTATTGTTGCCTTGATTGAGCAAATATTTTTTTTTTGGATGAACTGTAAGTATTGAGCAAATATTTTTTTATGTAGATCTTGTGCTGTATAGGTGACTTCTAAAACTAACAGTTTTTTTTTTTGTTAACTATGCATTTGAGTTAGAATAACATATACAAGGACGTAGTTACTCTATACCAAAAATTATTTAATTGGCTATAATATAAATTGAATGTATTTTAAATGAGTAAAAAGTGTATGTATTACTCTCTCCGTCCCATAAAATTCTTCCCACCTACCATTTTGGGATGTCCCAAAAAATTCTCCCCATTTCCCTTTTTGGAACGTTTTGTGTGGCTAACATTCATTTACCCTTTTCTTACTCGACCACAACCATACATTTCCACTTTATTCCACTTTCTCAAACTCTGATCCAAGTCAAACCGGGAAGAATTTTATGGGACGGTGGGAGTATAATATTTTTACATATGTGATCACCAAAGCTCAATCTAACTTGATCAATGAGAATCCTGATATATGTTTCATTAAGATAATTATTAACTTCTCATGTATTATATAAGATGCTCTTTTGTACATAAGTTATGGAAAAAATACAGCTTCGCCAAGATAAGCTACCACTTTGATACTAAAACCTAGTAAAATTTAGCTATGATATGTTAGGATGTATATGTCATATGTGTGTGTGACGAGTCAATATTGCTTGTGGCAAACATGTCTGAAATATTCACAATTTCTGCTGAGTTGTAAATGCCTTGGTGGATCAAATATTTTCATTTCCAAACTTGTGGAATTTGAAATCTGTGGAAATTAATAACTGCGAAATAAACATGGGTATGTTTTAGGAATTAGGGGGAAATGAAATTAAATTCCTGTCAACCAAACATGCTGCAATTGTTTCGCTAAATGTTTATATTAAATGATGTCATGTCTTAATTTTAAAAAATGTTTGTATTTGTAGAGAAAGGTGCAGTCAGGTTCTTAGATTTCGTAGGTTGGGTATCTTTAGCCTTTTCAAGTTTTTCACATGTTTGTTTTTCTCTTTCACCAACTTATAAAAAATGTAAGCTTCAGTGTGCCACTTGGCTTACATGACAATTAGAGAGATCCAGTTGCTTTATGATCAAATGCTGGATGTAATTTTATAGGGAAATTTCTTTAAATAGGAGTAAACAGGTTTTGGAATTCCAAAATAGGACTGCTATGCTTTTCTTCACGAAATAGGAGTCGTTCCTCTCATGATTGAAAAATACTGTCATTAATGATAGTAGATACTGTCATGTTACTCCTATTTTGAGAAGAACAACATAGCAGTCCTATTTTGGAATTCCAAAACTTGTTTAGTCCTATCTCGAGAACTTTCCCAATTTTATATTCTTGCACTACTAAGCCCCCCCTCCCCCCCAGTTTTAAAATATTTTTTGCAAGCATCATGTATTTTTTAAAAATGATTTGCATACTGTCTTACTCAATGCCTCTACTAATCTTATTATTTAGTGGATGACTTGGATCAATGCAATGAGGTGGTGGGTAAAATCATGGCAGACAGACATATCAATATATCAACAAAATCTTCAATGGTTCAGGATGGATCTAAACAGAGAAAGTATTTTCCTTTCAAGCAAGGGCAACTCTCTGTTGTGACATTGAGAGTCGGATCAGAAGGAATACAAATGACAGTTGACGGTAGACACATAACATCATTTTCATTTCGCGAAGTAATTCCTCGCTTGCCTTTTATGATTGAACAACCATCAGTTAAATGCAATGTTATGCTAGATTAAGTTCTTTTTTGATATGTATTCACTCAGACTTTAGAGCCATGGCTTGTAAGTGAAGAGAGGATTTCAGGAGATATTGAATTAATATCAGTTGTTGCGAGTGGATTACCCACTTCGGAAGATATAGAGCATATGATTGACTTAGAAGCCCTGAAGGCGGTCCCACTTTCTCCACATAAACACATAGATCTCTTTATCGGTGTGTTTTCTACTGCAAACAATTTTAAGCGGAGGATGTCAGTTCGGAGAACGTGGATGCAGTATGATGCAGTGCGGTCTGGACAAGTTGCAGTTCGTTTTTTTGTTGGGATGGTAAGCGTCTCTTCTCGTGTGCATGATGTTTTTCTCCTTAACATATCAGTTTACTGCATATAAATTAATACGAGTATTATACAATTAATTAGTAAATGTTTTAAGTGCAAAACTAACATTTTGCAAATGCCGTTTAGCAAAACTAATATTGAGCTGTATGAGATGAACGTCTCATATACGGTTCTCAGAAGGGGGAGTTTAACCTATCTCAATAAAGTCTACGTCATTGGTAAACTACACATGCTTCGTATACTTGAGTAAATGTTTTCGTAACACGTTGTGTACTCATGTAGCATCATTCATAACTTGATGCTACCAATCCCAACCAGTTGGTATTAAGGTGTTGATGATGATGATGACGGCTACTACTAATACATTCGAACATCCTGAGTCATAATACACAATAAGTAGTACTAGCTACCAAGCTCATTGTCAGTAAAAACTGAGTGCCTTTCACATATATAATGAAAAAGCAATTTAGATATTCCATAGAAGAGGAAATGTGACCATTTACTGTTAGTGTATTATCATTTATGTGAATAAACATCATGGTGCAATGTGACTGGCAGTCATACTGGAATTTGCTAAATCAAAGCCATATTGTTTTTGTATGGTCCACTAGCATAAAAACCAGATGGTGAATGAGGAACTCTGGAATGAGGCTAGGACATATGGAGACATTCAGTTGGTGCCATTTGTTGACTACTACAGCCTAATCACATGGAAGACGGTTGCCATATGCACCTTTGGGGTAATATTATATCCCTCCCTGAGTAAAGGAGCTTTTCAAAATTCTCGTTAACATAATTTATTTGGCAGACGGAGATCGTTCAAGCTAAATTTGTCATGAAGACAGATGATGATGCTTTTGTTCGTGTAGATGAAGTGTTGGCTTCTCTACAAAGGATTGGTGTGACTCGTGGATTGCTTTATGGCCTAATTAATTCAGACTCCCATCCTCATCGAGATCATGATAGCAAGTGGTACATTAGTGCTGAGGTACTTTCTACATCACTGTCTTATCTCTAAAGATCAATTGCATGGTTGAAACGGTGAAGTCCCGATGCTATTAAATTGAGCTTAAATTATCATTTCGTTAATTATCCTTCAAAATCCTTCAAATTGGGGGAACTTAAAAATTGAGCATTTAGAGGGGTTTGGAGGGTTACAATTTACAAAAGCCTTCCAAAATCATCCCCTCTAATTCTTTTTTTTTGGCAGAAAAACAACATCTCCACATTAATTAATCAAATCGTTAGCCACATGGCTCATAATACAATCAGGACTAAAATCATAAACATTTTTTTGATCCGGTAGTAACACGCCTTGCCTTGCCAAAACATGAGCAACGCGGTTCGCGGACCAATGGCAAAAAGAGAGACTAAAATTTCTCTTTGTTTTCACGACACCTCGTATATCATCAATCAACAAGTCAAGATAGGAGAGCCCTTTCTCGCCCCGCACTCCTTGCACCACTACTAGGGCATCAGACTCGAACTCAACGCATTCCCAACCTTCCCGGACAGCAGCTGCCATGGCCTCCCTAACTCCCATTGCCTCCGTTTCAGTCGGGCTCCAATCAACTCGCTTTGAATCCCCTCTAATTCTTTAAACTCTAAAACATGAAAAGGAGAGTCATAAACCCCTCTCAACCTTTCCCTCCCCTCCAAAACTCATTCCAATCTTGTTTGGGAGTTTAGAAAATTGACCTCTCCTATCTTGTTTGGGAGTTCAGAAAATTGAAAGGAATAGTTTTGGAGGGTTCTTGTGACCCTTCAAAACCCTTCAAATGCCTACTTTTTAAGTTTCCCCAAATTGGGGGATTTTGAAAGATAAATATTTAAGTGATAACTTTAACCTAATTAAAAATGAATATAAATTCAACTATTTATATTCGTCATATCTTTAAAGTGATTTTAATTATAAATCCTCCTTAGCCCCTCTCTAGTCTATTCAAATTTGCAACTCCTAAACAAGAAGAAGAGTTTCCACCCTAGAAAAAAATGTACACAATGCATTACTTTTTTCATTATCACCTGATTCTGTTAGCAGCTTAGCACAAGCATGCAGCAAATAATTAGTGTTTCACAAAAGTTGGGCTCATAACACATAAACAAAAAATATGTCACCAAAGGCACTTAGGTTGCTCAGTTGGTTTTCTGTAAGCTTGTCTTTTGATAACCCCGACTCCCCGAGACGTGTTTAACAACTTACTAGTCATTTCTTGCCCTGGTGGCTTGATTGGATTTTGGCATAACACTTTTGGTAATACTATTTGTTATTTTCATTTCTCATTTTATTTGTAATCTTATACATGCACTGGTTATCTAATGTTTTTCAAGGAATGGCCTGATGATGCTTATCCTCCTTGGGCACATGGACCTGGCTATGTTGTGTCAAGTGATATAGCAAAATCCGTCAGCATGATGCACAAGAAAGGGCTTCTAAAGGTGCGGGAAGCAACCAATCTGTATCTCTTAATTTCACCAACATCACACTGACTTTACTTTTGGCTGAAGCGTCTATGTGTAGTTAACTACTTAATTGTATATTGAAATGGCAAGTTTAAATGTTAAGAAAACGTCAAAATGCAGATGTTTAAGCTTGAAGATGTTGCTATGGGGATCTGGATAGCCGAACTGAAGAAGAAAGGTCTGGAAGTTAGGTATGAGAATGAGGAGAGAATTTTTAACGAAGGCTGCAAAGACGGTTTTGTTATTGCACACTATCAAGATCCTAGAGAGATGCTGTGTTTATGGCAGAAGCTACAAGAGAAGAAGCGTGCTTTATGTTGTGGCGACTAACCCCCATCACACTCCTAAGGTTTTTACAGTGTAAAAGGAAACAACACCCACCCTGAAATTTTGAAGGTAACAAGCTTAACAGGTATTTGAATGCTTCTTGAATTATGACAGTTTAGTTATATCACAATTCACACATATATTAGGCGATGCAAGGGGGTCATGGTAGTTCACATGCATCCGTATCTACGATGATCTATGTGATTGTGACATACCGGAGCTTCAATAGTAACTCCCACGTTTATTACAAGGAATGTCCAGATTGAGTTAAACCGACCTTTTTCATCTTCTGAACTGTTGTTGTAACCTTACAGTGGATGAAAACTGCATTAAAATGTATGTATAGGAGATTTTGAGTAGAGAAGAGTTCACTGTGCAGTCTGTGCCTGACTTGTGTATATATCGGCCTATGCATACATATGCCCTCCTTATTCCTAGGCTCTATAACTCACTTCATACCCACCTTTTCATACTTAGAGGTTGAATTATTATACGAGTATAATCAATAAAAACTTCACTCTCCATTTTTTACTCTTTTCTGTATCATAATTCATATCTCTATCATAAATATAATTACTCCGTATGATTCTATTCTCCGGCTAGTAAGCGTTGTTTTAACAACTAAAATTCATTCTTATTATTAATCGCCCGTTTTATGTCGCTCAGTTTTTTTTGGAATTCTGGTTTTAAAAGATATACTGATGTTATAAGCGTACTATGTATAGTGATCTTAATGGTGGTCATAAATGTACTATGTATGTTAATTTGAAGACGATCAACAAAAAATGAAACTCAACGTTTCCCGATTTTTACATTTTTAGTTTCCAAAAACACAAAATCTGTAAAATCATATTGGTCAATCAGTCAATGTTTATCCACATCCTCGCGAAACATTAAAAAAACTAAGGTAAAATATTACTAATAAATAAGTTGTGAACAAAATTGTGACTTAGTAACTATTGGTAATTATAATTGGGTTAAAGTTACTATGATGTAAACTTTGAACATAATTATAAAGAAAAATTGACAAAATTTTAAGGATCGGAGGGAACATTATATATATATATATATAGAGTACTCATCTGGTCAGGAATTCTTGACCGGAACTGCCATCCGGACGGCGGTGTTTGGCCGCCTTCCGGGTGGAATTTTTTGATGAAATTTTTATGACATGTTCTCCATCAAGTCTAGTTTATCCACAAAAAATTTCAGCCAAAAACTCATTCGGGAAGGTCGTCAAATGATTTTTGCAAGTTAACTAGTTCGGAATATACTGATGTTATAAGCGTACTATGTATAGTGATCTTAATGGTGGTCATAAATGTACTATGTATGTTAATTTGAATACGATCAACAAAAAATGAAACTCAACGTTTTCCGAACCAGTTAACTTGCAAAAATCATTTGACGACCTTCCCGAATGAGTTTTTGGCTGAAATTTTTTGTGAATAAACTAGACTTGATGGAGAACATGCCATAAAAATTTCATCAAAAAATGCCACCGGGAAGGCGGCCAAACGCCGCCGTCCGGACGGTGGTTCCTGTCTGGAATTCTGGACATGAACATTTGTGTGTGTATATATATATGACAAAAATCAAATCAACTTAGATTAATGAAGTCATGGTTCAAGGAAGAAAACGATACAATCAGGAGGAAAGTTACGCCAAACATAGCGACTAGACATAGAACCCGCAGCCTTAGCCAAATCATGGGCTACTCGGTTCACTGACCGCCTTACATGGGTAAATTTAATGCCAGAAATACTAGCTGATAGCTCTCTAATATCATCAATAATAATCCCAAAAGTCGGAGTCATTTGATTCTTCGTAATAGCCTTAACAAGTTGAAGTGCAACTGATTCCATATCAACATTAGTCCAACCCGCTTCTTTGATCTAGCTAAGAGCCTCCCGCATTGATAGCGTTTCAGCCTCTCGTGGTAAGCACTCTCCCACTCGATTCAGGGCACCTCTGGTGATGAAAAGTCCGTCACTTCCCCGCGCCACCCAAGCCAAACCAACACATTCTGCTCCCTTCCTAACAGTGGCATCAGTATTAACTTTAATTCTCTCCTCCATAGGTCTTTCCCACCTGCTTAGAATCTTCTCCAACCTTCCATGAAACCCAAAGCTCCTGCTACAATGCTCCCTGGTGGTGTAGTTACATGATTCCACAAAATATCATTCCGAGCTCTCCAAAGGCCCCAAAGAAGCATTATAAAGCTGCTGCATAACTCCTCATTATGCCTAATGAAAATATTTTCAATCCACTCCATGAAAACTATTATCTGTAAAGGAGAAATCCCATTTCATTATCCTCCAGATCTGCTTTGCTACAAGACAGCAACCAAAAGTGTGAAGCATATTCTCTGTACTCGTTAAACAAGAGGGGCATATCTGTGAACATTCCACTCTTCTAGCTGCAAGGTTATCCGCCGTGGGTAGATATCCGACACACACCTGCCAAAAGAATACCTTCACCTTTGGAGGAATCTGAAATCTCCACATGCTAGACCAGCTGCACTCTTGCAAATCCCCGCTGCTACTCATCAAAAGCTTATAGCTACTCCTAATCGAATACTTGCCATTTTCCTCCCATAGCCAAACGATTCGATCTGGGATATTTCTGTCACTCAATGGAATAGCAAGGATCAAGCTTTGATCCCTATTATTAAACAAATCAATTAAAATATCAGGATCCCATTCAAGCCTATCTGATTTCATTAATCCCGCTACAATGGAGTTTTCTAACCCCTGTATAGGAACAGACTCCACCCGAGGATTAGTATAACTTGGTAGCCAAGAATCTTGCCATATCCTAATTGATTCCCCATTTCCCGCCCGCCATCTGCAGCCTTTTTTTTTAATCAAAGGTTGGGTCTCCCATAAACTCCTCCAAATGAAGGATGGGTTACTCCCTATTTTAGGGTTGGTTTGCAAATGCTTTTAAAAAGCACTTCTCAGCTTTTGGCTTAAAAAACACGTATTTTACCAAACACTACCAACTTTTATTTTTCTCGACTTTCGTGTCAAAAATGTTTTTACTTTTTCTATTACACAAAAAGCACTTATTTTACCAAACACTACCAACTTTTACTTTTCAAAATCACTTTTTTCTCAAACACTATCAACTTTTATTTAATTACTTCTCCTCATTTCATTAAAAAAGCATTTTTTTAAAAGCAGAAGCTGTTGCAAACAGACCCTTAGCATCAATAAAAGAAGACCGGGGAAAATACCTTGCCTGGAACACTTTAGCTACCAGTAAGTGTGGTGTCGTGTATATCCTCCAAGCCTACTTCCCTAACATAGCTCATAGCTAAGTTGAACTCCCGCAACCTTCTAAAACCCATCCCACCAAACTTTTTAGGAATACACACCCTGCAGTCTTTCCACCTCAAATCCACGTCCCACGAGAGTTGTTAAATTTAAATTGCTACTCATGCCCTAGAGCCTCATATAGTCACATAAGACCAAATTAATGCATTTTAAACAAAAATTAATTATATTTAATCTCAAAGGGAAACTGTCAAATAGGTCCTCGAACTTTCATAAAAAAGTCAATTAAGTCCTTTTATAGGACTCTGTCCGGTCGTCGCGATTTGGGACGGTTCCTGGTGGAATTTTTTGATGAAATTTTATGAGCATCTTATTTATCAAGTCTAGTTTACTCATACCAAATTTCAGCTAAAAATTTAATCGGGAGCGCATTCAAATTAATTCGAGAACGCAAAAATGCGCAGTTATCTTCAAGAATTAATTTGAATGTGTTCCCGATTGAATTTTTAGTTGAAATTTGGTATGAGTAAACTAGACTTGGTGAATAAGATGCTCAAAATTCCACCGGGAACTGCCCCAAATCGCGACGACCGGACAGAACCTCCTATAGAAGGACTTAATTGACCTTTTTATGAAAGTTCGAGGACCTATTTGATAGTTTTCCCAATCTCAAACTATACCAAACGTTCAAACTAAGTATAAACAAATAAAAAGTTACATTTTTGTCCACCATTTTTTCTGAAGTATTATTAATGATTTTATTTTTCCCAAAAAGCAATTGTGGTTGCTTCGTTTTATACAAGTTTCGTTGGGGTTTAATAAATAATTTTTGTTTGGTTTAATAAAGGGAAAGTTCCTGAAATAGGAGTAAATAAGTTTTGGAATTTCAAAATAGGATTAACAAGACAATATTTATTGCCATCTTGTAGTCATTATTGACGAATAGTTGCAGTATTAGGCATTGCACATGATAATATTTACTATTAATAATAACATTACTAGTACTTTTACCCGCGCGTTGCACGGGGTGATCACTTTTATTCATGGAATCATGGTAGCTATTGAACTGGTACTTAATCCACAGTTATAAGAAGGGGAAATTATTATTAGCCCCGTGAGGTTATGCCATAATTATTAATGCAACTTTGCATTTTCAAAAATCAATTAGTAACCCCCTAAGTTTTGATCATTTTCATTGTCTGCCCCCTCACATTAATATTTATTAAATTAAATATAATATAACTCTTAAATTCAATAAAAAATATAACTATAAATTTAAATTTTAATGTAATTTACAATTTATTATCATAATTATAAGTAGTCATTGTTATTGTTTACCGTTATTTTTATGCTTAGCTACTCAACCGTGTAATAATGAATGTAGTTGAGCGAGAAGACCCACGACTAAGATATAAAATTAGTAGTAATTTATAATATTTATTTAAAAAAATAAATATCATTTAATCTTATTAAATTAATATAATGAACTTTTTGTGAAGAAGAAATCATCAAAATTAGTAATAGAATTAATAAAAAAAATTAAACAAATCAAAATCTATGATATATATTTTACTTCTTAGATTGATAGATTTCACTTATTCAGGCCCTATATCGATACATTTTTGTCTTTTAGGTCTCTTATTAATACTAGATCTTTTAGGTTATGAATTGATAAAATTCATTTTTTTGTTCTTTGCTACACACGAAATAAGTGTCATTGGTTCTCTGTCTTAACTACTTTGATCAATATTTATTCCACGATCGAGTAGCTAAGTAGAAGAATAACGATAAAAAACAATGACTCCAAATTATGATAATAAATTGTGTTTTACTTTAAAAAATAATTTCACAGACAATTTTCATTGAATTTATGATTTATATTAAATTTAATTTAACAAATATTAATATGAGGGGGCATATAGTGAGAATGATAAAAACTCAGTGGGTAACTAATTGATTTTTGAAAATGCAAGGTTGCATTAATAATTATGCCATAACCTCAGGGGGCTGATAATAAATTAGTCTAAAATTATTTCTATATTATAAAAATCAAATCGGAAGCGACCCGGCTACTGAGCGGGTCATGGTAGAAAATCGGGTGGGTCAACTCAGTCACTGCTAGAAAACCGGTCAATATTAATATAATAATAAACATATACCTATATATAAAACTAAACTAAAAAATAAATATATTCGTATAATAATCAAGTAATGATAATACGGAGCATTAGGTAAGTATTTAAAACACTTAGAGCATCCACAATGCTCCCATGTGAAGTCTTAAAAAAATATGCCAAATGTCTTAAAATTAATAGGCTTTCCAATACACATAAGAGAAAGTCTGATTACAGGATATTGAACTACCAAATATGCGTCCAGTGCAGAACATCTCACAGAAGTCTAATTTCAACATGAAATGAAGTATGCTAAAATAAAACTATATTTTAATATATTTTGTATACACACGGTAGTGGCCTCCAATGTTCTGACGGCAAACAATGGAAGAACCAACATCCCGGAACTGGTCCAAAATGACGAAGATAAAATTCCTGGTCGCGCCTCTCCAACTTGTGGCCGTGAAACGATGAACCGCCATTCCAGGTTTTGACCGGCGAGCATCATCTTTCCCAGTGCGCCGGTCTCCACTCAGGAACGAATAATAACCACCATTCCAGATCTGATTTTGCTTCGTTCTCTGCTCTGGAGGAGGGGCCGTCGCGCCTGGTTGCCGGAGAGAAAAATCTGCCGCACCGTGCCAGAACAGACGATGTGGGAGCAGTGTAGCGGCGAACCCGGCGTTGAAATACCCATCGTGAGGTAGAGGCAGAGGTTTTTTTAGTGTAATTTGTACAAGTCAGCATGTCAAGAAGGCTTTCTATACTCACACATTGCTCTGGACGGTGTTTAAGTTTTTTTTGCCAACTCATCACAAGACTATATGCATTGGAAGCCAAGTTTAATCTACAATGTCCCCAATTGATGACATGGCATCTTTTATCTGCACTAGAAAGCACCGCATTGCGGTTGCTCTTATAATATTTTAAAATATAATTTTGCTCAAACAATTGAACGTCGGAGAAACCACTACAATCTTGTTTCAAATTACATGTTGACGCTGCAAATAATGCTCAAACAAATAGTTGGGCCCGAGAATGGATTGTTAGAGATCACAATGGACAATATATTCAAGCTCGAGGCCGGAAAGTGAAAGCGGGGTGGTCACCGATTGAAGCAGAAAGTTTGGGGGTTCGAGAAGCAATTTTGTGGATAAAGGAGAACAAGTGGCAAAATGTGGTTATCGAAACAGATGTTGCCCTTGCCCAGTTCGAGATTAAAGGAGAGAAGAATGATTCAGAGATAGGGGTTGTTTTTGAAGATATCAAGACTCTTTTGTGTGGTAATGAGAATAGATCAATTGGTGTAGGAGATGAGAGAATCAAGCAGTTCATGCTATGGCAAAAACGGATGTTTCCATGTCTGGTCAGATAGTTAGTTTTGATTATCCACCTGATTGCATTGAAAGCCACTTGGCAAACGATTTATTGAATTAATTTATTGGTCTTTTACACCCCCAAAAAATTAGGACTTATTAGTTTAACTTTTTACTTATTTTTTGCATTCACTTATTTACACATTTGTTTACAAATTCTCAACTTCATTCAATTATAAAATATAAACTTAATTAATTGATTAGAATGAAAGTTCACTTTTTTTTGCACGAAAAGAAAGATTGTATTGATAAAAATAAATAGTACAATGCGAGAAAAAAAAACGTACAAAAATAAAAAAAACACTACAAAAAAGAGATGAAATAAATTTAAACAAATAACTAAGCCCAAGGGAATTGTTTGGACTGTGATCGAGTCCTCATGCTATGTCGCCGCTTATTCTTCTGAGATTTTTTATATATCTTCAGTTGTGTGTTTAAGTTGTCTGTTGGCAGACAATTATCCAAAGTAATGAACTTGGATTTGTGATAGATCACCCTGTTGAATTCCGAGTCCCTTATATCATTCTGATTGGAGATTGGTGGTCGACGCTCACTTTCTGTTGCGTGCCCTAGAAAGCCGTCTGAGAAAAAAGAATCATCTGATGGATCATAACTATCAGAGGCATCTGAGTAGGCCTGAATCGGTGGTAGTTTGGGATAGATATCTGAAGTGTGAGTTTGTTGTTGCTTGGCGTAGGCTCCTTGGATTTGAAAATTAAATACGTAGTATAAGTTTAGATATTGATATGGGCTCTTCTGTGTTTGCCATGGTTTCCGGTTCATGCATTGGTTCCTCTTGCACTAAAATGGAGATTCCCACAACATTAGAAAACACAGCCAGAAATTCAAGCAGTCTGGAATTTTTTGGACCCGTTGGAATCAAGATGAAACATACTTTTTCTTTAGCGATTTTCAGGAAACCACCTGAATTGTTAAGTTCTAAAGAAACCGTAATAGGACCAAATCTCCTTCGCGGCCTATAGTTAAGGTCAGATCCTGTGAGCTGAGAGATATCGGGGATGATTTGTGTAGCCAAGTCAAGATCGAAGCTAACCTTGTGCGTCATGGATTTTTTTATCTCCATAATAACAATTTCTTTGTTCTTGACCGTAAATTTAAAGTGTTTAGACTCAATTTTAATTGAGTCAAACCCTTCCTCTCCAAAGAAGTGATAATTTTCACTTTCCTTAGAATGAAAGTTCACTTTTACTGTAAATTACCGGTCCAATTAGTATTCAGTTTTTTTAATTTATTAATTTTATTTAATAACACCAAATCAGGTGTTATATAAAAATTAATCACGAATATGAAAGTGGGCGTGCAAAAATGAGCAGGAGTATTTGTTAATTAATTAGTTAGTTAGTTTCTTAGCTACCAACTTATCTTTCGGACGTTCTCAACAATTTATTTAGATTTTTTTTCAATAATATAGTTTATACAAAAGTGGTGGACAAAAATATAAATTAAAAACTTTTAATGATTATACTATATTCTCAATTTACGCAATGGTGACTAAATGTAATTACGAAGGAGATTTCAGTAAATAGGATTAAATAAAATTGCAACAATAAGAATTTAATGTTTAAATTTCCAAAATAAGACTAACTTTTCCTATTCTACCCTATCCCTTGTCCTTCCGAATTGAATTTTTTAAATACTCATTATAAAACATAAAAAAAACGTAAAATATAAATAAAAAATATACAGACCTCAACCACCACCTCAGCCACCTTCTAGCACCGTCACCTGCGGTCACCGAAAAAGATTGTCAAATTGGGAGAAAATTAAATGTCATCGTGGTGACAATTTTAAAAAGAAAGCTGGATATTTTCAAAGAATAAAAATGTCACATTTATGACCTTTTTAGAGAAATGTGGCATTTTTAACACGAGATGACATTTTTTTCCCGGCGATCAGAGGTGGTGGTGCAGGATGGTGTAGTGGTAGTGGCTTACACATTTTTTTTTAAATATTTTTAGGTATTTTATTTTATATTTTTAGACTTTTTTTATGTTTTTTATTTTATTTTTTTATTTTTTAAAATACTTTTTTATTTTATTTTTCCAGATTTTTTTTTATCAATTTATCAATATTTTTACGATTTTTATGTTTTTATTAAAAATAAAACTACGATTTCTTGTATTTTTGGACTATTTTAGTCTCATTTAAGACTAATAGCCGTAATTATTGCTCGGTATTATGTAAGTTGTTCTATGAGTTTTTTCCGAAAGGAGGGTAGTCTCTAATCTTATTTCTCAATTAAGGGTACTTTTAAACTTATTTTCCAAATGAGGGTAATTTTTTCCTTGTCATCCAATTTTCGCCACATCACCTACTCCACATCATTCACCGTCATCAATCATTCCACGTCATCAGCCATATGTGTATTCTTTTAAAATATAAAAAAATCCATTGCCCCGGGGAATTGAACTCACGACCAAAATGATGGATTTGCATCTTGGAACCCACTAGGCTGCATTAACTTGTTGCTACAATCACACCTTTACAAGTATTTAACATCTATGTATGCAACGTATTTTGATATACGCAATTCAAATATAATTTAAAATAACTTTACATTAATTAAATTAAATGAGAAACAAAAATGACAACGACTGGACTAATTCATCCCATATTTAATAAAAAATCTTATATTACTAATGCGTAAACGTGTAAAAATATAAATTCCATGATAAAAAATAAAAAAAATCCAACACTGAAATACAATTTTGTTACAATCACAATATAAGTATTTTACAAGTATATTGACATTTATTTGACATATACTACATACTATATATTTAAGCACACGACATCACCAACTTAATTCATATATTAATCGTTCCTTTAGACATATATTAGTCATTCTTCAAACAATTAAAGAATATGATAACATTACATTAAAAGAAGAATATGATAAATACTTAATTTGAGATATACAATTAATAAATTAAAACTCAATTAAAAATTATAACAAAAACGTAATCTGATATATGCTATACAAGAATAACTTAAAATACATCTACTCTAAATAAAATAAAAAATGTCAATATAGGTTCAAATCCATCTCAGACTTGTAAAATACTTATATTATGATTGTAAAAAATATTGTATTATAGTGTTGGATTTTTTTATTTTTGTCATGTAATTTATATTTTTACATGTTTACGCATTAGTAATATAAGATTTTTTATTATTAAATATGGGATTAATTAGTTCAGCTGTTGTCATTTTGTTTCTCATTTTATTTAATTAATGTAGAGTTATTTTAAATTATATTTGAATTGCATACATCAAAATACGTTGCATGCATAGATGTTAAATACTTGTAAAGGTGTGATTGTACCAACAAGTCAATGTAGCCTAATGAGTTCCAAGATGCAAATCTATCATTTTGGTCGTGAGTTCGATTCCTGGTGGCTACGAATTTTTTTATATTTTAAAAGAATACCCATATGACTGATGACGTGGAATGATTGATGATGGTGAATGATGTGGAGTAGGTGATGTGGCGGAAATTGGATGACAAGAAAAAAACTACCCTCATTTGATAAAGGGAAAATGGAAACTAATAATCCAACCTTTTAGCGGTCTTCTTACAATAGTCCCACCTTTTGATTATTCATGAATAATCCAACCTTTGCACCTCATCTTCATTCACGGGGCCTTGACCGGTTGATCGATGACCTGTTATTCCAAGTTATTTTCTTATCTTTGCAAAATATTATCTTTTGTGAAATGTGAGATTTATGGTATAATGGTTTGCAAAGATAGGAAAATAACTTGGAATAACAGGTCATCAACCGGTCAGGGACCAGTGAATGAAGATGAGGTGCAAAGGTTGGATTATTCATGAATAATCAAAGGTAAGACTATTGTAAGAAAACCGCTAAAAGGTTGGATTATTAGTTTCCATTTTAAGTTTAAAAGTATCCTTATTAGTGACGTGTTAGTAATCTCATTTATTTATGTCCCCGAACAGATAACATCAAAAATTCAACGGGACAGTCCACAGCAGGATCCAGCTCCTCTGCCTTACTTAGGCAGCCAAGGAGGGTGCTTGGCCATTTTAAACCATCAGATCAAAATATCAATGGCTTAAAAAGAGTGGGTCCATTTTTGACACAAATCTCTAGGGCTGAGTTTTAATCCCTGCCCTCTGTTTTAGTAAGGTACTCGAGGATCTCTATCCGTCCACAGCAACATTCGAGAGTTCTCCAGAACATTCCATGCCATTCCACCGTCTTCTTAAATTCCCTTGCCATCATATCTCTCAGATCAGCAATTTTCTCTCAATCAGAAACCCTCGATCTTCCCTAACCCGCCTTTCTTTCTCTCCGTGTGTGGTTGACCCCCAGCAAAAATGGCATCTGAAGCAGAGGACTCGGCGAACATGGAGTTCTCTTTCTTGTTACCTTTCCTATTGGACTTCCCGAACCCAGATCAGGTTCAGGAATACCTAACCAGCTCACCCGATTCTCCCGGCCGGATCATCCTCATCAACCCGGTGACCCGAGGGGTGTTGATAATAAATGCTGTACCGGGCGATTTGTTTAGTAAAGATGGGCATCCTCCGGCTTCAAAAGCTTCCATTGATGCTCTGCGAAGTGTTGAGGTCAGTGGAGAAGAAGGGGAGAAACCGGAGTGTGTGATATGCTTAGAGGAGCTGGCGATTGGTGGGGTCGCCAAGGAGATGCCATGTCAGCACAGATATCACAAGGACTGTATAGAGAAGTGGCTGGGGATCCATGGATCTTGCCCTGTTTGTAGGTATGAAATGCCTCCAGAGGTGGAGAAGAAGGAGAAGAACAGTGATGGAGTTAGGAGGGGAGGGGTAGTGGTGGGTTTCACCGTTAGTCATCGGATAGACGGGGACGTTGGTAGATCTGTTCCCGATGAATCTGATGAAGAAGAAGAAGCTTAGATACGATTTCTTCTGAATTCTTTACTTTTGCCCCCTTTTGAAATTTCATGTAAATAGCAGCAAAAGATGTTATTTTTCGTCGAGTTCAATGAATCCAATTCTTGGTTTATGATTCATTTATGTGGTCTCTATTGCATCAAAATTATTTTTAAAGTTTTCTTGAAATTTCTACTCTTATTATGTTTAATAATAACATTGTATTTAATTAGTTATTAGTGGTTGGACAATAAAAATAGAAAAGCAATTTATTCATCTATAATACTTCTTCCCTTCACAAGTTTGATCTTCTTTGTGAATGCACCATTTTAATTATTAATAATCTTATACACTTTCGGAAGTTTTTAAAGGAAAGAGACAGTATTTAATTGATTACTGTTCAAAATTATAAAAAATGCCATACGTATTGAGTATAAATTTATATTTATTGTGAGACAAATTAATAATAGTATTCAAACTAAGTTTTTTATTTTGTACGAAGTAATAATATTAAGGTAAAATATGTAGTAAGAAATTTGGTATTCACCCTCCATATTTGCCCTATATTATACTTTGGGCTCCCATTTGAGGTTTTTTCCGAAATTGAGGTATAGAAGGGTGGAGATGAAATATTTCCCAAAACTGTTTTTATTTGTTTGGTTTCAGATTCTTTTTGTGTGAGAGCTGTTATTCTCTGATAACAACAAAAGGACAGAGCTTTTTCAAAGGGAATATACTTTGAAAAGAAAAGATTCATTCTGTAATCAGTTCATTTACACACATAGTTTTACAAACAGAACTCGCTGGTAAAAAGAACCAGCCGCTTCTTCATATATAGTTTCCAGACACCAGTTATAAGTTTATAACCATTTGCAGCTTTAATTAAGCATCAAAGCCGTTAACACACTTAACATTCAAATCAATAATCTCCATAAATCCCAACTTTTTGAACTTATCTTCATTATTACCAAAACTGGACTGGAATCTTTTATGGGATGATGGGTTTTCAACAAAATCATCAAAAGAAGCCGTGCTTCTGTTCCTTTTCCTGCCACTATCATCATCATCATTATCAACTAACCCCTTTTGCTTCCTTGGATGCATTTCCATCAGTGAAAGTTCAACAGAATTATTGTATACCCCCTCATTGTCTTCCTTAATCCCAGCTGAGGTTTCAGATGATGTGAGGGAACTTTCAAGTGAACACCCCATGCCAGTTATGAGCTGTTCTTGTGTTTGGTATGTGCAGTTTGATAGAGAGCATCCAATTTCTGTCAATGTTGATAATGATGATAGCTCTGCTTGAACTGAAGGACTGTATCTGGACAGTGCTTCATGCGCTTTCTTCAAAACAGCCTGAAGATACTTCCCCTGAGATTCAATTCTCATCTGGAGTTGTCTCTGCACCTGAAATGTACATACACCTTATTTTAATATGATACACCCGGGCCAGAGCTCATTTCATGCAGAAACCGGCTTATGATGCTTATGTAGAAGTTGGTACAATGGAATGAGAACTATCTGTATAGGTTATTTTAATAATATCCACAGTATATAATTTTTTTAACTAAATATACTTGATGTGCCTAATATAATAGGAAGTACTCCGTACATAATAGGAATAGGAATATTCATAATAGCATACAGGTCAAATTGATGCTAAAAAGTTGAATCCAACTAATTATGTAATTTAACCTCTGATGTTATTGTTGGCATGAAACCTATTAAGACTTGGAATTTAATAAATTCCGAGTCTGTGTAACAGTTGTATACTAGAATTGTCAACCATATTCACTGTGTTGAAATCCAATATAATGGATAGTAAGTTTATGTAGGACACGGGTCTAAACAATAGTAAACTGAATAATAGTAGGACTAGGAAAGAGAGAGTAACAATAGTGTCCACCTAAATGCATTAGTATGAGGTCTTTTAGGAGGTGCCAAAAACAACTCTGTGAGTTTGGTCCAAAGTGGATAATAGCATACTAATGCAAGAGTTAAGATGACATATGCAGTCCTTAAAATTATGATTGTGGTCGAGAAAGAAAAAGGTAAATAAAGGTTAATTACACAAAACTTTTCAAAAAGGAAAATGATAAGAATTTTTTGAGAGATCCAAAAAGGTAAATGGGAAGAATTTTAAAGGATATAGGAGTAGTTTTTTGTGTTTTTTCTTAATGTGGGACACTCATCAGTCTTTAATATTATGGGATCATATGAGAAATGGGGTTTACCTGAATTTGTTCCTGTAGTTTTTTCTGCACTTCCATTTGCATTTCCAATGCTTGAGCTATCTTCATGCTTCTGAAACCATAAGAATCCTTTGTTAATAAGAAAAATATTTTCTTTGCTGTAATGAAGCTCTTCAGCTCTTGTCCAGTAAAATGGAAAAACATTTACTCATTTATTTGATGATTGTGGGCTCCATCATAGCTTTCTGAACGTGATTGGCTTTCCTGACTCTGAGATTGCTGGAAATCTGCCCCAACCCAAAGCCCTTTTAATTAAACCCACCGTTTTCATTTCTAGTCTTCCTTCATAAGTCAGCAAACTCAAGGAGTCAAAGATTTCTTACCTTGGCTGTATTCATGGTCGCAATTCAACTGATGGCTTTTCCCTAGCCGAAATTTCTGCAGAAAAGATGATTAGTCAGATTGTTCGTTCTTTTTCTTCTAAGTTTGATGCTTTTGTTGGAAAAGAAGAAGAAGAAGAAGAAAGCCTGCCTGCAAATGACTCTTGAGATGGTATAAAGTAAGGCCATCAATGTTCATTACTCTCATCAATGCTTTAGGTGTTGCCTCTGCATTATAAAAAATTATGAAAATGATCAAATATGGGATTAAATTATTTGGATGATATAATATTATATATAAAAACCAAGAAAATAAAATATGTATGTACTCACTCTCTGCACCTCCAAGCTGATTTACTGCTTCTACAAATCTATGGTGAAGCTGTGGAGTCCATTTAAGCCTAGGCTTTGGATCACAGGATAAAACCAAGCTGGTTTCATCATTTTGCAGAGTGGGAAGAAGGGCCATTCTTTGCAGTATGTATGCTGTATGAGGTGATGAGCAAGTAACTTATTTTTATAGCTTGAAGAAACATAAATTGGAGAGGGAAGATAAACAGGGGTGATTCTTCTCTTCTGCCCTTAAATGTGTTTTGTTTATATAAGTGGAAGTGGTTAGGCTGTCTAAGACTGCTTCTCACTCCATATCTGGAAACATAGTCCAAATTCTGTTCGGAGGGGAATATATTCCATGACTTTTGTCCCCTTCTTTTCTTCCATTTCCCATTTCACATCAAGCTTTACTATTATTAATATGAGTTTTGGTATAAATATAATTAATTAAAGGAAAAGTTAAAAGCAAAATTGTGATTATATTTATTTTTGTATAAAGTACTAAACATGTCAAAAATATAATTAAGGGAAAAGTTAAAAGTAAAAATATGTCTACTTTTAATTTTTATATAGTCATTATATGAGTCATTCCCGCAATGGTGTCATAGGATGTCACCGCCATTTATACCATGTCACCGCCTAATAATAAACACTCAATCAAATCAAATCAGAAAGATCAGATCAGAATGATTCAGATCAAATCAGACTAGACCACAAAGATTCAGATTAGACTAGACCAGAAAGATTGAGATCAAATCAGAAAAATTCAGATCATATCATATCAGAAAGATTCAGATCAGATCAAATCTTAATAAATTCAGATCAGAAACATCCAGATCAGACGAAGAGAACCACTTCTAAGAGGGATTTTAGACTCGATTTTGATGCGTCTTATGTACCTGGATTTGCTTCAGGGGGAGCCATCTTAAAGAACTGTCTTGGGGGAGCTCATCTGGGCTACTAGTTTCGCGTTTCGCGATTCAGGCTTCATAGAGCGAGGGGATTGAATTGAAAGCCTTGATTATAGCTTTTGAATTCGCGATAGAGACGGGGTTTGTTGATTTTCAGATGAAAACTGACGCTTCTTGTACTATCTCTTTGCTCTTCGATAAGAATTAGGAAAGCGTATTGATTGGATTCGGGCATTTAAGAGGAAGGCAGATGAAATGGGCTGAAAACTGACGCTTCTTGTACTATCTCTCTGCTCTTCGATAAGAACTAGTAAAGCGTATTGATTGGATTCAGACATTTAAGAGGAAGGCGGATGAAATGGGCTTGAAATTTCGTCATATGTTTATAGAAATTTCCCAGCTCATTTCTTAGCGAGTCAGAATTTTAATCCAGCCCACTGCACCTTATACGATCAGGTGGGCCACTGGCCCTATGATGTTAGAAGATGCTATTATGCTGATTTGTTTGGTTTTCCCTACTCTAGATTTGAATTCATGTATTTTGGCTCCCAAATTTGTCTTTACAATTATATTCCTGTTTTTAAGAGGTATGCCTCTTGGGAGATATTTTGGTTTGGCCCTCCTCCCCTTCTGTATTTTATATTTATTTATTAGTAAAACACAGTAAATGTTTCATGACATTTACCCTACCAATGAGTGGTTTGTCTTCCGGGTTTAAAAAGAAAAGGATCGTTAGATTGTATTTTGTGAAGCTGGAATATAATGTGCATTAAGTGAAATTGAAATGTGCAGCAAAAGGGTACATCACAATGGCATTATGTGACTCTGAATTGTGCATCAAATGAAACTGAAATGTGCATTAGGTGAAACCGGAATGTGCATAATAAAAAGTATGATACAATGACAATTTTGTATCTTTTGTTCTGCACATTTCACCTAATGCACATTAGAGTTTTACCTTTAATTTACACCTCTCAATTTCATCTAATGAATATTTCAGTTTCACCAAATACACAATCCAGTTTCATATATTACAATTTGACAGCCCATATTCATTCTCATTTTTCTCATGTGAATCCTTTCTCAATGCATAAATAAGAATAAAATTTAGGCAGTCACATAATCAATCGGACGATCGTAATATACAAATGTATAGACCATACTTTAGTGTTATTAATTGAAAGCATTTAATGACGAGCAGTACTATTTAAATTGTATCTACCGTTAGGGATGTCTTTGTAAGGAGCCGTGCTAATTAGTTAAAAAGCCTACTCGTGCATACATAGAGGGTGTTTGGAACTGATTCTGCTTCTGCTTCTTTTTTAAAAGTAGATGTAGAATCAGAATCAGTTTTCAGAAGCTGGTACCTCCCAACTTCTAAAAAACTGATTCTCAGAGTAAATTAGAGCTCCAGAAGTGCTTCTGGAATTTCACCCAAACACTCCAGCTTTTACTTCTGTTCCCTGAAGGAGCAGAATCAGTTTTGAGAATCAGATCCAAGCACCCCCATATTCAATGAAGTATTTTCCGTTATTAAATTCCGATTAATAAACATATAAGTTGGAAGATTTAGTTTTCATTTAAGAGAGAATTTCCTAAATATGAGTAAAAATGTTTTGAAATTTCAAAATAGGATTATCATATTTTTTATTCCCTGAATAGGAGTAAATTTTTGTCAAGTTTGATATTACTAAGCTTTAAACATGGCATTTTTTCCCAAACTTGACAGATTACTCCTATTTAAGGAATAAAAGACATGATAGTCATATATTGGAATTTCGAAATGTTTTTACTCCTATTTATGACAATTTCTATTCATTTAAACGTGCAATATGCTTACGCGCAAGTGCAATACGTACAGATCATGCAATTATTCATTAAGCAGTTGCACTTTCATTTAAATTGTAGTGCACTTACAGGTGCAATAAGAATAAACTTTATAGTCCGTATATTATTTTATTTATTAAGTGGACCGATTTTTACGAAACCCTGGTTGTGAGGTTACCGTGCCTAATAGAAGGTTTCGAGTTTGAAACCCGCTAGGCACATAAAGGTTTGCAACTCAATGGAGTAAGTTTCAGCCCTGATTACTCCAGGATCCCCTAGCCCCTCCCCCAGACCCCCTTGGAGTAAAAAAAATCTATTAAGTTGGAGGATAGTTTGCACTTTATAGTTTATACACAATTTACTAAAAGTGCATCATAAGAGAATCCCAATACCATGCACGTTAAGTGCACTTTTATATATTTTTCCTATAATCAATTATGCACTTTTATACATTTGCATTGTAAACATTAAGTGAGTGTATCATGCCCCCCATTATACATATGATTATGCATGATACAGTTTATACTTTAATGTAAACTAAACATATTTAATTTTTAAGTCGGTAAACGTATTATTTATAAATAATAATTTGGTAATTCTTTTATATTCTCAGCATGTTGCACATAGTCATGTTATTTGATTTTTAAAATATGTTCTCAAAAGTGCATTATTGGAGTAGTAAAAATTCGACAAAGGTCCAATTCAAAATATGTAATAAATACTTGTCCTAAATAGGAGTAAAAACGTTTTGAAATTTCGAAATAGGAGTATCATGTTTTTTATTCCCTGAATAGGAGTAATCTGCCAAGTTTGGAAAAAATGTCATGTTTAAAGCCTTGTAGTGCCCAAACTTTGCAGAAATTTACTCCTATTTAGGGAATAAAAAACATGATACTCCTATTTTGGAATTTCAAAACGTTTTTACTCCTATTTAGGGAATTCTCTCTAATAAATACTCCCCTTGTTGGGCACGTTTGGGCTTTAGCTAGCAATTATATTTAACTAAAGGAAAGTTCCCGAAATAGGACTAAAAAAGTTTGGAAATCCCAAAATAGGACTATTTACTGACAAGTTTGGAAAATACTGCCATGTTTGAAGTATGGTACTGCCAAAACATGACAGTAATTAGTCATATTTTGGGAATAAAAACATGGTAGTTCCATTTTGGAATTTTCAAACTTTTTTAGTCCTATTTTGGATAATATCTCTTTAACTAATTGTAATTATTATAGTTTATACGTATGGGCTTCGGTGCCATTGCTGGAGGATCCAGAGAGGTGACTGCATGTGCGCGCACTCCCCCTCCACCGTGTCCGCGAGCCACGCACTGGGCAGTTTGTCCCCTGCCGCAGGGTTACGTTCCGTTGTCCCATTTTTGTTCCGATTACGTTCTTCCCACCAATCCGGATACCCATAAATTTTGAAATAGGTGCTCACGTCATGACCGTTCTGGCTGTAGTGTGTACACGAGAGCTTAGCCTTTTCCGCTTTATCCATCCTCCCTTTGCCACGGTCCGCCTTTAAAGCAAAGGCCTGAATTTTGGCCGAGTTGGTTTTACTTCGTGCAATTGCACGTGATCTTTCTTCTTGAAGAAATGCTTGATGCGCTCTAGCGATATCCGACAGAGGTGTTTGGGACAAAAGGTTTGACTGAACGGTAGCAGAAATCTCGTCATCAATCCCTATCAAGAATTGTTGAAGTTGATAATGTAATATTTAGGGATTACTTTGTAATTCTCCATAACTCTATTTTATTATAAATACAAGGCTAAGGCACCCAATAGGGTAAGCCATTATTCCCAAAATCATATTTTCGTATATGATTTCAGTCGCCTAGGTTTTTCCCCTTTTCTCTCTCACCACGAACGACTTAGACATTACTGCTGCCGCCTCCCAAGCGCTCTCTACGCAGGTCGAGCTGCCGCCGATGACTACTGAGATCCGGTCCCAGGCGCCCTCCACTCCGATGCGGCCTACATCATCAACCATTGTCAGCACGACTCAGTCTGATTCCGGGACCAACAGCGCCACCAACTCGCAGGCAGCTTCTCTTCCCTTCTCCATGCCGACTGCATCGCAGCCATGGTCCCCACTCGCCCCGTCTCTTTGGCAGCGTCTTGATTTTCAGCCTCTTGATTCGTATCGATTGTTTGGCATGTCGGCCCCGTTTACATGGACACCGACAACAAGTCTACCTCCACCACCGGTCTTGAACGCCCTTCCAGAAACCGGTCCCTCCTCCATGAGGTTCGCCGGTCCGACCTTCACTACCCAGCCGCAGGTGACCTCACTGCCGCATGAACATGTCTCGGCTGAGTCAGGCTCTACACAATTTACAAGTTCTTTATCTGCTTTATCTTCACAATTGGCTTTCTCTATGCCGGATGTGACTAATATTGTTACTACTCGACTTTCTGCCGTGGAAGATTATTTACCGTGGCGTATCCAATTTGAGTCATTCTTGGTCTCTCACAGTCTTTTGGGGATCCTAGATGGCTCAATTCGGGTACTGCTCGTCACGAATCCGGACTATCACCACAGGTTGAAAATCAACCAAACGGTTAGGTCTTGGATTTTTGCTACTCTGGCTAGGGATATTTTGATGGAGGTATATGACTTGAAATTTTCTCATCAAATTTGGGAGCGTCTTGAAACGCGTTTTATGTCTGCCTGTTTTGCTCGGTCTGTTGAACTTAAGAGGTCCTTGTCACATATTAAAAAGAAAGATTCACAGACCATGGACCAATATCTGTTGGAAATTAAGTTGATTGCTGATGCACTTGCTATGATTAATTCCCCTGTTAGTAACCTTGACTTGATGGAATATGCTATTTTGGGTTTGGGACGTGAACATGAATTTCTTATCATGACTATATCTTACTTTCCTAGGAATGTTGCATTGGAGTCTCTGTGGCCGATTCTTCAGGCACAGGAGCACCGGTCCACTACCATTCAGTCCCAAGATTCGTCCACCGTTCATCAAGCCTTTGCGGCAGTTCCAGCACCCCAAGGCCGAGGGCCTGCTCCATGGGGTTATAGTGCAGGAGCACCTTGGGGACACAGCGGTCGCGGCAACCGAGGCGGCAAACCTCTAGGCGGTCGCGGCAGGGGTGGCCGAGGGCAACATCAGCAGTATCAGCAACAGTTTGGAGGATATCCGACGTATGGGGTACCTTACGGGCAGCCTGCTCCTCCACGTGGACATCCATATCCTGGTGGCGCAGGTTCGGTATTTAGTAATGTTAGTTCTGGTTATGGTTTTACTAATCACTTTCCTACTTGTGTTACTCATAATGTTAGTGCAGGTTTTTCTTCTCTGGAGAACTCCTATCCCTCTCATGCTCCACCAGTTGTCTGTCAGCTTTGCTTCTCTCCAGGTCACTCCGCCATCACTTGCTCCTGTTTCACCTCTCAAAATACTTCTGCTCTTGCGGCTCTTTCCACTGGTGAGACACATGATTCGGTCTGGTATCCTGACTCTGGGGCTTCCGTGCACATGGCTCCGCATGAAGGTATTTTATCTTCTAAATTTGCTTATACTGGCTCGAATCAAGTTTGTGTTGCTAATGGTACTAAATTACCTATTTCTAATATTGGGCACGTTAAATTAATCACATCTGGCCACCCGCTACATCTTAATTCTGTTTATCATGTCCCACACATTAAATACAATTTACTCTATACAAAAATTGTGCGCAGATAATGCCTGTAAAGTGATTTTTGATAAAAAAAAAATCCTGTTAAGGACAATCAAACGGGGGAGCTTCTTCTTCAGGCCACTAATAAAGATCATGTCTACCCCTTTATTGCCCTTCAAGCCCAAGTTGTACCTGGTCTTATCTGGCACAAGCTTTAGGACATTGTGGTAAGAGTTATTTGTACTCTTATGCAAAATAAATTAATTAGTAGTTCTTCAGCTTTTACTCATGATTGTGTTTCATGTAAGTTGGGTAAATCCCACAGACTTCCGCATTCTGATGTTTGGTAGTCACCAGTTGTTTCTAATCTGGGTTTTAAATATTATGTGTCATTTATTGATGATTTCTTTAAATATACCTGGGTTTATCCCATGCGTAGGAAATCTGAGGGTTTTACACATTTTATTAGTTTTCAAAAACTGGTTGAAAATCTTTTGAATGCCAAAATAAAAAATTTCAAAGTAATGGTGGGGGTGAATTTGACAACTCTTATTTATTATGCACTTTCTAAATTCAGGTATTTTCTTTAGAAAATCTTGTCCTCATACTCCAGCTCAAAATGGTATGGCTGAACGCAAACATAAACATTTACTCGAATTAAGTGGGACCTTATTGATTGATGCTTCTATTCCTAGTCATTTCTAGGTAGATGCACTCTACACCGCCACTTTTATTGTTAACCGTGTACCTACCCCCATTTTGCATGGAGTGTCTCCATATAAAAAACTCTTTAATAAATTGTCTGATTATAATTTTATGCATGTATTTTGTTGCTCTTGCTTTCCTAATTTTATTGCTGTCTAGCACAATAAACTATCATCACTTTCTACGCACTGTGTCTTTCTTGGGTATGCTCCGGGTTATAAAGGGTATCGTTGCTTATCTCCTTCCACAGGCCGGGTTTATGTCAGTCGGAATGTACTATTTCATGAAAATAATTGTTCCTATAACTCTTTAGTTAGCTCATCCTCTTCCCTGACATCCACCTTTCCCTCTTCTTGGCTATCCTCTTCGGTCTCCGATCACACTCGGAGGACTGCTATCCTACCAGCTCTACCGGCCCCACCATGTACTTTCCAACCGGCCTGCAGCTACCAAAAACTGACCTCCCCATCGACCCCTCTGACCTGCAGCTCATCTACGACCTCCCTATGTAGCACACCTGCTGCCACAACACCCAGCACACCACCATCCACTCCTAGCAGCTCCCCTCCACTGCAGACCACCCCATCAGCCTCTTCCCGTCTCCCTGACCATCCTGCCTGTCCCACACCACGCAAGCAGACTCTCCTCCCTCGTCCCACACCAGTGACCGTAGTCACACCTTCTCCCAGGCCTCGGCTTCAGGTCCCCTGACCTCACATGCCCCGGTAAATGTTCATCCAATGCGTACACGCGCAAAGGATGGCATTTCCAAACCCAATTTTTTTTTACCTTAAATGTCTTATCTCCCCCGGATGACCCTACTTGTTTTACACAGGCAAATAAGAGTTTTATTTGGCGGGCTGCCATGGTGGATGAATTTAATGCTTTGAATAATAATAAGACTTAGATTTAGTACCTTGGGACCCTACTAAAAATGTGCTTGGTTGTAAGTCGATTTATAAGACAAAATATTGTTCTGATGGATCTGTTGAGCGGCATAAAGCCCGTTTAGTTGCTCAAGGCTTTAAACAACAGGCTGATGTTGATTCTACTGAAACTTTTAGTCCTGTTGTTAAGCCTACCACTGTTCGTCTTGTTTTATCTGTTGCTATTTCATTGGGCTGATCTATTCGCTAGTTAGATGTGAAAAATGCCTTTTTACATGGTGTCTTAACTGAGGAGGTTTACATGCGCCAACCTCAGGGCTTTATCCATCCTTCCCATCCTAATCATGTGTGTCTCCTTCATAAGGCTCTGTATGGTTTGAAACAAGCCCCTCGGGCTTGGTTTCATCGCTTTAGTGAGTTTATGTTGAGTCGTGGTTTTTCGCAGAGCAGGTCTGATTTATCCATGTTCATTTATCATACTGATTCTCAGGTGGTTTATATTCTTTTATATATGGATGATATTCTTATTACAGGCTCTTCTGCTTCATTAGTTTCCTCTGTCATAAATACTTTATCTCGGGGACACGACAGTCGCGGCAACCGAGGCGGCTGACCTCGGGGCGGTCGCGGCAGGGGTGGCCGAGGGCAACATCAGCAGTATCAACAACAGTTTGGAGGATATCCGGCGTATGGGGTACCTTACGGGCAGCTGGCTCCTCCACGTGGACATCCATATTCTGGTGGCGCAGGTTCGGTATTTAGTAATGTTAGTTCTGGTTATGGTTTTACTAATCACTTTCCTACTTGTGTTACTCATAATGTTAATGCAGGTTTTCCTTCTGTTGAGAACTCCTATCCCTCTCCTGCTCCGCCAGTTGTTTGTCAGCTTTGCTTCTCTCTAGGTCACTCCGCCATCACTTGCTCCTGTTTCACCTCTCAAAATACTCCTGCTCTTGCGGCTCTTCCCACTGGTGAGACGCAATATGATTCGGTTTGGTATCCTGACTCTGGGGCTTCCGCGCACATGACTCCGCATGAAGGTATTTTATCTTCTAAAATTGCTTATACTGGCCCGAATTAAGTTTGTGTTGCTAATGGTACTAAATTACCTATTTATAATATTGGTCACATTAAACTAATCTCATCTGGCCACCCGCTAAATCTTAATTCTGTTTATCATGTCCCACACATAAATACAATTTACTCTTTATACAAAAATTATGTGCGGATAGTGCCTGTAAAGCGATTTATGATAAAAATTCTTTTTCTGTTAAGGATAATCAAGCGGGGGAGCTTCTTCTTCAGGCTGCTAATAAAGATCATGTCTACCCCTTTACTGTCCTTCAAGCCCGAGTTAACTCCAAACAACACAAAACTCGAACCAACGCCCGGTAAACATAGTTGAGCTAAAATTGAGACGTACTTATGACACCTAAAAGCTAGGAAAAACATCAAAAGCCGATCCCAACACACATCAAATGTGTGTTGAGATACGAACTTATTGCACATTGAATGGATGAATTATTAGTGAAACTTAAGAAGAAAATCATATTTATAATTTTTTTTTTCACTTCTTTCTAGTTTTAAGTCTACAAACTTGTATTGCTTATATGTTATTGGCATTGATAAAAATATGTAATTTTGAAAAAGCAAAAAAGAAAAACATATTTGTTGAAAAGATGAAGTTTGAGACTTTGTGTGGTAAAAGTGAAAGAATGGGATAAATTTGTGAATTTGATGATAGTTTGGGATATAATAAGCTAATAATCCTATTTTGAAATGTTACATTATTTTTATTCCTATTTAAGCAAAACTTCTTGAAACAAAAACTTTAATGTTTTCAAGTTTGATTTAATTTTTAAGAATATAAAAAACTTTCAAACTTCAATTGCAAAAAATTTAGGACTTGAATAGTTATACTTTAAGAAAAAAAGGCTTTCATATGGTATAAAAGGTTCTTGTCCTCTGCCTTACCGAGTGAAATTGTTAAAATAATTGCGCACAAAGCAGAAACTGTCCAATCTCGTTGTTGCCACACGAAACTTCCCTTTTATTAAAAAGAATTAAACATCATACAAACTAACTTCTTTCATTTGGAGAAAATCTTTTTGCAAAACACAATTTGTTTTTATACAGTCCATATGTCTTCTTTATTGGAAAAGTATAAATTAATATTGTAAACAACTTTTGTTAAACGATGATAGTATATATTATTAGGGATTGAAAGGGATAACCACATAAGACATCTCTAATTTACTTTTCTTTAATCTTCTTTTGTGGAGGTTGGCAGATTCTTTTTGTCTTTTTGTAGGGTAGAAGGAATCAAAGAATCTAACTATAGATTTAATGACAAAATTGCCGTATTTGCGTTATCAAGAAGCTCTGTATATGGAAGATAAGAGTGGAAAATCAAACATGTCACACAAGTTCTAGCTGGCTATCATTATTATTCATTATTCCACTTTATTCCACACAAGGTAGTGTATTTCAAGGCTCGTGAATATGAATAGACAGAAGTGAAGTATATTCCTTCAAATATTTCCATACAATTCCCATGAAGGATCTAAAAAAAGTCTATTGGTACCTAAAAATTAGTCACTTCTGATTTAATTGTTCATAAACCAGATATACTTTGTCACGGTTCAATATAGAATTCGTGTGAAAGGTAGAAAATACCAGAAAAGAAAAGTCTCAGAAAGAAATCAATAAGCCTCTGTTTCACACTCGACAAATTTTGTGAAATCTTTATTCAAATGTTATTTGTGCGTGTACATTATATAAATAATAAATATCCTCGACAATTTTACTATATAGTTTTAATAGCATTCATTATATTTTTCACTTTTTGTTTGCATAGACCGTAGTAAATCCAAACAGAAATGATCAATTGTTGTTACATTTTCCTTCCTTAGCTTCTCATTGTAGTCTCCACAACCCCAACAAATGTTAAAGAAGCTACTTAATTTGTGATAGGACTATGAAGGAAAAATAGGATTATATGTATTTATTTCTAAAAGAAGGCTATATTTGATTATTTCTCTTATTTCTTGAATTTTCTTCAATTAAATTAATCCTCCTTTATTAGGAAGTCTTGAAGTCAAAGCATCAAATAAATAGTGATCCTCTAACCATCTGAAATAAAAATATTAAAAGAACCCATCCTAAATAGAAATAATAACGTTTGTTCATTATAGAACTTGTATATATTTATATTCCCTAAATATGAGTAATTACTATCATTTTTCGATATTATCAAACTTTAAATATTGAATTATTTTTCAATCTTGACAAGTTTTACTCCTCCAACATAGTACATATATTTAATATTTTGAAATTCCAAACATTATTACCTCCATTTCAGAAACTTTCCCAAAAGTTAACCTTTCCTCTTGTAAATTATTATGCTAGCTAGTCTAAATTACAAAAACAATTCTTCTATTTCCTAGCTAGCTATCTCTTACTTATGTTGCAATAGTCTAATTCATTCCCCTTTCTCTTATATATTTATGTTGCAAAGTCTAACTTTACGTTTTTCCGAAACATAAAGTTGACCATCGTAAACTTGTCAAAATATATCTAGGCTTAAATAGTTATTCCACCCTGCTCACTTGCAATAGAGTTTTACCGTTTTTTCATCTTGTATAGTTTTTCTTTTAATTTTAATTCCTCATCACACTCTAACACGTACTCTTTGTTACATTATTTAAAGAGTACATAATTTCATTTTTAGCGAGCCATTAGAACCTATTTTAAAAGACGTGAATGTTTAGTTTTTTTTTTTGTTTTTTGTTTTAATCTAGTGGTTGCTCAAAGGTATAAAATGATGAAGTTTACGGTATAACGTATACAGACACAGATCTAAGAATTTATGTTGCAGTGGATTTTTGACAGGGTTTTTCCAAATTTGGCAGGCATATGTCAAATTCGTGCCAAAAACAGTTTGGCTCGAGCTATTTGGCACGAAAATATTGAAAAGTTCGTGCCATATCTGTGTCAATCCCGTAGTTTTTTTGTGCTGCAATAGCAAGGTGGGTTAGTTGAGAAAAATATAAAAAATTATACTATAAAAATTAATAAAAATTAGGTCACCTCGGGCAGCTTCGGTCCGAGTTTAGGACAATGTACTGCCACATCCGAGAGTTGATTTATGCGTACATTAATCTTTTCGTCAGTGGAGATCTATGTAGCACCGATACGGGAAACGTGGAAACACGAAAATGGGTACAGAGATACGACAAAACAAAGAAAAGTAGGATACTGATACGGAAGTATATTTATAAATATTAAAAGTTATGCAGATGTATTTATAAATAATAAAATAATATTAAATATTAAAAATTATGGAGGTGTATGTATAAATAATACTGTACAGAGTAAAAAACTACATGATTTTATTTGTTTTTGCAAAATATATACATATAAGATATATATTCTCGGGCATTGAAGCATTTCACATTATCAAGAAAGTTAGAAATAAATTCATATTCTATTTCATATACACTTCTGAATCTCAAAATATAAATATAGCCAAGCAATAAGTCACTAATTTAAAATAAGAAATAAGTCAAAGGATCATACTCCGTATATAGTTTTGAAATTTAAATTACAATACACAAAGTTCTAGGATAAATGGTTTCAATGAAAAACTAAATTTCTAATAAATATTCGTTAAGACTTTTATTAATAATTTTTGAATGTTTTTCTTATAAAAAGTTGATACGTGTATTCAAAATTTTAAAAAAATTAACAAAAAAAATTTAAAACTTTAATAAATTAAAGATACGTCATAGGAACGTACAATGCGGGTATCCTAGAATATCTGAAACGGGAACGTTTTTGATACATCAATGTAACACCCTAGCCAAGTATGCGTGCTACATAGGTGGAGATTGTCTTACAAACGTATATTATACAAAGAATTAAAAAAATACTCCGCAGTTTATACTTTAGGGATGTAAAACAAAATTTAACGTGTAGGGATCCAAAACAAAAAGGGTCATATTTCCAAGAAAATTAAAAAACATACATCAACCATATAATTAAGAAGTAATGACTAATATATGAGTAAGATAAGGATGTTGTATAAAAAGTGATTTTCTCTACGTACAATTATGATCAATTTTTATACTAACTAGTTTAATAGATTCTTTAATTTCCTGTGACATATATATCATACTATACTATATAATGAAAACTTCTATATTTAATTGACTATTAGTGATGATGATGATGATAAAAGCATAAAATTACAATTCTACATTTTACATTCAAAAAGTTCAAAAAGAAAATCAACAATACATCAAAAATTGAGAATGTTCTGTTATGATTATTAAAGAATGGATCATGTACTATGCGATCGAGGGAGGAAGTTTTTAATTCTTAATGACTTTATGATTTAATTGTTGCTCATTTTTTTAATTTGATTTGATAAAATAATAGTCAAGTTTATAGATCCGATGCATGCTGGCAGATCAATCATTGAATTTAAGGCCTAACCTATCGTGTAACTTTCGTGTGAGAATCAAAAGTATGACATGAAGTCACTAGTGACTCATAGTGAGCAAAAGGGTTGGAGTCCGAGTTCGGGATATGATATGCCTGTCATAGTGTGAATACATGTTTGTATTGAAATTGGACTTAAATCGTCACATACTCGGGGAGTTAGGGCACTAGGCACACTGGGTCGGTACAAACAATATTTTTGAAAATTTTTTTAAACAGAATTTTTTATACTAAAGATACAAATATTTTTAAAATTTGGGCTGGACCAGGACCAGTGATGGCCCTCCCCTAGCTCCACCCATGCACATACTATGAAGTACATACGGAGTAGTATTTATCTACATAATACTAGTATATACTCCGTAGTTAGATTTACGTTTTTGAAAATAAATACTACCTCCGTCTCGCTAAGAAGTTTTCGATTTGACTTCACATATTAAGGAAATAAACTTATTAGGGAGTAAATTTTACTGTTTTGACACTGTTTCGACACTGTTTGACACTGTTATGCACTGTTTTGATGTAGATAACTTGCCATTTAAGGAAATGAGAACTTCTTTTTGGAACTGCTAAAAAAGGAAAGTGGGAACTTCTTAGCGGGACGGAGGGAGTATGGTTGTTTTCTTTTGGACTGAAATTTGCTGGTCTGGTCTGGTCTGTTTAAGTCTGGTCTGGTTTGGTCTGAACTGGTCTGGTCTGGTCTGGTAAACGTCTGGTCTCTGTGTATTTTATAACTAAGAAATTCAGGTCTGGTCTGGTCTGGGACTGAAAACAGTCCAAAAGAAAACATCCTATATCTTAAAAGCAACTACGGAGTATAATACTAGAAAAGTTCATACTTTATAAAAAGTCCGCATTAAACCAATAATAACATTATCTTAAGCTACATCAAATGACTCTAACACATATAAATATATACAGACGTTCATAATATTAGTTTTTAGGTTTAAATTTTACTTTAATATCATATTGGAGACAATTAAAATCAAATGAGTGATCCATTTTATTTTAATATCATATTCGATTAAGAATCAATATCGATCAACGATGGCACAAATTTTATACTCCGTACGTAGTAATAGATTTGTACCAACTATCCACAATTTTGCAGGACATACATGTTAGAACAATGAAACCATGTACATTGACATCGAACTACTCTTCACCGCGGGTTAACATTTAAGATGAAATCATAAATCTTAACATATGATAATGTTTACGAAGTAGTACTGAAATATACTAGTATGTATCTATCATGATGATCAAAGATAATATTACAAAATTCAAACTGAATTTTATGAATTGCTTCATGAACACGCTCGAGAATATCTGAATATATCTATATATACATAGTATTCCGAGCCGTATGTGTGTGAGTTTAATTATATACGTAGTATAATATACGGAGTATATTACGGAGTATATAATGGAATTGCAAAAGAAGATGCACTGCTTCATGTTAGCTGAAAGGTGAAGAAAGGAATATCCAGTAGTGTAGCTGAAGCCATTGACCAATTGTCTTTGTGCTTAGATCGATCAGATGGAGTTGTGGGTGGGGTTGGATTTCGTGCAGATTGTTCCTTAAAATACGTTGATTGTGTTTCAATTATCATCCACACACTTTATTTGCAAGATTTGATTCCAACATCAAATTAACTTGTGAATGTTCAATTTAGATGTTTTAAAGAGTTCGCTTGGTACAGACAGTATTTGGATGAGGACTCTCAAATTTGCCATAAAGGCAAATTTTATGGTACACTTAGGGACTGTTTACTTTTTTTTCATTAAGTCCTGAATGGATTAAGATGTCTGTTTGGATTAAGTTGTCTGTCTGAATTAAGTGACAGTGAGATAACAAGCTGTTTACTAAGTATGCTGAATGAGAAGTGTGAATCACGTCAAATGACCAAATAACCCTTCTGTTTGGGACAAGTGCTGAGTGTATATTGCTTATTTACTTTCTCTGTTCTCAAACATAACTTCATATGAATTATTAAAATAAAAAAAAGTCACATGACATGATAAGAAAAAAGCCAAGCATTTTGCGAGAACTACACTTTAAATTTAAAATGTTTCCTACTAGTCTATTTGCAATTTCATCCCGCAAATTCATCATATATCGTAGACTTTGTGTACCCCATTCTACATGTACTTCTTCTTCAATATCTTCTCCTTCCTCTTGTGCAGTTGTGCTTCATTAAATAATTTGCATGTTACATTCAATCCCTGTTTTTATATTCAAAGTGCATTAACTGTTATGAAAATTAGCTAATTATACAACAACATTTAAGAAGAACACATAAGAAAATCATCCATGAACAACACAACCAATCCAATAGTCAAAGACACGAATGTCAGATACAGAGCAATACAAACAAAATATGAACCTGTACAAAAACAAATCACAGTGGCTTTGAGCTGTGCATAAGCCTTAATCGTTCATTATTTAAAGCAAAGAACTCATAAGATTATCCTTCAAAAAGAAAATCATGAGATTAAAATGTCACATAAAACTACTACCTTAATGCAACAAAATAAATAAATAAATAAATAAATAAATAAATAAATAAATACGAAACTTGAAGAAAAAAAGAAATCTTATGCAACTTAAATTACAAAAAATCTAATATAAAACTATTGAACATCAAACATGAAGTATAACCATACGGCATATGTCATTTAAATTACAAAAGAGTGCCCTAAATATAAAATTGTAATGAATTTACCTAAAGATTCGAAGTTCAGTTCATAGGTAGTGAAAACTATGATAGAGAACAAGGATAAACTCTTATTAGGGGAAATAGAAAGCAAAATAAAGAGAAAATATGAAATACGTATGGAGAAGCTGAGGAATGAAAGCTGGAGCCTGGAGATAAAATACCAATATGAAGAAGATGAGGGATGAGATCTGGAGATGAAATACCTAGGGGTTGCGGACTGATGGGTTGATAGGCTGCAAGGTCTTCACTTTGTCGGTTGGAGATATGGTCTTCGTTTCGCCCGTAGGAGATATAAGCGATGAAGTAGCGAGGGTTAGAAAAGAGATAGCCGCTGCATTTTACGTCTAAAGCGTAAGGAGTGTTTAAATTTGGATGAATGATTAAGTCAAAAATAGTCTGATCGAATAAGTCGTATTTCACAATAAGTCCCAAGTAAACAGATGTATATGACTGAGCGAATAAGCCATCTTGTCAATTCAGCTCATTAAGTCCTAAGTAAACGGGCCCTTAGTTGTGCAATGTGTATTGTACGGACTCTCAATTGGACTCGGCAATTTTAAGTCTCTTAGTTGTAGATTCATGAACTCCCTGGTCAGTTTTCTCTCCCTGAGTAACCGTGCATAGGCACTAGGGGTGGCCATATTGGTTAGGTTTAACCGAATCGAACCTTACCAAACCGAATTAAACTGAAGTGAAAGCGGACCCTATGCAATTTGGTTTGAGTTTGTAGTATTTCTTCCAAACCATATTAAATCGAACCGAACTAAAACCGATTAAAACCGAATAAAACTGAATTGAACTAAAGAAATTCAATAAAACCTTCATATATTGTTAAAAAATAACAAATCCAATCCGAACCAAACCGAACCAAATCAAACAAAAAAATAGTAAGATTTATGTTTGGTAATAGTTTTCTCAACCCGTTTCCCACCATGGTTTGCGATTCTCACTTTCATTTTTTGTTTTATTTCAATAATTATCAATTTCTCCCTCAAATTAACTCATGTCAATTGTGAAAACATTAAGAGCAACACTTTATTCCATTATTGTGATATACTATTTTCCTTGAAAATACCTCCTAAATACTAATGCCCAGCAACTATTCAAAAAAATACCTAAGCGAACTTTCGTTCATTTCATTTCATGAGTGTTTACTCTTTGTTGCTCTTGAATAAACTATTGATAGGTGTGAAAACACCTAATACTTTCCCATAAATTTTGGTCTTTTTTTGTCAAATCTTGATGATTTTCCTCCCATTTGGTTTTACTTGAGCAATACTTTGGTTGTGGGAACCTCAGAGAGGATTTGAGCATTATACTCGTGAAAACCGAGCATTTAGAAGGGTCTCGGGAGTATAACTGGATGTTTTGAAGATCTCTGGGACAAAGTGGAGCACAAAGGAGCAAGAAACGAAGAAGTCGGAGATGTTTTGGTGGAAGAAGGCATAGGAACGCCATAAGGAGCACCGTCCCTCCCGACTCTTCTCCTACTCGTTCCATCGAATTTTTATTTTCATAGTCCCAGATGTAGGAACGCCGTCATTCCTACCGGTGTTCCTTTATGAACGACGTCCCTTCGCATTCCTCCCACCATCAAACTCTCTGCCGGGCAGCAAAATATTTGTATTAATGCAGGAACACCGGGAGGAACGTCATTCATGCCAGCGTTCCTTCAAAAGGGAAGATTTTCCTTCCTAGCGTGCCCCCAATTCCCCCTTGTATAAATACCCTTCTTTGTTCCGAATTCATAGTTTTTGGACAGACATTTCTTCTTGCAAACTCTAGTTTTGGTTGTAAGCTTCCATGAACTCTTGTATATTGAATTCTAAAACTTCATTTACATCAAATACTTGTTCTTGCATTTAATACCTTAGATTACATTATTTTCCTAAATCTTCTTTCTTTATCTTATTGCTTCGCTTCATGAGTGTGTATTGCATATGCTTTTTAGATATGAAATCTAGCATGAGTGAGTAGTAGGATCAGGGATTGGGAGGGTTTGAGGATTATACAACCATGTGAGATTATAATACAGAAATTGTCCTAAATAAGAGTAAAAACGTTTTGAAATTCCAAAATAGGAGTATCATATTTTTTTATTATCTGAATATGAGTAATCTGCCATGTTTGGAAAAAATGTCATGTCTAAAGTCTTGTAATGCCAAACTTGGCAGAAATTTACTTCTATTCAAGGAATAAAAAACATGATACTCCTATTTTGGAATTTCAAAACGTTTTTAACTCCTATTTAGGGAATTATCTCCTATAAGTTTTGGGGTTTGATTTGGGGAACTTGAGAAATATATTATGCACTCTATGTGTTAGTTAAAATACTTCTTTGAATTTCTAAGAATTTGATGGTCAAAATGTTCTTAGATGTTTTTTGGATCTTTAAGGAGACTTGTAGGCAATGGTGGAACCAGGGGTGGGCGAGCTGGCGCTGGCGCCACCCCTTCGCCGGAGCACTTAAGGTATATATATGGTCTATTTATTCCGCCGCCCCTGGAGCTTTCATGGGTTTTCGGTGCCGGCCGGATTAGTTTGCTTGAGCTGAAGGAAGGCAACGACCTAATTTCATTTTTCTTTTAAAATTTCATTTTGACAAACGACGACGTTCTTTGAATATAAACAGAAAAAGAGAACACTAAAATGAAACGACATCAAAGTATAATAAATGACCAGGGTCGGTTCTGTCGATTTTTGGGCCTATGGGCGAGATATTATTTGGGCCTATGTTCAAGACAAAAACTAATCTCTAAAAATCGATCAACGAAACAGGATCCACCAAAAATTATTCTCTTCACTTAAATCACAATTATCCGGCTCAATTTCACTATTTGCGGCTTCTGCACCTATATCACTATTTCCAAGCATGTTATGGTTTTCACTCACAAAAGAATTTAGCGGCGATTCAACTTGAGAAGAATTTCCAGGATTCAATATCTTAACAAAAACAAAATTTTCCATTGCCCCCGTCTTACTTAAGGCTGTCTTTTCTAATCTTTGTCTCTTTTTCTCTTTTTCCCAACCAGATTCACCCATTTTATCAAACATCTTCACAATAGTAAAACGAAATAAAGGAATTCAATTCAAAATTGCACAATACCAAACAAATATGAATTTACCAAGACACCAAAAATGCATCATATAGAAATCATTAATCATAATTCATAAATCAAAAGAACATTTAGTGGATTTATTATTCATAGCTAATATAGATTGGGAATAATTTACTGGCCGTTGTCAGATTGTTTGAAGCCTTGACAGAAGAAGGTGTTCTAATCGCCGGCCGCTGTTTGGGCTCCTCACCGCTGACCGCTTTGGCTAATGGTGATTTGCAGGCTTGCGGCGTTCTCTAATGTCTACTCTTGTGCAAGACGACCAAGACCTTATTAAACCTTAGTCCTTTAGTTCATTAGATAATTGAGTTTGATTGGAACTTGAAAGCCACCGTCCAGGAAATTAATTAGGTTAATGGGATGGGGTGGTTTATGAATCGGGAGTTTGGGAGACACATGGGCTGTACAAAGAGTTAGAGCCAATATATATTTTGGTAATTTTGTAATTAAAAGAATTAAAAAGTTTAGAGATGTGAAGAGACTTAACTACTCAAAGAGGCATGCCACATGCCTTTTAACTTGAGCTTAAATTAAAAAAGAAGCTTACTCACACTATATATAAAGACAAATTTTTGGGCCTATTTTTCCCCTCTATTTTTCTGGGCCTAGGACGGTCGCCCCTGTTGTACCTAGGGGTGAGCATCGGTCGGGTTTGGGTCGGGCGGGTTGGTAAACCCAAGACCCTGTCGGGTTTCGGATGGGTAAATTGGATATCCTACCCTATCTTTTTTTTCTTTTATAATTTCGGGTTATCTTGAAATTCGGGTTGGGCGGATTCGGATCGGGTTTCGGGTTTAGTCGGTTTAATATTTATAACAGTAATAAATAAATAAAAATGAAATTGCAGCACATTATTTGATTAACATACAAAATCCGAATACATACAAAAAAAGCAGATTAACATACCAAATTTTTTTTACAGAACATTTTAAAATGCAGATTCAGTTGCCACAGAATATGATAGAAGTGTGCACAAATTACATAATTACACAAAGTTCCAACTTCCAAAGTTCCAAGTATGCAAAAATAATGCATCCAATTATCCAAATGTCCAATTTCCATTTCTCAGAATCTCAACCAACCCACTCAGTTGCTTTACTTGCTTGAACTCTTGAAGTTCCACACCTCCATAGCTATTTTCCACACTTAAGTTTCCACCTGCATACAAATATAAATTAATGAACACATTGAATTGATTGAAACTTAAAAGCAATACACAAGGAGGACTCAAGGATAAGTTAATGAAATAAATAAGGAGGATCAGTGGCTCAGAATGCTTGTTATCCTTCACAAGGAATACAGGGGCAACTGCTTCAATTTCAGTTACAACTTACATGTTATGAACTGAAAGAGCATCAATTTCAGTAATGTGTGGAAGCTTCATCATAGCCAATGAAAATTAATATAAATGATAGAGTCAAGGATTAATAGGATAAAGAGACACTTACTCAAAACCTGGAAATCAGATCAAGTGACAAGGCCCAAGGGTCCAGGGACAGTTCACAGTTGGCAGCATGTGCATTGTTTCCATAATGACAGAATCATACTCATTCAAATGTAACAAGCACACAATACATTATACATGCATATAGGGGTTCACAAGTACAACAAAAAAAGACATGTCAGCTACATTAGTACACAGTTCATGCAATATATTTAACAATTTAAGTATTACACATGCATACTGGATATAACATATACAGATAACAAATATACTTAACAGCTTCCAAAGTCACCAACATTTGCAATTCAGTGGACAACTTACACTTACCATTTTATGAAGTGAAACTCTGAAAGAGCAAGGGAAATAGGGGGCATCTGCTAAGGCCGACATTTCATAAAGCTCAGAATGCTTATTATCATTCACAAGGGAAATATGGGGCATCTGCTACAATTTCATATACAACTTACAATTTTATGTACTGAAAGAGCAATACCAACCCTAAACCCTATATGCAGTAATGAGTGGAAGCTTCATCATAGCCAATGCCAAATAATAGAGCCAAGTACTCATGTTCAAACACATTGACATGGGAAATAAAGCACATAATTACAAAAATGTACAATAAATAAAAGAAATATGTACACTTATTGGCACAATAGAGGCTCCAGTAGGAGCAGAAGCTCCACCACCAACATTTCCATCCATGATTTCTGTAAGAAAGAAACACATTGTTAGAATTTAGATGCTTCAGAAATCAGAATAAGTAAATAAAAATACATAAATCTAATACCTTTTTCCAGCCTTTCAACATCATCAATGTTTTCTTCAACTGAGACAGGCTGGTGAGCCTTTCTCAACCAATCTTGTGCACAAATAAGGGCTTCCACAATTTTACAACTTAATGAACTCCTAAAACAGTCCAAAACCCTCCCACTTGTACTGAAAGTGGACTCAGAAGCAACTGTTGAAATGGGAACACCAAGTACATCCCTAGCCATTCTAGAAAGTATAGGAAACCTTTCACTATTTAACTTCCACCATCTAAGAATATCAAAGTCCTGATCTTCCTCAATAATGGACTCAGCTAGATAAATTTCAAGTTCAGATTTCTTAACTCCTAACTGACCACTCTCAAGCTTCTTCTTTTTAAGATCAGCCTTAAACCTGGACACAGGCCTACTTTCAGAATTACCAGAATCCATAGATGCTCCAGAAATAAAAGTTGAATTCTGACTTCCACCAACACATTCAGAATAACTTGACACATAATCAACAAATAACTCAGTTAGACCAGACTTCACTTTCAGAAAGAATTCAGCACCTTTTTTTTCACCATATAAAGCATTCAGCTGAAATGGCATATACTCAAACTTGTCCCTAGGATCTAAGACATTTGCATAAAAGATAAGAAAGTTCATCTTCTCAGGATCACCCCAGTACTTATCTAATTTTGATTTCATAGTAGTCCCCATTGCACTGACAGAAGCAGTTGGAGAGGCAACCATATCTTTTAGGACAAGGAACAAGTCAGAGATTTCAGAAAAAAAGGTATTGGAAGTTACATAGAGTGAGCCTGAAATTCTAAGTGTCATTTCATAAAAACTTTGGAGAATGGTCACAAAAGATTCAACATCAATCCAGTCTAAAACATCAGGAGTGTCATTACCCAAATCAGTACTAAATGCAGTTTCATTCTCCTCATAGGCTTCAAATACTTTCTCATTAGAAATAGCAGATTTCAGCATCAGGTAAGTGGAATTCCACCTAGTTGGAACATCCAGGTGCAGACCACACTTGGCTTCCACTCCTATCAAATCAGATAAATCTTTGAACTTTTGAAGCCTAGCAGGTGAGTTCCTAACATACTTAACAGCTTCCCTTACTCTCATTATAGAAGTGTCTGCATCTTTAAGACCATCTTGTACTGCTAAGTTCAAGACGTGTGCAATGCAACGCATATGAACATACTTTACTTTGACAGAAGAAGCACCCCAGGATATTAATTTTTTCTTAAAAAAACCAACAGCTGTATCATTACTACTAGCATTATCAACAGTCACAGTAAAAATACTTTTCAGACCCCAATCAAGTAAGCAATTCTCTAGGGCTTTAGCAAGGTACTCCCCCTTGTGAGAGGTGACAGGGACAAATGAAATAATTTTTTTATGGAGCTTCCACTGATCATCTATGAAGTGAGCAGTAATGCACATGTAATTTATCCTCTGAATAGAGGTCCATGTATCAGTAGTTATACTAACTCTCTGAGTGTGTTCCCTAAAATTCCTTTTTTAGAGTCATTTTTTCATCAAGGTATATTTGATAAATGTCTCTAGCAATTGTCCATCTAGAAGGAATTTGAAACCTAGGACAGGCTGCAGCCACAAAATTCCTGAAACCCTGTCTGTCTACAAAGCTAAAAGGAAGCTCATCAATGATTAGCATTACACCTAGAGCTCTCCTAATAGCTTCTTGATCAAACACCCAAGTTCCTAGGACCCCAATATTTGCAGAGGGTTCACCTATCTGTGCAGGGACAGGCTGAAAGGTTAATAGGGCCTGTCTAGTGTCTTTAGCATGAGGGTTTTTCAGGCAACTAAGCATGTGATTTCTGATGGAGGAAGTTCCATGTTTCTTAGAGTGGCACCAGTATATTTTTGCACAGTATATGCACCTGCCTTTAATAACCACACCCTTTTCGTCTTTAATTTGGACAAAGTGCTCCCATATCTTAGATCTTGGTTTTACAACTTTTCTCTTTTGTCCAGAAACAGCAGGTGGTGCAGTCTGATCATTGCCATTGATAATGTTAGGCTCAGGAGTTTGACCTTCCAGCAGTGTTTCTTGACTCAGAGGAGGTTGAGATCCAGATGTAGAAAAGGTCACAGTTTGTTCAGGGTCCATCTAATGAGCATGACCACACAGTAACACATGATAATTTAATACTTAGCTTCCACATAGACACATAGTTATTATCTCATAGATAATATGTAAGTCTGGAACAATCAGCAAGCTGATTTATAGAAGGATAAAAGCACTTTGCTTTTTCACTTCTCTACAGACTCTGAAGAAACCAGTTCACTCTTTGTACTCGTTTGAGTAGTAGAGTACAAAAAGGCTTCTTCACAAAAGTAAGAATGCAGTTAATCTGTTATGTACAACATATAACATTACAAGTAAGCCACACATGATATATTCATACTTGATACGTGTACACTAAGCTTCCACAATTCCACATACCACAGTCATACTGAGCTTCCACTATTCCACATAGTTCATATGATCATATCTCACAGATAATAATCATAACATGTGTATGAAACAATCAGCAAGTGAATGTCAGAACTCATGTATATACAGGTCTTAACTCATCACTCATGTATAACAAGTCAGAAGTCAAAACCACATCTCCACGGAAGAAACATATGAATAGGCAACACATGAATATCAGACTGGAAACACATGAAACATATGAATAGGCAACACATGATGATTGATGACATGAATATCTGCCAACACATGAATATATACATTCCACAGGCAGAACCATTGAACCACATCTCCACACCAAGCTTCCACATTTCAAAGTATACAGGTCTAAACTCAGAAACCAAGTATACAGCCATACAGGTCTAAACTCAAGTATACAAGTCCGAACCACATCTCCACAGTAGGCAACACATGAATATCAGGCTACATATAATAATATAATATAGCTTCCACAGTTCGACATTCATATTTCAATTATCAAATAAACAGGGACATGCGACTCAGAAATCAGATCTGTACATGACTGAACTCAGAAATCAAGTGTGAAGATCTCAACATGCAACTTTGAGAAATATATTCGAACATGAGAAAATGTTTAAGTATTTTATACCTCACGGCTCAAAGAACAAAGATCGGGAATCGGTCTCAAGTGTCAACTACTCACAGAATCACTGAGTCACACAAGTGACACAACCAACACGCTCGGCTAAAAGGAGATGATTAGATGAATGCTTCCACTAGGTTGAAGATTACAGCCCCACAGCGACGGTCCTTGGCGGCCGACAAAGAGAGAAGTCAGAATGTAAGTTAGGGTTAGCCACTTAGAGAGAGTCAGAGAGAATCGAGAGATAGAGAGTGTAAGTTAGGGTTAACCGGAGTGGCGGAGAAGGGAAATAGGGGATTAGGGAAATAAGGCTGGGTTAATGGGTTATGGGTAATATGTTAATGGGTATGGGCTTGTGGGTAGTGGGCTTAGGCTATATCGGGTTTTCGGGCGGGTCGGGTAGGATTTAGGAGTACCCTACCCGTTATTAGTCGGCCCAAATTTAACGGGCCAGCGGGTCGGGTTTCGTTGGCGGGTCGGGTCAACCGACCCATTCACCCAAAATCGGTTATACCCGATCGGGTTGTTCGGGTAGAGTCGGTTTTGCTCACCCCTAGTTGTACCCCTAGGACCGGCCCTGTAAACGACATCCATATAATAAAACGATGTGGAGTACATAAGGAGTAATTGATAATTGAATGAATTGAAAAAGTCATACTCCCTCCGGTTTTTAATAAACTTCACACTTTCCTTTTTGGAACGGTCTAAAATAAACTTCACACTTCCTTATTTTCTTTTTTGGCAAAGAAATCTACATCAAAACAGTGTCAAACAGTGCCAAACAGTGTCTCAACAGTGCTAAACAGTGTCTCTATAGTGCCAAACAGTGTCAAACAGTACCTCAACAGTGTACTCTACAGTAAAGTCAAATTTCTTTCCTTATTTTGTGTGAAGTCAAAGTGTGAAGTTTAATAAAAACCGGAGGGAGTAATATACATTGACTCGTCGCCTCTTTGAGTCCGTGATGGTTAGGGGTGGGCGCGGTCCGGTCCGGTCCAATATTTGGCCGAACCCGTACCCGTACCGTTACTATTCAAACGGTTCGGTTCGGTTCGGTCTTAGACCTAAACCCGTTCGGTATGGTTTCTTTTTGAAACGGGACGGTACCATGCCATACCAATACCAAACAATGCCACTTTTTTCAAGTGCTTAAGAGGAAATTAAAGTTTATTCATCCTCCAAAAATCGACACAATTTATCAATTTTCATACTCATTTTATCCCAAATTGACATGCAAAGTCAATAATTTTTTTGTCAACCATGTTAAAGTTAAATTCTCTTTATTGATAATTGATTTATTTTTTAATAATTAAAATAAACATATTCAGAAACTACATTGAAATCTCTTCAAGGTTGCAAGCTCAAAATTAAATATAATTAAAAAGTGACATTCTAGTTAAGTGAATAAAATGAAACTGTTTGACCAAGAAAAGTTAATTTTGCAAATCAATTTGGGATGAATGTAGTATTTTACATAATTAATAAATTTCAGATAAATTATAGTAGTACAAATATAAATAATTAAATCATACATCGGTCCGATTCCAGGCTTCCTATGAATTAGCAAAGACGGTGAAAGTGTGAAGACAATAGTCAAAGTAAGGGTATAAATGTAAATTTAAATCATTGAATCATACTTCGGTCCGGTTCGGTCCGGTACCGGTTCTCATTTTATGAGAACCGGTCATGGCATTGTTTAGAATCGGTACGGTTCGGTTCGGGACAAAAAAATTGAGATCCGTTTCAAACCCCATTTTTCGGTCCGGTACCATATCGGTTCGGTTCGGTACCATGCCGGTTCGGTATTTTTGCCCGCCCCTAGTGATGGTGTACTGCAATACACTACTCCTTATTATGTACTCCCTATGTCACCTATGTGCCAATTGAAATTAATTTATTTAATTAGCCTACGGAGACCGGAGTAGCGTAGCTTTGAATTTTTTTTTGAATAACGTAGCTTTACATTTATGCTTTATGATTTATGAATTAGTATTAATGCAATTCTGCTGTAAATCATATGCTGTCAGCAAATTTGCAGTGGATATTATGTGTATTGTTTTCACTTGTAGTGTAATTTGTTGTCTGGTCTGAATTGGTTTGATTTAGTGTGGTAATGTCTGGTTTTTATGTATTGTACTAGTTTTCGCAACGCGCGATGCGCGATGGAGATTGTGCCCAATGTGTTTTTATAATAGGGATAATGGCCAATGTGTAAGACGGGGTGCTTGGGATATATGCTAGGGGAATATGATCATGTTTGTGTTGCAGTGTGTGTACAACATGCATTCCCTTTTGAAATAACATTGAAATAGAACTCCCAAATAGAATAATGAGAATTTCATGATTGCATTATTAGTGTGCAATTTATTAAAATGAGAAGAAATAGACATAATATTGTATCATGGAAACAAGCTTAGTAGTGTATCATGGGAAAATATGTTTATGGTTGCAGGAGCGATAACATTCAAAAATCAAAATGGAACATAGTACTGCAAAAAATGAAATTATTAGAATGTAATAACACAGTTTGGTGAGTCGTGGAATGGTTTGGATGGTTGTGTGTTCTCCGTCACACTGTTTTGATGCGTTTCATTGGAGGACTTGAAGTGCTTGTGCTTTCACTGAGTGCAGTGTGATCGGCAGCATTTACTTCATCCATCTTTATTATGTGCAACGAAGACTCGTGCAAAGATGTTATGATATAAGATGTCTTTGAAGTACGAGGATAGTTGTTTTTTGAACTCCAATTATCTGGTGAAGACCTCAACTGGACTATGTACTCTTCTCTAGCAAGGCGCTTGTTTATGTATGGGAATGAAGCTTTTTTCCCCTACCAAGTACAAAAGAATTTCAATGAGTGGTTGCATATAGAATTTAAATCTAGTAGGAAATTAGACTTTTTGACAAATGACAATGTGTATACTATTCATATTTCTACAAGACCCAAATTACATAAGAGATTATGCTTCATTTGATGATTTTGTTAAAAAATCTATGGCATAGAGTTGGCGAATAAACCTTTGGGTGACATTGTTAATTAATTTTACAATGCAGTTAATGTTTTTGGCAATAGTAAGCAAATGCTAAAAAAACAAATTCAAATAACAAATATATTTGGTTTCATTAAACGATAATTTAATTGGGCGGTATTGTGGATGATGTTACCTGTGATTCTATTTCCATGACTTGCTTGCTTGTCATAAGCAATAACTTTTCAGCGCACAAGCCAAACATTATTCCACCGACAGATCCTGTTTCATCTTCGATTGTGACATGTAATTTGGCGCTGCGCGAAGGTTATAATATGATTTTTTGAGGAAAATGACGTACACTTATGTTGTATGGTGTAATACAAGTGGCGTACTTGTCTTGGAACGCCATAAGCATTTTCTTGACCGCAACTCATGCAGTGAAATATTGCGTCACAACCAGCGTGTTTTATTTTGGCACAATGGCTACAAGCAACATACCAGAGGCTATAGTTTTCTAAAACCAAAGTGAATGTGCCTTTGATCCAAATAGGCCTCCCCTGTCAGTGTTTATGGATTACACAAATTAGAATGGATAAGCCATAGTAATGTAATGGATTTGAAGTAATTTATATCATGGGTTACATAAATTTTTGGGTGATTTATTGCATACGTCGTCAATGTTTTTTACAGTGTAAATGGTTATTAGGAAAAACATGTCATATAGGCATTGGGAGGAATAAAGTATATAATAGCAACATACTTGAAGAATGATAGCAGGGACTTTAGCTATTGGAGTGATTGTTTCGTTGTCTGGATTTGCTAGGTGGAAGCCAGCATCCAAGAACTTGCGACCAGCCTTCACAGCATCGAGGGTGGACTTGTGGTCAATAGCCCTACACGTAGGTTGATCGTAATCAGTCACATGTTATAAGCATATATGTAGATACAACAAATTCCTGTAATGTTAAAGGGGGAAAGAATGGTGTGCATATTCACGCTAAACAATTTATTCGAAGAATTCAACAACAAAACCTTTTTTCCATTTTTTTTTTTATTTTTGAAACATCTTTCATCTCATATTCACTTTTTGTATTACATAAAAATGTATTTATCATCAAACATTATCTTGTAACATTATCTTGAAATCACTTTATTTTCTCACATCACCAGCTTTATTATTAATCACTTCTCCTAATAAGAATCAAACACAAACATTCTCATAGCTTTCATTGTATATGAGGCAGAATGTGTTTATATCTCATTGAGGCTGTCTGATAATAGAAAGACTCTAAGTTGACAAAATCTGTGAAAGAACCAAAACTGGATAAACAACAGTGTGACCTAGCTTATTGAGTCAAAGAAATTGGAATTTTTGTATTGAAAAATAACTTGCTATAAGTGAATACTAATCATGAGACTATAACTTATTCACTGTCCTAATTTATGAGCTTATTAGTTTTTTCTCCAAAATATTATATAAATTCATAAATAAATAAATTATCATAGTTCGCCAGCTTATTGAACCAAGAATTGTTCTGAGTATGTAGAATGAAAAGACTATGGAAGTAGCCCTTATGTATGTAAAAAGAATCAATAGAGGAAGATTCTGATAATTAAACTATGTAATTATCATCCACATTGTATTTAATGTGTATTCAACATGATTAGGACCCCTAGAACAATTTTTATAAAGAGATCCATAATGATGACCAACACAAAGCACCAAATTAAAGAACACTTAGAACCTTATATGATCACCACATATTTACAGAAGTTAGACATTACCATTTCTCCAATTCTGCAACACGAGGCAAATCGGAATTGAGAGTGATTGTTGAATGAGACGTTGAAGTCAAAGATATCCCTGTGTATTAAGAGCAAAATTAGTAATCGGTGCGAATATGTAATATGCGTTATAGGGTTATAATAGTACCTTTGAAGTCGGTGGCCTTAATGTCTTCTAGGCTTACTATAGGATACTTTTTTCAGTTAGTTCCTCAAAGATTTCAACTCCCATTGTTAGCGCCAACTCATCCCAAAGCGTTAATTGCACCGGTTTCAGTCTGTTGGAATTGTGATGGATTTGTATCAGTGCATGATGTTGCAAATAACTTCAACAATATAATAAGATTAATCATAGGTCATACTTACAGTTCATCAACCACAATGAAATCCTTGATAAATCGGACACCATTTGAAGTCGACTGGGTTTCTCTTGGAAGTTTATCAATTACAACAACCATTGCTACAATATTAACAATGATATAAATAGACTTCAGTATACAATATTTTAATAATACGTAAAGTAAGGAATTTTAACCTTGTAAGTTGTAATATATATTTCAGCTTGTTTAACGTGAGTGCGTGATATTTGTGTTTACAGGCAATGTTGCTTACATATGTCCCGCCCAGTCTTCATGTGCTGATATAGGTCACTGAAACTGGAGACCCTTTTAGTCTCAAAGACTTCAGCTTCATTTGCATTTTCACATGGTTGAATAGCTGTTCTACGATTGAGAACCCATGTGAACTCATACCTCATATCTGGCACTCTGTAGGAGTTCTGTGGTGCGCGAACTTTAGCATTTGAGATGTGGTAAGACGAATTGAGCTTCATAGTCATATCATACATCTCTACGTCATGGTCAAATACCATGGCTGAGATGCGTATGCCCTGTAAATATTTTAAGTATTAAAAATCACAAAAACATAACATGGACATTTCATAATGGCCTTTTTTTAACAATTGATATGAAAAACAATACTTTAAAAGCACATGCAGAAACAATGATAGTTATTATTTAGTGATCAACCATAAATCCATGGACATTTCATATGGTCTTTCTTTAACATTTGATATTCAAGCAAATACTTGAAGTGCTAACCTATAATCAAACTTCCATCGACAAAAAATGGAAGGCAACAAAGAATAGCTGCAGCACTATATGAACACTCAACAATAAACAATAAAAAACAAAGAGCGCTTTAATTGCTGCAAGTTGTCTTTCTACCGAAAAACTTAATATATTTTGAAAAAACAATACCACTTTAATCACTTTAACATAACTTCTTAATTATATAAACAAACGAGGAATTTTTTTTTGTAATTTATTTGAAAAAATATATACAAACAAACGAAAATGTGTAAACTGAAATGTTGAAGGGTGTGTGAAAAAAAAATGTGTGAGCATGGGTGTGGGGGTAGAGTAGCAGACAACCCGGGGGCAGCGAATTTATAATATGCATAAGGTGAATATAGGGACTGCTGGGCGTATTAATTTTCAAGGTCTTAGCCTCTCATAGACCTAGACTGATGGGTCTAAATCAACTTCTAAGGTGAATACCATTATATCAATCGTTTAACACTATTTAAACAGTCAATGGCCGTCGTCTACCCAGACACAAAATGCGGACCACAAATGTTGGGCACCGCCTAACCAAACAAAAAATAAATTGCGGGCCACAAACGTTGGGCGTCGCCTACCCAAACCAAAAAAAAAAAATCGGTCCACAAAAACTGGGCGCCGCCTACCCAAACATAAAAGCGGTCTCTATGACTAATATATATAGGAACTCAAATATAAAATATTCGAATAATCAAGCATGTATTGAAATGATCATGCCATGTAATAAAAATGATTGCAAGCAATGGTAGGAAAATTTGAAGTTAAAATGACATACCTTTGAAAATGAACAATGCTTGCACAAGATTGCTTGCAATCTGGTCAGCACTATAAGGAACAAAAGACAAAGAACATTAGGTAAGAAACCGTTTTTTGTAAAAAAAAATATATATGACAGACCTACATAAAAAAAGAAGCAGCTTTACATACAACAGAATCACCAAGGGTATAAGATGCAGTTGATCCAGAAGATTTTCATTGCTAAACACCTATTGTACTCCCATCTGATTACTAAATATAATGAACTTAAACCCAAACTATTCCTTTTGCGTATGGAGATACCTCTTTCAAGGTGGATCAAAGGTAACACAAGTGGAGGGGAAAATAAGGATTATATAGGGAGAACTATTAAAACATTTAGCAAACAAGTCCATTGCTGCAACATTCTCATGAAAGAAATATATCCAATATGAAAGAACTCAAGAAGGCTTGATGGCTGCAATCCATTATTCAGGGGTTCGATTTAAGAAAAGCCTTATGCTACATTCTGGATGATAAAGGATAACTCCTATTGAAGAAAAATGTTATGTTGCAATTCGTACTTATTTAACTCTCGTATAAGCAACCCAAGACAAACCATAAAAGAACTATTCAATACAAAATCACTACCCTTGAATGTAATCACTTAATCTCAATTAGCTTTAAACATAATCCCATAAGCTCGGTCTTATGTTACTCATATACAAAGATTGGTTGATTGCCATCCAAGCTGTTGTGCATTTTGTATGCTTCCATTTATGACCCCAGAAAATTTACATAGCAACCTCTAGTTCTCTACTACATGAGGACAAACATTTATTTTTAGGAAAACACCTTTTTCTGTGCTAGGATTTGAAGGACAAAGATTGATTGAGAATCCTAGTGGTGATAACTACAGAGTATTTGAGAGTTGAGGATAGTTCTCTAAGGATTCACACAACAGATATACCTATGTAACATCACCAAAGAAAACAATATTAATCTCTACAAAAATAAGTTCAAAATACCGCCAACTTCATTTTTATACCCACAATACCCTAACCTTCATTCAAGGTTTTTACATTGTAGAGATAACACCAACAAAGAAAAGAATAAGTAAAATGAAGTGCCGATTTGGAGTTCAACATTTTTTGAAAATAGTTTTTCAGGAGGCCTGGAATGATGGGTAATACTTATATTTTAATATTAAAATATATCAAATGTGGAATAAGCATTATAAATCAGAGCAACTAAATTAATGCTTTTGTTTTTATAAAAAGTACTTTCTGGTATAACTTTTTAGTACTCCATATCTTTTTTATATGGCAAAGACAGATTTTTCCATACACTTTTGGTCTAAAACACTCAGTATACAAACTATCCTTACATAACAAGCCTTACTTTAACACAAAAATACTATATAAAAAAGTCCACACAAGGAAATTGTTTAAGATTCTACGTAATACTAAAACCTAGTCTGTAAAGAGTATCAAATATGAGGGAAAATATAACTTAAAGTATAACATAGTACGGTTGACTTAAATGAGCAAGAATGAATGATATGATTTCGGATGGGATCAGTCTGTTTCTTTGACTCTGATTTACCAAATTATTGAATGATAGGAGCAGCTTTTAAGCATTACAAACGTTACTATACTGTAATACACTGCGTAGCCAGCCTACCGTAGTCTTTTTTGGATGTTAATTGATTGTTTAACACATTATAACTGATAATATAGATAGTGTTCCTTTTTGGTTTATAGAAAAACACAGATGATACTTATAAACATCTCACATTTCAGCTAATTACAAAATGAAGTCAGGTTTGAAAAAACTTGATGCATTCTGTAATACTTGATGCACACTCGGTGATTGGTTAAAATTTGTGACTCCATTTGTTAAAACATGTGAGCTAATGCTCACATGTTTTACTACTAATGCTTTCTTTTCCCATGGTACGTGCTGAAAATGGAGTTTCTGGTAATGTTGTTTCCTAATTGTTTCCTGATGATCGCTTTATTAAGGGTCCGTTTGCAATCCTGACACTGCTATTGAATGGGGAAAGGGAGAAAAATAGAGGGAAACCTTCAAAGTCATTTTGGGAGAAATTCGCTATTTCTTCCAATTCGTTTTAGTTATAAGTTTCTATTCTACAGAGTATATACAAGTCTAAATATATGTAGACAAAAGTATAATTTAATTGAAAAGGTCATTTGTTGGGCTTTGTCCCTTTCCCTACGTAAAAAAGCATGTGATTTACATACAACAGATTCAACAAGGGTATAAAATGCAGTTGATCCAGAAGATTTTCATTGTGTCACTCATCCACTCATTTTACGTGTGTATTGTAGTATGTGCATTGTTAAGGACTTTTTAATCCAATACATTTTACTTTTGGTTCTATTAGCGCATCAATTTTATAATTACTTCATGTTTTTTACTTCATCACTTTTCATACACGACATTTTGTTGTGTCTATATATGATTATTTTGTTGACATTTTTGGCGGTCAAAATCATTAAAGAGGTGTCAAAAAATTGGACGGAGTGCCACAATTGAACAAATGAGAGATTAAATGTTATATCGATATAACTTGTAAGATTAAAAGTGAAATCAATTCTTTTTAATTCATAAATTGAGAATGTATAAATGATCATTTTGAATTTAGAGAAACTTGTAAGTGAGAAGATGAGCAAATTTGATGTGACACTCAAACTTTGATAGTGATAAAATGTACGTAGATTTGACATTTATCACATTGAATTTGAACACATTAGATTAGATCAAGGCAAAAAATTATAGTCTAATTACAAATATCCAAAAAATTTACTTGAATAAACGGCCCTAAGTGTGGAACTTGAGTTGATTTAAGTTTCAATTATGGACAAGCACTTTCGAGTGACCAAAACGTTAACTTCGAGCCCTTCGATTGACAACTGTTTCCAAGTTTTTTTTTCTTTAAAAACAAAAGTATAAAACAAAACAAAACAAGTGCAGTAAAAGTTGCTTCTGTTTGGCCGTATCATTGTAGTTGGAAGTGTTTTTCATTGCTAAACACCTACTGTACTCCCGTCTGATTGCTAAATATAATGAACTTAAACCCAAACTATCCCTTTTGCATATGGAGATACCTCTTTCAAGGTGGATAAAAGGTAACACAAGTGGAGGGGAAAATAAGGATTATATAGGGAGAACTATTAAAACATTTCGTAATTGATAAAGAATCTAACTTTCATATATAAGTTAGCATAGTAACACTTATTTTACTGTTTTGTTGCACACATGTAAAATTTGATAAAGAAGAGTATCTATCATTGAAGAATCCGTTATTATTTGGACACATGGAAATTTACCATATCAAGAATCTGTTAATTAAATTTGGACACATGTAAACTGTTATGGAAAACTTAATTTGTTATTCCAAAAAAAGAAGAGTATCTATCATTGATAAAGAATCTAACTTTCATATATTTAATGTATTTTTTTGTTTTACAAAAAAATTGTATTTAAAAGGATAGTGTATCTTAAATTGTATTATTTAAGTTTAAAAAGAATTAATTCCAAATATGTTATCAAAATATGGATAGTGGCCAAAAATGTGATTTAGTAACTTCTTAGTTTGGATGAGGGTATGACTTTGGAGAGAGAAAATTGGAGAGAGCAATAGAAAAGAGATGAATTTACATATAATGGTCAAGGGAGAAATATATCGAGTAGGATAAAAAAATGGCTGTCATTTTAGTTGCTTCTGTTTGGCCGTATCATTGTAGTTGGAAGTGTTTTTCATTGCTAAACACCTACTGTACTCCCGTCTGATTACTAAATATAATGAACTTAAACCCAAACTATCTCTTTTGCATATGGAGATACCTCTTTCAAGGTGGATAAAAGGTAACACAAGTGGAGGGGAAAATAAGGATTATATAGGGAGAACTATTAAAACATTTCGTAATTGATAAAGAATCTAACTTTCATATATAAGTTAGCATAGTAACACTTATTTTACTGTTTTGTTGCATACATGTAAAATTTGATAAAGAAGAGTATCTATCATTGAAGAATCCGTTATTATTTGGACACATGGAAATTTACCATATCAAGAATCTGTTAATTAAATTTGGACACATGTAAACTGTTATGGAAAACTTAACTTGTTATTCCAAAAAAAGAAGAGTATCTATCATTGATAAAGAATCTAACTTTCATATATTTAATGTATTTTTTTGTTTTACAAAAAAATTGTATTTAAAAGGATAGTGTATCTTAAATTGTATTATTTAAGTTTAAAAAGAAATAATTCCAAATATGTTATCAAAATATGGATAGTGACCAAAAATGTGATTTAGTAACTTCTTAGTTTGGATGAGGGTATGACTTTGGAGAGAGAAAATTGGAGAGAGCAATAGAAAAGAGATGAATTTACATATAATGGTCAAGGGAGAAATATATCGAGTAGGATAAAAATGGCTGTCATTTTTGTCCCGGCATAAAAACTTTTTAGCTAGTGATAAAATCATGGCAACACAGTGATAAAAATAAAAGTTCAGTGACAAAAAAACTCCCAGTATATTTAAAAACAACTCCCAGTCCTTGGGTTGCTATTTCATTTCATTTACCGCAGTCTAGAATCTTGTTCATCTTATTTCATTTACCGCAGTAAAATTTAAGTTTTAGTCACAGAGCATTGGTCTAAAAGAACATAGAAAAATTAATTGTCCCAATATTTATTGTTATGATTACCTTACAATTGCATTTTTCTTTAAAACTTGAAACAATGGATCTTTACAATATCAGCTACATTGTCATTATTTCAAGTGCACATACATCTTTGGTTTGTTTGAGTAAAACATAAATATCTCATTCAAGAAACCTTCCAAATTTGTTCATGATTCATCCATTTGTTCATAACCGCAAAATATAGTACTCACCTTGTGAATTAGGCGTTGCTCTTATCCTAATCAGGAAATTTTTCGTAAATGATAGAGCTTTTTATATGCTATGCAGACTGTACACTAAAAATTCAGTATTAAACATACATCATCGGAGACATGATGATAATGACACGTTTTGCACCCCTTATGAGACAACCCCATATATAATTAAGCAGGTGTGTAAAATTTTTCATTTTAAGACATTAGACGACTACAAACAAATAGCAGTATATAATGCCAGGCAAGAACTTTGTAAATAATTAATAGTCTGTGGCATATATACAGGCAAGCTGAAAGAGATGGGGTGAGAAGCAGGGGAGGAAAAGGCAAGAAAGCTAGGAGTATTAATGGCGAAGATTGTAGGGTGACAGAGAGGCAGATGAAAATATTCAGAATCTTGGATGCAAGATTCGGAATTAGTACAGATACAGAATTAGTAGAAGTTTCAAGTATATGACAATTCAAGTATGCACAGATTCTGTATATATGCAACATTTTCAAAATTCAAGCATGTACTTCTACTAACCTTCATTCAAGCTTATCACAACTGTATATGACATTAGATTGAACAATTAAAATTGCAGCAGCCAAATGGTAACAGCCTAGGTGGAGCTGCTATACAGAACGCTACATTTAGCTAAAGAAAATCTAGAATATTAGAAACTTGGTTTAAGTTTAAAAGTACTCTTAATTGGGAAATAAGATTGGAGACTACCCTCCAATCTTACTTATCACCACAATCAGTAACCTAATTCTAAAAACAAACAGCTGAAGAAAAAAGAAATTAAATGAGATCTTCATTATAAAAAGTGATTGAAATGAAAGTCACATGAATTAGACAACTTATCGGAGTAATAAGTTTAGCATACGTAGTACGGAGTGTAATTGAATGTACTGAGATCTGAAAAGCAAAATCAAGCAAGGATAACTGGAGGCAACAGTAAAAACACATAGATTCGATTTCTGTAAAAGGACAAAAACGGAGCATTACAATGAAGCAGACACAAACTGATTTTAGAATACGTAATCCCAACTTCCCAAGCCCTATTTGAAACAAAATGAATTGAAACCCCAATTTGAATTAATTATGATTACGAATTCAATTGAACAATCCCAAAAAAGGCTTTTCTTAGCGTGATTGTGCGTTGTGTAAAAAAGGGGAAAACAAGAACAAAGGAAGAAGACGGACCTGGAGAAGTGTGAAGTTGCGGGAAAAATCGTCTGCCAACGGAACAACAAGGATTTATACCGCCAAGGGGGAGGAGTGCAGATGGCCGAGTCCACTTGAATTCCATAACTTCCTCTGGAGAGGAGAAGGATCGATGCGCTGAAAATAAAAAGGATAATAAATGCCAGAGTTATGATCAATTGCAGGAAAAAAACTCACAAACAAATGCCTCAGAAGACGAAAGGACTGAGCTGGATGCGGACCAAGAGGGAGTTTGAGCGTGCATCAGCGAAGCGAGATCCCAGAAGCGAGATTCCATCGAATGGATGGTCTGCTGGACAGAGGAAAGGAATCCTGAATTTTGGATTGGAACCTCTGGGCCTGTTGGGCTCGAGAGGAAGACAAATACGGAATAGGCTGGTCGAATGTAAACTAACGGGCAATTAACGGGAAAGAAACTGAGTGTTGGGGGCAAAGGCAATTGAAGATGAAAGTTTACAACCATTTAAGCATTATGTACATCTCAACCAAGCTTAGAATACTACCAACAAATTTTTTATACCCACAATACCCCTAACTTTCATTCAGCCTTATTATATTGTAGAGATTTCTATAAGTATTCAATTCTTGTCTGGTTGGTCTAAACTGGTCTGATCTTGTCTGATCTGTTCTGGTCTGATCTGTGACTGAATACAGTCCAAATAAAAACATCCTAATTATATTTGTTTTCAAATGAAAACATTGAACTTTATAATACTTTCAAGTTAGACAATCAAATCTATTTATTATCAATTTTTTTAGCACCCTCTTGAAAAAAGTTCTGGTTTCGCCTCTGCTTGTAGGGTTTCTTTTGACACATTCACACACACTACCTTCTCTCCATGAGAATGAGAGAAGGTAAGGGCAAACATTGTTGGTCGCTTTTCTTTGGATGACTTTGGATTGCTATTGGATCATGAGAGTAACCAATAGGAGTCTTTTGTACCCCCTTGACCATGAGAGTGACAAGGGAATTTGTACTAATCCCTTTGTTGGGTGATATGTTTTCAAGTATCCCGATTTTGACCTTTTACTCTTAATCTTTCTTTTATGCCCCCGCTTCCCTTCTAGTTTACTCGTTAGCTATTTTCATTGTAATTTAGTTGTCTCTTAAATAAAACATACCTCGACTTGGCTAGCTTAGATGTTGGATTTATAGATTGATTTCACACTTGATTTTCCATATACACTATCCTGTGAGATGATATCCAAGACTTCTATATCCCGACACCTGATGAGCATCATTGTGAAAATGACTCGTCAAGTATTTAGTGTGTTATGTGTATAGTTTATTTTGCAGAGTAGTTCTTTGTTTTGAGTAGATTTGAATAAAGTTTTTGCTACTTCCACATCTTTAATAATAGTGTTGAGGTATATTATCCCGGTCCGTTACTGTTCAGGAGCCCAAGGCATCGCCCCAGCTTGGAGCCCGAATGACAAGGTCCATTTCAGCCTATTAGGCATGTTTCGGCCCTTTGGGCCCATTTTGGGCTTACTTTGCCCATTAGGTTAGGTTTCCCCCTTTCCCTTACCCCTATAAATATGGGGCTTTCCCACATGTTTAGGGATTCCCTTTTTCTCTTCTTCCCCAACTCATTTCTTCTCTCTAGAATAGCTTGCAAGACTCCATTAATGGGAGCTCAAAATGTACTATGTAATGGTGAGGAGAGTCCTAATGAGAAAGAGAGGGCTTGGACATTAGCCTAAAAAGTCCCGTGGTTTTCTCCCTTTCGGGTTTCCACGTAAAAATTGAGTGTTCATACATATATTTACTATATCATGTTGGATTAAACTCAACAAATAGTATAGTGAATTTTTAATAAAGAATCTACAACACGTGCATATTATAGAAAGGAATTTAAATTATATTCGAATGAGTATAAAATAAACCCCAAAGTTGGTGCATATTTCGAATTTGCTTAAAACTTCTAAAGATAAGTTCGAAAATCTTAGAAGCAATTGTTTAGAAATGCATCCGAGGAGATCAGGCGTGAGAATTCAGATGAAAATTATTTAAACGTATTAATCATTATATTTTGATTCCCATGATCCATCATCCTTTTTAACCACAATCCCAAGAAATGCTTTCACAGTTTCACACTTTCACTCACTAATTCTCTCACAAACTTTCACTATTTCTTGTTCACATCTCTTTTCAACTTTATGCCACTCTGGTCCATTTTTTCTTTCTTTACTCTCCAAGAAATACGAAAAAATGTAACAATAAGAGTGAGATCATCTCCACTCTATAAATCCATGATCTGAGCTAGACATAAACCTTTTTAATATGATAAAAATGTTTTATTCCATTAACCTGTTGTGATTATTTCGTTTAAATTCAATTTATTCGCTCTCAATTTTTTTTATTAGAAGAATAGTAACAACTTAAAAAAAATTCAACAAATTCGAAATATGCACCAACTTTGGGTCTAAAATTATATTTGAATAGTTGGTATTATTACAAGTTATATTCAAAGTATGTATTATTCTTAGTTCATGAAAGATAATTTGTATTATTTATAATTATTTTCCCATAATTATACATAGTATGAAAAAATAGCTAAAATGGTTCTCTATACATAGTAACTTCAGCCAATTCAACTATAAACATAATTTGAACCTTACTTATTTTGATTTTTACGCAATTACCGGCCCATTTGGTAAAAGTTGGCTGATACAACTATTAAGCTAAAGAAAAAAAATCACCAAACATGCTCTAAATTTGGAGAATACTATAGGATATCTGATTCAAAACAACACACAAGTAAATAGTCATTGTTGCTGATGGACATCATATGTCGTGCACTTTTAACACGGTGTACACACAATAACACACTGCACTACACATGGACTATAATTTGGAACTGCCATTTTGTTCTTGTATATGGGATGAGTGTTGTGAAATGAACAAGATGTAAATGGAGTAGAATACATGAAATAGATAATTTAGTATTCTCTTCATTAATTCTGCCATTTTGTTCTTGGACCACTCATGACTTCATGAGTCTATCTATGATTCTAAAAACTTATAAATGTGAATGGGGGTTAGAACCCTTTTGGGAATATAAAATTTGTTGGTGTAACACTTAAGCATAATGCAATTGTACTCTATGTTTATGTCATTGTACCTATTATTTAGATACCCTGTGAAGCCAGCTATCTCCGTTAAAGTTTTCATCCGTTTCTGGCTTCCCGTTCCTTCCCTACCAGCTTTACAAATCGTTATATTCCATATCCATTATGCTTTCATTAAATAGAGTATTTATTTGCAACTCTTACTTTATATGGATTGATCACTTTCATTTCTAGCTTTAACTATTCAACTCAAACAAATGATGCCCCTTCAGTCTTCTCTCTCGATCTCTCGATCTATTCATACCATACGATTTTTAAGGTTTAAGATGGTAAATTTGATGATTCACTTTTGATTTTTGTTTACAAACAACCGTGATATTTTTGTGCTCATTGTTTGTGGTTCATATGTTGTATTGAGCAGCATCTATGTGTTGCAAAGGGGGTTGTACAGAGTAGAGTTAGTTATCTTCCGCTTATACGCAATTGACCGAAAGTCTTGAAAGAGGGTTTCAATCTTTTTGCCCTTATATTCCCTTCAAATGATTATTTTATGTCTAATTACCATGTTGTGTACGGAGTATTAGTTAACTTATTATTGGGTTCAACAAATTTCCTGGTGTTTTATTCGCCAGGAAGGTGCTCCACTGCATATTTATCTCTTATAGGGGAAACTAAAAGTAGCCAGTGGTGTAACATAGTGTCGGTCTGTCACATTTACAGGCCATTTGATCACATAGTTTTTTGGCTTATCGGGTTTACCGTCCATTTTATCACAAAATACGTAACTATTGATTTCGTACTGTATTGACTAAAGTTACTGTAAAACCCCATTAATACTCAATTGTACATATTCCCCCCTGAAATAAGCAAAATCATCAATTCAGTCATTTTAGCCAGAACTGCATAAATTTCAGCATAATCCATCGATTCAGCCGATTTTGATATCATCACACAAGCTCTTAGTACAATGTTTGTGAGCACGGTAGTCTATGAACTTGGTTTTTTTTTCCTTGACATGTTTCTAGATATAAAATGTAACTAATTCTATAAATGTTTTTCTGTTTCTGCATATTTAAATGTTGCATTCACATATATTTTGATTTAGATTTGATAGGGTCTCCCCATAGGTAGTGTTAATAAAAATTAAGTTCCCTTATGATGTCCCATTCACCATAAGAGATTGTTTTTATTCATTATTATTGCGCACACCATACTCTCTTACCAAATTGCCACAATTCCTTGGGTTTTTACCTTTTCGTTTGAGAGCAAAATTATATACATACATAACAACTAAATATTTACACGATGTATTCACACAATTCATATTGACATTATTGGGCACTAACCAACCGCGCAACGCGCGTAATGAAAACTAGTAGAAGGATAAAAGCTAGATGAGTGAACTCATTGCAAGGATTAGGACTTGCATGATGTCCTTATGATAATGAGAAATTATTCACACTTGTCATTCTTTGTAGTTTACAACAATGAGCTATATTCTGACCTAATGGTTCGGAATTATAACGAGCTGTTTTTAAGATTTAGGATCTAAGTCGGGTTCTATATTGCGAAATTTAACCTTTAATTTGTTGGTCGTTTAGAATATATTGTACCGTTTTTTTTCAAAAATATAACACCCTCCTGTCATAATATGTGTCATGTAATATATTTTTTACCGTATCAATATTTGTCACATTTCTATTTTGAAAAGAAATCCAATCCAAAGGCGCAGTAACTAAAATACACTTTAATAAAGTATACAATGTTATCACAGTATAAAAAATCTTGTACTTTAAAAACAACGTACAGTAAACCGATAAATTATCTTAAATTGCATGGAAAGCCTACTGAAACACATATTATGATACAGAGGGAGTACTATAATTTATTGACAGAAATATGACTGATTGTTACTATAATATATATAATTTCATGTTTTCTTAAGTGTAAAAATTGAATATAAGTTACTATGATTGAAGTTACTACTATAGACCTTACAATTAAAAGGTCATATTTTTGTAAACAACCTTTATCTTAATCAGAAATATGTAGAGCCTATTTGATAACACTGAAATTGGTTGAATGGATTGAATCTGTTGATATTAATGAAGTTATGTCTGAAGCGGCTAAATTGGTTGAATCGGTTAAAAGTCGATTTTGGGGTTAACAGGGGATATTTTCATTAAAAACACAATTTAGACCGACCTGGAAAATCGACCGGACCGGCACCGGTTTGCCCCTAACCGGCGCCGGTTGTGCTGTTTTCAGCCGCCCCAACATTCTGTTTTGGACCGGCGCAGGCCCGGGTCCAACCGGCGCCGGTCCGAGGTTCCCCCGGTGCCGAAACGCCCCTTTTCGCCCAAAACTGACCCCGATCTTCATTTTAAACTATTACTCCCTCCATCGGAGTGACACGCAAATCAATAAAAAGTGGTTTATGTGGTTGATATTGAATTGATAAAGTAAGAATAAAGTAAGAATGATTTAGAGCCACACAAACTTTACCAAATAAGGTATGAGACAATTTTAGTGGGACGGACCGAAGAGGTAAAATGGGACAATCTTAGCGGGACAGATGAAGTATTATCTAACATGACAACTAACTTAATATACCACTACTTCCGAAATAAAATGATTATTACAGTGTAGTTTCGTTGCTCATCGGGTACCGTCGCCTGTCATGGTGAAACATAACACAAGTATATGAGTTCAATTATAATCATCATAAAGTTCATAATCACATGATATCCCTACACTTCAGGTGTATAAAACACAAACCACAAGTTAAAACATGATCATTAAAATTTATTTAGCGCATAAGAAATAAATAAAAAATTACGGGCGTTACAGAATCTTGTGGCTCGATTTTATTAACTTGTTAAAAAAAGGGGACTTCGTAATGTATAATGGGGTTTTCTTAAAATATTAATAAAATTGAACTGAAGGAAAAAATATAACTAAAATTACTATGATTATTGTGAAACTATACGACCTACGTCCCACTAACATTAGGACATGAGAAGGAGTTTCGATTATTGAGAAAAGTAAGTTTATGTAATTGATATTAAATTGATAAAGTAAGAATTGAGTAACAATGATTTAGAATCACACATATCATACCAAGTTTGGTATGAGACAATATTAGTGAGAATGATCGAAAATGAAAGATGACACAATCTTAACGGGACAGAGAGAGTGGTTAGTTATTATATATATGGTATAAAATTTAATAGGTCACACTTTTGCCCATCATCTTTATTTTAGTACTCCCTTCGTCCCGCTAAGATTGTCCCGTTTTTCCTTTTCGTCAATTCCACTAGGATTGTCTCATATCAAATATGGTAAAGTTTGTGTGGCTCTAAATCATTTGTATTTTATTCTTACTTTATTAATTTAATATCAATATTTAGTGGTAAATACCCGTATGGTCTATTTTTGTGTGCCACATATCATTTATGACCCAACCTTTTTTTCTTTTCATTTTTAACCTTTTCAGTTTTCAATTAAGTTTTTTTTTTTATTTCACTTTAATACGGCAGTTTCCGCCCAGCTGTTAAATGTTAGAACCGTAGAATAGTATGACTGGAGACATTTGGAGACCGGTTGGAAGATTTGAAGAGCGGGCGACAAATTTCCTGATCTCTTCTCAGGGAAGTGGGATCTGCGACCAGAATTGGGAATCGCCGATGGAGATATGTTTGATTTCCTCGTCCCACAGTCATCTGACATCCAGGTGATAAATTCAGTGATCTCCAGTCTACGAATCTAGAGCACAGGCGTCTATGTGTTTATGGTGCAAATCAGAAAGTCGATCTTCCTTCTATGTCCAGGCAAGATCTTTCACTATGGAGAACAAAGTAACCAGGGTGGTCGGAAGACGGTTTCGCAAAGCTGAGCAGAGATGTCATTAGCGCACTCGAGGTACAATTTGGAGCAAGATAATTACAGTTGCCTAGGTCACTGATTGGAATTTCTTATTAAGTTTTAGGCCTGAAATTGCTCCTTGACCTTCGTTTTGGCAGAACTTGGAGGCATTCCAACGACAACGAAGAGGACAATGAGCAATAGAATCGAGCAGTTCTTAGTACAGGCTGAGGTGGTGAAACAACAATTGCTAAACATCGGACAGTAAGAATACTCTGTTGCTCTTAGTGTTGTATGTAGTCGCCACTTTCATGTTTGAATGCATGTAAATTCATGATTGCAGGCAGTCGCTGGGGACTGGGGCTCTCTCATCAAATAGTCATTCACAACCATTTTTGAATATTTACAGGTATTAACTAGATTTGAAGAGGCGAAAATCGCTGATTAATAGACTTCTTTTGAGAACTATGTTGAAAGTTTGCTTTTGCCATATGGTATTGTACATGTCTTTTGAACTTTCACTGCCACGAAAGATCTGTATATGTTTTATCTCATGGACAGATGCTGTAGCTGATTGCTATGTTGTTGCTCAGATGCGTTGGTCTAAAATTCAAATGTTATGCTTTATCTTGTTGCTGCAGTTTTCTGACTTTTATGTTCCCTAAGAAAGCTTGGTAGTACTTGATTCCTAGCTTGATGATGGCTTGTTTGTAACTTGTCATTGAAAAAGCCTAGATGAATCGGGTTGAATTCTCTCTGTAAACTACTTTCATTGAATTCCAATAATGCCATGTTTGTGCTTTTTTATTTTTAAGTAAAGATGCCATATTGTGAATTTTTCTTTTACAGACAAACCATAAGACCCAATCTCAAGCAGATCCTTTGGCTGCTACTCGATCAAGTGCCAAAGATGCTTTCATTGCTTAGAAGTGAATGGCCACACTAGAAGACACATGTCAGTCGCAACCACTTTAATTTACATTGGCCAGAGCGTTTCTCAGTCAGGTTGGCATTTAAGTTTTTATTGAAAGTTTTGAAGGAATTGCTACTGATGCCTCAATCAGAATTTGAAACTCCATTGTTAACCATTTATGTCCTCCAATATTGTGTTGTGCTATCAATAAGTCTTTCTTGCTACGTAAATTTAATTCAAAACATTGAAGTGGCATGTGGCATTTTTTTATCATCCGTCTCTACTCTATGTGATGTAAAAGTTTTCAAGCAACTTCTTTTGGCATGCAATGTGATGACAAAACTAATGATTGGAAAAGTTCTATGCATAAGAGCTATGAATAGAATCTGTAGAAAATTTGACATTTTATTTGTATGCATTTCCTAGCCAATAAAAATTTCAGTTGTTTACATTATTTATTATGATTAAATTCTTTCGATATGCACATATATATGTAACAATGTTGGTTATATAGGTGTATTAGTTCCTTGTTATAATTTATTCAAATTTTGTGTCATAGTGATTGCATTTCCATTGTAGGTACTAGGTACTAATAGAAAATAAGTACCTGAAGATGCAAGGCTAAGAAGATTGACAAAGAAAGTGAAGACAAAAAAGGACAACCTTTTAATTTGTGTGTTAAGGCGCAATAGATAAATGTAATAGATAAATGTAATAAATTGTAATAAGAGATTGAATTTGTTGAGTTTAATCCAACACGATATAGTAAATATATGTATAAATGTGTATGAACAAACTATTTTTATGTGGAAACCCGAAAAGGGAGAAAACCACGGGACTTTTTAGGCTAATGTCCAAGCCCTCTCATTCTCATTAGGACTCTCCTCACCATTACATTGTACAATTTGAGCTCCCATTAATGGAGTATTGTAAGCTAGCTAGAGAGAAAGAAGAAGAAGCATGAAGAAGGAGGAAAAAGGGATCCCTCATATGGAGGGAAACGCCCATATTTATAGAGAATAGGGGAAGGGGATGCTCTCCACCCTAATGGGCCGCATGGGCCGGAGTGGGCCCAAATGGCTAAAGTGGGCCGGATGGCCGAAATGGGCCTAACTGCTCGGGCTCCGTACTGAGTAATGTCTTGGGCTCCTGAACAGTAATAGGTCGGGATAATATATCCCAACACAAGTCCCCCAGTTTCTTGAGTAGTGAGTGCGCGAATCTGCTCGAGAAAGTATATTCTTGCCTGCGCTCTGCCTCTGTTTAGCTGGAACTTGTGTCTTCGAATAATCATAATACATGAGTGGATGTCCACACTCCTGAACGTAATCTGCCGGTGAGGCACCCCCCTTCCCGACAGGGTCGGGCGAAGGGTGCTCCTCCACGGGCACGCTCCCCCTGAATGCATCAGGCGAGAGTAAAGGACTCTGACTCGAGCTTTCCAACCGGAGAAGCTTAGAGGTCCATGCATCTATAAACCGACGTCGCGGTACTGTCAAAACATGATGCACGTGTGTATGTATGAATGTATGAGGTATGATGCATGAATGCATGAGTGCATGTAATGTATGGGTGCAATGTATGAGAGAAGGAATGTGAGATGTGATAGAAAGCGGTGGCTCTCATCGATAAACCGGGCATGTCAGCGCCGAGAGGCAGACGTGCTGCATAAGATGGTCGTCGCCATCCTAGAAGGGATGGGCAATCCGGAGATGAACCCGACACAATGGCACGGCGGGGCCGATTGTGCTGCATAAGAGACGTTCGTCGCCATCCTGGAAGGGATGGGCGAGCCGAACATGAGCCAGACACGATGGCGCTGAGAGGCCGATCGTGCTGCATAAGACGTTCGTCGCCACCCTGGAAGGGATGGACGAGCTGAACGTGAGATGGGTACGATGGCGCTGAGGGGTCGATCGTACTGCATAAGACGGTCGTCGCCATCCTGGAGGGAATGGGCGCACCGAACCGTGAATGTGGACACGATGGTGCTGAGGGGCCGATCGTGGTGCATAAGACGTTCGTCGCCACCCTGGAAGGGATGGACGAGCTGAACGCGAGATGGGTACGATGGCGCTGAGGGGCCGATCGTACTGCATAAGACGGTCGCCGCCATCCTGGAGGGAATGGGCGAGCCGAACCGTGAATTCGGACACGATGGCGCTGAGGGGGCGATCGTGATGCATAAGACGTTCGTCGCCACCCTGGAAGGGATGGACGAGCTGAACGTGAGCTGGGTACGATGGCGCTGAGGGGCCGATCGTACTGCATAAGACGGTCGTCGCCATCCTGGAGGGAATGGGCGAGCCGAACCGTGAATCCGGACACGATGGCGCTGAGGGGCCGATCGTGATGCATAAGACGTTCGTCGCCACCCTGGAAGGGATGGACGAGCTGAACGTGAGCTGGGTACGATGGCGCTGAGGGGCCGATCGTACTGCATAAGACGGTCGTCGCCATCCTGGAGGGAATGGGCGAGCCGAACCGTGAATCCGGACACGATGGCGCTGAGGGGCCGATCGTGATGCATAAGACGTTCGTCGCCACCCTGGAAGGGATGGACGAGCTGAACGTGAGCTGGATACGATGGCGCTGAGGGGCCAATCGTACTGCATAAGACGGTCGTCGCCATCCTGGAGGGAATGGGCGAGCCGAACCGTGAATCCAGACACGATGGCGCTGAGGGGGCCGATCGTGATGCATAAGACGTTCGTCGCCACTCTGGAAGGGATGGACGAGTTGAACGTGAGCTGGGTACGATGGCGCTGAGGGGCCGATCGTACTGCATAAGACGTTCGTCGCCACCCTGGAGGGAATGGGCGAGCCGAACCGTGAATCCGGACACGATGGCGCTGAGGGGCCGATCGTGATGCATAAGACGTTCGTCGCCACCCTGGAAGGGATGGACGAGCTGAACGTGAGCTGGGTACGATGGCACTGAGGGGCCGATCGTACTGCATAAGACGGTCATCGCCATCCTGGAGGGAATGGGCGAGCCGAACCGTGAATCCGGACACGATGGCGCTGAGGGGCCGATCGTGATGCATAAGACGTTCGTCGCCACCCTGGAAGGGATGGACGAGCTGAACGTGAGCTGGATACGATGGCGCTGAGGGGCCAATCGTACTGCATAAGACGGTCGTCGCCATCCTGGAGGGAATGGGCGAGCCGAACCGTGAATCCAGACACGATGGCGCTGAGGGGCCGATCGTGATGCATAAGACGTTCGTCGCCACTCTGGAAGGGATGGACGAGCTGAACGTGAGCTGGGTACGATGGCGCTGAGGGGCCGATCGTACTGCATAAGACGTTCGTCGCCACCCTGGAAGGGATGGACGAGCTGAACGTGAGCTGGGTACGATGGCGCTGAGGGGCCGATCGTACTGCATAAGACGGTCGTCGCCATCCTGGAGGGAATGGGCGAGCCGAACCGTGAATCCGGACACGATGGCGCTGAGGGGCCGATCGTGATGCATAAGACGTTCGTCGCCACCCTGGAAGGGATGGACGAGCTGAACGTGAGCTTGGTACGATGGCGCTGAGGGGCCGATCGTACTGCATAAGACGGTGATGATCATCTCATGGCCCTCGGCCTGTCGGTGAGTGATAATCGTCTCACGGCCCTCGGCCGTGATGGTGATGTGTCAAGTCTCTCTCTTGATTGGCTGTGAGAAGCCGATCGTCTGCCAGGACTCCATCTGGGAAGGAATGGTGAGCCTGAAATAAATCTGGGTGATGTCCCTCATATCTGATCTGGGGAGCTGATCGTCGTTCGTCTACCGTATCTGTGGTCCTGTGTACGGACCGCTAAGCGGTGTACACTCGGCACGCAACAGACTCCGGTGGAGAACTGGTCCCTTCTGTCTGATCTGGGGAGCTGGTCTTCGTTCGTCTACCATATCCGTGGTCCTATGTGTGGACCGCTAAGCGGTGTACACTCGGCACGCAACAGACTCCGATAAAGAACTGGTCCTTCGTGTCTGATCCATGGAGCTGGTCTTCGTTCGTCTACCGTATCTGTGGTCCTATGTACGGACCGCTAAGCGGTGTACACTCGGCACACAACAGACTCCGATAAAGAACTGGTCTTTGTTCTTCCCAAGTCTCGTGAGTACTGGTCTCCTGGTTTCGCAGGAGACGTTCGTCATCCCAACTATGAGAAGAAACAGGTTTATCCACGTCGGGATTCCCTATCTCTGTTCGTCCCCAGTCGTGAGTTACTAGTCTTCTGGCTTCGCATAAGACGTTCGTCATCCGTCCATAAGGGGGAGGAACCGGTACACCCTGTCAGGGTTCCCGTTTCTTCGTTCGTCCCTGTCGTGATCCTACTAACCTTCTTCCCTCGAAGAAGACGTTCGGTCATTCACCGATCGCAAGGAAGAACTGGTTTACCCTATCGCGGGTTCCCTGCTTCGTCGTCCCATGCTCGTGGCCCTACTAGCCTTCTGCTTTGGCAGAAGGTGTTCATCGATCCACGGGAAATGGGAGGAACTGGTTTATCCTGCCGAGGCTCCCTTTGGTACGTCTAGCCTCCCCCACGTTCTACTAACCTCCGCGTCGGGAGACGTTCGTCATACGCGACGAAGGAAGATCAGGCATACCTCGTCAAGACTCCCTCTCTCATAGGAGCTTCTCTCTCCCCTTCTCCCCATCTTTTCTCTTCTTTTTTTTTTTTTGAGGGAGGAAAATGCGTTCGTCGGTTCTAAGAATGACCACACGTGATGTCACACAAAATTGTGGTGGGATACCAAAACAAATAAAATGACGAGGCGATGGAATAGCTGGTCGTCATGCGAAGGCGATGGTCACCCTCCTGGAGGGGAGGGGTGAGCCCGATCGCTAACTCAAGAAGGTCGGCATTGGGAGCCGATAATGATCATAATGTCGCTGAGCAGTCGGTCCTGATAAGGAGATGACAATAGTGTCCGATCAGGCCGATATATCCAAGTAACGGCTCTCATCCACGCAGCGCGGGGATTAAACCGGTCTTCAGAAGATAGATATGTCGTGCCGAGAGGCCGATCATGATATAATAGTGTCGGTAGTCTTCATCAAGACTGTCCAAGTTGTCGACATAGCAACTAGGATGTCTTCATTGTCACGCCCCGGACCTATCCGGACACGTCAACAATCCGCCGTACAGTATGAATAGTCAACCGCAATCCAACACATCCATACTATACAAGGCGTCTGTAATATCATTCACAATAGTACATCCGTAAACAAACATAATGTAAAAATATTCATTCAAAGCAGCGGAAACATTCAATACAAGTGTTCATGCCACACCTTGGCAAACATGGGCATACAAGCCCCCAAATAAATATTTAAAAATAATATCCATGAGCATTAATTAAATAGTTTGTAAAAATGGAAACGGAGGAAGCACGAACCACGTCTCCTCTCCTTGGATCCTCCCGAAAGCAACGGCGATGGTAGCAACCTTCAAGTTCTACCTGAAACTGTGAGGTGGCCTCTCCCGTGAAGGGGAGGTCAGTACTTGGAAGCATTTGACAAGTACAATGACAACTATACTAAGTATAATCAAAGTTTCAATTTCCAAGACCCTCAATCTAGGATGTTATTATTTTATAATCGACTCACGTTCCTTCATGCTAGAGCTCGGCTCATAGTCATACTAATTTGTGCTAGAGCTTGGCTCATAGTCACACTACATTTTTGCTAGAGCTCGGCTCATAGTCATACTACATTTTGCTAGAGCTCGGCTCATAGTCATACTACATTTTGCTAGAGCTCGGCTCATAGTCATACTACATTTGCTAGAGCTCGGCTCATAGTCATACTACCACGTGCTAGAGCTCGGCTCATAGTCACGTCATCTAATCCTAAACAATCTTCTTAGTCTAGGTTCCATCCCTTTGAGTAACCCTTAAGGCTTACTCCTAATGTAACTTGGGTTCATAAAGTTCCCTTAAAAATATCCTTTAAGGTTACTTAGCTCCAATATCTTGGATTATCTCCAAAGACTATTGAACTATCATTTCCGACTAGTAATTCTATACTAGTCGTTTAATCTTAATATATCCAATGCAAATTCATAATAGTTCGTATATTTCAATTTAATTCCACATTCAAGTATAGTTGGCTTTAATATCAAAATATCACTTTTATCCTTCCATGACTTCTTTACATGAGGTAAAAGTATATTTATCACAATGAACATTCATGGTTAATACATCTATCATGCCATTTTATTCCTAACACATAATCATACACAATTTATTCATAATTTGTATATTATGCACTTTCACTTATAAACAATATTAATTTCATTTAGGCACATTTTTATCGTTTATAAACCATGCCAAACAGGCAAACACATTTAATTCATTTAGGTAATCTCATGAAATTAACCCAATAATTATAAGCAATATAGTCGGTCATCCTCACCTTAAGTGAGCTTAGCGCGTTCTACGCTTCCCGATTGAACTTTGACTAATTCCGGCGAACTTTGACCAACTCCGGCGAAACTCCGGCGAAGTTCAAAAATGCTTTAATCAAGTTCCTGACAAGGTTTTGACATCATAAAACCTTAATCAATACAAATAACCTCTAAAAGGTTATTTTCCGGTGAACTGTCGGTTTGGCTTCTAATTCCGTTCTTGGACTTAGAACCACTCTCCAACCCATTATTCTACACTTAAATTATGTAGAACAACCCTCAAGGTTCTTCATATGATATATATCTCATATGATAGAAGAAAAATAAAGGAAAGTTATGATAAGGTTATTACCTTAATCCTTTCACACTTTTAACATTTTCTTGGTATTCTTTCTTGTAAAGCTCTCTTCAACAATGGAGAAGGAGGATGGAGAATTTTCTTGGCTCTTGCTTGGGTGTTCTGGCCGCAGGGATGAGGGAGAGAGTGGGTGAGGATTGTTCTTTGTCTTTTGATCAATGAGTGAGCAAAATGGGGGTCCATCATGTGTACCTTTGATGCCTTTCCTCTCAACCCCAACATCTCCCACCTTCCCCTCTCCATTCCATCCGCCCAACCCCTTGGTTTACATGACTAAAATCGTGGGTTGGCCCCCACCCATGTGGGAGGTCAACCCTTTTTGTCCAGAAGTGTACAATCGGTCCCGAAAGTTGTATTTTTTTGGACAGTTTTAAATATATTTTATTTTATCGGGTCAAATAAAATATATTATGTGTTCTTAATCATTATACCCTTTATAATGAATATACATTCCCCAACTTAAATTTATAAGTCTCCGAAATTCATTTCGGGCTGTTATCCGTCCAATTACCAATATTGGAAGTTGGGCCTCAATTGACCAATCGATCAACTCTGGGCTTTTCCATGGCCCAAATAAATTATCCACCATTATATAAATATTATCTTGACCAAGATAAATAAAATATATGGTTTCGGGAATTTACTATTCACGTAAAAGAAATATTAAAAATTCACAACTTCGTATACTCATTAATCATCCCATAAGGTTCAATACATTATTCACTTAAAAGAAAATACATTTGGGGACGGTGTTACATTCATCATTTCAATTGAGCATGGTCATAGTACCATGGCTCATTTTCTATACACACATATCTTACTCAATACATTATGTACAATTAATTACCAACACTTTATATCAATTTTCTACACTTTTAAACGTGTAGAATTTCCCTTAGAATCCATCCTATGATTTCTATAAAATCATATATGAAAGGTACATGAAATGGAAGAACAATGACCGCAGTTACGAAGTTCTCACCTCTAGAATTTGCTTTCTCTTGGATTTCCTTGTCTTCTTGACCCCCGTTTTTCTTGAGTTCTTGCTCTGCATATATATGCAGCTCTCCAAGACACCCTCCTCTCACGTCCCTATGGCTCACATATAGTCTCCCAAATGAGAGGATAAGCAGACTCCCCTCCTTTGTCTATTATTTTTAGAAAGTTGGGCTCTAAAGGTTGGGCTGCTCATCCATATATTTAATATTTCAGCCCAATCTAAATGTAAAGAGATATTACCCGAAATAGGACTAAAAAAGTTTGAAAATTCCAAAATAGGATTGTCATGTTTTTATTCCCAAAATAGGACTAATTACTGTCATGTTTTGCCAGTACCAGACTTCAAACATGGCATTATTTTCCAAACTTGACAGTAATTACTCCTATTTTGGGAATAAAAAACATGACAGTCCTATTTTGGAATTTTCAAACTGTTTTAGTCCTATTTCGGGAACTTTCCCAAATATAAATAGCCCCCCCCCCCCCCCCCCTTAATTTTGTGTTATATTTTGTATGGGCAACCCCAATTAAAGTGTGGGAAGCCCTCCACTCATATCCTTGCTATTTTTAGTAATTTGGGCTAGAATGTCACTTGGCGTGCTCATTCTCTTCTAGTCCGCCCCAAATGACTTTTATTTATTTATTTATATTATTTTAGGCTAGAAAACGTAATCCTAAATAAGTTGATCCTCAATTGTAATGGGTAATCCTCCCCAATATTTTGGCTCAAACCCCTTCATATTTCTATTATTAGGATGTAGGCCCAAATGGTCTCTTGTATTGTTCATTTCCTTTTATTTATTTGGTTCATTAGTTCATATATTACTCATTTCTTTATTCTTGGGCTTTTTAATTAATTTAACATGTACCACGAATATACTCCGTATTAATTAGTCTCTCCCAATATTTAGGGTCCGACACACACGATATAATAAATTACAATTAATTTAATCAATCAATCATTTCTCGTTTGATTAATATATTAATAACTAGTTTTCTAACGAATATTATATTCATGAAGACTACCAATTATTATCATTAAAATTAGTATTTATAGCTTTTAATTTAATTTTAATAATAATGGATCAATAACTCAGGTTCAAATTGGGAGCGGTGTCACTATACGACTCTACAAGAATCAAATACTTTATTGGATCGGATAAAGCACTAATTTTTATAATTTTATAAACATTAATTTGTTTTTGAAAAGTGGAGATATATTTTGTTTTTAAGTTTGCGCACTTTGTTTTGAAGCGGTTTTAATTTACTTAGTTTCTAAATATGTAAATTTTATTTGCTAAAAATAATCTGAGTCTTCATAGAAATCATTTAAATTTATCAATGGCTCTGTTCTAAAAATCGTTCTAGCTTAGGCGTCCGACTAGTCCCCGCCTAGGCTCTAAGCGGTTGCCGGGCATCCCGATTTTCATCTAAGTGTTCCGACTAATTGGTTTGCTATCTAGGTGAATTAGTCGGCCGCCTATTGCGCCTAGTTGCCTACCTAGAGCGTCTAATCTGCCACCTAGACCGTCTAGATTCGCCGAACATTACTTTCCTTTTTAGTTTAATTTTCTAAACCATATATGTTCTTTAACTTTAGCCATGAATATAACGAAATGAAGTTGTAAATTAAGATAAAACTATATATGTTTGTATATATACCTAAATTTTATCATTATTTATATTTATAACATAATGAAGTTAAGTGATTAGTTATCATATACTACGTATGATTAAATGTGATAATTCTATCATTCATGTTTGTTAATGATGTGTATATATGTATTTTATACACACAAAAATACAATATTACTTATCATATTTATGCAAAATATAGATAAAATGCAATTTCTATGTCTCCGGTTGGTTCCCGACTAGGCGCTGGACTGACGCCCGACTAGCGCCTAGCGCCTTTTAGAACACTGATCGCTGGTCGATCAAATGTCGTAACCCGTAATTGGAAGATCTTTTAGGGACAGAGGTAGTACATGTCTTGTTGTTTTCACAAAATTTATAAGATTGTGCATATCATACTTGGTCGGTCTATCCGTCCTAGTTGCGAGACCCGTTGGGTTCGGGTCTAGGTCCAAATTTTTAGACCCGCCGATTGTACGAGTTAAGCATGTGTCCTTTATTAACTTAGCGGGTCGACCCGGACCCGGGACCCATCCCAACCCGACCCATTGACAGGCCTTCCTCAACTGGGATTCCTCATAGGTCCCGGCCCTCATTGCCATCCTTACCCATGTTAGTGATTAAAATTTCATGTGACAGGCACATCCCATCTAGTTCCCCCCTCGCATGCACTTTACGGAGACCTCTGCTGGGAAATGGCAAATATTTGAAAGATTTTCCACCACTACCTATATATGTGTATCCGAGATACTTATTAACCCTCCATGTATATCTTACTCATCTTTTCCTTTGTGTCATTATATTTCCCACAGGTAATTGATCCATCTTCTGTCTTTTGCACTTAAAGCGTAGATTTGACACATACACACTAGCTACTAGTTGCCACTTTCTGATCTTCATCTGAAATCAATTATAGTTGTGTGCTGACGGGTATTCTAATTTTCCATGAATGAATCAACAATAAAATTTTGGCTTTTGGGAATCAAGCTTTTACCTGATCTGATGTTGGGACAACCTTTTAAGAAGATAATGCTAAAGCTAAGGCAAGCCGTGGATTGAGACATTATTGCCTGCCATTCATTGTTGTGAGCCATCTTAGTAAACCTAAGCCCGGTCATAACTGGTTAGGGTAGTTCTAATTTTGGCACTACTTCTAGGTCCCATGTATGTGTTCCTGCTTGTTCTATTGCAGTTCCAACTGTAAGAGTTTAGGTCTCAAAGTGACAAAGTCCAATCCATGGTGAATGACGGACTGATGGTGTCATGGTGATCTACTCATGATTCCAAAGCATAGGCTTGAATGCTTGATTGCTTGAATATAATTCCCCTTGTTATAATCTCTGAAGTCCATTGTGAATACGGGAGATTGAATCATTTTTTATTTAAGTCAAGATAGGTTAATTCGCAGAATTTGTAGAGTTTTAGCGCATTGACCGGTTATTCTCAAATTATAAACGAGAAATTTGACCCATCTAAGGCTTCAAAAGGAGCACATACACGTCTACGAGGATTGACTCGTTCCAACGACTACTCTCTAGAAAAGGCACGTATACGTGTTATCTGCCCAATACGAAGATAGCATCAACTATAATGATGCATTTTAGTACTTTAAACTCTTTAGTGAAGTAAATTATACCTGAACTACATTAAAATGTTGCAACCGATGGTAGCATTCAATTTTGTATAAACTTCACATTTTCATATTTCAATGTCTCAAAATAAACTTCACATTTTCATAAAAACTAACTTTTCAACACAAAAAAAATAAAAAATACTCTTATTTTTTACATACTCCATACTTTTTGTTTGATTTCACGTAAAGTAAGAGAATTATTGGAAAATCAACTTCGCCCTTTTACTTTACATATAATCTGCCTAAATCAAAATGGGAAATTCCTATTACGAGGGAGGATGTAATGGTTTTCTACTTTTCTTTATTAGAAGATTTTTGTTACAATACCGATTCAAAACATAGACTTCTTTATTATGACTTTATACCATCGTACATACGTAGTAGTATACGATAGTATATATACAGAAGCTCATACAAAACTTTCACCGTTAAACTTTAAAGAGAAATGATGCAAATAGGCCCATGTACTAACCAAAAAAGGTCAGATAAGCCCTTATTTAGGAAGTTCTCTCTGGCCGTCGTCATTTGGGGTGGTTCCCGGTGGAATTTTTTGATAAATATTTTTGAGCATCTTATTCATCAAGTCTAGTTTGCTCATACCAAATTTCAGCTAAAACTTCAATATCGGGAAGACATTCAAATGAATTTCTGAAGATAACTGCGCAGTTATTTTCAAGAATTCATTTGAATGCCTTCCTGATTGAAGTTTTAGCTGAAATTTGGTATGAGTAAACTAGACTTAATGAATAAGATGCTCAAAAACATTCATCAAAAAATTCCACCGGGAACCACTCCAAATGGCGACGGCCGGACAAAGCCTCCTAAATAAGGGCTTATTTGATCTTTTTTGGTTAGTACATGGGCCTATTTGCACCTTTTCCCAACTTTAAAAAAGCACGGAACATGTGCGTACTACTTGATACCATTTCCTTTCATTGGAATTTGTCAACTTTTTCTTTTTGATTCAAAAAACTTTGTCACTTTCTCATTAAAATACTAGTTTGTGATTCTTCTTATTTTGCACCTAATTCGAAGTGTGCAATGTCCGTTGGGACGGATTCCGAGGTAGTATGTTGTTGGGTTAGAGCTCTAGTCTCAATTCCTAGATTTTGCGTTAAGAAACAAATACGGAACATATTTTTTTCAGGTTTCAATTTAGACGGACGAAAGAGCTAGGTGGACATGTTATTGTTGGTAGCAGGTCAGTAGGAAGCTTTTACCTGAGGTTGGGACGACATTTCTTGCAGATAAGTCAGATAAACTAAGGTAGAAGTGCATTTAGACTGATCGAAGTGAAATTGCCTGCCAGTTATTTTTGTGAGCCATCATCTTCCTAAGGTGGTAGGAGCATCTCGAAAAAGAATTACTCCTCTGTTCCCTAACTTTGTGATGTTTTACATTTTTTGTCTGTCTCATTAAATTTGTCTCATATCATATTTCATAACATTTTAGTGGTTAGAATTCATTCTTACTTTATTTACACTTTATCAATTCAATATCAATCATCCAATTTTACTTTTTCTTAAAAAGCACGCCACACTCATCTGTCCCAAACTTAGGAGGACGGAGGTAGTATTATATTGGGAGGGTGCATTTTATGTGGTCAATATTTCTAGCACATTTTTACAGAAAAATCTTTCTTGTATATAGATAGTTAGAGAGCCCCTTACTAGCCATCAAAGTTAATGAAATGACTTAATTTGTTGAAATGGGTAATAGGCGTAATACCGTTGAATTGGCCTAACATGCTCAATTGTAAACGTTTACATTTAAAATAAACTCCTAACCGCCACTTAAAATTGGCCTAACATGCTCAATTGGAGTATTACTGATTTTATTAAGAAAACAAAAATAAATTATATAAAGGAAAAAAGGTTCAAATAAACCTTTGTACTATTTCCAAACCGTCACTTAAGCCCATGTACTAAAAAAAGTACCATTTAAGTACGCCTACTTTACAAAATGGATCAATTTGACCATTTAATCAGCTTTTGACCTGTAATAGCGTCTTTTTAATACTTAAAATTTCTAAAAATTGTTAAAATGTGAAGAAATACATACAAAAGTTGTGAAAATTTTCAAAATATCAGTCAAGATTTTTTAATTTATGAAAATATTTGTATATTCCACATCTATTTAAAAGGTTTTTAAAGTTTTTATTTTTTTGATTCCACATTATTTTTCAGTTTTATAATTGTTTTTACTTTTACTTTAATGTTTTAAATTTTTTATCTATTTTTATATTTATACTATTTTTATATTATTATTAGATTATATTTATTCAAATTTATATGAATTTTTGTAAGATGTATCAATATTCCTAATTTAAATTTTAAAAAATAACCTGCTATAGCAAGTCAAAGGGCTTGGTTGATTGTATTTTAAAAGTAGACGTGCGTATATGATACTTTTTTTAATACATGGGCTTAAGTGAATTCAGCCAGAAAAGTAACTATGTGCGGGGTATAACTTTACCCATATTGATTGTTAAATAGTTCAGCGTACGAAATTAAAAGTTATGTAAATGATAAAAAAGTTTAATGATAAGACTGATAAGTTAAAAATTACCAAAGAGCTTAGAAGTTAAGATAACGTGTTAATTATTTTAATTAATTAGTAAGGATGTTTTCTTTTGGATTGATATTTGATGGTCTGGTCTGGTCTGGTAAACGTCTGGCCTCTGTGTATTTTATAACTACGGAATTATGATCTGATCTGGTCTGATTTGGTTTGAGACTGAAAACAGTCCCAAAAAAACATCTGAATACTCCATATGAACTAAGATGGTATATATGGAGTGCAATTTTGTTCACCCCTCCTTGGAGGGTGACATCACCCCCATAGCTCAAATGTTTCCATTTGGCATTTCATTTCTTTTTTTGCCACATGACAAGCAAATAGGGAGGGGGGTTATGTTCACCAAGGAGGGGTGAACAAAAGATGAAACAGAGAAGATAAATATAGAAAAAATGTGTCTGAATATCTGACCGTCTATTTATACATCCCATGATCCCATATTCCCATCCCTCACATAGTCACATACTCACATGCATGTGCTAAAACAATAAAAATAAAAATAGATTAGAAAATATCTAAGGTAGAATGAATTATTGAATTTCATAACATTGGAAAGAGTAGTTAGCTGTGACTGGCTGTAGGATCGTTCTTATGTTGGCAACTCCTGTACTTCTAGCTCCTCCTCATCTGCCTAATTGCGCTGCCTGCCTTCAAAAAGTTTCAGTTACAAAATTCCCGTCCACGAGATCACGATAGAGTATAGACAAATGAATAAATGATGAATGAAATTATGAAATTAGGAAATTGTATTTTTGCACTAATCTTTGCTAATAATAAAATTATTATACGATATACAAGTATCATTTTCTAACTTTGTATTCCTAATAATTGTTACATTCAGTTGGCCGGTGTAAGAAAAATAACAAAATTCGTTAAACAGGACTAGAACAATGATAGCGTTCACAAATAGAACTATCATATCATTATTTTATTCTCAAAATAGGATTCATTTATTTCTATTTTAAGATGTTTTAATTAATTACTCTTTTAATAAGTTCTTTTTTACACTTCATTTATGTTTTAGTGGAGAGCAATTTCTAGAAAAATGTGTTACGTTGAGTTCACAGATTTCAAATTAGTTTGGTGGAAAGTGTAGTACTGGAGAAGTGATTTTAACTGTACTAACTTATCTTTTTATGTTAATTTTAAATAAATAAATACATGATCAGTTGGACCATGTATTAGCATATATGGAATAACTTTTCTCTTCAAATTAAATTCAACTTTCTTAATTTCAATAGATAATAACATGATCAGTCGAGTAATGATGTGGAACCGTGAAATATGAATTGACATGACTACATATAAAATGTAAAGATAGACGAATTATCAATCCGGATTATATATCGATAAGTTTCATCTTTAATCCCGAATTTAAAATTCTTATTATCTTTTAGGTCTTGAATTAATAAAATTCCAATAACAATTATCTTTTAGGTCTTGAATTAATAAAATTCCAATAACAAACAGTAGAGCTATATTTCAAAATTCAAATTAAACTGAGTTAAAAAATAATTATACGAAACTTAAATAATACGAGTAACAGAGTAATCTAAATATGAAAAAAAAAAATATAGTTACAAAATCAAACAAATTATGTTGTCATATGGTTCAATCCACTATATCCTTAACATCCTCCCTTACAAAACTAAGATGATGAGTATTAGAGCCCGTTTGATGACTCTGTTTTTCGACTTATCAGGTTTATCAGTCAATTTTTTAATCAAGCACGTAGTTTTGATTTCGCGCGCTAAATTGTGTAATAATAAGAAAAAATAATGTTGGAATTATTTTTCTGACTGTATATGTTAAGACCCGGGGTTCCATCCTAAAAGGTCAACCCTTTAGGAGGAGTAGCTCGAATTTTTAGCACTCTAATGCTTCTCAATTTTCCGGTGTGGGACATTTAACACCCCTCCTCACGACCAGACACTTCATCTGGATCGTGTCGTCATTCATTTTTTTCATCGGTCGTCAATTTTTTATCGTGTCGTCAATTTTCATAAGGGGCCCCACACCATGGATCGATTTGACTCTGATACCATGTTAAGACCCGGGGTTCCATCCTAAAAGGTCAACCTGTTAGGAGGAGTATCCCGAAGCTTAATATAGCACTCTAATGCTTCTCAATTTTCCGGTGTGGGACATTTAACACCCCTTCTCACGACCAGACACTTCATCTGGATCGCGTCGTCATTCATTTTTTCATCGGTTCGTCATTTTTTCTATCGTGTCGTCATTTTTCATAAGGGCCCCCCCACCATGGATCCATTTGGCTCTGATACCATGTTAAGACCCGAGGTTCCATCCTAAAAGGTCAACCTGTTAGGAGGAGTAGCCCGAACCTTAATATAGCACTCTAGTGCTTCTCAATTTTCCGGTGTGGGACATTTAACACCCCTCCTCACGACTAGACATTTCGTCTGGATCGTGCCATCATTCATTTTTTTCATTGGTTCGTCATTGTCATATTTTTTATATAATCATGTCGTCATTTTTTCATAAGGGGCCCACACCATGGATCGGTTTGGCTCTGATACCATGTTAAGACCCGGGGTTCCATCCTAAAAGGTCAACCCTTTAGGAAGAGTAGCCCGAATTTTTAGCACTCCAATGCTTCTCAATTTTCCGGTGTGGGACATTTAACACCCCTCCTCACGACCAGACACTTTGTCTGAATCGTGCCGTCAGTATAGGATGAAGTTAGTGTGGATTGTCATTTTAGTTATTTTTCATATAATATTTTCTTTATATTATTAATGAAATATATTTGAAATATAATTTTTCTCATAAATCAGCAGAATTACTCAATTCAATCACTTCAAGCAAAACTTTACAGATTTTAGCAGAATCGATGAATTCAATTGATTTTAGTGTTATCAAATGAGCCTTAGCGTATAAGAGCATCTTTAATGGGGATGTGGATTGTACCCTTAAAAAATGGACACTTCATCCGTGTAAACAGCCCGTGAGGCTGAGTTGGACACACGCACCGTTAAAAAAATATTTTCTCTCCAAGGGGTTAGAATAAAACTGCCGCAGGTTTCCATTTATTATAGTTGTCTATCGATCGATAATTTCATCTCCTACCATAGCCACATGTATTGAAAGCTTGGAAAAAACGTAAGTGCAATTCATATACGGAGTACAATGAATAAAAAATCTAGCAACGAGAATATCAAAAAAGGAATTGATTACCCAATTGACCATAAACAAAAAATCAGAATAAATTATAATAAAAAATTAGTACTAGCATTGAAACATTAAAATAAAATACTCTTTGGCCTCTGTGGAAAAAGATGCGTAAAAAAGTGTATTCTTTAGGCTTTATGAGAAATGCAAAACTGTAAATTAGGCGGCATGCTTTATATTGTCGCCGATGAAAGTGATGCGTATGTAAATTTTGCTGACTCAGCTGTCTATCCGGCCTTCTGGAACTGGACAGAGTAATCGACATTGTGGGGCGGTTTCAATTACAACTCAGCATCACATGATAAATAGATAGTGCCATTGGAAAGGTTATTTTTATGCCAATGTCTATTTTATCTAGGTGGCAATGCATTTTTCACCAATCAACATCTCCATTGGAGATGCTCTAACATTGACATGTTACTATAGAAAGTGTTAAATCGAAGAACTAGAAAATTGGGTAGAACAACACTTTGCACTTTTATAGCAACTTGGTGTGGAGCAACGGGAACAAAGAAAGAGATCCGCACCACTCACAATCATGTGGCTACAAACTCATTCCTTTGCTGACATGTCCACCTAAGCCACCTCCTCTTCCGCCCCTTTCTTCCCTTCTTCAGCAACCCCAAGGAATTGTGGAGATATTTAATCCCAATAACGATGGCCAATGAAATCCCATTTTTTAATCCCACTTCTAGAACTCTTCAATAACTTCAGTTTTCTTGAGCTAAGACTAACAAAACAAAAGCTAAAAAAGCTGCAGAAAAGTTATAACGGAGTACTTTCTAGCCTATTTCGCTCTGTTCCGAAAGAAACAGGGGAATAACAAGCTAGCCGGAGAGTATCACCGGAATGTCGGCAGCTAAAGATCCGGCAGCAATCAAGCTCTTCGGAAAAACTATAAGTCCGTGTTGGGACGACGGCATGTCCTGTTCTGCTGCTGATGCTGATCGTTCAGCTTCAAAAGACAATAAGGTATATACAATTGCAATATGATTTGGTCAGTCTGGACTGACGGGGAACACACAAAATTTCATTCAAACATTCAAACAAAATTTCAACTTATACTTCCATAGGAAAGTTAATTGAATAAATTATTGAAAAACAATGTGATTTACGGAGTATGTATGAATTTCATATGATTCTACCAGCGTATGGATAGTACTTATGTACTTGCGAATTTTCAATAGTCAATATGACACACCTATACACCCTCCCATTTCCTGCCAGTCAAAATGATTAATCTGGAATTACTTTAGATAATAGGAGTAATTAGATCCTCATATTAGAATCTCCCAAAAGTTACATCACCAACTCCAAGGCTCCCTCACATTCCGATCCGAAAAGACATTTGCGAGTTCGAGTTATTCATAAGACATACTCGTAGGCGTATACCATACAGCCGGCTGTACGGCTGGCACCGTACAGCCGGTGGCAGTTTTGTAATTTTCATGAAGTTCGTGGTTTCTCGTAAATGAGCATTGATGTAATTTTGATGAACATCAAGCCTGTTCTTCTGAGTATTAAAAGACTAACAATGATCACCAGTGATCTCTGCTTCATATTTTTTAATTCGGTTTCTTTTTATTATTTTTTCATTTATAAAAATTAAAAATCTTAAATTATGTTTATAATTAATTTCAATATGTGAATCTAATGTAGTATGATATGTTTGAAATGTGCATCATTTTAAAATGAGCATAAAGCAGTACCAAATGAGCATACAAATGAGCATACATAATTTATAAAATGAGTATAAAAAAATTCAAAACTTTATTTGTGTATGCTAATTGATTTTGGGCGTTATATTTGATATGTGCATCATTTTGAAATGAGCATAAAACAATATCAAATGAGCATACATAATTTACAAAATTTGTATCAAAATATTAAAAACTCATTTTTGTGTGTTCATTCATTTTGGGCATAATACTCATTTGAATTTAACTTAAAACTCATTTTGAAATATGCATGAATATGACATTTTAAAAAGAGTATTGTACTAATATCAAATGAGTATACATAAATTACGAAATGAGCGTTCAAAAACTCATTTGTGTATGCTCATTCATTTTGGGTGTTATACTCATTTCAATTTTTACATGAAACTCATTTTCAATGTGTTCAATATTAGTTTGTGTGAGTTCATTTCTTTTAGGCGTATACTCATTTCTTTTAGGCTCATTTAAAATCACCACCATGCTCAAACTTTTATTTGCGTATGCTCATATCTTTAGAATTACGTACAACTTAGGTTATCCCTAACCCAAAAACTACCAAACTAAAATAATCAGTGCGAGAAAAATAGAAAAAGGAAAAGACAGGAGCAAAGCGTGCCAAGTTAAAGACGAAGCTAAGGACGAAAGAGGGAGAGCTGTTGAAGGGTTGCGGTTGTTGAAGGGTTCAGCCATAATTTCATAAATTTCAGTGGAATCAGCAGAGTCAACCAATTTATCCATTTCAGCCAGAATTTCATAAATTTCAGCAGCATCAGCCGATTCAACCGATTTTGATATTGCTAAACGAGCTCTAAGGATGTTTTTACTTGGATTGTAATTTGCTGGTCTGGTCTGGTCTGGTTTCTTTTTATTTTTATAACTACCCAAGTCTGGTCTGATCTGGTTTGGCCTGGTCTGGTTTGGGACAAATTAAAGTCCAAATAAAAACATCCTAAATGTGTTTATACGATAAAAAGCTTGCTTTAATGGTTCATATACTCCATCCATCCCATAAAATAGTTCCCGCATTGACTTGGATCGGAGTTTAAGAAAGTGGAAATAAAGTGGAAATGTATGATTGTAGTTGAGTAAGAAAAAGGTAAATGAATGTTAACCACACAAAACTTTTCAAAAAAGGGAAATGTGAACTATTTTTTGGGATAACCCAAAAAGAAAACCGGGAAGTATTTTGCGGGACGGAGGGAGTATTATCAATAATTTGTCATTTTGTCTAATGTAATTTACATGTTATCATTATACGAATAATATTAAAGAGCAACGTGGTGTGGCCCAGGAACCTAACCGTACGGTCCTTATTTTTACTTAGAGTATGTATCAGTTAAATTTGATTAGTCCGTACTTAGAGCCTCGATATGGTTGTACCTAAGTTTGGGATAAGAGAAGGTGATACGGTTATTAATAAAAGTGTGTTTATGTGGTTGATATTGAATTGATAAAGTAAGAATAAAGTAGGAATGATTTAGAACCACACAAACTTTACCAAATAAGGTATGAGACAATCTTAGTAGGACGGATTGAAATGATAAAATAGGAAAATCATAGCAGGACAGAGGGAGTAGTATATAATGAAAATAAAAGTAGTGGACAAAAATGTGGTTCAGGACTTCAGATAACTTTAGTGACTATAATGTATTCAAATGTTAAATCATAGTGGCTATAAAACTTACATATGTAGTAACTTATAGTCACATTTTTGTCGATATATTTTTTATAGTAATATTTTCGGAAAACCACTTGATTTGGTAGGTTTTAATTTCCTAAGCTGGAAGCTATAAACCAAATTTCCTAGAGTTGGGTGGTTTTTGGTTTACTTCTATTCAATTTCGGCGGATTCAATTTTGATCGATCGACTTTTGTTTGTTTCGATTTATCATTTTTAGCTCTAGTGAAAAGCATATTGCACCAAAGGTTTTACAATTACACGGACATTCTCATACATTTAAAAGCGAATTAATGGTCATGCAATAGGGGCAAAGAACTTATTACATTTATCTCTTATTCAAATCCGTTCTTTTGATATGATTGATCAGATTATATCCTTGAAACTTTTAGAGAGTAAAGAGGGGAATGAAGATGATGATGAGCATGGTACGGCCAATTCATATGGAAAAGAAACACAATGTAAAAAGCAAAGAGATGTAATTATTCCATGCCCAAGATGCAAGAGCAAGTTCACCAAATTTTGTTACTACAACAATTACAATGTGAATCAGCCTCGCCATTTCTGCAAGAACTGCCAGAGATACTGGACTGCTGGAGGCTCAATGCGGAACGTCCCCGTTGGTTCCGGTCGTCGCAAAAGCAAATCTTCTTCTTCTTCTGAGTTTCTTCATGGCATTATGCATTCAGAACAGCCCTTTCATGGCCAGTTTTTCTATGGCTCTCCAATTCATCAACTCGTTCTTGCACCCTCCAATGGCTTGGTGATGGGCCATCCCTGCTGGATCTCTGCTCCAACTTCTATGGCAATGGAAAGACATTATTGTTATGGGCCCAAAGGAGATGACACTTTAGGATTGATCAAGAGAGAAAGTACATATTAGGACCACAAAGATCACCTCAACTTCACGTTACTATGATATTGTAGGCTTTGGGCTAAGCCCATACATATTTGTAAACTTGCAATAATAAAAGTTTGTGGGTTGTTTATGTGCTTCTTCATAGGTAAACTTATTTACGATCACCATATTACTATCTACCAACAAATTAACTTTTTTTATATAGTAATCTACCACAGGGCCGGCCCCGACATGTAGAAGGCCCCGTGCAAAATTGAATATGAAGCCTCAAGTATAAAACACTATATTAATACGTCCACCGATTTTAAATAATAGTCTCCTTAGATTTTTTGTGGGTTTAAAGAAGAAAATAGTAGGTGTAGTATAGAGGTGTAAGGTAAATGGAAAAGTAGAAAAGAGAATATATTAAGAAAAGTAAAGTAATGACAAAGTATGAAAATGAAAGTAGTTACAAGCTCGTTCCAAACTGTACGAGGGCTTTGGGCTAATTACTGTAACTAGGCCTTGTGAAATAAAGAATTACACAATTGTAATTAACAATTGCATTTTAATTACATATAAATATTACTATTTAATGATTGTATTTAAAGAAGTACTAAGATAGGAATTTTTTAATCAAATAAATAACGATTTATTATACTATACGAAGTATATATAGACTATATTTAAAATTTTGGGCCTTCTGAAATCGAGAGGTCTTGTGCGGTAACACTTCTTGCACGCCCTCATCTACGGCCCTGATCTACCATAACTAACTTGAATACAACATACACCAACTACCTTGTGGTCGGATGACATTAACAAGGATGTTGGCCATCAAGGATGTCGCAGGTTCGAGTCTCATCTCAATCAAGAATGTTGGCATTAACAAGAGCAGATATTATAATAGAAGTAAAAATAGTGTATAATTAAAAAAAATGGAGTATTATATTTTCCCCATTAATAGGATTACATTACCGTCACCTGGAATGTAGATTAGTTAGCACCTAGGTGAATTAGTTAGCCCCTGGGGCATGCATCTAGAATTCTAGATTAGCCAAACATTTTTTTTTTGCTTTTTTATTTTAACTTTTAAAAATTGCTCAATATATGACTAAAACATACACAAAGAATAAGTTGATTTAAATTTCCCAAACTATGAGTGAATGAGTCCTGTTTTGATAAAAAAAAAATGATAATCCTACTAATGAACTTTATTTATCATAGTTTTAGTCTTATTTAGATAATTTTCTCTTAAGTTTTATAAGATATGTGTGTTACCTTTAATTTTAACAACGGATATGAGGTAATCTACTAACCGTAGATTAAGATAATCTTTAACTATACCTATACATGTTTGTATATAATCTTAAATGTTATTATTATTATTTAATTATTTTATAAAATAATTGAAATGATCATCTATAGTAAAATAAATCAATTTAACCAAAATGCAATTTTGAAATTACTTATTTACTTAATACACAATTCAACGCACGAAATCAAAATAGTTTTTTTAAAATAAAGATTAGGGGTTGTCAAACAAACTAGATCTATATATTTACTATCCTTATTGGTATGCAATGTTGTAATGATACTAGGGATAGAAAAACGGGTACAAGAACTTACCGCAGATCAAACTGTGTAAAGGCCACTCTTGGTGTACACAATATGCACACAAAATGTGTATATTGCCTGTTTACACAGACAATTAAGGGGCAGGGCCGTCTAATGAATTTGGAGGCCCCAGTTCGACATAGCAAATTGAGGCCCCCTAAAACAATAAAATATAACAAATTTAACAATGAAATAAAAAAAAAAGTCAATGAAATATAAGTTTTATATACTCCATAATGTTTTAGGAGTAAAAAAAGTCCTACCCAAGCACATTCCTACGTACATAAGTACTCGCCATTGGGAATTTGGAAAGTACACTATAGTTAAACTAATTAATTGTACAAAAAATGTTAAACTAATTAAGTAATTATTATGTAACTGCTTCAAAAAAATGTACGGTTATGTAAAAACAATGTTCCTTTTTTCAATTTATAAAAACTAAAAGTTATACATGTTTTAGAATTTGAAATAATACACAATATCTAGAAAAAATCAACCTACAGGCTATAGTTAAATTTGGAGGCCCCCTATAAACCTGGACCCCGGTGCGAAGCACCTATTGCACATCCTAAAAGACGGCTCTGTTAAGGGGGTTTTGACATCAAATCCTACCCCTTTGTGTACAACTCATGTACACTAAACATTTTTCAACCGTGTAATATAGTTTTAGGGTGAGTTAGGACTGGGGTCCCGATTTTAGAAAAACTAAATGGGGCGGGGCAGGTGAGTCTTAAAAACAAGACTTAGGAGGCGTTTACTTCGCTGCTAAAGTCACAGTTAGGTTAGTAAAACAGGTGAAGTAAACACGCACGCTGCTTAAAAAGCCGCTTACTAACCGAAATAGGTGCTTAAAGTGCCGCTTACTAAGCCTACCACACCCCCATGTATTAATTAAGCGGCACTTTAAGCTTTTTCAGTTTCCGAATTTACCCCTTGCCCTTACCCTATTGTTACCCCTGCCCCACCTACCTACCGATCCCACCTTGACCCCAACCCCACCTACCCCACCCCTACCCTACCCCGACCCCACCCCACCCCTACCCTACCTAACCGACCCCCACCCTACCCTTACCCTTACCCCACATACCCCACCCCTACCCCTACCTTACCTACCCCACCCCTACCCTACCTAACCGACCCCCACCCTACCCTTACCCCACCTACCCGACACCACCTTACCCCTACCCTACCCCATCCTACCCCTACCCGACCCCACCCCTACCCTACCTACCCGACCACACACCTACCCCACCCTTACCCACCTACCCTACCCCACCCTACTCCTACCCTATCCGACCTCACCCTACCCTGACCCTACCCCATACCCCGCCTGAACCCCACCCTACCACTACCCCACCTACCCAACCCCACCCCTACCTTACCTACCCCGACCCACCCTACCACTACCTGACCGCAGTCACCCCACCTACCCCATCCCACCATATACCCCAACCCCACCCCTTACCCTACCCTATACCTAGGGTGGTGGGGTCGGAGTGGGGCCAATGTGATAGAGGCGCTAGGGGCAGAGTAGGTGCAGTGGGGTCGGGGGTAAGGGTCGGGGTAGGGTTGTGGCAGAGTGGGGTCGGGTAGGGTAGGGGTAGGGGTAGGGTGGGATCGGGTAGGGTAGTGGTAATCGGGGTAAGGTAGGGTAGGGGTAGGGGCGGGTTTGGGGTCAGGGTGGGGTCGATGCGGTAAGGGCCTATGGGGGTAGGGGCCTTATGGGGTCGGGGGTAGGGTCGCGGTAGGGTGGGGATGGGTAGGGTGGGGTCGGGTAGGGGTAGGGTCGGGTAGGTAGGGTAGGGGTAGGGGGTAGGGGTGGGGTCAGAGTAAGGTAGGTAAGGGGTTAGGGGGTATGGGTACACATTTATATTATATACTTGTGTTCATGAATGTTTGTGTGTATATATATGTATAGGGTTATTTTGGACATTTTAATGTTAAGCGGTGTTTTAAACCGCTTGAAGTAAACACGTTCTTACAACATTGTTTATTTTATGCGCCGCTTATTAACACGGGTCTTAATAAGCACCGTTTAATAACCGGTGAAGTAAACGCCCCCTTAAAATGCGGGAAAATGGGTACTTGGACCAACATGTATTAATAACTCCCCCGTCCTGGAAACAAGTTCCTGGGTTGACTTTCACACATTTTAAGGAAACAAAGTTACTGAGGGTTAAATTTTACTGTTTTGACACTGTTTCAACACTGTTTTGATGTAGCTCATTTGCCAAATAAGGAAATGGGAAGTTTATTTTGGGACATCCAAATAAGGAAAGTGAAAACTTATTTCCGGGACGGAGGTATAGTAGTATCATATTAAGAAAAACTACTATACTGTTTAAATAATTTTATATAACTGTTTTTGTAATTTTATATAACTGTTTGTATAATTTTATATAACTGTACTGTGTATTTTTGTACTAAGAAAAACTATTATATTTAATATACTAACAACACATGGAAGTTTTTCATGTTCTTATATCTTAGATAAAGAATCTCAGTTAAAAAAACTCGTAGGTCTATTCGACATAGTTACAACTTACAAATTAAAGTCCACATCTACTCCTAAATCTTTATCTCCGATTCCCCATTCCAAATACATCAAATACCCTGTATTTAGTTTTTTTTATAAAGACACTTATAAAGGTGCGGCTTATTCATTTAATTATTACTACCTTCGTTCCAAATTGTTTTGCAAAATCACAATTTTTAGTCAACTAATGTAAAAAATAAATCCTTCCTGTTGATAATTAATTCAATTTTAATAATTATAATCTACATATTCAGAAAATATATTAAAATCTCTATAAAACTGCAAAATCCAAACTAAAATTTAATTATGAATTGATATCCTAACGAATTGAACAGAATGAATTTGTTTAACAAAAAATGTCAACTAGCTTTTCAAATCAATTTAGGATAGGGAGTAATTTTTCTTAAACTTTAATATTTATTAAGATTTAAATTGTTCTCTTAGACATACATACATATTGCATAGTAAGTAGTGAGACACTGTGTTAAATAATTTGAATTTGTATTTTGAATTTTTACTATTATATGTTAACATTCATATTTATTTAGTTCGAGTTTATTATTATTTACTAGTTATTTTGCTCGCGTAGCAAATCCAGATCCCGAACCAAAATACCGAATTACCTCGTTTGAAATGGGATGAGCATGGTTCGATTTTTATTTGAGTTTTTTCCTAAAATATTACTAAGAAAAAGGTCATGGACAAAAATGTGATTTAGTAACTTTTAGTAACTATAATTGTGTTCAAAGTTTTTATAGCAGTCATGATATCATAGTAACTTTAAATACAATTATAATTACTAAAAGTTACCAAGTCACATTTTGTTCATCACTTTCTTAAGAGTAATATTAGTGGAATTTTTTCTTTTTATTTTGAGCTTCATGTACTTGTATTGAATTGACATTCTTGAACATTTATAAATTGCTCAAACCTACTCGGGTATCCAGCATTTATAGCCTTAAAAACGGTACTCCGGTGTAGTAGTCCGGCAGAAGCCAAAAGATGTAAAGTGGAATAACGTGGAATGCAACGACATATGTGGCAGAAATTCATGTTCACAACGTTAATTTTTATTTTATCCAAAAAAAAAAAAAAGAAATTCATGTTCACCGCGTGCACAGTGCTCTGAATAGTTTACTGTCTGCTGCTCCTTCAGTTGTACTCCCTCTGGTTCTTTTTAAACTTCATGGTTTGACTTCACAGTTATTAAGGAAATAAAGTTGACTTTACTGTAGAGTACACTGTTGAGACACTGTTTGGCACTGTTGAGACACTATTTGGCACTGTTGAGACACTGTTTGACACTGTTTAGCACTGTTTTGATGTAGATTTCTTTGCCAAATAAGGAAATAAGGAAGTGTGAAGTTTATTTTGAACCGTCCCAAAAAGGAAAGTGTGAAGTTTATTTAGAACCGGAGGGAGTACCAGTAATGCACAGTTTGCAATTCTGCATACAACAGACATACAAGTATAGCGAATCCATTCTTTATTTTCCAGTTTTAGTTAGGGATGCACCCATGTCGGGTCGGCCCGGGCTCGGCAGTGGTACTAAAACTGGAAAATTGGAGCCACGTACCGGGGTCGGATCGGACCCAAATAGTACCGGGGCCGGGTCGGTACCCACCCATTTAATTAAAAAAATTAAAAAGGCTTTGATATTGAATTGATAAAGTATGAATAAAATAAGAATGAATTGTAGTCACTCAAATATTACCAAATATGATATGAGAGTATAAGCCATACTTAATGAGACAGACGAAAAGGTAAAATAAGATAAAGTTAGGAGAACGGAGGAGTATTTCTTTTGAGATGTTTTTTATTACTCGTTTTCTCTTCCATTTTAATAAGATATTTCGATGAAAATACTTTTATATCATTGCTTTTATTACTCTTACATTGTTTACTTTTACAAAAAACTTTCTCTATCATACTTTTTCATTACTTACTCTTCTCAAAATACTCTTGTCAAATCAGATTAGCAAAATATAGACTAGATCAATCAAGATTGGAAAAATCCTGAAAAATTAAGCCCAAATCTCAGAAATTCAGATAAAAACATTGAGATTAAGGTCTGTTGAGTTTAATCCAACACGATAGAGTAAATATAGATATAATATAGCATGAATGCCCTGTTTTTACGTGGAAACTCGAAAGGGAGAAAACCATGAGACTTTTTAGGCTAATGTCCAAGCTCTCTCTTTCTCAGTAGGACTCTCCTCACCATTACAATGTACAAAAGCTCCCATTAATAAGTATTGAAGCTAGCTAACTAGAGAAGAGGGAGAAGAAGCTAAAAAGGGGATCCTTTACATGGAGGGAAAACCTCCAATTTATACGGGAAAATGGTAAAGGGTGCTCTCCACTTTAATGGGCCGAAAGGGCCAAGGTGGGCCTGCCGAGCTAGAGAGGGCCGGATGGCCGAAATGGGCCTAGTTGCTCGGCCTCCGTACTGAGTAATGTCTTGGACTCCTGAACAGTAATAGGTCAGGATAATATATCCCAACAAGGTCTATGTGTCAATTGTGCGCTTGTATTTGCAAGAACACTTCAGACTTTCCGGATGACACTTCATACCTGATGACACTCCAACACTTACTTTCCATACCGGACATGGAAACAAAAGTGGTGATGGTGTTAGAGCCGTTAAAAAAATTCAATTTGATCCTCTCGATTAGAGTAATTCGAAGTTTGTTCCGCCTTTGAGAATATGGACTAGTCAACGGAGCAGTAATAGCAAGCAGGCCAGATCTTCTCGAAAAGTAGACTGGATTTGGTTGTCCTTTCATGGAGTGTCTCTGCTCTTTGTAGGTAACAACAGAATTAATGGGTCACGGGCCTTAACTCTCAACTCCCCCCTCATCTCGGGCTTCGTGAAGGCTGGTCTCAACTTTAAAATCAAAGCAACGATTTTGAACGGAGTTTGGCGCGTATAAAAGTCGAGACAAATATTTTTACTGTGTTTGGGGATTTCAAGGAGGTGATCATTTTTGAATTTACGCATTTAATCATTTTAATCCTTTTGAATCTACTTCTTTCGTCACAATATTACTCCGTATTTCATATTTTGACTTTACGCACATATTAAGAAAGTATTTCATATTTTGACTTTACGCACATATTAAGAAAGTAAGAAATGTATTACCTAAAATTGTATAGAATAGAATAGAGAGAAATTTAAGACAAATGTTTCAAAACAAACTCTTTGCCAAAAAGAGAAAGAGAAATTTAAATTGGGGCAAAAGAGAAATGAAAAAGTGAAGATAACATTAAGACAAAGAGAGCATCTTTTTTTTTACATTAAAGGGAGTTAATTCAATTAATAAAAAACGTTAGTTAACTAGTTTACAATGAAATCAAGCAGCATTAGATTATTATCTTTAGCACATGGCCTATAAAGAGCTGCCTTTGCTAAGGAATGAACAACACGGTTCATATATCACTTACACCAATTGACGGATAAATTTGGATCCTCTGGCTATATATGTCTAATATCATCAATGTATTTTGGGTAACCCGTAATGCGTGATGAGGATACTACCCAATGTATTTTGGTTAACATAAATCCTTAATTATATCATACTATAATGCCAAACAAAAAGATGTTATTGGGGTGTGCAAAAGGTTAAGAGTGAAGTTCGTATGCTCAACCACATGTGAAGCTGGACTAAAATAAAAATAAGTATAATTTGTTACATTATAGGTGAAATAAAGGCATCAAAGAGATAGTCAATTAGGACTTTGTCATAATCTGAAATTTCGCACAATGAGAGATTAAAGGTTTTTTTACAATGCATTCATAATTTATAGAGTTTGGGATGCAAAGACTTATTTCATACTGCTTTTGCCCCTAAATTGCACTCCCTTTGACATTTGTTACACTATTAAGAAAATGAAATTGTATGGTCAAAATTTATATTGAAAGGAAAAGATATGAGAACAAATACAAATTTCATTAATGGAAAGAGAAGATTATTTTTACTGGTTAAAAAAGTGATATGTTAATTTGAGCGTATTGGGATTACATATTTGAAAGTCCACAATGTCTATGTTTAACCAACCCTATATGTTATTGTTTTCACTCCAACTCCACAAACTTAAAGTGCATTTTAAACCAAAAAAACAGGTCTTAAATAGTCATAATATTGAAAATCAAGTAATGGTAATAGATTAGTTTTTAGAAAGGGGCCAAGTGTGTATTGAGGCCCGTAAACTTCATGTAACACGAAAGCATGACCTTAACATATTACATAGCTGAAGGTTAAGCTTCTATAACCCAAATTTACGTATTTAAAGCAAGCGTGAGTTTGATTGTCCTTGTGTGCAACTATTCTAGCAATCTAGCCAAGAAAAGGTTTACGGACATAGCTCTCTGTAAACGATATTTTTTTTTTTGCGAGAAATCTGTAAACGATATTTTGAGATTGATTCAGCTTTGAACAATGATATTTCAAGGAAAAGCTTCGTTAATCAAGATATTTTAACAATTATAAACTTGATTATGCATACTTTTGTTTTAAAACGATGAGTGTTTTAATTTATAATTATCCAAATGCTCCAAGATCTAGACGTGCAACCAGAATATGTATAAGATCAATTCAAATTCAATATGAGTGGCTTGATTTCTGGAAATAATATTCAATCCACACACTTGGAGTAACCAAGCCAAAATTGGACTTTACCCCGTCCGACAATTGACTACCTGAGTCTAGGGGTGGGCAAAAATACCGAAATATCGGTATACCGCACTTACCGTACCGAAAAATACCGGAAAATACCGAAATATTGGTATACCATCATTTTCGGTACGGTATCTTACCGTACCGATCTATTTCGGTACGGTAATGGTAAATGTTTTCAAATACCGCGGTATACCGGTATAATACCGTACCGACTCTCTACTCAACAATTACTTTTAATTCTAATATATTGCAGAAATCCATTACAATTTTAAAGCCCAAAATTAATACTTATGTTGGTTACAAATACAAAAATACAAAAATAAAGGTCCAATTTCTCAAACCCACTATAACCTTATAGGCTTCTACTTCGCTAACCTTAATGACTAATGAGTAATGTACAAATGTCAAGAAACAAGTCCATCCTGTTCCAAGAGCTTGCAAGTCGTGATGGCTGAGCCGCTAAGTAGCTGACGAGTGAAGAGAGATACACTTATGTGACAAGTGTATTTACATAGGGATTCCACGAGTCGAGACACACAACTTTGTCCGAAAGTCTTATTCAATTTTTAAAAAATTATAAAAATGACCGAATACACAATATCATATTAGGAATAAATGATTTTATATCCATATTGTTTGAATAGTTTTATTTTTTTTGTTAGAGATCACTATTGATTTAATTATATCTATATTGTTTAAGTTATTTTAGGAGAATGTGTAACTTTTTAATATGTGGCATGTTGAACTCCTTAAATATACTAATAATAGTTATTCTTCAATATTGAATTGACATCAATAGATTATTAATTGTATTTCGTAACATTTTAATAATAGATTTAATATGTCGCTAGTAATAACGATTTAGTATATTTCGTTAGTCAATGATAATTTTTTGTATTGGGAGACATGCACGGTAATTTACCGATACCGTACCGTTACCGAACCGAAACTTCGGTATACCGAAATGCGGTATACCGAAACTTCGGTAAGGTAAAGGTATGCAAATTTTGCATACCGAAAGTTTTGGTATGGCAAAGGTATGAGAAAAAATATAAGGTATACCGTACCGAACCACCCCTACCTGAGTCTATCTCACTCTCCCGTTGAAAAAAAGGAAAAATGGACAAAAATAATTCCAAACTATTAGCCTTTGCTTAAAATAATCCAAAGTATAAATTATCTTAAAATAGTCTCAACTATTGAAAAATCTTCTCAAAATAATCTGTTGACTTATAATTATATGCAAATATCTTATACTAGTAATATTTATGAGTAAGTGGGGTATTTTAAGCAGATTTTTCAATAGTTGGGATTATTTTGAGATAATTGATACTTTGGATTATTTCAAGCAAATCACTGATAGTTGAGATTATTCTTGTCAATTATTGCTGAAAAAATTGTGAGTCCGCTGGGGCAAGTATTCAAGATTTGGAGTAAGTTTCTCGGATCTAGAGCGTTTGCCTTGGTTTAGAGTACGTAGAATGTTCGGCTCTTCACGGCCGGATAAAAAAATCAAGGGCGAGAGATCATGGGGTCCACCACTTCATCCATTTTGAGGTCCTCATAGTTGCTACTCCTATGGCATAGAATCCCTATCCAAGTTTTTTCCCGTAAGAAAATTTTATCAAAATCTTATTGTAGGTAGACAAATATGAATACATGCGTTGAAGACAAGATCAGGACAGTAAAACATTAAAATGGATCTGCTTTACTTTCTGAATAAAACAGGCCATGTTTGTTCAAGAATTTGCTAAAGCAATTTGGTCCACCCAGATCGAGCACTGTAAATATCTCCTTAATGGGTCCATCCAAACTACTCTCAAAACACGTACACGAGTACACGACTACACGAACATCTGTATCATACTCCCCCAATCCCGCAATAAATTTCACATTTTTCTTTTTGGGCAGTCCCGAAAATTAACTTCACATTTCAAAACTTTCCTTATTTGGCAAATTATCTACATCAAAACAGTGTCAAACACTGCCAAACAGTGTCAGGCAGTGTCCAAACAGTGTTTGAACAGTGCAAAACAGTGCACTTTACAGTAAAGTCAAATTTATTTTCTAAAACTGTTTGAAATCAAACCGAGAAGTTTATTGCGGGACGGAGGGAGTATCATGAAGCTTCATTTTTCTTTTGAGTTCTTCTACTTGGTGTACCCACTTTAGTACACACTTTTGTATATTGCGTGTGTACACACAATTATGAGACAAATGTTGTCTTCTTCTTAACAAACTGCATGTGTACACATGCAAAATAAGGAGGATGGGTACAAAAAGTAAGTACAAACAGGGATGGATTTAGGGGGGGCGCGGGGGCGACCGCCCCCCTTGGACTTTCAAAATTTTCTACCATATATGTAATATTTTTATAAAAGTTTCATAATTTAATTAGATTCGCCCCCCTTAGCTTTTAATTTTCAAAATTAATATATAAGTGTTACATAATGTAATACTTAATTGAAGATTTAAAAGAAGGAACATCTAAAATAATTTACATAACTTAAACAAATAAACAATAGAATAACTCGTTGTTTAAGATTTAGGATACTTATTATATAAGAATTCCTAGTTTTGTAATGTTTAATTATCTTTATTAGATAACAAGTACTCGGTTTTGTAAAATATATATCAAACAATATTAAATATCAGACACACTAATTACACAGTTTTTGGATCACATGAAATGAATCCAAAATATAAATGTTTATTGACATTGAATTACATAATTCATTTACTTCTTGCTTTCTAAAAATAATTTATTGCATAGATAATAAACATTAAATTATTTAGCATTAATACAAATATTAAAATATAATACGCACCATATATATGTGTGTGTATGTGATGCATATTATTCTAAAAATAATAATATTAAGAAAACTTCTAATGAGTCATGAATCACGAACACCCTCCTTGGTGGCCAGACAAAAATTACAATTCAATAATAACTGATTCATGAGGTTTAACAATGTAGAACACTAGTACAAAAAAGGGTTTTTACATCACCTTATCTACATGTGTTATTCTAAAACACATGTGGAATAAAAAAAACGGGGTAAATTGTATAATTTGTATAAATATTTCCACATCAATTTTATTGATAGCCGATGTCAAATAGAAAAACGGGGTACATTTCGATTTTTTTTGAAATGTTCTACAACGGTGTTATTTGGAACCGATGTTAATATGAAAACGGGGTACTTTTCAGAATTTACGAAAATTTAATTGACATCGGTGTTAACTGATTTAGAAAACAATTAAAAAAATCGTTAAGTTAAATCAGATGAGTATAATTGATCTCGAATTCTCGACACAGGTTTAAAGGATTTGTCGCCGCTTACAACCCCTCGTTTGAAACCTAGCCGACTTAGCAGCAGGCAGCGAGTGACATAGTAGTTGGACTCGGCGTACGACTGTCGCGGCTTTGACGAGACTCCGGCGTCCAGTGCAGGTCCTGACCTTCAGCGCTCCAGTGACCGGAGCAGATCGCACCTTTGTCGTCAGACGGCGTTCGAACGAGCAGAGCAAGCGGACGGCGTTCGAACGAGCAGAGCAAGCGGACGGCGTTCAAACGAGCAGAGCAAGCGGACGGCGTTCAAACGAGCAGAGCAAGCGGCCGGCGTTCGAGCGAGAAGAGCAGGTCCGACGGTGTCGGTGGAATCGTCCAGTGGCGTCGGTGGAGTCGTCCAGAGCTAATGTCATCCACGCAGTTCATTGACCTCCTGGTTTATTGAGATCTTGATATTTTGACTTTCACGTAAGCTTCTACATAACATCTTAATTCTATAATGTCTTTTCATTATTCTTTTATGGTGTTTGTTAAAGTGCAATTTATTGAAGTGTTTGCATAAATTTGACATCGCCCGTGCTGTGCTGGACTGATGTAGCAGGAAGATTTTGGGAGGTGAATCTGGTTCTCTTTGCAGATCATATTGTGTATAAATATCTATCTATATTTTTATTTCGTATTATTTATTCTAAAGCAGATAGAACTGTATCTCAGTTTGCTAATTGGATCACTTAGTTAGAGGATTTGGACGTGCTTTGAATTATCTTCTACACACTTTTTTGTTTTCTGAAGCTAGTTTTATCTAATTTGAGTTTTGATTTGGATGAATGTCACATACTGTGAGAGTGTGAGTGCCTATTTGTTCATTCTGAGTGAGAGTGGAGGTTACTGTTAAGTTCCATTAATTTGAATGTTTAGGGGGGTTGCTTTTCAGTTTATGTAGATACTGGGTGGGGAAGATAACTTGTAATAGGCTTTTTTTTAGTTTTGGTTTCAATTACCCTTTTCTTGATGGTTGTGTCTGCTTATTTCAACATCTAGTACTTGTTTTATCAGTGGATTAATATAATGAACAAGTCCGATAAATATATAAAGAACAAAATGACATTTTATGGGAGCAAACTAGGTGCTTGCAAATTGAGTCAGTGCCAAGAACAACTAAACAACAAGTTCATTTTCTGGCCAGCAGTTTGAGTCACCGAGCTTCGCTGCTTCGAGCAGTTCGGCGGCCACATTCCTCACCTCTAAAACCACGAGCAATCTATGACACCTAAAAGATTGGGAACCCAGCCGCCCTTTATCGTATAGGTCAAACACAGGTTAGCGGTATCCATGTATCTAGGATTTATAAGATACTTTTTTCTTTTCAATCTTCTCCATAATTACAAATTTTGGGCTGGAAATTTATTGATTCATTAACCATGATATTGTGGTCAATTTATCAATTTATAAATAGTGTCTCTATTTTTTTTCATTTTTTCGTTCCTTCAATCTGTCTATTTGTCAAAGTAGAAGCATTTATTTTTATTATTTGAGTATATTGTATTGTTACCCTCATTTTATTGTGTTTCATTTCATTCCTCATTTCAAGATCATGATTCTTCTATTTGACATAGTAATTTTTTTGTTGTTCGCTAGTGCTTATATTTCATTTGCTTAGTATTACTTTTGCAGGTTATGTTTTTTTTTGTCTCAAGAATATATTGACAGTGACATCAAAACAGGAAGCAACCTCAATGTCCTCCAGTCTTAATGAGGCATTAAAATCACTTACTCTTTTGACTAAATTTACAGAGGGTATGTATATCCATATATCTTATTTGGATTTTTTATGTTGTCCATTGACCATCTCAACTTCTTAAATATATAAAGCTATAGTTAACTTTTTACTATTACTGATATGACATATGTTTTTCCTGATTGCATGGCTAAAAAGAAATTCTAGCAACTTCTCCTGATATTCTTGTGTGCGGTATTCTTGTGTGCGGTCTGCTTACATGTGTTTTATATCTGAATGTGTTTGCAAGATATTCCCCATGCCATGTGTTATTGGCAGAAAATGACACCATCTTGTCCAATCAAACATTTATAAGGTACATAAAAAAATGCATTTTCTTATGCAGAGTTCAAAGATGATGTGGCAAGCCTTTCAAATATAAGTTCTTGATAGCCCTAAATCACTTAAATAAGCTTGTCAATAAAAAAAAAACCAAGGCTTAAACTTGTTACTTCCATCCATCAGATCACCAAGTGACAATCCTAGGAAGTCAAATGTTCCTACTTCATTCATCTTAACGACCTTTTTTTAAAGATAAGTCATGGAAGGAGAAATTCCCTACCAATACTATCTGTGTGAAAGGAGTAGTTTGATGAGTAGTTCTCCATCCCCACATAACCTGCTTGAACACTTTTGAAGCTGGGAACTTCATGATCTCTACATGTTAACAATAATTATTTTCTCTCGTTGTATTATATTAGGTATGAAAATGTTCCTTTTTGTCTTTCATCTGAATATGTGCTTGTTTCTAGTTTTGATGCCGATAGTATTGAGTAGAGTTTAACAAGACTGGCCACCATTTGGAATCGCTAATGCTATTGACCTTGCTCATAGATTCCTTCCCAAACTTCAAGGTTTGAACTGTAAGTAAATAATTTTGAGTGGTATTTATTACTTTGAGCTTCAATATTTTATTTAATCACGAGATATAATGATATACATTCCATAATGATAAATAAGTAAAAGTCACTCTGAAGTGCTAATATACTGCCATTTTTTCCCAGGCAAGCTGATGGTTGTAACATTTCGTGCATACTCCAAGCACCAGATGACCATGATTCTTTACATTTCGTTCATTAGCAGTAACTATCATATACTTTTCCTTGTCCCAATTCAATTTTAGTATATATGGCGCCATATTTACTTTCAATATAATTTGCTTCGTAATGTTATGTTTTTTCTTTGTAGAGATCTGTCAATCTGGAACTACTCTCTTCTGAGGAGATTGACTGAACACGAACTTGTTGTGTATTATTGTTCCTAGAAACAACGCTTTCCTTCAAAGGCATGGCAAGAACTTTTTTCACATGTTCAAGTTTTGTAGTTATGCCATTTAGGTGATTTAGTATGTATTTCAATGTATTGATACGTTTATAATCAAGACTATTGTAACTTTTGATTTGTAGACAATACTGAGCGGCTGACTTAACTCCAGCACTTAAAGCTTATTAGAACTTTTGTAAACTTATTACACTTATTGAGAAAATGTGTGCAATGTGTACATATGTGGTTATAGTTTATTGCAACATTAAATTTATTGAAAACTAGTGGTTTATTGCTTTTAATTGAAACAAATGCTCGGTTGTATATAGTGTGATCACAGAATGACAAAAATAGAATTTAAACATTTCACATCGGTTATCACTAAAACTGATGTCACATCTCTTTTACATCGGTCAAAACCGATGTTGTATCTAATGGGTAACGACTATTTTACGCCTTTTCTAAATCGGTTATGGCTTAAACCGATGTGAAATCTTTAACATCGGTCAAAACCGATGTCATATGTACTTTGGAGTGGCAAAGTTAGTAGATTTTCTAAATCGGTTATAGGAACAACCGATGTTAAAAAGATTTGACATCGGTTATAGAACCGATGTGAAAAATCTCTACTTTTCACATGAGCTGGAACCACATCGGTTGTTTAACCGATGTGAAAAGCCTTTTTTGACCGATGTGAAAAGCCTTTTTTGTACTAGTGGAAGTTATTAAAAATGTATTGGTTGATGTCTTTGTCATCGTCTAATTTGAACTTAGAATGTATTACGTAATAGATTTAAATGTCGTTGGGAATGTGTATGTATTAATGTCATTTTTTGAATAAAAATAGCCGCATAGCCCTACAGTAGCGGAAAAAATTCGCTCCGCTACACTAGGGAAAAAAATTTCGCCCCACTACACTAACAAAATTTTTTTCGCCCCCTACACTAACGAAAAATTTTGCCCCCCTTGAATCAAAATCCTGGATCCGTCCCTGAGTACAAACATATTTTTTCTTTTTATTTTTTCTTTTTACGGTGTAATATTAGCTCCCACAAATATATTTCAGTGGAGTAACATTGTTACGGAGCACGTGAGTACTATATTTTCTCTGAAAAATGCTTGGTGTGGGGTTCTTTGTGTACACTTTTGACACACTTATTTATATCATAATGAAACATATAATTACTTTTTTATTACAAATATGATCATTAAAAAAATGGGGGTTTTTTCCAAAAATAATACTAAAACAAATCTCATTGACAAAATTAAGACTACCAAATCGTGACCAATCCGACCGTGACTACCAAATCGTGACCAATCCGACCGTGATCAACCCAATCGTGACCAATCCGACCGTGACTACCAAATCGTGACCAATCCGACCGTGTCAACCCAATCATGACCAATCCACTCGTGACTAATCCGATCGTGACCAACCCAATCGTGACCAATTCGACCGTTGACCAATTCGACTATTGACCAATTCGACTGTTGACCAATCTGACCATGACCACCACCCTCGACCAACGCCCCGCTCCCGACCACTGCCCATCCTGGTGACAACTGACCCCAGCCCCCTCCCTTGAACCAGCTCTGCCACTGCACTAGGCCCCTCCACTGCACCGAACCCCTCCCCTGTACAAGCCCCCTCCACTGCTTCAGCCCCAGTCTCCAGGCCTAAGCACCCCTCCGACGAGCGGCCATCAGGATGCTCCACACCTTGCAAGACGAAGAAGATGACGGATCTTTGTTGTTCGAGAAAAGAAACAAGAAGAAGATGATAGATATGCACTCGATCTGTGATGGCGGAGGCACAGTTGCTCGGAGACGACAGAGGCGCAGTTGCTCGGTGACTGAGACGATAGCCTTTGCTCAACGACGGAGACAATAGCCTGATTTGTGCGAGGGAGAAGACAACTTGAAATGGCGGTGCGAACATTTCCTTTGGTGCGAAGAGAAGGTCTCCACGATGCTGCGATGAAGCAGTTCGTCTCGTTTATGTCATTTTCATATCTGGTGCTATTTTTGTCTAGTCAAAAGTTCCAAGTCTTATTTTTGACATTATTTCTAAAAAATAACTAGTGTCAAACACTTTGTGGTTCATGATATCATGGTGATATTCTCATGCAAAGGATCACAAGTTAGAAATTCATTTCAATTAAAAATATTGAAATTTAACTGTTTTTGGAAATTTAACTGAACATATACTCCCTCCGGTTCACAAAGATCTTTACACTTTGACTCCACGGTTTTTAAGGAAATAAATTTGATTTTATCGTAGAGTATACTGTTTGGCACTGTTTGACACTGTTTTGTGTAGATTTATTTGCCAAATATGGTAAATAAGGAAGTGTAAAATTTAATATGGGACGGCCCAAAAAGGAAAGTGTAAAGATTAATGTGAACCGGAGGGAGTATTATATACTTCGTATGTGCGAAAGTAGAGCCAAAATAACTAGTTATCAATCAATTCTTTATTTTGAACTTCCCGTGTTCCATTATAATTGTCTAATTTTTCTTTCCCCGTCTGCTCCACTAAATTTGTCTCAGACCAGTACCATATCTAATAATATTTGTGTGATTATTCTAAGAGTTTTTTATAAGAATAATACTAAAATAAAATTTATTTACATAAATATGACTATTCATTACTAAAACTTAATGCTATGGTAACTTAAGTTTAAAACTTGAACATGAATTACTATAGTTTCATTACTACTCTAGTAATGAATCATATTAATGTAAATCATATTTATTTTGGTCATATTTATGTAATTATTTCTTATTCTAATTATAATTTTTACTTCATTCACAATTTTTATTAAATACCGCAACATTCTTCTTTGTTTTAATTTTAGGAGGACCGAGCTACTATCATCTTTTGGAATTCGAGTCTCTGCTCGGACGACATCTTAATTCTTAATCAATGCGCAACGATCATTGTAACAAAACATATACCTCAAGGGCTCTTATCAGCTCCACCTATCATCCTCGTGTAGGGCTGCACAAGAATAACCTGAACCCACATAACCTGCCCGACCCAACCCTACCCGACCCTATTTAATCGGGTATTATATTTTTAAAAATATTCATGGGTTAAATATGTTTGAACCCACACCTAATGAGTAGGGTTGCGGAAAAAAAATCTCAAACCCGATAGTGCCCGACTCGGCCGAAGTTCATTTTACTATTATTATGTTACAACGTTTTCTTGGATAACTTCAATTTATGACCAATGTGCTCTGTGCTAGGACTATGATATTAGAATTATAATTAAACATTTATCATTTTGACTAGGTGATTATTATATATTTACGTTTCCTTCTAAATGAACTTCCTTTGCAGAAGGATGTTCTAATACTATTACTTAATATTTTTGCTTATAAAAGATATGAGTACTTGTATTTGTTTGTGTGATTTGGAAACAAGTTAATCAAGTTTTAAATTAGTTACATTAATTTCTCACATGAAAGATGCAACCCGAAGTGATTTTTTTCCCCAATACCTGACCCTACCCGACCCGTTCATGCATGCTTTACCAACTTATTTTACGTGCCGCGGGTTGGTTAATAGCTAACCCGAACAAATCGGGTAGGCCCAAAAAATATAGCAAACCCGACTCAACCCGCCCTATGTGCAGCCCTATCCTCGTGTCATCGTATGCGACTGCCGAGCACCTCGGCCAGTCGGCCATATGGCAAAGATCTCTATTTGAATTTTAGCAGGTTAAGTTATATGGTTTGCAATTATAAAGTATCATTGTCACTATATTATACATTAAGTTACTGCGTACAGGGGCGGAGTCAGAAAAATGACTCAGCGGGGTCGAAATCAAATTTACAGAATCAAAACGGTAGATTATTTTTAGACAATACCCAAATTGAATGTAGCTAAGATAAATGATAGTTTAAATGAAACTAATAGAGTATATGTAGTTAACATACTTCGTATATGTCACATATATTATAAACTTGTTTTATACGGATTGAGTTGAGTACCTCAAATGAGACCCATTGTCTTACCCTAGTATTCTATGGTTCTCTTTGATCTTACTCGATTTAGTATCAAGATTTCTTACTAGAAAAGAATCATTTATTGAGTAGGCACTCGTAGTAGTAAGATATGTTGTCTTTGCTCTGTCCCTAAGTCATGTCATGTAAGTAACGAGTGAATTACACGCTATTTTGTGAATATAATTAATATTACACATCACAATTTTACTAATTTCAAAATTAAATAGTGCTGATTTTGCGGTAGTCATAACTTTTTACTCGTAATGAGTTACGAAAGCCATAATATATCAATACGAAAGCCATAATACACTCTTAAATTTTCAGCGGGGTCGGCTGACCACCCTGACCCCCTAGTAGCTCCGCCCCTGACTGCGCATTACAAATTAATGTGGGACTGGCCTGTGGGTGATAGTTGCATAGTTTAAAATTATTTTCAAATTTTGATATCGAAAGTCCTACAATGAAATCTTAAAGGATATGTTAAGGTGTTAATTTAATCCATTTTTTGAAAACTCGGTATTTTACTTCCTTTCTGTGGCCTTCTTCATCTTCAACTAATTTGGGTCATTCACATCTTGATCTACTCGGATTCGGGCCTTCGGGGGGTCTCTACCTTGCTCCCGCAGCAAGGTAGGGTGTATGATCTAGGTAGACCATCCGATTGAGAGTTCAACAATACTCCCTCTGTAACAAAAAAAAAATCTTCTCACTTTCCATTTTTGTCTGTAACAAACAAATCTTCTCACGTCTAAATCTTCCCATCACACTCTCAATAATTCTAAAAATAGTACACTATTACAATTACTTTTTAGGACTTATCCTACATTCCATCATATTATTCCACTATTTTTCCATCATACCCTCAATAATTCAAATTCTCTTTCACTATTCTTAATCTACCTACTTTTGAAATGAGAAGATTTTTAAGTTACGAAGGTAGTATGGGATTATTGGGGTCCACTTTTTCGCGTATCTCGAAACGCTCTTCTTCCCATCCGACCATCAGTTGCGTAAGGCACTCTCCTAGTCAAGTAGAGATCTCTATCCAATCTACTCACGTACAATATTCATGTCATCTTTACTCATAATTTTGTTATATTGTACGCACAAGTTACTCTCCCCAAAATCAATTTCTTATTGGTTTTGTTCAACTTCAGATTACACATTTCCCACTTTCTTAATCTGTGTATCAAATTTAACCAAAAGTTAATATTGGTATAGATTATTTATTCTTTTTACTGTTTTGTAGGATACAATTTTCATTATTTGAAGAAACAAATTACAATCACTTTCCCAAGTTTAGAATATTATCTTTTCTATCTTAGAATGTTTTTAATTAGATTGAAATTTGTTGGACCGTTCTGATATGGTTTTATTTGTGTATTTTTTAAGTCTAATCTAATGGAGGGTATAAGTCATTCAATGCTTGGAGTCTAATCTTATTACTTTTTTTTAAAGGATCTAATCTTATTACTTTAGCTGTTTGTTATTCGTTAGGCTTGGAGGGTATAAGTCATTCAATGCTTTTATAACTTTCCTTCTCATTTCTGTTACAAAGCCATAAAGTTGTAGGGTCTATTACCAGTAGAAGTAGAAGCCTAGAAGGCTTCAACTGTAAGCACTAAGACCATTTGTAGTGGTGTAGGATTAGGAGTCCAAAATGTTATAGTTAGAAATTTTAGACTCCTAATTTAGTGTAGTGGTGTGTTAAAGGAGGGGTTAAAAGTGGGAAAAGGGATGAAGGAGTGTATTTTTAGAGGGGTGGGTTGACAGTGGGTAAAAGAAGGGAAAAGTGTCAAATAAGCCCCCCTACTAACACCAAAATGTCAATTAAGTCCACCAACTCAAATATCATCCAATTAGACCCACAAACACATAAAATAAAATCAAATTGAGTTTTCAGCAAGTAATGTTCCGGTTCCCGGTAAAGAAATATGATGTGTCATTCAATTTTTGTATTTTTTTTTTGTTTTTCGTTTCTTTATTCTCTTTCTTTATTTCTTTCTATCTTCCCCATTCCTTTTTCTTCTCCAGCGGACTCCCCCATTCTCTTTTTTCTCTTTTTTCCATTCTTCTCTTCTGTCCCTTTCTTTCTTTCATTCTTTATTTTACAATCACCTGGCCGCCCAATAGATCCAAACGCCGGTCTTCTTCCCTGGCCAACCTTCGGGAAAGCCAAGAAGGTTGTTCGAGCGCCGGTCATCTTCTCCGGCCAATTTCCGGCAAGGAGAGCACCGATTGTCTTTACCGAGCGTTTTCCTCCTCTCTTACCAATGTTCCGTCTCATTAAGTACCAATCGTCTCCATCAATTTGTTGATTCATTTATTTTCTTGTGTATTAATGGATTGAATGGGTACGTGAAAACCCAAAAATAAGAAAAAGTGAGAAACAGAGGTAGCTTTGGGTTGTGATTTGTGAACTTGTCATTAAGCCAAAGTGGAGACTAAGAATGAATGTAAAAGAAAATAGGAAGCGGGGAGCAACAGGGCCCAAGAAAGAGTCACCGGGAAAAGAGAGGAAGAAGAAGGAAAGAGAGAGGAAAAAAAGTGACACGTGTCACCACGTGGCTCCATTTAGTTGATGACCGGTTGTTACCTAGTAAAAACCAGATTTGAACGGTTTTTATAAGTTGGTGGGTTTAATTGGGTGATATTTGAGTTGGTAGGCTTAATTGACATTTTCAGAGTAGTAGGAGGACTTATTTGACACTTTTCCCGTAAAAGAAAGAAGCAAAGAAAAAGGGAAAGAAAGGACTAGCCGTGGGTTTGCTCTTGGTACAGATGATGTCATTCTTTTGTCATAACACCCCAATTTTTTTAAAATTGATATAACTTTTTTATTTTTATTCCAAAATTTTCAAACAATATATCAAAATCTCTAATTTTTTATAACCTTTCAAATGACACCAATATTACATGTATAAAGTATAAAACAGTTTTCAAATTTTAACTTTTGGAATTTTCTTGATCCCAAGAAAATACGAAACACAAATTTTTAATCCATGGAGTCTCAATAAATAACTAAGTATTACATGAAATCATTTTATTCTTTATTAAAACTAAAAAATTAAAAAATAATATTAACAATTTTCTTAATGAAATTTATTTTTTCTTACCTCAAAATGTGTATTTTTTATTTCATAATCATTTAGGGGAAAACATTAAACAAACAAAATTACGTATAATAATTTAATTGATGTTTTAGTAAATCAATATGTAAAAAAATATGTTAAGTGTACTTTATTTATGGTGATGGGATGCAGAAAAATAAGAGTCTAAACACTGTTTTCATATGGACGGAGTCCATATTTAACATTTTAGACTTTTGATCACTACAAATGGTCTAAGCACCCTGTCATAACAACCAACAACAGAGAATGAAGTCAATGAATACTCCGTTTTTCCGTTTTACTGAACACAAAATTTATAGCAGTAATAAAAAGTTAAATGAACCAGTTTCACATCACTACTACAAGTTTGAAGTTTTACACTTTTACCCCCACCAAGTCAACCTTTTTTAGCCAGCACTTGGTGAAGAAAGCAACCATCGGACATCTATCTTAGTCACACTCTCACTACTACTTTTAGCGGGTGGTCAAAATTCCACCACTGCTCTACAAAACCACCAAAAAAGATAAACTAAAGTAGTTGGCCAAAAACCACTTGGCCTAACAAATTTGGTACCCTTTTTAAACCAGGGCAGCCAAACAAGCCTTAATGGTGAAGGCTGTGTTAAATTTAGCCTTCCCATTCTGACCCTAGACCACACGTTACATACTATATCGGTCATGTTACTAATATTACTGACCAGAATAGTAATTTTAGGTAACTAATTGCATATTTGTGTTTAATTAGTAAAGCTAGAACTGGCTGCCGGAATAGGTTTGACCAAAAGACCATCCGGCAGGGGCAACGTTGTTAGACACCACACTCCGGCCGTCGCTGGTGGTGACCCTGAACGATAAAGCTTGTCCATTAAGGTTAGAGTTGCTTTGCCAGTTTTGCCCCCAGTTTCTTGACAGTGGCTGCCATCCTGTTCTTGAGCCCTTAACCTCCACCGCGTGGACATCTCCGGCGCCGCCGACGTTAGTCACCAGCACCAAGTTGAAGAAGGCATGTCCGTTGATTGTGAACCGTATTCCTCCGCTTCTCCTACACGGCACCCTGAAAAAGATGCAATTTTTTGGTTAAAAACTGGTATGCCAAGAATACCCTTCGATTTCTTGAGCCTAAATCAGTCAAATAAGTTAAAGATCATGCCTTTTGTAAGAGACAGGGACGATTCCGGCTCTGTATTGGGCGATGCTTTGGAAGACCGGCTGGGCGAGGTCAAAGTGGTGGCGGGGAGGGTTGCACCACCCGCCGGCATTGCTCGGAAGGCCGTTGTTTGGAGGGCAAAAGTTGGTGGCGGTGACGACTATAGTGCCTTTCAGGCAAGATTTGTCACCCACACACCTAATGGCATAGCAAGATCCACATGCAAGGCCATTGTTGAACAGAGATGTACTCAGCGCTGCAGTTTTTGTACCATACCCTTGGCTGTACAGATTCCCATAACCACAGGCCCCTCCTGCAAAAAAAAAGATCAAATTTTGAGTCATTTCAAAACCAAGAAGGGTAGGGGCAAAACAGGTATTTTGATTTTTTCAAAAAATGACACATACCCATAGTTCCAGAGGCATCTCCGCCGCCGTAGAAGGTTGCATGGGCGTCGGTCCACCCTCCGATGGGGTTGGCAATGACAGTTGAAGACATTGTGAGAAGGCCAGCCAAGAAAAACACGAAGAAAGCCATAGGGAGAAAATGATAATCTTGGTAGCTTTGGAGTTTGGTGGAGAGAATGGGGACGGAATGAAGGATATAAATACACGGGAAATGGGGAGCGGGCTGGGCCTAACTTTGGGCCGGCTTAAAACAGTTATTTTATCATCACTATACTGCGGGGTTAATAACCACCGCATTTTTAGGGTTGTTGTGGGCCCGATGTCAGGACAAAAGTTAGTAGACCGTAAAATCAATATCTGTTTTTTCGTTATTATTTGTTTATTTTTAACGGTGGAAACTCGGCCGAATTTTTGAAAAAATCTCGGCTCTAAACCGGAAAAGTTATTCCAAGTTCGGCTGGTATGACTTAAATTAGCAGTGTTTGTGTTCCTACGGGAAAAAGGACTCCATCAGTTATTATTCAGTTTGATGTGTATGTTCCAAATAATCTTTTGCTTTTATGTTAATAAAAAGGCATAGGGAGGAGTACTATCAATAATATTTTGAGTTTGTAAATGAATAAATTAATCTGTTAATCTTTCGAGAAAAAAGATCGATTCAAATACTTGAATGAATATATTTATGTTACTTCATTTTGCCTATTTCCATTACATTGTCTAATTCCTTTTGTTACTTTTAGGGATCGTTGACCCTCATTTTAGGTTTATTAAGTTTATCGGCCAACTTTTTCACTTAATACATAACATTTGATTTCGCGCGTTGAAATGTACAATAATAAGAAGAAAAAGTAAGCAATAAATTACGTTTCTGACCGTAATGAATGAAATTTCTGTAGATGACCATTTTAGCTGTTTTCATATAATTTTTTCTTTATGTTATTAATAAAATATATTTTTATCTTTTCCATAAAGCAACACAATCAGTCAATGCAACCACTTCAGCCAGAACTTCATAAATTTCAGCAAAATCAGCAGTGTGACCACTTCAATCAGAACTTCATACATTTCAGCAGAATCAACCAATACAGCAGATTCGAGTATTACCAAACGAGCTCTTAGTTTAGTTACTAGTTTGTTGTTGTTGTTATTACTATTATTATTATTATTATTTTTAATATTATTATTATTATTATTATTATTATTTTATAATCATAATCTATATTAATAGTGTTCAAAAAATAATTCAAACTATAAATGATGTCTACAAGAACAATTAGGGTGAATTCAAATTAATACTCATTTAATTTTATGACCTCTTCTCCCAATTTCATTTTTTCACTCTTCATTTCAAATAATATTTCTATCATTCAACCTAGAGAGAATCACATATTGTGAAAATCAGATTGAGTTTAAATAGGCATTAGTTTAAGTTCATATTGAGAAGAAGAGCATGGACTGAGAAAGTAAGAGTACGATATGAGAGTATTAAACCGGGTTAGTTTGAATTCACAAATTAAAAATTATATCAAACCAATATTATCTTGGTTGGATTAGTTGTTAAGAACTAAAAATTTAAATTTAAATATAATTAACTATAAATATGTATACAGATAAATTAGTAAATATTAATATACATGTGTACATGTAAATATATAAATAAATAAATTAGTATATATAAATGTAGCGGTTAACCAAGGTGGGGGAGTTCGGGCTTGGGGATGGGTGACAAGAGATGAGGAAGGAAGTTTTGTTCAGGCTCGGGGCTTCTCTACGAAAGCAGATTGGTCAGCAGAAGAAACAGAAGCTATGGGGGTGAGAGATGCACTTGTAGGAGCTATTGCGGCAGGATGACAGAAGGTGGAAGTTGAGACAAATTCACTCAGTGTGGTTCAGAGCGTGAAGACGAGGAAGGAAGGAGCGGCTTATATTCATTTGATAATTGATGATATTAGGAGGATGCTGGAAACAAAGAGTAATTTTGATATCTCTTTTTGTAGAGGGTCTGCGAATCATGTGGCTCATGCTATTGCACGATCACATGCTACCATCTCAGATCATATTGTTGATTATGATGTTATCCCGGGTTGTATTTCTAGCCACCTGGCGAATGATTTATTGAATTAATATATTTCTGTTTTGATGAAGAAGAAAAAATGTAGCGGGCCGGGGTTATCGGCCCGAACAAGCCTTCTCCCTAACCCAAGCCCGCCCATATGTTATTGCGGCGGGCAAATATATGCCCAAGCCCGCCTATTTGTGTGGGCGGGCCGGGCCGGTTTTGTGCAGGTCTAGTTTGAAATTGTTACAAATGAAATTATAATGAATCTCTCTTTAAAAAAAATGAAAACTTCACGCGAATAATGTGGTGCATTTTGCTAAAACTTTTATTATTGTAATATTATATTAATACGTAATACTCCGAATAATTTTCCGGTGCATATTTTTCTAATTCTGCCTGCAATAGCCGATTAGTGCACTGAATGTGTATAGTTTTTTCTTTGTGTTAATACTCCGTATTATATTATTAAATACGGAGTAATTTAAAAAAAATACTGGAACCCGCTCGGGAACGGACCCAGGAGACTGGTACCGGCCGGGTACCCGGAACCAGAACAGGACCCATTATTCTCGAATTGGGGCTGGGCTTCTATAAAAAAATCCATGGGACCGACCGACCCAGGATCAGAACCGGGCCGGACCGAAACATTGCACTCGATGTACATTCAGTAAAGATGCTTAATTAGCTAACATGCTTAACTATGTTACGGAGTGTTATCTTAGAAGACCTCTAACATGCTTATTAATCTCCAATACGTACGCAAAGTGAGACTCAACGTACATAAAGTGCCCATAGAATTGACGAGAATAATAATGACTGGTATTAGAGAGAGAATTATGAAACTTTACTTTCGAAAAAAAGTAATGAACAATACCAATTGAAGAGTTTTTTTGCCTGCCATATCGGGTTACATTTGAAATGAACTATTTAGATTTGCAAACTCTATTTATAAGTGTTTTTGGTTTTTTTTAAGAAAAAAACATTTATTTTTACCAAACACTACCAATTTTTACTATCTCGATTTTCGTGTAGAATCTACTTTTTACTTTTTCTATTACACAAAAAGAACTTATTTTACCAATACTACCAACTTTTAGTACTAATCACTTTTTCCCAAAAAGTGCTTTTATTTAAGCACAAGTGATTGCAAACAAAGCCTTAATAAGCATAATGTATTTTTAAAATCACCAATAATTGTGTGAAAATGCTTACAAGTTACATCTGCCAACTGTTTTTGGAATTATACCAGTGAAGGATTATAGTTTATTAGGCTAGACTTTTTCTGACATCATTAATTATGCATATGAGTCGAGGAAGCGGTATAGCCAACTGGTTGCCGACTCACTCTCCTTTATGTGAGGTTTCGGGTTCAATTCTCAATTGAGTAAGACTAATCCCAGTGTACCCATGCCCCCAAACCCCTCTCCCCCGACCCCTCTGGGTTAAAAAAAATAACTGATGCACATAAGTCAATTTCACAAAAGGGTACTTCTACTTGTAGCCTACAAAATGCTATACACATACTCTATCTTCCAAAAAGTGCAAGGCGTTGCAAGTCCTAGGTAGGCTTAGACGGGAAAGCGGGAAAAGGCATTTTGATTTTGTACAAAAGCATCATACTTTTACATATGAACAAAAACAAGCTTCCAGAGTTTTAGAAACCATAAAATCCATAAAATGCAGAGTATTATATATGCACCTATATTATACAAAAGGAAAAGTATACGATCGATCAATGATGAAACAATGATCTCGATAAACAATAATATATATAATGTTATCTCCATTCCAAATTGTTTTGCAAAGTCAACATTTTTTTATCAATCTATGTTAAATGTGAGTCCTCCCAATTGATAACTAATTCGGTTTAAAAATTAAAATTTACAACTCAGAACTATATTAAAGCTCTATAAAGTTGCAAAACCTAAATTAAAATCTAATGAGGATTCGTATATCGTAATTAAATGAATAAAAGGAATCTGTTTGATTCAAAAAAGTCAACTTAATAATGATATTTATTTTTCAATATTTAACATAACTATTGAGCTATCTGTGGAGATGTAGATAATTGGGTAATGAGTATTGGCAGTATCAGTTTTATTCCTTTGAATTCAAGCTTACTCTTCTCAAACTCCTCGCGTTATTTCCCACACCGGAAGTAACTAAGGACTACTTCTCTACGGAGTATATACACGGTGTTTGAATCTGATTCTTAAAAGTGTTTCTCCTCCTTCAGGGAGCAGAAGCAGAAGTTAGTGTTTGAGTGAAAGTGTATAAACGATTTTGGGCCGGCCCACGCCTAAGCCTGAATGTGTTGTGCCTTTTAAAGCGGTGTTTGCATTTCCTTTTTTTAAGCACTTTGGAGCTTTTAGCTTTGGAAAAGCTAAAAGAAGTGTTTGTTAACCCGAGATTCTACTTTTTTAAAGTGCTTTTAAGCCAAAATCTAAAAGCAGCCCAAGAGGTGCTTTTTAGTGCTTCTTGGTTATTTTGTAATTAACTCGAAATCCTAAGGGTAATTATAACGACAAGCTTGTTCAACCAAAACCCAAAATACCCTACCTCCTTCGTCAATCTGTCTCCCTGAATCGCAGCTCCTACTTCGTTGCTACCTGGAAACCTCTACTCTTCATCGTCGGACAATTCCCATAACCAGCTTCGTCGCTGGTGTGGAAGCTCGCCACCACCATTCCTTTGCAGAGGTTGCTAGTAGTTAGTCCAATAGCCCCCAGTCGTCAATCCAAAGACACAAATGAAAACCCTCGCCTCCGGTCGTCAATCCAAAGGAACGAAAGGCAAAAGATAAAAACTCTCGCCGCCGGGCATAAATCAATTTCCTATCCCCCTGCATCAAAATGAGGATGTTGGCAGCCAACTTGCACCCAATCGCCAATAGCCAATCGGTAATCACCCACCAGTTTTCTTTCCTTTCCGTGAAGCGTGCAATTGAAGACGAAGCTCCATCCAGGCGTCCATCTGATCCCGAGCAACTGTGCTGTTGTAGTTCTAGTGTCATGGCGAGCTGGTTCCCTTGCGAGAAGGAGAAGAAGACTACACAAACTCAACTTCTCCCTTTAATTTGTCATTTGAGAAGGTTTTTTTTTTTTTGTATTTTAACTATATATTACATCAACAATCACTTTTTATCAAACACTCCAACTTTTATCTTTTAATTAAAAGCAATTTTATTCACAAACACTACCAACTTTTACTACAAATCACTTTTCCAATAATCTCTTAAAAAAATCACTTTTAAAAAGCACAAGCAATCGCAAACACTCCCTAAAGCTTTTTACAACGTTGTACACAGAGGCTATTTTAAAATCATACGGAGTACATAAATTAAAGATTACTCGTATATGAATTAAGAGTTTTTTTGGTGACGTTGACTATTTTTTCATTAAACATATAAATTTTGATTTTATGTGCTAAATTTTGTAGTAATAAAAAAAGTAAGATTGAAATTACAATTCTGATTATATTGACTGAAGTTACGTTTTGACTTTGCGCGTTAAATTGAGTAATATAATAAAAAATAAAATTGAAATTACTGATTATATTGATTGAAGTTACTGTATACGACCATTTCACGTGTTTTCATATTATATTTTATTTATTTTATTAATAGAGTATATTCTAATTTTTTTTTCATAAATCAGTATAATCAGTCAATGTGACCATAACTTCACAAATTTCATCAAAATCAACTAATATACCAGATTTGGTATTACCAAATGGGCCCAAAAATGACACTAATGTCTAATATACCATTATACCCCTACTATCTACCAGTGTTATTTATATAATCACTATTCTAATACCATTGACGACATTAGTTTATTTTTACAAAATAGTACTACATCATTGTACTACACCATTCACTCAAGATTTGAAACGCACAAAACCATAAACAAAAAATTGGTGTGCCAGACAACTTTTTTTTTTGTCTCGGACAACCATTATTTAAGGGCATATTTATAATTTATTGTTTGATCTAAATTGATGGTGTCCAGTAGGAAAATTGAAGGACATGGAGCCTGTTTAGTAATATCAATATCGACTGAATTAGCTGATTCTCCTGAAATTTATGAAATTCTGGAAGTGTTTGAATTGGCTGAGTCTACTGATTTATGTATTTTTTTTACCCCAGAGGGCGTCGGGGGGAGGGGGTGTGGGGGGCCTGGGGTACACTGACATCAATCTCACTCCATTGTGAATTGAACCCGGGACCTCCCATAAGGGAGAGTGAGTCGGCGATCAGCTGGTCTGGACCGCTTCGTCTTGTAAAAAAAAATAGTTTACTCAAATATACTTGTATAAAATATACTCCCTCCGTCCCGCTATTAACTTCCTACTTTCCTTTTTGGGCCGTCCCAAAATAATTTTCTCATTTCCCTAAATGGAAAGTTATTCTACATCAAAACAGTGTCAAACAGTGCAAAACAGTGTCAAACAGTGTCTAAACAGTGTCAAACAGTGTCTAAACAGTGCCAAACAGTGTCTAAACAGTAAAGTCAAATTTTATTTCTTAAATATGTGTGTAGGTCAAAGTAGGAATTTAATAGAGGGACGGAGGGAGTATAAAATATGTTTTACTAATAAAATAAAGAAAAAGTTTTTCGTAGAAAAAGTTTAAATGGTTCTCTACAATAACTTCAACCTTAATTTTTCTTATTATTACACAATTCAGTGTGCGAAATAAAAAATTATATGTTGGGTGAAAAAATTGACTGATTAGCTGAAAAAACTTTCGCTTCTTGCTTACTATTGTACTACGTATTTACTATTGTTGCTACCTTCGACTTGTTGGCTAGACAAATTTGGGAGAGAGGAGTTCTTACTTCTTAGTCTATATAATCATTTTGGAAACAACGGCATTCGATCTCTCGTTCTTCTGAAGTTGGCAAGTATGTGAAATTTTGATGGTACGTATAATATGAATCCGATTACTACGAAAAAATATGTGGCTTTGAATATAAACTTGGGCGTTTTTTTATGTATATTACCAAATGGAGGTTGAAAGACAAAATGATTTTTCCCAATACTATGACAAATGATATTCCCGTGCCTTTGTAATATGGTAACTGCCCCATTAATGGTTGGTTGGAATTGGGTTAACCATTTCCATAGTGTGTAATTGAATGCTATAATTTAGGAGCTACGTAGCACAGAAACTCTTTGGAAATTCTCCAAATTAAATAAGTCATTTTTGAGCAAAAGTTGACGTTTCCCGTTTCGTGATTCTAATTTTCTAAAGTTTTGTTTCTGCTATCATGGCCGGTGATATACAAGTGACATCGCATGTACCAGCCCACACTACAGTGAAACTGTGAAACCTTCGCACATCCACAATGACTCCGTCGATTGGTGTAATTGGAACACAATGATTGGGTCGACATGCGCAGTGACCACCATTCACCTACATACCTTTGTTTAATCAGTTACTTCAATCTCAAAGCTTCTTAAGTTCTTAGTGACTCAAAATTCAGTTACCCCGGCTTCAATCCTATAATCAAATAGTGGCTCCAGCCTGAATCGCCGATCGTTCTATTTTTAATAGAAAAATGAAAAGAAAAGAAAACGAAGAACAATAAAAACTAAAAGAAGATCGAAGGGATGCAGATTGGGAGAATTGAAGGTGAAGAGAACATTGTTGCCATAATGAGTTTGTCTTTGTTGTGAACTTAATTGTTGGTCATGGGTTGTCATTACTGTAGGGGGCGTCTGAGGAAGACGGACACACAAGTTTCCAAGTCCCAATGTTTAAGAATGGAAGATGTATTAAGAAAGAGAGAGATTGCAAGAATTTTGGACGTTTTTTAACAAAGAAATTAAATCACATTTCATTAGTTATATTTGAAGTTACTTTTATGACAAAACGGAATGAGAGTCATATATTTGGAATTGTAAACACTAGAAGAATTAATGAGTGTCATTTTTGGGAGAATTTGACTTTGCACACCACTTTTTGGATAATATTAAACTTTGCACCTCATTTTACAAAAACTTTGACTTTACACTCTATTTCAATTCAAAATCCTTTGACTTTGCACCCCATTTAGAAATTTTCCTTCACAAGTTTTTTAAAATGGGGTGTAAAGTCCAATATCACTCAAAAAGTGAGGTGCAAAGTCAAATTCTCGCGCCATTTTTCTATCAATTGATGGTTATCAATAGAATTAACTTTCTCAATACTATGTATTACTAATATTTTAAGAGAAAATTCAAGAGTATACACACATAACGTAGAGAGTACAACACACAAAAACCCTAGCAGTTGTCTCTCTACTTTCACGTAGAATTCCTTGCCATATTGGTGTCGTCTTTGTCATAGCTTCTTCACGGATGTCCCTCACGTAGCAACGTAGGGTTTATTTGCTTCTCCGCCAATTTCTTTGAGCAGCTTGATTTTATTTTTAGTTTTGTGGGATTTTAGCAAGAACAAGCACATGAGTTTTTTCTGAGTTTTGGAACAAAGGCAGCCATCACTCATGACAACAATGAAAGTTTTGGTACATGTGTATCAAGGAATGGTCCTAGATGATGAGAACAAAGGCCTCACTGTGGGAGTAGACAACGAGCTAGCGAACGGAGATGACAAATCTGCGGTCCACCCCCTCCCGAACCGCTGCCGTGGAGTGATCAAGGAAATTGGGAGGAAGAAGTTTTGATTATTTACTAGTTTTTATTGTTATTGTCTTATTTTCGCGTTATGTTTGATTGCTTTACTTTGTTTTTCGTTGATATCTTTAGTGTTAGGTATACAATAATGTTTTTTTTTACTTTTGAATCGTGACAAGTTCAGCATGGATAAGTGATGAGAAGTCATCGTCGATTATGATTGCTTACATTTGCTCAAGTGGAGTTTAACAATCTTTCTTTGCTTGTCTACTTTGTCTGATCTTGTTGTTTGATTGGATTTTATGATTTTTATATAAGCCATTTTTTCTAAAATAAAAATAGAATTAGCTTTCTCAAAAAAGAATTTAAGCAGGCTGAGCTCATATAATAACTCTGTATAAGCGTGCAAGAGTTCCAAATTTTAACCATGAAATGATGAAAATCGGATGTGGGCCATGTGGCGGACCTCACGGTTTTTATTTTTCCTTTAATTTTGTCTTATCTAGAGTCCAATATCTTTATACTATAAAAGCAAAAAAAATTGGCACTGTTAAAAAAATAGTGTTCCCGCCCGCCCTGACTGAGTGAGAGAGTCTAAATGAAAATTACAAAAACAGCCATGAGAAATGGATTATTCAAAGGGTAAAATTGAACATCCTGACTAGTCTTGGACTCGGTTCGGGCCACCCGACCCGTGACCCGGCCCGGCCCGGTTCTTCAGGCCCTGTACAGGTCTTGAACACGGACCGTAGGTAATAGCTGGGGCGGGCTTGGGCTGAACACATGGTGACTCGGCCCGGAACCGCTGCCTACCCAGGCCGATTCATGTTCCCCCTTCCCAGAGAAAAAGCCCGACCGGGCCCAGGCCCGAACCGGAACCGGCCCGGCCCGGGTTCATCCCTAGGTTTGAGGGGTGGGGGTAGGGGGGGTCGGGGGTTAGTAAGAAAAGAAAAAAAAAACTTGGACCCAGACCGAACCAGACCCGGGCCGATCCCGGGTCTTCTACCAAAAAACAAAAATCAGGTCGGGCCTAGGCCCGACCCAGACCCGACCCGGTCCCGGGTCCATGACCAATCCTGACTGAATGATGAAATCTAAAACATCCCTTAGAAATTGTACAACGAAGGGTAAAATTGGACAACAAAAACGGAATGATGAAATATAACAATTGGGCCGAAAGTTGGGTAGCAAATCGCAGGATGTTGCAGGCCAAAATTGTACTGTTCTTGATGGGATTAGGATATTTTTCTGATTTTGGCGGCTAGGGATCCAAATCCTGAAATAGGATGAATTGAAATTGTTACAATTTGTACCCTAATTTTGTAGATTATACACTAAAAGAAGGAAATTTCAGAGTAACATACAACCAATGCTACACCCAAAGTGGCTACCAGCTCATTTGACCACTTTTTCATAAAATGAATGCACAGAATTTGTGTGTACACAATACATCCCGACTGCCTATAAATAGCCTTTCTAATTATCACTTTCTACCATCCCTTCCTTATGTCCAGCCCTGAATAACACTTAAAATGGTTGGTCTGTGGTCTTTAATAAACAAGTTGCATACTGAAAAAACTGTCTGGACATGCAAAGCCAGGGCAGTGCATGTGTATGAAATTCCAGCCTATGGGATTCATGAAGAATCTTTGCAGTGCATCTTCCTTGACTCTGAGGTAGCATTCAGTTTTAAGTAGCTTTTCATTTGAAATTCCAGTTTGATCAATTTTACAATATTAACTAACAATTCTGTATTCAGGGAACAAACATACATGTGCACATTGGTCAATCCCAGGTGGCAAAATTCAGGCCTCTGTTTAAGGAAGGAAAAGTCTATGCAATAAGACATGTCTTGGTTCATGACAAGAACATGAATTTAACAACATGAATTTCAAGACAACTAGACATGTTTTTAAGTTGTCATTTGTTCAGCGTACTTAAGCTTTTCAGATTCCCGATGTCAATTTCCCAATGAGAATGTTTGAGTTTATAACTATTGGTACTTTACAAAATGCAGAAGTTGTTGATGAAACCTATGCCATCGGTAGTAAACTTTGATGAAAAATATTGGGCTTCTTAAAATGTTCTATTTTTGAAAAAAAACTACTCCGTATATGTTAACTTATGATCATTTTTAGATGTGATCGGCAAGATAACTTCTCTGTCTTATCTCAATGTCCTAACAAAGAATGGCAGGGAAACTCAATTGGTGGATCTTACCCATGGTGATGCCCAGTAAGTATCACCTGCATAAAAAAATCAAATTTTTCTATAAATTCACAACTGACATAATATTTCACCACACCATTCATTTATTGATTGGCCTTTTAGGGTTTGGCCATATTAAATTATGTGTTTGTGTTTATATTTTAAATATCAATGAATCAATAGCAGGCCAGTATGAAAAAAGTCAGAAAAGTATGTTTTGTCATATAAGATACGGAGTAATAAAAATGTAATGTCAAAATGTACTATTGGTTCCAGTGATATGAGGTCAAAATTGGTATTATTGTTGTTTATTAGTGTATAATACTACCTGCGTTACAAATCACTTTTCCATCTTTAAAATTTTGATCTACTCCGTATTAAATATTTTTATTAGACATTATTGATAATATTAAAATGATATGAAAATGTTCTTTATTAGAAGTACTTCTCTAAGAGTACAGTATAAAATTTATAACTTCCATAATCTTAAGGAAAGTAAAATCATGGTTTAAAGTTTACAAGATGACAATTTTTTTGGGGGCGGAGTAATAATATAGTCAGGTAAAAGATCAATATAGTAAGCCAGGTTAAGAAAATCCTTGATTGCCTTCATTTGTTGTTGATGTCAATAAGAGTAAAACTAAGGTAGCATTTACCTAATAGGCAACATTTCAATCATTTCCGGGATTAACTGGAACAACACTTCATAAATATCAAGTTTGACCACCTAAAAAAGAAACAAAGATATGTACAAAAACAACCAATTCTGTTGTGAGAATTTGTAAGGTCACTCGATTAGAAGTTAGTTGAATTGATTATTATTATTATTTTTTTTTTTTTAACCCGGTAGGGAAACCGCCAAAATCAGTGGGGTAAACGCCGGGGAACGTTTACCGGATTTTATTAAAAAAAGGGGAAAGATACAAAAGAGAAGGGGACTAGACCAGAACCTCTCCCAGGAGGCATACGTCCTAAAAAAAAAATTAATAAAAGCATCTAAATGAAGGAAAACCAAATAAGTCTTTAAAATAAGCAAAGAAGATAAGAATCATCAGATATAAAGTTATGACAACACCCAACACCTGCTATTTAAATTCATCTTCTTCTATTTAAACATAAAACATGGGTGCGAGGCTTAAGTTTTTTTTTTAAAAAAAACTTCAGGGTAGTGAGGTCTTTGATAGTTTAGGGAAATCAAAACATTATCTGATAGAAAGGTATGCCTTTCTTGAGAGGTTTCGGTTTATGTCCCCCTCTCTTTTTGTACTTTCTTTTTAATTAATACAACTTGGTAAATGTTTCCCGACATTTACCTCATCAATGAGTTGTTTACCTACGGGGTTAAAAACATGTTTATTTGACAAATCTGTCTTTTATGTGAATAATTTGAATCAAAGTTTCTTAGATTATGAGATTGAAAAAGCCTAAGGTAGATAAGAATAAAAAAATTATGATTGGAATTTCTTATACAGATACAACTCATACAAGCTAGCAAAAAATGTTCGAAGAAGATATGAATGACGGAACATAAATATTACTATAGAACATAAAAATTTCTATATCACATAACATGTGTTGATTGAATTCAACTTCTTCAATTTGAACTTAATATTCGGGTGCAGGGCTTAAGTTCTGAAAACAACTTAATGGGAGTTAGGTCTTAAATAGCTTAAAGAAATCAAAAGATTATTTGATACATGCTTATTTGAAAAATTACATTTAAATGTATTATGTGAATGAAACTATCTTATAATATTGGTTTGGTAATTAAGACCACAAGTTGATAGCTTGATTAATATAATTAGTTGATGTTAGTTATTATGTGTAAACCAGAGTTTACCCGACCAATAGGCAGCATTCCAACCAGTTTTGGATTAAATGGTACAACACTACATCAATTTCATGTTTGGCCGCCTACAAATTAAAGAATCAAAGATAAGGACAAAGTGAGCCAAATCTTTTAGTCGAACTTACGAAAAGGTCACCTTATTACAAGTTAAGAGGGATTGGCTATATAAATACCAGATTAGCAAGAATGGTCTAAGAAGATGAAAATCATAGAACATAACTCTTACTATAGCAGACAACACCTGCTAAAGTAAGTTCATCTTTATCCATTTGAACTTAAAACATCGCTGCAAGGCTTATGTTTTTAAAACAACTTAGTGAGAAATGAGAACTATGTCTTTGATAGCTTACTGAAATGAAAACATTATTTGATAGATGTTTACTTAAAAAATTAGACATTTATGTGTAAAATATGAAAGAAACTTTCTAATAACATTGGATTCGAAAGGCCTTGGTTTGATGATGTCTTGATTGATTTCATAAATTGAAATTTTTAAAAGTAAAAAAGAGGTAGACTTTACCAAATTAGTAGCATTCCAATCATTTTTGGGATTAACTCGAACAACACTTCATATATATCAAGTTTGGCCACCTACAAAAGAACCAAATATAAGTACAAATAGTACCAAATCTATTGTGAGTATTTGTCAAGGTCACCCGATTACAACTAAGTCGAATTGATTAAATAAATACCTGATAAGAAAAAATTCCCAAAGACAATAAGAATCATAGAATATAAAACATACTATAGCACAGTAGAACACAACACCTGCTATTTAAATTCATCTTCTTCGGGGTGTAAGGCTTATGTTTTAAAAATAACTTTGGGGTAGATCAGTCTTTGATAGCTTAGAGAAATGAAAACATTATTTGATAGATGTTTGTTTGAAAAATAAGTCATTTATGTGACTAATTTAGATTAAAGTTTCTTAGAATATGGGATTGGAATTGCCTATGGTAGATAAGACTAATAAAAATATGGATACCCATAGTGTTTTCACTCTTGGTTCAAAAACACATTCTGCCACTTTTGTAATAGAACTTTACAAAATGGATTGGCTTTAACCATTCTATTGATTGGCTTTGATATGACTGTTGTTCAATGGATCTCAAGGGAAAGTAGTTGAAATAAAAGCAAGCTAGCAAAATGTTAAAATGCATTTGATGGCTTTGGTTGTGGAAGTAGTAAGCCAGGATGAAAGCAAATATGCAAATGAAATTAGCACATTTTGGGAGATATTAGATAATTTTTGAATTTCCAAATCAATTATGGAGATCAGGTTAGAAGTCGGAACAACTCTATAGCATAAAAAAGTATTGGACAAATTTAATTTCTAAACCACTATATTTTTCAAACTTCTAAAGCACAAGCTCATTCAACAGAATCTGAAAATGATGACCTTGGTTTGAATTAAACTAGCAAATATCAATCCATAAAAAACCCAGTAAATTAAGATACCCCCTTTGAAATTCATACCTATAATACTCCGTATGTGGTATTAGCACTTAACTACTTGAATTTAAAATATAGCTACATGTATTTAATTGACCCAGATCTACACAGAGATGGCCTAATGCAGCTACTCAGAAACAAACAGCAAATTAAGATCATATAGTGGCAACTTGACTCATCAAACACCTTCATGTTGAACAAAGACACAACCTTCACCAATTCAGGAGTGCTAATTTTATTTTTACAAATTAACAATCTAATTTCAAACCATTTAGTTTAGAATTTATTTGCTAACATCCAAATTGATTGAATTTAATTAATTTGTTTAAAATGGTGAGTTCTAATAGAAACAGTTGAATTGGCCGATTCTACTAAATTATAAAATAATTTTATTTGAAAAATAATAGCAGAATGAAATAAATAAAAATTATATGAAAATAGTTAATGTATTTCTTTATATTAACTCATACCAGAAAAATAACTAAAATTTTACTTATTTTGATTATAACACATTCTATTGGGCAAAATTAAAAATTATTTGTTTGATAAAGAATGAAAGAAAAGATGAAAATAGGTGCTACAAAAATGATCTTACAATATTGAATCAATTAATGGGGTTATATCACCTTCTGTCATAGAGGACAAAAACAATGAGGAGAATAATAATCGGAATATACAACACCAATCTTGGAGGGTGTAATCATGGATTCACATACATGGGTGCAAGATAAAAAGTTTTAATGCCAAAATTTTCCCTGAACGCCTTCTAATGGTAGGCATCCTATTGGATTTAAAGGTGAATATCTGATAATGACTTATTATGCATTGATCATAATGAATATCATTATATCAAGGTTTGTTATTGTCATATTGGTCTCTTATTGAAGAAATATGTGTGTAGCCACAAATAATTGTATACCATTTGTTGTTATTTCAGGAGTAATAAATCATAATAATAGGTGAAACTGAATTATTATGCACATTTTGATTATTATGTGAATTTCAATCTCACATAACAAACCTTTCAGTTTACCAAATGCACAATTTAGTCTCACATAACTTCATCTATGAATTGAATGATTTAGTACATAGAGATAAGTTCTCCTTCTCAAATAAATGTGGCCATTGATTATTAAGAAATTTGGAATTCAAATATTTATTTGATCTAGAAAATTATTGAAGCATATAGATATTTCGGTATCAAAGAAAGTTTCATATTTAGTTGATAAAACATAGTATTATTTTCAATGACTCATGTTAACATTTGTCGTCAAGGGTTGTATGTTTCAATGTCAAGGGTTACAAATCGTGCAATTCTCAAAACCCTCATTCAAAACTAATGATGATAGTACGGGTGATGGAATTATTTTATGAATATAATCTAAAAAAAATTCACAGTCTCTAATTTGGAGTCAATCGTATAAAAACCTATATTATTTTCATATATATATATATATGTGTGTGTGTGTGTGTGTGTGTGTGTGTGTGTGTGTGTGTGTGTGTGTGTGTGTGTGTGTATCATGTGAGAGTCTCGATTACGGTGGTTTGATCATGTGCGTTGAAAACCAAGTGATATATTGTTAGACGGGTTGAGAGTCCGTGTGGAGAAGATGCATGGATGAGAGGAGAGATGAAGAAGTCCCAACCTAGCGTGGATTAGAGAAGTCGGGATTGATTTGCTTCTTCTTGCATCGGATGAGAGCATAACCTTGGAGAGGGTCAAGTGAAGGGTGAGTATTCGTGTTACGGATTAATCTCTTATCATTTTTTCCCTCTTTATCTTCTTTATCTTTCTTATGTTTTTTCTTGTGAGTCATTTCTCACCGGAACCGTTCCGTGTGTGTGTGTGTGTGCAACAAGGTCTTTAAATGAAAAGTGAGAAGTGATCTAAGTCCATGATCACTTAAAATGGATGGAATTAATAAAAAAATCGCATTGGGAAATATTAAAACAAAATGTGCAATACTTGATGTTCCCTGATAGAGGTAAAAGTCTGGGGGGTGAATAGACTTTTAAAGCTTTTTCAACTTTAAAAACTTTCCCTACTAGATATGATGATCTATAACCTTTTGGGAGATTAAAGATGCACAGCGGAAGTCTTAACCTCTATTTATAACAACTTTTTATTTAAAGTAAGTAATCAAGGAAGTTTAGAGGACAGTCACACAAGTCTCATGATATCTTAGTAAATCAAATAGTGCATTTGAATGAGGTTTAAGCTTATCTAGAAAGGCAGTTGACTGGGCAGTTTGGTACGCAGTGGACTAAGCAGTTAAGTAATCACAGTGGACTGTTGAGACTACTGTGGAAGAAGGATATGGTTTTGAGACTTCTGATTGTACTAGGATATTTCTGAAGAGTGTAGAAGACTTTTGTGATATTGAGATGTCTGTAGAAAAGAGTATAAACTGGCAGTAAGCTGAGCAGTGGAGTGAGTAGTAGGGTGAGCAGTAGACTACTGCCGAGGTAACTGCTAAAATAGTTGCTTAATTTAAGAAGTTTTCTGGTGTATGCTTTGTTGACTGAAAGTAAATCAACACATAATATATCCTGGTTCAAAGGTGGTGTGATCCTCCTACGTCCAGGCCCACCCTTTTTCAGATGGATTTCCACTAAAGTATTAAACCCAATACACTTAGTGCCAATCTGGCCTTAACCACATGACTAGCCTAGATTGAAGGTGTTTGACAAGGAGTACACGCCACTCCAAGCTACTCAAACCCTTATATTTTCTCAATTGATCCAGTGGGGATCAAAAGGTACTCTGTTCTATTCACTTAGGACTAGATAACACTGTCCTTCTAAGTGTTTACAACAGTTTATGATTTAACAAAGATTCTAGCCTCCAACTAAGAACTAAACTTCCAGAATATAGCAATAAGAGTTCTAACTTGGAAGTTTAGTGAAGCATGAGTCTAAGCAGAGAGTAAAGTTAAACACACACTTTCTCTTTTGCTAGATATCTCTTAAATGCTCAATATGATTTACTCTACTTAGAAGGCTCTCAAAAACTTGGTTTAGAACTCATGCTTCTACCCATATTTATAGGCTTCTCCGGTTGATTAATCTCCTCCGTTGGTTGAGAGGAGTTAATCTTTGACGTAGGATGAGATGTACTTTCGTCTTCTTGTGTTGGAGCAGGTTAAAGGAGATTTCCCTTATCTTCTCAGAGCTGTGTAAGGATCACTTGCAAGATTATCTTCAAGATTCATTGTGTGCGTACCCATACTTTAGACCCCATGTACTATTCATCATTAAATGCTTTTGGCTTTGCTTTCAATCATACGCGTTTAGCGTATAGTGTATGCCGTGTATACTGTATGCAGTGTTCTCCTTAGGACTTCACTAATATGTGACTTCAAATTTTTGTATCAAATAAATTTGTACTGGTAGGATTTTAAATGTCCTATTAAGGTAAAAAAAAAATTACCTTATTGCATTTTAAATTTCCAGTGCAATTTATTTGGTATAAAAATTGTACATTTTATTTTGTCACTTTTGATAGTGTACTTTTGTGACTGCTTAATTTATGTATCAAATAAAGTTATACTGGTAGAATTTAAATATCCTTTTAAGATAAATAAAATTTACCCTATTGCATTTTTTATTTCCAGTAAAAATTTTATTTGGTACAAAAATTGTACATTATTAATTTGTCACTTCTGAGTAGTTGACAGTGTACTCTTTTCTTTTTAGTGCATCAATCAACTTTTGACATGGTCACTAAAATAGGAACTCGAATCATACATGAGCTTAGTACAGTGGCATCATCAAAATCTATCAAAATTGGGTACTAACAATACTTAATAGCAAAAGTGCATATACGATATTTAAAGATGCACATTTACTTCATTTAAAAGTTACAAATCAATTTTTTATAATTCTTATTTTATTTCGATTCAAGATGTATTTTTGTTTTAGCTAGATGCGCTTTTTTCCATAGTCATGCACATTTCTCAATTTATTTTTCAATAAAGTTCCTATTATTTACACCTTTTCCACTGCATTTTTTCGCTTAAATTTAATCTGATCCATTTATTTTTCTTTTTAATGTTTTAAATTACTTCTTATTTTTTATTTATATAAGGACTACTTTCTATTTCAACCTTCCTGTGTGTGCGTGTGTGTTTATGTGTGTGTTTGTTCTTTTCATCTTTTTTATCTTATCATTTTTATTTATGTCTTCTCCATTTTATCTTATCTTTTATGGTATGTTTTTTTTATCATACTTTATCCTTTTATCTTTCTCTTCTTTTTACTCTGATATCATCTATCAATTCATATTAACGATCATAAAAAAATTGTGACTGAGGCTTGAATGTAATTATTGTATGTTTGATTTTGTAATATTACTATGTGGTCTCATTATTACATTTTTTTATATCATTAATTATCATTTGACTTTCTTACCATATGGATACTTTTATTTACACCCAGAAGGCATACTACTAAAATCAGTGGGGCAAACACCGGGGAGCGTTTGCCAGAGTTTTATTGAAATTCAAATAAAAGTACATAAGAAATGAATTTGGGGGGGGGGGGGGGGGGGCAGACCAAAACCTCTCTCAAATTCATACCTCTAAAAATACATGGAAACCGAGACCTCTAAAAATACATGGAAACCGAGAAAACAAGATCAGCGTAATAGCTCTTCTTATCCTCTTTAGGTAGATGTCCAACCCAATCAAACAAAACTATTTGGACCGAAGTATATCACTGACCCGCCAGGAAATGGGCCGTCCCATTTCCTTATCTGAAAACATGTCCAAATGAACAGCCCTTCCGAGTCGCCTTCTTTCTGAAATTTCGAACCCTAGCATAGTTTCCTGAATCGTCTCTGATGATAGTCAACGATTGAGTAGCATCAGTCTCCACTTAATTATCACCAAACCTGTCCTCCAGCGCCATCGCAGTAGCAAACATCAGAGCATTCAATTCAGTTTCCTCACTAGAACTCGCATGGACATGGAAGCAAACAGCTCAGATCAATTCACCAGATCGATTCCTAAGTATAGCTCCACATGTCGCCATCCCAGGTATAAACGATGCATCTACATTTAGTTTAAAGCTTTAATTTAGCCTTTTCCACTTGATAATCTGCATCCCTAGAGTATTGAATTTGAAATTGACTGGAAGTAGTTGCTCTTGAATAAGAAAACCTTCAACCTTCCTTCTTTTGATTTTGGTCAATCTATAAGCCCAATTCAGCGTATCAATCTTTATTTGAAGGATGAGATGCTTTGAATTTAGATACATGTTAACATTAAATACTAATTATATTTTATATATCAACTCACGCACCGTGCATCGCACATGTGCTATACATCAAACTTACATATTACACTTTTTGTTCTTTGTTGCATAATGTATGATATTTAACTTTATAACCAATTAAATTTTATGGAACACGATGGTTTTATCCATCTTCAAACTCACACTCCGTGCAACGCACGGGTGCAGTACTAGTTACTTTAAAGAAAACAGATCATCATTTAATATTTTAACAACATTAAAATGTTCATGTTTTTTCTGAAACACCCAATTGGCTAAGTATTTATTACTCAGTATGATAACTACCTGAAAAAGTTCATGTTTTCTCAAACATCCACCTCTTCTAAGGATTTCTTATGGGCATACAATTGAGCATTTATTATGAAAAACACCTTAAGAATTCAAGTTTTTAAAACAACTTGTTTTTTCCTTAAAACCTCATGCACGTATACTACTTTTCTTAATGCATGCATGCTACTTTTCCTTCAACTATAGTTGCTGCAAAACCTAACTCATACTTGCTATTTTTCATGAAAGATAATAATGCATTTCATTTTTAAATGATAGGTGGAGGAACACGGGGAAAACAATCCAACCAAATATGATCTGTGGTGTCTGTAAGAGTAATGAATGGGGTTATCTGATTGTGAAGTGTACAGAATGCTCAAATGCAGCCCATCGGTACTGTTTGTATGAAGTGTCCTTTGATCCAAATTTTAAGTGGTTGTGTGAGGAATGTGTGGGTCATATTAATAGAATGGAAAAGCTTGACTCATATGGGATGGTTCCCGAAATCAAACGTGAAGTTGAAATGACGGATAATCCGCCATTTCAACTTCATGTGAAGGAAGAAGCTGTTCAAATGGAGGATTTTCCGCCATTTCTAGCTCAGATCAAGGAGGAGGTGGTGAACCCTGATATTGTGGAGGAAGAAGTTGTTCAAATGGAGGATTTTCCGCCATTTCCAACTCAGGTCAAGGAAGAGGTTGTGAACCTTGATGTTGTGATCCCTGGTTTGCAGCCATTGACATCTCAAGAGGGAGCTGAGATGGTTTCAATGGCTGACAACCAGCACACACCTATGGAGGTTATGGTTGAACCTGGTGAGGTGGGAGTAGGCTCACTGACTCCTAGGCGGTCCCCCCGAAAGAAAACGCTGAATCAAAGGTATTTTGCTGGGGAGGTGTTGGTGACAATGAACTTTCTTTGGCTGGTTAGGGAGGATATGAAATGAAAAAGAATGTGGATGATAAGATGATGGGGTGTCTGTAAGAGTGGGGTGATGTTTATGAGCCATATTTTGCATAACTAGTGTTTGGCTTATATATGTAAATTGTTAAAGTTTAAAACTCCTATCTTTTATGTTCCTTTCACCTCACTGTTTATGTGGATTATGTTTTGTTATTCTGGTATTATGAAATGATGTTCATTTTTTGGGATATATTGTTTTGCAGTTCTTTTATTCTTAATCTTTCTATATACAAAAATTAATGTTATCTTTCATTCTCATTCGGAGTTCCAGATAAAGGGAAAACCGTGTTGAGGTTGAGTCGATAACCATGCCTAGGCTGTATAAATCTACAACAGTAGGTCCAAAGAGAGGATCTTTGTCAAACTATGCTTACGGTAAATACATTTTTACTACTTTGTTGTAAATGAAATGTTTTTAGCTAAACCCACTGTTGTATGTTTTAAAAGGTATGAATATTCCACTTTCTTAAGGATGAGAATAGATTTATACAAAGTATTTGGACACACTACTTTATTCCAAAATAAGACATAAATATTGGCCAACATACTTTATACTTTAAGGTGTTTGGCCAGCATAGCTTATATGTATTTTAAAATTTCTAACTGCACACACACTATTATCCAACTCTTAGCTTGGAGTAGATATCATGTTTGAATTATGATATTATAAGTAGGAATTTATTTGGTATGCAGTTGTGTAATTTCAAAAGTATGTCAATGTGGATTTAGATATAAAAATTGTAACTGAAGTAGTTTATTAGTGTGTAATACTAACACTGGTCTAAAATATTTTGCGATTTTTTTTAATGTATACTTTTATGAAAAAAATATAAAATTATCTTGGAAATGTTGTGAATTAAGAATAAATAATGAAAATGTCAAATAAATTGTTTTATTTTAAATACGAAAAAACATGGTTTACGGGTAAAATGTACATGTTGAACTCATCCAAAAATTTGTATACAAATTCACCGGGGCATTCTCCTGAACAAAGGAAAATCAAAAGTGGGAAAAGGCAAGAAAATGCTTAAACCGCAAAGACCAAACAGGCCGGGACAGGCCCCAGTACCTGCAGCTGCGCATCTACGTGACCAACAAACATTCAAAGAAGCCAAACTACCAAGTAGAGGGTAGCACCATCAAACAACAGTAACAATTCAAGCCAAAACAGGGGCTAAGAGAGAGAAAAAATAAAAAATCAATAGTGGGGTTGGGATAAAGGCTAAACAGAATCCTATACACATCCACTTTGATTTTATAAAGAACTTCCTGGGGGGACAGTCTAGTGTGATCAAAGTACACAACATTTCGGGTCCGTCAGATAGTGTAGATCGTGTGAAAAAAACATTGTTTAATGTTTACAAGTTGGCATGTTTTCTTAAAAGTTGTAGTAAGTGAAGGATTTCACTTTTAAGCAAGTATATATGATGGTTATTGATGATAATGGTAATCTTGAAAGGTTTCGTTGTTTATTAATTTATGCTTTATGATAAAAACAAACTTATCTTTACAACTATATGCATGTGTTTTGACAAAAATAACTCAAAGGTCACATGAATGGCAGATATTAAAATTTGGTATAGCTTTTCAGCCATTCTTTTAATATCATGTTCTTAAAATTTAGTATTTACTTTTTTTGGTGATGTGAGTAAAAAAGGATAAAAAAAATTACCCTAAAAAAGCATTCCTGGCTTTTTTAGGCATAACTTCTCTTCAACTTCTTCAAAGTTATATGTGGTTTTCTGCAAAATGAACAAAAATTGGTATAATAAAAAACATTTTTTTTATAATGTGGAATTTCTTATATGCAAAATCATTGGTAAACAAATATTTAAGGATGAGAACAATAATGAGTGAATAATAAAAATTGTTAGTCATGTTGTTTAAATAATTGGCAATCATTGGTAGTATAACATTTCAGCCATGCTGTTTAAATAAGTCTTTTTTCATCCAAAAAGAAATGTATTTGAATTTCCTAGCGAATAAAATCGTGTAACACATTGGTATATTTAATTAATGCGTGATTAATTAAATTATTTATCGGGTCCATGATAATGAGAATGGGCTACCAAATCTTTAGTTGGGTCATCGTAATAATTATAGAAGCCCAATAAAGTGCCAACTAAAGTTGATAAAAAATATTTGGACAACCCGAGTGCTGTTTTGGCCCAACCTGCCAAAAATAGCAGGAATAATTGAGAGAGACTTTCTACACCCACTTGGGGTATCCTATCAGTCAAATAACTCTCAAAATAATGGGGAGGAGACAACAAAATAGCTAAGGGGCGGATTATTAGGGAGAGGGGGATGGCTCAAGACAAAACCACACACCATGTCTTGTCTTTGGCATTATTTTGCCATTTGATTGAGAAGGCATCTTCTCCTCTCTTTCCCACACCATACGACCAAACCAAAGGTGGAGAGGCTTTGGAAATAGCTCTCACCAACAAGGAGCTTAGAGGAAGCAAGAGGAAGGGAAACCCAAGAGGAAAGGAGTTGTGTTGGAGGTAAGAACTCAACAAACACCTTTTAACTAGTATTTTGTTGTATGATTTTTAAGAAATCATAATGATGGTACCATGGATTAAGACCATGTCCCAATTACGTAGTCCAGCCCATAAACGGGATCGGCCCTTAACGGGACCAGTCTCATTACAGGATTTAGCCCACAAATGGGATCAGCCCTTAAAGGGATTAGCCTAATTACAGGATTAGCCCATAAATGGGATCAGCCCTTAAAGGGATTAGCCTAATTACAGGATTAGCCCATAAACGGGATTCATGGTTGAAAGCCGCTTAGCACATTAGGAATTAGGCCCACGATAGGAACCCACCACTAGGCCGGGAAGGACAGCAGACCTCGAGCCTGGGCGGAGTTCCAGTGAGGCCGGGATATTCCTAGGGCTTACGGGCGAGCTATCACTCGTTGATAGATATTTGGCAACAGGCAGAACTCATCCGTAGGACGGTGACTAAAAGGGAAAGCGATCGTGTGGGAATCAAGCATCGAAGAGTTCTATTTCGTGCAAGAATATAGTTCATTAATTGAGCATTTATTGTATTAGATTCCTCCCATAATTCTACTTCCTAATCTCTATAAATACTTGATGTAAACACCCTACCAAGGGATTGGACCCCCCGATAAATTTCTGAACCGAGGCTAGACTATTGCTAGTTCTCCGGAATAAAGAGTAAAACTGCCTTACGCTACCATATTATTCTCATATCTACGTATCTTAGCTCTCGTAGTTGGATTAAACTCCATCACATATGATAGATTATATATGAAGTTCTACACGTTTAAAAGTGTAGAATATTGATATAAAGTGGTAGTAATTAACTTAGAAGAGTTGTGGAATCGATAGGAGTCGAAATCGCCGGAAACCACCACTGGAAAAGAGCTTCCCGCGGTAGCAGACCACGAACATCGCCCGGCTTTTGCCAAAGCCGGCCGGCTTTTTTCCAGGCAGTCCAGTTTTAGCTTTCAAATGGTTTAGAACGGGGATTGATTGAAGGGCTTAACAAAGGCGACTATTTCAGCACTTCATAAGGTGGGGATGACTGACTATATTGCTTATAATTGTTGGGTTAATTTCATAAGATTACCTAAGATTATTAAATGAGTTTTTCATGGATTAATTATTAAATGATTAATAATGCCTATGTGAAAAGAATGATTTATAAGTAAGTGAAGCACGATATACAAATCTATGAGATAAATTGTGCATGATTATGCGATATGCATATGAAGGCATGATAGTTGGATTAACTATGGACATTGAGACAAAGTATACTTTTACTTCATGTAGAGAATTCATGAATGGATAAAATTGATATTGTTGGTATTGTGATTAAATTGTTTTTGGATTGGAAAATCAATTGGAATGAACTTTATGACTATGGATTGGGAACTTGATTGTCCTAAGATTAAATTGTCTAGTATTGAAATATTAGTCGGGATGTTAGTATGAAAAGTTATAGAACACATCATAAGGGTTTGGATTGTGAGAGATGTACCTTAAGTAGTCTTATGAGATACTTTAAGGTAGAAATATGTAAACGTTAAGTTATGTTAGGAGTAGGCCTCAAAGGCTACTCATAATAAAGTGACTCTAGGCATAGAGTTTGCTTAGTGATTTAATAATATGACTAGAGTAAGCCTCTAGCATAATGTATGATGACTAGAGAAAGCCTCTAGCATAATGAGAGATGACTAGAGGAAGCCTCTAGCATAACGTAAGGTGACTAGAGGAAGCCTTTAGCACAACGTATGTAAGATGATTAGAGGTAGCCTATAACACCAAGTGAAGTGACTAGAGTAAGCCTCCAACACGATAAAATATGACTAGAGGAAGCCTCTAGCATGACGAAATAATATAGATGAGCGTGGCTTGAAGCCACGAAGGAAAGGGTTGGGCGTTTTCAAAGCAAACATGGGCCTACGGGCCGACTACTTGACTTATATATATATATATATATATATATATATATATATATATATATATATATATATATATATATATAGAGTAATCTTCCGGTCAGGTATACCTGACCGGAGCCGCCGTCCGGCCTCCTCCTTTTGGGGGTCTTCCCGATGGTATTTTTTGCTCAAATTTTTTGTGTATGTTCCTCATCAAGTCTAGTTTATCCATACCAAATTTCAGCCAAAAATTCAATCGGGAAGGTCGTCAAATGATTTTTGCAAGTTAACTGGTCCGGAAAATGTATTTTCCGGACCAGTTAACTTGCAAAAATCATTTGACGACCTTCCCGATTGAATTTTTGGCTGAAATTTGGTATGGATAAACTAGACTTGATGAGGAACATACACAAAAAATTTGAGCAAAAAATACCATCGGGAAGACCCCCAAATGGAGGAGGCCGGACGGGGGCAGTGGTCAGGTATACCTGACCTGAATATTTCTCTCTCTCTCTCTCTCTCTCTATATATATATATATATATATATATATATATATATATATATATATAAAGTAAGTATATTTTAAAAGAGGGTAACCAAGGGTTATGGCCTATAATATAATATCACTCCATTTGAGGGTCTTAGAAATTGAAACATTGATTATACTTAATATAGTTGTCATTGTACTTGTCAAATGCTTCCAAGTACTGACCTCCCCTTCCAAGTAATGCCCTGAATGATTTTTTGAATTGATTCAATGGGTGACTAATGCCTTCATCCTTTCAACAACTAGAATATAGTGCAAGCATTTAAGCCTAAACACTTCAAAGATGTTCTAAAAGCATAGTCAAAATGCTAGCCAACTCACAAGGACACAGTTTAAAAAAAAATCAAAATTTGACATGACTTTCCTATGGATATACAACTAACACCTGCACATGCTAACTCTAACAATCCCATGTAATAACTACTGCCCGAATGCCCAATTCACTCCCCACACTTAAACTTTGGCATCGCCCTCGATGACCAAAAATGCACTATGCACAATGGGGTAAAGAAGAAAGGGTCACAGAAGCTCAACTCAACTCAAGCCAACATTTACAAAACAGGCGATAAAAAGAGTCGCAAAAACTTCTTTAAGGCGCTGGTCGGTGCTGAACAAAACCGAGTCAAGTGATCCTCGGCACATCATCCCCAAAACAAGACCCTGACCTGAAAAAAAAAACACAAACACAAAAAACACCCCATTTTTTTGGGGGGGGGGGGGGGGGTTCTGAAAACAAACAAAACAAAAAGTGCAGGAAAAAAGCTTGGGTTGCCTCCCAAGAAGCGTTATTTTTAACGTCGTTTGCCCGACGCAACTACCCCATCAAAACTCAATTAAAGACACTCCCACTTATAAAACTAATCCTCCACATATCAAATCTCCTATCAACAAATTCCCTGAGATGGCATAAGACCTTGAATTCATGAAAGCAACTGCTCATCTCAGGGTGACTGTAATACCCCAATTTTAGCGATCTAGTTACATTAATCAGTTATTTTATTTAGTCAGTTCAATAAGTATATATTATGAATAATGTGATTTATTGTTTGATCATGCGTTGTTCTGGCAGGTAACGTTGACCGGTAAGTTCTAATAATTTTAAGTGAAGAAATAATAATGCTTTAAAGCTTTATCAGTTTATATTGAAAGAGAAAATAATTTTAATGGTGTTAGAAACATTTATTTTTAAAGATAATTAGAGACCCGAATCAGTTATCTTTAGCCCGAATTAGTATGTTACTCAAAAATCCCTAGAAAGGAGTATGGTATAAATATACACACACATCTCAACCATAAGTTCTATCTACGTTAGCCGCAGTACCCGCACTTCTCAAAGTTCCTCTCTTTTCACCCTTCTTCAATTCACATACTGAAGCATTTTTTTCTGCCGTGAATCGATCTAAAGCCAGGTGAGTTTTAATTCTTCTTCCTCTTGCTACGATACAGATGTATTAATATATTTTGACAATGAGTTGTAGAATCGGTATTCAAGGAAAAGCTTTAAAATCTGCTAACTTCTGTGATGAGCCGGTTCTTGCTCTGCAAATTGATAATTTTGTGTCTAGGTTTCTTTTATAAATTCGCCAGCCATCAGTTAGTCTCCACTACAATTGCTTTTCATCATTTCTTCGATCTTTAGGGGGCAGAGTAAGATTTTCAATACAAAGCTTCTAATAAACATTAAACCTATTTTAATTTAATAACAAAACTATTTAGCTGCTGCTATTTTCAGTTTAAACAAATTTATTTATAGTTTTGAAGGCTGGAAAACGATGGTTTTAAGGATTAACTGAGTTGTACCGATGGGTGTATACAAGTTTTAATTGAGCATTGTGGAATTCTAGTAGCTAGAGCAAAATATTTATTGGTTCCATTGGAAAGATAAACAATTTTTTAGTAATCCTAGAAATCAGATTTTTGCCTCTTGTGATTTCTAAGCTACTCTTTGCCAAATCGCAGCAGTTCGTTTTTATTAAAAGAAAGCTGATTATGCTTTAATACTTTATTTTAGAAGAAATTTAACTTACAGATTTGAACGCAGAGCTCGTGAACAAAAACACATTGATTAAAAACCAGAACTAGTACTCCTAATTTTTATGCGCATTTGTTTAAAGAGCAACTTCCAAGAAGATCGTACAAGTCGGTGATGAAGTCCTATTAAAATATAGCAAGTTCTGATTACACTTTTATTTCTAATCAAAGATTTAAGAGAAGAGCTTATCGGAAGACGTTATCAAAGTGCCACACTTATTTGAGTAATTAGGGATCAGCCGTTAACAGGTAAATTCACCACCACCTGTACATGTTTGTTCAACCAAATGAAAGAAAGAAGTGTGGTTGATTTTTAATAGATGATTTTAGACTATTTGCTATTATGCGAACTAGGTGAATTATGTGATGAGTTATTTTATTTGTTGTTATTAAGTTATGTTTATTATCTGGCATAGTCAATATTTTGTCTGTGCCTTGATTTTCAGATTTAATGATGTTTTAATCAGACGTCATCGTAAAAAGAACTAATACTTAAAGTGAAAGATTAAGTGATAAGTAGTCGGGAACAAGTTCCCACAGAGTTATCAGATTATCAGTTTACAGTTTCAGAGAGTATGATATGTTTAGTGGGTCGCTCCCCTGAGCTGTGGGATTGGCGCCTTTGAGTACATATCGCGGGCCCACATAGTAAAATTAGCCACAAAGAGCTTTACAGAAAGTATAATGAGATCTCTATCAGAAAGTTTTACAGAAAGTTGTTTTTGAGATCTCTTTCAGAAAGTTTTACAGAAAGTTGTTTTGAGATCTCTTTCAGAAAGTTTTACAGAAAGTTGTTTTTGAGATCTCTTTCAGAAAGTTTTACAGAGATGTTTTGAGAAAGAAATTTTGAGATCTCTCCATCTGTTTTGAGAAATTATTTTAGGAAATATTTTTTCTTTTGAGATCTCCCTCAGAATGTATTTGAGAAGTTATGTGTTAGTTATTTGCTCAGTGCATGCTTATAGCCTAAATTTATCTATTGATAAATTGACCTAGACTTCTAGATATTTTTGTGGAGTCATAGTGACTTAATAAGCGTAAAGCTTATCAGTTTTCTTTCTTCTCATGTACAGATACTAAGGGCAAGGCCAAGGCCTAGAGAGATGATGAGGGAGTGGGACGCGTGCCTAGATGAGTGAACGGGAACGACCTTGGCGGCTTCTAGCTAGATATTATTTTGTTTCAGTATATTCAGTGTTATAATAAAGAGATTATAATTATTTTATTTGAGGATTTTGATGTTTGATTAAATTCCTGAATCCAGGTGGTTATCACATTTGCTGGTGATAACTATATTTTATTGAGTTTTTGTTTGGAGTTATATTTTAGTTACATTTGAGATTTTATCAGGGTTATTTCTTAAACAAACGGCCGTTATATTACAATTTACTTTTAAAAGCAATAAGTTAGTGTAACGTTTCCTTTAACCCTGAGAGGGGCGTTACAGTGACTATTAAAACATAAAAGTTGGTTAAGGCCTTTATCCGGCCCCTTGTCTAAAAAGGGGTCAAAATAAGTCTCTTTAGGAGGTGGAGGTTTCCCTCCCTCCTCTCCAGGTGGAGTCATGACATCTAACAAATAACACTCATTAACATCTTGACAAGACTGTTTTGTCAATTTGGCCATGAAAAAAGTGAAATCAATTTCATTTCCCCCACGTCTATGAGGGCCCAAGCAGTGGCCAGAAAAGGCCTTCCAAGAATTAAGGGTACATCAAAATCTTGGGGCATATCCAAAACAACAAAGTCAACCGAAATCACAAACTTGTCCACCTTAACCAACACATCTTCAACAATCCCCTAGGGGTATTTAACTGATCGATCAACCAATTGGATGCACATACGTGTTGGTTTAAGTAGACCGAGTGCAAGCTTCGCATACAAGGAGTAAGGCATCAAATTAATGCTTGCACCCAAATCAGCTAACACATTATTAGAAATCGCACATCCAATGGAACAGGGGATAGTAAACTTACCTGGGTCCTTGAGCTTTTTGGGCATCTCTTTCAACACCACCGCCGAGCATTCTTCATTCAGCACCACCGACTTCGGTTCTCCCCACTTTCTTTTGTTAGAGAGGAATTCTTTAATAAATTTGGCGTACCTTGGCATTTGATTCAGCGCATCCATGAATGGTAAGTTAATCTGAACCTGTTTGAAGAGGTCCAGAAACTTATTGAACTCCTCGGTATCATTCTTCCCCTTTAAGCGATACGGGAAAGGAAGGGGCATGCAAGCAGTGAGCTTTGACGGGAACGGGCTGAATTGGGGATGCCTCATCCTCTTTCTTCTTCTCTTGTTCCTTCTCCTTCTTGTGGACAACTTCAGTAGGTACATCTTCAGGGGAAGAATGATACCGAGGAGTTCAATAAGCTTCTTTTCCGTGACAACAGGTTCAAGATCTCTTCCACTTCTTAGCGTGATGGCATGCACTTGCTCTATAGGATTATTCTCTGTGTTACTGGGGAAGTATCCCATAAGCCTCTCAGATTGGTCTTTTGCGATCTGACCAATTTAATTTTGTAAGATTTGAAATCCAGCCGTTGTCGTCTGTGTAAGCTTGAGGAGTGCCTCTTCTAATTTGTTGTGAGCTTGCTGCCATTCAGGCACCTTTTGTTCTTCCTCCTTCCTTTGCAGTTGGGAGTGTTGTGCTTGAGGTTGAGTCTATTGAGTTTGGGGCTAATTATAATTTTTGAACTGCTGCTAACTTCCATGCCCGTAGTTTCCTTGCTACTGCTGGTAGGGCTGATTATTGTATCCCTGCCTCTGAAAATACATTGCGTCCACTTGCTCCATTCCAGGGGCTGCCGAGTGTGCCATCATAGTGCATTCATGCGACCAATGGAGACCCCCACACATATTATAAGAAGGACTAATAGGACCGAAGGCTACCATATTAACACTAGGCACCGAGTGAGCAAGTTCCACCTTCTTTTCCAGATTCTCCATGCTGGTGGTGAGCTTTTGGAACATGCTGGCTAATGTATCTACCCTTGCAGAAAGGGCAGAATTATCACTGATCTCGTAAAGGCCTGGAGCTTTCTGCTGAGGTGTATCCCGCGAGCTGTACCAAGATGCATTATTCGTAACAATCTTCTCCAACCTCAGATGGTAATTGAGGAAAAGATCTATTCGCAGAGGCGTCAAGCATCATCTTCCCTTCATTATTGATCCCGCTATAGAAGAAAAACAGGACCTCGCAGTTACTCATCTTGCCTTGAGGGAAAGCTCTTCGCAGTACCTTAAATCTTTTCCATGCCTCAGCCAATGTATCCAGAGGTCCCTGCTTGAACTCTTGCAGCTGCTTCTTCAGTTTTAGTGCCTCGGATGTAGGAAAGTACTCTTTAATGAAGGCACCGTGCAGCTGGTCCCAAGTCTGAATATGGTGATGTGGATTGCTATCCAGCCACCTCTGCGCATCGTCCCTCAGTGAGAAAGGGAACAGTAACATCCGCACTTGATCATCATCGACTCCAGGTATCTTGAAAGTCTTTCACATCCTCAGGAATCGGGTAATGTGTGCTACTGGATCTTCTATAGGGCCCCTCCAAATTGATTATTGGACACCATGTTAATCACCGTTGGGTTGATCTCATAGCGGTTTGCAGTAATTCCCGGCACTTGAATGCTGTCATACTCTGAAATCTCGGGAGTAAGAAAATCTGCAATGGTCTGTCCCTGGTAGAGCGGGTTGTCATGCAGGATATAGTCATTGAATGGAGGAGTCTGCTGTCTCTGTTGGAAAACTGGCTGTGGTCGAACAGGTTGTGGTCAGACAATTTGTGGCTGTAGTTAGGGCTGCACTTGGGGCTGACGGTACTGGTTCTGATTCTGGAACGGGTTTTGCCCTGGATTTGACAGGGCATATGCTCATACGAACCAATTACATATTGAGATTGTTGAGGACTTGAGAAACATGTTGAATGAGCACAATGATTTGGTGAAGACGTTTAGAATGGCCAAGGAGACGATTCATCAAGGTGATGGTGTTGAAGTGAGGTTGAGGTTGATAGGCAAACAAAATATCGATGCAAGAACATATAACCTCCCAACTGTATCAGAGGTTGCTACTTTAGTTGTGGGGGATTTTGATGAGTCGATTGGGGAGGGCGATATCGTGGTGGAAATCCAGAGTGGAAAGTTGCAACGTATTAATGAACTAATCCAGCCTATTTTGGCTTGAAGTATCCTTTATTGTTTCCATTTGGTGAGGATGGTTACAGAGAAGGTATTGCACTTTCCAGTTGTAGGGTTGTTGTTGGCTCAGGTAGACGCAATGTAAGTGTACGAGAGTTTTTGTCGTACCGCTTACAAGAGAGAGAATATAGATATTCGACCATTTTGAAGGCCAAAAGACTTTTCCAACAATATGTTGTTGATGGATATACTTTGATAGAGAGTGCAAGATTGAAGTTTGTTAGAACACATCAAAGGCAACTTCATTGTGAAATGTACAAAGGTTTAAATGATGTTGTTCTGCGTGGAGAGAATGATGCTAGCACTTAAGGAAAGAGAATAGTGTTGCCCCCTACCTTCACCGGTGGTGCAAGGTATATGATACAAAACTACCAAGACGCAATGGCGATTTGTAGATGGGCGGGTTATCCAGATTTGTTATCACACTGACGTGCAACCCAAAGTGTCCTGAGATTGATCGTTTCTTACGTGAGAGGAATCTAAAGGCTGATGATCTTCCTGATGTAGTGTGTCGAGTGTTTAAGATCAAGCTAGACGGCCTCATGAAAGACTTATGGTGTAATAAGGTGTTTGGTAGTGCAAAAGCAGGTACATTTCCAACCATTAAATAAATGCAAATATACAACCATTGATTTATGTAATAGTAATATCTGATTCACATTTTGCAGTCGTGTACTCTGTTGAGTTTCAAAAGCGAGGATTGCCTCATGCCCATATACTATTATGGCTAGCAAGTCAGGATAAGTTGCCAACGCCAAATGACATTGACAAGGTTATTTCAGCAGAGATTCCAGATAAAGATGTGGACCTGCGGTAATAAAATGCAGTACGTGATTTTATGATGCATGGACCGTGTGGCACGTACGCTAAGTCAGCTCCGTGTATGGATGACAAGAAGTGTACCAAGCATTTTCCTAAAGCTTGGTGCGATGTCACTACAGTTATGGGTATATATGGATATCCAGTTTATAGGAGAAGGGATGATGGTCGAACAATTGAAAAAAATAAAGTGTCTCTTGACAATAGATTTGTAGTTCCGCACAATCGGTTTTTGTTGATGAAATGTGGTGGTCATATCAATGTCGAATGGTGCAACCAATCTCGATCCATCAAATACTTATTCAAGTACATCAATAAAGGACGTGATCGAGTCACACCGAATTTTTTTTAATAGCGTTGCTGAAGTTAAAGAAAGTAAACCGGCGGACGAAATTAAAATGTATTGGATTGCAGGTACATATCTCCGTGTGAGGCTGCATGGCATATACTTGGATTTGAGATTCAATATAAAAATCCACTTGTTGGTCGTCTTAGATTTCACATGAAGGGAGAGCAAACAATCATTTTCTTTGGCAATGATACTCTTGATTCTATAGTTGGAGGGAGGAGTGTTAAGGATAATATGTTTTTGGGTTGGATGGATGCGAACAAAAAGTATGAAATGGCAAGACATATGGCATATGCTGAATTCCCTCATTAATTTGTAAGGAAAAGTTCTTCAAGGGAATGGATGCCAAGAAAGAAAGTATTCGCCATTGGTCGAATATACTATGTTCCGTCCGGATATGGGGAATCATATCATATGAGATGTCTATAAAACCATATTCGGGGGATGACGTGTCATGAACATTTGAGAACGATAGATGGCGTGTTATATAATTCATATCGTGAAGCTTGCTGTGCATTGGGGTTATTGGATGACGATAAAGAATTTGTTGATGGTTTTACTGAGGCAAGTGATTTTGCAACATCACTTGCGCTAAGGATATTGTTTGTGATATTGTTGTGATATGAATCCATGAGCCGTCCAGAATTTGTTTGGGACAAATGTTAGATATACATGGCAGAAGATATTCAATACAAACTACGTAATGATTTTATGAAAAGATTTATATTGTTTTTTATTGTGCAATGGTTTTAATTGGTAATTGAAACGGCGTTCCATGTACTGCAGGATTTGTTATGGATAACGAGCAATTGCAAATAGCGGCATTAACTGAGATAGAACTGTTGTTGCAACGAAGAGGGAAAAGTTTGCGTTATTATCCTCCGATGCCATATCCAAAACAGGCTCAACGTTACTTTCAAATAATAGATTGGTGCAAGAAAAGCTCTTATATGATCGTCAAGCGATGCATGAAGAACATGAAACATTGGTTAAAGGTTTGACAAGTGAACAACGTATTGTATATGAAAAGATAATGCATTCTGTTCAAACGGAATGTGGAGGGAGGTATTTTGTTTAAGGATATGGTGGAACTGGGAAGACGTTTGTATGGAGAACATTATCAGCTGCATTGAGGTCCAAAGGGGACATAGTGTTAAATGTGGCATCCAGTGACATTGCTTCTCTACTACTTCCTGGAGGGCGAACCGTGCACTCGCATTTTGCAATTCCAATAAGCTTGAATGAAGATTCAGCTTGCAATATAAAGCCAGGCAGTCCACTTGCCATACTAATTGCTAAGTGTAAATTGATAATTTTGGACGAAGCTTTAATGCTACACAAATATTGTTTTGTGGCGTGGGATAAAAGTATGCGTGACGTTCTTAGATTCACCAACACAAATAGTCTGAACTTGCCATTTGGTGGTAAAACTATAGTGTTGGGAGGAGACTTTCAACAAGTATTACCTGTTATTCCGCAAGGAAGTAGGCAAGACATTGTGAATGCTATGATTAATTCATCTTATCTATGGGGGGATGCACAGTTCTTAGGTTGACTAAGAACATGAGGCTACAAAATCTCAATAGCCCTACAGAATCGTATGACTTGAAGCTTTTTTCTAATTGGATTGCAAGCATAGGTGATGGTATTGCTGGTGAATCCAATGACGGTTATGCGTCCATTCAAATTCCTGATGACATCCTTATCAAGTACTCAGGGGATTCAATTGCTAAGATAGTTGAGGTCATTTATCCAGATTATCTAAAATCAAGTAGTGATTTGAATTACTTGTGAGATAGACCAATTCTTGCTCCAACCCTTGAGGTGGTTGATTCGGTCAACGACTGTATGATAGGTTTAAATTCCAACGAAGTTTCCAGAACATACCTTCGTTCAGACACTGACTGCAAGTCGGATTCGACCCATGATCTTATTGCAAAGTTGCATACTCCAGAATTTTTAAACAGTATTAAACTCTCCGGAGTGCCAAATCACAAGTTGACTTTGAAAATTGGCACTCCAGTCATGCTTTTGTGTAATATAGATCAGACACTAGGTTTGTGTAACGGGACAAGACTCATCATAACCAAGATGTGTGATCACATCTTAGAGGGCATGGTTCTAAATGGTACGAGTGTAGGACAAAGAGTATTGATACCGGGATCATCTTTAGTTTCGTCTGATGTAAGGCTACTGTTTAGATTTCAAAGGAAACAATTCCCTATTATGGTTTCTTATGCAATGACCATCAATAAAAGTCAAGGTCAACCGCTCACTCACGTCGGTCTCCTATTGAAAAAACCAGTTTTCAGCCATGGGCAATTATATGTGGTCGTTTCAAGAGTTACCAACCATGCGGGTCTAAAAATGCTCATTATTCTAAACGAAGATGGTTGCCCAAAGGATGAGACGATTAATGTTGTCTACAAAGAAGTGTTCCATAATTTATAACGTTTCACACTGTATGATAATCAACTTCACATATTACAGTAACTTACATATTGCACTTTTCTGTTCTTTGTTGCGCAATGTATGTTTTTTAACTTTCTAACCCATTAAATCTTATACTCGGGTTGTTTTATCCATCCACAAACTAACACACCGTACAATGCACAGGTGCAGTACTAGTAACACTAAAAATGAAGTCCATGATCTGGCTCTTCCTCCCTAGAGCAGCCCACGAACTACTTGGATTCTAGCCTCGCTCAAAAGCTTGTTGAGCCCACCAAATTTTTTTCATTTCAAGTTTTCTACATTTAACATACCGAACATTAGTGCTCCTCTAATCTTCGAAGTTCTCAACTGGAAAACCGGCCAACGTAGAAATGTAGAATGCCGACAGCCTTTTGGGTAATAAAAAAAATCAACATAATAATATATATAAAAACAAAATATTCTTTTAAAGATGTAAATTATATATGAAATTCATCATATACGTACTACTATTATCGTAATGAGCATATTTTTCTAAGGCAAAAGATTAAAAAATAATCAAAAATACATTCCCACACTCATTCTCAAACACAACATTTGTACCCTCGTTCTTAGCAATATTTGAGAGAGAAAGTTTTATGGTTACGTACCGATAACCGACTAAAAGAGCTGACAAACAATTTTATAACCAAATCATTTCTTAATTTGTTCTTTCTCTTTGTACATCCGGAATCAAGTTTTCATTTTCCCATCAACATATGTCCACCAATATATTAAAAATAATACTTCATACTAATCGAGTAGGGCCTTCGAGCTTCTGCAAGTATGTTGGATTAGAAATTAATGTTTAATTACACATTTACAATTAATATTGACAATACATACATAATACTAATGTGTTTATTTTAAAATTTGGAGGCCCCTGAAATTGGAAGGCTCTAGACATTTTTCTAGGCTTCCTGTCCCCATAGCCGGCCTGGCCTTCATCGCCACAGTGGAGATTGTACTCCTCCTTCGATTCTGTCTCACACTGCCAACAATCCATCTTCTTCTGGCTACTAGATAGCACTGGTGAAACTTGTCCGGAGACTGCTAGCGACGATGATACACTAACCCTGTTTGAGACTCGGTTCTCCTGTGATGTACATAAACCAGACGACGATCATTCTAACGATATGGAGTGGAAAGTTACCCTAGGTAGTTTTATTCGATCTCAAAGTAGCATTTCAATTTCATTATGTCCCTTAAAAATGTCCAATTTCTTATTTGATAAATAAAACAATACAAAACAATGTTAAACAGTGTCATACAATAGCAAACAATCTCAAAATAGTGTTTTTTTGTGTGTGAAAGAAATAGGCTTAAATTGATAACACATCGTAAGATCGAAGGTCAACCAACACTCATTATACATAAGTTACAACCGGTCAAAATCATATAAGTTACAATTAATTTAAAATTTAATGCATTGTAATTATATTTAGTTATTGACAACTTTTTATAAATATATGCAAATATTCTTTTATTGAGTTCAATACCTCTAAAGTAATAGTTGTGATAAAACAAAATTAGTCTTTATTGGGCACTGTACTGTGCATCAAAATTTTTAGCTTACATTTTTATTTTTAGCTTAAAATTAGAATGAAACTCAAAATGTATGGAATTCATAGAGAAAGCTAAGGAAACTAAAAAGGAATAAACGTAGTGTCCAATAAGGACTGATTTTGTTTTGTCACAACTATTACTTTAAGGCTTTTGAACTCAAAATATAAACAATTTTTTGATATATTTATAAAAAGTAGTCAATAATTTATTATAATTACAAAGCATTAAAATTGAAATTAATTTTAACTTATACTTTTTGACAGTTTGTTACTTATATATTGTATGAATATTTCAATATGCGTACTCAACTCGAAAATCAAATTAAGGTAACAGATAATTATATTTAATATGGTCATGGATTGAAATTGGGGATTTTTTTTTAAGTTACGAGCGCATATATACTACGTACGAGCACTTGTATAAGTGCTAATAATTGGAGAAAGTATATATAAAACCAACACTTTTTTATATGTGCCTCTATATAAAACCAACACTTTTTTATAATGATTTACTAATGATAAAAATAATTCTTACTTGATAATATATATGTTATGTTTAGCAATTAAAATTGACATATTTAGAAAGTACGTTAAGTTCACTTGAATTTGCAAAAGAAAATTTTGAAAATGGTTAAAGTTATAGTATACGATAGTACAATTTAAGAGTAAGATAGAGTTCGTTGATCGTTTCATTATATTGTATAAGAACTTTTAAATGGGCGAGAATGAGTAATTATAGAACTAATATAATTATGTCTACGTTTTTTTTTTGAAATAATAAGAACACTCTAATGCTACAATGCGCACGATACACATGTAGAATGAGAGAGATAAAATACAAAAGATTAAATTTATGAAATTTCTATTTCATTCTTTCCACATGCTTATATATTTTGCTAAGTTTTTCTCAACAATGTTAATTACAATTTCTACATCTAGACATTATTGTGTATGATATTATGAACAAAAACTAACTAAAAGTATATAAGATCATCCAAATAAGGAGATATATATTTTATTTAATGTTTTCTAATTAGCTATCTCTCATACCATGCATGCACGTTCAAATAAGTGAATTGTGAATGGACAACAATTTTCCGCACCTTTCAAATACGTGAGTATTGAATTGAATAAAATAATACCGAGTACTTTTTAAATGCTGATCCATAACCATCTCCGCCACGTACGGCCCACGGGCTAGAATTGAATAAAATAATTTAAGTCTTACACAAGATTTGAATTCTCAATAGAAGATGGCTTTATTACAATATCACATGCAAAATAGTGCTAATAAATTATACTGAATTCCCCAAACACGGTTGAGCTATAGGTATATTAGTATATATATACCAATAATAATAATAATATAAAATTAAAACGTCCAAATGTATTTCCGCTTAAGAAATTAAGCAGCTGATTGCAGCATGACAAAAGCATGACAGTGTGATGATCTTAATTAATGGCCCAATCTTGAGATATTATTTTACAATTGATGACCCTTTGCTTTCGCCAGCCTTTCTATCACTTTCAATCCTTTAATAATCCAAATCCCATTCCCTTAATTTCTCAGTGGGCTTATCTGATCTGTTCCATTATTGATGATGTCACTGGAACTGAAAAGACGGGTTCACAAAAATGGGCTGATTCAGCATGCAATTGCTTTGGCTGTATTGGTGAGGGAGTTGTTCACCAAGGGTAAAAGGGAAAATTCCACCATTGGCCATGAATGTGTTTTGGTTACCAAAGTTGCCATTATTCTCAACCAAGAGCTGTGGGATTGACCCAAAACAGTCCATTTCCAAGAGATGGGTCAATGAGCATGCCCTTGGCAGCTTCATCCCTTGTACTTGTGGTCCACTACTTGTGCCCTCAAAACAACTCCCATATTTTGTGTTTGTCTCTTCTTCTTCAATCTTCATCTCTATGGCTTTTCCCATATTCTTCTTCTTATATATTCTACATAGCACCCAATCATCCAGCTGCATGAATATTCAACAAAGATAAAAATAAGTTACATAGATAAATAAGTAAAAAGTTACTATCTCTATCCCTAAAAACTTAGTCATTTTCAAAATTTTGACCCAATGAATAAAAGGACATATATCTATGGCAAACCAAGATTTTCGTGCATATATACGTATATAGATCGCTTTTAATTACCCTCATGGAGCCATTATTCTGCTTGAAGTTTGATGGTCTTGAATCACTAAGGCGATATTCATGCATAATCCAATCGGTCTTGATACCCTTTGGCGGTCTTCCTTTGTAAAACACAAGAGCCTTCTTGACACCAACATATTTTGAGCCACTATGGATGGCCTTATCGGTACCCGTAGCTTTCCAATAACCCGAGACGGCTGCCCTATTGGGACGAACCCCGTTCGGGTACTTTCGGTCGCGAGGCGTGAAGAAGTACCATTCGTTCTCTCCGAATTCCGCTTTCTCTACACCAACAAATAGTACAATTTTCAGCTAAAAAAGTACTCAGTAAATTGTTGGTTCGCGCTTCTCGGGGTGATTATATACGGTAAACATATACACAACTTACCGGGCAATTCCCAAGGATCGAACTTATAGAAATCGACTTCGGGGATAATGGAGACGGGGCATGGCCTAGCGGTGGCTTGGTTACGAAGGTAATACATGATGAGTTCTTCATCCGTCGGGTGGAACCTAAAGCCGGGTGGGAGATTATCAGAAGTATAATTGCCTACCATTTTCCTTTATGTATATATGATAGACAAGAAATAGAAGAGTGAAAGAATAATATGTATATGGTGTGTGGTTGATTTGAGCTAGGTGGAGAGGTAGCTAGCTAAAAATGAGAGAAAAGGAGAAGGGAAAAAGAGGTAGTGTTTGGAATGTTTGCAAGGATAGAGCTGGCCAATTTATGTGTGAAGGTTCCTTGTCGTGTTGCAAGCTTCTTTGCATCATCATCTATTTGATTGAACGATTGGTTGTATCTGACTTTGATTCCCAAGAATAAGGATTAGGAGTAGTGTTCTGTTTTTGTTCTCATATACGACATGCTGAGTCCTTACTATTCTAGGTAAGTTGACAACTGTTGACGAATTTTTGTGGGGCTCTCTTTTCTTTTTGGTATCTCCTAAAATTATGTTTACTTTCTACATTTAAATACCAAAACTTTGTGCTTTGTAGTTTATCATTTCACATTTTACCTTTTGTTTGGCTCATATATTATATTTCTTCTTTTTAAGAGGAAGAAAATTAAACAACAATTAATTGTTATCTCATACGAAGTACTATCGTATATACGAAGTAATATTTATGTCAACCTAAAAACTACGTATCTTGCTAATATTGGCCAGAGAGAATACTACTTAGAAGTTAGTGTGTCTAATAGTTTAGTTTACGTATGCTAGCTAAAGTTTAGGTCTGAAACATTTAGAGGTTGGAAAGTTAGTTCATCGGTTTATGTGCAAGGAATTGAAAATAAACATTTAGAGATTCACGATTCTATTTTGGGTTTCATTTTATGTTACACACTTAATTTACACACTTCCATCCTTACAAGATGTCTCTTAAACGACATATACGCCTATAGCTCAATGTTCCATGAATTAAGTCCATATAATTAGGATAGAAACATGAAGTTGAATTGGAATTCATGATCACATACATGCCCAAGAAGAAGCTTACAAGAGTATGCTTAGTTGCCTAGGAGTGAATGACTGAACCCTTATAGAACTCTCTATGTCATACATGCTTTTCTTAATGGGGAACTTGCCTATATATATTACTAAAATTTATGTCAATTTCCATGATATGACTAGCCATGTTTTTCTAACATTGCATGACTAGAAATGCATTAAATAAATAGCCCGCAAAAACTTAAAGGAAACAAATGACTGAAAAGATCAACCTAAAAAACTTGTGTAGCCCAAACATAACAAGAGTGAAATACATCCATAAATTTACTCATTTTAATACCATACATGTTTTTTCATTTATTAAAATTTTCACTAAAACAGGTAAGCACATATTATCTTGATTATAATTGGAAGCATGTTGCATTTGATAATTAACGTCTCAATCTTTTAATTTAAAAGATTGTGTGGATAAATACTTTGAGCGTTATTATATTGGTTGTTTATGTAATGGTATGACAATAAGTGCATTACTTTGTATGGTATGACATGTCTTACTAGGGATATGGATCACAAATAAGTCTCTGTCTTGACATTTTATAATTTGATTCGATCAGGAAAACACCCATGTGCAACACGTATAATTTGAAGGGCAAAGATGGCTTACGATTGAACATGGTTGTATGTTGTTTATGTAGTACAAATAAATGTTGCACCAAATGAAAAAAAACATTGCTCTCAATGCATGATACAGTGTAAAAAAGAAAATTCATGTTGGAATAAGATGGAAAATGTTGAAAAAGATAAAAAAAAACGGTGAAACACAGAAAATGGATAATAAGGAATGGAACATATGCTACAAAAGTGACTTAGCAAGTGGAACATACTTCTTATTATGATAATGAATAAAACAATGAGGATCAAACTAATACATTAGGAATAGTAAATGATAAAACAATCATGGTATCAAAATGGGAAGAAAAAGGAATGTTTTAACTAGGGGTGGTTCGGTACAGTATACCGAAGATTTTATCCCATACCTTTACCATACCGTAAACTTTCGGTATGCAAAAATACATACCGTTACCATACCTAAATTTCGGTATACCTTGTTTCGGTATACCAAAATTTTGGTACGGTAAGCTACGGTATCGGTAAATTATCATGATTTAATATCAAATTATTATATATCAAATGAAATATAGAAAATCAGTGTTAATAGTGATATACTAAAATTATTAATGAAATTAATTATAAAATACCACTGATAACCTATTTGTGTTCTATTGAACTTTGAACAAAAAAATATTATAAATATGCACAGATACTTCAACACATGATATATGAAGACAACAACACATTTTACTAAAATAATAATTTAAACAACATAAATATATTTGAAATAACATCGATCTCCAACAAAAAATATAAACAATTCAAGAAACATGGATATAAAGTCATTATCCTTGAATTAATGTTGTGTTTCTAGTTATTTTTATAATTTTAAAGAAATTATTGGCTTGGAATTACGGTATGACGGTATACCGTTTATTTCCAAAATATATACCGATACCATACCGAATTAATTCGGTACGGTATCATACCGTACCAAAAGTGTCGGTATACCAAACACTTCGGTAAATTCGGTATTTTTCGATATGGTAATAAGTCCGGTATACCGAAATTTCGGTATTTTTTCCCACCCCTAGTTTTAACTATACATTAGGATCAAACTAAACCAGGGCAAATTAAAGCTGAAATGAACAAAGTATCAATTTGGTCGGTCATGCGTGCAAATACGTTTTTACATGAAGTGTTTTCAATTCCAAATCAGACCAGACCACACTCAAATAGATTAAAACATACCGTATCAGATTGACTTAATTAAGTTGACCATACTAGACTTAGCTTTAAATAGGAACTTCATATTGTAATTAGTTTTAGAAGTAATTTATAACGTGGTTGAATGCAATTATGATTGACACATGTATGATTTAGTATATGATATTGTCAATTCTGATTTTGACCGGGTAATTCAATTTTTTGCATATGTATGTTACTCTAAATGACAATTAAGTCGAAGTTACAACCAAGGGCCACAATATTATGGTCATGTAATTACATTTCATATAATATGATATTGTTTTATCATTTACTATACTATTCCTAATGTCATTGTTTTAATTCCATATAATTGAATGTCACAATATTTCAAGTTGGTCACTTAGCATGGCGATGCGACAAGTCATGAACTCATATATGTGCATTACTGTAACCCAGTTCCATAACTGTGGAAAACAACCACCCCAAAACTGAATACCTCCAAATTAAAAACGCTATCTCACCCATAAAACTCTGAAAGCTCGAGATCGCTTTAATGGCAGGTTAGCTATCTATCTTTATCCTTTTGACTGGGAAATAAAGCTTCGACCCATTATTATTTGTTTGATTTAATTTAAAGCATTAAAAATATATTATGCGTGAATGAAAAGTTGGTTAAAGTAGCACTATACAATTAAGCAGGAGACGCTGTTGAACGGAACTCCAGAAGCTAATGGTTCGCTTCATCGAAGAGATATGATTAATTATTCGATACTTTACGTGATACACGTGATGCTCCCTCAGCTCCTTTCAAAAGTAGATTACATTCTTCTTTTCCTCCCTTCCAATTGGAATTTGGAGAATATACTATTTCAATTATTAAATATATGAAGCGGTTGGTTTAGCTGATTCTATTGATTTTTGAAAGAAAAAATTAAAACATTTTTTGTAAATAAAATAAGGAAAAAATTATACTCCATATTACATATTAAAAATAGTTAACATGGTTATCTAAAATAATCATAGTGAATGTAGTAAAAAGAGTAACTTCAACCTTACTCTTTGTCAATGCTTAAAAAAAACACTTATTTACTTTTACCTTCAAAAACTCAAAAATGGTGTTTGCAAGCTAAGTTTATTTGCTTTTAGGGTTTTCTATAAATAAATCCAACTTTTAGCATAACTTTTAGGAGTATTATTTTGATTAATCCCTTGAACTATCCTTCGTCTCCAGTGTCCACATGCCACAACCTTGGTACCGGAACCGCCGGTTAAGTTGGTTAACTACTGGTTCCTTGCAAGCTTCGTCCCCTCCATGCAAAGCCGGCTTTAGACCCTAGGAACCTAGGCATGAGCCTAGGGCACCAATTAGACGTGGGGCACCGTTACAAAAAAAACTATTCTTAAAAAAAAAACTCTTCTTATTGTTTTAAATACTCCGTAAGTGATAAAACTTCTAAATGTACCACTGAATTGGATATTCTTATATCCAATTAGACAATGTACCAAACAAGTATAAATTGATGGACATAGATTTTGGAAATAAGTATGAAATATAGAGCCCATTTGGTAGCACGAAAATCGGTTGCTTTGACCGATTCTGGTGAAATATATGAAGTTCTAGCTGAAGTGGCTGCATTGGCTGCATTTGCAGATTTAAGAAAAAAATATTTTTCAAATATATTTTATTAATAAAATTAAGAAACAATTATATGTAAAAATAGCTAAAATGGTCATCAAAGGTAACTTCAGCCAATACAGGCGGATAAGTAACTACAACGTAACCTTACTTTTTCTGCTTATTACGTATTTGGTGAAAAAGTTGGCTGATAAGCCTGATAAGCCGAAAAACAGTGTTGCCATACGGCCTCTGATACGGAGTATGAATTGTACAATACGGAGTATTTTTTGAAGGAAGTATGAATTAAAATTTGGAAACCCATAATTAACTTTTAATGAGACGAGAGGTAATTTTTTCTACCAATATACTCCGTAAAAGATAACGAAGAATGAGTTTTTTAGAAAAAAAACTTATCATACTTTCATGATTTCTAGCTCGTTTGGTAGCACGAAAATCGACTGATTTGGCTGAATTTTGCTGAAATTTATGAAGTTCTGACTGAAGTGGCTGCATTGGCTGATTCTACTGATTTAAGAAAAAAATATTTTTAAAATATATTTTACTAATAAAATAAAGAAAAATATATACGGAGTATGTAAAAATAGCTAAAATGATCATCTATAGTAACTTCAGCTAATACAACCAGAAAAGTAACTTCAACCTTACTTTTCCTGCTTATTACACGCGAAAACAAAAGTTACGTATTTGGTGAAAAAGTTGGCTGATAAGTCTAATAAGACGAAAAATAGTGTTGCCAAACGGCCTCTTCATCATTACATATCACTGGTAATTCATGGATCCGGAGTCCCTGCCTTGGTTAAGCAGACAAGGAGGGTGTCTAGTTGTTTGTAACCGTCAAATAAAAAATGGATGGTAGAAGATTAAGGGCCCCATTATTTACACGAATCTCGAGGCCTAATTTTTAATTTAGGCCATCCAATTGAGTAAGGCATTCTGCCTTATGGCAGAGATTCTCAATATCTTATTTATCTTTAATTTGAAGACTCACAGCCCGTTTGGTAATCGTGTTTTTTGGCTTATCAGATTTATCAGATACCTTTTTCACTAAACATGTAACTTTTGATTTTGCACACTTGATTTTGTGTAATAATAAGAAAATGTAAGGTTGAAGTTATTTTTCAAGTTGGATTGATTGAAGTTACTATAAGTCATTTTAGCTATTTCATATAGTTTTTTATTTGTGAATAAAATATATTGTTTATATAAATCAGTAGAATCAGTCTATCGAACAACTTTAGTCAATATTTATAATTTTCAACAGAATTAAGCGATTCAATCGATTTTGATATTGTCAAACGGGCTCTAAATAATCTCATACTTTATATAATACTCCGTAATATTCTAAGTAGCATTACGAGAACATCTATGTTGGGATTATGATGGAGCGAAGTAGACAAAATAGTTCATTGACATCAAACAAAATTCTTTTTTATAAAAAGAAAAAGACGTCCGATCCAGCTCATACAAATGCATTTCTCTATTTTATTTCGTGTGAAACTTATCGTGGATTGTTGTTGCATTGCTAGAATCATTTAGATTCAAGAATTGTTGTTAAGAGTTTCTGAGTATCTCGATCACATATTAAGATGGGACGGTTGATTAATTAATCCGAGTATAATTTGGGAATATGTTTTCAAAAAAGTACTACGACAAATAGAGCCCGTTTGGAGAACTCTGTTTTCGGCTTATCAGGCTTATCAGCCAGCTTTTTTACCAAACACGTAATTTTTACTTTCGCGCACTGAATTGTGTAATAAGCCGAAAAAGTAAGGTTGGAGTTACTTTTCTGGCTGTATTGGCTGAAGTTACTGTAGAGGACCATTTTAGCTATTTTTACATATAATTTTTTCTTTAATTTATTAATAAAATATATTTTTAAAATATTTTTTTCTTAAATCAGCAGAATCAGCCAAAACAGCCACTCCAGCCAGAATATCATAAATTTCAGCAGAATCAGCCAAAACAGCCGATTTTGGTGCTACCAAACGGGCTCATAGTGTAATAATAATGGTATAAGAGCAACTGCTATGGAGGGAGTATTAGAGTATGAAGTCATAAGCCCAGATTTCGAATGTCGTCGAGATTAATATGTACTTTTGTAAGTACTTTGATCAGTGTCTCTCACATTATCAGTTAGTTTGTGATTAAAATACAGTTTACATCCTCTCAATTAATTGTCTTACTGATGTTGAGCTTCTCCGGAATTGAGTGTCATCTTATAATGAAATTGGAGAATATTACATGACCAATCATCGGCATATGACATCCACGTGTCTTCATATTTTCGCACGATTAACTTTATTGATTAATTAATGAATTCATCTTGGTAGAAAAGTAAATCTGATTTATGGATAGAACTAAACTCAAATCATTCACGTCGTATGATTCTTTTTTAAATCCAATCCATCATTTCAGTGTAACAATAAAATTCCTAAATTGATTTCATAGTATATCAATTAGCTCTCATAAAGATTTGCTTCTTTTGTAGGCTAATAGGCTATTGTGTTATAATAGTGCTACTTGTCTTTGAATTGCAATACTGCATCTTCGCATGATTGTTTTTGGGTGAAACTCGATATGGGAAACTATTCTCTGTATGTCAACTACATATGCCATGTATATAATTCTTTTATCTATATATGCAAAAGTAATTCTTTTATCTATATGCAAAAGAAGATATTTTGAGAAGTATTTGAGATCAATTGATTTTGATTAAACTATGAATAACCATTTTAGAATTATGTGTCACACAGAGAAATCTGTGATGCTAGTAGATTTGGTTGCTACTACTTCTGATCTGGTCGGTAGAAGTTTCAAATTCGCTCGTAAGGATTTATTCCTCTTTGTAATTAAGTAGTTAGTAGCAAAATTTTGATTGCTAAGATTTCTTACTACTCGGAAGGTTTAGAATCTCTTTTGAACGTGTACACACTTAAAGTGAATATCAAGATCTTGGTATTGCGCTGATCCACGCACACACTAGGTTCGAGGGATTTTGGATTCTCCCCGTCTCTTTAAGAAGAGCCATGGAATTTAGAATACAAGTGATTCAATTCTTAGCGCTTATAATCATATTTATATACTCCCCCGTCCCAAAAAGGTTAGCCAAAGTTGACTTTCACGTAGATTAATAAAGTAAAAACTGTGTGGTTGAAATTTGTGAAGAGGAGAGAAAAATTAATTTAGCCACATATTCCTTACTTTAAATGGAAATGACAAATCTTTTTGGTACATCCAAAAAAGGAAATTTGGCCAACCTTTTCGGTACGGAGGGAGTATAATGAGAGTGATTGAAATTTTGAAATACAAATAGAAATCAATTGGAGCCAAAATAAGTGATTTTTTGTTGTTTCAATTAATGAACCATCACTTAATTATTCTATAATTAATAACAATCAAGGATTAATTACAAATGTAATTAATGTTTCTAAGATATAAGTAAATATAAGAAAATTGAGAATAAAGACAATAAATATTAATGAAACAAATACAGAAACATTGGAAACTTAAAAATGCACAATTAATTAAGAAACATAACAAAAAAAAGTTAGAAAAATGAAATGTTCCAATTTAAAAGTCTAAAAAATGTACATCCTTCCATATTTTAAAAGTATTTATATAATTAAGAAGGTGTTAGATGTATCTTTTTTCTTATAACACTTTTTTGTGCAGAATTTTAATAGGGTAATTATTAAAAATTCTTTTTAGGTAAAAGTAACACTCTTTGTTTTCCCGGAGATTTTTAACTTCTTCATTTCTACTTAAATTTATCCTTTTAGTGCATGTGGTGATATGGATGAAACGAGAGATTTTGGATCAAATAAAAAGAAGTCAAAATATGTAAAATGAGAATGATTTTTCATGCATATGGTAATATGTACTACAGGTATAAGATTAGCTTTAAAACACGGTTACAAAAAAAATAGATATTTAAAGTAAAAGATTAAGAATTTTTTATGTTGACTAGAGAATAGTGGACGTGAACCTTTGTAGCTATCATGTTAAAATTGGATAATGATGATTACTCCTATACGGGAATTGGGAAATGAATGATTTAAAGCTTACAAATGTAATTTTAATTTATAAATGTGATTCTAATGGTGAAAATATATTTTTTGGGAAAATAGATGAATCTTTGAAACTATAATACTCCGTATATAAAATTATTTTTGACAAACTATATTATTTTATATGGTTGAGTCAGTTTTCTTAGCTATAAAACTAATTTTTGTTTTTCTTTGTTTTCTTTCTGCACTTTATTTTGTGTAGATGATGATGTCCGGCCAATATGCTTGGTGGAGAAAGCGCTCGGTTAGTTCACTTAGATTAGTTATTTGGTTGAACATTTATTTAAGGGAAAACTATCAAATAAGCCCCCGTACTATGCCAAAAAAGTCGATTAGGCCCTCGTACTTTACAAACACTCAATTAAGTCCTCGAACTATTAAATAACGTTCAATTAAGCCCTTTCGATCGGTAAGTAACCGGTTTCCCGGTTAAATGGTGACGACGACGACGATGTGCTCGAATCCCAGCAACGGCGGCTGCCGGGAAACGGATTACATTTAACCGGGAAACCGATTACTTACCGACCAAAAGGGATTAATTGAACGTTTTTTAATAGTTCGAGGACTTAATTGAGTGTTTGTAAAGTACGAGGGCCTAATCGACTTTTTCGGTATAGTTCGGGGGCTTATTTGATAGTTTGAATTTATGAGAACATGTAGACCATTTATTGCTTTGAGTTTAAATACTTAAATACTTGTTTTTAATGGGTTTTTACATAAATATTACCATAATAAAACACGTTTACATAAGTATGACTAATAGTTGCTACAATGTAGAATCATAGTAACTTAAGGTTCAAAAATTAAGCATAAGTTACTATGATTTCATTACTACTTTAGTTCACTAGTCATATTTTTGTAATCAATCTTAAATTTAGTCATAAATATGTAATTATTTCTTTTAATTAAGATTGTGACTTAGCTTGTGCACTCGGTTAAGTGAGAATCAAGTGTAGCAATAAGGATGTTCTTACTTGGACTGAAATTTGCTGGACTGATCTGATCTGGTTTGTTCAAGTTTGGTTTGGTCTAGTCTAGTCTGGTCTGGTAAATGTCTGGTCTTTGTGTATTTTATAGCTACGAAAGTCTGGTCTGGTCTGAACTATTGATCTGGTTTAGTGGTGGACCGGCCTCGGTCCGGTTCCAGTTCGGGCCTAGGCCCAGCCGGGCCTGGAAGGTATTGGGACCGGCCCGGGAGGCTACCGGTTCCGAGCCAGGCCGGTTCCGAGCCAAGCCGGTTCCGTTTTTTTTCTTATTTATTTCAACCCCTACACATCCCCCCCACCCCCAAAGCCCCCGGATTTACCCATCCCAGCCCATCTAAACCCAGCCCAAAGCCCAAAAAATGGCCCGAGCCGGGCCCGGACAGGCCGGGCCGGTTCGTGTTTTTGGTGTACCGGAACTGCCCCCCGTTACCCCCTCGGGCTGGGCCTAGGCCCGGAACCGGTTTCCCGGGCTGGGCCTAGGCCCGGAACCGGTTTCCCGGGCCGGGCCCGCACAGTAACGGGCCGGGTCGGTTCCCGGGCCGGTCAGACCGGACCGGGTCCATGACTAATCTAGTTTGTTTAAGTCTTGTCTGGGACTGAAAACAGTCCTAGTAAAAACATAAAGGGTTGGTTTGCAACTCCTTTTAAAAAAAACACTTCTCAACTATTGGATTTAAAAAAGCACTTATTTTCCCAAACACTACAACTTTTATTTTTCTCGGCTTCCGCGTCAAAAGTGCTTTTACTTTTTCTATTACACAAAAAGCACTTATTATACCAAACACTACCCACTTTTACTTTTCAAAAATCACTTTTTTCTCAAACACTATCAACTTTTATTTAATCATTTCTCCCCATTTCATTAAAAAAAACACTTTTTAAAACCAGAAGCTGTTGCAAACAGACCCAAAGTAAATTCACTATTTAGTGTACATCTTCGTAAGAATTTGGAGGTCTTATAGTATACTACGGAGTATTTTGTACTTGTGAATGTAAAATATTCAAATTTTGTAAACGAAATGTAAACAATTTTGAAAATGAGAACGAAAAGTACTCATACTCAGGGGCGGATCTAGTAAGGTAATAGGGGGCAGCTGCCCCCAATAACAACCCACTAAGGCAGTGTTTTCCTTTGATTGTGAAAAGCACTTTTGGCTTTTTTTTAAAAAAAAGCTGTTTGTAGTGTTTGCAAAAGGATGCTTTGGCTTTTATAAAAGTGCTTTTGGGGTAGAAGTTGGAAGCTATTCCAGCCTGCTTCTATCTGCTTCTACCATCTCATTTATCCCTAATACCCAACTTTACCCTTCTCCCATCCCCAATATCCAACGCAGCCTCCTCGAGTCCTCGATACCTATCAGAAAAATTTCTTCTCTGCGTCGCACGGCCCCAGCGTGTTAAGCGAAGGCTGCTCCAGCGGTAAAGCTCTCGTTCTCTCCGTCTCTATACCGAATCATCCGCAGGTCATCTTGGATTGAGAGGTTAGTTCTCTGCATTTTTTTTTTCAGTAAAGCACTTCATCTTGGATCTAGTAGTTAGGTCATGAAGAAATTTGATTTGTGGCTCGGCTGAAATAGAAATACGGTGAGCGTGGTCAGTAATAAAATGGTATAGATTTGATCTTAGCCAACCGGAGCTTGGATTGTTTAGTATTGCAAAAAATTTTAATTTTTTTAATTTATAATTTTAGCTTGGATTGTTCAGTATTGCTTTGATCTTAGCCAACCTGAGCTATGAATTAATCACCTGCTAATGACGTTATCATCAAATAAGTTCCACTCCACATAGTGTATACATATAGAGTATTTACGTATGTTTTTGTAGTTCATTCCCACCTATAGATATGTTGTTCAAGGTCACTAATCAACTTTTCTTATTAGCAGTTTCTGTTTCTTTCCTATAAGTATACTGTTTCTTCACATACTTTACACTTTTTTTATAAACCAATAAATATGTAAGAAGCTCATTGGTTGATTTTTTTTAACAAGCTATCTTCACATACTGTTTCTATAAGAAGTGAGCTATCTTCACAAGAAGTGAGCTATTATAAGATAGCTTCTTATAAGAAAGCTATCTTCATTACTTCTTCACAGATTTTATTACTTTTGTTAAAAGAAGCTATCTTCACATACTGTTTCTTCACATACTTCTTAAGATAGCAAACTGTTTACCCTTATAATTAAAACTGATTTTAAGGAACTTAAGAGTAATAGTAACTAACTAATACGACTCAATGTTTAAATCAAAACAATACTGAACCCTCTAAGTGTAATGTTTTTCGATCCTCATTATAAAGAACTTTTAAATTTTTCTATCACCCTAAAAGATAGTAACAAACATATCTAACTGATTTATTAACTTTTTACTTTTAACTAAATTTTGGAACAACACTAAACCCTCTGACTTTTATAGAAAAACAATACAGAACCCTCTAACTTCTAAATTTTTATAAAACAAGTCTGAACCCTCTAGCTTTTAACTTTTAAAAGTAACATCAACACTATTTACGAACTGATTTTTTATACAGATAGTAACAAACCTATCTAACTGATTTATTCCTTCAATGCAATGTATATATATTTATTCATTTGATGTAGTCATTTATATTTTCAATATATATTTGTGTATATTTATGGATAGTACAAAAATTATAGTTAATATAGTAATTTAATATACTATATTAACTAGTTTTTAATATACTATATCCTCCTAGTTTTTAATATACCAGTAATTTAATATTTATTTAACTAGTTAATTAGTTAATATAGTTAACTAGTTTACTAGTTAATATTTTTTTTTTTATTTAAGGTTTATATTAATTATTGCCAAAAAGAGTGCTCAAACCCATCTCATTACAATTTCATTAAAAGATGTAAATTAAAGGATAGAAAATACATCATCAAAGTCAGCTAGTGAAGCAAACAGAGTAGAAGTACGATATGTACAGCAAAATCAACAAACGTTACATTCACATACTTCATATATAGTAGAGACTAGGAGCCCAAAACTGCCCAAAATTACATGTTCTTGTCATGCATGAGCATGCTTAAAGCGATGGGACAATGCCAAACGATGAAGTGTCAGCTGCAATAAGGGAGTCGACTTTGGCCTCGGAGCGCTTGGCGAACCTTCCTTTGATCCTGGGTCGCGTCTCGGCATATGCCTTTCTAGAAGCGTATCTTATAGTTTTCTCATGCTGTAATATATATTAATACTAGTTAATATATAATAACTAGTTCCTTCTATTGGTATTTCAATATTTTAAAATGTACTAACTAGTTTTTTTTTCAAATGTATACTTCTATATATTTATAGGTAAATATTACCTAGTGGATGCAGGATATCCGAATATCACTGGATTCTTATCTCCGTATAAAGGGAAAAAGTACCACATCCCTGATTTTAAAAGGTCTTCATCTTATAACAATCACTTTGAAGTATTTAATCACGTGCATTCATCAATGCGGTCGGTCATTGAAAGATCTTTTGGAGTGTGGAAAAAGAAATTTCAAATCATGGATTACATGCCAGTCAATATTAGTTGGACTGATCAAATCTCCCTTGTACCGGCAACCATGGCTATTCACAATTTTATTCGAAAGAACGACCGAATGGATGATGATTTTCTTGAAGCGGAGCAAAAGGATGATCAAGCAAGTAACGATGAGGAAACAGACGACTGCGATGATGTGCAAACACATCACAGTGAAGTCGGTGATGATGCTATGAACAAATTGAGGGATGACATTTGCGCATCAATAACATTTGGCAGAATTGGTGTTCCAATGTATTAGTACTTATTTGTATTCATATGTAATTCTCCTGTTTGTGCATCAAGAAAATGCAAGTATTTTGTACTCCAACCATATGTTATTAACAATTTCCATTTTGTATTAATGTAAGATATTGCAATCTGGAATTTTGTTTATCCAAAAGTGTATTTGGTTGTAATGAGGTTTTAATCCAAGCCCGATACAATTTGGTTTTAATACAATTTGCATTTTGTCCTAGATTTTAAACAGTAGTGTATTTGATTATTCTTGAATTCAACTGATATATACTCCCTAAATAAAGCAGTACCTTGAATTACACAAAAAGCACACAAAAAGATGTGTTCAACTTAAATTACATAGATAAAAGTATACTGTCAAAACGACACTACTAAAAGTACAATACAGAGTACATAACCAGCCCCTTAGAGAGTATTTTTAGCCAACCTAAAAAGTTAATACAGATAGTGTACATTAGAAAATAGTACACTAAAATTCACAACCATCCGGTTAACATCAAAATAAGCAAAAAAAAGGTTATGATCGTTCTTAGGTTGTCTAAAAGTAGTTACATATAAATCATAACTAGTTTAGTACATACTACACTTCACGTGAACCCCCAGTTCAAGGCCAGATCGATGAAGCTCCAGATGAAAATTCACTCGGATTATCATCGTGAATTTGTGGCAACACAATGTTTCTGTTGGCAACATCTGATTGTTCATCCTTGACCTCACTGTCCTCTTCATCTTCTGTATCATCAATGATTATTACTTGAGATGGAGATTTAGGTTTGCGGTACATAGCAGTTTTGGCAAGAATAGCTAATTCTTGGTGCGCATTCTCTTTGAAGCAGCAAGTGAAAAGTCTTAAAAAGTTCAAGCCATAGGTTTTCAGGTCCGCTCTTATACTTCCAGGCAGTTGGGTGTTTCTGCAATCACAAAGGTATTTATGGACAGTTTTGTATATTAAAAGATAACATTACAGTTTACTCCAATCTTTGTAAAGTGAAAAGAATAAAGAAGGGAAAAACCTTTATGACCGCTTCCCATGTCTGCTCCTCCGCTTCAAATTGATTAGTGCGCACATTCAGATGCACACCTGGCCAACACATCAAAACATTCACCAAGTCGAACCTACTCCTAAAAGAAATGCATTTTCTTTTCACTTTCTCCAAAGTGAATGGTTTCCCAAATTCTTTTATGACCATTGAAACAATCTCTGTCAAAACATCCGTCCTAAAAGTGTTACCATCAAATAGCTTTTCTTCTTCTACAAAACCAATCATTTGATCAAGTAGAAACTTCTCCTCGCTAGTTGTCCACGAGTACATCTCAAACATTTCATCGACTTTGAGAGCACCCATCTTTGCCATTTTGATACCTAATGAACAAGCATAATTGATGTGCAATTTGAGATTGGTACATACAGAGAAAGCCAATAAGATTTTGTGATATAAACCTTTTTGGGTTACAACAGTTAATTGCTAATTCAACTCAAGGTCTAACCCATTGTTTTTTCATTATTTTTCCAATGGGGACTATTACCCCCCCCCCCCCCTATGGACAACCATAGCATTTTGAACCTAACCGGTTGGCCACTTGCATATTGAACTCCCTCTTTCCTGAAACTAAAAGTTGAAATAAAGCAACTACACTTACAAGTTTGGGTGAGACAAAGGTATTAAATCTAATACAGTAGCTACTTCAATCAAGGTATTATTAACTAATTATACTATCACTAATTCTAGGATGTAGGACTCTAAGATAACACCACATTCGATCACTCATTCATGATTTTTTTTGGTTAAATTCAAATTGCAAGGAAGCAATACGTGTGAAATGAAATCAACTACCAAATTACACCCCTTATTTGCACCATGTTGCAACTCAAAGTCAACTTAAAATATGTAAGGTGTAAATCAAGAGGAGAACACTTTTATGATTCTCTACAGGGCTTAACTTCTCCAAACAGGAACTTCTAACAAAATGAATGAAGCAGACTATGCACAACGATACAACTTTAAATATAGCCTTATAGGTAGCATTGTGTCTCCTTATATAGTAAGAAAGTTAACATTAAGCAGTTCATATCCCAATAACCAGAACTCAGAATTCGAAAGAGATAAGCTGAGTGCCTATAAAATTTATAAAAAATAAAGAACTTTAGGATTGACTAAGGACTTAGCTCCCACAAAAATGGAACTTTTCAAAATAAAAAACAAGCATATGATTCACAATTCTACACTATTCACCCAGCCATCTACCCCCACAGCAAAAGCAAAACCTAGAACTCAGCTAATTTGATGGCACTTCAGACATGGATAATGGACAGAATTAGAGGCAATTTCAGATATGAAAATAGGTAAAATAAATAGGTCGGTATACACTAGGAGATAGTTTAGGACTCGGAGTATTTCGAGTTAAACAAGTACTTCTCCTGATATGCTGCAAATGTGTTATTACAGAAACGGATGAGGTGAAATATACCAAAAGTGGAATCAGATGACACTGTAAGGTCGAGTTGCTATTAGATATTATTTGGTGTTCAAGTGTTAAAATAGAGCTGTAGATATAATAGAAGGAGCTCTGGAGATATTATATTCTTACCTGAATCGAAAAATCCGAACGAAGGAGCTCTGGAGGAGGAGAACCGTGCGGTAGGTTATCGGGAGGGAGTATTTGATCGAGAGAGAGGAAGGTGAGCTGATATATACAGGGAAGGGATATTTTTGTACATTCAAATAAATATAATCCCACAATCACTTTTTTACCAAACATTCCAACTTTAACTTTTTCATTTTAATCACTTCTATTCTCAAACACTCCCAACTTTTACCATTAATCACTTTTCCAACAATCACTTTTCAAAATCACTTTTTTAAAATTTAAGCAATAGCAAACATAGCCTAAACCTTTATTATATATTAATAAATATTAGAAGTCTAATCATTTGCCCCCAATAGAAATAATTGATTGCCCCCAATAAACAAGGTTCCTCCCCACCAAAATGAAGACGGTGAATTGAAGATATTAGCCCCACTAGGTAATTGGTATGATGTTGAATTTATTTCGAAATACTGTATTATGTATCACACAAGTGTCAATTTGAAAGTTGGTTAATACCCTATGTACTTGTTTAGTACCTAGCTAACAGGTAATCCGTATATGTGTGGTGGTGTTGTTTACCATAAGGTCATATTCTATTTTTAATTTTTATATAAATATAAATATTAAAAAATGTCAATAAACTTATTATAATGTTATTAATTTATTACAGATTATTGATTTATATCAATTATATTTAATTTAATTAATAAGTTATTGAAATAAAGCAAAATGACTCACTAAACTATCAGCGCTTCTTTGTAATTTTCGACTCGATTTTCACTATGTGTCATCCGAAAACAGTCTTTCTGTGCTTTAGTGCAAGGGTAAGGCTGCGTACATCCGACCCCCCTTACCCCACCGTAGGTGGAGCCTTTGAGGCCCTATTGTAATGATGATGATGAATAAGTTACTGAAATAGTTATACATCTACTAGAGTATAGTAATTTACACTTACAAAATGGAAAGTGTCATATAGTAAGTTAAAAATCCTAAATGTATATTACTCCCTCCGTCCCGCTAAGATTGTTCCATTTTACCTTTTCGGGAAGTCCCACTAAGATTGTCCCATACCAAATTTGGTAAAGATTGTGTGGCTCTAAATCATTCTTACTTTATTCTTACTTTATCAATTTAATATCAACCACACAAACCCACTTTTCTTAATAATCGTGTCACCTTCTTTCGTCCCAATCTTAGTGGGACGGAGGTAGTATATGTTTAATTTTAGATAGTTAAATTCGATTAGATTGGCCGAAACTTATTCAAGTGACACATCAAGGTTGGCCGAAACTTATTCGAAACAGATAGTTTGGAAAGTCGATTATTCTTTCGTGACACATCAAAGTCGATTAGATTGGCCGAAACTTATTCAAGTGACTTTAGTTGTATGGAAAGTTAAACTCATCAACATCAACTAAGTATTTATATTTAAAATATAATGTGTTAGCAGATGAAATGTTTGCTAGTTTGAAAAGTCTCGATGATCTTTTACATCCTTTGGTGTATTAGCTTTTAAAATGAGCATTGACTTTACCAATTGTAAAAATTAAACAACCGTATGAAATAGTGAAGACTAATTTGTATAATAGATTCGTGATAACTTTGTGAGTGATCTTCTAAGTTGTTTTATCGAATAGACGTGATTGAAACTGTTACAAATTAAACTTAAATTTGGCGCGAACAATAGTGATATACTTCGTATTTTTTATCAAATCTTTTGATATTGTAATATTACATTAATACTTCGATAATTTTTGGAAACGTATACCATACAGCCGGCTGTACGGCTGGGCACCGTACAGCCGGTGGCATTTTTGTAATTTTGATGAAGTTCACGATTTGTCGTAAATGAGCATTGATGTAATTTTATTGAGCATCGAGTCTGTTCTTCTGAGTATTAAGAGCCTAACTATGAGCACCCGTGGTCTCTGCTTCATACCTTCTAATTCAGTTTCTTTTTATTAATTTCCGTTTTTAAAAAATTCTTAAATTGTGTTTGTAATTAATTTCAATATGTCAATCTATTGTAGTATGATATGTTTGATATGTGCATCATTTTCAAATGAGCATAAACCAGTACCAAATGAGCATACCTAATTTACAAAATGAGTATCAAAAAAATCAAAACTTCATTTGTGTATGCTCATTGATTTTGGGCGTTATATTTAATATATGCATCATTTTAAAATGAGCATAAAGCAATACCAAATGAGCATACATAATTTACAAAATGAGTATAAAAAAATTTAAAAGCTCATTTGTGTATGCTCATTAATTTTGGGCGTTATATTTGATATGTGCATCATTTTAAAATGAGCATAACACAGTACCAAATGAACATACATAATTTACAAAATGAGTATCAAAAAATTCAAAATATCATTTTGTGTATGCTCATTTATTTTGGCGTTATACTCATTTAAGTTTAACATAAAACTCATTTTTAATGTGTTTAATATTTTGTTGTGTATGTTCATTTCTTTGAGGCGTATACTCATCTGAGTTTAATATAAAACTCATTTTTAATGTGTCTAATATTCAGTTGTGTATGTTCATTTTTTTAATGTGTATACTCATTTGAGTTTTTTATAAAACTCATTTAAGATCAATAGTAGTAGGGACTTCCTTTTTCTGCAGTAGGATCCCTTTGTCTTCCAAAATCACAATCTCAATCTCAATCACCAAAATTGAATAAGAAAAAGAGAAAAAAGAAAAGAGTGAAAAGAAAGACAGAGGAAATCTGTTGTGCCCATTCTAGAGATCAGCTGTGAGAGGCAACTACCTAGGAGAGAAAGAGACAAGTGGTGCGAAGCAGATGGAAGAACCAGACAACATCTGAGACTGGTGCGAAGCTGGGTGCGAAGTCGAGGAAGAAGGCCGAGCGAGATCGATCGAGGAAGAAGGCTGAGCGAGATCGATCGAAGGCCAGAGCAAGATCGAGGAAGAAGCCCATAGCCAAAAAGGGCCGGCTGTGCCGTGCGCACGGTACAGCCGGCTGTACCATGTAATTTACCATAATTTTTTACTAATGCATTTTTTAATTACTCCGCCCCCAATAAGTTTATATCCTGGATCCGCCACTGCTCATACTACTCAATTTATGTACTTAGTTTGAAATCGTGTTCGTCTCTATGAGACTATTGTTGTTTATAAAATTTAATTTAACGTCCCAAATTTTTGTCTATAAGACAAAAATGTCGGTACAAACAATTTTAAAAATATGTACAAAAGATTATAATTTTGTATTTTGTGACTACGGAGTATATCGGAAGGTACGTACTAACTTAATCGGTGTTACTAAGGATGTTTTTTTGGACTAGAATTTGCTGATCTGGTTTGTTTAAGTCTGGTCCGGTCCGGTGTTAATTGGTCTGGTAAATATCTGTTCTCTGTGTATTTTATTATTGTGCAAGTCTAATCTGATTTGATCTATTTAAGTCTGATCTGTTTAAGCCCGATCTGATCTGGTATGATTTGGGCTTGAAAACAGTCCAAAAGAAAACATATTAAGTCACATTCTTATCGATCACTATTTTATTAGTAATATTTAATTAAAGAAAAGTTTGATTATTGTTAGGTGGAAATGTGGAATGCATTTTTACATTTTAATTTTATCACCAGTTGTATCCATGTGTACCACCAATAAATCAAGGGTTAGTGGTTATTCACACATATATGATCTTTTTTGTTATTTGAACTAAAAGTATAAGTTGTTTAATTACGGAGTATGATGTAAATGAAGTTTTTAACCATTTTAAATAACATCATACATATTCAGGTGTAAATATATTTTTACTCGAACTTGTTTCAGTCTTAAATTTAATTGATGCAGATCAAATTTCAAAAATAATAAAATACACATATATCGGACTTTATTGAAATAGATTAGACTTAAAGAGATCAAAGCATAGATCACACTAAAAAAATTAGTCTAAATGAAAACATTCTAAATATTAAGTATAAAGAATTGTTGTACAAGAAAAATAGGGCTTTTTTATAACAATATTATTAAAATAAAACTTATTTACATAAATATGACTACTCATTACTACAACGTAGTGTTGTAGTAACTTAAGTTCAAAACTTGAACATGAATTACTATGTTTTCATTACTACTCTAGTAACTAATCATATTTTTGTAAACCATCTTTATTTTGGTCATATTAATGTAATTATTTCAAGAAAATATGCTACCTCCATCCCGCTTAAAGCTTCTCATTGTATATAATATAATGTGATCATTGATAATAACTATTATGTATCGATGTATTATTTTTAAAATGTGATGGTTAAATTTTCATTGAAGAGTATTAATTACTTCCTAAAATAGAAATGAGAGAATTTATATTGGACGTCCGCCCATAGAAGAAAAATGGGAACTCTAGAATTGAAAAGAGAGAGTGATAAAAAAAATGAAATGGGTGTATGTTTAACAAACTCGAAAATAGGAGTTATATTATCGTATACTCGAAATTGGACAGGAGTAATAAAAAATAAAGTAGGTGTATGTTGCACAAAGAGTTGTCATATTACAAAGACTGTGCACGGCTTTATATACACTCTGTATATATACAGAAAAGATTAGAGGAAAAATCATGAACTTCTATCTAATAAACTCAAAATACATACTAGCCTAATTACATTAGCGCCTCTAATCATAAACTTCTATTTCATAATTAGGAAACAATGAGTACAATTATATGTATATATACAATTATCTAATGCACACTCCCTCAAGTTGGAGTGGATAAGTTCCAAACGCCCAACTTACTACTTGTCTACTTAGCCATTAAAATATAAATGAATGCGCACCCAACCCAATGGCTTGGTTAAAATGGTATAGGAGTTGAGCATTGGATTCAATGTGACGAGTATGTAAAATGTAAGGTGATCGAGTAAAAGAATCACCATCTTTAGAAGTAATGTGAAAACAACTTGATTATCATATAGTACGTAATTCTGTGTAGGGTGAGTAAAAGATACACCAATTCAAGAGACTTGAGTAAAGTTTTGAGCCAAATGAACTCACACCCAATAGATAGACTTAGATTTCAACTTCTCCTTATGAGAGTGAGACATTAGATTTTTTTGCAAGAGATAAGAGAGTGGTCAAGAAGAACAAGATGAACTAGTCATATATATGGCGACTAAGAAGACAAACTGCCCTATCATCAGAATCATTAAATTATACTAGTATTAACAATTAACATGCAAAACAACTAATGTAGCATAAAACATCTGTCCTACAGCTTTTATTATGGAACTCTCTAATTAATTAAGAGTTATCCACGTCGTGTAATTGTTATTTGTAGGAACGTAACTTCAAAAGGTTACCAACTTGCCATCTAACAAATTAGTCAAAAGTGAGAGGATTAAAAGAAGAATTGAAATTAACTCAAAATAATGCGTCAGTGAAACATAATAATTAAGTAACTCGTGTACCTACGAAATTGGTCAATCCCGCGTTCAAACACGAAGTGTGGCTTTTCAAATTGGTTTTGGATGGAACTAAAAAGAAGATAAGCACTGGAAAAAGATAGGTCAGTTTTATTTATTTTACTTGGTGGCCGATATCATGCCACGTCAATATATTCGTAAAGCTCCGCCGTTGGATATCAACATCAACCAAAACTTTCAAGCCACGAGTCCACGACCCGCGTTGAATGGGTGGGGACCCCACTTTAAGATGAACACCAGTTGGATCACCTACATGTGGCAGTGGTATTCTTAATTAAATTCTTAATTAAACTTTAATAATCTATTAATCTCCAATACTGCAACGTGCACATGATGGCATGACAGATAATCACATACATATTACCAAATAAATTATCTTTTGCCTTATCTGAATGACTTTATACAAGTTTGAAAAGTTTTTCTCTACAATGTCAACAACAATGTCATCATCTACGCAGTCTTTTTGACATTGTGGAGAAAAACTTACTAAAATTGTATAAAATCTTTCAATTAATTTAAGGAGATGAATAATTTATTGACTAATATTTATGTGACTATCTCTCATGGTGCACATTATAGCATTGGAGATGCTCTTAGCTTAACAAATATTTGGAACACTTCATAGGATAATTAAGAATAAGTTAACATGTTTCACTTCATGCATTAAAAAAATATACGTAGTATAATTTCTTACAAATAGACTAACAAAAGATTTTGTAGAACCTACAATATGTCATGACACACGTGTGATGCACTCATGCACGGTGTGTAATTTAGAAAAGTACATGTAAATATGTATAATGAAAAATGTAAGATAACATGAAATTGTTAAAATCGTCACACAAAAATAGAATTTCATTTATGAAGCCTAGGTACAAAATGTATTATGTATAACATAAAGTTCCAAATTAAATAATCAAAATTGTGGATCATCAAATACTTCTTTATTAACAAAATTGATAGTCTCATACTCTCATTTTTCACTTGGAATAAATATTTTGAGACCAGTACAAATTTGCAACTCTTGAAAGAACAATATATATATATGTATCCATGGCTAAATACAGAAAATATTCAATAAGAGTTCAATATGAGGCAGTAACAAACCTTGATTTAGATTGATAATCAATGTATAAGAAGTTACTATTAGATAATCTCGTCTTTGAAATGAGGATGCCTAACGTTAGAAGGTGCAATGTCAAAAAAAACGTTAGAAGGTGTTAGAGAAAGTTTTGGTATAAAGACTTCTCGATTAATACCTACGTAGTATATAAAATTAGTACTCCGTATTTATTTTTATTATAAATAAATACAGCCCAAAATAGATATTTCTTTTTACAAGTAACTCCCAAAATAAATATGATCTCTTTTGACCAAAACACGGGATTGGCACGAATTTGGCACAGATATACCAATTTTTCGTGCCAAATAGCTCGTGCCAAAGTGCTTTTGGCATAGATTTCACATATCCTTGCCAATTCCTTCTTTATTTTCTTTCAAATTCCTGCCAAAAATCCTTGCCAAAGTGCTTGTGTCTCGGGTTCAATCTAGGGGAGGGGGTCTGGGGGTTGGAGTAAACTGGGTTGAAACTAAATTTTGAACCAGAGACCTCCAATAAAGTAGAGTGAGTTTGTATGTTTATATTTACTTATTAGATTGCTTAACTGGATGACTTGCACATTTTGAACCTAATTGGCTTCCATACCATATTAAAATTCAGGATTCTATATTTCTATGTTATAAGCTTACGTGGACAAAAGAAGTAGCTAAATGTCATACTCGCATATGCGAGTTTATCGTCATTACATTTGGCACATGCAAAATGTCATTACATTTGGCACACCCAAATAAGTTTAATTCCATTGTTACATTTTCTGTTTTAGGACCCATGCAATTTTCTTTGAAATTTATACTCCGTATTATTTTCTTTTTAACCCTCATCTAACTTTGTGTGTTTAAAAAAATAATTAATCTCTGGCACACATGTTATTGTAAACTATTTATGCCGAATCTTTATAACTTTTTGGATACTATAACTAGATTATATCAAACCAAACTCACCAGTGTTGTTCTCAATAAAGGTTCACATGGCTCATTTCCCAAAAACTGTTAGGAAAGGTCGTTGAAGGCTTGAAGCGACATTTAAATGTTTCAAATTTTTCACCACTCAACCAACTGATTATCTGTGTGAGTTAAGCGGGACTTTAAACAATTTACAAATGGATCGGAGATGAAATAAAAAATGATTCTAAAGAGATTGTTAATACAAACACTAAATGTGTGAAGTCTAAATTAAAACCATATTTAAACCAAGTTTAAAAAATGTATCAAATCGAGTAAACCAAGTGAATATAGTTGTCTAAGTATCTTGTGTTTTGATAGCACCATTGTGTTGATAGCATCATTGTGAATTCCTAGGAAGGAGGTCACGGGATCGAAATCATCCTAGTTCAAGGGCGTTGGTATTTAACGAATAGCAGATAGTACCTCTCTCCCATATAAAGATTCTCGTTCATTATTCTCCGTTCAACGTAAATTATTCTAAATCTTTTATTTTATATATTCAACTTTTATCAAATTTGATCGAGTTTTTCTTTTACGACTTTATAAAACTTTTAAAGCAGTTTCTGAATATGAATCTTTAACAAGAATCAGTTAACTTTATGATTAATCAAACATCGTAAATCGCGTGAGAACCTCTAAATGGGACGGAGGGAGTACTATAATAGAAGTGTGAGCATGTCTAAAAATACCAGTAAATAGTTTGATAATTATAATTGCCTGAAAGAAAACCACAAACATCAAGATCGTTCCAAATCCTACCTATTTAGGATTGCAACTGATTTTGCCCACACAAAAAAGAATTCCAAACAAAAGCAGGAAAACACTTGAAGTTAAAGATAGAAGAGTATAGCATGATCTTCCAAACACAACCCAAGAAAACAATGTAATTGCTAGGATCCCCAGCAACTGTTTTTTGTTTGGAGAAAAAGATATCACAAACATCAATAATTACCCCATCCACTATGTTCAGCTTGGGAGTTGGTTTATACAAAAAGGAATAACATAATTACGGTTTGTTCGGTAACCCATTTTTGGCTTAACAGCCAGATTTCATAACAAACTCTTAATTTTTTATTTTGCTAAACGAATTGTGTAATGACTCAAATAAGGATTTTCAGTCTGAATTGGTTAAATTTGATGTTGATGAGAGGGGAAATTTTTTCATTTTCATAGAGAGCATAATTTCTTTATTTCTTTATGTCATAATTTAAATATAGTCTTCCAATCTTAATGCTGCTATGTACGGGCTATTAGGCACTTATGGCCTGTTTGTTTGGGGATTAACCTAGGTTATCGAGATTCAATTTTTAGTTAACCTCATTTGTTTGTATTTTTGCAACGAGAACCTAGGTTGTGACTTAACTTCACATAACCCTCGAGAAGCTGGAAACACCTCAAATTGAAGAACCTCCGAAGTGGGGGGTTTGGAGGTCAAGTTCCCTTTCAACATAAAATAAGCTAAAGTACCTTCATCTAAACAACATTTATTACATTAAGCTAGGTTCACCTTATTTGTTTTCAAACACTATTTTACGCATGAGCCTAGGTTCACTTAGATTAACCTAGTTTTTATTAAAACTTAGGTTAACTTTATTGCACTAGGTTTACTTAATTTCACTTTATCCAAACAGAGCATTAGAGATAAAATTAAACAAAACAAAAAGTGTAATCTCCATTCCAAGATATAAATAAGTGATCCAACTCCCATTCAACTTTGTCAATTTCATATTGAGTGTGAAATAAAAATCAAAATAAAAATATACAAAGGTGTATTTAAAATTTGTACATAAAAAAAAGATATAGTCACAGATTTATTACTTTAAAATGACGGGCGAACATATTTCCTTGCCTCTTACTCCGTAATTTTTATTGGATGAGTTCAATCGTTTGAATCACTACTCCTTTACGGACCATCCCTGCTCATTATTAACTACTCCCCTCTTCAATTTGATATGCAAAATTTCTTATGATGTTTCACTTTTTATTTACGGACCATCCCTGCTCATTATTAACTACTCCCCTCTTATATTTGATTTGATATGCAAAATTTCTTATGATGTTTCACTTTCTATTGTTTACATTGAGAGATGAATAAAGTGACAAACTTACACCTTATTGAGTTTAATCCAACACGATATAATAAATATAGATATAATTTGGTATGAACACTTGGCCTTCATGTGGAAACCCGAAAGAGAGAAAACAACGGGACTTTTTAGGCTAATGTTCAAGCCCTCTCATTCTCATTAATCTCTCCTCACCATTACAATATACAAGTTGAGCTCCCATTAATGGAGTATTTTGAGCTAGCTAACTAGAGAGATAAATAACTATGGGAGGGAAAGCCTCCTATATATAGAAAATGGGGTTAGGGTGTAAAACCACCCTGGGACAAGTGGACCGAGATGGGCTAGGCCTAAGATGGGCCAAAGGACTGAAACGGGCCCGATAGACCGGAATGGCCCCTATCATTCGTGCTCCATACTGAGGTAATGCTTTTGGGCCCCTGAATAGTAGTAGGCCAAGATAATATACCTCAACAAACCTGTTTTTACCTCTTTTCCATTATGGGAGATAAAGAAAAATAAAAAATCAAACTTTATTCATTTCTCTTTTTTATTATTGTTTCTATCGACTTTTGCCAATCAAATTATGATTGAAGTAATATAAAACCGTACATATAAAAGTTAGTCTAAAATAGTATGTTGCATATTTAAAAAACGTCATTTCCCGTTTTAAAAAGAGGTTTTCTAGAAATATTATTAAAATAAAATTTATAAAAAAGTTGTTAAAGGTCCTTTGATGGTATAATTTTGTAATTTATGTAATTTATGTAATTATGATAAGCTTATTCTCCACCTATTTATTTATAAATTAAATATAAATCGTGATTGTATTTTCTAATTAATTAGTATTTGAATCACAGAAATCTCAGTCACGATTTACTTTATGGACGAATTGGTGACTTTTTGGGTGGCTAAAATAATCTAGAGCGAATGCATCAAATTTATGACATTATATTGTATCATTTTCTTATGTTAATACTCTATTACTGGATTAACATATAAGGCTTCTGGGACTTATCATATAATAACAACTCCGATGGATCTGCTACGTTCATTCAAATATATATCGAGCATGAGAAGTTTGTAAGGTTCCGTCCCCAACCCCATTCCCCAATTATTTTGTCATTATATTAGTATCTAAAATTTGTTCAATTTTTAAGAAATGAAAATTCTGAAATAGGACTAAAAAGTGTTATGAGGTGTCTGGTCGTGAGGATAACAACGACACGATCTCGACAAACCAATGAAAAAATGAGCAACGGCACAATCTTGACGAAGTGTCTAGTCGTGAGGAAGGTGTTAAAGTACTACACCGGATAATTGTGAAGTAATAAAGTGTCATATTAAAATCAGGGATACTCCTCCTATTTGGTTAACTTTTTAGGATAGAACTCCAAGGCTTAACATTAACAACTAGAAGAGTATGGGTAGCTTAGCACCCATGAAGTCAAGTGTGATTGAAAGAAATAATGGTGATACAGTGGAAGGTGAAAAAGATACCCAATCATGCAGCGAAAAAGCATTCTACAAACAAAAATTCTAAATAAGTTACATTTCGGGAGGGTCAATCTCATTGTTTGGGTAAAAAAAAAAGTCACCAAATCAAAGTCATTACTTGATTAGGGACATAATCCTAGTTGACTTTGTTTACCATTATATTGAGTTAACCCTCAAATTGATCGCCAGGTTGAGGGGTGAAAAGATGCTAGTTGGACTGGTGATAATAAGACATGAGTGAGATAGTATTTAAACCTGAAAAATCCTTAGTTTGGGTATATCTACCGTAGGCATGGTCATGGTGGGGCTGCATTTGAGACACAATATTTGAAACTTGCATTTGTGTATGAATTTCAGCCTCTCTTCGTGCTTTCTTTTCAAAGCATCTTGTAGTTCATTCACATCTTGTTGATTAGGTCTTGCTGAGATCGTTAATAAGAAATACGGGAATTATTCCTCAATATTGAACGAGATAGGAATCCTATTCTCGGTAGCCGCTATTAGGATATATTAATGGTGTTCAATAATTACATTTATCTTTCACAGTCTCCAACATCGACGTTTGACCATGGATATATAAAAATATACACTTATAAAACTTATAACAAACTAGCATTTCAATAATATATATTAAAATGAAGTATTCAAAATTATTTTGGTATTATAAAATAACATGATTTTTGAATAATTAACGGTCAAAGTTAACAATGTTGAACTTAAAAAGTCAAACTGTGAAGTAAACTGTGGGACATAAAGAGTATTAAATAGCTCTGATATTTAAATATGGTCCGCCTTTATTTAAGGCCCCATATAAATTTTGCGATATCTGTAATACGCTTAACTCACAAACTGTTTAAAGTCTGTAGGGTTAATCGTATCAGGTATCTAAAACATTGAATACAAGTGCCTTTATTATTCTAGAAAGAGAAGAGTCGTCGTTGTATTGAATATTATGTACTGAATTGATCGACATCATTCTAGTTATTTAATACAAGATTTTTTTTATTCTCATCTCATTATTTATTTCTTTATACTGTAATAATGTTGGATTTTTGGGTTCTACAACTGATATCAGAGCCATACATGTGTAATACGATTGAGAAAGCTTAAATTGGAGAAAAATCTTGCAAAGGACAAACTATGGGGTTATTCTTTAATGATGCTTAGCACGCGATCAACTTTCCCGGGATTATAATAGGGGATTGACTCCCATTGTTATTTCTAGCCTTTAAAGAATTGTTTGATGTGATTATATTATTTGACTAAACTTTAGTATAGCCACAAGCTATTGCCGTTCCCCTGATGAGCCCAAGGCAGGGCGAAACCAGTTCGGTTCGTATGAGAGCGAGGCTGGTCCAAAACACATCGGGAGCTATTGCCGTTCCCCCGATGAGCCCAAGGCAGGGCGAAACCAGTTCGGTTCGTATGAGAGCGAGGCTGGTCCTCGGGGATGAGAGGGACCCCGGGACGCCGCACGGGCGCTGTGTGCTGCGCCAGACTCTATGCCCGTGACAAGTGGTATCAGAGCGGGTCATGCTTATATTGTCGCGTGGAATGGTGGGGTCCTCGTGAGGGACGAGGACTATGCGAGCATGGTGGCTTTAGGGCCGGTACGTGCTGATGTCGGCTCCACTCCTGATGGTCCGCAGGGGCGGATGGGTTCCTGAGGGAATGGGAACTCGGGTGGCCACCAGCTCGGCCGGGCTGCTTGAGAGAGAGGCGGCCTGGTGATGAGGCGCGTTGACAATATTAAGCATGGCGATCCTCGGGCAGAGTCATCTCCCCTAGCACGAGGACGTGCTAGATTTTGGGTGGGGGAGAATGTCACGGACCGTTGGTCGTGACCGTGTTAGGCTCAATGAATGGGATGGACCGACTGGCTAGCTGTACGGGTGAGGCATGTGGGAGGCAATAGCGTCAAGGGGAGTTCTGCCTTAGACGCTAAGGTCTGGCCGAGTTGGGCAAGGGGCTTGACTATGAAGGAGACGAACGCGTGTCTGAAGGCACAAGGCAGGGCGAAACCAGTTCGGTTCGTATGAGAGCGAACCGAACCCATATACATGTATGGGTAAAACTCCAATTTTCTTGTAGTGAGCTACACATACCTACACTTTTACTTACATATACATGTATGGGTAAATTAACACCCTTAATTTATTAAAATTATTTATCTACTTACTTAATAATAAAGTACAACTTTCTAATTAAAATTGAATTATCAATTAATTGCTATTGAGTCCAATTGTTGGATAGTCATTAATTGCTTCTCTCCCAATACTAATTCCTTCCAAGTTCATTATAGTGTTCACCAACAATCAGTGCAGTCATGGTGCCCCGAAGACAAATTGCACCCTCTACATGTAATGTGTAGTAAAGTCGATGCATCATCGAGATTGCCAATGCAATATAAAAGTTGGAGGAACTTCATTGTGCACAATTGAATGCTACATCTTTCAAAACTTGTTTACGTACTCCTATCAACTTTGAAAGTTTCGCTCTTGAGGAGTCCCGATGTGTTTTGAATATTAAGATATAGTTTATATAAAAGGCACATAAGTACGCTAGCTACTGTGGCTACACTCAATATATACCTTAACCATGGGTCCATCACAGACTGAAATATCTATGCATCGATCTTTCCAGTCGAAATGTTGAAGATTCATTTGGTCTGAAGAAGGGCAACGGCCATCTGTAATCTTTGCTTGGGCAACACTTTACCCAAAGCAATGAGGGTCCGTGTCCATATAGACAAATTGATCCACATTTCTAGACCCAACACTTGATCATGAACCAAAGCCAATCCAGGATATTTTAGGAATGATTTAAAAGTTTATGTCATCAGTGGTATGCCATAAAAAGGTGCTGGTATTCGTTCCCAATTAATACGATGCGCCATAAAGGGAAGACTTTAATTCAACATAAGCTTTTTCTGCGGGTGTTCTTAAACTATCAAAATGGGGAGAATCGGGAGATAAGTAATATTAAGTTATTAACCTACTTATCATAATATGATCCCATTTGAGAGAAGCAACTAGAAATAATAGGAATTTAAATAGAGACAAGATTATGATAGTGCAAAATATTTGGTTAAAAGACGACATGGTTGAATCAGAATTTTCTTGAATATTATTACGCTTATACGAGGGGGCTTATAGATGAATGCATAAACATTGTCCATGTCTATTTATAGAGATGGATGAAGGATGTTAGGTATTTCACGTGCTAAGTGTTATTTCTATGGTAAGTAGAGAGCAAGTGTCCAAACTCCAAATGGTAAAGAGAAAAGAAGCGTAAACAGTAGGCAGGTGAAACTATAGCTAGCCACTTCATTTTATGTACTATATACCCGACCTATATGTAACCTAGATTTTTAATGAGTTCACACATGTAATGAAATTTGTTGATGTGGTAAAGTGGTTTATTAGCTAACATGATGCACTTGAATTCGTCTTTACCTGGTAATTTAAGTGGCTTGGAAGTTTTTCGCTGCTATGATTTCAATTTTCTTCATTGGGAGCTTTAGTGGCTAAGTTACCTCTCTTTTGAACATCTCATCCGCCGACCCCTTATAGACAAACAACAAGAAGCATAGCAGCAGTGATGACGTAAGCCAGAGGAAAAACAAAGGGCGGAGCACTTGGGTCGTCGACGCGGGAGGACAAAATGGAAGCTCAAAGTTTCATATGCTAGCTTGTCGCTTTTGAATTGTCAGTGGTATTTATTTAGTTCAAAACTTCAAACATAAAATATTGTATAGATATCATAACTAAAAGTGTTGTTCTCATAACACAATTTAGATTATCTACCAGATACATCGCTTTTTAGTTTATCTACCTTTTTAGAATGCTTTTAGTTGGACTGTAATTTTTTTATCTTATCTATTCTAGTTTGGTCGGATCTGTTTTAGCATGATGTAATATGGTCTAGTCTGAATTGGTCTGGTCGATCTGGTCAAATAGATGTCTGGTGTATGTGTATTTACAACTTCCAGGTTTGGTCTATTCTGTTGTGCTTAAGTCTGGTGTGCTCTGATCTGTTTAAATTGAGTGTGCTCTGGTCTAGGATTGAAACCAATTCATTTAAAATCATCCTTAATTAAATGTCATTGTTTTTTTTGCCAAATATAGTCTATTTAGGTATTTCTTTTATTGTTACCCTTGTGTTTTGCCCAAAAATTTTGAAGGTGGCAATAATCATAGTCGACTTTCCATTTTTTTGTTTTACATTTGTTTTAGTTTATTCTATTGTTAAGGATTGTATGATTGTTTTTATTAATCCTATCAGTGCATTTGTTATAAGTCTTGAGTCCTTATAATTGTTTTCATTTAGGTAGCTAGAAAGAGTTATAGTTACTAGACATGGTCACATACTTCACTACATCCTTTTTATCTACTAGTATATGTACCCGTGCACTGCACGGCAAAATATGCACTTAAAGTTTTTATAAAAATTGTAAGTGAAATGAATTGTATGTGAATTCATCAATCACGGTTTAAAAGAAAATTCACTCAACTGTGGATAGAGCTGTCGAAAGGAGTCAAAGTCTCCAGGCTAGCTTGGTCTATTGCATCCCATTTCAAAGTGGGTAAGAGTTGTCGTTTTTTATCCAATGAAGTGACTGGTTTCGTGGGTCAATTCGCACGGGTTGCATGTTAAGTGAGTAACACAAATTATAAACATCTATTTTTTTTCTTTTTTGTCTTCAATATTGATGGTTTACTACCAAAATTATTTTGAAATATACTTGTTATTTTACAACCCTTGTTGAACTATTATTTCTATATTATAATAATTATTCAAATGTTTACTCAAAAGATGTAAATTGCGTCATTTCTACATTGAGTGTTTTTTTATAGATACTCCTTCCGTCCCGCTGAGATTCTCTTATCTTTTCCTTTCGACCCGTCCCTCTAACACTTTCTCATACGAAGTACAAAATTAGCTAAAGTTTGTGTGGTATTAAATCATTCTTTCTTAATTTTTATTTCAGCAATTCAACGTCAACCACATAAACTCATTTTTCTTAATAATCGTGTCATCACCTCATGTCCCAATCTTAGTGGGACGTAGGTAGTACAATATAATAGTTATAAAATTTCAGTATACCAATGATTTAAATACATATGTATATAATATTGGAATACATAAAAGTAGAGATTTGGAAGTTGAATAGTTTTTTCTTGAATTTATTGTCTTGCCACATGTCACTTTTTCATACAAAGACTATTGCCACATGTCAATAATTCCTCTAAAGAGTTCCTCAAGGGTTTGCTTTATTATATTATATAGATTAGCAATTGGAGAAGATATACCTCAATGAAAGTAGAATTCACATTATCAGTCCTTACAAGTTACAAGGATGGAAATTTATACTCCCTTCGTTCTCAAATAGATGGCTCTATAGCCTTTGGCACAAGATTTAAGAAAAAATTAATAGGGGCAAGAAAAAATGTGTAGTGAATTGTGTTTAAATGAAAAGGTAGAAAAAAGAATGAAAAAATATGAAAGAGAATGAGGGTATATAGGTACATTTATCGAATTAACTTTGTAAAAATGGAAAGGCAGACATGTATTATATTAGAGAACATCCCAATATGGAAAGGGTGACATATATTAAACAACAGAGAGAGTACTGTTTAGATGAAGCCAATTAGCCAATCTACCTAACTAATTTGTTACCATACTAACCAATTATTAAAAAATATAATTTGGCCATGTATGTGAGACAGATCGAGCTAGGGTATAATTATCTGAAATGGTCCAGATATAAATATTATGTAATAAAGGCATCTGTAAGTTGATTTGGAGATGAAATATGGAGTAGATGCGCTATGCATTATTGAAAAGTAACTAATATGTATATACTCATGCGTATTTTATTTTTTTGACTTCCAAAAAACTAAAGAGTCCCATCGAAAGACACAATAACAAGTAACTAACATGTGGGTTGTAAGTTTGTAACACAACTGATTCAATCGAAATCTTAAAAGGCTTGAATTTTGAGTGAACAGTTGTCTCATTTTACCTTTTCGGTCCGTCCCACTAAGATTGTCTCATACCAAATTAGGCAAAATTTGTGTGTGTGGCTCCAAACTATTCTTACTTTATCAATTCAATATCAATCACATAACTCACTTTTTATTAGTTTGCGTGTCACTCCCTCTTGACCCATTGTTAGCGGGACGGAAAGAGTATATCATTACTCAGTAATAATAAAAATTAAAAAATTGAATTTTGATAGTTTAAATTGATGGAATTTAATAATTTAAAAAAAAAAAATTAAAGTGTGTGAATAGTGTCAATTTCACCAATGCTACAATTAAAACAGAACGAATTTAATATGGAATTAATCATCCCGTATAAATTACGCTAATAATTTATCTTCTTATAATTTTTATTACATTTGGAGTTTATCATTATAAACTAAGTGTCCAGTGTATCCTACTCTAACAAATGGTCCGTTATATCTTTAATGGGAACATTGTAAATGTGTTTATTGTATATCCATAGACACAACCTAGCTACAAATACTCATACTCATTATTTTAAATTTAGAATGTCATACATAACACATGTGATTAAACGTTATTTTGTCATTGTTCATTCAATGAATATATGAAGTACATGAATATTAATAATAATAATAAAAATAGTTGCCACGTGCAGTGACATCAATTAGTTGATAAAAAAATGAGGGTTATGATGATTCTCTTTGGAGAAAGAAAGCAAAATTGCTTTTGTGAATCTTATCAAGTTTTCACTTCGAAATGAAGCGAAATATGGAGCGGAGTGCGGGTCGTAATCTCTTGCCTGGACTAGGGGTGAGGAAAAATACCGAAATTTCAGTATACCGGACTTATCATATCGAAAAATACCGAATTTACCGAAGTGTTTGGTATACCGACACTTTTGGTACGGTATGATACCGTACCGAATTACTTCGGAATGGTATCGGTATATATTTTGGAAATAAATAGTATACCGTTATATCGTCATACCGTAATTCCAAGCCAATAATTTCTTTAAAATTATAAAAATAACTAGAAACACAACATTAATTCAAGGATAATGACTTTATATCCATGTTTCTTGAATTATTTATACTTTTGTTGGAGATCGATGTTATTTCAAATATATTTATGTTGTTTAAATTATTATTTTAGCAGAATGTGTTGTTATCTTCATATATCATGCGTTGAAGTATCCGTACATATTTATAATATTTTTTTGTTCAAAGTTGAATAGAACACAAATAGGTTATCATTGATATTTTATAATTAATTTCATTAATAATTTTAGTATATCACTATTAACACCGATTTTCTATATTTCATTTGATATATAATAATTTGATATTAAATCATGATAATTTACCGATACCGTAGTTTACCGTACCGAAATTTTGGTATACCGAAACAAGGTATACCGAAATTTAGGTATGGTAACGGCATGTATTTTTGCATATCGAAAGTTTACGGTATGGTAAAGATATGGGATAAAATTTTCGATATACCGTACCGAACCACCCCTGGGGCAATATCACAGACGCTCGGTTTTCCCTTCCCTTTCTTCACCGCTTCGTCTGTTTCTTTCTCCATCGCCAAACTGGTCCTTGCTTCCACTCATTTTGATACTAGGCAATTAACTTAGCTTCCTCGGTGCGTGATCGCTCGATCTTTCCATGCTCAATCAGCTTTTTGAATGCTTCTTTGCCTCACGTGCCTGAGATTGCGAAGTTTCTGTTATTTCTTCTAGCTAGCAAATTTATCATGTAGGTTTTTGGTTGGCGTACCATTACGTTTACAGTTTTACGTTTTACTTAATTAATGTAATTCCAATTAGACACATTTATTGTAAGAGGTGATAATATGGCGGAAGTGACTTATATGTTACTACCTCCGTCCCCCTAAGTTTGGGACAAGAGAAGGTGACACGGTTATTAATAAAAGTGGGTTTATGTGGTTGATAATGAATTGATAAAGTAAGAATAAAGTAGGAAAGATTTAGAACCACACAAATTTTACCAAATAAGGTATGGGACAATCTTTGTGGGACGGACCGAAAAGGTAAAATGGGACAATCATAGTGGGACAGAGGGAGTATTAATCAAAGAACACAATGTATATATATACACGTAGCAGACTATACTTCTAATAATGAGCTATAACATAAACTATATGGGCTGGAAACATAAGCCCAATATTAGTAATAATAATATACAGGCCCAATATATATTGAGAAATCCCAACACCCTCCCTCAAGTTGGAACATGCAAATCACAAATGCCCAACTTGTGAAGAAGAAAAATAAATTGACGATGTCCCAAAGCTTGAGTAAAGATGTCTGCTAATTGGGCATTGGTGGGAACGTGTGAGCATATAGTACCATCTTGAATGGCATCACGTAAAAAATGACAGTCTACTTCGATATGTTTAGTTCGTTCATGAAAGACCGGATTCTGTGCAAGATACAATGCAGACTGACTATCACAATACAAGCTCATCGCTTTAGGATGTTGCACACCAAGACTAAGCAACAAAACCTTCAGCCACTTAAGTTCACACGTAACTGCCGCCATAGATTGATACTCTGCTTCGGCGGATGATCTAGATATTGTAGCTTGTTTCTTAGTCTTCCAGGAAACGAGGGAACCACCAAGAAAAACCAACCAACCAGACAAGGAACACCTAGTAAGAGGACAACTAGCCCAATCTGAATCACACTAACCAGACAAAAGCAAATCACAATCAGAACGAAGGAGAATACCTTGACCAGGACATCCCTTTAAGTAACGCACTACCCGAATGGCAGCATCCCAACGATCATAACGAGACTCATGAAGAAACTGAGATAAGATATGCACAGAGTATGCCAGATCAGGCCTCGTGAAAGATAAGTAAATAAGACAGTCAACCAACCTCTGATACTTCTTAGCTTCGGGAAGCAGAGGACTCGTTGAACGTGCAAGCTGATGTTGTTGCTCCATGGGAAAGAGGGCTGGTTTAGATCCTAACAATCATGCTTCAGAAATGATGTCAAGTGTGTATTTCCGTTGGCTCAAATAAATACCTTCTGAGTTTCGAGCCACCTCAATACCAAGGAAATACTTCAAGACACCAAGATCCTTCATATGAAAACGCGAGCTCAAATACCTTTTAAAAGCATATAAAGCAGCGGAGTTGTTTCCTGAAATAATCAGATCATCAACATAGACAAGAACATTAATACGATTTTCTCCTTGGTAAAAAGTAAACAGAGAGTAATCTGAGTATGATTGTCGAAAGCCATATTGTCTCATAGATTGAGCTAACTTCGCAAACCAACAACGTGGGGCTTGTTTCAACCCGTACAAAGATTTGTGTTATCTGCAAACTTGACCAGGTTTAGCACCATGAAAACCTGGAGGTAATTTCATATACACTTCTTCTGATAGATCACCATGAAGGAAGGCATTATGTACGTCCATCTGATGTAACTCCTAGTTCTTTGCAGCAGCAACAACTAAGAAGACGCGAACAGTTGTCATCTTTGCCACTAGTGCGAATGTATCTGTATAATCAATTTCAGCCACTTGATGATTTCCAAACACCACCAAACGAGCTTTGAGACGCTCGACACTCCCATCCGAGTTGTACTTCACCGGGTAAACCCAACGGCTACCCAGAGCTTTCTTTCTTGGAGGAAGGGACTCCATGCTCCACGTACCATTTTCTTCTAAGGCCTGAATTTATTTCTGCATTGCCTCACGCCAACCTATATCTTTCATAGCCTCTTTAAAGGATTGTGGTTCAGTACCTGCTGACACAGCTACAAGAAAATTTCTGTGTCCCATAGAAAATCGGTCACAATTCACAAAATGTGATATAGGATAAGGCGTACCTGAGGAATGATGTGAAGTAGATGACTTAGATATGGGAGACGGACTCAGCTTTCGAACTGTATTAAGAACAAAGTCACGAAGCTTGGATGAAGGAAACCGCTGACGTTTGCCTCTTCCCTTTTCACCATCAAGATCAAGCACAGGAGCAGGCATTGCTTGCTCCCTTATCTTTACTCATTCACTCTCAATTGTGCCACTGGAAGCACCTGGTACAAGATCACAGTCCACCACGTTGTTATCTACAGCACCATCACTGTGCACAACATCACTGACAACACTCTCGACTTCTTCACCAACAACATGAGCATCATCAAGGACCATAGTGTCATGGATGGTTACAGAATCATTCATTTGTTCACAACCATCAATATCATACAAAAACTCATTATCATGTTGGTATAGGGCAAGGACAGGAACAATGTGCCCAGTTATGCGAGAGGGCAAGTCAACAGTAGATGAATAAGGGAACTCAGTTTCATAGAACTTAACATCACGAGAAACAAAGTAACTACCCGTATCAAGATCATACAATTTCCAACCCTTTTGACCACGGGGGTAACCCACAAAAACACACCGCCTACTACGACTCTTGAATTTATCTCATTTGGCATTTTGATTATGAACATAGCATAAGCATCCAAAAACACGCAATTCTGAAAAAGGAGGTGCACCAAACAAGAGCTCATATGGTGTTTTATTATCAAGTAAGGCAGAGGGGGTTCGACTAATTAAATAGGCAGCAGCTAAAACACATTCACCCCAAAAGGTCAGTGGTAGGTTGCCCTGAAACCTAAATGCTCTAGCAACATTTAAAATGTGACGATGTTTTCGCTCTACTTTCCCATTTTGTTGAGGGGTCCCAACACATGGTGTTTGAAATAAAATGTCATTTTCAGCAAAATATTCCTTCATACAATTAATTATGTGCCATTATCGCTACGAACAACCTTTACATTGGCATTAAATTGTTTCATAACCATAGAAAAAAAAAAAGCAAAACATCTTATAAACTTCACTTTTAGCAAGTAAAAGGAACACCCAAACAACTCTAGAAAAATCATCCACAATAGTCAGGAAATAAGTTGCTCCACAAGTGGAAGGAGTATGGTACGGTCCCCAAAAATCACAATGAATCATTTCAAAACAATGAGATGATTTGCTGTCACTAAGAGGGAATTTGTCTTTAGTTTGTTTGGCTTGATGACGCACATCACAAGCTTTATTCAAAGCCATACTAGAATTATTAATAAAGGGAAGAGTTCGAACAACTTTATCACAAGGATGTTCGAGCATCTTGTGCCATAATTCAGGAGAATTCAACCCATCCACACAGAATACATGCATCTTCGGAACAAATTGAAAGTAATAGAGTTCGTCTCTCCGTTCACCTACTCCAATCAGGGTCCTCAAGTGTTGGTGTTGTATAATACACAACTTTTTAGTGAACTAAACAACACAATTTAAATCATCGGCTAGATGGGAAACAGAAATCAAATTGCAGTTCAACTCTGGAACATAAAGGACATTCTGCAGCACGAAACCTGGGGCCAAATACACACTGCCATGCTTATTAGATGAAGTTTTCTTACCATCTGGAAGCCCAACAGGACATTCCACCATATCAGTCACATTATCGAGCAATTTAAAGTTACTAGTGACATGATTTGTCGCCCCGCTGTCTATAATCCAAGAATTTTCAGAACACTTACCCATGAGACGATCATCATTATTTTTCACGAAAGAATTACCAATCATGTTGATCAATTGTTGCCATTGGCTTGGCGTGATTCCTGGCAACATGCCCTTGCTATTTTCTCGAGAAGAGTTGCTTGAAGCAGCATCACTGCCACTGCCAGTGATGGTTGCTCGCAGCTCTGCAGCCTTCACACGGCCTGTAACAACAGACGACCCGCGTGAACCACGTCCACACCCACCTAAACCTCTGCCACTACCACTGCGCGGCTGGCGATGCTCCCACCAGTCTGGAAATTTATGCTTTGACCAGCAGCTTGCCTCATCATGCCCTGGACGCTGGCAGTAAGGACAAACTTGCAAAGGAGCCTTATTTTTTTCATTACTTCGTCGAATGCCTTGTGAACGAACCGCCAATGCCATGATGTCATCACGAGCTGCCTTTTCACGGGAAACAGATTGCAGTCCCTCCTCTTGAAGAAGAGCTCGGTATGCTCGATCAAGAGTCGGTAATGGGTCTTGAGCTAGCAATGAGGACCTCACATGACCATAAAGTTCAGAGTTCAAGCTATAAAGAAAATTGTGAAGGCGGTCCTCATCCATACGAGCCTGAAATTGTTCTCCAATGTCACAAGTACACTTACCACACTTACATCGTGGAAAGGGATTATAAGTAACCAAATCATCCCACAAAGGTTGCAAGAGACCAAAATAATCTGCAATTGACATCATTTTGGTCTGCCTGCACTCCGAAAGAGCTGCCTTGATTTGTTGCTTGCGGGGCCCATTACCCACATCAAAACGACGCTTCAGCACATCCCACAACGGTTTGGCCTCTTTAAAGTAAGGCAACGTCTTTTTAACAGAGACATCAATGGTGTTTAGAATCTGATGTGAGTTTTCTCGCACATAAAATGATTGTAATATAGTGGTGTAAGTACGAGTATCGTCTCCACAGGGACTGACAAAAGGGAATCAAGAATTAATTAAATTCAGCTATAAAAATAAATAAAATAAATGCGTCGTGCGAGAATGGTTGGTTTGGAAAATAAAACTAATGCGAATAAAACGATTAAACTAGGGGGTTCTTTCTAATTAATGACGAAGGGAACATGGATCGATTCCGGGGTAACCAGATTTCTGGCAGATCAGGCCTAATTACATGAAATTAATTTAATTGAGCCTAGCTAATCATTACTAAGTTCTTACCGCTCTCGCGGCGTAGAGTACAATAATTTAGGGGACCAGGCTGATCTCTCATGCGACAGGATCCTAAATTATTGCCAAGACGAGCGAGCTTATGGCCCCTTAATCGCTACTAATCTCTTAGTGAACGATTAAGTGTGTGTGAAGGTGTCCTAGAACAAATTAGATCTCTCTTAATTTATTCTACATGCAATTGTAATTCTAGTCGCGATTCTAGGTTACAAAAGATATCAATAAAATTATACAAATTAAACGGCATTCATGCAATTAATCCATCAAGAAACTAGCCATACATCATGATCAACCCCTTCATCAATCCCAAATCTCTAATTAAACTACTCACAATTCATAATTGAAGAATCAATAGAATTGGAATAAAAAGAATTAATTGTCATTAATTAAAAAGATGGAACTTACAAAGAATACCAAAAGATTGATGAACAAGGCTGAAAAGCCCTCTAAAATTCGTGCTAGGCACTCTCTCTAATCTCCCCCTTGAGAACGGGGGTTTACAGGCTGTTTAAAAAGAAAAATCGGGTGAAATTTGAGCTGAATTAGGATTTTCGGAGCCAGACACGATGCCAGGCACGATCGTGCCTTCGATCGTGCCTCCGGAGCAAAAACGCGCATTTTGGGCAGGCACGATCGTGCCTCCCTCCAGGCACGATCGTGCCTGGATGGCAGTAACTCCGCGGTGCTTTTCTCTTCAGGCACGATCATGTCTGACTTTGAGGGCACGATCGTGCCTACTTAACTTCCGAATTTGACAAAACTTCCTTCATGAAAGTTGTAGATAATGAAGTCCTCTATCCACCTCAATTTGACGAATGTGATTTGAATCATCCAATCAAGAGATATAATCAAAACGGTGGAAGGTGTCTTTCTGAAATCGCAGCAGAGATCATCTGACTTCATCGTCTGTTTTCACCTTCTTCCTCTCAGATTCTCGCAAAGGTGTCTTCATATGATTTGTATCCCTTGAAGTTAGCTTTCATTCGAAACTTTAATCGTGTCCAGTGGTTGTTTCTACAAAGAGATATGCTTGAACGATTGACAGAAGGTCATCCTGATCGTCGTTTTCAAGCTTCATTCATCTTCTTTTGATCCCGAAGCCAATCCTAGAGCTCTTTTTCCTTCAAATCGTCATCGTGAATCTTCCGGTGACCTCCAAATCTCTCAAATCACTCTCGAATGCTTCTCGACTCATCCTGATTTCTTCTCAAGTGCCGGTACCGGGCTCAAATTCCCTGATTTTGACTACAAACAACACAAAACTCGAACCAACGCCCGGTAAACATAACTTGAGCTAAAATTGAGACTTGCAACACCTTAAAGCTAGGGAAAACCATCAAAACCGATCCCAACACGCATCAAATACGTGTCAAAATACGGACTTATCAGAATCCATTTCACAAGCGTTGCTTGAATACATCTCCAATCAAACAACTTGAATTTTTCAGTAGGTTTATCGATGGAACCATCGATAAACTCATATTTACGCCTAGCCATGAGAGACAACTGAAAAGATCTGGACCATTCCTCATAGTTGTTTCCTTTGAAAACAACAATGGTGATAACAGTACCTGAGCCATCCTGAGATCCTAGATAGTAAGGAGATGAGTAGTCATGTTTTATGCCACCGGCACACTTGCCTTCCTCACCGGCTGATTTTCCGTCTTCACCGGCCATCTATATCAGGATAGAGTTGTTCCCAAGTTGAAAGGCTCTGGTACCATGTAAGAGGTGATAATTTGTCACCTTATCTTATTAATCAAAGAACACAATGTATATATATACATGTAGGAGACTATACTTCTAATAATGAACCATAACATAAACTATATGGGCTCGAAACATAAGCCCAATATTAGTTATAATAATATACAGGCCCAATATATATATTGAGAAATCCCAACATTTATCCTTTCTTTAATTAAAATGTAAATTAAAACTATGACAGGTTATTAGGCATTTGCATGCCCCACCCCATCTATTTTAACCAATTACAAAATTGATTCTTTGTTCAATAGTTTTTAGTCATATGGCAAACAATTATTATTTTTTAAAATGTTATAACTTTTTCATTTATGATCCGTTTTACGGGAAAAAGAATCAAATTATATAAATTCTTATGATCTTTCATATGACACCAATATTACATACGTACAGTATTAAAAACAAATTCCGATCAGATCTGTGTAAGTCTAGCAGGGGCGACCCTAGTGGGGCAACAAGGGCGGGGCCCTAGGCCCAACAATTTGAAAAAAAATAGGCCCAATATTTTTGTTTTATTCTAATGTTGAGTAGACTAAGTTTTTGGGTTTGTCCAGTATATTCTGTAAGGATCAGTAAGAAGAATAGTAAACAAATCGTAAAAACACTAGAGGTTCCACTCACTTTTGCGTATACAAATTAAATATGCAATTCTGTTATTCTACATTTGGTGCACCGCCCCTTAAATCCTCAATCTTTGTTTTTTTACTTACTACATTAATGCATCATTTGTTAATACGGAGTAGTTGTGATAACTTTTTACTTTTTATTATCGAATTTAGATTTTTTTGTTGTTGACTTACTTATTAATTGTTGTCCTGTTGAATCGTGAAGTACTGATATTGTGAATTTTTTCTTATTGTTGTTTGATCCTGAATTTGTGTATTTTAAATTTGTTAAAAAACGGGGTATCATTTTATCAAATAGTGAATTTGTGAATTTGTTTTAGCTTTTCTAGTTAAAAATGGTTATGAAATTGAGTTGTGTTTTGGTGATAGTATTAAAATTTCTTCCATAAAATTTTAAAATTTCATTAAATATATATAATATAATCAATTGTAAAGTGTAATAAAATTGGACGATTCTGGATGGGATATAGTGAAAAGTGAGGAAGAGTAGAGAAAGAATTTACAGTAGTTTTAAAAAATTAGGCCTATTATAGATCACTCACCCCTAGTACTTAAAACCGTCAGGACTGACCCTAAAGTCTAGTTTGATGTACGCTTGGTAAATGTGTATTTTACTAAAGTATCACTCTCGTCCTTATTTATGTGTCTTGTTTTGATTTAGTACAGTTATTCAAAATCATAGTACGAATGAACAAATTATAACAGTTTATAAAAATAATAAAACTATTGGATAAGATCAATTTTGCAAATGATCGATTAAAAATAATTGGGTATGGCACATCTACTCCTATTAATTAAGTACTAGTTTTTTCACCTGTGCGTTGCACGGGGTGAAAAGTTATTTTCTTTTATATTATAGTAATTTAATTATTTTATTAAATGAATGTATAAGAATTGCCTTTCTATTTGTATTAAAATATTCTCAATTTTTTTTAAAATAATATTTGACACTACAAATTGGTAACAATCTCTTTGTACACCATATTTAGTATAGTATGGAGTTTGTCTGTCTACCACTATCTTCACATACAAGAAATTTTCAACCATCAAGACTTGTGACTCCAGATACAACAAAATAAAGTTGTTCATGCATGAAAATCGACATTCGTATGAATATGCCTACATTTTTCAATGACTCTTATTGATCATCATTGCATAGCTAACCGTAAGAGGGAATTGCTTACGTTGGAAGGTAATTAAATGGCAGAGGAGATATGAGTCATGCACTCAAGGTAAAACGGAGAAGGAAATCTTTTTAGCTAGCTATTGGTCCCGACAACATATGGTCATCCAAAACATGCTTTCCGATCCGAGTCTTTCCAAGTCTTATTGGATAGAGTTCTCTAGTCTTTTAGTAATATTAAATTCCAGTATGATAAGCTAATTTAAATTTTGATGGATGTGATTTCTTTTGATTAGTTTCTAACTTTTAAATATAGTTTTATCATATGAGATATAAAACCATTAATATTCTTCATATTGATCACTTTTAATGAACATTAATTCTGATCACAAGAATGTTTTGACATTAATTACCAATAGAATCACGGGTAAAAAAGAAATTGAGCCAATAGTCGAAATCAAAATATATAGTATTTGTATGTCAAAAAACACTACCCGGACTTCAAGTATTCCATACAATAAAAGCACTCATCTGTGTATCAAAAGGTAGTTTCTAGGAATTGAGATAGCTTCTTCGCCAAAAGGTTACCTTCTTTCTCAATCTAAGTATGAAACAGATATTATTGAATGAGCTCATCTGACAGATACTAAGGTTGCTAATTCTCCCCTTGAGGTTAATGTTCGTTATTCTCCTTCAGATGGAACTCCTCTGGCCGATCCTACTCTATATCGTACTATTGTTGGAAGCTTAGTTTATCTTACTATTACTCGTCCAGATATTGCTCATGTTGTCCACATTGTTAGTCAGTTTGTCATTTCTCCTACTTCTGTACATTGGGCTGCTGTTGTTCGTATTCTTCGCTACCTAAGAGGAACTATTTGCCAGAGCTTGTTGTTTCCTTCTACCTCCTCTTTAGAGCTTTCTGCCTTCTCAGATGCAGATTGGATGGGCTAGTAACTCAACAGATCGTAAATCAACTACAGGATTGTGCATCTTTCTTGGGGATTCTCTTATATCTTGGAAGAGCAAGAAACAGGATATTGTGTCACGATCTTCCACTGAAGCTCAGTATCGTGCTATGGCTTCTATCACTTGTGAGATTGTTTGGTTACGATGGTTACTTGCTTAAATGGGAGTACATTGCACAACTCCAACACCTCTTTATTGTGATAACAAGAGTGCCATTCAAATTGCTCATAACTCCGTATTTCATGAGTGTACAAAGCACATTGAGATCGATTGTCATATTACTCGACATCATTATGAGCATGGAACCATCTCCTTGCCTTTCGTTTCTTCTTCAAATCAGCTTACTGACTTCTTTACAAAAGCTCATACTATTGATCGTCATCGTTTTTTTGTTAGCAAACTCTCGATGATTCTTGCAGCATCATCATGAGTTTGAGGGAGGGTGTTAGATATTCTATTAGCCATTAAGGGTAGTTTGGCCATTTTATCTTTTATGTTTAGATTAGCTATTGTACATATACTCTTTGTATGTTCCATATTCATTATCCCATTTTTCATATACGTATGTCTTCTTCTTCCACCCTAGAGCTCCTCTCTTCAATGGCTTTATCAGTAGCAACCAAACATGTTCCTCCACAATGATAGATGTCCATCAAATGGACATCTGTAGCTAAAATACCTTCAAGTCTAATATTTGATTTCTTTGTTCACTTCATTTGTTTTGATTAAAAATAATAAAACTATTGGATAAGAATCAATTTTGCAAATGATTAAAAACAATTAGGGATGTTTTCTTTTGGACTGTTTTCAGTCCCAGACCAGACCAGACCAGACTTAAACAGACCAGACCAGACCAGACCAGACTTAAACAGACCAGACCAGACCAGACCAGACTTAAACAGACCAGACCAGACCAGACCAGACTTCCGTAGTTATAAAATACACAGAGACCAGACGTTTACCAGACCAGACCAGACCAGTTCAGACCAGACCAGACCAGACTTAAACAGACCAGACCAGACCAGACCAGACTTAAACAGACCAGACCAGACCAGACCAGCAAATTTCAGTCCAAAAGAAAACATCCTAGGTGTGGCACGTGTACTCCTATTGACTAACAAATAGGAGAGGCCAATTTTGTCCAATCCTGCAAAAAAAAAATGCGCCCAACACCTCCTAAGGTTTAACGCACGATCTTTCTTAAGTGCATTTTTAAGAAGGCATTATATACTTCTTTGTATATTTCCCTTTGTATTCCCCCATTGCAAAGAATAACAAATTACCACTTCCCAATCACATTGTTGCTTCTTCATAAGTTCTCAGGTAGTCACTTAAGTGGGACTTCACAAACACATTAAGGTTTGGAAAGAAAAAAACAAAGACACTCCAATAATTTTACCACAATACCCCATTAGTCATACATTTAAGGAATTAAGGTATTTAGTATATTGTGCATCATATGTATAGGTGGAGAAATATAATTTTTGTTAAACTAAGATGTCGATGCTGAATTTAATAGAGTGAACTGCTTTTATTAGTCACATTAATCAGAATTGCAACTAATTCCTACTCAATGTATGTTCGCATTTCTCAATTGATAAATTCATGAAGTGCAATGTGGAAACTGCTCTTTTGCAAACAAGAGTGAGTTGGTTTGGGATTATCACACACAATTTTGTATGGCTAATTCAAGTACATGTTGAGTGGATTTGATTCTGGCGGAGGCAGAAGTAAGGCCTTAGAGAAGCTATTAAATTGTTGAGTGAGTTGGTTTGGGATTATCACACACAATTTTGTATGGAAACTAGATTACTAGAACTTGGTATCACATACTAGGTACTACCTCCGTCCCATTAAAATGTTCTCGTCCACTATTCACATGGTCAACTTAAATCATTTTTAATCTTTTACTTTATATGTCAATTTTTTTTTATCAAATTTACATTTTTTTATCAGACTTTGTAGCGGCTTTAATGTAGTTTCTGAATATGTAAATTTTATTTACAAAAAAATTATCAGTGTGAACATGGATTAAGTTGCTTTATCGTCAGTCAAGCATCGTAAACCGTTCACGGGAACCTTCTAGCGGGATGGAGAGAGTATTATTTTTGAAATTGGATTGCAATCAACTCATAGATGATATGCGCTTTAACTATACTAATCAGACTGAGTACGAGTCATTGGTGAAAATATATTTGAATTATATAGGAAACACACATATTCTTACAATATATTCTTACAATATAATACTCCATCCATATAAATTACTACTTCGTATATTACAATGTAAACATATTATTAGTAACATAATATTAATGAACTGAGACGTGTAGAAATGAATGTGTTATCTTAGTCTCATATTTTCAAGGTAGCTTAAATTATCTTAGCATCAAAATTATCTAATGGCATATTTATATTGGTGTCTCATATTTTCAAGGTAGCTTAAATTATCTTAGCATCAAAATTATCTATTGACATATTTATATTGGTGTTAACTTTGCAAGTGTCTTGTATATTTATCTTAAACTTTACATCATAATTTTAATTACTTAGATAAATTTGAAATTTAATTCCTTTCTGATACTGAGTCACTGACCACTCAAATATATTCAAATATATAACAAATGAAATAAATACAAATACAAAATAAGATTCGATTGTTAAAACAATTCGAATACAAATATTAGAGAAGTTATATAAATACAAATAATAATGCAGAATATTATGTTCTATTCATTTACGAGTACGACCCTAATGGTAATACATCCGAAGTACAGAGTATATGGGCAGAGATGGCAAGTTACTAATAAAGTTGCAGTACTCCGTATTATATAGATAGTATAAATATATACTCCATTAAAACTTGATTTCATCAAACTTTTTCATTTGGAAATTCAAAGGCAGGTTTATTGGCAGCATAAAATATTGTTGTGAACCATATTGATGAAGCCAAATCTTCGAGTGGGTAAAAAGCACAAAGTAAACTGGTGACAGCGGTTGAAAAATCCAAATTTTGATACCAAACAGAATGAACCCATACAGTCAAATACAGTAATTTTCCGGTCCCTGATAAGTCAATGAGTAAGACCAAAAAACGAAACACAGAGAAATCCTAAAATGCTGCAAATCAAGCCATAATCTTAGCAGATCTCAAGAAAAGACTGTCAACAACCTTTCCCATGTTTGAGACGGTGTCCAGCGTAGCCTGATAAATCGCATCTGTCTTTGGATCATCAAAGATGACAAGGCATCCAGCACCCTGGTCAAGGGTTCCGGCAAACTTCTTATCCAAAATCATTTGAGACAGCTTCTTCTCAACGTGTTCCCCAGGCAACTCAATAAGCTCAGCAACATGTCCTATCTCAACCTTTGAGAATGGCTCGATCAACCTGCAAAGGTTTTGCTCCAGGAGAGTGTCATACAGTGAGGACAGGTGTCGGTGGACGATTGGGTCCTCATCCAGTTGTGTCTTGAAATTCCTCAGAGCAACCTCGAAAAGCTTCAAAGACCGCTTTGAGTGGGCGTCAGCAACTGCTTTCATGGCATCCAGTTCCGGTCCCTGATACTGCAACCCAACCTTAGGTGATGATATTATGCTTGCGACGTCATCCGCCTGGCCCACCATAATCTTGCATAGCAACATGTACTTTAGGCTGAATATTGCCTGTGGGTCCTCCAGAGCGTTAAAAGCCTCGAACGCTTCGTAGAAATAACTGTATCCCGTTTTATAATCTTTTTCCTCAGCGTGGAGAATCCCGCTCTGCAGATCAATGCAACCCTGCTGACCTGGAGGCACGTATATAGCGTTGGCTGCAGTCCGAGCAGCGGTAAGCGCAGCCTTTGCTTTTGCGAGGTTTCTCAATGCAAAATGAAGTTTGCTCTCTAGCAAGTCAATCTCCACAAGCAAAAGCTTGTCATCCAATCTCCTCACCTCTTTGATGAGACCTGAAAGGAGAGTCAATGCCTCAGCATACTCTTTGCTTTCCATCAAGAGTGATGCAAGTTTGGCTTCAATTCTTTGGCGAAGAAAAGTCCGTTTCTCATCGCGGGTCCACTGGACTATGTCTTTGCAAAGGGTGATCTGAAGGTCGGAAGTGCCTGGTATTTTCGCCAATGTATCAACAATGCTTCTGACAATTTTAGCAGTTTTTGCCTTAGGTATCAAGGAAAAGAAGGGCCGTAATTGGGTAAGAAGGTTTTTGAGATCATCAGCCCTGTTTTCCTGTCTAAGGAGGTCAGATAGATTAGCTATTGCTTGTTCCTTTATCCTTAGAGCGTCAGAAGTGGATGAAGGGTTGTTAAGGATACTGTGAAGGATAGAAAGAGACTCAGATGGGGTTTTTGCCTCTGAAGCCAGAACAAGTGAGTCTGTTGTTGCAGGGAGGAAGGATGAAGCCATAGTTGTCAGCACTGTATGATTTGAATTATTACAAGTCCTGCAGCAAAAACTAAGAACACTCTTTAAGGGACAATGCAGCATGTACCACATTAGGCTAATAGAAAAAAAAGAATAGTGAAGATCACAATAATATCTTCAGTTAAGGTATGTACTGTAGTTTGTTCAAAAGATACCCTCTTCAGCCAGTCTATTTCAACATAGTAGTGTTGGCTATTAAAAGGTCAAAAACTATGAGCAATAAATTTAGTTTTTTTTTATTTGTACATCAGTGTTTCAACTGACAGACATTGTTATTATGTCTGGAGTTATCTATTTCACATATGGAGAACTTGAAATATTCAATACCCAACCACTTAACAGAAAAACAAGATATTAGGGATTGCATTGTAGCCAACAGCCACAATACGTTTATTAATATCTGTTTTTGAGGCATTTCAAAGAGCCATAACATTATAACAAGCTCCAGCAATGAACTAATGAGTTTTCATATATCATTTTCTGATGTTCACATATGTAACCTTCCCAACAATGCAGCCCAATGATTCATATTTTTAAAAATGAGAACCAGTTATAGTACTAAAGTACAAATACCACCACATATCCGCAATAAAACACTAAACAAGAAGCAAGTAAGTCTACAGTTGATCATTCAACACCATAAAATGTCATCAATCTCCATTAACAATATTGTTATGGATTGAGTCATATTTATCTTGATCATCCAAACAACTTCACCATCGCATTAAGTTAATAACATTATTTTTATTAGTTTTATTTTCCATCAAGTATACTAGGCACAAGTATCCCGTAAGTCATTATATGGTATCAGCTCATGTTCACCACAAATTGAACTGAACACTTTTCGCGCTAGGTTGAGTGCTAGCAAAAGACAAATATCTTAAGGTAATACCACTAATATTCTACGAATTATTATGCAGTCATTTTAATTCATAAGAAACCCTACCGATCTCGAGATTTCGCAACTCGAAGTCATCAAAGAAGAATGGAAAAAGAAATCAGTACCAGACCTTTGGGTTTTAGGTTAGATTGGTATGAAACATTAACATGAACTTGACGAAGACGAATAAATTCATATGAAAACCTACCGATCGGGATATTTCGCTGCTGAACCGATGGAAGATCGTCGGTGCTTTGCGTCTTTCTGTTGTAGCTCGACGAGCGTCTTTCTGCTGAAGCGGGTATAAAATCTCCGCCGGTTGGGTTGGTTTATTGTTGGGTTATTTATTGGGCCGTGAGTTAAAATGGATATAAAGAAGTAATATTCGGTGTGCCAAAAAACAATAGACCCAAAACTACGTATTTTTCGAGCTACTAGAACAAATTTAAATGAAAAAACACGTGTTTACTTTAAATACGTAGTATATCAGGGATCCCTAGTATATCATTTATGAATTGTGGTAAATTTGTAGAATAAATATATTGATATTCTTACATATATGTTGATACTAATATTAATTGTATAGGATGGAATTTACCTTTTAATGTATTTCAATATCACAAAACTCACTAACTTACTATCACTATTTTTAAAAATTTCAGATTTTCTTTCTTAACTTTTTTAGTTTTAATACTAAAATATTTATCAACAAAAAACTCCCACTTCGTAATTAGTAACACCCATTTAGCTCTAACTTGTTCAAAAATGTTTTGTATTGTGCATCGCACAATCATAATTAGAATTTTCTTATAAAAAGATTTTACAATATCCGTAAGTCTACTAAGTTATGATCAAAGAGATCACCATCATCAAACTACAACTCTCGTGCATTTTCACAACATTATTATGATCATAAAACTTACTAAGTTATGATTAAAGAGATCACCATCATCAAACTACAAGTCTACAACTCTGGTGCATTTTCACAACATTATTATGATCATAAAACTTTATCTTGTTTTTTACTTGTAAATTATTAATAAGTTTAATGTATTTTCCATAACCATTTAGAGAACTTTTGAGTGATTTAAGTTTTATAGATAAAGAATAATTGTATGGGAGCTCTTGGATATAAAACCTATGGAGATTTTGATTTTGAAAATGCTAAATTCAAAACTGTTTTCACTTAAATTTTTATAGAAATCGATCTGAATTTCAGAATTATGAATAAATATGATATTTTCATATAATTTAAATAAAAAATAAAAGGCATTCAGTAAGATGGTTGTCAGCAAAATTTTCACTAAATTTGCATTGTGTTTTAAAATCAACAATAAATATGTCAATTTGTGCTAACGATGTCCCTACTGCGTTGGGGTTGAGAGCTTCTCTGCCACTCTTGTGTGCGGCATTTTGTTGGCTTCCAGTTTTGTAAAGGCTAAATTCATTTGAGTGCTTATTATCTGTGACTCTCTTTGCGAAGAAGTTTGTGGCGGATTATTTTTCTTCTTCTTGTATTTCTCCAGGTTGTTTTGCGAATTGGTGTCATCATTCCTAGGCAAGGGTAGACACAATTTTGAATAGGGGTGTGGTGCTTGACGATGTCAAACATGGAGGACTTAGTGAATGATTATCAAGGTTTGATCCTAGAGGAAGAGAATGATGATATCATTGTGGATGTGGACAAGGGGCCGACAGAGGGAGCAAACCAGAGTTCGGCTTTCTCGGTTGTAAAATTCCTTTTCTTTAGAGATGTCATGGCATCGATGTAGAGGCCGACAAAAGGTGTTTTAATTAGAGAAATTGATGACAAAAGGTATATTTTTACTTGTTACCATGTGATTGATATGAAACGTGTGTTTGAGAATGGTCCTTGACATGCAGGTAGGTGATATGCCGTGAAAGTCTTGTTAATTGAGGTAGATTTTTGGATTCAAGTTCATAATTTACCTATGGCTTACTTTACCATGAAAGTTGCAAAACTTATTGGGAACTCATTAGGAAAATAAGTTAAAGTTGAAGAAAGTTAGTTTGAGGACTCATGGAGCCATATATGAGGTTGCACGCATGTCTGGACATAGGGAAACCTTTAAGACGAAAAGTTAAGTTAGGAAAAGATGAGAAAGAGTGGTTCTATGTGGATTTAAAATACGAAAAACTGCCAAACTTCTGTTTCATTTTTTGTCTGATTGGTCATGCTGATTGATTTTGTCCTCGGGCGTGTAGAAAGGAGTTAGAGAGGCAGCCAAGTCATATGGTATGTGGCTTCGAGCATGGGGTGGTAGAGATAGGATGATGGGGGGAATAAATGGTTAGTCAGAGATAGTGCACATATGGCTAATCGTGGGGAGCATAAAGGCAGATTGAAGTGGCAAGTGGGTTTGATGGAGTATATAGCCCGGGATCCCCCGGCCCACATAATCCGCTACAATGAATAGGCCCAACGGAAACAAGCAATCAAAATACAGCACCCCGAGTACGAGGCAGCCCACTTCCCACAAGGGAAGACCTTCGACATCGGTGTCGAAGGCTCTGAACTGGGGGGAATCACCCCGTTTTGTTTCAACAACAGGTCTGGAAAATTCGCTTCCTCACATCAGCCCTTGTTCAATAGCCTTCGGTTGGGAGGCTGAAGGCCCTAGTCTCGACACACGCTCTTCTCTCTATCCTACGCTCCTCAGCGTCCAACCACCGCATTTAATGACGTGCCACGTGTTAGCACCCGCGTCACAGAGGGTCTCCCCACCATAGATCAGCTTACACATGTATGTGCATTTAATGCACCTAGCATTTATGACTAGTATAAATAGCGGCCCTTGGGCAGTTGAAATGGACTATTGTTCATTTCATACTTTTGTTCTCTTTCTCTCTATCTTACTTATTGTCGTGCCTTCTCTTTAGATACCACTAACGTATCCTGATATAGAATATCTATCATTTGATGCTCACTTTTAGAGGTTAGAAAAATCAAGTAAGGACCCTCCCCTTCGAAAAGCAACAACACCTTCGAAAAATGGGAAGAACCAGAGGCAATTCCAAGGCTGTCGAAGACAACCAGTAGGTCCCCGAGGATACCAATGGTGCTGGCGCCGCTAAATGAAATGTCGAGACCGAAACCCTAATTAAAATGGAATAGGCCGCTGCTAGCTCCTTCCATGAGTCAATGCTTCCCTCTAACGTAGAGAGAAACCATCGTCATAAATATTCGTCTGATGCCCCCAATATCATCGTGGTGTTTTGATATGGGCTGAAGTGCTCCTAAAGGCCAGTTCTTCCTTTGTATGGCTTGATGTGTTGTCCTCGATACTTATAGGGGATGTGTGCCGCCAACAACCTTGGGGTAAAAGGCGTCCTGGTCTAGAGCTGGATGACAGGTTTCCCCGAGCATTCGGCTAATCTTTTTTGCATTTCATCCACCTTCACGAGGAGGGATGCGTACTTGAGATTTGACTGAGTGGTGGTGGCCCCCTGCATCTTCCACACCTCCTTCATCGAGCCTCCACTAGAGGGCTTCGATGATGGCGTCCATCTGGTCTCATGGTACCGCCCCAATCCTCTGGGACTGCACCCGGGCCGAGTGGGCCTGGTTGATTTGGTGCCTGGCATCCTCGACATGCAGGAGGCCATTACCCTTATCCCCTGAGCATTACTTAGCCAGCCCCGTCTCTCTCCTCTTGTTCTTAGTTGGCTCGCTACAATCCATCTTTCCTATTAATCATAAACCCTAATGAGATTGAATCAGAATCAAACGATCGGATGTCGCCATGGAATTAAAATCACAATCTATTGTGCCCTAGACCCTTTTATGTTCATGGTCCTTGAGGCGCCATGGGAATTGGAGGATGTTGCAGAATCATATCCATTCATCTCTTTCGTCCTTGAAAGCCCACCGACATATGCATCAGACTTGGAGGACGTAGATGGGAACTGGGAAGATGAAAAGCCCTCTGAACAAGGAGTTGCATATACGATGGGAATTGGTGGTGAACAGGATGCTCATGAAGGTGAACGTGTGTCTACGAACTACTGTGGGTGTCCAAAACTGAGAGATGTGTAAACATTCCTTCTCCTCTTCTGAGTATGTCTTATTGTTGTTTAGTTTTATCTCTACAAAAATTCTATCTCCTTTTTGCCTATTCTTTTCGCTGGTGTTTTCAATTAGTGACTTGAACTACTGTGGGTGTCCAAACTATATTGTCAATTAGTGTTTTCTTTCTGGAATGTTGTGTTGTGGTCTGAATTGTTGATAGCAATCATGTGTGGTCTTTCTAATTTAGTTGGTGTGCTCTTTTTTTCATGCGTGACTTGGTCTTTACAATACGGAGTAAATGAACAACTCTGTGTTTACCCTTGACATGTTTTAAATAAACAACTTTGTCTTTATCATTGGTATGTTCTCAGACTTTTTACTCTGTACAATAAAATACTCTGTATATATACTGAAAATTTGACAACATATAAACACTACTCCTTATATTACTTCCAAAAAATTTCAGCCTATGATCACTTTACATGGTCTGCAAATATTGCATCCCTTAGTAAGGTACAAAATTTTAGCATTTAGTAAGGTAATACATTTCAGCCTTTTGTAAACATTAACATTACCATACGGAATAAAAAAATTAACAATATACACAATATGACCACAAGATACATTATAGCAAAAAATTACAAGCCTTGCCTTAAAAAATAGATTGTCTAAACCGAAGCAATTGATAGGCATCACACAATTACCAAGCCTAACGTTAACTTGACTACCCCAAAACTAATGAAATATACAAGGCTTTGAAATTTTGAGTTGTGTTGCCCCAGAACATATGGCTTCCTAATACTACCCATGTAAACCAATAGTACACCTTACAATATGTAACACCGTCCCCAAGTATATTTACTTTTATGTAAATTATGTATTGAACCTTATGAAATGGTTAATGAATTTACGAGGTTGTAAATTTTTGTTAATTCTTTTGCGTGAATAGTAAATTGCACGTGGGGCCCACACCGGGAGCGGGGACCACCCGATATTCACGAGACCACATATTTTATTCATCTTGGTATAGATAATAGTTATATGGTGGTGGACATTCATGTTGGGCCATAAGAAAGGCATTGGGTTGACCGATTGGTCAAACAGGGCCCAATTACCGGTATTGGTAATTTATCAGGTAACAGTCCGAAATGGATTTCGGAGACTTCTAAATTAAAGTTGGGGAATGTATAATCATTCTAAAGTCCCATTATGATGCGAAGTAAGTGTTATATTTTATTTGACCCGATAAAATAAAATATAATTAAAACAGTCCGAGAAATACAACTTTCGGGACCGATTGTACACTTCGTGACTTAAAGGGGTGACCTCCCACATGTGTGGGGGCCAACACATGACTTTAGTCACAAGAGCCATGTGTTTGGGCGGCTGAAATAGAGGAGGAATATGGGAGATGTTTGGGGTTGAAAAAAAGGCATCTAAGGACATGAGGTGGACCTCTCATCCTCACTCATTGGTCCAAAGAGACAAAAAGATCATCCCTACTCTCCTCTCCCTCTCATTTTCGACCAATCACTTTCAAGACAAGGGAATAGTCTCTGAAAACTCCCATCTCCATATCCAAGAGAGCTCAAGAAAGCAAGGAGCTCAAGGAAGAAGAAGAAGTTGCAAAAGTAGAGAAAAACTTTGGGAATAAAGGTGAGAAGCTCCTTAACAACTTTTCTTACATATTTTGATTTTCATATGACTTGTACATCATATTAAGTACCTTTAAGATTGTTCTACATGTTAAAAAGTGTGGAACAAGGGGTTGAAAGTAGTTTTAAGTCCAAGAACGAACTTAGAAGCCAAAGGGACCGGTTCGCCGGAAAATAACCTTTTAGAGGTTATTTGTATTGATATGGATTTTGTGATGATAAAATCTTGTTAGGCACTTGTCAAAGGTGATTTAAGATCTTTCACGAAGTTGAAAGAGTTTGCCGGAGTTTCGTCGAAGTTTAACCAAGGAGGGTAGAACTTCATAACGCTCATTCAAGGTGAGTGGACATCTTAATGTCTTATAACTCTTGAGTTAATTATGAGATTACCTCATTAAATGTTATATGTGTTCATAATGATGTTTAAAAGATGCTTAAACATGTGATTAGCCAAAGTGATTAGGCTTATATGAATGATCCATTGATATCATAAATGAAGTGTGATAGGAAAATGTTTATAAAGACATATATGATGTTTTAAAGGATAAAGAGGGCATAAAATGCTTGGTTATAACTTAATACATGTTGGGATTAAGTTTGACACAAATCGGGTTTGAAATGGCGAGTCAACGAAAATGTTGACTAGGTTGCCCAGGGGGTAACCGGCGCCGGTTATGTCAAAACTGGTGCCGGTTTGGTGCTGTTTTGCTTATATGTTGACTTTTAATGCATGAATTGCATGGATGATTATGCTTAGGCCTTAAGACTTGGTTTAGTCTTGATTATTGATTATGATATAGACCTTATCTAGGATGATATGTGGTAGATCATAAGTCGGGTGGAGTACCCAAGGATCGGGCGTGTATCCTCAAAACTCGGTTATAGGGTGGAGTACCCAAGGATCGAGCGTGTATCCTCAAAACTCGGTTACAGGGTGGAGTACCCAAGGATCGGGCGTGTATCCTCAAAACTCGGTTATATAGGGTGGATTACCCAAGGATCGGGCATGTATCCTCATGTTAAGATGATTTGAACCAAGAGGATTTCTATACACTCATAGGTATATGGGTGGGTTGGGGTTTAAGTCAAGGATATTGGCTATACTATTTTCCCAAATAAACAATGACCTACGGGTCGGGTATTTCCAAGTGTATATATAATGATATATATTTCATAACTTGGGGGAAAGAACTATATGTATATGTATATGTATCACCCTATGTTTGGGTCTCATACTTGAAACGTTAGTTATTCTACATTTAGCCTGCTACTCGCTCGGGACTTGTACTGACCCCTTCGGGGGGGCACCATTTCAGGTTGAAGCTCAAGCTTGCTATTCTCACCTTGCTCGGTGAAGTGATCTAAAGGGAGACGTGGTTCATGCTTCCTTTACCGTTTTAAACTGTAAATTATGCTCATGGATATTTTGTAATAAGGACATTTGTTTTTGGCCTGCGAGTCCACGTTTTGGCCATGTGTGGCCCATGATTGAATATTGAATATTTCCGCGATTCGTTCAATCCAAATATGTGATGTTGTTATGTATGTTTACTTACTCAGTATGGTATGAACTATGTTAATGGACGCCTTGTATGATTAAGACACGTTGACTTGCGAGTGGCGTCATTTAGTCATACAGCGCTTGTACACGCGCTTAGATGCGGTCTGGGGTGTGACACAATAAATAAAAAAACAATACTAGGTGACTACAAACAAAATACAGAAGTTCATAATTGAATATTTGTATGAAATTTCAATTTTTAACTTTTCTCCTCCTGCTTGTTCTCCTTCCCTAGCCATTTGCAAATGCTTAATAGAATCTTCAAACACATTAGGATTAACAGAAACAACTGTAGGTAGCACTCATGTTCTTTCCAATGCTCCTTTTCCAATGTGAGGAAGTTTGTATTTGTTGTGCCCTTTACATTTAAGCACTTCTATCATGACATTTTGCCATGTGATCCATACACGAATTTAAACTTATTGGGTCAAGCTCGTGAAAGGATTCATGAACATGGCTCACTAATTCATCAATGTTTTGGGCCCCTTTTGATGCTTTAGTGAATCGATTGCCCTGAACCACCCCAGATCTAACACATTTAGATCTGGGCTATTCGGTGGCTGACAAGTCAATTTAATATCCTAGCCATCCTCTATTGCAGCAGCTACGAATTCATTGTCTTCACAATCAATATGTGGTTCGCTTTGTCTTGTTGTATTATTATTTTTTTGTTTCCTCTTGGCCATTTTTGCTTAATGGCTGGAAGAACCTTTTCAAGCATGAATTCTCTAGTAATACTGACAATTGTCTTAGTGAGTAGAGTTCCCTTTTCCCTGTTTTTGCTTTTTCTCTCGGTAGAATCTTTATAAGTGAAAGGGAAAATCTCTATTTTCCCATCCCACAAAATCTCTCCATTTTCAGCAATTCTAGGCCTCCCAAATACGGCTAATAACATCACTTTAGGAATAAATCGTTTACTCTGAACTGCCCTATAAGGGTCAGATTCCTCAGGGTGCATATAGACATGTTCATTTTCCTTGGTTAAGTTAAAACATTTTTCATCTATATGCACATAGTAATAAAAATCATGAAATGTGGGTTTTGATGGAGTTGTATGAGGGAGTAAATGGCTTAAACAGGATTCTTACCAATTTTCCTTTTTTAGTTAAAAATGGCTGCACAACATTTGAATGTCTCTTGATTTCCTTCGACTTGACATATCTATGAACTGTTGATTTAGTAGATTGTAGTTCATCTGCCGGTGATCGTAAGGTGCTTCTTCTATAAATAGGGATGGTTTTAATTTGCTCCAGGTTTAATTGAATTCTCTTTCTCCCTACATTGCCCCTCCACTTTGGTGAGACATCAATTTCTTCTCCGTTTTTCAATTGTGTTTGCACTCGCTGCCAAATGGTAGAAATTGTTCTCCTTGACACATTCAATTCATTAGCCACTGATTGTATTACGCACCCCTTAAGTTTCCCATTCACAGATTTCGCTAAAAGGGCATTCACTGCATTGTTTCTTTCCTCGTAATTCAAGACATGATATTTACCTCGGTTCTGTGTCATTGCGCTAATAATGTCTCTTTGTTGTGTTTCATGAGCTGCTGGAATAGAAGCATGAGATGTGGCTGGGGCAATATATAACTGCAAATCAGTGCATGGTGACAAAGAAGGTGAGAGAGGAGGTTGATCATTGCAGTGACAGTGGAGGATGAGCATTGATATCCATTTTGTTGGGTAGATGGTGGTGTTTAATTCAGGAGCTTGTATATTTATGATGCGTAATGGAGGGAAAACTAAAAGTTTTAAAGTTGCTTTCTGTTTACCCGTCAAAGGAATGGTTTGTGAGGTAGTAGTATTTGCCTCCCTTTTTGGCTCCAAGTTGCATTCATGAAGTGATGTGTACTTTAATTTAATGTCAAATCTGCTTTTTTAGCTTTCCGCTATGTATTTGTACTGTTTCATAAGCAGTGTTGGCTTTCGATTTTACTCTGTATATTTTTATGCACCTTTCCTTTCTTTCCGCCATTTGAAAGGGCATTCTAGTCCAGTCAAAGCATTTTACTATTTCTCCTTATTTGTAGTGCCGGTCAACATTGGACAACGATTTTGGGACGGAGGGAGTATGACATTGTTGTGGTGACATTGATACATTATCACTGTTCATGGCAATTGAATTGTATTAAGCATTTATCAACACATTGTCAATTTGTCATCTTATAAAAAAGCAATATAAGCTAAATACGTAGTGCAATCTAAATTACCAAATTTTCGTAAAATTTACACCATCCTAAATATGTAGTGCAAGATATCATTTTTACCAAAATTACATTACTAAAAAAGACTGCGTAGTATTTCATAAGAATCCAATTAGCCCAGCATTACTGATGTGCAGCGCTAAGCTTTTTTGGCCGAACAGTACTCTTCATCACCGGCGGGAACCTACTAAGTTTTGCGGCGGAAGGAGGAATCATTACTAGATAGGTGCAAGAAAAGCAACTCTAAGGGCGCACCTAAGCACTGGAGACTTTGAGACCTAGTCCACCGGAGCCACAGCGACGGCAAGGAGAAATTTGTAACTTCTTCATCTCGTCACATTTTTATCCATTACTTTTATTTTGGTCATTTGTTTGTCATTATTTCTAATGAATAATAGTAACTTCTTTGTCTCGTCATCTTTTCCTAAATTTTCCATACACTTCATATTTTCCTGTTTAAAAAATTTCCTCCTTATTTTTCTAAGAAAAACATTGTGTGATTCATATCTATATAATGTAATAAAGCAAACCTTGAAGAACTCTTTGAATGAAATCTTAACATGTGGCAACATCCTTTGCAAGAAAAATGACATGTGGCAACACCATAAAGGAGAAATAAAGGATAAATCATTCAAATTCTAAAACTCCACTCTTATGTATTCCAATATATTTGTTATGTGTGTGTGTGTAATTTAGAGGTTTTCCTGAGATATTACCAATAAAAAATCTATGGACAATAATACAATTATAAGTTACTATGAATAAGTTTAAAGTGACTATGATGTAAGATTTAAATAGGATTATAGTCATTACATGTTACTTATTCAAATTTTGTCCACTACTTTTATTTTAATTGTATATTTGGAATTATTTATATGTCTATTTTTATATGTTGTTTTATTAGACGAGTTCAAATAAAGTCATTTTCCCGTGCAAAGTGTGAACGATTTTACTTTTCGCTCAATGCGATGCACTATTTCATGTTTACTTACGGAATTGTCATCGCATTTTTGATCAAATATAAAACGTTTTAAGCATTTGAAAGAGTAGAAGGAAATCTATTCAACTTCCCAAACTTCACATATACAAACCCTAATCAACTTCTAACCATTTATAAATAGATAGCTACTAATTAATTCATTATCTTTACATTACTACAACTATTAGGTGAAAAATAATGTCATACTCTCTCCGTCCCAACTTAAGGTTCTCATTTCCCTTTTTTGACGTCCCAAACAAAGGTTGACATTCATACTTTGGGAAATAATTAGGGTGTTTTTACTTGGACTTAAATTTGTTGGTCCGGACTGGTCTGGATTAGTCTGATCTGTCTGGTAAATGTCTGGTCTTTGTCTATTTTATAACTATGGAATTCTGGTCTGGTCTATTAAGTCTGGTTTGGTATGATCTGGTCTATTTACATCTAATATGGTATGGGATTGAAAACCGTCCAAGTAAAAATATCTGTAACACTCTTAAGTGACAATTTAATCATTAAATATTTAAAGTAATACATTTAACATCACAGTTATCATCAATGACTCATTACATTATACTCTCATTACAATTTAACATCACATTTATCATCAATGACTCATTACATTATCCTCTCATCAAAACTGTTTTTCAAAATATACTTGAATTATCTTATTTAATCATTGTCTAAATGACATCGTCACTTTGCAATGATAACCTTAAGTCGGGACATGGGTAGGGTAGTATATATTTTAAAAGTATATAAATTAGTTTATGATTCATTAATACAAATGTATAATTTAAAAAAATTAAATATATTACTAATCCTTTTAGTACTAGATGTTAAGAATCGTGCTAAGAATGTTTTATCTGGATAAAAAATTCCAAACTGGGCAATCTTTGTAAGTCGGGTTTGGCCGGCCAATTTGATTTTGATCTTCTCATGTATGTTTATTTTGGGTTTGTTTTTTATTTTTTAAATTTAAGTCGGGACGAGACTATAAGAATTTAAAGTGAAATGAGTCAGAGATGAAAATTTTGAGTATAAGATGACTAAAAAGACCGATAAATAAATAAAAATACTGGTAAATCTGCATTATTCTTCCTTACGAAGTGCATTTTACTGATCTCTATCATCATCATCATCACCATTATTATTATTATTATTATTATTATTATTAAATAATACCACTATATAATACTTCGTACTAATAAATTTTTAAAAATTTGGGGCTCCTTTAATTGGTGGGCACTATTATGTAAAACCGATTTGCCGTTTATTGATTTTGTGTTTTTTCCTGTCTTTTTCTTTGAATTTTTGCTTTTCATTTTTATTTTCTTGATGAGATAAATTAAACCACGAAAACTCTTACCGTGCGTTGCACGAGTACACATACTAGTAGTTTATACTTCTCTACATAAATTTCAATCACAAATTTTCAATTTAATAGATACATGTGAAATTGTATTTGTTAGTTTAGGGACATGGAAGCAATTATGCATACTTATACTAATCACGTTAATTTAATTTTAGAAGTTGTAAAATAAAGAGAAACCTGATGTTTTTTTTGTCAAAATCTGGTTTTGGTATTAAGGATGTTTTTACTTGGACTGTTTTCAGTCTCTGACCAGACCAGACCAAACTTAAACAAATAAGATCAGGCCAGACTTAAATAGATTGGACCAGACCAGACCGGACTTGACTTATGTAGTTATAAAATAAACAGAGACCAGACGTTTACCGAATCAGTTCAGATCAGACCAAACCAGACCATACTTAAACCGATTAGACTAGACCAGACCAGCAAATTACAGTCCAAGTAAAAACATCCAAAAAAGAAATGTAAAACTCAAAAGAACTCTAAAATACAGGTTTGAACAATATACTTCGTAGGAAAAACAGGATTACCAAAGAACTCCAGAATTATGGAGAAGATTTTGGGATTGAACAATATAATGTTGTTGCTTTTATCACAAAAAGACGTATTAGGATTTAGGCGTTCAACCCCGCACATGCTAAGGCTCCGTTTGGTGTCCCACACTCTTTGACTTTTACATACTACCTCCGTACCACTAACATTGGGACGGAAGAAGGTGACATAACTATTAAGAAAAGTGAGTTTGTGTGGTTGATATTGAATAGAAAAAGTAAAAATAAAGTAAGAATGATTTAGAACCACACAAACTTTACCAAATTTGGTATGTGACAATCTTAATGGGACATCCCGAAAAGGTAAAATGTGACAATTTTAGCGGGACAGAGAGAGTATTAATTAATTAATTTCTTATTTATACAACACACGTTGCTTGAGAAAAATGAACATATGTGTATATAACATCTGTGTTTTTGTTTCAATTCACAAAAGATGGCAAAAACCATGCCATTTATAACTTTTTTAGGCACAACTATATAGTACTCCGTATATTCTAATGTAACACGATAATATAACATCAGTGTTATACGTATTAGTTTAAAATAAGGGAGTTTCTTAAAATTTTAGTACTAAAACAAAATTTGTGAGCTCAAGTGTAATCGAAGTTGTAATGAGTATACTATTATAGTCATTACCATGCAAAATTGAAGATAATCAAAGTTAATAAAAGTTACTAAAAGTTACTGTATACGTAGTATTTGTATAAAAGTTACTCCGTATATTTTTATTCAATATATATCATGTACTAATGATTATTTATTAAAATAAATGGTTGGTAAGGAACACAATTGCTACTTATTTTATGTTGTAGTGCAACATCTGGGGCAGGGGCTTAACCGCTCGACCACGCAACAACAACAAAACAATGGTTATGCTCCGTAAGAGGCAAAAAAACTCCCAAATCATTGTGTTGAAAAGTCTATGTTTATATTATTTTTATTATAATACACAGTTATGATTAATACCGCCAACTTTAATATAATAATTAATTAAACAACTTAATCATCAATCGGAATTTCAAAAGGCAAGATTAGTTGGCTGGTTGCTTTATATCCCTATGGAGTATTAGGGATTTGATATAAAATGTTTTTAGACTTCTATGGATGATGCGTTTCACTAATCGACATAAATAGGTGATGTGAATAGAATCAATAGATTACTGATCCATTAATATAACGGAAATTAGTGGAAAACTTTAACTAATTAGGTTTAGGTATTTCCTATATTATTATGTCATTTATGTGACTAGATATTACAGAGCATGTTTTATGAGGCACGTGCAATGTATCTTGTACTTGTTCCATGTTTCTTTTTAACCAAAAGTTTAGGTCTTTCAATTTCAACTGTTTATAACGAAAATCGAAAATATATGAACGACACTTGTATATACGGAGTAATATACTTGAAATTAGTTGTACGAGATATAGTTGAAAAAATAAGGTATATATATACATCCAATTCCATTATATTTAAGTCAATCATTTTATCTATACAAATTGATCTAAATAGGATTACATGTACTTTATTTTCATCAAAATATGACTTATTTGATCTTATTAATTGAAAGTATAAAATTTCTTCGGTTAGGAATGAATGGATAAGTCATAATTTAGAAAGAAAACAATGATAGTCTTATACATGTGCTTTGTTTCTGTTTCAGTCCTACATAAACTTATTTATCTAGTCATCAATCATAATTCATAATAGGTGAATTTGTCATAAACTTGTATATATCCATGATCCAATCAACTTTAAAAACGACACTAGTAATACTGTGATAGTATCACTACTCAATCAACTTAGAGCTAAAAATTTAAAAAGTACAAAATGATTTTATAAAAATTACAAATAATAAAATAAAATAGGCAAGGAATTACATAGAAGTCATACTACGTATTACAAATTACTCCTTCCATCCCATAAAACTTGACCAAATTTCCTTTTATGGTCATTTCAAAAAACTTTGTCATTTCCATTTAAAGTAAGGAATATGTAGCTAAAGTTATTTCTCTCTCCTCTGCATAAATTTCAATCATATGGTTTTTACTTTATCCTTTCCGAAAAATGGGAAGGTGAGTGCAATCTGGGGCTACACCGGGTTATTCTCTGTGCGACAATTCAGCTTCTCGATCTGTCTTTGCATAACAGCGAGCATCTCATCCCATGCTATGGTGGCAGGGGCCACATGATCGTTGATCGCTAGAGCAGCGTCCATGAGGACAGCGTCTACGTCGGTGTGCCTCTGGATGAAGCGGGCGCCACGCCCCTCCACGTACTGGAAACATGGTCCCACGTTATTCACCACGGGAGTTGGTTCCCTGGCCCGGTGATTGTTGTGTGGCAACACTGGGGTGCAGTCTCGGGCCGCAAATTGCTGCCCTGGTCCCTCCATGGCCCCCCATGTCCTATGAACGGGGGGTCCCGCCAATCGGTGTATGGACCAAGGCGCGAGAGCCCATGGTTTTTTCCGTCCATTCCCCGAATGGCTGCATGAAACGGATGGGGGAGGGAAGTGTACGCTCGGTCTCCACAAGCTGCTAGATTGCCCGTCGGATGCCTGGGTGCATGATCTCCTGCTGTTCGCCAGCTGCTCGGATAGGTCACGAGTACGTTCAGAGTTGTTTTCTGCCATCTTGCTTCCTTGCAAGGTTCGTAATGAGCTGTTTTAGTGCGAGAGCTTGTTTGGGAAACTTTTAGATCATTTTCCCACAGACGGTGGCAATGTTGATGTTTATCCCTTCAACTCCAAAGGCTCAACACCTTCCTTTGGGTTTCGAGTGGAAAGTTTAGTGGACTATATGATGCAAGCAAGTGAAGGATGAATAAGTAACAAGAGTAGTAAGTGGGTTGTATCTTATTCAATAACAATAAGGGTCCATATACAACACACTTCACTACAAGCCCAATGGGCCGTTCGTCTATCTCAGCCAAGAGGAGGGGAGATAATTGCTATTGCTAAAGAATACATGTTGTCATGTCAACCTTTTACAAAGAAATAAATGTTACTATTTATACTACCAAGGGGTAGGTGATGTTGATGACGTGGAGGATTGTGGATGGCTATCTTCCCAACCACCAAATCTACTGCATTAAATGCGCTTCCCGCCAATATCTTGGTTTCCCGCCATGGGTCTGGACGAGCGTCCCCTTGATCCTTGATTCTGGATCCAGATGAGTGCAAGGGCAATAGGGAATGACTTCGTTCGGCCTACGTGGACCATCTTACTGGAGACAATTGATCACTTTCTGGCGTTTGTTGGGCCAAGGCCTCTGAAGTCGAGCGTGTAACACTTGAGATTTAATATAAACGGATTAATAGTACTACTCATACCAACAAAGGTGCATCTCCTTTTAAGGGAGCTCATCACCAAGAACTCCAAAGTTAAGCGTGCTCGCACGGGAGTAGTCTTGGGATGGGTGACCCCCTGGGAAGTTTCTCAGGGCGCGCACGAGTGAGGACAAAGTGCGCGTAAAAGGCTAGTGGCGGTTTGTGAGGACAGTACTATTGGTCCGGAGTAACTGCCTCGGGTCCGGTGGGGCCGGGGTGTTACAGGTGGTATCAGAGCAACCCTGCGACAGTGTGCTGATCCGTTGGATATCGGGCAGACACCTAGCAGGGGAAAAGTTTCTGGGATTTGATTGAGATTGGTTTAAGGACGCAACGAGGACGTTGCGATCCTAAGTGGGGGTGATTGTAACACTTGAGATTTAATATAAACGGATTAATAGTACTACTCATACCAACAAAGGTGCATCTCCTTTTAAGGGAGCTCATCACCAAGAACTCCAAAGTTAAGCGTGCTCGCACGGGAGTAGTCTTGGGATGGGTGACCCCCTGGGAAGTTTCTCAGGGCGCGCACGAGTGAGGACAAAGTGCGCGTAAAAGGCTAGTGGCGGTTTGTGAGGACAGTACTATTGGTCCGGAGTAACTGCCTCGGGTCCGGTGGGGCCGGGGTGTTACAGAGCGTCCCCTTGGCCCGGATGAGCGTCTGACCGCTACCCTCATCGGGTCATGTCCAAATTGGGCCCTGATGGTTTCTTTGCTAAGAAATTATGGGCCGATCCACTATCGGGCCTATTAACCCAACACAAGTCCCCCACTCCTGTTAGGCTGAGTACCACTATCGGGCCTATTAACCCAACAAGCCATATCAGAAAAAATCCGAGGGAAAAATCAAATCAGATCAGACTATGTATTAAAATTTCAGATCTTAAATATTCATATGAGACGAATATAACAACTTCTTAATGCAACCATATGAATAGGGTAATTCTCGGAATAAATACGATATCATTTCAGTTTCCAAAGTAATTGTACAACATCAAATTCTTTAAATAATGAGACTCTAATACACGTAATAGGACTCTAATCATACAAAATTAATATTACACATTTGAGTGAGGCTCTAATTCAAGATCAATTTTTTTAAATAATGGAACTTTAGTCCATGTGAACAGAACTCTAACCGTACAACACCAATAATACACATGAATATCCAAAATAATGTAATTGTAAACTCCACATGTCCCCAATTCCAACTCATAACTTCTTCTTATCATCATATAATTAGCACTATAAATAATTAATAACTATTGCAATAATAAGCACATAATCCACAATATAACCACGAACTCATTCTCCAAAAGATGGTGATTCTTCACCCATATTCCATGGTCGTGGTTAGTTCATAAAAGAAATCTATTATAACCAAACTTTTGATCATATCCTATAAAAAGTCCACAATGTTTATTGGTATTTGTCACCTGAAACATATCAAATTAACACTATTTAGGCATGCCTGAGTGTTACACTAGTTCTCTCATATCCTATATCTAGTATGACATTATATACTTGTATATTTAATATTATCTAAATCTAATCTAGTTTAATTAAATATGATCTTATGTATTTTTTTATTTAAGTCTAGTTACGTTTGATATGTTTAAATATAGGCATTTCGGTCTCATCTACTTAAATACGATCATTATGATCTAATCTGATCTTGTTAGTCATTAAAAGTACATGAAATTGCTCTAAATGGGACCTAGACATGACTAAAATTTTCAAATATGAGTTTTCATTTTTTATTCCCAAAATAAGACTACTAATTACATTTTTACCCTTGATCCCAAAATTATTCAACGATTTTCCCATAATCCCATAGTCACTGATCGCACCCTTACCCTTGCAATTACTCTCTCCACTGATCATCATCAGTTGCCATACATTCTCCCGCGACTGATCTGTTATGGGCGCAGCTTCTCCGCCATTGACCGTAGCAATCTGCTCATTAATCGATGCCAACTATCCACCTTCATTAAGATTTCTCGGGTGAAGTCATGTATTTTTCTTCTTATTCTTGTTCTACTTCTTGTCCTCCCTCTTCTATTAATTTGTTATTTTGTGAAATTCTAAATAAAATTGTGGATTTGGAAGTTTCAAATAAAGAGCCATATTTCTTTGAACAATAAGTGATATGAAATATTTGAGTTTGAATTTTTATTTATGGAAAAATTCACATGAATAATCTCAACTATTAACGGTCTTCCAATATTAATCCCAAATATGTATAATTCAAAAATAATCTGAAATATATATACAACATTCCCTAGTTGATCCAGGTTACCTGCAACTTATACAACCGGTAAAAAAATTAAAAATAATATTAAAATTAAAATTAAAATTAAAATTAAAATTAAAATTAAAATTAAAAAGGTTGGGCATCAAGTTGTTCATCTTCTCTTGGAGTCCCGCACCATCTTTTCCAGACTTGTTGCTTTCTTCTTCCATATTTCTTCTTCATTTTTTGTTTTTTTCTCCCTACACCCATATGGAAAACCCAGATGAACGAACGATTCACAACGATGACCAGATGATGTGAACGGAGGGTCATCATCGAAGAAAAAAAAGGACGAACAAAGATGGACGGAGATGAAGAACAGCTAGGGCGGACGGAAAGTCAGCAATGTGGAGCAGCATGGATGGAGCGGTGTCCCTACTCACCTAAAGCACTTGTACGCCCGAGCCCCATGGAAAAAAGGAAAACAAAAAGTGGAGAAGATGTTTGGGTAAGGGGAAATTTGAATTGGATTTTCCAATTTCATTATTCCTTATGTGAAATCTGCAAATGGCGTGAAGGAGGGGAGGAAAAAAGAAAACGAAAAGAAAGTAAATTATGGACTAATGGACTATTAACGCATAGGAACATAGCTGACTAAGGAAAAAAGAAAATCAAATGAAAATGATAAAGAGAAAAAAAGGAAGGAAGAAACAGGGGAGATTGGAAGAAGATGCTGGACAACGAGAGGTAAGGGAAGATGTGCAGAGAAAGAGAAAAAAGGAAGGAAAAAAATAAATATGGAAAGAAGGAAAACAACCAATAAGAATGCGCCACGTGTCAAGGTGACCTGTTAAATAGGTTCCTCCAAGTCATTCGATTGTTTTGAGAAGAGGCTAGTTATAGTTTAGACTATATTAGAATTACTCATATTTGAGATTAATGATGGAAGAAAGCTGATAAGTGAGATTATTCATGTGAAATTTTCCTTTATTTATTTATCAATTTTGATCAATTTGGAATATGAGAATGTCATAACCAGTAGTTATTTGAAAAAAATGCCTCTTTTGAAATCTAAGAATGGCATTATGTTCATCAAGATGGAAATATTAATTTTGACTTATTTGTCAAATGATGTCATTTATGATATTAAACATATGGAGATATCAGTTTCACTATGATGATTACATAATTTGATGCGAAAATACCACAATTACGAATCTGGAAATTCTAAATTGTTACACTCAAAATGTCATTGTTATGTCATTATTGTTATCAAGGTGACTTGTTGGAGGGCAGCAGCTTCATTAGCGGATGGCGGTGATGGTGGACTTGCTGCAGGATGGATGAGGCCTAGTCTGTATGATGTGCTTATTGCTTACATGCAAGGCACTGGAGAACGGGAGCCTGGGAGTTTTTTTAAGCCAAATAAAATAGAATGAGGTCAATTGGTCAAAGACTCGTAGTTTTTTTTTTAGGAAAAATAAAATTTTATTGAAGTAAGAGAAATGGAAAGTACACGTGATAGCTAAAAGGAAAAAACAAAACAAAACATGCAAAAACAAAAAAACAACCCAACCCAAATACAATAAGAAAAACATTCCTAGGACCCGTCCCTATGAGTTTAATCGAGTCTTCCGAATTCCACTCTTGATTGAGATCTAGTCCGTATGTGATGTGAGCGTTGATGCCTTTTCCTGTATAGTTTGATTTGAGTGTTCAAATTTTGTGTTGGTAAGCAGTTTTCCACTGTGACCATTCGAGCTTTGTAGCAAATATCCTGATTTGCGTCAGAATCCCATAGATCCTCCTCTAACGATATAGGAGTTCTTTTCTCGCTCTTTGAAGCATGACCCATAAAATCATCTCCTGAGTATGTAGAGGTTTTATCTACAAAGACATCTTCACTATCAAGCGCTTCCGAGTACTGATTAGTCATTAAATCTTCTCTTGAGAAAGTCACCCCTGGATTTGCATCTCTCACTTCAACAAGAGGTCTCGTATTCGAAGAGTCCCGAATATCCAAAAAGGAGGCAATGATTCTTTCAATTTCTTTAACTAAAAATTGAGAAAGTGATTCCACCCCATTGGTCATAGTAGACTGAAAATAATCTTTGATAGAGTCCAAGTCAGAATTTAGGACCTCTACAGTATTTATCTCCCGAGGTTTCTCAAATGAAGTAGAACACTCAATATCAGCTTGAAACAGTGATGCAGAAACTGAAAAATCATTGTGATCGGGGAAATCTCTATTCAAAGAGGTATGAATACCTGAAAAGTTCTCCCATGAGACATTTTTAGCGGCTGCTGAGGGCTGCTTGACCCCAAAAGTCTTCATCAGATTAATTATTCTTGTTAACCCTTCTAAAAAGCATTTGATTCCTAATCCATTACGCCCTTCCGGAATAAATAAAGAGTCATAATCTTTTTTGATGATGCGGAAAAAGCCACCAAAATAATTGGCATCATGAATGATGAGAAAAGAATTCTTCATCTCAAGTCAGGTAGTTGACCAATGGTCTTATATTAATTTGAGAATGAAATCTTTCAACTGAGTAACCTCTTCAAGATCAAAATCAATAGTAGATGTAATATCACCCTTGGACTCAGAAATACGGATATAGTTGCTGTCAAGAATAGAGAAACAAAAAGATTTGCTTTCTATACCAACTTCAAATCTATTTGTGCAGGATTTGAATGTATTAACATTTTCACTCGAGCACATGTTAATTTCCCATGGAGGTAGTGGCTGCCTGCCCGCTAAAATTGAAATTGAGTGTTGATTACCTAAGGCCCAATTGCTAGTTGGTGTGTGCAGCCCTACAAAATTAGATTTGTGTTGCTTGGAGTGAGAGCCCCTCCTACACCGCTTGTACGCAGCTGGTTGTGCCGAGATGGAACTCTGGCGCATGGCGTGAAGACCCCTTTTCGAGACAAAAGATCTACTGCGATGTCGTCGTCTGGAGCCACTCTGCTTGAGTAAGTTGTGAGGCCGCCGTCTTTCGATGGTCATCTATTTTTGGGGTTCCGTTGAAGGGTTTGGTGACAGATTCTTCCATCATTTGTTGCAATTGTAGTCCCTCTGTGATTCCGCTATCTGGTCGGCTTGCTTGAACTTCTGAGAAGGCCCCAAGGCAGAAGTCATGTTGTCTCCGCTGCTGTTGTGTCCTCGCCGCCATTGATGAAGACCTACAATGTCATCGGTCGTACCTACAATCACTGCATCTCCAACCCGCGACAGGTTTTGGTCATCGACGGCAAAGGCTCTCTGAGGAGTGCAGAACTGCTCCTCTGAGCAATTAACGATGATTGAGCCAAATTTTATTGTAGCAGGGCCAATAAGTCTGGTTGCGTCCCTCCGCCCGTTTGCCGTCGCCGGCAGATTCGCCGGATACCCAAGGATCGCTAGTCTCCCTAAAGCCCTAGCTGACTCGTAGTAGTAAGCCAATACGGAGTATATGACATGCATGTCATCAGATTGCTCAAACAAAAAGATTTGCAAAAAAAAATTAATCTATATTGCATGCAAAACTACGGGCCTACAACTTAGCCATTCTCCAAAAGGTAGTCGACTAAATTCTGATATAATCCGACCGAAACTAAGTTCTACATACTTTCTCCCTAAGAAACTTCTCAGGGGGTCACTCTCCCAAGACTACTCCCGTGCAAGCACGCTTAATTTGGAGTTCTTAGCAGATGAGCTCCCTTAAAAGGAGATGCATCTTGTTGGTATGAGTAATATTAATCATTTTAAATTAATATCAAGTATTACAATCACCCCCACTTAGGATCGCAATGCCCTCGTTGCGTCCATAAACCAATCTCAATCAAATCATATCCCAGAATCTTCCACTGCTAAGTGCCCACTCGATATCCAATGTATTAGCAAACTATCGCGGGATTGCTCTCATACCACCTGTAACACCTCGGCCCCACAGGAACCAAGGTAGTTACTCCGGACACACCCTCAAGACCTCTAGTACCGTCCTCACAAACCAGCACTAGCCTTTTCCGCGCACTTTGTCCTCACCCGTGCGCGCCCTGAGAAACTTCTCAAGTGTCACTCATCCCAAGACAACTCCCGTGCAAGAACACTTAACTTGGAGTTCTTAGTAGATGAGCTCTCTTAAAAAGAGATGCATCTTGTTGGTATGAGTAGTATTATTAATCATTTTAAATTAATCTCAAGTATTACAATCCCTGAGCTAACCACATCAGATCTTCTGTTAAAAGATACCTTTAATCCTGAAACTAAGTAACCCATATCATTTGATGAATATGTAAGCGTGCCAAAATATGCAATCACAGCCCGACCATCATGCAAAAGGACATTTTTTTGTTTCAAATCTGTGTGCATCATATATGAAAAGACGGGCATATTGAGCACATGTTGGCCATATGTTATGTCATAAATGATTGACAGTATCTGACACATACTTTGTGGAATGTTGCAACTGATTTCGTTTATATGGGATTATAAACTTCCTCCATTTGCTTTAGGAAAAACAGTGAATTGAAAGTGTTCATTCCTTCCTCTTGCAAGTTTTGTATTCAACCTCTCGTGGTACATAATTAGTAAGCATAGCCTCAGCCCAATAGGAATCACAACCAATACGCTTAAACAACTTAATGGCATGTGTGCCCTCCGGTAGATTGATGATTTGTGTGTAATTTCTGTTTGTATTTGTACATTTTTAATTAGTTTTGTGATTCGCTAGTTTGGAAATTACACACTTTCGGTGTAATGTTTTGTTTTATTTAAATTGGTGTAAATTGTTTAGATTAGGATTATTCTGAGCATAGGACAGGTTGAATGCACCCAAAGGATCAAGAAATGGATCCCAAAGACCAAAAGATGTGCAAGGGAACAAGATTAGAAATTGATTTGGGAAAAAGTTCATATACCCGGCCGGGTATATGCTACACCTGATCGGGTATTGACCCGATTATGTTGTCAAAATCAAATCCGGGAAACAAACGATTGTGGCGGAAAAATATTTGAAGGTTTGGTCCCATACCCGGTCGGGTATACCAACACACCCGGTCTGGTATGGGTTGACATTTTAGACTTCCGGGAAGCTTCTAGATACCCGATCGGGTACCCTAAATACCCGGTCGGGTAAAGGACCTGCCACCTCTATTTTCCCTATAAATACACCCATTTTCCTTCACATTAATTTATCCCTTCTTCCATACTCTTAAGCTCAGTTTAGAATAGCATTTCTTTATATTTTTCTAGCATGTTTAGTCTCCAAATGAGGAACTAAACTCTCATTTCTTGGTTTTGCTCTTGAAGCTTGTTGATTATTAAAGTTGTGAGTTATTTTCTTAACGTCTTCTCTTGATTATTAATTCTTTCCTTAATCTCATTCTATATTAATGTTGAGGGTTGCTAAGTGACGATTAGTTAACATTCCGACATTAATTATTACTAGAATCGATCAACGAATCGATGGTTAATCGTTGATGGTTTCACAAGTAAGTAACTTCGGTTTATTAATGCACGGTCGTGGTTAATAAACTTAAGAGGGATTAATTTTGTTGGTTAAACCGAAACCGTTGTGTTGAGGTTATCAATCTCAATTGATTTCATCAAGGAGTTTTAGAGATTAAATGCTACTTTAAATCGGTATACGGCGTTTTTTTTGTATTTGATTAATAGTAAGGGTTATTAATGAACGGTCGTTGTTAATAACTACCCTCGATGAATTGGAGATACTCCTCGATTGAGTATTCGAGTGGGAATAAGTTATAGATATAACAATGATCGACTAAAATACATCAACAAGTGGAAAGTAGCAAGACCAAGTCCTTTTTATTCTTGAAATTAAATCTCATATAAGTCATTCATCTTCATGTTTAATTAAATTAAATCACTCAATCCCAAAACCCCCCTTATTTACTAGTTTTATTAAAAAGAGAGTTATTCCTTTCCCTGTGGATACGGACTCTACTTCACCTATACTACGTATGAGTGTTAGTATCGAATTATTTTGACGCACCGTGACAAAGTGCGCGTCAAATTTGGCGCCGTTGCCGGGGAAATGCAATTAATTTTTCTTTTTATTTTATTTTAAGAAAAAGAAAAAAAATATTATTCAAGTATAAAGATTTATATTTCTTCTGAGCTTTGTAGTATATGGTTAAATATCGTTCACTGAACGAAATCACCTACCACTCAAACCCCGAAATAGAACAAACTCTCGAGCGGTTGAAAAATAAATTCTCAAGCTCCGACTCGGGAGAATCATCAAGTGTTAGTTCTCACTCTAGCGAGACCGAAAAGCCAATCATTATGGCTCACGAAACAAGAACATTGAGGGAGCTCACGGCTCCGAATCTTAATCAACAACCCTTATGTATCACTTTTTCAACTCTTGATACGGGGTCACATTTGAGCTAAAATCTGGGCTCATTCATCTACTTCCCTCTTTCCATGGTCTACGAGGGGAAGATCCGAACAAATACCTGTCGGAGTTCCATATTGTGTGCACAAGCATGTGCCCCAATGGCGTGTCCGAGGAGCAAATCAAGCTGAGAGCTTTCCCATTTTCTCTAAAAGACACCGCGAAGGACTGGCTATTCTATCTTCCTTTGGGGAGTATCACTACATGGGCTCAAATGAAAAAAGCTTCCTTGACAGGTACTATCCCGCATCTATCTCTTTGAGTCTCAAGAAGCAAATTAGCAACATTGAGCAAGCGGATGATGAGACCTTGTACGAATATTGGGAGCGCTTTAAAAAATTATGAGCTAGTTGCCCATATCATGGGTATTCGAAACAAGATCTCATCCTATACTTCTATGATGGTCTTGTTGATCAAGATAGACGCATGGTGAATGCGGCATGCGGAGGGGGTATTGTCAACAAAACTCCTTCTCAAGCAAGAGACCTCATTTCGGAGTTGGCCGAAAACTCTAGACATTACCATGGGAGGTCATCATAAAAAAGAGTTATGGCGGCGGAATCCAACAACTCGTTGGAAAGTCAAGTGGCCGGATTGACCTCTTTGGTAAAAGATTTTCTTTTAAATCCAAAAACCCAAGAAGTCAAGGTCTGCGGCATATGCTCGACACAAGGGCATCCCACTGATTCTTGCCCAACATTACAAGAGGAGAATCCCGAGAAAGTCAATGCGTTGGGATTCCAAGGTCAAAAGAGGTACGATCCTCACGGCAACACCTACAATCCGGGATGGAGGGATCATCCTAATTTAAGGTACGGAAATTCTCAACCACCTCAACAAACAAACCCTCCTCCTCAACAATATAAACAACAAGGCCAAACATCGAACTCGAACATGTCCACCGAAGACATGATTCGAGCACTTGCCATGAACATGGCCACGATGCAACAAAGTGTGGCCCAATTTCAAGAACAACAAAATCTAGCATCCACAATTTGGAGAGCCAAATGAGCCAAATCTCAAATGCCGTGAGTAGGCTTGAAAAGCGTACTGGTACATGGTGTGTCTAGGATTTGCCGCCTTGGAAGAAAGTTATTATTTGCAAATGGGTCTACAAGATCAAGTACAAAAGTGATGGCTCGGTGGAAAGCTATAAGGCACGGTTATTTATATGCGGGAACAAGCAGGTGCATGGGATTGACTACAGTGAGACTTTCGCTCCGATTGCTAAAATGGTCACAGTCTGTACCATTTTGGCAGTAGCAGCTTCTTGTCATTGGGAATTGCACCAAATCGACGTGGATAATTTGTTCCTACACGGGGATCTTCGTGAAGAAGTTTATATGCATCCCCCGTCAGGTTATTCCACTACCTCTCCTGGTAAGGTATGTCGGCTACTTAGATCACTTTACGGACAGAGGCAGGCTCCGCGATTCTGGTTCTCCAAACTTACAGCCTCTTTGAGGGCATACAGATCACTTTACGTGGGTTAAATCCCACGTCGACTACTCCATGTTCACTATGCGTACGGATAGTCGGATAATATGTGTACTGATTTACGTTGATGATTTACTCATCACTGGTAATAACCGAACTATGATTGAGCATTTTAAGACATATCTTGATGCCTCCTTTCCAGTAAAAAATTTGGGTTTCATGAAATTTTTTCTGGGGATTGAGGTTGCCAGCAATTCTACTGGAATCTCTCTATGCCAGCGAAAATATGTACTTCATATTTTGTCTGAAACAGGGCTCTCTGGCTCCAAACCGGTTTCCTTTCCTATGATGCAGAATCATCGGTTGCAGGCAGAATATGTGCCATATTTTTTCCGACCTGGAACGCTATCACAAGCTTGTCGGGAAGCTTATTTATCTGACCTTGACTAGGCCAGACATTAGCTATTCAGTTCATATTCTTTCCCAATTTATGCAAAAGCCCAGGGTGGTTCACTGGGAAGTTGTGTTACGTGTCTCGCGCTATCTGAAAGGGAGACCTGGTCAGGGAATTTTGTTTCGATCCGACTCTTCTCTTTCTTTCACAGGTTATTGCGATGTTGGTTGGGCGAGTTGTCCAGTCGCTCGTCGCTCTGTTACGGGTTATTTTTTCTCTCTAGGATTTTATCCTGTGTCCTGGCGTACCAAAAAGAAAGCAACTGTATCACGTTCTTCCGCAGAGGCTGAATACCGGGTTATGGCCTCGTTAACTTGTGAGCTTATTTGGTTACGCAATATGCTTCGCTCATTGGCGTCACTTCTTCCATACCCGTACATCTACACTGTGGTAATTAAGCCGCTCTACATATCACTTACAATCCCATTTATCATGAGCGCACCAAGCACATAGGACTTGATTGTCATTTTATTCAGGAGCATATTCAAGCCGGTACTATTACTCCTTCATACACACTCACTACTGAACAACATACGGACTTGCTCACTAAGCACTTGAAGCTTATCAATTCTCTCATCTGCTTGACAAGATGGACATTTTCTATCCTCATGCTCCATCTTGGCATGGGGGGTGTTGGACATTAATGTATACCCAATATTATTTTGTGTAACATTTATTTTATGTACAAAATATGTACGTACTAGTGTAGCCTTTGTATAAGGATATGATTTGTAGTCATTATTGCTTTCCTTATTTTCTTCCGAGTGGGTCGCGCATGGCGCATGCCGCTGACTTTGGCCCTCTTACGTTAATTGTATATATGCAAAATAATAATAAGAGTCAATTCCCTAAATAGGACTAAAAAGTGGCAAAATTGCACAAATAGGACTACATTTTTTAAATTCCCTTAATAGGACTATTTATGTGTGTTTGGCCAAATATACCTTTGTAACTTGTGAAATGTTTTAATTAATACTAAAATCATACAAAAATAATAAAAATCGAAAAAAATACTAAAAATCGTAAAAAGATAATAGAAAATTAATAAAAATATTTTTTAAAAAAATAAAAAAAAAATATTTTTTAAAAAAAATAAAAAAAACAAAAAAAAATCGTAAAATTAAAAAAAAAACATTACCACCCCTGCCACCCCCCAGCACCACCAGCTCCCATCACCGGAGAAAAATATGCCAACATTTTAAATAATGCCATAATGATGGCATATTCAATGAAAATGTTGGCATATTGAAGAGTAATTATGCCATCTTTTTGGCATTTTCAGAAAAAGATGGCTTTTTTTTTACCAAAAGTGGAAGAAATTTCACCAATCGGAGGTGGTGGTGCTGGGAGGCGGCGGATGGCGGTGGGAAATGTATCCATAATTTTTTTCATTTTTTATGGGTTTTTACTATTTTTTATTATTTTTTAAAAAACATTTAAAAAAATAAAAATTAAATTTTTTATTTTATAAATGTTTTATAAATTTTTTATAATTTTTTTACGTTTTTTAAATATTTTTTACGTTTTTTTATGATTTTATTATGAATTAAAGCATTTCATTATGAATTAATACTCTTAGGGGTATTTAGGGTAGAAAATCTATGTTTAGTCCTATTTAGGGAATTTAAAAAGTAGTAGTCCTATTTGTGCTTTTTAGGAACTCATTAGTCCTATTTAGGACAATTTCCGTAGTAATAATAATAATAATAATAATAATAATAATAATAATAATAATAATAATAATAATAATAATAATAATAATAATAATAATAATAATAATAATAATATTAATAATAATAATATTAATAATAATAATAATAATAATAATAATAATAATAATAATAATAATAATAATAATAATAATAATAATAATAACAATAATAACAATAATAACAATAATAACAATAATAACAATAATAACAATAATAACAATAATAACAATAATAACAATAATAACAATAATAATAATAATAATAATAATAATAATAATAATAATAATAATAATAATAATAATAATAATAATAATAATAATAATAATAATAATAATAATAATAATAATAATAATAATAATAATAATAATAATAATAATAATAATAATAATAATAATAATAATAATAACAATAATAATAATAAGTAGTAATATTCTTCCAAATTTGTTTCCATTATTACAAGCTTGGGAACATGGGAAACCCAACTTTATTTCATTAAACGTAATTTGATTATGTTAAATCATGTTTAGTCATAGAAGTCATATTTAGTGAATTTTCTCTTGTAATCCTATTTAAGGAATTCTCTCCAAAAGTCAAAGTATTCCAAATGAACACTTAAAAAAGCGCAGCTAATATCTACTCTTATAATTTACATATCAAAAAGGTCGAATTGAAATACACATTTGATGGGTGACGGTATTTGGTATGGTAAAGTTTGGGCAATTCAGATTAGTGCAATTCCTTATTCTTAAAAACATATTCCTAATCAACACCATAAGTTATGATACGTATTTGCCAATTTGTCCTACAACCTCGTGCCTCAACAGCCTAAAAGGAAAACAATACAACTACTTTCTCCTTTTGATTCCATGTGCAACTAAAAACACTACCCCCACTAGCCCCCTACCCACCAATACATACTAACAAAGTAACAATCCACTTCAAATTGATTTCTCAAAACAAAAACTCTTTTTCTGTTGTACACTTGAAAGTGAGTATCCTTCATCCAAAAGAACTCATTGGAGGCGGAAAATTAAGTAAAGTACACTCCAAAAAATTGTGAAATAAAGAAAGGCGGCCAATTTTTTAATCAAGCGCAAGATAAATGTTCCAAAAGCCTAGCTTGATAAAGTAGTTCATATAGCTTAGGACTCTTCTGTGAATTGTTATCACTTTGATTGTGACGATAATTAGATCCCTTTATCTTTTTTCATGGGGTCAGATGAAAGTTTATACAAATTACTAAGTAGCACACTGAGAATGTACTATTAAATACTCATAAAATTGTGTTTGAACTTCCAAGGTTGATGGGGGTTATAATAATAATAATGTGTCCATAAAATTTAGATAAATTATAAAATTATACGGAGTATTTAGTAAGTAGAATGCTGAGCATTAGAGCATACTCCGTATATTTTAAATACTGATAAGACACTGTGGAAAAGTGTCACTTACATAATTACGGAATATAATATTATACTCCGTATATCTAATTTCAAATGTCATATGGTTGATTTAAGCTGTCCCACTAAATGAATTAGAAAATTAGAGTGATCCCTTTTAACTCTTCCGTTATAAGGCTAACTTACCAAACTACGTACGTAGTATTTTGCACTGTTGTGTCACAATACTATTTGTCCACATAATTAATCTCACTTTGCATTGTTGAATGATGTGTCACATTACTATTTGTCCACATAATTAATCTTACTTTACATTATTGGATGATGTGTCACATTACTAATGTCCACATAATTAATTCCACTTTGCATTATTGAATGATGTGTCACAATACTATTTGTCCACATAAGGTAACTGGTAACTTACCAAACAACAAGTCTTACAAGACACTATCATGCAACGTGTATTTATTTGATGGATTTTTTTTTTTGCAATCGAAATCATCAGTTATTGATGCTAATAAATGAAGAAAAATAGGTCTTTGAATACTTTTTCGATAAAATATTTGTATATAATTGAAATTTCTTAGGTAGCTAGGCATGAGGAAATATTGGTTTGAGCTACTAATTACCTATTTTCGTATGCCTTTTTCACGATTCACGCTCGTTCATGCATTAATTTTTTAACAAATTTAGCGTAGATCGGCATGAACCCTACGTCCCTACCCCAAACACACACCGTACACACACCAATTTAGAGTCCGCAACATTGTTTTTCGATTTATCAGACTTATCAGCCATCTTTTTCATCAAACACATAATTTTTGCTTTCGCGTGCTAAATTGTGTAATAAACAGAAAATGTATGGTTGGAGTTACTTTTCTGGCTACATTGGCGTAAATGATCATTTTAGCTTTTGTTTTACATATTTTTTTATTTGGTTAATAAAATATATTTTAAAAATAATTTTTTATAAATCTGCAGAATCAGCTAATGGAGCTACTTCATCCAAAACTTCATAAATTTCAGTAGAATCATCCAAAATAATCGATTTTCGTGCTACCAAATGAGCTCTTAATCTACCTAAAGTGCACTTTGAAATAAGTTTACGAAGTTAACCATTATTCAGGCCACACCAACGACAAAATTAGTTTGTATCATAAATGTATATCAACATTATTCAAATCTGATTGAAACTATTCAGATGACCATACTATATCATAAAATTGAAATCAAATCAAAGCAAAATCATACGGGGAAAAACTAAAGTTGGATCAAATCATGAAATTTGATGGGGTAAGAAAAATCACGACGTTAATCTGTAGGTGGGTTATTGGATATGGTTTGCGAGGGTAAAAAGGAGTCTCAATAATCAACCATCCAGCCTGACACGTGCGGCATACGGCTTTTGAACGGCGAGATGTCGGGCTTGTTTAATCTTTTTCGAGGGGAAATGGGCCCGCCTTTTTAGTTTGTTTGTAAAGCAGCCATCGCGACCCAACGGCTCATTCAAAGAGACACTTGTCCAATCTACTTTGACTAGACATGACACTCCACCTATATCGTCCCTTATTACCTACTACCTCCGTAAGATTGGGATGTTCCCATTTGAAAAGTAGGTAGATTAAGAATAGTGAAAGGAGATATGTATTATTAGGGGTATGATGGGAAGATAGTGAAATAATGTGATGGAATGAAGGATAAATCCAAAAAAGTAGGTGTAATAGTGTATTATTTTTAAAATTATTGAGGGTATGATGGGAAGATTTAGAAATGGGAAGATATTAGTGTTACGTCCAAAAAAGGAAAGTGAGAAGATATTTACGTTACGGAGGTAGTATGTAGCACTGATACCGGTACGCGGAAACGCGGAAACGGGTACGGGGATACGTCAAAACAAAAAAAAAATAGGATACGGATACGGGGCCATATTTATAAATATTAAAAGTTATGGGGATGTATTTACAAATATTAAAAGTTATAGGGGTCTATTTATAAATATTAAAAATAGATTTTTTTTGAATATATATATATATATATACACATACATATAATATCCTATGATGTCTACCCATTCATTGCATTGAAACATTTTCCTTTTTCAAGATACTTAGTAATAAATTCATAATATTTCTCATATATACTAGTGTATCTCGAAATATAAATGTAGTCAATAAGTCATTAATTTAAAATGAGAAATAAGTCAAACAACTACAATCTTGATATTAAAAGTGAAACTACCCAATTCGGAGTATGAGTTAATGACTTAATTCGGATATAGCCATATAGGCCCATTATTTGATTACCAAGTAAAATATAGTTTTAGATTTTCATTTTTTTTAGAATTTTATTAAGTAAATTTTGGGATTTTTTTTTAAAAAGTTGATACGGGTATCCGTCAGGATACGAGTATCGGAAACTTTCAAAAAATTACAAAAAAAAAATGGAAACTTTTAAAAATTGCAGATACGGCCCGGGAACGTACGGTACGGGTATCCTAGAGTATCGGATACGGGAACGTATCGGATACGCCGATACGCTACCCTAGGGAAGTATCCGTGCTTCATAGCTTATTAATTGGCATTAAATAAAGGAAAATGCTAGGGTACACAAGTTGTACACAACTTGTACACACAATGTCGGTCACAGACAATTGGTACGGAGTTGCCTGTGACCACAGACAAGAGTTGTCTGTGTACACAGACAAATTTTGTCTGTTTCCACAGACATTTACTTTTTTGTAAAAAGTACACTGAGAGCCGTCTGACACTGACAAGTACTTTTTACAAAAAAAGTAAATGTCTGTGGAAACAGACAAAATTTGTCTGTGTACACAGACAACTCTTGTCTGTGGTCACAGGCAACTCCGTACCAATTGTCTGTGACCGACATTGTGTGTACAAGTTGTGTACAACTTGTGTATCCCTAGCATTTTCCTTAAATAAAAGTGAGCATTGGGTAATGAGAATTTGTAAAAGAGATACGTAGTAAATGAATAAATAAATATATTCTTCTACTTACCATTGTACTCACCATGTCTTTATAGATATATTTGATCTATGACCGAGATTCACAAACAAAAAAATAGCTCACAAACATGGTGGTTATAGAGGTGAGTACAATAGTGGGTACAAATAGTTTTTTTTTGTAAATAAAATACACCATGGACTCTTTGAAATCGAAAGAAAAAATGTAATATGTATATATGAACCGAAATGAAAATAATAAACTTTGCTATCGAACTATAAAAAAAAAAGTGTTGACAAATATAAAACAATATCAAAATAAAATCTTTTCACAAATCTCTCTATGTTATGGGGGCGATTTGAATGAGGATGAGCTACTGCAATATAAGTCAAAACTAAATTCATCTTCCTGCCTTGTTCCGAGTAAAGTTTACTTAAGAATGGATAAAATGTTAATTATCTGGAAGACTGGAACTGAAAGAGAGCTAAATAAACTAGTTTACGTATACTATTTCCAGTACTCCACTTTAATTTATAAATATAAGCAATATAAGCACTTGGACCATTTGTAATGACTAGTGAAATACGAGTACAAATTAGTTAGGAGTTAAAAATGTTATACTCTATTCATGTTAGAGGTGTTTTGATGTTTTCAGATTAACCATTTTTTAGAGATTAAAATTTATGATATTTTTTTGTCTATTGCAAACTCATACTACGTACTACGTATTTATCACTCCTCTCTTTGTCTATATTTATGTTTACGTCTACATTTATATTTATATATCTATATGCATTTTCATTTGCATTTGCATTTAGATTTGCATTTGAAATAAATATCCTACTTCCTTCTTACTAATATCGAGATATATGAGGAAGTGACATCATTATTTAGAAAAATAAGTTTATGTAATCGGGGACGAGGTTGGGCCACTGGACTAGTACAGGTTGGCTCCCCTAGTTATGCCCGGCCTGTATGTAGTTTTTTTATCGTATGCCCTGTATGTATTTGATATTGAATTAATAAATTAAGACTAATTTAAACAAAGAATTGCATGAACTGAAATTTGAGTTTGTTTTTGACACATTTTGTTGACCTGTTGTTGACTACCAGAAAAAAGAACAATATCTCAAGCAAGCCATACACTGATACACGTATATTGTATGTACATTAGCTCGCCACATCAGCTCATCTCTTATTAAATGATACGGAGACACTAGATTGGTGTATTTTATGAGCGTGCTATAATTATTTATACATGCTACGTATAATTATTATTACTACTATCATGTACTCCGTATATATATTACGATTGTTAGGCTGGACTCTGTGATTTCGCACGCCCACAGAAAAAGGAGACAAAATAGCTCAGAACCATCCAACAGTCTCCAGCTCTATCAGCTTGGTCCAGTACTCTTCTTCATTTCCTTCTTTGTACGGGTAAATTATTTATGGGATTTGATTAATTTTTCTCAGTAACTAAAAATATCATCAGATGAATGATAAATGCCTCAGACCATCCAGGTTGATGGTTTAAATTCTCCCGCATTTGATGGTGTTCTGTCATTTTCTGCAATTAATTCTTTTTATTAGGTAGTCTGAGTTTGGTTGCAGCTGTTTAAGTTTTTACCTCTGTTCAGTGTATCGGGAATTGCTCCCATTGATTATGGGTTGACCTTGACTTTTATCTTGTTACTGCATGGTAAAAACGACTCCTTAACTTCCCTTATTTTACCCTCTCGGATTGCCTTCTTTGTACTCCGTAGTTGGCATTCCCATACAAAAAATTCCCCTATAACCAGCTGAGGCCCCACAATTCCACAAAGGGTTATCTGGGTTTGAATCAGATTCTTTGATAGGGGATGGAGTTCTAGGTTAGTTGAGATACTATCATCATTGTTGTTGGTTTTGGTTTTTCTTTGAGTATGTGTTAAGATTGCTTTTGGTTTTGGTGTTTGTACTGTTTGATGAATTGTTTTCATGTTTTATGATGGTTCCATCTGTAAAAAGTTGGTTGAACCAGCTTAATTTTCTATGGTTGTTACTGAATTGGCTTATTTGCCGGAAATATCCATAAAGAAGTCAAATAAATGAATTAAAGAAACTATTTTTGGTCAAAGAATCATTCACTTTTTTTTTTATTTCCAAATGCTGTGCTGTGCCTGCAGTAGGTAGTGTTTTGGGATCTAACAGTCTTTGCAACATCAGGAAGGAATTTTGTTTGCTGAAAATATGGGTGGCTGTGTTTCTATCCCGACTGACACGATAAAATCGCAAAGATTGGCCCTCCCGAAGTGTCACGGGCTTCGCCGGAAGAGGAGACGGCCTTGTGGCGTTTCTGTTGCACCAATAGAACAGTTTTCCTATGGTGCTGATTTTCTGAGAGATTTTGAGGCAAATGATGTGCTTGTTTCACCAGAAAATGATGAAGAATGGAGGGGGAGAGCTAGTTTTCATAACATTCCTAGCCAACAAGTTGAAAGTGGTATATATGTAAATAAATTACTATTTTGTCATTGCATTCCTATTACCATTACTATTATTATATGGGTAATAGTAACTCAAGTCTTAATTGCAGGGCTATGTCAAGATGAAGACTGGTTTGAATCAAATAGTGTCCTTGATTCTGATTCTGATGAAGACTATAGCAGTGTTCATGGAGGTAATTATTAGTAACTATTTGTATACCCATACTGGTGTTTGTTTACCAATAGCAGTATAATGATGCTGATCAATGAGTTATCTCACATTGACTAAACATGAAAGAATGAACATGTAGCACACCCGTCGCTACTACTTGAGCATTCACGATTATGATAGAAATATATCCAAGCTTTTATTCTTTTTAGTTTTTAACAAATGATAATACGGAGTATGTTTTAGTACGGAGTAGTTTTTCTTTTCTGATTTGGTATTTTTATCAGAATTTTGTCCATCATCGGGCAACACAGCCGGGAGCATAGTGCCAAACCAAGCAGCCCCTTTGAATGAAGGAGACAGATTTCCTGAGCTTTGTAAGTTTTTGTTCAGTGGAATTTGTATATATGCACACACACACACTTGAAGTTGGTATGGATTTGTGTTTAGAAACGCTAAGTGTATGTTTGGATCATAGATCATGCTAAGGGAAAATGTTCTTGGGAAAATTACCTTAGATCTTATGTTTGGTTTTACCTCGGTCAATGGCTATATTAATCAAGTCAAATGAGTAAAGTTCTGGGGTAAATTACTTTTTTGTTAGTGTTTATATAATGAGTAAAATAATAGAAATAAATTAATGAAGTGAAATGAGTTCAAACAAGTATCTTAAATACATTATTGAGTTTGATTAGTACTTCATTTCCCCCATTTTGTTTCCTTACCATTTTCCTCTCTATTTCCCTCCTATTTTCTTTGCTTGTATATTATGGGTTCCAAACAGATTCTAACTGAGCATGGAATTCAAAAGCAGGTACACCTAAAAGATTTAAGTGTCGTCGTAGAGCGGGACAGATCATTGCGTGCTCTAAGGATGGTGAGAAAGCAACTCAAGGGTGTTGGCTTCCAATATCGCCGTCTGTCTTTAAACTTCGGGGAGAGAGTTACTTCAGGCATGTTGCTAATTATATCATTCTTAAAACGAATTGTCGATAAATAGACTATTTTTAGCTTACAATTCTTCTTTTTTGGTTTAGAGATAAAAGGAAAGGGGTTGCACCAAACTATTGTCCTTATGTCCCTTTTGGTGTTGATCTATTTGCTTGCTCCCAGAAGATATCTCACATTGCTCAACATCTTCAACTTCCTAGTGTAGATCCACACGATAAAGTTCCATCTTTTCTTGTCATTAATATACAGGTATACTCATAAAATCTATAAAACCAGAGCTAAATATGTGATCTGTCTCACCTAAAAAGCTTAAATCGATTGCTTGATACTTACACACATAATTTATCTGGCCTACTCAATTGATTTAATTGGAGAAACTGTGTCTTAAAATTTGACAGATACCTACATATCCTGCTTCCTTGTTCGTGGGAGATGGTGATGGAGAAGGATTAAGCCTCGTCTTGTATTTCCGGATTTCAGAGACTTTCGATGAAGAGATTTCGATGCAGTTTCAAGACAGCATAAAGGTTCTACTATATGACTTATTTGCACTGGCATTGGCTCTTGCCTTGCTGCTCATACTTAATTTGTTTTATTCAATGTTATAATTCCACATCGGAAAAGCATAGCAATATAAACTAATAGTGGCATAGCCAGCTTCCTCGTATTTCGATCATAAAAAATGCGAGAAAATAAATGTTTTATTCAATGTTCAAGAGTTTTTTTTTTGTTTTCTGCAGAGACTTGTGACAGATGAGATGGAAACCGTCAAGGGATTTGCAAAAGATTCATCAGTGTCTTACCGAGAGAGACTAAAATTTTTGGTTAGTGTGGTTAATCATGAAGAGCTCCGCCTAAGCACTGCAGAAAAGAAACTTGTGCATGCTTACAACAATAAGCCCGTACTTACGCGACCTCAACATGCTTTCTATAAGGTACATAGTACATTATATCGCAACGTCAACTTACTCGAAGCACTGTTTGCTAACATTCTTTTGTAACACTAAGAGATGCATCTAAAATATAAATGACTTTCAGGGTCCGAATTACTTGGAAATCGACATAGACGTTCATCGGTTCAGCTACATTTCTAGGAAAGGACTTGATGCATTTCGGGAGCGGTTGAGACATGGGGTACTTGATCTTGGGCTTACCATCCAGGTATGATTGCTTTTCGCTTGTAAATGCTCATTGTCAAATACAGCTTACCAATTCTTGGTTATTAATAGAACTCAAAATTGCGTTAAAGCCGCTCAACTCATCCGTAATGGACTAGACTCACATCTCAATAAGATGCCAGTCTAGTACATTCAATCTTCTAGTTGAGTGACCATATCCAATCCAGAGTTCTACCTAATGCACATGCTAATACTATACTATGCTATAATATTAAATATAATCATACAGTTTATGTAATTCAAGATCTTATAACAATACACGACTCAGCAAAATAATCCTGAATTCTCTAATTCAAGAACTTATAACAGCATGACTCACTTTTATATTTGGGATTAACAGTTTTTGTTCCATAAAGTTATTATGAGAGCTGAAAACTTGACAGTTTTTATTATTTCCCTGGAAATTATAGGCACAGAAGCCAGAGGAGCTGCCTGAGAAAGTATTGTGCAACATTCGACTGAACAGAATAGATTTTGTAAATAATGGCCAGATACCTCTATTTGCACCCGTATATATATAGTTAATTGGGGGTAAACAAGGTTATTAATAGTTGCATTATATTGTTATCAACCCACTATAAATTCATTGGAGGAGCCCCCAGGAGGTGATTAATAAAATAATTGTATAATTATATTGGTCACATTTTGTTTAATTAGTCCTATACTCCTATTCGATAATGACGTGAGTGGGAGTGAAAACTGTCGAGCTATGTAATAAATGTTGAAATCTCACAATTTTTTCGAGCCAGGGTGTGTGGCGCCAGTGGGTAATTCCATCTTTTAAGCGCAATGGTTAAAAACTTGAAACGCTATTGTACTATGTTGTGCTAGAAAATACATTATTTTCATCGAATCAATTTTCATCGGGATAAGGGTCAGTTTTGTCCTCGAAGTTGCAAAAAAGGGGTCAAATAAGTCCTTATAGAAGATTCTGTCCGGACGTTCCATTTGAGGTGGCTCCCGGTGGAATTTTTTGATGAAATTTTTGAGTATCTTATTCATTAAGTCTAGTTTACTCATACCAAATTTCAGATAAAAATTCAATCGGGAAGACATTCAAATAAATTCTTGAAGATAACTGTGTCGTTAAGATACCGAATTTTTAGCTGAAATTTGGTATGAGTAAACTAGACTTAATGAATAAGATGCTCAAAAAAATTTATCACAAAATTTCACCGGGAGCCACCTCAAATGGCACGTCCGGACAGAATCTTCTATATAAGGACTTATTTGACGTCTTTTTTGCAACTTCGAGGACCAAACTGACCCTTTACTCCAATTTTCATCGCATGAAGATTTTAAAGTTAAAAACTCCGAATAAAATAAGAAAAAGTTCATGCCAAATCCGAATTTATATCACCCAATTATAAATAACATTGATACATTTAAAAGTAAAGCTCCAATGTAGTCGCATTAAACTTTAAGAACGTGAGAATGGGATGAAGAACTCAAAATAACATTAAGATTTCAAGTTATAATCTCGAGGATGTTTCTACTTGGACTGGGACTATCTAATCTGGTCTGATATAGTCTAAACTGGTCTATATTTGTTCTCTTGTATTTTACAACTGTTGAGGTCAGGTCTACTTAAGTCTTGTTTGACTTGAGAATAAAATAGGTCTAAATTAATAAAAACATCATATGTGTTAAACCACAATAAAATCAATAAATGAAATAAAATGGTAATCATATTGCATCACTAACTCTTGATAACAAGTCCAAAATCTTCATTAGTGAGACACTAGCTTTTTCTTTAGTTTTTTATTTAATTTCTTTTGTTAGTGGCAAATAAAACTACAATGAGTCCCATAAAAGTCATTATAATGATGCAACGAACTATAAGTAACCGGATTTTATAGGGAAAAGGGGCAAATAAGTCCTTGAATTAACCAAAAAAGTGCAAATCACCCTATATATAGGAGGTTCTGTCCAACCGTCGCCATTTGAGGCGGTTCCCGGTGGAATTTTTTTATGAAAGTTTTTGAGCATTTTCTTCATTATGTCTAGTTTACCCATACGAAATTTCAACTAAAAATAAAACCGGGAAGGTAGTCAAATGATTTTCTGAAATATACTGCGTTGTTTAACTGAGCAGTTACCTTCAAAAATTTATTTGACTGCCTTCCCGATTGAATTTTTATCTGATTTTTGGTATGGCTAAATTAGACTTAATGAAGAAGATTCTAAAAAAAATCATCAAAAAATTCCACTTGGAACCTCCCCAAATGACGACGTCCGGACAGAGCCTCCTGTATAAGGGGTGATTTGCACTTTTTTTGGTTAGTTCGAGGGCTTATTTACTCCTTTTCCCGATTTTATATGGACCATATGGTGTTTGTGTTGTGTTGGTAGTAGTTGAGAAAGAAATTAAAATGAGTTTGAAAAAGTAAAAGTTAGAGTATTTGACAAAAGAAATGTTTTTATGTAATTTAAATAGTGAAAAAAATACTTAAAAGCATCAATTCACCCGCTTCTAGGTGTTAAACTTCTAAGTACTTAACTAGTTAACTTGATAAAAGAAGTGGTTTTGGAAATGATTCTGTAACTTTTTTATATTTTTAAAGCTAGAAATATACTTTTTTTAAAACAATGGAAACACTTCCTGACTTTGACCGGTTTTTAGAACTTTACCCAATTTGACCAACTCTAACATAAGATGAAAAATAGTAAAAATTACATAATTAAAATTTGTACAAAATACTAAAAGTTTAGTGGGACTGAAGGAGCAAGAGATCATAAAAACTGATGATAATGTGAAATAGAAAAACTAGAGCCTTTCTAATACGAGCAACTAATAATATACTCCCTCCGTCCCGAAATAAATATTTTGTTTTCCTTTTCTGTCCGTCCCAAAATAAATGTCTCACTTCTTTAACTTCCTTATTTGGTAAACAAATCTATACCAAACAGTGTCGAACAGTGCAAAACAGTGTCAAACTGTGTAGCTACAATGCCAAACAGTGTCGCTACAGTGCCAAACAGTGTGCATTCAAATTCATTTTCTTAATCTGTGTGAAAGTCAAATCAGGACGTTTATTTCGGAACAGAGGGAGTAATATTCTTTTCTTCATGTTTAAATTTCAGTTTGAATGGCGGACATTTTTTAAAAATAGATTTTTTCTTTAAATTCTTCACATATCCTTTTTAATGGATTAATTTTTATTATAGAATACAGTATTTTAATTGATTGACTTTAAGGAACATGTATCTAATTTGTGGAACATGTACCTTATTTAAGGATATCCCTAAAAATAAAATAAAATCTTTTTTATTTTTGAGGGAATGAGGAAATAGAATCAGGAAGATAGCATCTGCTGGGTCGTTTCTGGGTTAGTCATGGACTCGGGCCGGGTCGGGTCCGGGTCAGGCCTAGGCCCGTCCGGGCTTTTGATTTTTGGTAGAAGGACCAGCCCGGGTTACCACCGTGTACGGGTCGGGTCCGGATCCATGTATTTTATTTCTTTTCTTATTAACCCCCGACCCCCACCCCCCAAACTCTCCCAAAACACCCAGCCCAACTCAGGAAAAAGCCCAAAACAATGAAAAAACCCCAAAAAAAAGAAGGCCCGAACCGGGCCCGCCCGGGCCGGTTTCAAAGAAGGGGGTGAACCGGGACCGCCCCACCCTAACCCCCGGGACCGGGCCTAGGCCCGGAACCAAAACCGGTACACCGGGACAGGACGGGCCCACACACTAGTGGGCCGGGCCGGTTCCCGGGTCGGGCGGCCCGAACCTGGTCCAACACTAGTCTGGGTGAGTCAGTATATTTTGTTTGTCTTTAATCCACCCCCATTTTCTCATCTGGTCGATCAGGTGAAGCTCAGAAGCGCTGTGAAAGTTTGAAGCAGCTCGCAGCTAACCTCAATAGTCTTAGCACAGGTCCAATATGGAGCAGCACAATTCCAAACCCATTCGCTGCATAGTCAAACTCGGTTGGGATTCTTTACACAATTGATTATCTCCAAATTTCTGACTATATTTATAGCTGTTTCTATGTTTTCAAATTCATTCGACTGAAGTAACATCCCTCGTTCTACTTGCCCGATCTAACATTGGGCAAATTCAAAGGATATGTTATGCTTTACAAAATGTTGACTTTTCACTTGATCAATGAGTTAATTTCCTAGAAGTGAAGTATTGATATTAGTAGAAAAAAATTGCGTTTCTTTGGATCAAAACTAGCTGAATTGGCAATAATACTGCAGTTGAAACAGAAGCTTTTTTAGTTGCCTATAACCACAGAAAAATATGACCTCACAGAAGATTATTTTGATGAATATGGATAAGCGTCATTATCATGACATTTGTAACTAAACCATGTAGATAAAAATGGTATGAATTTACATGGCAATACATAAGCTTATTTGTGAGACACCAATACCAAATTTGGCATCCTACTACTGCCATCATCGATATTTACTTTATTGTCATGATAATGTCCCAATTTTCCATTCGTGTGTCACTCTACTCATCTAGTTTGTTATCAACTTACATGATAATGTACTTTCTCTGTGCTGCTAGCTTTGTTTCATCTTTCTTTTTTGTCCGTCCTACTAAGTTGTCTCACATCATATTTGGTAGTTTTGGTGTGGTTCAGATTCATTCCATACTTTACAAATTCAATATCAAGTGCATCACTTTCTCGTGTCCTAAACATATTCTAAGTTGGGTTGCATAAACTGTTCTGATCATATACATATCGTAATATAAGTTGAATTACGCAACACATAAATGTCATTGTCATGCCATTTATAACTAAATCCTATTTAGATAAAAATGACATATCTACCACACATGGTAATATATAGAAGAAATTCCCTAAATAAGACTAAAATAAGGATAGAGTTCATAAATTGGACTATCATTGTTTTATTCACAAAATAGGACTCATTCACTCCTATTTTGGGAAGTTTTAATCAACTAATTCTTTTAATAGGACTTAATAAGTCCTATTTAGGGAAGAAAACATACTTGCTACTATTTTAGAACTTTGTGTATCTTTTAGTCCCACATTGAGCAATTTCTATAATGTGTATATAAGCTCAGTTCTGAGTCACCAATCCCTACAACCTGAATATTACTTCTATAAAAGTCACTCGTGTATGTACTCAAAATGACCTCTTTATTATAAAAGTCACTCGTCTTTAAACTCTGCGAGTCTAGTGTAGAAACCCAATTTCTGGCTTGGAATTCTAATACTTCCATCACTGATACATTGATTGATGCCATTCTGATCTACAGTTCGACGGCATCCTAACACTATTATCATTGTAACATGTTCTTTCTTATTTCTGTCAAGAACAAAAACTAAATAGTCGAAATTAAAATTATGCAATCATTGATGGAAATGTGAATTAACCTCACAAAATTAACGGTTTTATGAAAGCAAATGAGACATGGTCGATATAATGGGAGGGTTTTGTGATAAGATGTAGCTGGTCATTTTTTCTTAAATATAAACGTTGTCCTTGGGGAATTTTAGGCATAGAAATTTCGGACATCTCAAGAACGACCATATTACCTCTCTTTAGGGAAAATTGGAAAAACATAGACGCTCCTATTATTACACTTTGCCAATGATTTACTCCTGTATGGGGCTCTGTATGAATCTTTATACAATCATCATCATCATTACCCCAATGCCGCAAAGGCTCCCACCTACGGTGGGGTAAGGGGAGGTCGGATGTACGCAGTTTTACCCCTGTACGAAAGCACAGAGAGACTGTTTCCGAAATGAATCTTTATACAATAAAATAATAAAATTTTCCTTAATCAGTTGCATCTTTTGGATGTTCATCAAGTATATATGATACATTTTTTTCTTTCTGTAACCTCAGGAGGAGCAGCCATTACATGTAAAAATGAGTTGGAAACCATACACATGGAGAACCTAATGATAGTTTCATCACAGCTCAGGCAGACTTTGATGTCTGGTTCTGCTTCTTCGAGAGTTGTTGGGATGGACTGGAGTAAAAGGATTGGGTTCTCTGAACCACCACTTCTTGAAAGCGATTGTAGTGATCAGCTAGTTGTTGATTCTAAGACTTTTGTTGTTGTTCACGGGGCAGGTCTGTTGTCTTTTTATTGAAAATAAATATGTGGCCTCAGGTTACACATTAGTACATTCTTGTATGTATTTCAAAATTCAAATAGGAGTAAAACATTTCACAGTTTTGTCCTAAAAATATGACTCATTCCGTCCTAAAAGAAAGTTAAAAATTCTTCTTTTAGGATTGAACTTCTCACTTCTCAGGAAAAATAATGATAATTCAATTTGAATTAATGTGTTAACATTTAGTCTGTTATGGAATTTCCCTCATTCTTAGTCTATGAAATGGAAATACACTTGTAGTAGAAAAAGATTTCTTCGATGATAATACCATTAGTTTCTAATTTTCCCTTCATTTATGGTGGAGGTGTATTAAGGTTCTTTTGGGCACTTCCAAGCAAGCAAATCTGGCGTGCATAAAGGTGGGTTGAGCAAACCTATTGTCAAGGCTGGTTTTGTTGCTACACGAATTTCGGTAATGTTTTGTTTGGATCTTCACGTTATGATGATACCATTAGTTTTGTATATTATTATGTTCTGTCTTGGATTAAGAGCCCACCACAGCATAGCTGCAGAATTTATTATTTTATCCCAAATATTTCTTTTTCTTTTGCATTAAGTGTAGAAAGTTTTGACTTTCACTTTTCTCTTGTGTGCCTCTCTAATGAATTCAGGTTACATCTCTCAATCTTGAAGTTGTCAGAGCTTTAGCAAGAGGTACCACTGCTAAGTTTCCAGATTAATTAACTAAAACATACACGTCTTACTGCGGAACACTCTTACTAATAGTTGTGCTTTCTTACAGAGGGTATTCCTTCTATTGGAATGTCTCCATTCTCGTGCGGGTGGTCAACTTGTCAAAGAAATGTTAGAAGGAAACTACATGTCATTGATACATTGTGTCCATTAAACAAACAATCATCTTTTATTATTTCTTGAGTTGTATAATGCTCTTTTTGTTAATAGATTGTTATAGCTAGCCATGAATTAGTTAGTCAAGAGTAAAGAACTTAGACATATCTACAGATGGAAGAAGCTGAAATTTCAATGGTGATTAATGCTATTGATGCTGGTTTCATACCTGTAAGTTTTCAACTCATTATATAAGCAAAACTTGCTTTTCATTTTGCTAATGTCATATAATATGATTTGCCTATCAAATATCTTAAGTAATACATTATTAATAGATAATTTCACTAATTTTTAGGTTTTGCACGGAGATGCAGTCCTAGACAGTTCACAGGTTTGGACCTCGATATATTAATTGATCGGCTGACAAGGTATGGACATTGATGTCTCTATGCATGTTCAGGAATGCACCATATTGAGTGGAGATGTGATCATACGCCATTTGGCAGCAAAGTTGAAGCCAGAATATGTTGTTTTCCTTGTATCCTTCATTTTTTTAGAATTCGAGAATATTATTTGCTGTTCGTCCTAATCATGGAAATTCATGAGGAAAATATGTTCTTTGACATCAGTACTACATGTTTATCCTTGATGACGTTTTAAATAATATATAGACAGATGTTAGTGGCGTATATGACCGCCCACCTACAGATCTTGATGCCGTTCTTCTTCAAGAAATTGGTGAGACTTCATTGTATTTATATGTGACATGTAAACTTTCTAAGCTAATTAAGACAAAATTGTTGCGCTCAGAAATCAGAATTTCCGAGTTATGAGCAATGTTTTTTATTCTGTTTTGTTTTGTTTAGATTTAAAGTATTCAGTCTTGTACCGAAACAATGATGGCCAAATATAATCACATTCAGAATTTCAGATTCAATATTTACTAAAGTTCATAACCCATATGGACATATGGTACTTCAAGGTGAATAAGAGCACACAATGTGAGTTTGTAGACTTGGAGTTCCATCCTAATTGATAAGAGTAGTATAATATCTTACATGTGAATTTGTATTTTATATTTAGTCAATATGAGACGTCTTAACAAAAATCCATAATCCATAGTATACATTTAGGTGAATAACAACAAATCAACTTTTACAGATGTGTGCGAAGACGGGAGCTGGTATGTGGTGAAGCCAGCATTACTAGGTGCAAGCAAGCCCGGTAAGGTCAAATTGGCATTTTTTGTTAATACGTAGTACGGGGTATATATTAGCTCAGAGATGCCATTTTGGGACTTCCTAGTAACAAAGATGAAATTGTTCAACTGGAATCAGAATTTACAGTAGCTTCCCATGACACAACTGGTGGTATGGTTACCAAAATATCTGAAGCTGCAATGATTGCAAAACTGGGAATTGATGTATTCATTGTAAAGGTGCCAATTGCTTTGACATAACTGATACACATACCGTTTTCTTCTCTTTTCAAGTAATCGGTTCTCTGAGTTGCCCCTCCCTCACTTAATTGGATTATTCTTTTTATTTTATTTTCAATTACTACGTAGGTGGGAACTGAACATTCACTCCGTGCATTAGATGGGAGTCTCTTGGGTGAAATTCCCAACGATTGGCTCGGAACAGCTATCCGACTTGTAAGATAGAAGATGCCAACCTAAATGCTTTTCAATTCAAAGAATGTAAGATTACGTTTGGTAATAGGATAGCCTTCTAAAAGAAAATGTGAGATTACATAATGCAATATTTTCCTAAGCCGTTTGGGTTGAGCTACATGATATGGCCTTAGTCTAGATTAGGAGAAATGGTGAGAATATGGGGGAATTTTGAAAACTTTGGGGTAATTTGTTTTTTTAATTGCCCTGCATATGTCATTATACTTGTTTGCAGTATTAGTTTTTTTAGGACAAAGGTGGAATGATGCTCAAAGTCTCAAGTTCAACTGTTTTCTACTCCAATAGTCAAAAGAAAAACAAAATCCAAAAAGTGCTTTTCAAAGCTTTGTGGTGAATTTCACAGTTGCGCTTGGAGTAAACAGCCAATCAGACCGAATTCTGATTGGGGTAACCAAATACGATAAGTTTACAACTAGAACAACATTATCACAACATGACTCCAAACTATAAAACACAAACTATTTTGGGGACTTATTCATATATTATGAAGGTAATAGTATAACAGTCTTCAACAATTTAGGTTCAAACTTCAGAGTGACACTGAAGTGATCTACTTGTTGAGATCCTTGAGACCACAAATCTGCTCCTCTCCCATGGCAGACATGACGGACACAATAATGTCCTTGCCAGCTTCGAATGTGCTCTTTATCTGTCCACAATTCATTCAGGGTAAAGATATGCACAAATGTCAGGGCAGCATTGATGGAAAATCGATATTGTATTTGGTGAAATACTAAAACATGAATTTGGACATTTGTAAAGCACAGGGTGTCATCCAGTTCTTTCTTGTTGAGAGTCACTTTCATTCTTATACGGAGTATATGATTCAGAATCCTAAACTCCTACAGTATATTATCACCATGTATGTGCTAATATAGTCAGAGATCATCCTTCGTGTTACCTGAGCACACAGTGCTTCATCAATTGGAAGCCTGAGATCATCCTTAGTGTTACCTTTGTCATCAAGCAGGCTTACCTATCCAACAATCAACACTAATATATTACCCCATATTAAAAAACAAAGAAAATAGCAAATTTATCAAGGAAAACTGGGAACATACAAATCCATCTTCAGAAATGTCAATGAGCTGGTAATCTGCGCGGTTCACATGGGGAACCTTCAATCAAGACATTATTAGATTCTAAATAAGTCGAAGGAAACTGCATATTTAAAGAAGAAAGCTGTAGATCATACATACATCACAGTTATGTGAAGATGGAACAATATCCTCGAGCTTCTTTTCAGTGAAAATGTCAATTGCAACAAAATGACATTTAGCATGGCCATGCTTTCCTGTCTTGGATGTTGATACTTCCACTACCTTTACCAAAAGCGCGAAATATTAAGAGAGAACTAAAACCATGAAAATATTATTGAATGGAGAGAGAACATTATGATTGAATTATACAAAGCCAAATACAAAATAGAGTGAAACCAGAAATGATACGAACTGAACCCTACAAAAGATGTTGGTCAATATAATCATATTCATATGTATATGCAATTATGCATATGCAATAATCATATTCATATGTATATGCAATCATGCATATGCAATAAAAAGACTCAAGTTAAGTCAAACTATAAGAATTTCGACCAAACTACATAAAAGCATTGAATTCCATCGGTTGGCTAGTGCACCTTAATGTCTTTTTAGTGCATGGTTAGGGTATGAATAGTTTGGCCTCCATTTTTTTTTTTGAGAGAAAACGACTTATATTAAATAATATAATCCAACCAAACAGCAACAAAACCAAACATAAGAGACAAGCACGAACATTACTCGATCATACGCTAATCCTCACTTGGGCAACGGTAAGCTAATCCTCACTATGTATTCTCATCACTTATTTTATGTTGTATTTGCCACATACCAAAAGTAACAGACAAAAAAGAATCACCCCGGGCAAACATAACCCGGTAGAAACATAATCCAAACAAGACCCAGGCGAGCCTAAATTCCCAGGCCTGCCTCCATATTTGGTCTCCCCCAATGAAAAAACAAAAATAAAAACAGAGTACTGTGATGAAAACTTGCAAACAAGACCCAGGCGAGCCTAAATTCCCAGGCCTGCCTCCATATTTGGTCTCCCCCAATGTTTTAATCTGTTTTTATTATTAGGCCAATAAAAGATGACATACTGTAGCAAGATGATAGTTTTTGGAGCATGACTTACAGGGAGCGAATGGCTCCAATACCATGTCAATTTTTTTGATACATGACAAGAATTAAGTTCAACCTAATAGTAAGTATATAAAAATTTGTATATCAGATTCTTAAATTTGTAGTATAATTTACCAGAGGAAATAGATAATCAAAAGCTCAAATATCGGATCCACAATTCATAAACAAACATCAAACACTTTATGCACCAATACACCTATCAATTCCTACAAATACACGTATGTAAGAAGGCGAGAGAAAGACCTTGCAAGGACGATTTTTAATGACAATGTAACCGTTTTTGCGGATAGTACCAGCCTGCTGAGGGTAGGTCTTGGAAGCTCCGGCGTCGGCCTTAGACTCGAACTGGTGTTCCTCGTCCGACATGGTCGCCGCCGTCTCCAAAGTTCAACCCGGCGAGTTTTCCGAGAAAGAGGCCGTGGGCGAATGAAATAGTCAGAAGCGAGAGATCGACTGCGACCGAGCGCGTGCGAGCGTGTATATATTGCTCGATGACGGTCTTGTGCCCCGTTTGGGTATCAGAGTAATTTACACGTGGTGTGCCTTGGATCTTCCAAATATGTAATTATTTGGGGAAAAAAATGTAATTATTTGGGAATTTGGATTTATTTTGGCGTTGAAATGACGCATTGTATTCAGTATTCCACACAAAAAGAACTCTTGAATTATTGTCTTTAGCAAACTATAACAACGAAACCTTTGGTTCGAATTTATATTTTCATTATAAGAAAAACCTCGGTTACAAAAGTATTTTGGTGACGGTAATAATTAGATTTTCGGTTTGATTTTATCAATTTTTGGTTCAGTTTGGTTTGAAACAAATTGGGAGAATGATTATCAAACAAAAACTATGAGCCCGTTTGGTAGCACGAAAATCGGCTGGTTTAGCTGATTCTGCTTAAATTTATGAAGTTCTGACTGAAGTGGCTGCATTGGCTGATTCTGCTGATTTAAGAAAAAATTATTTTTAAAATATATTATATTTGTAAAATAAAGAAAAAATTATATGTAAAAATAGTTAAAATGGTCATCTATAGTAACTTCAGCCAATACAGCCAGAAAAGTAACTCCAACCTTACTTTTTCTACTTATTACACAATTTAGTGCGCGAAAGAGAAAAATACGTGTTTGGTGAAAAAGTTGGCTGATAAGCTTGATAAGCCGAAAAACAGTGTTGCCGAACGGCCTCTATATTATCTTTCAGTTTGATTCAATTCAGTTTGCTTTGGTTCAAATTTGCTATTTTTTAATAACACATTTAGGTTTTATTGACTTTCTTTAGTTCGATTCGGTTTTGTTTGATTTTCTCGGTTTTGATTCGGTTCGCTCTAATAGATGTGGAAGAAGTACTACCAAAATCAAATCAAATTATATATGTATCGGCTTCGGTTCAATTTATTTCGGTTTGATATAGTTCGATTCGATTAAACCATACCGATGTGCCCATCCCTAGGTGGAGTATTATGTGTACGGAAAATTCCCGAAATATGAGTAAATAAGTTTGAAAATTCCAAAATAGGACTATCATGTTTTTATTCTCAAAATAGAAGTAATTATTGTCAAGTTTGGAAAATACTGTCATCTTTAAAGTCTGGTACTGCCAAAACATGAGAGTAATTAGTCCTATTTTGAGAATAAAAACATGACATACCTATTTTGGAATATATAAACGCTTTTAGTCCTATTTAGGGTAATTTCTGTTATGTATATATGTAAGTATATATGCTTATTAACCATAAAAATATATTGAAGTGTGAATTTGGGGGACTCCTAATGCGTTTTTCTTAATTTCTGTTATGTATATATGTAAGTATATATGCTTATTAAATGGAAATTGTTCGAAATAGGAGTATAGTGATTTGAAATAGGAGTCATTATTGTTATGATTGAAAATACTATCATTAATAGGAGTAAATACTGTCATGTTAAGATATTTTACTTGGACTAAAATGTGTTGGTCTGATCTATTATGTTTAAATCTGGGCTAATCTGATCTGGTAAATGGTTGATCTTGTGTATTTTATAACTATAAAAGTCTAACCTGAGACTGAAACCAGTCCAAGTAAAAACAACCTTACGATAACATAAAGTACTCCCAAGCATTATCCAACTTCTCTATAGCCTTAACATATACAGACAAATTGCAAAAGCTTATGTGCATTAAAAAAAATATATTAATCTTATTTTGGAATTCCAAAACATGTTTACTCCTATAAGAAAAATTTTCCCATATTAATTCTCTAACTTTCTTTAAAAAAAATAAAATATCCAATTCTTGTTGAATTCTTGTTGCGTACAATATGTTCTTTGATGAGTTAAAGAAAGTAGAAATCACTTTTTATTAAAGCATCTATAATGGCATCGTATGTTTTTCGGCGGATTCCTGCCTACCTGTTGCAAATTGCAGCGTTTTACAGTTCAAAACAATCGCCGGATTGTTCAAACCGCTGCTATCCAAACGAGGCCAATATCTAGCTAAACACATAATAGTTCTGATTGTCACATCAGCTTTTTTTTAGCTAGTTCATTTTCTAGTAATGTGATACTCTCATAGTCTCATACTCCAATGGTTAGCCAATGGTCAGCCTATTTTGAGAATAAAAACATGACATACATATTTTGGAATATATAAACGCTTTTAGTCCTATTTAGGGTAATTTCTGTTATGTATATATGTAAGTATATATGCTTATTAACCATAAAAATATATTGAAGTGTGAATTTGGGGGACTCCTAATGCGTTTTTCTTAATCCTCAGCTCCCCTATATTTCGTATTAAATGGAAATTGTTCGAAATAGGAGTACAGTGATTTGAAATAGGAGTCATTATTGTTATGATTGAAAATACTATCATTAATAGGAGTAAATACTGTCATGTTAAGATATTTTACTTGGACTAAAATGTGCTGGTGGAGATTTGCGTCTGTTGCATAGGCCCTACAAATCAATCAATTTTTAAAATATACATTTTGAATGAATTGATTTATTAATATAACAAAAATGATACTTATTTTGAAATATTGTTAAATTGGGAAAATGTAAATAATATTTTTAAACTCATAAATTATCAGTGTTATTATTATTATTATTATTGTAACGAGCATAATTTGAAAATGAATAATTTCAAAATCAGTACAAAAATATGTAGTTTGTAATGTAAAAAATAAGGAATAAGAAATTTTAACAACACAAACGTACTGAAAATATCAACTTTTAATATTTCATGAGAAAATTAAACATTTTTAAAAATCAACAAAGCAAAATAAAATAAAATAAAGTAAATATACTAAATTAAACAATATCAATTCAAATTTGGTAATTATAATTTTAATTCAAATTTCTCTCATTTCTAGCAAGTAGCTTGTTTTGGCTAATTTGTTTGCCCAAGTTAGAAACAAAGATGCACTCCAATGATACACTAATTTCTTCAAAATTGTAAGCAAGTCCCTAAAAGCAACCATTAGAGATGCTCTTACATAGTTACATCTCTCTAAATATTATCTCTACCTTGGGAGATTTACTCTAATAAGACCAAAATATTATCATTTTCCTAAAAAAGAAGTTACTAGTGTAAAATGACATACCGTCAAAATGACATAAATAGAACTTTTTATTTTTGAATTTGCAACCAAGTTGTGACCACCATCAAGTTTGCAGTCAAGTTGTCGCCACCATCAAAAGTGAATTATGAAAGAGAACTATGGTGGGCAATTAATTAATTATATTAGGGGTAGAAACTAGAAAGGGGGTTTTTCCCTCAATATTACTAAACGAAAGCTGATTTCCAAAAATGTGACCACATATATATTTAGACAAAAATGTCACTAAAAAGGTATTCCCTCCGTCCCGTTAGAAGGTTTCCGTTGACAGTTTACGATGTTTGACTGACGATAAAGCAACTTAATGCTTGTTCACACTCTGATTATTTTTAGTAAATAAAATAAATTTACATATTCAGAAACTACATTAAATTCGCTACAAAACCTGATAAAAAATGTAAATTTGATAAAAATTTGATATATAAAGTAAAAAATTAAAAATGATTTAAGTTGACCATGTGAATAGTGGACGAGAACCTTCTAATGGGACGGAGGTAGTAATATACTTGGAAAAATATTGATGTCACTATTCAATTGTCATGTCACTATCGGATGTAACTGTCGCTGCCTATTTCACTATCGGTATGCCGCCACTGCCGTCGTCCATGTCACTGCCACCATCGCCTCTGTCCATGTCACTGCAGCCGACATTTCTACTGCGACATCCACAACCATCATCTTCAACCAATGAGTCAGTGACCGCCGGCAGCAGGCGACAGGTGGCGGCCATAAGAACTCCGGCAGAAGTTATGGGGACCACTGCTAGGGCAGAGCACGGGTCGGGTTCGGGCGGGTCGGGTTCGAAAATGGTAAACCCGTTCGGGTATCGGATTGATAATTTCAAACCCTACCCTATCAAAAAAAATATCGGGTTTTTCGGGTCGGGTTATGTTCGGGTTTCGGTCGGGTTGATTCGGTTTTCGGGTCCATTCGGATTTTAATTTATTATTGTTAAAATTGTGATTAATAAAATGGTAATTGGTAAAAATATCATTCAAAGTTATACTAGTATAACATTCAAAGTAATAGTTGTATAAATATGATAATCGACATATTTGAACGTATAAAATAATAATATACGGTGGTATACATATTTGATATTGTGATAAATAAAAATGACAATTGGTCAAAATATCATTTAAAGTCATAACAATACAACATTCAAAGTTATAGTTTTACAAATACGGTAATTGAAATACTTGAATATGCATAATATGATAATTGACATACAATAAATGAGATATTTGAACATGCATAATAATTCAAAGTAGTATATATAGTACGCTAGTTCGGGTTTTCGGGCGGGTCGGGTAGCATAATTGGTAACCCTACCCGCTACCCGCTTAATTCTCGGGTTGCAAAAATCGGGTCGGGTTTGGGTGATTCGGGTCGGGTTATCCGACCCAAAAAAAATAATCGGATATATCCGGTCGGGTCAATCGGGTAGGGTCCGGTTTGCTCTCCCCTAACCACTGCCGACGGCGGTTACGGTGATTTCACCACCACCCTCGACTCCACCAATTACAGATCACCGCCCCTGCACGACCGTCGCCTCTTGACACACCAGATCTATCACTACACAACCCTTTCACCATTCCTACCAATCCCCGTCGACCGTCACTTCAAACACGGTCCACCCGCCCTTGCACCACCCCCGCCTACACACCCCAGCCACCGCCGCCTGTAACCCTACCCGTCACCCAATTGCGAACTCAAGGCTCCAAAATCAGATCCAACTAACGTCGCATAGAAGTCCTATTCACTATACTACCACAGGGCCCAATCAACCCTCCCAAACCCTAGTCTCACCCTTCCAGCTGCAACAGACGCAAATCTTCACCGATTGGAAGTCGCATCCATCTTCTTCCCCTATGGCCCTCTTCGTAACCATCTTCTTCGCCTTACATCAGACAGAAATGAAGAAGAGGAAGGATAACAGAAGCAGTTGGCGACTACGACGATTGGTGCATGGCAGTAGAAAGCGGCAGACGGCAGCGGCTCTTGGTATTGGCGACGACAAACTATGCGACTGAAACACACAAGAGATGCGATGATGGAGCAGAACAGTTGAAGCAGGAGCATGGGCTTAGGGATTGATAACTGATAAGGGGCATTCCGGTCATTTCAATATTATATGGTCACTTTATTGTCCATGCAGAAAACAGTCATATAGTTGTCTAATGGAAACTCTGAACTCTGAAGTAATATTGGTGTCTTTATTCATACACTAACTTAGCTTGATAAAAGTTTAAATTGAAGACTAAATTTGTTAAAATTATGAAGCTACGAGGGTTGATGGCTAAAATGATTGACTATGAATCTATGATGACGCTTTAATAAAATAAAAGATCAAATATTCAAATGCAATGATAGTAAGGGTCTATTTGCAACCCATTAAAAAAAGTGCTTTAATTTTTTTTTTAAGAAAAAAACACTTATTTTACCAAACACTACCAACTTTTACTTTCTCGGCTTCAGTGTAGAATCTACTTTTTACTTTTTCTATTACACAAAAAGCACTTATTTTACCAAATACTACCAATTTTTACTATTAATCACTTTTTCCCCAAAAGTAGGCCTGGACTCGGGCCGGGCGGCCCGACCCGGAACCGGCCCGGCCCGGTGGCCCAGTCCACCGGCGGTTCGGGTCAAACTGGCCCGGTGGTTCCCGGTTCCGGGCCCGGGCCTTCCATATGGTGAACCGACCCGGCCGGTTCGGGCCCGGTCCGGGCCAGATTTTAATTTTTTTTTTTTTTGAAAAATTTTTTAAGTCTTGGGTTGGAATAGGTATTTTGGGCCATTTGAGGTGGTTTGGGGTGGTTTGGAGTTGAGGGGGAGGGGTAGGGGATTAAATAGGAGAACCAAAAAAAAAAAATTAATTGGACCGGTTTGACCCGGCCCGGTTTGGCCCGGAACCGGTCACCGGCGGTTCGGGCTCGGGCCTCCCCTTTCCTGGCCCGAGGCTCGGCCGGGCCCGAACCGGCCCGAGTCCAGCACTACCCAAAAGTGCTTTTATTTAAGCAGAAGTGGTTGCAAACAAAGCCTAAATTAAAACCGGAGCACCAAGATCAAATGCGCTTATCTGACGACGCCGACCCCTACATCCAACAATCAAGGCAAAGATGCTTCAGGAAAAAATATTGCATTGTCCAATTCCCTACATATTTTAAGGGCTCACTCTCTACCATCTGTTGGAGTAGGGATGGACCTGGGCCGGGCCGGGCTGGTTCCGGTTCGGGCCTAGGCCCAGCTGGGCTTTTATTTGGGAATGGTGGAACCGGCCCGAGTAGCCGGCATTTCCGGGCCGGGCCGGTTCCGGTTCAATGTTATTTTTTTTTATTTTCTTTTGATTTTCTAAATAACCCCCGACCCCCCCCCCCTCACCCCCCAAACCCCGCCAAAACACCCAACCCAACCTGGTAGAAACAAAAAAAATGAAAAAAAAGGCCTGAATCGGCCGGGCCGGTTCGCATTTTAGGGGGCCCGAGCCCGCAACGGGATTAGAGTGGTTCCGGTTGGCCCGAACCTGCCCCAAGACCGGGTACCGGGCCAGGCCCAAACAGTACCGGGCCGGGTGGCCCAACCCGAGTCCACCCCTATGTTAGAGCATCATAACTGCAAGCAAAAGCAGGAAAAGTGGTCTAACATTCAGGACAAGATCCATCACAACAATCTGCTGGCTATGGCCTAATAAAAGCTCACACGCTGAAGCTCGGATAATAGTTAGGCTGTGTAATTCTCAGAGTTCATCCTTCAAGCATCGTCTTAGCAGCTTCAATTAACAAAGGTCGAATATCATCTGAAGCTCGGCCGAGCACAGTGTAGCCTTCCTTGTCCTCGACATCAACATTTGCTCCATGTCTTATAAGAAGCAGGGCTACCTGTCAATTAAAGGTTAAACATCTATGCATACTCTTAGAGTTCTATCTCGGAATAATGCTAACTAAATAAATAATTCTCAAAATACCGATGGCTTAAAAAATTTCCCAAAATACTGTTGGGTTAACCGTGTTTAAGAAAAGTCGTCACTCGAAGTGACGGCTCTTCTCGTACATTACAAAAGCCGCTACTTAGAGTGGCGACTCTTCTCTTGCAACAAAAAATCCGCCACTCGAAGTGAGTGCTCTTATGCCCAGTAATTACTACACTAGCTTATTCAACAACAAAAACACATCAACCTCCTTAGTACAGTACGGTCAACTCAGAAATAGCAAACATCTGTTATTTTATAGTCAATATAGAGCACTAAAAAACAAAACATATCTCAGACACAAAACGGAGTCAATGAACTACATTTGATCATAATACTAGAAATATCGCACAAAGTCGATCAAGAAGTTCAATGTTTCAAAAAATAATGTGATCAGCTAGTTCATGTTTAACACAATAATGTAAAGAACAAATATCAAAAGTCAACGTGATCATCAACATAAAACTCATGTGGTTATGCCTGAGGTCGGGGGCGTTGCGCTGGTTACGAGGCCGAAGAACCACTCTTTCATGTCATAATGCATGGGAAGACCCTGTTGTGGATGTAGTGGAATACTGAGAGGCGACCACATATTCATGGTTTACTCGGCCCAATACATCAGCACACAGTGCAGCAATGCCCGAGCATACGTCATGATATCCCTGTACATCTACCCCTCATCAAATACAACAGTCGCTCTGTCACGGATAGTATGCAAAGCCCTGTCTGTGATGAAAGCATGGTTATTAGTGATAAACGCATGAATAAATAAAGTCATTCGTGTGAATATATTGTGTACCGTCAAATGAAGAACGACTGAGCTGGGTTGATAATTATCAGTGGGTAGACGAAACCTACAGAGACTGTGGGGACTATTGATGGGGTGCTGTCGACTATATACGCCGCTCTCTCATCCCACATGGTTACATACTGAATATGGTGCATCCCCCAATCTTTGGTGTGCTTTCGTCGTCTGTCGATCTTGTGTAAGTCCACATAAGTATCACAAGGTAAGGGAATAACCTGATGCAACCCGAACTGTCGTAGTACACGATCGGGAAAGTGATGCTCCACTACATCAAAATAAATCAAGGGCACACGTGTTCGTCGCATCTCAGTGTGCTCTCGGCCAATAGAAGGCAACTGTCTTAGAATCATGAGTGTATGACATCCACATCATCTATACTACAAAATATTATGACATCGTTGTTTATAAAAACGTAAAACAAAGCAGTTATACTTAATGATATATAGGGTATACTTGATCATCAAACATGATATTTAATGCATCTCGATATTACCATAATCTAGCAGCGGATGACGTCGGAAAAAAGCCATGTTACACACAGTAATGTACAAGAATATAAAATGGATTTCAGTACGGCATAAATAAAAAAATCATCAATGTACCTACAACCAAAGAGTCCTCGCCATGGACATGATTTAGTCCAAATACAGATCGATCGTGCAGATCCAAAGCAGCATGAAGAGGACCACCATCTATCCCACATATTGCAGTATGACAGGTCAACCAATATGAATGTGCTCCAACGACCATAATTGTATGAGCAATAAAAAACCACTCATCTCGCCACCGCTACAATGACAACCTCGACACAACTGTCGATATAGGTATGCTAAAATCACACTTTTCCAACAATATAGTGCCATTACATTAAAAGTCTCCAGAAAGGGTAGGTAAAGAACCTGCACCTCATTACATCTCTTGTTCGCAAATGTAGAGGCTTGCATAAGCATCAATATGTAGGCTCTCGCGTGCTGCAGCACAACAGTGTCATCAGCAGGTAAAGAAGTAAAATGTTGTCTCAATCAAGGCATCCTCAAGGCGGGCCCTCGAATATCTGTCTCAGGTTGTAACCGTGCTCCCAGCAATCTGTGTACTATACATAAACCCATAGTCTACATGGGTCCCAGTAATTGCTCGATCCTGGATCGGTAGACCTGTCAATACAACCACATCTTCCAATGTGATCGTCACCTCACCCACAGGTATATGAAAAAGTGTGAGTCTCCAGTCTCTAACGTTCAAGTGGAGCGGTAAGTAACTCTCTATCTAAATGCAGAGTCGAAACTAGCCTGTGAACACCGTAAAATCCAGCTAATTGAACGTAATGTACAATCCTGACGTCCACGTGAATGTGAAATACCTAGGAATGTACATTACGTTCGATTACCTGAATTTTACGGTGTTCACAGGCTAGTTTTAACTCTGCATTTAGATCGAACATTACTTATCGCTCTACTTGAGCGTTAGAGACAGGAGATTCACACTTTCCATTTACCCGTGGTTGAGGTGACGCTCACATTGGGAGATGTGACTGTACTGGCAGGTCTACCGATCTACGGACTGCATGTAGACTATGGGTCGATGTGGCACTCAGATTGCTGGGAGTACAGCCACAGCCTCGGACAGATATTCGGGGGTGCGCTTAGAGGTTGCCTTAGTTGAAACAACATTTCACTTCTTTACCTGCTGATGATGGTGACATTGTTATGCAGCAATATGCAACAGCCTATATATTGATGCTTAAGGGAGCCTCTACATTTGCGGACAAGAGTGGTAATGAGGTGCAGGTTCTTTATTTACCCCTTCTGGAGACTTTTAAAGTAACAGCGCTATGGGGAAGTGCGACTTTAACATACCTATATCGGCAGTTATGTTGAGGTTGCCATTGTAGCGGTGGCGAGATGAGTGGTTTTTTATTGCTCATATAGTTATGGTAGTGGGAGCACATTCATATTGGTAGACCTGTCATACTGCGATATTATGGGATAGATGATGGTCCTCTTCATGGTACTTTGAATTTGCACGATCCATCTGTACTTGGACCACATCCTTTGGGGCATGAGTACGTTTATGAATTTTGTTTAATTATTTTTATTTTATGTATTTCGTACTGGAATCCATTTTACATTCTTATACAATACTGTGTGTTAGATGGCTTTTTGCTGACGTCACTCGCACATTATTCGCTGCTGGATTAGGGTACTATCGAGATGCATTAGATGGCAAGTGTGATGATCAGGTATACCCTGTATATCATTGAGTGTAATCGCTTTGTTTTACGTTTTTATAAATAATGATGTCATAATATTTTGTATTATAGATGACGTGGATGTCATCCACTCATGAGATTCTAGGACATTTGCCTCCTGTTGGCCGAGAGCACACTGAGACGTGGCGAGCACGTGTGTCCTTGATTTGTTTTGATGTAGTGGAGCATCACTTTCCTGATCACGTACTACGACAATTCGGGTTGCAGCAGGTTATTTCGTTACCTTGTGATACTTATGTGGACTTGCACAGAATCGACAGACGAAGGAAGCACACCGAAGATTGGGGGATACACCATATTCAGTATATCACCATGTTGGATGAGAGAGCGGCATATATTATAGTATATATACGCCGCTTCAAGGTCCTCACAGTCTCTGTAGGTTTCGTCTACTCACTGATCATTATCAGCCCAGCTCAGTCGTTCTTCATTTGAAGGTACACAATATATTCACATGAATGACTTTATTTATTTATTTATTTATTTATTCATGTGTTTATCATTAATAACCATGCTTTCATCACAGACGCGGGTTTTGCATACTATCCGTGACAGAGCCACTGTTATACTTGATGAGGGGGTAGATGTACAAGGATATCATGAGGTATGCTCGGGCATTGTTGCACTGTGTGCTTATGTATTAGGCCGAGTAGACCATGAATATGTGGCCGCCTCTCAGTATTCCACGACATCTACATCCACAACAAGGTCTTCCCAGACACTACGACGTGATAGAGTGGTTCTTCAATTTTGTAACCAGCACAGATGCCTCCAACCTCAGGCACAAGCACAGCCACATGAGCATTATGATGATGATCACGTTGACTTGTGATATTTGTATTTTACATTATTGTGTTAAACATGAACTAGCTGATCGAATTATTTTTTGAAACGTTGGATTTATTATCAATTTTATGTGAGATTTCTATTATTGTGATCAAATGTAATTCATTGACTCCGTTTTGTGTCTCATATATGTTTTGTTTTTTAGTGCTCAATATTGACTATAAATAGCAGTTGTTTGATGTTTCTGAGTTGATTGTATTGTACTGAGCAGGTTTATGTGTTTATTTGGTTGAATAAGTTGGTGTGGTAATTATTGGGCATAAGAGCCGCCACTTCGAGTGGCAGCTTTTGTGCTGCAAGAAAAGCTTCGGCTTTTGTACTGTAACAGAAGAGACGCCACTTTGAGTGACGGCTTTTCTTAGCCACGGTTAACCCTATTTTGTGAATTATTTTTAACCCAGCAATATTTTAGGAATTATTTATTTAATTAGCATTATTCCGGGAAAAAACTCTATACTTTTTCGTTTCCTTTCTTTCATAACAATGCCTATTTTGTTTTAAATACTTGGTTTGTCACTAAACGAAATCACACAAAATCCAGATTCGAGAGAACAATGGCCAAAACAAAAACAAAGAGTTGAAAGGACAAAGTTATGGTTTTAGAAGATAAAATTGTATTAATAAACAAACTCACATCTTTATTGTGGCATACGACAGCAATCATGAGAGGAGTCTGCCCTTCTCTATCCACTTCGTCCACTTCTGCTCCCTCCTCAATTAAGAGTTCGCACAACTCAGAGTTCCCTGTGCCTGCTGCACGGTGCAATGGGGTGCACCCAACCTATTAACAATTATAAACATAACTGATCAGCACTAAATGCCAATTCAAAGAGGCAGATAAGTAGTAGTAGTGGTGGTTTTGAAGGCACGAGCCTTGTCTTTTGCATTGATCTTTGCATCATGTGAAATCAGAATTTCAGCTATCCTGAAGTGGCCTTTGCTTGCAGCATAGTGCAGAGCAGTGCGACCGCCATCATTCTTTAAATTCACATTAGCTCCTGTTCAGTGCATCAGAGTGTTTAAATTTGCATGTCCAAAAGTAGATTCAGAGGTGAAGAACATGGCACATATACACACATATGTACTTCACTAGCCATTAGCGACATTCCTCCTACCCCCGATTGAAAATTGGATTTTCATTCTTCAAGACCATAACCAAGGGCATAAGTAGGGGTCATACAAGGCCGAGGCCCACTCCAAATTTGGAAAAGGCTTTGAATCTATATGTAAAAAAAATGTGTACAAATTTATCTCAAAATTATCTTTGTGCCGACGCTCCTGGCTTTACCTAATAGCCTTAACCCACATTTAGATCTTAAACAGAATTAAAATTGAAAGATGAAATGAACATGTATACTAAATAATACAGTATATATCAGAAAACCAAAGCACATAACTCACTAGATCACCCCCATGTAGCCCCAAAAAAGTGCTCTGCGTTTAGTACTGCTTTTAGGATGCTTTCACTTTGACTTGTTTCAATCTAACACCAGACTGAACCATCTTTAGTATAAAAAAAACAGTCAAGTGAAAACATCTTTAGTATAAAAAAACAAAACTCTTTTTGGAATTGAGGTAGTAATATGTGTATGAATATTGTTCTTACAGTTACTTGATTCTTGTATCTTCTACAAAAATAGAAAATAGCCCCGCTACAATGTAAATCTGCTTAGTACGTCATCCAAGCAAATTCAGTATTCACTACTCAGGTAAAAAATAATATGCTCCAAGGTCTTTCTCGAATAAAATTCACATATTGTTGGAAGATAACTAGCAAGACATTTTCTTTTTATACGAAGGTCAAATGAGGATTCAATTAAGAGAAAAAGAAGTAAAAGCAGATAAATCTTTTTCTTCTGACCTCGGCTAAGCAAAATCTCCACAATGTCTATATTCCCACTACTTGCAGCAGAGTGAAGGGGTACCCAACCTTCTTCATCTCCACAGTTTATGCCATTAACTGAAGAGTCAGCCGCAGATAGTATCTTCACAACCTGATTAATCCACACAATGAGGTTGGTCTTAAACAACCAGGGTTAACAATTCAGACAAAAAGCACAAAAACATTCAAAATTCTAGTTTTCCGTTACAAAAAGAATTGGCTTTATGAAAACGAAAAGGTTATCTGAAGACCGCCTAGTATCTGCATTTAACAAACAAAACCCTTCACATCATAGAACTGTTCGCATCCAATCTGTACAAGCTGTATAGCTAACTAAATATAACTCCATTTCTCATACACAGTTGTAACTCTACAGATTATATTTGTAGCCGTAAAGAAAATACAACTGTAATATATTCCGCTTCGACTTCGAAACAAAGATAATAAAAATAATAACTTACTACGGAGCATAATGATGGAAAATGCGGAACTAAAATAAGGGACCTCAGCGTGGGCTGAAGAGACAGCGACGTGAAGAAGAGAGCGGCGATCTTCGTTGCGGAGAGAAAGGGCTTTGACAAGCTGGTCTTCGGAGAGAGATTTGAAAAGCTCGGAATCACCTGATTCAGCGGCCTTGAACAGGTCATCGTCTTTGATTTGTATCGGTTTGGCTGAATCTATTTCCATAGCCATGCCTGCTGACGAGTCAACGAAAGGTTATTGTTGCAGAATTTTGCTTGCGGAGCAGATGTAGTCCCTAATTATCTGAAGAGATGGTTGCCGACTTGCAGGTTTGCCGCTTCCCTCGGTCACTCCCAAATAAATTGATCAAAATTGTCTAATGAAAAAATGCACAAGAATAATTAATAATTAGTGATTGGTCGAAATAATTTAAAATATCAATTATTTTAAAATAATCTTAACTATTAAAAAAAAATCTCAAAATAATCCGGTGACTTATAATTATCCATAAATAACTTATACTACTTTCGTCCCATTTTACGTGTCTCCTTTAGTTTTGGCATAATCTCTAGTTTTGGTATAATTTTTAATAGGGCACAACCTTATTTGCCTCTTTTTTTTCCGCCTAAATAAACTAATAAAGTTGATTGTATCACTGTACTAGACTACTAGTGATAATTTGTGTTCATCGAATAGAGTTTAAGTGGCCGTTTGACAACACTATTTTTCGTCTTATCAGTCTTGTCAGATAACTTTTTCACCAAACACGTAACTTTTGCTTTCGCGGGCTTAAATATGTTATAAGCAGAAAAAATAAGGTTCTAGTGACTTTTCTGACTGTATTGGTTAAAATTACTTAGATGAGAATTTTAACTATTTTTACATATTTTTTTCTTTATTTTATTAATAAAATATATTTTGAAAATATTTTTTTTTCTTTTTTTTTTTTAAATCAGCAGAATCATTTAATGCCGCTAGTTTCGCCGTAAGTTTGTAAATTTCAACTAATATCTAAATCCGTGCAGCCAGACACGGTATCTACGTGAAGAAGAAATATCTAATCCACAACGTACGTAAACGTGTGTTGATCTCACCCACAATCCTACTAACCTATAATAAATCCGAGTATAAATCCTAAGAAACTCAATCAATCTTCCCCTCACATTTAAGAACCGTCTCCGATAACTTCAACCACTTTTCATATCTGTATCAGAAAGCAGCAAAACCATCTTGTCTCTGAAATTCATGGATTCGCGTACCCACAATGAAGGCAGTGGTGGTGCCAAGCCCGGCGCTACGGCGGGCCACCACCCGGCTCCGTCCAAATCCGAGCTGCTGTCCAGCGCGAAGGTGCTAGGGGAAGCGGCCAAAGGGATGTTCGGCAACAACCCGAGCAAGACGGACAAGGCGGAGCTATCCGCCGCCGCCGCGGATCTTCTCAACGCGGCCTCGCAATACGGGAACCTGGATGGGAAGGCGATGGGCAAGTACGTCGAGAAAGCAGAGGATTATCTCCACAAGTACAGCACCTCCCATTCCAACACCGCGGCAGCACCGGCAGTGGCGGAACTAGGGGTGGGCGAGCCGGTGCCGGCGCCACCCCTTGGTCGGAGCACTTAAGGTTTATATATGGTATATTTATTCCGCCGCCCCTGGAGCTTTCATGGGTTTTCAGTGCCGGCGGGACTGGTTTGCTTGAGCTGAAGGAAGACAACGACCTAATTTCGTTTATCTTTTAAAATTCATTTTGTCAAACGGTGACGTTTCCTTGAATGAACAGAAAAAGAGAACAGTAAAATGAAACGACATACTCCGTATAATAAACGACATCCATATAATAAAAAGGACGTGGAGTACATACGGAGTAATTGATAACTGAATGAATTGAAAACGTCAATAATATACGTTGGCTCGTCGCCTCTTTGAATCCGTGCTGAGTGCTCCTTGGGGCTTAGCCGCTTAGGTTAATACGGAGTAATTGGGTTGATGGTGTACTGTATGTATATGCAAATTGAAATTAATTTATTTAATCAGCCTACGGAGTAGCATACCTTTGCATGCTTTTATGCTTTATGATTTATGAATTAGTATTAATGCAATTCTGCTGTAAATCATATATTGTTGTTTAATATATTTATCTATTAGTCGTAATTATTAGTGATTAAACATAAAGGTATGCTACTCCGTAGGCTAATTAGATAAATTAATTTCAATTTGCATATACATACAATATACTCCTATAAAGCTACCATTCACACTGAAGCAATTTTCCAATGATTTTAACTAGAGCAAATTTGTTGTGGATATTATGTGTTAAGTTTTCTAATTTTCCGTATTAAGGATGTTTTCATTTGGACTGTAATTTGTTATCTGGTTTAGTCTAGTCTGAGCTGGTCTGGTCTAAACTGGTTTGATTTGGTGAGGTAATGTCTTGTCTCTTTGTGTTTTTATAACTATTCAAATCTTATCTGTTCTGGTCTGGTCTGATCTGGAATTGAAAATAATCTAAGTAAAAACATCCTAATTATATTTGCTTTCAGATGAAAACATTGAACTTTATAATACTTTCAATTTAGACAATCAGACCTATTTTTTGTATATATTTTCAGCACCCTCTTGAAAAAAGTTCTGGTTCCGCCACTGAGCACCGGGCCACCACTCTCCCGCGGCCGGACAAGGGCACTCGTCGGGGAGTTCCGGCGGTGGGTACGGGGAGCATATAAAGATGGCGGAAGGGATGTTCAATAAGAACTCAAGTCATGAATCTTCTCCCAGCCCAACCACCACCACCGGCCACTCTGAAAATAAATACGGCGAATATGCCAAGATGGCCGGAGATTTCTTGAAGAAACATTGATTCTGTATTTTATTACTCTCTTGTATTACATCTACGAAGTTGAAGCTCTGTTTAGGTTGTAATTGATGTTTTCATTGTAATATGGTTTATTTCCTAATTTATCTGTTGTGATGTCTATCTATATCCAATATGATCCTGGTTTTTCATTCAAATCTCATGTAAATGACTGTTCTTCCTTGGGCAGTTGGGCTAACTTAGACACTGAACAGACTTTCATATTTGCTTTTATGATTATGTTTGTTTGTTGCATTTAGCATTTTGCTGTTGTTGATTTGTATGCTGTGTTTGTCTACTACCCTTTTATGGTTTGGTTTCACTGTCATTGTTTCTGTTCCATGTGTTTCACATTATCAGTCAACTAGTGGATGTCTTTCTATTTTTGGGAAATTTTGAAGCCTTCATACCTTTTAAAACAAAAACATTCCAGCCTTACTCCCAAAAAGATCACAGCTTTTAAAAGTATTTAAGTAATTTTTGAACTTTCTTTGATTCAACCATAATGCCAAATTCATACTTGACAGAGTTTAGTAGATTGTATGTAATTCATTCTTATTTCAATGGTACAATTACTCCCTTACTCTCATAGGAAGTTTAATTTCAATGCTTCTTCCAGGCAAAATAGAAGAACAATAGCCCACACATTTGCACTTGCTTGTCTTTTGGCACATAACCTTTTGATTGTACATATTGACAAGATTTTTCAGATTTGTTTATTGTTCAGAAGCACCAGAACATTGATGGAGCTCTGCCAGTCTCTCTGTACTTTTTCGCCTTCACTCTCACATTATGCTCCTCTTTTTCTTTCTGCTTCTTTGCCAGATCTTTAGTATCTTTCGAAATTTTTTCAATCTTCTGAATCTCACTGCGGTGTTTTTCCTTGGCTTTTTTATTTTGTGCTTCCAACTTTGCCTGCAATATTTGTGTAGCATGTTCTAAGTCTCCAAAAGAATCTTAAGGTTGAACACATTTACTGATCTTGATTGCAAAAATATAAAATGCAAACCTCAGTTTCCTTTAACTTTTTGTTTTCTTTTTCCTCCTTTGTACGCTTCCATTTTTCGATTGCTGAAGTTTGACCTTCAAACCTGATGAAACTTATCGTCTTATTAGTGTAAGAAAGGTAGCACACTTGCACATAACAATATTAAAACCCGGGGTTCCATTTTAAAAAGGTCTTTCTACAAGCAAATTAGCTATAAATGATATACGGAGTACTCAGTATGTTTGTTTGTAGTCTTATATTAAATTGTTCAGACTAATATTGAATATTTGAGTGCTTTTTTGAGTCTTAGCTAGACTAAATTGTTCATTTGAGCTTAATTGGCTCTGATACCATTTGGGAACTTTTTAGATTGACAACATAGTGTATTGGTCTTAAATATTAAGATCTGTTTGGAGTTTCTCGTACCATCGATTAATCTTTTCCATCTCTTTTTGTTCCCATACGTCTGCCTTGTTGCTTCCAAGTACAACATTTGGTTGAATTATTGGCGCTTTTGGGATGGTTGGTTGAGACGGAGGTTGACTTTGTGGATGAGTCTGCCTCAAACTCTCTTGTTTCCCACCAGGTGTAGGAACAAGAGGCTGAGGTCTGGCTGTCAGAATCCTTTGAAAGGAACGGGAAGCGGCTGAACCTTCATTACCTTTTTTGGGTCCATGGCTTAAGCTTGGAATTGGTGTCTTCTTAGTGGATGTAGACGGAGATGGTGTTTTATCTACAAAGTCAGCTCCTGTTGTTGACCTTATTGAAATGTTTCTGTTGGGTTCCTCACCTCTCCTCTCCTCATCATCCCTATGGGAGCGTTCGTGTGATTGTATGGCGTATGCAGAAGCGGCAGCGGCAACAGCCAAACGAGCTTCCTCTTCCTCCCCCCGATTCATCATGTCTCTTGTAAGCCTGCCTCAGCTATCTGCGAAACACAGCTCTAAAATGTCATTTGTGCATCTCTATATACGTTACTACAACTCCAGGAGCAAATTTTTGTATCTTAACCGGCATTGATACATGCCATTGATAAGCATCAACTTCTAGAGGTTCTATATAACCTTTGAAGGATTTATATTTTTTAGATGTAATTCTCTTTCTGCCTTGTACCTCTTTTTCAGGTGTTGAGATAAAGTAACAAAAAGAATAATATAAAAAAGTAATGATAATTATATTACTAAAATAACAATTACGGTTATGATTATTATTATTACTATTGATATCATTATTCCAATACATTTTTGTTGAGGTGGATCATATCATTCAGTTCACAGAAAATAACATAACTATACTAGTATAGTTAAGCACTAATGTATAAACATTGTGCATGGTAATAGATTAATGTTGTAACCTTAGTTGAATATGATTGTTACCTAGTATGATCAGCGCCTTTGTGGAGATTTACAAAGATGAGATGATGGTGAGTAATCTCTATGAAGGGTGGGAGTTAAATAAGGGAGGGAGGAGATATACTGTTTTAGGGTTACATGATAATGATGATAGGGTATGGCTTGAAAGAGGAGCCAAGTAAAGTCAGAAGCCTTTAGATGCAAGGCCTGGTTTTGGATATTAAAGAACCAAAGCAAAAACATCCCTTTCTTATTTTATTCCATTAGTAATGCTAATTCTTGTGAGGGGGAATATCTGTTTAGCTGTACAAGCTTGTACCTTTCCTCCACAAGTTGCCTTTTGTTGCCCATGTATCAAATCCTCAAGTCTTGATTTGCTTTTGCCTTATTCTTAAAGTTAAATGGGAAATTTACCCAAATAAGACTAAATAACAATAAAATTGCAAAAATAGGAGTCCCAATTAAACATGTGTCGCGTAGGACTAAAAAGAAACCAAACTTCCAAAAATAACCTCCAGCCACGCAAAGAGAATCGAAGCTACCGTTCCCACTTTCCACTTAGAAACTGACACGGAACTCGAGCGCGCCGAAAATTGTTTTCCAAAGCATCGAGGTATTCAAAATTAAACAAAGAGATATAAATGCAAAGAGCAATCTACTAGCTCGCGAAAAACTCTTCCGACGACGAAGTGGAACTAGAGCATAGACAACGTTTAGTTCTGTTCGAAGGTTGAACGAAAATGGAAGCCTCTGATTTCCAAAATGACGACGAAAAGGAGGACTCTGATTTCGAATTGGACACGCGGAGTTCACTAGAGATCAGAATCAATTCCAAAACGGTATGTATGAGTAGAAGATTTAATATTCGTAAAAGCATTTGAATGCCATATATATTCCATGATATCTCCTTGTTTCATTTAATCGGATTGACATTCAGTGTATTATATATGGATTTCATAAAATGCAAGTTCACTAATCATTCATGAATACAAATGCTAGATATCCGAATTTGTCATATAGATTTATTAGGTTAATGTTATATTGATAAGTGAATTCCACTTTACTGGATTATATGATGGAATGCGAATGCCATAAGTAAATGTGTTTGGAAGATAGATTTTGTTAGGTTGATGTCAGATAGAGAAGTATGGAATCTGATGTGAGCATTGTGTAGTGAATCATGACATTTGAGATTGTGCAAGTGATGTGTACATGGCATATTGGTGTGATACTTTTTTTTTGCATAAAATGTACTTGGATTAGAAGTGAATGCCACTTGTCTGGATTATATGATGGAATGCGAATGCCATAAGTAAATGTGTTAGGAAGATAGATTTTGTTAGGTTGATGTTAGATAGAGAAGTATGAAATCTGATGTGAGCATTGTGTAGTGAATCATGACATTTGAGATTGTGCAAGTGATGTGTACATGGCATATTGGTGTGCTATTTTTGATTTTATTTTGCATAAAACGTACTTGGATTATAAGTGAATGCCACTTTCCTGGATTATATGATGGAATGCGAATGCCATAAGTAAATGTGTTTGGAAGATAGATTTTGTTAGGTTGATGTTAGATAGAGAAGTATGGAATCTGATGTGAGCATTGTGTAGTGAATCATGACATTTGAGATTGTCAAGTGATGTGTACATGGCATATTGGTGTGATACTTTTTTTTTTTTTTTTGCATAAAATGTACTTGGATTATAAGTGAATGCAACTTGCATGGATTATATATATGATATAATACAAATGCCATAGGTAAATGTATTTGAAAGATAGATTTTGTTAGCTTGCTGTTAGATAGAGAAGTCAAGAATCTGATGTGAACATTTTGTTGTCAATTTGGAAGTTATATGAAAGCCAGTAGGATGCTATGGAACATTTGTATTTTTTTAAGTAAAAAAATGACATATTGATGGCATTCTATAGTACTTTTTAAGTTTTTTTTTTAGTTTTCACAACTCTGTATTAATGATAAATTAATAGACAATGACAAGGTACTTCAAGAGGAATATGCTGGCTAAACTGGATGACATGCGTGTCAATTCATTCTGCAACCTTCTTAAAGTCATGGAAAGAGTAAGGCAAATTTTAAACCAAGAGGAAATAGCTGATTTCAGAACAACTGTGTTTGGGTGGCTGATTGATTTTGATAATATCAGTTACGTTAGTGGACAATTGCAGCTTGCCTTTGTAGCTAACTATGTCAGATATGTCAATGGGTTGGTTGACCAGAACGCAATGCGATTTCATATAAAGAAAAGTGTAGTAAGCTTCACAAAACAGGATCTAGCAATAGTTACTGGTCTGAAATTGAGTGGGGTGAAGCCAGTTATGTCAGAAAAACCAACTGGAGATATCTGGACACGATATCTTGGAGGAAAGACATTAGTGACAAGAAATGATATTCTAAAGGTGCTAAATAAATACAAAAGCACTAATGAAGGGACAATGAGGTATGATGGTGTCAAGTTAGCACTCCTGTATGTGCTTTCACATGGGTTCTTAGGAAATCAAACAGCTAGGCCAATGGAAGCTTACTACTTGAATCTGGTTGATAATTTGGAGGACTTTAAAGCTTACCCATGGGGAGAGGTTGTGTGGAATGAGTTGCGAAGTTATATGAAACAAAGCTGTGAAGCATTGGAAAACTGCACAGGTACAAGAGTTACATTCCCTGGGTGCATGATTGCATTACAAGTGTGGGCATTTGAAACCTTTCCAAGTCTGTCAAAAGCCGGTTTATGCAAAGTCATAGAAGGAAGAGAAGATATAATGCCAAGGACACTTAAGTGGGCGTTCCATAAGAAACCATCATTGGAAGTTTTTTGTGAGCTTATCTTCTACAATGAGAAGGTATGTCAATTTACGGTATATAATTATTAAATTTTATTTGAAAATACATATCTTATTAACCACTTTTTTGGCAGTTTGAATGGACAGAAATTGTTCCAATGGAACAGGAGCTTGCACTGATCCAAGAAGCAAACATAGGAGATGGACAGAATTTGCGTAATGATAACATATATGGTGGTAGAGTGGAGACTGAGGAAGGTGTGCAAAGAAAGAATGGAAATGGTGTTCCAAAGGCACAAAAAACAGTACAAAGAGGACGAAAAAAGAAGCCGAAAAGGCTAACAAAAACAATGGAAAGTGGGAGAGGAAATAAAGAAATTGCTGAGCAAGGAACTTCTAAAAAAAGAAAGAAAGGTGCAAAAGAAAAGGACAGTGATGAAGATAGTGATTATAAGGGAGAGGAAACTGAGGACAACATGGATGACAGTGATGTTGAAGCAGGAGGGAATAAAATGATCAGAGCAATGAGGAAGCAAATGTCAAGAACTGCAAAAGTAATGAACGATGTGAAAGAAATGAAGAAAGTTCAGAAGAAGCAAGCAGTGATGTTAGCTAAAATCTTTCGGATTGTGAATGATCTGTCAGCATATGTAGTGAATAAGCAAGAAGGAGGAATGCCAAGACACATGGAGAATGTGGTAGAAGAAGAAAATATACCACAAAAAGATGAGAGGGAGGAGGAATGCCAGAAAGATGAGGGAAATGACAAAAGCACAGAAAACATTGAGAAGGAGAAGAAGACTGAAAATAGCGAAGATGAAAAGAGTGAGACAGAAAAAATGAATGCAAGTGAGGAGCTAAATGCAGGGGGGAATGTTGATGAGATAGGGAGCGACATGCCTAATTTTAACATATTTGGATTTGAATCTCAAAAAGAAAGTGAAGAAGGAAATCAAGAAAAGCTGAGGCCTGAAAATGATATAGAAGATGACACTGAGATGGAAGAGCATGGAGAAGAAAATGAAACAGAAGACTGCAAAAAGGAAGAAGAGAAGATAGGAGAAAAAGAACAAGAGGCAAGCACTGAGGTAGAAGAGCAGAGGGAAGAAATCCAGACAGAAGTCAACAATCAGGAAGGACAAAAAGGAGTAGTGAATGATGAGAAGCAAATGACAAATGATGCAACAAGCTATGATATGTGGGGAATGGGATCTCAAGAAAATTCACAGTTTGTGAAAGAGCTGTGCAACAGTGTGGATCTAATTGAAAAAGAGGCATTACTGAGAAAGTCTGAAGGAAAACCCCCTACAAACATTCCTACTGTGGTAAAATACTAATTATTTTTTAAATATTAAAATTTATTCATTTAAATGTATAATAACTTGTCCAAATTTAACAGTTGAGGGAAAAGAGAATTGCTAAATCACCCACAAGGTACACACCGGCAGGACAAACCGCGGATGCTAAAAGGAGAAGGAAGGAAAAGGCAAAGAAAAGAACACACGAAGAATTTTTGCCGCCTTCAAGAAAAATTTATGGCCCATTCTCTGAAGACCCCACTGACACACCACCTGCAGATCAAATGCAGCGACTGGCAAACTTTTTAAGCATTGGAATGCTAAAATATAGAAAGAAGGCTGAAAAAGACAGAAGATATAGGGCTGATGAAGAAAATATGCATGGCATTCCGATGTTGCTGGATATAATGAAAATTGAGTCAAAAACTTGGCTATACAACCTGTATTCCAATGAGCAGTGGCTAAATGACCAGGTATAAGTGCATTTCAATTTGTAGTAACACATAGAATGCCAGATATATAACTACCAGAATGGCAAAAGGAACATAATTGACAGAAACATAAATAACTTAATCTAAGATGAGAAAAAATTATTGGTGGATTCATAGAAATGGTTAACCTAAAGACATAAGTTCTAAGTAAACGAAATTATTTAAATATTTGATGTCCTTATAGTTACTAAGTACTTGCAACCTAGAGAAAAATAATACCAAAATTTGGAGAAAATGTCATTTTTATTATGTTTGATGTTAATAAGTGTATGCATGTATATAAATATGAATAATATTCTGATTTATGGATATTGAATTATATTATACAGCATATGGAAGTAGGAATGTACTATTTGAGTGTCAAAAGGCTTCAATACAAACTCAAACAACAGTATGCCACAAACAGAGCGTTCTTTATACAAATACTAAGGCGTGAACATGAGAAAATTCTGAAGGGTCAAGGAACTGTTCACGAAGCTGCAGATGATGATGAGATTATGCACAGTGTGCAAGGAAGTACATCAAAGTTTGCCCTACACTGGTGTGATTGCCAATTTGTGTACTTCCCTTTAAACACTGGTCAACATTGGGTGTTACTTGTGCTGGACATCAAGAACAGAAAGGTTAGAGTTTACAACTCTAGTTCTCGAAGGGGAGATTCACTGAAAGATATCCGACCATTCATCCCATGCATCAAAGTCTTGCTTCCTAAAATAATGGACTACTACAATGTGCATGCTAATTCTGGAGAGGAGCCAATGGGAGGGAAAGAATTACAAATAGAAGCTGTAGAAAGCTGCCCACAACAGACTAACGCGTAAGAAATGCAAATTAAAATATGTTTTGTGCAATATTAAATGGGTGATTATTCAATGTGTGATTAAATATAGAATTCTATTTGCTTACAGGGGGGACTGTGGAATGTTTGTACTCAAGATTGCTGAATTCCTAATCATGGATATGGAGCTTGATGGAATAGATGCTGATGAAATGCCAATGTTTAGGCAAAAAATGGCGACAGAGCTTGTTATGTATAGTGAAAAGAGAATGAGTGAGGCTAAAGGAGTGCAGATGCCAAAGTTTATAAGGGAATAATGATACAATGACAAGATGTGTTTCTGCATATGTTGCAAGACATGTGTCATTCAGACAATGTATGGTTTTATGTCATAATGTTCGTTTTTTTGTGAAGTCAATTTGGAACTATGTGTAATATGCTTAAACTTTGATTCATGTGACTGTTTTGTGTTGGATAATTCAGATTAAATGTGATTGTGTTTTCTATTTCAATAGAATGATAAGTGTTCTTTGATAATAAGATATATGCAGGGAAATAGGGGAAAATATGGCATTACAAACTACAAAATGCCATTTTATATATTAGAGTTTGGCAAACTTATGTATACTTCAGTTACATTTGTAGACGTAATGTATATATCTGTTTCCTATTCCAATTCAATGATAAAGGCTCTTTTATTAAAATAAGTGTGCATTGAAAGAGGTCAAAAGATGACATTACATACAACTAAATGCCATTTTATATATTACGATTTTGCTAAATGGTGTTGAATGTGTGAAACAAATAGTTTTATCATTTTAAAGTACTAATTTGATATATTCATGCCTTTTACTTAATGACATAAGTAGGATAGCTAAGTGAATAGTTTGCATCAGTAGAAAAGATGATGTAAATAGAATATATAATAACAAACTAGAATTAAGATGATGGAGAATAACAATATAAATAAAATATTAATCTGGATTAACTTTATACAAATATTAAAGGAATATAGAATTTAAAAAGCTACATATACATTCTGATGATGTATAACCAAAGTTGAGTAAGAACTAGGAAAAGTGTAAATGCAAAGCAAATGGCATAAATGTGCTACATAACAAAAAATGAATGTATAGAAAGCGAATGATATACATCATCAAAAAACGTGCAAGAACAAAGATGTATAGAAAACAAATGACATATCACTTCGCTTTAAAAAGCAGAATAGTGTTCAATACTAAACAGTGTAGAGTACAACTTATTAAGTGTAAAAAAATTACAGGATGTATCTTGTCCAAAGCTGGGAAAACAAGTGTAAAACTATCAATTCTTGGCCATCGGAATAGCATTAGAGCAAGTCTTCTTATTATGGCCAACAACATTGCAACGAGAACACTTTCGGTGCTTTGAACCACGATATTCTCCTATTGATGGAATTCTTGACTTTTTAGGACGCCCAGGTGGACGCTTCAAACAGCTAGGAGGCTTGCAACGAACACTTGAAATATGAGAAGGAATGACCCAATCTTCAGAATCACCAATAGGGTGCATTATACCACTCCAAGTTGCCAACAACATATCACATGTGTAATAAGGAGATATATAATTGTAACATGATAAGCCCGGACGAGAACCAATTGCAGCAACAGCATGCACACAAACAAAATGGTCCAATTGAAATTGCCCACAGCTACAACTTTTGGAATTAAGATTCACAACAAAGCATCTACACTTTCTATCAATAACCTCAAACTCGTACGCACAAGATGGCTTCACCTAAAAAAAAATAAAAACTTTTATAAAAAACCAGATAAAAAAATGGAGTTACATACAAAGAGATAAGAGGATATGTAGTAGGAGTACAGACGTGGCATTTGGTATTCAAAGATGGAAATCCAAAGCGTAAAATGCCAAAAACAGTGCATGGCAGAATACTATACTAAAACAGATAAAAAAATATGGAATTACAAACAAAGAGATAAGAAGATATGTAGCGGGAGTAAAATAGTGGCAAATGATTTTCATAGATGGAAATCCAAAACGTAAAATGCCAAAAAACGTGCCTGGCAGAATACTATACTAAACAAGGCAATTAAATTGAAAAAGCACAACAGAGAACGAGATGAAATACCTTCATGCACCTTGATTCCAATTGTAAAGCAACAAGAACCTTTTCATTTTTTTCAGACAATATGGTATGTGTAGATTCGGCTTTTTCCCTTCGTTCGGTAAACCATTCTTGCATTCTTTCACGCAAGAAATCAATAAGTTTGGACACACAGTATTCTCGTGCACAAACATTAACGCTGTTCAATGACTCAGCGCAATTTGAGGTCATGACATTAAATCGACTTGGTCCAGCCAAACATTTTGCCCATTTCTGGCCTCCAATTTTTTCAAGCCATGCACGCATCCTAACATCTTCAGCATCTAACAATGATAAATACTGTTCATACTCCTTCACAGTTGAGGCCATATATGCAGCTCGAAACTTCCAACCCAAATCTTTAGAAGAGCCTCTAAATTTTGAAATCATGTTGCGCCGGAGGTGCTCAACACAGAATCCATGGCTGGCATGTGGAAAGACTTTACGGGCAGCACTAAGAATACCCTTGTGCCTATCAGATATAATATACATATCATCGCGATATTGAATACAAGCAGACACCTTAGATAAGAACCAATGCCATGATGCTTTACTTTCCGAGTCACAAATAGCAAATGCAATAGGAACAATTTGATTGTTTGCATCTTGTGCACAAGCTGTCAACAATGTCCCTTTATAATAAGCTTTCAAGAATGATCCATCAACAATAAGAACAGGCCTACAATGCTGCCACGCATTTATCCAAGGAGACAAGGAAATGAAAAAATATTCAAAAACATCACCATCCCCTATAGTGAGAGTAATCTTAGACTCTGGATTAGTCTTATCAAGCATGTATCCAATAGAAGGCAACATTTGGTAGGAATCAGCATCAGAACCAAATTGCATTTCCATTGCTTGTTTACGGGCTTTCCATGACTTCTTATATGACATGGAAATTCCATATTCCATGCTCATATCAGCCCTGATTTGTTTCGGTTTGTATGGGACTGTAGAAGCGTCCAAAAACTTATGAGCAACTAATTTTGCAATGACAGAAGACGTAGCTTGTCTATGTTTCCCTTGCCTAAAATCAATGGAGCAAACATGAACAGGATCAAACCTGAATAGGAGCAAATGAACAATAACCATTGTTAAGATACAAGACATAACATGGCATTTTATAATTAAAAAACATAAACCAAATGCCATCATAACTGATTGCAGGGAAATAAAATTATATAAATGTGCAGATAAGGTAAATTAAAAGATTATTTGTGTAACTAACAATAATGAAACACAAAAGAAAAGCATAACAAAAGTCAAATGCAAAAAAACCAAAAAGAAAAATGAAGTTATAAAAGAAGCAATGTAAAAGATGACTAAAATAAAAGAGATAGAAAACAGTAAAGGATAGAAGAAGTCACCTGCGGATTTGAAACATTTCAACGCCATCTAATTTCACGGCACGAACACTCCATTTACAATTTTTGGCCACACAAATAACATGTAAACAGATTTTCCTTGAGGTTAGAGTTCTGTATTGAAAACCATTAGTAATGGCATACATCTGCAAATGGTATTTCAGCTCTCTCTTATTCAGGTATATGGCATGAAGAACAATGCAAGTTGGATGATGGTGAGTGATGATTTCTACATTATGGAAGTTATACTGAGGTTGAGGTGAGAGTGGGAGAGGGCTATCTGACAAAGAATCACTGTCTTCCAAATCTGAGGTGCTTGCGTTGTTCATGGTTTCTATCATATCAATGTCAGATGTGCAAGAGATAGGGTTTGATGTGCCAGAAACAGTATGTTGAGCATCACCCAAATCAAACTCAGAATCCTTATAAAATTGCATGCCATGAGAAAGGTTTTGAATAGAAGGAGTATTAGCAGAAAAGTGTGACTGTTCAGATGGCTTAGGTAATTGTATAGGCTGAATGGTAAAAGCAGGTCTAGGGAAAAACTCTACACATAAAGGATACTTATGAGAAGCAGGTTGCACACACTTAAGCTGAAGGTAAAATCTGAAAGTCAACTCATCATTAACAATAACAGGGGGTGGACAACTTTCAACCAAGTAGGACAACTTAAAAAGATGATCCGGTTTATACTGAAGAATGACCGGAGTGAACATCTGAATGAATGATGAATACGTTGCTAGATAATGAACATGAACAAAACAAGTGTCTGTATGGGTGAATGTAAGGGCAGAATTCCAAGTACCATTCAACTTCAACATAATAAGTATCTCTGAATCCATGTTACCAGTAAAGTATCTACAATGAAAAGGGAAAACAACAATAAGTGTACTAAGCAACAATGTGTCAGAAAAGGACAATTAATGACAGAAAATAGCAAACAAATTCAGAAAATTTGGAAATCAATAAAGATATAATTGTAATTGTAGCAAAAATGAAAGTATTTCACAATTACATAGCAATCTGACAGTTCAAAACAAAAAATTACAAATTAGCAGTTATGATCAAGAGCAAAACAAAAAGAATTGAATAAGCATAACACTTAAAACATGAAGAAAAGCACGAATGATAGTGCAACAATTAAGCGTCACAGAGATCAACATAAGAACAAATATACAGAAATATAGAATGACCTACATGTGTAGTTGAAAACAAAGCAGATAATAAACACGTACAAAAGGTAATGTATAAATAAAGAGAGATTAATGTGCAATCATAACTAAAATATCAAGTTACAAATTCAAAAACAATATGAAGAATTTAGTCCATGAACATAGCGTTGAAAAATTAGATGAAGATGAACGTTTGAAAAAGGACGAATTGATTAACTCGTACCAGCAAAATAGTTGACGAACCTCACGAACAAGAGTAAGATGGATGAATTTCGTCGTTCTTGGATTCAATCCAACACAACAACTACGACTTGCGGAGTGATTCTGAAGACCATCATGAACTGCGAAGAATGAAGAAGAGACTTGCGAGCCGGAAGAGAATCGATTTCTAGCAACTAAAAAAACGGAAGGTAGTTGGCGGTGGAATTGCGTGGCAGGCTGGCAGGTTTCTAAAATTTTAATTGAGGGTAATTAAGACAATTGACAACTACACGGAAATAGGAATAGGAGTAAATGACTCCTAAATTGGGAATATTTTATTAGCAGTCCTATTATTGATTTTAGGAAGTTTTGAACTCCTATTTGGGGCTATTTTCCCAAGTTAAATACTAGTACATTTCTACACACAATCTTAAGAGGGTTGTCCTCAATCTGTTCGGGTACGCTAAATATCAACTTAATTGTAATTGTAATAGTTTGAAATTTCCACAATAAAATCTTCACATTTAAGAAAAAATATTGTTTTTAGCAGGGACGGATCTACATTGAGGGGTAGGGGGGCCATTGCCCCTCCCAGTTTTTATACTTTTTAATAGTATTAGTATCCAATATAAAATAATCAGAAAAGTTGGGACCAAAATAACCTGATAGAAGCCTCTATTTGAGATGTTTTTGTGTAGAACTTTTTTATCAAATTTTGTGAGCATATTTGTCATGAAGAGTAGATTATTTCAAACAAATTTTAGCTTAAAATTGAACCAAGAAGTCAATTAAAAAATTATAGAAAAACATTGTGTTGTTTTATATATATTTTGACTCATTGTTTTTTAATAATTTGTTTAATTGACTTCCTGATTGAATTTTAAACTGAAATTTGATGTAAATAATCTACACATCATGGATAACATTCTCAAAAAAATTCTTCAAAAAAATCTGGTTGGTTCTTTTTGTTGCTTCTTTGCCCCCCCTATGACTAAGTTCTGGCTCTGTCCCTGGTTTTTAGTCTAAGCGTTTTGCATCCTTACACATTTAGCCTCTCAATTACGTAGAATTCATGTAGTTATGTACGGAGTAATAGTCCGTCTCTCTCAATTGAATTTTGAAGGAGAGGTAATTCAGGGCTGATACAGGCCGGTTCCGGCCTACCATCGGAGGGGCCGATTCCCATTCTTGCACACCATATACCTGCATCCGGGTCGGTCAATAGCCAACCCGAAAAAATCGGGTAGGCCTAGAAAATATAGCAAACCCGACCCAACCCGCCCGATGTGCAGCCCTAATCCGGGACTGACCCCAAACCAGTTTTGATTCCTGTTCTGGAACAACTATTAACTTCTTGTTAACTGATAACTGGTTCAGGACTTCACACACAAGAATCCGAGTCTTGACTTGCTTGGGTCAATTCTAAGTAGCAGTACTAGCCCGGTTACAATTCAGTCAATTTTGGTTTGGTCATTTTGCCAACCAGGTCATGTCCAAGAACTGGAATCGAGTCCATCCACATCCATTCACGCTTTCTTCTAATCTTTAAAAGAAACACTATTCTTGTCAACGAAAAACTATTCGAGTGATCAATCTGTCCAATATATACAGAGTACGGAGTATTAATTAAAAGCTTTTACCTTTGTGATATCTGTGTTGAAATGGATCAATTATCAATAGATTGTGCGAATAGGACGACAATGTTTTCACAATCTAACAATGCTTACTCTAGATTGGCGTACGTGTCATTTTATTAAAGGTCTTAGTTTCCACAAATGACAGGAGTTTATACTTGAAGAAATGCATTAAAAAAATCAAGAATGAGTTTATTCAATTATAAGAAACTGATTTACTAATTACACAAATGTAGCAAATATTGGGCATTCCAAGACGTTCAGGCTGCTTTTCTGGGAAGACAGGCAAACACAAAAGCTTTAACCATACACGTAAAAAGCTTTAACTTAGATAGCTCATACGAGTAACATATAGCTAGTTTAAGCTAAAAACTAATCAATGTGCAGTGTTTGTATATTTTGTGTCTGAGAATGAGTTTTCAAAACTTTGTTTAACCTAAACTACTATGTCTGAAATCTCAGAAAGTTCCAAAACTTTGTGGATGCCTATGGGATCCACACCTGTCCGGAATGAGTTTCCTTCAATGTACCTGCAAATAAATAAGTAAATAATAGAAGATGTGGAGTTGCTTTAAGCATTAGACATGGATATTTTCTTCTATGTATTTATTTAAAATAATAAGTAGAAAAGATGCCAAAGTTATTAATTGCCATACATTTCTTTCAAGAAAGGATGTTTGTAGAATGCATCAGGAATCCTCCCAGAAAATTGGTTGTGGTCCAGATAACTGAAATAGTAGAGAATGTTCTGAGATTTCCCATCAATTCAAGAACAAACAAATAATTGCCAACTCACCACTACCTATGTAGATTTTTTTAATACGAGATGTAGATCTTTTATAGCATTAAACTAAACAATTTTATGAGATATGGGTTGCACAAGTCTAGAAATATGCACATAAAAATTTCCAGTTCTGATCTCGCTGTTATTTTTAGGTCCCAATGTCCCATTCATACTATTGGTCCTCTGCTTTCATTTTGGGTTGCTCACCTAAGTGAAACACGAAAAAAATCTTATACAAATGCCAATCACCACAATATAAATGTTTCATATTATTATTAAAAAGCAAACTATTTCCCGGTACTCCTCTCAAATAGTCCCCATTGCACCACACTTGACAGTTGAAACGGTTAGTGATGATTCCAAAGTTGGATCATGAATTGATTAAATAAAATAACAGATAGGAGGCACTTACAGATAAGTTAGTTTCGGGATGTGACCAAGGCTGACTGGTATCACACCAGTCATTCTATTGTACGAAAGGTGCCTGTATCCAGCACATCACAATCATCACATGCCCAATATAGAACCATGTGATATAATTTACTTCATTACAAGGACACATGATTATTTGGATAAACATGTATCACTTACAGAATCTCCAAGTTTGTCAAATTCGCAAGTTGAGAAGGAATACCTCCAGTAAGATAATTATTGTTCAAATAACTGCAAGTGTTGTACTCTATGGTAATTAATCCCACAATAAATATAATTATAAGTTATTGTTATTTGATTAGGTAACATGAAAATTAAATCTACTTACAGGTTGCGAAGAGCAGGAAAGCATCCTTCGATGCGAATGAGCTCCCTAATTGTCCCAACCAGACGATTGTTGCCAGCATCCCTGAAATTAGTAGTAGATCAATCTATAAATATGTATAAAACTAAGGGTATGTTTGGATGGAGGGTTTTTAGAGAGATATGGAGGGGCTGGTCTACATTCACATATATTTTATAGATTTCCATAAAATTGAAAAATCAAAGTAATATCCTGTTGATATGATTTCAAACACCTTTTATTAGTTTTCAGAAACATTTTAGTCGTATTAGTCAAGAGAAAGGCTAATTCATCCAAAGCCTTCCTGTGAACCCCTCCAAACCCCTCCATTTATGATCCTAAATGCTGCACGCTCTAAGAACAAAAAAGAAATCCGGGTAAGGTCTTACAAGTGTCGAAGATTTTGTAAAGTTCCTAACTCAGGCGGGATTCGTCCAGTGAAATGATTTTCATGGAGATGAAGATAACGGAGCTCGGGAAGATTTGCAAGCTCCTTAGGGATTTCTCCTTTAAAGTTATTGAAGCCCAGGTAACTAAGAAGATATGTCAAACATTCAGATATTAGTTTATTACATCAAACTTGAAAATAGATATAGAAGCTTAAGAGTTAAAGGAAATAACTTACAGGTGTGTTAACTGCTTTAGTTCCCCAATTTCAGGGGGGATGACATCTTGAAACTTATTCCACCTTAAGTTACTGAAAGATGAGGAAAACAAGGAGGAAATGAGAGAAAGAGGAATAAATAAATAAATGGATGATTTAATCACTATGCAATGTAAACTTGAAGATGTGGAGGACACTAGGAGACCAAATAAAACAGGTCAGCATAGTTTAGTTCTCTGACTCCACGAAAGTTAATGATAAAGTTGTGGTCTTTCCCACAATCCCACCACTCCCCCCAAAAGAAAAAAAAAACATTTAATACCATCTAACAAACTAGGGAACAAACATGTTCAACTTGTGGGTATACTAACATGGATGCATACTCTAATGAATTGTTGGGCATTATGCTCAAGAGGATTTCAGATGGGAAGGGATGGAAGGTATTGTTTTTATACTTTTACATAACTACATGTCTACATATAGTTTATGAATTATGATGACAAAAAAAATTACTTAGACTGAAAACAATGTCACGTTATAGTACTGGTTTCTTAAAATGAAAATACCCACTCTCCTACCTTTTAATTTTGAAACAATATCCAAATCCTAGCACCCGAAAATATCCAAAAGAATGCATGGTAATAGTCTTACAGTATTTTAAGATGCTTCAAGCGCCCAATTTGAGGGGGTATTGGACCAGTCAGCTTGTTATTATGCAAATCCCTACCATGTCAAAGATAATTTAGGTTAGCAAGATGAAGTGTTGATGGAAAGAGTCATGCACATAACATTTCTAAAATAAAACAAAAATAGTTAAAGGACAAAAAAAAAATTAGCTGCGAGACAAGTTAAAGAAGAAAGGCCAGTTATTCCACACTCCAATGCTCCATATTACAGATGCAACAGGTATGCAGAAAAAATGGGAGCAAGTATGAATTTTGAAGAAATAATCTTACAGTCTAGTAAGATCCAACAAATTCGTTACAGCAGTTGGAAAAAGACCGACAATTGAAACTGCATAGACTTCCCTGCAAATAGTGTAATAAAGTGAAGGTAAAAACAGTGTAAAGCAAAGACCAGAGCAAAGAGTGATGCTTCAATTGACATATGCATATTTACAGTTCAGTAACTACTCTGTAGTCGCCCTGAGTGGAGCAAGTAACCCCAGACCATGGGAGTAAGTCACTGCCCCCACAAGGATCATCTCCCACCCATGCGTACACCACCCTCCAGCCAAGAGAGGCCTTAATCTCATTCAGTGCTTTCACTGCAATCACATAGCAAATTTGATTAGGATTCCATCAAAATGAGCTTGATGATTTCCAACCACGCATAGGCCACCAAGAAACATATACTGACATTCTCCGTACAATTTAGCATACCATGGACATTATCAGTATCAAGAAATGGGTATTGGGTTCGTCCTTAAAGGCTGGAGAAATAGCCTGTAGGTGGCTCACGGTCTGGAATGACTTAAGAAGTCTCCAAGATGTGCCTCATTCAAGCAGACCAATATAGAAGTATGTGTGGCACTTACTTACATCTAGAACTTTGTGTGGGGCTTACCTGATTATTTAATTGCTCATAGTTCAAAATGATAGGAGTAGGCCAAATGTTTGTATTTGATACTTGACCTGTGTGAGATGGCTTATCATAACGCGAAAGTTCCTTAAAGAAAAGCAATAGTACCAACCATAACAGATCATTACATTTCTCAATTTTAATTAGCAATATTTGAATTCTTATTAAATGCCGTACATTTGTTAAAAACTTAATACCACCAACATTCAGAAACTTTGAGTTTGTTTGGTAACACTGGAATTGGAAAAATCGGCTGAATCTGCTGAAATTTTGCAAATTCGGGTTGAAGTAGCTAAATCAATTATGGATAAATTATATGCAAAATATACTTTATTCATCAAATTAAGAAAATATTATATGAAAAATGATTAAAATGGTCCTCAGTAATTCCAGTCAATTCAACCAGAAAAGTAATTGCAACTTTACTTATTTAGATTATTACATAATTAAGCACGCGAAATAAAAAGTTACAGATAAAAAAGTTGGTTAATAAGAACCCGTTTGGTAGCACAAAAATCGGCTGTTTTGGCTGATTCTTCTGAAATTTATGAAGTTCTGGCTGAAGTGGCTGTTTTGGCTGTTTCTGCTGATTTGAGTAAAAATTATTTTTAAAATATATTTTATTAATAAAATAAAGAAAAACTTATATGTAAAAATAGTTAAAATGGTCATCTACAGTAACTTCAGCCAATACAGCCAGAAAAGTAACTTCAACCTTACTTTTTCTGCTTATTACACAATCCAGCGCGCGAAAGTGAAAATTACGTGTTTGGTGAAAAAGTTGGCTGATAAGCCTGATAAGCCGAAAAATGAGGTTACCAAACGGCCTCTAAGAGTGATAGGGTGAAAATAGAGATTAACAAGCGGTCACTTCAAGTTTAGATCTAAGAAATTCATAAATCCCCTCATATAGAAGGGCAATAATTAACAGATTCTATATCGTCACTACACATGAAAGTAACACATGCATTTATAAACAAGAGCATCTAGATATTAAGATTAAATTAATTGTAACAAAAAATCTAGAGTTCAACATTGAGCAAACGTTGACTGAAATGCAACTGAATTCCTCAGAACATAGCTGTTTCATACTTAAAAATAGAGGATATATGTAATTTATACTGAGCGCGAAACTAGAGATCCAGGCGAGGGAGAGTGGCAATTACCGTCCCGCTTGAGGGTTTTACAGTGAACCACAACGTCCAGAAGAGAGGCCAAGAAGAAGATCAGGAAAAGTATGAATGTAAGGAAACGTCGAGTCGCCATTGAAGCGGTAGTCATCAGCTCAACCGCGTCACTCCTTCCAGTTGACCCAGTTTCGGAAAATCACAGAGCATCACACAACATCAGAAATTCCAAATCAGATATCGAAATCGTGAGATCTGGCTGCGTGGTAGAATGGTAGAGAAAACCACGAGTGTCAACTGTCAATGGAGGAACATTTCTCTCAAACAAAAATGCTTTGCATTCATACAAAAATTCAATACTCGTTGGCTTTCACTTGGGTTCTAATTTGAGGAAAGCTGACAATATGATTTTTTTAGTAAAAATAATGGTGATGCTACGCGCACCCCTTAATTGCTACGCGCACCTTTAGCTAGACGATCTTACCCTTCCCATTCGGTATAGTAATTGATCCTCTACCAATTTGTGCCATGATTTTGCTAAGCGCACCCCTCAAAACGACAAAAACCCATTAAATATGCATAATTGTACACGGAGGAGTATCAATGAAATGCATAAACAATTGTTCGTATTCTTAATTCAATTCAAAGATGGTAATATAATACTACCTCCGTTCTCTTTTAGTTGCAACATTGGACTTTTTACACTATTCTCATGTTCTACTTTGACTACATTTTATTAATTGATGTATAATAAATTAAATTTTTAAAAAATATTGTTAAATTCTTCTCATTCTAAATTTTCAAAATATGATTTTTTAATTTTTTTACTAATAAGGAATAAAAGATATTAATGATCAAACTTGTGCATTGGCAAACGTGAAATGTTGATTGTTGCAATTAAAAAGGAACGGAGGAAGTACTAAATTAATTGATTTTTAATTTTAATGGGTCTTATTGTTTTTAAAAATAAAATAAGTTCTAATGTTCCCTAAAACACGAGGGTGACTATCTTTCAAATACACTCAAGGTCCTAATATAATTAATATAAATAAGATTAAATTTTTTAACTATCATCAAACAACTACTAAATAAATATTTGAAACTCATTATTAATAGTTTTTATAAATTTTTACAATCTTCTTATACAATGGAGAATAAATCTGAAAAATATCTAAAAAATAGTACTATTGATTTAGACTTATGCGGTATTCATCTGCCCCATTATCTGTATCTCAGATCTTCCTTTTGATGTGTTTCATTAAGTTTTTTTACAGAGTTTCATTAAGTTTGTCATAAACAATATTCGTTAATATTTTGATGATCACATATATACTTTTTCATTCATCTTTATATTGAATATACTATTATCTATATTCTATTATCATCTAAATATGATATGATAGTGTCTAGAATGTTTTTAGTTTAAATATTTTCGATCTCACATCAGACCAAATCAAAATTCGATAGTTGTATAACACAGATACAAAAGAACACGCGCACCCCACATAAACAAACATCTAACAGGGCAGACTAGTTCTGATTAGACTAGACCAAACTTAAATCAAACAAATAAGATAAGATTATATCAGATTAGACAATAAGATTATTGATGGCATAACAATAAATTAATGTCACCCAACAAATAAATTTCTGTCAGACTAATAAGTACACTTCAAATTGCAATTGTCTTTAATTTATATAAATTAACGGCACCTATATATAATTTAGAATGTTAGTTTAATATTATTTTATTTATCCAAAGTTTTTAATTTAAATAAGTATTATTAATTTTTTGAATTACGACCATATATGTTACGGAGTACATAACTAGATTTAAGACGTTTTCATAAAAAAAAAACTAGATTTAAGACGTGAATGATACTTACGGAGTAGAATGCTTTTAATTGAACTGATTTCGATCCAGATAAATTCAATTAATTAGATCAGATCAAAGTAGACTAGATTTAAAAATTACTATGTAGTAAATATACATTAATCGGCCGTTCAACAGACTTGACCAAATGTTTTTTTTACATATATGATATTGGTGTCATATGAAAGATCATAAAAATTTATTTAATTTGATATAATTTTTATAAAAGTAGCAGCGAAATTGGAAAAGTTATAACATTTTATAAAAAGAAAATTGGCCACATGGCAACAAATTATTGGAGGAGGGTAAATGTCAAATTGTTAGGCTTGGTTCTTGTGAGTGGTGAGCGGTGATCCTACAAGATTTTAAAATTAGAAAATTAAATATCAATAATGAAGGGGGTTTTACGCAGTGGTGCGCCTAGCACATGCATTAGAAGTGACGTGAAGTATGACCAAGGGCAAAATTGTCCAGTGTTGACAAAAATTGGGTGCGCCCAGTTATTTTGGAGGCGCGCGGAGCAGCTACGAAAAATAATCACTCTACATAATTACAGTACTTCTGGAGAATTCATTTTGCCGCTCAAGATTCGAATGCATCTCATCCGCACGATCAAAACAAGATCTACGGCTTTCGACTTTTCCAGTAGTTCATTCCTTCTCATTCCAGGTCATCGCAGTCCACACCATCATCTTCATCGTCGCCTTCTGCGTAGCGGAATTCATATCAGTCGCCAACCTTTCTAAACTTCATCTTCATCCTCTTCATTGATCAACAACTCTAATTCTTCTCCACTCATCGGAACTCAATCCGAGTTCAAAAGCACTGAAGCAACTCCTCTCTCCATTTGGGTTTTAAAATTCAGGTTTCGATTCCGGTTTTAGTTTCCTTGAATCTACTAATATCAGTTCTTGATTAAGATTTTTTTCCATGTTTTCGATCTTCTGAATTTTTCTTTGTCTAAATTCGTTTTTGGTTGCTTGGTTTTCAAAAATGCCTCAACGGTTGCAATTCAGGGCTGAGATGTCGATCCAAGGCCCCGTTCACTACTCTTTCATACAATTGTATTACATTCCTGGACAATCGATTGGTGAAATAAGGTATTGTTTGTTCTTGCTGCTTCAAATTCTATTCAAGCTTCTTATTTATTTATTTTTGTTCTTTGTTTCCTGTTGATATGAACATTTATGGGGTGTAGTTTGATCTATTTATAAATCAGTTGCATATTTCTATATATTTGCATTTAGTACTGAATATGTTCATTGTATTTCAGCCGCTGAATTTTCAGAAGTTACATAGAGGCATTTTTTGAGATTTTCAGAGAAAATGAAAAACTCACTACTATACTTCTTTCATTTTGAGGCTCCTTTGCGTATGCCTCTAATTCAAGATTTAAGTGTTGTTATAAGTCTTAAGAAAGTTTGAAGAAAACTTCGAATTCATATGTACGTGTTAAACCTCTTTAATTGAAGTGACTGAAAACATATATAAACTACTAAATTCTTTGATTTTCTAAGTTTAGTTTAAGAAGAATAGAAATAAAATATACCATCGAGGAGGCATCTCTAACCTGTTCTAAAAAATACTTAACAAATATACCAATATCCCTATAACAAAAGAAAAAATATACGGACAGATATATGACAGAAAGTCAAGCATTTGTCAGCAAATTTATTAAAACAAACTTTCAGTCAATTTACATAACTACATAACCCAATGAAGGTAACACCAAATAAACCAAGCAGCTGTATCAAAATTTTATTACTAATTGTGGCATAATCAGCAACCAAACATCTCTAAAAAAATACCATAGAGGAGGCACCTCTAACCCTTCCTAAAATATACTTAGCAAATGAAGTGAATATTGAGAGTAGCTTTGGTGCAACTTTTAATTTCTTCGGTTTGATTAGCTTTGGCACAACTTTTGACCTAAACAAAGTATTCTTCAAGCAGTCTTGGCAATATATTCTCCTGGAGATGACGTTTTTAATTTTTCATGATTCCTGATTCTTTTTTCCTAAGCCAGACTATACTTTTATTTATTTCCTAGCATTTAAATACTTGATAATATTCTTTAGTGTATAGGAAAATGGGCTGCTTCACATTGCTCTGTAGCTGAACTTGAATATAGTCATCACTTACTAACCTGATTTTGTAGATATACTATTAAGATAATAGATTGAGCCATCTCTTACCTTTGATCAGATTTTGGTTAGCAATGGTGCATTGGTGCTAAAAAAGCATTCTCCAAGCAGTATATGTTCTCCTGCGGATGAAGTTTTCTTGATTCATGATTCTTTTTTTACTAATCCAAACAATACTTTTATTTATGTCATCATCACCTTTTAAGTTCTTGATAAGTTTCTTTAGCATAGAGGAAAATGGACTGCTTCACATTGCTCTATAGCAGTGTAGCTGAGCTTGATAATAGACTAATAGTAATCACTTACTAACCTGAACTGCTCTTTAGCATATTATAATATATTAATATGGTTTTACAATGTTATTAGAATCATTACACTCTAAGAAAGCTTTAAAAAATACTTTTTTGGACAAAAGTGCAATTTGGCCACACATAGAATAGAGTCGAGGGAAGCCAAACTAAAGGCGTTAAGTCGTTAACAATATCATAGCTGATATATTTTAATATGTGGCAATGCAGATATGCCAGTTTGCATAAATAAACCCAGGCATACAGTTTCTGCAAGTGAATTATGAGGAGCACATGCCAGCCTTAATGCACATGTTCTTCTCTTCTTTCGCTTCTATAGAGGATCTGAAGGCTGTGTTTGTAGCTTCAGCTGCACTAATGCCACAGTGAGTTTTCATGTGCTCTGCTCCCCCTTAGATCTCTTATCTTGATGCCTGTGAAGTAATATACCATCTTTGCCACCCTATACCATGTTATTTGAGTTTAGCATAGCTTCTCCATGCCTATTCATCTGTCCTCCAAAGTGCACAACTTAAGAAAATGCAAATGCTGGAGTAATTTCGTTTTAATTCTTTGGGGCAATTTATCTTCCACTAATAAAGGAAAAGAATGGTCAAATTTTAAAAACTACTACTAAAAGACAGGTAAAATGGAAAACAATTTTGGTCATTAAAGATTAAATAGGCCCGGAGAGCGTAAGTTTCACATTACAGGCAAAATAGATAAGATGTATATATTTGTTTTCCACTACCATATATGCACTCTTTATGTATCAGTTTATATTAATGCAAGCAACAAGTTTTTTTATGTTGATGCAATAGATCAACAAAGTGAAAGATTTAATAGCCAAATATGGGACATATACTGGATCTGGCAATGTGGGGCCTGCAAGGGGGATGGAGGAGAAATAGCTTCTGGCACTAGCAAACCAGGATCTCTCCTTCAATTACACTCCGAAACCGGAAGACCAAGCTCAATCACTTTCTGCTCCATCAATACCTGTGGTACCTCAATTCCAATTTCCTTCTTCTCCACTGATCAATCCACTCTCCAAAGGCACCGAGGATAGATCTTTTGTTTTCTCCTCCGGTAGGTGATGATCAGCACTCAGAAGATTGTTTGGACATTGTGTAAATATATATAGATATATCCATCCAGCTGCTACTCTTCTATAAGAGGATTAATTAATATGTAGTTTGGGGCATTGGATTTTTCTAACCAGTGCCTCCTTTGATCCCCTCCATGTAGGAGGGAGCTTAAGGGGGTTTTGGCGGCTATGAACCCCCCTATCAGGGTGGTAGATATTAATGCATTAATTCGTTGTTTCTATTCCCTAAGGTTTTCTCCCTTTTTCCTGTGGAGATTAGCCAGTCGTGCATCGGTGAAATTTACCTATGTATCTGCAACTGCTTTTATAAGTGTAATTAATGTTGCCCAGCTTGGTCTACAAAGACATGATATATATATATATATATATATATATATATATATATATATATATATATATTAATGCAGTAATGCAGTATTTTGAAGTGTATTAATAAATTTCTAAATCTTTTTCAGTCAGTCAAGGTATCCAGGGTTTGAAGTTTTTGGACTCATTTGCTTAAAGCATGAGGAGATGTGTTTAAGTTGGCTTTAACGAATGCACAGGATTTTGATATTCGTTATACACGATATATATGAATATATGATTGGTCATAATCTCATTATTTATTTATGTGTAAATTAGTTATTTGAAATATTTTAATTGGTTCTTATGGATAAGTCACTTACCTGGGTATTATAGAATTTGCCTTCTTTAACTTCACTAAAGTGATATTTTCGTATTGCTGACATTTTTAGAACTAGGGATGCTTTTACCATTAGGGATGCTTTTATTTTTTCGTAATCTCGCCTGTTGAAGTAATAGTCCAGTTTAAGAAAACAGCTACCCATTTTCAATGCACAGATTCATTTATGTCAAATGAGAGTTCTTCATGCAAATTGTAAGTTGTACTTATTTTCTGAGAACAATTTTGAAATACATTGCTAATTTGTTACTATTGTTATGCTATTATAAGGAAAGTTTTGTCATTAATAAATGATATATTATGCATTTCAGACTTTCAGTAGTATACATGAATGAACTATTTATTTGACAATAGAACTATGATTTTCTCTTGAGAAGTTCTAATGTGAATCTATAATTGGTTCGATTTCAAAAAATTCATAGATTTTTGGTTCAAGTGTTGCTGGAGGTCTTAATATTATAATCGTCATTCACAAACATTAAAGATTATGATGATTAGTTTGGTTTTAGGAGACAAAGATATATATGGTAATTAATACAAGGAAGAGTATTTTACATGTGGCAATGAACTTATTCTTTTTCTTGATCATGTTGTACAAGGGGTTCAAACTTAGAAGGAAAGTGATACATGGAAATACATGAGAAGCTTCTAAAGCATGAGATTAGGCTTGGACCAGTTCCGAGCTGGGCCGGGCTCCGGGCCAGTCCAAACCGGGCTTTTTTTGTGGGAGGAAGGCCCGGAACCAGCCCGGGATGTCACCGGGTCCGGGCCGGTCCAAACCGGGCTCGGGCCGGGCCGGTTCACTTTTTTATATATTTTTCTTTTTTCTTTTTGCTTTATATATATATACACACACACACCCGTAGGAAATATTTAAGGCCATTACTTACGTCTTAGGCTTAATGTCTTAAAACTAAAGACACTTTCGTATTCAAATTCAACATCTTATACTAACTCATGGCATAATCTCCTTCATCAAGAGATTAATTCTTAAAAATTTAACACAAGGTTTGAAAAGAGTCACGTTTTTATCATCTATTTTCACAAAATGGGTAGTTATATTTTCAAGAATAGCACTCCATATGTGCTCAAGTCTATCAAGGGTGTTCGGATTTGATTCTTAAATCTGCTTCTGCTTTTTCAGGGAACAGAAGCAGAAGTTGGAGTGTTTAGATGAAACTAACAGAAGTACTTTGATGCTCTAATTTACTCATAAAAGTTGTTTTTAGAAGGTGGAGGAGACCAAAATCTGTAAACTGATTCTGATGATGCTTCTGCTTTAAAAAAGAAGCAGAAGTTTAATCAGTTACAAACACCCCTTAAATGTGATTATGGTGGTCAACCGATCAATAGTGTGTTAGTTATACTTTATACACTAAGAGTTGTATCATAATTTGTTATACGAGGTATTTGTCAATGCATAAGTTGTCGCAACCAACAAATGGGCACAAAATATTTATAATTAACTTATACGTAGTTGTAAGTATAAACATTTACAAAATCTAAGACCATGCATCCCGTGCAACGCACCTGTGTAGAGTCAGGGACAATCTTTAGAGAGAGTTGATGTGTCCTTATGTTGCCCAGTTTTCAGTGAACAATTTTACATCGTTGTCTCAAAAGTAAAGTCGTCTCCGTCTTGATAATAGACTAATATGTGATGGTGACGAAAAACTAGCCCACAAGATGTTGTTTACAAGGGAGTATAAAAAGTATAAAATAATTCGTAATTTTTAATCTTTATTTAATTTTGTTAAAAAAATATATGCATTGGTAGATCTCCATCACAAAATTTCTACATAGTCCAAATAATATATTATCTGCTAAATGCATCTCGTGCGAAGCACGGGTGAAAAATCTAGAAAATTTAGGAATTAAAATATATGATTCATTATCTAATTGAATAATGAATTTGGTAATATAGAATTAATAAAGTAAAATTAATATATTTTATTAGTTTTATTTAAAAGTTAATAAAATAGAATTTGGTAACATTACCTTATCCTCATCCCCGACTGTCGAAGGTGATATTCGACGGTGAACAGGCCGCTTCCCAGGAGATTGCAGCGGAATCGCCGATGGTGAACACGTGGATGATTCATAAAATGTCGTCATTTAAGCAAAATATCAGTTAAGCATAAAATTCATTTCTTCATCTATTACACTTATTGATCAACCTTGCTAAGATGATTCTTAAAGTTCAATGGAGTTTTCAATCTTAAAACAAAGTAGTCATAAATCTGTAAGAATTACGGCAGGCCAAACATATGGAAAACTAATACTTAACACTTTTACACTCTAGAGTCTAGGCAATCTTAATAAATAGGGTGAGGGTGAATGAGTTGATCTGAAGGGAGGATTTACGGGCTTTAGAATTTAGGTGCCTAAAAGTGAATATGGAGTATCATTAGGCAGGGGTGAATGGATATACCTGAATGAATAATTTTATATAATACTCCGTACAAATTATCATTTTTTTTAAAGAATTCGGCTTTATTAATAATCAATAAGTTTTAAGAGTATGGGTCAAAAGACAAAAACAAATCTGACAACCGTTATCTCTCGAACCAGACTCGTAATTAATCGCCGCAACAATAAAATTCGTTTATCCATAATTGGGAAACAAACAGCCAGAAACGATCCCCATATCCAAAATCAACGTCTTACAAACAGGAACAATGAAGAAAAAGCAAATAACAAAACAGGCATAAACAATAAATCTTCTTTAAAACCCTAAATTTGTTTGCACTCCATAGCGGTGGCTCGGGAGGGGGACGCGTCCGTCGCTCATCCACCAGAACCTCAACATCAGCTTCATCTAGATCCAGTTCTTCATCTGCCCCATTCGCCATCCTCTTGTATTTATCCACGAAGCTATCCATGCAAAGTTGTTGCTCTAACCTTCTGCCAGAAACTCCGAACCTGCTCATTGTCGAGATTGAACACCTCGGACAGAATTAAAGCAACCAACAAATGCCTTGCTCGAATCAACCAAGACAGATCCCAAAACGATTAGGTCGATGACCCCAATCCCAAAGCGGTAACAAAAACACGATATGCTATGCCGAGATCAGCAACTAACAGATGCAAAATCCAAACTCGCGCCACGACTGAATGATCGTGGCCGGAAAAAACGCCCCTAGGCAAACCCTAGGAGGCGGCGCTCTAGAGCTCTCGAAGAGCGGCTCTAGGAATAAGAGTTCGGTGGTACGACTTTAGCTTTTAATGTATAAAATTCCGTACATATTATCATTAAAAATAGTAGAATATACTTTAGATATGATTTTTAATAATACAAATTATTTATATAAATAACAAAACCAATATGGAGCCATTTTTTGACATTAAATTCAATCATTTAAGACCTCAAAAATTGACATCAAACAATCAAATAAATGATATTTGAAAATGTGATTAATTATTTGATATTTTGATAAGTTAAATAACTACGGAGTAAACTTTTTATGAAAAAATGTTATATATCACTTTTGATATATAATTAAACAATTGGTATTAAAACGGTTATTAAAACTTTTGATAATTTTATATTATCATAATGAATCATTCTTGCACCGTTTATAAATTTTAAATTGGTGGTTCACCATAATTGCTTTTTATTGATGAAATATGGTGGTCAAGTGGCATTGCTTCCGGCCCTAGTACTACCTAGACGGGCAAATGCACATTCATGACAACAATTTTGAATGAAAAATCAACTTTCATATCAGCAAAGCAGTCAACTTATCATACAAATTGCTAAGGATGTTTTTACTTAGACTATAATTTGCTGGTCTGGTCTGGTCTGAAGTGGTCTGGTATGGTCTGGTGATGTCTGGGCTCTTTGTATTTTTATAACTATACAAGTCTGGCCTGGTCTGGTCTGGGACAAATTACAGTCCAAGTAAAAACATCCTAAGTGTAAATTGATAATTTGGGATGAATCTCCAATGTTACACTATTTTTTGACAATGAATGGAACTATACTTAGATTCACCAACTCTGATAATCTCAAGTTGTCATTTGGTGGTAAAGAGGTTGTTTTATAAGGGGGGCTCCCAAAAAGTATTATTGTAAGTAGATAAATTGTTATTTATGCCACAACCAACTCTTTCTATCTTTGAGCGAGTTTCAATTTTTTTAGATTAACTAAAGACATGACATTGCAAAGTATCATTAATCCCACAACTAAATCTTATGATTTGAGGATTTTTACTTACTGAATTGCACACATAGGTGATGAACTGGAAAGATGAATGATGATTGTGTATATATTAAAATACTCAACAACATTTTTATCAAGCATTCAGAGGATCCAATAGCTAAAATAGTTGAAATCATTTATTTCATTATGACAAATCATGTGCATATTTGAATTTCTTGAGGGATAGAGTTATTCTTACTCCTAAACTGAGTGTTGTAGATTCTATCAATGAGTATATGACAAGCTTGAATTTTAGCAACGTTTGAAGCAAGTACTTAAAATCAGATAGTCTATGTAAATCAGATTTAACATATGATCTTATAGGAGAGTTGCACACTATTGAATTCTTAAATAGTTTCAAACTGTACGACGTGCTAAATCATGAGATGACATTGAGAGTAGGTACTCATGTTATACTTTTGTGTAATGTAAATCACCCCTGGGTTTGTGTAGAAGCTATATAGTTACATCTAATTATATTTTTATCATAATTTTTTATCTTAATTTCACGACATTGAGCATTTAGATAGCAATCTAATGCATTACAATTGTTCTCATTTTTACTCAATGATTAATATTTAATTGATTTGATTATCAGTATATGTGTGTACATTATATGAAATTATTGCTCTTGGAGAAACACGTGAGGAAAGAATAATCAAAAATATAATCTTAGAAAAGTGAAAGTTAAGTGAAAATTATGGATTTGAAGAGAACAATTAATTATATGAGCACAAGTATAATGAAACAATTCACTATTTACAGTATATCACTCTACAAGATTATCATTTATGACATATTTCATTAGAAATAGATTTTTCATCGGATGTCCCGAAGGGACTTTTGTTAGAAATAGATTTTTTTTTTATATAACCCAGTGGTAAACCATCTTTCGATGGGGTAAGAGCTGGGGAACATCTTACCTTTTTATTATAAGAGTCAACATACAAAGTAGGGGGACTAGGCCTAAACCTCCCCAAAGAGAGTTAAATAACATATGGAAATGCAATTGCATCAATTTTGAGAATGTTAAGAAAGCGAGAGGATTTGACATCGACACCAAGGCTTATTTCTTTGGCCGCAAAGTTAACCTTATCATGGATATGGTTAACAATAATATGATTTTGCTGAAGAATCCTTCGAATGCAAGTGATGTTAAAAATTTGATCACAATGCTCAATGCTATGTAGGGTAATGATGTTGTACACTTGTTGGTCCGAGAGCTGGATGTAGGAAAGAGAGATGCATTTGTCTCTACACCAATAAAGAAAATGAAGAATAGCGTCAATAAAAGCCTTGTGTCTAGAGCTATTAAAAAGACGAAGGTGGTGGTGTGTGATTTTCTCCCCTTTGTGGTTTCGGATAAGGAAACCAAAGTTGTGCGTGAGGCCATTGTTGGTGACAGCAATGTTAAGCGTCAAGAGGTTTGCCGGGGGAGGGGACCAAAAAGCAGTCTTCAGTCGTCGGACAACTGTCTTATTGGGGCACTTGAGGATAAAGAGGGAGTTAAGATCCCTTTTGATGTTGTAAATGGCCTCAGAATAATTAGGAGGAATGTCTTCATAAAAACTGGCGTTTCTTAATTTCCAAAGGTTCCAAAGAATGGAAATGTAGCAGTGAAAAGATTTGTGTTTGGTCCAATTAAGAATGTTGTCTTTAAGATTGCCATCCAACCTGTGACCCGAGATATCAAAGTGGGACCAAACTGATTTGTGAGCGGGGCACTGGAGGAAATAGTGATCCAACGAGTCACGGTGGTTGCAATGAGGACACTTAAAAGGACGATTAAAGCCCATGTTTTGGAGCGAGTCTGCATTCACAGTCAAGTTATTAGAAACACGCCAAAGGAAAAATGAGATTTTCTTAGGGATTGGATTTTTCCATAAAACAGCCATGTTATTATTTTTGGAGCGCTTGTGCCTAATCTCATCATAGGCCGATCTCAAGGTAAACACCTCATTAGCCGTCCGATTCCAGTGAACAGTGTCAGTGGAATTATCAAAAGTAGGAGGGTTATTGGTAAGGTACTGGATAATATCGTGAGGTAGGTGTCTAATATGACTATGGATATCATCATAGGCCTCTCTAATGGCCATATTGCAGTTATTGCTCTCATTGGAGAGACTGTTTAGAGGCCCAAAGGGACTCCAGTTGGAATCCCAAAAAGAGCTGCTGCCGTTGTGCATAGATATAGAGGTGTTCACACTATATAGGGGTTTAATAGAATGCATAGCATTCCAAAAAACAGAAAGTTTGTAAGAACGCAAAGAATTAAAAATTATAGCCCAAATGCTTTGTCCTTGATCTTTTTTCCACCAAAGTTTAAGATAAAAGCTGCTTTGAACATCCTGTAACCCGCGAAAATCATCTTTGTAACCCGCGAAAACCATCTTCATTATAAGGGTAGGAACATTTAGACCGTGACCTCCAACTGAACTTATTGGTCGAGTTAATGTCCTTTTGCCAAAGGAAATTGATACAACGTTTTTCGATGTCTTTGAGGACACCTTTAGGGACTTTAGAGGAGGCCATGGAATAAAGAGGAAAAGTAGATAAAACATGTTTGATCAAAATGATTTTCCCAGCCTGGGAGAGAACTTTGTTCTTCCAGCTATTGAGGCGTTGATCAATTCTAATTAAATGATGGGAGAAGTAAGTTTTTTTTAACTCTTCCAAGATAAATGTTAACCCCAAGGTAAAGGAAGGGAAAATTACCGTTGTTCATTTTAGAAACATGTCGAGTCATGTTAATAGTACCAAGGGGAGTTTTCGGACCAGTGTAGAAGGAGCTTTTCTCAAAATTCATTTTCTGACCAGCACACTTTTCGTAAAGGGCAAGCATTTTGAAAAGTTTTTGCAATGTTCTTTTGTTGCCGTTAGAGAAAATAATTAAATCGTCGGCGAGGAAAGGTGGGATATAATGGGGGCACCGATGTGCGAATGAAAAGGTTTGCAGCCACCATAAATGTAGAGATAATTAAGGTTCCTAGAAAGGACTTCAGAGACAATAATAAACAAGATGGGGGACAATGGATCTCCTTGTTTAACTCCACGGGTAGGGGGAAGAAACCATAGGGAACACCATTAATTAAAATCGAAAACCAAGTACCTTTAAGATTATTAAGAATGAGATTGGAAAAGCAAGAGTGAAATCCCAATTTATCCAACACAGCTTTAAGAAAAGTCCAAGAAATGCGGTCAAAGGCTTTCATCATGTCAATTTTGAAAAAAACATTGTGTCCGTTGACCTTTTTGGGGAGACAATTAGTGAGCTCTTTCATAGCAAGGATGGTGTCAGAAATTTCTTTACCTTGTTGGAAAGCGCTTTGGTTTTTAGAAATGAATTTGGTAATAAAAGGGGAGACACGCTTAGTAAGGATTTTGGTAAAAATTTTATTGAGAAAATTGCTTAGGCTAATCGGTCTATACTTCTCGAAAGTAGCAGGTTTGTAGTCTTTAGGAACAAGAGTAATGAAAGTATGCCCTATGCTCTTAGGGATAGGCACCCCACAAAAAAATATTTGGTTGCATTAAGAAGATCACTGCTAATGATGTCAAAACAGTCATGGTAAAAGCAACCATTGAAACCATCCGGGCCCGAAGCACTATTTTTATTAAGGTCAAAAACAACTTGTTTAAGTTCATCAATAGTAACAGGGGCAAGAAGTGATTGATTATCACTTGCAGTAATGGGGGAGGGGAGGAAATTAAGAAGATGATCAAACTCCAAATAAGGGGGAGTGTCTTCTTGGGTAAAGAGAGGTTGAAAATAGTTAACAACAATTTGACCAATTTGATTTTGGTCCTCCACCCAGTTGCCTTGGGAATCTTTAATTTTATAAATGGACAGTTTGGCATGTTTAGATTTGACATAGTTGTGATTTTTTTTTGAATTGGTATCCCCCTCTTTAATCCACTCTATCCTAGCTTTTTGTTTAAGGAAGGTGAAAATGTCCTGTTTAAGAAGAAAAACTGCCTGGGCCTTTTTAAAAGCGTTGAGGTTTTCCAAATTGTCCACAGAAAGGAGATTGGTTTCAGTATGGGTGAGCTCATCCTCAACCTGTTTAAGGTTTTGAAAAATATTTCCGAAGGAGGAATGATTCCAGTTTTTTAAAACCTTCTTTAATCTTTTCAACTTTTGTGAAAAAAGGGACATCCCATACCCTTCAGTAGGCTCAGCCCAAGAATTTTCAACCATTTGGCGAAAATCCTTATGATTAGCCCACATGTTTTGGTAGAAATAGATAATTACACATGTTTGTAGACAAATGTACAAAGACGTACTGGCTAGGTCGTAAATTTATTTATAATGAGTTCAGTAATGTACAAAGGCATACTAGTTAGGTCATGTTCCCATCCATCATTGACACAGACTATGGGACTATGAATCGTCAATGATTTTAATGTAATTTCTATCTCTCTGATTTGCGATCTCAATGTGGGTATTCTAAATGATGATTATTTTAAGTTCTATCGAGAAACATTAGTAGATATTAACTTTACATGTATTCTTTAAAATTAATTTACCGCCATCAAAGAGAAAATTTGCACTAATTGACTTAATTAAACACATATAATAATCTATTGCTTTTCCATTGAGTTGACCCGCTAAATCAACTATGCAACCAAAAACAACTACAAAAATAATTGTCTCTGATAAATCATGAAAATTAACAACGATGACTAACTAGAGATAAAATGAAGAACACTCAAAGAGCTTTTCAACGCCAAATCGAGAGGTTCGATCGATGCTCAGTTGTGAAGCGGGTTAGGACCAGAAGGGACCACTCTTTTCTCAGTCTCGTATCTTGGATCAATCTCCACTGACAGGGACACCTTAGCCGCAAGCGGCATGATTGGTTGACAGTGACGACTTCTATGAAATCGATGACAAATCATGGTGTCATGGCTACTGATGGTAATCGAATTGTTGTAAGGAGGATTGTGTGAGAATTTCTGAACATGAAGTTTAGTTGTAGATGATATAGATACAAAGAATATGAAGATTAAGAAGACAAATGTTTGATAATCTTTCATTATTCTTGAAATCCTTGTATTTGAGACTTTCTTACTAGTGTATGTAATATATTGGATTACAATATATGTCAATTATATGTGTGTCCAAATAAAAAATCGACATTCTCATTAAAAATAAGAAAAATATGGTGCACAAAAAATTGTGCTTTAACGACTAAAAAAAGGATTTAATATGTCAAAAATGCATCAAATTTAATATTAAAAAACGGGATCAGATTTTCATAAATATATCAAAGATTTTATCCATTGCACAAGCACACTTTTGAATGCAATAGTACACCGTATATGATCAAAAATGCAAAGCAAAAATCATGTGAATGTAACAGTGCAGCAAATACGATCCGAGGTGGAATCATAGAAACTTTTCAAGGAGACGCCAATTTTTATATGAACTTGACCATTAGGGTCTACTTCTAATAAATAAGCGGTGTTCCCTTCAAAAGAGTGACTCATTGTACTTTGGATCATATATATTACACTACTATATTGCATTTAGACGTATTTTGTACTACAATTTTGATCATGTACGCTGCTCTATTTTATTCAAGCGATGTACTCTTTACAGTGGAGAAAAATTTAATTACAAAAATGTTATTGTATTTGTATCTAGTTTAATGCATTCTTGACACATTTAAAGTTATTAGATCATATATCTGATCCCTCATACGTATTCTTAATTTTCATGAGAAACGTACTTATTGTGTACGTGTGTAAATGGGTTCCAATTACAAATAATTTTAATGTGAGAAGTAATAATTTATCTAAATATTTGATCTTAGGAGAACAATGGCCAAAACTTGTGAGGTGCACTTTCATATTGTGTGGAAACCCACATACTAACATATCTGAGTATGGATGATTTTTACGCAAGATATATAATGGGAGAATTTGAGGTAAATGAAATTAATACCTTTTATATACTTTAATTGCTAGCACCGTCCCAAATTTGGATACTATTGTGAACCCCTTTTTGAGAGTTATTGCCACGTCAAAAATAGTGTCTCATATATGGAAATGAATTAAATTAGGTGTTCATATAATAGGTTCAATGGATTTTGGTTAACATTTAAACTAACAATTTGTTTGCGAAGAATATATTCAAATTATACATTCGTTCAATTGTTAACTATAGAAATTGCTCAATATACTACTAAAACATAAACAAATTTCAAAAATAGGATTAAGCATATTTTATTCCTCAAATAATACTTATTAAGTCTTATTAAAAGAAAAAAATTGACTAAACTTCCAGACAAGGAGTGAATGAGTCAAATTTTGGAAATAAAACACTAATAGCCATATTTATGGACTTTGTCCTTGTTTTAGTCCTATTTAAGAAATTTTCTCATAACTAATTCAATTTTGTTTACTTCGTCTGCTGAAGTTTAGGCTAAATAGGGTTTTATTGGGGCATCAAATTAACAATTAAATATATTAGAATCAAGCATTATTCTTGTGGCACGATAACTTATATTCCATTCGTCCCATGTAAAGATTGTTACTTTCCTTTTTTGGATGTCCATATAAATGTTCTCATTTCTATTTTAGAAAATAATTAATACTATTAAATACGATTTAATCATCAAATAATAAAAATATAAATCTATAACATCAAAGTTATCTTCATTAACCCCAATATATTATATATTATATATTATTAAAGTTAGTTCTCAAAAATATACTCGAATTACCTTATTTATTTATTGTCTAAATAATTGTCAATTGTGTCATTTTGCAACAAAAACCTTTAAACGAGACGCGAGTAGTAATATTTTTTTATTGCACTATTGATAAAATTGTGAATGGTTTGATGACAAGTGCACGTCAGACTTATACTAGTCGGCCATATGTATTATGTGTACTTCATTATATTATTACATTAGTGTAAAAAGTATCACACGGAGTAATATAAAATAAATATACAGTTGTTTATGTGTACAATGCATGATTACTAGTGCAGTGGTTGAAAAATATATCCCCTGCTATAAAAGATGAACTCCATCATGTGAAAGTAATGTGCAATAGTGTATATGAAAGTGTATCAAGAATTAAATAATTTTTTAAAGAACAAATAATTATCATTTGTATGTGTCTATAACACACACACACACACACCACATACACATAACACACACATAATACTAATAATAGTATATATATGCAAACATAATATATTTTGAATCATTTAATATTACGTTGTTAAAAAAGAGAAGAGCGCCTTATAAAGATGCGTTAATAAATATTTGAAATTATAATCGAAATGGGGAGAAAAAGATATTGTCATATTATTCCAATTATTACTAAAATGCGCACAATTAGGAGTCAAATATAAGGAAACAAAGCCTTGATATCAATCACTAAGACTTATGGTTGTTTCTTATGTTAAGAACTCTTCATTTAATCCTATATGAATCTTGTGTGTTATCTTCGACAATTGTATTTGAAATATAAATGTGCATGGTCATGATTAGGAAAATACAACAATATAATCCTAGTGTGTGTATAATTCAATTTAAAAGTGTGTTTTAGATTAATCATATCTATTTTAAGTCAAAACAAATCACCAGAATCACAAATTCAAATTATATCGTGGTATACAAAAATTGTATCACTACTTTGGAAATTTACAATGTGTAACTAAAAATAATAATTTTTCTAAATAAGACTAAACATGAATAATGTGGGAAAAAATGTTTTACATTTTAAATGATCTATAACATGAAATATTTGTTTCTTTCGTCCAATTTAATATTCACCATATGCGCCGATGTCATTACCCCACGTCATTGTTTATAATATTATTATCACAGTCATTGTTCACACACATTCATCATTACTCGGTTGGCCCTTTCGTCTGCACCACTTTTCTTCTCACCAGTGTTACTCCCCAGTTCCTATCATAGTTGCGTCCACTTCCGCCAACACATTCACTACCCTTGTTATGTTGAACATAAAAATATTTTTCCCAACAATTTTCGAATCCAACTAAGTGTTAGCTCAATGTGATTAGTAAGAGACACAAAAGAATTGTCCATAAACCAAAAAAAATGAAGAAGAAAAATTCAAAAAATATAATGTGACATTATCTACTGCATTCTTTTGTTTTTCATTCTCATCTAACTTTAATTTCACCAATTCGGTGCACAACATTCTCCGTCCATTGTATTCGTTTATTATTCTGTAGGTTTTCTTGTTTTTTGTAATAAAAAAAACAATCATTTTTATCATTTTTATCACTAAAACTACTTAAAACTATCATTTTTTTTACCATGCACATGAATAAATAAATACAAACATGAATGTCTCTTATTGAAATGACTCTTAGAAGAAATGTAGATGTTAGAATTATATCTAGTTAAAATGGTTAAATTGATGTTCTCATAATAGGATTGTAATACTTGAGATTAATTTAAAAATTTTTAATAGTACTACTTATAACAACAAGGTGCATCGCCTTTTAAGAAAAATCTTCTACTAAGAACTCCAACTTAAGCGTGCTCGCACGGGAGTAGGTTTGGGGTTGAGAATATTACTAGGTTTGTAGGACATCACATGCATGGTCATGAATCACAAGGTTTTTAAATCTAGTACTAGAAATAGTACAAAAATTATACTCACCACATATAATGATGATATTTTTGTTTTATCATTAAATACTATCCGTATAATTAATTATTAATCACAAGAAGTAAAAAACATACATAGTTATTTTCTATTTAGACTACAAACATGACAAACTTGGAACTATGTCCTTGTAAAAGGTTTTCTTTTGTTTTTCATCCAAATAATATGCTTTTTAGTTTGTCTCTAACTCTTATGTTACCTAAATTTACTAGAACTTTTATATTTATCATTTTATAATATTTTGAGGCTAATATGAGAGTCAAAACAATGTAAAATTAATTATTCATATTTTAAAAAATATATACTAAAAACCTTCTTAAAAAATAAATACTTTTTGAATAACATGACAAAGAATTAAAGGAAGCATATTAGTCAGGATTGTTTCATTTTCAAACTGGGTTGTTATCATCAGTGATGGACTAAAAACAAAAGATGATTTTTTCTTTGCCGTAATACGAAATGTATTGTATTTGCAGGGACTAGTGGTGTATTCAGTGTGAGGGCAGAGGGGTAGTTGTTCCCTCTCAATCCCCACTCAATCCCCATATACATGTATACAAAAATAATTTACACACACACAAAAATGATTTTTCTATATATAAGGAAAAGAAATAGCATATTTGAAACATGAAATTTAATGGACGAGTTGGATAGAAGTTCGTATGCCATGGGTAGCATCGAGGGTTCAAATCTTTGTGACAACTTTTTGTTTTACAATCTCGTTTTGCACTTTTTCACAAGTATTTGGATATTTGAGGGGATTTTAGCCCTATCTTAACCTTTTATAAATGTTACAGATAATCATAGTCTTCATTTTGACAAACAATTGGTATAATTCTTGTAATATACTACATTATGTTTTTCCTTAATATACGATTGCTGATGATACTACATAAAAAGTATTGCGTTGTTGTTTATTTACAACTTAAAATATTCTAATGTCATGCATAACACTTGTATCATGTTTACTTTATTTTTTAAAAAATAATTTCACGTAAGTACAAATAATTTTATTAATATTTATAAGTATAAAATCGAAATGTTAACCATATAAAAATTCTTTAAAATGTGAATATAATTATTGGATGAAATGAAAAATTACGTATTTCAAGTTTTTATTGAATAAAGGGCTCATTATTTATAGCCTATTTAAGAATATTGTGTTATGTAAAATTTGCCCCCATTGAAATTATTTTCTAGAAACACCACTGGCAGGGACTAAACACTTACTAGTGTTTTTCCCGGACATTGTCTCGGGCGGAGGTTGTGAATATTTGAATACTTTGTAAGATATATATTTTATAAAATATATAAATAACTAATCATTTTACTTCAAATAAACTTTTTTTGATTGTGTGTATAATTTAATTAAAGAAAATATATTAAAAAGTAACATTGTAATGTAACACCACACATACCGAACATCGCATCGTTAAGTTTGATTTGGGAAATCTCTTTATAAAAGAACATTCACCATCTTGGTGAAGAAATTTGTTTTTTTTAACGTATGAGTATCTTAAGATATCTTTACTCATTACTCTTGGTATTGCAATGTACAATTGGTCATTAATAGAATTTCTCTCTCAAGATATAAATCAAATTTTATGTGATAACATTTAGCCTTGACTTTTATTGATTGTTATTGCAAAGCTTACCATCAAAAGAAATTACTTTATTCAAAAATTGAACAAAGTTGTCATATGGTGACAATGAGATTTTCAATATGTAAACTTTATCTTTCATAAATTTTCGAGTCATGACTTGTCATACTTGCTTTCCAATCTAGTAATGACCAATCACGTTCTACTGAATACAACTTATGCATTATTAATATTCCTCAATAACATTATTGAGGGTTCTGATTTTCAAATGAAGGACATGGTTGGGCAATCCAACCATTGAAGCGTTGTTAAGATATTCGATATTGTGCATATCAATACGGAAGGTAGTAGCGGTGTGTGAAGAAATAATATTAATTGAACCTATATGTAACTCCTATGCCATCGATAAACGGTAGCATGTAGCTACTCATGATGTTTCTTGGTGTAGCGTCTAAAATCTTAGAACATACCTCGTGTGTCACCATAACTTCATCCCTTCCTTGATGAATGTTGTATGTAGTGCGACAATATTTATGGGAATAGGAAATCAAATGATGAGTTGAAATTAAATCAGGTTTAATAGTAGAAGATGTTGATGTAGTTTGTTTATTTAATATATATGACTAATAATAATTACTCGCGTTGTGCATTTTCTACAAAATTTTAGACCTCATGTGCTCTTATGATTCCATTTATTGGAATAAAATGATACAAAATCAATATATATATACTAAACATGTTAATTTTTACACTACTTTGGTTATATTTTATTTATTAATGTATTAGACATTTTTGAAAAATATGGTTCAATTCATCCCAATTTAAATATCCAAAAATCTCGTTTTAAAATTTTGAATTATATATATTAATAATCAAAGTAGTGCGTTGAGAAACGTGAAAATGGAAGTTTTGAAACTAAAAAAGAACGGGAAAAATACATAAAACAGAAACTTTTTGGGAGCATATAGTTGACCATGTCATTATTATATACTTCTAATTAAGCCAATTAATTTTTTAAGGTGTGTTATAGAAAATACTAATCCTGTAATTTTATGGAAAGTATAAAATATAGATAAACATGATTTATATTTATTTAAGAGAATCACACAATGTGTATATACTCACAATTTACGTGTTATGTTATACTTTACCAATTTTAATTGGATTTTTTAATTTGAAAATCTCAATTCGTATTTTTAAATCCTTCTCCTATTTTAAGTGTGATTTGAAAGATAGTTTTATTACTCCCTCTGTCTCATTGGACTTTGCCAACTTTCCCTTTTTGGTTGTCCCAAAAAACTTTGTCACTTTCCTATTAAAGTAACTAATTTGTGGTTCTGCACATTTCTCTCTCCTCTGCACAAATATCAACCACACAGTTTTTACTATTCTTATTCCTCACCTACTTTGCACATGGCAAAGTCCACCGGGACGGAGGTAGTAGTAAATAAAAATGTAAATTTTTAAAATAAATAAGAAATTTACATCAATTAGTTTTTCATTGTTATATCTTATGTTTAAAGTACACGGACATTTTCATCACATATTTTTCAACATAAACTATTGATTCAATTGAGTATCTTATCAGAAAAACTAATCATTATACTCTTATTACTAAATACTAAATAAATATAAAAACTCACTTTATTTCTTTGAAAATTCAATTTATTCTTTCATTAAGTAAGTAGATTTGATTCATTTGAACATTCTATTTATGTGGAGATGAAGCGGGTGTATTATTCTGATATGTTTCTATGTGACTAGAAGAACATTGTTTGAAAAGGGGAGTGAAGGATCGGAAAATACAGCCGGTGAATGGGATCTAAAAAACTCATACCATGGGCAAACAACTACGGAGTATGTTGATGCAAGGGACATCAAATATAGAGGTTGCTTTTACAACAAATTTGGGACCGAAGTATTAAGTATTGGTTACTCAAGCTGCTATGAAAGGAACCTTCCGCCATTTCCATCAAAAGCTGTCCTGACCTTTTGGAATTAGTTGATTAGTTGATTTATTCATGTTACAATGGCCTCAACAACTTAATTTTCATCATCAGTGCTCGAACGTCGTATAACTTTACCGCCACATGTCCCTTAAACTCCATATTAAATTTTCAAAAAGCTATGATCCCTATAATCTTCTTCTTCTTCTTCTTCACTCTTTTGATTCCCTTCTCCTTCTTGACCTCATCTTCAGCATCGCAGGCCTCTGTCTACGTCACACCACAAACAGTATCCAAATCAGGCGACCCAATAACGATCAGATGGTCCGGCGTTGACTCTCCTTCCAAGCTTGACTGGGTCGGGATCTACTCGCCACCCGATTCATCGCACAAGAACTTCATCGGATACTTCTTCCTTTCCTCTTCACCCGGATGGGAGGCCGGATCCGGATCCATTTCCTTCCCGCTCGTCAACCTCCGGTCCAAGTTCCAGTTCCGGATCTTCAGATGGACAGAGTCCGAGATCAATCCGAAGCGCCAAGACCACGACCAGAACCCGCTGCCTGGGACGAAGCATCTGCTCGCCCTGTCCGAGGAGATCGGGTTCGGGCCCGGTCGGGGTGCCGAGCAGGTCCATCTGGCTGTGACGGGCCGGGAGGGCGAGATGCGGGTCATGTTTGTCACTCCGGATGGGAAGGAGAATTCTGTGAGATATGGGTTGACCCGGAGTAATTTGGATCGGTTGGTGGGTACTGAGGTAGTGAGGTATGAAAGGGAGGACATGTGTGATGCTCCAGCTAATAACAGTGTTGGATGGAGAGATCCTGGGTATATACATGATGGGGTTATGACCAATCTGTCAAATGGGAAAAGATATTATTACCAGGTAATTAACTATTCTGGTTATTCTAACGTAGACATACGTGGGAGTATAGTAGTATGCATATTTTCTTTTGCAAATTTCTATGTTTATACTCATATTAGTCATATATATGTGGTTTGGCTCAACTCCTTGCTGTTTTACTATAAAAAGAAAGCTGTAGTTGACTTGCAATTTTTTGTTAATTGAATTATTTATTGGTTAGGTTTCAAAGACTCAATTTTTGTCCTGAGATGAGATTAATCTTTAACTTACTCAGCTACCAGTTTCTGACCTGTGTTGCAGTATACGCAGTATTTTCTTCTGTTGCTTTATTCTTTTTATGATAGGATTGATAGCTGGAAAAGTGGAAAGTTCCCAATTACATAGCAGTATAATTCACCTGCGGTTAGCTGCAGATTTATATAGTTCTCTTAGTCAATGCATATTTATTCAAGAAACAGTGTATTTATTCAAGAACAAGACTGTATGTCAGATGGATGCCTCTGATATGGTGATACCATATTTAACAGCAACTGAAGTTTTGGTTCCATTTCTAGATGAGGCAGAGGCCGTAGAGCTATAGTTAGGACTTAGGAAGTTAGGAATGATGCAAAATACTGTTCTTTTAAAATAGCCATTCTTACACGGGAAATCTTATATTAGGTGATCATGCACGCACAGCCTAACAGTGTAGCTAAATATTCAGTTTGGTTATAACACATTCTTGGGCACCATAATGAATTAATTGTACTTGGTTCATTAATGATTATCAGTGTAGCAAATTAATAGAGTAGAACATAGCAAAATAACAAAGCTAAAAAATAGACTGAAGCAAAGCAAAATGACTATGTTTCGAATCGTATTTATTTCATTTTAATTTCATTCTTAATGCAACTGTTACCTTAAAAATGACATTTTTATTTTATCTTAATGGACAGTCACTGTGGAATCACAAGAGTGTATGATCTGTATTTTCTCCCTTCTAAATATCTGTTAGACCATTGAACAACTACCCATGCTTTTTCTTGTTTCTTTGCTCACTTCATTTGCTGTTATGCCCCTCATCTCGCTAGAATTTCTCTTCCACCTTTGCTTCTTTCACTATGGTGAGCAGAAAATGTGTTATCAAGAGATGTTCTAACTTCAGCTTTTCAATACCATTTATTTCTGTCCACCTTCGGGATGGAACAAGTTGAATGGTTCAATCTTATTTCCCCACCTATCCCTTGCGTTTTTTTTGGCCAAAATAAGAATAACTATTTTAGTGTGATCATCTGGTGCACTATATTTACTCCTTTATCCTTTGATACAAAACCGTACAGGTTGGCAGTGATGCGGGAGGTTGGAGCACAACTCACTCTTTTGTGTCACCTCCAGGCGTAGACTCAACAGAGACAATAGCTTTCTTATTTGGAGACATGGGGACTGCAACACCTTACACCACCTTTGTACGCACCCAGAACGAGAGCATATCAACAATTAAATGGATTAGCCGTGACATTGAAGCTCTTGGGGATAAACCTGCTCTTGTGTCCCATATAGGTGATATCAGCTATGCTAGAGGCTATGCTTGGTTGTGGGACAACTTTTTTGCTCAGATAGAGCCCATTGCATCCAAAGTCCCGTATCATGTTTGTATAGGTAACCATGAGTATGATTGGCCTCTACAACCTTGGAAGCCTGACTGGGCTAGCTATGGAAAAGACGGAGGAGGTGAGTGTGGGGTGCCCTACGGTCTTAGGTTCCATATGCCTGGAAATTCATCTGAACCGACGGGAATGCGGGCTCCACCCACCCAGAATCTTTACTACTCATTTGATTTTGGACTCGTGCATTTCGTTTTCATGTCGACTGAGACTGATTTCCTTCAGGGTAGTAAGCAATATGAATTCTTGAAGAATGACTTAGAATCGGTTGATCGGAAAAAGACTCCATATGTGGTCTTTCAAGGTCATAGACCGATGTATACTACTAGTTATGAGTACAGGGATACCCCTATTAGGGAGAGAATGCTTGAGCATATAGAACCTATTCTTGTGAATAACAATGTAACTCTTGCATTGTGGGGTCACGTTCACAGGTACGAGAGATTCTGCCCGTTGAACAACTTCACATGTGGAAGCCTAGGCTTGAATGGGGAGAAGTGGGAGGCTTTCCCCGTGCATGTTGTGATTGGGATGGCAGGACAGGACTGGCAGCCCATATGGGAACCTCGAGCAACCCACCCAGATGTACCCGTTTTTCCACAACCCGTACAGTCTATGTACCGTGGAGGCGAGTTTGGCTACACAAAACTCGTCGCTACAAAGGAGAAACTTAAATTTTCTTATATTGGGAATCATGATGGGGAGGTGCATGATATGGTAGAAATTCTGGCTTCAGGTCAAGTTCTCAACGGCGATGGTGGTGATGGTATTTGCAGTGCATTTGAGAAGAGGGAAAAAAACAATGTCAGAGAAGAGGATGTGTCTAACGTGATGAAAGGACAGGCTGAGCCAGCTTTAACATGGCTTCTCAAAGATGTTGGCTTACTAGTGATTGGAGTTGTCATTGGTTGTGGTATAGGGTATGCAATACATGTAAGAAAGAGTGCTCCGTCTCTGAAATGGGTTCCCATAACGGATGAGGGATTATGAGTTCTGGGTTCTGTTTGGCGTACTCAAGTGGAGGACTGGTGCCGAAGTCATTCTGCCTGTCGTTAAAGAAGGTTTGAATGCTAATTAAGGTGTGCAATCTATTCATTTGTAACCTTTTCATGTCCCGGAGAGACGAAGGAGGTCCCGTGGTATGAGGTTTAGGTGTTGGTAGTATGTGGAGATAGATAGTGTACATATGAAAAATCAGAGTTCAATAGTGTTATACGGAGCAGCAACTACTATGGTGAAAGTTGAAACACATGAAATCAACTTGGGGTCACATTTTATGCCTTTTTTTATATCAATTTTATGTAAGGTACATATATTGATATATACGTCAATATTGAGAGCAAATGGAAGTTGAATTAATCAAATTGCTGGGTTTTTTCTAACGTTTCTCTGAATGTTCTCAAAATATGCATACCCTGCCTGCATTTTGAAAATATAAAAAATTGTGTAGCTTACTAGCTTGATCCAAACACTAATAGGGCTTCCTATTTTGGGCTTCTTGTGAAGTGGTACCAGAAGTCGTAGTAGAAGTGCACAACCGTTAATGTTGCTGGCGTTTTACTCGTATTTTGCATGCTTTCATGTGATGTCTAGATTAAAATATTTAATCTACTAACTTATATTCAATTTTTAAACTCAAGTTACTATGAAAGATTCGATCTGATTTCTTAACTTCTTCATATTGTAAACTCGAGCGATGTAAACCCTAAGAGCTGCAGCGGCGGCGATCTTGTGCGGTTAGACAAGATCAATTTCGATTGGCATTCAAGACGGGTAATATAGAGTCAGTTTCAATCGGCCATTTTAGCAAGAAGGAGGCCTAGCGTGCGGCGGATCAGCGTCTTCTTCTCCCGACTCATCAACGACGAAGGACGAAGAGGACATGTTCTGGGATATGTACGTTGATTTCCTCATTACACATTCTAGATAGATGTATGATCCAATTGGATTGTTCTGCTGTGCTGATTGTGTTGATTTTGCTCTATGGCGGTTCTTTTCCGGGCACTAGTGCTCCGGGGTGGTTTGTCTCTCTCAATGTGGGGAGTTTTGTTGGTGTCTTGGCTAGCTTCGTCTGGTCAGGGGCTTCTGTCTGCGTTCTCTTAGAGTGTGTTGACATTGGTAGAACTCGTCCTCCTCCAGAACCACCACCACGGCATTGGAGCTCATTCGTTATAATTAGGATGCATTTTAATTTCCACGCTTTTACGGTTTTTATTGTTCTTGTTGTCACTGTTTTGTTTTGTCAGACTCTCACATTAGGCTACGGTGATGGGGTTTTTGCTATGGCCACGATAGGCTCATCTAGACTCGTTATAGGATTAGCGAATCACATTGCTCTGTCTAGGGTGTTTGGTTCTCAGGCTGGTCCGAGGGTCGGTGGCTGGAAGTGATTTCTTTGTCTCTTTTGTCCCTTGTTGAATGTTTTTCTATCAATATAAGCCGCATTTTTTCCAAAAAAAAAAACTTAAGTTACTATGACACTACATTGTAGTAACCATTAGTCATATTTGTGTAAATAAGTTTTATTTTAGTAATATTTTTGAGAAAAATCCTTATGCTTATATGTCAAAGTGTCCAATATCTAATTCCTGAAAGTTGGGGGTTATATAAACTTTTTTTACGGAGTATGACGAATATTTTAACAAAGTTTCTTTTGAAAAATAAATATGAGCCCGTTTGAGAGTACTGAAATTGGCTGAATCGACTGATTCTCTTGAAATTTATGAAGTTCTGGCTTAAGAGACTGCACTGGCTGATTATGCTGATTTATGAAAAAATTGTATTTTAAAATATTTTTTATTAATCAAATAAAGAAAACATTATTTGAAGGAATAGCTTAGATGATCATCTGCAGTAATTTCAGCCAATACAGTCAGAAAAGTAACTTCAACCTTACTTTTTTTAATCATTACACAATTAACGCCCGAAATAAAAAATTGTGTGTTTGGTGAAAAAGTTGGTTGACAAGCCTGATAATTCGAAATATAGGGTCCAAACGGGCTCTATATTTGTCATCTCATTTAATGGTTATTCTAGAGTAGGTTTTCTTTGTATCTATCCGAATGTTTGCACAGTTTTGTTATTTTTTTTTGAAAGAAATCGACTTACATTGTTAACACATCGTTCAGATAGTAGGTAATCCGACAAAACAACTCCTGACAATCGCCGTCTCTCGAACCAGACTCATAGTTAATCGCCTCAACAATATAACCCGCTGATCATTAATGGGCACGGATGAGCCAAATACGGTTACTGCAGTCATTTCATCACTCACATCCAAATCCAAAACAACCATCTTACAATTGAAAGAGATAAACCAACAAACAAACACAGACAACATCAGTCCATTAAAATAAATAAAAGTAAAAAAAAATTCTTCGCTCAGCCTTCCAAGAACCACTGGTGGCGGTTCAGGAGGGGGTCAGATCACCATCACTTTATCTTTTTCCTTCATCGCCTTGATCTGCCCTTGAGTCGACTCACCTCCATCTCTTGGCCAAAGTACGTTGTCTCTTCCTCATCTTCAAACTGCCTTTGTGACTCCCTCAATCGTGGCGGCAGTTTAGAAGGAGCACAAACCAAAGCTTCAATCTTCACCGAAGAATCTCTCCTGATCCATGCCATTAGCCTTTCTGCTGAAAATCTCTACTTCGTCTTCTCGATTCGCCCGTCAAAGAACCACGAGTTGCCGGTAGGCATGGACCGATTCCGGTCGGCCCGACCCGGGAACTGGCCTGACCCGCACTGTGCGGGCTCGGCCCGGCCCGGTGAACCGGCCTGGGAACCGGGCATAGGACCGGCCCAGTGTGTTAGAGCGGTCCGGTTCCGGGCCTACCCTTCTTTTGGAACCGGCGGGGCCCAGTTTGGGCCTTTTTTTGTTTGTTTTTCTTCATTTTTTTTTTGTTTTTCCCGGGTTCGGCTAAGTGTTTGGGGGGGGGGGGGGGTTGGGGAGTTGGGGGGTGGGGTCAGGGGTTAATTAGAAAAGAAAAAAAATAAAATAAAAATATGAACAGACCCGAGACCGGCCCGGGCCCGGTTGCAAACCGGGCCGGTTCCGGGCCCGCCCCCAAAAAATAAAAGCCCGGTTTTGAATAATATTTGTACTTCTATACTTTTACATGATCAAGAAAGGTCTAACTGATTTACATGATCAATCATCTAGCCAAACATTTACCTATGTTTTCGCTTCATAACATTCTGTGAAAAATGATTTTGAATAATATTTGTACTTCTATACTTTTTATAGTTTATGATATTAATTTTGTTTAACGATATTTTTTTTTGTTTATCTTTATTATAATTTTTACATATTTATTTAGAATATAAAAACATTAATTATGTGGCAATTATTAAAAAGGTAAGAATCACAGGAAAAAAATTAAAATCACCAATGGAGATTCTCCTAATGAACAATATTATATAAACATTTTTTTTATCATCAATTCCAACCTCTTTATTAATTAATCAAATCATTAGCCAACTAGCTTTGAATACAAAGTGGAACAGACAAATACGTACTAGTTTGATCTGTCATCAAAACATGTTCTCTAGCTAGCGCATGAGCAACATGGTTCGCAGACCGTTTACAATAAGAGACAACAAAATTCCGCTTAGAAGCTAACAAGTTTCTAATATATATCATCAATGATAAGGTGAATATACGAATAACCACTTCCTTTTAGCACACCATTCACCACCGTTAAAGCATCTGACTCTAACTCCACCCTATCCCAATCAGCTTCAATATCTCTTTTCACTGCCTCCAAGAGACCCACTGCTTCTGTCTCCGCTCCTGACCAGTTAGCCTTGATTGAGCCTCCTCTTGCTTTTACAAAATTTCCATTCGTATTTCTAGTAACCCAACTCCAGGCACGAATTTTCCCTGCCTCATTGACCGCACCATCAACATTAATTTTGACCATGCCATCTTCCGATTTCTTCCACCTCTCCGCAGCCTTCGATCCAACCTGATCTGCCCCCCTTACTTCATCCTGTGCGTCTTTCCATCCAGCCAACATACCCGCCGCACCATTAAGCACATTAGGAGCACTATGTTTCTGATCCTTCCATACTGCACAGTTTCGCCTTTTCCAAATGCTCCACACCAATGCAATGAACTGGTCCCTCTTCGCCCCATCCCTGTCAGCTAAACTTGATTTAAACCATTCCTCTATCGGCTTATGTTCATCTGTCTGAATACCCGCAGCCTTCCACACATCCTGTACCCACGGACAACTCCGAAACGCATGCTCCATAGACTCAGGTTGAATGTCACATATTTTACAACCATTTTGGACAGACAATCCTCTATGGCGTAAATTGTCAACCGTGGGGATCGAACCATCCAAAACCTGCCACAGAAAATATTTAAATTTAGGAGGTACCTTAGATTCCCACAAATGCTTCCACATATCCACCGAAGGACTCTGGAACTCTCCCATTTGCAACCGATAGCAGCTTTTGACAGAAAAAATGCCATTCCTCTCTCCTTTCCAGTTTCCACCAGTACCCATCGGCCCTATCCATGATAAAAATAGGAATGCTCAAAATCCTCTCTCTGTCCACCTCGTTAAAAATAGAGTAAATTCTTTTCCTATTCCATTTTTTCCCGGTTGAGTCTCTCAAAGCCGCTACATTCATGTCTTGAACCCATTGAGGTTTTGCTGAAACAATTCGGCCTTCATCCTCCCATGGCAGCCACGCATCCGCCCACACTTGAACCTTCACACCATTACCCTCCCTTCGTCTGATATTTCCTTTTAAGATGTCCCGAGTCTCCAAAATGCTCCTCCAAATAAAAGAGGGATTATTTCCCAGTTTAGCCTGTAAGAAACTAGACTAAGGATAATACCCGGCTTTCATAACTTTACCAACTAAACTGTCTTCATCATTAATGTGTCTCCAACCTTGCTTGGCCAACATAGCCAAGTTAAATTCCATGATTCTCCTAAAGCCCAACCGTCCTACTTCTTTCGGCCTACATAGGTTCTGCCAGCTTCTCCACCTTAAACCCTTCTGATCCAATTTGAATCCCCTCCACCAAAATCCATTCATAAGTTTCTCTATCTCATCACTCAATTCTTTAGGCAATGGAAAGACATTCATAGCATAATTAGGCATAGCCTGAATCACGTTTTTGAGCAGCACTGCTCTCCCTGCTCTAGACAAAAAACGATTAAGTCAGATAGCCTAGAATAGCTGACTTATTTTTTCCCACTAAAGCAGGTAAACCGAGATACCTGCTCTGCGTGTCTTCCGAAACAATGCCCAGAATGTGGCGGCATTGATCCCTTGTGTGATCTGCCGTGTTGGGACAGAATGTTATAGAAGATTTTAAAAAATTCACCTTCTGTCCCGATGACTCCGCATACACATTCAGAATATTCTTTACTTCCTCTGTTTCCTCTGAATTTGCCCTGAAAGATAAGAAACTATCATCTGCAAAAAATAAATGAGATACTTTTGGCGCGCCTCGACAAACTACTACACCATGAATCTTTCCACCTGCCTCGGCCCTTCTGATCATCGAGCTCAAGCCCTCCGCTACTATGATAAAAAGATAAGGTGAAAGTGGATCACCCTGTTTGAGCCCCTCCTTGGTTTAATAGGTCCAATATTCTCCCTGTCAAATTGAACATAATAACTGACCGAAGAAACACACTCCAAAATAATCTTTGTCCACCTTTCCAAGAATCCCATACGGTCCATGATTAGCTTTAAATAGCTCCAACTCACTCTGTCATAAGCTTTACTCATGTCTAATTTTAAAGCCGCCACTCCTTCTTTGCCTTTGTGCTTCCTTTTAAGGTAACACAACCATAATATTATCCACTATTGATCTGCCAGAAATAAAAGCACTCTGACTCTCTCCAATTAAATTCCCCAATAAGCCCTTCACCCGGTTTGCAAGTACTTTAGAAAAAATCTTGTAAGCTTCATTACACAGAGCTATTGGTCTCCAATCCCCCATACTCTCAGGTTTCTCCTTTTTTTCGAATTAAAACAATGTTAGTAATATTTAATTCCGGAGCAATAATACATGAGTTAAACATCTCCCTACAAAGCCGCGTTACCTCTGGGCCTACACTATGTCCCAATACTTCTGAAAAAATGCTGGATTCGTACCGTCCACCCCAGGTGCCTTCTGGGGGTGCATATCAAAAGCTACCAGCCGGACTTCTTCCGCCATAACCGGCTGCAATAAGGTCACATTATTCTCATCGCTCACCTGTCTTACCGTACCCAACATATCACCTGCTGCCACAATTCTTGGCTCGGTGAATAAATCTTCAAAATAGCTGTGAATCATAGCGCCTAGAAGCTTGCGATCCGTGACCCATGTCCCATGATTTTATTCCTTCTTCTCCTTACTTTAACCACATTATGAAAAAATTTGGAGTTAACATCCCCTTCTCTCATCCAAAACTCCTTTGCGCGTTGCATCCAAATAGATTTTCTTTTTCCAGAAGGTCACAAATGACAACCCTAAACCGAACGAACTCTGCCATATCATCATCTTGGCCCCTAAGCCATGCTATCCATCTTTTTCAGGCTTGAATCTGGTGTCTGAATCCCTTAGTACGGCTTCCATCCCATTTTAGTAGCTCTTTTCCACAAAAATGTATTCTATCACATATAGACAATGCCGCACCTGCCTGCTAACTGTTAGTAACAATAGTACGACATTCATCCTCCCTAAGCCAGTTATTTTCAAAACGGAATTTTCTTGGAGCCTTCCCATGCATCGTTGGCCGTATCTTTAAATTCAATGCCATATGGTCACTAGTCGGTGCTTCGACCGAAATTACTCTCGCTTCCATAAACATGTTCCACCATTGATCGTTGACAAGAATACGATCCAATTTCTCTTCAACTCCATACCGAACACCTGGCCGATTCCACGTCAACTGATATCCCTCAAACGGGAAGTCCCGCAGACTACTAGATATAACAGCCTCCCAAAAACCCCTAATCCGCCAAGGAGGATGAATAACTCTGCCTTTTTTTTCCAGAGTCATAGAGGATGTCATTCATATCCCCCATGACTGACCAGGGAAGATTACTATTTGAAGCCAATCTCTTAAGAAGACCCCACGATGCCCTTCTTCTAACAGTCTCAGGGTACCCATAAAATCCTGTAAACCTCCAAGTCCCACTTCCAGTTATCATGCAGACTTGGCAGTCCACAAAGTTGGAATTAACTTCAGTGACCGAGATGTCCACTTCTTCGTTCCAACCCAGCACAATGCCCCCACTTTGTCCCGCTGCATCACAACCTTCCGCATTAAGATAGCCCATAAACCGAAGAATGTCCTTCGCCCGCTGACATCTCAGTTTCGTTTCCATTAAGAACAAAATCGAAGGACGAAGTTGCTGAACAATATTAGTCAAGCATTGGAGCGTAGCCAGATTACCCAGCCCTCTGTAATTCCACGATAGAACACCCATACTCTGCTCTGCTGGCGAAAGCAAACTCCCAGTTCCCAACCTCTGGACCAAAAAGACCAGAAAGCTCAATCGAGATGCTAACAGCCCTGAACAGAGTCAAACGCAGCCCTTTGTTGTAGACTCCCAACGAACCGATCAAGCCACGATTTCCGTCCCTGCTTCTTCTTCCAACAATCCAACTGAGAATCAATCCAACAAACAAACGGCGCAGTGGCTAGCCGAGAAAACTCGTCACCGGACAAACCCTAGGCCAACCGAGGCTATATATAAAGGAATGTTGATTAGCTAGTCTAATATTATATAAACATTCAACAATCTAAATGATTTCTCTTGATTATATAAACTATAAACAACCTAATTCATAATCAATAAACATCTTGATTACATAATTAGAGCATCCTCTATCATGATCCCCACATACTCAGATTTATATGATCCTTACCATAATGTATAATCTCACATCCCCTAATTTACCTTTAACGATCATCCCAAACAATATGATATTTTGTGGGTCTATCATAAATAATCTCAAAACAATCCAAATTAATCTCTTGATCTAATATTATTTATAAATAATCCGCCTACCAAATTATATTTCTCACTTAAACATATACGATAGTATATTCCAAATATATAATCAATTTAATAATAAAAGAAAAATTAACTTAAAAAATGCACAAAAGACGCAATTGCGTATGAAATGGAACACCATGATTACAAAAACGGTGGTGCCCAAAGTAATTATGTGTGAGCATTAATTACCTCTTGCTAATTGCTTAAGACACACCATTACCACCCACCAAAACCTAGCTAATTAGTTAGTAGTTTAGTGCTACTACGGTACCACCCCTGCTTTATTTAGCATCTATGTTATTTTTTAAGTTTTCCGAGCATTAACAGCTTCCCGTGTAGTTACTACAAAATTAGATAAAAGTTAAACACCATTAATGATTTGGAATATATGCAAATCATTCTGTTTCTTCCAACCATATCCCGTATGATGAGTACTTGTAATTCCACATATTTATTTCGAATAGAACATTCCAAATCTCACTAAAATATAATTAATGTTTTTCCAATTAATTTTTAATGATATAAATGACCGCTCCGTTTGGGATTAACCATAAATTTGTATACCATTTTCATGAAGGAATTTTTAGCAACTAGAGATTATTGAGCGAATTCAATGCATATGACCAAAACAACCAACTACTACAATTTATGTACAACTTAAATTAAGATATTATTGTCCCTATTATTATTGGTAATTCTTATTAGTCTTATAATTTTTGATTTCATGCGCTTCATTTTAATAAAAATAAATTAATTGTAGTTACATTTTGACCTTTATTAACAAAACGTATACAATTTCTTTTTTTGCAGTATTCAAATACGAAGTAACATTTTGCAAGTCTAAGACCTAAAATATTTGACACGTACATACCAATTCAATGAAGGACCTGAAAGGTGAAAATAGAATGATTGAAAATTATCAATCAAAGACCTAAAATTTCATAGATTTTGAGCTCTTTCATTTTCTATTTATTTATTGCTAAATTTTGATGATTTTTTCACACAAGTTTATTAGATTAATAAAGTTAAAATATATTCAAAATATTTAAAACTGGAATAAAATAAAATTCATGATATTTTAAGGGTTAGATTGATAATTTCAATTATCCGAGCCCTCTATCGATCGGGTTCAGCTCCTCTCCATTTTCCATCCTATCTCTTTCTACTTTCTTTAGAGCATCTCTAATGCTATAATGTGCACGGTGCACATGTGGCATTAGAGATAGCCACATAAATATCAGTAAATAAATTATCTCTCTTCTTATTTGAATAGTTTTATATGTAATACAATTTTTGTAAGTTTTTCTCTGCAATGTAAAGGAGACCGTCTAGGTATAGACATCGTGGTTGACATTGTTAAGAAAAACATACCAAAATTGTATAAAAGCATTCATATAAGGAGATAAATAATTTATTAACTAATATTTATGTGACTATATCTCATGTCACATGTGCACCGTGCGCATTGTAGCATTAGAGATGCTCTTACTATGTTACTCATCCACATATCTCACCTAAAATCCCCCCTCTCTATCTCTCACCCACTGGAACTCCCGGAGAGGATCCAAATTCTTATCGATCATATTCAACTTTCAGATTCTAGGGATGATAAAAAAAACTTTCAGATTCTAGATTCAAAAATATTATGGTTTTTTACAAGAATATTACTACAATAAAACTTATTTACATAAATATGACTATTCATTACTACAACGTAGTGTTGTGGTAACTAAAGTTTAAAACTTGAACATGAATTACTATGATTTCATTACTACTCTAGTAACTAATCATATTTTTGTAAACCATCTTTATTTTGGTCATATTTATGCAATTATATCTTTTAAGAAACAAGTAAAAATCTTAAGTGACAAATTAATCATTAAATATTAAAAATAATAGATTTATAACATCACAATTATCAATACTAACTACATTGTAATATATACGTATTAAAATTATTTCTCAAAATATACTCCAAGTACTTTATTTAATTATTGCCTAAATAACCGTGTCGTTTTGTTATCAGAACCTTCCAACGGGATGGAGGTAGTATTTAAATATAATTTCTTCATAGTTCAAGAAATTCAATCTGGTTAGATGTATCACCAAAAACTTCACTAATTAATTTTCAAACATCCAATTTGTGTATTAGTAATGCATCCTTTGTTTACTCCATTCTCTCTTATTGTATCCACATTGACCGCCACGCTTCGCGATGACTGATTCATCCTCATTGACCACCAACCACTGAACCACTTAGTTAGCAAACAGAGAATTGTGATTATTGGTTGAAGATTGATGGTCATATATTCACACACCGACTGGGTGGTTAGTGAATCGATTACGATGGTCAATGCATGGGATGGTCAATGAGCCAGAAACGTGAATTGAATACAAGAGAATTGGTCATATTATTGACTATATATTGTTCAATTCACATCACTGAACTACTGAAGATAAAGTACATACTTTTATCTGGAAAAGAGCCGTACTAGAAAAGATCACTATATCAAGACACAAACTTTTATACACATTTTATCATCATACATATACTTGTACATAGGTGTATACTTGAATAATTCTAAAGCGCCTAGAAAATGAAGGGTCCATCTAGGATATAACTCATGAGTGTCATTTGTAATGTCCATTTGTGTATTACGAGTATTTTATAACAACTCATTCGGCATTACTCCAAACTTTCATGTCCCAATTACCTTAGCTTGTTACACAAATCCAGTGAAAATTAAAGTTGAAACGATTTAGAATCACAAAAATGCTATCAAATTTGACATCAATCTTAGTATGACGGACTAAAAAAGATAGATGAGATAATTTAAATGGGTCGGATGACGTATATCATAAAAACATATTCTGGTAATTCTGTACAACTAAAAAAAGAATAAATTATTGTATAATTATTTAAATAAATCTTATTTACAGCGGCTGCAAATATTTATTTTAGAATTTAAACAAAAACAAATAGGTTGGTGTCAATGGCATTCTCCATAGACTTTCTTTTTACTAAAACTTTTCTAGTTTTTATTCTTAAAAATGACTAGTGGTAGGCAGCGAAAGTCGGGGTGTAGCGGTGGGGTGGTTTTTTTTTTTTTTTTTTTGATCGTTATGGGGTGAGGGTTGTTGAAATAGGGAAAATAAATGCATAAATCAAATAAATTAAGAGTAAATTAAGAATAAGAATAAGATGTGTCGATGATGTGAGAATGAGTTATCGATGACATAACATTGAGTTGGAAATGAGGTGAACATGTGATACCCTAATCCACTAAAAAGGATAATTGAGTGTATTTAATAAGTGCGTGTGATTAGTGTTTGTTAAGTACAATGATCTAATTGAGAAATTAATAATAGGATAAGAGTTTACTATTCAATAAAACTTGATTGTTTGCGGCCGAGCTTCTAATATATGTGATGGAGTATATAATCCGGGACTCAAGCGGCCCACATACTCCTGCCACAGCGAATAGGTCCATCAGACACAAGCGGCCCAAATACATCGGCCCAAGTATGAGACAACACCCATAAGGAATGCCCCTCGACACCAAGGTCGAAGGCTCCAAACTCAAGGAATCACCTTGATTCGGCCTAACAACAGGTCTGGGAGATTCGCTTCCTCACGCACACCCCTCGGGCAACAGCCTTCAGCACCAAGGCCGAAGGCCTCCGTCTCCGTACAAAGTGCTCTCTCTGCCCAACGCTCCTCAGCGCCCAACCACTGCATTTAATGCCGCGACGTGCCAAAATCCGCATCATAAGAGACTTTCCGTCATAGATTAACTTACACATGTATGTCCATTTAATGCACCTAACATTTATGTGTAGTATAAATAGCAGCCCTTGAACAGTAGTCCGTTACAACTGCCCAAAAATAACTCTTTGTAGTAACTTCACGCAGGAAGTAATTTTAACTTTACTTATTTTGATATTATATTATTTCGCGCATGAAATAAAAAATTGCATATTTGATAAAATTGTTAGCAGATAAAGACAAAAATAAGAGTCATCAAACGAGTCATTAATATATCAAGAGTATTTAATTAGACACTACGGAGTAGAAATTAAACTTGGCCGATTCAAAGCATTGAGTCTTGTTAGTTTCTTCAATATTGAACTGCAATCTAGTCCTACGCCTGCTAAAATATCAGCCTCCCGTACTAATGAAGATGTTGACGGTGACTTTGTTGTCTGCTATCTTACCCATTTTTTATTTATGCCATTTTCCTCTCCTCTCTCTTTCACTTCAGTCACTCTTCTCACCTCCTGTCTCGACGCCACAAAGCTAATAACCTTACAAAGAAAAACACTCCAAAAAAGCTCACTCACACACACAAATACGCGCCTTTCTCTTTCCAAACCCTAACTTTCCAAATCGTTTCATCGAAAAACCGATCAATCGCGCCTCGAAGACTCTATTGATCGACTACGCATATATGGACGAAGAAAAGGATAAGGCCGATCGGGGAGTCGACGATTTAACCAGTACCGATTCGAGCTGGGCGGCGGCGCTCGGCGGAGGCTGCGATACCGACGCCGTTTACTTCTTCGGCACTGGACTCGAGAAGGACGACGGAAACTTACTCGGCGACTTTGGCTGGAGTTTTCGGGCAGAGAACGGAGGCGACGGAGGCGGCTTCGCTAGGATGGACTCCGATTTGGCGGGAAATTGCGCGAGTAACGACATGTTTTCGGTCTCGGCGAGTTCGGCTGCGGCGAATGCTACGCCGAGCGACTGTTGCGCGGAACCGGCAGCGGTCAGTGCGGCGGAGCAGACGTCTTCCAGTTCCTCCGATGATGGGCCGGAGAAGTCCGCTGCATCCGGCGGATCGACTTCGCGGCCTCCCGCGGACACCGTGTGAGTGTGTTTATTTTGCTTAATCAATTACTCCCTCTGTCCCGCTAAGATTGTTCCAGACACTATTCACTTGATCAACACAAATCACTCTTAAACTCTTACTTTATACTACATCCGTCCCGCAAAATGTTCACAGTTTGACTTACACACATATTAAGGAAATAAACTTACCAGGGGGTAAGTTTTACTATTTCGACGTTGTTTCGACACTGTTTGGCACTGTTTGACACTGTTTTTATACAGAATAACTTTCCATTTAGGGAAAGAGGAACTTCTTTTTGGGACGGCTAAAAAAGGAAAGTGAGAACTTCTTTGTGATATCAAATTTTTATGAAATTTGATTCTGGTTTTTGCGACTTTGTAAAACTGTTAATGTAATTTCTGAATATGTAATTTTTTTTCTCTAAAAATAATTTGAATTCGGACAAGGATCTATTTGTTTTATCGTTGGTCAAGCATCGTAAACCGAATTGTATCAAACAGACAAGGTAATATATGATCTCGATTATTTAGAAGGGCAGAATGGGAAACTTTTGGCATTCCTACTGTCTCTTCTCAAGTGTCAGACTTGATCGCGTATGTAGGGAGGGAAGCTATTCGTGATTTACTGAAGAAGCTTGGGCTTTTTCGGTATTTCATGCGTTGCGTGGATTACGCACACCCGTTATTGCGGCGGCAATGCCGTGCTGCATACGCTGGGAGTGTCTTTTTGGTACAGTTACGTGGGGTTAAATCGGCATTTTTATAAAAGTGATAAAAGGTACGGAGTGTAAATTTGTTTTATACGTGTAAATCTAAAATATTACCTTCATTAAACAACTTTCCACAGTTTTTAGCCAAATAGTATACATATTTTGTAGACATAATGTGTATATTTTTTTGGTTGTTTTTCTACAAACAATTGATTCAAAAACTGTCAAAAACAAGACCGACGATGATGATGCGTATAAAATATGATGAGTACATCAAGAATGGGTCTTTTTAGGAAAATCTCTTAATAAAATTTCATTTCCTTAAATAATTGCCTTACTTAATTATGGTAGTGTATTATAAATCAATGTTAAACAGTGTTAAAAAATGTCAAAACATGGTGTTTTACGATTAAAGTTTATCTCACACTAAAAGAGTATTTCAGGAAGTCATCTTGAAAAAATATTCTCTAGTTAATCTTAATAAAAACATCTTTCTCAAAAACATTTTCGGGATGCCAAAAACATATTCTCTAGTTTGTCTAGGCCGGGTTTGATTTGGTCGGAATTTGTTTGATAAATATTTACTCTCTCGGTACCATAAAAGTTGGTCAACTTTTTTTGTCATCCCAAAAATGTTTGTCATTTCCATTAAAAATAACAAATATGTCGTTAAAATTATATCTCTCATCTCTACACAATTCTCAATCATACAGTCTTTACTTTATTATTTCACGTGGAAGTCAACATTGATCAAGTTTTATGGGACGACAAGTCAACATACTCCCTTCGCTGCATTAAACTTTAATTTGATTATCTCAAATAACTTTACCACTTTTATATTAAAATAACTATTTTATTGTTATGCTGATTCCTTTCTCCTCTGCACATACCTCAATCACACATCTTTCATTTGTATAAACCTCAATCACATATCTTTTTTTTTTGTTATTTCTCACCTAATTCTAATTTGGCAAAGTTCACAGGATGAGTGTAATATACACTTAAATTTTTGTATCTAATCTGTTTAAGTTTAATTTAATTTGATCTTCGACTAAAATGAATCCAATGAAAGAGAACCTAAAATAAAGTATAGCTTCCGTCATTGAAGAACGGATACAAATCAAGGGCTCTTTCTGGAAAACTATGCAATTAATAATTCTTTTAACAAAATATTAAACCATTTATTTGAAAGGCTGAATTAGCATCATCATAATAAATAAGTCTAATTTTTTTTTTTGTGATTGAATTGCCGTTTTCTGAGACACCATATAATTTTGGGAAAACTGTCAAATAGGTCCTCGAACTTTCATAAAAAGGTCAATTAAGTCCTTCTATAGGGGGTTTTGCCCGGCCGTCGCGATTTGGGGCAGTTTCCGGTGGAATTTTTTGATGAAATTTTTTGAGCATCTTATTCACCAAGTCTAGTTTAATCATACCAAATTTCAGCTAAAAAATCAATCGGGAACACATTCAAATTAATTCTTGAAGATAATTGCGCATTTTTGCGTTCTCGAATTAATTTGAATGCGCTCCCGATTAAATTTTTAGCTGAAATTTGGTATGAGTAAACTAGATTTGATGAATAAGATGCTCAAAAAATTTCATAAAAAAATTCCATCGGGAACCACCCCAAATCGCAACGACCGGACATAGTCTCCTATAGAAGGACTTAATTGACTTTTTTATGAAAGTTCGAGGACCTATTTGACAGTTTCCCTTATAATTTTCTTTATATATATGTGTTTGTTTTAAATATTCGATATAATTTTTCATGATTCACTAAACTCTTATCCGGCCAATTGCAGCATTACTTTTTAAATCTACTTTTTCCAACAACTTTTTTTTAAAGTACGCCTTTTAGCCTTTTTTTAAAATCTTTTTTTTTTCTTTTTTTGCTTTATGTCTCGGCATCCGCGGTTTTGCATGGTCGTTTTCTCAGTCACACATCAAACACTTTAGGAAAATTTTGAATCTACGCCAATGGGTTTACAACTACATGGGTCGGACATGCCTTATATATCTATTCGACTATTCATGACTCACGACCATCTTTTCTCATCGTGGGATAGACCGGAGTGCGTCTCTATGGATTAGTGGTATGTAGTTAAGGCTCTGTTTGCAAATCCAACTGAGAAGTACTTTTAACTTTTTTAAATGATTTGGTAATAAAGTGATTAATAGTAAAAGTTGGCAGTGTTTGAGAAAAAAGTGATTTTGAAAAGTAAAAGTTGGTAGTGTTCGGTAAAATAAGTGATTTTTGTGTAATAGAAAAAGTAAAAAGCAGATTCCAGCTTTTAACTTTTAAGTAATTCATTTAAGTAGAAGTTATCATTTGAAAACATCTTTTTAACTTTTTTAAGCAAAAAAATGGAAAGTGCTTTTTTTGTTGTGTTTGCAAACAAAGTCTAAATGTCGAGCGGAAGAAACTTCTAGTGTATCCGAGCAAGATCTTTGAGGAAATCATTGAGTAGTTTTTAAATCAAACGGTCCACAGTCACCGACAGTGGGGCTGACTTTGAGGTAAATAGGAAGCTATAAGTCTATAACCCCGGATTCGTTGAAAAATAAAACCAATTCAGTCTTAAAAAACAGTTGGATTATGAAGTTTATTTTAATTTCCTTACTGATTTAATTACTCAAACAGTTTCTATTTTTTGCAGTCTTCTCGTTATTTATGTTCGGAAAAAATCCTTAAACATTACTAGTCTAAGAAAAAAAAGGCTAGTCTAGGAGAATACTAACTGAGGATGTTCGAGTGGCGCAACCACAAGTAGAGGATAAAATTCATGCATTATTATAATTTTGGGATAAATTTTAATCAGCTTTTTATGTGCATAAATTAAAGGCTTTTATCAAATTCAGGTGAAGTAGTTGATAATTCTATAACATATATAAATGTTACCAACACATTTATCAACTGCAATAGTCATAACTTGTGCATAAATTAAAGGCTTTTATCAAATTCAGGTGAAGTAGTTTATAATTCTATAACATATATAAATGGTACCATTGACACACAATTTATACTTTCTACGTCCTCATCCGACTTTACTAACTTTATTTTTTATTTGTCCCATAAATTTTATTACTTTATTTTTAATAATTAATTTGTGATTTAGTTTATTTCCATCTTCTCTACACAAGTTTTAATTTTGTGACTTCACGCCCAATCCAAATTCGTTCATTGAGATGGAGATGATATTTTAACATTCTTGTGAAATATATATACTTGAGATGTAATATATAGAATCTGTATGATATTACATCTTGTCAAATACTACGTATATTTTAACATCTAAATTCATTGAGATGTACTCCCTCCGTTCCAGGGAGAAGTTCCCACTTTCCTTTTTTGGTAGTCCCAACAAAAAGTTCCCATTTCCCTAAATGGAAAGTTATCCTACATCAAAACAGTGTCAAACAGTGCAAAATAGTGCCAAACAGTGTCGAAACGGTGCCAAACAGTGTCGAAACAGTGCCAAACAGTAAATATGTGTGAAAGTCAACCCGGGAACTTCTCCCTGGGACGGAGGGAGTAATATATAGAATCTGTATGATATTGGGGCCTGGGATGACCTTCAGGTCTCCCTAAATTAACTAGCCTGTTTTCAATCACTTGTGTCCTTGTTTTTTTGACTTTGAATTTCCTGTCAAGGTTGTCTTCCTTAGACTCTTAATTTTTGAGACATGTTGGAAAACTTTACCAATTCTAAACCCTTAATTAGGCTCTTACTGTTCGAACCAGATTGAGCGGGTTTTCACTTTAGGTTACTTTAGACCTAATGATAAAGCTCTTAATTGGCGAGGCCTGGGGGCCTCTCCGGTGCAAAGTTAATTCAATAATTCCCTCATTTCATTTTTAGCCTTGTAAAATCAGTCTTAGCCTTGAGAAAGGCTGTGTTTTCCTGCTCAAGGAAATTTGATTTTGTTTATAAGGCTGTTTAACCTTGAAAAAGGTTGTCCATTCGTGCTCTCGTCTTTGGTAAGACTAGGTTGACAAGATGTAATTGACAAGATGTATAATTACATCTTCTCAAATATATATACTTGAGATGTAATATATAGAATTTGGATGTTAAAATATCATACTTAAAATATACTCCTTCCGGTTTTATTTAATGTTCACACTTTGACTTCACACAAAATAAGGAAAAAAAATTGACTTTACTGTAGAGTACACTGTTGAGGCACTGTTTGACACTGTTGAGACACTGTTTGGCATTGTTGAGACACTGTTTGGCACTGTTTTGATGTAGATTTCTTTGCCAAAAAAGGAAATAAGGAAGTGTGAAGTTTATTTTAGACCGTTCCAAAAAGGAAAGTGTGAAGTTTATCAAAAACAAAATATATATTACATTCTTGCCAAATACTACGTATAACTTTTTTACAATTTTCAACATTTATATATCCACACTAATACTTGCAATGTTTATAAATACAATTATTTTATTTATTCTTTTTCATCTGTCCCAATTTAATTTGTCCTATTTGTATGTTATTCTATTTTATTTTCACTTCATTTATACTTGATTAATTTAATACTTCGCAAATAATTTTTTTAATGATTACAAGTCGTTTTTCATGTCTTCATCTTATTTGGACAGAAGTACTACATGTATTGGAAAAATAATTCAACATTTCTTCATGTTTCAACTTAATATATACTATCCTCTGTTCTTTAATAGTTGCAACAATTTGAATTTCACGTTTGCCAACACACAAATTTGACTATAATTATATTTAATTACGTAATAATGAAAATTATAAAAAGTTAATATTTTGAAAATTCACATTAATATAAATTTAATAACATTTTATAACCAATAATTTGATTGTATATACTAGAAGAAAATCTTGAACAAAGTAAGGTATGTGAATAGTTCAAAAATCACAATGTTGCAACTTTAAGAAATGAAAGAAGTATGAGAAAAATGGGAGAACTCGTTCGGATAGAGAGTTACATTTAAGCAATGCTACTATGAAAAAATTATTTATACACTCTTTTTTGTACACGTGTTTGTGGTGAACTGATTTTTTTTGTCAGTGAATAGTCTGTTCACAGAGAAAATATCTTCACACTTTTATTTCTATTTAAGACAATTTCTTTTTTTATTAGTCTTTGAGAGCCCCTTTAATGGTTTTGATGCACTTTTTAGTCATTTGCAGTTAAAGTTGTGATTTTATGTAATAATAATTGTATGGTTTGATATTTTTTATTTCCTAACATAAACTTTTTATTTTTCATTCTTGTTATTAATGCATTTTTTTTTAATTCATCTATACCTCTGATAATCAGTTTGCTTTTATGCCTGGACGCTCAACAACTGAGGCCATTCACCTTCTTAGACAAGTTGTGGAGAAGTATAGAGACACTAAAAAGGATCTCCATTTTTTTTAAAGGATCTGCATTTGGTGTTCATTGACTTAGAAAAGGCATATGATAGGTTACCTCGAGAAGTTCTTTGGTGGACCTTAACTAGAAAAGGCATATCACATAAGTATATCAGTATCATCATGGATATGTATGAGGCTTGTACTACGAGTGTCCCTACTAGTGTAGGGAGGACCGTAGAGTTCCCTATTACTATCGGAGTGTACCAAGGATCGGCTCTGAGTCCCTTCTTATTTGCTATAGTCATGAATGAACTTACGAAGTCAATTCAAGAAGATATACCGTGGTGCATGATGTTTGCCGATGATATTGTATTGATTGATGAGACACAATCGGGTGTTAAAGCAAAGTTAGAAGTATGACGACAAACTTTGGAGACTAAGTCGGAGCAAGACTGAGTATATATGGAGTGCAAGTTTGGTGGAGGTAGAAGTAGTAGCAACAATGGGATTACTCTTGATGATAAGGAAATACCAGTGTGTGATATGTTTCGTTATTTGGGCTCCATAATTCAGAAGGATGGTGAATTAGATGAGATGCATCCCATAGAATCAGAGCTGGGTGGATGAAATGGAAGAGTGCATCAGGATTTCTTTGCGATCGAGGTATGCCGACTAGACTGAAAGGTAAATTTTATCGAACAACAATTAGGCCTGCATTAATGTATGGCGTAGAGTGTTGGGTGGTGAAACAATGTCACATTCAAAAGATGAGTGTGACAGAGATGTGTATGTTGCGTTGGATGTGTGGTCATACCAGAAAAGATCGCTTGAGGAATGAGGTAATCAGACAAAAAGTGGGAGTAGCACCTATAGAAGATAAGATGCAGGAGTCTCGTTTGCGGTGGTTTGGGCATGTGCGTCGAAGACCGAGTGATGCACCTGTTAGACGACTTGAGGGGTGGGGAGAAGAGACAGAGAGGAGAGGGAGGGAAAGGCCTAAACAAACTTGGATTAGAGGAATCAGAACTGATATGCGTCTTCTTGGATTGGATGAGAGCATGGCTTTGGAGAGAGCAAAGTAGATGACGCACATTCGTGTGGACGGTTGATCTTTTTATTTTCTTTTTCTCTCCCGTTTTCTTTTCTTTTATTTTCTTTTATTGCTTATCTTCTTTGTCTTTTTATGTTCTTATGTTATTTTTATGTTCTCCCTTTTTTATGTTCTTTTATCTTTTAATCTTTTATCTTTCTTATATTCTTATATTTATCTATCTTTATAATATTTGTTTTATCTTTTTATTTCCTCTTGTTTGTCTTCTCTTTATGGCTTCGATATCATGGATTGATTCATGTTAGCCGACCCCAAAACCTTTTGGGATTAAGGCTTGAATGTTATTGTTGTTGTTTATCTATACCTCCGATCCGGAAAATTTAAAATTAGTAAAACATTAATTCCATTTGCGTTACTCAACTCTAAAATTTGGAATTCATTACTTTTATTACTTCTTGGGGACTTATATTGGAGATAAAACAAACTGAAGAATATGTATTTTGTTTTAAATATAGGTTCTAGCTAGCGGTTCTACAGAAAAGAAATTACATATTTTTGAAAGGACGTGTCAAAGAAATATGAAAATGTATTACGGTTATTTTAATCAAGGTTATTTATTGCTAAAAAATGGTGTTAGCAAGGGGTGGCTAGGGGTCAAGTTAGGTTCTGACTCAACCCAATTTTTTTTTTTAATTGATCAGGGTTAAAAAATTATGTGTACTGCCAACCTTATATATGGCCCTTATTCGCCCCTAATGACTTATTTGTTTGTGGGTTAACCTAGGTTATTGCAGGTTTAATTTTTAATGAACCTCGTTTGTTGTGTTTTTGCAACAAGAACCTAGGTTATGCCTTAACCTCACATAACTCCTGAGAACCCGTAAACACCTCAAATTAAAGAACCTCCGAATTGGGGGGGTTTTGGAGGTTAAATTCCCGTTCAACATAAAATAAGCTAGAATACCTTCATCTAAATAACATTTCCAAACACTGTTTTACGCATAAAACTAGGTTTACTTAGATTAACCTAGTTTTTAATAAAACTTAAGTTTACTTTATTGCACTACATTTACTTAAGTGCACTTTATCCAAACAGCGCATAAAGGTTAGAATCGCTAGGGGTTTAAAAACAAAAGCACGTACTATAAAGTCGGATAAAAACAAAAAATAATACTACCTCCGTTCTCTTTTAGTTGCAACATTGAATTTTTTGCACTATTCACATATTCTACTTTGACTATATTTTATATATTAATGTATTATAAATTAAATTTTTTAAAAATATTATTAAATTCTTCTCATTCTAAATTTTCAAAATATGAATTTTTTAAATTTCTTAACTAATATGAAATCAAAGATATTAATGGTCAAACTTGTGTATTGACAAACGTGAAAAGTGGACTGTTGCAACTAAAAACGAACGGATGAAGTATTTACGTAGTACTAGACATCCAATAATGTTTATACTTGGATTGATTTCAATCTGAGACCAGGTCAGATATATTTCGATAGTTATAATGTACACATAGACTAGACATCCACCGGACTAGTTCAAATCGATCCGATCCGATCAAATAAAAAAAATCGTGTTACACACTAACACGTACTCCGTATCTATATACGTATGTACACCAATATAATCAACATTTATTTACTACTAGTATGAACTATCCTTGTATTAACTTCCATCATCTTGTAGTTCTCTATGCATATTTCATTACCCGTATACTTTATTTTATACTTCGCACTTCTACTATTTTATTTTGAACTACCTAGGGAGTGTTTGCGATTGCTTGTGCTTTTTAAAAGTGATTTTTTTAAGAGATTATTGGAAAAGTGATTTGTAGTAAAAGTTGGTAGTGTTTGGGAATAGAAGTGATTTTGATTAAAATGTAAAAGTTGGAGTGTTTGATAAAAAAAGTGATTATGATGGAGTATTTTTTGTAAAAGTACAAAAATACCCTTTAAACTTTCAGACATAAGGTCAGTTGTACGAATACCCCACACAAATACCCCATTAGGTCGTTCGAGCTTCTGCAGCCGGCATTCCAGGTCTCCAGCGAAGGGTCTTCGTTCCCATTTTTTTGACCTTCCTTCTCCAATCAGTGAAATATTTGTCCTCCAAAAACCAATCAGCAAGTTACATTGAAGTTTCAGAAGGCCCTTTAAGCAGATGAACCAACAACTACATAATGCTAACAGATGAAGACTTGCAAACCTAGGATTCAATTTCAATAGTAGACCTTTGGACACAACCCTAACGGTGGTTGCAGATTGTATTCACATAGTGCTGAGAAGCCCTGCACTTGAGCTCTTGTCTAATTAATCTCTGATTCTATGTCCCTCAAGAATCAGATACAAGAAAAACAGAGAAGAGATAGGGAGGAATTTTTGACAAGTAAAAAACACAGGTTCTAACCTGAATATTAAGGAAGGGAGGGCGATTCACTGCAGAACCGTGAGAAACGAGGATGGAACGAACAGATGGAGAAGACGAACGACCTCTGCTTCACTGCGTTGAAATGGCGCCGACATGGGAGAGAGGGGATGGAAGGAGTACATGAACGAGCAGGGCTGGCTAGATGAAAGTAATTATTTCAGGGGTAATTTGGGGGTTAGGGGATTTATTTGCCATTATCATTAGCCTTAAAGTTGGAAGTATTTACAACTTTACCTAGAAGCTATTAAAAGCTGGGCTGGGGTAGCTTCCAGATTATGGCTTTAAAGTACTTTTTTTAAGTCAAAATTGGGGTTACCAAACACTCAAAATTGCTTTTTTTAATCTAAAAGCTCTAAAGTGCTTTTTTTGAGCAAACAAAAACACTCCCCCAGAGACTTACATCAGTTACATGTGCAACTTATAAAACAACGAAGCCTTATTTGTAAGTATATAATCCCAGTTAGTTTTACTGTTTTTCATTCCCCTCGTAAGAAAAGTCCAAGGTAATTGAAAACCGTGGGCGCGTTAGATTTAGCTTTCTATAGTACTGAGATCCAAACTCTATATATGTTGTAGCTATAGGTGCATGTTGCATGTCTTCAAACCCTTGCCTAGCCATGGCAAATGAAGGTTGGCATTCTACTTACGTTCTTACCTCTACATATAGTGAAACTAGTATATCTAGTGACCAGTTCCTCTTCGTAGGTTGTTGTAAATGTTGGCAATAATAAATGCTTCATTTTGCCAAATTTCCCTATGAGGACTATGGACGGTTTATCAGCTTTTTTGTTGCAGAGAATTGGATCTATGTGATCGGATTTGGATTTTGTTTGGACAAGAAGACGTCCCCTTCTTGTATTATTGACTTCACACTTTTTACTTAACAAGAAAGTATGATTGAAATTGAAAGTATGTTACTGAGATTTGTATTGTTTATTTCCTGAAAAAGTAAAGGAAGGTTATTTTAGTAAGAACCAATAAAGAAATTATGAAAATTATATCACACACTTGGAACTTTGGAAGGGCTATACTTTAAATAACTTCATAGTGCACATATACAAGTACAGGTAGATATTTTTTACAGATTTAGAGTGTGTTTGGTAATACAACCATTTTTGAATTGGTTAAATCTGTTGAATTTGATGAGGCCCACTACTTTAGTTTCTGCCAATTCGGAAAGAAAGCAACTTAAATCTTACTTATCTTGATTATCACATAATTAAGTGCGTGATGTCCAAAATAAGTACTTCGTATTTGATAAAAAATTGACTGATAAAGGTGATAAGCTTAAAATACTAGTTATCTTACGGGCACTTGCTTCTGTAACTTTCTCACAATTTTTAATTATACTCTATATGAAATTACTGATTCGGTCCTTGATATATATACACTTTATTAATGTGTACTAATGCTGTTTTTGAGGCAAATTCTTTTCCTAAAAAGAAGAAAATTGGAGCAACCCGAAAATGAAAATAGGGGAATTCTTTGGGAATAAATTGAGTATTACCTAGGTACCTCCGTCCCACTAACATTGACACATGAGAATGTGGTAAAAATTATTAAGACAAGTAGATTGATGTAGTTGATATTAAATTGATAAAGTAAGAATAATTTAAAATCATACAAATCTTATCAAAATTGGTACTCCCCATGAGAAAGCAAGATAAGATAATGTTAGGTGGGGCATATGGAGTACCATTTAGACAAGTGTAAGAATAATGCTCCCTTCTTTCCCAAAAATACTTCTCACTTTCCTTTTTGGGCCGTTCCCAAAAATTCTTCTCACTTTCCCTTTTTGGACAATTTGTGTGGCTCAAATTTATTTTACCTTTTTCTCATACAACCACAACCACACATTTCCACTTTATTCCACTTTCTTAATAGGCGTGCCAAGTCAAACCGGGAAGAATTTTTAGGAACGGAGGGAGTATGAAATAAGTACTCGTATATAAGATGAAATTTGAAAGTTTAACGTACTGCCAAAGTTTTAATTTGATTATTGGTTTGTTATCCATAATTTACCTGCCTTAATCTAAACTTTATGAAAAAAGTACTGTTTTATTTTGAAGAGGTAGTGCTAATTCTGGGGTGTACTTTGCAATTATGAACCCATTTCCTGTTTGTGTCGAATATATGATACTCCATAAACAATTATCCAAATTAGTAATGATGTTTTCAGCTGATTTGAATATTATTTCCCAGAAGTAAAGTTAAAAAGAAGGGGCAGGCGCGAATGAAACAACCCCGATTTGCATTCATGACCAAAAGCGAAGTTGATCACCTGGAAGATGGTTACAGGTGGAGGAAATATGGGCAGAAAGCTGTTAAAAACAGCCCCTTTCCCAGGTCTGGTTTATTTTTTCCTCAACAACCTTCGAATCAATCAAGTTCCCTTCAATTACTCTGCTTAACACCAACATAATAAACCTTGCCCAGATTCATAGTGACTCTGGTCAAGTGTTTGGTCACTCAATTTGTGATGCATACGAGGTGTTCGATGGTTTGTGTGCAGAAGTTACTACCGCTGTACGAACACCAAATGCACAGTGAAGAAGAGAGTGGAGCGGTCCTCGGAAGATCCGACGATTGTGATCACAACGTACGAAGGGCAGCACTGTCACCACACTGTTGGGTTCCCCAGGGGTGGTGGGTTTATGGGTGAGGCGGGTGGGTATGTGGGCCCCTCCTCGTACCCATTCACCTCACAGTTCTACCTTCCACCCAGGTTCCACTTTCCTCGAGAAGAGATCGGGTCTCTTCTGGGTATGGGTATCCCTCACTTGGGTCAGAAACAGGGTTGCGGTGGTGGTAATAGTAATGGAGCTGTGAATGAGTTACTGGCTGACCCGCCACAACTTCCGCCGGATGAAGGCCTGCTCGGGGATATGGTGCCCCCTGGGATCCGAAACAAGTTATCCTAATATCAAGGTATGGTACGTGTATATAGCAACTATAGTGAGCAAACCAACACATAGAGACAACAAAAATAGTACTGAGTACTTATTCATGCTGACTTATCCGCCCGTTTACACGCCAAACTTCTTTTATCCGGAAATCAATTGTCTATGCACATACAAAACACATCTGGTGGGTAAATGAGTGTTTAAGTCGACATGTACAAGTAGCATTTTTGTAGAGACAATATTTAGTCAATATTCCACTTGTAACACTTTCATATTCACGTTTGCCAAAGTGTAGCTCTATTAATATGTTTAATCTGATATTGATACAAAAATATAGAAAAAAATATGATTTTGAAAATTTAAAATGAGACTAACTTGAAAAAGTATTTTTTAAGTTATAAATTTTCATTTATGTAGTATTATAAATGAAACGTAGTTTAAGTGAAGCGTGCAAGTCCAATAATATATGTTGCATTAACTTAAAAATGGAAATAATATATACTACCTCCGTCCCAAAATGATTAGCCAAATTCAAAACTTAAGTTCCCGAAATGGGACTAAAAAAGTTCGAAAATTCCAAAATAGGATTGTCATGTTTTTATTCCCAAAATAGGACTAATTACTGCCAAATTTGGAAAATACTGCCATGTTTGAAGTCTGGTACTGCCAAAACATGACAGTAATTAGTCCTATTTTGGAAATAAAAATATGGAAGTCCTATTTTGGAATTTTCAAACTTTTTTAGTCCCATTTTGGGTAATATCTCTATAAATATTTATTGGAAATTAGTTATAATATAAAAGTTATATGAAAATGTTCTTTGTTAAAAGTATTTTCATAAAAGTATAAAATTTATAATTTCATATTATTATGAGCCCGTTTGGTAGCACGAAAATCGGCTGTTTTGGCTGTTTCTGCTGAAATTTATGAAGTTCTGGCTGAAGTGGCTGTTTTGGCTGATTCTGCTGATTCTAGAAAAAAATATTTTAAAAATATATTTTATTAATAAAATAAAGAAAAAATTACATGTAAAAATAGCTAAAATGGTCATCTACAGTAACTTCAGCCAATACAGCAAGAAAAGTAACTCCAACCTTACTTTTTCTGCTTATTACACAATTCAGCACGCGAAAGTAAAAATTACGTGTTTGGTAAAAAAGCTGGCTGATAAGCCTGATAAGCCGAAAAAAGGGGTCTCCAAACGGGCTCTATACTTGTCAAAACCATGGTCCAAATTTTGAGATTTGGCTAAACATTTTGGGACGGAGGTGGTACATTTTGAGAGAGTATTGCATTCAAAAGTATTGAACAAGTAACATTTTTAGACAAACATTCACACATATATGTGGGGTGATAAGTGGAGTACTCCGTATATTTTTCCATTTTTTTGAGTGAGAGAATCCTCACCCTCTATCATCACATCCCTTGAGAGGTCAAAATTCCACTCGTACTCTTGGATAGAGACCCTTATGGAGTTATGGATAACACCTTGTCTCTTTAGTTGGCTGCCCTCGTATGAATGAGAATTAGTTTTTTATGGTACCTGCTTGAAGAACTCTTCTACCATTGGTGTATATTCAGTACACTTTTAACAAGTAGCAAAAAAGAACAGGTACAAGGATGTTCTCGAAATGTTTTGATTTTTACTTAGAAAGTTTATTGGGGACGACCTTAGATGTTGGATGTCACAATAATCACGTTTTAACGTGCCTTTATATACACACAAAGTGCAATTGGTATATCTCTTATTCATGAAAATGATACCCTTTTTTGTAAATATACTCCAGATCATGGAATTGTCACTAAATTTGTATTTTTATCGATCACTATTGTGGATATATTAATATCAGAAATTATAAATGTTAAACAAAGTTTATATATTAATCCCCATCATCAATCTAATTAAAGAAAACCCATACATTCTAAATGTTAAAGTTTTTATGTTCACATTCAAAGATATATAGTTTTTCCTGGCCGGGGAAGTTGCACCATAGGAGGTGTAGTCATGATTTATACAGTGGTACACGGTTAAACATCTCTATTGTAAAATGTTAACAACCCCATATGGGTATATCAGTATATGTATGTCGTTTTTGCTATTTATAAACATGGTAAGAAAGTGGTTTTTCTTCTTTCAAAAGTTAAGGTAAAAAAGTGTGTTCCTATCACTTGAATGCACATCCTAAATAGAATACTAAAGGGACACAACTTAATTCTCAGTATCTTTTGGTAATTTGTGCAGATGAAGTGCTAGGATATTGTACTAATAACAATGTATAAAGCTCATGCTAAGAAGCTGGTATGCAGATCATAATCCGGGCTTAGTCGACTTCAATTTGTTTGGTAAATAGCTAGGCATGCCCCAAGCCCCTTGGGTTGGGTTTTAACACCAGTAGTTCACCTATTCCGGCCAGCCAGCACGATTCACATACCGGAAAGAAAGTCGAGAATCTTGTGTCGATAATTACCAGTTTGCATCTGATCGTTTATCCATGCATATAGCATAGCTTAGGAGTTGAATCCTAATTGTGATAAACTTACCACTCTGACCACGATTGTGATGTAAATATGTAGCTCTAGCTAATTAAGTCTGGGTTGTTATTTGCCTCATACATGATGTATCCCAGTTAGTATTAGTTTACTATTACTACCTTAATTTGATTTTCTTCTTATTACTCAATTAGAATCATACAATTTCAGTTTTCTAATAAGCGTGCCAAGTAAAATCAAGAAAATAATTTTGATGGTATCTCAATGCATATTTTAAAGATAAGAATATCAATTTTTGGAAATTCTGCTATATCATGGTGTTGGTGAAAATGAAAGTCAGATGGTTGCTACGTTAGCTTTTGGAATTGCCTTATTTTGTAAAATGTATGTGTGACTACTGACTTGTCTACATCTTAGAAATGTTGTGAATTGTGAACCAGAAATTTTCATGTCCTCATACAAAGAATCTCTCAAGTAATGGGCTTGATATCGGAAAAAATAAATGAAGCACACCAACATGCTTATTACCGAGCACACCAGCGTGATAAATGTCCATGATTTTCTAAATATTTTGGAGGAATGAATATTGACCGTTCATCATGTCAATGTGCTCACTAGATATAACTAAATATACTACGGAGTATAAAACAAACTTAGTCCGACGGAATATAAAATGGGATAAAAATAGGGGACACAAGGATTATCACATTTTGCAATAAAATTTTCATATTGAGTGGGCACATAAATATAAAATATTCACAATAAAAAACAATGGTGAGCATATACGATTAGTCGATTACTCTCATAATGAAATTCAATTTTAAGCAACTCAAAATTACAATGTAAAATACTACGTATAAAGTAAAAAAATATAAAGAGTAGGCATAGAAGTGAAAGCACATTAACAAAGTACAATATAAAAGACATGATTTTACATTCTTTACGCCGAGGGTAATTTAGGGGTAATTACCCCTCACTGGCTCACCGGAGAATAGGGGTACTTTAATAAGTTTAATACTTATAGGTCACATTTTTTGAAATTAAATAAAAATCACTTTTTATATCCAATATCTAATTTTTAGTATTCCGTAATATTTAGATAAACACCTCTAAACAAAAGTAGGGGAAAAGGATTTTGAGGCTAGAAGCTGTTTGGGTCTTCAGTTTTGAGTCTCACGTACTCTTTTGATTGCAGTTTATTTTAATATTAGCAATTTACTTTCACACACAAAAAGTAAGGCAAAAAATTGTCAATGGGATCTCGAACATTTTATGGACTTTTCCCTTGAATATTACGTAGTACTAAATTAAAGTCAATTTAAAAAAATGTGACCCTTTTTTATAAAAAGACAAAAATGTGACTAAGAATATCATATATTTGGAAAACATGATGTCACTGCAAAAAATTCATGTGACTGCCTAGATTTTTATGTCACTTTCATATGTCATTTCTAGATTTTTATGTCACTGTCATATGTTATTTTTATATTTTATGTCACTATCGAATTTCATGTCACTTTCGAATGTCACTTTTGCCGTGAAACGTGTCACTCTAATCACTGGATAAATTTCCGACGACTGTTTACGCAAAACTGTGACTTCCACTACAGACTAGTGACCATCCCACACCGCCGTCGCCTACCACTCTATCGGCACACGCTACTTTTGTCTCACGTAGATCCCCCTTCCCCAGCACCCCAAAATGAGTGACTACCACACGACCACCAGTGCCTGGCACTACCTCCGGCACCGCCCCACACCTGCGCCCTCCCCTCTGCCCATCCCCGCCACAGACGCAACCACCACTCTGGCCGGCCACCGCTACCGTTTAGTTTAGTGACCAACACCACCACCGTACCCAACTACCGTCGACCACCACCCCACCCCGACTTGACTCCCCAGCCCCGCAATTCCCAACCCCCTCCAAGACCCGGCCACAGCCCACAACCCCCATCGTCGTCTGCCACTCGTTGTCGATGTATCCATTTGCGCCTTCACCCACCTCTAGCAGCCGACCACATGATCTAGAAATCTAACCGTTCTAGAAATCTAACCGTTCGATGAAGTAATCCATAGTGGCATGAATCCTCAACAACTCCATAGTGGTGTCAATCCTCAACAATGGCGAAAAATAGTACGGTCTTTCGCCTCACCCACAATCGCACAAGAAGTGAAGAAATAGAGGTAGAGCTTTGTGGGGGACGGGGTATGGAGACAGAGATTTGTTGATTGGTGAAGCGGAAAAGAGAGAAAGCGCAAAGAAAAGGCGCAGAGAGAAGGCAAAGCTCTGTGTATGGGCGAAGAGGAGGAGAGAACACACAGAGAGAAAGCGTAGGGGATGGGGAAGATTGACGAACCAGAAAAGAGAGAAGGCGTCGAGATGGTGGGGTCACTCTTTTGTCCAGATAAAAAATAGTCATATTTTTGTCCATCTAAACTCCCTACGTGATATTTTTATCATTCTTTCACATTTTATACACAATAATTTCGTGTGCTTGTTGTGCACTTTAAACATCCAACAACAAAACACGTGCAATAACTATACTTTGTTTTACAAAATGACAGAGTGACTAATTTGAGTTTTCAAAACTGAAGAATTACAATGTTTAGTTGTTGCCTCACAACCAAGTCCGCCTCTTAGGGTTTAGAGAGAGAAGCTCTAGATCCACCGTTTCTCTCTTTCTCTCGGGAGGTCTTCGTCTAGCCTGTATCAAGGTATTTAGGAGGTCTTTCTATTGATTGTCGAGAGCTAGATTTTTCTATTGTGTGTCGAAAGCGGTGCAATGTCATACTTCTGCGTGTCAGTTTTTCTTTTGCATTTTGTTCGAATTCAGGTTCAAAATAGGATATCCATGGCTTCTTTGGATGATCTAGAGCAACATTGTCTCATTCCAGCATTGAGGAGGGGGTCGAAGAGTTGGTTTTTGGTGGTAGTGGAGGCGGCACGAGTGATGAGCAGACGGAGCACTGGAACGGTGAACGGTGCCCCCCCTGAACCGCCGCCTTGGAGCGATTGAGGTGGTAGGGTTTGGAAAATTATATTTCAAGAAAACTGGCAGGAAGGAGGTTGGAGTATTTATCAGTTATTTTATTTTTATGGTCTTATTTTCCCGTTATGTTTGTCTTCCTTGCTTTGTTTTTTGTTGATATCTTTATTTTAGGTCTACAATAATGATTGATAATTCTGCTAAATATTATGTTGTAGAATTATCTATATGACCAGTGATTGCTGTGTGACTATGTCACACCCATTTAGTAGTTAGCGATTTGTATTGCTCTGTCAGAAGTTATCGTTTCTAAGTCTAATTGTATGATTGATAGTGCTAATTGGCTACATATAGTTGTTGTCAGTGATAATCTCTTTGAGTTTGTTGTAACGATCAAAATGCCAATGATATTAATATAATCGATTTTTCATTTCAAAAATTACAATGGTGTTCTTTTTGAGAATCAAGTCCACTTTTGATCCCAAGAGTATTGTATTGAATCTATATATTTTGTTCACTTTTAATACATGATTATTATTTGTTACCAATTTGTGGTCTTTTAAGACAAATTTCTGGTACCTTTTCTACAATTTTAAGCACCAAATATAAAGATGAAAAGGCCACATGCATGTGAGATAAATACAATAAGTGCATACTAAAAGTTGGAAAAACAAAAGACATCGAACCAAATTTTATATTTGTACGATACTAATATATAGGATTAAAAAAGAAATTTTTACTCTTTTATCCACGAATTAAATCCAGAAATAGTTCTAGAATATTGACACAATACCCAACTCAGTCCTAGATAATTTGGTCAATTTAATTTTCACCTCTTTTACCAGATTTTGACATTTAGACATTTTTTGACTTTGTTCATACCTTCTCTTTCAATTACAAGTTCACTCAGTTCATTACACCATTTCATATTTCATATTTGTAGAATTGTAGCCGCATTTGTGAAGTTGGAGAGTCTCAAAGCAGTTTAATTGTTTTTCCAAAAAAAAAAAAAATCTGCCCACACTCCGAAGTCCGACCTATACATCTTCAAACTTGATTTCTAGGATCTTAAATAGGCCCACACTCCGAGCTATCAGAACTCAACAGAAGTAGGGCCCTCTATATACTTTTGTGGAAATTACCCGCACAGTCAACTTTCATATGCTACATATCGTTTATGTCCATGTCACTTTCTCTTTTCATTTTTAACTTAATCCTTTTCAATTTTGTTTTTTTATTTCACTTTTAAACCTCCCCGAAGTCCGACCTCCGTCTACACGTACATACATTTAAATCTCCATTCTCTCCGACTTCCTTACTTCCGTCTCTCATCGAGCCATACACCTCTGCATATTATAATCTGAGTTATCATCCACAACATGTTGGATAGAGTTCTCGCGACACCGATCTTTCACTATTCTTGCTGGAGTAGACGATGCAGCATCTGGAGAAAGGGGGGCATGTCAGCTTCACAGGTCGCGACACAATTTTCAGGATCGATCGGTCCCTTATCGGAACTAAATCATAGGGCCGATTTACATGATTTGGATTGTCTAGGTAATCTCTCTCAAGGATGGCCCTGCATATATGAATTTAAGATCGCTTAGAATCAGTTTTGGTTTCCTCAATTAATATATTCTTCATTTTTGGATTGAATTGTTATCCATATTACCTAAATCAATTATCGGAACACTCTGCAAATTACACAGAGATAGGTTATTGGATTGCCTAAGGCTGATCCCTTTCCTTGTGAAGGAATGGATGGGGGTGGTATTCCACAGAGATAGGGTATTGGTTTATGGCGATGTAATAAGTGGTATTAATTTGCAGGGCAATCCTTGAACAATCTGCAACTTCATGTTCACTGCATAACCTAGATCAAACTCTTGGTAATTTTTAACCATTTTTTACTCTATCCACTTGAAACTACTTTTTTATCTGTGAATTCTTACCTCATTCATGCCCATCACCAAGTAGCATTTCTTAATTAAATGTCTTTTTAAATTCATATTACTTTTCCATATGGCATGTAAAATGGCTTCTTGTTTGGAACTAACTAATAAGAACTCTTTGTCTCCTAGAAACTGAACCTTGTTATAATTGTATGACTACTCTCATAATTTGTATGTTAGCATCTAGTGAGGTAGTGGTTTTATTTGTTATCTCTTGAGATAATCTGCTATTTTAGTGAATAAGCAGTTGACATTGCCTTTTCCTGGTTTCCAAGTTGATGATGTTCTTGAAACAAAGTTAGAGAGAAAGTTTCACTTGTTAGGGATGGTACTTTAGATGCCATTGGATTGCATCGTAATGGACCTACCAAAAGGCGATACAGTCATATAAGATGTGTGCACATTTATTTTTAAAGTTTTGATTCAGTTTGAAAACTGTAGTTCATCTTATCATTTTCTTTTTCAGAATCATTTAATGGGAATCATTCTTAAGACTTGTACCTCACTACCTCGTGGTAGGCTATTTGGTAAGCTCATTTTCTTTTCATAGGTCTTCTCCACAACAATTGTCAATTCTTCAACTTCTCACTTAAATAGTTGCATATAATCTCACACGTGATCATTTCTATCAGAATCTTTATCTCAGGAGATCAAAGCTAAAAGTTCAACCTAGAAGCCAGATGACACATTGTTGTTTTACAAATGGAAGACCTGCAAATTGCTTGAAGTTTGAGGATTGCAGTTGTGCTAGTTGATTTTCTCAAATACAGATGATTACTTTTATTTGTTTGTTTTTTCTTTATTTTATTTTTTTAATTCCTTGCCAATATATTCATGATCTGTGTGATCAATCCCTCTCTGAAGTGTTAATCATGTTTTGATTGTAGACAAGCTGAGAAGTTTCGAACCTAAGAGGAAGACACTATGTTCAACTACAAAAGCCAACACAACTTGCTGGCACTTTGGCCAGATTTACAATTTATATCAATTACACTTGCAGCAAATATTGCAAGTGTAATTATTGATAGTGGCAGTACGAAAAATGAATTTTTAGAAGAGGTGTCTGCATTGAATCAAAGAAGAAACGTTGGCAGTCAAGAATTGGAGGAGAACCTAGGAGTAATAGATATATGGAAGAATTGGAGGAGAACCTAGGAGTAATAGATATATGGAATATTAGATTGAATTACATAATTGTTACGTTGTGAACTCTAATATATTGATTTTTGTTTCTTTTTGTTGTATTGAATGTGTTGTTTTTTGTTGCATCCTGTTGTTTGTTGTTGCATTGTGTTGATTTTTGTTGCATTTTGTTACTTATTCTTGTTTTATTGTGGATCTTGATTTTTGTTGTTTATTTAGTTTTTATTTATCTTTGCTACTTCTTTGAAGTAACTTTTTTTTTTAAATTAAATCATCTAAAATAAAAAAAATTGAATTTATGAATATAAACCAAGCACGGAAAACATAAAGAAACAATAAAAAACAAAAATTTCAAAGTTATCAACAAAAAGAAACAATAGGCAACAAAAAGAAACAACAAAATTATATATAGTGTAATAGTATTGTTAAATATTGTAACTATTTAAAAAAATTGAATTATACGATCCATATTTAAAAAAAAATCAATGTTTAATTTTATTTTATTTTACACAGTTTTTTATTGTCGAGTTTTATACTTTTCATGATTTTTAGTTTAAGTAATTTTTTTTCTTTTTACTTTTTATTAAGAATAAGAATTTTCTATCTACAATTATTTTATAGCATTTAATATGATTTTTAAATTTTTCCCAATTTTATATATTTACAGTTTTCTATGTTTTTACATAAAGTATGTTAACTTTTTTAAAGAATACATTACAAGAAAAAATACTTTCTATTACGTAGTATTCTTTAAAAAATACTATACTTTTTAACTATTTAACTATTTAAAAATACTTTTTAACTATTTTGATTTTTTTGAATTTTTCCAATTTTGAGAATGTTTTATTCTTTAATTTGAGTTTGTTATTTGTTAGTCTTTTAGCAGTTTTTCTTCCATTATTTTCACCATTTTATTTATATTATTCTTTTTATGTAGTGGTGCACTTTCAACTAATAATTTGTCAACAAAGGATTTCTCAAGCCGATGACATCCGGCCACTATCTACGGAGTAACTTGCTAGCCCACACTTAAAAGGATCCGAGTTTCAAACGCGCGTGTGTTTACCGTTTTATACACATGGTCCGTTTATGAAAACAAAGTTTAACTGGTCTATTTATGAAAGAAAGTTGCGAACTGAAAAAAGGTGATAATATTTTAACTTTTAAGTCCAGTTGCGATAATTTCCCTATACTTTTCTGGTACAAATGTACACCGGCCCAACTAACTTTGCATGCACTTTACGTTTTTATTATTACTACTCTCTCCGTCTCTCCTATTTTATCTTGCACAACCTAAAAAAGAAAGTAAGAAAGGTAAAGAGAAAGTTCTCGAAATATGAATGAAACAGTTTGAAAATTCCAAAATAGGATTGTCATGTTTTTATTCCCAAAATAGGAGTAATTGCTGCCAAGTTTGGAAAATATTGTTATGTTTGAAGTTTGGTACTGCCAAAACATGACCGTAATTAGTCTTATTTTAGGAATAAAACCATAGCAGTCCTATTTTGGAATTTTCAAACCTTTTTAGTCCTATTTCGGGTAATATTCTCAAAGGTAAAATGTAATAGAACTATTAATTACCGTAAATGTACACGGGCCCATTTCAAGTGTTGTACAACTCATTGGAAAGCTTTTATCGAGTTCTAAAACTCCTATTTGAACTTTGTTTTGGTCTTGATGCTTTGCCATGCTTCAAGTCTTTTAAAACATAGTTTGTTTCTTTACATACGTTTTTTTATTTTGAAAGAAAACTAATACGGAGTAGGTATCAAGCCAAATATAGCGCTCACACATAGAAACAACAGCTCTAGCAAGACCATGAGTTACCTGATTCGCATTCCGCAAATCGCCTCACTTGAGAAAAAGAAATCCTAGAAAAACTATAAGAAATACCTATTATGTCTTATAAAGTGCTTTGTGATATTTTATGGTTCGATCAAACTCATTACTATAATACTATCTAGGGCTGCACATCGGGCGGGTTGGGTCGGGTTTGCTATATTTTTTGGGCCTACCCGATTTGGTCGGGTTGGCTATTAACCAACCCGCGGTACACAAAATAAGTAGGTAAACCATGCATGAACGGGTCGGGTAGGGTCGGGTATTGAACAAAAATCACTTCGGATTTCATCTTTCATGTGGGAAATTAATGTAACTAATTTAAAACTCGATTAACTTGTTTCCAAAACACACAAACAAACACAAGTACTCTTATCTCTTATAAGAAAAAACATTAGGTGATAGTATTAAAACATCATTCCTTAAAAGAAGTTCATTTAGAAGGAAACGTAAATATATAATAATAATCACCTAGTCAAAATGGTAAATGTTTAATTATAATTCTAATATCATAAAGTCCTAAATAGTTGAGCACATTGGTCTTAAATTCAAATTATCCAAGAAAACATTGTAGCATCATAATAGTAAAATGAACTTCGGCCGAGTCGAGTACTATCGGGTTTGAGATTTTAATTCCGCAACCCTACCCATTAGGTGCGGGTTCAAACATATTTAAAGGGTCAAATAGGTACATGAACTAACTTAAAGTGTTCAATTAGCCCCTTATATAGAAGGTTCTGCCCGGCCGTCGCCAATTGGGACGGTTCCCGGTAGAATTTTTTGATGAAAATTTTTGAGCATCTTCTTTATTAAGTCTAGTTTACCCATACCAAATTTCAGCTAAAAATTCAACCGGGAAGACAGTCAAATGAGTTTTTGAAGATGACTGCGCAGTTAAACAGCACAGTACATTTCGGAAAATCATTTGACTGCCTTCCCGATTTTATTTTTAGCTGAAATTTGATATGGGTAAACTAGACTTAATGAAGAAGATGCTCAAAAAATTTCATCAAAAAATTCAACCGGGAACCGCACCAATTGGCGACGGCCGGGCAGAACCTCCTATATAAGGGGCTAATTGAACACTTTAAGTTAGTTCATGTACCTATTTGACCCTTTAGCCTATTTTTTAAAATCAAATACCCGATAAATAGGGTCGGGTAGGGTTGGGTCGGGCGGGTTATGCGGGTTCAGGTCATTCTTGTGCAGCCCTAATACTATCTATGAATTCAAATATCAAGAGAAATCACAATATTTACTTTAAGAAAAATTTAGTCAAAGTGGAAAGAAAATTATCAGTAGAAAATGTATGTTTCGGGACCCTACACTTGTATAATTTCTGGGATATATATGTAGGATATATGTTTTATTAAAAAAATAATAATAATACGGAGTATAAGACTAACAAAAAGAGAGAAAATATTACGGGGTATATTAAAACAAACAAAAATCTCCTTTTGTCATCTTCTCCAAAATCTCCTAATAAATACGGAGTAAGCCTCAAAAGACTACAATCTTGTTGCATCCAATACAACAACAACATCCAAGCCTTAGTCCCAAACGATATTGATGTCGACTAACAAGAAGTAAAAATTAATACCCCGTAACCCCGTAAACATTAGAACTGATACAAGTTCTAGACTGTAGATCGAACAGTAATAAAATTTTAGCAGAAAAATCACCTTACCAATTTTACCAGTTTCACTTCAATCATTCCATACTCTGTAATGTCAACTACACTAGCTTGGTAATATGACATTCCTTGAGCACTATTAAAGTACTGATAATATTCTCTCAACTAAACATCCCCTCAATGTCTTTCATACATCCAGTTGTTTAGATGTCCCAACCCAAAGAACATTCATATTTTGCATTTTAAAAATTTAGCAAAAATTGATATATAAAATCGAAGTATAAGGTATATACTTGTTCTTTTACCAGAAGTAAAAAATGAATTTACTGTGAACGTCATACAGAGAGTAGTCTCTGTAATACTTTTATTTGGGGGGGGGGGGGGGGGGAGGGGGGGGGTACTAGACTAGAGTGTTGACTTTTGACTAGAAAAGGCTAAGAAACTCCTTTTGTCAAAGTGAATGGTCAAATAGGTGTTTACTTCAGATGGCAGCAGAATATGGATGAATCCTCATATCTTAGGCATGGTGAGTGGCTAAACAACTTATTATGATGCTTCCTTTCATTGAGGAAACACACCCCTGATAAGATCATCCCCCAAACTACTTTTCAAATTCAAGAAAACATGCATTTTTGCTAAGACTAGTCATCTTAATACACCATACACAGCTGCAAACTAATCCACAGTAGTTATTTTGTAATATTCAAAGTGCATGAACCTTTCCACAGCTTTCAGTCAAAGGCTAAATCTCATCACAATCATGTTCACATGTAATATACTTTGATTTGACCATATTTGAACTTGAACAAAAGCAACAAAGCAAAAAGTCTTTTTTAATAATCTGTAACAGAAGATTAACTTATATGAGGATCAACTGGATCCAGAGAAATGAATCAACTCAATAAGCAAAAAAAGCTGGGATATTTACCACATGAACTGCTCATCCTCATCCTCAATAGGAGCAACATTAAGATCAAGCAGCTCGGGCTTTGCTGCTTCTTTAGTAACTTGAGTCCGATGACCATTTCCCTCGGCCCCACCGATAAAATGTGACCGTTTATGGCCACCTAAAGCTTGACCAGATTTGAAAACCCTGGGGCAAAATGGGCATTTGTGACCCTTTGTTTTGTTGCTGGTCTTAACCTTAGTTTCCATGTAGGAAGGTGAATCTAGGCTGTTCTCACCGGTTTCATATCTCGACCCCGTTGGTCTTTTATTATGGCATGGCCTGTGTCCACCAAGTGCCTGATAAGAGCTAAATACCTTCTTACAGTTTAAGCACTCATACTTCTTCTTTTTCTTCTTATTAGCATCTGAAAAACTAATCTTTATCTTCTTACCAGAACAGGATTTGTTTTGCACAGGGTCATAAGAACCATCTTGTGTTCTTTTGAATTCTTGCTTCCCAGAACTTGATTCCACTCTAAACTCATAATAGTCATTCTTTTCATAATAGCCTTTGATTCTTCTATCCATTTCAACACTATTCTTAGACTTGCAAGATTTGTAATCACTTTTTAGGAGTAACATATCAGAAGAAACGTCAGATCCGTCCTCATTATTTTCACCCAGAAAGTACATTGAGTCAGAACTCTGAGATTCTGCAATCTTTCTGCAGTTTTTGGGAGACTCGTCTATATTCTTCTTAGGAGTTTTAATGTCAATAGAAGATGATTTCATCTCTAAAACAACAGAATTGTTATCAGAAGAGTCCATGAGTGAATTACCAGTATTCCAATTCCCAGAATCCCTAGACAACATCATCAGACATTTGGCTACTTCTTCCTGATCTTGCTCAAAGACTTCGGAGGCAGATTCAGAACCAGATTTAACATCAGGGGAAGTAAATGAAGAATTATTGTGGGTGATTTTCTTGTACCTCCTGGGCCTGGTTGATGCTGATGTGTTGTTCATCACTGGGAAATGGTCCTCTCCTTCTGTATCAGAACTATTGCTATCAATAGTCCAGGAATGTTCATCCTTCAAGTTAAAACTCCCACCCCCCTTATCTTTATCAGAGTGACAAGCCATGTGACCACACAGAGCTTTGACTGACAGGAAAACTTTCCCACATTGCTTGCAGACCTTCTCCTGAGGCATAGGGAGGTTGGATGAGCCCACTGCCCTCCAAGTCTTCCTAGGGTTCTCCCTCAGGCCATAACTAGAACTCCCACCAAACTCAAATCTTGTTTCTTGATCTCCCATCTTCAAAGATTCCATCTTTTTCATCTGCTCATCTATTTCAGATGAAGTTGCAACCACATGAGACCTCATGTGACCCCCCAGAGACTTTCCACATGGATACCTCCTGTAACACAACTTGCACACGAACTTCAAATCTTGATCCTCACCCATTCCTGTAAACTCACAATCGATCAAACAACAAAATCGCAAAAATGAAACAGAAAATCAATGAGCAGTGGAACTGGAAGAGTTCAAACCATGCAAACTTTTCTGATCCAAGGAACACTACTCCAGATCAGAACAAAGTTTAAGGAACCAAGGAGAAGTGCTCAGATCAGATAAGTAGCATTTTAGGATGCCAAAGATCAGCTTTGAGTTCCGTATCTATGAAAACTTTCTTTTTTATTTTATTTTGAGTATTTATAGACTAAAAAGGGAGAATGGAAAAAGAGACGCCCGTCCCTTTGCTTCAATGCTAGAGAGTTTTGAAGAAACTTACAGGGTAAAAATCAGGGATTTGCCAAGATAGGCATAAAGATGGCCATGAACAAACAATAACAGAAAACCCAAAGGCTTAACCAAAAACCCCGAGTCTCTTTCCCCTCCCTGCTTTCTCTCTCTCTCCGTCTCTGGACGCACGTTTCTAGCTTTATGCTTATGTGTGGCACTGTGGCTTCTTTGGAATTTTCCCTCAACCGAATTTACATGGTCAACCCTCTAATTCATTCATTAATTATTTTTAACAGATCTTTTAAAGATTTTATTTAAGTTTAAACGTATCGATACACTTTTTTTTTGACAGTATAGATACATAAATTTTAGTCCGAGGGTCTTTGACATTAGACAAATAGTGATAACTGATAGTGGTTACGGTCTTACGGACTTATGGATGGTGTTAGACTCTTTTGACAAGTTAATACTATTAGTAATTTTTAAAATATGTTCGTTAATTGACTACTATTTGCTTCTTACTACATACTCCCTTCATCTCAAAATTATCTTCTAAAATATATTTGATACATGAATCAACATAGTGGGTATTGTTCTATAAAAAACATTGCGGGTATGGTATTGTGGGATTTGTGGAGAGTTATGCAGATTAGAGCGGAATGTGTAAGAATATGTTAGAATTGTCATAAACTAAAAAAAACGCCAAAAAGAAAAATAGAAGATTATTGAGAAAATGGTCAAATGAGGCCTTCTATTATTATGAAATCATCGATAAGATCATGTACTCAATAAAGTATCATATAAATACGTCTACTTATAAAAAGCAATCACATGAGTCCTAATGACTTGTTGACAACCTCATAATCCCGGTTTTAGCGTATATTTGGCTATCTTTTTAAAACAGATTATAAAGCTGATGTGAAATGTTTGGCCAAAATTGGCTTAAATACAAGACAAAAATGACACGTGAGCTAAAATCGGGATTAGGAGGTTGTCAACGGGTCGTTTTGACTCATTCGATTGTTTTTCATAAGTAGACGTATGTATATGATACTTTATTGAGTATATGATCTTATGTGACAATTCCGTAATAGTATAAGGTCTTATTTAATTATTTTCCCAAGATTATTTGAGAAGGACGTACGAAAAGAAAAATTTAAAAGATAATTCAGACATTCATGGAATAACTATATTAGAAACATCACATAATGTTAGTGACACATATAAAATTATTTATATATAGTAAATTTGTAAAGCATCAAGACTCACATGAAATTTTCTAAAAAGTGTTAAGAAATGCCCAATTTTATGGGGTCACCCCGAGTTATTAAGATGTGTCTACTCTAGGAGTAGGTTTGTCCTAATTATAATGTACAAGGCTTTTCTCAATCTAACCATTAGTTTTAGTCCAACAGTCCATTAGGTTAGTTTATTATCGAGCTCATTGCATCCATTAATTTAGGGGTGTACTTTATAAAGAATTAGTGACAAATTTTTAAAACGTCATAATTTTAAGAGTTTTGTTGGAGGTATTGGTCCTACCAAGGCCTCCCTTCCACTTTATTTGCTGAGGCTTGCACCCTATTGTTTTACTCCCACTTTGGTATCTCTACCTTGGTATTTTATCTGATCAATAAAGTATACCTATTTGAGTGGTCTGACTTTCCCACTTGGCTGGCCCATCCTTTCCTGTCTGCTGCATTACTTGTCTTGGTAACCCGTGAGGCCTCCTGTTTTGCTTCACCCGTGACTTCTTGTCTTGATATCACCCGTGACCCCTGCCAGCTTTCTATATGAAGCTTGTGCCTTCTCCCTTTGTTGAGCAGCCTGCGAGAAACACTTCTATTGAGAGCAGTGCTCTCCTTCTCTTTCCCTTTGTGTGAGAACTGAGAGGGACTTAGTGGTTGAGATAAAAACTTAGAGTTGTGCAAAGCCTCCCCTAAAGTGGTGTGTGAGAGTGTGTAGAAAGACCTGAGCCGGAGACGGAAGTATACGATCCTTACAGTGGTATCAGAGAGAGGTTCGCCGTCTGCCGCCGTCCGCCGCCGCCGTCCGCCGCCGCCATCGATTGGAGCTTGCTGGAGTTCCATAAGGCCTGGTTCTTCGCCGTTCGCTGCCCGGAGGTTGAAATAGACCCCTGACCGAAGCTTGAAACCCTCGCCGGAACCTGGAACCGCCGTCTCGCCGCCTGGAAGCTCGCCGGAAGTTGGAGCCCCGTCTCGCCGCCTGGAAGCTCGTCGCTTGTTGCAGAGGAGTCGCCGCCGGAGCTCTGTTCGTCGCCGGAGCAGAACGCTGGCTAGAGGGCCGGTAAATCGCCGGTCTTCCTTCGTCGGCCATCGTCGAAGGTTTGGATTCCATCTGCCCGGAATTCGCCGCCACAGAGGACCACCGTCGGAATCAGCCGCAGGACTCGCCGTTCACCGGTCCGTCACCTAAGAGCTCCGCCATCGAGGTCGCTACTCGTTTGGTGTGAGTCGTTGTTGTTCGCAGAAAGCCAGGAGCGGCAAGGAGGAAGAAGACTTCTTCCTTAATTCTGGTCCGCAGGACTTGCTAAAGGGGACTGGGCTGGCTGGGCGATTGGGCTTGTTCATTTGGGCCGCTGGAGCTGCTGGATTGCTGGACCAGGATTGGAGTTGGGTTGCTGTGCTGGAGCGGGTTTGCTGACCTGGACTGCTGAGGAGCTGGACCACCAGTCAACTGCCGGTCAACCGCCGCTGGTCAACGCCGGTCAACGCCGGTCAACGACAGTCAACGCCGGTCAACAGTCAGTCAACTTCTCCAGAAAAAATCCCATTTTTTTAAATTGGGTAGGTAAGGTCGAAACGCTCTCCTAGGGTTTCGCGAAGGTAAGTTTTCTGTTAACTTCCTATTTGTTATTTTCCGGTTTAAATTTAATTTAATTTTATTCCCCCTCCCCGCGGGCCGCCGGTTGATTTAATCCCGGCCGCCAACCCCCCAGGTACGTTTTCTAAACTCACTCCTTTGTGGTAGTTTGTTTTAGTTGATTAATTAAATTGCTTTGTGTTATTTAATTTTATTGTTATGCGTAGGGGTGGTTTATTGGGTGGTAGGGGTAGAATTAATTAATTTTAATTTTCTGCCCGGAATTGTTTAACTGTCAAAATGTCCATTTTTTGCTATGTGTTGCATGCTGCCCGGGGTTATTAAAGTGAATACTTTATAACCCGGTTGGATTATTTTTTTTCTGTCAATTCAGTCTGTTTAGCTTTGTGTTCCTTTTGTGGTTGATACCATGGCTGCAAATCAGTATGGTATGCTTCCATTTAATGGAAAAACAGATTTTGATATTTGGAAACAGAAAATAAAGTGTGTTTTAATACAGCAAAAAGTTTTCAGAGCTGTCACTGGTATTTTCCTAGAATCAGAAGATAAGGCTAAGCAAATTGAAATGAACGAAACTGCTTGTTCTACTATTTACTTGAATCTGTCTGATTCTGTGCTTAGGAAAGTAGGTATTCTTGAGTCTGCTAAGGAGTTGTGGGAGAAATTGGATAGTCTCTATACTGATACCTCTTTGCCCGGGAAGTTGTTCTTACTAGAGAAATTCTTTAGGTTTAGGCTTGACCTGACTAAGGATATAGATGAGAACCTGGATGTGTTTAATAAACTGATACAGAATATCAAACAGGCAGGTGATAAACACATAGATGATTACACTCCCATAGTATTACTTAATGCCATTCCCGACTCTTATAATGATGTTAAGTCCGCTATTAAGTATGGTAGGGATGAGATTTCGTTAGAAATTGTTGTGAATGGGTTAAGGAGTAAGGAATTAGACCTGAAGCATGCTAGGGGTAGTGTTAGTCAGTCCAGGGACTCCGGTGAGGCTATGTTTGTTAGGGGTAGATCTAAGGGTAGGTCTAAGAATCCTAAGCAAAATAGTCAGGGTAAGAACGCTAGTCAGCCTGGGAGAAAGAGGAGTAAATCTAGGAAGAGAGTGTGTTACAATTGTGGTAACGTTGGCCATTTCATTAAAGATTGCCCCCACCCTAAGAAGACCGAGCATGCTAGTGTAGCTGTTGATAAATGTGACCTTGGTGATATTTTGATGGTTTGTGACCATGTTAATTCTGTGAGAAATTCCCTGTCTGAGCATGAATGGTTGATTGACTCTGGTTGTACCTATCACATGTCCCCCTTTAGAGATTTATTTTCTACTTATGAATTATGTGATAGTGGCTACGTTTCCTTAGCTGATAATAAGAGATGCAATGTGCTTGGTGTTGGTGATATATGTCTGAAGTTTTCTTGTGGCTCTGTGTTTACCATTAAGAATGTGAGGCATGTCCCTGATTTGTGTCATAACTTGTTATCTGTTGCTGCTTTGGAGAGTAGTGGGTTACAGGGAAAATGGGGGAATGGTTGTATGAAAATCCTGAAGAACTCGCTTGTTCTGTTTAAAGCTGAGAAGGTGAATAACCTTTATGTGTGTCATGCTAAACCTTTTGCTGAATCTGTGAATGTTGTATGTTCTGATAAGACCTCTTTGTGGCATAATAGGCTAGGACATATGAGCAATAAGGGTTTAGATGTCATGCGTAGGGCTGATTATTTTGGTAAGGACTCTGTGACTTCTGTGCCTTTCTGTGAATCATGTGTGTTGGGCAAGCAGCATAGAGTCAGTTTCCCTCCTTCCTCTTACCCTAATCTGTCTAAGTGTTCGTCTGTGCTTGAATATGTTCATGCTGATGTTTGGGGTCCTGCCAGTGTTCCTACCCACGGGGGTAGGAAATATTTCCTTTCTATCATTGATGATTTCTCTAGGAAGGTGTGGGTTTGCCTTTTAGAACACAAGTCTGATGTGTTTGTAAGGTTTAGGGAGTGGAAAACCCTAGTTGAAAACCAAACTGGCAGGAAGGTTAAAACCCTTAGGACTGATAACGGGTTAGAGTTCTGTAATAAGGAGATGGATAAGCTGTGTGTGGATTGTGGGATAAAAAGGCACAAAACTGTGCCTTATACTCCCCAACAGAATGGGATATAGCAGAGAGAATGAATAGGTCTCTATTGGATAAGGTTAGAAGCATGTTAGCTACCTCTGGTTTGTCTAAGAAATTCTGGGGTGAAGCAGTCACTACTGCTGCCTATTTGGTTAATAGGTCCCCGTCTGTCCCTCTTGGTGGTAAGTGTCCTGAAACCGTCTTTACCGGTAAGCCTCTTGATCTGTCTAACCTTCGGGTGTTTGGTTGTGCTGCGTATGCACATCAACAGGGTGACAAGTTGGATCCTAGGTCTAAGAAGTGTGTCTTCCTAGGTTATCCAGAGGGGGTAAAGGGTTACAGGTTATGGGATAGGAACCAGGTAGGCTTTAAAGTGGTCCTTAGCAGAAATGTGGTGTTTAATGAAACTGATTTTCCTTGCTTGACCAAGTCTGTTTCTGATCCTGAGTTTAGGTCTGATAGTACTCCTAGTGAGGTGGAGTCTGTCCCTGTTGCTGCTAGTCCTTTGTCTGTTGATCCTGTTATTACTGACGATACTGTTATGCATGATTCTGATTCCTCTGAGCATGATAGTCCCACCACCTCGAGTGAGGTGGAGCATTTGCATGATACTGAGCATGATTTGCATGATATGGGTGCTGGATCTGATTTTCATGATAACAATAATTTGCATGAGTTGCATGTGGAGCCTAGTAGTGATAATTTGCATGATTATCAACTTGCTAGAGATAGGAGTAGAAGGGCCATCAGGAGAACTGCTGATAGTATGCCTGATTATGCTTTCATTGTGCATGATACTTCAATGTTTGCATTTTCTGTGTTTGAATCCCTAGAGCTGAATGAACCCAAGACCTACCGTGAAGCCTTAGGTTCCAAAGAGTCTCAGAAATGGATTAGTGCCATGAAAAGTGAGATGGACTCTTTGAGAGTGAACCAGACTTGGACCCTTGTACCTAGACCCCCCAACTGTTCGGTAGTTGAGTGTAAGTGGTTGTTTAAGGTTAAGGAAGAACCTAGTGATGTTAGGTTTAAGGCTAGGTTGGTTGCGAAGGGGTTTACTCAAAAAGAGGGGGTAGATTATGCAGAAATCTTTGCTCCTGTTGTTAAATTCTCCACTATTCGTATGATGCTTGCTTTAGTTGCTCACCATGACTGGGAAATGAAACAGATGGATGTAACTACTGCATTTTTGCATGGTGAATTGGATAAAACAATTTATATGACCCAGCCTGAGGGCTTTGTGGATCCCAAGAGAAGTGAGCATGTCTGTTTGCTTAGGAAGGCTTTGTATGGCCTGAAGCAATCCCCTAGGCAGTGGAACATCAAGTTTGATAAATGCATGATATCTTTGAAGTTCCAGAAATCTGTTTGTGATCATTGCCTGTATTTCAAAAATACTTCTACTGTGCCTGTATTTTTGTTACTCTATGTGGATGACATGCTGATAATTAGTCCTTCTCTGAATGCTATTAAAGATGTGCAGAAATGTCTTTGTGCGAATTTTGCCATGAAAGACCTAGGTGATGCCAAGAGGATCCTAGGCATAAACATTGTTAGGGATAGGAGTAAGCGTACTCTTACTTTGAATCAGATTTCTTACATAGAAAAAGTTTTGAGTAAATTTAATATGTTATCTGCTTCTCCTGTTAATGTCCCTATGGCATCTCACTTTGTGTTAAGTAAGGACCAGTCTCCCAAGACTGCTCCTGAAATTGAGAAAATGAAATCTGTGCCTTATTCCAGCGCAATAGGGTCGGTGATGTATCTTATGGTTAGCACTAGACCTGATATTGCATATGCGGTTAGTTGCTTGAGTAGATATATGTCCAACCCTGGTTTGCCTCATTGGAATGCTCTTAAGTGGTTGCTTAGATATCTGATTTCTACTGTGAAGCATGGATTAATTTTCTCTAAGTGTGCTAGTGGTATTGAATTGATTGGTTATGTTGATTCTAACTATGCAAATGATAGAGATAACAGGAAGTCGACCACTTCTTATGTTTTTACTTTGTGTGGCTCTTGCATTAGTTGGAAGTCTCAACTACAGCCTATTGTGGCCCTTTCTACCACTGAGTCCGAGTATGTTGCAGCCACAGAAGCGTTTAAGGAAGCCATCTGGCTCAAACGCCTTGTCTCCGAAATTGGGTTTCTCAAAAAGGGAGTTACCATTTTCTCGGATAGCCAATCGGCTATCCAACTTTGCAAAAATCCTGTATTTCATGATAGAACTAAGCATATTGATGTTAGGTTCCATTTCATACGTGATATTGTTGATGCAGGTGGAGTCAAGCTGTGCAAGATCCCGTCGGAGTTTAACCCCGCGGATATGGGTACCAAGTGTCTTTCTGCTGAGAAGCACTTGTCCTGTAAACGCGTGTTAAACTTTGATTGTGGATAACTGTGGGTTGCCTAATAAAGTGTTTGCCCGTTGTGTCTGTTGATATTCCGGGTGACCCGGCGATGATGAGTCTCTTCACAACCTTGTATTGTTACTCTACACCACCTAGGACCAATAAGGTGGAGAATGTTGGAGGTATTGGTCCTACCAAGGCCTCCCTTCCACTTTATTTGCTGAGGCTTGCACCCTATTGTTTTACTCCCACTTTGGTATCTCTACCTTGGTATTTTATCTGATCAATAAAGTATACCTATTTGAGTGGTCTGACTTTCCCACTTGGCTGGCCCATCCTTTCCTGTCTGCTGCATTACTTGTCTTGGTAACTCGTGAGGCCTCCTGTTTTGCTTCACCCGTGACTTCTTGTCTTGATATCACCCGTGACCCCTGCCAGCTTTCTATATGAAGCTTGTGCCTTCTCCCTTTGTTGAGCAGCCTGCGAGAAACACTTCTATTGAGAGCAGTGCTCTCCTTCTCTTTCCCTTTGTGTGAGAACTGAGAGGGACTTAGTGGTTGAGATAAAAACTTAGAGTTGTGCAAAGCCTCCCCTAAAGTGGTGTGTGAGAGTGTGTAGAAAGACCTGAGCCGGAGACGGAAGTATACGATCCTTACAAGTTTAAATAATTAGGTAAACTTTTAAAAGTCTAAATAGTCTAGATGTATTCATTCAAATTTTAATACATTTTAACTTATTGTTATTACGTTAATTTCCTATAATTATCTCTTCTTCTCCACAAAGACTTTCGTGGATTTTCTTCCGTCATGTACAATCACAAGTATCGTATTGGAATCGCCTAATTATTTATCGGGGATCACGAATTAGTCAATTGGTCATGGAATAATACCAAGTAGGGAGGTGGGTACGAGAATGGTTTTGATATGCAAGTCTTGCAAACTAAAACATGATGTATTTATCATTTTATGATACGTAAAATCGCAATAAGAAGATTATACATCAATACTGATACACAAGATAAACTTACAAAAATAAAAAGTGATTTTTACTTATCATGTTATGAATATAAAAGTATGGGTAAGATCAATTTGTTTCTTTGAAATAAAATTAGGAACAATTTGAAGAACTATTAATCCAATATTGTTGGCTCGGTTCTACATTTTCATAAGAAAACAATATTATCACATCTGTGCATTTCTTTATGTTTCCGGTTAACCATTAACAAATAAAAATACATGTTACTAATAACGAGCTTCATCGTTAAACTGCCAACGCATAAAATATGATACTTCCTCCATATTCTATTGTTTGCTAAATTAAGATTTGACACAATAATTAAGAGAGAAATAGTAGAGATAGTGAAAAATTTAGAAAAAGCAAGAGAGAAATAGTAGAGATATTTAAAGGTAATTGATTATCTTTAAAGGGAAGACATGTCATCCTTCTGTGGATTGCGTTGACCCGGTTGGAGGGCGCTCGCCCTCTCTCTTGATATCATGCGCATGTCCCTAGTGTTCGGCCTCTTTTCTGGTCCCGCTCGTTTTAGGCGGCGTGCACAGTCTCGATCCTTGTTTGTTTGAAAAGTAAAGCAAATGGTAGCTTTATGGTGTTGACCAGTCCTTTCCTCGGTTAACCAAATATCCCTATATGAATGTTACTTAACATAGCTCTTGTGCCAAGTACCTTGTGGTATGATGTCATCACTGTGACACTTTCAAAGAGGAGGTCACATGTTCGAATCTCATCTCAGTTAAGGATGTTGGTATTAACAGAACATATACTATAATATATTAGAAAGACTTGCCAAAAAAACATAGCTCTTGTTTAAACTCGCATTTTCCATGAAATTGATAAATATAATTCATATGAAATGTATACATTTATACAACTCAATATAATTCATCAATAAAAAATAAAAAAATGTACGATTTAAAAGTATGTAGAGTATTTTTTGGCAACAAGAAACTCAATTACTATGTTTGTCCCACTAACATTGGGACACGAGGACGTGTTGCATTTATCAAGAAAAATAGATTTATGTGGTTGATATTGAATTGATAAGTATGAATAAAATAAGAATGATTTAAATTCACACAAGGTTTACCAAATTTGATATGAGACAATCTTAGTTGGACGGATTGAAAATAAAATATGAGAAATCTTAACGGGATAGAGAGAGTGTCATTAATATAATCATTGTTTAGAAGATGAAGAGTAAAATATGGAGGAAATGAAAACCTAATCGTATAACAATCAAACATAGAACACATGACTTTTGCTAACTCATGAGCCACCGTATTCGCATATCGTCTTACATGTGAAAAAGAGATGTCACAAAAACTTGATTGAATATCTCTAATAACATCAGCCAACAAGCCCAGTGAAGAACAACTAGTGCCTTTTTAAATCTCTGAGATTGCCCGAAAATCATCTGATTCCACATCCACTAATTCCCAACTCTGCTCCTTCACCGAGCAGAGAGCCTCTCTCATACCCAATAATTCAGCCTCACATGGGGATAACCTCGCTTGCCACAACGACACCCTCACAATGATTTTGCCCTTCTTATTCCTAAGAATCCAACTGAAACCATAATGATGATTCCTAAAGTGGCATCCATGTCAAGCTTCAATCTTCCCGGGCTACGTCACCTCCGAATCAAAGAACCCTTTAGGTTCTTGCCCCCATGACTCTTGATCTGTTGTTGCGTTTGCTCCCCATCGAAAAATTTTGTCGCCAATAAATGAGCCAAAAACTCATCATCAATACCGCAAGGATCACATTTCACCTCACAATTAACTCGCCGAAATCTCAGACTTCCCGTCATAGGCAAACACCCTGATCAGTATATTGACTTTGTAAAAGTCCATAGATTAAAAAAATTAATACAATCCATATAGAATACACCTCACTTAGGCGCCTAGTTATTGATTATAAAGATTGTTCATTCTTTTAATTTTAGGATTACTCATCCCTTAACTACTAGTTTATTTGTCGTTAAAAATAGAAGTTAAAGTACAACTGAAAACCTACCCATGAAGAACCGAATAGTTACGATTTATATAGATATGACAGTAATGACTAATGCACCGGCAATTTGTGAGTTGTGATTGACTATTAGTGAATCAGAATATTGAGAGGAGCTCAGTGACACAAGAGTGAAGAGACTAAGAGGGTAAATGCGAGTGAAATGATAAAATATATTAACTCCATTATCCCTGAATATATATATTCTCGTTAGCTACTCCTATTTTACCCTGAATTTTATGTTAAAGAAGGGTTTCAAATTTATGAAACTATGTATGATAAGTTTATAATGGTGTAATACATAAAGTCAAAAACCAAAGGTGTGATATTTTATACAGCATTACTAGTGTTTGCAATCGTGGGTGGTGGAGACAGAAATGCAGCAGCCACTCTAGTCAGCATATTAGATCATCCTTAGTGGGAAGAAGAATTGCTTAAAATGCCTTGCCATGTCATAGTGCGGTAAAATTATATTCTCCAGCGGAATTATGGATATGGGGACTGTGGTGCTGAGGTGGAATGGAAAACCGAAGACACCATCTACCTCTCCTTCTATTTACAGAAGGTGTGTCTCAAAGGCTGAGTCAGCAACATTTATTCCATAATACGTTTTTCCTTAATTGCAAACATTACCATACGTAGTACGTAACTTTATTAGCCAATCAAAGGCTCTCCTCCCTTCCGGCAATGCCACCCACCGCTCGTCTGCAGTAGTAACCAAACGCATAACGTGACAACCAACTCTCACTATCTAACGCCCAGTAATGTGAGTTTTCTCGCACTTAAAAAGGTTGTAGAAAAGTGGTTGAAAGTACGAGTATCGTCTCTACAGGGACGAACAAAAGAGAATTAAAGATTACTAAATTCAACGATTAAAAAGAAAATAAATAAAATAAATGCAATGTGCGAGATTGGTTGGTTTGGAAAATTAAACTCATGTGAATGAGCGATTAAAATAAAAGATTGGTTTCTTTCTAATTAACGACGAAGGGAACAGAGATTGATTCCGGGGTAACCAGATTTCTGGCAGATCAGGCTTAATTACATGAAATTAATTTAATTGAGCCTAGCTAATCATTACTAAGTTCTTACCGCTCTTGCGGCGTAGATTACAATAATTTAGGGGACCAGGCTGATCTCTCATGCGACAGGATCCTAAATTATTGCCAAGACGAGCGAGCTTACGGCCCCTTAATCGCTACTAATCTCTTAGCGAACGATTAAGTGTGTGTGTCAACGTGTCCTAGAATAAACTAGATCTCTCTTAGTTTATTCTACAAGCAATTGTAATTCTAGTGGTCGTTCTATGTTACAAGAGATATCCATTAAATTATTGAAACACAAATTAAACGACATTCATGCAATTAATCCATCAAGAATCTAGCCATACAGCAAGATTAATCTCTTCATCAACCCCAAATCCCTAATTAAACTACTCACAACTCATAATTGAAGAATCAACAGAATTGGGATGAATAAAATTAATTGTCATTAATTAAAAAGATTGAACTTACAAATAATCTCAAGGTCTTGAAGTAAACAATGGAAAAATGTAGATAAAATTTGTCCCTAGGCCTCTCCGTAATGTTCGTAACTGTAGATTATTGCAGATAATTCTAATTATTTACCCGATTGAGCATTTATGAGGAGATATCTTAGAGATCTCAGAATCTCTAAATATCCCCAAATATCTTTTCTTTATTAGGAGATTCCTTCCTTATTTCATTTTCTCTCTAGCTATATATTCTGTAAACTTCCCATTGTATTACACAAAACAATACAATAAAATACATTCTACTTTCTCGAATTCTTTCTACATGGTATCAGAGCGTGGTTATTCTCCAATATGATTAAGTTTGGAACCTATGGGATGACCACCGAGAGAGATGGATCTATCTTAGTCACCTCTGAACATTCAGAGGCTGTCCCAACTGGAGATGGCAGCAACCAGAATATCAATGGAAGCACAGTCACCACTCCTAATCAATCAGATTCGATTATTACTTGCCATAAACTCAATGGTAGTAATTATCTACAATGGTCCCAGTCCGTTATGATGTATGTGTGTGGAAAAGACAAAGAGGACTATTTGACAGGTCATGCACCTACTCCAGATCAAAGAGATCGAGGCTACAAGAAGTGGAAAAAGGAAACTATACTGTGATGTCATGGCTCATCAATTCCATGACAACCAGCATAGGTGAAAATTTCCCACTATACAAAATAGCTAAGGAGATTTTGGAGGCTGTGAAAGAAACCTACTCAACTTCAGATAACACTTCTGAACTATTTGAGGTTGAAAGAATGATTCATAATCTTCAGCAGGGAGAATTGAGTGTAACTCAATACTTCAACAACCTTGTGAGACTCTGGCAGCATCTTGATGTGTTTGAGACATACAGTTGGTCATGTTCTAAGGATAAGAAATTATATCAGGAGATCTGTGAGAGGAAGAGAGTCTTCAAATTCCTGTCAGGCTTGGACAAGAGTCTAGATGAGGTTAGAGGCAGAATAATGGGAAAGAAACTCACCCTTAGAGAAGCCTTCTCAGAAGTCAGAAGAGAAGAAAGTAGGAAGAAGGTAATGATGGGTCTAAAATCTCAAGGTCAACCAAGCATTGAAGGATCAACCTAATATACCTCTTCCAGACAGAATGAAAACAAGAAAAAGGGGAGGCCATGGTGTGATCATTGTAAGAAAACAGATCATACCAAAGAAACATGCTGGATTTTGCATGGTAAACCTAAAGATTTCAAACCAAGCAAAGGGAAAGGAGCCTATGTAGCTACTGAAGATAAAGAGGACACCAACATTTCTAACTCTGCTGCATTTACCAATGAGCAGATTGAGGTTCTTCAACACCTAATAAGTCAGAGCAAAGGGCCTACAACACTAACTAACTTTACAAAGTCAGCGCTATTAGATTGTTGATTCCTGGGGCATCGGATCATATGACTGGAGACAGTAAGTTTTTTGTTGAATTGATCCCTATGAAGAATAATGTGACTGTGAAGATTGCTGATGGAACTTCTTCAACAATAAAAGGGACTGGAAGTGTCAAAATTTCTGATAAGATAGTGCTTAACAATGTGTTATATGTTCCAGATTTGAAGTTTAACCTCTTATCAGTTTGTAAACTGAACAATGATACCCATTGCCTAACTAAGTTCTCTTCTCAATTGTGTGAATTTCAGGATTTGGATTCGGGGAGGATGATTGGCAGTGCTAAGCAAAGAGGTGAACGCTATCTTCTGGAACATTCACCACATTCACCAAACTCTACCAACAGGATAACTTCCAGTGAGAGTCAATTCTACCATAAGTTATTAGGGAGTCTTAGTAAGAGTCAATTTGATACTCAAATTCAGCTATGGCATTATCGTCTTGGGCATCCTAATGTCTTGTACTTAGAAAAAATACTCCCTTCATTATTCATAAATAAAAGTTCTGCTTTTGATTGTGAATTTTGTCAACTTGCTAAACATACTAGAAGTCACTATACTAGTCTACCTTACAAACCATCCGAACCTTTTTCTCTCATCCACAGTGATGTTTGGGGCCCATCCAAGGTCAAAAATCTCACTGGTTCAAGGTGGTTTGTTCTGTTTATTAATGATCATACACGCCTAACCTGGGTCTTGCTCATGAAAGAAAAGTCAGAAGTCAATATTATCTTTCAAAGATTCTATTCTATCAAAACCCAGTTTCAAACCAAGATTCAAGTTTTTAAAAATGATAATGCCAAAGAATATTTCTCATCCAACTTAGGAGAGTTTCTATCCAAAAAGGGGATTATACACATCAGCTCATGTGTTGACACCCCACAACAGAATGGGGTGGCAGAAAGGAAGAATAGACACTTACTGGAAGTTGCTAGAGCCCTTATGTTCACCACTTACACTCCTAAACACTATTGGGGAGAGGCTGTCCTAACTGCAGCATATCTGATAAATAGGATGCCCTCCAAAATTCACCAATTTAAAACCCCATACCAAATCCTATCTAATCTACATCCTCACATCCCTCTTACCAATCTCCCACCAAATGTGTTTGGTTGCAAAGCATTTGTTCACAACCATTCACCACTTAGGTCAAAACTGGATCCCAAATCCTTACCTTGTATATTCATAGGATATGCTGCAAACCAGAAAGGATATAAGTGTTATTCTCCTAGCACAAAAAAGGTCTACATTACAATGGATGTAATCTTTTTTGAAAATTAGCCTTTTTATTCCAAAACTGAATTTCAGGGAGAGAATCACAATGAAATTCACTATTTGAACCCTATTTCAGACACTATTCCAGACCTCCAAGAATCTGACTCTAACCACACTGCACCCATAATCCCAGACAGACCTGAATCAATCCCTCCAGACAATACAATCTCTCCATCAACCACACTATTTCAGCCACCAACTTCATTACCTCAAAACCCTACACTAAATCAAAATTCCCCATTCTATAAGAATACCTACCGGAGGAAACCTAGAACCAGAGTTCCAGAAGAAGAACACATCACTCCAATTAACACCACCCAATCATCTAACTCAAATCTGAATCCTGATGACCAAGAGGTTGAGGTTATAGAAGGACATGAGGAGGAACTGGACTTGCCTATTGCTATCAGAAAAGGAGTAAGAGAGTGTACCAAGCATCCGATCTATAATTTTGTTTGTTATAAGAAACTATCAGCAAACTATCAAGCTTTTATTTCAAAGATTGATAGTATTCAGGTTCCTAGCAACATCAAGGAAGCCCTTGAACAGCCAGGGTGGAGGAAGGCTGTCCATGATGAATTAGCAGCATTGAAGAAGAATGGAACTTGGGTGCTTACAGATTTGCCTGCAGGGAAGAGAATTGTTGGCTGCAAGTGGGTATTTACAGTCAAATATCAGGCTGATGGCAAGATTGAAAGGCTTAAGGCAAGGCTAGTGGCTAAGGGATTCACCCAAGCTTATGGCATTGATGATTCAGAAACATTTGCTCCAGTGGCAAAGTTAAACACCATTAGAGTATTGCTATCACTCGCAGTGAACCTAGACTGACCATTACATCAACCAGATGTTAAGAATGCCTTTCTTAATGGAGACCTAGAAGAGGAAGTATTCATGGATGTACCACCAGGGTTAGAAGACTTGGTGAAATCTGGCCAATTTGCAGACTGAAAAAGTCCTTGTATGGACTAAAGCAGTCCCCTAGAGCATGGTTTGATAGATTCACAAAATCAGTTATCAAACAAGAGTTCATGCAATGTCAAGCAGATCATACACTATTTGTAAAGAGGGTAGACTCTGGTAAAATGGCTATTCTTATAGTATATGTTGATGATATTATTATGACAGGAGATTTTAAGGCTGAATTGGACAGATTGAAGGCTCATCTAGCAAGAGAGTTTGAGATCAAGGAGCTAGGCGAGTTGAAGTATTTCCTTGGAATGGAAGTGGCAAGATCTACGAAAGGCATTTTCATTTCACAAAGGAAATATGTCCTAGACTTGCTAAGTGAAACTGGAATCCTCGGGTGCAAACCTATGGATACTCCTATAGATATATCAAAGAAGTTAGGCAGTGAGAATGAAAGTCCACCAGTTGATAAGGATAGATATCAAAGGTTGGTGGGGAAGTTGATCTACCTATCTCACACATGGCCAGACATCGCTTTCTCAGTATGTGTCGTAAGTCAATTCATGTATAACCCAACTGAGGAACACCTAATTGCAGTTTACAGAAATTTTGAGGTACTTGAAAATGACTCCTGGAAAAGGATTGTTGTTTCAGAAAAAGGGGACAAGGAAGATTGAAGTGTTTACTGATGCTAACTGGGCTAGAAGCCTCTTAGACAGAAGGTCAACTACTGGTTATTGTACTTATGTATGTGGTAACTTAGTCACTTGGAGGAGCAAGAAACAATCAGTAGTTTTGAGAAGTAGTGCAGAGTCCGAGCTTAGAGCTGTAGCACAAGGAATCTGTGAAGGATTATGGTTAAGAAGATTGATGAATGAGCTCAAACTTCCATTTGAAAATTCCATCCAAATTTCATGTGATAACCAATCTACTATCAGTATTGCTAAGAATTCTATCCATCATGCTAGGACCAAACACATTGAGATAGATAGAAGATTCTTCTTATCTTAGAAGATTGCAGCCAAGGGTATCTAGCTGAGCTATGTTCCAACCAGGCAGCAAATAACAGATATACTCACTAAGGCACTTCCCAGATTTCAGTTTGAAGACTTATCTAGCAAGCTGTGTATGATGAATGATATCCATCACCCAGCTTAAGGGGGAGTGTAGATTATTTCAGATAATTCTAATTACTTACCCGATTGAGCATTTATGAGGAGATATCTTAGAGATCTCAGAATCTCTAAATATCCCCAAATATCTTTTCTTTATAAGGAGATTCCTTCCTTATTTCATTTTCTCTCTAGCTATATATTCTGTAAACTTCTCATTGTATTACACAGAACAATACAATAAAATACATTCTACTTTCTCGAATTCTTTCTACAGTAACCCCAAACAGAACAATGGAGGCCTTATTTATAGAAAACAGATGAGTTTGGGTTGAATTGGGACAAAAACGGGGTCAGGCACGAAGTGCCTAAGGGCCAGGCACGACCGTGCCTGCGAAACAAGGCAAAAATTCGTGTTTCGGGTCCAGGCAAGGCGTTCTTAAGGGCCAGGCACGGCGTTCCTGGACATTCTAGGGACTTGGTACATGTTTCTTCTATAGGGACGACGTGCCTCTCTGGCGACGACCGTGTCTTCCTTTGAGAATTTGAAGATGCTTCCTTCATGCAACTTGTAGATAATGAAGTCCTCTATCCACCACAACTTGTGGAATTGGATTTGAATCATCAAATCAAAAGATATGAATAAAATGGTGGAAGGTTTCATTCTGAAATCTCAACAGCGATCATCTGACTTCATTGTCTTTTTTCATCTTTCTCCTCTCAGATTCTCGGAATAGTGTTTTCATAGGATTTGTAGCCCTTGAAGTTGGCTATCATATGGAACTTGATTCGTGTTATTTAGATGTTTCTACAAAGAGATATGCATGAAAGACTGACAGAACGTCATCCTGATCACCATTTTCAAGCTCTATTCATCTTCTTTTGATCTCGTAGCCAATTCTAGAGCTCTTTTGCCTTCAGATCTTCATCGTAAACCTCCCAGTGACCTCCGAAAATCGGGGCGACCGACCACCGCCTAGCGCCTAGGCACGGACTAGTAGGACGCCTAGAACGATTTTTAGAACAGAGGTATGTATCAACAGTGAATTCAATATTTTTAGAGGACACCATTGGAGATGAAATATGTTTTTAATGAACACGTGTCAATATCAATAACTACCCTCGATGAATTGGATATACTTCTCGATTGAGTATTCGAGAGGAAGATAGTTAAAGATATAACCGGGATCGACGAACATTTCATTAAGTGGATAAAAGCAAAACCAAGTCCTCATCTCTATTAATTAAACTCATATAAGTCGTTCATCTTCGTATTTAATTAATTAAAATCAAACACAACTAAAATTCCCCCTTTGTTACTAGTTAGTAGTATAATATAAAAGAAAAATATTCATTTCCATGTGGATACGAACCTTACTTCAATATACTACGTATATTTGTTGTATTGATTATTATTTTGAGTGCACACCACGACAAAGTGCACGTCAAGTACCCGGTCAGACCAGACCAGTTCATATCAGGGGCAGAACCACCATAGAGCCTGGAGGTGCTCGTGCCCTTGCAGTTATTTATATATATATATATATATATATATATATATATATATATATATATATATATAATTATATAGAGAAATATTCAGGTCAGGTATACCTGACCACTGCCCCCGTCCGGCCTCCTCCATTTGGGGGTCTTCCCGATGGTATTGTTTGCTCAAATTTTTTGTGTAGGTTCCTCATTAAGTCTAGTTCATCCATACCAAATTTCAGCCAAAAATTCAATCGGGAAGGTCGTCAAATGATTTTTGCAAGTTAACTGGTCCGGAATATGTATTTTCCGGACCAGTTAACTTGCAAAAATCATTTGACGACCTTCCCGATTGAATTTTTGGCTGAAATTTGGTATGGATAAACTAGACTTGATGAGGAACATACACAAAAAATTTGAGCAAAAAATACAACCGGGAAGGCCCCCAAAAGGAGGAAGCCGGACGGCGGCTCCGGTCAGGTATACCTGACCGGAAGATTACTCTAATTATATATATATATATATATATACACACACAAACACAGAAATGCTCAGGTCCCTCCCTCCCCCGTCCAGCCGCCGTCCGAACTCTGCTATTTGGGGCGGTTCCCGGTGGAATTTTTTGAAGAATTTTTTTGAGAATGTTCCTCATCAAGTCTTGTTTGTCCATACCAAATTTCAGCTCAAAATTCGACTGGGAAGGCAGTCAAATAAATTCTTGAAACTTACTGCACTTTATATATGCGCAGAATGTGCAGTAAGCTTCAAGAATTTATTTGACTGCCTTCCCGGTCGAATTTTGAGCTGAAATTCGGTATGGACAAACTAGACTTGATGAGGAACATGCTCAAAAAATTTCATCGAAAAATTCCACCGGGAACCGCCCCAAACAGTGAAGTTCGGACGGCTACATACTTTTTTTTTATTAATTTATGCCCCTGCAGCCCAATCCCAATTCCCCCTTTCCCTTGTCTGTTTGGCCCAGTCCCACTTCCCTCTTTTCCAGCAACCCAATCATTAATGCTAAACAGCTCAACTCAAGCCCAGATTCCCTTTCCCCTTGGCCCCTGTACTATTTCGGCAGTTTGGAGGATTCCGTCTGCAGCAAGCCAGCAACTCCCAGCAACTCAGCGAAGGCCGACGGCGACTGCGAGCACCTTTGCGACGGCCGACGGCGACTGTGAGCATCTTAGTGACAGCCGACGACGACTGAGCACTGACCAGTGACCACGGTCTTGCAATCTTGCGGGTTTATTTAATATTTTACTGTTGAAGAATGATTGAATGATGATTGATGAATGGTTTATGCTTTGTTTGTAACTTGTAACTTAAGATTGACCAACTAGACTACTAGATGGTAATTTTGATTTGTTGATGCATTTTTTGGTAAGTATATTATGATAATCTCATTAAAAATATTAATCCTATTGTAAATCTATAATTGTAGATTCGTTGATTTATTGAACGTTGTTAATTTGTTATGATGTAATTTATTCAATTATACTCATATTATTTTAATTGCGGTTGGTTTAGGTTGTTTGGCAAACAATCACTATGCTATTATATTTTTCGCCGAAACCTAAAAGGCCGAGTATTGGTGGTTCTTCATTGAATAATTTAGTTTCTTCGTCAGATAATGTCATTCCTAACAATGAGACTAATGTTAAAAAAGCTTGAATAGAAGTTGAATTGTCGGATGATGGCATTGTTGGAGATTTGGCAAAAACATTGGTTGAAACAGAGCGACACATATTATAAGCTACTGTACCGCTCATCCAATTGACATTGGTTTTACCTGTTACAACAGCCACAGTTGAAAGATCTTTCTCCACGATGAAGTTTATCAAGAATGACTTGCGCAACAAGATTGGAGAAGAGTACTTGACCGATTGCTTGGTGTGTTATATTGAGAAAGATGTATTTGTTAAAATTGAGAATGAAGTCATCATGAAGCGATTTCAGAGTATGGCACCTCGAAGACAAAGATTGTCGTCTCTCAATTATTGTCCTTTATTTGACGCATCAGGTTCTAACCAAAATTAAGGTACTGTTTAATTAGTTGTTTTATTCAAATTTTATGGTTTTGTTTATTGCTATATTCGTGATGTAAATGATTTCTTTGTTATTGTGCCCCTACGAGTCACGACTCCTAATTCATATCAAATCAAAATAGACTCATTAACCATTATAAAATACACATAAAACAAGCATCTATTAGACCGATCAAATCAAATCACATTTAAATTAACCTCACCAACCAATCAAAATTCTGAAAGTACAACTTTTTTAAAATCGGGCCATCTGGGTGACTTCCAATAAGGTTGAAACAACACTCAAATTTATACAAGTCAGACATTTTAGTGTGAAAACCGATATTGATAACGCTACGTGTCTCAAGTCAACGTGAAGCGATATTCTTTGTTAATTTGTTAAGAAAAGGTTACTATGAGCTTAGATGAAAATCATTATCATTATACTATACAACCATACAATTGTATATTTACTTTTAATACGGAGTATGAGGTTTCAACTTGACAATTATAGTAAGACCTCTCACCTCTCAAATCAAATCACTATCCAAGAGGCAACACCAAATGTACCCTCATTCTACTGTAATTCCTTGAGGTATCGTCATTCCTACATTATTAATTGGTTGAAGAGATAAAGAGCGTAAGTTAAAACTGGTCCATCTACTTTTCTTTTCCTCCACACATCATGCATGATGCATGTCGATCAAGCTAGGGATTTTGGTTTGTAAATTAAATTGGAATCGGAAGAGCGCAACTGAGCAAGCGAGATTTATTTGCAATTTTAGTTATCTAGCTTTGGCTATGTTTGGCAAATACGAAGTATAAGTCTATGACTTCTAACTTTTGTAACGTTCAAAAATTCTTTAAACGCTTCTAGTTATATGTTTGGCATGCTAATTTTAAGAGTTTTTCAAAAATTAAAAGATCTTTGTTGAGATGCTACAGGCAGTAACATCTGAAAAAAGTTCATGACTTTTAGTATTAATTAGCCTTGTATACCAAACCGAACTAAGGGTATGTTTGGCACAACTAGCTGAAAAGATACTGTTAGTACCCAATTTTGATAAGATTTTGATGATGCCACTATACTTTGCACCCGTACATTGTGTCCAAATTAAATTCAGGTATTAGCACTCAAATTATTCAAATGTGACAAAATAAATGTACAATTTTTGAGACCAATGAAATAGTACCGGAAAAAGTAAAAATGCAATAAGGTATTTTTTTTACCTTAAACGGATATTTAGATCCAACCGGCACATATCATTTGACTCAAAGATTAAATAAATGTCACATTTTAAAGATGCTCGAAAAATCATATACATCAAAGTTGTATGATTGGAAGACAAAACTTGACCAGCATTAAAAACTTAAACAGGTACATGGTCCTACAGCATGGGACGTCCTTTTGGAGTGAAGCTGCAGCGGCTGAAGACAAACCCATGCCGCGGCCCAATTATTCAAGACAGAAAACAAAAGGATTAAAAGCTCCTGCACAAGAAGACGAATGTACAATTCGTCCCAGCCAGAACCTCAACGCACAAGATTAATCCATCTCAACCAACGGATGAGATCAATCAACCATGAAGGCCTATAAATATAGGTAGAAGCATGAGTTCAAAAAGAAGCTTGAGCATCCTAAGTGGAGAAATACTTTCATCAAAGCATATACGAGATATCTAGCAAAAGAGAAAGTGCAAACTCAACTTTACTCTCTGCTTAGCCTCATGCTTCACTAAGCTCTTAGATTAGATCAATACTTTTACATTTTTAGAGCTTAGTTCATAGTTGGAGGTTAGAACTTTCTTGTAACATTTCACAAGTGGTTGTAAACACTTAGGAGAACAGTTGTTCGGATCCTAAAGTGTAGTTAGATAGATAGAGTACCTTTTGATCCCCACTGGATCAATTGAGAAAAGTCTAAGGACTGAGTAACTTTGAGTGGTGTTATACTCATTGTGAAAAACCTTCAATCTAGGCCTAAGTGTTGTAAAGGCTAGATTGGCACTAAGTGTATTGGGCTTAATACTTTAGTGGAAATCCATCTGAAATAGGGTGGGACTGGATGTAGGAGGATTACACCACCTCTGAACCAGGATACATCGTGTGTTGATTTCACTTCATTCAACAAAACACACACCCAGCACTTCTCGTATAAAGATTGTAGTTTGCCAGCAGCATCTTAAGCAGTTGTCTTAATTGACCCAACTGCTTATCCTTCTGCTTAATTACTCACTCTCTTTGAGGCTATCTCCACACAGTTCACTTGCTAAAGCATTACCAAAAAGGTTGTTCTATCAATTCTCGGAAATTCACTTTCAAAGTATAGCAGGTGCCTCAGCAGTCTCCTCAGTACCACCCAACTGCTGAGCCCCCTGCTCACATACATATATTTCCTTTAAACAACTCAACATCACCAGATCCTCATAACATCATCACACGAAGTTTTGCTCTGAAAATCTGCTCATAACCTAAGCAGGTGACCCAGCAGTTCCCTTTGTACCACCCAACTGCCAAGACCACTGCTCCAGTTAACCTTCATCTTAACCTTACTTAAGTACCTTTTCAGACATCTTTCTTGCGTTCTAAACAACGTTTCATCATCACTATCATCATAAAGTCAATATTTCTTTAGCAGTTACCTCAGCAGGTTCCTGCTACCTAGTCAACTGCTAAGCTAACTGCCAAGCCAACTGCTAGCTATCTAAGTCCAATCTTCCCAGAATTAGAAAACGGTCAAACACTCATTACATAAAGGGTAAAGACTTCCGCTGTGCATCTGTTAATCTCTCAAAACGATTATAGAGCAATTCATCTAGAGGGAAAACTTCATAAAGTTGAAAAAGATTTAAAAGTCTATTCACCCCCCCCCTCTAGACTTTTACCCTATCCGGGACCATCAAGTGGTATCAGAGCCGGTGTTCCTAGAGTCAGTTTCTGACTAATTTGAACTAAAGATTCAAACCACTCTACTTCCCAAACACCTTCAAAAATGGACAGTCAGTTAGCCAAGAACCTTCTGTTCAACTTGAACAAATTTGATGACTGGAAAATAAGGATGAGAGCACATCTCAGTGCTTTACATGATGAGATGCTTGAAGTCATTACTGATGGACCTATCAAAATAATGAAGGTCATCACATCCAGAACCACAGAAGGAACAGATGATGTGTACATTCCAAAACCTAAAATGGAATGGACAACTGAGGACAGGAAGAGAAACAATCTTGACAACATTGCCAAAGACATTCTCTTCAAATCTGTTGATGAATCTATATTTCCCAGAATCAGGAAATGCGAAACTGCCAAAGATGTCTGGGATGAGCTCACAAAGATTGGAGCAGGAGATGAACAGGAGAAGGACAATAAACTGACCATAGCCCTCAAGAAATTTGAGGATTTCAAAATGTTGTCAACTGAATCTATCCATGAAATGGAATCCAGATTCCTGAAGATTGTAGCAGAGGTCTCTGACCTTGGGAAAGAACTATCTCAAAAGGAGATTTCCCTCAAGGTCTTGAGAGGCCTGCCATCAAAATGGGACATGAAGGTAACTGCCATGAGAGATAGCAGAGATCTCAGAACTCTGTCAACCGACAAACTCTTTAGTGATCTCAAGGCCTATGAATTTGAAATGAAGGAGATCAAAGAAGAGAAGGAAGATGAATATAAGACACTAGCTCTAGTGTCTGAGCCAAGCACTTCAAAATCTGCTGAAAAATCCCTCAATAATCTCCTCACTGACGAGCAGTTTGCTATGTTTGTGAGGAAATTTAAAAGATTCATGAAGAAGGAGGGAACTGCTCCAAAGAAAGCATACAACCTGCCACCTAGAAGACAAGGGAGACCTCAATCCAGTGAGGAAACTGTTCTGTGCTACAACTGTAGACAGCCAGGACATTACAAAAATGAATGCCCTCTGCCCTTAGCCCAGAAGTATCAAGGGCAGCAGGGGACTGGTCCCAAAGCTAGTTACAAGAGGGACTTCAAAAGCAATAGACAAGCTTTTGTAAGTGAAAAGAAAAAGGAGGAACCCCAGTCTGAAGATGAAAGCAGCTCAAGTGATGAAAGCTCTTCATCTGAAAGCTCAGAGGAAGCACTTCTATGCCTGGGATCCTGGCAGGTGGCTGAAGAAGGCGGCAGCTGGCTCACTGAAGAAAGCAGCAGATGGCTCAGTAAAGATGATGAATGCAGCTCCCCTAAATGCCTAATGGCCAAGGACCACTACAATGATGTTGAGGTAACATCCTGCTCTTCCTATAGCTCTAGTGATTCTGGACCAACCAATATTACTCTGGAATCTTTATTACAAGATTTCCAAAAAGTCCAAAATCACCATGTTCTCTTAAGATCAGAAAATGATAGATTAAAACAAGACATTAAGGCTGTTCACACAAGATTGCTAGATGCCTTAGCCAAAAACAATGTCTTAGAAGAAGAGAACAAAGAGCTAAAAGACAAAATGAATAACTTCAGCATGGATAGTAAAACCAGTGACTCTACTGCTGAAGTTGTTTTAAATAAGAAGAGAAGAGGCCTTGGATATGTATCCCCCACCAGACTCACTCAAAACTCACCCTCCACAAGCCACCAACAAAATACAAGAAAGCTAATCTACCAAAAATCCCATTCTCAGAATGTTCCCATAAGAAGGAACCTGCCTGCTTCCAAATCAAAATCCAATCTCCTGTATAGACAAAAACTTCCCAATCATCAAAACCCAAGAACCCGTTGGCAATCAACCAATAAGACCAACCACAGTCAAAACACTAAGCAGTCTCCTCCAAAGGTCAATAATCCATTTTCAACTTCAAGAAGAAAAAGGATTAACAATTACATAGCCATCCCCCATGATTATAATACTTTAAATGGCTATAGACCAATCTGCTTAGAACTAAATGGTTCTAGATGGGCATGGATGCCCAAACTTGTACAAAGGAAGTTGCCCACTAACTTGTGGGCTACTGCTCAACAATGATGAAATACAGGAAGGTGCTGGAGCAGTTGACTCACAAACATGGTACATAGATTCAGGCTGCTCCAGGCACATGACAGGCAGCAGGCGACTCCTGTCAAACTATATGGCAAGCGAAGGACCCAAAGTTACTTTTGGGAATGTGGAAAAACAAGGAGAGACCAAAGGAGCTGGAGACCTATCCATCAATGGACTTACAATCCAAAACATATCTTATGTTAAAGGATTAAAGTTCAATCTCATAAGCACAAGCCAGCTCTGTGACAATGGCTATAATGTTACATTCTCCAAAGACATCTGCTTGATTAGAGATGTCAAAAATGACAAAATTGTGCTCACTGGTAGAAGGAAGAAGGACATGTACATTGTTGATTGGAGCTCAGCAAAGGAAGGGATTTGCTTGGTAACAAAGGCAAATTCAAATTTGAGTTGGGAATGGCACAACAAATTAAGCCATCTCAACTTCAAAACAATCAACAAACTGTCCAGAAAAGGATTGGTGAAAGGACTTCCTGAAATCAATTTCAAGAAGGACCATCTCTGTGATGCTTGCCAAAAAGGAAAACAAACCAAGGTATCATTCAAAACAAAGGAACTGGAATCATCAACGAGGCCCTTAAGCCTACTACATCTTGACTTGTTTGGACCAGTTGAACCAACGAGCTTAAGTGGTAGAAGATACACCCTGGTGATAATTGATGATTACTCAAGATACACTTGGACCATATTCCTAAAGAAGAAGAATGAAACAGAGAAGAAGCTTCCTGAATTGATGAGACTAATCCAAAATGAGAAAAGCCTCTCAATTCAAAAGATCCGGTCAGATAGAGGTACTGAATTCCTTAACTCTATAGTAATTCAGTACTGTGAAGAAAATGGAATCCATCACCAAACTTCAGCAGCAAGAACACCTCAACAAAATGGTGTTGCTGAGAGAAGGAATAGGACACTCAAGGAAGCCGGAAGGACAATCTTAGAAGCAGCTGGTTTACCCAAAAGATTTTGGGCAGAAGCCATCAACACTGCTTGCTACACACAGAATAGAAGTCTCATTCATAAGACTTACAAAAAGACTCCATATGAACTATGGAAAGAAAGAAAGCCTAATATTAGTCATTTCCATGTGTTTGGATCCAAATGCTTCATTCTAAACAATGGAAAAGACTATCTCAAGCCATTTGATCCCAAATCTGATGAAGGGATCTTCCTGGGCTACTCAGCAACAAGCAAGGCATTCCGGATCCTCAACAAAAGAACTCTTGTGGTAGAAGAGTCAATCCATGTGGTTTTTGAAAATCACCCCACTGCTCAATCAAAAGAAGAAGGTGAGTCATCCAACTCAAAGAAGGACACTGGAAAGGCTCCAAGCTGCCTTCCAGGAAATGATGGAGAAAAAATAGTTGAATCAAATGTCAGTCCACAGCCAGCAGTGGACTCAACTGTCAGCCCGCTGCCAGCAGGTGACTCACCAACAAACATCCTTCCAGACCTTCATAAACACCCTACTCTACCAGAAGATAGTGACGAAGAAGAAGTTGAGGATGACCAACAACTTCAAAGCAAAACCACCACATCTGACATTAGATGGTTGAACAAACATCCTCCACACCAAATCATTGGAAACATCCATGAAGGGGTTCGTACAAGGTCAGCAATCCAAAAAGAAGCACTATTCTCATGCTTCATCTCACAAATCGAACCCAAGAAAATTGAAGAAGCCCTACTTGAATCTGACTGGATACAAGCAATGCAAGAGGAACTAAATCAGTTCGAGAGAAACAATGTGTGGGAGCTTGTGCCCAGACCCTATCACCAACATGTGATAGGAACCAAATGGGTGTTCAGAAACAAGATGGATGAGGAAGGCACAATTGTCAAGAACAAGGCAAGACTAGTAGCCAAAGGCTACTGCCAGGAAGAAGGTATAGATTTTGATGAAACCTTTGCTCCTGTTGCCAGATTAGAAGCAATAAGAATATTCTTGGCGTATGCTGCTCACAAGCAATTCACAGTCTATCAAATGGATGTGAAAAGTGCCTTCCTAAACGGTCTACTAGAAGAGGAGGTCTATGTGGAGCAACCTCCTGGTTTTGAAATCAATAGAGAGAAGGATCAAGTCTACAAGTTACACAAAGCTCTATACGGACTCAAGCAGGCCCCAAGAGCATGGTATGACACTCTCTCTGAGTACTTAGTAAATAATGGATTCACTAAGGGCAAAGTAGACAAGACTTTATTCAAAATTGAAGAAGGTCCCCACATATTGCTTGTTCAAATCTATGTTGATGACATAATTTTTGGAAGTTCAAATCAAGCATTGTGTGAGAAATTTTCAACTCTCATGCAAAGCAAGTTTGAAATGAGCATGATGGGAGAGTTGAATTATTTTCTGGGACTACAAGTGAAGCAAACTCCCAATGGTATTTTCATCAACCAAGCCAAATATACAAGGGATCTCATGAAAAAGTTCAAGGTTGAAAACAAGTCAACTGTGAAAATACCCATAAATACATCCCAAGGCCTAAGTCAGGATGAAGATGGCAAAGATGTTGATCCCACCCTGTACAGAGGTCTGATTGGCTCCTTGTTATATCTCACCACTAGTAGGCCAGATATCTCCTACTCAGTTGGTGTATGTGCAAGGTTTCAATCAAAGCCTAAGGAAAGTCATCTTCTGGCTGCCAAGAAGATTTTGAGGTATCTAAAAGGCAATCCTAACTCTGGACTATGGTACCCAACAAATGGAGGTTTTGAACTCTATGGTTATTCAGACTCTGACTTTGCCGGATGCAAAATTGATAGAAAAAGCACCTCAGGAACTTGTCAATTAATTGGTGGAAGACTTGTCTCTTGGTTCAGCAAGAAACAGAACTCAATTGCTACTAGCACTGCCGAAGCAGAATACATAGCTGCAGGCAGCTGCTGTGCTCAAATACTATGGATGAAACAGCAGTTGAAGGATTATGGAGAAGAAACAAAGGAGATTAGCATACTGTGTGATAACACTAGTGCTATTGCTATCACTCATAATCCAGTCTTTCATTCAAGAACCAAACACATTGAAATCAGACATCACTTTATCAGAGAGCATGTTGAAAAGAAAACCATCAAGCTTGAGTACATCCCTACGGAAAAGCAGTTGGCTGACATCTTCACCAAGCCATTGAATGAAGCTAGATTCAACCAACTAAGGCAAGAACTTGGTATGTTAGATGATCTAGATCAAGCAAAGGAATAACCCTGCATCTATTGAGGGGGAACCTTATTCCAAAATCAAGGGGGAATTCCTAGCCATCTGTTGAGGGGGAACTATCAGAGGTATTAAAACTCGAGAGGTTGGCTCAGCAGTGGACTGCATTCTAGCAAGCAGCTGGCTCAGCAGGTGCCTGACAACTAGTCCACTGCTGCCCACATAAGGAGAAGGAGTGCATTAATACTCTCTTAGAGTCAAAGACAACCCTGGCTCAGAAGCTCGAGCAGATGCCTTCCAGCAAATGCCTGCCCCAGGAGCAGGTCCCTACTTCAAGCCAGCAGTTGGGTCAACTATTGACCAACATACATGGAATCAGAATACGTGGTATACACCATCTTGATTCCCACATATCAAGGATTCCACAAAGGTACTTTTCGATCTCAAACAACAAATCTAACCATAAATGAGCCTCATGTGTGAATACATTCAATGCTGAAAAAGCCAGCCGTCTTCTCCAACGGCTATATCTCAACGGCTAGTTCCGGATAACCTATAAATGCCTTATCCGTACAATCCTTGAACACTTTTCACTTTACAATCTTTCTCTACCTATTCTAAAGCACTCAGACTCTCACTCTACTTTCTCAAAAGCTCTCAACCTTCACCACCGCACTCTCAACATTCTCATTTCACCATCACTAAATACGAAAATGACCTCACTCATCGAAATAGCAAAATCCATATCCACCGGATCCATTCTTAACACTCCCAAAATTATTGAAAAAGCTGCAAACCCTGATCTAATGAGGGAACTGCTGAGGAAGCTTGAGTCCACTGGCCTCATAAGAATGGCTACCTACCCCTATCCCTGCTTCTATCCAGAGATAGTAGCAGAGTTCTACATCAACTCAACTTCTGGTACTCTGCAATCAAGGGTTCTTGGAATCGAAGTTGAAATCAAGGAAGAAGAAATCAAGGATATGCTATCTCTACCTGGAAACGAAGCCCCTGATGTAAGTAACATCACCCTTGACGAAGTGGCTTTCAAAGAATTGGTATTTCTTCCAAAGGCACAACATCTCAACACTCTCAAGGTGAAGAAGGGCTTGATGGTACAGGAATATTCCCTTCTTATGGACATCCTGTACAAATGCATAGACTGCAGAACCACAGCCCTAGATGAAATGAATGCACAAAGGGCCCCTGCTATGGCTGCAATAATATCTGGTTCCCCACACAACTGGTCCAGGTATGTACATAAAGAACTTGTGAGATATGTCAACAAATCTCACACGGATAGAGCAGAGGATGGTTCCTTACCTAAGCTAGGATATGGCTTCTTAATTGGAGAGATTCTCAAGAGAAAAGGCATAATAGGGAAAATCAAAGAAGAAACCAACTGGAGGAAATTCCTCCACCAAACCTCTAAAGCTGGGGCTCCACAAATATCAAGGGCTGAAGACACCTTTCTTTCCAATGAACCCATCCAAACTGAATTCAAAAGAATCAAAACCCAATCACTGAAGAGGCTCCGATCAGAAGATCAAGAAGCTCAATCAAAGAAGTCAAGAAAAGAGATTCCCACAACATCAACAAGGAATCTCCAAACCGAATTGGAAGCAGCTGCCTCCTCACTACCCACTATTCATGAAGAAAGTGGAGGCTCCAAACCAAGCGAAGATCAGCAGGCTACTTCCTCTTCCGGTATTGCTATATCTGCAACTCCACTTGCAACAAATCTTCAAGAGATGACAACTCAGCAAGAAGAACAGGAGGCTCCACCTTCACCAGCAGAACACTCACTCACTCCACTGGAAAGATTGGAAGCTGACTGGTGTAGAGTCAAAGCTTGGAGAGAATGGAAACTCTCCAAAATCCTCCACCAAGCCAGTACTCTATCAAAATTCATCAGTGAAGAGTACTTTGCTCTAACCTGGCTTGGCACAGAAGATATAGCAAAGGCAACAAATCTCCACCAGATTCATCTGATCTATATCTCGAAGAAGAAACAGCTGACTGATAAGCCACTAGAAGATCACTCCACGGATGCCAATGATGATGATCCAGCTGATGATGATGACAACAATCATGCGCCACATGGCTCTTCAAAGAATAGAGGTAAACAAATCATCTCCTCTTCCTCTTCTAGTGATAAAGAACTTCAAATGGTTCTAGAAAAATCTAGATTTGAGACTAGAGGAGGTGGAGAAACCTCTAAAGTAATGGCGGAAGAAACACAGCAGTCCACTGAGCAGCAACCTGCCAATATTCCACTACTGGCGTCTACTCCCCAAACAATGGCAGATCAAGAGCAGGAATCTAGTGCACACTCTCAAGCGTCTACTCAAAACTTAGAACAGCACTCTCCCACATTCATTCTTGCACCTGAGGATAATGACGAGGACACTGCTACCCTGGCAGACGTCTTCATCAAAGAAAGAAGGGCTACCACACAATTCATAAGCCGCGCCGAGGTCCGACTACACAAGAGACTCATCAAAATGAAGAAGCAACTAGAAGAAAGGCTAGATATCAGGTTTGGAGAAGTCCACAGCCACATCAGGAAAGATTCAATGATCCAACAAGTGTTCAATGCTGAGCAGAGAGCTCTCCTCAAGACCAAAACCTCTCAGCAGTCTGCCTTGACCAATGAAATAAAGCAGGAGATATCTGCACTAAAAGCCAAGAATGAGGATCTCGAAAGACAGATACTAGAACTTCAAAGGCAACAAAAAGATCAGCCTACTGCAGCAGGTACCTCTGAGCAGCTGCCTTCTCTCCCAACCTTACCTCCTCCTCTTCAGCAGACTTTCCAAATGGTGAAGGAGCATGAAGAATACCTCCTGAAACTAAGGAATGAGGAGTTCCCTGCCATGTTCAAGCTCTCTCAAAAATTCCTTATAGAGCAGCAGGCTCATGCCAAAGCCTATGAACAGCTCACTAAAGACGTTGCTCACAACTTTCAAGTTCTTCAAAAGGCTACTCAGGACACCTTTTGGAAGCAAGGGTCTGACTTTCAGAAGCTAGGTCAGAGTCTAGTAGCTACACAGGACAAGCTTCAAAGATTGGAGAATGAAGTCAAAGATGAAGTCAAAACAGATCTTTTTGACATCAACAACCACATCAAGGCACTGTCTATCGAAGTTTATGATCTAAATCCATCCAGAAGACAAGATGAAGATCCTGACTCTGACCCAGAAATAGAAGCACTCTTCAAAGAAAGTGAGACCCCTGCTGATGATGCCAAAAAGGGGGAAAGGACATCTCAAGCAGGTCCCTCCTCCTCCAGATCAGCAGCAGCAAAGAAAGCAGCTGCAACAAGAAGGAAAAACAAACTCTACAAAGAAGAAGCTGAAATAAGAAGAAGAAAGGAAGAAGAAGCCAAAGCCAAGGAAGAAGCTGCCAAGAAGAAACAAGAATAGATTAGTTCTCAAAGTCCGAAAGTGACTAAAAACTAATGTACTTTAGACTGTAGACCAATGTACGATTGTCTCCATGAAAATCAATAAAAACATTTGTTTCTTGTGTTGTATAGTTTTGGCATCATCAAAAAGGGGGAAATTGTTAGTACCCAATTTTGATAAGATTTTGATGATGCCACTATACTTTGCACCCGTACATTGTGTCCAAATTAAATTCAGGTATTAGCACTCAAATTATTCAAATGTGACAAAATAAATGTACAATTTTTGAGACCAATGAAATAGTACCGGAAAAAGTAAAAATGCAATAAGGTATTTTTTTTACCTTAAACGGATATTTAGATCCAACCGGCACATATCATTTGACTCAAAGATTAAATAAATGTCACATTTTAAAGATGCTCGAAAAATCATATACATCAAAGTTGTATGATTGGAAGACAAAACTTGACCAGCATTAAAAACTTAAACAGGTACATGGTCCTACAGCATGGGACGTCCTTTTGGAGTGAAGCTGCAGCGGCTGAAGACAAACCCATGCCGCGGCCCAATTATTCAAGACAGAAAACAAAAGGATTAAAAGCTCCTGCACAAGAAGACGAATGTACAATTCGTCCCAGCCAGAACCTCAACGCACAAGATTAATCCATCTCAACCAACGGATGAGATCAATCAACCATGAAGGCCTATAAATATAGGTAGAAGCATGAGTTCAAAAAGAAGCTTGAGCATCCTAAGTGGAGAAATACTTTCATCAAAGCATATACGAGATATCTAGCAAAAGAGAAAGTGCAAACTCAACTTTACTCTCTGCTTAGCCTCATGCTTCACTAAGCTCTTAGATTAGATCAATACTTTTACATTTTTAGAGCTTAGTTCATAGTTGGAGGTTAGAACTTTCTTGTAACATTTCACAAGTGGTTGTAAACACTTAGGAGAACAGTTGTTCGGATCCTAAAGTGTAGTTAGATAGATAGAGTACCTTTTGATCCCCACTGGATCAATTGAGAAAAGTCTAAGGACTGAGTAACTTTGAGTGGTGTTATACTCATTGTGAAAAACCTTCAATCTAGGCCTAAGTGTTGTAAAGGCTAGATTGGCACTAAGTGTATTGGGCTTAATACTTTAGTGGAAATCCATCTGAAATAGGGTGGGACTGGATGTAGGAGGATTACACCACCTCTGAACCAGGATACATCGTGTGTTGATTTCACTTCATTCAACAAAACACACACCCAGCACTTCTCGTATAAAGATTGTAGTTTGCCAGCAGCATCTTAAGCAGTTGTCTTAATTGACCCAACTGCTTATCCTTCTGCTTAATTACTCACTCTCTTTGAGGCTATCTCCACACAGTTCACTTGCTAAAGCATTACCAAAAAGGTTGTTCTATCAATTCTCGGAAATTCACTTTCAAAGTATAGCAGGTGCCTCAGCAGTCTCCTCAGTACCACCCAACTGCTGAGCCCCCTGCTCACATACATATATTTCCTTTAAACAACTCAACATCACCAGATCCTCATAACATCATCACACGAAGTTTTGCTCTGAAAATCTGCTCATAACCTAAGCAGGTGACCCAGCAGTTCCCTTTGTACCACCCAACTGCCAAGACCACTGCTCCAGTTAACCTTCATCTTAACCTTACTTAAGTACCTTTTCAGACATCTTTCTTGCGTTCTAAACAACGTTTCATCATCACTATCATCATAAAGTCAATATTTCTTTAGCAGTTACCTCAGCAGGTTCCTGCTACCTAGTCAACTGCTAAGCTAACTGCCAAGCCAACTGCTAGCTATCTAAGTCCAATCTTCCCAGAATTAGAAAACGGTCAAACACTCATTACATAAAGGGTAAAGACTTCCGCTGTGCATCTGTTAATCTCTCAAAACGATTATAGAGCAATTCATCTAGAGGGAAAACTTCATAAAGTTGAAAAAGATTTAAAAGTCTATTCACCCCCCCCCCCTCTAGACTTTTACCCTATCCGGGACCATCAGATACTTTTGTGAGCTTTTTAATAACTGTCAGCTTTTAGTGACTAAAAAGATCTTAAAAAGAAAAGGTACTAGTTGTTTGGTAAAAATTTAACTATTGGATTTAGTTCTGTTTGATATACAAGCTGTCGTTAGGACGAACAAATACTAAAAGTCATGGGCATTTCTCAGATGCTTCTCCATGCAGCATCTCAAAAAAGATCTTATAATTTTTGAAAAGCTCTTAAAATTGTCATGCCAAACATACAACTAGAAGCTTTTAGAGACTTTTTAAACAGTACAAAAGCTAGAAGACAGAGACTTATGTCTGCCAAACATGCACCACACTAATTTAATTGTCTTAAATCAAACAGTCAGCTTTTTACCTAATAGCTACCACCTTTTCTTTTTAAGATGTTTTCAGTTATTAAAAGCAAACAGTTATTAAAAAGCCCACAAAAGTATCTTTGAGCTAGTTGTGCCAAACATACCCAAAAACTCATGTCTTCTGCCTTTTGTACTATTTAAAAAGTCTTCAAAAACTTCTAATTGTGTGTCTCTTAGAACAAATTTTAAGAGCTTTTTAAAAAATAGAAGATCTTTTTTTAGATGCTACAGTGGGTAGCATCTAGGAGAAAGTCAGTAGCTTTTAGCATTAATTAGTCACAAAAACTTGTAATACCAAACAAAAGTAAATCAATCAGTTAGTTTTTTTTATAAAAAAAACTACAACATTTTTCTTTTAAGATATTTTCAGTCACTAGAAGCTAACAGTTATTAAAAGCTCATGAAAGTATCTTTTCAGCTACTTGTGTCAAACATACTCTTAGTTTTATAACTCTGTTCACTTGCGAGTTTGATCTTGTAACTATTAATTGTGTCCATTTTAATGTGTATAAATATTTTAGTTACATGACCAAATTTGCATCCCAATGTTTTTTTTTGTCAAAGTTGCAAATTTTCCGAGATACCTAGTAAATACCCCAAAGTGTGGCAACTTTTCTAGATGCATTCGGTTTTTGGAACTAAGATACATTCGGTTAGATATGAATTAATTGTGGACTTTACCATAAAAAAGAAAGAGTTTAACTGATATTTCATAACCGAAGTATTTATAAGTTTCATAATCGCGAGGATTTGATCATCCGTTAGAATTGAATTAAGAACTGTTTCATATCATACTATACGGTCCATTATTGCACACAAATTGTGGAAGTGTGGTGTCATTATGGCTTATCACTTCCATAAGAAGATAATTGTTGCTCACTTCCTCCCGTCCATAGCAATTGGAATATATAAAAGTCCTAAGCAACTTAGCAAGTCTGCCATTCATGAATAGATTTAATATATTTATAATAATAATTAGGGGGTAAACATACAGTAGAATGTCACTCTTATTATGTAAAAAAAAAGATTATATATAATTGAAAACGAATTAAAGAAGGAAATGGTTTGCTTTTGTGAACAATAATAGACTAATATTAAATTAGGAATCCTATGTATCCTTGGAAACTCTTTTCAGTATAAATATATCTGTCAGGTATCCTATTGGGGAACCTTTCCCATTATTTTCACATGGTATCAAGAGCCTAAATTTTTTTTCTCTCTCCCAAAACCCTTGTTTTTTTTCGGCCATGAGTTCCGCAGCCGAATCTTCCGCCGCCATCTCCTCCTCTTCAATGGCGGCCGCTACTGCTTCTTCTTCATCCTCAACGACGGCGCCGGTATCTGCCACCTTTACCGACGCGGCCGTCGTCATCACCGGCGCAGCAGTTAACATGACCGAGCCGCCGCAGTTATCTTCACCAGGAGGATCGGTTGTGCATCCCTTGCCTTCTCCTCTCACGACCGAGACCCAAGGGACTTATTCCCTCTTTCACGCTATTCCTTCTACTTTCCCATGGCAAACCCCAGTTCTGCCTAACATCCCAGCAGGGCCGGCCCAGGGCATGGCTTCCAAGTGCGACCGCACAGGGCCCGGATTTTTGAAGGGCCCAAAAAAAAAATTAGTATTACGCCCCAGCCCAAAATCCCCCTGCGTAAATCTAAATATGCTTGAAGAATGTCACTTTTTAAATAAATTGTAAGTTATTAATGACTATTTTTATCATTACATTTATTCGTAAGTTGTATTTTAAGACAATTTGCTTGTGTTGCAACTTAAAAAAAGGCCCAAATTTTATTCTCGCACAGGGTCTACATTTCTTCGGGACCGGCCCTGCATCCCAGGCAGTTTCTTCTCAACCCCACCCCCTGCGTCAACACCACCAACCCCTAGGTATTATTGTTCTACTTTTTCAGGAGCACCTGGCCTCTCTTGGCCACCTGATAATTTACTATTTCAGTCACAGATGGCTACAGTTGCACAATCCATTACCCCGGCTAACAATGTTACTCAAATTGTCACAATTAAGCTTAAAGCAGTGGAGGACTACATCACGTGGCTCACTCAGTTTGAATTTTTCCTTGTGTCTCAAGGTGTGTTTGGCTTCTTAGATGGCTCCATTCAGGTACCTTCCATGTACACGGTAGATTTTAACAATCACCAAATCATTAATACTGACTATTATCATTGGCTACGAGTTGATCAAACAATTCGCTCTTGGATTTTTGCTACTCTTACTCGTGATGTATTAATTGATGTACATGAACTTAAACACTCTTTTGAGATCTGGGAAAGATTGCAAAATCGTTTTCGTTCTACTAGTCTGGCTAGATCTATGACCCTTAGGCGTCAATTGTCTAATATCAAAAAGAAGGAAAATCAGTCCATGAAAAATTATTTAAGGGAAATACATGTTTTAGTTGGTGAACTGGCTGCCATCAACTCCCCTGTGTCCAATAAAGAAGTCCTTCAAACCACTCTAATGGGACTTGGACCGGAATATGAGTCCACTTTGGGAACTATTTCCCTATTCCCTGACAATTTTCCGCCAGACATTCTTCACCGAAGTCTTTTGGAGGCTGAGCAACGGGTTCTTTATCTTCGTCAACAAAACACTCCACCTACTTATCACGCCTTCGGAGTACAAGACAGAGATGTTGCACCACGCGGAGGCCGGGGTGGCCATGGCAGGGGTGGCCGCGGTAGAGCTGGCCGCGGTCGAGAACGAGGTTACCAACAGTACGGTCAGCAGCCGGGTCCACAACAGGGACAGCAGCCAGGTCAGCCGCACATACAGCAGCCTGGACAACAACCCGGTGTGCAACAGGAACACCAGCAGGGGCTCGGCCAACAATACGGGGTCCAGCAACAATTGAGATTTCCAATTGCAGGTGCTATGAGTAAATCTGTTTTGTCCACTTTAAATACTAATGCTATATCACTTTGTGGTACTAATGTTAAATCTGCAGGCTCTCCATCTGCTGAGGGTATTCTTGGGGCAATTCCCCCACCTGTTGTCTGTCAAATATGTTTTTCTGCAGGTCATTCTGCAATCCACTGTCCTTCCCGTTTTTCTCCACCCACTACACATGTTCTTCTCACCGGTTAGGCTAATGAAGCTCTGTGGTATCCAGACACTGGTGCCTCTGCTCATATGACCTCCTCTGAAGGTATTTTGACAAATAAATTTCTTTATTCTGGTCCGTGTTTCTAATGGTGATCAACTCCCTATAAAAAATGTTGGTGATATTTCTTTAAATTCGTCTGGCCGCCCACTACTTTTGAAATCTGTTTATCATGTCCCAAATATTAAATTCAATTTAATTTCAATTCAAAAATTATGTGCTGATAACAACTGTGTTGCTATTTTTGACAAAAATTCCTTTTTTGTTAAGGACAAAATTTCGGGGGCGGTTCTTCTTCAGGCAACAACTAATGGCAATCTCTATCCTCTCAGCCTAAATTCACCATCTAGCCTAGCTTTATCTTCCGTTCTCACCACTGGCCCTGTGTGGCATCGTAGATTAGGACACTGTGGTGAAAATATTGTACGCATTTTAAGTAGTCAAAAACGCATATGTACTAGCTCTAGCTGTTCTCATGACTGTATTTCGTGCCGGTTAGGCAAGTCCCAACGATTACCTTTTTCAGATGCTATTCACACTTCTTTTTCTCCTTTGCAATTAATTCATTCGGATGTATGGCAGTCTCCTGTTTTGTCTAATTTGGGGTTTAAATACTATGTCTGCTTTATTGATGAGTTTACTCGTTTTACATGGATTTACCCCTTACGTACAAAAAATGAGGTTTTTGACTCCTTTAAAATTTTTAAATCTTTAGTTGAAAATCTTTTCAACTGTCGAATTAAAATCTTTCAAAGTGATGGAGGGGGTGAATTTGTTAATTCTAATATGCAGCAATTTTTTAATTCTCATGGAATTTATTTTCAAATATCATGTCCCCATACTCCTCAACAAAATGGACTAGCTGAGCGTAAACATCGTCATCTACTTGAACTTACTAGGACTATGCTTATTGAGGCATCTCTCCCTAGTCACTTTTGGGTTGTATATATTATTAACAGATTACCCACTCCGACACTTTATGGTCTCTCTCCTTATGAAAAACTTTTTCAAAAATCTCCCGATTATTCTCTTTTACGTGTTTTTGGGTGTGCATGTTTTCCAAATATTGCTGATACATCCTCTAATAAACTTTCTCCTAGATCCATTCAATGTGTCTTTCTAGGATATGCATCTGGCTATAAAGGTTATCGTTGTTTTGACCCTACTACTGGCAAGGTTTACATCAGTCGTCATGTGCGTTTTTGTGAAAATCTTTTTCCATACACCACTTTAACTTCTATTACGCCTGTCACACCATCTTCATCTACAAACGATTCTACCCCTTTCTTTCTCTCCACCTGGGACAATTCACCCTCTACTCCCTCTCGGCCTACCTTTATCGTACCCAACCCCCCAGATCATGCCCAGCCTGCTGTCACCACACCTGCAACCCAACGTCCTCCCAGCTTACTGCCACCCACCTCACCGGCCGTCCTTGCCAGCCCCACCCACTATCTGCTTCCCTCCCCACCTAGCCCGATTCCCGTTTCCTTACCACCGGACCATGTCCGCACACCAGCCCAAATACCTCTCAATAGCCCACTTCAAATGCCCAGCAACCATTCCATATCTGTTAGCTCCCATTCTCCTCCCAGTCCGTTTTCTTCGCCCAGTGTCCATTCCCCTGAAACAGTCCCTGTCCACCCGATGCAAACTAGAGCCAAATCAGGAATTTTTAAACCCAAATCCATTTTTACTTTAAACACGGTTGTTATTTCAGCAGACCCCACTTTTTTTTCTGAGGCAAATAAACAGTTAAAATGGCGTCAGGCTATGGCTGACGAATTTAATGCACTTATTGCTAATCATACTTGGGAGTTGGTACCATTTGATAATTCTAAGAATATTGTTGGATCTAAGTGGATTTACAAGACAAAATATCTTTCTGATGGGTCTATTGAGCGCCATAAAGCACGATTAGTTGCTCAGGGTTTTAATCAGCAGGCCGGTGTAGATTTTTCTGAGACATTCAGTCCTGTTATTAAGCCCACCACTGTTCGTATTGTTCTTACTTTAGCTATTTCTTTTGGGTGGGTTATGTGTCAGCTTGATGTCAAAAATGCTTTTCTTCATGGTCTTCTTACAGAAGAGGTATATATGCGTCAACCGAAGGGGTTTATTCACCCATAGTATCCTCGTCACTTGTGTCGTCTGCGCAAGGCTATCTATGGCCTTAAGTAGGCTCCCCAGGCATGGTTTCATAGGTTCAGTAGTTTTCTACTTACTCATAATTTTTTATGTAGTAAGTCAGACAATTCTCTCTTTATTTATCGACAGGGTAATTCTATTATTTACTTACTACTCTATGTGGATGATATTATCACCACTGGTAATTCTTCCTCTGTTATCTCTGACTTTATTCATCTTATTGCTCGTCACTTTGCCATGAAGACTTGGGTGATCTTCATTATTTTCTCGGTATTCAGGCCACTCATAGTAGTACAGGTCTGTTTCTGTCTCAGCACAAATATGTATCTAACCTTCTCTCACGGTTTCACCTGCATACTGTCAAATCTGTTCGTACTCCTCTTGCATCTCGTACGTCTTTATCCCTTACAGATGGCGAGTTACTCACAGATGCGACTGAGTATCGCAGTATGGTTGGTGCATTACAGTATTTAACTTTGACACGACCTGATATTACTTATGCTGTGCATTTGGTTTCTCAGTTTATGCATGCTCCCCGTACCACTCACCTTTTTGCTGTCAAGAGGATTTTTAGATATTTGCAGGGTACTATTGATCATGGCCGGTCTGTGGCTTCAGCCTACACCTAAGGCGACTTGTATTATGGCCTACTCAGATGCTGATTGGGCTGGATGTCCTGACACTTCTCGTTCCACGACCGGTTTTGCTATTTTCCTAGGGCCCAATCTTGTCTCTTGGACGTCCAAAAAGCAGCCTACTGTCTCTAAATCCTTTACAGAAGCAGAATATCGTGCGATTGCATACACAGTGCAGGATACACTTCATATACGGTCCATCCTATTCGAGCTCGGTTTCCCTGTTCACGCACCGGTTCGTTTATTCTGCGACAACATTTCTGCTTCATACTTGACAGCAAATCCTGTTCAGCATGCTCGGAGCAAGCATATTCAAATTGATTATCACTTTGTTCGTGAACGTGTGGCTCATGGTGATCTTGTCGTTAAATATGTGCCCACCAGTCTTCAGTTAGCAGTTATATTTACTAAGAGTCTTTCTAGTAAGCAATTTCATTTTTTAAAAGACAACTTGCGCGTTGTATCTCCCGCACAGTTTGAGGGGGCAGGACCGTCTAGAGGAAATATGAGGCCCTAGACGGTTACATAGACACTTTGTTTAAATATATTTTTTCAACATAATAATGTGAGTATAAAAAAGAGATTATCAATTAAATAGAGTAAATTACATATGAAATGCATCATATACTACTGACGTAATGAAGCTATTCTTCTAATGCAAAGATTCAAAATTGATCAAAAATACATCCTCACACTGATTCTCACACACGACATTATTTGTACTCTCATTCTCAACAATATTTGACGGAGAAAGTTTTGTGATTACGTACCGATAACCGATCCATAGAATCGGCAAACGAGTTTATAATCAAATCTTTTCTTAATTTGTTATTTCTCTTTATATATCCCGAATCATGTTTTCGTTTTCCCGGCATCATAAATCTTACTCGTCTAATTGTATTAAAAAAGACGGAATATTAAATGAGTTAATGATTTATAAATACACATTCAATCCACTATTTTAGTTTTAATTGCATGTAAATAAAAGATTATAAGTCTACAATATATCGTTCAAGCAAAATAAAAAGTTACAATTTTAATATATCAACATACTTATAATATACCCCAAATCTCCAACCCTACTCCCAAACCGAGTCAGTCCATTAACAATTTATAAACTAATAAAAGATGTAACGGATAAAATGACTAATAAGTAAACTGAAAATCCTTCAAATAAATTAAAGCAATTACTCAATTAGTAAAGTAAATAAAAGACCTTCCATTCAAAAAAAAAGTTAGTAAAAGACCCAAAACTCAAAAAAGGCAAGCCGTATGCCATTCTCACAGCTTCGACCTTCGACCTTCCGCCTTCATACTCGTCCACCAGGGAGCGGATTATTTTAGATTATGAATTACGGAGTAATATTTAATTAAACATTTACAGTTAAAGCTGAAATTCATACATAATACTATTAGGCTTATTTCTAAAATTAGAGGCCCCTACAATTTTGGAGGCCCTAGACATTTGTCTAGGCTTCCTTACCCTAAAACCTGCTCTGTGAGGGGTGTAATAGATTAATATTAAATTAGGAATCCTATGTATCTTTGGAAACTCTTTTCAGTATAAATATATCTGCCAGGTATCCTATTGGGGAACCTTTCCCATTATTTTCACAAACAAAACATTTTTTTTATCGAACTGATCATGCATACGTTACATACTTACATGACACGTTGCATTTTAGAGGCAATAATAATCTCATTTCTCCAGAGTTTGATACTTTGAATCTTTGATGTAATATTAACTTTTCATCGAAGGTTTCATTTAAGAGATCATTATAGTATTTCCAGCAGTTAGCTAATTGAATTTCCCTTATAGCTTGACTAGCCACATAAGCATTTGTAGCAAAATTGAAATATACTCCAATAGTTAGCTTTAACTTTTTGTGTTGCATTTATTATTTATAATGCTATATTTAAAGAAAAATAAATTTAAATAATACAAACTATCATCCATGAACCAATAATAATACAAACTACGAAAATGATTTTCAATAATCTCAACTATTTGAATGTCAAACAAAAATGATATGGAGCCATTTTTTGACAAAAAAATTGATCATTCAAGACATCAAAAGCTAATGACAACACATCAAATAAATGATATATGGAAATATATTCACTAATTAGATATTTTCATACAAGTTTTGATGAGTTAAATGGTTGAATTTTTAGTAAAAAATGCTCTATATCACTTTTGGTCTATATTTATATAGTTGGAATTATTAAAACTTATTTTTAAAGTACGTATTATTCTTGGTTCACGGAAGATAGTTTGTATTATTTAAAATTATTTTCCCTATATTTAATAATTCTCTTTGCTCAAGCTGGTAGCTCATTTAGGCTAATTAGCTTTCTCAAGTAAAAGGAAGAGTAATGCTCCAATGGTAGGCTAGTAACTACAAAATTGCAAGCAATTCCCTAAAATCAACCATTGGAGATGCTCTTAGCCTTCTAAGATTTTGTCAAAGTTGCTAATTAACCTTGCATTTTTTAAATCAATTATTTATCCCCTGAGTTTCGGTTATTCACACTATTTAATGTAAGTTTTCTAAAATCGGGAGGGTTCTAGTGACTAGTGAGAACCCCTCCATGAGAACACTAAGGATGGCAATGGGGGCGGGGCCCGTGGGGAACCGCCCCGTTGGGGGAGGATGAGGTGGGGTTTGGGGTGGGGCGGGGATAGGGATGTGTGAGATATTTATCCCCGCTAAAATATGGGGCGGGGATTGCTACACCCGCCCTGTTCCCGCCTCGTCCCCATTATAAATATAAACTCAAAATATATAATACACACACATATATATATATATATATCAACATACATATATAAATAATGTCTAAACATATTTAATTAAATTATATGTAGTATATAACAAACACATATACATGTACATATGGATATATATAAATGTATGTGTTTAATCACGGTTAATGAACTAATGCATATTATTATATTAGAATATTAATACGAGTACATAATGACTGAAAATAGTTATCATATATGTTAGATGTGTTTTAAAGTGAGAAAGTGAGGAAATAACACACACATATGCATACACACACACACACATGTGTGTGTACAATATAAATAATTAATTGTATTTTAATTGATGAGAAATTTGTAAAGACATACAAGTTGATAATATGTTTACTTACATTTTACTTTTATTATCTTCACATAACTTATTCAAATTAAAGAATTATTAAAAATTGGCGGAATTAACTTTTATTAAACACAATATTATCTAGTTTACCTCTTTTAGTGCTACATATACATTTATCTATAAAATAGGTTAAAAAATATGCAAATAATACAAAATAAAATTTATATGGGGCACCCGTGGGGACCCGTGGGGGAGAATGGGGTGGGGCAGGGATGGGGTGGGTCGGGGAGTAGCGGGGGATGGGGTGGGGTAGGGGGACTTTTTAGGCATGGGGCGGGGATGGGGGAGTGAACCCCCGCCCCAAACCCGCCCAGTTGCCATCCCTAGAGAACACCTTATAATGAGAATTTTCAATCTCAACCTTGTATCTATTGCAATTATTGGTCAGATTTCATATGGAGTCATATTCATAATTACCTCAAATTCAAGTGGAACTTTTCTGCAATTAATCCTAAATATTTACTAAAATGTCACATTGTCATTATTAACCATTGATTTTAAAAATTAATAATGGAGATTAAAAATTCTTATTTTAAAATGTGTTCTCACTTATAAGAACCCTCCCCTTCTAAAATATACTACCTCCATCCCGAAATGAAGTTCTCGTTCACTATTCATTGGTCAACTTGAATCACTCCTAATCTTTTAGTTTATATATCAAATTTTTATCAAATTTAAATTTTCCTGATCAGGCTTTGTAGCGGTTTTAATGTAGTTTCTGAATATATAAATTCTAGGGTTTTTTACAAGAATATTATTAAAATAGAACTTATTTACATAAAAATGATTATTCATTACTACAAGGTAGTATTATGGTAACTTAAGTTCATAACTTGAACATGAATTACTATGATTTCATTACTTCTCTAGTAAGTAGTCATATTTTTGTAAATTTTATACACTAAAAATAATTTTATTTTTAGTGTGAACGGAGATATAGATGTTTTATTATCAGTCAAACATCGTAAATCGAAAGGGAACTTCTTTACGGGACGGAGGGAGTACTACGTATGTGTATGCGGTATGTCGATACAATTTATCATCATGATTACAAATCACTTTTTTATTTCTTCTTTCTTACACACACACATACATGTGTGTATATGTAATTGTATGTTAAATATAATGTTGTTATTACTCCTTCCGTCCCATTTAAATCTTTATACTTTCTTTTTTGGGATGTTCCAATTAAATCTTTACGTTTGCTTTTTTGGTAACCCCTTTTACACTAAGGATGTTTTTACTTGGACTGTAATTTGTCCCAGACCAGACCAGACCAGACCAGTCCAGACTAGACCAGACCAGACCAGACCAGACCGGACTTGGATAGTTATAAAAATACAAAGAAACCAGACCTTACCAGACCAGACCAGTTCAGACTAGACCAGCAAATTACAGTCCAAGTAAAAACATCCTAAAGTGTCCTAAATGCCCTTTATAGAATATCTTACCCACTTTTTATTACCTCAAGCTATAACCCTTAGAGAGGATATTCAAGAGGACATTCGAAAGTGTCGAGGTTTCACGGCCGCATAGTTTAGAAGCACGTCAATCACAGGTTGGGGCAATTGGGTCTTCGATCCCAGTTGGCATCTTAGACTTCGATGCCAACTGGGACTACATTTGCTAAGTAAAGCCACAAATTTTCCGTAGTAATTTTCTTTAATACCTATTATACCCTTTTAATAATCAGTACTACCTCAGCACTTTGTTTGAAGCGTATGATTTCCGGTAGTGGAATGAAAGAAAGGAGGATTGTCTACGGGTAGAATTGTAGAAGCGCCCCTTTCTCCCGATTTCGTCCAACCAGGGAGCAAAGAATCGAATTGAGCTTAAACATTTTCAGCGGCGAAGCTTTCCGCCCTAAATTTTTTGCGCTTCTGATTTACTTCGGATGCTTCCAATTGACCTAGTTAGGAGCAGTGCATTGCGTCTCTATACGCTTGGCCGGACTAGACTAACAACCGCGAACAGAAAAGTTTATTCTACAAATTTATACAATGGAAAACTGTAAAATAAATCATACAATTCTTTTTGCCAGTTTTATTGAGGTAAGTTATGAGAGAAATTCATTGATCAACTCAAAAGAAGATGCAAAATTTAATTCGATATCACACTGATCACACGTACAACTCCGGAGATAAGATTTTCAGGTTTCGAAGTGTGAGATCACTTGCGCAGAACCTTTGTCCGGATTGAACGGAGATGGTTGTTCCGCCGTTCGGCAAAGAGGAAGGATGATTGTGTTATGATAAGGGTAAATTAGGTGTTTGGGTTAATTTAATTAATTAAAATTTAATTTAGTGGCTGTACATAGTAATTTTGGGGCTGTGAATAGAATTACCCAATCTTTATCTTCTCCTATTTTTTCTTTCTTCGTGAAAACCCAATTTGATTCTTCATATATGTTTTTCATTTGCCTAGAAATTCAATAAAGAAATTCAAATACGTATCTTTAAATTATGGCTTGACTCTTGAGATGTCATGTTTTGGAGATGAGAATCTTGCTTGCGGTTGCAAAGATATATACTGTGGTCTGTGAAGCTATTGAAATTTTTGGATATGGAAATCTTGCTTGAGATGCCAGGAGGTAGAGTGTTGTGGCCTGTGGGTGAAGCTACGGGAATGGCCAAACGGATTGCAACACGGCAGGGGTGTTTTGGGTTTGGCCTAAAATGTTTGCCATAATAAGAATTCATTTTAATTACAAAAATACCAAGTTAGAAGTTGGTATATATCAGCTTCCAGCTTTTGGATTTAAAGTGCTTTTTTTAATTAGAAGTTGCTATTTGGAAACACCATTTTTTGCTTTTTTTTTAAGTTAAAAACAAAAAATGCCTTTTTTAAGCTCATGCAAACACTCCTTATTGTAACGAGTAATTCACGTTTAATTATCTATTGTTTTAATAGTAAAACTCAGTTTTAAAAAACTGATGTGTCACAAGCTTATTGGTTAAGAAAAAATATATTAAAACACTATTAAAACATTCAATTCAAAGTGACAAACGAAACTATCGTGTAAATCAATATGAGCAGAATTATCGTCCATATCATTATCACTCTGCTTAACCACGTACGATAGTACATACGAAGTATCATTGGGATTTGTTTTTCAAAAAAAAAAAGACTAATGGGATTGGTAATTTAGTAAGTGATAACAATTTCTTATTCAATTTGATTTACCCGTATATTTTTTGTCATTGATATATATGTATTATTAATAACATACTACGTATATCAAAACCTCTTCCATATGATAAAAAAAATACTTCGTCCATAGATAAATTAATTAAAAGCATATCTTATAATTAAATTGACCCTGTTTTTCGGCTTATCAGTTTCAGCAGTCAATTTTTATCCAAACACGTAATTTTCGATTTTGCACGATAAGTTGTGTAATAATCAAAATAAGTAAGGTTGAAATTACTTTTCTAGCTGAGTTGGACGAAATTAGTGTAGAGGAGTATTTTTTATCTATTTTTCATATATTTTATTTATTTATCCATTTTAGGAATTTTATCAATCCGAGACCTGAAAGATACACAAATTATCAATCCGGGACCTGAAAGATGAAATGTATCTGTATAGGATTCGAATGATGAAAAACTATCAATCTAGGACCTAACATTTCATATGTTTTAATTTATTTAAATTTGTATTAATTCCATTGCTAATATTTGATGACACTTTCTTCACAAAAGTTTATTAGTTTAATAAAACTAAATAATTTTTAATTTTTTTAAAATAAAAAAATTCGTAAAATTTATGAAAAGTTAGGTCCTATATTGACAGTTTGTAATCATTCGGGTCCTAGATTGATAGTTTTCCATCATTCGGGTCATATATCGATACATTTCATCTTTCGGGTTCCGGATTGATGATTCGTGTATCTTCCAGGTCCTGGGTTGATAAAATTCATACTTCTCGGTATAACTCTTTCATAAATCAGCGAAATTAGCTAATTTAGTCACTTCAACCAATAATAAGCGGAATCGGTTAATTTTAGTGTAATCCAATAGACTAATAGATGTACACTTAATGGCATTATACGTTTATTATTCATAAATAAGATGTTTTTTTTAAATTAAAATAAATATAGCGCTTAAGAATCATGTTTAGCGTTAGGATGAATATGCATTTAATACCACTAGGAGATTAATACGTCTATTCAGTTTTTTTGAAAGGAATATACATCACACATTAAAGATGTTTTTACTTCGAATTGATTTCAATCTCAAATCAGACTTAAACAGATCAGATCAAATAAGATAAGACTTTATCAGACCAGACCTAACTTCTGCAATTGTAACATACACAAAGATCAAACATTTATCAGATCAGACTTGACTAAATTTTACTATGATAAAATTAGATCGTCCAAGTAAAACCATACCACAAGAACTCCTGAATTTAATAAGCAACTTAACCGTTTATTCAAAAGTAAAGACAATACGCCTTTTCAAGGCCGGGGACAACTTGATTATAATTGACTTTATTAAATATAGTTGCTAAAGTTAAATAGTTTATGGGTATAATCATTTAATTAGATGGGTTATCTCATAAACATTTATGAGATAAACTTGTATCCCTATATATTCAAGCAAGTTGCATACCTTTGATAAATATTTATTAAATTTAATATGTTTATTTGTGTAAGGATGTTTTTACTTGGATTGTTTTCAGTCCCATATCAGACCAGATCAAATCAAATCAAACCAGACCAGTTCAGACCAGATCAGACCAGATTTTGACAGTTATAAAATACACAAAGACGAGACATTTATCAGACCAGACCAGACTAGACCAACCATGCCAGATCAAACCAGAAAATTTCTGACCAAGTAAAAACATCCTAATTCTATCATTATCTCGATTGCAAATAAAAATTATTTAAACCCATTTCTCGATTGCAAAAACATCCTAATGCTCAGAAGTCATACATATAAAATTTAGGAGGATTTTGAAGTTGCACCTCCTTTTTTGGGCGATATTGGAGTTTACACCTCAAACATTATGAAGGAACGAGAGTGCCAAGTCAAATAATTTTATATCAAATGGGGTGCACACATTAATAATTCTAAAAAATAAGTACGAAGTTCATGTCATTCAAAAATAGAGTGTAGAGTCAAATTCCCCTAAAACTTGAAATTGTTGTACAAAAGAGATTGAATGGCAGACTAAATTTTTAAAAAAGCACAATGATTTTGATCATTTTAAAACCGTTAATTGATAATAGGTAGAATGCATTAAAACCTATCTAATTAACCTCATAAATAATTGACCAGCTAAGAGATGAAATTGCTTTAGTCTCATAATTTATACAATTTGGAATTTCATGTGATGCAAAACGACAACAACAATAACAATAATAATAACAATAGTAATAGTAGTAGTAATAATAATAGTAATAATAATAATAATACTAATAATAGTAATAATAATAACAATAATAATAGTAATAATAATGCTAACAATAACAATAATAACATCAATAACAATAACAACATTAACAACAACAAAACAATAATAATAACAATAAAATTAATAATACTTACAGTAGTAGTAGTAATAACAACAACAACAATAATAATAATATACACATGAATTCTTTAAAATCATGTTTATAATTGCTCAAAAAATATCAGTAAACATGTCTTTTCAACATGCGATGTTATTAAGAATTTCTTTAAATAATTTACAACTTCTATTGATATTTACCATTTTAATTTATATCAACGTGACACAACCGGGGCATGCCCCGGGTGTTACACTAGTCCATCTTTAAGGTTGAGTGTTCAAAACGCAGCTTCCTCTATTGTATTTTTATTTTATTTTTGCTTTTTGCCCTTTGAAGCCTTAAACTAAATATAAGTGGCTTCACATAGTTCTTTTTAATTCTAATCTTCTTGGAAAGATCTAAACTACCTTAAATACATAATTACAATTTTATTTTCACATATGATTCATAAACTTTAACAATTACTACTAAACTTTTGTACATAATATAAACTAATTTTTTAATATACTTGTGAATTTGCAATTTAAATTAATTATAGGTACATGCTTCACGCTTGATCCTTCCCTTTGTTTATTCATTTATTTATAATTCATTTTATAATTTTTCTTAACTTGATTGGTCATATTTTTCTGGCGATTTTTTTAGCCCAATGTAAGTTCGCCCCCGCTGACATATTTTGCCGGATACGCCACTGCACAGAAGAAATGTCATTGAGATTAATTCACCCAGATGAATTTCAAATTAAATAAGATTTTAATGTTCGTGATGGAAAAGCGCCAAGAATTTGAAAACACATACTTTAAACAACGACCTTTTTTTTTTATGTATTCCATGAATATTATTTGTAAATCTTCTCCCTTAACTACTCTCAATATTTGTTCCACGAGAGTAGCTAAGTCGAAAAATCATGACCAACAACTACGAATCATAATTATGATAATAAATTGATTTTTACTTTTAAAGTAAATTTTGTAGACAATTTTAATTGACTTTGAGATTTATATTAAATTTAATTTAATAAATAATAATGTGTGTGGGCAAACAGTAAGAGTGATAACCAGGACTGAGCTGGGGTAACTAGGAAAACAATATAAGAACTATAATACTAAATTAATAGGACTGAGGTAACCAGGAAAACAATAGGATAGGCCATTATACATAAAATTTTCTTATAATTAATAATTTCCTAATTAATTTTTTAACACATAAATATGAGCATTTTTCAAATTTGAGGTGGGTCTGCTCTACCAAAGAGACGCCTAATTGCACGCCTTTGAATATAAATTACTGTACGGAAAATAATTCTTTGAATATAAACAATCCAAATTGAAAAATGTATATGAAGATTCTAATAGCATATTTTTTACATCTTGAAGAGATAAATTGGTAAGTGCATCGATCACTACAATGAACACTAATTAATATTTTTTGTCATCTTGGTCTTGCAGCCATGCATCCATCATACGAAGTTTATAATGTTTCAAATAATTTTAAAATGAGGTACATTTTTTTTGGACGAAAATGATGTACATTTTAGTTAATTCGAAATTGTTCAAATAACTAATATCATTAAAAGAAATGAAACATCATTAATTTATCTTTTAAAAAAGTATGTGCAATAGCTAATGAAGAAATAAGAAAAATAGCGGCCAAAAGTTGTATTTTGGAATATCAATAACGATCAAAATTTGTGAAAGAAAAAGTTCAAAGCGTTATTCAATTTTTTTTAGTAGAAAGGAAATGAAAGTAGAAGTAACTTGCATTCGAAATATGGGATGAAAACGAACTTAGATAATACTAGGAGTAATCATTTTTGTGAGTTTTCTGTAGGAGATACTAATTAATTAATAAAAATGACACTGTAAAATATACTTCGTATGATAAATCACACTTTTGAAGCTAAAAATGTCTTGAACCACATGACAGAGTCTTTAGGAATTCTCTTCAGGTTGTTATTAAAGTCAATATAAAAGAGACCAAATCTTGAATTGTATCCAGCTGTCCATTCCCAGTTATCCAACAATGACCAAACAAAATACCCTTGCACATTGCAACCATCCTCTCTGCATTTCAATCCAAAATGAAAAGAAAAAAAAAAGGAACACATTTGTTATCTCTTTAATTCTCAAGACAATATAAATGTACAATATTTCTTGCATTCTTAAATGAGTACAACATTTCAATCCAAAATGAAAAGAAAAAAAAAGGAACACATTTGTTATCTCTTTAATTCTCAAGACAATATAAATGTACAATATTTCTTGCATTCTTAAATGAGTACAACAATCCAGATTCCATTATATATATAATTCTATATTAATTCTATATTAGTAAAAAAACTAAAAATATAAGATTTTTGAAATTTACAATGAGATAAAATTAACAATATTTTTTTAAAAAACATATAGTAACTAGTTTTCAAGCCCGTGCGATGCACGGGCAATACATAATTTAGCTAATTGTAAAATTGATATTTTCAAAATCATATATAATTTAATGCGATGCAAAAACAAAATAAACTCGGTCTAGTATAAAGCCATTTGATAATACTAAAATTGGTTGAATTGTCTGACTTTACTGTAATGAATTAAATCTAACTGATTGGGCTAAATTGACGGAAATCTCCAAAATTAATTATGAAAAAGTAAAATAAAATATACTACGAATTACATATATAATTAATAAAATAAATTAAAATTTATATGAAATATATTAAAATGGACTTCTACATAAGCATCTCAACTAAACATAATTGTTATGAACTCGGTTTTAAAGAATTCACACAAAAGTTTCTTAATTAATTTCACATCCTTTATATTACTTCATTAAGCATCTCAAAACACTGCTTTTTTTAATATTTCTCATTCAACATGGTATGAAATAAGTATTTGTAAATTTTATTAGTAAGATCTTACATTTTACTCATTATTTCGTGACATTGAAAATGTAAAAAATGGATTATTTTTACAATTACTCATTTAATTCGTCACATTAAAAACGTCATTAATAAGGATATTTTTTAATTAGGTTGACATTTTCAGTTCTAATTTGATCTGGAGTAATACAATGCATGCGAAAGATGTCTATTTTATGTATGTATAATTTTAATAATAATAACTATTATTATTGTGATTGATGTTTGATCCGATCTTGTCTGAGATTGAAATTGTTCCAATTAAAAACATCCTAAATGTATGAAGATTTCCTAATTTGGATTAGGATGCTATTTCAAAAGTGAAGGAATATTTAAATTATAGTTGTAAAAATAAAGAAGAAGTTTATCCTTAAATGTTACTAATAAAAAGTCGTGGACAAAAATATTACTCTTAGTAACTATTAGTAGTGACTATAGTTATGTTTAAACTTTACATCATAGTAACTTACATGGAGTTACTAAGATGTAAATTTAAACATTAATATAGTTACTATACTAATACTCCCCCGTCCCACTATGATTGTCTCATTTTACCTTTTCGGTCTGTCCCATTAAGATTGTCACATACTTTATTTGGTAAAGTTTGTGTGGTTCTAAATCATTCCTACTTTATTCTTACTTTATCAATTCAATATCAACCATATAAACTCACTTTTATTAGTAAATGTGTCACCTTCTATTGTCCCAAACTTAGGGGGACGGAGGTAGTACTTACTAAGTAATATTTTTGTCCATCACATTTTAAAGAGTAATATTAATGGAATTTTTTCAATAAAGAAACAGCTAAACGTATTTACTTGTGAAAGTATATATAAACATATGTATTTATATGTAGGATATGAATTTCCATCCTAATAAAGGTAAGCTACTTGATCATATATATACTTCGTACTTGATCAATAAATTTTTAAGGGTTTTCATATATGAACGTCTAATACTATCCTCTGTTCTATAATTCTTGCAACAGTTTGATTTTCACGGTTGCCAATGCACAACTTTGACTGTAATTATATTTAATTATGTATTAGTAAACGTTATAAAAAGTTGATATTTTGAAAATTCACATTGATAAGAGATTAATAACATTTTATACGTAATAATTTGATTGTGTATATTAGTAGAAAATCATGGTCAAAGTAAGATCTGTGAATAGTGTAAAAATCACAATGTTGCAAGAATTATAGACCGGAGGAAGTAGTATATATCAATTTCATTTTGAAGTTAAAGTATTGGATGAAGTTAATGTAGATGACCATTTTAACTATTTTTCATTTATTTTTTTATTTTATTTAAAAATATATTTTAAATATAATTTTTTCATAAATCGGCATAATCAGCCAATACAGCCACTTCAGCCAGAAATTCATAAAATAATTGATATAAAATATAGTCTATGTGTACGGATGACTATTTATTATATTGTTGTGGTTCCAATTGCTTAATTTAATAACTATCCAAATCAATACGGAGTAAGTAATAGACTAATTGGTCATGAAAAACTTACCAGGTAAGGTGGATTCTATCCTACAATATTTTCTTTCCATATCAATATGCAATAAATAATAGAATGTAATAAAAAAAATAAAAGGTATAAAAAATACTCCATAATTAAGTAATCTTATCTTATCTTATCTTATATAATATAAAGTCAAAGTTGCTACATACTTTGGAGGCAAAATTCCCGGGACAAATATGTAAATTAAATTGCCATGGAAAAAAAAAACTTCCGCCACTTTGAAAGTTTCCATGTTATGAGTAAATACACTTGATGAAAATATAAGAGTTACCAAAGTTGTTACCATAACTGATTTAATTTTAAAAAAGACTATTATGCAATAATACATTATCATTAAGTACAATATGGAGGAACGTTTTAATTATATAGTGAGTATGTTCTTTTCATTAAATGCTCAACACTACTTCCTATCTGCCCAAATATGATGATTCCGTTTGTATTAAAAAATTAATATAAAAAAGTAATGTGTACATTAATTAGTCATGACTCAGTTAACCTTTCAATAAGAAATCCTCATATTTTATACTTTGAAATCCATCATTACATATAAAGTTATAAATGATAATCAGTAAATATAAGATTTCATACGTAAGGTGAGATATAAAAAAAGGTAATTTGAGTTTACACTCATTTTATTGTCCAAATTGAACTTTGCACCTCTTTTTAAAAATCTTTGTTTTTGCATCGATCCCAACCCCGTATGAAAAGAGAAAAGTGCCCCTCGATTAGGAATATGTTGAAGGTCATCATAATTGCTAATGAAGAGGCATTGTTGTGTTTTCATACACGGTTGGGGTGCAAGAATATAGATTTTTAAAAACAGGGTGCAGAATTTAATTTGAACAATAAAATGGGGTGCAAAGTCAAATTACCCCAACAAAAAAAACACTGAAACAAAATGAAAAAAGTGTGATCTGAATTAAAAAATTAATTAAAAATCGTCCACTTTTGGAGCTCATTTGATGACCTTATTTTTCGGCTTATCAGCCTTTCACGTCAATTTTTCACCACACACATAACTTTTGAATTCGTGTGCAACATTGTCTTATAATCAAAATAAATAAGGTTGAAGTTTCTTTTCTACCTGAATTGACTAAATTTCTGTAGAGTACCGTTTAGCTATTGTCATGTATTTCTTTCTACTCAGTATATTTTTATAGTAAATTATATTTTTAGTATTTGTTCATAAATCAATCCTCAAATTCAGCAAATTCAGTCACTTTAATTGGGACTTCATCAATTTCAACAAAATGAGCCGGTTCAGGAAATTGAAATGTTAACAAACGGTCTCTTAATATAGTCAGAGCCGTGCTTACTTGGAGGTCAATGAGGCAAAGGCCTCAAGGCCCCAGAAAATGTTAGAAATTTAGGGCCCCAAAATTTAAAATACTTTCTATTATATATATGTGTGAACTTAAAGTATAAATTGGTTCCCTTGTTTTATCTTTATCTGTTGCGACCCACAAAGCTGACCATTTCAAAATGCTTGGGATGGATTTGAATTGAATTTGCAGAGTGGAACTCTTTTTCTAGCCTTAAAAATTTCCTTTTTCAGATATTTAAATTTTAAAATCATTTTGTTCTCGAATTTGTTGACAATAATTTTTTTTTAGCACGTTTGTTTAGCTAATATTAGTTTATATGTGTGTGTAGGAAAATGTTCATGTAAGGTAGGCCTAAAAGTTGAAATTTTAGGCCTCTTTCATTTGAGCTACTTCTGAGTGGAATTTTTTGATGAAATTTGGTGAGCACGTCTCCATGGAATGTAGATTATGTTCACCGAAGTTTAGATTAAAATTCAATTGGGAAGTTAGTGATTTTTTTTTTGAAAACCGCACAGTTTTTAGGCCTAAAAATGTAGTTTTTTTCAATAAATTATTTAACTAACTTCCCGACTGAATTTTAATATGAAATTTAGTGCACATAACCCACACTTCAAAGAGAACATGCTCACAAAATTTCATTGAAAATTCGACCAGGAAGTACCTCAAATGAAAGAGGCCTAAGAATTATAACTTTTAGATCTACCTTATATGAAGGTTACCCTGTGTGTGTGAGTAATATTAAACAAATTACTTATTCTAAAACAATTGTTATATAAGCACATAGTACAATAGTATAGGCATTTAACATAATATGTTATTGTTTGTGATGTTTAATCTTTAACATAAAAACAAATTAGACTACGAAATATTATACGGAGTAATCTATTATAGTCTACAGGGCCTTCTGTGAAGTTCGACTCAGGCCCGAATTAAGATAGGACCGGCACTGAATATAGTATGGAATCAAAGTTAGATGTGTTAACTAATCCCAATACATTTAGTTAGGAATCATAGTAACCCTTGCACCATATTAGACAAAAAGGTGCTTTAACTATAGAATCTTATATTCCGGCCCCGAAATTTAAGGTTAAAAAATTTACGGGGTATTTAATGAAAGCAACAAAGATGATATATAGAAGTTAGGTATGTGACATTATTGATATTAGATAATTTTACCCATTACCAATGTAACAATGTTATATGTTAGTCATTCATGGTTATTAGAGATTTATCCAATACGGTATATACTACATATATCATTTATTTGTTAAAGTTAGATTTGTGTGGTGATTGAAACCTATAATGATATATGTACGCGGTATACTTATCTTAACTAGGATATTGAGATTTTATAAATATATGGCATCCGTACTTTTATTAATTAACGTAAAAAATAATTCTAAAAAATTAGCATGAAAGAGATAATACAATAGTGGTAGTAATAAGAACTTAAGAAGGTGGTGCTATCAACATCATTAATAATATTGTACAATTTTATGATTTTTTTGTACAATGCAAGCACATATGAATGTTTAGTTTTTAAAGCTTCCTTAGGCCATTTGGAGTGGTGTAGTATTAGGAGTCCAAAATGTTAAAATGGAACTTTTGGACTCCTAATATCATGTAGTGGTAGACTAAGGGAGTGTTTGCAATTGCTTCAACTTTAAAAAAGTGATTTTTTAAAGTGATTTTGGGAAAAGTGATTAATAGTAAAAGTTAGTAGTGTTTGAGAAAAAAGTGATTCTGAAAAAGTAAAAGTTGGTAGTGTTTGGTAAAATAAGTACTTTTTGTGTAATAGAAAAAGTGAAAAGCAGTTTAAAGCACCCTTCCACCTGCTTCCAGCTTTTAGCTTTTAAGTGATTAATTTAAGCAGAAGCTGTCATTTGAAAACACTCTTTTTAGCTTTTTTTAAGCCAAAAGTTGAAAAGCACTTTTTTTAAGCAACCGCAAACACGGCTTAAATAGAGTATTAAAAATGGAAGAGGGGCCGGATGAAGCTAGGGTGTTAGAAATAGAGGGTGGCCCTAACCATGGGTTGGTAGGATAGGAAAAAAGAAAAAGAAAAGAAATAGGGAAGGGAATGACAAGAATGCATTGTATGGATGTGAGGATGATGTCATCCTTGCATCATTTTAATCCCAAATTTTTTAAAATTCTTATAACTTTTTTATTTGTTCTTCAAATTTTTCATAAGATATATCAAAATTTACGAATTTTTATTATCTTTCATATGACACTAACATGTAATATATAAAATGAAAAAACAAATCATATGTTTTAACTATTGGAATTTTCTTGAGCCTGAAAAAACAAAAGACACAAATTTTTAATTCATGGAGCCTCTACACATAACTGAATATTCCATAAAAAAAACTTTACTTGGACTAAATTCATTTTTTGCTAATCGAAAAACGTAAAAAAATTTAATGAAATTTATTTATTTTTACATCGAAATATGCATTTTTATTTCATAATTATTTAGGGAAAAAAGTAAATTGAAAATATTACTTATGATGATTTGACTAATGTTTTACTAAATTGATATGTGAAAAAATATGTTGAATGTATTTTATTGACAGTGCTGGGATGCAAGAAATAGGAGTCTAAACACTGTTTTCATTTGAACGGAGTCCATTTTTAATTTTTTAGCCTCCTAACCACTCCAAATGGTCTTAGGAGTCAAAATTGATCAGATGATTAAAATCCATTAAGTTCTGACTGAAATGGCTTAATTGGCTGAATCTCCTAAGTTATGAATAAATATATTTTATCAACATAATTAAGAAAAACTTATATACTCCCTCCGTCCCTGAATTATCTTCAAACTTTCCTTTTTCGTCCGTTCCAAAATTATCTCTTCTTTCCCCTTTTAGCAAAGAATTTGTGGTTCACAACCATTCGTACACATTCTTACACATTTCTCTCTCCTCTGCACAACTCTCCACCACACAAATCCCACTTTCTTAATAAATGTGCCCAGCCGAAATGGGAGAAAGATTAGGGACGGAGGGAGTACAAAATAGCTAAAATGATCAACAACAATAACTTCTGTCAAATCAGTCGGTAAAGTAGCTTAACCCATTTATTTTGGTTATTACACATTTGAGTGCGCTAAATCATAACTTATGTCTTAGGCAAATAAGGTTGCCGAAAGGGCACTTAAATTGTAGTATCGTGGTATTTCATTGTCACATATATAGCTTATTTTTACATCTTACCCTTCATTTTAACTTGCAATTTTTCATGGGATTAACATTTTCTCTTTCCCTAAAAAATACCATTATACATACTATCTATATACAATCAACGCTACAACATTTAAACTCTAATATTTTTATTTGTTTAAAATAATTTCATATTATATACGGAGTACTATCATACTAAAAGTTAATTTTAAACAAGTTGTTATTATGCTCTAGATGCACCCGTGCATCGCACGGGTATTATGTCTAGTTGTTATATATGATCACATGGCAAGATTATGTAGCACGCCGTATGCTCTTAAAAAATTCCTCTTATATATATTATATTATATATATATATATGTGTGTGTGTGTGTGTGTATGTATATATATATATATATGATAAGAGATCACATACTAACCATGCTTAAAATACTAACTTACTAACTCAATAATATGCAACACATTGAACTTCAATATGCAGTACAAATAATGTAAAGATGCACACTGTGAATTTCAATATGCAATAAAAACAATATGCAAAACTTTGAACTGTAATATGCAGTACAAATAATATGCAACACTTTGAACTTCAATATGCAGTACAAATAATGTAAAGATGCACCGTTTTTGATAGTTTGTAGGTTAGCATGGGAGGAATGGTTAGTATGTGATCTCACCCCTATATATATATATATATATATATATATATATATATATATATATATATATATATATATATATATTGATACATTAATAAATAAAGTGTAATCAAAGTCGAACATTTAAATAATACGGAGTATAAAATTCAGAATACTGCATTTATTCAAGAACTGAAGAAATACAAAACTTGAAATTCTCCACATTACTTACTTGATAGCAGCTAGCAAGTTTGTCAAATAGTCATTGTGGTACTTTATTCTTTTCTTGTCATGTAGACCGTCTCCCTTAGCGTCATCCATTCCTGCATTTAGACATCATTCATTCTCCAATCATTTTACTAAGATCCCTCATAGCATAAGACATAAAGCCTGTTTGGCGACCTCTATTCCGCTTATATATCAATCAAGATATAGAGTATGTTGATTTTACATAACTAAATTTTGTAATAATCAAAATTAACAAGATTGAAACTAGTCTTCTGACTAAATTTGATGAATAAACTATTTTAGCTTTTTCACATTATTTTTTTTTTATTTCATTGTTAATTTTTTTTTTCTTTCCATAAATGAATAGATTCGGTCATTTAAGCCATAATTAAGTCAATATATTCAGCCGATTGAGCCAATTCGAGCATTATCAAACGAGTTCATAACATGGACATAGATCGAGAAACAAAATTACCGTTTTCAGTGATCATGACCGGAGGGTTCCCATAGTTGTCCTTGATGTAATTCATTAAGCTTCTTATCCCATGAGGGACTATGTACAACCATATTGAACTAGCCTGCAATTTAGTAATCACTTTATCAATATCCCTTTCAATGAATGTTAATCACATTGTACTTATTAGTTAGCCATGATATGTAGTTACCCTTTCTGCTATTGGTATGAGACCTTTGAAAGCTGGTGAAAAAGAATATAACAACACAGTGGTTAAACCATCCACATCAAGTAAATATTTAAGAAAAATAACTGGCAATATGTGTATAAATTTCTGTGTTAAGGAAGCGATCCAACTCAAATGACTGTCGACTCGCTCTCCTATACAGGAGGTTTCGAGTTCGGAACTCCTCAAAGGGAGTTTTTAGCCCTTTTACGGCTCCCCATGCTGATCACGGGGGGATTCTTTGAAGTGATCCAACCCAATAGACAACTTTTGTTACGCCGATGAAAGCTTTCAAGTCTAATAACATGAAGGAAAGAAATGATGGAAGTACTATACATACGGAGAGTAAGAGCTCCAGAGTCAGGAATGGTGTCCTTGAGGAGTGTACCCACTATGTTGGTTTTGTTGTTGCTTGCATACCATGTAGTATAGTGATTTACACCGATATAGTCAAAAGATCCCTTAACAAGGGCAGACTCGGCTTTAGAGAATATAGGTAGTCGATTCCCTATCCTGTTTCTCATTGAGCTAGGGTAGTCCCCCTTGATTAATGGCCCTAGAAACCTGAAATCAATTGAAACTTCATTACATTCTTTGTAACTTGCAAATAATTTGGTGTTTCAGAATTACTTTGGAAACATGCATGAAGCCATGAATGTTGCACAACCTTAAACTAATATATTCCCTCCGATTTTAAATAAAGTTCTTACTTTTATTTTTCGGTAGGTGCAAAATAAATCTACACTTATACTCTAACTTTAATTACTTACTTTACACTTACTTTCTTAAAAACCGTACAATCAAATTAGGAACTTTGTTTAAGACCAGAGGTAGTAAGCTTTAAAATTAGTTACCAGCCAAATTTGAAGTCAAGAGCTCGCTGTTGGGCTTCAACGTCTTCGGTGGAGTTTGATCGGGCTTCGTACCAGAATGTGTCTAATGATATTGCAATCTTTCCGCGTTGTGTTGGCTGTAAACAATGCACAACATCGTTAAGAATAATGCTTCACTTAATGACTTAATGCGACTATTATTTCCAGTTTTTAGCAGTCATGTTTGGTCATAATAAGATAGGATAGGATGATTCCGATTAGTTACAATCACAGGCGTAATTACTCAGAATGATTACTACTCCAGATAGTTCAAGAGTACCAGTTCAAAATGTCAATTGCGCATTTTTGTGACCGGTCGGGCTTTCTAAATGATGGATTTGAAATAACATACTACGTATAAGGTTTATTCGATTGTATTATCCATCTAAAACAATGAAAATGGAACTCAATTGGAAACATGTGGGTGATCCTGACAAAGTTGTACTATAGAAATTTGATCTCAAGGTCTTTAAAAAAAATTGATTGATTTTTTTTTCAAGGTCTTAAATAGGACAAGCTAGTCTCTTAGATGTAGAGTCTGACAATGACCGTTTTATTGATTTTGGATTATAATCTTTATAATGTGGGGCGTGAGAACGTTTTTAATTGAGACTGAAATAAGTCCAATTGAAAACCTTCAATATAAAGCATTTACAATGGGGGATCTCCCAAATTCATTAAACGGATTTATGCTAATTTTAAATGATCTCAACCAATTTTAAACGGTGTATGTACCTGATACTGAGTTTTGTAGATGCGGGCTGCGGTTGCATGGGCAAGGAGCAAGTTGTGAGCCACAATGTAAGGTTCGGTTGTAGAGTTCCCGGCCTTACATAAGAGGTGAAGGAGTATGCTGCAACGGCCAGGTGCCTGAAACCCCAAGTCGTAGCCCTGTATAGCAATCGTATGCGGCTCATTTATGGTTATCCAATGTTTGACCCTGTCTCCGAATTTCTGAAAACAAGTCTCTGCATATGCTGCAAAATCGTTTCTGGAAGTTTTCCAGGTTGGGTTAGTTACATTTATTAGTAAAAGCTATCATAGCATTCATGTAAATACACACTCCATATGCCCCAAAAGCTTTGTGATATTTGTCTTTGGTCAGGTGTATTCAACTTCGAGTATAGGTATATTTTGTAGGGAAAATAACTTTAAGTAATAGAAACTATCATTCATGAAGGCCATCTATACACCACAATAAATCACCTTGAGATATTAAGTGTGTGCATGGTTTCCCATCAAAATTTCTGGGAGAAAACTACTGAGTAGTCAACACCTTCAGGTTCTCATCAATAAGCTAAACCACACACATGTTGATTGAGGTGGGGCATTGCACTTATGGGGCAAGAAGATAATCATTTGAGACAATCTTCCATATTTGAGTTTTTGGTGACTTCTGACTTGAAATCAAGATCTCCCATAAAGTGAAGAGCTTAAATGTAGGATGTGAATGTATGATCTACTCAGATCATTTGTAATTGTCAAGTACGCCAAACGCTTTTGGAACGGGAGGAGTAGTTTAGAGGACTAATTTGGCAGGAAACTTTTACTTACATGATTTGTCGGTTGAGCCAACCAGTGTATCTATCTTCTAGTGCTTGAGGAAGGTCCCAATGGTAAAGTGTCACATATGGTTCAATTCCTGCATACAAAGATTAATTAAATGAAAATAACAACAATAAAACCGAGGAGAATTTTTACAAAGAAATTTATATACAAATTGAAGACCTCAAAAGAAAGATCACCTTTTGCCTGTAAGGCATTAATGAGTTTGTTGTAGTGATCAACCCCAGCCTGATTGATTTCACCCGTTCCATCTATCCATGATAAAGCATAAACAAGAATTTCCAAACTTACTTCCTTTAATTTTCTATGTTTACTCATTGAAAGCAAGTAAAAAAAACTTACTGGGGAAAATTCTTGACCAAGCAATAGAAAATCTATATGCATCCATTCCCATGTCCTTCATTAGTTGAACATCTTCCTATATGTGATGAAAAAGAAACAAATTTGAGGTTTTGTATGAAACACTGATTTAATGTAGTGATAGTTTGATATATAATAATAACTATAAAAGAATATCCAACAACATACCAATACCAATACTTGCAACAATAATAAATAAAGGCTAGTATCGCACTTAAATAATCACAGAGAAACTTACTTCATACCGATGATATTGATCTAATGCAACATCAGCATTACTGGAATCAAGTATTTTCCCTGCAATATTGAATATTGATAGATAATTGGTCCAATTCAGAAATTGAGCTGATGCTAGTATATTTTTTTTATTGGTCTTAAATTTTGTTTACTAATTTAAAGTTATCTGAATAAAATAAGGCCATAGTGCTTCAGTATGAAGGTTAGACAAGGATGATTCAGAATACTTGAATTGCAAATTTACCTCTTTTAGTAACAAAGGTGTCCCATATAGTTTTACCCCTTCCGTCTTCATTCACAGCTCCTTCATACTACACAAATATCACAAGATGAGAATTAGTTACAAATCATGTGACCAAACAGATTTTTAAATTATTAAGAGACTAACTATATAACTATATAAGTTCTTCAAATTAATGAAAGGAGATTAGAAACATTGTCTCAATAAACTTTACACAGGTTGGATTAGTTTGGTGATTTCTCACTTTAATTACTACTTCCCGGTTCCCAATATCAATCCAGGTTGAAATCAGACACTAATTTAACTTTCTATTGGATCCTTGAAAGTGTAATATTGTAGAAAAGTATTGTGTGTATAAAGTATTGGCACAACCAAATCTCTCAATAGTTGGACTCAAATTTTCTTGTCTGGTCTAGTCTTGTAGATGTCTAGTCTCATTCATATAAAATTTCATAACAATTTAATAGTTTTAACATGAAAAAAATTTATCGAACTTCAAATGTGCTAAGGGACAGGATCACAGCACCCGTAACTATACCTACGGTTATGGAGAAACTTGGGAGCGAGGGATTGAACTCCCTCCCTCACCTACTTCATTTTGGGGGGAAAGAGGCTAAGGCTATTTGGATGCCAAACTCTCCTACAAAAGGAAATGTTTTATATCTCTCAGCTTACAAATGGTAGAAGAGGAAACACGTAACTTTTTATTTTGCACATTAAATTGTGTAATTGTGTAATAATAAGAAAAAGTAAGGTCCATGTTACTTTTATGGATGTATTACTTGAAGTTAATGTAAAGGATCATATTAGATGGTTTTCATATAATTTTTTCTTTATTTTATTAATAAAAAATATTTTTAAATATAATTACTCATCAATCAGCATAATCAATCACTTCGGTCAGAACTTCATACTAAATCTTGCCGATTCAGTCAGTTTTGTGTTACTAAATGAGCTCAAAATCATGTGGCTGAAACTGAAAACCATTAAATCGAATATGAGTTAATCAATCAAACCGGAATTTAACAAAATCATAATAAAGTCATCTATTAACTTAACTTGCAATAATGACCCATATCTAATAAATTTGGTCATTTCAAAGACTTTTGCACTATAATTTATTATTGAGAAAATTCCCAAAATAAGAGTAAAAACGTTTTAAAAATACAAAATAATATTGTCATATTTTTATTCCCAAAATAAGAATAATTAATGTCATGTTTGAAAAATATTATCATATTTAAAGTCTGATACTACCAAAACGTGACAGTCTTATTTTGAATTTTTAGGACGAAAAGTTCCAATTAGAAAATAGCTCTTTGGGTGCGCATTTGACCCAAACTTGTATAATATTGTAAAAAAACATCCAACTCACTTAATTGTTTTTTCCTTTGTTATGACTTAGGTCCGGCCCCGATGATTATGAGTAAATTTATGGTGGAACAATGTCAATGATGAAAGTAAAATCTAAATACTATGAGTATGGACTTATATCACGTTTTTTATGCAATTTCGAAGACCAATTTGACCTTTTACTCCATACACATGACATCAAAGAAAAAGTATTTTTATGTGAGAATTGATAATTATTTTTGGATATTGATATATAAAAGGATGTTTTTACTTGGACTGAAATTTGTTGGTCTGTTCTGATATGTTTAAATCTGGTTCTGGTCTAGTCTGATAAATGTGTGGTCTCTACGTATTTTATAACTATGAAAGTTTGGTCCGATATGATCTGGCATGGTCTGTTTAAGTTTGATCTGATCTGATCTGTTTCAAGCATGATTGTATGGCGCGCAATTATCTTAAATAATTCATTTGAATGCGTTCCCGATTGAAGTGTTAGCTGAAATTTGGTATGAGTAAACTAAACTTAATGAATAAAATGCTGAAAAACATCGTCAAAAAATTCCATCGGGAACCGCCCCAAATGGCGACAGCTGGACAGAGCCTTCTATATAAGGATTTATTTGACCTTTTTTATGCAACTTCGAGTATCAATCTGACCCTTTAAGGTGTATGTGTAGTGTTTCTATTAGATGGACTTCAATGTGATTTTGATGAATCGGGCTAGGAGGCGTAGCGTTCACATTATATTTCAAACTTCGTACATTATATTAATTCAAATTTGAATGAGTGAAAAGAACTTTAATCCGTAACGACCTTAATTTAGCTATTGTCATTTGTCTATAACAACTACTCCTTTCAGAATATATTAATGGTGACCCGTTTGAATTGAAGTTGTCTGGCCGACTACATAAGAACATGAAGTATGGAAACATATGCAAGTTGTTTAATTGACTTGTGAGTTGTGAGGAATTTGTTACTTTTACACATTACATTACTACATGTGCTTGTATTTCGCATGTTGAAATATTTCCCCAAGTGTTAAAATATGAACCAATAAACTATTTTGTAAGAGGTTAATTTGATAAAAGAAAGTAACTCAATATTTCATATGTACCTTTATAGTTTATTGTTTTTTTTGTCAAATTGACCTCTCCGAGTATTAATAACATTGACATATTGTTATGTTTGTTCTTAGTCGCCTAACTTTACTCACTTGCAGATTTGATATACGTAGTACTCGTATTTTTTACTAGAGCAGATTTGATATTATTACCAATAAATCTATTGATTTTAAAAGCATTACAACAAAAACACTTCTCAAAAAAAAAAACACATCGTAAGAAATGTCATTGGCATCAAAATTTCCACCGAAAAATATACTGTACTTTCTAATGTCGAAACCTTATGGTGAAAAAGTTAGAAGAAATTTATTTATTTTTTGGGGCAAATTAAAATATGAACAAATTTATTATTTACATGAACGAATTTATGAGCGAGTAAAGTAGTCGACCAAAAGCAAGCATAGTCAAGACTTACGCTACTAAATTTGCAACTATCTTATATCCTTTCCGGTTTTACGTTGTTAATAATAAAAAGTATTCATCGTAATTCTCAGAAAACGTTAGTTCTTACTATCGTATACGGAGTATTTCTTAATGATCTCTAGCTACGGCCTCTGGTCAAAAAAAAAATATGATCTCTACGGCCTACGCTGCTTTATGGTCAATTATGCGGTCTTACTTTCACATTATACATCAGATTATATAAATATATATATAGAATTTGGATCAAATATTTTTTTGAAAAAAAAAAAAAAAAAGAATTTGGATCAAATAAAAATAAGTCTTAATTGGACCAAATAAGGTCTATTCGAAAGTGCATCAGATAGGGGTTATTGTGCATCAGATCGACACTTTGGACGGCTGAGATTAATTTTCATTTTACACGTTAAGATGTCTTCTCATTTGAACCCATCCCTATATATATATATATATATATATATATATATATATATATATATATATAGTATGGATCAAATAAAAAGTGGTTCCTAGGTGAAAAATAAGAACTAATCTTGGCCATTGATATGAAAAAATAGATGGAAGATATCAAATTTTAAGTAAAAAAGGTGGTGGCGTTTTGGTAATTATGAAGAACTTTTGATAAAAATTATACACGAAAAGTGTACCAACATATGCAAAAAGTGTACATGCAGAGTACAAAAGTGCAAACGGTACATCATAAAATGTGCACAAATTTTAAAAAAATGGCAATCTTTTTTAGCTCATATGAATGCACTTTTATTCATTTATTATCCACTTTGTACTATAAACGTTTGCACATTATTTGAGTTCGTATTTTGTGATTAAAGTTTATCTCGTCCATCCATTTACAAGTAATTAAAGACTAAAATTTGTTCTCACTTTTCATGGGAAGACTACTTTTTACTTAAACCAACTCCTATATATATATATATATATATATATCTGCTCGAATAGAAATAACATTTTATCCGAAAAAGTAAAATGTGACATACTAAAGTGCAAGTATTTGAATAGCAAAACTTCAAATATTCTTACCCATTTCAAAAATGTAAGTACACTATTGTTGGTGTAATGTGATGAGTCATGTTTGGTGAGTAATTGATCCGTTGATTTTTTGTATATATCAATAGACTCCTTTGTGAACAAATTATTTTTTATCTTGTGAATAACATGTTCACATAAAAACATGTTCACAGTCATATTTTTGTTTGTGAACGGGCAATTGAGTATTCACACATGAAAGACGTCAAAAAAAAAGTGTATAATACGTGAAGTCATGCCCATTTCACCTTTTTTTTTTAAATTTATTTTCTAAATATCAATGAATTAAATTTTATGGGCTAAATATAATTAAATTTACTATGAGTATATCTATCATGCTCACAGGCAATATTTATGATAACCATAATAAGAACAAACGTCTTATTTTGTCCCTCAATCTGTTTTTTTTTTTTTGGTACCAAACCAACTCTATCTTAAAGAGAAAGATGCAGAGTACAAAATATGAATTGGCTCTATTAAGATTTGATGTTTATCATAAAAACTCAATCTCGTTATTATTCAATGGAAAATTTCTTCTGAACATGCATCGATGCACGTCCCCTATTTTGTCTATGTACAAAAAGCAATTTGTCTCGAAATCGTTACACAGATAAAATTGAGCTTTAGAATGATCAATTATTCAATAGGTGTGAAATAAAACAGAAAAATACTCAACCATGACCAAAGAACACATGAATATATGGATATCTGCACACACACATGTTAGTTCAAGTGAGAAATGGGCAAAAGTATGAAATGAGAATGAACCTCATTGTACTAAAACAGTTTCGTGTTATACTAGAATTTAAAATTATATTTATGACGTTGCACTAAAATAGTTTTATGTTACACTCGGATTTGACGATGTTGCATTAAAACAACTTCACATTACAGTATAGAGCTAGGTCTAAAACAGATTTTTCGGAAGTATTTACAAAATTGTCATTGCACTTTTCATTGAATCTTGAAATTATTTTATTGTATATTTGTATCATAATCGAATCTAATCTCATTTCTCATCTAAATGCTTCTTCTTTTTCGGGAATAAAACGCGTTGGCTAATGGAAAGAAAGAGAAACGTGGGCGTGTGCAATTGGTGGATGAGAATTGAGTGGAGGACATAAAGAACCCATACCTGGTAAGCAGAAGATGCAGTTCCGAAAACAAATCCTCCTGGAAAACTTCCCCTGCTGATATTGCTCTGAGCCACACAGATTTCCAACCCAAAAGCAACGACCACTGAAACCACAACTACAAACGTTGTAGACAAGAACAACCCACGGCTTTTACTGCGCAACATTGTAATGTCGTGCGTTGTTTTTTGATGATAGTAATAATAGTTGTCGAGAAGACGACCAATTCTTTTTTAGTTAAGATCAATAGAAAGGCAGGGAGAATTGAAGATATATATATACTGAAAGGAAGGGGTGATTTATATTATCTGATGGACCAAGTTTCTTGAAGACTGGTCAACAGATATATACAGAATCAATCCGCTAAATCGATGATTTAATAGAGAGGGGCGTGCTTTATACGCACGAAAATGGCCAGAAATGGAAGAGAGCGAAAGGAAGGGGCCAGGGGGGAGATGGTGGGAATGAATCTATGGATATATTTGGCAGTTGAGTGGGCGAATTGGTTAAGCTTGAAATGCTATGAGCTAAGGGATGGGGTCATGGGGATACTGTTATACGTACTTTTTATTAAAAAAAAAATAAAAAAAAAATAAAATAAAAAAGTTAGCTGTATAAAGAAAAATAAGTTAGCAACTGTACATCAATCCCTGACCATGGGACCCCACCTCCTATCATAGACCTACACGTATAACTATATAAGGGAGTGGACCCACCTCTATTCTTTACTATTTATGTCCCTAGCAAAACGGCACGATTATTTAGGCAATAATTAAATAAAGTACTCTAAGTATATTTTGAAAATAATTTTAATAGGTATATATTATAATGTAGTTAGTATTGATAACTGTGTGATGTTATAAATGTATTATTTTTAATATTTAATGATTAATTTATCACTTAAGATTGTTAATTGTTTCCTAAAATGGGCATGAGAACCTTTATATGGGATGTCTAGAAAAAGAAAGTGAGAATCTAATGAGACGGATCAAAGGGAGTATTTTGTTTGTTTTTTTTTTTTTTTTGAAAAAAGAAATTTTATTAATAAAAGAGAAGTTAAAGTACAAAGATTAATTCCTAGGGGCTGAAATCAGACGATAATGACTTAAGGAGAGACAAGAACAAGTGGTACAAAAATTACAAAGGAAAGAGAGCAAACGAAAAAAAGAACTATAAAGAGTGATAAACTTTATTCCGGTCGTATAAATCCTCAAGCTATGGAAAATTCCAGATCAAATCACGTACTTCCATATCAAAAAAACCTTGAAAACTCCCAAGCTCATTTAGGGAGTGTTTGCAACTGATTCTGCTTAAGAAAAATACTTTTCGAGTGATTTGAAAAAAGTGATTAATAATAAAAGACTAAAAGTTCATAGTGTTTAAGAAAAAAGTGATTTTCAAAAATGCTAAAAGTATCCGATTTTGGGATACCCCATTTATACCCCCTCTATCGTGTGTCCACAAATGGGGGAACACTTTTATGTGTGGTCTCATTTGGACCACACAAGGTGTGGGGTAAAAATGGAGTACCTATAGTATTACTCATATACTCCCTCCGTCCCCGAAAGAAGATCCCAACTTGACTTTCACACACTTTTATGCAAGTAAACTTACCAGGGGGTAAATTTTACTGTTTTGACACTGTTTCGACACTGTTTGGCACTGTTTTGCACTGTTTGGCACTGTTTTGATGTAGATAACTTTCCATTTAAGGAAATGGGAACTTAAATTAGGGACGTCCAAATAAGGAAAGTGGGAACTTCTTTCGGAGACGGAGGGAGTAGTATTCAGTATTCTCTTCGTTCCATTAGACTTTTTTAACTTTTCTTTTTTATCTGTCCCGTAAAATTTACCACGTTTCTTTTAATGCGAATAAATTTTTTTGGAAGCAAGTAAATAATTTGTTAATCTCCTAACCTATCACATTTAATTGTCAATGTCCAAGGGGGCGTGGGTAATATATGACCCATGTAGACACACTTAATGTGAAAAAACCATACACGTCTCGTCAAATTCATATGAGAATAGATTGGTTGCATGACTGTATGACTGCATTAGTTCCTTCGCGGTAATTCCAACTTTTCTCTTTTTTTCTTTTTTTGAATTATTGAGATACGGAGTATATACTATCGTATGCTTCAAGTGGACCGCTACTTTCCAAAAACAACTTGGATAACGGTGCACACAATTAGGCAAAAGCATCACGTATATGGGATGTTTGGAACTGATTCTGCTTCTTTTTTAAAAACAGAAGCAGAATCAGAATCAGTTTTCAGAAGTTGGTACCTTCAGCTTCTAAAAAAACTGATTCTGAGAGTAAATTAGAGCTCCAGAAGTGCTTCTGGAATTTCACCCAAACACTCCGGCTTCTGGTTCTACTCCCTGAAGAAGCAGAATCAGTTTTGAGAATCAGATCCAAACACCCCATATCTCTTAAAACACAAAATCCGTTAAAATTGGCAAAATTCTCACTACTTGGTTGAAGTAATTGAATCTGTGAGATTATGAAAAAATTATACATAAGATATACAGAATATTTTAGTAATATAATTGAAAAAATATTATATGAAATAATTAAAATAATGCCCTGAAGTAACATCAATTAATAGGGTGGGTAATTCGGTTTACGGTTCGATTTTCTTCGGTATCGGTTCGGTTTATTCGGGTTGGGAGAATTTGTACCGAACTAAAACCATTTGTGTTTCGGTTTGGTTTCGGTTCGGTTTACCAAAGTAAAAAATATTGAGTTTAATTTAGTTTGATTTGATTCGTTTGCTTATGTTTATTATTTTATTTGATCAAGTTCTATATTTTAGAATTAGAAAATGAAAGTAGTAGTCCATCTCATCTTTTTTTAATCTATTGATTATGTAAATAAAATGTAAAAGAAAATAAAAGATAGAAAAATAAATAATAAAATATTATAAATTAAAACTTATAACATCTTTTTTATCACTACAAAAATTCACTTCTTACCAAAAATAAGATAGTCGATTAGCATTTATAATACGGAGTATCACATAAAATATCCAAAAAAATCTAAAAGAGTCGGTGGTACAAATGTTGTAATATTCACAATTTTATTCAAATGAATCATGTAAAAATATAAATGCAATTTGTTATTGTTATCGTCAAACATAATAAATACAAATATGTCGTATTAGCTAATTTTGTCATAATGAATGTATGAAATGTGTAAAAGTTAAAATGATATGAGTATATGCTTAAATATGTATTTTCATGTCTAAATTATTTATTTATATCTTCTTAAAATGAAGAGTGAAGATAAATACAAAGTGTATATATATATGTGTGTGTTGTTCGGTGTTCGGTTCGATTTACGGTTTTTCCGTTTTAAACCAAACCAAATCAAAGTACCAAACCATTCGGTTTGAGCAAATGTTTACCAAATGGTTTACTTAAGTAAACCCAAACCAAACCAAATCAAACCACCAATTTAATAATATATGAAAGTCTTTTTGAGTTTTTTTAGTTCGGTTCGGTTTTCTTCTGTTTATATCGATTTCGGTTCGGTTCAATTCGGTTTAATACGATTTGGAAGAAATAGTACCAAATTCAAACCAAATTGCATACGGTCCAGTTTCGGTTCGGTTTAGTTCGGTTTGGTACGGTTCGGTTAAACCAACCAAGCAAAATATTGTATACGTGTAATTTCAAAAATATTGTAAACCAACCAATCTGTCAAAAAGTTAATTTCAATATTACTTGCCAAGCAAGCTTTTATGCTTCTATACGTGTAAGTTATCTCTTACAGTCTTACATTCATCTCAAACGGCATCTTTCAAGTTTGACTCATGAAACGCGTCATTTTCATTCTTCACCCATTTCTCTACTCCGTATTTCATTTTCTTTTCTTATGTTATTTTATTCTTCATTTTTTTAACAATATACTCCGTATTAGAGGAATAATAACTAGTGTAGTTATAAAAAAAGCGGTTTGTCCCTCGAAGTAGGGTTTGTGCGATTCCGCCGATTCTGTGTGGTGACGAGTGCAATCGGAAGGCAAGCAGCGCGATGGAGGCTTATCCGCGGGCGTACATGCTGGGGAGCGGTGGAGTCCATTCTCAGACGGAGGGGGCTCTTAGGGGGCTCTTCATGACGAGGGAGGAGAACACTTGGTGGCAGTTGGTGAAGGAAGCGTGGAGTTGCACGGGCTTCGAATAGGCCAGACGTCGATCAACAATGGAGTATCCATTAGAGTGGTATCAATGGTACGGCTGCCTCCGGAACCACCGTCATGGGTTGTGTGAGATACTAGAGTCCGTGAAAGTTTTCCAATAAGTTTTCATTATTTTGTGTTAAGATCTAGGGTTTCATCCTAAAAGGTCCACCTGATACGAGGAGTAGCCCATGTCTTAATATAGCGCTTAGTTGATTCAAACGTTTTCGGTGTGGGACTTTAACACCCCTCCTCACGACTAGACACTTCGTCTGGATCGTGCCGTCATTCATATTTTTCATTGGTTCGTCATTTTTTTTCGTATCGTCATTTTTCATAAGGGGGCCCACACCATGGATCGATTTGGCTTTGATACCATGTTATGATCCAGGTTCCATCCTAAAAGGTCAACCTGATAGGAGGAGTAGCTCATGTCTTAATATAGCACTTAGTTGATTCAAACTTTTCCGGTGTGGGACTTTAACATTTTGTCATTTGTTTTCTTGTTATCGTCCATGTTGTTAGGTTTGTTAGTTTGCTTGGGAAGTTAGCCTTGTTTGATGTCATTGAACATGTTTGGATCTATGGGAATATAGATGGTTGTGTCAAGCCCATTATATGGTTAGCGATTCGTGTTGCTCTTTCGGGGGTGACCATTTCTAAGGCTTATCATAGGGTTTACAGTCGTACTTGTTGGAGTCTAGTTGGTGTCAGATTTGTTTTTCCTTTGCTTAATGTAAAGATCCTGAAACTTATGATATGAATAAAGGCTAGTTTTCTTCGTTCAAGAAAAAATGTTATTTTATTCTTCAATTCTCTTCTCGTACTTCAAATTACGAGGACTTTACACATGTTTTTCTGCTCTTCTTCCTCTTAAACAACAAAGCCATCTAATTCCCACATTAAATTTTACTAATCTATAAAAATGTCGTTTTTTTATAAATCTGGAACTCTTGATTTATATTTCTTAAATAAATATAAGAAATCCCAATGACTTATATTTTAATTTCATCTATGAGCATCTCTAATGCAATAAAAGTTCATATATTTCAAGAGAGAGATAGACACATAAAAGTTATTTGTTGTCATTTACTTTTCCTGTCTCCACGATACACTTATTTTAAGTTACTTTTAATTCACAATGTCAAATACAATGATAAAATCTAGACATTGTGTTTGACACTTTCAATGGAATGTTTACAGAAAACTCATACACTTTATCAATAAAAAGGAGAAAAATGACATTCATTAATTTGATTTTATGTGTCTATCTCTTTGGAGCGATTCATGTTAGTCGACCCCAAAATCTTTGAGAATAAGGCCTAGATGTTGTTATTGTTGTCTGTCTCTCTCATTATACATATGCATTTGTAACACTTTTCCATTTGAGACGCTATAAGCTCTTCATGTTCTATTAGTTAATCAAAACATATACTTTTTTTTAACCCGGGAGGTAAACCAGACATTAGTGGAGCAAATGTCGAGGAATATATGATGAGTTTTATTAAAAATAAAGGATGTACCAATGAAGAGGGTGATTAGACCAAAATCGATCTCTTCGTGAAAGGCATTCCCTTTCAAAATACAAGAGAACGAGAGAAAAAAGTTTAAAGAAAATTGAGAGCCCAAACCTTACCCAATTATACATCTCTGAAAAAGTGAAAACATATACATTTACATATTATTACATGTACTTGATATCATTTGAAACGCCATTTAAACCAAAAATTTAGTATGTTTTTATTGGACTGAAATATTCTAGTTTGGTGTAGTCTGATATGGTTTGTTTAACTTTGATCTAAACTGGCCTGGTCAGTCTGCTAAATGTCGATTCTATGTATATTCTACATTAGCTGAAGTATTGTTTGGTCATGTTTGATCTAAAATGTTCTATTGAAGTCTGGTGTAGCATGAAGATTGAAATCCAGTTGAAAACATCTTTCTCTGAGCACTGTCATGTTTCTTCCATTCACTACAAGAAAAGTGCACATAGACCAAATTTTTTTTGCGATGACCGCATAACTGTCGTTAAAAACACTATTAACCACACATTTTTTTAATTTACCACATACAAAACTGTGGCAAAAGGTCAGAGACGACAGTTTTTAACCGTGACCAATGTTTTTACCACGGCTGTTGTGGCGACGCACGTAAAACTAACGCAAAACTGTCGTAAATGTTCCTCCTTATGTTTTTACGACAATTTTAGGTGCGTCGGCACAACAGTCGTGGTAAAAACATTGGCCACGGTTAAAAACTGTCGTCTCTAAGCTTTTACCACATTTTTGTGTGTGGTAAAATAAAAAAATGTGTGGTCAATGGTGTTTTTAACGACAGTTATGCTGCCATCGCAAAAAAAAATGTGGTCTATGTGCAGTCTATGTGCACTTTTTTTGTAGTGATTCTAGTTATGTACATTTTGAATCCAAGGTTATTTGTGTTGTTTGTGTTTCATTAATAGTATAAAATCATGCGAAGTATTAGTTTAAACATTTTTCATATATAAAGGGATCGAATGAGTTGCGGATCATGTACAAACAATGCTTATTATACAAATATTTATAAGATACATTTTTATGTTATTTGTACTGTATATTAAAGTTCAAAGTGTTTTATATTATATATTCTAAAATGAAATAAGCAGTTGCACATTAACATTCAAAGTAATGCTTAATAAAAAAAAGAATTGGTTGTATTACCAAAATGACATTGTATGTTTGTAGCCTTTAGATCAACTCATCAAATAGCTATGGTGAGTTTGTAGTTTGTAAATTATGAAGTGTTTGTGTTTGATCTCTTATCTCTCTCACCTAGGGGTGTAAATGAGTCAAGCCGTTCGTGAGCCGCTCGTGACTCGCTCGGTAAAAACTCGACTCGAGTTCAGTTATATTCAAGATCGACTCGAGTTCGGCTCGGCTTGAATACTTAATGAGCCTGATTCAAGCCTATTCATTTTAGGCTCGTGGCTCGCGAGCCGGCTCGCAAGCCTTGGTGTGTGTGTGTGTGTGTGTGTGTGTGTGTGTGTAGGGGATGGTTCAAATACAAAGAGGTCTTCCCATGCAAGTGAGAATGAATCTTGTGCATTCATTTCAACATCTAATGGCTCAAAATGAGCCAAAAATGTAATAAATTGGATAAAAAAACGCGGTGGCATATTTGTAAATAATTGGAAGTTTTTCGCCACTGTGAAAAAGTGCAACAGAAACACGCAAAAGTGAAAGCGAAACATGCAAAAGTGCATATCTTCGCACTTTGCACGGGAAAAGGTTTTTTTATTTGAACTCTTCCCTATATATATATATATATATATATATATATATATATATATATATATATATATATATATATATATATATATATATATATATATGTATATGTGTATATATTCTATTATTATTATTATTATTTTAACAATAACACCCAAAGATTTGTTAATGTTAATGTTAATGTTGAGAACTCATGAAATAAGGTATAATAACTATTTATGTTCAAATTTATCCACAAATGAGTTTGTATTCAAATGGAGTTCTTCTTAGGTGGTCAACTTAGCAGCAATCCAGGTTCGAAGCTCCCCTTTAGCCTGGTAGGTTCGAGCCGAACTCGAGCTGATTTCGAGCTTAGGTAAATACACCGAGTTGAACTCGAGCATTAAAATTTGAGCTCGTTTGAGCTCGAGCCGAACTCGAGCATGATGAATATTTTCGAGCTCGAGCTCGAGCCTATGTAAGTTCGGGCTCGGCTCGGTTTGTTTACACCCCTACTCTCACCACACACACACACACACAATGCTTCATGTTGCATTGGAAAATGAGAAATTTTATCCGTTGGATTCAGCTATGTTGCAATAAAAATAGTTTCATGTTATAGTGAAAAATGAATCCATTTGGGGCGCATTTGCGTAAATACTTTCAAAAAACCCGTATTACACCACTCTATACAACATCATCAATTTTTAGTGCAATATTAAACTGTTTTTAGTGCAACATTATAAATTCAAAGGATTGAGATTCTTTCACATTTTTCACATTAGATACATTTATCACTAATCGATCACTTGAACTAAAATATATACTACAAATTTTGTTTGTAAGTAACTACTGTAATTACCCAAAAGACGAATAAATGTAAAAATTACTACTCTTTAATATTGATCCTCCAAATCTTATCCACACACTTAATACTAGTAGTGGTAATCTATCAAGCAACTAAGTATTTCACAATTTATGTTTCACAATTTTGGAAATTTAATTTGGAAGCATGTACAAACTCAAAACTTTAAACTCCTATTTTCATGGTTATTATGTAATTGAAAAAGAATTGAGAAACTTGTATCACTAGCAATCCAGAAAGTTTGTGTTCTAAATTTTTTCATTTGTATGATATATTTTTTTTATGGAAAGTTGTTTCTTTTTAAGATTTTTAGTCAATTTTATGGGATCATGATGCAATGCATTGCTTGACATGTATGACATTTTATATTTAATTATGTACTAATATATATAATAATTTCTAAATTTTAACATATAAACTATATTTATTGTTCATTGCTAAAGAAATTTATATGAAAAAAGTATGTACGCATATATGAAAAAATGTACACTTCAAGCATGTGCTATCCTCACTTCCATCTATTGTTTTATATAGTAAAGCTCAGTTATAAATTGCTGATGTGTCTTTCTCTCATTGGTTAACTAAAAAATTTAATTAAAACGTAGGAGAGAAAAACCAGGAGAAAAAGTCGAACGGGATAACGCTGAATAAACTGAAAGAAAAGTCGGAGAAAAGAATAACTCAAGCTGTCAAGTATACATAGTCCTTAATTGTAAGCAGAATAACAATTTTATTGCAAACCATTCGCTCTATTAAACCACATAAACTATTGCCAAAAAAAAACCCACATAAACTGTACAAACGTAAGTTCTTTTTTATAATAAGAAAACGTAAGTTCTTTTTTTATTACGTAGTATTAATTTAGGTTTTTGTTGAGGTATATTTTATTATAAAATTAAAGCATATGCAATATGCAACAAGATAAAGTTACATTACACTAGATAGAGTATTATAAAAAAAATTATAAAATTAATTATAAAAAAAATGATAAAATTCCGCTAATATTACTCTTTCAAGAGTTACAGACAAAATTTTGACTTTGTATCTTTTAGTTACTATAATTATGTTCAAAGCTACTATGATGTAGTTAGTAACCATGATGTAAATTTTGAACATAGTTATCATAACTATAAGTTACCAAGTCATATTTTTGTTCACGACTTTTGTATTCGTAATATTTTAGAAATAACCTCTAAAAATATTATTAAAAAAATTAGTTCACGGTTAGTTCATCACGTACTATTCATCACTCTCTACCGTGGTGGATCACTGCTCACTTTAAGCAAAGTAAGGAGATTTTTTTTGAAGTGTTATAACTTTTGTATTCACTCCGTGCATCACTGCTCATTTGGAGAAAGGGAAGGAGAAAAAAATTTCATTTTTAAAGTTATAACTTTTTTATTTGTGCTCCAGTTTTTACAACAAATACAACAAAATTCATAAATTTTATAATATTTCATATGACACTAATATTGCATATATAAAAATTAAAAAATTATTTTATATAATAAAGTTGAGTTAAAATAAATGATGTGTCATTCTCTTATTGGTTTATAAAAAATTACTATCATTTCTACTAAAACATTTAATAATCCAAGTTCACTCGGTGCATCACTTTATTCTTTTTAATCACGTCAATTCATTTGGAGAAAGAGAAAGAGAAAAAAAAAACTCTTTTTTAAAATGCTATATGTATTCCAATCTTTAAAAAAAATGTACTCCTTATCAAAATTCATAACTTTTTATGATCTTTGGTATGACAAAAAGGAGACAAACAACTACAATGAAAAAGGGAGAAAAAAATAGGAGGAAGAACGTAAATAACTAGCACTTGACATTATGTAGACTCCACACATTAGAACATTTAATTAGTTCATAATATAGATAGGACGATTAATAGAAAAGTCTAGAGAAAATTAAGTAGGACAAAAAAGTGCAAAAACATATCCTTAGAAGCTATTCTAGCCTGTTACTCTTATTGTTTACTGAGAGCTCCCTCCGTCCCACAAAATTCTTCTAACTTACCATTTTGGGATGTCCCTAAAAACTTTTCTCATTTCCCTTTGAAAAAATTTGGGTCGCTAACATTCATTTATTTTTTTCTTACACAACCACAACCATACATTCGCATTTTATTCCCATTTTTCTATTAAGCGTGCCAAGTCAACCCAGAAATTATTTTTTGAGACACATGGAGTATTATTTTTTTAGACAAGGAAAAAAATCAAATGAGATTAGACCAAAACATTCAACCCATATCAGATTAAACTAGAAAATGCAAATCAGATCAAATTCAATAGATTTAGATTAAATCAGAAATATTTAGACCGGGCTAGAAAAACTCGGATCAAATCAGAAAATTCAAACATGATTTATTAATAAATACTCTATCGGATAAAAATATTTAAATCAAATCAAAATCAGAAAAAATCATATCAAAATAGAAAGATTCGGATCATTTCGGAAAGATTCATTAACGATCATAATAGGTTAAACTAACTTAGAAAAAATTCATACCAGATAAGATCAAATTTTAAAAAATTCAGATCATAAATATTAAAATTAGGCGAATAGAACCCCACTTATTAATATCAACCATATCAATAAAGTAGAATTCACTGAATAAATATCATGTCAATTCATTTTCTTAAAAACATTGCACATCAAACTTTTTAAATAATGAGACTCTAATACACGTAACATGACTCTAATCATACAAAATTAGTCTTACATATTTGAGTGAGACTCTAATGACGGTTAATTTTTTCAAATGATGGAACAATAGTTCACGTGAACGGCACTCTAATCGTGCAACACCAATAATACACGTGACTATACAAAATAATGTAAACTCCACATACATCCGATTTCAATTCAACACTTCTTATCATCCTTCATCATTTAATCAACCTATATATAATTTATACTCCATAATATTACAATATTTAGCACAAAAATAATAGTATAACCACATATTCATACTCCAAAAGATGGTGATTTCTAACCCGTCATCCATGAATGATGGTTATTAGTCCATTAAAGAAATTGATTATACCTAAACTTTGATCATATCATATGAGTAGTTCACAATATAATATTTATTTATTGGTACTACTCACTTGAACCGATATCAAATTAACACTACCGGGGCATGCCCCGGGTGCTACACTAGTTACATATGATTGGAGCGGCAACCCCTCCAAAAAAAATTATTCATCCTAGAAAAACGAATGGCTAAGTTTTTTGGGGGCTGCTCTTTTAACAAATCATTGATCTCATCATTTTCTATCTTGGAAGGATATATGTTTTCCTAAACATGAAAGAGGTTTTAGGTATACGCTCGTTACATGAATTGTAGGAGGCATATTCCTATAAAATATGGTTGAGATGGAAAGAAAATGAATCCTTATGGACTACATTTATGCACAGAAGATATTCTAGGACAGATATGAACCTCGGGTTTCCGGATTCCACAGTTCGGAGGCACATTTGTAAGGTACACAATCGTTGCTCAGAGCTGACCACTACGAATCAGGATGGATCTCCTATATGGAATCCAAGTTCTGGTTGAAGCTTTTCCCTGGCATCAACATATGAGGAGGTAAGATCAAAAGAGGGCTCTACATATGCCTTTAAGCATATATGGAATAATAAACGGATTCCAAAAATTCAGAATCTCATATGGAAAGTTGTGCATAATATTCTACCCTTCTCACCTCAGCTATGCAAGTTCGTTACCTCCTTCCCATCGTGTGTCCCTTTCTGTTTCAACCATGAAGCTGATATAAATCATTGTTTATACTCTTGTCCTTATGCTAGTAAAATATGGCAGAACTTTATGAGAGTCTTAATCTATTGGGCACACCAATATATCTCATTTGACACTCCAGCAACACTTTGTGCATTGGTGGCCCCAAGCGAATAAAATTACAATAAATGGATTGTTGAAGCATATTTTACCGGGAATGATAACATGGTTTTTATGGAAAGCTTATTCAGCTTTCACTTGGGGAGTCACACACCAAAATTTCTACACCACAAATTCTTATCAGGAACATACATAAATTTACCCACTCTTGGATTTTTATTCTCAAGGACAGTAAATATTTCAATCAAAGCCCTAATCCTTGAGTGGTCAGGATCATCTCATGAGAGGCGCATTAGCTTTAGACTCACTTGATGTTCCCTACATTTACGTTTATCCGGGGTAAGGTCTATGTCCCCGTTTGTACTTCTTAGTTATTTTTAATAAAATTTGGTAAGTGTTCAAAAAAAATGAAAAAATGTACATAATATATGTGTGTACACACATATTACGTACATCGGGGGAGGTTCAAGTGAAAAAGAACAATTGACTTTATAAGAACGACATTAGCATTGAATCAGTTGATAATGCATATATTATTATATGAGCTTTTATTCATAAGACAGTGACCGAATTGTAAACATGTACACTTAATAAGGAAAATAAATTCCCTTAAACAACTAACTTTATCATGAGTGATGCCCTTTTAGCTCAGGAAATTGATAATCGGGTCTCAAATCAACTTGTAGGTCTGTTTATATATGATGTAGGTCTGTGTATTTGATAATACCAAGGATATTGTCTAGTTTATAAACTATACCTTTGGAGGAATAATATTGAGATCGGAGCCTTAATGTGAAAGGTTCCTATGATAAGTGTTGGTATTGGCCCTCTATTCCTATAAGCCCAAAGTCCAAATTAGAGGAGGTTCCCGGCCCATGATTTATTATACCCGTTTGAGCTTTTCTTTCCTTCCACTCGATGAATCTTTCTACTGCGGCTTCTGGTTCACGAAATATCTCCTTTCCTTGTGTGCATCTGCAATCTCTTTGATATGGTAAGTTTTACCATCCTTGTTTCGATGCTTGACCTATTTAAAGCCCCCCTCTCTGTCGATTGAAGGGCGGCTGGCCGAACCATTATTCTCCTTCTACGTACCTTCTCTCCTCTGTGGGGTTCGCCGGATTGTTGGCCGGAATAGTTAGTAGGTTGTTGCCCATAACCTCCATCTTTAGACTTTAGTGGTATTTATCATCCTTTGTGGATGAAATTGGAGACCTGAGCTGGAAGAGAAGCCTTCTAACAGTGGTATCAGAGCGTTGGAGGTCCTGCCGGCCGTCTGGAGCCTCGCCGCCGCCTCGCCGTCGTCTGCCGCCGCGTCGCCGCCGTTCGCCGGAGGTCCGGGAGTGTCGCCGGAGGTCCAGAGCTGCTGCTTCCAGTCGCCCAGCCTGCTGCCAGACCATCCAGGGAGTGCTGTCAGTCCAAGCCTGAAGGTTCCAGCCGTAGACCTCTGCCAGAGCCGCTGCAGTTGCTGTTCAGTCTGCTGCCGCCAGTCTGCCGCCTGTCCAGTCCGCTTCCACCGAGTCTACAGCAGCCCACGCTGCCTACGGTAAGTCGGGTAACCCAACCTCGGGCCCCGCTCAGGTAAATTGGCGTTTAACATCCTTGGTGTACCGGAGTGCCACCGGATTTTTTTTTTTTTTTCCCCCCGCTCCCCGCTGCCCGCTGCTGACCTACGTGGTCTTGGATGCCGGCTGTGCCCGGTCCCTGGTACGTTTACTAATCCTTTGTGTGATTTTTATTCGTAGTTCATTTGTTTTAATTTCAAGTTGAATTGCTATTTACTTGTTAGTTGAATTGTGATTACTTGTTGAATCGTGAATTAATTTTCCGGTGAAGAATATTTTGTTTGGATACTCGTTGTCCAAAGTTGTGAATATTTCTTCCGGTTTAAATTTAATCACGTGTTGGATTTTTATTTTGATTTTTTCTGTTAATTGATTCGTGGATAAACTCTCCGGTTAAGAATATTTGTTTGGATACTTGTTGTCCGAAGTTGGGAATATTTCTGTCCGGATTAGTTTAAATCCCGTTTCTTTGCTTGTTGATTTAATTCTAGCCTATTTGTGCTTGTACGAAAGAACAAGGAGATTGTACCCCGATCTTTGTGTTCATTGGTCTTCTCGGTTTGTTTGTGCTAGTTGCTTCGTACAATTGATAGCCCTATAGGTTATAATTAATCTTTTATCTGTCTGTTGAGTAAATAAAAATTTTATCTTGCTTGTACGAAAGAACAAGGAGATTGTACCCGAGCCTTGCGTTCATTGGTCTTCTCGGCTTGTTCGTGCTAGTTGATTCGTACGGTACGAAAGAACAAGGAGATTGTACCCGAGCTTTGTGTTCATTGGTCGTCTCGGCTTGTTCGTGCTAGTTGCTTCGTACTGTTCTTTGCTTGATAATTTTTTATTTACTCTCTTGCGTGTTGTGCTTGCTTTCCGGTTAATATGGCTGTCAATCAATATGGCATGCTTCCATTTAACGGAAAGACAGATTTTGATATCTGGAAACAGAAAATCAAATGCGTGTTGATCCAACAGAAAGTCTATAGAGCTGTGACTGGTCTCTATTTAGACTCTGAGGATGCTGCAAAGCGCGTTGAGATGAATGAAACTGCTTGTTCCTCTATATACTTGAACCTTTCTGATTCAGTGCTCAGGAAGGTGGGTATTATAGATTCTGCGAAGGATTTGTGGGACAAGTTAGATAAGTTGTATACCGATACTTCTTTGCCTGGTAAATTGTTTTTGCTTGAGAAGTTCTTTAGATTTAGGCTCGACCTGTCTAAGGACATAGATGAGAACCTAGACGTGTTTAACAAGCTTATTCAGAACATTAAGCAAGCCGGTGATAAACACATAGATGACTACACGCCCATAGTGTTACTTAATGCCATCCCTGACTCATACAATGACGTCAAATCTGCCATAAAGTATGGTAGAGACGATATCTCGTTAGATATAGTCGTTAATGGATTAAGGAGTAAGGAGTTAGACCTTAGACACTCGAGGGGTAGTAACAGTCAGTCTAGGGACTCTGGAGAAGCGTTGTTTGTGAGGGGTAGGTCTAAGAGTAGATCTAGAAACCATAAGAAGGGCAACAACGATAAGAACAAAAACAATGACCCGGGGAAGAAGAGAGGTAAGTCTAAGAAGAGAGTGTGCTATAATTGCGGTAATTCTAGTCACTTCATTAAGGATTGTCCCCATCCGAAGAAGTCTGAACATGCTAATGTGGTAGATGATAATAACTTGCATGAAGAAGTTTTTATGATTTGTGATTCTGCCAATTCTGTGCTGAGTAGCATGACTGAAAATGAGTGGTTGATTGACTCTGGTTGTACTTATCATATGACACCTTTTAGATCCTTGTTTGCTTCTTATGATTCTTGCAATGATGGTTTTGTGTCTCTTGCTGATAATAAGAAATGCAAAATATATGGGGTGGGTGATGTATGTTTGAAGTTTGATAATGGGACTGTGTTTACTATGAAAAATGTGAGGCATGTTCCTGATTTGCGTCATAACTTGTTTTCTGTCGCTGCTTTTGAGGGTAGTGGATTAGAGGGTAAATGGGGTAATGGGTGCATGAAAGTTTTGAAAAATTCCCTTGTTTTGTTTAAGGCAAAAAAGGTTAATAACTTGTATGTGTGCCATGCTCAGCCTTTCTGTGATTCTGCTCATGTTGTTGGTTCTGATAAATCTGCTTGGTGGCATAATAGATTAGGACACATGAGTAATAGGGGTTTAGAGATTTTGCATAAATCTGGTTGTTTTGGTAAGGATTCTGTGTCCCCCATCCCCTTCTGTGAATCTTGTGTGTTAGGCAAGCAGCATAAGGTTACATTCCCCTCCTCCCCATATCCTAATCCCACTAAGTGTACCTCTGTGTTAGAGTATGTTCATGCTGATGTGTGGGGTCCTGCTAGTGTCTCTACCCACGGGGGTAAGAGATATTTTCTGTCCATCATTGATGATTTTTCTAGGAAGGTGTGGGTCCGTCTCCTTGAGCATAAGTACGATGTCTTTGTGAAGTTTAGGGAGTGGAAAAACCTTGTAGAAAATCAAACTGGTAAGAAGGTCAAAACCCTTAGGACAGATAATGGTCTAGAGTTTTGCAATAAGGATATGGACCAACTGTGTGTTGATTGTGGGATTAGAAGGCACAAAACTGTGCCCTATACTCCCCAACAAAATGGGATAGCCGAGAGGATGAATAGGACTGTTCTAGATAAGGTTAGAAGTATGCTTGCTACCGCCGGTTTGTCTAAAAAGTTTTGGGGTGAAGCAGTTAACACTGCTGTCTACTTGATTAACCGGTCTCCTTCTGTTCCCTTGGGTGGGAAGTGCCCTGAATCTGTTTTTTCAAACAAACCCCTTGATTTGTCTAATCTTAGAGTGTTTGGGTGTGCAGCGTATGTGCACCAACAAGGTGACAAGTTGGATCCTAGGTCTAAGAAAGGAGTCTTCCTAGGTTATCCCGAGGGTGTGAAGGGGTATAGGGTCTGGGATAGGAACCAGGTAGGTTTCAAAGTTGTGGTGAGTAGAAACGTTGTTTTCAATGAATCCGAGTTTCCTTGTCTGGTTAAGTCAGTTCCTGAGTCTGAGTCTGATCCTAGTAGTACACCCGTTGAGGTGGAGTCCATACCACGTGCTGCTAGCCCTTTGTTTGCTAATCATGATAATGTTGTTTTGCATGATTCTAATTCTTCTGAATTGCATGATTCTGATTCTTCTGAGCATGATACTACCACCACTTCGAGTGAGGTGGAGCATTCTCATGTGCATTCAAATGACAATGAATCGCATGATGAGAGTGCGGATGCTAGTGAGAATGATTTGCATGATTATCAACTTGCTAGAGATAGAAGTAGGAGAGTAATTAGGAGAACTGCTGATAGTATGCCTGATTATGCTTTCCATATGTGTGATACTTCTATGTTTGCTTTCTCTGTGTTTGAGACCCTTGAGCTTAACGAACCTAGAACCTATAGAGAGGCCCTTAAGTCTAATGAGTCCGCTAAATGGCTTTGCGCCATGGAAAGTGAGATGGAGTCACTTAGAGCGAATAAGACTTGGACGTTAGTTCCTAGACCGCCCAATAGTTCCGTTGTTGCCTGTAAGTGGCTATTTAAGGTTAAGGAAGAGCCTGACGACATTAGATATAAGGCTAGGTTAGTAGCTAAGGGATTTACTCAAAAGGAAGGTGTTGATTATGCTGAAATCTTTGCTCCTGTAGTTAAATTTACTACGATTAGAATGATGCTTGCTCTTGTTGCTCATAATGATTGGGAAATGAAGCAAATGGACGTCACCACTGCATTCTTGCATGGTGATTTAGATAAGAAAATCTATATGTCGCAGCCTGAGGGCTTTGTGGATCCCATGAAGAGTGATCATGTGTGTTTGCTTAGGAAGGCCTTGTACGGCCTGAAGCAGTCCCCGAGGCAGTGGAATATCAAATTTGACCAGTGCATGTCATCTTTGAAATTTCACAAGTCTGAATGCGACCATTGCCTATACTTTAAAAATACTTCTTCTGTGCCTGTATTTTTATTGCTATATGTGGATGATATGCTTATTGTGAGTCCTTCGGGTGACGCCATTAAATGTGTGCAAAAGCGTCTCAGTGAGAACTTTGCTATGAAAGACCTAGGTGATGCCAAAAGGATCCTAGGCATTAACATTGTTAGGGATAGGAGTAAGTGTGTGTTAGTTCTCAATCAGATTTCATACATTGAAAAGATTTTGAGTAAATATAACATGCATTCTGCTACTCCCGTTTCTATCCCGATGGCGTCTCACTTTGTGTTAAGTAAGGATCAGTCTCCCAAGACTGCTCCTGAAATTGCTAAAATGAAATCTGTGCCTTATTCCAATGCTATTGGGTCCGTGATGTATCTCATGGTGAGTACTAGACCCGACATTGCCTATGCTGTTAGTTGCTTGAGTAGGTATATGTCTAATCCTGGTTTAGATCATTGGAATGCTCTTAAGTGGTTGCTTAGGTATTTGAAATCTACTGTTAATCATGGGTTGGTTTTCACTAGGTGTTCTGAGGGGGTTAAGTTGAGTGGGTATGTGGATTCTAATTTTGCTAATGATAGAGACAATAGGAAATCCACTACCTCTTATGTGTTTACCCTTTGCGGGTCTTGCATTAGTTGGAAGTCTCAACTTCAACCCATAGTTGCCCTATCCACCACTGAGTCGGAGTATGTGGCCGCTACCGAAGCGTTTAAGGAAGCCATTTGGCTTAAACGTCTCCTAACGGAGATTGGTAGTCTTAAGCAGGATATTTGTGTGTTTTCTGATAGTCAATCTGCTATTCAATTGTGTAAAAACCCTGTTTTTCATGATAGAACTAAGCACATTGATGTTAGATTTCATTTTATACGTGATATTGTGAGTGCAGGTCATATCAAGTTGATTAAAATTCCATCGGAATTTAATCCTGCTGACATGGGGACTAAATGTCTCTCTGTCGAAAAGTTGCTGTCGTGCAAACGCACGTTAAACATTGATTGCGGATAAGTTGCCTGGTGATCTTACCCCTTTTGCCTGAATATGTCTTTGTGATTATTCGGGCAATCCAGCGATGATGAGTCTCTTGTATGTTTTAGAGTTTTGACTCTACACTACTAAGGTCCAATAAGGTGGAGATTATGTTGGTATTGGCCCTCTATTCCTATAAGCCCAAAGTCCAAATTAGAGGAGGTTCCCGGCCCATGATTTATTATACCCGTTTGAGCTTTTCTTTCCTTCCACTCGATGAATCTTTCTACTGCGGCTTCTGGTTCACGAAATATCTCCTTTCCTTGTGTGCATCTGCAATCTCTTTGATATGGTAAGTTTTACCATCCTTGTTTCGATGCTTGACCTATTTAAAGCCCCCCTCTCTGTCGATTGAAGGGCGGCTGGCCGAACCATTATTCTCCTTCTACGTACCTTCTCTCCTCTGTGGGGTTCGCCGGATTGTTGGCCGGAATAGTTAGTAGGTTGTTGCCCATAACCTCCATCTTTAGACTTTAGTGGTATTTATCATCCTTTGTGGATGAAATTGGAGACCTGAGCTGGAAGAGAAGCCTTCTAACAATAAGTGTGTCGTGTTTGTACTGAAGTGTACTCATAAATTATAACTCACCTCATGGTAATCTTGAGAGAATTTAAGAATGAAAAACTAAAAAGGAAAGTGATATTTATGTGATTTTATACATGTGATACAAATGAATATTCGAACCCAGCTTTATATGAGTCTCGTCAAGGGAAATGGAATTTATAACTAGTTAACTACAATCATGACCTAATAGGATATCTACATGCGTCTTCAGCCTATAACTCTGTGCACCCCGTGCGCGCACTTTGTGATATATGAGATACATGTCGAATCCCTGATGATGTGAAGTGAGCTGAGCTGAGTAGAGGCATACGTATGAGGAAGTTGACACATACATGATATATAAGTCTACATTCGACTCAAACAGTCGAAATCGAGGGTAGGTAAAATTTGGGCCAGGTACCATGCTATACATGTCTATCGTCACGTCCCAAAGTCCTCTACAACTTATTTGAGGCTATGGGCCATGAGGTCAGACTCATATAATCATCAATGACCATTAACAGACGACCATTATATTCAGTGATATCATGAGGGCAGTGTTTATATTGGGCTGACGAGTACAAAAACTGTTTAATAAAATACATAGATTTAGTTTTTACTGTAAATTTTAAATAAAATTGAAATTTGTGATGCACCGAGACCTAGGATGACCCCCTAACTGCGCCCTAGTATTTAATCTTTGATATGTGCATATTTCATATAAAGAAAATATAAATAAATATGCATAGGTTATGATGCGAAATGGGTAAAGGAAAAGATTTGTATGACTAACTTCCGGTCAAACTTTATTACTAAGCAATAATTTGTTTGTATGGTTTGCTTAGTTTCACTAGTCCACAATGTAAGGTAAATATTTTTGTACCTGAGATGAAAAAGAGGTGAACTTTTTTAAAATAAGAGCAAATATAATGTAAAGTTTAAAATATAAGTAATCCGGAATATATATTTTCCCCGTAAATAGGAGTAAATTACTGGTATCTTGATTGATATGTTGTAGCCATATTCCAACATTATCAAAAATTAATATGATGGTATTAATATCATAATTATTCCAAACGTGTTAGTAATAACTCATGTTTTTTTAGTAATAACTCATGTTATAGCAAAATAACATAATATTTTTGTTTTAAAATATCATACTTCCTCAGTTGTTTTTTAATTCTCTATTATTAAAAATACCTTTAAAATCATATTATGAAAAATTGTAATGAGACAAATTCAACAATAATATTCAAAAAAAAATCTCATATATCAATAAATAAAATGTAGTCAAAATAGAGCATGTTAATAGTATAAAATTATCAATGTTGTGGCTAAAAAGAAACAGAGGATAATATTATTTTTACTTTTGATGCAATTTGCATGAAAAAGTGTCAAAATGTCTAATTGATAAACAATATCAAACAACTTTAATTGATTATATACTTGTAGATCGTTAGACTAAAAAGTGATGGTACAAGCTTCCATGGTGAATGAAATGATAACAATACATTATACATAAACTAGTTATCTAGATTTAAGTTTATCAAATAAGAATAAAGAGGAAATGGTTCAATAAAAGTTAAAGGGAAAAATGATTGCAATATCTCAATTATTGATGGTTTATTTTTCGTAATTTCAATCATCATTTACTTTTGTATGACATCTACTATGAGGTCTGTCTACCATCATATTCTTTTATCTATTGTAGTTGTATATGCCAAATAATATTTAAAGAAAATACAGTTTACTTCTGAAATAATTTTGACTAGTTTTTGACTCCATTAGTCTCAATTATCAACTATCCCCAACACAAGGAACTTGCTTGTATGATATTTTCAAAAACTTAAATGTATCTTCTTAAAAAAATCTAAAAATAACCCAAAAGATTAGAATAGATAAAAATAATTAATGTATTTATGTATTAAAATTGGTAATCCCTTTAGCATACTGATCATGGTCCATATAAAATTCCTTTAGAAATTTTAGGACTATTTATCAATATATTATTGTATATAGTAAAATTGTGTTATAAAATGCAATTGTGGCACTCTTTTATTGGCTTCTAACAACAACGGTTAACATTACACCTACAATTAGCATTACATCCAGGGCCGTCTATTGGGCTGTGCAAGTAGTGCTTCTGCACTGGGCCTACAAATAATTAAGGCCCACATTTAAAAAAAAACAGTAGTATATATATGAATATTTAGTAGAAATTCAAGAGCCCAGCTAAAAAATAAGTAGTAGTAGTAGTAGTAATAAAGAAAGAACTCAACACTTTTTACCTATGCGGATCAAGCAACTAAGCACTGTGATTTTCTCATTTCTTCGATTCTTTGAATCTTTGATTTGATTTTTGATTTTAGTTTTTTGCCTAAATTCGAATTTTAGTCATTATTTCTTTTTATTAGCCAAGTCATCACTAGTTCTTGAAACAGTACTCCGTATTTGTTTTAAACACTACTCCGTATTTGATTCTTTGATTTCAGTATAATTCTTCGATTCTTTGATTCTTTTTATTTAAACACTACTCCGTATTTGATTCTTTGATTTCCTACTTGCCTTGTTGTTATTGGTCTATTAATTGTAGTAATTTATTACTTATTAAGTAATTGAATTGAGAATAAGCGTGTTTAACAATAATTCAAGTAAGATTTAAGAAATTGGGATAAGTATGTTATTAAGTAAATACAAAGTAGTAAATTTAGGTTTATAAATTATAATTGTTTTATGATTTCACCGAAAATGTAAATTGAATTTTAACAAAATTTCTTAAACACGTACAAGATTAGGAGAAAATTTCGATAATTGGTACATAGTACTTCGTATTTGATATAATTATGTTCCCAAAAAAATATCCATCCGGTCATGGAAAAAAGGTCCAATTTTTTTTGTTGCACGGGGTCCCGTTTCTCAGGGACGGCCCTGATTACATCTACAAATTGAAATGAATTTTGTAAATGATGAAAATTCTTATGTATAACAAATAATTCATACTATTATTTTGCAACATTTAAAACTTCATAACACATACTACCTCCGTCCCGAAAAGGTTCGCCAAATTGACTTTTCTTGGTCAATGAAAACGAACTTTGAACAATGATTTCAGTTATCATATTTGTATATAATTTATAAAGTTTATACTTTTATGAAAATATTTTGAATAAGGAACATTTTGATATAATTTTCATATTCTAAATAATTTCGTACCAACAAATATCATAGGTCAAAGTTGATTGTCATTGACCAAGAAAAGTCAATTTAGCAAACCTTTCGGGACGTAGGGAGTACATAAAATGTTTACTGATTGTGCCTATTGGTTGGACTTATCATCAAATTATATTTTTAATTACCAATATTTTCTTTTAACTGCGTCATTGATTTCATCTCTCTATATTTCTATACAAACTTCAAACACTAAGTTTTACTTTCTTATTCTATCTATCACTTAAAACTTGCAAAGTTTAGATGGATAGATGGAGTGCAATCAGTCCAGGTGTAGGAATTCTCAATAGGAAGAATCAAAGTGTAAAAAGATACATGCTAATACATACATAGTACGAAGTATATAATAAAAATTTGGAGTAATTATACCTAATAGAAAAAATGGTAGCCAATTGCCCTCTTTGTGTGCGCCATTGAGTGCAATACGCTTTAAGCAAGTGGATATTTCTTACATTGTTATGAAATAGAGTAGGAATTTTCATAACCTTGTAATGAATCATGGGCTAGGTTCACTTCAATATTCCCTTAAGTACATAAAAGAAGCTATTTTCTAGATAATGTAAATGATCCGCATGATGTTATTATGTTAGCATGTTACTTTGTTCTTGCTTCTCACTACTCTTTGACTTTTGGCATAGTTTTGAGAAGGGTGAGTTTTTATGGTATCAATGATCCATTTAAAAGATGGGCTGAGAGATATATGACGCTTCTACCTGCCTAATAGAAGAATGGTTGAGTTTTATGAATAAAAACAACCAAACATTTTGATAATTTTAGACTGACAGAGCTAGTAATGAAAGTGAATCTTACCAATCCAAATTTTATTTAGTTATATTTTCGTAATTTGATATCATTGTTCCAAGTCATTATTTTGTTAATTTAAATTATTCAATTACAATATTCTAATTCATTCATATGGACAAGGTAAATATGGTTCATATAATGGAAATTTAAAAAAAAACATCTTGAAGAAATAAAATACTCCACATGAGTACATGTAGATATGGATAGAGGATGTAGTAATAATAAAAAACTAAAAATTGTGCACAAAATTATAAACTTCACCTTCTTGTCTGGGTACACAAATAACTCCTTTAAAAAATTTAGTCATTGTCGGTATACACAAGTGAATGTATAAAAGGTATACATTTTTTGTGTTCAACCATAATGGTTCAGTAATAAATGGGAGATTTGCCATTTACGCCTAGAAACATTCCGCTAATTTTCATTATTAGTCCCGTAATATTAGTCACTTGCAAATTTGGTCCTGTAACTAATATTTTTTTGCGATTTAAGGACTTCCCTACGAGAAATATAATTTTGGCAAAGTGTGTTTTTCAATTAAAAAATCTTATAGTTACAAATATTTATTAGGTACATAACCAAATTTACAAGTATGTAAAATTATAAAACTAATAACAATAATAACCGAAGGTTTCGTGACCAAAATTGCAAATTCCCCCAATATTTGTAATAGAGCCGCTCGACCTGGACTGGTTATTTAAACATAGTTCAAACTTGAATGAGAAGTGGTTAATTACCCGCCCTCATTCTTCGTTTCATCATCCGCGCTGTCCAAGCCGACTAGTTAGTTCTCTGACTCTGTCCATTACCAGTTGCTATTCCTTCCTATTCTCACGCCCACCATTTATACTTTTTAACCCTATTCTTATATTTTACGGAGTATTTTATGATTATTAAGGAGAAAGAAGAAGAAAAAAGAAAAATTTGCAGCTCATTGCTGCATTTCTATCTATATATCATCCGTCTCTGATCTGATTCAAAAAGCTAAGCAATAATTAATCAGCAAATCTGCAAAAATGGCGTTCGATAAGGAAAGGGACACCCATGTTTACATGGCCAAGCTTTCCGAACAAGCAGAACGTTATGAAGGTTCGATCGTATTTCCTTTTAACATTATTATATTTCCTCATACAGATAAAAATTGAAATTCGGCCAGCCAGATGATCTGATAATGTATTTGATCCAGAAATGGTGGAGTACATGAAGAATGTAGCGAAACTGGATGTGGAGCTAACGGTGGAGGAGAGGAATTTGCTGTCTGTGGGTTATAAGAATGTAATCGGAGCGAGGAGAGCTTCGTGGAGGATCATGTCTTCCATAGAGCAAAAAGAAGAGTCGAAGAGCAACGAAAGCAATGTGAAGCTGATCAAGGGTTACCGCGAGAAGGTAGAGGATGAACTGTCCAAGATCTGCCACCAGATTCTCGAAATCCTTGACCAGCACTTGATCCCGTCTTCCAAAACCGGAGAGGCCACTGTCTTCTATTACAAGATGTATGGCTTTCGTACCCTATCCTTTAATCATTTACATTGATTGATATAAATCTGAAGTTATATATTAACATCTTTAGTCTTAGTCATTCTTTTCCTGTTTTTCTTTTCTCTTTTAACAAACATATAGACATAAGACATTGACACATTGTCCTTTGTTACAAAGATGTTGTGACGTTAATCCTTTTCATACATGTCAAATACTCTCTATGTTCGAAAAACAAGCTGCCATTTTCTTATTTTGGCATTTCAAATTAAATTTCTCATTAACACTACTTTTCCTTGTGAACAAGTAGCTTGTAAAGTTTTATGAAGTCCTCTCAATACTTCCAGGAATGTGGAGAAGATGCCTCAAAAGTTGCTTCTCAAAAAGCTAGTGTAGTAAATTAGTATGGTAGTAAAGAATAGGTTAGGGAAATAATAGGAGTTCCTCAACTCTGACTTAGTATAGTGGCTAAAAATGGAACTGAACACAAATGTGTACATCTTAATAGGTTGACCTGGTATGAAACCTTAAATCTTAATATACGAAGTAACATTTATACATTTGAAATCTTAAATCTTTTTCTGTTTCCTATATATAGTCATTGTCTTCTATTACAAGGTGAATAGAATCATGCTAAACATCTCACATCAATTAAATGTAAATATTTGGCAGGAAAGGTGACTACTTCAGGTATTTGGCAGAGTTTAAAAGTGACCAAGAAAAGAAAGAGGCTGCTGATCAATCACTCAAGGGCTATGAGGCATTGTTATTATTTTTCTTTAGTTATATATAGGATCATATATATAATAGGTAATTCTAATGTACTATAATGATATATGATCATATTGGGTCATTCTTATTGCAGGCAGCTTCAAGCATTGCTAGTGCAGAATTAGCTTCCACTCATCCAATCCGTCTTGGACTTGCTCTCAACTTCTCAGTTTTCTACTATGAGATTATGAACTCTCCCGAAAGGTTAATTGCATTTTTATTGATCATTGTCATTCTTCAGATCAGGCTTTAATATGTATGTGTGTATGCATGCATGCGTGCTTCAGCAAGCAATATATTCTTTTTATATAAACAACATGGCATGATGCGTGTAGGGCATGTCACTTGGCTAAGCAGGCGTTTGATGAAGCAATTGCAGAATTGGACACTTTGAATGAGGAGTCGTACAAGGACAGCACCTTAATTATGCAGCTCCTGAGAGACAACCTCACCCTCTGGACTTCTGATATGCCTGAGGATGGAGGTAAATATATACCATCGCCGATTCGCCGTCCCTATTTAATGATCTTGTTCAATCAACTGAACTCTTTTTAATGTATCCTTCAAAGAAAGACTGAACTTTATTATCAGTCAAAGTGAAACATTTTAGGGGTAATTTGAGTTTGCACCTCATATTATTGTCTAAATTGGACTTTGCACCCCGTTTTCAAAACTCTTTGTTTTTGCACCCCAACCCCATATGAAAAGACAAAAATGCCCCTCCATTAACAATTTTGTTGACCTTCAACATATTCCTGATTGAGGGCATTTTGTCTTTTCATATGGGGTTGGGGTGCAAAAACAAAGAGTTTTAAAAACGGGGTGCAAAGTCCAATTTAGATAATAATATGAGGTGCAAACTCAAATTACCCCAACATTTTAACCGATATAGAAACACCATGAAAAGAGGGAATATAATTTAGGGACAACAGCAGAAAAAGACTTGGTCCACTTTAAAGACTGTTAGGAATGGCTTTATCTGTAGTAGTAAGTTAGTAACTTATATGCAGGTTGATTAATAATGTAAGGATGAGTTTTTCTGTGCAACTTTTAACTACATACGGTTTTTAGGTATAGTAATTTGCAAAAGTAGTTGAAAGCAACTTTATGTATTGTGTACAGGAGAAGAGAGCTCCAAAGCTGAAGACACGAAAGTGGATGAAGAAGCAATAAAGGGTCCACAACCAGAACTAGAAGTGAGTTTTTATTGTCATTAAATAATTATTATTCCGTAATTAACAATGTATTTGAATAATTCTATTATTATTATGTTTGAATCTTCAAGTAAGACTAATGTGCTCTCTCTGTCTTTTACATTCGCAGGGCCGTTAATGGCAGAATCTAGGATTATGCAGAACAACATTCTGACTATGCAAACAGTTGCTTCATTTTCTATTTTTTATTTTCCATGTCCTAATTTGTTACTAATATTCCAGTAATTCCAATCATTTTCAATTTTCTATTTACCACAAGAACAAAAAGCTGCATCATCTAAATTTATGGTCCTCTTTCATATCATAAATATTTATAAATGTATACATCCAAGAAAGTAAAGAAACGCCCTGCTTTGATCTTAATTTGTTTTTATACATAAATAAAGAGCTAAAAAACTAACTACAATCAGGAATAAGCCAAAAGGGAGGTGGTGTAAATTTCTGCAGATCAACATCAAGAAAATGCTCGAAAGTATTATCCTTCAAACAGAAAACTCCCATATCATGGCCTCCATACGAGTAATCCTCATCGACCCGGTCCCAATAATCATCTGTGAAGTAAATAGAGTCAGGTTTGCAGTTCGGATGATCCGACCCGAGCAGAGAAACCGAATGGTTGCCTCCGAGAAACAACACACGACCGTTCAAGGTTTTCACTGGCTCCCATGTTTCTGTCCACATGTCCAGCCTATAAACACGGAAGCCCATTGTTCTATAAGGACATATCATCATATCCCCATCTTCATACATAGCTTCTTCATATACAACTTTACCTTCCTCAGTAACAAACTCTCCAATGTGCCTAACCACAAAGAACACCTCTCCAGATTTGCAAGGGATCAAGTACCACTTCCTTGCGAAAAGATCTTCTGGGAATTCTTCCCTGTCATGAAACAACCCTCTGGGAAGTGGCGGACGGATGACTCCCTTTTTCTGTAAAGCAGAAGAATCCCATCTTTCAATTGATGTTCTTTGCCCCAAAGCATACATCAAACCATTCAAACAGGTGATGTCATAGTAGGGCCCACATTCGCCTCCTAAGTTCCTCCAATCCTTGTCCCCATTCCTGCAATAAGCCACTTTATCATCTTCTCCATACAAAACAAAGACCACGAAATCCTTGTTTGTACTAGGATTTGCGGATAGGACAGCTTTCTTGATGGAAAGAAGGGGTCTTTTGTCTTCCATGGGAGTGAAAACTCTTGGAGCAGAAGAACCTTTGTATTCTACGACCAGATGTTGTTCTTGGCCGGAGAAAGAATGAGTCTTGATGGAGGTGATGTGGGGAAAAGTGGTTTTCTTTGGGAGTTGGATTTGGGTTTGATCGAAGGGGTTTAGAAGAAAGGGTTCTGAAGTTTCATCCAAGAGGATGAGCCATCCATAGGACGAACCTATGGGAATGGTTTTCTTCAAGTTCTGGCGGACTACATTGTTATGTATGAATGAGGTTGTCTCCTCTAATGGAAGCAATAGAACTGGAGAAGAACACAGCATTGATGCCATATTGTTATGATCTATTGATGGATGGAATGGGAAGAAGTTGTACGGGCTCGAATGTTGTATTTGTTAGGGACGGAGGACTATACTCCGTATATAAGGTTAAGGAAATAGTATTCCTCATCGAATTCGATTAGGATAGAGATAAGTCGTGGGGCTAGTAGGTTTCCTAATATTGCAAGAGCTTTTTCTTGCAAGCAAAGGAATCGGGGAAAAGGTATAGATACGGAATGCATCTCTAACTCTATGTTTCCTAATCATGTAAGGGCTTTTATTTTTATTTTTTTTGAACGGAACTGGCTTAACGAATCAAACCAAAACAGGTTATAAAGTGACAACAAGTCTCCTGTCTACCGTCTGCCCAAGGAACAGACTTTGAATTAATCACCTCCGTAGAAGCTATATAATTCGCTGATCCCGCTTTGGGCTTATCTGAGCCTATGACTTGCAGACACGACTCCTCATCCCCTGTCTTAGTTTTACAAGTTCTTTTGCTGGAAAAACACATCACAACTGAAACAAAAAAACATCCAAAACGTGGGAAATAAATAAAGCAAAACAATAAGAGTAAATAAGTTTTTTAACTAAAAGAGCATGCCAACATCATGTAAGGGCTTTTATTAATAGTCCGTAATATTTAAATAATCGGTAATCCGTATTACATAAAATTTACTCCGTATACATCTACAAAACGCATTGATTAAAAAATTACTCTATGGAGTAAAACATTTTGGCATTACTAGATTCTAATCATTTTTTAGCCGAAAAAAAGATTCTAAAGACATCCGAATTTTCACAACTTAGCGGGGATTACTTCTATTTCGAATCAAAATGTCAAGTTCGTATTTTGAAATTTTGAAATTTTTTACTCATATTTTGGTAAGTTTTACTATAACTTAATATAAAATCGGAACACATACTCATGGATTATGGTCCAAACATATGATTAATGGAGAGATTGAGTTCTAAGAAATGGAGAAGATGAATAGTAGTCTTGTGTATGAGTAAGAAATTAGGGTTTACAAGCTCCCAAGGGGAGTATATATAAAAAAGTCCGGGTCTGGGTCTCTAATATGGACCCAACAGACCCGATTACATAAAAGGATTGATAATATTAAAAACTAATCTAGAACACCCAAATAATAATAATGTGTGGGGGTCTCTGTACGGGCCCAATAGTTATGAGACCGGGGGTCCGAGCCCATATACTCTATCATGTACTATAAATAAAATTTCATAAAATAAAGTGATGTTCTTTGTAGGGTAGTAAAATTGAAAACTCAAGTAATTTGTATGACAACATTTTTAACCATCTACCACTAAACAGTTAGATATATCTACCATCTCGTCAGTCCATCTATGACTCCACACTATCAAACGTAATTGTGTTTTAATCTTTAAATATAAGATTATTAGCTTATTGTATCTCAAACTATCACCAAATTTATATATATATATATATATATATATATATATATATATATATATATATATATATATATATATATATATTGAAATCATTCTTTAGTTTGTTACTCAATAGAACTTTTATAGTATGATTTATAAATATGTCAAATTTGGTTAATTAAAATAATTCTATAATGAGTGAAGTGTTTATTCACTTTTGGATTATACTCTTCATTTAAAGTTTATTGTTGCATTGTCAAAGCTAATAACTTTAAGTATGGTTATTAATACTATCTTAACCATGAAAAATGAAATCTTACAAGAAAGGTATGTTTCTGTTTCAATCAAGGGCGAATACATATAGGTGATACTACTTTGATAGGGGCAGCTGCCTTCCAATAAAGGTCCAATAGTGCACATTACCCACATGACCAATTGGGAAAAACTCTAGCCCCACACATATGCTCCCAATTAGAAGAAAAATTATCCCAAAATGGGTACAGAACATAGCGGCTTAGCCAATTTTAAAGTATAGAATTTCAGATTACATTATAAGCTATTAGGACAATCATCATCATGACCCCAATCTCCCAAAGGCTGCCACCTACGGTGGAGTAAGAGTGATCGGATTTACACAACCTTATCCCTATACTAAATCACAGAAAGACTGTTTCCATATGACATGTGGTGAAAATCGTGTCAAAATTTGCATGGATTAACTTTTGCTTCATAACAAAGAAACCCACACAGTTTAGTCAGTCATTTTTCTTTATTCCATCATAGACTATTAGGCCAACACAAAAGATAAAATAGACATGAGCTATTAAATATTTTAAATCCCTAGACAAAAATAGATGAGTTAGGAGAGGTGAGAACCCCCAAAAATATGATTTGTAATGTATTTTAAAACCCAACAATATTTATTTTGTTTTAATGTACTCTTTATTACTCTGTACCAATACATTGTTGTTGATGTTAAGTTCTCGCACTCCGAACCCAACATAGTCCTTCAATTTTTGTCAGATCTTTTAGAGGAATGCATATTTGATTGTTATTCTAGAGAGATGAGAGCAATGAAGCAAACAAAAAATAGGTAAAGCGTATATGGTTCTCATTCAATAAATATGGTACACGTACAACACTCCTTTACCGAGTCCGGGCTTCTAACTTTTAGTCTATGTTTGGAAATTAGAGAGAGTAGAGAGAGAGTCTAAACTATTGAATTCAAGTTTATCGGTCAAAATCGTAAAATTCAAATACTACATGGAAATAAATGTGATTATTTATACTACAAGGTGGTAGGTGTTAGAGGCGACGTGGCATGCCCTGATTGGCTAGCCCCTAACCGTAAAATTCAATGTATCTTGTGCATTAAATGTGCTTCCCATCAGTTCTTGATTTCCCGCCAATCTCTTGATAGAGCAGTTCCTACTATGAGAAAGGTTGCAAGTGCTTTATCCTGTTCAGGAAGATGGTGTCCCGGGTGAGTAATTAATGGGCCTAGGTCGAAGGCATTCCAACTGGGCCAGGTCGTGCCCCAGGCATAATTATCGGCCTTCTTATGTTGGATTGCTGTGGCAGTATTGGGCCAGTTCGGCGTTGGGCCTTGGGCCTAATACCCCAATAATTGATTTTCTAAATCTGCCACGGGTTGGAATGCAACAAAGCTGTTTAGTGTATTCATGGAATTAATGTTTTCTTCTCTGGTTGTAGAATTATTCGTTGGGTTTAAGATATTCCAACCCGGCGCTAAACATAATTTAAAACATAAGCAAATAAGTTAAAAACACTCAAGAATTCAAAACTGGCTTGAATTTAGCATCTACCAGGGTAGTGTTGATTTTTTTAATCCCAAATCAGCTAAATACATTATATAAATCACCATATAAAATCATACTGGTCTTATGAGCTTAACATTTAGCACCAAGCTCATGGTATCTGCTAGAGACCCATTTGAATTGACTCGTTTAAACATCATCATGTTCCCCGGTCCCATTTGGACTAAGAGGCTATACTGCTATAGAAGTGTCAAGTGTGTCTCAATGAGTTAACTTCAAAATTATAAATATCATAAGTTACTCCTAGTTTGTCTTAAACCTCTTAGGTTGTAACTTTAAATCGTAATATTTGGTCTTCCTACTTATCATAATATTCATCATCCTATAATAAAGGATATCCATTAATATGGACAAGGTCTTCACAAGGGGCAGGGGCTTACTTAATCGATACACCCCTAATTGGCAGGTTCCAAAATCGAACCGAAAACGAGAGCAATTGCATGTAATTACATTTTAGGAACTAATAATCGCAAGGAGTCCAAACTCCAAACTAGCTTCAATTCTTCTAAAACATGGATTGGCTAGACCTATTGGGTCTCCAGTTTTTCTTTTTGCTTAGTAAAGCCCCTAACTGAAGTAAAAATGTAAGGTCAGTAGGTCACCCTACTACTCTACTAGCATCCACAAGACCACAATTTCTGGTGCATCCAGTATCTAGGTGCAAATTCACTACACCTAAAGGGAATAAAAGCAGAGCATATGTGAAAGCTATAGATTTCAACGCTAAAAAAGCATTATCGAAGTAATTGAACAACAGTCACTAAAAAAATGGTTGTATGTTAACAAGACATTATATGGAGCATTGGTTTAGGAGATTTCTTGCCTTTAGGGAATGGCTGAGTTAAGGTTTTGTGACTTTTGTCAAAGATGCGTTACAAACTAAAAGGCAAGTTTTATATGTTAAATATTTTTATTTATTATTCTGCGGAGTATTACGTAGGAAACTGAATTGCTGTGAATACAATTGACCTTTTCTTAAATTGGCGAAAAACTGATCCTAAACATGAAACTATACAACGCCCATTTTTCAGTCCGAGTTAAGGGTAGCAAGTAGCAACTTCATTGAATCCGGAATTTGACTCTTCCCACCAAAGCAGTAATGAACAGATGCCAGCAGCAACTTTTCCGGTCATCTCATTGGCATCATCTGCTCCAGATTGCATGCATCAAGTAGAAACGATTACTGCCCAACATTGGTGAACACATGAACCCTTTGCTCGAAGTCTCAAACCGGCTATCTGCTATCACATTATAACAGCAACAAAAGATCCAAAAACAATCATAAATTGCAGAGCTCATCAAAGAGAAAAATAAATTTTAAAAAGTGCACTAGGGAACTTAAATAAGGAATCAATTAGGCTTTGTTTGCAACCACTTGTGCTTAAATAAAAGCACTTTTTGATAAAAAGTGATTAGTGGTAAAAGTTAATAGTGTTTGGTAAAATAAGCGCTTTTTGTGTAATAGAAAAGGTAAAAAGTAGATTCTACACGGAAGCCGAGAAAGTAAAAGGTGGTAGTGTTTGATAAAATAAGTGATTTTTTCTTTAAAAAAAAGCCAAAATCACTTTTCTTAAGTGGTGCAAACAAAGCCTTATACAAACAGGATACGAACGCATGATCATAATATGTCAATATCTCATCTACTAGATGATTTTTGCATGTAGGGATAATTAGAGGCGAATCAAGTCAATCAACTGGAGCTGGAGCTGGAGCTCTCACAATAATACAAATTGTTTCTAAAACCTTTTGTTCTTTCAAAAAAAATGTGTTAAAACAATGATAAATTAATAGAACATTATTAAATAATATACAGAAAGAAAAGAGTATGGAAGACACTCAACTAAACATAATTATCATTTCTGAGCTATAAGTCACTTATGGATTTAGCATGGTGACTAAAATTCAGCATTCCCTTGGAAGCAAAAATGCCCGAGACTATACTGTCATTTTCATACATCCTCTTCTAACCACTGTAACGAAGCTCAAACAGCAAGTTCCGACGTGTCTCCGCACCCATTTGGATTCCGAATTGTTTGGCAAGTGATCCCACCTTGTCATCGGCTTCGTAGTCCATCTCTCTGGTGCATCGCCTTCTGATCTTTTTTAGCAATTCCCTTGTTGGAATATACTCCGCCTGCACCTGCACATGAAGAATATCAAAGATATGACTTCCCATGTTTTGATTATATCTGTCTAATTTTTCAGGAACAATGTAATCACCATTTCATCAACAACAGATAAAGCGGCCTTAAGATCTCGCTTGATGAGATGAGCGTCAACAAGTAGAGAATATGTTGTTGCATTCGGCTTCACTCCTAATCCCATTAAGTGTGCATACACCTTTGTTGCTTCATCACTCTGCCATATTATATACATTCATGAAACAAGTAAGATGTTTTTTATGCCAAAAGAGTAAAAATTGATTTGTAGAGTGGTGGAAAATCTTTGTTCAAACCCTGATCTCTAAGATTCATCTCCCACTTGCTGAGTTGACTTAAGAAGTTGGCCAGGATAAACCGACGACTTTGACCAAGTCACTCATATTTTATGGATTTTTCTTTAAATACCCAACCAAGGGCCGCCACATCTTGGTTAATGAAAAAGGTGGGACTGTTTAAAGAATACTGGGATTATTATAATCAACTTCAAGAAAATAATGGTGTTGTCGTACAAATGTTTCTATGAACTCTGAACCAAGATAAGAAAATTTGCGACCATCTTGAGAGTTCCAATTTCAACAAGTGATGTGAACAAATAAATATTTCAATGTAGACTCCAATGTCGCCATCTCATTTTTTTAATGTCTACTACAATGAGGATGATTTTTGTCAATAAATTATAACTATTGACACTTACATATTAAATAAAATTCGTGATTTGCTTTATTATATACTCGTATATTATAAATATATAATCAGAAAAGGTTTATTTATATTATCCTAAAAAATTATTTCTTTTTCTTTACACTTAAATATGAATTTATACTATTCATCAAAATCTATTCCCCTTCATACTAATTAACCATGTGCACCTGCAGGATGAACTGCTAGTTTCCTTAAAATCAAACACAATACAATTGAAAAGCTTGATGTCCTATGAGCCTGGGTGGTGGAAAAAACTGCAAGTGAAGCAAAGACCATTAAGCACTGTCACATGCTATTTTCTGCCTAATCCTACAAGCAAAATGACCTGATATTGAAGCCAGTCAGTAACTACACCTGTCAGGCTATCACGTAGAATGTATGTGTTCAATTTAGTAATTACCTTCCCAAGCTTACCAAAAGCATGTATCAGAGCGTTGTACGAATGGATATTAGGTGTCAACCCAAATGAGGAATCAATTGCCGTAAAAGTCTGATAAGCACGGTCAATATCCCATATATTGGCACACCCCAAAATGATGCAATTTAAAGCAGAAACAGACTTATAGGGTACTTCAGCACGGCTAAGGTTCTCCAGTTGATAGTAAACCTGAGGAAACGTGTTGGACACAAATAAGGAAAAAAACATAAGATAATAGGACACACCAAGGGTATGTATGTAACAAGGAGAATACTTGGGGATGAAAATAGGAATCCAGCCGTAGAGAAAAACTAGAGGGAAATAAAATGTAGAGTGAAATAAAAAGATAGGCTCCAACAAAATGAAATTATTTTAGAAGCTTGCTTGTTAGCTTGTACACTCATCTTATTTAATTATGTCTATTATATTAAACTTCTGCAATAATTATTTCAACATCTGAGCTCGAGGAAAAGAACTTTACCCTTCAACTCATCCTATGTTATCTTCATCATCAAGTACTCCCTGAGTACTAGCAGAGAACTCGCTACTCGGGGTAAGGACTTGCCGATTAGTACTCCAAGTCACACTGTTCCATTTTTTCGAGTAACTCACATAGTACTCGGCGATTTTCATTACTCAGTAACAAGGTTGACTCTCCGAAATTGACTTTTTGGGGTTAAATCTGAACAGTTTAAACTAATTTGGGATACAGGAATACTATGGAAGTTATGAATAATGAATAGGTATTTTAAAAGTTGGAAATATAAGATTACACAGTCAGTTTAAGTTCGGTGACATGGTGGATGAAGAAGAAAATGACGACCTTAAACCCAGTAAAGATTAGTGACGTCTTTAGAACAAAGTTCAGAATTACATATTATTAGGTGATTAATTTTCTTGGATGTTAGAATGTTTATGATTGTTTGGATTTGTTGCTACTTATATATGAGGATTATTATTATTTTATTCATATTTAAGAATTTTAAGACTAACATATTACTAGAGCTTTGGGGCATTTATATTTTAAAGTTTATAATTAATACAGGACCCTGTAATCACCGAGTAATTGGTCCTTATCGTTACTCGGCCTTCGACCGAGTTACCACCCAATAGCGATTATGTTACTTAGAACTCATCACACATTAACTGGTTGGAGAGACCAGAGAACATACAGTGTCTAAAGTTGCAAATCCATTCGTGCAGCAAGCAAGAACAAGCGGCTTCAAAGAGGTGAAAGGTGAAAACAGTTCTACTTTGTCGGCATTAGTGGAATTTTCATAAGCTTTCTCAAACTCAAGAAGTGAGGCAAAAGCATTCTGCAACTGACCCATCAAAGCATGGGCATTAATCTTAGCGATGTAAGCTTCAGGGTTAGGAATCCTAGAATCACGTAGTGAGCGTTTAAGGACTTCCCAAGAACCACTCAAGAGTTTAGAAGAAAAGTTTCTACCGGCAGTTCCAAGTGCAGCAACAACCATTCCTTCATCTACCGATAGTAAAACAGGTGGCCTCACATTTTGCCCTCGAACAATCCACTTCACGAAGAAGTCCAGAGCGGAAAATGTGAGTTCACTGTTATCTGCCTTTATTGCACGATCAGCCAATTGGCTGCATAAGTTCCAAGATGGCACCAGCTTTTTGTTCTGATCACTTTTCTGAAAGCACAAAAATTGAAGTGTCAACTTCAAATAATCACCTTTCTCAACAGCATGAAGTTCTTATAATGACGTGTGCAAAAAACTGAGTACCTTGCATTTCTCGATGATTGATGTCAATGCATCTAGCCTATTATTATCAAGGCATTTAAATATGCACTGGTTGAATACGTTTGATGACATGGTGTGACCAGATTTTAAGACCAAATCAACATATTTGAAGGCGGCGTCTGTCTGGTTTGCTCTAAAAAGCAAGTCAATAACCAAGTCAAAAGACTCATCATCAGGCAAAGAATCTTTGTTCTCTTTTCCAACCTCGAGCATCCTAGTATGCATAATAAACAAGCATATATCAAGCAGTAACATTATCCAACAACAACAACAACCAGGCCTTATTTCAATAAAAATTTGAGGTCAGCTAACATGAATCAACATATAATATTGGATTTTAAAAAAATAAATAGAGAAAGAGGGAGACAAATAATATTAGACCAACCCTTATCTAACCCAACTATTTCCTTTATCCTGCTAATATTGTCCCTTTTTTCATTCTGATTTTGTTAAAGTATTTGTGTCACACCAGGTATTTCCGATATCATGGATCGATTCATGTTAGCCGACCCCAAATTCTTTTGGATTAAGGCTTGGATGTTTTTGTTGTTGTATTTGTGTCACGCCAGATTAGTATAGAATAGTAAAACACTGCTACTCCTATCAAGTTAGCTATTAGATGGAATTTCAAATGTTTACATAGTATCAGAGTGAAGTCTAATTGTTGTTTGATTATTGTTTAGATTAAAGGTATGGTCTGTTTGACCCATCAAAAATAAATCATTTTCGAGGAATTTTATACCAGCCTGACATCTCAAGTTCTTAACTTTAAGATTTATGAGTTCCGCCTGCCATGTATAACATGCCTTCTTTGAAGAAAATAATTCAATGTCTAAAAAAACAACAGCAATGCAGTGTATTTTGATGCAGAGAAGCAAATAGAAAGATAGTTGTAAATGATTAATCTCTTACGAACCATTCTATTAACTGTTGGGCTGCTTCAACATATATCATGGGCTCTCGTCCCTGGTACATGGCTTTCAGCATTAAATTTTGTGATGCGGTATTGGGAACAAGTCCAAAATCCTCCATATGCTGCACTAATTTCATCAAATCTTCTACTGAAAGCCCGAGCATCAAATTGGCCCTCAAATAGTGATTGTACAGGTTGACGTCTGGCTTGTTCGGTTTCCCATTTTTGTCCAACGACTTGATCCAGAACTCGAACAGCTGCTTTACCTCCAGCCACCGAGACTCCGTCATCCAATTGCTGAAGTAGTCTATCAGCCCTTGCGCGTCCAGAGTTTGCGACAGGGATTGAATGCGATGCGAGGGAGGCTGTTGCATGAGACTCAGCGGGAGGATGGTAGAGCTAGCCGACGACGGCGAAGCAAGCCAGTTGTTAGTGTACATTTGGCTGCCAGTGACCGGGTTTGGGGGAAGCGGCGAACCATCCAGCGGTAGAATCGCCGGAGATGAAACCTCCACAAGCTGAGCTTCCTGCGAAAGGAATGGGAAGGTGGAGACGCATCTGTGGCCTTGAGAAGCCGTTCTGATCAGCAGTCTCGAACGATTTAGAATCGACATTGATGCCATTTTCCCCTGGAACTTTTTAGTGGAGTGGAACTCTCTACGATATATTCATACCGGTAAGTGTGTGTATCTCGTACAGGTAGTTACGAAAGAGCGAAGAGTGGAGGAGCGAGCTTCTGGTGCCTAGGGTTTTCGTTCATACTTCGTATTTCACAGTTGATGTTCTTGGTAGTGCTTCGTAATTGTCTAGGATCAAAAGGGTAAATTCAACCGAAAGGAATGGAAGTAAAGATAAGAATTAGGGTAAATAAGCAAGTCCAATGTTGTGTATAGATTCCTAAGGAAATTGCTGAATCTAAAAAGAGCTCATCTCCTATGATTATACTTACTTTTTAGTTCTGCGACTATCATGTCACTGACAATTCTGATACCCGATTTTGATTTGTTCCACTTTAAGTGGTGATCTCGTAAGTGTCAATGCTCCATCTAGTCACTGCACTAAAGTTTATGAGAGCTCCCTGCGGGATTTGATGAATCATGGAGGGGTTGTACAACTTCTAGTCGCTTCTCTGCAAATGGTGAATTCGAGGTTGGGAAAGAGTCTCATGATTAGAAACAACTTATTAAAATTGTTAGATTGTACTTAAAGAGGAACCAATTTTTCTCAGTTGTAGAGTATGACAAACTTAAATGGGTGGCTGAGTGTAAGAGCAAAAAAGAATGTGATTGTTTTGGCGGATCCGGTCTACGAAGAAAGATGTGGGGTAGTTACGTCCCAAGTTGTTTGTTATGCAGGTCCTCATATACTTGTCTAGGTAACGTCAATAACAATGGTCATGTTGGTATCACAACTCATTTTATAGCCCGTGAAATTATTGATCTTCTTCGTATTGATCCATCACTAAAAATCTTCACTACTAGTGAGCTTATGAAGGAAAAGTATGGGTGTGTACCTTCGTACAAGCGAAGTTGGTTGGCCAAGCAAAAAGCAATCGGTGAAATATTTGGAGATTGAGAGATGTCGTATTCTAACTTGCCTCATTTCATGTTGGCACTACAGCATTCAAATTCAGGGGCGATCGTGAATTGGTACCCAACTCTTTCAGATACCAACGAGTTGTTAGGGTACTATCGAAATGCATTAGATCGCATTTGTGATGATCAGGTATATGAGTATATCCAGTATACCATTGAGTGTAAGTACTTTGTTTTACGTTTTTGAACTATGATGTCACAATATTTTGTATTATAGATGACGTGGATGACGTACACTCATGAGGTTCTAGGACAGTTGCCTCCTGTTGTCCAAGAGCACACTGAGACATAGCGAGCATGTGTGCCTTGATATGTTTTGATTTAGTGGAGCATCACTTTCCTGATCGCGTTCTACGACAGTTCGGGTTGCAGCGGGTTATTCCTGCACCATGTGATACTTCTGTGGACTTGGATAAGATCGACAGACGAGGGAAGCACACTAAAGGTTGAAGGATGTGTCAATGGTGTCATATTCAGTATACCACCATGCAGGATGAGAGAGCGACTTATATAGTGAATGGGACCTCATCAATAGTCCTCGCGGCCTCTGCAAATTACATCAGCCAGTATTACAACATCACACGGGTGTTCGTCTCTCTCAGTTTTTCTTCTACCCACCGACCATTACCAACCTATTTTAGTCGCTCTTAATATGGTTGTAAATAATATATTCACTAAAATCACTTTATTTATTTATTCATGTTTTTTTCACTAATCCATGTTTGCATTACGGGCACGGGCTTTGCGTACCATTCATGACAAAGCGACTGATGTACTTGATGATGTCGTAGATGTACATGGATATCATGAGGTCTGTTTGGGCATTGCTGGAATGTGTGTTGATGTATTGGACTGAGTAGATTATGGATATATAGCCGTTTCTCAGTATTCCACGACATCTACATCCACAACAGGGTCTTCTAAGGCACTACGACGTGATAGAGTTGTTCTTCAGCCTCGTAACTAGTGCGGACGCCCCCAACCACAGGCACAATCATAGCCACATGAGCTTTATGATGATGATCACGTTAACTTGTGATATTTGTACTTTACATTACTGTGTGAAACATGCATTAGGTGATCGAATTATTTTGTGAAACATCGGATTTATTATCAACTTTATGTGGTATTTCAATTATTGTGATCCAGTGTAGTTTCTTTGATTCATTTTGTGACTCGGGTATATTTTGTTTTTGTAGAGGTGTTGATTAACTGTAAAGATCATATGTTTGTTTGTTTTTTAGTTGAGTGCACTACAATAAGCAGGTTTTTGTTGACTGCACGGTTAGAAACAAGTTTTTGTGTTTAATGGCATGTGCAGGTATTTACTAAATACAAGAGTCGCCACTTGGAGTTGCGGTGTTTGTAATGGACAGAAGAACCGTCACTTCGAGTGGCGACTTTCCTTAACCCTGGGTAACTCTAGCAGTGTTTTGGGAATTATTTTTAACCCAGTAGTATTTCGGGATTTATTTATTTTATTAGCATTATTTGGGGGGGGGGGCTGCAATTTTAGCGATAACTAATCGATTCCCAGTAAACTTACACAGTTACATGTGATGACCTACGTGATACATATTTACTATATCTCTTTCCTTTTCTCTTTCTTCATCCTTTTCTATTTTTGTTTTATCTTTCTTTCATATACAATGACATTGTTCTCATATGTGCGCACATAAAAATTGGTCAAATAAAAAAAATACAATTCCCATATGCCCAATGATTTTACATGCACTCAATCGACCGACAACTGCCATCCATGATTTGCATCTCTCATGAGGACAACAAGACCAACTTATTCCTTCTCTCCTACTTTCTTCCTTCAAATCATTTTTCTTATAGATTTCCTCTGACATATATGTTTCGTGAATGTCCAGATTCTTCAAAAAGTTAATATAGTCCATATTCTGATCAATAAAAATGATTTCATCATTTTATATTTCACCTTTTTCATCTAGAACTTCTGGTGGAAGCTCGTGCGGGAGCACTATTTAATGCTTCTTCGCCATGTATGTCGATTGGAGGCTAAATGTCGCACAGAAGACAAAAGCAGAGGTTGGAAATCATATTTTCAAGCAATTGAACAACTATAAATATACTAAATTGAGAAAAAGCTATTTAATTTTTAGGCTTGGCTCCTGTCGAATCAAAGAGTGTCTATTTTTTTGAACGCTTTAGGAATTCCATTTCTTCTCTTATCTCTAAAATTTATGAAGAAGATTATCGTTTAAATTTTAGCAAATGGAATTAACAAGGAATGTTTCTTTTATATGAGAACAATGAAAAAGAAAAACATAAGAATGAAATGAGGAGAGCCACAAATTTGAGGGAGGGGCCGAGCGGGTTGTATCATTCGGGCGAACAAATGAGGAGGAAAGAAAAGGAAAAAATATGGTGAAAATGTTATTAATGATACCGGTGGGAAACAATGTCAACTGCTACTGGTATAACCTATACTCAATCGATTAATCAACGGGATTAGATGTTTGTAGATAATTTGAGGGCTTAATTGAATGATACTCTTTGAGAATAAACTGATTTTGGATAAGCAAAGCCGGTTTTGGTAGTGTTCAGAAAAAACATGTATAAAGAACAAGTGAAAAGCACTCTTTCACTTGTTTTTAACTTTTAACTCATGACTGTTTATTTTAAGCATAAATTGTTACTTGAAAACACTCATTTCAGCATTTTTAAGCCAAAAGTCGGAAAACAATTTTTCTATCATTGCAATCACTTCTTTTACTATCATCATGAATTGGCGGGACAGAATAAAATTTCTATTATTTCTTTAGAGCAATATTACTTGAAAGTTCTGAAATATATTAAGTTGAATGTGTAATTAAGACGAAGAATGGATGTGGGGGGAGCGATGGTTGGCTGCCATCGAATCAAGTGCATCATGACCACGCCCACCTTATGCCGCATGGAGTGATAAATAGTCGGATATAATTAACAATCCACTACAGATTTGGCTGAATGAAGAACGAGATTTGCCTAACAGAGTGTTTTGATAGATGTTGGTTCTGAAATAAGATGGCCACGAATTGAAGTTCAACTAATGCTTGCGGTATAGGTGCTTAGGCGCCCCTTCTCAAAAGCATCTCAATCAGAACCTGATTCATAGCCATCACCATCAGTGTCTTGATCGTTAGAGTGGTTGTCCTCCCCATTCTCCTCACCCAAACTAGGTTCTACTTCCATGGCCTCTTTGACAACTCGAGAACTATACACACCACTCAAAAAACAGTGATCATGCACGCATGACGATCCTGTACTACAGACTCTCAAAGCGGAAGGAAAGTGTTGTCGAGCAACATACTTCCTTATCCCCCTCATTCGCTCGAGATATCAAAAGTAGGGGTTTGTGTTGGGGCATTGGGCCAACCAAACACCGGAACAGCCCAACACCGCCGAATCACCTCTTATGTTACCTCTGGACCTACATACAATGACCAAGACCATGCACCCACAGTAGCGTTGAGCAAAACCATTATATTATAAGAGCCAAACCAGATGACCTTGCCCGAATAATGGAGACATGGGTTGGGCATCCCCTAAGTTGGTCGTGCGACACCAGCACATGATTTATTATACATGTATATGTATAATTGCAGTATAATTTCAAACAATTTATGTATACTTATATTTTGAACAGGATGAGACGGATCAACATGTGTCAATACTAATACCCGAATTCGCCTCGTTATGCGCATAGGGCGGGGCTAACCACCCCATTTTCAAGACGCGACGGGCCTGCCACACACATCTCAGAGCAAAGCAGGTTAATTTTGTCTGGCATGCCTAGAAAGGTGTGAAGTTAAACAGAGTACTTGAGCCAAATTACCAAATCGGTAAAAAAAGAGGTAGGGTTTACCAAATTGACAAAAAAAAACTCCGAAGACAAATTGGCAAAAAAAAAACAAAGCTCCTGGAACAAATTGGTCAATTTCTTTTTGTGAGTGAGGCATTTTTAGTCAACACTTTAAAATTTCCGACATTTTTGAAATTGACATTTTCAATTCTTCTATTATGACTTTATAATGAAAAGTGGATGACTAAAAATGTCAGTATTTGACGATCAACGATTGTCTGCTAGCTGATAGCCGGTTGAATCACAAAATTGATACTAACGGATTCTGTTAGCTGTTTTAACCAACCTCTTCCATTAGTTGTTTGAAGTAAATGTTTAGTAACTTAGATGTTTGAGATTAGTTGTTAAGATGTAAATGGCTATTGAGAATATGGATTTTATAGTATGTAAATTTAACTTAACCTTATTTCTTTATTTTTTAATAAGTTACGGAAAAAGTTAAAAAACATGGGTTCACCCTTTTGCATAACTACTATCACTATCATTTTAACACGGGTACATTTACACGAGCACACACACATACACTCATTTATTTTTAGTATTAATACTTTAAAGGGAAAATCACACTTTTGATCCCTCAATTAGTCACCATATTGAAATGTCAGATCCGTATATCTGAAATTGTAAATGCACCCCCGAATTGATAGTGGTGTTATAAATGTCATTTCCATCGTTTATAATTCATCTCCAATTTTAGACTATTAATAAATTCATCGGGAATATCATTTACGACACATCTGTCAATTCGGGATTGACATTTAAAATCTCATAAATACGGGTCTGATATTTCAATATGGTGATTAATGGTCGACATTTCAAAATTTGTTAGTTTTTTAAGAATGCTACTAGATATAAAGTTGTAGAAATATTCATACCGATAAAATAGAAAAAAAATAATCAATGTGACTTTATGGAGTACAATTTTAAATACTAGTAAAAAAATTTAGTTTTTTATCATACTTAGAGGCTTAACTGCCGAGAAATATAAAACTGAGGACTAAAATTATATCACTCCTAAAAAATTGATCAAATTGTCATCGGAGTTTTTTTTATATATCAATTTGTCTCCAAACTTTTTTTTTACTTATGGACTCGTTTGGTAGTTTGCACGCTAAATCTTTGCACGCGAAGTGATTGCATGCAAAGTATAGGAAAACAATCATTTTGCATGTAAAATAGATTATATTGTTTGGCTAGATGTTTTATTTATTTTTAAATTGCATGTAAAGTCGTTGCAGTGCTTCATAAAAGGCATACAAAGTATTTTACCACCTAGGGGCGGAGCCAGGATACTAGGCCGGACTAGACCGATACAAAGAATATTTTTTGGAACAAATTTTACATGGATTTTTTTACACTAAAAATTTAGACATTTTTAAAATTTGGGCTGGGCCAGGGCTAGGCTTGGCCCTCCTTAGCTCCGCCCCTGCGAGCTCCCCCCACGTAAAATATTTTACATGGTACAATGCAAAATGTTTTAAAAATGTACCCTACAAGTTACATTAAATAATCAAACCAAACATTGTAAACATTTTACGTCCTTACACTTCGCATGGAAAGTAATTACTTTACGTCCTACCAAACGTCCCCTATTTGTTAAACCACCTTTTTTTACATGACCTCGTCCCCTATTTGTTAAACCACCCTTTTTTACATGACCTCGAAAAAAGAGTAAAATCTGTGAATCTGTGATACGGCAAGGTGAAAATCCAAATTAGTACGGAATAAATTGGAGTGGTGATTACCGTGTACTAATGACCATTTATTACAAAAACAACCATTTTGTCGTAATTAGGAGACAGCAAATGCTCCGTATTATTCTCAAATTGGAATTAACCCACACGGAGTAATCACTATTTAGATTTGGTGTGCGAATTCTACTCTATGGCCCTACGATTCAACATCTATTGTGATGGACTGATGGTTATAGGTAACTTTTCTCCTTTTCCTTTTACATTTGTGTTCTCTCTTGCCAGACCTATTTGAATCATTTGATGAATTGAAGTTTGAACGTAAAAAAGAAATAAAGGAAGATAAAATACTACGTATACTTCGTATCTACTCGCCTACTCGGTATATTTTAGAATTAATACGTAATTAACATGTAATGCAATGCACAAAATATAAAATTGAATATTAATACGTATGATCGATAAGATCCATAAATGAACTTTTATAGGCCTTATTTTTACTCCTACACGTACATAATTCATAATTGTATAAGATGTCAATTGAATTTTGTTTGATTGGCCAGGGAAGGCTAGGGGTGGGCAAAAATACCGAACCGGCATGGTACCGAACCGAATCGATATGGTACCGGACCGAAAAACGGGGTTTGAAACGGATATCAATTTTTTTGTCCCGAACCGAATCGTACCGATTCTAAACAATGCCATGACCGGTTCTCATAAAATGAGAACCGAAACCGGACCGAACCGAACCGAAGTATGATTTAATTATTTAAATTTACATTTATAACATTATTTTGACTAGTGCCTTTACAATTTCACCGTCTTTGCTAGTTCATAGGAAGCCTGGAATCGGACCGATGTATGGTTTAATAATTTAAATTTGTACTACTATAATTTATCTGAAATTTATTAATTATGTAATACTACCTCCGTCCTAAATTGATTTGAAAAATTAACTTTTTTGTCAAACAGATTCATTTTATTCACTTAACTAGAATGTCAATTTTTAATTATATTTAATTTGGAGCTTGCAACTTTGAAGAAATTTCAATGTAGTTTCTGAATATGTTTATTTTAATTATTACAAATTGAATTAATTATCAATGAAGAGAATTTAACTCTAACATTGGTTGACCAAAAAATATTGACTTTGCATGTCAATTTGGGATGGAATGAGTATGAAAATTGATAAATTGTGTACATTTTTGGAGGACGACTAAACTTTAATTGTCTCTTAAACACTTGGAAAAAGTGACATTGTTTGGTATTGGTATGGCATGGTACCGTCCCGTTTCAAAATGAAACCGTACCGAACGGGTTTAGGCCTAAGACCGAACCGAACCGAACCATTTGAATAGTAACGGTACGGGTTCGGCCAAATATTGGACCGGACCGGACCGTGCCCACCCCTAGGGAAGGCAGTGTACACCTTGTTTGGACAATAAAAAACAAACACAAATTTTGATTTCTTTTTTATTTGGAAGCCACTAAATCTAACTTTAGTTAATAATAAGAATAACAATATGCAAGAAACCGACAATAAAAATGATGCACCCCATTCCTTGATGTATCTCAGAATTGGTATTAAGTTAGACTCTAATCACAATGTAGTTTATAGAGTATGATATCTGCATATAGTACTTACAAAAGCTAGCGTAATTGTCAAAAAATTGAATCTAAGGTCGTCGATGAGTTGAGTTACGCTCAACGATTAGCCAACAATGTAGAGTTAACAATATAGAGTTATAGTACGTTTAAAGTCCTTCACTTGACTCGGTGTTTATATCTTATTGGTATCTAGATCTTTTAAACTAATACTACCTCCGTCCCTAAATGTTCTTCCAAAATAAAGTGGCACACTGATTAAGAAAGTGAGAATTGTGTGGTGGAGAGTTGTGCAGAGGAGAGAGAAATGTTGTGAACCACAAATTCTTTGCCAAAAAGGGAAAGTGAAGTTCTTTTTGGGACGGACGAAAAGGGAAAGTTGGAAGTTCTTTTAGGGACGGAGGGAGTAACAAATCTTGAAACTTTCAAGAAAAAAATCAGATACACACTGAGACAAGTGTTACAAAGGTTAGGAAACCCAATACTAAAATTTAAGTTTTTTCAATTGTCAAATACTAACACTTCATCGAAGAATTTGTAAATACTCGTGATGTGTTTCGTTAGAAATGAGGATAATATAGTGGGGCTAGTGTCAATAACTTGGAGAAAAAAATGAGTGAGATGGAGAGAAATTGGACTCCTAAACTTTCAACTTCTTTTGGAATGGAAAGAAGGTCGAGCTTTGCTTGATGTACACCCCCAATTACACAATGATTATACGTTAAAGTGTAATTGTTTGCGTACAGACAATTACACTTGATTTTTAGTAAAACGAAGCGTTTGTAACTCCAAAAAATGAATTGTCTGTGGGGTCACAAACATTTTACTTTACTAGTATAAACTCAAGCATAATTGTCTTTGTACAGACCATTATACTTGACTGTGTAACTCGATGTTCACAAAGCTAAGCAAAACTCAACGCGGTTTCCCCTCCTCATCCATCATCTCAAAGCAAACACTTCCTAAATTTTTTTGGGCGTGTGAACACCCCTAATCGGGTATGGTTGAGTTATGAGACTGGAGAGTAAAATTGGCCGGGGTTGGGTTAGAAAGTAACCGCAAAGACGAGTTTATGACCGTTTAGAAACGGGACACAATAGACACGTTGCATTGTACTGCAAAAGAACACAGTCAGAAATAGCAAACCAACAAAAAAAATTGTCCTCCACAGAGCACTTTCCCTCGATCAGTCGGCGACCCCCACCCCCTATTTACCGTACACTCCATTTCTTTCATTTCTTTAGTTCTAACGTAACACTCGTAGTACTACGTATTACATTCCTTTTGCAAATATTAATTCCACTTCTTTAGTAGCAATTTGAAACATAATAAGTCTCTTTATTACCCTCTATATATATTTGGTGAAATAATTCATAACAATAATCCTTACTTTTAGGAATTCTACTATAATAATCTCTATTCAGAGTTTCCACAAAAAATAATTCGAACTAGCAATGGTGTTATTGTGTTAATAAAAATAAATTGGGATGAACTTAAACTAATGTCTGCTTAATATTCTTAATCCTTACTTCCACTTTTCTCTCCCCCATTCTTCTTTTATGGACAAATTTCAACTAAAGCACGTTTAATCTCAACATTATTTCTGCAGTATGTGGTATTCTATAGGTTAGAACATCAAAATGTTAACCAAGACGAAGAATGGTAAAAGGGAAAGTGAGGGTAGGGGTTGAGACTTGAGAGTATTAAATGGACATTAGTTTTAAAGAATTCACTGCAATTTCTTCTTGTAAATTTCGCCTAATTTTAAAGATCATGTCAAATTTAAAGACATTTATTCAATCACAAAATTCAGTCTCACAAGCGAAAGTAGGATTTGTACTCCCTCCGTATCAATTGAGGTTCTCGATTTTAGCTTTAAGACCTCGGAACTAAAGATTCTTATTTCTATTTTTTGAAATAATAAATATTTCTTAATGATAATTTGATCATTAGATATTAAAAATAATACTTTAAAGTTAATATTAATGACTTCATTATATTATAAACTATTGAAAATAATTTTTCAAGATATATACTTGAATTACTATATTTAATTATTATCATAATATTTGTGTAATTTTCTAATAGATATTTTAAGCTCGAACGGAGATATAGTACCTTATCAATTGAGTTGATCACCGATGCTAGCTTAATTTTATCATTGAAATAACTCATATTAATAATTAAATTTACGTCAATGGAATGAACTGAAAATTGATCCTCAAAATTAGAGAGCAAAAAATCGTGGTGAGCAACGAATACATTTTAAATTGATACAAATAATTTTTTTATTTTTTTGTTTCTTTGAAATTACAAAAAAAAAGTAACTTATAAATTCATATAGTTAGTTTTTTTTAAAGAAAGAATTCATATAGTTAGTATGACGTTTATTTTGTGAAACATTAACGATTTTCAATAATGGATTTTTTTAATGAATTAAGAATGAAGCCAGTATTAACGTTTTATGTAGGTAGTATTAAAAAAAAATAAAAACCCAGTATATTGTACTCGTACTATACTAAACCACGACCCTGACCCAACAACCCATAATATCACTCTCAACTTTGTTCTCTCCAGAAATCTCCTCATCACCCTCTCTCTCTCTCTCACCGACCTTGCCAGAAGAAATCTCTCTTCTCTAGATTCCGTCCAAAATTTCCCAGACTCCCATCTGCAGGATCAGCTCGAAGAAATATGGCTGTTTTTGTGCTCTTTTCAGTGCTTTTCTTGGCTTTGGTTGGCCTTTCAAGTACGTTTTCTCTCGCTAAAGCTTCCATTTTTTTAAAAAATTTTCTTGTGCAGCAATTGAAAAATAAAATAAAATAAAATATGCCTGAGTTTTTCTGAGCTGAATGTTTGATATTTGTTGTTGGGGGTGGTTTTATTTAATTATTGATGATGTGGGTGCAGGAGGGGCATCCTGTGTGTGCAAAGCTGGGGTGGGTGATGCTCAGCTTCAGAAGAGCATAGATTATGCTTGTGGGAATGGAGCTGACTGCTCTGCTATAGCGCAAGGTGGGGCCTGCTATCAACCAAACACCCTCTTAGATCACTGCAGCTATGCTGTCAACAGCTATTATCAGAAGAAATCTGCAACTGGAGCTACCTGTGATTTTTCTGGAACTGCCACTATTGCTACTTCATCAAGTATGTTAATTTTAACAAAACACATTCTTTACTTCACTCCCCTTTTCTTTCATTTCAACGACTTTACTGATCACTTGATGTTCTTCAATTTCTTGTTTGTCAACAGCCCAAAGCAATGGAATTTGCAGCGCTGGGTATGTATTCTTTTAGCCCCTTTTGGATCTGTGTGCCATTTAATTTCTATTCCAGATCACTTTTTCTCCTCTGATTTGATTTAAGGATTTAGGATTCAATTTCTTGTTCAAAATAAAGAAAGCACAGTTTTTTAATAACAAAAATAGGCTGAAGCTGATTATGTGAGTAAAAAAATGATTATGTGAGTAATGAGTAATATAACGGGGTATCTGTGGGTGTAGCTCAGCCGGAACTGGTTAATAGGGAGCTCAACTGGTTTAGCTCAGCCGTTTTTTCTATTCGTAGGGGTGTTTTTTATTTCACTCCCTCCGGCCTCCGACCCTTGAAAGTTTGTTCGGCAGGAATAATAAAGTTAAAACTGGGTGTTTAAGATTAATGGAGAAGAGACCGAAGTAACAGGATCACAAATGAATTGATTAAAAGAGGAAGTGTGTTAGAGTTATTGGGACAACCACAAAATGAAAAATGGCAAATTTATAAGGGACGGAGGGAGTAATAGTTATGGGGTGTGTCACACTCTTAGCTGGTTGGCCAGCCATGACGATGATATGTGTGCTTTCTATGAGTTGGGGCTGTTGGGTTTCCTTATTTCGGTCCTTTTGTAATTACATTCTTTCTCACTAGCATATCTTGGTCTGTGAATTTTGCTGCTTTCACATGCTTATTTTTAGCTATTTCAATAAGCTTCAAGTCCATACCTAATCGACCCTTGTGTTTAGGGCTCATTATGGTTTTCAGTTTCATGTTTTTTTATCAAACAAAACACATAATTACGGTTACTTTTGAGTTCATCTTGTATCATATAAACGTCAAAACTGTTAAATAAAACTTTGAAAAATAACAACACGGAACTTGCTCTCGGCATTGTGGAGAATATAATTGCATAATGTGTGTGGTTGTGTTGTGCATTAATGTTGAAAAAGTGGATACTATACTATCATGGAATAATATGGAAATAGGTTTCTTATCTTGGCCTCTCCAATGTATTTGTATATATACACCTTCATTCTGGTTATTGACAGCAAGTCAACAGTCGTAGTTTATTTCCTAGAACTAATTGTGATATTCTTGAATAGCACGGCTAGTGGAGGCACATCTACCTCAACCCCGACAAATACCTCCCCAACTTCTGGTGGGAGCACCGGAACCGGGATTGGGACTGTACCCGGGACAGGAGCAGGGACAGGCACCGGGAGTACAGGAACAGGAACAGGCACCGGGATAGGAACAGGCACCGGGACAGGAACAGGAACAAGCACCGGGACAGGAATAAATGGTAATGTAAATCCAACGTTTGGTGGCGGTGTTGGTGCGGGACTTGCACCAACAGGAGGGATTACCACAACCACAGACGGCAGTTCAGCGGCCGAATCTCACCCTAAAAGCACCGGCTTCTTGATCGCTCTATCACTAGTGGCATTGAGCTTTTTTGCCTTTGCTCCTCCTCTAATGGCTTCTTTTTGAAAGAAGGAAGAACACTGGGGTGTTTTTTGATTCCTTCACAGGACCATAGACTTTGATTCCCTCTTTCCACATATGATCTCTTTCTCTCCATTTCCACCTTTACGGTGGAAAAGATGGAATTTGATTCCCCGTATGGTGGAACTGTTCTGGGAGGGTAGTACTAGTAGATGCATTATTAATATTTAGTATAATATTATTTAGTACGGACCACTTATCAAGACATATCTTCTCATTCCTTCTTTTTGAAATATTCCACTACTACTGTGTTGTATATTATCTATGGTGACAATAGAGAGGCAGGCTGTATTTTTATATTATTCTCCCATGGGAAACAAATTTGACCACTAGCTAGTAGCTACTATAATGAGAGACTCACTATCCCTTTTCATTGTGTTCTTTCATTTCTCTCACTCCCTAAATGAGTAATAATACTATGTAGTACTGCCTATTTTGTTTGCCTTCATCTTTCTTCCTATTTTGATAAGTTCCAAGTTTGTCTTTTTAACTTTGATATTCCAAAATTTTGAGTCCCAACTCCCAAGGCCTCCACACCCGACCCAACAAGGCATTTGGAGATTCTAAATCACGGTGATTCAGTCAACTCAATGGTGATAGATCTTCTACTCGTGTGTAGAGGTCTAACCTACACTGGTGCTGTAATCTTCACACGATCCAATGTTGGTTTCAATCTTTGATCAATATTTCAACTTGAAAACTGAATTATCTTGAAGTAAATTGTCTTTTTAACTTCGAAAAATATAGTGAGTGTGTTAACATGAAGAGTGGTGTAAAATGTCTGAAAGAGCACATTAGCGTCTTCGTTAAATTTGGAGCACATTAGAGTCCTCACTCTATTTACTTTAGTCGTTTAGTGTTCACAATCATGTTTACTTCACGGGCTCAAAATCAACTGATAATTCTCGATTTTTTTACGCAAGGAGATAAAGTAATAAACTTTCTTGACTCTTGAGGCGAGTACCAATGAGGAAGGTACTTTAGAATAATAAATCCTTGCTCCATGCTGTAGAATTAAAATTCCCTTCTAAATTTTTCGGCACATTTTTGGAAATATGGACTTTGTCATGTGTGAAAACCGAATGCACTATTTCAGTCAAAATATATGGTCCGTTTGCTTTTAGTAGAAAAACAGAGAGAGAGAGGGGGGTAGTAACATGGGTAGGGGTAAGTTGGTTCGTCTCTTACTTTTGTTTAAACTTTGGCGTTTTACAAAATGGATGAAATAATTACATATACCGAGTATAATTTAAAACTAGGCTTTTTATACAAGTTTCACGTATAACGAGTAGAGTAGTAATTTTGATCAAAGTAATTTATGCTCAAGGAATTTGCACGTCAGCATTTGCTTGTGCGCTTATCATTTCGGCTCCATAGATTTGAATTTTTTGTGCATAAACAACTCCATTGTCTGCGTAATAGACAGTTAACAGGATAGCCCACTAAATTAATATTGATGACCAATAAACGAGTACACGAAATGCAAGTTTATGTGTCATGATGAAGCAGCTATTCTTTGTCTGCACCAATATTGTAAGTTTAGGATTAGAGAAACACGTTTTGTATTTGCCCGGCAGCCCCGGCTATTCTTTTTCAATCTATAAGGTGAATTGTCTGTGGTTCAAATAAATATTTTTTTGTCTGTGTAAAGACAAAACGGACATATAAATTGCATGTACGCTTTCGACATGTACACATAGCTACTTTGTTAGGAAGAAGAGCAAGTGTACCCCCTCTATTTACAATGGAGTTTGCAAGTGTACCCCTCTATTTACAATGGAGTTTTTCTTACCGGAGTATATTCTATGTAGCACCGATACGGAAACGCGGAAACGGGTACGAGAATACGACAAAACAAAAAAAGTAGAATACGGATAGGGGGTCATATTTCTAAATATTAAAAGTTATGGGGGTGTATTTATAAATATTAAAAGTACAATTTTTTTTTTGAAAAAAAAACACATATATTATCATCTGACGTCTACCCATTCATAACATTGAAACATTTTACATTTTCAAGATACTTAAAAATAAATTCATATTTTATCTCATATACACCAGTTCATCTCAAAATATAAATATAGTCAATAAGTCATTAATTTAAAATGAGAATTAAGTCAAACAACTAAAGTTTTGAAATTAAAAGTACGTGAAAATGATCAAAATTCTAGAATAGTGAAGACATAAAACAATATTTTTAAAGTTCTATTACATATTTTCGTTAAACCTATTAATTTCCAAGAATAATTAGAAATAGGGATAGGAAGATGGGTGAATCAGGAATACGCCCATTAGTTGTGTATCCTCTATTTACAATGAGTTTTTCTTATATCCTTCACAGAGAGAGATATGGGGGTGTTGGGAAAGCATTCATTCTAACCAGGGACGGATCTCTTCTATGCAAGGGTGTTCACATGAAGTAAAAAAACAATGGGAATATATATATACATACACACACACAAATTAGAGTAATAATTTATTTATTAGTATTTTAAAGAGAGAATGTGTAATTTTGAACACCCAAATTGTAAACACTAGATCCGCCATTGATTCTAACAATTAAAAATGCTAGGAGAGGAACCTACTGAATCCTAGTGTTCAGAGGAGGCCGATCTGGGGAGGAATGTGTAGGCTGTGGACGGCCTAGATGAGTATCTTATTTTAATTTGGCACGATTATTAATATAAATTGATTGAAAAGTAAATTTTATTGAGATTTAAATATAATCAAGTGAAATGATTTGAATCACACATTTCTTGTAAAAAACATAACATTCTTTTCTAGACAATACACAAAGGAAAATAAACAATCACGGAGGGAGTACGATGTACTAGAGATGTTCATCAGTTCGATTTCATCGATTTCAATTTTATCTATTCCGTTTTGATCGATTTCAATTTTTAATCGGTCAATTTTGATCCATTTTATCTATTCCGATTTGAGAGAGTTTTCTTGTATTGGCTAATAAACTCGAGACAGTGTGCATCATTTGCATTGCATGATAAACTACGGAGACCTAGCGTCAGACGTGTGATCTAGCCAGCCGTCTAGGCATGACTTTGTAGACCTTAGACCGTTGGACACCTTGCCATCTTAGGCTTCAATGAGACTAATCTAGGCATAATTTGGATTTTCTTTTTGCCTTTATAAAAGAAATACTAATACTATTGTGATACAAGTATTTTTCTAGTTCTACTACGGGCATGTTTGGCACAACTAGCTGAAAAGATACTTTTTTGAACTTTTTAATAGCTGTTAGTTTTTAGTGACTGAAAAGATCTTAAAAAGAAAAGGTGGTAGCTGTTTGATAAAAAGCTGATTGTTTAATTTAGTTCGGTTTGGTATACAAGCTGTTAGGATGAATTAATACTAAAAGTCACTAGCTTTTCTTAGATGCTACTCCCGGTAGCATCTCAAAAAAGATCTTTTAATTTTTGAAAAGCTCTTAAATATTATCATGCCAAACACTCAACTAGAAGATTTTAGGAACTTTTTGAGCAGTACAAAAGCTAGAAGTCAGGGACTTACGCCCGCCAAACATAGCCTACGTACTCCGTATAATAAGTCTTTTGCACAATTACAAAAACAGGAAATCCGTCAAGATAACCTCATATTATTATATCAAAAAATTACACTAAGCTCTCATATTTCAAATAAAATATTTCAAATAAAAGTTAACCCTCAAACTTTTGAATTACATTAGAGTACATTACATTACACTATATATACATATATATGAATGGAAAATGGAAACTAATAATCCAACCTTTTAGCGGTTTTCTTTCAATAATCCCACCTTTTGATTATTCATGAATAATCCAACTTTTGCACCTCATCTTCATTCACTGGTCCCTGACCGGTTGATGACCTGCTATTCCCAGCTATTTTCTTATCTTTGTAAATCACTATATCATAAATCTCATCTTTCACAAAGATAATATTTTGGAAAGATAAGAAAATAACTTGGAATAGTGGGTCATTAACTGACCAGGGACCAATGAATGAAGATGATGTGCAGAGGTTGGATTATTCATGAATAATCAAAAGGTGGGATTATTAAAAGAAAACCGCTAAAAGGTTGGATTATTAGTTTTCATTTTCCCTATATATGAATGTGTAGTCTATATTTAAAAGGGAAAAATAACTAAAATACCCTAAAATTGAAAGTGGTGTGAGAATGTGAGATAAATAGCTCAAACTTTTATATGTGATTTATAAACCCCAAACTTTTTATAAAAAGTTATTTTAACATCATGACCATGTATTATTTATTTCAAAAATGTAAATTTATGATGTTAATTGCATAATATAAAATAACAAATTGAAAACGTTGCAATTATATAGATTGGAAGGGTAATACTATTTATTTCACAATGTAAGTTTAGAATGTTAATTGTATCTTCATGAATGGTAAAATAGTTGAAATTATGAAATTAACACAAAAAAGTAACATTTTTGAAAGAAATAATACATGACCATGGTGCTAAAATAATTTTTTTTAATAAAGTTTGGGATATTTAAATTACATATGCAAGTTTGAGGTGCTTACCTATTTGGGATATTTTAATTATTTTTCCCTATTTTTTAAAATGTTGTTTTAGACATTTTAATGTTAAAATCATATTTTAAATATGTGCCTATAACACTACTTATTTTATGCACCACTTACTATTGTGTGCTATGATAAGCATTGTTTTGTAACCTGCGAATAAACATGTCCATAATCATTTAAAAAATCATTTACATGCAATTCCTTATACCCAGAGGTAAATAGTTGTGATGGGGAACTTAGAGGATAAACTGAGCGACTAGTGATTCAAATCTCAAGAATTTTAGGATTAGATTTTTCGGAGACCACATTTAGTCAACTGCGAAACTGGTTTATCTCCAAAAAGGGACGGTGGGTTTGGAACTATTACAATTTACAAGTCTACATTGTACTTGGACAAAACGTGAGTCACAACTTTTGACCCAAAAGATGAAAACATGTGCCCATCGACAAGGATTTCATATATACAACCATAAACGTGGATTCCCTTCAATGTCATGTGATCACAATAAGCTTTTCAAGAAAACTACAAATTTCACCCATCACAATTTAACATGTACATCCATCTATAAAACCCGTCCACTCCGTCCAGATGCATGCAATTGAAGGATAACACCATATAACGAGCACGGGCTGACAGGCGGGTTTGTTCACCAAGAACTAACCAGAATGTTTGTATACCTTTAATCACCCATTTCGATATTAATCTTGAACTGTGGCAAGTACACCAACGGGCTTCTCTAGACGTGATCTATTAGCAGTAATGAATTCCATAATCAGATTAGAGACGACGGTAGGCTTCTCCACATGAGGAATGTGCCCACAATTTGGGATCTGGCGTATCTTTGCATTTGGCAATTCACAGTGCAAGCGCTGCATTGATTACACCCTTTGTTATCCCCCCACTAAACAGAAGTAATGCCACCCACCGCCTTAAAAAGGGAACAAAAAAAGAGAGGCAATGATTAGAAGAAAACTCACAACTGCAAACTTGTAGTCAATGATCTTATCATTTTCTCCCCATATTATTAGAGTTTTTTGCTTCACCTGTATGAATAAAACAATAAAAATAAAAGTAGAGCATGATGTTTAGTTATTAGGCCTCTTCTGTTTTGCCCAGAATCTAAGTCATCACAATTTTGTTGTTTTCTAGCTTGTCACCCTTACCGCTTTTATCTGATCAGCGACATTATACCCTCCACTCATCATAAAATTCACAGTTGCATCCTCCCACCAGGGTAATAAACAATGCAAGCGTCCAATCTGAAAAGTAACAGCAGAAAATCACACATTGCCATTTGGAACTGTATTTTTTTTTTGTATAATGGCAATGAAAACTTCACTTGCAGCATACTGACTAATGGACAACAAATACTCATACGACTGTTATCACTAAGATTATATAACATGGACAAAAATATGACTTATACAGCATACTGACTATGATGTTATTTCTAGACTCTAGAGTGATCATAGTGATGCTCAATAATACTATGCAGTCACCATGATGGTAAATGGTGGTATTTTCAGACTGACCATGATGTCATATTTTTGTCCATAAGAAAACTTTGCCAAATAATTAGGCTTTAATTATTGTACAAAGTACATTCATCTGCTAATTGGTTGTGCCACATTGTATACTTATTGTAATGAACATTAAAAGAAGCAGCAAATTTCGAGAATGGAGACCTCGTAGGGTTATTGTAAACTACCATAAATATGATCACACAAGACTCACATTTGTCCAGTCGGTGACAATATTGAAGGGTAACCTATTGAAAGTCAACAAAACTGCAAACAAGCGAAACGGGAGGCTTTTCAACAAGGAGGCCTGTCCAAAAAATGCAGATTTTTTTTACACAATTAAGTATTACTCGTAATAATGAATCTTTTCCTGTGTCAGGGTTCTAACTATAGTATGATATGAGGGTTTACCCCAGCATAAGCTACTGGTTCAGGTAGTGTTGCAAGTTTTCCGGTGCCTTCTGCATACACACTTGCATCAATCAAAACCAGCTTATCCACCTGCCTCAGTTCAATTAAATCAGCCATATAATTGCCCAATATAACCTAAAAAGATTGTTTAGATTAAACAACTCTTCAGCTGATTCGTCTTATTTAGAAGAACTTACAGCTTGTGGATAGTTGATAGAAAAGTCTATAGCAACTGCAGATCCAAGACTTGGCCCAACCAATGTCATTGGCCTTTTGATATATGCTTTCCAGAACTGAGACAAATATGAGCCTGTGTTGTAAGGTTAACTTTTGAAAAAGAAACAGAATATTGAGACATAGTATTCTAGAGTTTATTCAGATGCTAAATCAGATTCATTTGGCAGTGCAACTACTTATCCCCCAACTCACATCATCTATATTTTGCGTATACACTACGAGCCCATATGGAAAGGCCGAGAGCCTTTGGTAAAACTACGACAATTAGTTGAATTGGGTAAAATTACTACAGTTGTGGATGAATTGGTTGAATCTAAAGAGTTATGAAAAAGTAGTTTTTCAAAAATATTTTGTCAATGAAGTAAAGAAAAAATAAATATGGAGTAGGAAAAAAGCTAAATGGTCCTTTTTGGCCCATAAAACCAAATACTAGTTTTGGCCTTTTGGGTAAAATTATGAAACATAAGGCTAATAAGCCAAATAACAAGGTCACAAAAGTGGCATGAAAAATAGCTGATCCTGCTCAAATCGGTGAAGTTGTGGCTAAATGTGGTTAATTGTCTAAAAACTCTTTAAATACGACTCAGTCACTCTTAATTGGGGATTTTTATACTTTTGATAAGATAAAATAAGTCCTATTTTAGGAATAAAACATAAGTACTTCTATGTATGTTTTAGTCTTATTTGGAGCAATTTCTTTTGTCTAAAGTCATGCACTACTTTTTTTTTCATTTACAAGCCAATGTTCTAATGATAATTGCTGCTTGGTGGAAAAACTGGCATATTAGGTTAATACGCCAAAAAACAATGTGCACCAAACGGGCTCTACATCTTATCTACTGAGTAATAATAAAAAAAATTAACAGAGCTAACAAGCTTACATAAAATGAACAAGCAAATACTCCATATAAGATATGAGTACCTGATAAAGATGATCACGCTTGGAAGTGACATCACATGCTGGAAGCCTTTCTAACCAGGGAATAAACAAAACAATTCTTAATCCTCACCTAAAAATTAAGCCCTGAAGTGAAAGGGTTAGCATACCTAAATCAGAGAAACCCCATCCAACAATATCAATTGCCCATGTCTCCAACCCAGCCTCCTCGAGCATCGGAAATACGTACCTCCATTCTAAAAGTGAGCTGAACAGTATAAGAAGATATGAACAATATGCATATACATATAATACGATGGCAGCAAATAAAGTAGACCATCACTAGACTTTCAGAATGAAGCTATCTATCTACCTGTCAAAACCATGGAGAAGAACAACCGGATTCTCCCCACTCTGCTCTACGGGCATCACACAACTGCTCATAATACAGCCTTCAGAAAAGCTGACCTAATTTGGACCATTTTGAATTTATCATTCTACAAATATGCAGGATGAAGAAAGAGTGAAGCTGGCTTACTGGGAGTCTCTCAATTCTTGAAGCCAGTTTTCTGGCTTGTGGGTCTTTGATATTTTGAACTTCTATTGGAAGAAACGCCGGAAACTGACCAGCCCAAACACTCAAACGCTTTGCTCTCCGGCAATTCCCGGTGAATCTTAAACCCCGCTGTTGTGGTGGTGGTGGTATAAGGCCACCGGCTGAAACGGCCAGAGCCTGCATTTCTCTGAATTGAAGCGTCAAGCAAGGCGATGCTACTCTTACAGCATAAAATTTCCTAACAAAGAATGAAAACTTCACAAATGATCCATGGCCTATCGTCCTATACTCTATCAATAATGCATTAATGCTTGGTTGAATTGTTGTATGAATTTTGTACCCACTGCAGAAGCATACATTATACGTAGTAAATTTTAACCTCTAAATAGTATGAGTAATATAGATAGCGTTAAGGGAGTGTTTGCAATTGTTTCAACTTTAAAAAAGTGATTTTTTAAAGTGATTTTGGGAAAAGTGATTAATAGTAAAAGTTGGTAGTGTTTGAGAAAAAAGTGATTCTGAAAAAGTAAAAGTTGGTAGTGTTTGGTAAAATATGTACTTTTTGTGTAATAGAAAAAGTGAAAAACAGTTTAAAGCACCCTTCCACCTGCTTCCAGCTTTTAGCTTTTAAGTGATTAATTTAAGCAGAAGCTGTCATTTGAAAACACTCTTTTTAGCTTTTTTAAGCCAAAAGCTGAAAAACACTTTTTTTAAGCAATCCCAAACACTGCTTAAGTAAATGAAAAGGTAGGAAATGGCTATTATGAGAAAGAAAAGTAATGAAAATGTGTGAAAGAGAAAATAATTTCTTAAAAAAATAAGAGTAATAAAAGTGAGATTATAAAAGTATTCTCATAGGGAAAACTTAGTGCTAGTGAAAAGAGAGACAAATAATACAAAGCAATACGAGACAATTATTGGAGAACGGATGGAATATTTAAATTAAGTACTTTTTTTCAAATCAAATAACTAATTTATTCATTAAATGATACTCCATTCGTTTTGCTAAGATTATCTCATACCAAAATTGGTTAAATTTGTGTGATTCTAAATCATTTTTACTGTATTCTTACTTTACCAATTCAACATCACTTACATATTTTTTTCTCTAAATAACTGTGTTACCTTCTTATGTGCCAATGTTAGTGGGAAAGATGTAGTAACAAATATACAAGTGAATGAAGAGCTTAAGACTACAATGAGATAAAAATAGAACAGAAAGGATCTAACAGATCCTCCCAGTTCGCTAACTCCACGATAATGTAGTCTACTTCGGTTGTCTTGTTGCTCTTCAAGCTACTACAAAGATAAAATAAAAAATTATAAATAAAATAGTCCGCTTCACCGGCCACTGGAAATGGAGAATTAGTTTGATCAGAAACCAACAAAGAAAACTCAATTGAGTAGAAATTGGATGAATCGTCGGTTTGATCAGGCACCGAAAAAGAGATTCAGTTGAGCGTCAATTTTCTCACAAAGTGGAGCGGTGGTTCAAGAGGAGGGCGAGTAGTTGAAGTTTCATAATTAGATTGAACCCGCCTTGCCAACTGAAATTTGGTGGTACACTTTATGTGTAACATGCTCACAAAACTTTATTTAAAAAATCGTACCGAAAGCACCTCAACGGATTATTGTCCCATATATCAAACCATCCATTTGTAGGAGTAAGATGTTATGATAGAAAATGTACCATCTACAAGGCTGTAGAAGAGGAAACGTCTAAAAACATCTAGTGAATACCCAAAGTCCAAACTAGTTCCCAGGCTCATAAAGAAAAGATGTACAACAAAAAACTATCTTTGGTTGCATCTTTGTATATTTATCCTCTCTGCACAAAAATTATATTACATTGTAAGAGCTAGTCAGAGTATATGTTGATGTATATCATCCACACACCACTTCAACTGGCTATCTTTTTTATATTCAAAAGGACATGTGCCAGAACAAAATAAAAGACAAATACAACGCCAAAAAATTACTACCTCCGTCCCGGTGGACTTTGCCAAGTGCAAAGTAGGTGAGAAATAAAAAGAGATAATTATCCTAGGAATGACTAAAACTCAATGAGTTTCCCAATCTATGACATAACTAGTTTTTTTCTTAAAATAATATTAAAAAACGAAATATTTAATTAAATTCGAAAAAACTAAATAATAAATAATTTTTTGTGGGCAAATATACCCTCTAGGTTATACCTATAAAACCCTAATCTTCTACCCATATTCTCCCAACCTACCTACATCCGCTCCTGTATAACCTCCGCCGCGCGCTCGGGCAGTCGCCCCATTGATTCTCCACCAACCGTCTAGCCGCCGGCCATCGTCCAGCGCCGCCGCCGCCCCATATCTCTGGCCTGGGAGCATAGTTTCAGCCTTTCGACAATCGATCGCTGGCCTGGGTGCACAATCGCCCGACCTGGGTGTCTGACCAACCTGTGAAGGTAAACACTCCGTCCCGGCCCACTGGATTCCCGTCCGACCTCCGATCTATTGTGATGAATAACGCCGCCCACATGTGAAGGTAAACACAAACACTCTAACCCATTGGATTCCCGTCTGCCAATCTCCCATCCGTTCTGGAAATCAGCCACTAGGATTGTTGCTTTGACATCACCAAAAAACCAGAGTAAGGGGGCGCTCAATCTCGAGAAACGACCATCTATAGAGGCGCAGAAAGGGGACCGTACCTCTGTATCACTCTGTACAGTTTGGTGAAGATGGGTGCGGCGCTGATGTTACGTATGTGAAGATGGGTCAGGGTTGTGCTTTGGATCCGTCCATTCACTTTTCTAATTTTGAAAATTCGAATTTCTAAAATTAGGGTCCGTGGGCATTAAATATGGGCATTGAATATGGGTAGTGAATATCATTATAGGTATTGTTGTACATGGCAGTGATTACAACAATATATATGTTGTACATGACAGTGAATGAATGCATTAAGAAAGTTTTTTATGTAATGATTATGACCAGTAGTGCAATTTAATTAGACCTAAAATAATAAAGTTATCAAATCTGAAAAATAAAAAATAAAAACTATAAATAATTTCGTAAAGTGAATGAAAAAAGAATTAATTTTGGCGGAAGTGCACTGATTATTACCGGACGTGCAGTAATGTCATGCATTAATGTATTGCAATGAGACAACATAAAGTGTAGTAATTTTAATGGACGAAATTAGTGCAAAATGCACATATTTAAAATAAGGGTATTTTCGTCATTCAAGAATTAAATATAAACGAAATATTCTTTTTTTTTTTTGGATTTTCGGTCATACAAGTGTAAAAAAACTAAGGTAGTCATAGATTGGAAAACTCAATGAGTTTTAGTAATATCCCGGGAAATTTCCCAAATAAAATAGTAAGAACTGTGTGGTTGAGATTTGTGCAGAGGAGAGAGAAATGTGCAGAACCACAATTTAGTTGCTTTAATGGGAAAGTGACAAAGTTTCTGGGGACAACAAAAAAGGGAAAGTTGGCAAAAACCAACGGGACGGAGGGAGTATTAGACAAGGTGTTGGTATAAAGTTGAGAAGAAGGAGAGGACATAAAGCCTAAGCTAAATTTTTGGTATTAATATGGACAAAAATGTGAAAAATTCTACCATAAACTCAACAGAAACTATCAATTAATGTTTTAGTAAGCAATCCCTAAACCACAATTATGAAGGAACAACACTCGCCAAACCTCAGAGAAATCTTGTGTGGGGAACAAGGAAAAATTAGACATGAAAACTCAACGAACCCCACCCCCGATACAATGGGAATGCACGCAATGAAATTTTAAAGGTGGTGACGAAATGTTCAGAGGTGAATCTAGTAACTTGAGTGAATTTCGAATAATTGGATAAGATTACACATCAGTACAGTAAGGAAAAAAGAAGTCTGACAAATATGAATGAATCGTGTGATAAAGGTTTGCAACCATGTTGATATGACAATGATCTGTTTGAGTGCGATGCTTTTTATTTTTCTATTTTTATATCGGATAAGCAGGGTTGGTAATTTGTACTAGTGTTAACATGTACCGCATCGCTTAATGATACATAGTGTTGCTAGGGGTGGGCAAAATGGTTCAAGTCAATTGACCCGACCCGACCCATGATTTTAGAGTTTTGTTTGATTTCGGTTATCCAAATTTCTAAACCAACCCATTTGGTAATTATATTGACTATTGAGAAGCTGAATGGTTTGATTGAATGATCTCTTAGGTTAATAATGAAAAACAAGATTAACGCATCAAACCCTCTCGTGAACTATGAATCCAGCGCATTAGCCTCATATGATTTATAAAATGCGTCAAACCCCCTATGTTGTGGTTATATACGCACATAACCCCTTCTATGAACAAATTTAATTGACAAAAAATGAAAAATGATTTTTTTTTTGTATAATTTTTTTTCAAAACTACTTGCATATTCAATCATTTTATTAAGAAAAGTGATTTCAAAATTGTAAAATTTGTTCTTGAAGATTTTATGCATGAATAATTATACGCAAATTATATCGTGGTATCGGCATACCACGAACATGGTATGCCCGTACCACATACGGCACCGTTTTATGATAAATAAAAAAACAGAGAGCAGAGCTTCCTAATTTTCCAAGGTGAGCTGCTTTCGACCTTTCGTTCCTAATCGCTAGCTTCAGCAGTTCACAGAGAAGGTGAGGATCAACGTTGTCCCAATGTCCCATTAAATCCCACTTCCCAATCGAAATTGCAGGCCCAGAAATTTTGTAAGTACATAGTGGGATTGTGAGAAACTTCACATCTAATTAATTAAAAATGATAATTTCTTTATCTTCTTTATTTAAATGCCTTTTGTTTGGGATTCACACTCTGTTCAGACGTGGTTCTTCACATATACATAGTATTGTTGGATTCTATGTGTAATCTTATATCCACAATTACATTTGATAATATATGGAATTACATCTTTTTATATGCGAGTTACATCTTCATATGCAAGAGTTACATCTTTTTAGAAGCGAGTTACATCTTCTGAAGTGCGAATTACATTTGTAATAACATGAATTACATAAAGAAAACAACCCCTGGTATTCAAACAAAAAATGTTTTTTTCTAAATCCTTTATCATGTCATGATATCAAAAAACAAACATATTCACGGTTTACATAAACTAATTGTGCAATTAAACTCTCTTTTCCATAGTTTACATTAAAATCTTTCTTATACTATGTATTTCATAAGTTACATTTCGAACGAACTTGAGTTACATTTATCAATACCGTGAGTTACATATCTTTACATACGAGTTACATCATTCATACTACTGGGACAAAAAAACAGTTGCTATACATGTGTGTACTGTTCACGCGTTACTGTTCATGCGAAATTTTTTAAAAAAATTATGCAAAACTACGTCGTTTTGGGTGTGGGAGCACGATGCTCACCGTGGGGTGATACCACAGTATACGAACTCATAATTATAACACATGAGCATCTTACACATTTTTTAAATCACAAGGAATTAATGCCATATGCGTAGAGCCACATGCCTAAATAATGGTTTATAAAACATACGGAGTAATTGCTAATCATCGTTCGGAGCAGGGCTGGCCCATGGGAGGGACAACCAGTCTAATGGCCCAAAAATATAAAATACCCAAAACAAAATTTTAATAGTAGTACTCCGTATTAGGCAGCTTGAGTCCGATAAAAAGAGAGTGATGTAATGTTTGTGTCTGGTCCGTCTGGAATCATGCTACTTAGCGAGTAAAAGCCTTCCGTCGCCCTTCGTCAATTGAAGCTGCCGTCGACAAGACCAAGTTCCTTCGCATCCCGCAAGACAGCAATCCGCATCCGCCGAATCGACAAACCCGTTCAATCGCCGCCGAGTCGCCGACCACTACGCGGCCCAGGCGACAACCGTCTGTTTGTCTAGGTCCTGCAGTCGCCACCGCATCACCGCACGTCCGCTGTCCGCACCCGGCAGTCCGGCACCACGACCGGACGACCGCGCCTTCAGCCTCCAGGCAAGTTTATCTGTTTTAAATGATGATTATATTATTAATTTTCTTAATTTTGTTGGATTATTGTGTATTAATCTTTATCATCATTGCGTGATATATAGTGAATTGTGTTTGACTTGCTGAATTTAATTTTTCAGACCCATTAAGGCTTTGTTAGTTTTGATGTTCTGATATTAATTGATGAATTAATTTACCTATTTATATTTGACATATTGGTGTAAGTATGTTGTTACTTGTTAGGTTGTTAGTATAAAGTCCGTAAGGCAGAAATTAAATTGACGTTTAAATTAAATTTGTAAGCATGTACAAGATTATTGGAGGATTTCAATAATGGTAGTAATTATGTTTCCAAAGAAATACCAATCTAGATATGAGAAGCTTAAGAAGAAAAGAAGACTTGAAAAATTAACTGCCCCAAAAATTTTGGTAAGGAAGGACCAAATTAATTTTGAAAAATTATCAGTAATTTATTATTGTTATCATCTTTATTTATGTTCTATATCTATTTTTGTTGGAAAGGAAAACCCAAATTTTGTTGTTGCACGTGATCTCCATTTTCTCAGGACCGGCCTTGGTTCGGCGACCTGGGAGACCTCACTTTTTCGCCAGCCAAAATCGTCCCTTCGCCCTTGGATTTTAAATCAACACCACCTACCTCAGTCCAAGTTTCTTCTCCCTCACTTCTGCTCGGACTTCTTATCAATACGGTCCTTCTTCTCTCCCGTATTTTTGGCCCAATAGCCCCCCTATCCCTTGGTTCATCTATACTACCAGGCCTGGGCATCTATACTTCTTATCAAATATCAATACTAGGCCTGTTTCAAAAGAATTGCTACGGTTGTGGGCATTTCCAACGAGAAGGGATTCCAAAACAGCGTAACTGCCGAAGATCTTGCTCAGTTTGCCGTCTCCAATTTGAAGCTAAGGTCTAGGTGCCCCGTCCTTGGTTGAAATCTATAACATTCTATAATATAGAATTCCATAAAATCTGATAGAATCTGTGGAATTCTGTTAAATCAATGGAATTAAAATCTCATAAAAATCCTTTAGAGTCTAGGTTTGGAGACACCCCTAGGCTTTATGCCCTCTCCCTTTTCTCAACTATATACAAATACCTTGTTTAATAATATTTTAGCATTGCATTTATGATTTATCTTTTATTTTGTTTTGGAACATATCTTTTTAAATAAAAAAAGATGGATCAATTGAAGTGGACAAATGGTGTAGGAACGGTACACATCAACATCATCAACTCTAACTAGCTTGTACAATGTGATTTGTTTCTTGCGCATAAGGGTAAACATACTAAGATGCAAACCACAGATAGTTTTCTTGTGTACATTTGCCTTTATGAGCTTAGGAACTAGTTTGGACTTTGGGTATTCAATAGATGTTCTTAGACGTTTTTTCTTTTGCAGTTTTGAAGTGCATTCCTTCTACTGCTAGAGTTGCAGTTTTTAGCAATGGTACATTTTCTATAGTGACCTTTTACTCCTGCAAATAGATGGTTTGCTATATATGTGTGTATTAGGATGTTTTTACTTGGACTGTAATTTGCCCCAGTCCAGACCAGACTTTGGTAGTTATAAAAATACAAAGAAACCAGTGCATAGACCAGTGCATAGACCAGACCAGACCAGTAAATTACAGTCCAATTAAAAACATCCTTACTCTCCATGCCCTATTTGGTGTTCAGATGCTATTTAATTGTCACTCCTTAGTCCTTACTAAACATTATATTAGTAATTAGGATGCACAAAGACAGCTCCAGAAGTTTTAGTTAAGGGGACAAAGATTTTCATGCTTAATATACCGTTTTATGTAAAAACTTATATAATTATTCTCAAACAACATATACTAGTAAGAAATCTATTTTTTAGATTTACATATACTAGTAAGAAAGTACGGCTATTTAGCATTACATATAATAGCAAAAAACAGAAAATCAATTTTTCTAGTAAGAAATCTCAAAAAATTGGCATTGGTAAACGCATTAACCAGTAAAACACTCAATACCAGACTTAAACAAGTCAGATCAGGTGATCATTCCAGACTAGAATTGAAAATTTCTAGATGTTTTCCGTCCAATCGAAAACATCCCATGTAAAAAACTAAGTTAATTATATCTCTATTTACATGTCACACATGCTTTATATATGGCCCAATTGAACTTTATCACACCATCACTTAATTGTTTTTGATGAATTTTTTATATTGCGTGGGATTTTACAAATTCATGTGACTTTCTTTTTATTCTAAAAACCCATTATGCATTCTATATTTCTATTATTATAGATTTGTTATCATATATCTTCAATTAATGAGATTTTCCGTTATTTTAATCTTTCCAAGTAAAAGAATTGGTAACTTCTATTTTAATGAAGAATACAATAACAACATTCAGACCTTAATTATGTGATATGAAGTTTCGATGTATTGACATAACATTCAAGGATGTGGAAATTGGGGTGGTCAATGAAGATGTAAAAATGCAATCAAAGGTGGACAGTATTGTTGTCAGTAATAAACGCATACCTCATTCTCAGGAGGGTTTGCAAGTTGATGGTGACAACCACTCTGCTGTGCATGGTAAAGACGGGTCTTTCAATAATTCCAAAGATAATCCAACAACTGCTGATATTGATGAGAAAGATAACCTAGAAGTTGACTTGCCAGAACCGCACTGTTCTACAGAATCTGGAATTGTTGATATTACTAACAAAGGTGATGAACTAGAGGTTTCTGATGCAAAACATAATAACCTTGATAAAGAAGTGACTGAGGTTGAGGTGGTAATAAATTCTGAGAATAAAATTTCCAGTAATCACTGCTTAGAGAATGATACATGCTTACTTATCTCTAAAAACAATGATGCAATGGATATTGATGAGGGCAAGTTAAATGTTACGGAAGAGGGTACCTCTGTCTCTATTAAGGACTTCGATGTTGTGCAGACAGATAATGGTGAGAAAAATTTAGATGTTACTAATAGTGCAGATAACACAGCCTCAAGTACCTCAACTGAAGACACTGATATTATACAGACTGTGGTTGTCCCTGACAATAAACATTCTGCAGTTGTTGCCAACAATAAAGACAACTTACCTCATTCTCAGGAGTGTTTGCAAATGGATGGTGATAACGATGCTGTTATTCATGATAAAGCTGAGTCTTTTAAGATTTCCAATGATAATCCAACATCTACTGATATTGACATGGAAGGTAAGTCAGGAGACGACTTGCCAGAACCGCACTGCTTTACAGAATCTGGAATTGTTGATAATACTAACAACGATGATAGAATAGAGCTATCTGATGCAAAACATTACCTTGATAGAGAAGAAGTGACAAAAGCTGGGGGTTTTGTAATAGATTTCAAGAATACAACGCCCACTAATCACTGTTCAGAAAATGATCCATGCTTAGAAACCTCGAATAACAATGAAGCGATGGGTATCACTGAGGACATGTTAGATGTTACAAAAGAGAGTAGCAAAATCTCCGTTAGGTACTCTGGTATTTTACAAATGGATATTGGTGAGAAAAAGTTAGAAGTTATTAACAGTGCAGATAACTTAGCCTCAACTAAAGATGCTAACATTGTACAGAGTCTACAGACTGTGTGTGTCCCTGCACACGAAATTTTGGATGGTCGTGAATCTGAGCCAAAAGATGTCCAGAATGTCGATTTAGGTAATAATAAAAGTAATCTGGTGATGAATAACCATTTTGTTGTTAAACCTGCATTTGAGCTCATTCATGAAGGTTTTTTGCAAGTAGATTTGGGAAGAAATGCTGCAATGGCTAGAAGAGAGGGTACACCAAACAATGATCAAGCGAGTAGTCGGGAATCTTTGGACGACTGTCAACCACATACTGTTGTCGCACTGGAAGAAAACACGAAACCAGTTCATATTGAAAACTTCAAGCAGCTAGGTAGAGAGTCCAAGTGTAAGCTTGTGGGAGAGGTAGATAACAGTCAGAACATGGGAGTGACAACAATTACTGATCCACTCCTGGGAACTGATGTTTCACATGTTGCGGCCCATATGGAGGTGGAAGTTGAGCAAGTGGTGGAAATGGAAAAGGGACCATCAAAGACAAACGATGGGCACTATTTGGTTGATCCTCATGCTCCAGAAACAGTATGTATAAGTGATGAGCAACAACATAGAGATAAAGTAGAAAAGGAAGAAGATGTTGTAGTGGTAGTAGAAGAAGATTGTAAGAAACTTTATTCTGAAACTGACATGTCCGTAGCAAAGACTGTAAACTTATATCCTGGTTTTCTACATCCTCCCGAAAAGCCTGGAAAGTTCACCGTATCAGATTTAGTTTGGGGAAAGGTCAGAAATCATCCGTGGTGGCCTGGACAGATATTTGATCCTGCAGATGCATCTGAAAAGGCAGTTAGATATTATAAGAAGGGGTGCTTTTTGGTAGCTTATTTCGGGGACCGAACCTTTGCGTGGAACGACGCATCCTTGCTGAAACCGTTCTGGTCTAACTTCTCCCAGATCGTGAAGCAAAGCAATTCCGAAACGTTTCAGAATGCGGTCAGGTGTGCACTGGAAGAGGTTTCAAGACGGATTGAATTGGGCTTGTATTGCTCTTGCATACCCAAAGCTTTGTACAGTAATATTGCATGCCAGATTGTTGAGAACACAGGTATACGTGAAGAATCAAGCAGGAAAATATGGGGTGTTGACAAGTTTATGGCAGGTGTGGAGGCGTTTGTACCAGACAAGTTGTTTCTGTTCTTGAAAGGAATGGCATGTTCACCCGATGCTTCATTTGATCAGTTGGATCTTGTTATTGTCCGGGCCCAGTTATTGTCTTATTCCCGTTTCAAGGGATCAAACGTACCTTCTGAGTTCTTGATGGGTGGAGAGTTATTAGAAAATGATGATGATGCAAAACCCATCTTGAATAATAAGGTGGTTGCTCCCTCTCTTAAACGTAAGTACAGGTCCTCAAAAGAGAGACGGACATCCGAGATAAACGGAAGCTCTGAACTTGAAGGTGAACCGGACGGGACAATGATTGTTTATTCCGCAAAAGTGTCACCTGTAACTCCTAACCCGCAGCCTTTCAAAATTGGTGAACGCATCATGAGAGCCGCGAGCCACTTGAAAGGTGACTTTGTTCAACCAGAGCCAGCCAGTAGTTATGGTCACAAACAGAACCCGTCCTGCATCATTGAGTTGTACTCTCAGCTTCAGATGGTGGCACGTGCCCCAATGAGAGATTATACCTTTTTGGATACTTTTGTTATGTTCATGTTAGATCTCAGTAGATACTCAAAGAAGAAGTCTAAGTTGCAGCAGCAGAATCTGTCCCACTCAGGAAGGCCTGCGGCAGTTGGTGGGGGTCGTAGAAAGAGGAAAGCTTCCCAGGTGGTGGGTGATGAAGGTTTTGAGTTTGAAGATGATGTTAATGACTCATATTGGACGGACAGGATTGTTCAGAACTATTCTGAGGAGCAACATGAACTATTGCAGCAGCAACATTCTGTTATTGGTGATTCATCAAACAATAACAAATCTTCTGATCATAATAAAACAAGCCGGCGGTCATACTGTAGGAAAAGGTACTCTATCGGGAATGATAGTAATTATGACATGGCGGTAGCAACAGATGAGGATGTGGAGAAGAAAATGAGGGAGCCGGCAGAGCTTATCTTGAAGTTTGGAGAGGGTGGTGGTTGGCTTCCTTCAGAGATGAACCTTAATAAGATATTCAGACGGTTTGGGCCTATAAAGGAATTAGAGACCGAAGTTCATCCGGAATGCTGTCGTGGGAGAGTGGTGTTTAAGAGGGGATCTGACGCAGAGGTTGCTTATAGCAGTGCTGAGAAGTTCAATATATTTGGGTCAATGCACGTGAGTTACGAGATTAACTATACACCTGTCATCTCTGTTAGACCAGTGCTCCTCACAACTATACCGCAAGATGACGCTATTTGATCAGTTGACCATGTCGTTTGGTATACTTGATACTTCAGGTTTGTGCAATTACTCCTTATTTCATGTGGATATTTTATTATGAGATTTTGTGTAAATGGTTTTCTGAATTTGTTAGTGGTCATTGACAGACATGACAAGCTAGCCCAGCAGAAGCATGCAAACTTAGGTTTTTTCTTTAGACTTGAACAGCCAACTTTCTATTAACTTTTAATGACTTCAATCCTCTTTGCCGATCGGTTTGGTGTCCAATGTCGCTAACACGCGACCTTGGGCTCACCTCTGCTGTTATTTTCATTTTTTCCTGACACGGAAAGTCCGTGAGGCTGAAACCATTAGCTTAAACCACATTCTTAGATCTTATACAATATCTCACCTATTTGAACTGCGAGTTTAAAGAGTTATAGTGATGCTGCAGGATTGACCTCAAATAAAGAGCAAAATCATCCCTTTTAGTCAGACTTCTTAGTTATCCTATCTCCCGGGCTTTTTTTGCATTATTGTTCGTGTACCCCTACCCAGTTTGGTACATATTTGTTTCAAGATATAGCTTTTGTTATTCAGTCATTTGATTCTTGACTCGGGTTTTTCTTCTTCAGGAAAATAGAAGAGAAGATGGAACATTAGTTATTACAGCTAAGTAGAAGTTAAAAGGCGTCAAATTCATAATGGGGTTTTAGGAAAAATGAATTTTCTATGCTTCTGGAAAATGCAAAAATGTTCAATGTCCCATGGATCATGGTGTATTTAGAATCTTTTATTTGTCAGTTCACTTATTATGTGCATATAAATTACTGTATTTGAGTTGAGTTGAGTTGTATATTGCTCATTGATAACGACTACTGTCAGCCTATTGTGGAGGGTGTAGTTTTGCTTGTTAATAGTTAAGCGATGTCAAGGTGTTTGGTATTATCAGGTATCTGACCTTCTTGAGGCTTGACCCCTAGTCCCCTAGCAAGAGCGGTTGAGGTGTTTGTAGTCGTCTTAATGGTTCCATCTTTTTTTTGTCAATGCCTGTTAATTGGCTTTTGTAATTTTTGTTTCTTGAGCTTTAGTTAATATACTACAAATCGTAATGTATAATGCCTAGTAGCATCGAAGCATTCATTCCGTCATTCGTAAGAATTGAGATCATATGTGCCTTTATCATAATGTAGATTCTATGGTACCCTTAAGGTACCATATTTTTATCCAAATGGACCAATCAGAATGATGTAGTTGAATTATTTAAATCTAAAACAAATATGATATAATGATTTGGATCAATCATGTGGATGGTAGTACGGTACTCCATTTTTTAAATGGGTACTGGAGTTGTCACCACAAGGTTGAAACTGTTTTCATTAATAAGTTCGACCTTTAAAAAAGTCCATAAACTTTTAAATTCGGATCATGTAAACTCTAAATTCAGATTGTTGCTGCCAGTCATAGAAATTCCCCCCAAATCTGGACTGATAGAATCTTGCCGTTGTTTGCTGCTAGAGTTAGCTGATGCCACCAGTCCACCATCGGATTGATCCGTTATCAATGAGTTGGCCTTGGTTATGTAAGGGAACTAGACGCAATTAATTATATCAATTAAATAAATTAATTCGGTCCCAGTAAGGAGAAGGTAACGATTTCCATGTTAGTCCTCGGTAACAACTGCGGACAGTGTATCATCCTCTGCTATCTTCTGCCCAAATCAATTCACCGCCCCTCCGAATTTGTTTTCTATGACATAAATGAATAAATCACAAAGAATATCTTGGTCCCAGCTTTTGCCATCTTCCACCATAATTGACCGCACCATATGATCATAATGTCATCCAAACCGGATATTGCATTTGAAGTTGATTTACCTCCTCTCGCGGTTGGAATCCACTAATCTTTCCAGACTCTCACAAAGTTCCCTATCCCAATCTGGTGCATCAATCCATCCTGGATAGCCGGAATAATTGCCACAAGGCTCTGGATGCATACTAAAAGCAACTAATTTCACCTCTTCGACCGTAATATCTCTTAGTAAAATCCACCTGTGCGTTGAACAAGATGTAATTTATAGATACTATATGTATAAATAAATATCTGGCTTTATGAATATTATGTAGGATATACGTATAAGCTAACACAAGAATTAAAGTATAATAACTCATCACATATCACGAACTTCAAGCTAGTTAGACTTGTCATTCTGAAAATTGCATTATACAACTGTCCATGCGTAAAAATATGATGACGGAAGAAAGCACCCATTGTTTTGACCTTCCAATAATTTCCTTTGACTTTTTTTTCATTGTCTTGTTGACAGTCAAGAGGAATTTCCTACGTATGAATGTGAAAGGGAGTATTAATTTTGTCGGGGTAATACTAATCGTGGGGATCATAAAGTTCTTAGCTACAATAGTTTCGAATATCATTTGAGTCTTACTAAAATCCAAGTTTTATTTGAGCTTCACTAATTTGAGTCCCAAATTTGGTGATTAAAAGTTAGGTGCCATTACACTAATCATCTAAATGATTTATATTCCTGACCGTTGGAAGGTAGAGATGGTTACTTGTTACTATGGTTTGTTACGTGTGGTACCTTGCTTATACATATAAATTTGGACATGTCCTATTTGGACATATCCTTATACATACGTGTGCCCCAATATCTTTAGGGACTAAGACTTGGATGTTGTTGTTGTTTTTTGTATTACTTCTTTGTATTGAAATGATATATGTGTGTACACAATACAATTATGGTTACTTTTTTAACTATCAATTAATCTGTCCGAAGACATCCCAACTCCAAATCTCCCTCCATCTCATTTTGAGAAAACAAACTCATAAAATGATTACGCATAAAGTCTTTTAAATCATATTTCTCCATTACCCACTCCTCGAAGTCCACCTTAACCCTCGTAAAAAAATCCATCTTCTCCTTTTTTTAACAGAGTTGTGAAAATCCTAGTATTTCCATCACGGTGTTTTAGGCAAAATTATTTTGTTCATTGCTTCCAGAAGTCATTTTGTTTTTCCAAAGCATCATCTAACATTCCTTGGCCTGAGCAAAACTTGTCAAACCAGCTGCATCAGGTCTGCCTTGGGTCCTCTCCATTTGTCTTTTGCATCCCTCAATTCGGCATTGAAAGCCTCGCCATAGAGGTAACCCCATTTGCCCAATTCAAACTCACGAAATTGCAATCTATCATGGAATTGTTTCCCACAGCCACACACATGTGCCCTTTCAACAATATTTCTACAATCATTTTCACGCAACCAGTGATTCTCAAATTTAAAACTCTTCCACCTGGTACTCCACTTTTGAGTGAATTTTATGAAAATAGCTACGCTATGCTCACCTTGATAGAAGTAGCCCATACATCTCTAAGGGAGTGTTTGCATTTGATTAAAAAAAGTGTTTTTCAGCTTTTGGCTTAAAAAAAGTTAAAAAGAGTGTTTTCAAATGACAGCTTCTGCTTAAATTAATCACTTAAAAGCTAAAAGCTGGAAGCAGGTGGAGGGGTGCTTTAAACTGCTTTTCACTTTTTCTATTACACAAAAAGTCCAAACACTACCAACTTTTACTTTTTCAGAATCACTTTTTCTTCAAACATTACCAACTTTTACTATTAATCACTTTTCCCAAAATCACTTTAAAAAATCACTTCTTTAAAGTTGAAGCAATTGCAAACACTCCCTAAATTTATTAAGTCAACCTTTTGAAACTAGAATTTGATCTAGTTTTTGCTCCACCCATGCTAATATCCCCCGACCACGCTCTCAAGTAAATTGGTAGCCATGAAAAGGGAAATTCAACAAACCACTCCCCCAATCCGCTTCCCGGAATCAAGGCAACATCCATGGAGGTTGAGGACATCTACCCCTCTTTTCACGCGCATGCGTAATATCATTAAAATCCCCTACAACTGGCCAAAGTAAATCACTAACACCGCCAAACTCTTTAAGAACTCCCATGACCCCCTCCTATTTGGTTCTTGAAACCCGTAAAACCCAAATTATATGCCTCTTTTTTCTTTGCATGTTGTCCTGTTATTTTTTTCCCGGCACAACCTAATGCAACCCAAGTTGATGCCAAAAAATATGCAACCCAAGTTGATGCCAAAAAAAAAATGCAACCCAAGTTATATCCTTATATAGTTACATACTACCTCCGTCCCCTTGTTATTGTCCCATTACGGTTTACGATGCTTGACCGGCGATAAATCAAACGGATCTTTGTCCGCACTCAAATTATTTTTAGAAAAAAAATTACATATTAAGAAACTACATTAAAAGCTTTACAAAGTTGCAAAAACCAGAATCAAATTTGATAAAAATTTGATACATAAAGTAAGATATTAAGAGTGATTTGTGTTGATCAAGCGAATAGGAAATGAGACAATAACAGGGGTACGGAGGGGAGTATATGTGTATTTGAAGGGTCGTAGATCCCCCATCCATTCCTTTATCTTTTTTTGTCTATCTCACTAAGTTTGTCTCATACCATATTTGACAAAGTTTGAGTGGTTACAATTTATTCTTACTTTATTTACATTTTATCATTTTAATATCAATTACACGATTTCACTTTTCTTAATAACCGTTTCATTTCTTTTGTCCCAATGTATGGGGGCCAGAGGTAATACTTTTCTTCCAATGGTCTTTCTTGGAGTTAATAGACGACATAGAGGAAAATAAAAGAGTTTAAGAAAAATTTATGTTTAGTTTTCACTACAGAAGTCAGGGGGAAGTATTATTTCAGAAAAATATATAAATGTATTATACTCCGTCCAAATTATCTATCATTATAGTGAAAACTAAATTACTACGTGGTACATTATATCTATAACTGCAACAATCATATCATCTAAAAATATTATTAATTGTTAGGAAATTCCCTAAATAGGAGTAAATATGTTTTGAAATCCAAACCAGAACCGCTATGTTTTTATTTTCGGAATAGGAGTCGTTACTGCCGTGATTGAAAAATTATGCCATAATTGAAAATGATAGCGTATATGGGCCCAGATCCCATGACCCACATACTCAAAGGATCAAACACTGAAGATAGACACCCACGTGGCACACCTTCGGCCAGATGAGCCATTCATCGGCCAGAACCAAAACTCCCCAGAATACGGCTCAGAGGCCCAGGAGCAAAATGGGTCCTCCGTCGGCCAGGGCACTCCATCGGCCAGGGGCATCTTATCGACTAAATAAATACTGACGGAATAGTTTTTATACTTGGCTAAATAAATCATGTACTTAGTCCATTAGTGGTCTTATTATGCTCAATAGAGGCTTTGTTATTGTAATGGCTCTCCTAAGCCCAAGGCTAGGAGTCCAAATCCACATTTGCTCCTATAAATAGCCCCTAGGGGTAGTTATAAGGGGAGAAATATTAATTGATCACTTTCTCTCTCCAACTCTCACTTCTCTCTAAGACTTAATACTCTATCAGAAAAATATTGTCATTAATGATAGTTAATTTTGCAATGTTTAATACCTAGTAGTGCAACTATTTGACACTAGTGACTACAAGATGACAATAAAAACTGTCATATTACTCCTACTTTGAAATTACAAAACTTATTTAGTCCCATTTCTTATACTCCGTACTTTTTAATAATTGGTTATAAGAATTAAGAGTTGCATGTGCCAACGATCTTGGGCACTATCCCACAATGCAAGTGAACATTTTTATGCTTATTGGTTTTGAATATTTGTATTTTGTTCCTAATATTTACGGTATTTTATGGGAAATGCTACTTGTACATGTTCGGTTCTACTCCGGCTTACACACCTAATGCAATTGTATGTGTACAGACAATTGATTTTAACTTTAGTAAAATGAAGTGTATGTGATCCCGTATTTTCTATGCACGGACGATTCATTTTTTGGAGCTACATACGCTTCGATTTACTAAAATCAAAATCAATTATCTCTGCACAAATATTTACACCTGGACGTGTAAAGATGTTTTCTTTTGCACTGTTATCAGTTTCACACCACGTAAGACTAGATAGGACTTAAACAGATTGGATCAGACTTGAGTAACTATAAAATTCACATAGATCAAACATTTACTAGATCATGACAAACTAATTCGGATCAGATCAAACCAAATTTAAACAAACCAAACAATTGGGCCTAGACCAACTAGTTCAGATCCGAACATGTACGAATACATCTCTCATTTTTATTGGGTAATGAAAGAATATGAAAGAAAAACAAGAATTGCTGAACAAGCAAACTCATCTCTTCCGATTTAAAAAGCCCACAGATCACCGGATTCCTATTTGCCGGCCTTTTCAAAACCACAACCCCGACGCCACTGACTGACCGACGGTAAAAATTCCAGTAAAAAGGGAGACTTTGCGAATCCATCCCATATCCCAGTCGCATTCCAGGATTTCCAGCTGTGTCAGGTTTTGTTTCCGACTCGCGATTTCCCAAAGATTTGGCGTGCCCGTACTTTTATAGGTTGGTTTCTTCTCATTTTTTTTTATTATCTAGATATAATTACAAAAATACAAATTATGCCCTCTGGACGAAGACCTGAAATTTACTTCTCTAAAGAAGGCCAATAAATTCTTCTCTCAACTCGAGACGGCCAGACGGGTACCTTGTTTATTAAAAATTCTTACGCAGGTCCAAACCATGACACATTTGCTCTCAAATAGGAGCAGTTTCCTCCCTAATTAGGAGTCATCACACATTAGCTAAGATACTACTGTACTTTTATTAGGACTAAATAAGTCATATTTTGGGAATAAAAAATCATGTTGTACTCCTTTTATAGTCAAGTTCTAATTTTTGCATTGTATTTATCATTTTTTTTTATTTTGGCGCATACCCTTCATGGAAGTGCCTCCTTAGTACGGATTATTAAAAATAAGAAAATATATCAATTGAAGTGGTCTGGGAAATTGGGAATGGTATACATCAATGATTTCAACTCTAAGTTCTTACTAGCTCTTGCACTGTTATTTGTATATCAGGCTAACTGCTCTAAGATGCAGATCAATGATATATTTCCTGCTTATTACATTTGCCTTGGTGAACATAGGTACCAGTTTGAGCGTCCAATAGATCTTTGGTATTTCTTCTTTTTCAGTTTTGAAGTCTAATTCTGCTGCTGCTGCTAGAGGTGTTGCAGTTTTTAGCAATGGTACATTTTCTGTTGTGTTTTTTCCTTCTGCAAATATATTGCTTGCTATAAATATATATACTTCCTATGCTCTCTATCCTTTTTGCATGCATTTACTTGGATGTTCCTTGCTGCACATTATATTAGGAATTAGGATGTGTAGTGCATATTCAGTTGCAAGTGTTTTGTGCACAGGCCCCGGACCCGATTGTTTTAACGGGTATGAGTCTATATTTTATTCAGTTTACCTGGACTCGGATCCAGACCCGTTAGTATTTTTAATAAACGGGTCGAGTATGGTATATATGATTCCGACCCGTTAAGGACCCGGACCCGTTTAAAATTTCTTATAAGTAGGTAGACACACACACTAATACATAAAATGATTAGTTGTAATACTTTAAATAAAATAATACAAACTAATACACACACACACACACATAGAGTTATAAGTTGCAATTCAATTAAAAATATACACACTAATACATACATATTGTATGAGTGATACTAATCGAGATAGTGAGATACCCTAAAACTCATACCCATTCTCGCCGTTTATACGTACCAATAAAGTGTGTATTGGGACCGATAGGCAAATCCTAATATCTAATATTAGTAATATTAATATTATTGTATCACTATCATATAATCCGTATAATACCTTTATACTCGCAGTAGTCTATTCTACGAGCTTTCCGTGCAAGAGAAAGCGACACAAATTGTGGAGTTATACGCCTTTACAAGAACTGATACTATATTGGATAAAAGTACTAATTTTCTATGAGACATCTTGAATTTCTTTTTAAAAAGAAGATATATTTTTCTTTTTAAGTTTGTGCACTTTGTTTTACATTTCATTTACAAGCCATAATATTTTCACAAAGTTTACAATGGTGTGCATATCATACTTGGCGGGTCTACCCGGCCCAGTTCCGAGACCCGTTGGGTCTGGGTCCGGGTCCAAATTTTCAGACCCGCTGGATAAACGGATCGGGTCCGGGTCCATTATTAACTTAGCGGGTCTGGAACACTACGTCCCGACCCGGACCCGACCCATTGACAGGCCTAATTGTGCATGTCCATGCTATTCTTTGCCTTAAAAGCGAGACAGAAAATAGGGACTATCTTTGATGTATGCGAAGTCTGAATTATTATTTTTATCTTAGGGATATAAGTAGGGAGATTTCCCAAAATAGGAGTAAATGGAGTTTGGAATTCTAAAATCGGACTACTATGTTTTCACTCCCGAAATAGGACTAACATGACAGTATTTACTGTCATCTTGTAGGCGTGACTGCCAAATAGTTGCAGTACAATGCATCTAACATGACAATATTCGTTATAATTAATGGCAGAAATTTTTTAATAGCAGTAACAACTCCTATTTCGGGAAGAAAAACATAGTAATCCTATTTTGGAATTCCAAACCTCATTTACTCCTATTTAGAGCAATTTCCCATATAAATATGTATACAACCAATAGCGGAATGATTCAATACTGGAAATTCAAGCAAATAGAATAACGAATATGAGAAACTATAATACAAATGTAGAAGGCTGTTTATTTCTCCTTGTATAAGTATACATGTACCTTAACAAGTTTACGCCTACAAATACATGTAAAGACTTTTTTGGAAAGTGAGATGATGTAATATTGTTATACTCCGTATTTGTTAGCTATTTAATCTCCATTGGGCCAAAATGACCTAGAGTTTCATTAATGTAGGCAGCTAGAATTATCGCGCAATTGGTTGTGATGGGCTCTGGGATGATGGTGAAGGCATTTGGTCTAGCATATCGCCAAGCACTCGCAAGTAAGATTCTATCTCACTCCATCTTTCATGTGCTTCTTCCTTACCTAAGTTTTTGTGTGGTTATATAGGTATTAAGGGGTGAACTAAAATACACTTGTGGAGTTCCCTAGGGCATGGCCAGGCTGCAGACCTAAAATGCACTTGCTCTAATATCCATATTATTTTACTATGTACCATACATTTTAAAGAGTATTTTTTTTTTAATTTTAAAGGAATGTAGTATAATGGTATATCCGCGGGATCCCTATATCTGATGTCCATATGTTCAATATCTGGTTTGTCCTGGAAATGGTTTAACTTGAGCAGTTGAGTGGTCTGACCGCTGCTTTGACATATTCTTAAATGAAACCTAATATTAAATATGGTGTAGATGCTTCGAGAACTGGTGCTGCTCAAGAAGTGGCTCAGAAAATACAAAGAGCAAGCAAAACTATGACAGAGACTGAAGCAAGACAAATTCTTGGTGTCGAGAAGAAATCTACGTGGGAAGAAGTCTTGCAGGTCTATATGTGTGTTTGTGTCTGAATGACCATTACCCTTTATTTATGAATGTTAACGTGTTTTCACCCTTTATATGATGTTTATTAAAGCAAAGACACTATTTATGCAGAAGTATGATAACCTATTTGAGCAAAATGCGAAGAAGGGAAGTTTCTATCTTCAATCCAAAGTCCATCGAGCTAAAGAATGCTTAGAGTCTGTTTACCCACAGCAGTAAGAGCCCCAGGGGAAATGCTTCATGAGTTTTTAAATCTCTTGTGTCTTCTTCTATCTGTCACTCATGAACGGACTTTGGCTGATCATCTAATATTTAGCTTTAAATTTCTTGTATGATTTTTTTATAGATACATATAAAAAGAATAATTGAAAAATATAACTTGACCAGAGTGGTATTGTCATATTGATTGTAGTGAATATACCGAGGATCAATTTTACATTGCTGTGTTTATGGTAATATCTTCGCTGTAACTATAATGACAAAAAACAACAGTAAACTCTTGTGTTTGTAGATATAAGCTAGAAGACGACTTAGAGGCCGTTTGGAACCACTGTTTTTCGGCTTATCAGGCTTATCAGCCAACTTTTTCACCACATGTAACTTTTGCTTTCTGAATGTTTTGGCTGAAGTTACTGTAGATGATCATTTTAGCTATTTTTACATATAATTTTTTCTTTATTTTATTAATAAAATATATTTTACTTCAGCCAGAACTTCATAAATTTCAGCAGAATCAGTCAAACCAGCCGATTTTAGTGCTACCAAACGGGCTCTTATTCTGCTGGTACAAGCTAAACTAATTGACGATCTTAAATTAAATATAGAGTACTATTATATTCAGTTCCAAAATGGAATGGGACTGAGCTTGGACCGTTCGGTTAGGAAATGTTGTCATGTAATTTTGGTTTTTGATCGGAACCAAACCAAATTAGGAGTGTATCTCGGCAGCTTGATTTAGTTCCAGTCTACTTGATAAGTTCCGGACTTCCGGTCCAGTTGGTGGTGGTGTGGTTCCATGTTTTCGCCAGTTAATTATACTCCGTATATTATTACATACTCCGTATATTCTATATCGTATATTCTATATGTGGTGCCCTGGTGCCATGTGGGCGCCAAATTGTTTGAGCTAAAACAGTTTAGTACTAGTATGAGCGAAATGGATAAGGAAAAAATAATTAAAATACTCCAAACTTTGAAGGGGTGTGAGGTAAGCACCCCAAACTTGCATACAACAACAACATCCAAGTCTTAGTCCCAAATGATATTGGGTTCGGCTAACATGAATCGATATATGATATCACCAAAAGGAAAAGAAAGAAAATGGAAAAGGTGCAAATAAGCCCATGTACTAACCAAAAAGGGTCAAATAAGTCCTTATTTAGGAGGTGCTGTCTGGCCGTCATCATTTGGGGTGGTTCCCGGTGGAATTTTTTGATGAAATTTTTTTATCATCTTATTCATCAAGTCTAGTTTACTCATACCAAATTTCAGCTAAAACTTCGATCGGAAAGGCATTCAAATGAATTCTTGAAGATAACTGCGCAATTATCTTCAAGAATTCATTTGAATGCCTTCCCGATCGAAGTTTTAGCTGAAATTTGGTATGAGTAAACTAGACTTGATGAATAAGATGCTAAAAAAAAATCATCAAAAAATTCGACCGAAACCACCCCAAATGACGACGGCCGGACAGAGCCTCCTAAATAAGGGCTTATTTGACCTTTTTTGGTTAGTACATGGGCCTATTTGCACCTTTTCCCGAAGGAAAATAAAGATAAAAAAGATAAGCTATTATAGAAAAAGATAATATAAAAGAGACGAATATACATATAAAAGATCAAATAAAAAGGATAAAGTAAATTCATACCTTTGTATGACCAAAAATCCAAAAACAAATAGAAAATTCATTTATATTTAAATGTTAAATGACAAAAATACCCTTATTTAAAATATGTGCATTTTGCACTAATTTCGTCCAATTAAAATTACTGCACTTTATATTGCCGTTAATGCACAAAATTAATGCATGAGTTTACTGCACATCCGGTAATAATCACTGTACTTTCCCTAAAATTAATTCTCTTCTTATTCAATTGAGGTTTTTTTTTAAATTTAATAATTTTATTATTTTACGTTTAATTAAGTACATTGCATTTGATGATGATATCACTGCTTTGTGTTACTACAATACTAGTCATAATCACTGCATAACAAAATTTCTTAATGCATTCGTTCACTGCTATGTACAACATGTCTATTATTTATTGTCATATTCGTTGTCATATTCAAGACTTATTGTCATATTCAGTAGCTAATGCTCAATGCACATGTTTAATGTCCATAAACCCTAAATTCAAACAAACTTTAATTTCTTTTTTTAAGGAACAAACAAACTTTAATTTCAAAAATAGAAAATTAAAAAGAACCGTTTTCAACCCATTTCAAGCCAATGTTCTGTAATACCATTCCAATACTCAATGCATTCACATTTTCAACGTATTCCCATTTTTTCCCAAAGTTCTCTAATTCCGAAGCCTGGCTTTCAAATTCCATCTTCAAGACCAGCCTATCTGGCGTAAACGACGCTCCATTGACGCTCTGCAGTCATGATTGAAAAGAATAGGAGGGGCAGCAGTAAGGATAAGCGATCCAAAAAGAAGAGAAGAAGAAGCTAAGTGATGGACGACCGCCGCCGCCGCCTTATAAGAGTGAGCTTTTCTCTTCGCGAAATCAGATTTGGGAAACTGGGCATCTTCTTGTGCTGGCCGGTGGCCGGCGGGCGGCGCCTTGACACCCAGGTCGGGCGATTGTGCTCCCAAGCTAGAGAACGACCTTTGGAAGGCGGCGGCGATGGACGGTACGTGGCTGGCAGCTAGAAGGCGGGCAGAGGTTCGACGGCTGCTGTTGTGTGGGTGAGTGGCAGAAGTTATACGTGAGAGGGTGTAGTTAGGGTTGTAGAAAATGAGTAGAAGGTTAGGATTTTATAGGTATAAACTAAGGGGTATATTTGTCCATAAAAATTAATTATTATTTATTAATTACGAATTTTATTTAAATATTATGAATTATAATATTATTTTGAGAAAAAAACTTGTTAGGTCATAGATTGAGAAACTCATTGAGTTTTAGTCATACCTAGGGTAATTAACCCTATTTATATATAAGGATAAAAATATAAAAGAAAAAGAAAAAAGAAGAAAAAAAGAGAGGGGAAAAGATGATACAAGATCACTCTTCCACACGAATACTCACCCTCCATTTTGCTCTCTCCAAAGCCATACCCTCATCCAATTCAAGAAGAAGCATATCACTTCTGACTCCCCTAACCCACGTCTGTTTGGGCCTTGCTCTCCCTCTCTTCCCTACCTCTTCTCCACACATCTCAACTCGTCTGACAGGTGCATCACTCGGTCTTCTATGCACATGACCAAACCACCGTAGGCATGACTCCCGCATCTTCTCTTCAATAGGTGCTACTCCCACCCTTTGTCTAATTGTGTCATTCCTCACACGGTCCTTTCTAGTATGCCCACACATCCAACGCATCATGCGCATCTCTGCCACACTTATCTTTTGAATGTGACATTGTTTCACCGCCCAACACTCCGTGCCATACAGTAATGCAGGCCTAATTGCTGTCCTATAAAATTTACCCTTCAGTCTAGTCGGCATACCTCGATCGCATAGAAATCCTGACGCACTCTTCCACTTCATCCACCCTGTTCTGATTCTATGGGATACATCTCCATCTAACTCACCGTCCTTCTGAATTATGGAGCCCAAATAACGGAACATATCGCTGACCGGTATCTCCTTACCATCTAAAGTAATTCCGTTATTACCACTGCTTCTACCTCCACCAAACTTGCACTCCATGTACTCTGTCTTGCTCCTACTTAGTTTGAAACTCTTGTTCTCCAATGTTTGTCGCCGTACTTCCAACTTTGCTTTAACCCCTGATTGCGTCTCATCAATCAATACAATATCATCGGCAAACATCATGCACCACGGTATATCGTCTTGAATTGACTTTGTAAGTTCATCTATGACTATGGCAAATAAAAAAGGGCTCAGAGCCGATCCTTGGTGCACCCCAAACTTGCATATGTAATTTAAATACCCCAAACTTTATATAAAAAGTTATTTTAGCACCATGGTCATATATAATTGTAAAAAAAATGTTAGTTTTTAAAGTTAATTTCATAAATTAGAATATTTTAGCATTCATGAAGATACAATTAACATTCTAAACTTCCATTATAAAATAAATAATACTACCTCCACTCTATATAATTGCATCATTTTTAATTTGCTATTTTAAATTATGCAATTAACATCATAAATTTACATTTTTGAAAAAAATAATATATGGCTATGGTTGTAAAATAACTTTTTATATAAAGTTTGGGGTATTTAAATTACATATGAAAGTTTGGGTGTTTATCTCACACTTTCTTCAAAGTTTGGGGTATTTTAATTATTTTTCCCAATGCATAAATGGTACTTTAACTATTAGTATTATTGCATTTTGGTACCTTAACTCTTAAATGAATCAAAACAGTACTTAAACTATGCATAAATGTTACAACTTGTAATATTATTCAAATTTCCGACCAAAAAATCACATGTGGCGGCCAGAATTCTATTTGTAAAGTCTATTTCACCTTATTTTTGTCTGTATGATCACTATTGGGTGACTCTACACAGAGAATTTTGATCGCCATGAAGAGTTTGTTGGCCACAAATTTGAATAAAATCTATGTAAAGTTATGGTACTGATTTGATTCATTTAAGAGTTAAGGTTCCAAAACGCCAAAATACCAACAGTTAAGTATTGAATATAAAAGAAATGTATAGAATACTTGAGATCGCGTACGAGAACATGGTGTGGTTCCATGTGAGCGCCAATTTGTTTAAGCTAATTTGCGTAAACTACCATTTTCTTGAAAGAAATGTATAGAATACGTGAGATCAAATACAAGAATGATATAAAACATTGTTGGAGGTATTGGTCCTACCAAGGCCTCCCTTCCACTTTATTTGTTGAGGCTTGCACACTCTATTTTTACTCTCTCTTAGATACCTATTCTTTGGTATATATCCTGATCAAATATATACCTATTAGAGTTGACTTTCCCAGTTGGCTGGCCCCTTTGATTGCTGTCCGCTGCATCCATCTTTTGTCTTGGCTCCTACATGTGACTTTGCCTTGTCTTTGTAGCATGTGAGTGTTTGTTGTTTTGACCTCACCCGTGACTCCTCTTCTATGCTGGCAGCCTACTATTTAAAGTCCTTGCTTCTTCCCTTGTTGAAGCAGCCTGCGTGAGTTTAGTATCCAGAGAGCAGAGCTCCCTTTCTTCCTCCTTTGTGTGAGAATAGATAGGTCCTTAGTGGAGAGTAATACTTGGGTGTGCTATAGCTTCCTCTTAGTGTGGTGTGTGAGAGTGTGTGTTGGAAGACCTGAGCCGGAGACGGAAACGATCCTTACAGTGGTATCAGAGCCTGGTTCGCCGTCTGCCGCCGTACGCCGCCGCCGTCCATTTTTTGCCAAAATGTCCATTTTTTTGCTGTGTGTTGCATGCTGCCCGGGGTTATTAAAGTGAATACTTTATAACCCGGGTTGGATTATTTTCTGTCATTTCTGTCTGTTTAGCTTTGTGTTCCTTTTGTGGTTGATACCATGGCTGCGAATCAGTATGGTATGCTTCCATTTAATGGAAAAACAGATTTTGATATTTGGAAACAGAAAATAAAATGTGTTTTAATACAGCAAAAAGTTTTCAGAGCTGTCACTGGTATCTTCCTTGAATCAGAAGATAAGGCTAAGCAAATTGAAATGAACGAAACTGCTTGTTCTACTATTTACTTGAATCTGTCTGATTCTGTGCTTAGGAAAGTGGGTATTCTTGAGTCCGCTAAGGAGTTGTGGGAGAAATTGGATAGTCTCTATACTGATACCTCTTTGCCCGGGAAGTTGTTCTTGCTAGAGAAATTCTTTAGGTTTAGGCTTGACCTGACTAAGGATATAGATGAGAACCTGGATGTGTTTAATAAACTGATACAGAATATCAAACAGGCAGGTGATAAACACATAGATGATTACACTCCCATAGTATTACTTAATGCCATTCCCGACTCTTATAATGATGTTAAGTCCGCTATTAAGTACGGTAGGGATGAAATTTCATTAGACATTGTGGTGAATGGGTTAAGGAGTAAGGAATTAGACCTGAAGCATGCTAGGGGTAGTGCTAGTCAGTCCAGGGACTCCGGTGAGGCTATGTTTGTTAGGGGTAGATCTAAGGGTAGGTCTAAGAACTCTAAGCAAAATAGTCAGGGTAAGAACACTAGTCAGCCTGGGAGGAAGAGGAGCAAATCTAGGAAGAGAGTGTGTTACAATTGTGGTAACACTGGCCATTTCATTAAGGATTGCCCCCACCCTAAGAAGACCGAGCATGCTAGTGTAGCTGTTGATAAATGTGACCTTGGTGATATCTTGATGGTTTGTGACCATGTTAATTCTGTGAGAAATTCCCTGTCTGAGCATGAATGGTTGATTGACTCTGGTTGTACCTATCACATGTCCCCCTTTAGAGATTTGTTTTCTACTTATGAATTATGTGATAGTGGCTACGTTTCCTTAGCTGATAATAAGAGATGCAATGTGTTTGGTGTTGGTGATATATGTCTGAAGTTTTCTTGTGGCTCTGTGTTTACCATTAAGAATGTGAGGCATGTCCCTGATTTGTGTCATAACTTGTTATCTGTTGCTGCTTTGGAGAGTAGTGGGTTACAGGGAAAATGGGGGAATGGTTGTATGAAAATCCTGAAAAACTCACTTGTTTTGTTTAAAGCTGAGAAGGTGAATAACCTTTATGTGTGTCATGCTAAACCTTTTGCTGAATCTGTGAATGTTGTATGTTCTGATAAGACCTCTTTGTGGCATAATAGGCTAGGACATATGAGCAATAAGGGTTTAGATGTCATGCGTAGGGCTGGTTATTTTGGTAAGGACTCTGTGACTTCTGTGCCTTTCTGTGAATCATGTGTGTTAGGCAAGCAGCATAGAGTCAGCTTCCCTCCTTCCTCTTACCCTAATCTGTCTAAGTGTTCGTCTGTGCTTGAATATGTTCATGCCGATGTTTGGGGTCCTGCCAGTGTTCCTACCCACGGGGGTAGGAAATATTTCCTTTCTATCATTGATGATTTCTCTAGGAAGGTGTGGGTTTGCCTTTTAGAACACAAGTCTGATGTGTTTGTGAGGTTTAGGGAGTGGAAAACCCTAGTTGAAAACCAAACTGGCAGGAATGTTAAAACCCTTAGGACTGATAACGGGTTAGAGTTCTGTAATAAGGAGATGGATAAGCTGTGTGTGGATTGTGGGATAAAAAGGCACAAAAGTGTGCCTTATACTCCCCAACAGAATGGGATAGCAGAGAGAATGAATAGGTCTCTGTTGGATAAGGTTAGAAGCATGTTAGCTACCTCTGGTTTGTCTAAGAAATTCTGGGGTGAAGCAGTCACTACTGCTGCCTATTTGGTTAATAGGTCCCCGTCTGTCCCTCTTGGTGGTAAATGTCCTGAAACCGTCTTTACCGGTAAGCCTCTTGATCTGTCTAACCTTCGGGTGTTTGGTTGTGCAGCGTATGCACACCAACAGGGTGACAAGTTGGATCCTAGGTCTAAGAAGTGTGTCTTCCTAGGTTATCCAGAGGGGGTAAAGGGGTACAGGTTATGGGATAGGAACCAGATAGGCTTTAAAGTGGTCCTCAGCAGAAATGTGGTGTTTAATGAAACTGATTTTCCTTGCTTGACTGAGTCTGCTTCTTATCCTGAGTCTAGGTCTGATAGTACTCCTAGTGAGGTGGAGTCTGTCCCTGTTGCTGCTAGTCCTTTATCTGTTGATCCTGTTATTTCTGATGATATTGTTATGCATGATTCTGATTCCTCTGAGCATGATAGTCCCACCACCTCGAGTGAGGTGGAGCATTTGCATGATACTGAGCATGATTTGCATGATATGGGTGCTGGATCTGATTTTCATGATAACAATAATTTGCATGAGTTGCATGTGGAGTCTAGTAGTGATAATTTGCATGATTATCAACTTGCTAGAGATAGGAGTAGAAGGGCTATCAGGAGAACAGCTGATAGTATGCCTGATTATGCTTTCATTGTGCATGATACTTCTATGTTTGCATTTTCTGTGTTTGAATCCCTAGAGCTGAATGAACCCAAGACCTACCGTGAAGCCTTAGGTTCCAAAGAGTCTCAGAAATGGATTAGTGCCATGAAAAGTGAGATGGACTCTTTGAGAGTGAACCAGACTTGGACCCTTGTACCTAGACCCCCCAACTGTTCGGTAGTTGAGTGTAAGTGGTTGTTTAAGGTTAAGGAAGAACCTAGTGATGTTAGGTTTAAGGCTAGGTTAGTTGCGAAGGGGTTTACTCAAAAAGAGGGGGTAGATTATGCAGAAATCTTTGCTCCTGTTGTTAAATTCACCACTATTCGTATGATGCTTGCTTTAGTTGCTCACCATGACTGGGAAATGAAACAAATGGATGTAACTACTGCATTTTTGCATGGTGAATTGGACAAAACAATTTATATGACCCAGCCTGAGGGCTTTGTGGATCCCAAGAGAAGTGAGCATGTCTGTTTGCTTAGGAAGGCTTTGTATGGCCTGAAGCAATCCCCTAGGCAGTGGAACATCAAATTTGATAAATGCATGATATCTTTGAAGTTCCAAAAATCTGTTTGTGATCATTGCCTGTATTTCAAAAATACTTCTTCTGTGCCTGTATTTTTGTTACTCTATGTGGATGACATGCTGATAATTAGTCCTTCTCTGAATGCTATTAAAGATGTGCAGAAATGTCTTTGTGCGAATTTTGCCATGAAAGACCTAGGTGATGCCAAGAGGATCCTAGGCATAAACATTGTTAGGGATAGGAGTAAGCGTACTCTTACTTTGAATCAGATTTCTTACATAGAAAAAGTTTTGAGTAAATTTAATATGTTATCTGCTTCTCCTGTTAATGTCCCTTTGGCATCTCACTCTGTGTTAAGTAAGGACCAGTCTCCCAAGACTGCTCCTGAAATTGAGAAAATGAAATCTGTGCCTTATTCCAGCGCAATAGGGTCGGTGATGTATCTTATGGTTAGCACTAGACCTGATATTGCATATGCGGTTAGTTGCTTGAGTAGATATATGTCCAACCCTGGTTTGCCCCATTGGAATGCTCTTAAGTGGTTGCTTAGATATCTGATTTCTACTGTGAAGCATGGATTAATTTTCTCTAAATGTGCTAGTGGTATTGAATTGATTGGTTATGTTGATTCTAACTATGCAAATGATAGAGATAACAGGAAGTCGACCACTTCTTATGTTTTTACTTTGTGTGGCTCTTGCATTAGTTGGAAGTCTCAACTACAGCCTATTGTGGCCCTTTCTACCACTGAGTCCGAGTATGTTGCAGCCACAAAAGCGTTTAAGGAAGCCATCTGGCTCAAACGCCTTGTCTCCGAAATTGGGTTTCTCAAAAAGGGAGTTACCATTTTCTCGGATAGCCAATCGGCTATCCAACTTTGCAAAAATCATGTATTTCATGATAGAACTAAGCATATTGATGTTAGGTTCCATTTCATACGTGATATTGTTGATGCAGGTGGAGTCAAGCTGTGCAAGATCCCGTCTGAGTTTAACCCCGCGGATATGGGTACCAAGTGTCTTTCTGCTGAGAAGCACTTGTCCTGTAAACGCGTGTTAAACTTTGACTGTGGATAACTGTGGGTTGCCTAATAAAGTGTTTGCCCGTTGTGTCTGTTGATATTCCGGGTGACCTGGCGATGATGAGTCTTGTCACAACTTTGTTTTGTTACTCTACACCACCTAGGACCAATAAGGTGGAGAATGTTGGAGGTATTGGTCCTACCAAGGCCTCCCTTCCACTTTATTTGTTGAGGCTTGCACACTCTATTTTTACTCTCTCTTGGATACCTATTCTTTGGTATATATCCTGATCAAATATATACCTATTAGAGTTGACTTTCCCAGTTGGCTGGCCCCTTTGATTGCTGTCTGCTGCATCCATCTTTTGTCTTGGCTCCTACATGTGACTTTGCCTTGTCTTTGTAGCATGTGAGTGTTTGTTGTTTTGACCTCACCCGTGACTCCTCTTCTATGCTGGCAGCCTACTATTTAAAGTCCTTGCTTCTTCCCTTGTTGAAGCAGCCTGCGTGAGTTTAGTATCCAGAGAGCAGAGCTCCCTTTCTTCCTCCTTTGTGTGAGAATAGATAGGTCCTTAGTGGAGAGTAATACTTGGGTGTGCTATAGCTTCCTCTTAGTGTGGTGTGTGAGAGTGTGTGTTGGAAGACCTGAGCCGGAGACGGAAACGATCCTTACAAACATGAATGATATAATCTTGAGTAAATTCAGTATTTTGCGGATGAAGTGTGTGCGCTTTTACAATAGGGCTAGCTTGTCTTTATAATAGTATGATTCAAGTTGTCTCGAGCATTTTGTCGTTGTTCTGATGGATCTAGAACCTCTTATGTGAAATCCGAAAATGCTTGGATAGCTCAGCTTATCTTTATCCTCCAGGCCTTTATTGACTCATCAAGCGTCATTTCTCCCTTTCTGGGCGTTTCATCTTTTTTCTGATAGACTCTGTCAAGCCCCCTAAAATTGCAATACTTTTTTACATTTGGAACACATGTAACTTAAGTTTATAATTGCATTTATTAGTCATAACACATATGGAGTACCATATTACCTCCGTCCCATTTATATTGTTCCGGAAGAGGGTGACATGATTATTAAGAAAAGTGAGTTTGTGTGGTTGATATTAATTGATAAAGTAAGAATAAAGTAAGAATGATTTAGGGAGTGTTTGCAATCACCTAAAAAAAGCACTTCTCAGCTTTTGGCTTAAAAAAACACTTATTTACCAAACACTACCAATTTTTACTTTTTCTCGGCTTGCGTGTGAAAAGTGTTTTTCCCCTTTCTATTACACAAAAAGCACTTATTTTATCAAACACTATCAACTTTTACTTTTCAAAATCACTTTTTTCTCAAACACTATCAACTTTTCCTACTAATCACTTTTTCCTTACATCTCCAAAAGTGCTTTTTTTAAGCAGAAGCAGTTGCAAACACTCCCTTAGAGCTACACAAACTTTGCCAAATATTGTATGAGACAATTTAAGTGGAACTTCCCGAAAAGATAAAACGGGACAATATAAATGGGACGGACGAGGGAGTATTAAAGAAGAACGAAAAATGGGATTTCTCGGATTTCAAAGCACAAAATAGAATTGTTCTAATTTTTAAATAATTTTAAGATTTTTAAATGTTAAGATCTATTTAAGTTTGATTTGACCTAACATAGTCTATTAAATGTCTTTAATGTACATGTGTGATTTATTATTATGTAAGTCAAATTTGATCAAGGATGAGACTGAAACAAGCCTAAATAAATATATCACATTGTAAAAGTTTAAACACGATCGAAAGGTTTTTTATTACTATTTACTTTTAGAAATAAAGACAAATATGTGTCTAAATTAAAAATAGTGAATATAGATCCGACTTATACTGCTACTACTACTGCTCCTACCTCTCCCACGGCTCGTACTATTGCTCCTACTACTATCACTAATATTGCTAATACTACTGCTACTACTATTTATAGTATTGATGCTGCTCCTGCTCAGTCATGGACCCGGGCCGGGCCGGTTCCGGTTCCGGGCCGGGCCCGAGCGGGCTTTTTTTGGGAAGGAAGGCCCGGGACCGACCCGGGTAGCCACCGGGTCCGGTCCGGGTCCGGGCCGGGCCTCCGGTTCGATCATATTTTTTTTTTTTGCTTTCCTAACCCCCCCACTCACCCCCCACCCCCCCAAACCCCTCCTAACCATCAAGCCCAACCCGGCTAACCCCAAAAAATGAAAAAAAAATGAAAAAAAAAAAATCATTTCGGCCCGGGCCCGACCCGGCCGGGCCGGTTCGCCAAATACAAGGCCCGAGCCCGGACCCGCCCCCCCCACTGGGCCTAGGCCCGACCCGGACCCGGACCCGAGAACCGGGCCGGTTCCGGGCCCGCACAGTGGCGGGCCGGGCGGCCCGAACCGGGTCCATGCCTACTCCTGCTGATGATGATGATGTTGTCTATGAAAATGAGCAAGAAGATGCTAGCAAGAGAGATGAAACCAACTTTCCGTTCTACAATAATGAGTTTAATTCACCCACATTGGATTTAGGATGTTGTTTGATGATGGAACCCAATTCAAGAGTACGTGTTATGATAATGTATGCCGTTCATGAGAAAAGAGACAAACATTTTGTAAAAATTGAGCCAAAGATTAGAATGAAATGTGTAAAAATTTGTCCCTTTGAGTGTTCAGCAACATAGGAAAGAAACTTGATCTAATTGTTTTGAGATTAAGACATTGGTGGCTACATATAGATGCAATTAGAGGTTCCATTTGAGGGTTGTCAGTCAAAAAGGGATACAATAAAAGTACGAGACAAAGATCACTGACAACTCCAGTGTAGGCCACATGTAATTGAAGAAGCACATTGAAAAGATGCTAAAAATAAATGGGCACATTGAAAAGATGCTCAAAATAAATGGGCACATTGAAAAGATGCTGAAAATAAATATATAAGAGATTATAGGAAACAAGTAGAATATGAAAAGGAGACATATATTACTCATATTTTAAGAGTAATCCTATTGTTTCATTTAAGAGTAATATTACTCCTATTTAAGACTAGTATCCGATAATAATAAGACGACATTGACACCGATAAAAAGAAACAGAGTGCTAACAGTGTTAAGTTTTCCGTTATTTTTATAAATTTAAATATGTTGAAGCCAAAATATAAATGACATTAAAAATATTATATTTGAGTTTAATCTTATTCTTGCTATAAATTTAATTTGATATTCAATTTTTTTCATAAAATATAATAGAAATATTTAACACTACATACTAATCAAATGCTCTATTATCTTTTATTCCTTATCTATATATTTATATTCATTTTTTCTATTTATTATAATAGTGATTTTAAAGTAGTCAAATTATACAAATTATTGTCAACTTAGTCAGATTATATAAAATGATATCTACTATAATTGGAGTGGATGATATATTAAACTATCATAGAAAAGATATGTTTCTATTCATATATACTTCCATTTAAATATAAAAGGTTCCATAAACATGAACAAAACATATTCCTGATATCTCATCCGTTTAATTTTTTCTCCGTAAGAGATATCTAGTTATAAATTAAAATTGACTAAATTAAAAATAATTATCATATACTTTATGTTAATATTTAGAAATAGTGATAACTATATGATTGAAATAAAAGTAGCGGACAAAAATATAATTTAGTGACTATCATAGTACGTATAATGACTATGATTGTGTTCAACTCTACCAGTATAATGACTATGCATAGTAACCATAGTAATACTTTTGTTCATGAATTATATTTCACTAATATTTATGGTAGAACCTCTAATATATTTCACTAATATTTATGGTAGAACCTCTAATATTTAATGGAGCGTTACTAAAACTAGTTTGAAATCTCTATTATAGATCCCATTTGGTAGTAGCCAAATCGGTTGTATTGGCTGATTCTGCTGAAATTTATGAAGTTCTGGTTGATGTGACTATATTGGTTAATTATGCTAATTTGTGAAAAATTATAATTTAAATACATTTTATTAATAAAATAAAGAAAAAATTATATGAAAATAGCTAAAATGGACCCTCTACAGTAATTTCAGCCAATACAACCAGAAAAATAACTCCAATTTTATTTTTTTTATTACACAATTCAGCCCGTAAAATCAAAAGTTACGTGTTTGGTGAAGAGTTGGCTTATAAACCTGAAAAGCAAAAAAATCAAGACCACGAAACTGGCACATAATGAATTAAAATGAATATTTTCTTCAAAAAAAAGAATTAAAATGAATATAAATAAAATGTATATTAGAAATACTCTTTCCATTCTCTATTACTCCGTAGCTATCTTGTATTCCTTTTTGAGATGTTTTGTTAAATATTTCTCTCTCTCTTTCTCTTTTAGTAATTTTTTTCCAATCAAAATACCTTTATACCCCCATTTTTATTACTCTTGCCCCCTTTTTAATTTTTACATATTACTTTCTCTTTCTTACTTTATCATTATTTTACTCTTCTCAATATATTTTATTTCCTACTTTTCTATTTTCCTACATCCCTTATACTAAATTTACTATTTTCTTCTTAAAAACACAATAAAACTAAGAGGACAATTATCGAAGAACGGAGCGAGTAAACGATAATAAAAGATTTCATAAGTAGCACATATTTCTATTATTATTCCCTATAATTTACAAAAAATATTGAAAATGTTATGGGGTAAATTAATTTATAGCAGAAATAAAAATTAAATTCAAATATAAAATTGTTAATGTTTATATGTATATTTTGCTTTGATATATTTAAAATTAAAAAGAGAAAGAAAAAAAAGTTAACACCATTAATATTCATTTTATTTTCGTGACAGTTAACTCAGTAGATCTTCTCTTCCAAAAAAAATACTCAGTACATCTTCATTTCAGGACAAAAACAACCCACAACCGGCGTTCTTCATCTGCGCGAAACAAATAACCAGATCCGAATTACAAAAGCTATATCTCTTTCTTCCTCACCTGCTTTTTCCAAAGATTGGCCAAAGCATTGTACCTGGCGAAGTTTTGTATTTTCGCTGTCGTTGATGTATAAAGCTATTTATTATGAAGAGAAATGCTATGGTGGCCAGAACTCAGAAGCCATGACCAGGTTTGCTGAACAACCGAAGTGAAAAACCTCCCTCTAACCTCCGCCTTCAACACTTCAGGTAAAGGAAATAAATAATGTTTCAATTTATTAATTTAAAACTGCCGGTAAAATCTGTAAATCCTTAGTTTGCACTGTTGCCTTCTTCGTTAGTTTTGACTTGAATTGTAGTCTTTCTTTCCGTTTTTGCATAACTACTCTAAATCCAGTTTTATCGTTTGGGGAATAGGGAATTCCAGTATGGGAAATAGGTGTGCATAATTAGTTCTTGAATTATACTTTAGTGTGCATAATTTAAAACTCATCAACCGTTAATAGGTATTAGCTAATTTCAGTTTTACAGCTACTTTATGCAATCAACTATACAACAACATACAAGCCTTATTCCTAAAAGATTTTGTCTTAAAACAACTATAAATTCCAAAATAGGAGTGTTATGTTCTGGCATCAGGCAGACATTAATATGGAAGTAATAAGTCATAATTGACGGTATTTTGTAAGGATGATAATCCTTACACATTACTTATGTCACATTGTTTTCACTCCTATTTAGGACAATTTCTGTTTTTGATATTAAGAATTATTATAGAAACCTCATACATTCTTGTTTGATTTAACTAGTTTAACTTATCATGACACTTTTTTATTGTTAGTTTCATCTTTATGATTATATATAATGATCCTGTCCAGCCGGAGGGACAAGATGCTCCATCTGGCCGCCGCCATTTGGGATGGTTTCCGGTGGAATTTTTTGATGAATTTTTTGAGCATGTTTATCATCAAGTCTAGTTTATCCACAAAAAATTTCAGCTAACAATTCATTCGGGAAGGCAGTAAAATAAAATTTTGAAGATAACTGCGCCAAAATATACATATAAAACGCAGTTATTTTCAAAAATTTATTTCACTGCCTTCCCGATTGAATTTTTAGCTGATTTTTTTTGTGTGGATAAATTAGACTTGATGAGGAACATTATCAAAAAAATCATCAACAAATTCCACCGGTAACCTCCCCAAACGGCGGCAGCCGGACGGCGGACAGGATCTTTTTCCTGTATGTATACACTGATTTAAAGTTATTTAGCAATATAAACCCCATTGGTTTTTAATTTGATTGTGACTAACTTTTTAATATTAGCTCATTTAGCCTGTGATGTGGTGGATTCTGGTAGAATCAAATATTAGCTCAAAATATTTCTTTAAACCTATTGAAGAAGAAATCTTCCTGAAAATTATCAATTGATGTCAATGAAAACTCTTAGAAAACAACTATGATGTGTTTTTTGTATGACTTTAGTGAAAATTCATTTTCTTGTAAAACATTTCTAATATTTGTTTTTGTATTTTACTTTTTTCTTGCAACTCAAGTTATTTTAGACATTATTTTTTTGCTCACACTGAACTCAAATGAAAGATCCGCCCCTGGAGGTAGTGACCTCTATGCTTGTCAATGATGATACCATTTTGTATTTGGTAGTTGTGCATCACTAAATATCTAATTAAGTTTTTTGAGATGTAACATCCCTAACGGTTGCAGATGTTGAGATATGTAACAGCAACAAAAATGGACATTAATAAGTAGGTATCTTAAGTGGCTGTGTGTTATAACTTATATATGAATTCGTGTATACTTTTGTTTTCGGTAATTTCGCATGGGCATATTAGGTCATCGGTGGTATCTTTTAATTTAGGAAAAAGGGTCAAATAAGGTCTTCTACTATAACGGAATAGTCACATAAGGTCATGTACTCAATAAAGTGTCAAATAAATACGTCTACTTATAAAAAACAATCGGATGAGTCATAACGGCCCGTTGACAACCTCCTAATCTCGACTTTATCATACGTGTCGTTATTTTTGCCTTGTATTTAAGTCAACCCTGGTAAAATATTTGACATTAGCCTTATAATCTGTTTTAACAAGATAGCCGGATGTACGCTAAAATCGGGATTACGAGGTTGTCAAAAGGCCGTTAGGACTCATTTGATTGCTTTTTATAAGTAGACGTATTTATATGACACTTTGTTGAGTACACGACCTTATGTGACTATTTCGTAATAATAGAATGTCTTATTTGACCCTTTTCTCTTTAATTTATGTGTAAATTTGTATCCATTCCGAGAAAGGATGATCTTTCTCAAGAACTGAAAATGCTGCAAAATGTTTTACCATACAACAATGATACAGCCATAAAAGTTCATAATTTTGTTAAAAACTTGGGTTATTATGCAAATACAACAATTACTTGCATGATATTGTTGACAGTATCTGTGAGAGTGACAGCTGCCACCGTCGATAAGAAGTTTTTTCGAGGTTGAAGATTCTTAAAAACTACTTGCGATCAACTATGTCTCAAGAAAGACTTGATGTTTTTCTTGGGTATAATATGTTGGATAAGGTTGGTTATGAAGATGTCGTTGATGATTTCGCTTCACAATGCCCCACAAGAAACGTTTTTGATAGGAACCCTATCAATTTTTAAGTAATATTTGTATTTTGTACTTTTATTCGATAACTGTGCTGCTACTTTTGTTCCGATATTTGATGGGTTCTGGATTAGCCTGATTTGTCTAATGTTCAACTATCGGAAGATGAATTTATTTTAGATCAAGTGTTAATTTTATTAGGCTATGTGTGAGATCTTGCATCAATATTAACTTATCTAATTATTAAAATAAGTTTTGTTCTTATTGTAGTTTGCCTTTACTTATTTTGGTTATGCACTTATACTTTATAGTTTAGTGAAATACGTTTTATGTTTGTACTGGAACAAGCCCATGCAAAAGTTCCGCCCATACACCCAAAAGATACATGATCGGCTCTACATGTTTATATGCTCTACTGGAAATTGACTCAGAGTGTGTTGTTTCTAGTTGCATTAGATTACTCGTTGCATTGATGTATTATGGTTTTTATGTTCCAATATCATTTTAGATCTGAGTTCTACATTCAACATGCCTACGGATCACGCTGAGCTCACCACTGAGCAGGTGAGTAATCAACACCCCTCTCCCCCAAATCTCCCTAAGACATGTACATGTGTGTTTGTGATTGCACTTCAGAGATTGAACGGCCTTTCTTCTGAATTACAAACAAATTATAGTTGTATCCCAACCATTTACTTATACACAATGGGGGGTCCTGGGGGGCAAGCAATCATCTTCCGATTCCAAGAGCAGTATTAGTAGTAATGTGTTTTATTGACTGCCTTATCTTTAATCTTGCTTTGTTTGAAGGTTTTGACTAGGGATATTCCCTGGGAGACTTACATGACAACAAAGCTGATCACAGGGACTGGCCTTCAGCTGTTAAGGCGTTATGATAAGAAGGCTGAAAGTTACAAATCCCAGCTTCTGGATGATGTACACATTTTTTCTGCTATTTTCTCCAAATCATTTGTGATTATCACCTGTTCCGTGCTGTTATTAGATCAACCTTTGTCTTAGGTTGCAATATTCATTATTCCAACCTTTTAAAAATACAACGTACATGTAAGGAATCTATGTTTGCATGAGAAACCTATGATGCTCAAGGATCCCATATGATGTTGGTTCATTTAAGAGACACTGTTTCATATTCCATGCTGGCGTAAAAACATCATATTTCTTTAAATTTTTTGATCTTTTAAGCATGTATATATATTAGTTGGTATAAATGATAATATTTTTAATGGAATATAACTATGATTCAGACTTCAGAGTCATTGCCAATCTGTAGGTTAATGGAATAGTTGCTTTGTCGTTCGCCCTTGTTGTGGGTTTTAGTAACAAAAAGCTTTGTTATATATAAACTATAACAGCATAAGTGGCATAACTTTTCTTCTTCTTCAAATTTTCAGGATCCACCCATTTCTTCTCTATTTTTATCATTTTCAACAACTTATTTTGTTTTTTTATAAAGATGATAAATCTCAAAATCTTTTCTTTAACGAGTTAATCTTATGATAGTGCTCTATGACACATATTTAGGACCCATTTTTATGATTTTTTTATAATATGTTTTTGATTCTTAGTAATTTTAAATATTAAATGAAGTATTGTATAAAGTTTGAGGCTTACACTTCAAACCGCATTGAGGCCTACACTTTGCTTCGTAAATGTAAAGCGCCTCAAGGATTAAAAGCACCTTTTTAAACACCGGTGACAGGACTAAGATGCTATGCACTTATGTTGGTTCTATATCTTGTTTACTGGACTAGGTCAAGTTTCATTGCTACATTCTTCATCCCTGGTTTTCAATCTGTCAATATCATCATTAGTTCATTGTGTCTGCCAGAGAGTCAGCTTTGAGAGATCCATTTTGTTGGAAGTTCGTAGAAGGCACAATGTTGGAGGCATTAACTAATTGAAACTTCTGCAGGATGGTTCAGCTTATGCCCGAGTGTTTGTTAGCATCTTGAGTGACATTGGCAAAGAAGAAACGTTGGAATATGTTTTAGCTTTAATTGATGAAATGCTTACTGGTAGGAAGAGGTAGTTATTGCCACTTTTTATGCTCATGTTGATTGTGTTTACCTCACCCGTTTTTCATTCCCTTGCAGTTAATCCAACAAGAGCCAGATTATTTCAAGACAAGTCTCTTGTGGATGAGGACACTTACAAACCTTTCCTAAGGCAATTTCTCTATCTTATGTTTATCAATTCTCTCTAATACGCTGGATTTATTAATATATTTTTTTGCCCTCATATGTGCATTTGTCACTTTGTCAGCTGTTTTTATCACAGATAAGTGCAATACTTCTCTATCTAGAACTGTTCTTATACAAAACAAAACCAGTGGTTGCTTTTTTTAAAACACCGCTTAAGAATTTAGTTTCCTAATCTGATTTTGAGGTGGTCACTAATGCTGTAAAAGTAATGATATCACTTTTTGTTATAACAAATAAGTGCATCACTGTTCTATCTATAACTTCTGTTATTAAAAAAGGTGATTATTTTTTAAAGCAACAGTTAAGAATCTATTTCATCTATCTCACTTTGCGGTGTTAACCAATGTCGTAAGAAGCAATCCACAGTAAGTCCTAGTTCCCTAGGCAGGGACTGTTTGGAGGTTAGGCAGGATATAAAGATAATTAGGTGGGGCCTGAGTCAGGAAAAATATAGTCGAATTATGACATCCTAGACCCGATATAGGGAGGGATGTTTAGAATATCGTGGGACCCTTATCTCGTCATCTCAACTACTGAAATGACCCCCCAGCATGGTATTACTTTTGTAATGAATATGAAGTATCGTTTTTTATTATTTTATTGCCCGTGTTAGTGTTCTGTTATCCTCATGGGTCTTCTAAACCATCCCCCCTCTCTCCAGGTTGATGTCAAAAGGTAACTGGTTTATACAAGAGAAGAGTTGCAGGATACTTTCATTGGTTGTAAGGTAGCAAATTCTTTTTTTGTGAGGAGACTTTGAAGGATTTGTTAAACTTCACCAAAACTTTAATATTTATTTAATTCCAGTGCCAGGCCAAAAGTTCAGGAAGATGGTGTTGATAATGAGGATGCCACAAATTCAAAAAAGCAACTCACTAGCGTTGGTGATGTTTTACAGGGCCTTGTTGAGTGGCTTTGTGTACAGGTTTGTATAATGCCAGGCTGAAAACTATTCTCCTTGGAGCTTGTTTTGGAACCGGCACTTTCGGCTCTTTTGAAATTTCAGCTGTTTTTGAGATGTTAGTCATGTTTGGGAGCATTCTGCTTTTTCTAGAACAACTTTTATTTATAAATTCTCAACGGTTTTTGAAGTTGCAAATTTGTAGCTTATGATTATTTACAGCAAGTTTTCTTCTTCTTCTTCCAGCTGTTTCATACTATTTTACCTTGTTGCATCCAAATAAAATTAATTACATCTGAACAACTTTTCAGCAAAGTTTACCAAACAAAAACAAGTTCTGGTTATAATTGATTACAACAATATATGGTTATATGTATAATCATTATTGGAATAATCAAAATTTTCAGTTATCCCAATTATACTCTTAGTCTTAGTCTCTTCTAGGAAAAACAGAGAGATGGAGCCATGGAGTAGTAATGTTTCACCTAGACCTATAAGATATCCTTATAATTGAAGTATTATATGAGTATTATCATTTTTATTCCCACTAACTTCCGGGAGCCATATAACATATATTAAGACATGTTTGATTCAGCTGAAAAGACCAACTCATCCTAGTCGTGGCATTCCAACTGCAGTCAATAGCCTTGCTACTCTGTTGAAAGATCCTTTGGTGCGATCATTATTTGTTCAAGCTGATGGAGTGAAGCTTCTTGTCCCTTTAATTTCTCCAGCTTCTACCCAGCAGTCTATCCAGGTGGTGCTTTGTATTAAATATATTGTTTTATGCTCCAAACGTCTCGATATGCTGGGAATTATCAGATATACTCACATACTACCTCCTTATTTCCATGATTTGCAATGGAGCCAAAGACTCACTTTTGTTTGGCTTGAGAATACGTTAGAAAAAGCAAAATGGTTCACTAAACTGTTTGCGCTTCTTTGTTATGAAGCAGTAGTCAGTCCATGCAATATTCGACGCGATTTTCACTATGGGTCACCCGGAAACCGTCTCTCTGTGCTTTAGTGCAGGGGTAAGACTGCGTACATCCGACCCCCCTTACCCCACCGTAGGTGGGAGCCTTTGCGGCATTGGGGTAATGATGACGACGACTCATATACTACCTCCTTCCCAAATAGAGTCTTTTTTGGCAGGTGTACAAACTTTCAATTTTTATAAGGTACAATTGTCATCAATCATACTAATTTTATTTTAGTTATTATCACATGCATGAAAGTATGTAACCTGTCTGGGCCTATTTTTGGTAATTGAAGGATAATTAGCTTAATTTGAATCGTACTCTCTTTTTTGAAGAATGCATTCAGCTACATGCAACCTATTAATTCTGATAAATGATTTTCTTTTGTTATGTCCTACTTCTGTTCTTCATATCAGTCATGTGTAGTCATTAATCTCCGTGTATGACTTCTCTTCCTTGTAACAGCTCCTCTATGAAACATGTGTATGCGTTTGGCTTTTGTCATACTATGAACCTGCAATAGAGTACTTCGTGACTTCGAGGGCTCTTCCACGATTAATAGAAGTTGTTAAAGCTTCTACGAAGGAAAAGGTCGGCCATATAGTTCAATATGGGTCACCTTCAATGAACTTCCTTCCATATATGACATGCTTATGCGCAAACTCCAGATTTGTTTTTCTCGATTTCTGACATAATCTGTTGCATTTACAATTTGTGTTTAGTTGCTTACTCTACCTACTCACTCCTCATTTTTGGCTTTGTTTAATTCAAAGTTTTCCCAATGTGTACAAGTCTTACGCACAAATAGATGTTTCTCTCTCTCTCTCTCTCTCTCTCTGTCTACATATATGTGTTTAGAGGGTTAGTTTGAAATGAAAACTAAATTTCTGTTTGAAAAATGAGAATAAATTTAGGCTCTTTATGATATTCGCGTCTTGTGTGCAATATCTCATCAGGGGTCTTCGGGCTAGTGGGAGGGAAAACTGAGATTTTGGGCTGTTTAGAATACTGGGAAGAACTAAATTCTAGAAGCAAACAAAGTTTTATTGTAATAGAAGTAGGAATTTTAATTGAGAACTCTGCAAATTCCCCTGGACTTTTTCTGGCTCCGAATGTGTATACTACGTAGTATTTCATTATTTGACTGACCATACATTGGCTTTACTAAGGGTTTGTTTGCACTTATTTTACCAAACACTACCAACTTTTCAAAACCACTTTTTTCTCAAACACTATCAACTTTTACTACTAACCACTTTTTTCAAATCACTCCAAAAGTGCTTTTTTTAAGCTGTTGCAAACACTCCTTAAGACAGGGGAGTTGAATAAAGACGGGACCAAAAAAGGAAATAATGTAATTCAAAATAATGCAATATGCTTTTAAATTTTTAATTGCTTGATCTCCAAATTCCCGTTTGTCATTTACCTTCAAGATTTGTGTGATTTGTTTGTGTGGTTTTCCGATTGCTGCAAACCACATTTGGTTTCAGACAATGATGCACTTTTGACATGTATAGAAGTGTACTATTATTGTCCTATGTATCCAACGATTCACTTTTTCACTTCCATGTATAAGAAGTGAACTCTCATCCCACACTGTACTTTTTCCTTAGTGCTCTCGTCCCTCCATTTTATCCATAACCGAGATTAGTTTTTCATCTAAGATAGTAAGATGCATTGAAATTGTGTTTGTGTTTGTGTGTATAAACACATATCGATCAATTACATTTGGTGTATCAACATGTAGGTTGTCAGAGTTGTAGTCTTGACTCTGAGAAATTGGCTTTACAAGGGGGCACTTGGTGCACTTATGGTGGACCTGGGAGTGCTTCATATTGCTCAGAACTTGAAAGCACAGGCTTGGAGTGATGAGGTGGGAGAATGGGCTCACAGGCTCTTGAATTTTATCTTGTTATGGATTAAAATTGTAACTGGATTGAAATGATCATAAAATGGAGTGAGAAACTTCATTGGTCATAAAACTTCATTGCCATTTTTTGTAGGATCTTTTGGAGGCTCTTAACCAGCTAGAAGAAGGACTGAAAGATAAGATTAAAAAACTGAGTTCATTTGACAAGTACAAGCAGGAGGTGCTTCTTGGTCATCTAGATCCTATGCATAAAGATCCTTCATTCTGGAGGGATAACATAACAAGTTTTGAAGAGAATGATTTCCAGGTATCACTTATTCAGCTTTGCATTGTAGAAATATCAATTTTGTGATAAAAATTGGCCATTAGATGTCTATTTTCATAATCATCACCACCACCAGCCCACCACCACCTTAATCTGTATTGTCAATAAGTAACTCTATTTACTTAACACTAGGTTAATGCAAAAAAATCACTGTGTTTTTTAAGCCAGATGTCTTTAATGCTTCATACCTTCTAAACAAAAAATAATAATGACCAAACCGCAAACCTGTCATCTTAATTCCTACTTTCATGGAAATATCATAAGTGCGATGAAATGAAAATTTTTTTGTAGTCATGCCACATTGCAAAGTTGAAAGGGTTAATTTTATGAGACCCCTTCGAGTATGGAGCTGTATCCCATTTTTTTGTTTCAATTACTCGTTCCCCTCCATCTTTATCTCATCAGGTACATAACGATATATGATCATGTGCCACAGAGCACAGGCGTGCACTCACTTTAATGATAACTTATTGGTATCAAGCTAAATAAAACAAAATCAAGTCCAAATGCATTCCGAAATTGGAATTAGGGTACTGATGATGTTCATTCCTTAGCTTTTATATATATATATATATATATATATATATATATATATATATATATATGCATTTAGGGCATACACTTGGGCATAAACTCATTAGTAGTTCACCTTCGCCTTCACATCCATGGATTCAAAGAAGGACAGAGCACTCAATAAATTTAAATGGATTGGACAATTACAATGGTTGGATGGAATTGGTTCTTTGCAACAAAACTTAGTGTGGGTCAAGTGGTACAAAAAGAAGTCCCAAGTTTGGATGAGAAAATCAACTTGGTTATAAGTGCTTCAATTGATCATGGAAATTGATGCGGTGTTGTTTGCTTAACCTTTTTTACTTAAATTTATTTTAATTGACTAAATTTGACCAAAAAGATTCTAATCATAACAAAAGAAATCAGATGTTGTAATTTAGAAAAAAGAATTCAGACAAGATCATAAACATACAAACCAGACCAGACCTGAATGATTCAAAATCGGCCCAGCCAGATCAAGATCATTCAGACCTTAGGGGATTTTGGCATTGATTTGAATTTTGCTGGTTTAGAACAATAATCAAATTTTTAATAAAAACTTGGTTCTTTTTTAGTGTTTACAGTTTAACACTGTTTTTGAGTTTTGCCACAAGAGGTGGCTTTCACCTAAAAGTGGGGAAAATTAAAGACAGGTACCAAAAGTGTTGGTGTCACAGTGATTGTAATATTGAAATAGAAAAAGTTCCAAGACGAGCTAAAAGTGTCATCCAAACAAATAATGGGAGGCTAAATTAACAAAAGCTCTCCAGACAAAATAATACGGGGTATAGTTTTAGATGAAAAAAAAAAACATATCTATCACATGCCTGTGATATTATGGGGAACAAAACTATATAATACGTAGTATATACTATCAAAAAAACAAAACAAAACCACATTGAATAGCATAACAAAAGACTAATCCCCCAGAGTTGGAATGCAGATCCTGAGGGTCCTTGTTATGATATTGGACACGTCGGGTGATCCAAGAACACTTGCGGTTGCTTGTTATGATCTGTCACAGTTCATTCAGTGCCATCCTGCTGGTAGGGTAATCGTGACTGACCTCAAAGTCAAGGAACGTGCAATGAAGCTTTTGAACAATGAGAATGCAGAGGTCACAAAAAATGCTTTGCTATGCATCCAACGACTCTTCTTAGGTGCAAAGTATGCCAGCTTTCTACAGACATAATCATATTTATCTATTTTATCCTCCACAATCATTCTTCCTAAATAAACTCCACCAATAATACGCATTCTGCATTCTGAATGTGAAGATGTGATATGAGTTTTATTATTATCTCTTTTATTCTGTATCTACTTCTATTCCCAAGGTACACTTGTGAGACTGTGATTGTAAATTTGTAATTGGCAATAATTATTTGCTTCACCCCCTACAAAATCTCAAACAGGGGATTTCTTGTAATAATGTACTCCGTATTTATTAGTTGTACCAAAATTGAATTGTTCTTTGGGCTGACAATTAAATTTCCTTAATTTCAAATTTCATTTATTTGCGTGATGATGCATTCATAATTTAATTGCAAGGGGTTGCTTATTATCATTCTTAGTTTAATTGGCCAGTTATGTGATTCATCCCAATTTGGCTGCATGCATGCCTATAGTTCTTAGCCGGTTAAAGTCATGAGGTGGTTGTTTGCTCGTTCGGTCGTTCCATATACTCCGTATAAGATACCCTGTTATGTCTATGGACCTCTGGGTAGTTTAAGTGATTGCAAGAAAGAATATTTCTGTAACACGTCCCAGACTCCCAGCTCAAAACCTGATAAATTAAGGGTACGCATACATAATTAATTGGAAGAAGACGAATGTGGTCCCCAAAGAGATGGAGGGTGGCCCAGGGATGGATTGGGATGGGCCGGCCTAACTTGGGCCTGACCTGGGGCCGGACCAGTGGCTTTAAGGGCGGGCTTCGGGCTCGATTTTTTGGGCCCAACCCGCCCGGGTCCGGGCCCGACTGCACTATTTTTTTTAATTGAATACCCATTCTTGGGCTCTTGACCCGGTATCGTTTGGGCCTGACCCGACCTGGTTGCGGTACAAACCCGGGCCGGTATTGGGCCTGATATCCTTAAGCTTGAAGTCCATCTAGTCCCATCCTGAAGCCCGGCCCAGTCCCATCCCAGTCCATCCCTAGGATGGCCTAGTTCTTTCAAACATTTATGTGCTTATTTCAGGGGCCTGTAACTGCTTATAGTGATATATAGAATCCTAAATAAATATGATTATTTGAGTGTTAGTGTGCAACTAATTATTCCTGCATTAAAGAATTCAATGACTAGATGAATATGATAGTTAAAGAATTGATAAAATTTGTAAAAGCCGTATAAGCTAAGGTTTAAAAATATGCAACTATAAGTACAAAATAGTTACAAAAATGATTCAAAATTAAGCAAAAATGATTCAAATTTTGACTTATGATTTTTTTATACAGATTTTCTATTTTAAAATTTTTATCGACTTTTTTAATTTGTTTCAAAAAGTGCATTGTTTTAGGCTATAGCAAGTCATAACAGATAAAATTAGGGATGGACCCGGGCCGGGCCGGTTCCGGTTCCGGGCCGGGCCCGGGCGGGCTTTTTTTTCGGGTTACATGGGCCCGGAACCGGCCCGGGTTGATACCGGGTCCGGGCCTAACCGGGCCGGGCCGGGCCGGGCCCGGTTCAATGTTTTTTTTTTTTTTTTTTTTTTGACTTTCTTGTTATCTCCCTACCCCCCCCCCCCTCACCCCCACGCCCCAAACCTCCCTAAAACACCCAGCCCTACCCTAGGAAAAGAAAAAAAATTGAAAAAACCAAAAAAAAAAAAAAAATGAACCGGGCCCGGCCCGAACCGCCCGGGCCGGTTCAACAAAAACAGGGCCCGGAACCGGCCCGCCCGACCCGCCAAAACGGGCTAAAAGCCCGGAACCGGCCAACCGGGCCCGGTCCGGTTCGGGCCCGCACAGTAGCGGGCCGGTCCGGTTCCGGGCCGGTTCGGCCCGGCCCAGTCCATCCCTAGATAAAATGACTGGATTCTCGTGAAAAATAAGAATAAATTTGATGAATTGGATATGTCATCTAATTACTCTAAACATGCATATATAAAATGCATTAAATTGAATAAACGTGGTGACATTTTATATAAGTACTCGGTGCATTTTATAAACATACATACACACGCATAAATTCCTAGTGCATATGTCTACTAGTCTATTTTTAGTTATTTTTATAAACATTAAGATTATAATTTCTTTAGTGTACGCGGGTTGTTTGAGTGATTGAGCATTGTACTGACATTTATCTACTGATGAGTTTGGATTATTTACAATTTTGAGTTTGGATTGTTTTGCATAATTTTACAATTTTGAGTTTGGATTATTCACAATTTTACATTCAACGTTATTTTAAAGTTTTGGTGGTTTGGGACTTGGGTCCTTTGGGACATCGTGAATCTGTATTGTTGTTTCAAACATTTTTATTATTCCTTTAGGGTCTAAGATTTAGGGTTTTAATGTATATTTCTCAAGAAGAGGGTAGATGTAAATACAGTGGTTGACATTGTTGAGAAAAAAGTTACTAAAAACACATAAAATCATGAAATCAATGTGAGAGGAATGTCAATGATCTGTTTTAACATGTCTATAAATTTTTATGTCACATGTATGTCGTGCACATTATTACATATGAGAGACAGAGAGATAGGATGATTATATAATATTTCTGATGGAACAATCGAAATTCATCTACAAGATCATTCCGATTTAAACTAGATCAGAATTAATTTAAATAGACCACATCATGTCAGATCATAACAAGCCAAATCAGACTTCAACAATTGTGGAACACACATAGAACATAATCTATCATTTTAGGCTAGACTTAAACACACCAAATCAGAGCAGAAAAGACCATCTTAGAAAATTTCTGGTCAAATTATGGGAAGACGAAAATTGGGAGAATTATCTAAACAAGACTAAAACGTATTTTTTTTAAATTTAAACATCCTTAAATATTACTTTTTATTTGTAATTGGACCAATATACCCTCATATACCATTACCACTGCATCCCCCGGATGTTGGACTACCACCTACCGCCGGACCGCCAGCCGCCGCAAAAGTTTCCAAAACATTTCTGGCGGCCTGCTAGCATTTGTGTTGCGCCCGATCGATTACTCGGTGCCATTGTTCTCCCCGGCCGGAGACACCATTTCCCCTAGTTACCACCACTGGTGACCTAGCTCCCACATGACCCCTAACGCCTCATGTGACTATCCATACTAGCGCTCTAGTGACTTTGCCACGTCCCCTAACCATTGACATTGTCATCCTAGCCAATGACATCACTAAAAAATCGGTGGAAATTGTAAACCTAAAGAAAAATTAGGACAAAAATGGTTTTATCCCACTTCAGTTGTGTACTCTTGCCCAATCTAAGTGCATGTTTGGCAAGCATAACTCCATAAGTCTCTGCCTTTTAGCTTTTGTATTATTTAAAAAGTATCAAAGTGTTTGTAAATGTATGTTTGACATGACAATTTTTAAGAGTTTTTCAAAAAATAAAAGATCTTTTTTGAGATATTCCATGGAATAACATCCGAGAAGGGTTTGTGACTTTTAACATTAATTAGTCCAACAGATTGTATACCAAATAGAATTAAATAAAACAATCAGTTTTTTACCAAACAACCATCACAAATATCTTTTCAATTAATTGTGTCAAATGTACCCTAAAGCTAGTTTAGCCAGGTACTTAAGACCATTGATAGAGTTTGGACTCAGCTCTTTGATATGGAAAGATTTACTCATTATTTAGACACATTCAGGAAATTAAGACCAGAACCGGCTCTGATTTCTTGATTCAGAGGCTTTGAAACCCAAATCCAAATTCATATTGTCTTCCAAAGCTGGAAGTGTGGGACTAATAATTAAGGCCACCTGAAATACGGAGTATTAAACAAACCTTCCAGATATCCCCTTCGCAATTGAAACTTTCACTACATTTGCTTGGTGCATTCCTAGAGGAAAACACCATTCCAAAAATGGGAGTATGCCATTTATTGCGTCGTGCACACGGTATTCTTTAGTAAAAGGCGAAAGAATAGTTCGCTTTGTGCTCAACGCATGGCTGCTTGAAGATTGAAGTTGTAGAATGGTTTACTTTATATGTCACTACTAGATAGTATGTCTACTATGTTTTCGGTGTGGGACTAAGATCGCCGCAACTACCGAACTAATTTGCTTAGCTTATTCATGGTTGTCCCAGTATTGTATATTCTCTATCATCTTAGTTTAATTCGTACCTCTTCCTTTTATATTTTCGTCCCAGAATATAATGTAAATAATTTCCTCTAGAAATTTATTATTTTTGGATCTAATATCCCAGAATAAAATATTTTTTCTAGAACTTACTCCGTATATGCTTTTTGTTCGATTTAGATATTTTTACGTATTTGACCTATTCACTTTTAAATGTAACTTTTGATGTAATTTTAAATTAAAACAGCAACTATTTATGAAAATCATATACCTAAACTTGACCTGTGTTTTAGCTCTGCATAGAGAATGATTACCTTGATTAGATGTTATTTGTATTTGGTTAAAATTGGAGTAAATGAAATTCAAATGGTAAGCGCAAGATTAGAAGTTTTAAATTCCCATACAGTAAAATTAAAAGTATATGAGTTTCCAAAAAGACCTTTTAGTACTGCCGCCATCAGGCTTCCATCACTCGCCGCTAGGGTGTGCATCCGTTCAAGATCGGACCGGACCGAATCGGAACCGAATTTGCAACAAAATAGAAACTGAAAACCGGGCTGGATATATTTCGGTTTTGAACCGGAACCGAACCGGTTTAACCGTTCAAAACCGAAACCGGACCGGAAAACCGGTTTCTAAATTATTAATTTAATTTACTAGCAAATACAACTTATTTGTTTGATAAAAATAAGGGTATTTGTGACTAGTAATATTACTATTACTATTAGTGTTTATTTAATTTTTTTTATTAGTCTTAGAGAGCAAAGATTGAAGCAATTTGAGTGTAGACTAAAACATTATGACAATATACACTACATTTTTTTTAAGAAATATACACTACATATTAAAACAATTACTATTTATTTTTTATTGCTATTTTTTTGTTATTCTATAACTATTTTATATTAATACTATTAATTAATATGTTAAAAATATACCAAAACCGGTTTAATCCGGTTTTTAACATTCTCTAAGGCTGTGTTTGCTATTGCTGTTAGGAATCACTTTTTGACTTTTGTGATAGAAAAAGCTGTTAAAAGTGCTTGTGTGTCAAAAAACTAGCTTCAATTTAAGTGATTTTGATGCAAAAGCTCAAAGGAACTTAGAGTAGCTTTTATGTGCTTTTAGGTATTGTTGTAAATAAGTGGAAACAACTGTGGAAGTTTGGGGAGAGTTATATTCCTCAATTTCCATCCCAAACTCCAACCTTACCCTTCATCGTACATAGCTCATCTGTTCAAAACATAAACATTTCTTCTCCATCTTTCTGTAGACTTTGATTTCAAGGATATTTTTGTACTTTTCAGAAAAATATTACGGTAGTACATCACCATCATTTTTTATCAAACACTACAAATTTTACATTTTAATTAAAATCATTTCTATTCTCATACACCATCTACTTTTACTATAAATCACTTTTCAAATGTACAAACAAACGCAAACATAGGTTTAGAGAGTGAACAAAATTGCACTCGATTGCAAGTGGGTGATATTGTGAATTGTGATAACACAAGTCACAAACTACAAAGATAGGTTTGGGCTAAAGAAATGAAGGCCGAGAATTGTATTTGAGATAATGCTTGGGGCTTGATCTGCGAATTGGGCCAAAATTGCCCACAATTAATCACCGTCAAACTCACGCGCTCCTCCAATCCCTTTCCGGCCGATCAGAGTTTGTGCAGACGGCAGCTCAAAATCATTACAGTGCACTCAGTCTCAAGCTCCCTCCGGCGAGCCACTAAATTTCTCTATACAAACGCGATATGGCAATCTCATTGGATGGTGTTAGGGACAAGAATTTGATGCAGCTGAAGAAGCTCAACACCGCCCTCTTCCCTGTCCGCTACAACGACAAGTACTACACTGATGCACTCGCTTCCGGCGAATTCACCAAGCTAGGTCAGCTATTTCTCCTTTCCCATTACTCTCGCACTTCATCAAGCCCGATTTTCTCCACTTCGTTACTGAGTTAGGGACGATAAAAAAATCTTTGTTTTTTATTCGATCGAGCTTCTGGGTTTTTAGTGTATGTATTTGTTTTCTCAAGCTGGTATAAAGAATTCAGGAGTATGTGTATCTTTATCTTATACTATCCCTTCCTTTAAAACATTGCCATCTTTGACTTTTCAAGTCAATGTTGGTAAATTTGGCTAATGATTTTGATTGATACATTTCAAAGTTATAAGTTTTATACTTTTATAAAAGTATCTTTGGCAAAGAACAATTTTGTATCATTTTTATATTGCAAATGACAAAGCTTTAAACCATATCTGTTCCCTTTTTGGCTAATAAGGCAGGTAGTCTAGCTGTAAATGCAACTGTGTTCTAGCAACTATTGCTTACAATTTCCAGTTTATATTCAGTCTTATGGGTTTTGCCTCCTCATTATATGGATATAAGTTTTCACTTTACAGTAAGTCAAGGGGGTGAAGAAAGCACAAATGGTATTCCTATAATCCTAAATTTATAGATGTGCATTAAGGGCTTCGTTTGTGTCCAATGCTCCAATGTAGTGATTTCTCACTATGTTGAACTCTTTTTTAATGCGTCTAGTTATCCTTCATTTGCCAAAGTTTTTTTCTTTTAAGATTACCATGTTTTTTTACTAATACATTCACATTATGTTAAGGGAGCTGGGAGCCCATATATACACATTCTGCACTGGTAGGTTTTATTGGCTATCCTTAGATGTTGCTATTAGTGCAATCATAATTATAATAATTCTCATCTGTGTCCCATTTGGGTGCTAATGTCAGAAAGAAGTCGCTGAATCGGTTCAATATGTGACATTACTGACATAACATATGTGTCTATGTATTTTTGCATGAATTGTTGTATTTTTGCATGCATTGTAGCATTTAATAGTTTTTAGTTTTTAACAATTAATTGACTCCATAAATGTCGTAAATGTCATTCCAGCATGCTAGATCTCTGCTCCATCTTAGTTGGGATTTAGCTGCTGGTGGTGAAATGACATAACAATATGACAAATTCATCAATTTGCTAAATAATAATTTATTGGGATTGGACAAGCATATAATTCTTGAGATATTAGGACTTTGGGTTTCTTTTCACTGGTTGAAGAATGAATTAATAGAAATGACAGATGATATATGGTACTACATTTTTAATAAAGCATAACTGTACAAAACTGAATTGTAAATCTTGGATATTTTAGATAATTAAGATTTTGCCGCGTAGTAAAATAGTTATTTCAATGCTGAATATATTTTCTTTTTCTATTGTTTTTGTCTTATCCAGCATACTACAGTGACATTTGTGTTGGTGCAATTGCATGTAGGATTGAGAAAAAGGAAGGGGGTGCTGTTCGTGTGTACATCATGACCTTGGGCGTTTTGGCTCCTTATCGTGGATTAGGTGTTGGTAAGCAATGCATATATCATCATCCACTCATATCTCTTTACTGCTTTGCCTAAATTAAAACTAGAGCTTATTTTTGTGTGAGACTGTTCTTTGTTTTTTTTAAACTCTCCTATTGATAAACCATATGTTGAGATTATTATTTTGACTGTTGAGTTGGTCAATTTGTTACTGCGTCTATCTCAGTTCTCAATTTGCTTTTTTTTTTTGCTTATCAATTTGATGAAAAGAAGCATCGTGAGGTCGGACATGTCTAATCTGAACTTTAAAAGATCTGGTCTGGTGCTGTTTTGAATGTTCTGATCTGGCAATTTGTGTTAATATTTGTATTATGATCGGGTATGGTTTAGTTTTTTGTCTACTTATCTTGTCTGAATTTTAACCACATGGTATATGGTTCTTTCTAGTCTAATCCAAAACTTTCTCGTGTGATCCTGATTTTATTGGCCTTATTTGGCCTTGTCTAATTCAAATAAGAACAAGTAATCTTCTTTGGTGTAGTCTTAACTGGAGTACATGACATCACATTAATATAGTTTTAATTTTTTTACTTACCTCTGGTCTGGAGAAGTTCTTTCTTAATGTTTGGATTTTGGAGCTTATATTTGTTTGCATTCAATATGGGTCCTCAACTGTGAATTTCAGATCCAATGTAATCCTTGTACATATTTGGTTATAAGTCAGTCTGGTGTTTTTGTGAGTTCACTAAATTTTAACTCGATTAGGACTCGATAAATTCACACACAATGTAATCATCATCACCATTACCCCAGTTCCGCAAAGGCTCCCACCTACGGTGGGGTAGGGGGGGGGTCGGATGTAAGCAGTCTTACCCCTGTACTAAAGCACAGGGAGACTGTTTCCGGATGACTCATAGTTCACACACAATGTAATCCTTGAGCTTATTTGGCCCTGAGTGTGAATTGTATTTTTGTCTGTTGACTAAAGCTTGACCTGATGTAGGACTTAGTCTAGTCCTCAACTATGTAATTTGGACCCAATGTAGTCGTAAAGATACAAAAATGCCCTTCTTATTTATGCATAGAATATGTTTTTGGACTAAATTGAGCCTAAGTTGGACCAAAGTGAGTCCAAAAGAAAGTTCAAGAACAAATCGTGTACTGTATATAAGAGATGGTGGAGGGACTAAATTAGGTTTTTTTAGCCTGAGGAAAATTTCTTATTACAAATTGACAAAAGAAAAGTGAACCAATTGACTTAACTATTCTTGGTTACTTGGTAAGTTCAAGTGTTTTTTATTCATCCATGAGACCATGACTAATCTGCTCCGTATTCATATGTCGATTCTTGTTACCTGACCTCAAACTCTTTTGGGAGACTTGGATGTTCTTGTTGTATTGGGACTAATCATCTAATCAATTACCTGGTAGGTTCAAAGCTGTTGAACCATGTACTTGATCTCTGTGCAAAGCAATGCATCAGTGAGATTTACTTGCACGTCCAGACAAACAACGATGATGCCATCAAGTTTTACAAGAAATTTGGGTTTGAGATTACGGAGACCATCCAAAATTATTACACAAACATTACACCCCCAGACTGCTACGTTGTTACCAAAGTCATCACCCAAATCCAGGAAAAGAAATAGCTTCAAATTTCCAGTTATGGATTTTCCAGATTTTTTGCTTGCTATTGTTTTCATTGGAATGCAATTTTTATTTCTTTCTTGCACTCTGTGTAAGAAATCTGTTGTATGAAGAGTTAGCAATGTAGAAGAAACACATTTTTTATCCATTCAAGATAACAGTCACTGGTTGAGAATACCTGCCCCTAAAATGCAAATATCTCCTGGCATGTTTTATGTATGCAATATGCATACACGAGGAGTCTAAAATATTATTACTGAACTATTGATATAATATTGTAACTTATTTTATGAAAATATGTCAATTTGTATACCACTATACCAGTGTTGGGAAATAAGGATGTTTTTAGTTGGATTGAATTTACAATACTTAAACAACCATATATCATATTAGACTCACGCAACAATTAAGTACACAAAAAAATACTAGATCATAGTACTATACTAGTTTAGGTTACAATGTTACATTAGATCAGATAAAAAATTGGTGCAAAGTGAAAACATTCTACATAATAGTATTTAAATCTTTATCATACATTTCTTCATCGGAGGTCCCTAAACAAAATCATATTTTCTGATTTGATTAAAAAAAAAATTAACTTATTTCACTACCTCAAGTTATATTAAGAGTGCAATACCATATAGTACCGGACAAGTACGGTAGGATTATACCAAAGAGTCTTTTGGAAGTGAAAATTCATATCAGAGAAATATTTTATAAAACTCATATCAGAGAAATATGCAGTCGTGATTATTATATGTATTATAATATTGTATATAATAAATATGATATATAAAACTCTCTAAATAGATTCTCCTACTCCTTGAATTGAATTGGAATTTTGTGACGATAGAACTTTATCAAACATTTATTTATAGTTGCCGATCTTGCTAATGAATGATGAATCATCCGAGGAATGAATCATGAATCTACCATATTTAATGTCAAAGGTAAAACTAAAGAGAACTCAATAAATGTCAAAGATTACCAGAAAAATCAACTCACACTTGTCAAGCTATTAATTTTACAGCCCCCTTGAATGTTCATAGCTAAAATTTTCCATTACTATTTGATGCATCATTAAAATCCTTACTATGAGAAATCCGGTGAGAAAAACACAATAGAGGGCGAAAATGACAACTTTTAATCCCATTGTATTTACATATACAATACCCCAATCTTAGCATACATCTCGAAGGTGACACATGCCATGTTTCTGTACAACATATACAAACTTATTGGGTGACAATGATTTTGTGAAAAGTACATTGGGAATTTCATTAGATTATTTGATTTGCAAAACATTTATCTTTCCTTCTTTCGCTAGATCGGTATATACATGCAATATTATTTTCATAGACAAAAGTGGGATGACAAATAACTGCATTTTGGATGTGTCGAATCATAGATCACAACCACCCATGTTCTCTTTAAATATCATATAACACAATCAGCTCAACATGATTTGATGATGTATTATTCAATGATTGTTTCAGTAATCTTCATGAAATTTCAGTGTGTCATAGGTAAACATGTACCCAAAATATGCATATCCTACTAATGTGGCTTTTAAGTCTTTGTGATAGAGTATGCCGAGATCAATTTTACCACAGAGAGCGAATTATATACCCCGTATTTGATTTCGTTCCAATAATGAGATGTTAGATAAGAAAGTGTATCTGCCCAATACGTTTACAAAAAAACAATACTTGATATAATATTATTGACTTAATAAACGAGGAAAGTTAACTAGGGGATGCGCTTTATTCATATAGAGTCTTTTCAAAACTTTGTTTGTGGTTCCAAGAGGTTGAATCGCCAACCCCAAGTGCCCCCCACGCCCCGACCCGACAGAGCACATGGGAGGATGTAAGTCACGGTGACTCAGTCAGCAGAGTGGCAGTAGGCCTTTACCCCGTGCGCACCAGAGGCCCAGCCTTATTTCAGGTTCTGTGACCTCCACCCGGTCGCTGCGGGGATTCAAACCTTGGTCATAGTTCCAATTTTCCCACCACTCGACCAGCTGAGCTACCCGTGCGGGTTCAAAACTTTGTTTGTGTAATTTGATTGATGGAGGGAAAATTTCTTTTTTAATTATTAATTAATTTGAAGTATGAGACACGATTTTTTCTCCTTAGATTTTTTATTTCAAAATTTTTCATTGGACAATTTGCAGTATTTTTAATTTCATTGGGAGTTTCAATGATGTTTAAATCATCATCATATACTACTATTATGACAAATCCTTATTGTGACCGCTGAATGAAAGCACATGGATATATCTGATTATTTTTGTATTTTTCTTTAAGTGGATATTCTTTGAGACGATTTATACGACATTCATCGAGATTCTTTAATTCCATATAACAACTTTTGTAATTTAATGGAAAACAAATATGGAAATTTCGAGCTATAAGCATCTAACATTATAAGTTCCCTATGAATTTTGATATGAATGTTTTATGGAGAGATCCATATAAATAAGACATCACTACCTTCATTAGACACATTTGTAAAATTTGAAAAACATGTCAACTAGAAATCTCAACGTAGTTATATAAAATACTAAAAAATAAGTCTCATCATAATATTTTTTCACAATTAAAAAACTTTGGCAACAAGTTGGACATTATATTTTATGATTTCATTTTCTCATTGGGCTTGCGCACAAAGACCCATACAAATCCATTGGTTTAAAACCCTTGGCATAGGGACTATCAGTCCCAAAAGTATTGCATTTTCAAACAATTTTAATTAAGTCTCAATTGCTACATTTCATTTTGGCTAGTTGTGTCTTTGCCTACGCTCATCAACCGATGTTGCCTCAATGTCATTGTTTTTATTCATGATATTTGCGATCATGATAGAGACACGTATCTCATTAGTATATTAACATCTTATCAATTGTATTACATACATTTCAGTAGAAATGCAGCTTATTGAGATTTCATAAACACCACCATTTATATTGTTATCTAGAATATCTTCTTCATTTGAGAAAGCTGAACATTCTTTTGAGATCTTTATTTGGTTGATATCCTTTTAAATGTCATTATTTTCAGTTTATTCATTTTCTTGTTCAAAATTTTGAACATCTTTAGCATCATAAACCATTTCATATTTTTTAATCTTTTTGGGTTTATATATTTTGAATCAAGTGGTCTACCACACGGTCCGCACCTTCTTGTGTATAGAAGAATCAAGAGTTTATATAGGGATTTGGATACTAGCAAGAGTACTCATAGCAGAATTATGTGACACTGTCAATGTCTTCATGAATGAATGTATCATGCAACCGATTTACACCATTTTGTATATGATTGAATCTAGATGAGAGACAATCATGTTGCATTCGATGTACTTTCTTTTATACGAGTTTTTCCCATACTATTTGTGTTGGAGTTAAAAATATTCCCCAAAATCTAATGAGCAATCTGTGGCTACCAAAATTGCCAATCCAATTGACGACTTATGTGAAGATAGGAAGCATGCTATACAAACAAGAGAAACACAAAAAGGAGAGGAGGCAATCGTAGGACCGGACAAAATAAAAAAAAAACCATTATTAAAATCTATTATACCTTTTTTATTTGTTCTCCTATTCTTATAAAAACATATCAAAATTCATAACTTTTTACTATCTCTCATATGACACCAATATTGATATATAAATATTAAAAAATAATTTAACATTTTAGAAAACTTCAAATTTTTAATGTGCTATAACATTTTTTAAAAAAATATATCAAAATCCATAACTTTTTATTATCTTTCTTATAACATTATATTTTAAGGTAAAAATAAAAAAATAATTTAGTACTTATTTTTTTTAAAAATTATACTACTATTATTTTCTCCTACTAGGGTTGAGTATATTGTCTCATACTCTCATTGAAACGACAATTCACAAATTCCGTGGTAAATAAATGATCAATACTTGACTCGAGATATTCTGTAATTGAGTGAGACTCAAACCAACACATACACAAAATCTTGGAACATATACAACACAACGAAATATAATTTCATGTGCTAAATTTTGGCTCTTACCCTGTTACTAATTGCGTTGGAGAATATTTATGATTCACAATTGGGTTAAGCGGGACTAAATTTGCTGCATACAATATCAACATATATCCCCGAACAGATGAAACTAATTGACACTTCATTAATAGCACAATAACCTAGCCATTAATTGTGTTTGTTTAATTCAAGATTCAACAAGACAACTTCGTGCACGAGCATAAGCAGCAACATATTTTACATCAATCTCAAAAAAGATTTTCTGATGGCATCGTTGATACCGTTGGTGTAATTTTTTTGGGGTAGTAAGTGTTTTTAATTGTCTTATTTATATCCAATCAGATTTAAATAGATTAAATTATACTCCGTATCAGACTGCAACTATCCTAAAACATATATAGAACAAATATTTATAACAAATCACAAAGATTAGAACTTTAATAAAACAAATCAAATCAAATCATAAAATTCGAGTCCTAGAGAAAAACATCCTAAACAAGAAAAGTCGGTTAAGTTAGGTAGGACCGCAGGGCCCGGGAAGTATGATGTTTTTTAGTCAATGATATGACACCCTTCAAGAACGAGTTCAAGAGAAGGGCTTTGGGTCGAGCTCATATGAAGCCATCTCCTCCCTTCTACCGCCCCGCCGCCGCCGCATCCGTTTCATACATGTACTCTCTTTCTCAATTGGGTTCCGATTCCAAAGCTTTCTGCTCCGCCCAGCAAAGATCCCTGGACTCCAATATCAGGACAGTAGAAGACACTTCTCGAGGGCGTCGAAAAAATTCGACTTTCCGGCAGCAATCTGTCAAGAATCCACAGAGCCATCCTTACTATTCTGACCATCACCCACCTCCGAATTTGAACTCCAATCAACACTTTAATGGTCAGCAGTTTAGACCAACATCACAGCTGAACCAGACCGGTCCACGTGGTCCACCTCCCAAGGCTCTGAATTACCGGTACTGGGAGTATGCTAAAACTGCACCTCCTCCTCACTGCGGTAACTTGTTTTGATCCTTCCCTGCTCAAAGTGTTTATTTCTATTTTCGAATATGAGATGCACTGGCTTTGTGATTTTTTGTGGTAAATGTTAGAAAAGACCCTTTCACTAAAAAAGTCAAGCTTTTTTATGTTTCACTAGAAAGATCAAGCTGTAATATAAGAAGAATTAATATAAGCAATTTTGAGGTAGTAGCATAAAATATGCATTGATTTTCCAAAACTGTAATTATATTGGGACAAAAGAAGTTCGCTTAAAGAACATCTTATTGGGATGGATGGGTATATATTATTCCTTTAAGATTCGTAAAACTAAAAATTTATCAAATTGGTTGACAGATCTCTGGGACTTTATTTGATTAGGCTGTTGCTCGAATCTGTTCAGTATCAAATGGGTTTTGTGAATTTCATTGCTGAAAGCATTTGCATAACTATGATCATTCCTAAATGGTAAAATTTACAACTTCTCTTGCAGAACGGTTCACTGTACTATCATATAATATTCTAGCTAATTACCTCGCGACCAACCATCGGGCGAAACTTTATGGTCACTTACCTCTGCATATTCTGGAGTGGGAGTCACGCAAGAGAAGTCTTGTTTTTGAACTTGGACTATGGTCAGCCGATGTACTGTGTTTACAGGTTCGGGACCTGGTACTTACTATTGTATACCTCATGTGAACCATCATATATTTATATCCCAACAAAAAAGTAGGAAAAGTTTCCACATGGTGTCCTCATCTGGTTGCAATAGAATGGAAGAGGCCTTTATTGAAATGGGAGAGTAAATAATACTTCAACCACCTTTTAATAGATCTTTAAATTTCTACTTTATTAAAAAAAGAAAGTGCATTTTCTTGATATGAGTCCTTCGGTGGTGATAGTATCATGAGCTTACCTTAAACATCAAGGCGAATGTAATGCATTATGTACATACAGACACATAATAACATGTAAACTAGACGGGAAACCTCAGGTGGCGTTACCTATTACTAATTACTCTCTATTTCACAATGTAGGAAATATTTGGGTTTAGCACACTTTTTTTGAGCATATAAGAGATGCTATTTCCCCCCCAACAATTTTACCTTTCTGAAAAAGAAGAAAAGAAAGATGAGGCCCATCAATTGAAAAGGTGAGATGATACATGAATGAATTTGGAAAGTAGAAAACTTAGTAGGGTTAAATACGAAAGTGAACTTTTTTGGGATGGACTAAAAGGAAAGTAACCTTAAAATGGGATTAAGGGACTACAATAAAGAGTTGTTTTCTATTTAGTTAAAATTATACTGAAACGTTTTGTACTTCATGTGGCCGTCCTTGTTCAGTCATTGTCATTCATTGTGTTTTTATAGCGTGGGAATTTGTTCATATGTATTAGTGGTTTTTTATTTTGAAAATTAATTTTCAAAAAGTATGAATTTTTAGTTGTTACAAAAATATTAGAAAATATAAAAGTGGTTCGTTCAATGTATAGCTTTAAAAGAGAAGTCATATTACACAGAATTACATGTTACAAAAGAAATGAGGAAAATGTTTTCTTTTTGCATAATGTTTTCTGGGAAGTCCGGTCCCAGGTGAAAACGAAGCTAAGATTTGATTTAAACTACCCTTCCAAACCCAAAAGTTTGAAAAGAAATAAAGACAATCGTTAGGAGGATGTAAGGTCTTCCACATGTTTGATGGTTTGTCCCATATTTTATGCTCTTTAAATATTCTGTTGACTATTGCTTTAAACCTGATATTTCATTTGATTCTTGTGCTATTCGGAAAATATATCAGGAGGTCGATAGATTTCAAGAAATGGAGGCTGAATTGCAGTTTCAAGGATACAGTGGCATATGGAAGGTGTTGGGGTCATGATCCTTACATTATTTATATATGATGATGATGATAGTAACAACAACATCAATAATAACAACAATAACAAATAAATAAATAAATTTGTTCCGATAAGGGGAAATGCTATGCTTGCTGTTGGCTGTGACTAGGGGGCAAAATCAAATTAAAAATGTCCAGAAAAAGTTGAGGTTTAAGAGCCTGATTTTCATCCTCCAAGGAATGTGATATGTATCTCGTGTAACTCGCATTACCTGTAAAAAAGTAATACAAGTAATTTGTCTTAGTTCTTGATGCCAATACAAATGTGAACTCTCAAAATTACCATTTTGATCGTAGAAACAATGCACAATTCTTACAGAAAAGGACACCATACACACTTGAGGAGAATGCATTAGACCCATAATATCTTCTTTTTGTTTCTGCCTAAATAACTATATTGTCAAAATATCCTAGTTTAGCAGGGAAACATATTATTGAACAAATCTCCTTTGCATACTGACACACTGGAACACCATAATAGTGTCTGTTAGGGTACCCATCACACATGTGATTTCTTATCTATTGAAATCTTGATACCCAAATTCTTTACCATCATTGTTTTGTTTAAATATTGTAGCGTTTTTGTTGTACATTCGTTAATTTAGGTAAGGCATCTTCTTGTTTCCTTTGATGAAGCCTTAAAGCACACAAGTAAACAAAAAATATAGTTTTAAAGATCTGAAACTCTATTGCAGCAAGGAAGCTCAATATATAGTGCATATTTTGAGAAACAAATTACAGTTGATGTGGACTAATCATTTCTTAATTATTGATTTTAGATGCGAACTGGTGATGCAGTGGATGGGTGTGCAATATTTTGGCGTGATTCTAGGTACTCTACATGTCCAACACTAAAATGAAATCCTGAATACTCTTATGATATAATGTTATTTTGCCGATAACAATTGACAATGCATGCAACTTTCTTTGCTGTGCTCGTGAATTAAGTAGCAACATAGTTTTGTAGTTACGAACCTGCATGTATTGTGTAGACTCATCGGGAAGGCATAGATTTGGTTTGCCACAAAGTTACTGCCCTGATTCTAAATAACTTCTCTTACTAGTGTAACACAATGTTGTGTCCCCTGTTTACCTTGTTTCTTTGTTTTTTCCTTACCTGTGTTCTGCCATAGTTTTTGTTTGCTTAATATACTACGGTTAGTAAATGAAGTTGTTGACAAGCTTTATTTGCACTTTGTTTTGTTTAATTTTCCTAGTAGCTCATTTTTAACTGAAGATAGTGATCTCTGCATGTTTGAGCATCCATTGCTCTATGAATTTTATGAGACAAAGACAATTCTATTTGGATATCATCATTGCAGAACCAGTTACTATATTCCGAAGTATGGAACCTTTGATGGTAACATAATATACTCTTAATTGAATTAATTTTCTAACAGATTGAAGTTGCTTCAGGAAGATTCCATTGAATTCAGAAAGCATGGTCTTCGTGATAATGTTGCCCAGATATGTGTATTTGAGGTATAAAATCCCAAAGTGTTAGTCCACCCGTTTCATATAATTCTAAGCATTAAATTGTCAACCTGTACTGTATTCTAATCTTTGACAGTTGTTGGATCAAAATAAAGGCGACAGTAGTGAAGCTTCCGCTATACGGTACTCATTTTTGTTTCTTATTGCAAAATATATGACTACCTTTTATAGTTTCAAAGTGTTCTGTCTAAACTTCATTGTAGAACTTTTGTACAAATCTGGGATCCCAATTGTAATTTTTAGAATTATGCATACTTTCAAAGTAACTTTTTATATTTTATCACCACCATTTGCCGCCACCACAACTTAATCCCAATTTCACAACTATGTTGGGGTTGATGACATGGAATTTATAGTGTGGTATATCTCTAGAATTAGTTTGCACTAGGGGTGGGCATAGTCAGTGATACTATTGGAATTTATCAGGGACAATGTAGTTTGAAACGGTACATGTATCAGTACATGAGACACGCTTAAAACATTTAGTACTGTCTTGTTTTTAAATGGGGCAGTCCCACTACTCCATCTGTTCCAAAACCTTCCAAAAAACCTAGACATCAAAAGAGACTTTTACAAATGCATTTATAATAAATATCAATAGATTAGAATGAGAAAACATAATTTTTCTTAAGTCTAACAATTAAAAAAAATGAAAAATTACTAAAAAAAATTCAACTCTACTTTCTAAGAGCCCGTTTCGTAATACCAAAATCGGCTGAATCGGCTGAAATTTAAGAAATTCCGGCTGAAGTGGTTGCATTAGCCGATTCTGCTGATTTATTAAAAAGTTATATTTAAAATGTATTTTACTAATAAAATAAAGAATTAATTATATGTAAAAATAGATAAAATGGTCCTCTACAGTAACTTCAGCCAATACAGCTAGAAAAGTAACTTCAACCTTACTTTTTCTTATTATTACACAATTCAGCATGCGAAATAAAAAATTTACGTCTTTGGTGAAAATGTTGGCTGATAAGACTGTAAGCCAAAAAACTGGGCTACCAAACGGGCTCAAAATTACACACAAATAAACTAAGTTATAAATTATGTATGTACTTCATTATTAGTATATGTCTAGTATGTGTATTTAATTTTGTATTTTTAGTAGCTAGTTAGACAAGAGAGATAATAAATAATAAATAAAAAAGAAAATTGAAAATAGTTTGATTATAAATTTATAAAAATATATATGTTCAAATGGTTAGGTTTGAGGTAACTGCATTTTAAAAGTGTAAACCAGCACTGTCCTTTATGAGATCAGTTTGGCACGATAAAAGAACATCTCATTTTAGACCACGTTAATCGATTCAATACCATTAGGGTTTGGTCCGGTACCATATTTTTTCGGTATTTTTGCCTACCTCTATTTAGAACCATACAACAACATCCAAGCCTTAATCCCAAAAGATTTTAGGGTCAGCTATCATGAAACAATACATGATATCGGAGCCAAAACGAAAAGAAAGTTAAAAACATAAGATATGATAAAAAAGATAAAAAAGATAATATATAATATAGATAAGATACACATAAAATGATAAGATAAAAAGGATAAAAAGAATATATATATATATATATATATATATATATAGAGAGAGAGAGAGAGAGAGAGAGAGAGAGAGAGAGAGAGAGCCTGATCCTGTCCAGCCGGAGGGACAGGACCCGCCGTCCGGCCGTCGCCATTTGGGGCCCTTCCCGTTGGAATTTTTTGCTGAAATTTTTTGAGCATGTTCTTCATGAAGTCTAGTTTATCCATACCAAATTTCACCTGAAAATTCAATCGGGAAGGCAGTCAAATGATTTTTGGAAGTTACCTGCGCAGTTTATATACATATAAAACGCAGTTATCTTCCAAAAATCATTTGAGTGCCTTCCCGGTTGAATTTTTAGCTGAAATTTGGTAAGGATAAACTAGACTTGATAAGGAACATGCTCAAAAAATTTGATCAAACAATTCTACCCGGAAGGGCCTCTGATGGCCTTGGCCGGACGGTCCCTCCCATCCCTCCGGAGGGACCTGATCTTTTCTATATATATATATATATATATATATATATATATATATATATAAAATAAAAATGATAAAAAACATGAGAAAGAAAAAGAAGATAAAGGGGAAAAAGATGATAAGTGATCAATTTGCAACACGAATACCCGCCCGCCTTCCACTTTGCTCTCTCCAAAGCCATACCCTCATCCTACCCAAGAAGCTACATATCACTCCTGACTCTTCTAATCCACGTTTGTTTGGGTCTTCCTCTTCCTCTCCTCCCCGCCTTCTTCTCCACACTTCTTGACTCGTTTAACGGGTGCATCACTCAGTTTTCTATGCACATGACCAAACCACCACATCGAGACTCTCGCATCTTATCTTCAATAGATGCTACTCCCACCTCTATTTAGAACTATAAACTATAAATTAATTCTAGATTCCGCGATGGTCCACCTTACAAAGCAATTATTAGTTGAAACTCAAAAACTCATCATAAATATTTTCTACTTGCATGGAGAATATTATAGAGTTGAGATTATTGTCATAGACATATTCCATTATGATATTGATAATATTTTTATATAATATCATCATGGAACATCTCCATCCATCGCCCATTCGCCCAAGCTGGTATATATGGTAATCAACTCTAAATGTATGTGGGTCATAACTGTTAACTCATGTTCTCACCAAATATACTGGGCATTTGTTGGGATGACACCAATTTCTGCAAAGATGAATTATGACTTTAAGTACTAAGGTTCTTAATATGTTAGGGATACTTCAAGTAATTTTGTTTCAACTGTATTGCAGCTCATCAACTGCTAATAAAGTTGTGGTTTGTAATATTCACGTGCTTTTCAATCCTCGAAGGGGTGAGATGAAGCTTGGACAGGTATTCTTGAGTAACATTGGGCTTTACTAAGTTGCCGACATCAGTCTTGTAAGCATGTCATGCCATATCATATTATACTTGGACACAATATGGATATTCTTGTTGCCTTGTGTGGGTGTGCCTCTTAAAGGACATGATTGATTGCACTAGGACAAATGCAACCTAATTGGTAGGATAATATGATAAGGAATTAAAGGACCCTTCAAGCATTTGACCGCACCATGGTTTTGATCTCTAGTCATCTACATAAGAGCACTCGTTCTACACCGGCATGGGTAGCTCAGTTGGTTGAGTGGTGGGAAAGTTGGAAGAGTGACCAAGGATCGAAATCCGTAGCGGCCGTGTGTAGGTTACAACTCTTGCGTGCTGGAATGGACCTCTAGTGAGCACGGGTACAAGGTCTTCCACCGACCACCATTGGGTTGACTGAGTCACCGTGACTTACAACCTCCCAAATGCCTTGTTGGGTCGGGGTGTGGGGGGCCCTTGGGGTTGGGGATTCAACCTTTTGAAAGAGAGAGCACTCGTTCTACTGTAGTGTCTGTTTGGTTCCAAGTATGATGAGGAAGCATGTATATATTTTTAAAACGCATGCTCTTTTAGATTTCTCTCTTTTCATATGCTAGCTTTATTAACTATTATGGCATCATATCATACTTTATTTCCCAACAACCTTCGTTTCCCTGCCTTTTTCCTTGGGTTTTGGAGGAAAGTTCATAGCCATTTCATTATTGTGGATCCTTTTGACTGCTTTTTGTCTGTTTTCTATTATGTACCCATATACAAACAGTGAGACAAACATATTATGTATGTTGGCTTCTCTGAATTAACAGATGTGGACCTTCTATCATGTCTTTTATGTGGAGCATAATGCACCCTAATTCAAAATAAAAACTATTTCAGTTTTCATTCCTTCTTTTTTATTCTGTACCTTACACACCATATATGTGATCACTATACTTGGATGCTTTCATTTGAAGTTTTATAGTAGCATTATGATAAAGCAAAAAGTGCCTTGTCATCATACTGATGATTTTTTTAATCAACTTATTTTTGCTGTAAATAGATGAGACTGCTTCTTGATAAGGCTGATCATTTTTCAAAACTTTGGAATGGTGCTCCGGTTGTAATTTGTGGAGATTTTAACAGCACACCCAAGGTGTGTTCTTTGAATTCCTACTTTATATATGTATTATTGCTTCACTTTGTGATCCTCTTATCATGTTAATAATGTTGTAGTTTTAATAGCTTTTTTCTACTTCATGTATTGATGCCTCCCACATCCTTTTATCAGAGCCCATTGTACAACTTCATTGCTGAACGAAAGGTGAAATTCTTTGCATTTGCTTTTGTTTTGTTTCTTCTCCCTGCATTGTTATTTGCGTTGCATATATGATTATACAAATGCTCTATTTGTTTTGTTTTCTTTTGCAGCTGGACATATTAAAAGTAGCTCGAGATAAGGTCTCCGGGCAGCACCCTGATTCGGAAAATTCACCCAAACGTTCATCTCCTATGAATAGGTAGCGTGTCTCTGTTATCAAAGTTGCAAAAATATATTGTTTATTGATTGAAACAAATTCAAATAAAGAACTAAGGTGCATATCTCACATATGCTTGATGATTTCATCTAGGGATCGTAAGAAAAATACGTATAAAATTGCTATTCAATTTTTATTGCTGACCTTACTAGCAAAGGTTCTTCTAAGTTTAATTTTAAATTCACCTTAGCTTGTTTGCTAGGTTTACTATTTATGAGAAGAAGCTAGATTTTCGTAGTATCTAGGTTTACAGAATTCACCCAAACGTTCATCTCTTATGAATAGGTAGCGTGTCTCTGTTATCAAAGTTGCAAAAATATATTGTTTATTGATTGAAACAAATTCAAATAAAGAACTAAGGTGCATATCTCACATATGCTTGATGATTTCATAGAGGGATCGTAAGAAAAATACGTATAAAATTGCTATTCAATTTTTATTGCTGACCTCACTAGCAAAGGTTCTTCTAAGTTTAATTTTAAATTCACCTTAGCTTGTTTGCTAGGTTTACTATTTATGAGAAGAAGCTAGATTTTCGTAGTATATAGGTTTACCCAAGAAAACATTTGAAAACCTCCTATAATCAAAATCATGAGGAAATGAGAAACGGGAAACGTCAACTTTTGTGAAATTAATAAGATTAATCCTGTACAATCTAATTTTAATTGCATTCTCATAACTGATTTGTGTGTTTTAAATGATGAACTTAAAACTATAAAATTACATTTGTAAAAAGACATATGGTCATGGTGATAACATAACTTTTTATATAAAGATGGGGTATATTACATGTGCAAGTTTGGGGCACTTACCTCACACCTTTTCAAAGTTTGAAAAATTTAGGGCCTGCTTACTAACAGAGATATTTTCCAGTTTTCCAGAAAATTGGAAAACTGGTAAACGGAAAACAGAAAACGTGTTTACCAAAGAAAATTGCTGGAAAACTGGAGAAAGGAAAACAGAAAAATGCGTTTACCAAATCGTTTCCCAAAACGAAAAAAATGAGACATGTCTCTCTTTTCCTTAATGAATTGGAGAAGTGACTTTTACTCATCATCATCATTACCCTAGTGCCGCAAAGGCTCCCATCTACGATGGGGTAAGGGGGGTCGGATGTACGCAGTCTTACCCCAGTACTAAAGCACCGATAGACTGTTTCCAGATGACCCATAGTGAAATTCGAGTCGAAAATTGCATGCATTGACTACTGCTTCATGATAAAGGAGCGCAGACAATTTAGTGAGCCATTTTGCTTTGTTCCATCATATTCCCAAGCCAAAAAATAGTGAGTCTTTGGCTCCATTAAAAATGATGGAAAAGGAGAAATGACTTTTACTAGTTTTCCAAATTTGGAAAACGCAGATGTTACAATGTCGTTGTAATGAGTTTACATATTTACGCCTAGTGGTGGATCTGGTCCCGCTCCGATGTCGGTTCCATTCCGGTCCCGCTCCGGTGTAGGTTCCATTCCAGTCAACCACCCTACGGTCCCTATTTGGTCCGGTCAACGACTCGGCAGTCCGGTTCAGTCATTGACCCGGCGGTCCGATTCGGTCATTGATCCGACGGTACCTGTCCGGTTAGGTCAACGTCTCGGCGGTCCCCGTCCGTTTAGGTTAACAACCCTGCGGTTCCTACCTGGTCTGGTCAACGACCTGACGGTCCGGTCCGGTCATTGACCCGGTAGTCCCTATCCGGTTCGGTCGACGACCGAGCAATCCTTGTCCGGTCCGGTCGACGACCGAGCAATCCTTGTCTGGTCCGGTCGACGATCCAGTGGTCCCTGTCCGGTCCACGACCCAGCGATCCCCCATCAAGTCCGGTCCATGACCTCGCGGCCCCTTTCCGGTCCGGTCCACGACCCGACGGTTCCTGTCCGATCCAATCGATGACGCATGGGTCTCTGTCCGGTCTCATCGATGACCCGACGATCCTTGTCCAGTCCGATCCATGACCAGGCAGTCCCAGTCCGGGCCATTATGACCCGGCGGTTCAGTCTCGGTTTTTTCAAAATTCATTTTTTAAAGTGAAGAGTTTTAAAAGAGAGTTGAGTTGTCAACCAATAGGGAAATGAGAAAAGAATTCGCCAAACTAACTGTTGAGATCGAACGATACTGGCTGGTTTTGGTCCCGACTTTCCTATACGTAGGACCTGGTACCTTACTTGGGTTGTACTAGGTTTGATTTCAGAATGAGACCGCACTTTCGGTCTTCTGGACAATCACAGAACCGGGTGAAAAATTTGATGAACATGTTTTCAGATTTGAGAATGGAAAACTAAAAAATGAAAATAGATAACTGGAGATAGAAAAACTTGAAAATGAAAACAGAAAATTGGAGTGGAAAACAGAAGTAGAAACCTGAAAATATCCCTGTTAGTAAACAAGCCCTTAAATTTTTCCCCTACATAGAACCACATGAAAACATGGTGACAAATTTGCTAATATAAAAAAAAAATAATGCCGCCATGTAATGTCAACTACTCAAAACATAAATATGTAATAAGATGAACCAATCTTCGCAAATTCGCACAGGAAGTACCGTTCTCATGTGAACCTATGTGAATGTCCGTATATATTATATATAGTTTGGCATCAGATGATACGTAGTACATCCTAATGCCATAATTTTCAGACACTCATCTGTCATATTGAACCCTACTCATCCAATGGTTCTCTACACGTGTTTTACAATTAACAATATGAAGTACTAAAGTGCTGCTTTGATTATCTAGGCCCAATTCTTCTACAGACTCTGTTAAAGATGCATCAGTCTCACATGAGGGAGAAGAAAGAGAGGCATGTTCCAATCTAGTTTTAAGCACATTGTCCCCAATAGTTGCATCAGGAGATGGACTTTCAAGAGGCTGCGGGTCCCAAACTCAAAATTCTGTAGTGAATGGCTCCAGCAAAACTTTTGTGGGTGCTCACTTTGAAGATAAAGCTATGGAAAGAACAGTAGAATATTTCACAGATTCCCAAAGAACATCCACTATTCGTCTCAATGCAGATAGCCCTCATATCTATGATAGTGAAGGTTCAATACCATCAACTCTAGAAGAAGGTAACTTTAAATTGGCTGATGCCCCTTTAGATAAGAAAATGGATAATTTATCACTGGAAATGGTATTTGAAGGGGTAGAAGATCAGTCTTCAGGTGAAGACTCTGCGACGTTTTTATCTGAGCTATGTGGTGCATCTGATCGGACTCCACTTTCAGTATCTGAGCGCGGAGAACCAGATGAACGGTCTGGGCTATCTTCTGTTTCTCACAGCAAAGAGTTACCTGGTGTCCGTGGTGCAGATTTTCGGGGCACTTATTATGACCCAACAGCTTGGACTCCAATAGAGATACAAACTGCAACGGGAAGCATGGACTGCACAGTAATGGAACACCATCTGAGGCTGACAAGTGTGTATCGGGAAGTAGAGGTAGCCCTTGATTAAAATTGTAGCTTCAGATACATTCCTTTTGTCCCATATTTTTCTTCTTGCTTTGACTTGGCACATTCATTTAGTAAATGAAATTTGTAATTGAGGTTTATTTAGAAATTTTTGGGACAACCCGAAAAAGATAATTGGAAGAAATTATGGAACAGAGGTGGTATTTTGTGTGTGTGTCTAACCTCGCGAGGTTACCCAGCAAGATTGTTGAGTATTGATCTATTCCAAAATTCCTTTCATATTCCAGAATGTTGTGGGAAAAAGAGATTCAATTGGAGAACCAGAGGCGACCAGTTACCACAATGCATTCCTGGGCACAGTTGATTACATATGGTAAGTCTTTAGGGTTTACCTCATTACTGATCTGGCTGTTGGCTAGTTGATGTGCATAATTTTTGGTGATCTAATTGTATTGCAACACAAGTAATGTGTGTCAACTATATCCAGTTTAAAAATAATTGTTAAACTTTAGATCCCACCCTCTCCTTCTCTTGCCATTCACCCACACATACATGTCCTTGTGAACCTTAAGCTCGTGTTTGGTTCAAAAGAGGGGAGGGGTGGAAAATGTAAGTTTTATTGATATTTGGCTCAATGGAGTGAGGGCTGAGTAGGAATTTAGTATTTTGGAAAACTATTTAAATAATCTATACTATACATATTTTGTTATATTTGAAAATATGTATTATACAATACATACAAAATGCTAATGTAGAACAATTTGAATTTAAAATAAAAAAAGGCGAAAAAATCAAGAAAAAATAATTTCTGCAAAATCCCTCCTAGTGGAGTGTGATATGAGGGAGTTGTAGAATTATTTAGCTCATCCACTTCGCTCCCCTTTCCCTTAATTCCCATTCAAACACTTATCACTCTACTTTCATCCCCATCCCTTCAAAATCCTCCAACTAAACCTTGGATTAAACTTCCCATGTCTCAGAAAATATGGGCCATTTGACTAACACGTTTAATGCATCGAGTCATGACTAAGTGATGCAATTCCAGTTTTATCCATCTCAAATGAAAGTAATAGAGGTGTCAATATTTTATAGTTTTGTATTAAAACAACAAACATGGTTGCATTTGTTGAACTAGACATTCTTTGCTGGACGTCCCTGTGCAGGAGCACATTTTTTATGAGACATAGGGTGAACCTTTTTCTGACATTAATCCTGTGTTGTATTTATTGATATCATTGATTAAGTTAATAATTTTTACAAATTATGCTTGATATGTAGGCGTTCTGAAGGTCTTCAAACTGTGAGGGTGCTTGCTCCAATTCCAACACAAGCCATGCAGTTTTATCGGGGTTTCCCCACAAAGGTATGATTCGTAACCTTCACTGAATGCTTTCTGTACATCTGGACTTTATGAATGTTATTCTGGGCATGGGAAGCAATTCCTCCCTCCATCCTAGGTAAAAGTTCTCTCTTGCCTCTTTTGGGTGTTCCATTTAAAAGCTCACAGTTCTATTTAAGGAATTAATTAACGCTCTTAAGTGACAACTTAATCATTACATATTAAAAAAACACTTACGAAGGTTTTTTATTTTTTCCAGTACCAATGCTGACAGTTCCAGCCAATAAACCCTGTAGTTCATAACTTCATATGCCATACGGCATATGAACCCTCGATCCTAGTCGAAAAGGAATTTGTGGAGCCATATGCTTGATTCTGTGATTATGTGATTATGATATTGTAAGAGGTAGTAATCCAAGCCAACCAACATTAATGACTAACGGTGGATAAACATATTTCTTAGAGGTATTAGCGTAACTAGCACAACGAACAATGCTCGACACTATGTCAAGCGAGCCCCTCTCATTATCTAAAAGTTAGGGATCTAGTTCTAAGGGAGGCTAGATCAAGCGCATCTAGTGTTGGAGAAGAAGGGGCGCCCAATGCTTCCCATAAAAAATGGTTAAGCCCCTACAATAGCACTATAGCAGCGGGAGGATTTCCATAATATTACAGTTATTATCAATCATTCTGTTATTACTATTTATCTCCCAAACTACTTCTCAAATTGCATCATTTAATTATTGTCTAAAAAACGTGTCATTTTTTAATAGGAACCTTAAGCCGAGATGGAGGTTGTATGAGTCTATAAAGTATGAAAGTGGTTCAGTTATTGTCATAAATTTGTTTTACCTAAATAGTCGGGAGTATTATTTCAAAGTGTTGATTTTAATCCTTGTACTGTTAAATTGATCAAGTAAACCCATTACACACTTCCCAAAAATAATACTCCGTACATACCAGCCCAGATTAGGCAACCTATTGCCACAGCCCTAATTTGCGAAGGGATCAAATCCAAAATTTCATCATCTTTAACTTTGAGTTTCGTACTTGTCGCAAGAGTCATATACATAGGAGCTCTATCTCAGAAGCGTGAACTAAGTTATGGGCGGCGGGGGCGGCCTATTTCAAGGCCTAGGAGCGAAAATTTTAAAATGGTTCTACTTTTAAAAAAATCCGTAAACCCTGATTCTCTCTAAACAAAAATGCAAAATAATAATATTTGAAGATCTTTATAATTAAGAAAATACTTGAATTCGTTAAACTAAACACAGTCGAACCACGTTTTCAGAATAACCAAATAAAAAATTACTTAAATACATGTCGTGTTGAACATTATGAAGCAAAGTCATCAACTACAACTTCATAATCAAGCTTCTCTAACACATTATGCTCAATGTTTAATATAGCCAATCCATTATGCTTTTTTTGAGACATTGTTGATCACAAATAATTTTTTAGAATCTTCAACTTTGAAAAACTTTTTTCCGCAATGGCCACAATTACTGACACTGACAATAGTGACAATAGTATCCTGTAAGCAATTGCTGTGTTTGGATAGCAGCCCATAATCTTCACAAAATCAAGAATTTGAATGACAGTGTTTTTATCATCCGGTAAATCATTTTGCAACATTTTCAATTCTTGAAAGAGATCATCCATATCAACATCTTCTTTGTCATCATCTTGTAAAACACCTGTAAGTATCTCACATCATTCATTCAATTTATCATGAACCAACGATTTCAAGTTCCTTGAACTAAACAGAAAGATAAATATACACTGAAAGCATTTCGTATGATAGAAACTAGTTTGAAAAGACATCAAAATGGCATCCATCACAAAATTGAAATAAAAACACTTAAAAAATCTTCTGGAGACGTATCTTCATCATATTTTTCATTGTCTTCATCAAAGTACCTTTTCTACACGTATCGTTTTAGAAAACCACGTTTCAATCCCATTTCAAGAGCAATGCCTTTTGTGCTGTTCAGAGCATCCAAACCCTTATTCTCTGTACTTTTTTACATGAATAATCAAATCATTCATATTCATCACACAAGTATCGATGCACATATGTAACAATTTACTGACCTGGTTAAATGTATCAATAATATTCGTAACACAAGTATCAATGGGCATATCTTCACTTTGTAATAATTTACTGACCTGATCAATCAGGTGCAAAACTTCATACCATATTGTCATGCCCAATAAGAACTCAAATTTCTCCCGTTTGAGCACACTTTTAACATCATTCTTGATGAATAATCAGAATAATCAGGATAATCTTTTCTCAATTTAATCAAAACTTCTCTTATTTGGGGAGTTTGAGTTACAATTACTTTCACACTTTCTAGATGGCATTCCCAACGTGTGGTGGACAATGATTTCAAAGTAGACCATGTACACATTCTTTCAAAATTGTCCATCTTTTTATTGAACCAAAAACAATGTATACAATTGTTGAACATATCCAAAAAATGTAATAGCTTTATAACAAGAATTTATCATATCTGAAATGGTTGAATTAAGACTATGACAAACACGCGGCGTATAAAAAGGTTTTCAATTAATGTCAAGTAATTTTATTTGTACACCTTGATGCTTACCTTCATGTTGGAGTCATTATCATGCCCTTGTCCACGTACGTCATCAATGTCAAGTTCGCATAAAGCCAAAATACCCTCTAATTCAGCAAAGGTAACTCATATGTATCAAGCACTTGGATAAATTTTAAGAAAAATTCAATAACTTGAGGTTTGTTGATGACATATCCACACACCTAAAGTCATTTGCACTTTGTGACTAAAATTAGGTGTGCAACCAAGAATGATTAAAAAATACTTAGCAGCTTTGATCTGTGCAATAATTGCACTTTTAACACTGGAAGCTAACTTCAAAATCAATTCATTCTGAATTTTGTGACTAAGATAATGATGATGAATCTTTTTAGATTGAATACGTCTCACATGCTCTTGCATAACTGGATTAAAGTCAACAAACATCTCAATGATAGCTAAAAATTTTACATTGTTGTCTTCATATTTTTTTCAGATTTTCCACGAAATGCAGTGGGATTTTTTTGCAAGAATTTAACTAAAGCAATTATTCTCTTAAGAACATCTCTCCAATGCTTCTTCTCTTTGGCAAGTCTCTTCCGAGTGGCAAAATCAATATTTGTTTCCTTTGTCATCCTCATCTTCATATCAATACATTTTGCACATTACCAAAATGTTGATTTTTTTTCATGACTAGAAAGTTTCTCACTCAAATGTTTCCAATTATTGAGTTCTTTATTCGCTACAAGATTAGACTCCTCTTTTGTTTTGAACAACTTGCAACAAAAACTAAACACGTTATTCACTTTTTTTAGTACACCCACCACGGTCTATCTTTACTTTCCTTATTCTCCATCTTTCTAATGTAGTAGACATTTGAGAAATGTCTAGACTTAGCATCAAGAGAATAATTGAGTTGTGTTTCTCTTATAGGGCCTTTTCAATTACAATATCTCTTGTTTTAAACATCCAGATTCTGCCAATAAATCGGATCATAAATATTTAAATTCTAAGGACATGCAATTGAACGTTTAGGAGTTCGTCAAATATATCAACTTCAATTACATGTCCTTTGAATTTAAATATTTTAGATCCTACTGATTGGGAGAATCTAGGAGCCCGTTTGGCAACCCAGTTTTTTGGCTTATCAGGCTTATCAGCCAGTTTTTTCACCAAACACACAATTTTTTCTTTCGCGCGCTGAATTGTGTAATAAGCAGAAAAAGTGATGTTGGAGTTACTTTTCTGACTGTATTGGCTGAAGTTACTGTTGATGACTATTTTAGCTATTTTTACATATAATTTTTCTTTATTTTATTAATAAAATATATTTATAAAATATTTTTTTCTTAAATCAGCAGAATCAGCCAATGCAGCCACTTCAGCCAGAACTTCATAAATTTCAACAGAATCAGCCAAAACAGCCGATTTTCGTGCTACCAAACGGGCTCTAGATGTTCAAAACAAGAGATATTGTAATTGAAAAAAGCCCTATAAGAGCTCAATTATTCTCTTGATGCTAAGTCTAGACATTTCTTAAATGCCTACTACACTAGAAAGATGAAACATAAGGAAAGTGAAGATAGACCATGATTGGTGTACTAAAAAAGGTGAATAAAGTGTTGTTTTTGTAGCAAGTTGTTCAAAACAAAAGTGTAGCCGAATCTTTTAGCGAATGAAAAATTCAACAATGGAAAACATTTGAGTGAGAAGCTTTTTAGTCATGAAAAAAGCTTCCAACGTTTTGGTAATATGCAAAATTGAATTGATATGGAGATGAGATTGACTTCCAATATTTAGTTAAAACTCTTGCAAAAATTTATTTGCCTTTCGTGGAAAATATGAAAAACACATATAACAATGGAATTTATTTAGATATCATCGAGATGGTTGCTGAGTTTTATCTGGTTATGCAAGAGCATGTGAGACGTATTTAATCTAAACAGATTCATTATTTTAGTCACAAAATTAAGAATGAATTGATTTTGAAGTTAGCTCCCGGTGTTAAAAGTGCAATTGTTGCACATATCAAGACTGCTAAGTATTTTTCAATCATTCTTGATTGCATGCCCGATTTCATATGTCATAAAGAGCAAATGTGTGTGTATATGTCATCAAAAAAATCTCAAGCTTTTGAATTTTTCTTAGAATTTATCGAAGTGCTTGACACATCTGGGTTAGGACTCTTTGTTGAATTAGAGAGTATTTTGGCTTTATGCGAGCTTGACATTGATGACATACATGGACAAGAGTATGATAATGGCTCCAACATGAAAGGTAAGCATCAAGGTGTACAAATAAGATTACTTGACATTAATCGAAAAGCTTTTTACATGCCGTGTGTTTGTTATAGTTTTAATTTAACCATTTCAGATATGATAAATTCTTATTATAAAGCTATTACATTTTTTGGATATGTTCAAAAGTTGTATACATTGTTCTGGTTCGACAAAAAGATGAACAATTTTGAAAGAATGTGTACATGGTTTTAATTTGAAATCATTGTCCACCAAACGTTGGGAATGCCGTCTAGAAAGTGTGAAAGCAATTGTAACCCAAACTCCCCAAGTAATAGAAGCTTTAATTAAATTAAATTGAGAAAAGATTGTCCTGATTATTCGTCAAAAAGTGATGTTAAAAGAGTGCTCAAACAGTTGGAGAAATTTGAGTTCTTATTGGGCATGACAATATGGTATGAAGCTTTGCAACCAATAGTTCAGTAAATTATTACAAAGTGAAAATATGTTTATTGATAATTGTGTTATGAATATTAATGATTTGATTATTTAAACAGGCTAGTAAATTGTTACAAAGTGAAGATATATTGATACTTGTGTGATGAATATGAATGATTTGATTATTCATTTAAATAAGTATAGAGAAGAAGAGTTTGAAGATGGTCTTGAATTATCACCACAAAAGACATTGCTCTTGAAATGGGATTCGAACCTGGTTTTTCTAAAAAACGATTGACCCGTAGAAAAAAGTACTTTGATGAAGAAGATGATGAAGATAAGTCTCCAGAAGATTCTTTTAAGTGTTATTCTTTCAATGTTGTGATGAATGCCGCTTTGAAGTCATTGCAAATTAGATTTGATCATATGAAAGACTTTCAGTGTATACTTGACTTTCTGTTTAGTTCAATTCAAGGAACTTGAAATCGTTGTTTCATGATAAATTGAAAAAATGTTGTGAGATATTTGCAGATGCTTTACAAGATGGTGAGAAAGAAAATGTTGACAGGGATGATCTCTTTCATGAATTGAAAATGTTACAAATGTTTAACCGAATGACAAAGACACTTCCATTCAAATTCTTGAGTTTGTGAAGATTATGGGCTGCTATCCGAACGCAACAAATACATGTAAGACATTATTGACAGTACCAATAAATGTGACCACTGCGGAAAGAAGTTTTTCAAAGTTGAAGATTCTCAAAAATCATCTGCGATCAACAATGTCTCTAAAAAGCTTAATGAATTAGCTGTATTAAACATTGAGCATAATATGTTGGAGAAGCTTGATTATGAAGCTATAGTTAATGGCTTTGGTTCACAATGTTCAGCAAGGAATGTATTTAAGTAATTTTTTATTTGGTTATTTGAAAACGTGATTCGACGATGTTTAATTTAACAAATTCAAGTATTTTCTTAAGGGAAAGTTCCCAAAATAGGACTAAAACAGTTTGAAAATTTCAAAATAGGACTGTCATATTTTTTATTCCCAAAATAGAAGTAATTACTGCCAAATTTGGAAAATACTGTCATGTTTGAAGTTTGGTAAAGGGTTTTTTATAAAGATCTTCAAATATTATTGTTTTGCATGTTAATTTAGATAGAAAAGGGTTTTACATTTTTTTTAAAGTAGGCCCATTTTTCCCATCTTGACCTTCAAATATATAGGGCCGCCTGTAAATCCATAGTAGTGTATACTACCGAGTATTATATAAGGATTAAGGATTTAAGGTGGAACTGAGGTAATTTTTTGGGTTTGTCAAGGTGAAATCAAGGCAAATGAACCATACACGGTAATGTACTTAGATGGAGGAGTAATAATTGTACTAGTTCCGTCCCATAAGCGTTGTGTTTGAGCACAATACAACTTTTAGTTTTGGTAATGTGTAATTTCTGTAAAATTATAAATAAGTAATTCTACCTTTTTTATATTAATCATATTTGTATTTTTAAAATTGTATATTGGCTCATTAAATTTACCATGTGCTACATGTTTGTGACTTTCATCTTGCATTCAACAACAACATCAAAGCGTGAGTCCCAAAAGAGTTTGGGGTCGATTAGACATGTGATAGCGGAGCTAAAAAAGTAAAATGAAATCAATCTTCCAAGTATATTATCTCTCCAATTTGCCCTTTTCAAAGTTATATTCTCATCCAATCCAATTAAGGGTTCACTTTAGTTCACATCAATTGTGTCTTCCTCTCCTTCTCCTCTTTATCTCTTCTCCCCACCTCACAACTTGTCTAGTAGGTGGATCATTCGCTCTTGTACAAATATTTTCAGGCCATCACAATCAAGACCCTCACATTCTATATTCAAGGAAAAAGGTCAAATAAGCCATTGTACTATTTCCAAAACATCACTTAAGTTCTTATACTAAAAAAAGTACTATGTATCATATAAGTACGCCTACTTTGAAAACTTGACCAATTTGGCCATTTATATAGTTTTTGACCTGTAATAGCAAGTTTTTTATGTCAAAAAATTCTTAAACATTGTTAAAATTTGAAGAAATATAGGTAAAAATTGTGAGAAATTTTAGGGCGTCAAAGTCGATATTTTTTAATTTTTGAAATTATTTGCACTCCACATCTATTTAAGAGGGTTTTACATTTAATATTTTATTTTTTTACACTTTCACTTTATTTCATCAGTTTTATGATTTTTATTTTTATTTTAACGTTTCATTTGTTTAATAGGTTTTTACATTTAATATTTTAATTTTTTACATTTTCACTTTATTTCATCAGTTTTTCTGAATTTTTATTTTAACGTTCTTAAATTATTTACCTAAATTTACATTTATGCAATTTTTATATTATTATTATTATACCCCATAGTATTATTTTTCAAATTTATATGAACTTTTATAAAATTTAGCAATAGTCCTAATATTTATTTTTTAAAAATAACCTGCTATAGCAGTTCAAAATGACTTGAATGATTGTGTTTAAAAAGTAAACGTACTTATATGATGTTTTTTAGTAGAAGGGTCTATTTGAACCTTTCAATACTGTGTATGTGTCACTTTCACCTTTTGCGTGATTGCATAAATAGATAAAAAAAGGTTTCTATTTGGCTAACCGAGGGAGTAATGGTAAGCCAAATGGAACTGCCTAATCCCCGTTACACCTAAAAATGCATTAAAAACTGTATCTATATCATTAACAAAGCAGCTGTAAGAAACAAACACTATTCTCAACTCTATTGCTTCTGTGATTGAGATGTGAAAGTTACTTGCAAGTTGCAACTGCTTCTCTAGTGAAACTGATACCATAGTAATTTCTTGATTTGCCATGTCATTTCAGAAATGGGGAAGTGATCATATTGCTTTGGTCTCAGAGTTGGCCTTCACGGAAAGAAGGCTTTCCGGTCAAGAACGCCAAAGCTGAGTACTCGACCCTTCTTCACACTTCGCTACCAGCTTCTTTAGTTTGGAAGTTGCTTTTGTTAAAAATTTACAGGGGGAATTGATTGTGCACCCCTTCTTGAGTGATATCAGACTATTTAAGTCTGATCCGGTCTGGTCTGTTTAAGTTTGGTTTGATCTGAAGTGGTCTGATCCGCTAAATGTATATTACTACGTATATGTTATTTTACTATTATTGAAATCTAATTTTGTAAGTACAAGTCTCGTCTAATCTTATTCTTTAGATTGAATTCAGTCAATTTTAAAATATTCATAATACCTTTATGCGCACTTTTTCAATTAATTTTTCATTTTTCTTTCATACCAAATAATGCGTAAATATACATATGTGGTACTAATCTACTAATTCTTTTATGTCGATCTTTTAGAGTGGAATTCTATATTCATAATATGACACTAGAGGCTTAGAGTCATGTATGGTAGAGAAACTCTAAACAGGTTATCATAAATGGTAGGTGACTAGGTGTGCAAAAGCAATCAAATCACAATTCAATCAAATCATGAATTTGGATCTAATACTATATTGAGGATTTAGACCAACAACGATAAAAATGACAGTTTTGACTTTTGAGTGAACATTTTTTGTAGGCTAAAGGGTCGAATAAGTGTACTGATCGTGTATAGGGGAGAGCAAACCCGACTCTACCCAATTGACCCGATCAGATATATCTGATTTTATTTTTTGGGTCGGATAACCCGACCCGAGTGACCCAAACCCGATCCGATTTTTGCAACCCGAGAGTTAAGCGGGTAGCGGGTAGGGTTACCAATTATGCTACCTGACCCGCCCGAAAACCCGAACTAGGGTAGTATATATACTACTTTGAATTATTATGCATGTTCAAATATCTCAATTATTGTATGGCAATTACCATATTATGCATATTCAAATATTCCAATTGCCGTATTTGTAAAACTATAACTTTGAATGTTGTATTGTTATGATTTTGAATGATATTTTGACCAATTATCATTTTATTTATCACAATATCAAATATGATAATCACCGTATATTATTATTTTACATGTTCAAATATGTCGATTACCTTATTGATACAACTATTACTTTGAATGTTATACTAGTATAACTTTGAATGATATTTTTACCAATTACCATTTTATTTAAAAGAATTTCAACAATAATAAATTAAAATACGAATGGACCCGAAAACCGAACCAACCCGACCGAAACCCGAACTACTTCAACCCGAAAAACCTGATAAATTTTTGATAGGGTAGGGTTTGAAATTATCAATCCGATACCCGAAAGGGTTTACCTTTTTTGAACCCGTCCCGCCCGAACCCGACCCGTGTTGTGCCCTAATCGTGTAAGCTCAATTCAGTCCTTAATCTAAAAAAGGTTCAATTCACACCCCGATCCAACAAAAAATGGTTCAAATTTCATTTTTTTACGGGTAAATAACCGGTCATTTTTTAAATTTTTAATTGTTTTTGTTTTTTTATTTCGATTTATTGTAATTTTGACACTTTTTAATAGTTTGGGGGTGCGAATTGTACCTTTTTTACCGGTTATTTAACCTTAAAAAATGAATTTTGAACTCTTTTTTGTCAGTTCGGGGAGTGATTGGTACATGGGCCTCTTTGACCCTTTAACCATTTTTGTATTTCATAGAAATATGCAAATAGATTTTGGCTCAATCATCATTACATAAAAGTACTCCGTAGTGATTAGTACTCCCTCCGTCCCGCAAAGATGTTCCCGATTTGATCTACCCACATGTTAAGGAAATAAACTTACCATGGGGTAAATTTTACTGTTTTGACACTGTTTCGATATTGTTTGGGACTATTTGGCACTGTTTTGATGTAGGATAATTTTTCATTTAGAGAAAGGGGAACTTCTTTTTGGGATTGCTAAAAAAAGAAATCGGGAACATCTTTGCGGGACGGAGGGAGTAATAGTCGACATATTTCATTCTTTATATTGAAAAGAGGATGAGAAAACATATTACTAGTCACTCGTAGAGCCCTAGTATGTACTACGGAGTATCTGTTAAATTTGTGATACCTACTACCTAGTTAGGGGGTGTTTGGTAGGGGTGGGCGCGGTCCGATCCGGTCCAATATTTGGCCGAACCCGTACCGTGACTATTCAAACGGTTCGGTTCGGTCTTAGACCTAAACTCGTTCGGTACGATTTCATTTTCAAATGGGACGGTACCATGTCATATCAATACCAAACAATACCACTTTTTTCAAATGTTTAAAAAAAATTAAAGTTTAGCTATCCTCCAAAAATTCACACAATTTATCAATTCTCATGCTCCCTACGTCCCAAATTGATATGCAAAGTCAATATTTTTTGGTCAACCAATGTTAAAGTTAAATTCTCTTTATTGATGATTAATTCAATTTTTAACAATTAAAATGTACATATTCAGAAACTACATTAAAATCTTTTCAAAGTTGCAAATTCCAAATTAAATATAATTAAAAGTTGACATCCTAATTAAGTGAATAAAATTAAACTGTTTGCCCAAGAAAAGTTAATTTTACAAATCAATTCGGGACGGAGGTAGTATTACATAATTAATAAAATTTAGATAAATTATAGTAGTACAAATTTAAATAATTAAACTATACATCAGTCTGCTTCCGGGCTTTATATGAACTAGCAAAGGCGAGGAAAGTGTGAAGGCATTAAGTCAAAGTAATGGTATAAATGTACATTTAATAATTAAACCGTACATCGGTCCGGTTCGGTCCGGCACCGGTTCTCATTTTATGACAACGTTAAACGGTCATGACATAGTTTAGAACCGGTATGGTCCGGTACTCCGGTTCGGGACAAAAAATTGAGATCCGTTTCAAACCCCGTTTTTCGGTCCGGTACCATACCGGTTCGGTTCGGTTCGGTACCATGCATGTTCGGTATTTTTGCCCACCCCTAGTGTTTGCAACAAATTTTAAAAAACACTTTTTTCAGCTTTTGACTTTAAAAAAGATGAAATTGGTGTTTTTAAGTGATAGCTTCTGGTTAAATTAATCACTTAAAAGCTAAAAGTTGGAAGAATGTTGAGGGGTACTTTAAACTGTTTTTCACTTTTTTTATTACACAAAAACACTTATTTTATCAAACACTACCAACTTTTACTTTTTCAGAATCACTTTTTTCTCAAACACTACCAACTTTTACTATTAAGAACTTCTTCCAAAATCACTTTAAAAAACATTTTTTTAAAGTAGAAGAAATCACAAACACTCCCTTAGTTTGCAATTTACTACCATGGTGAATAATTTAGAGCCCGTTTGGAGAACTCTGTTTTCGGCTTATCAGGCTTATCAGCCAGCTTTTTCACCAAACACGTAACTTTTACTTTCGCGCGCTGAATTGTGTAATAAGCCGAAAAAGTAAGGTTGGAGTTACTTTTCTGGCTGTATTGGCTGAAGTTACTGTAGAGGACCATTTTAGCTATTTTTACATATAATTTTTTCTTTAATTTATTAATAAAATATATTTTTAAAATATTTTTTTCTTAAATCAGCAGAATCAGCCAAAACAGCCACTCCAGCCAGAATATCATAAATTTCAGCAGAATCAGCCAAAACAGCCGATTTTGGTGCTACCAAACGGGCTCTTACTGATTTTATCATTAGCGACCCAAACTCTCTCACTACGTACGTCACTCAATGGAGTAAGTATATTTTCACTTCATTTTTAGATAAAATTGAAGGTTAATTTACATCATTATTAGTAATATCATTGAAGGTTAATTTACATCATTATTACAAAACAGGGCTGGGGTAGTTTATTTGGAGCTTAAAATAAGTTATAAACCCCAAAATAACTACATACACTTGCGCTTTCAACTCACACTCCACACCTCTTGTGTTTTACTATGGCAGCTTCAGGATGGAAAACAGAACGCCTTTTATCTCCTTCAATCATTTGGAGAGCAAAATGGTTATTGGAGCCCTGTAAAGATAAAGCAGACTAAGAATTTTCATGTCGAGCCTGGAAGTTTCCAGTTCCGTTAAACAAGATAAATGGCAAAGTAAAAGTTTGAGGTTTTAACTTCCTGACAAACACTCTTGCAACATTGGAGCTGGGAAAAATGTGTTGTTGGCAATTTTGCTATTTATTCTTATAACTGCTTATTGGTAGCCACTTTCCAATAATTACACACGAGGGTATAAAACAATCAAGAGATTGTGAAGGCTTTACCAGCTAATGAGCTGGCATAGAAGTTTCCCTGTAACAATTCTTTTTAGATTCATACTGCATCTCTCCTCAAGGGAATTTTACTTTTGCTTAGAGCTTTGCGTGAATGCACTACTGAATGCCCTCAAACATACCTTGGAAATTTGTATGCCTTGATACTTCAAATTTAGTGAAACTGTGAAACATTGAATCGACAAAACCATTTATTCTAGAAATTGGCCAAATACCTGAAAATGACGTTCAACATAAACTCATAAAACGTCCCATATTCCTATGTGCCCACTAAACTAACTAAAGTAAGTCAATGATGACTTAAACTTTGGAAGGATTCCTCATTGGCTTTGATAGGGGTAGACATGAGCGAGTTCTGGTTCGATTTAAATCCCAAGGAGTGACTGGAATCGATGATGCATATTTGGTTCTGTTAGGTAGAACCGTAGAGCCAACCGGTTCAGGTTTGTTCCTATCCGATTTTGTATAAAGTGAAAATAGTAATGATTTTAAGCCAGTGGTACTGTTTTGGTTCCATTTTAGAACTACATTTTGAGCGGGTAATACAACTCAAACATGAATGCAATCATGTGCATAAATAAAGTTGAAACTTGAAAGTGTTGGGATCCCTCCTTAATTGGAGAGGTTCTAGAAAATTCTAGAGCTTTCTAGAGAAGTATAGAATTTTCTAGAACGTTCCGGAGAATCCTAGAGAAGTCTAGAACTCTCTAGAAGCTTGTGGAATAGTGTGGAAACCTCTAGAATATTCTAGAGATGTGTGGAACCTTCCGGAAGCCTATGGAAGAGTATGGAAGCATATGGAAGAGAATGGAGAGGTGTAGAGATTCCTTGGAGTTTTCTAGAATATGTAGACATATGTAGAACATTCTAGAGAACTACTCTCCACCATTCATTAGGGAGGTGGAGTAGTATAAATAGGAGTAAGAGCCTCCATTCCTAACAATCCTAGCCAAGAGTGAATCCACTTCTAGAGTGAGAAAGTTAGAGAGCCTCTTTGAGAGAGAAGAGAGATAGCTTGGGAAGACATCATCCTCAAGCTTGAGTGAGCCACCATTGAGTGAGACAATTTTGTAACATCCTTGTATACCCTACTATTCTTTTGTATAGTGGAAGAATCTCCATATTGGAGAATTTAAATCGCGTGCTCCCATTGCTACCTAATTTCCTAAGTGCCTATCTTAACTTCACGAAGCGGGAAAGCCCGGAGTGTTTTTCCCAACAGTGGTATCAGAGCCAGGTTCACCTGAGATCGTCATTAGCCACTACTAGATTTTTCGTCAATTGCTGCACCCCTTTTGCTGCGGTCATTAGCACAACCGCAGCAATAACACAAGATTTTTATGTATTTGCGGCGGGTCAATCGCAACCGCAGCAATTGCACTGAAAAATTGCCCTGGTTCGAATTAAACAAAATTCAAAAATAAATTTTTATGTCGTAACCGCAGCAATAAGCCTTAAAAATAAAAAATGTACTTCGTATAACCTTTACATTGGCTTTTCTTTCAAACAAAACAAACCCTTAGACTTAAAAATAAAAATGTACTTCGTATAACCTTTACCCTTACCTTATTCAGCCGCACGTTGGCATCGTTCCAGCCGTCTCCATCGTTCCAGCCGTCTCCATCGTTCCAACTGCAGGCCGGTGTCGGTGTAGGAGAGCCCCTCCGCAGGTCCGGCAGAGTCGCCGGGCCTCCTTCAGCAGCCGTCCGTCTGCCACTCTCAGCCGCGACCGTCCCTTTACACCACGCCACACTTCGCCGCCCCCTTTCCAGTAGAGTCACCGTACTTGGACCTTGTTTGCTCAATAGAGGTTTAGTTTTCTAACCATTTGTCATATCATTCAATTTATTGAATTTTATCAATTTTTAGGTTATTATTTCTGTGAAATTATTGGTAGATTTGATGTTATGTTTTCATAAATTGAGGTTTGTGCTTCCTTCGTACTCATTCGTGTGTATCATTTCCTTCTCAATTGCTAGCTTGTGCACAGTACCTGTTTGTGCTAATGTCAAAACTGAATTTATAATTATGAAAGTGTATTCTTCATTATTTTTTTGGTTTAAAAAAATATAAAGTGGGCATTGAATCAAAATAAAACATTGTAACAACTGGAGGCTAAATGTGTAAGTGTTAATTTTGGGCAAACGTGGAGAAACAGAAGATTCACAAGAATGATTTCTATTTTTTTATGCATTAGGCTAGTTGACTACATGCCAGTGAATTATATACTATCTGTCCCTTGTAACATGGCCCACTCTAGTTATAATTTGGCTCTAAGAGTTGTGTTGATAGCTGAATCAACAAAACAATGCGATGTTGTGTTGAATTATTTTACATTTTTACTCAAAGCTGTATACCCAACAAGAAACTTGTGGTTCCTCATTCTCTTATTAGATGAAAGACAATATAAATCAATCAAAATGAATGGTTGAAGAGTACGTATTATGTGAACCAACAAACAAATAATCAACCCCATCTCCCAGTTGCTCCATCAACCCCATCTCCTTGCTGCTCTTTCAACAAAAAACAAAACAAAAAGTGATTGAATCAAAAGTTGGGAAATGAATGAAAGCATATTAAAAGAAAAGATGAAGAAGAAGAATAAATTAAAGTAAGTTTTTTTAGAAGAATAATGAATTGTTGGTGTGATTAATTATTACCTGGAGGTGGTGATGGTTTGACCAATTGGGAGGATCAAGATAAAGCCAAACAGAAAAGATATCCATGGATGGGAGTATTATCTATAATTTTTTGTGCCTTTTTATATATGCCCTATTTTAATTTTGTGAAGTAAGATGGAAGAAGGGCTGGTTAGGGGTTGCCAGAGAACAATAATGAAGCTAAATTATTATTTAAAGCTCTGTTTTGAAAGAAGACATAAACGGGTTAAATATTTCTTTTGAAGTGGAATTTGTTTGTGTGGTATATATACTGGCATGACTCAGTGGGGTGCCACACAGAGACCTTTTAATGCAGCTACACTTGTTTTCAGGAGCTTAGTCTTGAGCCACCCTTTAACCTATACCAACCAGTGTACTACGGTACACTATTTCTCTAACAAATGAGGTTTTTGTTTTGATTTACCAATTTAAAATATATTATACTTCCTCCCTCTCATTAAAATTGTTTCATTTTTTAGAGAATCATTGTGCTAGGTAGAATATTTTTGTGTGATAATATTATTGTTTGGATCTGAATATCTGATACGCATCAAAAACATCATATACGATAGTATTTGAAATATGATACTATATTTTAACCTGAAAAGATATACACTTGCATGGTTTTCTTCAGGCCCGGCCCTGGTGCTGGGCAGGCAGTTAAAGTAATTAGCCCTTCTAGCTGAATCAAATCAAAAAATACGCTGCATAGGGGAATCGAACTCGTGTTGTCTACAAGAAGAAGTTAGTCAACTTACCAGCTTACCATGTTAGCTGATTGAAATGCTTTGGTCATTAGCTGAACAAATATAAAATATCTCTAGTGAAATCAATACTTCCAATTCATTGTCTTACTCTACGTATATACTTATTTGTTAGTTAAGAACGGTATTATTTCTATTATTACTTTACTATACTAGCGTACTGCGTATATACATTTGTAAGTTACTTCTTCATCTCCTTATAGTTACAATTCTTATTAACTTGGATTTCTTTTATTATGATATTTTTTGTTAGGAACAACAAATAACTTTTTCATTACATTTTATACTTACTTTTTGTATTTTAAAAATACCTTCTTCATTTTTCTTGGTTGTGAGACACATTTTTTTTCAATATTATTGAATTAATTAATATAATTAATAATTCATAAAAGTACTGCTATCATTAACATCATTTAACCAACCAGGCAACCAGATACTTTGCCAGGAGCGTGCTGATGGTTCGATAGAGCGCTATAAGGCGCGACTAGTGGCCAAAGGCTACACACAGCAGGAAGGTATTTCTTCGACTTTTTTATATTTTTAATATTTGTAGTTAGATTGATATTCTTAAAGATTCCCACTTTCATCTTACTTTTCAATAGAATCTTTAATTGCTCAAATAAAATAAAATTAAGTTTATTATTTTCACTACATGCATTATACTTTGTATAAAATTACTCCATCAGTCCCAAATTGATTTGTAAAATTGAATTTTATGAGTCAAACAAATTCATTTTATTCACTTTATTGGGATATCAATTTTTAAGTAAATTTTAAATTGGATTTTGAAATTTTATAGAGATTTTAATGTTATTTCTGAATATGTAAATTTTAATTATTCTGTATTAAAAATGAATTAAATATTAATAGGGAAGATTTAACTTTAACATTGAGATAGAGGTAATGTAATTTTTTTTATATAGGGCCTTTTATTTAATTTTGCACAGGGCCTTTAATATTTTGCACAGGGCCTTTAATATTCCAGGACTGGCCCTGGTTTTCTTCACATATATATTTTTTAATGCAACACAACACCTATGATATTTAGTTAACCTAATATTATTTGGTTATAAAATCTAACTAATGCGATTTTCAATTTTTTATGTAAAGATGATTCGAAGCTGGATGTACGGTAAAAGGAACACATTGGAATTTATGAATGGGGTTGCTGAGTTTTGCAAATGTTGTTTAGATTATAGAGCGTTGAGTGGTTGTGATGAATTATATTGTCCTTGTGTGGATTGTGCCAATGTAAATTCATTCCAGTCAATAGAGACAATCAGAGAACATCTAATTCGTCGTGGATTTAGACAAGAATACTATGTATGGGTATGGCATGGTGAGAAAGGTGTGTACACAGAAGATCAAACAAATGCCAATGAGATGGCCAATGTCACAATCGAGACATGTTCTGATGTTGAGGGTGAGAATAATGACGACATTGAAATCGAGAGTGAAGGTGAAGATGAAGATGAAATTGAAGATAATGATGAGGGTGACAAAGTAGATCACATTGATGAGATGATGGGCGAAGTCAAAGATCATTTTAGTGGCCGACCACGTATATTTGAGAGTTTGTCACAAGCAGCAGAAAAGCCATTGTATCACGGGTGTACAAAATACACAAAGCTTTCTGCCGTGATAACACTTTATAATGTGAAAGCCAAGAATAATTGGAGCGACACGAGTTTCACATCCTTACTTGAAGTATTACATGACATGCTTCCTGATGGAAATGAAATGCCAAAGTCAAATTATTATGCAAAGAAGCTCATGTGCCCTTTGGGTTTAGAGTACGAAAAGATTGACGCATGTCCGAATGATTGTGTCTTGTACCGAAATGAATATTGCATGTTGAACAAGTGTCCACGATGTGGTAAGTCAAGGTACAAACGCGATGATGCTGACTCAAACAGTGATAAAAAAGGTCCACCAGCAAAGGTGTTGTGGTATCTTCCCATAATTCCGAGGTTGAAACGTCTATTTTCGATAAAGACAAATGCAAAGCACTTAAGGTGGCATGGAGAGCAGCGAAAGAAAGATGGGATGCTGAGACATCCTGCCGACTCTCCCCAATGGAAGACCATTGATGAATCATTTCCAGATTTCGGCAAGGAAGTGCGGAATCTAAGATTAGCACTATGCACAGATGGAATGAATCCATATGGGACCTTTAGTAGTCAACATACTACATGGCCGGTTCTTTTGGTTATATATAACCTACCACCATGGTTGTGCATGAAGCGTAAATACATAATGTTGTCACTTCTAATATCTGGACCTAAACAACCTGGGAATGACATTGATGTTTATCTCGCCCCTCTCATTGATGATTTGAAAATGTTATGGGATGAAGGGGTTTCAGTCTTTGATGCACATACTCAGGAATACTTCAAATTGCGCGCCATGCTGTTCTGCACAATAAATGACTATCCAGCATATGGGGATTTATCCGGGTATAAAGTGAAAGGAAAGAAACCATGCCCGATTTGTGTTGATGATATGGACTCCACATATCTGCCACATTGGGGGAAATATGTTTATATGAAGACTCGAAGGTTTCTTCCTCGATATCACCCTTATCGCAAAAAGAAGAAATCATTTGATGGAGAGTCTGAGTTGAGATCTGCCCCTAGACCCTTGACCGGTAGGGAAGTTTATGAGCGTCAGGATGGTGTTGTCCATGTTTTTGGTAAAACCAAAAAGGAAAAAGAGTCGGCTTCTCTATGGAAAAAGAAGTCCATATTCTGGAAGCTTCCTTATTGGCAAAATTTGCCAGTTAGACATTGTCTTGATGTGATGCACATCGAAAAGAATGTCTGTGATGCTATTATTGGGACACTATTGAACATTCCAACAAAGACAAAAGATGGCATTCATGTGCGGAGAGACATGCAAGAAATGAAAATTCGCCCAGAATTGTGGCCGCAAGATAAGATCACTAAGGGGAAAAAAAGGTCCGCGTTTACTCTACCTCCCGCTTGTTATACCTTGTCTGCAGCTGAAAAACGAATCTTTTGTGAGTGTCTTTACAATATTAAAGTTCCTACAGGATACTCATCAAACATAAAAAAGCTTGTTTCGACAACTGGTGTGAAGTTGGTTGGTATGAAATCTCATGATTGTCATGTTATGATGCAAGTTTTCATGCCCATTGCAATTCGAGCCATCTTGCCAAAACATGTCAGAGTTGCTATCACAAGACTTTGTGCCTTTTTTAATACAATATGCAATAAGGTTCTTGACCCAGAGACATTAGATGAGTTACAAGCTGATGTTATTGTAACACTATGTCAATTTGAAATGTTTTTCCCACCTTCATTCTTTGACATAATGGTCCATCTAATAGTTCATTTGGTTCGAGAAATCAAGATGTGTGGTCCAGTATTCTTGAGGTGGGCGTACCCATTTGAAAGACACATGGCTACATTGAAAAGTAAAGTGCGTGTTCAAATGATTTATATATGTGTACGCATTAAAGATGTTACTAATGTCGTTAGTGTTATATTGTAATGTCTACAATTTTAATATTTTACATAACATATGTTTTATATTCCAACATGCAGGAATTCTATACATAATGTCTGATGATGAGGATGATGATTATATTATTGAAGAGGAAAGTGAGGAGGAAGTCGAAGAGGATGCCACTTCACGACGGATTCATGATTTTGAAGAAGAGGCTGATATTAGAGGAGATATGGAGGAGTCAGGGTATTCATTGGAACAGATTGAGAAATTCTTGGATAAAAGAAGAAGAAAAAAGAAGAATGACAGTAAGAAATCTGGGAGGGGGGCATTTAAAGGGCTAAAAATAACTGAGCCCATGTTTTTACAATTTGATTCAGTGGGTCGTGCTACCGGTAAGTGGAGACTGAAATATGGGCAGCATGTTGGCTTATGTTCTCGCAAATTGAACATCAACTGGAGTTGGTCAGAAGTACCTACTGGCTTGAAAGATACTCTCTGGGAAGATACTAGGGTAAGCACTTTAATTCAAACATATATTAGTTTTTAATTACTAACAATGACTTTTTTTTATTGTTACAGAATCTGTTTCATCTTAATGAAGATCCTGTGATGAAGAGTCTCTTTTTATCTTCAGTGGCATGTCGCTTTAGAGACTTTAAGGCAAAATTAGTTTCAGGATGGATTACTTGTCTTAGGAAGAGAACAAAATATGAAGATGGAAAACTTCCGCCACAAATATGGCGTCACATCACAAAAGATATTTGGGGAGAGTTTAAGAGACAAAAGATGTCTCCAGAAGCTGAGGTAACTTTAAAACACTTGCCACGTATTTATGTATGAAATATAAACTAAACTCTATTTTCTTAATAGGAACTAAGGAAAAAGAAATCAGATAGCGCTTCACAAAACCAGCATCATCATCACATGGGGCAAAGGAATTATGAGGACAGTAGAACTATTTGGATCGATGAAGGCTTTTATCCTACTGCTTACATGTTTATCGTGTTCTATTTAGACTTTACCCCGTAAGTATGATTGAGTTTTGATTCTCCTTTTTCTATTTCTCAGTTGCTATGAAATTTGAGTGACCTGGTGTTAGTGATGTATTACTGTGAGAGAGTTGTTTGATGTTGTTGTCTTTTTGAAACTGTAGTATAGTTGCTTCTTTGATTGGGGAATGCCCCTCTAAATGTTGTAATCTAATTTTGGCATTTAATATATATTTACCTTTTTTACCAAAAAAAATAAAATTCATGAAAATTTTTGTTGAGGTATTTGGTATGTTATTATCTGTAGGTGATGAGTACTAACTCAACGAAGGGAAAGAAGAAGTTGGACATCCATAAAAAACCAACCATACAAAGATCTCTAGTGTCTGAAAAGGTTCTATTGTCACTTACTAGAGATTGCAAATGGTTGCACTCGATGATAGCATCCCGATCTAGTGATGATCCCATTGTTATTACACTAGATGCTTCTATGTTCCATTATGAATCTGATGATAGTCATGCACTTCTTACTATTGAGGATATCAGTCAGTTTCTGTCTGGTGCAATGATTAACATTTCCATTATTCAAGTATTTGTAATGTAAGATCTTCAAAGTGTATGAGTTATTACTATATTATTTAATTTGTGTTAGGAATTAAACTCAATGCTTTTGCAGAGCAATGTAAGATTATCTACAGGGTCTGGATACATTTGCACAGATTGGATGGATGTGTCCTGAATCAATTTCTTCAACAGCATGTGAAAATAACCCTGAAGATGTGAAAGTTTACATAAATCGAGCAATCACTGAATGCCAGAATGCCGACATAGATATTCTTGTTGCTCCTTATTATGAAAGGTATGCATTTATCTACTTATATTAAGTTCATTACATAGATATAATATGGATGATATACAAATATGTTTTTCTAGCTACTACATAACGCAAATCGCTAATTACTCATGTAGTCATCACTGGGTGTTGCTTGTGATTTGGATCTCACGTGGCATGATCTTTATGTATGATTCTCTTCGAACTAGCCCGATGCGTCATTTATTAATCATGTCATTGTTCAGCAGGTAATTTTAAAAAATGTTTTTTCGCAAACATGAGAATTGTTAATGCATTAACTATGTTTTTCATCAAAATTATGTTCTAACTTTGAATGTTTCATAATAGTGTTTTTCGAAATATTTGTGCCCATGGAAGTGAAAAGGTGAAAAAGATCATTTGGAAACAGATGAAGGTATAATAAGTATATATAACGTTTCACTAAATATTTTACTATAGTTTCTAAGTCATTTAACTTAGTAGTGAGTAATATGAATATAAAGTATATTTTGTGTACAATTTTTCAGTGCGCAAAACAAACGGGCGGCTTGGAGTGTGGATATTATATGATGAGATTCATTTATGATCTGAGTAGAAGTATCAATGAAGGTCAAGATTTAGAGCAGGTATGTTTTCATGGGTATATATATATATATATATATATATATATATATATATATATATAGGGGATGCGTTCAAATGAGAGGACATTTTAACGTGTAAAATGAGAATTAATCTCAACCGTCCAAAGTGTCGATCTGATGCACAATAACCCGTATCCGATGCACTTTCGAATAAACCTTATTTGATGCACTTTTCGAAAAGTGCATCAATTCATATATATAGAAGGAAACAAAGTTTATTGAATTGCATAAAAGAAATATATATATATATTTATTTATGAGAAATGTTTTAGTTATAATGTGAAAGGGTTATTTTTATGAAATTATATTCCAAATCGTAGTTGTACTAATTAGAAATGCTTTATTTTGTAGGTGTACAAAAGCACCTTACGAGATGAGGCGCTTTCAATGACAGAAATTGATGAAATTCGTGATAGATGGGCGATATATGTTTGTGACAATTTGTTGTAAACTCTATATTAGATCGAAAATGTATTAACGATATAACTTTTAGTTAACTTTTTTTTGTTATGTGATATTTGGATTGATTTGGATTGATATTTGGATTGATATTTGGATTGATATTTTGATTGATATTTGGATTGATTGAAAATGTCCGTTAAAAGAGAATAATGTGCACATAAGATGCACATTTTTTGAACACTTATTGCTGCGGTTGTACAGGACCGCCGCAAAAACAGTTAATTTGGCATATGTATTTGCTGCGGTTGTTAAGGAACCGCAGCAAAAAGTGTATTTTTTAAAAAAAATCCGGGCACTTTGTTGCTGCGGGTACGACCGCCGCAAATAGCACTTTTTGGATTTTGCTGCTCCCGCTATTGCTGCGGGCGTGAACCGCAGCAAATGGGTCAAAACGACCGCAGCAAATGTCTTTTTTTCTAGTAGTGAGCTCGTGCAGTTCAAGATGGAGGATAACGTCGCTCATGATGGAGACATGTTCAAGCTCACCGCCAACAACTACTCATATTGGAAGCCGATGATGGAAGATCATTTATACTGCAAGGATTTGCATGAGCCCATCATCTACAAAGAGAAGGTTGAGGGAAAGAGTGATGCCCAATGGGAGCTACTCAATCGCAAGGCTGTTGCTATGATCCGTAAGTACATAGACAAATCTCTCTTCGAGCATGTTTCTACTTACACAAATGCTTATGAATTATGGACTAAGCTTGAGTCCATGATTCAAAAGAAGACACCTCGTAATAAGGCCAATTTAGTTCGACGGTTGGTGAAGTTGGAGTATAAGGATGGTCATAGTATGATTGAACACCTTAACAATTTCAAGGGGCTCGTAAATCAATTAACCAAAATTGAGATGAAGATTGATGACGAGTTGCAAGCCCTTCTACTCCTGAGTTCCTTGCCGGAAAGTTGGGACACACTCGTGGTTACGCTTAGTAACTCAGCTCCGGAAGGAAAGCTAACCATGGATACCGTCAGCGATAGTCTTCTTGGAGAAGAAGCAAGGAGAATGGAACGAGGTGATTCAATCCATCCCGAGGCCAATGTTATTGAGAACCGGGGTAGGAATGAGACTCGTGGACACAGTAAGTGCCGAGATCCATATCAATCTCGAGGAAGATCCAAGTCACGCTCGAAGATCACATGCTACTACTGTGGAAGATTGGGCCATAGGAAAATGGAGTGTCGATCTCTCAAGAGAGACCAAAAGGCCGGTAACGTCAAACCAGACCAAGTCAGCCCAACAAAGAAGCAAGAAGAGAAGAGTACTGCTGCGGTGGTCGCAAAAGAAGATCTGCTATATCTTGTTGGAGAAGGTAATATTCTCAACATTGCTTGTGATGACAGCTCTTGGATTGTCGATTCTGGTGCTTCCTTCCATGTCACTCCCCATGGAAGTTTCTTCTCATCCTACCAAAGCGGTGACTTTGGCACGGTTCAAATGGGAAACCAAGATAGAAGCAAGATTGTTGGGATAGGAGACATCGTCCTAACAACTAGCACCGGATGTAAGCTTGTTCTCAAGGATGTGAGGCATGTCCCGGCCATGCGCCTCAATCTTATCTCTGCTGGAAAGTTAGATGATGCTGGTCTGATGAACTACTTTGGTGAAGGAAAATGGAAGCTCACCAAAGGAAGTCTGGTCATGGCTCGAGGAAAGAAGGAAGGCTCATTGTACGTGATGCAAGCCAAGCTCTGCAAAGGGGAAGTAAATATAACCACTGATGACATGGAGGTATGGCACAAACGACTTGGACACATCGGTGAGAAGGGACTCCACATACTCGCTCGCAAGCATCTCCTCCCGGACATGAAAGGTAATTCACTCGATCCTTGTGCACATTGTTTAGCTGGAAAACAACATAGGGTTGCTTTCCAAAGATCTTCTCCGCCCACAAGGAGAAAGAATATCCTCGACCTTGTACACACCGATGTGTGCTCAATGTCCGAGAGATCCATTGGTGGTGCATTGTACTTCGTGACCTTCATTGATGATCATTCAAGGAAGGTGTGGTTGCACCTGTTAAAATCCAAGGATCAAGTGCTTGACGCCTTCAAGGAATTCCACGCTCAGGTAGAACGTGAGACCGGCCGGAAGATCAAGTGTGTACGGTCGGACAATGGAGGTGAGTATAGAGGTCCCTTTGAAGCCTATGGCAAGAAATATGGCATTAGGCTAGAGAAGACTCCACCCAAGACACCACAACTGAATGGGCTAGCTGAGAGAATGAATAGAACTATTGAAGAAAGAGTTCGTTGTGTGCTCTCTCATGCTAAGTTACCCAAATCATTTTGGGGAGAAGCTATAATGACCGTAGTTGACATTGTCAACCTCACACCATCGGTTCCTTTGAACGGCGCCATCCCAGAGGAAGTCTGGACGGGCAAAAAGGCTTCATACAATCATCTTAAGGTGTTCGGGTGCCGAGCATTTGTTCACATTCCCAAGGATGAGCGAGCAAAGCTTGATGCAAAGACAAAGGAGTGTATCTACCTTCGCTCACCCAAGGATGAATTTGGCTATCGGCTATGGGATCCAATCAATAAGAAGGTTGTTCGTAGCAGAGATGTCATCTTCTTCGAAGATCAAACGATTGAAGATATTAAGAACTCGGAGAAGCCAAGATTGAGAAGAAGCAAGAACACCGAACTTAGTCCATTTCAACGTGAGGATGACACACATCAAGATAATGATGATGAAAACCATGAGCAAAGCAACCAAGAGACTCATGATGAATCAAATCAGGAAGATCCTCAATCTAGTTCTCTGCCAGCACCAGAGCCGAGGCGATCCTCTAGGGAGAGAAGACCATCCATCCGGTATAACACCGAAGATTACATTACACTCACGGATGAGGGGGAGCCGCAAAGTTACAAAGAAGCAATCAATGATATTCATAAAGAAGAGTGGAGAAAAGCCATGCAAGAAGAGATGCAATCCTTGCATGAGAATCACACTTATGAACTTGTGGAGCTACCAAAAGGGAGAAGAGCCCTGAAGAATAAATGGGTGTATCGAATCAAGACTGAAGATAGTAGCTCAAAGCCTCGCTACAAAGCTCAGTTGGTGGTCAAAGGATTCCAACAAGAAAAAGGCATGCACAATGAAGAGAAATTCTCTCCCATGGTAAAGATATTGCCGAGAAGTTCTCGAGAAAAGAAATTTCATCTTGACAAGGTTCACACAGACGAAAACTGGTCAGACATGATGACCAAGGTAATACCGACAAACAAGTTCGAAGACTGCTGTCAAGGTGCAGGTTTGCTACTACCTCCCAATTAAGTCGGGAGGGGGAGATTTGTTGGGATCCCTCCTTAATTGGAGAGGTTCTAGAAAATTCTAGAGCTTTCTAGAGAAGTATAGAATTTTCTAGAACGTTCCGGAGAATCCTAGAGAAGTCTAGAACTCTCTAGAAGCTTGTGGAATAGTGTGGAAACCTCTAGAATATTCTAGAGATGTGTGGAACCTTCCGGAAGCCTATGGAAGAGTATGGAAGCATATGGAAGAGAATGGAGAGGTGTAGAGATTCCTTGGAGTTTTCTAGAATATGTAGACATATGTAGAACATTCTAGAGAACTACTCTCCACCATTCATTAGGGAGGTGGAGTAGTATAAATAGGAGTAGGAGCCTCCATTCCTAACAATCCTAGCCAAGAGTGAATCCACTTCTAGAGTGAGAAAGTTAGAGAGCCTCTTTGAGAGAGAAGAGAGATAGCTTGGGAAGACATCATCCTCAAGCTTGAGTGAGCCACCATTGAGTGAGACAATTTTGTAACATCCTTGTATACCCTACTATTCTTTTGTATAGTGGAAGAATCTCCATATTGGAGAATTTAAATCGCGTGCTCCCATTGCTACCTAATTTCCTAAGTGCCTATCTTAACTTCACGAAGCGGGAAAGCCCGGAGTGTTTTTCCCAACAGAAAGTGATAATAAGACTAATTACAACAACAAAGAACCACATTATGAATCCAAAAACTTGATCCTAAACATAACAAAGTTACAAATTTATTGTGTTTATTTTGCCGTTGCAAGTAAGTCTTGTCACATTTGTTTTTAGGTGCCTGCACTCACATGTCCAAAGCCAATCATGATGTTTTTTAAAGTTCAGGTCAATTAAGGTTTTGGTAAAACGTTCAGTGTCATTTATTGGCTTTTGGACCAAGAAATTCGAAAGGCTTCTCTTGATAGCCCACAGTTTTTCTGCCTGTGCTTTGCCTAGCAATTAGGTCTTAAGTCTTCTGCCAGTTCTTGGTGTTTTTTAGAACACTACTAAATAGAATAATTAATGGCAATTGTAAAGATTTTGTGAGATTTTATAAGGTGAGTGAATGAAGAAAATTTGTGGGTTCTAAATGGCTGAAAAGGCTATCTAAGATCATATACACAATTTGAGAGTCAACATGCGATTGGTCAAAAGCAATGAACTCATGGACAGTGCCTTCCAGTTCAAACCAACTACATCCCTTGCTCTTCTCAACCACATTCTCTCTCATCATTCTTCGTACTTGACCCATTGCTTTCCAGTTCCCAGACATTGAATGCAAATTTGCCAAAAGTGTGTATCTGCCACTATGATGAGGTTGTAAGCTAATTAGCATATTCCCTACCCATTCCCCTAACTCATACTCCTTGTGAATCAAGCATGCACAATCAACAAAGGTGGAGGGTCTTTCCTTTTTAGGAATGAGCACAATCAAAGAAATGACCACAGCTTTAGGGATATGATTAATTTCCTAGAAAAAAATCTTGAACAACTCTAACCACGTCCCAACCCATAATATTCCAACACTTTATAAAGAATACTCCATTATAACCATGACGACGAGGAGCCCCATTTTTATTTAAGTCTCGGACTGCTTTTTTGGTTTCATCAAAAGTAGGCAGCTGCATAAGCATGTTATTAAGTTGCCATGTATATTAACTTAATTAGCACAAATGATGAATACTATTAATATGAATAGAATAAGATAGTACACATACCAATATGTGGAAATGACTGTGATGTTAAAGAAAAGTCATTGTTAATAATGGTAGCCGAGCTTCAAATCAATCAACAAAATTCATAGTCCCTAATTAAACTTGTACTAAACAACATTACTAATTTAATTCATAATAAAAGTTATAAAATAAAATAAAATATACAAGAAAAAAAGATAATAGACATACCAATATTTAGAACCCGTTTGGTAGCACGAAAATTGGCTGTTTTGGTTGATTCTGCCGAAAGTTATGAAATTCTGGCTGAAGTGGTTGCATTGGTTATTTCAAGAAAAAATTATTTTTAAAATATATTTTATTAATAAAATAAAGAAAAACTTATATGTAAAAATAGCTAAAGATATTACCTATATTAGCTTCAGCCAATACAGCCAGAAAAGTAACTTCAGCCTTACTTTTTCTGTTGATTACACAATTCAGCACGCGAAAGTAAAAATTACTTGTTTGGTGAAAAAGTTGGCTATTAAGCCGAAAAGCAATGTTGTCAAACGGCAGTAGTCATTGTGGCCGGTCACCCCATATTTTCTAATAAATTTACACCAAAGATAATTTAGTTGAAATAACATTTAGGAAAATCAACAAATTTTAATATTTATTCATCATATTTGTTGGGTTAAGGGCCCAAGCCGAGGTCCGGCCCACTAACCCATTTTGCCAGACGGACGTCCAGTTAGAACACTAGGCCGGCCCACAGGCCCATGTTCTTTGAGGATGGACGAACGTCTGGAGTTGGGGGTTCAGGCCCAGCGGCTCCTCCCGACGAATGTCAACGTAGGGATAAGGAGCAGGGCCGCGGGCCATCGGGGATGACGACGAACGTCCCCATGACAAGCCTATAGTCATCGGAGGAGGCCCAGTCCACATGGTGAGTATCTATCAAGGCCAGGAGACGAACAGCCGGTATCTCCTGAGGGTCACTTGGGGGGATCCAGCTCACTTCCCGGGTGGACGAACGTCCCCACTGATTAGGCGGGAAGCCTAGATTCTGGCGGGAAGTGCATTTAATGCTGAAGATTTGGTAGTTGGGGCACCAGCGGTCCACAGGCTGTCACGTCAGCACAGCCACCTGCCCATTGGTGGGTATAAATAGAAGCATTTATTTCATTGTAAAGGGTTGGCAACTTTCTATTCTTAGCACTCTAGCTATTGTATTCTTACTCGCAGCATTTCTACTGCCTTGTAAGACGAACGGCCGACGTGCCTTTTTTAGCAAGTAGGTTGTACTTAGGGGAGTTATTACGAAGTTAATAATACCTATTTACATTGCCTGCTATTTCTCTTGTTTCCTGATCCATCCGAAAGTTGTTGGGCTAGAAATCCATACACTCACTCCACTCGAAATCTTTGGGCTTACGTGTTGGGTCCAAGGGTTGAAGGAATTAACCTCAACACTGGCGCCGTCTGTGGGAAACTGAGCAAAAAGTTTCCAGAAACTCTCCCAAACAGCTACTAAATCTACCTACAGCAAACACGATGTCAGGAAGCAACAACCAGCGTGATCTCTCCGAACGTCTGGAGTCAAGCCGCCGGAATCGCGGCCAGAACTCGGAACTGTCCGCAACAATATGGACCTCCGGGGGAAACGGGGGTATCACTGACCTCATTCCCCTTGAGGCCAGGCAGGATCCCCGCCTCATGCGGGAACTCGCTGACACCATGCGTCGTTTGGCAGACGAACGGGAGGCCCGAGAGCAGGTGTACTCAGCAAGCACCCAGCGAACGCCCCTCTCTCCCATTCGCCGCATGCAGTCGTATGACGATACGACGGGATCCAGCGACCACCGGCCCTCAGTCCATGAGCGGCTAGGCGTAGGTTCAGGCTCCCGTGGAACGGGAGGGCGAACCAGGGCCAGCATTGCTGCATCCAGGGCTCACACGCCATCGGTCCCCCGCCAAATCCCGCGGGGAGACGAAACCCCAAGGATCAACACCGTTGGACGACGTTTCCAACGGCGAGGTGCGCAGATCTTTAGGCGGCCGCTCAGCAGAAGGCCGTCCCCGAAGCCGCGCCCCCTGTGTCCCCCGGAAGGGCCGCACAGGATGCAAGGCTGGAAGCAATGGAAAGGCAGATAGCCGAGATGAATAGACGGACGGACGTCGGCTCGGCCACACCCTCTTTCTCTCTCACGTCACCCTTTACTCCACGGGTGATGAGCGTCGAGATTCCCCGGGACTGCAGGCCCCCGGGTAACTTGGTGTATAATGGGGCTGGCGATCCTAAGGCCCATCTGATAAGCTACCAAGGGAACCTGTCCATGCTAGGAGCATCAGACGAGGCCATCTGCAGATTGTTCTTCAGCACCCTCAGGGGGCCGGCGCAAGAATGGTTCGGCCAGTTGAGGCCGGGCACCATCGACTCATATGAACAGCTCTCCCGGCAGTTCATGGCGCAGTTTGCTGCCAGTACCACCCCCAGGAAGGACGTCACGGCTCTCGCCCACATCAAACAAGGGCGGGACGAACCGCTGGCTAGGTTCCTGGTAAGGTGGAGGGACGAGGTCCTGCAGGTCGACGATCTGGACGAACGTCTGGCCACCAACATGTTCACCAGTGCGCTGGCCACAGGGGATCTATACCGGGACCTAAGGAGGAATCCCGGCACCAGCTACACCGAGGTTCTGGCTCGGGCCCAGAAGTATGCCTCCATTGAGGAGGAGATCAGGCAGCGGGACGGAGTTTCCGCGGCCCAGCCACGGAAGATGGCGGACAGGCTCGGACCCAGACCAGGAGCCGGGCCCTCCCCCCCAAACAAGAAGAAGAAGGTGGACGAAGCAATGGTCCCTTGGAAGGCTCCGTCCGGAGACAGTCAAACGCGGCCGGACGACCGCTATATCCCTTTGGCCTACCCAGTGAGCCAAATCTTCGAGGCCATCAAGGACAAGGGCCTCCTGATGGAGCCCCAAGATATGAAGAAGCATATGGGGCTTGACCAATCGGCCTACTGTGAATACCATCAGAGGGCCGGCCACCTGACGGACAATTGCAGCCAATTGAGGAAAGCAATCGACGAGCTGATCCGCCAGGGGTACTTGGGCGAATTCACCCAGCTGCTGAACAAAAACAGCCAGCAGAGGCCGAACCCAAGGCACAGGACATGGCGCCGCGACGACCGGCGCGAGGCAGAACCTCAGGACGTGGATTATCGGAGCGCAGATAAACGTCCGGAGGGATCCCTTGGCCCGAAGGGCAAAAAGAAGAAGTTGGAGATCAAGGTGATCTTCGGGGGCGCTGAGACAGGGGATACACCCGCCGAGCGGAAAAAATTTGAGAGATCACTCTATGTGGGTTCCGTATCAGCACCCCCCACCAAGCGCAACAAAACCGAGGCAATCACCTTCGGTCCCGCCGATCTGCCAATGTCACCAGCGCCGCACAGAGACGAGCTGGTGATCAGCATGGACGTGAACGATGCCATCGTCCGCCGCGTCCTTGTGGATACCGGGAGCAGTGTGAACGTCCTCTACTGGGAGGCTTTCGAGGGGATGAAGCTCAGGAAGGACATGTTGCACCCTCTGCGCACCCCGCTGTCCGGCTTCACCGGGGATTGCATTGACGCTGAGGGCACCATCAACTTGCCAGTAGAGATCGGCGACGGCCCTCACACCGCCCGGATCGGGATGACGTTCGTCGTGGTCCGCCTGAAGTGCGCCCACAACGCCATTTTGGGCCGACCCGGCCTGGAAGACTTGGGGGCCATATGCTCCGTACGGCACTCATGCATCAAATTCCCCACTGACACTGGAGTGGGAGTGGCACGTACGGACCCGCATGTGGCCAGAGCCTGCTACACGAAGGCCATGGAGAAGCTCAACGAGCGGGAGGCTCGGGTCAACAGCATCTCCGAGAAGGCCAAACAAGCCGACTTGGACGCTCATCTGGAACCGGCAACTCTGCTGGAAGAGATTGAGCTCGACGATCCGACGGACAGGAGGGTGTCCATCGGTGCGGATCTAGAGCCGGAAATCAGAGCAGGGGTCATAGCCGTCCTCCGAAGGTTCAGGATCTTGTTCGCCAGAGGGCCGGAGGACATGCCGGGCATCGACCCCAACCTCATATGCCATAAACTCGCCGTGCGGCCGGATGCCAAGCCTATACAACAGAAGAAAAGATATATGGCGGCCGACCGACGCGATTTCATCCGAAAGGAGACAGCAACTCTCCTCAGCATCAAACATATCCGGCCGGTCATCCACGTGGAGTGGTTGGCCAACGTGGTACTAGCCCCAAAGGGCGACACTTGGCGGATGTGCGTCGATTACTCGGACCTCAACAAAGCTTGTCCGATGGACCCTTACCCTGTCCCGAGGATCGACTTGCTGGTAGATGAGACAGCAGGCTGCGAGCTGCTCAGCTTCATGGACGCATTCAGAGGCTACCATCAGGTGTTCATGCACCCCGATGATGCCGAAAAAACGGCGTTCGTCACGGCGGACGGCGTATACTGCTACATCGTCATGCCGTTCGGCCTGAGGAACGCCATGGCTACTTTTCAGAGGATGATTGGGATGTTGTTCAAGGACATACTGGGGAAAACAATGGAAGCTTACGTGGATGACATCCTGATCAAAAGTAAGAAAAAGGAGGACCACGTCCAGGACATGGAGAGGGTCTTCAGTATCATGGAAAGGGCAAGCATGAGGCTCAATCCAAAAAAGTGTGCCTTCGCCGTCAGGGGCGGCAAGTTCCTCGGCTACATGATGAGCGAGCGGGGGATCGAACCTAACCCGGAGAAGGTGAAGGCAATTATGGACATGGAGGCCCCGAAGAACCTAAAAGACGTGCAGCGACTCACCGGGCGTCTGGCAGCCCTGAGCAGATTCTTATCCAAGCTGGCTGATAAGGCGATTCCCTTTTTCCAGATCATGAATGATAAGTCCATTTTCGTACTTATTTTTCTTATCAAATTTAAGCGATTTTTGAATGAAAATAGAAAGAAAAGACACATTTTATATATTTCGGTTCAAGTTTCATGAAATCAGGTAAAAATCACATCCATAATATGTTTAGCGGGATTTCGGGTCAATTGAACACAAAATGAGTCAATTTGAGTGACAAATGCATTTATACCGGAAGAAGCAAGCATTTTATCAAGGTGATTCAGAAGACAAAGTTGAAGAGCAAGAAAAGCCGCATCTGCCAGACAAAAGTAGCCGAAGGCGCCCAAATAGGCGCCCAAAATGAAGGCCTTCGCGGCCGCCTACGGTATTTTTGGAAAGTCAAACTTTGACTTTGACCGGATTCGGAAAAGACCGTAGGCGGCCGACACTGGACGGAAGGCGGCCGCCTACGGTGACCGCCTGCGGCAGAAGACGACGAAGCAACCGCCGGCCGGTGGGATTTGACGGCAGGCGGCCAGACAGGAACGGCAGGCGGCCGCCTGCTGGACCGCCTGCGGCGGCCGGGATCCGCCGGGATCCGCCGCGATCCGATTTGACAATGAAAAGACGGCAGGCGGCCGATGTGTGACGGAAGGCGGCCGCCCTCTGTGGCCGCCTACGGCTGACGGGGACCGGCCACCGACCGCTGTCGGCGACGAAGACGGCAGGCGGCCGGAGAGAGGCGGAAGGCGGCCGCCTGGTTGGCCGCCTTCGGGAAAATTTCTCCTATAAATAGCCCGATTTTTCCTCAACTCAAACACACCTCTTCCAACCCTAAATCAGTTCAAAACACCTTCTTTCTTCCTCCATTTTCGAGCTCCAAAGGTTTTAGAGAGAGAGAAACTTCAAATCTTCATATCTTCTTCATTTTAGCTCCAAATTGTAAGTTCCTTATATGTATTTTCATCTTCTCAATGTGTAGAATCTGAATCTGTGCTTTGTTTCTTCGATCTGTTCTTCGAAAATTTCCAGATTATTTTTCAAGTATTTCGCATTTCCTTCCAAAAATTAAATAAAATAGTTATTGTTGTTGAATTCATTCCAATTAATTATATAGTTGTTCACTAGCCTCAAGGTAGTTATTTATCTGAAGAAATTAATTTTTCACGAACCAGAAGTAATTTTTAATTAATTTTGATGATTATTTGATATTAGTTCATAATTTAGATTAAATACTAGAAAGGAAAGAAAAAAATGAGTTCGGCCCTATTTACAGTTTAGTTAACTTAAATATCATTACTAGTAGTTAATATAAAATTTGGTACGAATTTAGAGTATTTTTTTATTAATTTTCGGTAATTGCCTTATATTATTGCTTAAATCAAAATAAATACTAAAAAAGGAAAAAAAATTAGTTCGGACCTGATTACAGTTTAGTCACAGTTATATACCTCCCAGTAGCTAAAAATAAAATTTATAACGAAGTTAGCATATTTTTAGTTGCTTTTTGCATTTTCTAGTTAAAATTGGGAAAGTTATCAATTAGTTGTTAAAATTGGATTTTAGTTTCAAAAATTCGTAAAAAATTACAGAAAGTTGTATTTTAGTTCCTACAAGTTTATTGTTCCAGAATATAATTTTTGTTTAATTTTTGCTATCATACATGTTTAATTCCTTGTTAATGTTGAATTTAATTATTATATCGTTAATTGTAAAAATGATAATGAGTAGCTAAATTTGTTAGGGCATGAATTGAGTAAAGGAATATGGATTGACTTGTTGACCTAAAATTAGGGGGTAAAATTAATAAATTGGACTAGTTGTTTAAAATGATGAAATAGTAATTAATAATAGTTAGCCATTTTCATTAATTAAATTCTTGGAAAATTAATTCTAACTTGTCTATGAGATTAGAAATTAATTTAAGCCAACCATATTTGAGCACATTAATAAGGCCTAGAAATAGGATAATTTAATGAAAAGGATTTACATCTTGTCTATGAGAAATAAATTCAATTGCTAAAATAAAGAGTTTAACTAGTTAATGAATTTGGCTATTTTTATTAATTAAAATATTGGAAAATTATTTCTACCTTGTCTATGGGTTTAGAATATAATTTAAGCCAACCATTTTAAACACATTAATGATACCTAGAAATAGGATAAATTAATGAAGATAGTTTCTATTCTTGTCTATGAGGAAAGAAATTATTAGTCTAACTTTAGTCTTAATTTCCCTAATTAAGAGGTCCAAGAACATATCCATTTCTAATTACTCAATTCATTGCCCTTATTTGCATCCTTGAATAATCAGTCTTTATACATTAATCTTTAAATTGCACCTTGCTCCTAGTTATAATTTAGCATAATAAAGAACAAAAACACTTTCCTATATTGAAAAGGCTTCCAACGATTAGCGATAGCCCGTGACTAAAATTAAATTAAGAAACTTCTCCGCCATTCCTCAAGAGACACGACACTCGGGGAAAAACCGAAAGGTTAGACTCCGTTTTACTACAACGCCGCGAAAGCGGTTATCAAATGGCAACGGCGCCATTTGATAACCCGCTTTCGCGGCGTTGTAGTAAAACGGAGTCTAACCTTTCGGTTTTTCCCCGAGTATCGTGTCTCTTGAGGAATGGCGGAGGAGCTTCTTGATTTTAAGTCCAGTCACAGGTTATCGCAAATTATTGGAAGCTTTCCAAATTAAAACTTTTGATTGATTTTCTAAACTACTTTTTGGAAAAGAAAGTAAATTAAATTGTGCAAATACTAATGATGGCTCAAAAATAGACTAAAGGAAAAAATATAATATTAAACTTAAATGGATTGGTGCAAATAAGGGCAATGAATTGAGTAATTAGAAATGGATATATTCTTGGACCTAGTAATTAGGGAAATTAAAACTAAAATTGGACTAATAATTTCTTTCCTCATAGACAAGAATAGAAACTATTTTCATTAATTTATCCTATTTCTAGGTGTCATTAATGTGTTCAAAAATGGTTGGCTTGAATTAAATTCTAACCTCATAGACAAGGTAGAAATAATTCTCCAATATTTTAATTAATAAAAATAGCCGAATTCATTAACTAGTTAAACTCATTATTTAAGCAATTGAATTTATCTCTCATAGACAAGATGTAAATCCCTTTCATTAAATTATCCTATTTCTAGGCCTTATTAATGTGCTTGAATATGGTTGGCTTAAATTATTTTCTAATCTCATAGACAAGTTAGAAATAATTTTCCAAGAATTTAATTAATGAATATGGCTAACAATTATTAATTACTATTTCATCATTTCAAACAACTAGTCCAAATTATTAATTTTAATCCCTAATTTTCGGTCAACAAGTCAATCCATATTCCTTTAGTCAATTCATGCCCAAAACAAATTTAGCTAATAAACATCATTTTTTCATTTAACAATACAATGAATAAATTCAACATTAACAAGGAATTAAGCATGTATAATAGCAAAAATTAAACAAAAATAATATTCTTCCAAAATAAACTTGTAGAACTAAAATATCACCTTCTGGAATTTTTCCCGAATTTTATAACCTAAAATCCAATTTTAACAACTAATTGATAATTTTCCCAATATTAACTAGAAAATACAAAAAGCAACTAAAATTATTTTAAATTCGTTCTAAATTTTATATTGAATACTAGGAGTGATATTACTGTGAATTTAACTGGAATTAGGACAGAAACTAATTTTTTTCCTTTTTTGAGTATTTAATTTAATTTATGCAATAATAACAACTAAATGCCGGAATTAATTAAAATTTACTTCTACTTCGTAAAAATTAACTTTGTTTTGATAAATAACTACCTTGAGGCTAGTAAACAACTATATAATTAATTGGAATGGATTTAATGTCAACAACTATTTTATTCAAATTTAAGACGAAAATGCGAAATAGTTGAATAATTTTCTGGAAATTTTAGAAGCACAGATAGAAAAAACTAAGTACAGATTCAGATTCTACTCATTGAAAGGATGAAAATACATATAAAGAACTCACAATTTGGAGCTAAAATGAGAAAGATATGAAAGATTGAAGTTGAAGGTGCAACAATGGTGGAAATCCGAGCTTTGAGGAGGAAGAAGACGCCCTTTTTGATCTGATTTGGGCTTGAAATTGGTGTGTTTGAGTTGAGGAAAAAGCCTGGTTTTTATAGCAGAAGAAATCCCGAAGGCGCCCGGGCAGGCGGCCGCCTTCTGGCAGCCTCTGGCCGCCTGCCGTCCTGTCGCCGGCAGACCGTCGGTGGCCGGTCTCCGTCAGCCGTAGGCGGCCACAGAGGGCGGCCGCCTTCTGTCACAAATGGCCGCCTGCCGTCTTTTCGTTGGCAGATCGGATCCCGGCGGATCCCGGCGGATCCTGGCCGCCGCAGGCGGTCCAGCAGGCGGCCGCCTGCCGTCCTGTCTGGCCGCCTGCCGTCCTGTCTGGCCGACCGGTGGTTGGTTTCGTCCCCTTGTGCCGCAGGCGGCCACCGTAGGCGGCCGCCTTCTGTCCAGTGTCGGCGGCCTACGGTCTTTTCCAAATTCGGTCAAAGTCAAAGGTTGACTTTCCAAAAATACCGTAGGCGGCCGCGAAGGCCTCCATTTTGGCCGCCTGTTCGGCCGCCTGTGAGATTATTTGTCCGGCTTGTTCCTTGTTTTGTGCTCTTCAATATTGTCTTCTGGACCACTTTGAAATAATGTTTCCTTCTTTCGGTATGATATCATTTGTTGCCCATATTGGCTCATTTTGTGCTCAATTGACCCGAAATCCCGCTAAACATATTATGGATGTGATTTTTACCTGATTTCATGAAACTTGAACCAAAATATATAAAATGTGTCTTTTCTTCCTATTTTCATTCAAAAATTGCTTAAATTTGATAAGAAAAATAAGTACAAAAAATGGACTTATCAATGAAGAAGGCCAATACCTTTCAATGGACCCCGGAGTGCCAGGCTGCTTTCGAAGATTTCAAGGTATATCTCTCCTCTCCGCTCGTCCTCACCAAAGCGGATCCCAGGGAGAGATTGTACATGTACTTGGCAGTAGCCGATCTGGCCGTAAGTGCCGTGCTGCTGAAGGAATCTGAAGGCGTTCAACGGCCAATATACTTTGTAAGTAAGGCGCTGAACGGTCCCGAGACAAGGTACACATTGATGGAAAAGACGATCCTCGCCTTGATTGCATCCATCAAGCGCCTGGCGCCGTATTTCCAAGCACACCCGGTGACTATCTACACGACGCAGCCCCTCGCCACAGTCCTCAGGAACCCAATGGCAAGCGGGAGGATAACCAAGTGGTCCTTGATGATCGGCCAGTATGACGTGGACTTCAAGCCAAGGCCGACGATCAAAGGACAGGCTCTGGCGGACTTCATTGCGGAATGCACCGCGCGCACCGAGGACGAATCCCATGACAACAACGACTTTGACAATTGGTGGGAGATGTACACCGATGGGGCCTCGAGTGCGCGGGGCTGTGGCGGAGGAGCGGTGATCACTTCCCCCGAGGGTTTCAAAGCCTACTACTCTATGAAATTTGAGTTCAAGGTCACCAACAACGAGGCTGAGTACGAGGCGCTTATCGCAGGGCTGAAATGCGCGAAGGCCCTCGGAGCAGCTCGTCTGAAGGTGAGGATGGACAGCCAGCTGGTGGTAACTCAGATGAACGGCACCGCAGAAACCAGGGAGGAAAGGATGAAGGTTTACAGGGAGTTAGCGGAGGAACAGACCGCTCAGTTCGAGCAGGTGATCCTTGAGCAGGTATCACGGGTGGAGAATGCAGAAGCGGACATATTATCAAAGCTAAGCAACCCCCCAACTGATGATCCGGCATCAAGCATCCCCCGCCACATCAGAGGCTTCGCCAGGCAGGAAGTATTCCCAGCACCGGCGACGGACGTCATCCAGGTAGAGGTTATCTCCATCGCCGAACCCAACTGGGCGAAGGAGATAGCAGATTACCTCAGGGATGGAACACTCCCCGAGCCCGATGAGGAGGGCAACACAGGAAGAGCTGCATGGATAAAGAGGCGTGCCCCTAACTTTGAACTTATTGACGGGCACCTCTACAAGAAGACATTCGGCGGACCTTACCTCAGGTGCCTTCCGCCGAGCCTGGCAGCAGCGGTGATCGAGGAAATACATGAAGGGATCTGCTCCAGCCACCAGGGCCCCCGAACCTTGGCCAGAAAAATCATCCTGCAGGGCTATTACTGGCCGACCATACAACAAGATTGCTTCAACCACACTCGGAAGTGCGCGGTGTGCCAACAGTATGCGCCTGTCCCTGGACGTCCGGCGAGCTTCTACACCCCGATGACCATCGCACTACCCTTTGCCAGGTGGGGCATAGATTTGCTGGGCCCTCTGCCGACGGCCGCCGAGGGAAGGAAATTCGTCATTGTGGCGATTGATTATTTCACAAAGTGGGTGGAGGCCGAACCACTCGCCTCCATCACTGAATTCCAGTGCCAGAAGTTCGTCTGGCAAAACGTCATATGCCGCTTCGGGATCCCGGAGCAGATCGTCACCGACAACGGCCGGCAGTTCGTCGGCAGAGGATTTGAGGCGTATTTGGCAAAGTGGGGCATCAGGCACTCTAAGGCCTCGGTGGCCTACCCGCAGGCCAACGGCCAGGTGGAGAACATGAACCGGACCATCATGGATGGGATCAAGAAGAAGTTGGAAGACTACACCTCCACCTGGCCGGAGCAGCTGAATTATGTCTTGTGGACGTACAGGACGACGCCAAGAACGGCGACCGGGGAAACCCCTTTTGCCTTGGCTTATGGGTTCCAAGATAAGGTGCCGACGGAGGTGCTGGTACCTACGCATCGCACCAAGCACTTCCAGCCGGAGGATAACGAGACCAACCTACGAGCGGAACTCCATTTCATTGAGGAACGGAGGGACCTAGCGGCTCGTCGCATGGAAGAGTATCACAGGCCGGGCCACCCAGAGATACTTCAACAAGGCCGTAAAATTCCGCGAAATAGAGGTTGGGGACCTCGTACTCAGGAAAAGAGAGAAGAGCAAACCGCTCGAAGGTGGCAAAATGGCAAAGAACTGGGAAGGACCTTACCGGGTCATCCGAAGATACAACCAGGGGACGTTCCTCCTCCATACCCTGGAGGGGAACCATGCCGGGATGTGGAACGTAGAACACCTGAAGAAGTTCTATCAATAGTTAGGGGCTGTTGTCCTTGTATTATTCCCACTACATGTAAAATGACCGGACGTCGTCAATAATAAGGCCCCCTGTTTTTCATCACTTCTGTTCTTGCCAACAACCGTTAAAGGAGGGAATCTCGATGCAGATAAACCTGTTCCTCCTTGCGATGTCTACGGATACCGAACGTCTCCTCGAAGTAGGGACGCCGGTAGGACCAAGGACCAAGGACGAACGAAGCACCAGGGAATCTCGATGCAGATAAACCTGTTCCTCCTTGCGATGTCTACGGATACCGAACGTCTCCTCGAAGTAGGAACGCCGGTAGGACCAAGGACCAAGGACGAACGAAGCACCAGGGAATCTCGATGCAGATAAACCTGTTCCTCATTGAGATGTCTGCGGATACCGAACGTCTCCTCAAAGTAGGAACGCCGGTAGGACCAAGGACCAATGACGAACGAAGAATATAGATTGCCTCCCCCCCCCCCAAAAAAAAAAAAAAAAAAAGAAAAGATGGGGAGAAGAGGAGAGTAGCTCCTACGCGGAAGGGAATCTTGCCCGGGCGTGCCAGATCTTCCCCCACCGCCGAAGACGAACGCCTCTCGATGCAGAGGTTAGTAGAGACGTGGAGGGGGCTAGACGAACCAAGGGAGCCTGCCAAGATAAACCTGTCTATCCCACAAATGACCATGGATCGATGGACGTGGGATAACAAAGTCGGGAACCCGTGAGGGTAAACCTGTTCGTCCCTGCGAGTTCCTTGGGTACCGAACGTCTTCTTCGAAGCAAGAGACGCCGGTAAGACTAAAAGGACCACGGACGAACGAAAAAAGGGGGAATCTCGATGTAGATAAACCTGTTCCTCCTTGCGATGTCTGCGGATACCGAACGTCTCCTCGAAGTAGGGACGCCGGTAGGACCAAGGACCAAGGAAGAACGAAGACTAAAAGACTCCAAAAAAAAAAAAAAAAGATGCCAGAAGAGCATGGAGCAAAGAATGATTTTTATTCTTCGGCACTATTGGCCGGAAAACTACAATGTGCGAAGGTACAATGCAAATAATGGAAAAAATTGTACAAGTACAAGGTAATGAGCGGAGAATCACTGCCGATTGACGTCCGGGGCTGGAACTTGGGAAAGAGTCTGCTTGGATTTTTCACTAGCTTCGGCTTCCGCCTGCTCCTTCAGCAGCTCGAGGGCCCCCGCATGAGCATCCGCCATCAGAACATCAAAGCCAACCGCCTCCGGATCGAAAGGAGCCCCGAAGTGACGCTCGAACGTGGGGAGATTCTCCGCTACGAGCCCAACCATGCCCTTGCGATAGGTATCATCGGCAAGATCATCAAGGAAACGCCGTCCGGTGGGGGTGGCCTGGAGCAATTTGACCCCATCCAGATAGGCGTCCGGGCAGGTGGCTAGAAATTCTCCGACGAGCCTCGAGAGAAACTTCATGGCCATGGTGTGGATGGCACCAGTGTAAGCTTTGGATTTCTGGAAGGCAATGGAACCAGATTCCTTAATCTTGGCAACATCGGCTTCGTAGATAGGAACATGATTGTCCACGCCTGTCCGGCGGAGTTCCACCTTGGCCTGATCTACGGCCCACATCCGACTGCGAAGATCCACAAGCTCGGCCTCCTGTTTCTTAAGGAGCTCCTTCTGAGAGGCATTCTCCTGAACGAGCTTGTCATAGGCGTCGGCTTTCTCTTGAAGAGTTCCAGCCCTGCCTTTTGCATTCCTCAGAAGGGCATCACATTCGGCCCGCACCCTGGCCATCTCCCTGCCCTGATGCTCGAAGGCCATCCGAGCCCTGTGAAAGTAGAGCCCGGCCTTATCCAGTGTGCTCTGGCCGCACTCCAAGAGATCTTCAGGGGCCTCCTGAGCAGCGAAATCCTGCGGGACCTTGAGATTCAGCCCACACCAGATGGAGGATGCTGTCTGGCCAAAGAGCATCATAGACTCCTTGCGGGGGCCAACCCCAGAAAACTCGATCAAGCCAAGAGAAGACTCACTGGCTCCTGGGGGAAAGTTTGGACGGGCGTCGTCAGAACCTTTGGCGGTTGGGGTACCATCATCCCGGAGACGGCGGACGTCGGAATTCCTCGGAGGAGAGGCACGGAGATTGGTCCGGGGAGTGCGCTTCCGCTTGAGGGGACTTCCGGGCTCCCCATCGGAGTCATCAGCCACGATGATGGCCTTGGAGGAGGTGCCCTCAACACGCGGCTTCTTGGAGGCGCCGGCCCCCGAAGCATCATCAGCTCGTGCCCTAGTTACCCGAGGTTCGACCTTGGGGACAAGCGGCTTCCCGGGCTTGTCATGCCCCTTGTGCTCACGGCCGGCGGCAGTCGAAGCGGCGTTGACTCGGCTCATGGTAGACGTGGATGGGAAAATGCCTGCACAAAGGGAACCAAGACGTTCAGAGCCATAACAGCGAAGAGAGGTTAAAACAAGACAAGTACAAACGGACGCACCTAATCCAGCCCGAGCTTTAAAGGGCTCGGCCACCAGCAACCGGAGGTTCTGGATGCCAAGTCCGGCTATGCGCTTGGCATATCCGAGTTCCTCGTCCGTCATGGGTGGTGGAATCGTCTTCACCGGGTAAGCATTCCACCGGTCAGAGAATGGCATCGGTGAGCCTACCCCGGCCAGGAAGAAGCGCTCTTCCCAACCGTCCGGATTCCCAGCATTGTTCGAAAATAGGACCATGGACGGACGGGCGATCAGGGTCAGATACCCTGTGCGCCCGAAGGGGGACAGCCGAAAGAAATGGTGCAGCAGGTCCACGGTGGGGGTCACACCGACGCTGTGGCATCTAATGATGAAGCCAGCGATTATCCGATAAGCGGCAGGGACGAACTGCGCGGGCACTATCCCAAGGGCCCTGAAGAGCTCCAAGTGGAAGCTATGTAAGGGAAAGTTCAGCCCGGCTATCACCGAATCCAAGTGGACCACCACATAGCCGGGCAGATGGCGCATGGGGTTGCGCAGACGCCGATCGTCGTAGGTCCTTGGAGGATAGAACCATTGGCTGATCAGACGCTTGTCAGCATTCGTCAGGCGTTGAACTTGACGCCGAACGTACGAGAAGCTGAGGCTATAACGGGGAGGCCAGGGCGGCATTCCCCGCTCATAGTATTCTAAGTCGTCGCCAGAGGAACAACCATCGTCGAAACGAGTTTCAGAAGACATGGCAATGAACGGTACCTTGGAAATCTGAGAAAGGAACTCTAGAGAGAGGAAGCAATTGTGCAGCGTAAGGAGAAGTATGAATGAACCACATGGGCTCTGGGTACTTATAGGCAGCACCGTGGAAACACGCCAACCGAAGTGGGACACGTGGCGCCTGGGTACCGGTACCTACCACGGTATTTAAGGTGCCTCGATTCCGTCGCCACATAATCTTGGCAGGGGTGGCTAGATCGGAGCCACGAACGTCCGGCGGGGAACTCGGGACGCCCGGAGATCACGACCATCGGCCGTCCCTAATATCGGCGGTTAGTGGGGGACATATGCATCAACGGGCTACGTTCGTCTTTCCATACTTCATGCCATTTGAACATGTAGAACAAACGAACGTCCCCATACGTGGCTTGAATGATCATGCCTCACGACGGCAGACGAACGTCGTTACCGGACGATGACTCTGGGAAGCACGTGAGTGTGCATCCTAAGCCACCGACGAACGTCGTTCCATTGTCAGAATACTTTGAGGACGGTAGGCCGGCATCAGAGCCCTGCATCGACGCCCGAAGACGGGTTTGAGCAGTACCTCCGCACACTTAAGTACGTACGGAGGTTTGGCAAGGGGACGCCGTTGCCTTAAGCGAGTAAGGAACAGATACGAACGTCCTTGCGACAAAGTGTATCGAGGCGCCGAAGGAGTTCCCGTACAACAGACAACGAAGGGAACGAAAGTAAGAATAACGAAGTAAAGATCATGAATGTAGAGACAATTTGGGCAAAAAAGGCGTATATTCTTCGGCTCTAACGGCCGGGCATTACAAACGCAAAATGAAAAGAGTACAAACTACATTTACACCATACAAGGGGACTCAGGCCGGCTGCCTCCCGGAATCTGCTCCTCCTCTTCAGCTTCGGGCTCCGGGGTCGGGGGTTCGGGAATCTCCCCTCTGGCCTTGGCCTCCTCCCTGCGCTGATCTCTCGCCAGCTTCGCTAGGGCCTGGAGCAGCAGATCGTCATCTGTATGCGCAGCCAGCTCGAAGTCGGCCCCCTGCAACCTCGAGAAAATGGGAAGGGTGGCCTTAACCCCCTCATTGTAGCCAGCCGCGAAGGTGCTGTCGCCAACCTCGTAGAGGAACTTGTGAGACAAGGGGGAGCTCTCCAGGATCCGGACGCCGCACGACAGGCGCTGCCGGGGCGGAATCTTCGCCAGCGCCGCAGAGAACACGTCGCCAAAGGCCCCGGCGCAGTAATCCTTGGCGGAGTCCATAAACTCCCCAGTGTTCCTATAGCCGGAGGTATCAACCAGCCACTCCGGGGTGGCATCCTTGGCAGCAGGGAGCACCGGGACAAGCTTCAAGCCGGCTCTCTCAAGACCGGCTAACTGACTGCGGGATTCAGCCTGCAGGGCTGCAATCTCCCTTCCCTTGGCCGCTGCCTCTGCCTCAGCTCGACGAGCGGCCTCCCGGGCCGTAGCAGCGGCCTCCCGGGCCGTAGCGACGGCCGCGTCGGCCTTAGACTTGATCGACCTCCCTCAGGTCAGCCTCCCTGGCAGCCTCAGCTTGAAGGACTAGAAGCCCAGACTGGATAACAGACGGAAAAATAAAGGCAATGGTCAGAAGATGAACATTAAGGGAAAGAGGTACTCGGATCTGGTAAAGAAGGGATACCTGAAGAGCGGTGGCCAGGGCAGCGCTGGTCGCCTCAGACGACGAACGGCGGGGCAGCTCGAGACCGGCCTTGAGGGCCATCTCCCTCCAAAGCTCCTCCGCCGGGCAGCTCAAAGGCAGGGAGCCGGCATCTTCAAGCAGGGGGCCAGCGGAACCTACCTCACGGCCCCTTTTCTGTTTCTTCTCGGGGACCTTCTCTGTCCCCTTCTGAGGAGCCGCCTTCGTGGGGACGACCGGCGGTGGAAGGGCAGCTTCAAGGGCAGGGGCCCCGGAACCCTGAGCCAGCATGGTGGCAATCAAGTGCTGCTCCCCCTCAGCAGTTCGTCGGGCAGCATCAGAGGCCGAGGAGTTGGAATCCGATGCGGGGGCGTTCTTGGCCTTCGTCAGTGCGGCTTTAGCAGCGGCCGCCTTGGCCTTCCTTGTTTTTAGACACTCGGCGTGATTCATCTGAGCTCTGTCTGGCGGAGAACCTGCAGGAGAACAATAAAGGGTTAGAAGACGAACAGAGAATGCAAAAGGACACTCACCTCGAAGGACAGGACCGCCCGGTGCCCCGAGACGAGCGTCGAAGGGTGGAAAGAGTCCAAGGACACGGGCGGTACCTATGCCTGCCCGCGAGAGTGCCTCGAAGGTCAGGTAGCCAGCTATGGGGCGAATGCCGCCCTGCAGGATGCCTTCCACGGCCTCACTCAGATCGTCGGTCAACTCCGGCGACTCTATCTTCGGGGGGTAGCCATTCCAACGAACTGGGAGGGGAGGACCATCATAGCGAAGGAAGAAGAACCGGTTTTTCCAGTCATGGATGGAGGAGGGGTAGCTCTTAAACAGCCTCCTCCCCGGACGAGCGGCCACGCTCAGATACCCGTCGGAGTTCTGGGGAGTGATCCGGAAGAAGTAGTGGAACATATCCAGGGTGGCATCGACCCCCGCAAGTTTGCAGCGCACCAAGAAGGCCGATATGAACCTATAAGAGTTTGGCATGAATTGCGTCGGGGCCACTTGGAAGCAGTGGAAGAACTCCACATAAAATGCGTGAAGGGGAAACCGCAGCCCGGCTTCAACGGAGTCCAAGTGAAGCATGATCATCCCTGGGCGTCTCCTCATCACGTGCTCGGCGCCTCTCACGCTCCAGACAAACGGCGGGGGGAAGAAGGTGCGGATTTTGTTAAGAGCCACGCGGGAGAGGACTTGATCATGGTCGAGGGCGCTTCTGATCGGACAGATGTGGCGCTCCGTGTCCGTAGGGATGCCCAGGTCGTGCACCTCCATGTCGGAGCCTGATTCGGCCTCCTCCCCAGAATCATAATCGGCGGGGCGCTCGTTCAAGGGGACTGCATCAATAACGTCTACTGTCCCATCGGCGTTCCCGTCCCCGGCGTCACTCCCACTACCTTGGGAAGTGTCATCCGGCTCACCATCAGCCCGGATGGTCCCCACTGTCGTGGCCGAACCAGAGGTCCCAGAAACACTGGCCTTTCCCGGGGAACGTGCATTCGCATCGTCAGAAGAGGGGCCCGAAGGGGAACCCGACGAACCGGAATCGGAACTTGATGAGGTCTCCATCGAAGTCATTTCGGCTAGGAAACAGAACAAAGGAAAGAAGCAGAGGGGGGAAATTACCTTACAAGGGGTTTAGCCGAACTCGGAAACCGCGCAGAGAACTCGAAGAACAGCGGAGATTCTAAAGCAAGGGAGCAGAAATTGGGAACCCTAGTTCAGGGGGAAAACCCGGCATTTATAGGGGAAGCACCGTTTAAGAGGCCAACGAGGGGTTGACACGTAGCAAAGAGCGTGGTCCGGCTCACGCGCCGTGCGTGGGATGGAAGCGTAATGATGACACTTCCTCGGGAAAATGCACCGCCGCAACATCAGCCGTCACCTCGTTTCCTGAACCGTCGACAGCTGTCAAGCACCATGACCACGAGCGTACGCTTCCAACGGATGCAGAAAACACAAGTATCAAGACACGGACGTCTACTTCGAGGGAATTCATACTTCCTTATGTCCTGCGCAAGCCCAGAACATCAGAAGTGGGGGACTTGTGTTGGGTTAAGGGCCCAAGCCGAGGTCCGGCCCACTAACCCATTTTGCCAGACGGACGTCCAGTTAGAACACTAGGCCGGCCCACAGGCCCATGTTCTTTGAGGATGGACGAACGTCTGGAGTTGGGGGTTCAGGCCCCAGCGGCTCCTCCCGACGAATGTCAACGTAGGGATAAGGAGCAGGGCCGCGGGCCATCGGGGATGACGACGAACGTCCCCATGACAAGCCTATAGTCATCGGAGGAGGCCCAGTCCACATGGTGAGTATCTATCAAGGCCAGGAGACGAACAGCCGGTATCTCCTGAGGGTCACTTGGGGGGATCCAGCTCACTTCCCGGGTGGACGAACGTCCCCACTGATTAGGCGGGAAGCCTAGATTCTGGCGGGAAGTGCATTTAATGCTGAAGATTTGGTAGTTGGGGCACCAGCGGTCCACAGGCTGCCACGTCAGCACAGCCACATGCCCATTGGTGGGTATAAATAGAAGCATTTATTTCATTGTAAAGGGTTGGCAACTTTCTATTCTTAGCACTCTAGCTATTGTATTCTTACTCGCAGCATTTCTACTGCCTTGTAAGACGAACGGCCGACGTGCCTTTTTTAGCAAGTAGGTTGTACTTAGGGGAGTTATTACGAAGTTAATAATACCTATTTACATTGCCTGCTATTTCTCTTGTTTCCTGATCCATCCGAAAGTTGTTGGGCTAGAAATCCATACACTCACTCCACTCGAAATCTTTGGGCTTACGTGTTGGGTCCAAGGGTTGAAGGAATTAACCTCAACAATATTCATAAAAATTCATCTTTACTAAACGAACACTACAGAATAATAATGGTAATAATTATCAGTTAAAAATGTGAACTATAATTAAAAATATAATCAAATCTTATTATTACTCCTAGAAAATGACTAATTAAATTAATAAAAAGTTGGGAATACTTACCAAATTGAGCAAAGCACTGCTATTCATGGTAAATTAAAGGAGATGTGCATTGGCGTTGCCTTCAGCTTGACGTCGTTGCCGACTCACTGCCAATGACCGACTTGCATGAGGAGCGACGAAGCTATTGTTGTGCACGTGTTGCTGCCGGCGGTCACGTCTGTCCAAGCCCGTCACAGTCTTCCGAGTCTTTCGCCTCCGCCTCGCTCGAGCTGTTGCGCTGTTGTATATCTTTAGGGTTGGTTGTGGCCTACTCCGAAAGCTCCGAGCTAGAAATAGATATGTAATACAAAAAAAATAAGAATTCACGATAGTTATCAACGTAATAACCACCGCGCGTCTCAGTTAGTATTTAAAATAATTGTTTTAATATAATTTTATACAATAACCAGTGCATTTATTTCAAAAAATAAAAATTTAAAGAAAATAAAAATACCGTGTCAGGTATTATTAAGGAATCACTAAGCATGTGTCGTACTTTTTTTAATACTCCCCACCCGTCCCAAAACTATAGTTACATTGCAGATTTTATAATTGGAACTATAAATCAAAGTTTACATATTCCTTTCACAATTCAGCAGATTCAGTTAGAACTTTATCAACTTACGCAAATACAACCAGTTTGAATGTTACCAAATACTATCATTATTTTGGACTAACATTATTCTAAAATTTTGGACTAACATTATAATGTTTTTTTTTGGCATAATTTTTTTGGGGACCAAAACTAGTAATTTTTTTGGTTCAGTCGAATACAAAGATGTTATCATCGTACTGTCTAAGATTTATTTATATAACAAAATTTTGCCAAATTACTAAAATTTTGGAATAATAAAATTAAAAAGAGCCTTGATTTGTTTTTTTTTTTGCTAAAGGAGCAAGAGTAGGAGCGTTTACCTGCTGCAACATACACTCCGTCCGTATATTCGAACTTGCCAGGTTGGCAATCCGGCAAGTCTTCTTCCGCGCCATGATCTCCAGCCTTTGACCGTGACGTCATCAGTTCTTGCTTCTTCAATTCCTTCCTCTCAGAAACAAAAACCAGAGATCTGAAGAAAAATTTGACCGTTGTAATCGAATTTTCCAGTTGGCGAACCCGCTCCCTCTAATATAAACATATATCTACTCATAAGTCGTACCCGTTACCATTCGAACTTCAAATCCCCTATTCTCCTTTTTTGATTTGTCGCAGAAACAAAACCCAGAAAGACAGAGTCTGGTTCCTGCGGCAAATCCAATTCAATTCAATTCAATTTTGGTATGCGTTCTACTCGATAATCTTGAATTACAATAACCTTCTTCCTTGATTCTTGATGCAAAGTTCTTTTATGGCTGGATGGTGATCGATGACTAAACCTGAAAGCTCAGAACTGCTTGAGATGATCGATGACTGATGAGCAAGCAATAATGTCAGGTATAAGGTTTTATAATATCTTCCTTTGTCTCGATCAGAAACAAACCCAGACTGCCGACAGAGTGTTCTTGTTCCTGCGGGTAAACCCCAATCATCTTGATCGAATATATACCCTGTTCTAGCTAATTTGAATAACAATTATCTTCTTTGTTGTTTCTTGATGCAGCGCTGCAAAGTAAAGGATGGGGATCGATGACTAAAACTGAAAGATCGAGTTGCTCCATAGCTTTCTTTCCTCAACACAATTCTTCTTGATAGAGAAATTCTTCCGATCCTTTTTGCAAACCTGGTAATTATTAAACCGATGACCAGTTTTCTATGGATTTTCTGACTACTATGCATCTGCAGTTTATATATACTTTCATTTATGAGTACCCATCTGTTTATTTTCAAATCATCACCCGGTCCTTGGTGAAATCTGTTCATATATGTTGTTTTAGCAAATTTTGTGCTAACTTAAACAATCAAATAAATGGAAAAGATGAATTGGGATGCGTACGTACAAGAATGAAGATAAATTAGCAAGAAGAATATGTATATATATTTAGTATATGAGTATCCAAGTACAAGAATAAGAGATTCGTATATATGAATTATGTATACTAGACTTCTAGCATGAATCTTAATAGTGGAAGGAAATAAAGAATTAATTGATGGATGCCAGGATCCTTTCTCCCAATACACCGCCACTTTTATACTTAGAGCTGCTATTGTGGTTCCAAATCTCTAGCCACTTCCTTCTCTCATGCCTGGAGTTTGTTATTTACTCCTATCACTCCACGTTTGCCCAAGTCAAAACTCCATATTCTTATCCATTTTGGTCCGGGTCATCTGGTTGCTTGCATCCTTTAATTATTCTTGATGTTTTAATGAATGAGTAAATCATGAACGGAATTACTGTTGAAGCAGATTGATTACTCCTTCAGCGGAGAATGGAGATATTCACTGTTTTAATTTCATGTTATATATACAATCATATGCACCGCGTTTAACTCTGAAAATGACTAAAAACTACTTCGTATATCATTTTGAGAGCCCCTTGATCTTCCATCCATCTTTTCTCTTTTTCCCAATCAGTGCTAGTGGCTGTATCAGCAAAAATAAGTGGAATCTTATATACTGAGCTTTCATTATTTTATGAACAGATAGAACAAATTCAATTATGGTGGAACAAGTCCTGCATGATGGAACAAGGACCAATTCCCCTATTTATTGTATTAATCATCCGAAAAATAATGGTTTTATTCTTTTTTTGAGGAAATAATTGTTTTATTCTTAAAAAGCAGCATTTCTTTTAAGCTACTACTACGTAATTATTAGTACAACACTGCATCCCATGGATTTTATTAAACAAAACAATACTTTTCAAATCAATTGAATACAATAATAATGCTACAAAGAACAGAGTTCAGTAGTCGTCAAACAATATGAATACAATATACTACTTGTGTATATTACAGTTGGATATTACCTGATTATATTACAGTTGGAATACAAGTAGTTAGTTAACATTCAAATAATCATCTTTCATTGCAATTGGATTACAAACTTGTGTATTAAAGAGCACACACCTCTAGCATCCTCACCAATGTAACCTTTTGTTTTCCACTTACATGCAGGCGATTTACCTAAATTAAAATCCAGTCGGCACTGCAACCAAGTTTAGGATGGGGATGACTAAAACTGAAAGATCGAGCAAGGAATGTCAGGTATTATATACCAAGAAATCAGGTATCTAATATACTCCTTTCACTAATAAGGGGATTAACAAGTCCGCCCTGCATGATGGAATCCGCTATTACTTGTTACTTGTAAATGACCGAGAGTAAATGGTAGGATCTTTAATGCCAGATAGGTCCACCAATTCTCAATTTTCATCTTTTCTTAACAGCCTATCCGTAATGTTATTATTCACCAACTTGAGTGCATTCATCATTTTCCTTCTTCCACCCACTTGACTCGAACATGACTTAGGTCACTTCTTGTTGCAAAATTGATGGTTCCAGTCAATCAAATATTTCCAATATCACTTATAAAACACAAAAATATAGATGAAATTAGAGAAGAAAACATTAAACTCACTAGGAAATTATGAACTCGAATTTTAATTATAAATCCAAAAAATTTAGAATATATAAAATTCATTATCAATGCTTTAAATAAATCTAAACGGATTAATAATATTAGTACTACAAATACATACAAGATTCGGATATAAGGATAACAATACCCATCTTTAAAACATACTATTTTTTAAGGGAGTCCCAAAATCTCTAAGCTTAAAAATTTCAATATACGCATATAAACCCCTAATCTGAAACCCTAAACCCTAAACAAAACCCCTAAACCTGAAACCCGAAATCCCGAAACCCCAAACTCAAAAACTGAAACCCGAAACTCCTAAACCTTAAATCCTAAACCCAAAACCCTAAACTCGAAATCCTAAAATCGAAACCCTAAACCCTAAACTTTAACTTGAAACCCTAAACTCTTAACCCTAAACCCGAAACACTAAACCCTAAAACCCGAAACCCTGAATCTTGAACATTTGTACCCTGAACCCTAAACCCGAAACCTGAAACTCTATCTTCGAACCCCGAACTCCGAACTCCGAAACCCTGAACCATGTACCTTGTACCCTGAACTCTATACCTTGAACCCTAAACCCGAACCCATGAACCCTGAAACCCTAACCCCGAACTCCGAAACCTAAACCTTGAAACCCGAAACCCGAACCCCGACCCTGACCCCGACCCTGACCTGGAACCCTTAACCCCGAGCTTTGAACCTTGAACCTCGAATACCGAACCCTGACCCTGACCCCTGACCTAGAACCTCGAACCCTAAACCCAGAACTCGGAACTCTGAACCCTGAACCCGAACCCCGAACCACGACCATGAACTTTGGATCCTTAAATCATGAACCTGGAACCCGAATCTCGAACCCTGAACCCTGAAACCTTAAACCCGGAACCATAAACCCTAAACCCAGAACATCAAACCCCGAGCCTGAACCCCGAACCAAAAACCCCGATCACTGAACCCCAACCCGACCCCGACCCTGAACCCTAGACAACGAACCCCGAACCCTAACTTCGAAATCCGAAGCCTGAACAAGGAACCCTGAACCTCGAACCCTGAACCCCGACCCTCCCCGACCCTCGAACCTCAAATCCGAAACCCGCAACCATGAACCCCAAAACCCTGAACCCTGAAACCCTAACCCGGAACCACGAACTCGGAACCCAGAACCATGAATCCCGACCTCGAACCCGAACACCGAACCACGAACCCCAAACCTCAAAGCCGGAACTGCAATCCCCGAACCTTAAACCCTGAACCCCGAACCCCGAAAACCGAACCCGGAACACGAATCCCCGAAAACCGAACCCGGAACCCGGAACCCTAAACCCCAATCTCTGAAACCGGAACCCCGATCCCCGAACAACGAAACCCCCAGAACCCGAACCCCGAACCCGAACCCCGAACCCTGAAACCCCCAGAACCTGAACCCCGAACCCAGAACCCGAACCCTGAAACTCCGAAACCCGAACCCCGAACCCCGAACTCCAAACCATGATCCCGGAGCCCGGAACCTCGAAACCCAAACCCTCAGAACCCCCAAACACTTAACCCCGAACTCCAAACCCCGAGACCCCAGAACTCCAAACCCTGAACCTCGAAGCCTGAACCCCATAACCCCCAAAACCCTGAACACTGAACGCCAAACTCCGAACCCCAAACCCCGAACCTGAACCCGGACCCTGAATCGAGAACCCTGAACCCGAACCCCAAACCCCAAACCCCAAACCCAAAACCCCCGGAACCTGAACCCTGAACACCGAACCCTGAATCCGGAACCCCAAACTCGAAACCCCAAAAATCGAACCCTGTACTCGAACACCTAACCCCAAACCCTGATCCCCGAACCCTCAGAACCACGAACCCGGAACCTCGAACCCCAAACCCGATCCCTGAACCCGGAACATCGATCCCCGAATCCGAACCCCAAAACCCCGAAACCCTGAACCCCAAAATTGAACCCGAACCCGAATCCTCCGAACCCATACTCTGAACACCGAACCCTGAACCCTGAACCCGGAACCCTGACCCTGAACCCCGAACCCTGAACCCAGAACCTCGAACCCTAAAACCCCGAACCGGAATCCGAACCCTGAACCCCGGAACCTAAACCCGAACTCTGAACCCCGGAACCCCCTAAACCCCGAACTCTGAACACCAAACCCCGATACCTGAACACCGAACCACGAACCCCGAATACCGAAATCCGAACTCCAAACCCCGAACCTTGGTCCCGAAACCTCGAACACTGGAACCCCAGAACCCGAACTCTGAACACCGAACCCCGAACCTGGAACCCGAAACCCCAAACCCCACCCCTGAACCCCAAAACCCGGAACCCTGAACCTTGAACCCGAATCCGAACCCTGAACTCCTAACCCTGGAACCCCCTAAACCCAAACTCCGAACACCGAACCCCGAACTCTGATCCCGGAACCTCGAACGCCGGAACCCCCAGAACGTGAACTCCGAACACGGTTTGGGGTTTGGGGTTCCGAGTTCAGGGTTCGGGTTTTGAGGTTATGGGTTCGGGGTTCGGTTCCGGGATCAGGGGTTACGGGTTTGGGGTTGCGCAATCGAGGTTCAGGGTTCCAGGTTCAAGGTTCCGGGATCGGGGGTTCCGGGTTAGGGTTTAGGGTTTAGGGTTTAGGGTGGGGGTTCGGGGTTCCAAGTTCAGGGTTCGTGGTTCGGGGTTCGGGTTTCGGGGTTCCGCGGTTCGAGGTTCCGGGGTTCGGGGTTCAGGGTTCAGGGTTCGGGTTCAGGGTTCGGGGTGCGGGGTTCCGGGTTCGGGGTCTCGAGTTCGGGGTTCCGGGTTCCAGGTTTGGGGTTCCAGGTTTGGGGTTCTGGGTTCGGAGTTCGGGTTCGGGTTCGGGTTCGAGGTTCGGAGTTTGGGGGTTCGGAGTTCGGGGTTCCGGGTTCTGGGTTCCGGGTTCAGGGTTCCGGGTTCTTGTTTTGGGGTTTTGGGGGTTCCGGTTTCGGGGTTGCAGGGTTTCGAGGTTTTGGGGGTTCTGGGTTCAGGGTTCAGGGTTCGGGGTTCGGGGTTCCGGGTTTGGGTTCGGGTTCGGGTTCGAGTTGGGTTCGGGTTCGGGGTTCGGGGTTCGGTTTTCGGAGTTCCGGGTTCGGGTTTCCGGGTTCCGGGTTCCCGGGTTCAGGGTCCCGGGTTCGGGGGTTTCGGGGTTTTGGGGTTTCGTGGTTTCGGGGTTTCGGGGTCCCGGGTTCGGGGGTTCCGAGGTTCCGGGGTTCAAGGTTCCGGGTTCGGGGTTCTAGGTTCGGGGTTCGGGGTTCGGGGTTCGGGGTTCGGGGATAGGGTTCGGGGTTCGGGGTTCTGGTTCCGGGTTCCGGGTTCCGAGTTTTGGGTTCTGGGTTCGGGGTTTCGGGTTTGGGGTTCCGGGTTCCAGGTTCCGGGTTCTGGGTTTCGGGTTCCGGGGTTCCGGGGTTTCGGGGTTCTGGGTTCAGGGTCCCGGGTTCGTGTTTCAGGGTCCCGGGTTTGGGGTTCGGGGTTTGGGGTTCGAAGTTCGGGGTTCCGGGGTTTCAGGGTCCCAGGTTCGGAGTTTCCGGGGTTCCAGGTTCCGGGTTCCGGGTTCCGGGTTCCGGGTTCGGGGTTCCGGGTTCGCGGTTCGCGGTTCGGGGTTCGGGGTTCCGGGTTCCAAGTTCGGGGTTCCGGGTTCCGGGTTCCGGGTCCGGGGTTCCGCGGTTCCGAGGTTCGGGGTTCGGGGTTCGGGGTTCGGGGTTCCGGGTTCGGGGTCCCAGGTTCCGAGTTCCGGGTTCCGGGTTCGGAGTTCCGGGTTCCGGGTTCGGGGTTCGGGGTTCCGAGTTCGGGGTTCGGGGTTCCGGGTTCCGGGTTCGGGGTTTCGGGGATCCGGGTTCCGGGTTTGGGGTTCGGGGGGTTCGGGGTTCCGGGTTCGGGGTTCCGGGTTCCGGGTTCCGGGTTCTGGGGTTCTGGGGTTCCGGGGTCCGGGGTCCGGGGTTCCGGGGTCCGGGGTTCCGGGGTCCGGGGTTCGGGGTTCGGGGTTCGGGTTTCGGGGTATCGGGGGTTCTGGGTTCGGGGTTCGGGGTTCTGGGTTCCGGGTTTGGGGTTTCGGGGTATCGGGGGTTCTGGGTTCGGGGTTCGGGGTTCCGGGTCCGGGGGTTTTGGGGGTTCCGGGTTCGGGGTTCGGGTTTCCGGGTTCCCGGGTTCTGGGGTTTTGGGGGTTCCGGGTTCGGGGTTCGGGGTTTCAATTGACATTAAATGCTTTTAATATTTTGCACTTTAAATATCTTTTGCACTTTTTATAAAATTAACATGCATAAAAATTAATATAAATATAGTGTGAATCCATTCTTTAATTTAATGAATATAAAGTAAATAAAATGTTAATTACGTGCATTTTTACAATGTGACTAGATTTTCACTATATAACACTTTCTACATTCTGACTAGATTTCAATAATGCACTTTTTCAATTTTATTCTGACTACAATAATCCACTTTTTCTTCCATCATAACTATTCCATTTGCATCGTATCTGCAAAAAAAAAAAACAAAATACAAAGTGTAAAAAAATAATCATATATAGATAGTTGCATCAAATGATATAAGGAACAAGGTTCAAATTACTCAATGCAAAAAAGTAGCCATTAAAAAGGCAACAAATACCAAACGCACAACATGAATATATTACCTACAAGTATAGTCATTGAAGTAACAACATACTCAGAGGAAAAAACACACACACTTCTAAGAGTTTGGAGCGCGCTCTAAATAGTTACTGCGGCGCTGAGTTTGGAGCGCGCTCCAGGAAGTTGGAGCGCCTCCAGGAAGTTGGAGCGCGCTCCAGGAAGCTCCAGGAAGTTGGAGCGGTTTAAGTAGTTGGAGAGCGCCTGCCCTAAGTAGTTGGAGCGCGCTCCAGGAAGGGAACCCGAACCCCGAACCCGAACCCCAAACTCGGAACCCCCCCGAACCCCAAACCCGAAACCCCCAAACCCTAAACCCCCGAACCCGGAACCCCGGAAACCTGATCCCTGAAACCCAAACCCGGAGCCCGGAACCCTGAACCTGGAACCCGGAACCCGGAACCCGGAGCCCTGAACCCGGAAGCCCCGAACCCGGAAGCCCGAACCCGGAACCACGAACCCTGAACCCCAAACCCGGAACCCCCAAAACCCCCAAAACCCGAAACCCGGAACCCCCGAACACGGAACCCCCGTAAACCCGAACCCGGAACCCCCGAACCCGGAACCCGGAACCCCGGAAACAAGAACCCGGAACCCGGAACCCCGAACCCCGAACCCCGAACCCCGAACCCGGAACCCGGAACCCCGAACCCCGAACCCGGAACCCGGAACCCGGAACCCAGAACCACGAACCTTAACCACGAACCCTGAACCCCAAACCCCAAACCAGGAACCCCCGAAACCTGAAACCCCCGAAACCTGAAACCCCGGAAACCCGAACCTGGAACCCCGAACCCCGAACCCCGAACCCCGAACTCGGAACCCTGAACCCGGAACCCTGAACCCCGAACCCCGAACCCGGAACTCGGAACCCAGAACCCGGAACCCGGAACTCGAAAGCCCCGAACCCGGCCCGGAAGCCCTGAACCCTGAACCCTGAACCCTGAACCCCGAACCCTGAACCCCAAACCCGGAACCCCAGAACCCCAAACCCGGAACCTGGAACCCAGAACCTGGAACCCGGAACCCGGAACCCGAACCCCGAACCCCAAACCCCCGAACCCCGAACCACGAACCCCCAGAACCTGGAACCCCGAATTCAGAACCCGGAACCCAGAACCCACCCAGAACCCGGATCCCCGAACTCCGAACCTAGAACCACGAACTCGGAACCCCGCACCCTGCACCCTGAACCTAGAACCCGGAACCCCAAACTCCGAACCCAGAACCCCGAACTCCGAACCCCAAACCTGAACCTGGAACCCAAAACCCCGCACCCCGAACCCCGAACCTCGAACCCAGAACCTCGAACCCCGGAACCTCGAACCCCGGAACCTCGAACCCCGGAACCTCGAACCCCGAACCTGAACCCGAACCTGGAACCCGGAACCCCCACCCTAAACCCTAACCCAGAACCCCGATCCCGGAAGCCTGAACCCTGAACCCCGATCCCGCAACCCCGAACCTGTAACCCCTGATCCCAGAACTGAACCCGGAACCCAGAACCCCAAAACCCGAACCCTGAACTCGGAACCCCAAACCCCAAACCGTGGTCGGAGTTCACGTAAGGTTTCAAGGTTTAGGGTTCGAGATTCGGGTTCGGGGTTTAAGGTTTCAAGGTTCAGGGTTCGAGATTAGGGTTCCAGGTTTGGGGTTTGGTTTGGGGTTCGGGGTTCCAAGTTAAGGGTTTGGGTTTTGGGGTTCCGGGTTCAGTTCCGGGATCTGGGGTTACGGGTTCGGGGTTGCGGGATCGAGGTTCTGGGGTTCGAGGTTCTAGGTTCGGGGTTCCGGGTTTTGGTGGGCCGGCTTTTGGGTTCCGGATTCGGGGTGCGGGGTTTCGAGTTCAGGGTTCATGGTTCCAGGTTTGGGGTTCGGAGTTCGGGGTTCTGGGTTCAGAGTTCGGGGTTCCGGGTGGTTCTAGGTTCAGGGTGCGGGGTTCCGAGTTCGGGGTTCCAGGTTCGAGGTTCGGAGGGAGGTTCGGAGTTCGGGGTTCCGGGTTCTGATTGGGTTCTGGGTTCTGGGTTCTGGGTTCCGGGGTTCCGGTTTCAGGGTTCGGAGTTCGGGGTTCTGGGTTCTGGGTTCGGAGTTCGGGGTTCTGGGTTTGGAGTTCGGGGTTCCGGGTGGTTCTAGGTTCAGGGTTCGGGGTTCCGAGTTCGGGGTTCCGAGTTCGGGGTTCCAGGTTCGAGGTTCGGAGTTCGGGGTTCCGGGTTCTGGGTGGGTTCTGGGTTTCAGGTTTTGGGTTCTGGGTTCTGGGTTCAGGTTTCAGGGTTCGGAGTTTGGGGTTCGGGGTTCCAGGTTCCGTGGGTTTGAGGTTCCGGGTTCGGGGTTCCAGGTTCGGGGTTCGAATTCCGGGTTCTTGTTTCCGGGGTTCCGGGTTCAGGGGTTCCGGGGTTCCGGGTTCGGGTTTCCAGGGTTCCGTGTTCGGGGGGTTCCGGGTTTCGGGTTTTGGGGGTTTTAGGGGTTCCGGGTTCGTGGTTCCGGGTTCGGGGTTCGAGGCTTCCGGGTTCGGGGTTCTGGGTTACGGGTTCCGGGTTCGGGGGTCGGGGTTCTGGGTTCAGGGTTCCGGGTTCCGGGTTCGGGTTTCAGGGATCAGGTTTCCGGGGTTCCGGGTTCCCGGTTCAGGTGTTTAGGGTTTGGGGGGTTCCAGGTTTGGGGTTCCGGGTTCGGGGGGTTTTGGGGGTTCCGGGTTCCGAGTTCGGGGTTCAGGGTTCAGGGTTCCGGGTTCAGGGTTCGGAGTTTGGGGTTCCAAGTTCCGGGGGCTCAGGGTTCCCGGGTTCGGGGTTCGGGGGTTCCGGGTTCGGGGGTTCCGGGTTCAGGGGTCCCGGATTTCGGGGTTGCGGGGTTTCGGGGGTTCGGGGTTTGGGGTTCGGGGTTCGGGGTTCCAGGTTCCGGGTTTGGGGTTTGGGGTTCAGGGTTCGTGGTTCGGGGTTCGGGGCTTTCGGGCCGGGTTCTTTCGAGCCAGGTTTGTCTTTTCGGGTTCCGGGTTCGGGGTTTGAGGCTTCCGGGGTCGGGGTTCTGGGTTACGGGTTCCGGGTTCGGGGTTTGGGATTCTGGGTTCAGGGTTCCGGGTTCAGGGTTTCAGTATGATTTGGGGGTTCCGGGTTCAGGGTGTTTTGGGGGTTCCGGGTTCCGGGTTCCGAGTTCGGGGTTCAGGGTTCGGGGTTCCGGGTTCCGGTTTCAGGGTTCGGAGTTTGGGGTTCCAAGTTCCGGGGGCTCAGGGTTCCCGGGTTCGGGGTTCGGGGGGTTCCGGGTTCGGGGGTTCCGGGTTCAGGGGTCCCGGGTTTCGGGGGTTCGGGGTTCGGGGTTTGGGGTTCGTGGTTCGGGGTCCGGGTTCGGGGTTCGGGGGTTCCGGGTTCCGGGTTCCGGGTTCTGGGTTCCAGGTTCCGGGTTTGGGGTTCGGGGTTCGGGGCTTTCGAGCCGGGTTCTTTCAAGCCAGGTTCGTCTTTTCGGGTTCCGGGTTCGGGGGTCCGGGGGTTTGGGGTTCGGGGTTCTGGGTTTCGGGTTTTGGGGGTTCCGGGTTTGGGGTTCGGGGTTCGGGGTTTCGGGGGTTTTGGGGGTTCTGGGTTTGGGGTTCTGGGTTCCGGGTTCCCAGGTTCAACTACGTGGAGCACGCTCCAACTACTTAGAGCAGGCGCGCTCCAACTACTTAGACAAGCGCGCTCCAACTTCCTGGAGCTTCCTGGAGCGCGCTCCAAACTCAGCGCCGCAGTAACTACTTATTATATTTGTTGCCTTTTTAATGGCTACTTTTTGATGCAACTATCTATATATGTTTATTTTTTTACACTTTTTTTTTGTTTTTTTTTTTCAGATACGAAGTGATCTTTTGGAAGAAAAAGTGCATTATTGTAGTCAGAATAAAATTGAAAAAGTGCATTATTGAAATCTAGTCGGAATGTAGAAAGTGTGTTATATAATGAAAATCTAGTCACATTGTAAAAATGCACGTTTGTGTACATTAAAAATGCACGTTTGTGTTATTTATTTCATTTTATTTTTAATTAAAGTCATTTTTATTTAAAATATGTTTGGAAATGTGCAAGAACATAAATTTAAAATTACATAGAGAAATGCCAAAATAACGTAATTAAAATTTTATTAATTAAAGAATGGATTCACACTATATTTTTATTAATTTTTATTTATAATAGTGCATGTTATAGTGCATGTTAATTTTATAAAAAGTGCAAATTAAACATTTCATTTAATGCAAAAGAAAAGTGCAAAATATTAAAAGCAAACATTAAAAGCATTTTGGAACCCCGAACCCCAACCCCGAACAATGAACCCGATCCCGAAACCGAACCCTGAACAACGAACCCGAACCAGGAACCCGGAACCCGGGAACCCGATCCCAAACCCGAACCCCAAACCCGGAACCCCCAAAACCCCCGAAACCCGAACCCAAAACCCGGAACCCCGAACCCCGAACCCAGAACCGGAATCCAACCCCGAACCCAAAACCCAGAACCCCCGATACCCCCGAAACCCCGGATACCCTGAAACCCCAAAACCCCAAAACCCGGAACCTCGAACCCCGAACCCAGAACCGGAATCCAACCCCGAACCCAAAACCCAGAACCCCCGATACCCCCGAAAACCCGGATACCCTGAAACCCCAAAACCCCAAAACCCCGGAACCCCTGGAACCCCCGGAACCCTAGAACCCCGAACCCCGAACTCGGAACCTGGAACCCGGAACCCAGAACCCGGAACCCGGAACCCCGAACCCCGAACCCCGAACCCCGAACCCCGAACCTGAACCCCGAACCCAGAACCTGGAACCCCGAACCCCGAACCCCGAAACCCCGGAACCCGGGACCCTGAACCCCAGAACTCCGGAACCCCTGAACCCCGAACCCCTAACCCCTAACCCGGGACCCCGAAACCCCGAACCCAGAACCCAGAACCCAGAACCCGGAATCCCCAACCCGGAACCCCGAAACCCGCAACCCCGAAACCCGGAACCGGAACCCCCAAAACCCCAAAACCCGAACCCGGAACCCCGAACCCGGAACCATGAACCCCGAACCCGGAACCACGAACCCCCGGAACCTGGAACTCAGAACCCTGAAACCAGAACCTAGAACCCTGAAACCCGGAACCCCGAAACTGGAACCCAGAACCAGAACCCAGAACCCAGAACCCGGAACCCCGAACTAACCCCGAACCCCGAACCCCGAACCCGGAACCCCGAACCCCGAACCCCGAACCGGAAACCCCGAACCCGGAACCCGGAACCCCGAACCCCGAAACCCGGGACCCCAAAACCCCGGAACCCCCGAACCCCTAACCAGGGACCCCGAACCCCGAAACCCGGAACCCGGAACACGGAACCCCAAAAACCGAACCCCGAACCCGGAACCCAGAACCCCGAAAACCGAACCCCGAACCCGGAACCCGGAACCCCGAAACCCCGAAACCCTGCAACCCTGAAACCCGGAACCGGAACCCCCAAAACCCTAAAACCCGAACCCGAAACCCTGAACCCCGAACCCGGAACCATGAACCCCGAACCCGGAACCACGAACCCCCGGAACCTGGAACTCCGAACTCTGAACCACGAAACCGGAACCCAGAACCCTGAAACCGGAACCCAAAACCCGGAACCCAGAAACCGGAACCCAGAACCCAGAACCCAAAACCCAGAACCCGGAACCCCGAACTCCGAACCCCGAACCCCGAACTTGAAACCCCGAACCCCGAACCCGGAACCCCGCACCCTGAACCCTGAACCCCGAACCCGGAACCCCAAACCCTGAACCCCGAACCCGGAACCTCGAACCTCAAACCCGGAACCTCGAAACCCGAACCCTAAACCCTAACCCGGAACCCCCGATCCCGCAACCTCGAACCTGTAACCCCTGATCCCGGAACCGAACCCCGAACCCATAACCCCAAAACCCGAACCCTGAACTCGGAACCCCAAACGGCCAAACCCACAAACCGTGTTCGGAGTTCACGTTCTGGGGGTTCCGGCGTTCGAGGTTCCGGGATCAGAGTTCGGGGTTCGGAGTTCGGGTTTAGAGGGTTCCAAGGTTAGGAGTTCAGGGTTCGGATTCGGGTTCAAGGTTCAGGGTTCCGGGTTTTGGGGTTCAGGGATGGGTTTGGGGTTCGGTGTTCGGAGTTCGGGTTCTGGGGTTCGGTGTTCGGAGTTCGGGTTCTGGGGTTCCAGTGTTCGAGGTTTCGGGACCAAGGTTCGGGGTTTGGAGTTCGGGTTTCGGTGTTCGGGGTTCGTGGTTCGGTGTTCGGGTATCGGGGTTCGGTGTTCAGAGTTCGGGTTTAGGGGGTTCCGGGGTTCAGAGTTCGGGTTTAGGTTCCGGGGTTCAGGGTTCGGGGTTCGGATTCGGGTTCGGGGTTTCAGGGTTCGAAGTTCTGGGTTCAGGGTTCAGGGTTCGGGGATCAGGGTCAGGGTTCCGGGTTCAGGGTTCAGGGTTCAGGGTTCGGTGTTCAGAGTATGGGTTCGGAGGATTCGGGTTCGGGTTCAATTTTGGGGTTCAGGGTTTTGGGGTTTTGGGGTTCGGATTCGGGGATCGAGGTTCCGGGTTCAGGGATCGGGTTTGGGGTTCGAGGTTCCGGGTTCGTGGTTCTGAGGGTTCGAGGATCAGGGTTTGGGGTTAGGTGTTCGAGTACAGGGTTCGATTTTTGGGGTTCCGAGTTTGGGGTTCCGGATTCAGGGTTCGGTGTTCAGGGTTCAGGTTCTGGGGGTTCCGGGGTTTTGGGTTTGGGGTTTGGGGTTTGGGGTTCAAGTTCAGGGTTCTCGATTCAGGGTCCGGGTTTAGGTTCAGGGTTCGGGGTTCGGGCTTGGGGTTCGGGGTTTGGGGTTCGGAGTTTGGCGTTCAGTGTTCAGGGTTTTGGGGGTTATGGGGTTAAGGCTTCGAGGTTCAGGGTTTGGAGTTCTGGGGTGTCGGGGTTTGGAGTTCGGGGTTCAGTATTTGGGGTTCTGAGGGTTTGGGTTTCTTGGTTCCGGGCTCCGGGATCACGGTTTGGAGTTCGGGGTTCGGCGTTCGGGTTTCGGAGTTTCAGGGTTCGGGTTCTGGGTTCGGGGTTCAGGTTCTAGGGGTTTCAGGGTTCGGGGTTCGGGTTCTGGGGGTTTCGGTGTTCGGGGATCAGGGTTCCGGTTTCAGAGATTTGGGTTTAGGGTTCAGGGTTCCGGGTTCGGTTTTTGGGGATTGGGGTTCCGGGTTCGGTTTTCGGGGTTCAGGGTTTAAGGTTCGGGGATTGCGGTTCCGGCTTTGAGGTTTGGAGTTCGTGGTTCGGTGTTCGGGTTCGAGGTCGGGATTCATGGTTCTGGGTTCCGAGTTCGTGGTTCCGGGTTAGGGTTTCAGGGTTCAAGGTTCGGGTTTCAGGGTTCAGGGTTTTGGGGTTCATGGTTGCGGGTTTCGGATTTGAGGTTCGAGGGTCGGGGAGGGTCGGGGTTCAGGGTTCGAGGTTCAGGGTTCCTTGTTCAGGCTTCGGATTTCGAAGTTAGGGTTCGGGGTTCGTTGTTTAGGGTTTAGGGTCGAGGTCGGGTTGGGGTTCAGTGATCGGGGTTTTTGGTCGGGGTTCAGGCTCGGGGTTTGATGTTCTGGGTTTAGGGTTTATGGTTCCGGGTTTAAGGTTTCAAGGTTCAGGGTTCGAGATTCGGGTTCCAAGTTCATGATTTAAGGATCCAAAGTTCATGGTCGTGGTTCGGGGTTCGGGTTAAGGGTTCAGAGTTCCGAGTTCTGGGTTTAGGGTTCGAGGTTCTAGGTCAGGGGTCAGGGTTGCGGGTTCGGTATTTGAGGTTCAAGGTTCAAAGTTCGGGGTTAAGGGTTCCAGGTCAGGGTCGGGCTCAGGTTCGGGGTTCGGGTTTCGGGTTTCAAGGTTCAGGTTTCGGAGTTCGGGGTTAGGGTTTCAGGGTTCATGGGTTCGGGTTTAGGGTTCAAGGTATAGAGTTCAGGGTACAAGGTACATGGTTCAGGGTTTCGGAGTTCGGAGTTCGGGGTTCGAAGATAGAGTTTCAGGGTTCAGGGTTTCAGGTTTAGGGTTTAGGGTTCAGGGTACAAATGTTCAAGATTCAGGGTTTCGGGTTTTAGGGTTTAGTGTTTCGGGTTTAGGGTTAAGAGTTTAGGGTTTCAAGTTAAGGTTTAGGGTTTAGGGTTTCGGGTTTAGGGTTTCGAGTTTAGGGTTTTGGGTTTAAGATTTAGGGTTTAGGAGTTCCGGGTTTCAGTTTTTGAGTTTGGGGTTTCAGGATTTCGGGTTTCAGGTTTAGGGGTTTTGTTTAGGGTTTAGGGTTTCAGATTAGGGGTTTATATGCGTATATTGAAATTTTTAAGCTTAGAGATTTTGGGACTCCCTTAAAAAATAGTATGTTTTAAAGATGGGTATTGTTATCCTTATATCCGAATCTTGTATGTATTTGTAGTACTAATATTATTAATCCGTTTAGATTTATTTAAAGCATTGATAATGAATTTTATATATTCTAAATTTTTTGGATTTATAATTAAAATTCGAGTTCATAATTTCCTAGTGAGTTTAATGTTTTCTTCTCTAATTTCATCTATATTTTTGTGTTTTATAAGTGATATTGGAAATATTTGATTGACTGGAACCATCAATTTTGCAACAAGAAGTGACCTAAGTCATGTTCGAGTCAAGTGGGTGGAAGAAGGAAAATGATGAATGCACTCAAGTTGGTGAATAATAACATTACGGATAGGCTGTTAAGAAAAGATGAAAATTGAGAATTGGTGGACCTATCTGGCATTAAAGATCCTACCATTTACTCTCGGTCATTTACAAGTAACAAGTAATAGCGGATTCCATCATGCAGGGCGGACTTGTTAATCCCCTTATTAGTGAAAGGAGTATATTAGATACCTGATTTCTTGGTATATAATACCTGACATTCCTTGCTCGATCTTTCAGTTTTAGTCATCCCCATCCTAAACTTGGTTGCAGTGCCGACTGGATTTTAATTTAGGTAAATCGCCTGCATGTAAATGGAAAACAAAAGGTTACATTGGTGAGGATGCTAGAGGTGTGTGCTCTTTAATACACAAGTTTGTAATCCAATTGCAATGAAAGATGATTATTTGAATGTTAACTAACTACTTGTATTCCAACTGTAATATAATCAGGTAATATCCAACTGTAATATACACAAGTACTCCGTAGTATATTGTATTCATATTGTTTGACGACTACTGAACTCTGTTTTGAAAAGTATTGTTTTGTTTAATAAAATCCATGGGATGCAGTGTTGTACTAATAATAATTACGTAGTAGTAACTTAAAAGAAATGCTGCTTTTTAAGAATAAAAACAATTATTTCCTCAAAAAAGGAATAAAACCATTATTTTTGGGATCATTAATACAATAAATAGGGGAATTGGTCCTTGTTCCATCATGCAGGACTTGTTCCACCATAATTGAATTTGTTCTATCTGTTCATAAAATAATGAAAGCTCAGTATATAAGATTCCACTTATTTTGCTGATACAGCCACTAGCACTGAGCGGATGATTGGGAAAAAGAGAAAAGATGGATGGAAGATCAAGGGGCTCTCAAAATGATATACGAAGTAGTTTTTTAGTCATTTTCAGAGTTAAACGCGGTGCATATGATTGTATAACATGAAAAACAGTGAATATCTCCATTCTCCGCTGAAGGAGTAATCAATCTGCTTCAACAGTAATTCCGTTCATGATTTACTCATTCATTAAAACATCAAGAATAATTAAAGGATGCAAGCAACCAGATGACCCGGACCAAAATGGATAAGAATATGGAGTTTTGACTTGGGCAAACGTGGAGTGATAGGAGTAAATAACAAACTCCAGGCATGAGAGAAGGAAGTGGCTAGAGATTTGGAACCACAATAGCAGCTCTAAGTATAAAAGTGGCGGTGTATTGGGAGAAAGGATCCTGGCATCCATCAATTAATTCTTTATTTCCTTCCACTATTAAGATTCATACATAATTCATATATACGAATCTCTTATTCTTGTACTTGGATACTCATATACTAAATATATATATACATATTCTTCTTGCTAATTTATCTTCATTCTTGTACGTGCGTACGTATCCCAATTCATCTTTTCCATTTATTTGATTGTTTAAGTTAGCACAAAATTTGCTAAAACAACATATATAGGAACAGATTTCACCAAGGACCGGGTGATGATTTGAAAATAAACAGATGGGTACTCATAAATGAAAGTATATATAAACTGCAGATGCATAGTAGTCAGAAAATCCATAGAAAACTGGTCATCGGTTTAATAATTACCAGGTTTGCAAAGGATCGGAAGCATTGTGTTGAGGAAAGAAAGCTATGGAGCAACTCGATCTTTCAGTTTTAGTCATCGATCCCCATCCTTTACTTTGCAGCGCTGCATCAAGAAACAACAAAGAAGATAATTGTTATTCAAATTAGCTAGAACAGGGTATATATTCGATCAAGATGATTGGGGTTTACCCGCAGGAACAAGAACACTCTGTCGGCAGTCTGGGTTTGTTTCTGATCGAGACAAAGGAAGATATTTTAAAACCTTATACCTGACATTATTGCTTGCTCATCAGTCATCGATCATCTCAAGCAGTTCTGAGCTTTCAGGTTTAGTCATCGATCGCCATCCAGCCGTAAAAGAACTTTGCATCAAGGAAGAAGGTTATTGTAATTCAAGAAAGAAAAACGGGTATTCAAGATTGTCGAATTAGAACACATACCAAAATTGAATTGAATTGAATTGGGTTTACCGCAGGAACCAGACTCTGTCTTTCTGGGTTTTGTTTCTGCGACAAATCAAAAAAGGAGAATAGGGGATCTGAAGTTCGAATGGTAATATATATATGTTTATATTAGAGGGAGCGGGTTCGCCAACTGGAAAATTCGATTACAACGGTCAAATTTTTCTTCAGATCTCTGGTTTTTGTTTCTGAGAGGAAGGAATTGAAGAAGCAAGAACTGATGACGTCACGGTCAAAGGCTGGAGATGATGGCGCGGAAGAAGACTTGCCGGATTGCCAACCTGGCAAGTTCGAATATACGGACGGAGTGTATGTTGCAGGTAAACGCTCCTACTCTTGCGCTCCTTTATCAAAAAAAAAATATCAAGGCTCTTTTTTATTTTATTATTCCAAAATTTTACTAATTTGGCACAATTTTGTTATATAAATAAATCTTAGACAGTACGATAATAACATCTTTGTATTCGACTGAACCAAAAAAATTACTAGTTTTGGTCCCAAAAAAATTATGCAAAAAATAACTTAATAATGTTAGTCCAAAATTTTAGAATAATGTTAGTCCAAAATAATGATAGTATTTGGTAACATTCAAACCAGTTGTATTCGAGTAAGTTGATAAAGTTCTGGCTGAATCTGCCGAATTGTGAAAAGAATATATAAACTTTAATTTATAGTTCCAATTATAAAATCTGCAATGTAACTATTGTTTTGGGACAGGTGGGGAGTATATATTATATACTCCGTATAGTGGACGACATGTTAACATGACCATGTGAGGACATGAGATCATTTTGTGGTACTACAAAAGTGATAATTTTCTTTCAAGTAAAACAAAAGCGATAATTTCAAAGTTGTACTGTATTAAAAAAAGTACGGCACACGCTTAGTGATTCCTTAATAATATCTGACACGGTATTTTTATTTTCTTTAATTTTTTTTTTGAAATAAATGCACCGGTTATTGTATAAAATCTGAAGCGTATATAAAACAATTATTTTAAATACTAACTGAGACGCGTGGTGGTTATTACGTTGATAACTATCATGAATTCTTAATTTTTTTGTATTACATATCTATTTCTAGCTCGCAGCTTTGGAAGTAGGCTGGAACCAACCCTAAAGATATACAACGGCGCAACAGCTCAAGCGAGGCGGAGGCGAAAGACTCTGGAAGACGGATGTGACGGGCTTGGACAGACGTGACCGCCGACAGCAACACGTGCACAACAATGTGGCTACATTGTGTTTAGGATCAAGTTTTTGGGTTCATAATGTGGTTCTTTGTTGTAATTAGTCTTATCATCACTTTCAAAGTTTCAAGTTTCAACTTTATGTATGCACATGATTGCATTCATGTTTGAGTTGTATTACCGGGTCAAAATGTAGTTCTAAAATGGAACCAAAACAGTACCACTGGCTTAAAATCATTACTATTTTTACTTTATACAAAATCGGATAGGAACAAACCTGAACCGGTTGGCTCTACGGTTCTACCTAACAGAACCAAATATGCATCATGGATTCCAGTCACTCCTTGGGATTTAAATCGAACCAGAACTCGCTCATGTCTACCCCTATCAAAGCCAATGAGGAATCCTTCCAAAGTTTAAGTCATCATTGACTTACTTTAGTTAGTTTAGTGGGCACATAGGAATATGGGACGTTTTATGAGTTTATGTTGAACGTCATTTTCAGGTATTTGGCCAATTTCTAGAATAAATGGTTTTGTCGCTTCAATGGTTCACAGTTTCACTAAATTTGAAGTATTAAGACATTGCAAATCAAAAAGGTTTCAATTGGCTTCGATGTGTCATAGTTTCACAAAATTTGAAGTATCAAGGCATACAAATTTCCAAGGTATGTTTGAGGGCATTCAACAATGTTATTCTTCAGTAGTGCATTCACGCAAAGCTCTAAGCAAAAGTAAAATTCCCTTGAGGAGAGATGCAGTATGAATCTAAAAAGAATTGTTACAGGGAAACTTCTATGCCAGCTCATTAGCTGGTAAAGCCTTCACAATCTCTTGATTGTTTTATACCCTCGTGTGTAATTGTGGAAAGTGAGGTGAAGACGTGGCTACCAATAAGCAGTTATAAGTGCCGATATAGTAATAAATTCCGGTAAAATACCGGGTCAAATCCACAGGGAAACGTTGTTTAATTTAGTCCGAGAGTAGATAACTTTAAATATTAAAATGAGTAAAGTGCAGTGATTTTGAGTTGTGTTTTATATTTTTGACTTTTCACTTTTAAATCAAGGAAATAACTTTAATTAATTCGGTTTTAAGATGAATGATAACAACGGCTAAGGTTTCGGGAATTACTTAAATGCTTTAATAGAGTTGAATATTAATTCTTTATCAATAATTATGAATACGATGTCGCTAATATATTCTCAACTCCGGTTAAGGCAGCGAGAGCGTGGTTTTCGTTACGTGTAAGTCCCGTTACGGCTTACATTCAGCTAACGAAAACCCCGTTGAATATCAAGACATCACACCCGTATCATATAATACCGGATATATTTCTATTCTCGGTAATATATATATTTATCCTTTAATGTTCATAGTTTAGACTTCAATGTTAATTGCAAGTATCATATTTATCCCTAAAGATTTCTTCGCTTTGATGTGTCATAGTTTCACAAAATTTGAAGTATCAAGGCAATAAAAACTTCCAAGTATGTTTGAGGGCATTCAAGAATGTTATAGGCAAAATGTATCTAAGCAAAAACAAAAGTTCCCTTGAGGAGAGATGCAGTATGGTAAAGCTTTCACATTCTCTTGATTGTTTTATACCCTCATGTGTAATTGTGGAAAGTGAGGTGAAGAAGTGGCTACCAAGAAGCAGTTACGAAGTATATAAGAATAAATAGCAGATTGCCAACAACACACTTTTCCCAGCTTCAATGTTGCAAGAGTGTTTGTCAGGAAGTTGAAAACTAAAATATTTACTCTGCCATTTATCTTGTTTAACGGAACTGGAAACTTTCAGGCCCGACATGAAAATTCTTAGTCGGCTTTATCGTCACAGGGCTCCAATAACCATTTTGCTCTCCAAATGATTGAAGGAGATAAAAGGCGTTCTGTTTTCCATCCTGATGACTGAAGCTGCAATAGTAAAACACAAGACGTGTGGAGTGTAAGTTGAAAGAGCAAGTGTGTAGTTATTTTGGGGTTTATAACTTATTTTAAGCTCCAAATAAACTACCCCAGCCCTGTTTTCTACTAGATAATGTAAGAGCCTAGAATAAGTTTTTATTAAAAAAGCTATCCAATATCGTAATTCTAAAATAGTGCCCTAGTTTTTTTATTTATTTCCACTAATAACATGATTCTTTAAGAGAAATAGCACCCTTTGTCCACTTATATCTTATAAATTATAATCAGTATAAGGAATGTCATTTTATACATTTTTACCAAACACTCCTAAGACCAATTAGAACTTTCAACTTTCAGCTCCTAGCAACATACTTTGCAGCTCCCGGATAGTTCTTCAGTTATGCATGCCAAACAGACATAAGCATGTATTGTTATTTTCTAGTTTGCAAGGGGAAATGTATAAAACATAGCCAATGGCGGACCCACTAAGGGTCCCGGGTAGACTTCCAAAAATACCTATATATATTACATATATTTGACATAAATTTATTTAACATAAGTTTATATATACATAAAAAGCTACAAATGAACAAGAAAGATCGGAGTTGTCGAGCGGTAGCATGCGTGTCTGAAACACTCTTCCTTAGTTCCTTACGTTGAGGTACTGGGTTCGATTACCTCAACAATTTTTACTATTTTGAAAACTTTACTACTCTATACGTAGTATATTAACAGACCATAGCATCCATCGTTAGTGCCTCTCCCGTTTCAGACCATCTCGAGTACACTCCACTGACTCACTCGTCTAGTTTTTTTTTTGTTTACTCTTTGACCTTTGCATAATTCATTTTAGATTACTTATTAAAATTTCTTTAGACGTTAAGATTAGATCACTACATTTATGTATTTATGAATGTTTTCTCAATATTTTATGTTTTAGGATAAAAATATATATCAGTAGTATACCCAGATTCAAAGAAATTCAAGGTATCGAGAGTCATTCAAATGTTAATTCAAATGATTCATTATTAGTAAACGAAGAATTGCATCAAGTAATGGCTGAAAGTGAAACTAATTTGGCTTATAATCTACACGAACAACATGTTGATTTTGAATCTTGTAAAGCTGATCCTAGATTGAGAAAAAATTGCTAGTTTTCATCCTAATTTTCAATACAAGGTATGCCGTTGTTACCTTAAAAAAGGGCAGTTTCAAGGTCGCGATCATGATTTCCCTTTTTTTTATTTTTTTGCTTTACATTATCTTAAAGTTTTGATGATGTACGAATTATGAAAAGTTTTATGCTTCTTTAATACTTAACTTTGTTTAATTAAATTTATATTAATTAATTAAAAAATGTTATAATAGGGACCCCGTGACTTTGTTTTTCTGGGTCCGCCACTGGTTACATAGCCCTACAGTACACAGAAATTACAACTTGTCAACTTCAAGAAAACAAGTATAGAGCGTCCAAGGTAGAAGAAAACCTTTAGGATGAAGGTCTCATAGTGCTTTTCGATCCACAATTCACTTTCCACATGCACATATGGCTTACCCCCAGCAGTAAGTTTATGAAATCTAAGAAGTTAATTGAGGTGATATATTCTTCATGCATTCACGTTTAGCTGCTCTCATAGGCTTTTCATGAAATCTAAGAGTAAAACAGTAGGGGTGTTGAATAGTGCATAAGAAGTTAAAATGTAGAACAGACATGAAGAAGTAGAAAAAGAAGGGTAAATAAGGTGCAAATGGAAAATGTTTATAAGGATTGATAAGATGTTTATAATTTTTTATATGATAGTAGTTGAAAAAATGGTAATTGGAAAAAGTATTGATAAGCTTGCATGAGAGGATTATGGAGCAACTAAAACATAGAGTATATTTACTATAAAAAGTTAAGTGCAGCATAGAAAACCTTTTTTGTAATGAGATCCAGCAGATTTCAAGAGGTCCTCCCTGTACATCATGGGAAAAAAACTCATTGAGAACCTGTGGTTTGATTGTTTTTATGTGGAATAAACTTACATGGGGGGACCTATGCAATCTGCACTGAAAATTAAGAATATGATATGCACCAGCAATTCAGGAACAGCAAACTGAACTTACATTTCTTTACATTTAAGTGAAGTAATTCTTACACCTAAGAAAACTTTCTTGTGTAACGGAGTAATACTTCTAGGGCTGCACGATGTCATCCATAACGGCAGAAGATTCTCCATGGAGGAGACCTGGTTTGGAGAGCGAACTGGCAATAAAACATAACTAACTCGCTCAGTTTGGATTTGAAAAACTACATTGGCAATAAATAATAAGACTCTTCTCCTTGTATGTGACTTTGCAGATATTCTCATTCTCCAGGATCCATTTATGATTCAAAATGCGATGGTGGCTCATAGGGGGGTTATTAATGATCCATTAGGTTGACTTAACATCCATGATAGAAAGCTAACCTGATAGCATAAGTAATACAATGTCTTGTATGTTTGTATTTTCTGATGTGAGATGACTTAACACTTCAAGTACAAAAAAAAAATTAAATGTTGGTCGGGGTGTGGGGGCCCTTGGGGTTGGGGATTCAACCTTTTGAAAGAAAGAGCACTCGTTCTACTGTAGTGTCTGTTTGGTTCCAAGTATGATGAGGAGGCATGTATATATTTTTAAAGATTTAAATAATTGAATTACTACCTTTTCATTGGTCCATGTGGACAAAGGTATGGTACCTTATGGGTACCATAGAAACTACCTTTTTAAAATGCATGCTCTTAGATTTCTCTCTTTTCATATGCTAGCTTTATTAACTATTATGGCATCATATCATACTTTATTGCCCAACAACCTTCGTTTCCCTGCCATTTTCCTTGGGTTTTGGAGGAAAGTTCATAGCCATTTCATTATTGTGGATCCTTGTGACTGCTTTTTTGTCTGTTTTCTATTATGTACCCATATACAAACAGTGAGACAAACATATTATGTATGTTCGCTTCTCTGAATTAACAGATGTGGACCTTCTATCATGTCTTTTATGTGGAGCATAATGCACCTTAATTCAAAATAAAAACTATTTCAGTTTTCATTCCTTCTTTTTTATTCTGCACCTTACACACCATGACACCATATATGTGATCACTATACTTGGATGCTTTCATTTGAAGTTTTATAGTAGCATTATTATTAAGCAAAAAGTGCCTTGTCATCATACTGATGATTTTTTGTAATCAACTTATTTTTGCTGTAAATAGATGAGACTGCTTCTTGATAAGGCTGATCATTTTTCAAAACTTTGGAATGGTGCTCCAGTTGTACTTTGTGGAGATTTTAACAGCACACCCAAGGTGTGTTCTTTGACTTCCTACTTTATATATGTATTATTGCTTCACTTTGTGATCCTCTTATCATGTTAATAATGTTGTAATAGCTTTTTTCTACTTCATGTATTGATGCCTTCCACATCCTTTTATCAGAGCCCATTGTACAACTTCATTGCTGAACGAAAGGTGAAATTCTTTGCATTTGCTTTTGTTTTGTTTCTTCTCAAATTGTTATTTGCGTTGCATATATGATTATACAAATGCTCTATTTGTTTTGTTTTCTTTTGCAGCTGGACATATTAAAAGTAGCTCGAGATAAGGTCTCCGGGCAGCACCCTGATTCGGAAAATTCACCCAAACGTTCATCTCCTATGAATAGGTAGCGTGTCTCTGTTATCAAAGTTGCAAAAATATATTGTTTATTGATTGAAACAAATTCAAATAAAGAACTAAGGTGCATATCTCACATATGCTTGATGATTTCATAGAGGGATCGTAAGAAAAATACGTATAAAATTGCTATTCAATTTTTATTGCTGACCTCACTAGCAAAGGTTCTTCTAAGTTTAATTTTAAATTCACCTTAGCTTGTTTGCTAGGTTTACTATTTATGAGAAGCTAGATTTTCGTAGTATCTAGGTTTACAGAATTCACCCAAACGTTCATCTCCTATGAATAGGTAGCGTGTCTCTGTTATCAAAGTTGCAAAAATATATTGTTTATTGATTGAAACAAATTCAAATAAAGAACTAAGGTGCATATCTCACATATGCTTGATGATTTCATAGAGGGATCGTAAGAAAAATACGTATAAAATTGCTATTCAATTTTTATTGCTGACCTCACTAGCAAAGGTTCTTCTAAGTTTAATTTTAAATTCACCTTAGCTTGTTTGCTAGGTTTACTATTTATGAGAAGCTAGATTTTCGTAGTATCTAGGTTTACAGAATTCACCCAAACGTTCATCTCCTATGAATAGGTAGCGTGTCTCTGTTATCAAAGTTGCAAAAATATATTGTTTATTGATTGAAACAAATTCAAATAAAGAACTAAGGTGCATATCTCACATATGCTTGATGATTTCATAGAGGGATCGTAAGAAAAATACGTATAAAATTGCTATTCAATTTTTATTGCTGACCTCACTAGCAATGGTTCTTCTAAGTTTAATTTTAAATTCACCTTAGCTTGTTTGCTAGGTTTACTATTTATGAGAAGAAGCTAGATTTTCGTAGTATATAGGTTTACCCAAGAAAACATTTGAAAACCTCCTATAATCAAAATCATGAGGAAATGGGAAACGGGAAACGTCAACTTTTGTGAAATTAATAAGATTAATCCTCTACAATCTAATTTTAATTGCATTCTCATAACTGATTTGTGTGTTTTAAATGATGAACTTAAAACTATAAAATTACATTTGTAAAAAGACATATGGTCATGGTGATAACATAACTTTTTATATAAAGATGGGGTATATTACATGTGCAAGTTTGGGGTACTTACCTCACACCTTTTCAAAGTTTGAAAAATTTAGGGCCTGTTTACTAACAGAGATATTTTCCAGTTTTCCAGAAAATTGGAAAACTGGTAAACGGAAAACAGAAAACGTGTTTACCAAAGAAAATTGCTGGAAAACTGGAGAAAGGAAAACAGAAAAATGCGTTTACCAAATCGTTTCCCAAAACGAAAAAAATGAGACATGTCTCTCTTTTCCTTAATGAATTGGAGAAGTGACTTTTACTCATCATCATCATTACCCTAGTGCCGCAAAGGCTCCCATCTACGATGGGGTAAGGGGGGTCGGATGTACGCAGTCTTACCCCAGTACTAAAGCACCGATAGACTGTTTCCAGATGACCCATAGTGAAATTCGAGTCGAAAATTGCATGCATTGACTACTGCTTCATGATAAAGGAGCGCAGACAATTTAGTGAGCCATTTTGTTTTGTTCCATCATATTCCCAAGCCAAAAAATAGTGAGTCTTTGGCTCCATTAAAAATGACAGAAAAGGAGAAATGACTTTTACTAGTTTTCCAAATTTGGAAAACGCAGATGTTACAATGTCGTTGCAATGAGTTTACATATTTACGCCTAGTGGTGGATCTGGTCCCGCTCCGATGTCGGTTCCATTCCGGTCCCGCTCCGGTGTAGGTTCCATTCCAGTCAACTACCCTACGGTCCCTATTTGGTCCGGTCAACGACTCGGCAGTCCGGTTCAGTCATTGACCCGGCGGTCCGATTCGGTCATTGATCCGACGGTACCTGTCCGGTTAGGTCAACGTCTCGGCGGTCCCCGTCCGGTTAGGTTAACAACCCTGCGGTTCCTACCTGGTCTAGTCAACGACCTGACGGTCCGGTCCGGTCATTGACCCGGTAGTCCCTATCCGGTTCGGTCGACGACCGAGCAATCCTTGTCCGGTCCGGTCGACGACCGAGCAATCCTTGTCCGGTCCGGTCGACGATCCAGTGGTCCCTGTCCGGTCCACGACCCGGCGATCCCCCATCAAGTCCGGTCCATGACCTCGCGGCCCCTTTCCGGTCCGGTCCACGACCCGACGGTTCCTGTCCGATCCAATCGATGACGCATGGGTCCCTGTCCGGTCTCATCGATGACCCGACGATCCTTGTCCAGTCCGATCCATGACCAGGCAGTCCCAGTCCGGGCCATTATGACCCGGCGGTTCAGTCTCGGTTTTTTCAAAATTCATTTTTTAAAGTGAAGAGTTTTAAAAGAGAGTTGAGTTGTCAACCAATAGGGAAATGAGAAAAGAATTCGCCAAACTAACTGTTGAGATCGAACGGTACTGGCTGGTTTTGGTCCCGACTTTCCTATACGTAGGACCTGGTACCTTACTTGGGTTGTACTAGGTTTGATTTCAGAATGAGACCGCACTTTCGGTCTTCTGGACAATCACAGAACCGGGTGAAAAATTTGATGAACATGTTTTCAGATTTGAGAATGGAAAACTAAAAAATGAAAATAGATAACTGGAGATAGAAAAACTTGAAAATGAAAACAGAAAATTGGAGTGGAAAACAGAAGTAGAAACCTGTAAATATCCCTGTTAGTAAACAGGCCCTTAAATTTTTCCCCTACATAGAACCACATGAAAACATGGTGACAAATTTGCTAATATAAAAAAAAATAATGCCGCCATGTAATGTCAACTACTCAAAACATAAATATGCAATAAGATGAACCAATCTTCGCAAATTCGCACAGGAAGTACCGTTCTCATGTGAACCTATGTGAATGTCCGTATATATTATATATAGTTTGGCATCAGATGATACGTAGTACTACCTCCGTTCTCTTTTAGTTGCAACATTGGACTTTTTGCACTATTCACATGTTCTACTTTGACTACATTTTATTAATTGATGTATAATAAATTAAATTTTTAAAAAATATTGTTAAATTCTTCTCATTCTAAATTTTCAAAATATGAATTTTTTAATTTTTTTACTAATAAGGAATTAAAGATATTGATGGTCAAACTTGTGCGTTGGCAAACGTGAAATGTTGACTGTTGCAATTAAAAAGGAACGGAGGAAGTACATCCTAATGCCATAATTTTCAGACACTCATCTGTCATATTGAACCCTACTCATCCAATGGTTCTCTACACGTGTTTTACAATTAACAATATGAAGTACTAAAGTGCTGCTTTGATTATCTAGGCCCAATTCTTCTACAGACTCTGTTAAAGATGCATCAGTCTCACATGAGGGAGAAGAAAGAGAGGCATGTTCCAATCTAGTTTTAAGCACATTGTCCCCAATAGTTGCATCAGGAGATGGTCTTTCAAGAGGCTGCGGGTCCCAAACTCAAAATTCTGTAGTGAATGGCTCCAGCAAAACTTTTGTGGGTGCTCACTTTGAAGATAAAGCTATGGAAAGAACAGTAGAATATTTCACAGATTCCCAAAGAACATCCACTATTCGTCTCAATGCAGATAGCCCTCATATCTACGATAGTGAAGGTTCAATACCATCAACTCTAGAAGAAGGTAACTTTAAATTGGCTGATGCCCCTTTAGATAAGAAAATGGATAATTTATCACTGGAAATGGTATTTGAAGGGGTAGAAGATCAGTCTTCAGGTGAAGACTCTGCGACGTTTTTATCTGAGCTATGTGGTGCATCTGATCGGACTCCACTTTCAGTATCTGAGCGCGGAGAACCAGATGAACGGTCTGGGCTATCTTCTGTTTCTCACAGCAAAGAGTTACCTGGTGTCCGTGGTGCAGATTTTCGGGGCACTTATTATGATCCAACAGCTTGGACTCCAATAGAGATACAAACTGCAACGGGAAGCATGGACTGCACAGTAATGGAACACCATCTGAGGCTAACAAGTGTGTATCGGGAAGTAGAGGTAGCCCTTGATTAGAATTGTAGCTTCAGATACATTCCTTTTGTCCCATATTTTGGTTCTTGCTTTGACTTTGCACATTCATTTAGTAAATAAAATGTGTAATTGAGGTTTATTTAGAAATTTTTGGGACAACTGGAAGAAATTATGGAACAGAGGTGGTATTTTGTGTGTGTCTAACCTTGCGAGGTTACCCAGCAAGATTGTTGAGTATTGATCTATTCCAAAATTCCTTTCATATTCCAGAATGTTGTGGGAAAAAGAGATTCAATTGGAGAACCAGAGGCGACCAGTTACCACAATGCATTCCTGGGCACAGTTGATTACATATGGTAAGTCTTTAGGGTTTACCTCATTACTGATCTGGCTGTTAGCTAGTTGATGTGCATAATTTTTGGTGATCTAATTGTATTGCAACACAAGTAATGTGTGTCAACTATATCCAGTTTAAAAATAGTTGTTAAACTTTATATCCCACCCTCTCCTTCTCTTGCCATTCACCCACACATACATGTCCTTGTAAACCTTAAGCTCGTGTTTGGTTCAAAAGAGGGTCGGGGTGGAAAATGTAAGTTTTATTTATATTTGGCTCAATGGAGTGAGGGCTGAGTAGGAATTTAGTATTTTGGAAAACTATTTAAATAATCTATACGATACATATTTTGTTATATTTGAAAATATGTATTATACAATACATACAAAATGCTAATGTAGAACAATTTGAATTTAAAATAAAAAAAGGCGAAAAAATCAAGAAAAAATAATTTCTGCAAAATCCCTCATAGTGGAGTGTGATATGAGGGAGTTGTAGAATTATTTAGCTCATCCACTTCGTTCCCCTTTCCCTTAATTCCCATTCAAACACTTATCACTCTACTTTCATCCCCATCCCTTCAAAATCCTCCAACTAAACCTTGGATTAAACTTCCCATGTCTCAGAAAATATGGGCCATCTGACTAACACGTTTAATGCATCGAGTCATGACTAAGTGATGCAATTCCAGTTTTATCCATCTCAAATGAAAGTAATAGAGGTGTAAATATTTTATAGTTTTGTATTAAAACAACAAATATGGTTGCATTTGTTGAACTAGACATTCTTTGCTGGACGTCCCTGTGCAGGAGCACATTTTTTATGAGACATAGGGCGAACCTTTTTCTGAAATTAATCCTGTGTTGTATTTATTGATATCATTGATTAAGTTAATAATTTTTACAAATTATGCTTGATATGTAGGCGTTCTGAAGGTCTTCAAACTGTGAGGGTGCTTGCTCCAATTCCAACACAAGCCATGCAGTTTTATCGGGGTTTCCCCACAAAGGTATGATTCGTAACCTTCACTGAATGCTTTCTGTACATCTGGACTTTATGAATGTTATTCTGGGCATGGGAAGCAATTCCTCCCTCCATCCTAGGTAAAAGTTCTCTCTTGCCTCTTTTGGGTGTTCCATTTAAAAGCTCACAGTTCTATTTAAGGAATTAATTAACGCTCTTAAGTGACAACTTAATCATTACATATTAAAAAAACACTTACGAAGGTTTTTTATTTTTTCCAGTACCAATGCTGACAGTTCCAGCCAATAAACCCTGTAGTTCATAACTTCATATGCCATACGGCATATGAACCCTCGATCCTAGTCGAAAAGGAATTTGTGGAGCCATATGCTTGATTCTGTGATTATGTGATTATGATATTGTAAGAGGTAGTAATCCAAGCCAACCAACATTAATGACTAACGGTGGATAAACATATTTCTTAGAGGTATTAGCGTAACTAGCACAACGAACAATGCTCGACACTATGTCAAGCGAGCCCCTCTCATTATCTAAAAGTTAGGGATCTAGTTCTAAGGGAGGCTAGATCAAGCGCATCTAGTGTTGGAGAAGAAGGGGCGCCCAATGCTTCCCATAAAAAATGGTTAAGCCCCTACAATAGCACTATAGCAGCGGGAGGATTTCCATAATATTACAGTTATTATCAATCATTCTGTTATTACTATTTATCTCCCAAACTACTTCTCAAATTGCATCATTTAATTATTGTCTAAAAAACGTGTCATTTTTTAATAGGAACCTTAAGCCGAGATGGAGGTTGTATGAGTCTATAAAGTATGAAAGTGGTTCAGTTATTGTCATAAATTTGTTTTACCTAAATAGTCGGGAGTATTATTTCAAAGTGTTGATTTTAATCCTTGTACTGTTAAATTGATCAAGTAAACCCATTACACACTTCCCAAAAATAATACTCCGTACATACCAGCCCAGATTAGGCAACCTATTGCCACAGCCCTAATTTGCGAAGGGATCAAATCCAAAATTTCATCATCTTTAACTTTGAGTTTCGTACTTGTCGCAAGAGTCATATACATAGGAGCTCTATCTCAGAAGCGTGAACTAAGATATGGGCGGCGGGGGCGGCCTATTTCAAGGCCTAGGAGCGAAAATTTTAAAATGGTTCTACTTTTAAAAAAATCCGTAAACCCTGATTCTCTCTAAACAAAAATGCAAAATAATAATATTTGAAGATCTTTATAATTAAGAAAATACTTGAATTCGTTAAACTAAACACAGTCGAACCACGTTTTCAGAATAACCAAATAAAAAATTACTTAAATACATGTCGTGTTGAACATTATGAAGCAAAGTCATCAACTACAACTTCATAATCAAGCTTCTCTAACACATTATGCTCAATGTTTAATATAGCCAATCCATTATGCTTTTTTTGAGACATTGTTGATCACAAATAATTTTTTAGAATCTTCAACTTTGAAAAACTTTTTTCCGCAATGGCCACAATTACTGACACTGACAATAGTGACAATAGTGACAATAGTATCCTGTAAGCAATTGCTGTGTTTGGATAGCAGCCCATAATCTTCACAAAATCAAGAATTTGAATGACAGTGTTTTTATCATCCGGTAAATCATTTTGCAACATTTTCAATTCTTGAAAGAGATCATCCATATCAACATCTTCTTTGTCATCATCTTGTAAAACACCTGTAAGTATCTCACATCATTCATTCAATTTATCATGAACCAACGATTTCAAGTTCCTTGAACTAAATAGAAAGATAAATATACACTGAAAGCATTTCGTATGATAGAAACTAGTTTGAAAAGACATCAAAATGGCATCCATCACAAAATTGAAATAAAAACACTTAAAAAATCTTCTGGAGACGTATCTTCATCATATTTTTCATTGTCTTCATCAAAGTACCTTTTCTACACGTATCGTTTTAGAAAACCACGTTTCAATCCCATTTCAAGAGCAATGCCTTTTGTGCTGTTCAGAGCATCCAAACCCTTATTCTCTGTACTTTTTTACATGAATAATCAAATCATTCATATTCATCACACAAGTATCGATGCACATATGTAACAATTTACTGACCTGGTTAAATGTATCAATAATATTCGTAACACAAGTATCAATGGGCATATCTTCACTTTGTAATAATTTACTGACCTGATCAATCAGGTGCAAAACTTCATACCATATTGTCATGCCCAATAAGAACTCAAATTTCTCCCGTTTGAGCACACTTTTAACATCATTCTTGATGAATAATCAGAATAATCGGGATAATCTTTTCTCAATTTAATCAAAACTTCTCTTATTTGGGGAGTTTGAGTTACAATTACTTTCACACTTTCTAGATGGCATTCCCAACGTGTGGTGGACAATGATTTCAAAGTAGACCATGTACACATTCTTTCAAAATTGTCCATCTTTTTATTGAACCAAAAACAATGTATACAATTGTTGAACATATCCAAAAAATGTAATAGCTTTATAACAAGAATTTATCATATCTGAAATGGTTGAATTAAGACTATGACAAACACGCGGCGTATAAAAAGGTTTTCAATTAATGTCAAGTAATTTTATTTGTACACCTTGATGCTTACCTTCATGTTGGAGTCATTATCATGCCCTTGTCCACGTACGTCATCAATGTCAAGTTCGCATAAAGCCAAAATACCCTCTAATTCAGCAAAGGTAACTCATATGTATCAAGCACTTGGATAAATTTTAAGAAAAATTCAATAACTTGAGGTTTGTTGATGACATATCCACACACCTAAAGTCATTTGCACTTTGTGACTAAAATTAGGTGTGCAACCAAGAATGATTAAAAAATACTTAGCAGCTTTGATCTGTGCAATAATTGCACTTTTAACACCGGAAGCTAACTTCAAAATCAATTCATTCTGAATTTTGTGACTAAGATAATGATGATGAATCTTTTTAGATTGAATACGTCTCACATGCTCTTGCATAACTGGATTAAAGTCAACAAACATCTCAATGATAGCTAAAAATTTTACGTTGTTGTCTTCATATTTTTTTCAGATTTTCCACGAAATGCAGTGGGATTTTTTTGCAAGAATTTAACTAAAGCAATTATTCTCTTAAGAACATCTCTCCAATGCTTCTTCTCTTTGGCAAGTCTCTTCCGAGTGGCGAAATCAATATTTGTTTCCTTTGTCATCCTCATCTTCATATCAATACATTTTGCACATTACCAAAATGTTGATTTTTTTTCATGACTAGAAAGTTTCTCACTCAAATGTTTCCAATTATTGAGTTCTTTATTCGCTACAAGATTAGACTCCTCTTTTGTTTTGAACAACTTGCAACAAAAACTAAACACGTTATTCACTTTTTTTAGTACACCCACCACGGTCTATCTTTACTTTCCTTATTCTCCATCTTTCTAATGTAGTAGACATTTGAGAAATGTCTAGACTTAGCATCAAGAGAATAATTGAGTTGTGTTTCTCTTATAGGGCCTTTTCAATTAAATATCTCTTGTTTTAAACATCCAGATTCTGCCAATAAATCGGATCATAAATATTTAAATTCTAAGGACATGCAATTGAACGTTTAGGAGTTCGTCAAATATATCAACTTCAATTACATGTCCTTTGAATTTAAATATTTTAGATCCTACTGATTGGGAGAATCTAGGAGCCCGTTTGGCAACCCAGTTTTTTGGCTTATCAGGCTTATCAGCCAGTTTTTTCACCAAACACGCAATTTTTGCTTTCGCGCGCTGAATTGTGTAATAAGCAGAAAAAGTGATGTTGGAGTTACTTTTCTGACTGTATTGGCTGAAGTTACTGTTGATGACTATTTTAGCTATTTTTACATATAATTTTTCTTTATTTTATTAATAAAATATATTTATAAAATATTTTTTTCTTAAATCAGCAGAATCAGCCAATGCAGCCACTTCAGCCAGAACTTCATAAATTTCAACAGAATCAGCCAAAACAGCCGATTTTCGTGCTACCAAACGGGCTCTAGATGTTCAAAACAAGAGATATTGTAATTGAAAAAAGCCCTATAAGAGCTCAATTATTCTCTTGATGCTAAGTCTAGACATTTCTTAAATGCCTACTACACTAGAAAGATGAAACATAAGGAAAGTGAAGATAGACCATGATTGGTGTACTAAAAAAGGTGAATAAAGTGTTGTTTTTGTAGCAAGTTGTTCAAAACAAAAGTGTAGCCGAATCTTTTAGCGAATGAAAAATTCAACAATGGAAAACATTTGAGTGAGAAGCTTTTTAGTCATGAAAAAAGCTTCCAACGTTTTGGTAATATGCAAAATTGAATTGATATGGAGATGAGATTGACTTCCAATATTTAGTTAAAACTCTTGCAAAAATTTATTTGCCTTTCGTGGAAAATATGAAAAACACATATAACAATGGAATTTATTTAGATATCATCGAGATGGTTGCTGAGTTTTATCTGGTTATGCAAGAGCATGTGAGACGTATTTAATCTAAACAGATTCATTATTTTAGTCACAAAATTAAGAATGAATTGATTTTGAAGTTAGCTCCCGGTGTTAAAAGTGCAATTGTTGCACATATCAAGACTGCTAAGTATTTTTCAATCATTCTTGATTGCATGCCCGATTTCATATGTCATAAAGAGCAAATGTGTGTGTATATGTCATCAAAAAAATCTCAAGCTTTTGAATTTTTCTTAGAATTTATCGAAGTGCTTGACACATCTGGGTTAGGGCTCTTTGTTGAATTAGAGAGTATTTTGGCTTTATGCGAGCTTGACATTGATGACATACATGGACAAGAGTATGATAATGGCTCCAACATGAAAGGTAAGCATCAAGGTGTACAAATAAGATTACTTGACATTAATCGAAAAGCTTTTTACATGCCGTGTGTTTGTTATAGTTTTAATTTAACCATTTCAGATATGATAAATTCTTATTATAAAGCTATTACATTTTTTGGATATGTTCAAAAGTTGTATACATTGTTCTGCTTCGACAAAAAGATGAACAATTTTGAAAGAATGTGTACATGGTTTTAATTTGAAATCATTGTCCACCAAACGTTGGGAATGCCGTCTAGAAAGTGTGAAAGCAATTGTAACCCAAACTCCCCAAGTAATAGAAGCTTTAATTAAATTAAATTGAGAAAAGATTGTCCTGATTATTCGTCAAAAAGTGATGTTAAAAGAGTGCTCAAACAGTTGGAGAAATTTGAGTTCTTATTGGGCATGACAATATGGTATGAAGCTTTGCAACCAATAGTTCAGTAAATTATTACAAAGTGAAGATATGTTTATTGATAATTGTGTTATGAATATTAATGATTTGATTATTTAAACAGGCTAGTAAATTGTTACAAAGTGAAGATATATTGATACTTGTGTGATGAATATGAATGATTTGATTATTCATTTAAATAAGTATAGAGAAGAAGAGTTTGAAGATGGTCTTGAATTATCACCACAAAAGACATTGCTCTTGAAATGGGATTCGAACCTGGTTTTTCTAAAAAACGATTGACCCGTAGAAAAAAGTACTTTGATGAAGAAGATGATGAAGATAAGTCTCCAGAAGATTCTTTTAAGTGTTATTCTTTCAATGTTGTGATGAATGCCGCTTTGAAGTCATTGCAAATTAGATTTGATCATATGAAAGACTTTCAGCGTATACTTGACTTTCTGTTTAGTTCAATTCAAGGAACTTGAAATCGTTGTTTCATGATAAATTGAAAAAATGTTGTGAGATATTTGCAGATGCTTTACAAGATGGTGAGAAAGAAAATGTTGACAGGGATGATCTCTTTCATGAATTGAAAATGTTACAAATGTTTAACCGAATGACAAAGACACTTCCATTCAAATTCTTGAGTTTGTGAAGATTATGGGCTGCTATCCGAACGCAACAAATACATGTAAGACATTATTGACAGTATCAATAAATGTGACCACTGCGGAAAGAAGTTTTTCAAAGTTGAAGATTCTCAAAAATCATCTGCGATCAACAATGTCTCTAAAAAGCTTAATGAATTAGCTGTATTAAACATTGAGCATAATATGTTGGAGAAGCTTGATTATGAAGCTATAGTTAATGGCTTTGGTTCACAATGTTCAGCAAGGAATGTATTTAAGTAATTTTTTATTTGGTTATTTGAAAACGTGATTCGACGATGTTTAATTTAACAAATTCAAGTATTTTCTTAAGGGAAAGTTCCCAAAATAGGACTAAAACAGTTTAAAAATTTCAAAATAGGACTGTCATATTTTTTATTCCCAAAATAGAAGTAATTACTGCCAAATTTGGAAAATACTGTCATGTTTGAAGTTTGGTAAAGGGTTTTTTATAAAGATCTTCAAATATTATTATTTTGCATGTTAATTTAGATAGAAAAGGGTTTTACATTTTTTTTAAAGTAGGCCCATTTTTCCCATCTTGACCTTCAAATATATAGGGCCGCCTGTAAATCCATAGTAGTGTATACTACCGAGTATTATATAAGGATTAAGGATTTAAGGTGGAACTGAGGTAATTTTTTGGGTTTGTCAAGGTGAAATCAAGGCAAATGAACCATACACGGTAATGTACTTAGATGGAGGAGTAATAATTGTACTAGTTCCGTCCCATAAGCGTTGTGTTTGAGCACAAGCTGCACAATACAACTTTTAGTTTTGGTAATGTGTAATTTCTGTAAAATTATAAATAAGTAATTCTACCTTTTTTATATTAATCATATTTGTATTTTTAAAATTGTATATTGGCTCATTAAATTTACCATGTGCTACATGTTTGTGACTTTCATCTTGCATTCAACAACAACATCAAAGCGTGAGTCCCAAAAGAGTTTGGGGTCGATTAGACATGTGATAGCGGAGCTAAAAAAGTAAAATGAAATCAATCTTCCAAGTATATTATCTCTCCAATTTGCCCTTTTCAAAGTTATATTCTCATCCAATCCAATTAAGGGTTCACTTTAGTTCACATCAATTGTGTCTTCCTCTCCTTCTCCTCTTTATCTCTTCTCCCCACCTCACAACTTGTCTAGTAGGTGGATCATTCGCTCTTGTACAAATATTTTCAGGCCATCACAATCAAGACCCTCACATTCTATATTCAAGGAAAAAGGTCAAATAAGCCATTGTACTATTTCCAAAACATCACTTAAGTTCTTATACTAAAAAAAGTACTATGTATCATATAAGTACGCCTACTTTGAAAACTTGACCAATTTGGCCATTTCTATAGTTTTTGACCTGTAATAGCAAGTTTTTTATGTCAAAAAATTCTTAAACATTGTTAAAATTTGAAGAAATATAGGTAAAAATTGTGAGAAATTTTAGGGCGTCAAAGTCGATATTTTTTAATTTTTGAAATTATTTGCACTCCACATCTATTTAAGAGGGTTTTACATTTAATATTTTATTTTTTTACACTTTCACTTTATTTCATCAGTTTTATGATTTTTATTTTTATTTTAACGTTTCATTTGTTTAATAGGTTTTTACATTTAATATTTTAATTTTTTACATTTTCACTTTATTTCATCAGTTTTTCTGAATTTTTATTTTAACGTTCTTAAATGATTTACCTAAATTTACATTTATGCAATTTTTATATTATTATTATTATACCCCATAGTATTATTTTTCAAATTTATATGAACTTTTATAAAATTTAGCAATAGTCCTAATATTTATTTTTTAAAAATAACCTGCTATAGCAGTTCAAAATGACTTGAATGATTGTGTTTGAAAAGTAAACGTACTTATATGATGTTTTTTAGTAGAAGGGTCTATTTGAACCTTTTCCCTATATTCAATACTGTGTATGTGTCACTTTCACCTTTTGCGTGATTGCATAAATAGATAAAAAAAAAAGGTTTCTATTTGGCTAACCGAGGGAGTAATGGTAAGCCAAATGGAACTGCCTAATCCCCGTTACACCTAAAAATGCATTAAAAACTGTATCTATATCATTAAAAACAAACACTATTCTCAACTCTATTGCTTCTGTGATTGAGATGTGAAAGTTACTTGCAAGTTGCAACTGCTTCTCTAGTGAAACTGATACCATAGTAATTTCTTGATTTGCCATGTCATTTCAGAAATGGGGAAGTGATCATATTGCTTTGGTCTCAGAGTTGGCCTTCACGGAAAGAAGGCTTTCCGGTCAAGAACGCCAAAGCTGAGTACTCGACCCTTCTTCACACTTCGCTACCAGCTTCTTTAGTTTGGAAGTTGCTTTTGTTAAAAATTTACAGGGGGAATTGATTGTGCACCCCTTCTTGAGTGATATCAGACTATTTAAGTCTGATCCGGTCTGGTCTGTTTAAGTTTGGTTTGATCTGAAGTGGTCTGATCCGCTAAATGTATATTACTACGTATATGTTATTTTACTATTATTGAAATCTAATTTTGTAAGTACAAGTCTCGTCTAATCTTATTCTTTAGATTGAATTCAGTCAATTTTAAAATATTCATAATATCTTTATGCGCACTTTTTCAATTAATTTTTCATTTTTCTTTCATACCAAATAATGCGTAAATATACATATGTGGTACTAATCTACTAATTCTTTTATGTCGATCTTTTAGAGTGGAATTCTATATTCATAATATGACACTAGAGGCTTAGAGCCATGTATGGTAGAGAAACTCTAAACAGGTTATCATAAATGGTAGGTGTGCAAAAGCAATCAAATCACAATTCAATCAAATCATGAATTTGGATCTAATACTATATTGAGGATTTAGACCAACAACGATAAAAATGACAGTTTTGACTTTTGAGTGAACATTTTTTGTAGGCTAAAGTGTCGAATAAGTGTACTGATCGTGTATAGGGGAGAGCAAACCCGACTCTACCCAATTGACCCGATCAGATATATCTGATTTTATTTTTTGGGTCGGATAACCCGACCCGAGTGACCCAAACCCGATCCGATTTTTGCAACCCGAGAGTTAAGCGGGTAGCGGGTAGGGTTACCAATTATGCTACCTGACCCGCCCGAAAACCCGAACTAGGGTAGTATATATACTACTTTGAATTAGGGCTGGGAAAAAACTCCCGACTCCCGACTCCCGATCCCGATCCCGACAATCCCGATCCCGAAAATCCCGATCCCGACAATCCCGATCCCGACTAGTCGGGAATTTTTCCCGATCCCGACTAAGTCGGGACGGGACCGGGATTTTTTTTAAAAAAAAGTCGGGATCGGGAAAATCCCGACATCCCGACATTATATACACACACACACACATGTATATAATTATATATGAATATATAAAAAATGAATATGTATCTAAATATTTACACATCTTTTTTAATTACTTATTCCTTACATAAATTAATCTTTTACTACGAGTATCTTACAATATCAAACTTCTAAAACTATTCGGCATTTGTCCGAAAATGAATATTCGGGATCCTAACTAAGTAGAGATTATTCTTGATCCCAACAATCTAAATCACAACATACAATATTACAAATTTTGCGGTTATGATGAACTCTTTAAAAAATTATGATCGAGACTAAGATTTCTTTCTTTAGTAGATAATCATAATATGTATTTACACATTATATTCATTGGTCACAAAGTTTCTCAATGAGTCTACTTAGTTTTGAATTTTAAATAATATACGTTACATATCCTTCTTTTAGTGTTTTTTATATATTGTTTGAAGTAAGTTTCACTAAGCCTTGATAGCTTATTCAAAAATTATACTATTAATTAATTGAAGTTACACATAAAAATTATTCTAAAAGTATATACTAGTGTGTGTTTGAGATGATAATTATTACACTAATTTTTATAAGTAGATGATGATAAATATGGTATAACAGTAAACAAAGAATAATATTGAAACCACTAAATATCAAAGTTAGTGTTTAACTAAAGAAATTACATAATTTTATGTTTGATACTTCATTGTCGGGATTTAGCGGGATTAAGCGGGATTCCCGATCGGGATCCCGACTTAATCGGGATTTTAATGTCGGGATCCCGACTTAATCGGGACGGGATACGGGATCCTCTTTTAGTTTGAATCGGGATCGGGACGGGATCGGGATTTGGGCAATCGGGATCGGGATCATCCCGATCCCACCCCTACTTTGAATTATTATGCATGTTCAAATATCTCAATTATTGTATGGCAATTACCATATTATGCATATTCAAATATTCCAATTGCCGTATTTGTAAAACTATAACTTTGAATGTTGTATTGTTATGATTTTGAATGATATTTTGACCAATTATCATTTTATTTATCACAATATCAAATATGATAATCACCGTATATTATTATTTTACATGTTCAAATATGTCGATTACCTTATTGATACAACTATTACTTTGAATGTTATACTAGTATAACTTTGAATGATATTTTTACCAATTACCATTTTATTTAAAAGAATTTCAACAATAATAAATTAAAATACGAATGGACCCGAAAACCGAACCAACCCGACCGAAACCCGAACTACTTCAACCCGAAAAACCTGATAAATTTTTGATAGGGTAGGGTTTGAAATTATCAATCCGATACCCGAAAGGGTTTACCTTTTTTGAACCCGTCCCGCCCGAACCCGACCCGTGTTGTGCCCTAATCGTGTAAGCTCAATTCAGTCCTTAATCTAAAAAAGGTTCAATTCACACCCCGATCCAACAAAAAATGGTTCAAATTTCATTTTTTTACAGGTAAATAACCGGTCATTTTTTAAATTTTTAATTGTTTTTGTTTTTTTATTTCGATTTATTGTAATTTTGACACTTTTTAATAGTTTGGGGGTGCGAATTGTACCTTTTTTACCGGTTATTTAACCTTAAAAAATGAATTTTGAACTCTTTTTTGTCAGTTCGGGGAGTGATTGGTACATGGGCCTCTTTGACCTTTTAACCATTTTTGTATTTCATAGAAATATGCAAATAGATTTTGGCTCAATCATCATTACATAAAAGTACTCCGTAGTGATTAGTACTCCCTCCGTCCCGCAAAGATGTTCCCGATTTGATCTACCCACATGTTAAGGAAATAAACTTACCATGGGGTAAATTTTACTGTTTTGACACTGTTTCGACATTGTTTGGGACTATTTGGCACTGTTTTGATGTAGGATAATTTTTCATTTAGGGAAAGGGGAACTTCTTTTTGGGATTGCTAAAAAAAGAAATCGGGAACATCTTTGCGGGACGGAGGGAGTAATAGTCGACATATTTCATTCTTTATATTGAAAAGAGGATGAGAAAACATATTACTAGTCACTCGTAGAGCCCTAGTATGTACTACGGAGTATCTGTTAAATTTGTGATACCTACTACCTAGTTAGGGGGTGTTTGGTAGGGGTGGGCGCGGTCCGATCCGGTCCAATATTTGGCCGAACCCGTACCGTGACTATTCAAACGGTTCGGTTCGGTCTTAGACCTAAACCCGTTCGGTACGATTTCATTTTCAAATGGGACGGTACCATGTCATATCAATACCAAACAATACCACTTTTTTCAAATGTTTAAAAAAAATTAAAGTTTAGCTATCCTCCAAAAATTCACACAATTTATCAATTCTCATGCTCCCTACGTCCCAAATTGATATGCAAAGTCAATATTTTTTGGTCAACCAATGTTCAAGTTAAATTCTCTTTATTGATGATTAATTCAATTTTTAACAATTAAAATGTACATATTCAGAAACTACATTAAAATCTTTTCAAAGTTGCAAATTCCAAATTAAATATAATTAAAAGTTGACATCCTAATTAAGTGAATAAAATTAAACTGTTTGCCCAAGAAAAGTTAATTTTACAAATCAATTCGGGACGGAGGTAGTATTACATAATTAATAAAATTTAGATAAATTATAGTAGTACAAATTTAAATAATTAAACTATACATCAGTCTGCTTCCGGGCTTTATATGAACTAGCAAAGGCGAGGAAAGTGTGAAGGCATTAAGTCAAAGTAATGGTATAAATGTACATTTAATAATTAAACCGTACATCGGTCCGGTTCGGTCCGGCACCGGTTCTCATTTTATGACAACGTTAAACGGTCATGACATAGTTTAGAACCGGTACGGTCCGGTACTCCGGTTCGGGACAAAAAATTGAGATCCGTTTCAAACCCCGTTTTTCGGTCCGGTACCATACCGGTTCGGTTCGGTACCATGCATGTTCGGTATTTTTGCCCAACCCTAGTGTTTGCAACAAATTTTAAAAAACACTTTTTTCAGCTTTTGACTTTAAAAAGATGAAATTGGTGTTTTTAAGTGATGGCTTCTGGTTAAATTAATCACTTAAAAGCTAAAAGTTGGAAGAATGTTGAGGGGTACTTTAAACTGTTTTTCACTTTTTTTATCACACAAAAACACTTATTTTATCAAACACTACCAACTTTTACTTTTTCAGAATCACTTTTTTCTCAAACACTACCAACTTTTACTATTAAGAACTTCTTCCAAAATCACTTTAAAAAACATTTTTTTAAAGTAGAAGAAATCACAAACACTCCCTTAGTTTGCAATTTACTACCATGGTGAATAATTTACTGATTTTATCATTAGCGACCAGAACTCTCTCACTACGTACGTCACTCAATGGAGTAAGTTTATTTTCACTTCATTTTTAGATAAAATTGAAGGTTAATTTACATCATTATTAGTAATATCATTGAAGGTTAATTTACATCATTATTACAAAACAGGGCTGGGGTAGTTTATTTGGAGCTTAAAATAAGTTATAAACCCCAAAATAACTACATACACTTGCTCTTTCAACTCACACTCCACACCTCTTGTGTTTTACTATGGCAGCTTCAGTCATCAGGATGGAAAACAGAACGCCTTTTATCTCCTTCAATCATTTGGAGAGCAAAATGGTTATTGGAGCCCTGTAAAGATAAAGCAGACTAAGAATTTTCATGTCGAGCCTGGAAGTTTCCAGTTCCGTTAAACAAGATAAATGGCAAAGTAAAAGTTTGAGTTTTTAACTTCCTGACAAACACTCTTGCAACATTGGAGCTGGGAAAAATGTGTTGGCAATCTGCTATTTATTCTTATAATACCTCAGTCCCACTAAGATTGGGACGAGAGAAGGTAGCACGATTATTAAGAAAAGTAGGTTTGTGCGGTTGATATTAAATTGATAAAGTAAGAATAAAGTTAGAATGATTTAGAGCCACACAATCTTTACCAAATATGATATGAGACCATCTTAGTGGGACTTCCCGAAAAGGTAAAGTGGGATAATCTTAGCGGGACGGAGGGAGTAACTGCTTATTGGTAGCCACTTCTTCACCTCACTTTCCACAATTACACACGAGGGTATAAAACAATCAAGAGATTGTGAAGGCTTTACCAGCTAATGAGCTGGCATAGAAGTTTCCCTGTAACAATTCTTTTTAGATTCATACTGCATCTCTCCTCAAGGGAATTTTACTTTTGCTTAGAGCTTTGCGTGAATGCACTACTGAAGAATAACATTGTTGAATGCCCTCAAACATACCTTGGAAATTTGTATGCCTTGATACTTCAAATTTTGTGAAACTATGACACATCGAAGCGAAGAAACCTTTTTGATTTGCAATGTCTTAATACTTCAAATTTAGTGAAACTGTGAAACATTGAATCGACCAAACCATTTATTCTAGAAATTGGCCAAATACCTGAAAATGACGTTCAACATAAACTCATAAAACGTCCCATATTCCTATGTGCCCACTAAACTAACTAAAGTAAGTCAATGATGACTTAAACTTTGGAAGGATTCCTCATTGGCTTTGATAGGGGTAGACATGAGCGAGTTCTGGTTCGATTTAAATCCCAAGGAGTGACTGGAATCGATGATGCATATTTGGTTCTGTTAGGTAGAACCGTAGAGCCAACCGGTTCAGGTTTGTTCCTATCCGATTTTGTATAAAGTGAAAATAGTAATGATTTTAAGCCAGTGGTACTGTTTTGGTTCCATTTTAGAACTACATTTTGAGCGGGTAATACAACTCAAACATGAATGCAATCATGTGCATAAATAAAGTTGAAACTTGAAAGTGATAATAAGACTAATTACAACAACAAAGAACCACATTATGAATCCAAAAACTTGATCCTAAACATAACAAAGTTACAAATTTATTGTGTTTATTTTGCCGTTGCAAGTAAGTCTTGTCACATTTGTTTTTAGGTGCGTGCACTCACATGTCCAAAGCCAATCATGATGTTTTTTAAAGTTCGGGTCAATTAAGGTTTTTGGTAAAACGTTCAGTGTCATTTATTGGCTTTTGGACCAAGAAATTCGAAAGGCTTCTCTTGATAGCCCACAGTTTTTCTGCCTGTGCTTTGCCTAGCAATTAGGTCTTAAGTCTTCTGCCAGTTCTTGGTGTTTTTAGAATAATTGATGGCAATTGTAAAGACTTTGTGAGATTTTATAAGGTGAGTGAATGAAGAAAATTTGTGGGTTCTAAATGGCTGAAAAGGCTATCCAAGACCATATACACAATTTGAGAGTCAACATGCGATTGGTCAAAAGCAATGAACTCATGGACAGTGCCTTCCAGTTCAAACCAACTACATCCCTTGCTCTTCTCAACCCCATTCTCTCTCATCATTCTTCGTACTTGACCCATTGCTTTCCAGTTCCGAGACATTGAATGCAAATTTGCCAAAAGTGTGTATCTGCCACTATGATGAGGTTGTAAGCTAATTAGCATATTCCCTACCCATTCCCCTAACTCATACTCCTTGTGAATCAAGCATGCACAATCAACAAAGGTGGAGGGTCTTTAGGGATATGATTAATTTCCTAGAAAAAAATCTTGAACAACTCTAACCACGTCCCAACCCATAATATTCCAACACTTTATAAAGAATACTCCATTATAACCATGACGACGAGGAGCCCCATTTTTATTTAAGTCTCGGACTACTTTTTTGGTTTCATCAAAAGTAGGCAGCTGCATAAGCATGTTATTAAGTTGCCATGTATATTAACTTAATTAGCACAAATGATGAATACTATTAATATGAATAGAATAAGATAGTACACATACCAATATGTGAAAATGACTGTGATGTTAAAGAAAAGTCATTGTTAATAATGGTAGCCGAGCTTCAAATCAATCAACAAAATTCATAGTCCCTAATTAAACTTGTACTAAACAACATTACTAATTTAATTCATAATAAAAGTTATAAAATAAAATAAAATATACAAGAAAAAAAGATAATAGACATACCAATATTTAGAACCCGTTTGGTAGCACGAAAATTGGCTGATTTGGTTGATTCTGCCGAAAGTTATGAAATTCTGGCTGAAGTGGTTGCATTGGTTGTTTCAAGAAAAAAATATTTTTAAAATATATTTTATTAATAAAATAAAGAAAAACTTATATGTAAAAATAGCTAAAGATATTACCTATATTAGCTTCAGCCAATACAGCCAGAAAAGTAACTTCAACCTTACTTTTTCTGTTGATTACCCTATTCAGCACGGGAAAGTAAAAATAACTTGTTTGGTGAAAAAGTTGTATTAAGCCGAAAAGCAATGTTGCCAAACGGCAGTAGTCATTGTGGCCGGTCACCCCATATTTTCTAATAAATTTACACCAAAGATAATTTAGTTGAAATAACATTTAGGAAAATCAACAAATTTTAATATTTATTCATCATATTCATAAAAATTCATCTTTACTAAACGAACACTACTGAATAATAATAATGGTAATAATTATCAGTTAAAAATGTGAACTATAATTAAAAATATAATCAAATCTTATTATTACTCCTAGAAAATGACTAATTAAATTAATAAAAAAGTTGGGAATACTTACCAAATTGAGCAAAGAACTGCTATTCATGGTAAATTAAAGGAGATGTGCATTGGCGTTGCCTTCAGCTTGACGTCGTTGCCGACTCACTGCCAATGACCGACTTGCATGAGGAGCGACGAAGCTATTGTTGTGCACGTGTTGCTGCCGGCGGTCACGTCTGTCCAAGCCCGTCACATCCGTCTTCCGAGTCTTTCGCCTCCGCCTCGCTCGAGCTGTTGCGCTGTTGTATATCTTTAGGGTTGGTTGTGGCCTACTCCGAAAGCTCCGAGCTAGAAATAGATATGTAATACAAAAAAAATAAGAATTCACGATAGTTATCAACGTAATAACTACCGCGCGTCTCAGTTAGTATTTAAAATAATTGTTTTAATATAATTTTATACAATAACCAGTGCATTTATTTCAAAAAATAAAATTTTAAAGAAAATAAAAATACCGTGTCAAGTATTATTAAGGAATCACTAAGCATGTGTCGTACTTTTTTTAATACTCCCCACCCGTCCCAAAACAATAGTTACATTGCAGATTTTATAATTGGAACTATAAATCAAAGTTTACATATTCCTTTCACAATTCAGCAGATTCAGTCAGAACTTTATCAACTTACTCGAATACAACCGGTTTGAATGTTACCAAATACTATCATTATTTTGGACTAACATTATTCTAAAATTTTGGACTAACATTATTATGTTTTTTTTTTGCATAATTTTTTTTGGGACCAAAACCAGTAATTTTTTTGGTTCAGTCGAATACAAAGATGTTATTATCGTACTGTCTAAGATTTATTTATATAACAAAATTTTGCCAAATTAGTAAAATTTTGGAATAAAATTAAAAAGAGCCTTAATATTTTTTTTTATAAACGGAGAAAGAGTAGGAGCGTTCTACTCCGTCCGTATATTCGATTTTGCCAGGTTGGCAATCCGGCAAGTCTTCTTCCGCGCCATCATCTCCAGCCTTTGACCGTGACGTCATCAGTTCTTGCTTCTTCAATTCCTTCCTCTCAGAAACAAAAACCAGAGATCTGAAGAAAAATTTGACCGTTGTAATCGAATTTTCCAGTTGGCGAACCCGCTCCCTCTAATATAAACGTATATCTACTCATAAGTCGTACCCGTTACCATTCGAACTTCAAATCCCCTATTCTCCTTTTTTGATTTGTCGCAGAAACAAAACCCAGAAAGACAGAGTCTGGTTCCTGCGGCAAATTCAATTCAATTTTGGTATGTGTTCTAATTCGACAATCTTGAATACCCGTTTTTCTTTCTTGAATTACAATAACCTTCTTCCTTGATGCAAAGTTCTTTTACGGCTGGATGGTGATCGATGACTAAACCTGAAAGCTCAGAACTGCTTGAGATGATCGATGACTGATGAGCAAGCAATAATGTCAGGTATAAGGTTTTATAATATCTTGCTTTGTCTCGATCAGAAACAAACCCAGACTGCCGACAGAGTGTTCTTGTTCCTGCGGGTAAACCCCAATCATCTTGATCGAATATATACCCTGTTCTAGCTAATTTGAATAACAATTATCTTCTTTGTTGTTTCTTGATGCAGCGCTGCAAAGTAAAGGATGGGGATCGATGACTAAAACTGAAAGATCGAGTTGCTCCATAGCTTTCTCTCCTCAACACAATTCTTCGAAATTCTTCCGATCCTTTGCAAACCTGGTAATTGTTAAACCGATGACCAGTTTTCTATGGATTTTCTGACTACTATGCATCTGCAGTTTATTATCCTGATATATACTTTCATTTATGAGTACCCATCTGTTTATTTTCAAATCATCACCCGGTCCTTGGTGAAATCTGTTCATATATGTTGTTTTAGCAAATTTTGTGCTAACTTAAACAATCAAATAAATGGAAAAGATGAATTGGGATGCGTACGTACAAGAATGAAGATAAATTAGCAAGAAGAATATGTATATATATTTAGTATATGAGTATCCAAGTACAAGAATAAGAGATTCGTATATATGAATTATGTATACTAGACTTCTAGCATGAATCTTAATAGTGGAAGGAAATAAAGAATTAATTGATGGATGCCAGGATCCTTTCTCCCAATACACCGCCACTTTTATACTTAGAGCTGCTATTGTGGTTCCAAATCTCTAGCCACTTCCTTCTCTCATGCCTGGAGTTTGTTATTTACTCCTATCACTCCACGTTTGCCCAAGTCAAAACTCCATATTCTTATCCATTTTGGTCCGGGTCATCTGGTTGCTTGCATCCTTTAATTATTCTTGATGTTTTAATGAATGAGTAAATCATGAACGGAATTACTGTTGAAGCAGATTGATTACTCCTTCAGCGGAGAATGGAGATATTCACTGTTTTAATTTCATGTTATATATACAATCATATGCACCGCGTTTAACTCTGAAAATGACTAAAAACTACTTCGTATATCATTTTGAGAGCCCCTTGATCTTCCATCCATCTTTTCTCTTTTTCCCAATCAGTGCTAGTGGCTGTATCAGCAAAATAAGTGGAATCTTATATACTGAGCTTTCATTATTTTATGAACAGATAGAACAAATTCAATTATGGTGGAACAAGTCCTGCATGATGGAACAAGGACCAATTCCCCTATTTATTGTATTAATGATCCCAAAAATAATGGTTTTATTCCTTTTTTGAGGAAATAATTGTTTTATTCTTAAAAAGCAGCATTTCTTTTAAGCTACTACTACCTAATTATTAGTACAACACTGCATCCCATGGATTTTATTAAACAAAACAATACTTTTCAAATCAATTGAATACAATAATAATGCTACAAAGAACAGAGTTCAGTAGTCGTCAAACAATATGAATACAATATACTACTTGTGTATATTACAGTTGGATATTACCTGATTATATTACAGTTGGAATACAAGTAGTTAGTTAACATTCAAATAATCATCTTTCATTGCAATTGGATTACAAACTTGTGTATTAAAGAGCACACACCTCTAGCATCCTCACCAATGTAACCTTTTGTTTTCCACTTACATGCAGGCGATTTACCTAAATTAAAATCCAGTCGACACAGCAACCAAGTTTAGGATGGGGATGACTAAAACTGAAAGATCGAGCAAGGAATGTCAGGTATTATATACCAAGAAATCAGGTATCTAATATACTCCTTTCACTAATAAGGGGATTAACAAGTCCACCCTGCATGATGGAATCCGCTATTACTTGTTACTTGTAAATGACCGAGAGTAAATGGTAGGATCTTTAATGCCAGATAGGTCCACCAATTCTCAATTTTCATCTTTTCTTAACAGCCTATCCGTAATGTTATTATTCACCAACTTGAGTGCATTCATCATTTTCCTTCTTCCACCCACTTGACTAGAACATGACTTAGGTCACTTCTTGTTGCAAAATTGATGGTTCCAGTCAATCAAATATTTCCAATATCACTTATAAAACACAAAAATATAGATGAAATTAGAGAAGAAAACATTAAACTCACTAGGAAATTATGAACTCGAATTTTAATTATAAATCCAAAAAATTTAGAATATATAAAATTCATTATCAATGCTTTAAATAAATCTAAACGGATTAATAATATTAGTACTACAAATACATACAAGATTCGGATATAAGGATAACAATACCCATCTTTAAAACATACTATTTTTTAAGGGAGTCCCAAAATCTCTAAGCTTAAAAATTTCAATATACGCATATAAACCCCTAATCTGAAACCCTAAACCCTAAACAAAACCCCTAAACCTGAAATCCGAAATCCTGAAACCCCAAACTCAAAAACTGAAACCTGAAACTCCTAAACCCTAAATCTTAAACCCAAAACCCTAAACTCGAAACCCTAAACCCGAAACCCTAAACCCTAAACCTTAACTTGAAACCCTAAACTCTTAACCCTAAACCCGAAACACTAAACCCTAAAACCCGAAACCCTGAATCTTGAACATTTGTACCCTGAACCCTAAACCCGAAACATGAAACCCTGAACCCTGAAACTCTATCTTCGAACCCCGAACTCCGAACTCCGAAACCCTGAACCATGTACCTTGTACCCTGAACTCTATACCTTGAACCCTAAACCCGAACCCATGAACCCTGAAACCCTAACCCCGAACTCCGAAACCTGAACCTTGAAACCCGAAACCCGAACCCCGAACCTGACCCCGACCCTGACCTGGAACCCTTAACCCCGAACTTCGAACCTTGAACCTCGAATACCGAACCCGCAACGCTGACCCCTGACATAGAACCTCGAACCCTAAACCCAGAACTCAGAACTCTGAACCCTGAACCCGAACCCCGAACCACGACCATGAACTTTGGATCCTTAAATCATGAACTTGGAACCCGAATCTCGAACCCTGAACCCTGAAACCTTAAACCCGGAACCATAAACCCTAAACCCAGAACATCAAACCCCGAGCCTGAACCCCGAACCAAAAACCCCGATCACTGAACCCCAACCCCGCCTCGACCCTGAACCCTAAACAATGAACCCCGAACCCTTACTTCGAAATCCGAAGCCTGAACAAGGAACCCTGAACCTCAAACCCTGAACCCCGACCCTCCCCGACCCTCGAACCTCAAATCCGAAACCCGCAACCATGAACCCCAAAACCCTGAACCCTGAAACCCGAACCCTAAACCCTGAAACCCTAACCCGGAACCACGAACTCGGAACCCAGAACCATGAATCCCGACCTCGAACCCGAACACCGAACCACGAACTCCAAACCTCAAAGCCGGAACCGCAATCCCCGAACCTTAAACCCTGAACCCCGAACCCGGAACCCCAATCCCCGAAAACCAAACCCGGAACCGTGAACCCTAAACCCTAATCTCTGAAACCGGAACCCTAATCCCCGAACACCGAAACCCCCAGAACGCGAACCCCGAACCCGAACCCCGAACCCTGAAACCCCCAGAACTTGAACCCTGAACCCAGAACCCGAACCCTGAAACTCCGAAACCCGAATGCCGAACCCCGAACTCCAAACCGTGATCCCGGAGCCCGGAACCTCGAAACCCAAACCCTCAGAACCCCAAACACTGAACCCCGAACTCCAAACCCCGAGACCCCAGAACTCCAAACCCTGAACCTCGAAGCCTGAACCCCATAACCCCCAAAACCCTGAACACTGAACGCCAAACTCCGAACCCCAAACCCCGAACCCCAAGCCCGAACCCCGAACCCCGAACCTGAACCCAGACCCTGAATCGAGAACCCTGAACCCCAAACCCCAAACCCAAAACCCCGGAACCCCCAGAACCTGAACCCTGAACACCGAACCCTGAATCCGGAACCCCAAACTCAGAACCCCAAAAATCGAACCCTGTACTCAAACACCTAACCCCAAACCCTGATCCTCGAACCCTCAGAACCACGAACCCGGAACCTCGAACCCCAAACCCGATCCCTGAACCCGGAACCTCGATCCCCGAATCCGAACCCCAAAACCCCAAAACCCTGAACCCCAAAATTGAACCCGAACCCGAATCCTCCGAACCCATACTCTAAACACCGAACCCTGAACCCTGAACCCGGAACCCTGACCCTGATCCCCGAACCCTGAACCCTGAACCCAGAACTTCGAACCCTGAAACCCCGAACCCGAAACCGAACCCCGAACACTGAACCCCAGAACCTAAACCCGAACTCTGAACCCCGGAACCCCCTAAACCCGAACTCTGAACACCGAACCCCGATACCCGAACACCGAACCACGAACCCCGAACACCGAAACCCGAACTCCAAACCCCGAACCTTGGTCCCGAAACCTCGAACACTGGAACCCCAGAACACGAACTCCGAACACCGAACCCCAAACCCCATCCCTAAACCCCAAAACCCGGAACCCTGAACCTTGAACCCGAATCTGAACCCTGAACTCCTAACCTTGGAACCCCCTAAACCCGAACTCCGAACACCGAACCCCGAACTCTGATCCCGGAACCTCGAACGCCGGAACCCCCAGAACGTGAACTCCGAACACGGTTTGTGGGTTTGGCCGTTTGGGGTTCCGAGTTCAGGGTTCGGGTTTTGAGGTTATGGGTTCGGGGTTCGGTTCCGGGATCAGGGGTTACAGGTTCGAGGTTGCGGGATCGGGGGTTCCGGGTTAGGGTTTAGGGTTAGGGTGGGGGTTCGGGGTTCCGGGTTCCAGGTTCAGGGTTCGGGTTTCGAGGTTCCGGGGTTCGAGGTTCCGGGTTCGAGGTTCGAGGTTCCGGGTTCAGGGTTTGGGGTTCCGGGGTTCAGGGTTCAGGGTGCGGGGTTCCGGGTTCGGGGTGCGGGGTTCCGGGTTCGGGGTTTCGAGTTCGGGGTTCGGGGTTCGAGGTTCCAGGTTCTGGGTTCTGGGTTTCGGGTTCTGGGTTCTGGGTTCCGGTTTCTGGGTTCCGGGTTCCGGTTTCGTGGTTCGGAGTTCGTGGTTCCAGGTTCCGGGGGTTCGTGGTTCCGGGTTCGGGGTTCATGGTTCCGGGTTCGGGATTCGGGGTTCCGGGTTCGGGTTTTAGGGTTTTGGGGGTTCCGGGTTTCAGGGTTGCAGGGTTTTGGGGTTTCGGGGTTCCGGGTTCCGGGTTCGGTTTTCGGGGATCCGGGTTCGGGATTCCGTGTTCCGGGTTCCGGGTTCGGGATTCCGTGTTCCGGGTTCCGGGTTTCGGGGTCCTGGGTTCGGGGTCCCTGGTTAGGGGTTCGGGGGTTCCGGGGTTTTGGGGTCCCGGGTTCGGGGGTCCCGGGTTCCGGGGTTTCGGGGTCACGGGTTTCGGGGTCCCGGGGTTCCGGGTTCGGGGTTCAGGGTTCCGGGTTCGGGGTTTAGGGTTCCGGGTTCGGGGTTCAGAGTTCGGGGTTCAGGTTCGGAGTTCGGGGTTCGGGGTTCGGAGTTCGGGGTTCGGGGTTCGGGGTTCGAAGTTCGGGGTTCCGGGTTCCGGGTTCTGGGTTCTGGGTTCTGGGTTCTGGTCTGGGTTCCAGTTTCGGGGTTCCGGGTTTCAGGGTTCTGGGTTCTGGGTTCTGGGTTCCGGTTTCAGGGTTCTGGGTTCCGGTTCCAGTTTCAGGGTTCATGGTTCCGGGTTCGGGGTTCCAAGTTCGGGTTTTGGGGTTTTGGGGGTTCCGGTTCCGGGTTTCGGGGTTGCGGGTTTCGGGGTTCCGGGGTTCCGGGTTCCGAGGTTTCGGGGTTTCGGGGGTTCGGGGTATCCGGGGTTCCGGGGTTTCGGGGGTATCGGGGGTTCTGGGTTTTGGGTTCGGGGTTCGGGGTTCGGGGATTCCGGTTCTGGGTTTGGGGTTCCGGGTTTTGGGTTTGGGTTTCGGGGGTTTTGGGGGTTCCGGGTTTGGGGTTCGGGTTTGGGATCGGGTTCCCGGGTTCTGGGTTCCTGGTTCGGGTTCGTTGTTCAGGGTTCGGTTTCGGGATCGGGTTCATTGTTCGGGGTTGGGGTTCGGGGTTCCAAAATGCTTTTAATGTTTGCTTTTAATATTTTGCACTTTAAATATCTTTTGCATTAAATGAAATGTTTAATTTGCACTTTTTATAAAATTAACATGCATTATAACATGCACTATTATAAATAAAAATTAATAAAAATATAGTGTGAATCCATTCTTTAATTAATAAAATTTTAATTACGTTATTTTGGCATTTCTCTATGTAATTTTAAATTTATGTACTTGCACATTTCCAAACATATTTTAAATAAAAATGACTTTAATTAAAAATAAAATGAAATAAATAAAACACAAACGTGCATATTAACAATGTGACTAGATTTTCATTATATAACACACTTTCTACATTCCGACTAGATTTCAATAATGCACTTTTTCAATTTTATTCTGACTACAATAATGCACTTTTTCTTCCAAAAGATCATAACTATTCCATTCACACCGCATCGTATCTGCAAAAAAAAACAAAATATAAAGTGTAAAAAAATAAACAAATATAGATAGTTGCATAAAAAAGTAGCCATTAAAAAGGCAACAAATATAATAAGTAGTTACTGCGGCGTTGAGTTTGGAGCGCACTCCAGGAAGTTGGAGCGCGCTCCAGGAAGCTCCAGGAAGTTGGAGCGCGCTTGTTCTAAGTAGTTGGACCACGCCTGCTCTAAGTAGTTGGAGCGCGCTCCACGTAGTTGAACCCGGGAACCCGGAACCCAGAACCCCAAACCCAGAACCCCCAAAACCCTCGAAACCCGAAACCCCGAACCCCGAACCCCGAACCCCAAACCCCAAACCCGAAACCCCCAAAACCCAAAACCCAGAACCCCGAACCCCGAACCCCCGAACCCCCGAACCCCGAACCCGGAACCCGAAAAGACGAACCTGGCTCGAAAGAACCCGGCTCGAAAGCCTCGAACCCCGAACCCTGAACCCCGAACCACGAACCCTGAACCCCAAACCCGGAACCTGGAACCCAGAACCCGGAACCCGGAACCCGGAACCCGGACCCCGAACCCCAAACCCCGAACCCCGAACCCCCGAACCCCCGAAACCCCGAAACCCCGCAACCCCGAAACCCGGGACCCCTGAACCCGGAACCCCCGAACCCGGGAACCCTGAGCCCCCGGAACTTGGAACCCCAAACTCCTAACCCTGAAACCGAAACCCGGAACCCCGAACCCCGAACTCGGAACCCGGAACCCCCAAAACCCCCCGAACCCGGAACCCCAAACCTGGAACCCCCAAACCCTAAACACCTGAACCCGGACCCCGGAAACCTGATCCCTGAAACCCGAACCCGGAACCCTGAACCCGAAACCCTGAACCCAGAACCCCGAACCCCGAACCCGGAACCCGTAACCCAGAACCCCGAACCCGGAAGCCTCGAACCCCGAACCCGGAACCACGAACCCGGAACCACGAACCCGGAACCCCTAAAACCCGAAACCTGGAACCCCGAACCCCGAACCCGGAACCCGGAACCCGGAATTCCGAACCCCGAACCTGGAACCCCGAACCCGGAACCTCAAACCCACGGAACGTGGAACCCCGAACCCCAAACTCCGAACCCTGAAACCTGAACCCGGAACCCAGAACCCAGAACCCAAAACCCGAAACCAGAACCCACCCAGAACCCGGAACCCCGAACTCCGAACCTCGAACCTGGAACCCCGAACTCGGAACCCCGAACTCGGAACCCCTGCACCCTGAACCTAGAACCACCCGGAACCCCGAACTCCGAACCCCGAACTCCGAACCCAGAACCCCGAACTCCGAACCCTGAAACCGGAACCCGAAACCCAGAACCCAGAACCCGAAACCCAGAACCCAATCAGAACCCGGAACCCCGAACTCCGAACCTCCCTCCGAACCTCGAACCTGGAACCCCGAACTTGGAACCCTGCACCCTGAACCTAGAACCACCCGGAACCCCGAACTCTGAACCCAGAACCCCGAACTCCGAACCCCAAACCTGGAACCATGAACCCTGAACTCGAAACCCCGCACCCCGAATCCGGAACCCAAAAGCCGGAAACCCTGAGCCCACCAAAACCCGGAACCCCGAACCTAGAACCTCGAACCCTAGAACCCCGAACCCCGAACCCGAACCCCAACCCTAAACCCTAACCCAGAACCCCCGATCCCGGAATCCTGAACCTCGATCCCGCAACCCCGAACCCCAGATCCCGGAACTGAACCCGGAACCCCAAAACCCAAACCCTGAACTCGGAACCCCAAACCCGAAACCTGGAACCCGAATCTCGAACCCTAAACCTTGAAACCTTACGTGAACTCCGACCACGGTTTGGGGTTTGGGGTTCCGAGTTCAGGGTTCGGGTTTTGGGTTCCGGGTTCAGTTTTGGGATCAGGGGTTGCGGGATCGGGATTCAAGGTTCAGGCTTCCGGGATTAGAGTGGGGGTTCGGGGTTCCGGGTTCCAGGTTCGGGTTCGGGGTTCGAGGTTCCGGGGTTCGAGGTTCCGGGGTTCGAGGTTCCGAGGTTCGAGGTTCTGGGTTCGAGGTTCGGGGTTCCGGGTTTAGGGTTTGGTGGGCTCAGGGTTCCGGCTTTTGGGTTCGGGGTTCGGGGTGCGGGGTTTCGGGTTCCAGGTTCAGGTTTGGGGTTCGGTGTTCGGGGGGTTTTGGGGGTTTCGGGTTCCGAGTTCGGGGTTCGGGGTTTCGGATTCCGGGTTCTGGGTTCGGGGTTCGGGGTTCGGGGTTCGGGGTTCTTGTTTCCGGGTTCGGGGTTCCGGGTTCGGGGGTTCCGGGTTCGGGGTTCCAAGTTCGGGGTTCCGGGTTCGGGTTTCCGGGGTTCTGTGTTCAGGGGTTCCGGGTTTCGGGTTTTGGGGGTTTTGGGGGTTCCGGGTTTGGGGTTCAGGGTTCGTGGTTCCGGGTTCGGGCTTCCGGGTTCGGGGCTTCCGGGTTCGGGGCTCCGGGTTCCGGGTTCCGGGTTCCAGGTTCAGGGTTCCGGGCTCCGGGTTCGGGTTTCGATCAGGTTTCCGGGGTTCCGGGTTCGGGGGTTTAGGGTTTGGGGGTTTCGGGTTTGGGGTTCCGGGTTCGGGGGGTTCCGAGTTTGGGGTTCGGGTTCGGGATTCGGGTTCCCTTCCTGGAGCGCGCTCCAACTACTTAGGGCAGGCGCGCTCCAACTACTTAGACCGACCAAGTCCGCTCCAACTTCCTGGAGCTTCCTGGAGCGCGCTCTGGAGGCGCTCCAACTTCCTGGAGCGCGCTCCAAACTCAGCGCCGCAGTAACTATTTAGAGCGCGCTCCAACTTCTTAGAGCGCGCTCCAAACTCAGAGGAGCGCGCTCCTCTGAGTATGTTGTTACTTCAATGACTATACTTGTAGGTATTATATTCATGTTGTGCGTTTGGTATTTGTTGCCTTTTTAATGGCTACTTTTTTGCATTGAGTAATTTGAACCTTGTTCCTTATATCATTTGATGCAACTATCTATATATGATTATTTTTTTACACTTTGTAGTTTGTTTTTTTTGCAGATACGATGCAAATGGAATAATTATGATGGAAGAAAATGTGCATTATTGTAGTCAGAATAAAATTGAAAAAGTGCATTATTGAAATCTAGTCAGAATGTAGAAAGTGTTATATAGTGAAAATCTAGTCACATTGTAAAAATGCACGTAATTAACATTTTATTTACTTTATATTAACATTAAATTAAAGAATGGATTCACACTATATTTATATTAATTTTTATTTATAAGTGCACAACTGTGCGGTTATAGTGCATGTTAATTTTATAAAAAGTGCAAAAGATATTTAAAGTGCAAAATATTAAAAGCAAATATTAAAAGCATTTAATGTCAATTGAAACCCCGAACCCCGAACCCGGAACCCCCAAAACCCCAGAACCCGGGAACCCGGAAACCCGAACCCCCAAAACCCCCGGACCCGGAACCCGGAACCCCAGAACCCTGAACCCCGAACCCAGAACCCCCGATACCCCGAAACCCGGAACCCCGAACCTCGAACCCCGAACCCCGAACCCGGGACCCCGAACGTCGGATCCGGGACCCCGAACACCAGACCCCCAGAACCCCGGAACCCGGAACCCGGAACTCGGAACCCCGAACCCGGAACCCGGAACCCGGAATGCGGAACCCGAAACCCGGGACCCCGAACCCGGGACCCGGGACACGGGACCCGGGACACGGGACCCTGACCCCGAACCCGGGACCCTGAACCCAGAACCCCGGAACCCCGGAACCCGGAACCCAGAACCCAGAACCCAGAACCCGGAACCCAGAACCCAGAACCCAGAACCCAGAACCCCGGAACCCAGAACCCAGAACCCCGGAACCCCGGACCCCGGACCCGGGACCCTGACCCCGAACCCGGGACCCTGAACCCCCGGAACCCCGGAACCCGGAACCCAGAACCCAGAACCCAGAACCCAGAACCCCGAACCCGGAACCTTGAACCCCGAAACCCCGGAACCTCGGAACCCCCGAACCCGGGACCCCCGAAACCCCGAAACCCCCGAACCCGGGACCCTGAACCCAGGAACCCGGAACCCGGAACCCGGAACACCGAACCCGGAACCCCGAAAACCGAACCCCGAACACGAACCCGAACCACGAAACCGGAACCCTGAACCTCGAATCCCTGCAACCCCGAAACTGGAACCCCCAAAACCCCAAAACAAGAACCCGGAACCATGAACCCCGAACCTGGAACCCGGAACCACGAACCCCCGGAACCTGGAACTCCGAACCCCGAAACCGGAAACCGGAACCCAGAACCCGGAACCCAGAACCCGGAACCCTGAACCCCCGAACTCTGAACCCGAACCCGAAACCCCGAACTTCGAACCCAGAACCCCAAACCTGGAACCCGGAACCCCGAACTCGAGACCCCGAACCCCGCACCCCGAACCCTGAACCCTGAACCCCGAACCCCGAACCCCGGAACCTCGAACCCCGGAACCCCGAAACCCGAACCACGAACCCTGAACCTGGAACCCGGAACCCCGAACCCCCACCCTAAACCCTAAACCCTAAACCCTAAACCCTAACCCTAACCCGGAACCCCCGATCCCGGAACCTTGAACCTGGAACCCTGAACCTCGATCCCGCAACCCCGAACCCGTAACCCCTAATCCCGGAACCGAACCCCGAACCCATAACCTCAAAACCCGAACCCTGAACTCGGAACCCCAAACCGTGTTCGGAGTTCACGTTCTGGGGGTTCCGGCGTTCGAGGTTCCGGGATCAGAGTTCGGGGTTCGGTGTTCGGAGTTTGGGTTTAGGGGGTTCCAGGGTTAGGAGTTCAGGGTTCGGATTCGGGTTCAAGGTTCAGGGTTCCGGGTTTTGGGGTTCAGGGATGGGGTTTGGGGTTTCGGGTTCCAGGTTCGGGGTTCGGTGTTCAGAGTTCGGGTTCTGGGGTTCCAGTGTTCCAGTGTTCGAGGTTTCGGGACCAAGGTTCGGGGTTTGGAGTTCGGGTTTCGGTGTTCGGGGTTCGTGGTTCGGTGTTCGGGTATCGGGGTTTGGTGTTCAGAGTTCGGGTTTAGGTGGTTCCGGGGTTCAGAGTTCAGGTTTAGGTTCCAGGGTTCAGGGTTCGGATTCCGGGTTCAGGGTTCGGATTCCGGGTTCAGGGTTCGGATTCCGGTTCGGGGTTTCAGGGTTCGAGGTTCTGGGTTCAGGGTTCGGGGATCAGGGTCAGGGTTCCGAGTTCAGGGTTCAGGGTTCAGGGTTCGGTGTTCAGAGTATGGGTTCGGAGGATTCGGGTTCGGGTTCAATTTTGGGGTTCAGGGTTTCGGGGTTTTGGGGTTCGGATTCGGGGATCGATGTTCCGGGTTTGGGGTTCGAGGTTCCGGGTTCGTGGTTCTGAGGGTTCGGGGATCAGGGTTTGGGGTTAGGTGATCGAGTACAGGGTTCGATTTTTGGGGTTCCGAGTTTGGGGTTCCGGATTCAGGGTTCGGTGTTCACTGTTCAGGTTCCGGGGGTTCCGGGGTTTTGGGTTTGGGGTTTGGGGTTCGGGTTCAGGGTTCTCGATTCATAGTCCGGGTTCAGGTTCGGGGTTTGGGGTTCGGAGTTTGGCGTTCAGTGTTCAGGGTTTTGGGGGTTATGGGGTTCAGGCTTCGAGGTTCAGGGTTTGGAGTGTTGGGGTCTCGGGGTTTGGAGTTCGGAGTTCAGTGTTTGGGGTTCTGAGGGTTTGAGTTTCGAGGTTCCGGGCTCCGGGATCACAGTTTGGAGTTCGGGGTTCGGCGTTCGGGTTTCGGAGTTTCAGGGTTCGGGTTCGGGTTCTGGGTCAGGGGTTCAGGTTCTGGGGGTTTCAGGGTTCGGGGTTCGGGTTCTGGGGGTTTCGTTGTTCGGGGATCGGGGTTCCGGTTTCAGAGATTGGGGTTTAGGGTTCCGGGTTTGGTTTTCGGGGATTGGTGTTCCGGGTTCGGTTTTCGGGGTTCGGGGTTCAGGGTTTAAGGTTCGGGGATTGCGGTTCCGGCTTTGAGGTTTGGGGTTCGTGGTTCGGTGTTCGGGTTCGAGGTCGGGATTCATGGTTCTGGGTTCCGAGTTCGTGGTTCCGGGTTAGGGTTTCAGGGTTCGGGTTTCAGGGTTCAGGGTTCAGGGTTTTGGGGTTCATGGTTGCGGGTTTCGGATTTGAGGTTTGAGGGTCGGGGAGGGTCGGGGTTCAGGGTTTGAGGTTCAGGGTTCCTTGTTCAGGCTTCGGATTTCGAAGTTAGGGTTCGGGGTTCGTTGTTTAGGGTTCAGGGTCGGGGTCGGGTTGGGGTTTAGTGATCGGGGTTTTTGGTTCGGGGTTCAGGCTCGGGGTTTGATGTTCTGGGTTTAGGGTTTATGGTTCCGGGTTTAAGGTTTCAGGGTTCAGGGTTCGAGATTCGGGTTCCAGGTTCATGATTTAAGGATCCAAAGTTCATGGTCGTGGTTCGGGGTTCGGGTTCAGGGTTCAGAGTTCCGAGTTCTGGGGTTAGGGTTCGAGGTTCTAGGTCAGGGGTCAGGGTCAGGGTTTGGTATTCGAGGTTCAAGGTTCGAAGCTCGGGGTTAAGGGTTCCAGGTCAGGGTCGGGGTCAGGGTCGGGGTTCGGGTTTCAGGTTTCAAGGTTCAGGTTTCGGAGTTCGGGGTTAAGGTTTCAGGGTTCATGGGTTCGGGTTTAGGGTTCAAGGTATAGAGTTCAGGGTACAAGGTACATGGTTCAGGGTTTCGGAGTTCGGAGTTCGGGGTTCGAAGATAGAGTTTCAGGGTTCAGGGTTTCAGGTTTCGGGTTTAGGGTTCAGGGTACAAATGTTCAAGATTCAGGGTTTCGGGTTTTAGGGTTTAGTGTTTCGGGTTTAGGGTTAAGAGTTTAGGGTTTCAAGTTAAGGTTTAGGGTTTAGGGTTTCGAGTTTAGGATTTCGAGTTTAGGGTTTTGGGTTTAGGATTTAGGGTTTAGGAGTTTCGGGTTTCAGTTTTTGAGTTTGGGGTTTCGGGATTTCGGGTTTCAGGTTTAGGGATTTTGTTTAGGGTTTAGGGTTTCAGATTAGGGGTTTATATGCGTATATTGAAAATTTTAAGCTTAGAGATTTTGGGACTCCCTTAAAAAATAGTATGTTTTAAAGATGGGTATTGTTATCCTTATATCCGAATCTTGTATGTATTTGTAATACTAATATTATTAATCCGTTTAGATTTATTTAAAGCATTGATAATGAATTTTATATATTCTAAATTTTTTGGATTTATAATTAAAATTCGAGTTCATAATTTCCTAGTGAGTTTAATGTTTTCTTCTCTAATTTCATCTATATTTTTGTGTTTTATAAGTGATATTGGAAATATTTGATTGACTGGAACCATCAATTTTGCAACAAGAAGTGACCTAAGTCATGTTCGAGTCAAGTGGGTGGAAGAAGGAAAATGATGAATGCACTCAAGTTGGTGAATAATAACATTACAGATAGGCTGTTAAGAAAAGATGAAAATTGAGAATTGGTGGACCTATCTGGCATTATCTGGCATTTACTCTCGGTCATTTACATGTAACAAGTAATAGCGGATTCCACCATGCAGGGCGGACTTGTTAATCCCCTTATTAGTGAAAGGAGTATATTAGATACCTGATTTCTTGGTATATAATACCTGACATTCCTTGCTCGATCTTTCAGTTTTAGTCATCCCCATCCTAAACTTGGTTGCTGTGCCGACTGGATTTTAATTTAGGTAAATCGCCTGCATGTAAGTGGAAAACAAAAGGTTACATTGGTGAGGATGCTAGAGGTGTGTGCTCTTTAATACACAAGTTTGTAATCCAATTGCAATGAAAGATGATTATTTGAATGTTAACTAACTACTTGTATTCCAACTGTAATATAATCAGGTAATATCCAACTGTAATATACACAAGTAGTATATTGTATTCATATTGTTTGACGACTACTGAACTCTGTTCTTTGTAGCATTATTATTGTATTCAATTGATTTGAAAAGTATTGTTTTGTTTAATAAAATCCATGGGATGCAGTGTTGTACTAATAATTACGTAGTAGTAGCTTAAAAGAAATGCTGCTTTTTAAGAATAAAACAATTATTTCCTCAAAAAAGGAATAAAACCATTATTTTTGGGATCATTAATACAATAAATAGGGGAATTGGTCCTTGTTCCATCATGCAGGACTTGTTCCACCATAATTGAATTTGTTCTATCTGTTCATAAAATAATGAAAGCTCAGTATATAAGATTCCACTTATTTTGCTGATACAGCCACTAGCACTGATTGGGAAAAAGAGAAAAGATGGATGGAAGATCAAGGGGCTCTCAAAATGATATACGAAGTAGTTTTTAGTCATTTTCAGAGTTAAACGCGGTGCATATGATTGTATATATAACATGAAATTAAAACAGTGAATATCTCCATTCTCCGCTGAAGGAGTAATCAATCTGCTTCAACAGTAATTCCGTTCATGATTTACTCATTCATTAAAACATCAAGAATAATTAAAGGATGCAAGCAACCAGATGACCCGGACCAAAATGGATAAGAATATGGAGTTTTGACTTGGGCAAACGTGGAGTGATAGGAGTAAATAACAAACTCCAGGCATGAGAGAAGGAAGTGGCTAGAGATTTGGAACCACAATAGCAGCTCTAAGTATAAAAGTGGCGGTGTATTGGGAGAAAGGATCCTGGCATCCATCAATTAATTCTTTATTTCCTTCCACTATTAAGATTCATGCTAGAAGTCTAGTATACATAATTCATATATACGAATCTCTTATTCTTGTACTTGGATACTCATATACTAAATATATATACATATTCTTCTTGCTAATTTATCTTCATTCTTGTACGTACGCATCCCAATTCATCTTTTCCATTTATTTGATTGTTTAAGTTAGCACAAAATTTGCTAAAACAACATATATGAACAGATTTCACCAAGGACCGGGTGATGATTTGAAAATAAACAGATGGGTACTCATAAATGAAAGTATATATCAGGATAATAAACTGCAGATGCATAGTAGTCAGAAAATCCATAGAAAACTGGTCATCGGTTTAACAATTACCAGGTTTGCAAAGGATCGGAAGAATTTCGAAGAATTGTGTTGAGGAGAGAAAGCTATGGAGCAACTCGATCTTTCAGTTTTAGTCATCGATCCCCATCCTTTACTTTGCAGCGCTGCATCAAGAAACAACAAAGAAGATAATTGTTATTCAAATTAGCTAGAACAGGGTATATATTCGATCAAGATGATTGGGGTTTACCCGCAGGAACAAGAACACTCTGTCGGCAGTCTGGGTTTGTTTCTGATCGAGACAAAGCAAGATATTATAAAACCTTATACCTGACATTATTGCTTGCTCATCAGTCATCGATCATCTCAAGCAGTTCTGAGCTTTCAGGTTTAGTCATCGATCACCATCCAGCCGTAAAAGAACTTTGCATCAAGGAAGAAGGTTATTGTAATTCAAGAAAGAAAAACGGGTATTCAAGATTGTCGAATTAGAACACATACCAAAATTGAATTGAATTTGCCGCAGGAACCAGACTCTGTCTTTCTGGGTTTTGTTTCTGCGACAAATCAAAAAAGGAGAATAGGGGATTTGAAGTTCGAATGGTAACGGGTACGACTTATGAGTAGATATCTATATAATATAATAAAGCAAACCTTTGAGGAATGCTTTAGAGAAAAATTTGACATGTGGCACTCTCTTCATGCAAAAATTCGCCAAGTGGCAGCTCCATATTAATACAATATCATTATGAAGCTCAAAGCAAACCTTTTGAGCTTCTTAACACACGTTTCATGCATCAATTATAAGCATTTAAAATGATAAAGAAAAATGCATTCACCTTCCAAAAAAACTCCACATATATATACTTCGTATTACAATTATGGTTTTGTCCAGTCGGATGGACAGAACCTTCTGTCCGACCGACGTCATTGGGGTCGGTTTCCGGTTGAAGTTTTTGAACATGTTCTTCATGAAGTTTAGATTGTATCCACAAAATTTCAACTTACATTTCAACTTAATCGGGAAGTCATTTAAATAAATTATTGAAAAAAAATCCGCTTTTATATTTAATCGAAAAATCAGTTAATTAAATTATTGAAACAAATTGTGCCAAACTATATACATAAAAGCGGATTTTTTCAATAATTTATTTAACTGACTTCCCGAGCTGAAATTTCGTGGACATAATCTACACTTCATGATGAACATGCTAACAAATTCATAAAAAATTCCTCCGATAATCTTCCCAAACGGCGGTCGATCGGTCGAAGGATCCTGTCCGGAAGGCTGGACAAGATCTTTTCCCCTCATAAGCAAACGTTGCCCCCTTATAATACATCAATTACTTATGTCATCATATTTCCTTTTAATGCATTTAGCCCACTTCTTATTGCACTCGCTTTAAATGTTATTTTGTCCACCTACTTATCTCCTATAGCACCTAAATAGACACATTAATTAGATTAAAAATTCACGAAAAGTTTTAGTTAAAATTTTCTTCAAATATTACATTTTCTCTAGGCATGTTTTTGATAAATCATCAATCGGTAAAACTATTTCAATCTCAATTTACTAAGCACACTGATTCACTTTATTAATTAATCAGTACAATTATTTTTTTATCAAGTATGTTATTCCCGTTATTGTAATTATATTGCTTTTTTTTTATTGTAATTATATTGCTTATTCTAGGGAATCAAGATTCATACAACAATTAAGAAGATGTTGATTTATAAGTTTGAAAGACTTTTGGATGAGTCCAAATTTTACATATGAAAGGGTTTGAAAATCATACTTAAAATACATATAAAACATAATGTTACCAATTGGACCAGATCATGTCACCTCCTAATAATGATGACGATGATAATGTTGATATTATTAATAATTTAATAATAATAATAATAAAAGTAATATGTCATATCCATTTGATCTGAAAAATTCATGTCTGATGTGGATATTTTTTTTATCTGATTTAATTTGATTTGTATCGTCTGATATGGTCTGAATAAAATAAAAACAAAAAATAAAATTTGGACATGCATAACAGCTCCTTGATCACAAGGTCTACCGCATTAACATGGATGTAAAGGTCGATTCATTCTTTTGTCCAAGTTTTTTTTAATATCTCTCTCCTTAGTTAAGATTCATTTGTCTTCTGCGCATCCTCGATGCAACTATATACTCAATTCTATTTTTCAACAATAATCTTAATGATTTCTACATTCGTTCTTAGCGACTCAATATAACTCTTTTTTTTGTCCCGGTTGGCAAACCACCTAAGTCGTCGGTGGGGCAAATGCCGGGGAACATTGAATTGCACAGTTTATGAGTTCACATGTAATTTGGTATCACTTCTATTTTTTAAAATTTCATTCATATTTTTCATAACAAACACTAGAACATATTTTTCCGTGCGGTGCACGGGTACACATACTAGTACGTTTATATTAGAGGGAGCGGGTTCGCCAACTGGAAAATTCGATTACAACGGTCAAATTTTTCTTCAGATCTCTGGTTTTTGTTTCTGAGAGGAAGGAATTGAAGAAGCAAGAACTGATGACGTCACGGTCAAAGGCTGGAGATGATGGCGCGGAAGAAGACTTGCCGGATTGCCAACCTGGCAAAATCGAATATACGGACGGAGTAGAACGCTCCTACTCTTTCTCCGTTTATAAAAAAAAATATTAAGGCTCTTTTTAATTTTATTCCAAAATTTTACTAATTTGGCAAAATTTTGTTATATAAATAAATCTTAGACAGTACGATAATAACATCTTTGTATTCGACTGAACCAAAAAAATTACTGGTTTTGGTCCCAAAAAAAATTATGCAAAAAAAAAACATAATAATGTTAGTCCAAAATTTTAGAATAATGTTAGTCCAAAATAATGATAGTATTTGGTAACATTCAAACCGGTTGTATTCGAGTAAGTTGATAAAGTTCTGGCTGAATCTGCCGAATCGTGAAAAGAATATGTAAACTTTATGTTGAGCGGGATACCGGAATTTTTGTTCAAATCATTTGTTTCCATTTATGATTGTTCCAGCCGTATAGTGTAGTAACAATATTTACTTTCCATTTGTAATTATTGTATTGAATTTATTTTCTTAGTCTAGACTCTAGAGCCTTCGACAGTTATGGGTGTTTATCATAATAGGAGAAACATTATTTTCTTTCCTTTTAGTCTACGGCTGTAAAGTGTATATATGAAAAACCTTGTTTTGTAATGGAAGACAGGAAATTCGGCTCATACGGCCTGTGATTTTACATGGTATCAGAGCCATCTCGGCTCCCGACGGAAATATTGATCTCGCTATGACGACTCCAGAGAACTTTTCTGGACTGGGTGAATTCCGGTGTTTGAACTTGAAGGCGGCACATGCTAACGCTGTTATGCATGAAACTCATGATGCGGACAGTGGAAGACCAAGCAAGAGTGACCTGCCTACCTTGACAAATGAGCAGTGGGCTTCTTTCATTACGTTTATAAATAGCACCAGGCATGGAGTTGACAAGATGTCAAGTACGAATTTTAACAGGCCATGGATGCTTGACACAGGGGCATCTTATCATATGACTGGAACTAAAGTCTTATTATCTGGATTGCGGACAATTGCAACTTCACCCGTCACTTTACCAAATGGGGAAGTGACCGAAGCTACACACTCCGGATGGGTGAAATTAGGACCGGGAATAATTTTGCATAATGTTTTATATGTGCCTAAACTCATGTGTAATTTAATCTCGGTGGGACGTTTGATTGATGAATTATCTTGCTTTGTTATATTTACTAATAAGTATTGTGTGATACAGGAACTCACTTTGAAGACGCTGATTGGAGCGGGTGAACGACGAGGCGGGGTCTATTATTTGAGTGGTATTGGGCGAATACAGAGTTCTCATGTAGTAAGTCTCGATGAAGGTGATTTATGGCATCAACGTATGGGGCACCCTTCCTCTAGAGTGGTTCGCTTGCTCCCGATTTCTTTCAAGAAATGTGCTACCAATAATTGTTTTAATAAAAATTGTGATGTTTGCATGAGAGCAAAACAAACACGTGAATGCTTCCCTGTCAGTGTTAATCGTGCTTTAAATAAATTCGAGTTGATACATTGTGATGTTTGGGGACCTTATCGGGAACCGAGTATTTGTGGATCGCGCTATTTCTTAACCATTGTGGATGATTATTCACGGGCGGTATGGGTGCATCTCATGATTGAAAAATCTGAAGTTGCATTAATTATGCAACGTTTTGTTTCTATGGTGCGGAATCAGTTCAATACTCCAATTAAAGTTGTGCGGGCAGATAATGGAACCGAATTTCATCCCTTACGTTCATATTTTCAAAAGGAAGGTGTTTTATTCCAAACGTCATGTGTCGGGACACCTCAGCAAAATGGACGAGTTGAAAGAAAACACAGACACATCTTAAATGTGGCCCGTGCTTTGCGATTTCAGGCCAACTTGCCCATATCTTTTTGGGGTGATTGTATTTTAACCGCATCTTATTTGATTAATCGGACACCATCCTTACTCAATGACGGTAAGACACCGTATGAGATGCTATATGATGTGACTCCCTCCTATGCTCATATACGTATATTTGGATGTTTGTGTTATGTTGCTATCAAGAGTACCGATAAATTTCAAGAGCGTGGTCGGAAGTGTGTATTTTTGGGCTATTCTTATACCCAACGGGGATGGAAAGTGATGGATTTAGAAACCAAAAAGCATTTTGTGTCCCGGGATGTTCAATTTGTGGAGACCATTTTTCCTTTTGCATTGCCAGGCTCAGAAGACGATAAATTTAATGTACCCCCTACGTCTTCACAACAGACAATTGCATTGGACCATTCACTTTTGGATGATGATGATGGGGATATGTATGGGAGTCCCATGCATGACGTGCAGGTTTTAGAGAATACCCATGGTACCTCACGTACTGACACCCACGATGCACCACCAGATGCTTCACTTGAAGTGGCTTCATCTGAAGACAACCACTTGGAATCCACACCACCAGTTGACTGCCAGCACGACAACTCCTCAGACACCGCATCGCCTACATCTCCGCAGCAGCCCACTCTTTCCCCACGCGGACGGGGTCACCGCAAACGCACTCCTTCTGTCCGTCTTCACGATTATGTCCAAACTTTTGCCACTCGCTTAGACCCCCCGGTTGTCACTCCTTCGTCAGTTTCTTCAGGTAGTTTTTATCCCCTTACTTGTTATGTTAATTATAACAATTTTTCTGTGCACCATCGAGCTTTCCTTGCAGCAATTTCTGTTGAAAAGGAGCCCTCCACGTACCGCGAAGCTGTCCGTGATCCTCGTTGGTGTGAAGCCATGCGTCTTGAAATTGAAGCACTTGAACGTAATGGTACGTGGTCTTTAGTTGAACGCCCTGCTCATAAAAAGCCTATCCATTGTAAGTGGGTTTACAAAATAAAATATAATAGTTCGGGATCCGTTGAACGCTTTAAGGCTCGCTTGGTCATTTGTGGTAATAGGCAAATTGAGGGAATTGATTATAATGAAACATTTGCTCCTGTGGCTAAGATGACTACTGTTCGTACCCTCCTTGCCGTTGCCGCTTCTAAACACTGGGAACTCCATCAAATGGACGTTGATAATGCATTCCTTCATGGTTCTCTTGACGAGGAAGTGTATATGTATCCACCGCCGGGGTTCACTTGCCCGAAGCCTCACTTAGTATGCCGTCTCCGTCGTTCTCTTTATGGTTTACGCCAAGCCCCACGATGTTGGTTTGCTAAACTTAGTGGTTCTCTACTATCTTATGGTTTTCAACGATCATATGCAGATTATTCACTATTTACCATGCACCGGGACAATGATTATTTATGTGTGCTTGTCTACGTTGATGATTTACTTATTGCTGGTTCTAATTCTCATGCTATTGGCCAGTTAAAGGCTTACTTGGCAAAATGTTTTCCTATTAAAGATCTTGGACGACTTAAATATTTTTTGGGTATTGAAGTAGCTCGTAACCCCACAGGAATTTTCTTGTGTCAACGGAAGTATACCCTTGATATTCTTGATGAGCTTGGACTTTCTGGGGCTAAACCTTCTCCTTTTCCTATGGAGCAAAATCAAAAACTCGCTTTGTCCGAAAGTTCTTTTCTCTCTACGCCCGATTCCTACCGGCGCTTAATTGGGAAACTTATCTATTTGACCTTGACCCGTCCTGAATTGAGTTACTCCGTGCATGTTCTAGCTCAGTTCATGCAACATCCACGCCAAGATCATTGGGATGCAGCTATTCGTGTACTTCGGTATCTCAAAGGTAGTCCGGGCCAGGGTATTCTTCTCCGGGCTGATTCGGATCTTTCTTTGCAAGGCTTTTGTGATTCAGACTGGGCTGCTTGTCCACTTACTAGGCGTTCTTTAACTGGCTATCTAGTTATGCTTGGCAACTCACCCATCTCTTGGAAGACAAAGAAGCAACCGACTGTCTCCCGTTCTTCAGCTGAAGCTGAATATCGCTCTATGGCAACCTTAGGTTGTGAACTTCTTTGGCTACGTAGTTTACTTTCTTCTCTTGGGTGTTCATTTTCGTCCCCTATGACTGTTCACTGTGACAATAAAGCGGCACTTCATATTGCTTCAAATCCAGTTTTTCATGAGCGCACCAAGCATATAGAGATTGATTGTCATTTCATTCGGGATCTTATTCAAAATGGCACATTGCACACTTGCCATGTCTCTTCTTCTCAACAACTGGCTGACATTTTCACCAAACCGCTAGGGGCTCAACAGTTCCGGTTTCTAATGCACAAGTTGGGCGTTTTAGATCCCTCCGCTCCAACTTGAGGGGGGGTGTTGAGCGGGATACCGGAATTTTTGTTCAAATCATTTGTTTCCATTTATGATTGTTCCAGCCGTATAGTGTAGTAACAATATTTACTTTCCATTTGTAATTATTGTATTGAATTTATTTTCTTAGTCTAGACTCTAGAGCCTTCGACAGTTATGGGTGTTTATCATAATAGGAGAAACATTATTTTCTTTCCTTTTAGTCTACGGCTGTAAAGTGTATATATGAAAAACCTTGTTTTGTAATGGAAGACAGGAAATTCGGCTCATACGGCCTGTGATTTTACACTTTAATTTATAGTTCCAATTATAAAATCTGCAATGTAACTATTGTTTTGGGACGGGTGGGGAGTATATATTATATACTCCGTATAGAGGACGACATGTTAGCATGACCATGTGAGGACATGAGATCATTTTGTGGTACTACAAAAGTGATAATTTTCTTTCAAGTAAAACAAAAGCGATAATTTCAAAGTTGTATTAAAAAAAAGTACGGCACACGCTTAGTGATTCCTTAATAATATCTGACACGGTATTTTCATTTTCTTTAAAAAAAAATTTTGAAATAAATGCACCGGTTATTGTATAAAATCTGAAGCGTATATAAAACAATTATTTTAAATACTAACTGAGACGCGTGGTGGTTATTACGTTGATAAATATCATGAATTCTTAATTTTTTTGTATTACATATCTATTTCTAGCTCGCAGCTTTGGAAGTAGGCTGGAACCAACCCTAAAGATATACAACGGCGCAACAGCTCAAGCGAGGCGGAGGCGAAAGACTCTGGAAGACGGATGTGACGGGCTTGGACAGACGTGACCGCCGACAGCAACACGTGCACAACAATAACTTTGTCGCTCCTCATGCGCGTCGGTCATTGGCAGTGACAAGTAACGGTGAGTCGGCAACGACGTCAAGCTGAAGGCAACGCCAATGCACATCTCCTTTAATTTACCTTGAATAGCAGTGCTTTGCTCAATTTGATAAGTATTCCCAACTTTTTATTAATTTAATTAGTCATTTTCTAGTAGTAATAATAAGATATGATTATATTTTTAATTATAGTTCACATTTTTAACTGATTTTATAATTATTATTATTATTATTATTATTATTATTATTATTATTCTGTAGTGTTCGTTTAGTAAATTAAAGATGAATTTTTATGAATATGGTGAATAAATATTAAAATTTGTTGATTTTCCTAAATGTTATTTCAACTAAATTATCTTTGGTGTAAATTTATTAGAAAATATGTGGTGACCGGCCACAGTGACCACTATAGGTAATATTGTTTGGCAATTGTTTTTCGGCTTATCAGCCAACTTTTTCACCAAACAAGTAATTTTTACTTTCGCGTGCTGAATTGTGTAATCAGCAGAAAAAGTAAGGCTCTTTTTGGCTGTATTGGCTGAAGCTACTATACGTCATATCTTTAGCTATTTTTACATATAAGTTTTTCTTTATTTTATTAATAAAAAATATTTTAAAAATAATTTTTTCTTGAAACAGCCAATGCAACCACTTCAGCCAGAATTTCATAACTTTCGGCAGAATCAACCAAATCAGCCGATTTTCGTGCTACCAAACGGGTTTTGAATATTGGTATGTCTATTATCTTTTTTTCTTGATTAATAAAATGTGATCTCAAATACTGTATATTTTATTTTATTTTATAACTTTTATTATGAATTAAATTAGTAGTGTTGTTTAGTACAAGTTTAATTAGGGACTATGAATTTTGTTGATTTATTTGAAGCTCGGCTACCATTATTAACAATGTCTTTTCTTTAACATCACAGCCATTTCCACATATTGGTATGTGTACTATCTTATTCTATTCATATTAATAGTATATTCATCATTTGTGCTAATTAAATTAATATACATGGCAACTTAATAACATGCTTATGCAACTGCCTACTTTTGATGAAACCAAAAAAGCAGTTCTGAGACTTGAATAAAAATGGGGCTCCTAGTCGTCATGGTTATAATGGAGTGTTCTCTAGAAAGCGTTGGAATATTGTGGCTTGGGACGTGGTTAGAGTTGTTCGAGATTTCTTCTAGGAAATTAATCATATCCCTAAAGCTACATGGTCATTTCTTTGATTGTGCTCATTCCTAAAAAGGAAAGGCCTTCCACCTTTGTTGATTTCAAGTCAATCAGTTTATCTAATTTTATAAGTAGGGTTTGTATAGTACTAAGATTGTGGCAGGTAGAATAAGTCTTATTTTACTTATAATTATTTATGTTGAACATACTGGTTTCATGTAAGGGAGAGATATTTCTAAACATGTTCTTATGTCACAAGAAATGTTTGGTTCTATTGACAAGAAAACAAGGGTACAAATTTGGTGGTGAAACTTGATATGGTCAAAGCCTTTGATGGACTTTCTTGGTCTTTTCTTCAATTCTTTTGAAATTTGCTTTTTCCAACTATTTCATATCACTGTAATGGGTCATTTAAAAGTCACCTATTTTTCAGTTCTTAGCAATGCTTGAAGTAACTACAATACACATTTAAGAAGAGGAATAAGAATTATTAGTTTATAAATTTCCTGAAAAAAGTTAAAATAAGGCATGGAGGCCAATGCTTCATAATTTTTATAATGAAGACTCCTGATTTAGGTGAAATGAGGAGTGTTCCTATAGAAACCTAGAGTAGTTAAAAAGGGCATTAATAAAAATGTGTTAACTGAATGGACAGTTAAAAACACGTTAATAAGGGGTAGATTAACTGAATGGACAATTATGGTGCAACCCTCGCCCAAGATAATTAGAGCATCCTCATTGTTTAGATTAATTATTTAGAGATTAATTTGATGATGTGGATGATTATTTTGAGATCATGATTGAGATGGTGAAATTATTTGCAAAGATTATTTATAAAAAAGATCCAGTATCAAACATTGAAACCAGATTATTTTAAAAGTCAATCCATCAAATATGGAACTTTTGGTGAGCCGTGATACTTTTCCTTTTCTAATAACCGTTTAACTGGGAATTCTTTCAATGGTAATTAGCACCCATAGTGAACTACTACTAGCTGTTCCCGTATATGTTGCTATATGTGAATTAAAAACTCAGTTCCTTCTTAAAAAAACAAAAAAAAAGACAAAAAAAAACTCAGTTGCTTCAAAAGTGGCACGCAGCCTCTGGTCATATTGCCTTTTAATTTAATGATTGATTACGTGAAATGCAATTTCATACATTAAAAATCATGCAATTTCATACATTAAAAAAGTACGTGAAATACTCTAAACACATGCGTTTAAAATATATCTCTATGTTATAAATACTCCGTACAGATTAAAAATATACTCCGTATATATTAATACTACGTATTTTTTGCAGGTTTCGACAATGATCCTTCTGTATATATTAATATATGTGATTAATAAAACTGATTGGTCATGATTATTAAAAAAACTGAATGGTCATGATTTTTAATAACAATTCTCATTGCATTATTTTTTTCGAGTACAACTCAGGATGGATTTGAACAAAAGAAAAAAATTACAGAAGAGATCAAATAATGTTTGTAATCAGAAAAAATAGAAAAATGGTGAAGTATACGGTACATTAATATATACACATTAACATGTATGTTTGTAGGAGAGAGGCTCTTTTAATGCATTTTATACAAAAATCACAATAATCTAAGATCATGATTGAGAAGGAGTTAGGAATATTTGATATCATTTATGATTTTAGACGTGGCAATGATGTGGCACAAAAAAGCTGTTCATTTGAATATCACCAATGGAGTTGCTCTTAGGCTAACTGAATGGACAATTATATGAAAGTATAAAATGATATGAATTGTATCTATAATCAGTATAAAGATTTGATTTTACTAACACATTTTAGGATAACTAGCATGTGTGCTTATAAATATACATGTTTAGCTTCAAGTATAGATGTATTCATTTGTCTATGATTTCAAAACTAAATTAGTTGCAATTCTTTATACCGATTTGGATACATTTATCTTTCTTAAGTTATGTGCTCTAAATATTTAACTTTCCTAACTTTTAGAGCCCGCTTGATAGCACGAAAATCGGCTGATTTGACTTATTCTGCTGAAATTTATGAAGTTTTGGCTGAAGTGGCTGCATTGGCTGATTCTGCTGATAAAATATATGTTATTAGTTATTAATAAAATAAAGAAAAAATTGTATGTAAAAATAGCTAAAATGATCATCTACAGTAACTTCAGCCAATACAACCAGATAAGTAACTTCAACCTTACTTTTTCTGCTTATTACACAATTCTGCGCGAAAGCAAAAATTACATGTTTGGTGAAAAAGTTGGCTGATAAGCCTAATAAGCCGAAAAAACAGTGTTACCAGACGACCTCTTACTTTCCCTTCATTTTCTATTCATTTTCTATGCATTTTAATTTTTGTACATCTCTCGCCATTCTCAAACTAAAAGATCGGATGTTTTCTTTTGGACTTTTTTCAGTCCCAGACCAGACCAGACCAGATTTAAACAGACCAGACCAGACCAGACCAGACTTAAACAGACCAGATCAGACTTAAACAGACCGGACTTAGACAGACCAGACCAGACCTCCGTAGTTATAAAATACACAGAGACCAGACGTTTACCAGACCAGACCAGACCAGACCAGACTTAAACAGACCAGACCAGACTTAAACAGACCAGACCAGACTTAGACAGACCAGACTTCCGTAGTTATAAAATACACAGAGACCAGACGTTTACCAGACCAGACCAGATCAGACCAGACTTAAACAGACCAGACCAGACCAGACCAGCAAATTTCACTCCAAAAGAAAACATCCTTACTTTTAATTCACCTGATACCGTACCTGTTTTTGGCATGATGTTCTGAATGCTCAATGTCCTGAATTTTAAATTTTATGCGCTCAAGTGAAAGAATTAAAGTGAGTTGTAATAATCCCATCATATTGGATTGCTTTCTCTTAAAAAAATCATATTGGATTGCTCTTATAAATCTGATGCCAGCGCCCATTTCCAGCTGGCCTGAGACACTGAAATATTTCTTGGAAGGAGGTCAGAAAAAATGGAGCTTGATCCATCTCAAGCAGATTCATTCTCTGCTGATCACATTTGGTCTCTGCCACCACAATTCCTTTCTCAGGCAACTACTCGACCAATGCGTATCGCTCCCTTCATTCCCCTCTTCCTACGCTCTTTCCATCTTCACTCTAATCAAAGAACCCAATGCCCATTCCTGGAACGCCATGATCAAAGGCTATTCCACCACCTCAAACCCTCACAACTCCATTCTTCTCTTCGCGAAGATGCGGGAAAGTCTCGTCTTTCCTAACAAACACACCTTCCCTCTGCTTCTCAAGGCATTTTCTAAGGCCAGAACAGAAAACCCACTCCAGCTTTTTGCCCAAACTGTGAAATTTGGATTTGATACTGACCATTTTGTGCAGAACTCTTTGGTTTCTTCTCTAGCCGTTTGTGGGTACATTGACTATTCCTGCAAGGTGTTTGTTGAAATGCCTCAAAGGGATGTGATTTCTTATACGGCCTTGATTGATGGGTACACGAGGAATGGTAGGCCAGCCGAAGCTATGGAGCTCTTTCTACAGATGAGAAGAGCGGGTGTGAAGGTGGATGAGGGCACTATAGTTAGTGCTCTTTGTGCAGTCGGATTGTCAAGATATTCTTTGTTCGGGAAATGGCTTCACGGGTTCTATATAATTCCGGGTAGAGTCCATCAAGATATCTTCATCGGGAGTTCTCTAGTGGATATGTATTCCAAATGCGGATTGTGCAGTGATGCAAGTTTAGTCTTTTCAGAGATGCCGAACAAGAACATAGTTTCCTGGACAACGATGATATCTGGATTTATTAACTGTGAGCAATTCAAGAATGCACTGACCGCTTTTGAATCCATGCTGGCAAGTGGATTAGAGCCTAACCAAGCCACATTAACAAGTGTTCTAGCCGCTTGTACTAAACTAGGTGCTCTTGATCATGGCAGGTGGGTCCAGAAGTATATCGAGTCAAATGGTTTAGGTTTAAATCCGGCTCTTGCCACTGCTTTGGTTGATCTGTACGCAAAATGTGGATGCATCCATGAAGCACTCTTACTTTTCAAGAAGATTTCATTTAATAAAGATGTTTATGTATGGACAGCCATCCTTAACGGTTTGGCAATGCATGGTGAAGTTAGAAAATGCTTAGATCTCTTCGGGGAAATGTTAACCAATGGGGTAAAGCCAAATGGGGTGACATTCATAGGAGTTCTCAGTGCCTGCTCCCATGGAGGACTTGTTGATGAGGGGAAAAAACTGTTTGGAGCGATGGAGAGTGTCTATGGAATAAAACCAGCCGTGGACCATTATGGTTGCATGGTTGATCTATTGGGTCGGGCTGGACAGCTCGATGAAGCGGTCAAGTTGATTGAAGGGATGCCGGTGGAGCCCACCTCGAGTGTGTGGGGTGCTCTGTTTGGTGCATGCTTGATTCACAAGCAGTATGAGTTAGGGGAATGGGTAGGGAATATGCTAATTAGCTTACAGCCTCATCATAGTGGCAGATACACACTTTTGGCAAATTTGCATTCAATGTCTGGGAACTGGAAAGCAATGGGTCAAGTACGAAGAATGATGAGAAAGAATGGGGTTGAGAAGAGCAGGGGATGTAGTTGGTTTGAACTGGAAGGCACTGTCCATGAGTTCATTGCTTTTGACCAATCGCATGTTGACTCTCAAATTGTGTATATGGTCTTGGATAGCCTTTTCAGCCATTTAGAACCCACAAATTTTCTTCATTCACTTACCTTATGAATCTCACAAAATCTTTGCAATTGGCATTAATTATTTTGTTTAGTAATGTTTTAAAAACGCTAAGAGCTGGCAGAAAACTAAGGCCTATTTGCTAGGCAAAGCACAGGCGGTGGTCAAGAGAAGCCTTTGAATTTCTTGGTCCAAAATCCAAATGCCAAACAATGACACTGAATGTTTTACCAAAAACCTTAATTGACCCGAACTTCCAAATATATCATGATTGGCTTTGGGCATGTGAGTGCAGGCGCCTAAAAACAAATGTAATTATATATGAAGTTGAAGGAGTACAAAGACTTGGTTGCAACGGCAAAAATCACAATAAATTTGTAACTATGATATGTTTAGGATCAAGTTTTTGGATTCTTAATGTGGCTCTTTGTTGTTGTAATTAGTCTTATCATCACTTTCAACTTTGTTTATGTACATGATTGCATTCATGTTTGAGTTGTATTACCAGGTCAAAATGTAGTTCTAAAATGGAACCAAAATAGTACCACCGGCTTACAATCATTATTAATTTTACTTTAACTACAAAATCGGATAGGAACTATGGGTGGACTCGGGCCGGTTCAGGCCCGGTTCGGGCCTGGGCCCGGCCGGGCCTCGGGCCAGAAAACTAGGGCCCGGGCCCGAACCGCCAGTGGGCGGTTCCGGTTCCGGGCCAAACCGGACCGGGCTGGGCCGGGCCAACCGGTCTATTTTTTTTTTTTTTTTGTTCTCCTTTTTAACCCCCTACCCCTCCCCCTCAACCAGTCAACCCCAAACCACCCCAAACCACCTCAAATGGCCCAAAATACCTAATCCAACCCAAAACTTAAAAAAATTTCAAAAAAAAATAATAAAATCCGGCCCGGACCGGGCCCGAACCGGCTGGGCCGGTTCACCAAAATCAGGGCCCGAGCCCGGACCGCCATCCCACCGGGCCGGGTGGCCCGAACCGGTGCACCAACGGTTGACCGGGCCGGTCCGGGCCCGCACAGTAGCGGGCCGGTCCGGTTCCGGGCCGGTTGGCCCGGCCCGAGTCCACCCCTAATAGGAACAAACCTGAACCGGTTGGGTATACCTTACAGAACCATATATGCATCATCAATTCCAGTCACCCCTTAGGATTTAAGTCGAATGGGAACTCACTTTAGTTAGTTTAGTGGGCAGATACGAGTATGGAACGTTTTATGAGTTTACGTTGAATGTCATTTTCAGGTATTTGGGCAATTTCTAGAACAACTAGTTTTATCACTTCAATGTTTCATAGTTTCACAGAAAAGTATTAAGGCATTACAAACCCAAAAGATTTCTTCGCTTCGATGTGTCATAATTTCACAAAATTTGAAGTATCAAGTCAATACAAACTTCCAAGGTATGTTTGAGGGTATTCAACAAAGCTATTCTTCAGTAGTGCATTAACGCAAAGCTCTAAGCAAAAACAAAAATTCCCTTGAGGAGAGATGCAGTATGGATCAAAAAAGATTTGTTACAGGGAAACTTCTATGCCAACTCGTTAGCTGGTAAAGCTTTCACATCTCTTGATTGTTTTATATCCCTGTGTGTAATTGTGGAAAGTGAGGTGAAGAAGTGGCTACCAAGAAGCAGTTATATAAGAATAAATAGCAGATCGCCAACAACACATTTTCCCAGCTTCAATGTTGCAAGAGTGTTTGTCAGGAAGTTGAAAACTCAAACTTTTACGTTGCCATAAATCTTGTTTAACGAAACTGGAAAATTTCAGGCTCGATGTGAAATTTTAGTCGGATTTATCTTCACAGGGCTCCAATAACCATTTTGCTCTCCAAATGATTGAAGGAGATAAAAGGCGTTCTGTTTTCCATCCTGATGACTGAAGCTGCCATAGTAAAACACAAGACAACAAGACGTGTGGAGTGTAAGTTAAAAGCGCAAGTGTGTAGTTATTTTAAGGTTTATAACTTATTTTAAGCTCCAAATAAACTACCCCAGCCCTGTTTTCTAATAGATAAAGTAAGAGCCTGGAATAAGTGTTTATTATTCGGGTCCTATATCGATACATTTCATTTTTCAGGTCCCGGATTGATAGTTCGTGTATCTTTCAGGTCCTGAATTGATAAAATTCCAAAAAAAGGGAATTTTATCAATCCAGGACCTGAAAGATACACGAGTTATCAATCCGGGACCTAAAAGATGAAATGTATTGGTATAGGACCCGAATGATGAAAAACCATCAATCTAGGACCTAACATTTCATAGGTTTTGATTTATTTATTTTCTTATTAATTCCATTGCTAACATTTGATGATTTTTTCTTCACAACAGTTTATTAGTTTAATAAAACTAAATAATATTTAATTTTTTGAAAATAAAAAAAATCAATAAATCTATGATAATTTAGATCCTATATTGATAGTTTTCAATCATGCAGGTCCTAGATTGATAGTTTTTCATCATTCGGGTCCTATATCGATACATTTCATTTTTCAGGTCCCGGATTGATAGTTCGTGTATCTTTCAGGTCCTGAATTGATAAAATTCCTTAAAAAAGCTATCCAATATCGTAATTCGAAAACAGTGTCCAAGCTTTTTATTTATTTCCTCTAATAACACGATTCTTTAACAGAAAGAGCACCCTTTGTCCACTTATATCTTCTAATCCCTATAAGGAATGTCATTTTATACATTTTTACCAAACACTCCTAAGACCAATTAGAAATTTCAACTTTCAGCTCCTAGCAACATACTTTGCAGCTCCCAGATAGCTCTTCAGTTATGCATGCCAAACAGACATAAATGTGTACTGTTATTTCAAAAGTTTGGAAGGGGAATGTATAAAACATAGCCCTACAGTACACAGAAATTCCAACTTGTCAACTTCAAGAAAACAAGTATAGAGCATCCAAGGTAGAAGAAAACCTTTAGGATGAAGGTCTCATAGTGCTTTTCGATCCACAATTCACTCTCCACATGCACAGATGGCTTACCCCCAGCAGCAAGTTTTGACATGACAAGAGCATGTATGAATGAGCGCAAGATATCTGCCGGTGTTGAATCTCTATGCACAACAACGCTGATGAATCCATTTTTCTCCAGCAGTAAATACTTGGCTAGATAAACCACCCGAAAGAGATGAAATATAAGAGTAAAACAGTAGGGGTGTTGAATAGTGTATAAAAAGTTAAAATGTAGAACAGACATGAAGAAGTAGAAAAAGAAGGATAAATAAGATTTAAAAGCAACTTAAGGATTGATAAGATGTTTATAATTTTTTATATGATAGTAGTTGAAAAAATGGAAAGTGGAGAAAGTATTGATAAGCTTCCCTGAGAGGAATATGGAGCAACTAAAACATAGAGTATATTTACTATATGAAGTTAAGTGCAGAATAGAAAACCTTTTTTGTAATGAGATCCAGCAGATTTCAAGAGGTCCTCCCTGTACATCATGGGGAAAAAAACTCATTGAGAACCTGCGGTTTTGATTGTTCTTATGTGGATTGTGGAATAAACTTACATGGGGGAAGCTATGCAATCTGCACTGAAAATTATGAAAATGATATGCACCGGCAATTCAGGAACAGCAAACTAAACTTACATTTCTTTACGTTTAAGTGAAGTAATTCTTACACCTAAGAAAACTTTCTTGTGTAACGGATTAATACTTCTAGGGCTCCATGATGTCATCCATAACGGCAGAATATTCTCCATGGAGGAGACCTGGTTTGGAGAGCGAACTGGCAATAAAACATAAGCAACTCACTCAGTTTGGATTTGAAAAACTACATTGGCATGGAATGGTTCGCAGATAAGACTCTTCTCCTTGTATTTGACTTTGCAGATATTCTCATTCTCCAGGATCCATTTATGATTTAAAATGCGATGGTGGCTCATAGGGGGGTTATTAATAATCCATTAGGTTGACTTAACATCCATCATAGAAAGATAACCTAATAGGATAAGTAATAGTGTAATACAATGTCTTGTATGTTTGAATTTTATATTTTCTGATGTGAGATGACTTAACACTTCAAGTACAAAAAAAATTAATTAAATGTCTTTAGTTGAAAGATGAAGAAGGTTGTGGAAAAATTAATTAATCACCTTGGCACGTCTCAAAAAAGTGCAACAGAAGAATGGAGGTTCTTTCACAGTTCATAGTGGTCAGTGAAAGACAACAAACAGCCTTATAATTTGCTACAAACAACAAAATTAAGGACAGCTTAGAAGCAGAAGATTGAGCAATACAAGGGCTAGGACCTAGGAGGGAAGGTATAGAGGAAAGCGATGAATAAAACTGACCATACATATGGAAAACAGTAAGAGACAAGAACAAGGTCCATATGGCAATTGAGTGTCCCGTAGTGATGCGAGCAAGTAACATTCCTAATGCCATCCCAACCATTGTAGCAACAGTCTCTTGGCTGCCTTCCTATATGTTTAATCAAGGAAGGAGAAAGCTGTAATGATGCATGTTGCAATTATCCAGAAGGAAAGCTCTGTGATTTTAGTGGAAGTCTATGTACCTTTGCGGATATGTCAGCTGCATTGTCTTGAAGGGCAAAATGTTGTGTCAAAGCTGCTCTTGTGGCCCCACTAGCAACACCAGCTAAATAAGAACAGCGTGTGAAAGAGACAGATATAGTCATGTTCCATGATGTGTGCAAGTTGATTTTATCATTTTTGCAGTGCGGCTTGACTATAACAACTTCCTTGATATATTCCATAGAGTGAAAAGAGAAATGATAATGACATTCTATTTGGGATTTCATCTCATTATTCCTTTTTTATAGGGTAAACTAATTTTAAAAAAATTAAGGACTCCATAAATTTTATTTCCACGACCCAAATGTAATTCACATTAAGGTAATGATGATGGTGTGAAATATATAGATATGGATGGTTTTCACATCCAACACTATTTTTCTTAACATTACTTGTACGAAATTCAGGAAATCATATACTCCGTACTGCTCAGAAATTATCCCAAAGGGCTAGCAAACATAACTCTGGAGACATGGAAATGAGAAATCAGGTATATCACCTACCAAGTCCATGGACAGATTGGAAGGAGATTGTATAAGAACTTACTGAATGATCTTGATAAGCTTCCCAAACAAAGAATGAACAAAAAAGCAGATGGAATTAATGGAGAGAGGAGGTCCATCAACATTCCTATGAGAATTAAGACAGACACGGTTGAGGGTTAGAGAGATGACATAGTCTTATTGATGTATTTTCCTGTCCCAATATTAGAAAGAATGTTAAAGAACCAACCGAGGTCATTCATAAGATCAGCAACCAGCCGCCACATTTTGGCATTGCTGTCCAAATTCGAACCCTAAAAACACAGAGATGCTGTAAACTTTTGTTAAGTTGGTCTTAACTTGAGGTTTACCTAATAGCTAATGCTAACTCACCACACTCAAACTCAATAGACAACCAAGATTAATGTGACAAACAGGTAGCCTTGACCATAAATCAAGTTAAATTGCATCTAAGTCCAAAAGGATTTTTAAAGAGGAGAGATTAATCTAAAAGTTACACACTAGACTACACCATATACACACAAACCTGATAAAACGTGAATAAAATGCCACCAACCATTCCTGTTAGATCCCTCAAAAACCACTGTACGAAATTCAACATTTAAAAAAAACTGATGTCAGTACAAAAAAAATGGACAGATTTCAATAAATACCGAAACACATAAACCCTACCTGAAATGTAGCACCAATGACAGTAGCGGACTTTTCTCCTACACCAATGGCACTTAGAAGAGCCTAAGCTTTGCATAAATCAGCCTCTGATATTACAATAATGGGTAAAAAGAATCATGCATTTCTGTACTCAAATCTTACCTGTGTCGACAGCATCATACGAACATATGTTGAAAGCCCCTGTATTAAAAGCTTGAGGTTACTACTAGTGGAAAATTTTAATTCTATACATAGTATATAGTAGAGAAAACAAAAAATGGGTATTTAGAATTTGAACCTGTAAGGAGTCCCAGACTTGAAAAGGGGCATAATCTGGAGTGACACTGGTTGGAAATCCCTATTTATGCAAAAAGTGAAAAACAAATTCACTGAACACTAGAACAATAAAGGATAGCTTAATCACCTTAATCATCACCATCATTACCCCAGTGCCGCAAAGGCTCCCACCTATGGTGGGGTAGGGGGATCGGATGTACGCAGTCTTACCCCTGTAGGCAGTCTTAATCACCTTAATGTGATATATGAAAACATTTTGGTTCAATTAACACAACTCAAGTTTCCTATTTCCATCACTAGAAAGAAATGGCCTGATAAAGAGCACATCTCTTGAAAAGAACCATACATTCACCATTATACAATTGACACTTCAGAATTGGGTTAAGTCACTAAACAGAGTTACAATACACTTCGATCAACGCACATTAAAAACTAAATCTAATAGATTGGCTAGTTCAACCTGAGATCTTATAAACCTGTAGGTTTCACTCTATTATTCGATGTGGAACTACTCTTATCAACCATGTTAGCGACAAAAGATTCTGTATTTTTATTGTGGGTACTTCAGTATAAATTGTGCATTTATAATTTTACAATGTCGCTCATTCCCATCATAAAATCTACTTGAATATGAAAAAAAAAATCACTCTCTCAAAAAATGTAATCTTTTAAATCTACTGAGTCAACCATTGATGAATCTGAATCCTCTGTTTCAGTTCCGTTTAGTCAGTTTAACATAAAGGTAGAAAGAATGATAAGTACGAAAAATTAAAATACAAGTGGGTTCTGTGTGTTCTCCTTTTGGATCTTTAGGTGTCACAGTTCAAAAAGTTTTAAAGATGCAACCTTTTTTACTATATTTGAAACGCATCCCTTTATATTTCATGTATTTGCTGAAAGAAAGGATTTAGCAATCTTTAATTGTAGTTGAAGACTGCATATTGTTCTACAGAGCTAAATTTTTCACCTGAAGACTTAAAGAATTATCAAAACAGTATGTAAATTTGAGAGAGAGAAATCTTACCTCAGGAATGAAAGCTTGAAGAATTTTCCCAGAGATATGAGCAAATGGGTTGCCTGACTTTTGGATGGAAAGAGAAGAAGAGGAGGGGGAGGCAGAGATGGTGGCAGTCTTGGTGAGCTTGGTTGATGATGTACCATTCCACTCTTCGACAATGATCGAAGATGTCGTCTTCTTCGATGGTGGTGGGAGGCTTCTTTCATCTTCTTTTGACGTTTTCATGGCTGATTCAACCTTTGTTGAATACGAAGTACTTGAATCTGGATCCTCTGCGTACTTCCGTTCACTCAGTTTAACTGAAGGGGTAAAAGATGGAGGGGTAAAAAAAACGTGGAAAAAGCAAGGGCGTGTTTGCCTCTTGAAATTTTACTAAAGTTTAAAAAGAAGAAGGAAAATAAAATGGCGCTAGAAGGAGGGCTTGAACCTCCGACCTTGTGGTTAACAGCCACACGCTCTAACCAACTGAGCTATTCCAGCTTGATGACAACACTATTGAGAAAAATGTTTCTAATCCTTTGATACTTTGAATTGTGTGCAATTCGCATTCCTATTTGTTTAATTTTTTCTAATCCGAATTGAAATATGAAATAAATACTTTGTACTAACTTTTGATTTCTATTGGTATTGATTTAACAATAGAAATAGTTAACGAATTATATATGAATACTGAATCAATTTGATCATAAGTTAAATATTGATCAAATATCACTTTAAAACAACTTTTACTATATATTTACTTTTTTTTATGTATAAATGCATGTTTTGACTTAATATGTGATTTTAAAATTTAATTTCTAACATTACATTTTTCTCTAAAATCTAATGGATCAGTGTGATTTTAGATTGTGCACAATATACTAAAGTGAATCAATTATATGATTAATATACATAAATCTATTTTCAAAGTTTTTGAAATAAACACTAACATACACATATTAGAAATTATAACTATAATGTGGGAAATGAGATGATAATTATATTAAAGTAAAATTACTCTAATTTTATGTCAGATATTTAACATTGTTTTTTAACGAGAAGATATTTAAAATCGTTGATCATATAAAAAATATTAGATGTATGATTTATACAATACACACTTATATTGGGTAGTTAATGCATACACATAGTGTGATTTATACTATACACACACTGATGTTGTATAAACGAATGTACTTGATAATTCTTCAAATTGAATATGTAATTATGTATATTCATATTGGAAAGGTGTTAAAATCGAAAATCTGATTAGTATTTGTATCCATATATATTCTATATTTTCGAATTGAAATCATAGTTTTTGGATCTAAATCCCTAATCGGATCAAAATTATTTGTTTCATTTACAATCCTATATATGAGTAATCTCACAATCTAATAGACATGTATTGATTCTTGGAGTAAATGATAAATTGACACCTAAATAGAGAATAATATGTCAAGTTTGAACAATTAATTTACTCTTTGGTTAAGCAAATATATTGTGTATGAAAAAGCAATTAAACATTGTCCTAGCAATGTCCATTACGTAAAAACAGCAACCACTCATCTCTAACAACTCTATGATATTGTCAAAAAAACAATTGTATGATTGAAATCTAGTTTGAGCTAGTCCTAATATAGTTTGAGGTACATAACGGAGAGATGAAGGTAGTAGATTTTTACTCTAAAAAGAGGATAATCTCCCTCGTAGGGTTGCTTTCCTGCGCAAGGTTTAGTTTTTTCACGGCATAAGCGTGCGGCTAGCTTCTCCTTTGACAAGGGGTACGTGGAGAGGCTTGTTTCTTGGCTTTGGATTCTCATCAATACCTAGGATACAGCAGTGACCAGGCAAAACTCACCATAGCAGTCTCCTTATGCTTGGAGCAAGGCTTGTAGCCAGACGGCACTTACAACGGCAGCCGCTTTACTTGTGGTCACCGGCGGTGTTTTGGCATTCGATCTTTTGGTCCTGGCCAGTGTTTGCATTAGTTTTATTTCAAGTTTTAATTTTATTTTGATAGTCTATGTACCTTATAAACGAATTGTTTATGTTAGTGACAGTCTTGAGTTATTTAGTTTAGCTATGATTGGAAGTATTGACATCTCTACATCCATTTATTACTTCAAAGTTTCCGTGGGTTCAATAAACGTTTCGCTCAATTTTGGGTGAACCTTTCTATGTCTGATCAGGGTTCAAGGAGAACTTTTGGCTATTCTGAGTCTAGTGAAGTGGTAAAGAGTATAGTGATCATAAAAGTCATAAAAAACTCTATGTTGCTTTTTGGGTGATCAGCGATTCACGCAGTTTTTTTGGAAGTGAACGTCTCAGAGTGATTGTATGGCATTTCTAGAATTTAGATGAAATTTGTTAAAAGATAAGTGGTGAATTTTGATCTTTTGATTAGTTGTAACTCTTAATTTGTTTGGTATTTTAATATAGTTTATCTACCTTCATAAAAAGTTGTTTGTTAGGAGATAGGTGGTGTATTACTAATTATATTAATACTCCGTATTTTTTTGCTAATAAGGTCATTTTCTTGTTTTTTGTAATACCCCATCATTTAATCTTTAAAAAGGAATTATGTTGTTATATTTATTATGAAGTGAGTTGTACTTTTAAAAAGATGCAAGAACAACAAAAATAACAACATGCAAGCCTTAATGTCAAAAGAATTTGCGGTCCTAACATGAATCGATCTATGATATCGATGCCAAACAAAGAGACAGACAATGGGGGAGGGGGGAAGTAAGATAAAATGAATAAAATAAAGATAAATAAATATAAGATAACAATAACATAAGAATATAAGAAAGAAAAAAGATAGAAAGATAAAAGTGTATAAAAAGCTAAAAGATAAAAATAATATAAGAATATAAAAGATAAAGAAGATAAATGATAAAATAAAAGAGAGAGGAAATGTAGAAAAGAAATCAATCGTCCACACAGATGTGCGCCCTCCACTTTGCTCTCTCCAAAGCCATACTCTCATCCAACCCAAGAAGACGCATATCAGTTCTGATCCCTCTAATCCAAGTCTGCTTAGGTCTTCCCCTTCCTCCCTTCTATGTCTCTTCTCCCCACCCCTTAAGTCGTCTAGCAGATGCATCACTCGGTCTTCTACGCACATGCCCAAATCACTGCAAACGAGACTCCTGCATCTTATCTTTTATTGGTGTTACTCTCACCTTTTGTCTGATTATCTCATTCCTCAAGCAGTCTTTTCTGGTGTGTCCACACATCCAACGCAACATACGCATCTCTGTCATACTCATCTTTTGAATGTGGCATTGCTTCACCGCCCAACACTCTACGACATACATTAAAACAGGCCTAATTGTTGTTCGATAAAATTTACCTTTCGATCTAGCCATCATACCTCGATCGCGTAGAAATATTGATGCACTCTTCCATTTCATCCACTCAACTCTAATTTTATGACATACATCTCCATCTAATTCACCATCCTTCTGAATTATGGAGCCCAAATCACGGAACATATCACACACCGGTATCTCCTTACCATCAAGAGTAATCCCACTGTTGCTACTACTTCTACCTCCATCAAACTTGCACTTCATATACTCAGTCTTGCTTCGGCTCAGTCTGAAACCCTTGGTCTCCAATGTTTGTCACCATACTTCCAACTTCTCTTTAACACCGGACTGTATCTCCTCAATCAATACAATATTGTCGGAAAATAAGAAAGGACTTTGAGTCGATCCTTGGTGCACTCCGATAGTAATAGGGAACCTTGGGATCCTCCTTACACTAGTGCAGACACTTACATTACAAGCACCATACATATCCATGATGATACCGATATACTTACGTGATATGCCTTTTCTGGTTAAGGCCCACCAAAGGACTTCTCGAGATACCTTATCATATGCCTTTTCTAAGTCAATGAACACCAAATACAGATCTTTTTTTGTGTCTCTATACTTCTCCACAACTTGTCTAAGAAGGTGAATGGCCTCAGTTGTTGAGCGTACAGGCATAAAATCAAATTGATTCTCCAAAATTTTCACATTTTTACGAAGTCTTTGCTCTATTGCTCCCAAAGTTTTATGGTGTGATTCATAAGCTTAATCCATTGATAGTTGGCACATTCTTGTACATCACCCTTATTTTTAAATAGGGGAATGAGAGTACTCTTCCGCCAACTCACTGCATTTTGTTGTTTCTCCAAATCATGTTGAAGAAACGTGTTAGCCACTCGATGCCTTTCTCTCTCAAACTTCTCCAAGCCTCGATCAGTATGCCATTTGGGCCCATTACTTTCTTCCTCCCCATTTTTCTCATAGCCTCTTTAACTTCTGCTATTTGAATCCTTCTCACGAAGTCCCGATTTACCATACGCTTGGGTATATTTAGATCATCAATACATTGCACTTTATTCCCGTCGAACAAGGTATCAAAGTATGACCTCCACATCTCTTTTATTTCCTCGTCCTCCATTAGTACCCTTTGATCGACATCCTTCACACACTTAAATTTTGGAAGATATCTTTTTCTCCTTCCTTAGAGTCTAACTTTACATACAATTCCTTGATCACTTTTACTTTGGCTTACTTCACAACTTTCTTTGATCTTCTTCTAGCCACCTTGTACTCCTCAATGTTCTCGTCGCTAAGACTTTTGCCCAATTTCTTATAGCATTCCCTTTTGGTTCTTATCGCTTGTTTCACCTCATCATTCCACCAAGGCGTGTCCTTTTTTGGTGGCAGATATCCTTTAAATTCTTCGAGTATCTCCTTCGCCACTTAATTAATGGTGGAATCCATTGATAACCACGCATAATCCAATCCCACTTGTGATGCATAGGCACTTAACACAGACATGATCTCATCTCCTATTATAACCTTAATGCCCATGATGCGATGGTTCTTCCAAAAGACTTCAACCACACCCTCAGCAAAATCATGTGCCACCATAATACCTACTTCATTTTTGTTCCTCTCTCACCCCGAATACCACAAGCTAAAACCTTCGGGATTAATCTCACGTGCCTTTTCTCCAACCCACTTAGTTTTTTGAATGCACATTATGCTAAAATTCCCCCTCTTCATAGCCTCGGCTATCTCAAATGGTCTTGCCGTAAGAGAGCCAAGATTCCATGTCCCAAAACGCAATCTAACACCCTGCATTCTCTTCTTCACACCACATCGACCCTCATCATGCCCTTGCATATTTGACACCATCACCGGACATTGGAGTGGTGCGTCGCTTCCGGGCGACAACCTAGCAGCCTTAGCATTCTTATCACCACACCTAGATCTACGAAGTGTAGCGCTCCCTTTCTCATTTGACACCACCCCTAAGCGAAGGAGTGACGCATCACTTACGGACGACCACATAGCTGTAGCGATATTCATATTCGGATTCATGTCATGTCATGTCACTAAGTGATACTGTTGGCCATCACGCGCCTACCATAACACCCTCCTCCTTTATCCTGGCTTGGGACGGACATGATAACAAAAAATGATATCATGGCGGAGTTGTACTTCTTAAAAGATATTATACTAATTTTGTTTAAAAGGACAACTCTTAAATAATCAAATCGTCATCTCAGTTTATTACCAGGCGTAAAAGAGTCCACCCTAAAAAGAGCATTAACTTTTGTTGAACATGTAAGAGATTTGAAGTAATGGTCAACCATAAAGTAAAAAGTCCATATACTTCCTCTCACAACACACAAGTATTATTCATACAAAAAAGTATGTAAAACATAACAATAGAATAAATAACCACGAAAAATGAACAAGCATCCTAAGGTCCACAGCCTACCAGCCTTCCATCTACTCCTCTCCTATCCATCAGCTTCCTTAATTTTTCATTTGGTGAGCCACCATCAACTGGTCCGCCTCTCCCCCATTTCTTTTGGGGCATACTCCACCTCCATTCTAGTACTAGAATCAACCAACACCGCCTTCCCAACTCTCTTCCTCTTTTGGTCTGATTTTACTTCTTGACCAGAGTGACTGCCATGAACCAGTATCTCATAGTCTTACTCCCTACCACTTTTGTCGCATAATTCCCCTCGTGCATCATGTTGTGCCCACCTTGCTCCATCAAGATCATCTTCCTATCGGGACTAGTCACCTGTTACCTTCACATTGTACTCTTCCTATGGATGCTCTGAGCCACGATCTAAATGGGTTAAGCATGCCCTTCCTCACTTTTTGGGTTTTTTCATCAGACAAGGATCGTATTTTTTTGTGTGACCAATAATCTCATGTAAGAAACGGAAGCTGGAAAGCTTCTCATATCAAACATTGACCCGAAAGTTTAACCCTCCTTTTTCAATTTGAACTTCTTGTTAAGTGGTTTTCCAATATTGAGAGGCACCTTAGTTCACACGAAAGGATTCCATAAAGTTGAAAATTGTGTTCATCCACTTTTATAGGTGTCCATAATTTATTCCCAATTCTTTCAGCTACATCTAATTAAAGCAATGTAATCAACCGATAAGCCATGGATTTGCGCCCAAAACTCCGCCCTATTCATCGGAATAGAGAAAGGAATATCCCCTTCTTCAAGTTTTACGTAAAATGATTAGATCTTTGTCAAACAACCACGGGCCTCATTAGGAACCCTGTTAAGATCCGGCGTAATCCTAAGACTGAAGTAGTAATCCTTTTCACAGAATTCCAAGCTGACGCCATAGTGTCTTCTCTTAAGAATGAAAAACGTACCGAAACATGATAGTACCAACCAGCACAGAATTCATACCAACTCCCATTGTGACTGTCGACTCCAAATGTAGCGTGTCTTCATCATCTTCCTGCAATCTGCACTAGTATGTCGCATGCCTGCTCAAGATCGATGACTTCACCCTACGCTGCCGCCATGACAGACTGACTTGTTCCCCCCGAGCAGTCCATTCCTCTCCCTACTTTGTCCACCCTCCATCCCCCTGTTTCTTAAACGTTGAAACTGCAAACCAGAAAATGTTGATTGCATGAAGCGCGGCTCCCAAACCCTACTCTCTCACTTCAACTCTAATGTAGCGTGTCTTCCTCATCTTCCTGCAATCTGCACTAGTATGTCGCATGCCTGCTCAAGATCGATGACTTCACCCTACGCTGCCGCCATGACAGACTGACTTGTTCCCCCCGAGCAGTCCATTCCTCTCCCTACTTTGTCCACCCTCCATCCCCCTGTTTCTTAAACGTTGAAACTGCAAACCAGAAAATGTTGATTGCATGAAGCGCGGCTCCCAAACCCTACTCTCTCACTTCAACTCTAATGTAACTTATAATCCATGTTATACTTATACGATGAAATTTGATTTGTTTGTTTAAGTGTGTATTTATTGTACATTTATGTTGTTAATAAAATCCTCCATACAAAAAGTACAGTTATTATATTTTAATATTTTAGTCAACACTGACTACCATCAATAAACCAAAAGTAATAGAGAAAATAAATTAGATAATACCAACTATCATCTACTTCCTCCGTCCCTTAATAGAGTAAAAACTGTGTAATTAAGATTTGTACAAAGGAGAGGGAATTAACCGGAACTATAAATTCTTTACTTAAAAGGGAAAGTGACAAAGTTAATTGGACATCCAAAAAATGAAAGTTGACAAAGTTATAAGGGACGAAGGGAGTATAAATCAATAATAATACATATTTTGAAAATGATTTCTAATAATACCCTATGTAAATGTAAAACAATAGTAACATGGAGACTTTTCTACAAGAAATCATATCACTTAAATACTTAATACATCAAAAACTAATATCAACCCATCAAATAAATTATATTTGGATGTAGAATCACTTATTTGATATCTAGATATTAGTCTTTGATGAGTTAAATGACTAAATTCTTAATGAAAATTGTCTTATATCATTCTTTATATATATTCATATAGTTAGTATTATTAAAAGTGATTTCTTAAGTAATATTTAGATGATTTTTATTATTTAAAGTTTTTTTTCAAAGTAATATTATAAGTTTATAACAAAAAATTATTAACAATAACGGAGTACTTTTATTATAATAACCAACTGGTTAAGAAACCATTTATTTTGACAAACGAGCTTATTGCTTTCAAATAGCCTACCAACATAATAATATTCAATAATCACGCGATTAATGTGTGCTTGTACACACAACAATCGGCAAATATGAAATCTGGAGTCATCCAGCATCATCTAAGCAAGCCTTGTGCCCTTGTCGGAAAAGGCAAAAATCAAACTCCTTTCCTGATCAACAATAAAAACAACAAGAGAATCTAGAGACCTCTTTCAAGCATTGCCCGAACCCTCATTGGGAGCCCATAAAGCCGAATAAACCCAGCCGCATCAGCCTGGTCATAGAGCTGTCCACTCTCAAATGACGATATGTCTTGTCTGTACAAACTGTAAGGGCTCTCACGCCCCGTCACCCTAACTGACCCCTTGTACAGTTTGAGTGTCACCGATCCGGTCGTCGTCTTTGTGATTTCCTTCATGAAAGCATCATAGGACTCACGCAGTGGATCGAACCACCTGCCAGCATACACTAGCTCAGCATAGTCCAATGCAATGGAATCCTTCTTTTGCATTGCTTCACGGCCAATTGTAAGTGACTCCAGCTCACGCACTGCAGCAAACAGGATTGTGCCACCTGGCGTTTCATAGACTCCCCGGCTCTTCATTCCCACCAGACGGTTTTCAACCATGTCAACACGGCCAATTCCGTGCCTCCCGCCAATTTCATTTAGGGTGGAGAGAAGGGTTGCGGGGGAGAGCTCCTTCCCATTCACCGAAACAGGAAGCCCAGCAACTATCCCAATGTTAACATACCTACAGGGAAAACAAAATGAAAATGAAAGAAGTGGAGCAGAAACAAACTACCATAGCAAGATATGCATCATTTAGGACTAAAACATTAGCAGAAGGCATTCTACCCAGTAAGGCAGATACTTCTGATTCTGTTTACAACAAATACAACCATATAAGTTTTGCTCCCAAAGAAGTACTTAATAAAACAAAACCTGAAAAGTGCTACCAAATAGGCAAATATATGCCATTATAACCTAATTAACTTTTCTGCATTAAACTCAAACTCTCCGGCTCATTGACCACCTCACACCATCCCACAGACCACCTGCCTCAGGTCGGTAATCACTAACTTCAGCGTCACAAACCACCATCACACTCCACTAACAACTACCTTTGGCTCCAGTGACCACTCTCACTGTAATTCCTTGATCAACGAAGATAGAGGAAGTGATCACCTAAGCCATTGGTGAAGGACATCGTCATTTGGACTGAAATTTACTGGTCTTTTTAAATTTGCTCTGGTTTAGTATTACATACTCCCTCTGTCCCTAATAATAGTTCATATACTCTTTTCTTGTATGTTCCTAAATAAAGTCTTATTTCCTCAACTGGTAAAGAAAATCTTATCAATTTACTCCACTACACTCAAAATATCAATGTCTAACCAGTCACTCTAATAATATTTACACAGTAAAAAGGGCATTTCTAGAAGATATAGAAACAATCTAATTTTCTTAAACATTGAATGTCAAACTAGGAACTTCATTAAGACAGAGGGAGTATTTTATTATTATTATATTATTATTTAATGATGGTTTAGTCTGATATAGACCGTATGATCAGAAGGTCTATGAGTCCAAGTGAATGGGACCTAAGAGCTCAATGGAGCTAGAGATAGTGGCAGAAGTGTTGGAACTGTGGTCAGTAGGCAGGAAAATGCTTGGTCTCGATACAAAAAAGGCTGGGGGTATATTGGTCAAATCAACCATTTTTTGGTCAAATGAGTTTTACTAGTCATATTTTCAGAAATAAATGCACTCTGTATATTGTAGTTTTACAACAAAAACATAACACCAGTGCCGCAAAGACTCCCCACCTATGGTGAGGTAAGGGGGGTCGGATGTACGCAACCTTACCCCTGGACTAAAGCACAGAGACTGTTTCCAGATAACCCATGATCTATATATGGTAGTATTATGCATTAATTTTCTTTTTTCTAATGAAAGAGGTGTTTTCCGGCACACAGAGAACACCCTCCTATGTGGCATCATCTAATGATTCACCATCCCTGCTTTGGTTTAAATTTCCATTTTGCTTTCATAAGATGGCACCACATAGGATTTTCACACCATGTGCCTTCATTCCTTGAGAATTTCAAGAGATTCAAAGAAACGAACTCTGGTTGATCAGGAGCCTCTTCTGGGTCAACCGACATCATGTACATATCCTTGTTCGGCTCATTTGCAGGATCCTCTAGAATATCACCCTGCAATATCATTTTGAGTACAAGTGTTTTATTGGGTTGTTCATTACCAAAATATTGCGATATGGTATATTAGGTCCAGGGCATACATATATTATTAGATGTCTTCTTCATGATTTTTATACATTATGAATACACCATTTGATTAAAAGCTAGCTCTACAAACTTTTCTATGTCAAGTTTAAGCAAACAAAATTATAAAAAACAATTTAATTCAGATTTAAAGAAGTTGACCAAAAATCCCATATAAATGCTCACAAGATAAAATGGCATTGGAGTCAAAGAATGGAGGTTGTAGATTCTTGGCATGGATATCTTTTAAATGCACGTGTCTTGAGTAAGCTATAAATTTTCACCAAAAGCAGGCGAAAAATAAAAGTTTACCTCATGACTCAGATGCCAAAGGTTCCTATCTCTGCTGTAGATGGATTTTTTTGTCACAGGAACAGGCACATTATGTTTCTTCGCATATTCAATAGCATCTTCTCTTCCCCTAATTTCCCACTCTCTCCAGGGGGCAACCACACTAAGTTCAGGATTCAGAGCAAAGAAGGTAAGCTCAAACCGGACCTGTAAATACAATCACGACAGGCTTTTTCAATATAGAATCGAAGACCAAAGAGAACAAATAATAAATAAAAATGTTACGCATGCCTGATCATTTCCTTTCCCAGTGCATCCGTGAGAAACAGCATCAGCTCCAACTTCTCTTGCAACATCAACCATAGCCTACAATCGTAATTAAAAAAATGTGAATGTCGACAACAAGGAGTCAATTCTTAAGAACGATTCTTATCAGATGAAACCTAGGAGATTGTTTGTTTAAAGCTTCACATGAACAAAACGTGTGAGATTATTCAATGCTGCAGAAAAAGAAGAGTAAAACGTCACCTTAAAACATACAATTATGTTGATTCAAAACCCTTCAAAGATTTACAAACCCCTACCTATCTATATGCACCGAAATGCAGAAAGTAGAAAGTAAATTTTATGATTACATAAGCCATTGGTTACTCAATGTATATAAGTACTCCGTATATAACAGTCAAAACCCAAAACTTTTAATGGAGATGCATGCACGAAACGGAGAAAGTAATAGCATATAATTCTATTTTCTCAGAGTCCTTGCACTTCACACCTTCGCAATTACAGGGCGTGCCATTGAGGTCCCAAGCAAATACTTCCTCTCATAAACAGCACCAGCACGTAGGCAAGGATATATGTAATCCTTCACAAATTCCTCCTTCAAATCCTTCACAACCAATTGACAAGCTCCACTGGCCTTGGCCTTCTGCTCCAGTCCTTCCAATTCAATGTCCCCCTAAGGATAATAAGGAGTCACAAGTATAATCAGTTTGTAAATCATTAACTACTATACACAATTCTAAGCATGAATATTTTTGAAGGAAAACATACTTGACCAACATCTGCGGTGAAACAAACAACTTCACAGCCATAGTTTTCCCTGAAAGTAAGGTACTTATGGTATCAAGTAGACATGTAAAACAAATAAATAATGTTAACAGATTGCATAAGAAATGCTAAAGTTAATGAATCTGCCAATGTGTGAGAATAAATTTTAGGTGCTGCCATTGGACATTTAAAGCATATTCTTAATCAGTTAATCCTTGAATGAAGGGTTTTATAAATTGCATGCTTGAATACTTGAAAATCCAATCACTTAATTCTTCAGAGAGATCATCCTCCAAAACATACACCGCTTTGCAAAATAAACTTTTTTTGAATTAGATAAATTGAACGCCAACAATGTTTTCAAACTAGACATGGTACTAACGCTTAGTCTTACATTCCACAGTGAACCCTTTGGACATTAGCCAGAACAATATAAACAATCTCTGAACTTTAGTATTAGGCTGCTGCCTGCTGCATAAGCCATCATCTCTCATACTGAACTTTGTTCACAGGAAAACCCAACAAATCATACATTCAAATATGTTATTAACATCAACAGATTCATTAACGGTCAGTCCAGACTCCCTTCAGATTTACGAAGGATGTACTTTGATTCCAAAAGTCTCTCCAGCCCGTCCCATGAAGGTATAGGGAGTCTTCTCTCACTTCTTTTATTAATTAAAATTTTAAAAACGTGGGACAGCAAGCAAAATGAAATATCCCAAAAATGTTATTTTACCTTGTGTCAAGATGCTATTTTACCTTTTTCTCAATTCACTAACTTTGCACCTTGATTGAGGCGCACTATGTGTTGTACACCTTTTATATTTCAGTTCCATTTTGTCCACCAAGTTATCAAATGAAAATTGTGCTATCAATTGTCCATACCTTAGCCAAGGAACGATAACAGAAGTATCCAAACCACCACTATAAGCAAGAACCACTTTATTCAATTTTTTAGCAACTTGTCTCTCAGCACCAGCATCACTCTCACTTGTCAAGGCTGCCTGGATGGCTGCAACATTCAGGAATAATTATTATTTCTAAGAAATGGTATCACCAGTCTTCTGGATAACAAACAATGAACTTGAAGGAAATATTGATGGGGTGACCATGATTTATATGTGCAAATACCAGACTCAAACTCAAACAAAGTACGAGAGTACAAATTACCATGACAGTTCTTTCCCAAACTTCAAGTGAATGTGAACTGTGCAAACAAAGAAATTGAAGGAAATACCGATGGGGTGACCATGAATTATATGTGCAAATACCAGTATAGTCGAAAGACTCAAACTCAGTTCGACAGTACCATGACAATTCTTTCCCATACTACAAGCAACACAAACTGAGCAAGTAAATAACACTTTTTTAAAGTTTAAAATAGTGAAAAAACACTAACTCAATATTAGGTTTGGTGTAGATGTTATTTACACTTCAGACATTATAAAATGCACAGGGAATAAACAATCTAAAATATGACGGAACATTCACTTGGAACAGTAGTTGAATATACAACTTGCATATAAACTTTAGTAGAAAATTTACAACTTACATATAAATTTTAGTAGAATAAAATACAAAAATCAAATGCTTGAATTAATAAGAAATTGTAACATTCCATATCTAACTTATACAACTTCTTTGTTTCACCTAACATCTCACATAATACACAATATGTGTTTAAATAAATACGTACAGATTACTGATCAAACTGGATTTAGGGTGGGCCTTAGGGCCTAGTTCTGCCCATGAATGTATGTTTCAAGTTCAGGACTCCAGAATTCTTGATAAGTTGTATCCCCAATAACCAAAACGGATATATGAAAATTTGGCATTCATAAGGATTATAGTGATTTGACATGCATCTTAAGTGTTATGTTAGCTTTTTTGCGTTTTAAACGCGTTTTAAACCCGTACCGTATTTAACTAACTGGGCTAAAGTGACTTGATAATAGCGGTGCTATAGAAACTATGACCGCACTTCCAACTTTGATAATCTTTAAAAGAAAATTCGCATTTCAAGTTTCAACTGAAGGAAGACATACCAAAAAAATACATGTATACTAGGAATTAATGGTATGGAACAAGAATTAACTGTATAGACAAAGCTTTGAATGTTTACATCAATGACTGCACATTTCTTCCAAACTGTCTGAATAACTTTCCTAACGAACCTTCAATTGCTAGCGATAGAGCTATCTTACTCACCTCAAGAACATTGAAATGTTTAATACTCACATTATTCAATGTTCGGAATAGAAGTGTTATATATTTATTTTCCCACTATGGTTGATCTTACGGAGTAAAACCTTATCTTCGACAAAAATAACAATAACTGTCTTTTGAATGGTGCAAAATAAAAGGTTGAAATCTACAGATGAAAGTGTGAAACTCACAATGATTATCACGGGACAACGCTAACTTCACACTCCTCTGGACAAATGAATGGCCAAGAGAATCACTAGCTTTTACCACGAGCTGGCAGAACCCGAACACATAGTTAAGTAAAATGTATTGTTGCCTCTTAGACTTAGAGAGACGGATAAAGTTAAAAATAACCTCTTGCATTGAAGTGGACTTCCGTGAATAGCTAAGTTTGTCTTCAAATCTATATGAATCTAATACACAAAATTTAAACCCATTTTCTACTGTAAAGCTTCGGCTCAAAACGTACGGCTGAATCTACAACAAAGAAACTAACTTTTGGTCATTGATCCTCTGGTAGGCGGATTGAGCGGAGAGCACGAAGAGATTGCCTGAAGCTGAGCCATTGACTCTCTGACTCAGTAGCAAATTAGGCCCTGCAACACGTACGGCTGCTCGATAAAAAAACTTATAAATGAGTTAATGCATCTATTTTTAAAAGAGAAGCGGAAGCAGAATTTTCTCCTATATGAAAAAGTGATTATGGGGATGTTTACTTTTTTTCATTAACTCCTGTCTGGATTAAAATGTTTGTCTTTATTAAGAAAATGAATGTTTTCTTTTGGACTGTTTTCAGTCCTAGACCAAACTAGATCAGACCAGACTTTCATAGTTATAAAATACACAGAAACCAGGCATTTACCGAACCGGGCAAATTTCAGTTCAAAAGAAAACATCCTAAGTGACACCGGTATAACAAGTTGTTTCCTATGTTTGCTGAATGAATTGTCTGAAAGAGATCGAATTACCTATATCAATAATATAAACAAGCTAAAAGGATTGCATTATATATACGTTCCCCTTTCTATATGCTAATATTTTTACCGAAGTGCTTCACTCTTAACAGAGGAGGATCTAATGAGGTGGCCAGTTTGTAGGATATTTTGTGCTTGGCAGGAGTCTTGGTGAGATTTTTGTTGCTAATTTTGATTGAACTATTTTCAAAATGAAAGTAATTTCACACACACAGACACATATATGTATAGATATAACAACCAATAGCTGATTCTCATTCTTGGTGACATCTTCTTCCAATAAATATTTCTCCAAATTTTATATTTTCTGGGTAAAATCCTACTCACAATTATTTAAAAATCGTTTTCTTTCTATCCCAACTTATACTCCTTTAATTCAAAACTAGAAAAATGAGTTGAAATATTTTTATGAAGTATTTATCCTAAATCTATGAAAAAAGTGTTCCTCCTTTAAGATTTCAATTGAACATCCAGGACTACTCCTTTATTAAACTAAAAATCGTCGTAGTATATTTTCCAGAAAATTGAAAGTAATGAGATTGAGCATATAAACACTCTTTAATCTATAAAATCATAAGAAAAATACGTACTATAAATTTAGAGAATACCTAGATGAAGAAGACAGGGGGTATAGCTTTGGTCACTGCTTTCGTAATAGGTTGCTGGCGATGGAAGAGTCGGCGATGTCGAGATGAAGAAGAAGGCGGACGATTTGGCCGCTGAAGGCAAGTGAAGAAGCAAGTGTCGGCAATGATGGCAGGTTTCAGTGTATACTAGATGGACAAAAGCGAGAAAACTGTACTGACAGATAAAAAAATTGGGGCTGGAGAAGAGAACGCCGGACCAGGGTTTTTCGTGGTGAGAAGATGCAAGACTCGCTTTTTAAAAGTAGAAGTGACTAGAGTGACTGAGAGTGACTGACACAGAAAAAATTCGCCGAAATCGACGGCCGAAACAAAAATTCTTGGTGTACCCATTCCATTTTTGTATTCATATCTAGAGCCCGTTTGGTAGCACCAAAATCGGCTGTTTTGGCTGATTCTGCTGAAATTTATGATATTCTGGCTGGAGTGGGTGTTTTGGCTGATTCTGCTGATTTAAGAAAAAAATATTTTAAAAATATATTTTATTAATAAATTAAAGAAAAAATTATATGTAAAAATAGCTAAAATGGTCCTCTACAGTAACTTCAGCCAATACAGCCAGAAAAGTAACTCCAACCTTACTTTTTCGGCTTATTACACAATTCAGCGCGCGAAAGTAAAAGTTACGTGTTTGGTGAAAAAGCTGGCTGATAAGCCTGATAAGCCGAAAACAGAGTTCTCCAAACGGGCTCCTAGTTTCAAGCCCGTGTGATGCACGGGTAGTATATAATTTAGCTAATTGTAAATTTGATATTTTCGAAATCATATATAATGGGATGTAAAAGAAAAATAAATTCAATCTAAATATAGAGTTCGTTTGATAATACTCGTAGTAAAATTAGCGAAATCAGCTTATTTTACTGAAATTGATTAAATTCGGGTTGAATCACTTGAATGGACTGAATAGGCAGAATCTCTCAAATCATGAAAAAAATTTAAAAATATTTCACTTGTAAAATAAAGAGACAATTATATGGAAAATATTCAAAATGTTCTTTTACATAAGCATCTCAACTAAACACAATTGTGGTGAACCCAATTTTAAAGAATTCACAGAGAAGCTTCTTAATTAATCTCATGTCTTCTAAATTATTTTATTATGCACCTCAATTTTTTTCATATTCCTCATTGAACTTGGTATGAACTGTGGAGTATTTACTTTTGACTTTTAATAGTAAGATATTACATTTGACTCATTATTTTATCACATTGAAAATGTAAGAAATGGAGTGTTTTTACATTTTACTCATTATTTCGTCACATTGAAAATGATTTTTAATTGTTATGAACGTCTAGATTACTTTAATGAGCATTTCAAAATAATATTTTTCTAATATTTCTCATTCAACTTGGTATGAAATACATATGTTTAAACTTTAGTAGTGAGTTAGGTTCTTACATTTAACTCAATTTGGTACTCCGTAGTAAAAATAAAGAAATGAAACAATCCAACATATTTACTTTTGGCTAGACTAAACGTATTAACTTGTGAACACACGTGCATGTATGATATCAACTTTTATCCTTATTAAATACTACGTAATAAAGATAAGCTACTTGATTAGAAGTATTCTCTTTATATGATTCTATATATGAATGTCTAATAGTACAAATTTCGCTTTTAATTTCAAAATTTCGGTGGTTATAATTTTCATCATTGTGTAAATAATTAAGAAAGCATTAAACGAAGATGTAGAAAAATACGAAGTATTAACACAGTTTCAAATCTATAGCTTAAAATTTTGATCATGATCTCAACATTGAGTTTAGAAGAATAAAATATACGGAGTAACATTTTAGGAAATAGGACACTATTAATACTTTTTTATATATAAATAATTTTGAATACAAAATAAATAGCAATTTGGCTGATTTATCTATTTTTTTAAGGAACTGATTTATTTGTTAAGTGGGCAAAACAAAGATACTTTATTTCTTCAATAAAATGTAATAAAAAATAAGAAGTATAACAATAAAAAAAAATTATACGTGCTTATAAAAGTACTTTATAAAAAGTACTTCGTATGATTAATTGGTTATTTAATTAGTGTGATTCCAATTAATGAATTTCATAATTATTAAATAGGTTTTGAAAAAGTTTCCAAATAAGGTGGATTTTATCATAAAGTCTTTTGTTTCCATATCAATATGCAATCAAAAATAGAATCTAATAAAATAAATAAAAGATACGGAATATTAAAAAAATTAAATGATGGATGACATGGCATGATTAGGTGGCGCTTTGTATGCTCTTAAAAAATTCCTCTTTTATATATATATATTGATTTTGCATGTGTACACGAGCAAATGCATAAAAGTGTGCACAATAGTGAGTATAACAAGAAGACTCTTAAAGAAAAGTGTTCTTTTCTTTTCGTCGTACAAAAAAAAAGAGAAAACTAATTTGGGTACACACTTTAGGGTGTGTTGGCAACTGCTTCTGCTTTAAAAAAACACTTCTGCTTAAAAAAAGAATTTTAGAAGTGATTTTGGAATAAGTGATTAGTAGTAAAAGTATATAGTGTTTGAGAAAAAAAATAAATTTGAAAAGTAAAAAAGTTGGTAGTGTTTGGTATATAAGTGTTTTTTGCGTAATAAAAAAATGAAAAAACATTTTTTGAACAAAAGCTGATAAACGTTTTTTAAGTATTGTTTGTTTAGGCTTAATAAATGTCTCACTTAATGCATGTCTGTTTAGGCTTTTTTGTCTATACACACAAAACATATTATTTGTATAGACAAAAAAAACATACACAAACATGTGTAAAGTGTATATCTCAAAATAGTTCAGACAAAACATATTTAGTCCGTACAAACAAAAAAAAAGTCCACACAAGAACACAACATGTATAAAAATTTATACACCAAAGGCGTTCCTTTTACGGTTCATCAATACGTAAAAGGAGCATCTTTCCTCACTCTAGAAAATATTCTGCGTACCTATTTTTAACTTACAAGAATAACAGTAAGAAAACTTTCATTCCTACATAAAATTTTCATTATTGATAATATTTACATCCCTAATTGACTCTGTATATAGGCAACTCGTGCAGTCTGTGTGCACGGACAAACACGTACAAATGTGTACAAATCCCATGTACACCAAGAATTGTTGTAATAGGAATGGACCCAGCCTCAGTCCCAGTTAGTCTCTAAGCTCCTTTCTGAAGGTTCTTCTACGTTAGTTCTGTTACGTTTACGATTCTTCTAGTTAAGATTTAACAAAGTTATGGATCAATTCCATTGCTTCTTTTTTCCTAAACTTGCACTTTGACATCCAAATTTGATTTTAAGATGTTGAGATGTAATTTTTTTTATCTTCTCAGGAGTCAGACCACTACAAAAAGAAACACGGGATTGACACAAATTTGACATGAATTTATTGATAATTTTGTGCCAAATAGCTCATGCCAAACTGTTTTTGGCACAGATTTAGCATATCCCTACCAAAATCTTTGCCATTTTCGGAAAATCCCAGCCAAAAATTTCTACCAATCTCGTGTTTATTTTGTAGTGGGCTTCTTGTGTCATCTATAAAAAGATAAACTTGATTGATAACTTTTCCCATATAGAGAAAAGTGCTTGAAAGTCATCTTTGGGTTGAGTGCTAAAATAGCACCATTATAGTTTATCAAATGTCTAACGGTCCTTTACATATCCTTACATATCAAGTGCTGAAATAGACCTGTCTATTATTCTTCAACGGAATTGGGTTAAGGTTATATGGATTGGTCTCATCTCCAATGGTGCTCAATTGTTCATGCAATAAATCTCACATAGAAGCATTGAGTTGTTCATCCACTCTCTTTTAAAATTCGCATTCTTTCTTTAATTATTTCTCTTCGCAGTCTAGGCTCCAACTTCGTCATGAGATTATTTTTTTGTATCATGCATATCCCAAATCAGGATAAAAGATGAGGGTTTTGTGTAGGCGCGTGATGATAAGTCCGTATTTAGACACACATTTGATGCGTGTTGGGATTGGATTTTGATGGTTTTACTAGCTCTAAGGTGTTATAAGTCTCAATTTTAGCTCAAGTTATGTTTACCAGGCGTTGGTTCGAGTTTTGTGTCATTTGGAGTCAAAATCAGGAATTTAGAGTTTGGCACCGGCGCTTGATAAGCAATTGGGATGAGTTGAGAAGCATTCGAGAGTGAATTGAGAGCATTGGAGTTCAACGGGATGTTTACGATGAAGATTTGATGACAAACGAGCTCTGGGATTGGTTATGAGATCAAAAGAAAATGAATAAAGCTTGAAAACGGCATTCAGGATGACCTTTTGTCAATCGTTCAAGCATATATCTTTGTAGAAGCATCCAAAGAACACGATTCAAAGTCCACATGAATGCCAACTTCAAGAGCTACAAATCATATGAAGACATCATTCCGAGAATCTGAGAGGAAGAAGATGAAAACAGACAATGAAGTCAGATGAACCCTGCTGCGATTTCGGAATGAGACCTTCCACCATTTTATTCATATCTCTTGATTGCATGATCCAAATCCAATTCGGCAAGTTGTGGTGGATAGAGGACTTCATTATCTACAACTTTCATGAAGGAAGTTTGGTCCAATTCGGAAGTTTTACGCATGCCGTGCGTAGGGGAACGCACGACCGTGCGTCTGAGGCGAGAAAGCAAGGAAGATACTGCCAGCAACGCACGGCCGTGTGTTGGGGGACGCACGCCGTGTGTTCCATATTTTACACCTATTTTGATTATTACATAACTCAACGAGCAGAATCAAAACTACATGTTTAGGAAAAAAGTTACTACCTTCGTATCAAAATAACAGTCTCATTTGCATTTTCATATCATGTGGTTTAAAATAAATAAGACGTTTTTGATATGTGGTTGTACTGCAACTGTTATTTGGGTATAAGCCTTAAATAAGACCAAAATTAGCTCAAAATTCAACAATAGGACTAATATATGTCCATTCTTCTCATTATACCCCTTTCTATAATTTCTAATAGATTTATTTTATTACTAAGAAAGTCATAGTTTTATTTATAATAAAAATATATAAAATAATAAAACATTTATAAATTAATAATAAAAACGTGAAAAATAATAAAAAACAAAAAAAACAAAAAAAACTTTAAAAATTCGAAAAAATAAAATACCTAAAAAATATTTAAAATATCCAACTTTCTTTTCAAAATTGTCATCACGATGACATTCTTTTCAACTTGGCATTCTTTTCCAGGGATCAGAGATGATGGCACTGGAAGGTGGCTGAGGTGGTGGTTGACGCCTGCATATTTTTTTTCCTTTTTTCGTTTTTTATTTTAATTTTTTTATGTTTTATTATTAATATTTAAAAATCCAACAAAATGGTAGAATAGGAAGAGTTAGTCGTATTTTAAAAATTTACACTTGAAACTCATATTGTTGAACTTTTGCTATTATTTAATCCTATTTAGAGAAATCTCGGTGTTATTTAGTTAAAAAGAAGTAGCTCATCCGGGTGATGAGCAGAAAACACAGCCACAAAGGGCTCTTAATCTCATCCCTTTATTTCTACACTTTTCTGCAATAACCTTGCAATTTTACGTTTAAACTACATAAAACTATGTACTTGAACTTTTCTTCACTTTTTCATTATTTGAAAATTTGTCTGTCACAGAAAATTTATATTTGAATTTTCTGTGACAAACAAATTTTCTGCGAAGGACAAACATGTGTACACATTCTGTGTACGCCAAATATTTTTCTGTCTTTTCTGTGCCAAAAAGTTGGTATAAATGTTACAGTATTTCCTACTTCGTACTTGCTAAAAAAAGTAGAAACAATCAATACATAAAATTCCCCTGCTCTGACTGCACCCGTACGTGCCCCACACGAGAAACCGGAAGCATAATCTTTAAATACTCGTATCATTTTTTCCCCTCTAACGTTTTCATATCCTTATCATAATCAGACGACTACCAGTGTGGCAGTGTCCCACTCAAGGTCCGTCATCTGTTTCTATTTTTTCTGCCATTTTTGGTTCATATTAATGCTCAATTGCTATTCAAGGTTAAATGCTTCCTGTTCTTAAATCCCATATGTAGTCTTCTATTTTTCACTCAGTCTCTGAGTTTCAATTGAGTGAATTCTTGAATGCTAACCCAGATTGGATTTTAGTTGTTTACTCCTTCAGCTAGTTTTATGTGGATCAAAAATGTTAAATCGTTTCTGACCAGCCAACCCATATATGATAATGATACAAAGTAATATATAATGACTTTGACTCTATTAATACTTGAAGTCAACCCCGAAGAGATCTAATCTAATACTAGGAGGTTTATATGTGAGCTTGTATCAGCATATTCTAAGAAGTACAATTCGGGTTAGTTTGGATAGTCATAATTCCATTACTCAAATTTTAATAATTTTTTTTCTTCAGTTTTTACATACTTCATTAAAACCCAATGGGTTCAACAATATGATCAAGATTTTATGCATATGGTAAATTGATATCAGACTTGGTCTTGTCTTTCTAATTGATATTAGATTATAGGATGGATGCAGCTAGAGTTTTTATGGCTTTGCTACTAGTTTGGTTGGCTATGCCTTTCCTTCTTGGAGTAACATCTCATGGGATACAGCCACTAGCAAGGATTGCAGTTCATAATTCAGTGGTTGCTTTGGATAGTCAGTCTTTTGTTAAAGTTTATCCTTCTCTTCTCGGCCAAAATGTATGTGCTTCAACTTCTTGATTTACTAGTCACTAATAAAAGTAGTGATTTATGTTCTTGATTTCGTACTAGTGTAATTTGTTTTCAGGGTCAAAACAAAGAATGGGTTACTTTGGAATACGGCAGACCAAATCCATCTAGTGATGACTGGATTGGAGTGTTTTCTCCGGGAAATTTCAGGTAAAATGAACATAATTGGGAACAGTGACATTGTAATATATCTTGATGTGGAGTTTGCACTGAGTTTGGTAACAAAATGCTAATATTATGCACTACCTTTTTTAAAAATGAATTGTATTCAGTGCATCAACCTGCCTCCCTGAGAATCAAATGACAAGTCCACCTTGGTTGTGTACAGCACCTATTAAGGTCTTTACATCTCTTTTCCAATAAATTATCATCCTGGAAGCTTTATATTAAATGTTTCATTGTCTTAGGTCTAGAAAATGGGCTAAAAGACTCACTTAGTCACTTATCAATTGAAATATCTATGCAGTTTCAATTTGCAAATTACTCCAACTCCAAGTACATAGAGACAGGAAACGGGTCACTTAAGCTTCAATTGATCAACCAAAGATCGGACTTCTCTTTTGGGTTGTTTTCTGGTGGATTATCAAAAGTATGTTTTATACCGATCATTGTAGTGCTATTCATTCCTTAGAATGTTTTTCACATATTTGACATAAATAACATTAGTTATGAATGGTCACTCAGAATGCTTGCATTTTGTGTCTTAATTAACAGCCAAAGCTTGTCGCAACGTCAGATATTGTTTCCTTTGAAAACCCAAATGCACCATTGTACCCAAGGTTAGCACAAGGGAAGATGTGGGATGAAGTAAGTACATAATTGCAATAAAACTTATTTTCACACCATATGTTGCTTTTTCTCATAATAACGTTTAAGAAGCTGAAGGGATAATACTGCTAAAAAAATTGCTCATAGATGACTGTGACATGGACAAGTGGATATGGGATCAATGAGGCAGAGCCATTTGTGGAGTGGGGTAAAAAAGGAGGGGATCAGAAACACTCTCCTGCTGGGACTCTCACTTTTGACCGCAGTAGCATGTGTGGTGAGCTTGAGCAGCCTCACTTTGAATCTTATTATTACCTGGGAAATGTTTTGCTTATAACCCCATTTCTTGTATGATGGGCATGATCGTGTGCCCAAAATGGCTTGTGTAGGTGCACCTGCTAGAACTGTGGGATGGCGTGATCCAGGGTTCATTCACACTGCCTTCCTCAAGGAGCTTTGGCCCAACTCATTGTAGGTTTTATATACACTTCTTTCAAATTATTCTTAAAAACTTCTTGGTTGATCCAGAATTAATTCAAATTACCAAGTTTTTCTCTGTCATAAAATTAAAAGGTGTACTTCATATTATTTTACAGGTATACTTACAAGCTGGGTCATAAGCTGTTAAATGGCACATACGTCTGGAGTCAGATTTACCAATTCAAGTCATCTCCTTACCCTGGCCAAAGTTCTGTACAGCGTGTGATCATTTTTGGCGACATGGGAAAGGTTTGGACTTACATAACAGAATGAGAAAAATATATGTTCGTGTTTCAAATATGTGACCCACTTAGGGTAGTTTTCAAGTTTTGGGTCATGGAAAATTCTAGGTGAACGAAGAAAAAACAATGCTAAGGAAATTTTATTTTTCATTTTACCTAGGAAAATGAAATATGTTTAATATTTTTGTAACTACTCTGTGCTTTCTCAAACATTAAGGGCTTGCATCATTGCATGGATCAGCGATTCTGATAAGGGGAGGATTGATTTTTTATTTAACTAATTTGTATTTTATTTGTTAGTTTAGACTAGAAAAGTTAGTCCATGTACTTCTATAAAGTTCTTCATTTTAACTCAAATTATCTTAATGTAGAAATAGTTTAAAAAATAAACACCACCTCTCTTTCCCTCCCCTATAATGCTGTAAGGTTTACCATTTGGATTTGTGTTATTGTGGTAGTCAAACATCTATATAACTTCATATCTGTTAAAAAAGTTCCCTTCATGTGTAATACTTCGTATATGAATGAACCTCTTAATAAATGTTGGAGAATCCTCAATTTTAGATCCAATCTTATTCTTCACAATATATGTCATGGATGTGTGTGGCAATAATGCACTTCCACTTTATAAAGAACAGGAGGAAGCTGATGGGTCTAGTGAGTATAACAACTATCAACCTGGATCCCTTAATACCACTAAGCAGCTGGTTGATGATCTGAAAAATTATGATATAGTTTTTCACATTGGAGATATCTGCTACGCAAATGGATACATCTCTCAGTGGGACCAGTTTACGGCACAAGTAGAGCCGATCGCTTCAAGGGTACCTTACATGATCACAAGGTATGCAGTGTGACTCCATTTCAGGACCTGTTTGGGTGCATCCTTTCTCTTGATATAGCTAAGTAATAATTTGTATTTTGCAGTGGCAATCACGAGCGTGATTGGCCTGGGTCAGGTTCATTCTATGGGAACATGGACTCGGGTGGCGAATGTGGTGTCCCAGCTCAAACAATGTTTTATGTTCCTGCTGAAAATAGGGAAAAGTTCTGGTATGGCAGCCAACCGTTTCCATAAAATTATGTTAGATATTTGTTCGGATTCATTTTTTTAATTTCTGCGATGTAATATCCAAGAAACCTAAATATATGACATTTTTAGTTTTTTTAAGCATATTTCATTTTTCAAGGTAAATTTAATTACTTTCTGTCTCTAATCTATAATTCTATATTTCAGTTTCTGCTTACAGTGTTTGACAGTTAACTCCCTGAAAATATTTAATTCAGCATTAAAATTAAAACATACATATTTAGAAACTACACTAAATCTTTTAGTGATCTGCAAAACTAACTTGAATATGATAAGAGTTAAATCTATAAAAGAGAGAACCTATAGTGATCCTGAACTTTATTTAGGGACAAAGTAGTATCAGAATATAAAATTTCATAACTCCTTTTTCCCTTTTCTCCGGCGTTTCCCAGGACCCAAAATAGCCTTGTGGTGCATTTGGCATGCAAAGAATGACAGAGAAATGATAAAAGAATCTAATGAATGCAAATGTTATTTTTGTTAATTTAAATTTTTGTCTTTACCTTAAAGTAAGAAGAAAATCTGTTTCGACTATAGTATCGCTTAAACTTACATTTGTGTATTTATATATTATTATTTACAGAGTATTAAATAGAACTAGTTTGAACCATTTGTTAAAACTTCTCCCAAATCTCCTCCATATTTTCTATATCTAGCAATCTAGCATTCCGGGTTCCAAATGGACCCTAGGAGTTTTGGAGTATGGTTTGAAGGGAGAACCCTTCTCGAGTTAACTTATTAATGTTTTTCACCAATATGACAGGCTTCATACATCTCTAAAGTCTACAGTTAAGTGTTTGTGCTTTCACTTCTTCCTTTTGTGTGTTTTTTTCCTCAGGTACTCTACAGATTATGGCATGTTCCGGTTTTGCATTGCTGACACCGAACATGACTGGAGAGAGGGAACAGAGCAGCATAATTTCATTGAGCACTGCCTTGCATCTGTTGACCGACAGAAACAACCGTGGCTCATTTTCCTTGCCCACCGGGTACTTGGTTACTCTTCTGGTGAGTCCTATGCCATTGAAGGATCATTTGGAGAGCCAATGGGAAGGGAAAGCCTTCAAAAGCTTTGGCAGAAGTATAGAGTAGATATTGCCATGTACGGTCACGTCCATAACTATGAAAGGACATGTCCTATTTACCAGGTAACCCGGGATGATTTGTTGAATATATTATTGTCAAATGTGAAAACTGTTGAGTCATCCTACGTTGGAATACTTTAAAACACACACATATATAAGACTGAAGATGGCTCCTTAAAGATGTAACGTCAAGCTTTAATATGGTTGCACTTGCAAGTCAGAAACTGATGGTTTGTGTTGAAATTATTGCTCCTAACCCATAGGAGTTTAGGCTAGGGCTTTTCACCCTAAGGAGTCATCAAGTAGACTTAGTTTTCTGGGCCTAGCCATTAGGGTAAAAAGCCCTGGCCTAAACTCCTATAAATAGGAATTTAAGTAGAGCGGTCCTATTTAGGGAGAAAAGCCCTAGCCCAAGCTGATACTCCCATTAGGGTGATCTCTCTCTATTCCTCCCTATAGAAACCTAAAAAGCTTGTAGAGTTTATAAGTTTGTGAATGTCTTTCCAGAGCCTTTTTACGTGTAGATATTATTAGATCACTAAAATGGACCTTTGACTTGAATTAACCCTGAAAAGTCCCACGGTTCTCTCATGTAGGTTTTTATATAAAAAGCATGTGTTCATATACTCCCTCCGTCCCAGGGAGAAGTTCCCGGGTTGACTTTCACACATATTTAGGAAATAAAGTTACTGAGGGGTAAATTTTACTGTTTGGCACTGTTTCGACACTGTTTGGCACTGTTTCGACACTGTTTGACACTGTTTTGCACTGTTTGACACTGTTTTGATGTAGGATAACTTTCCATTTAGGGAAATGGGAACTTTTTGTTGGGACTACTAAAAAAGGAAAGTGGGAACTTCTCCCTGGGACGGAGGGAGTATATGTTTTCCATTTTACATGCTTTCTTTACAAACAAGGGTGTTCCGGACCTTTAGCCCGATCCCGCGAACCTTGAAGTTAGCGACTTGGACATGGTAAATCTCTAGTGACCCTTCCGGGTATTCAAATTGCGACCACACAAAACCTTTTTGTTTAGGTTCAAACTATTTGAACAATCCGGAATGTTGTGTTCCATATGGTCTTGAGTTTATATCAATGAAATTGTATAAAATATCTCATGTTAGATTAGCTTCAACAATGGTGGACAACTTTTCTTGTTTCTCAGAGAAGCAATTTGATGATGTCAAGGGGTGTACCAATGTAGAACATATGCTTCAATATTTGTCTATCACCATCTTGCGGTAGATGTTATGCAATTGCTCGTTGGAAAATACAAAATGACAATAAGGTCTCAATGAATTGTAGCTCTATATTTATCAGTTATCACATTCAGATGAGACCAGTTTTGTTTCATCAACAGATAGGCACTCAACCAAATATGGAGTAACATTTATTCTTTTTTTTTTTTAACAAAGTAACATTTATTTTTATTTCCTTTTGGTTCAGAATATTTGTACAAGCAAAGAGAAACACTTCTATAGAGGCAGCTTGAACGGGACAATACATGTTGTTGCCGGGGGAGGAGGTGCAGGCCTCGCGGGTTTTGCCAACATATCAACTTCATGGAGTCTGTCCAAAGACCAAGACTACGGATTTGTCAAGTTAACAGCATTTGATCATTCAAACCTCCTGTTTGAGTACAAGAAGAGCAGGGATGGTAAAGTATATGACTCCTTCAGGATATCACGGGATTACAGAGACATTTTGTCTTGCACGGTGGATAGCTGCCCAAGCACGACACTTGCATTTTAATCCAATGTAATGAGGAAATACCCTCCTTCACCGCCAGTTTGGTTTTTCTCTTACACTGACTGCTTGACACAATACCTTTCCAATGACATGCATGAGCTGGCTATATGAACTGCTGTGTTGACAAAAATCAGAGCGAAAGATAGGATAAGTTATGGTTGGTAAAATCAGATCGTTTAAAATGCATTTTAATTGTATGGTTCCGGTAAGGTGAACTGCGGTTGCCTTGATCAGATTTAAACTGAAGTCTACTATTGAGTTAGGAATCTTCAAGTCAAAACTTTGATTGATATTTCCAATTTTGGAGTAATGGAGTACCAAATCTAAAGAAGATATCACTCCTTACTCGCGCTCCTGTTCTAATCACTAGTTATTTAGGTCCGGTTCTAACATTTTATAGACCTGAGATAATATAAAAAAGCAGGACTTGTGGTAATATATAAATGTATTAACACTATTTTTTGTTATGGTAACAAAGATTAAGCACATTTTTCAAAAAAAAATACAGTAACTAGATATCAAAGAAACTGAAAAAAAAAAACAAAGTACAGTAACTAGACATCAAAGATATAAAGTTGTAAAATAAACATTTACAATTATGCCGAGTGTTTGATAAATTACAGACAAAGATGTCACACTCTGAAATTGAATAGAGTACATTTATTGCTTGCAATTAGAAAATGCTAGGGATACACAAGTTGTACACAACTTGTACATACAATGTCGGTCACAGACAATTGGTACGGAGTTACCTGTGACCACAGACAAGAGTTGTCTGTGTACACAGACAAATTTTGTCTGTTTCCACAATCATTTACTTTTTTGTAAAAAGTACTTGTCAGTGTCAGACGGCTCTCAGTGTACTTTTTACAAAAAAGTAAATGTCTGTGGAAACAGACAAAATTTGTCTGCGTACATAGACAATTCTTGTCTGTGGTCACAGGCAACTCCGTACCAATTGTCTGTGACCGACATTGTGTGTACAAGTTGTGTACAACTTGTGTACCCCTAGCATTTTCCTAGAAAATTAGGATTTGGAAAAGATTCAAATAATATATCATATATCATATATGAAGTAAAATAAAAGAATTTGTATTTCTTTTAGTTCTGAATATATATCACCTTTGCCTTTCAACTAGGGGTGGACTCGGGCCCGGTTCGGGCCTGGGCCCGGCCGGTTCGCGGTTCAGAAATTATAGGCCCGAGCCCGAACCGCCGGTGGCCGATTCCGGTTCCGGGCCAAACCGGGCCGGGCCAACCGGCCCACATATTTTTTTTTTGGTTTTTGGTTCTCCTATTTAACCCCCTACCCCTCTCCCTCAACCCCAAACCATCCCAAACCACCTCAAATGGCCCAAAATACCTAATCCTTAAAAAAATTTCAAAAAAAAAAAAATTAAAATCCGGCCCGGACCGGGCCCGAACCGGCCGGGCCGGTTCACCAAAAGCTGGGCCCGAGCCCGGACCGCCTAGCACCCGGGCCGGGCCAAACCGAACCGGAGGACCCACCGGGCCACGGGCCGGGCCGGGCCAAACAGTGACCGGGCCGGGCCGGTCGGGCCGACCGGCCCGAGTCCACCCCTACTTTCAACCACACAATGACACAAGAGAGTTAAAAAAATTCAGTTTAGGCTCTTTTTAAATTAGAAGCAGAATCATAATCAGTTTTCAGAAGCCGGATTCCCTCAACTTATAAAAAAAACTGATTCTAGGAGTAAATTAGAGCCCCAAAATCGCTTCTGCACTTTCACCCAAACACTCCAATTTCTGCTTCTGCTCTTTGAAGGAGCAGAAGCAGTTTTAAGAATCAGATCCAAACACCCCTAATACTACTAGTGAATTATTGGTGTATTAGTGTATAAGGATACAAATTAACATTTATACGTGAGAGACTATTGGAGAATTGGAAAAAATGGTGTTATTTTTAGGTTGTGAGCTTTCAAGGAATAAATATTGTCGAAGTGTAGAACTATCCAAAACATCACAAGTCTAATTAATACCGTGTCTTTAATTATTATTCTAAATGTATATAAGTTGGAAAATTTATGGACCCCGATAAATCCATTACTTTGTATACATGTTTTGTGTGTAATAAGATTCACAGACAAAAAATAATTTTCTCATGAAGGAGAGTATAAGGTTGGTGAATATAAGCACATACAAGTAGCAAAACTGAAATTTTATGCACTACTTCTATACCCAATGGTCCTTATACACCCTTGTTGTAGTCATAGTTTAAACTTTGAATGTTTGTTACTCCTATTTTTTTGTTTGCTACACTTTCTTTTTTTTGGATGTATTCAAAAATTTGTTACGCTTTTCCTTTTTAGTAAGTTTTCTTTTAAAAATACTCAACCACCTTAATTTTTTCTACTTTTTATTTCTCTTTCGTATTTTTCCAACATCTCTCCTACTTTTTCTATACTATTCATTACCCCTACTATTTCACTCTTAAAAAGTGTGCCAACACCTATTGTAGCAAACAAAAAACTATAGAGGGAGTATTAGTTTGTTACAACAGTCTTCATACTTTCATAATGGATTGTTCTTCAATCTGCATAATGGTTTCTTAATTAATGCACGCCCGAAGCGCGTGATTGAAGATGTGCGTCATGGCGCCAAATAGAACACACCCTTAAAACACTCTTTGCCTTCCAATCTGTATCTTCCCGCGATTTCAATTTGTTTTAATTTTTTCCCAGGAAATCCTCATTCTCTTTTCTCCTTTCGATCAACCGTACGTCGAATTCGACATTTCCTTCGTTTTCTCTCAATCCCCAGACGCCGGAAAACCATACGAGAGTAACAATTATGTAACTCTAACCGCATCCGTCTTTACGGCAATTAAATTGTGGCATTTGGGCAATTGAGAAAAACTTTATGCTAATTCCAAGGTACTTTCATCTTTCTTAAAAAGATTCCTTTTTTCTGATAAACATTTCAAGCTTTATTTTTGTTTAAATTTGCAACAGAATCCCTATATCATCGTTTTTCCTTATTTCTTTTGGACATTTTTGTTGGAAATACGTTGATATAGGTTCTGCGAGGCAGACAATGGTTGCCGGAGCTGCTTCCGGCAAAACCAACCAAAGGCGATATCTTCTGAGTGCAGGGAATGGTGCAATCTAAATGGCTATCTAAAGGAGTAAGTTCCAAATTTCCCAGAAATTCACATTTCTAAAACAAGGGTCATTTTGTAATACTGATTTTAACATTACAAACGAGAGTTTTTTTGGGGGTGGGGATGATATTTATTCTATTTTGGATTATGCTTTTTCGTTTGTGAAGTTTGATTGTAATTAGGGTTAACTACTTAACCTTCCGGATATAATATTTAAATGAATATTAATGATTCATATCCACAAAGTTAGAAGCTAGACTAGACTAAAAAGATTTATTGAACCTCAAAAATAGAATTTGAATGTCTCAAAAATTTGATACATAAAAACTGAGATTGAAAGAGTGTTGGTCTATTGTGAAATAGTTTATGGAACTTCTAAAATGGAGAAAGGTATTATTCTATAGGTTCTAATCTTAAAATGTTTTGACTTTCTAGTTAAGACCAAATTGATAGTTCCAATTTATGTTGGTTGATGGGGAATGCTTTATTATAACTAAATTCAGGAGCAATAATTGATGGAAAAGATTGTCAAGTTTTTTTCAGAGTTCTATGCCAAAAAGTTTGAACAAGTAGACCTGCACTGAATTTCAGACACTTTTTTTATCCCTTCATGAGTAAATCTGATCATTTTAGTTTTCATAAATATAACAAGCAATTTTCATGTTGCAGTAACTCCTTTCTGTATTTATCAAACAGAAATGGACCATGGAGGTGAAGTTAATTCTTCAAAACCTCCCCTCTCACCACTACAATCGTCATTGTCATCGTCGTCGTCGTCAACATCAAGAAGTTCTCACGGTTTCTCTCAAACAAATCCAGAAGAAACACAGGCAACTTTTTCATTTGATAAAGCTCTGAATGACATCAATGAAAGGCATAGAAACTATTCCATACCGGGAAAAGCACTGTTTGCATCTTCAAATTCTACTTCAGAGGTTTCAGATGAATCTATACTGCAGAAATGGGCCCCAATGCAGTCTCCTCCAGTTCAGGTCATGGAAAATCCTGCAGATTTAAACGATTCCAATACAGTTTCTTTATCAAATTTAACAAGCGACCCCTCAACTCCAGACTCTTCTTTCTCATTTGAACCTTGGAGTGAATGTAAAAAATTGGATACATCTATCAGTTCTGCCTCAAAGGATTCAGAACATTCGGCAACCATGGAAAATCCAGCTGGAGGCTTTGATACCCATCATGGACCGCCCTCTTCAATTTTCAGGAGCAAGTCATCTACACCCACAGATTGGAGTACTGCTTCCAATGAATCATTGTTTAGTATCCAAATTGGGAACCATAGCTTTTCTGGAGATATATTTTTCAGGTCTGGGGAACTTGACACATATGGAGTAGAACATGTGAGATATGGGCATATGTGCCCCTTGACTTCAGTAGGTGGAGATGATAACAATGGTGGCCCACAAAAGGGTGTTCACAATGTAGTACCTCTAGGACCAGGTGCAAATGGTCATACTTCTAGCAGTTTTGTTGCTCATCCAGTGTGAGTGACATACCTTACCCTTCTTTGTTTGGCTTGTGTGAACTACTGTCTTTGAGTTAATCTTTGATTAAATATGACTGCACACATTTAGAGGGAAAGTTAGAAACACATATATAGTTGGTTATAACTCGTTTGGTAAGGTTGAAGTAATTCTGGATTAGCTAACATTACTGAAGCTGTGGCTCAATTATCTTAATAATTAGTAATTATTGTATCATAAATAGATATTTAAATAAATTAAAATAACTCATACTCTCTACATTCCGTAATTTACTTCCCACTTTTCATTTAGTGATCTCTCAAAATTTTCTTCGTATATCCTTTTAAGGGTAGATTTGTGTGGTCGGTATGGTTTCTCTCCTTTTTAGATCAAACACAATCATACAATTGTACTTTTTTAATAAATGTGCCAAGTCAAAGTAGGATAATATTTTGGAATCGGAGTACATGAGATATAGCCCAAGTAAACTTGTGCACAACTTTTTTCAGTTATTCAGCTAGAATATCTAAACAAGGTTTGGTTTTGGTAGAAAATACAAGCAGAAAAATCTATCTTGCCGAACATCCTTTACCTACTAGTAGGTAATCACTTAATGTGATTACCTACTAGTTTCCTCAAACATCCTTTTCTATGGGTAAGGAATGGAAACTCTATGTATTGCAGAGAAAAGAAGCCTGAACCAACAAGGTGCCAATACTGCTGTGCTGGTTGGACATGTGACCATTGCCACTGCTTAAGGAAAAGACATAGCACTATTTGCTCAGGCTGCTCATGTGCATGCTTAAGTTGTTGGCGTTGCTTTTGTAAACGGTTGAGCTGGTTATGTTTCCCATGTAAATGGTTGAGCCGATTATCTTTCTCTTGTAAATGGTTGAGCCGGTTATCTTTCTCTTGTCATTGTCTACGTTGCCACTGCTGTAAACTGCCAAGATGCCCACGCGACTGCGGCTGCGGATGGCCCTTCTCCGGCTGCCACTGCTGCTGTGGATGGCCCTTCTCAGCCTGCCACTGCTGCAAACTACCAAAGTGTCACTGCTGTTTAAGTTGCCACTGCTGTAAACAACCAAAGTCTTGTTGTTGCTGCAATGAATTGCCCTGCTTAAATTGTTACTGCTGCGAGTCAATCAAATGTTCTTGCCTCTCCTTGAAGTGCCCTATCTGGAGAAGCTGTCTTTGCCACGGCTCTCGCCTTCTCCATCTTTGATAATTGTGTGTCTCTCGCCTTCTCCTCATGGGCAGCTGTGGTGATGATCATGGTACTTTGAGAATCTCATGAAGCATTGTCTTATGTAGGTTTTCAGTGTGACAAAAGATGGGAGCTTGAAGAGGACTTCACTTTTCACTAACTTAGGGGGTTTTCTTGTCATTCTTATATACATAATAATTACATAGGAGTATATATGTAATATTTTCCAAAGAGGAGTTTGCTTAGAGTTGTTCACTTTATTTTGGCAACTATTTTGTAATTAAACATTTACATTTTCATTTTGCCCTTTTCTTTTGCCACGTTTGAACCTGTTCGAGATTGATTATGAATCAAAACTTGGATACATTGTGAATACAAAAAAAAATGTAATGGAAATTGATTTTAGGAAAATTATTATCAATTCAATACTCAACTTGGAAAATGTAAGTTTGATAGAGGGTGTCAAATGCGCTTCAAAATGAGCATGGAAAATTGAAAAACCAAGGACTCTGAGGCTCTGAGCGTTCATGTAAATCTAACTTTACAGTTCACGAATTGGACATCCCATTAAGATCATCTTTAATGTTTAACTAGTTAATCTTGTGATTTGACTTGTCAAATTAGCATTTTTAGTAAAAATGTTTTCAAAGTAAAAGGTACTTTTAATGATTAGCTACAACTTTTTTATCAATCTAGTAGCTACTTTTAGCTAGTTAGTTAAAATTTATCTTTATCAATCTAGTAACTACTTTTAGCTAATTAGTTTTCTCAAGCAAAAAGAAAAGCAATACCTCAATATTTGTCTTAGAATTGTTAGGATGTTTTCTTTTGGACTGTTTTCAGTCTCAGACCAGACCAGATCAGATCGGATCAGACCAGACATTTACCAGACCTGATCAGACCAGATCAGCAAATTTCAATCCAAAAGAAAACATCCTTAGTCGTCCAAATTAACCATTCAAGACACCCCGAATAAAATGATAGAATAATCTGATTCTTATGCCTTTATTTCTTCGTCTAGTGGGTTGTCTCAAACTCTATAAATCATACGAGTATGAATTTTTAACTATATACTTTGTATGTACGATTATATATCGTTTCACAAGTGACTCCGTGGCCCAATGGATAAGGCGCTGGTCTACGAAACCAGAGATTCTGGGTTCGATCCCCAGCGGAGTCGCTTCTCTAATATTTTTTGTCACTATTTTATGTTACGTAGTAAAAGAAGTTACATATTTGACTCACTTGACACAGTTGCCAACTTAAACTTCGACTAATTAATCTACCATCTTTGTTAAATTTTTCTACTCTCACCAAATGTAATTTGTCTTTATATACTCACAAAAACACTTTACACACATTATGTATATATATAGAGGAGTTTTCATTTTTTGAAAATGGTCCATCACGATTTCGTTTGTAATGGTATCAAGTACGGACGTCTTTTTTCGACATACTCCGTAAGCCTGTAACAAATAAGACAATTATTTAAAAAATGTCACCAATAATGATTTGACGATATTCATCACAGAAAAAACATCTTTTTCTCCAACATCTCCACTTTCATTGGATGGAGGCGGTTTTTTTCTTTTAAAGTATCACATTACTATTGTTTAATCTGTCCAAAAAAAATAAAATATTACACTTAAAAGTTATACTTAACAATATTTAATCATATTTAGTGAAGAACATTTTTATAGTAAGAACATTTTATAGTATATTATTCATTAACTAAAACGAAATTACAGTAATTACTAAGTATATTTAGTCATACTTAACACTAAATTCGTAAAACTAAAACCTCAAGGAGAAATAATCCCTTCATCCCTAATATGGTAAATCAGTAATACACACCCTAATAAAAGAAAATTAAAAGGCACAAGATAAATTACTAGAATTCTGGACAATTTTGAAGCACAATAAAATATGCAATTAGCAGCTAACTAAATAGCATAATAATAAACCCCAAATCACATGATTAATTTCCACAACAACTATTGAAATAGAAAATAACAAATTTTCAAATAAAGTATTGAATCTAAAGCTAAAACCTGCGCAATTAGAAAATATCTTTATTGGCTTCTTTAGGAACTAATTAATAAAATAATAGGTTACATAATTAAAATAATTGAGAAATGGAACCGACTGGCCATGAAAATTATGAAATAGAAAGACTAATATGATATATTAATGGGGCATCCTTTTTTTCATTGGGGCCACTACTCCTTAATGCCTAATTTTTTATTATTTTAATAACTAAAATGACAAAGTTATTGGGGGCATGTGCCCCCATTGCTTATTAGCTACGTCCGCCCCTGTATATATAGAAATAATGACCAAATTAATACCACCGGCTTCTCCTTAGACTGAAATATGATTGGTTTTCAAATTAGACAAAAAAGTGACGATTTATATTTTAACAGACAAAACACCCTTCGTAAACGTACCATCCAAACCCCTAATTTCATCTTTTCATCGCTTCTTTCTTCCTCCGCAATCCGCATCCCTTCGTTTCAATCGCCGCTTATGGAGTTCAATTGCCAGACAATCTCATCAGCTTCTGCCATTCAATCTCCGCCACAGGGGACGCCGCTACCGTCGCGGACCACCAGGAGTCTTCGCCCTGCTTTAATCGTCGCAGACGCGCTATTTCAATCTCCGGTTTCGCCGCCGTGTCCAGGTCATCGCGGCCACATTTACTCTTCTCCTTCTCCATTTTCTGTCGATGGCGGCGATGGAAATAGACAAGGATTGCAGGTGAAGAATTTGATGGCAGAACCGACGACTGTGATTTGGAGTCAGTGGCGGCGATGAGGACTCCAAATGTCGGAAACGACGGTAGCAGGGTTACCTTCGGCCGCATCTAGGGTGATGCGGTCTTGCCACGACTAGGGTTTCAGCGGCAGTCTGACCTGGGGAGGCGGGATGGGGGTTGAAGGCTGGAGAGGTGGTTGGGGAAGCTAGGGAGGGGGCAACAACATGACGGCGACGACCACACGACGATAGTGGAGGTGGCCACCTGAAGCGGTGGGTCGGAGGTCATTGGACCAGCCTGGTGGGGTTACTCACCTGAGAATGGATCTTGGTCATTATTATGTCCTAATGTTTGTAACTAACATGTTTGGTCACTGAGCTATTTGTAACTGGTGTTGGGCACTGACCTATTTATCACTGGTGTTGTAGCTGAAGCTATTGAACAATTAGTCACTGTAGTTTGGCTGGTCACTGGGTTCGGGTTGGTCACTGAGATCGGGTCACTAGGAACATAGTCACTGTGACATAGGTCACTGTAATGCATTGTCCAATTAGGTCACTGTAATGTATTAGTCACTGTAACGGATTTGTTGGGCTTAGTAAGGGCAAAATAGTCTGTTCAGCCTTTTTTAGTCACATTTTTTGTTTTTTTTTAAAAAGTTCACTTTTTTGTCCATGAGTTAATTTTTAGTAATATTTGTGTCCTAACCCCATATATATACGGGAAAATGGAAACTAATAATCCAACCTTTTAGCGATCTTCTTACAATAGTCCCACCTTTTGATTATTCATGAATAATCCAACCTTTGCACCTCATCTTCATTCACTGGTCCCTGACCGGTTGATGACCTACTATTCCAAGTTATTTTCTTATCTTTGCAAACCATTATACCATAAATCTCACCTTTCACAAAGATAATATTTTGCAAAGATAAGAAAATAACTTGAAATAGCAGGTCATCAACCGGTCAGGGACCAGTGAATGAAGATGAGGTGCAAAGGTTGGATTATTCATGAATAATCAAAAGGTGAGACTATTGTAAGAAGACCGCTAAAAGGTTGGATTATTAGTTTCCATTTTCCTTATATATACTCACCTTAGTTCTTTTAATCAACGATCATTTATAACACATTATGAACACATCAACCATAGTATTGATAAAAAAAATACTCTATCCATTGCATTATGTGTGTCTCATTTTTTTTCCTGTCCATCGACCTCATTAAATTTATCTAATATCATATTCAATTACATTCTTGTATTTTCAACCATTCTTACTTTATATATTCAATAACAACCATAAAATTCTATGAACCTTGGTAATTGTTTCACATTCTATTATCTCAATCTTAGTAGAGGGAAAAGAGTAAAAATCAGTCATTGAAAAACTCAATACTGCGTATTATATTTATAACGTGGTAGCTAGTGTGTTAGCATAAACCAAAGATTTAATCTAGATCCTTGATTTGTGAAGAAAGACGAAAGAAAGTACATATATTTACAATTTCTCTCAAAATGTGGTGAGATTATTGTATATTGTAGTTTCACATATTTAAAATTATGTCATGGCATATTTTAATAATTTTTGTTATATTTTCATCATTTTATGTAATAAAAGAAATTTATCTCATTTTCATAAAACCATAAGATTCCAATAGTAAAATTATTGTTAGTTTAAATTAATATAACCATACGTTTTCATTTAAAAGATGGTAGTTATCATCAAAGAGGTTCTCATGTGATACACACGAAAAGTGTTACTCCATACATGTTTGTCTAAATTTGGAATTACAGTAGCACAATTCAATGATAAAAGAGAGTTTTTTTGCTCGAAGAGGGCTTAATTCATAGAAATAACATTCAACAAGGGTACAAAAGCAGAAAAGAACCACATGTAACCATCCGCCCGTGACCGAGACTGAGAGTTAACCACCTGTAAAAAAAGCAGTATAACTCGCTAGACCAAAATTGGGCAACTTAAAGCCAATGACGGTTAACGCAGACTTTCCATCCCCCAAACCTAATGCAAGAGTCTTACAACATAAAATAAAATAACAACAAAACACAAAACGTCTTAACTTGGAAATTAAAATGCAGAAAAGGTAAATCATAAGCAAACTCCAAAACGTGTCGATCAACCCTTGGCGGTGGTTCTGGAGGAGGCCTGACTCTCACAACGATTGTTGATGCACCAATCAGGGGGAGACCGATCAATTTCTCCACGTTGTCCGTACCCTGCACTGCTCGGTTCTCCTCATCTGCGACAAATTGATCGCCAATCCCCTGCTTAAATTACCAATGCCAGCCATCTCCATCTGCAATCGTCCTCCTTCGATCTCGATGCCCAATCCCTACGGAGAGAGAAAACGCCTGACCCAAACGCCACAAAAGGATACCACCGGAAAATCAGCCTAGGAAAACCCTAGGAGACGGCCGCCTTCTCTCACCCCTCTTTCTCGACCCTAGGAGATGCCCAAGCCATACGGCCGAGAGTCGCGACAAAGGAACCTGTTGCACCAGAGGAAAAATTCCGGACGCCGTACCTTGGAAGGCACCGCCGGAAAAAACGCCGGACACCGTACCTTGGAAGGCACCGCCGGAAAATCAAAAGACTATCCTAGGCGGCCGTCGACAACTCTAATCATATGACAAGGTTGAAAAGTGACATCCCACATTTATAATGTAAAACAGGAGAACATTTTAAGATTCTCCAAACGCAACCATGGATGGCTCTCAATGATAAAAGAGAGTTGATATACTATAATGAAATATTGAATTGTGCACATTTTGCAAAATTGGAATTGTGCACATTTTGCACAATTGGAATTGTGCACATTTGGAATGAACCTATTTCGGATGAGTGCACATTTCACGGCAACATAATTTATTGAAGTTATCTACAAATGGCACCATGTAACCATGTTTTCTGGTTTATGGTGATGCACATATTTGTTTTAGAGAATGCAATTTTTTTTAAATATAATGGATTATACTCATTCGTATTATCTCATTACACCAAGTTATCATTGGACCCAATACATATGCGTACCTATTCTTTCTTTATAACATGGCCTTTTTAAGAATCTAGACTAATTATAAAAGTGTCAACAATGGTCCATGGCCTCCCCACTTTTTAAGATCAATTTCAATTATGGTATCTACAATAACTTTATAGGATGATAATCTTTTTAAGTCCAGACAATTCACATTAAATTTTACTCACCATCATCATCATTACTCATTACCCATGTACTAAAAAACAGAGAGACTGTTTCCGGATAACCTATAGTGAAAATCGCTTTCGAAAATTGCATGAACTGACTGATGTTTTATAACAAAGAAGCGCAGATAGTTTAGTGAATCATTTTGCTTTATTCCATCATATTCAGACAAAAAAGGTGTTTGACTAGCCGTTACTTAACAAGAGCTGTACATAAGATGATAATGGGAACCTGATATACGGAATTCTCACAGTACAATGGAGCTATACTAATTTGACTGTAATGGCCACTATAAATGAATTGAATTTTGTAACGGAGTTCTCACAGCCTAACGGTTTTAGTATGAACATCTTATCTACATTCACTCATTCTCTTGAAGGACGATTGTGTCATTCCATGAAGCCTTAACATGAGTTTTCTTACTCAATAACACAACCTTTAGCAGTTCCATGCCAAGCTCTTACTCAGATGTCTCTTCTTTGCAAATCCGACTGTCGCTCTCGCCTATAAGAATAGATAGAGCCAATTACAACTCTTCCTACTCTCCTATTTCTCCTTCTCCGTTTGCTTCCACTACCCGTCCTCCTTTTTTCAGACGAGGGTTGTGACGTTGGCAAAAGGTTAAGCCATCCGAGAGGCACCAAAGCAGCAAGAAACTGAATTACTGTCCCAAGAGGCAGACTTGAGTAATCTCCAATCGTTATCCCTAGTAAAGAAGCCAATCCAATCCCTAAAAGCCCGCTAATTATTGACGCCAAACACAACGCTGATGCCATGAATGACATCAGTGATCCTTCACATCCCGATGGAGCTGAACTTGCGATGAACACATAGAAAGGTAGGAGCTTGAATGAAGAAACTGTCTCTGCGATGCCTGAAAAGCAAAGTGCAAATGCCTCGTTTGGAATTCCCATTTTAATATTCATCTGTTTGACTAGAACAAGATCCAGAAGCAGAGAGGAAGCATACAGAATCTGGAGAATGCCACTCAGTTTTCTCATAGGGATGTTCTTGCCAAACCGGTTGTAAAGAAGTGTCATGGAGAGAAGCATCAACTGACCCGTCACTTTTGACAACCCAATAACTGATGGATCCAAATTCAAACACTGAGTCTGATAGCAGAAGACAGAACCGGATAGGACCGGGACAGTCAAAATGGATAGAACGACCCATATAAGAGGGCGGTAGATGTTTTCATCTCTAATGGCAACCATTAGATCAGAAAACTGCTCTTTTATACTTCCCGGGATTGATTTCCTTAGACTATTATTATTTGGTGACAAGCCGAGTGATTCTTCTCTCATTGATACAGACATTGCTAATTGGGCTGCAAGTAAAAATGAAAAGGCTTGAAACATGGCTTTGGGTTGTCTAGTTTTGAGTAAGAAATATCCTCCTAGTAAGTTGGCTAGCATGCCACCGATAGCTGAAGCCATGAATGCATAGGATTGGATTCCGGGCAGTTTGTTTTTCTGACCGTATTCTGCCACTAGAGCATCGTTGACAACTTCTGTGATTGAAGCTCCTAGGTTGCTTAGAAGCATACATGCCATGAGAGATGGGAGTGCTTCACTTGCAGAAGATATTAGTACTAATGGGCACCATGCTATAACCTGGAGGAAAACTGCAGGAATGAATTTACCCGTCAGGATATTTGGAAAAAACATACTTCCTCCGTTCTTTAATTCTTGCAACATTGTGATTCTTGCACTATTCACATACCTTACTTTGACCATGATTTTCTACTAATATACATAATCAAATTATTACGTATAAGATGTTATTGAATTTCTATCAATGTGAATTTCCAAAATATCAAATTTTTATAATGTTTACTAATACATAATTAAATATAATTACAGTCAAAGTTGTGCATTGACAAACGTGAAAGCCAAATTGCTGCAAGAATTGAAGAACAGAGGATAGTATTCCTTTTGGCAGGATCTCCACAAATTTTTTATTAGAAAAAAAAACTTTCAGTTTGAGGCTTTTAAAATATATCATGACTTTGATGATAGAAAAACTCCAATATTGTCTTTCATTCACAGAAAAATGTCAAGGAAGAGTTCCTTTGCCTGTTCTGTAACCTAAGGGTCCGTTTTGTAAGGCTTATTTGGCGGAATATACTGATTTTTCTGAAAGGAAAGCTGTTAGAAACATCTATCCACCACACAATTCAAAATGAATTTATTATGCTAATAAGATGAATAAGGGAGTGTTTGCGATTGCTTCAACTTTAAAAAAGTGATTTTTTAAAGTGATTTTGGGAAAAGTGATTAATAGTAAAAGTTGGTAGTGTTTGAGAAAAAAGTGATTCTGAAAAAGTAAAAGTTGGTAGTGTTTGGTAAAATAAGTACTTTTTTTGTAATAGAAAAAGTGAGAAGCAGTTTAAAGCACCCTTCTACCTGCTTCCAGCTTTTAGCTTTTAAGTGATTAATTTACAGAAACTATCATTTGAAAACACTCTTTTCAACTTTTTTTAAGCCAAAAGCTGAAAAGCACTTTTTTTAATCAACTCCAAACACTCCTTAAGAAAGTACAGGCTACCAAAGGAATCCTAAACCCTTAAACTTCTAATTGGGTTGTTATAGTTAAGGGAATCCAAAAAAGCTTTTCTTGCAATGAGAGGAAACTAAAGCTGAAGCTCCGAGTAAACTTCAAGCCCCTCTTTTGTAGCAGATATACAAACTTGCTTATAGAAGCTCCAACTATCAAGAAATTTAACTAGGATTTAAGATTAACGATGCAGCAAAGATTAGAGAAATACTCTACCCGCCCTAACCTAAGTTCAAGCTTGCTGTTTCGGCTGTCAAATTGCCTTTTTAATCTCCAATTTTATATAGTATTTCTTCATACTTAAATTCAATCTTTGCAGTTGAGAATATATAAATAGTAATTACTGAAAGTCTGAAACTAAACTATGACTCTACGCATTAATTGGAAATAAGTAACTTTATCAGCAATCAAATATAGTAAACATTAAAACAAGAGAAGAATTACTATAATGAAAACCAGTTTGCAAGAGAAGAAACATCATCAAGTTCCTGAACAAACCAAAACCAATGCGGGGGTGATTTACCTCCAAAGGATATGTAAGGCAACCTATGAGCACCAAGAATGTAAAGAGCATCAGACAGAATTCCATACAATGGCTTAGCCACAAAAGGGAGGTTGCCAATATTCTGGACAAGCTGCAATTGAGAAGGGTGCATATTCATCCCGTTAGCCATGTGGAAATTGAGAGCCAGCCATGGATATGACCTGAACCCTTGAATCCAATATCCAAACCCACACAGGATCAACATTTGTTGTCTCTCCGCCGGAGCACCACCGCAATGCCCGCCGCGGGTCTCCCCAACCGCCACTTTTTTCTTGGCGTTATTGGGAGGAGGGGGAGGAGTTCCGCCATCTACTCCCACTATCAGTTCCTTATGCGTGGCCCTCCAACACTTGTGAACTTTACCCGCATTTGGGGTGCATGAAACGAGCTTGGAATGTGAAAAAGATCGAAACTTTATCGAATTTTGGGTTCTTGATTCGTCTAAGAGTAATGGGTTCCGGTTAGAACATAGTGTGGAAGAAATCATGGTTTGAAGATGAAAGTTGATTCAGGAGAGAAGTTGAATGAAATTGGAGCAGGAAGAAGGATTGGAGTTGATATAAGCTTAGTCAGCAGCACGGTTTTGGTTGGGCTCTGGCTGTCCGTCCATTCGACACCGTATTTTCTTTGTTCGTAGATCCCAAGGGATCTAAAATTAGTAGTCACAATTACAAATTTATATCTTTGTCCCACAAATAACAAATTTATCATTTTGTTCCACTCAATTTTATTAAATTTTCTACTCCGTATTTTAATTTTCTAAGAGGTCGGCCGCTTTTCTTCCAAAAAAAAGGCAGCGGCTTTTTAAAAAAGTGATGGGGTGTTTGGGTATTAGCTCTGTCCAATTAATATAAGGATATGAGGAGGTAGGAGTGCAGTTATTAATAAAAATAATTTTTTAACGGTATAGGAGACAATATTAGTGAGAAAGATCCAAAAGAAAAAATAGAACAATCTTGATGGGACATAGGGAGTATTTTTAGTTTTTTGGATTGACTTTGATTGTTTGACGATTATTTTTAGTGTTTGATGAACAACTTTTCATTCAAATGTCTAGTATATATATTAAATGAAAAAACTAAAAATGAAAAAATCACTTTTTAACCTTTCATTGTGACTTTTTTATTTTATATTAAATGTCTAGTATACCCTTCAATATTACCATATTTTTAAGTTTTAAATAAAAACAGTGTAAGTGAATATTGTTGAAATTAAATAAAAACAATAATAACAGTGTGATAATGATCAAAATTATGACAAAAATAATAATGATAAGAAATATCACTATGAATATTGTTGCTATTTTATAATATTACTTTGATGACTATTAAGAATAGTCATATTTACAATACTTATAATAAAAGTAAGTGAATATATATGTGTGTGTGTGTGTGTTTGTGATCACACACGTACAAGTATATGTTAAAAAGTGATTATATAAAATATTAGTAAATGTTAATAATTTTCAAAACATATCAAAAACAAGTTGAGTTATATAAATGTATATAAATTTCTTATATACGATAGTATATACTATTAATTAATGATCATTTTACGTCATAACAATTAAGCGTCATCAAAGTAATAGTTATCAAGCACTGCAGATTATTTTTGCCCCGTTAGCCATAAAACTGGGGTCCTTTCCATGTTAGGTCATTCCCATTAACCAGTTTACTTGAAGATTAATTGAACAATGAGTCTGATTTTCTTGAACTTTAATATTGAGGAAGAGAGATTTTTAAGAAGATTAATTTAAAAAGAAATGTAAAAATAACTTGAAGTAATACCGAATTTGTCGCTCATCAACAAAAAATAATATGGCAAAAAAAATACATACTCTAGATATAAAATTTAATACTATCAACTATTTATTTATATAATAAAATGATACGTAACTATTTTCCACTAAAATCTCATCAAAAACTCATATAATATACGAAGTATCAAGTAAGTGATTACACCTTTATTTGATGATCTTGATGTCACTTTTTGGTGTGTTATGTAAGATAATCATACTAATAATAATTGAGCGGGAGAATATTCTGCTTCAGATGTAGTGCTTTTTTATAAGATAATCATACTAATAATTGAGCGGAAGAATTCTTTCTCTCATTCCACTGTTTTGAGTAGAAGATAAGCAGACAATTAAGGGTTGATTTGCAACTCCTTTTAAGAAAGCACTTCTCAGTTTTTAGCTTTAAAAAAGCACATATTTTCCCAAACACTACAACTTTTATTTTTCTCGGCTTCCGCGTCAAAAGTGCTTTTACTTTTTCTATTACACAAAAAGCACTTATTTTACCAAACACTACCCACTTTTACTTTTCAAAATCACTTTTTTCTCAAACACTATCAACTTTTATTTAATCACTTCTCCTCATTTCATTAAAAAAACATTTTTTTAAAAGTAGAAGCTGTTGCAAACAGACCCTAAGCGAGTGAGAAATTCTCTGTCCCATATGCAGTGGTTTTGAATATAAGATAAGCAAACTCATAATTGAGCGGAAAAAGATTCTATATCATATGTAGTGCTTTTAGACATAAGATAAACATATTAATAATTAAGTAGGAAATTTTTTTCGCTCATGGAGTGCTTTTTGGTATAAGATAAGTGGATTAATTATTTAGCGGAAGAATATTATCTCTCGTATGTAGTGCTTTTGGATACTCGTATAAGATTCGGTGATTTAAAAATAAATTGGGATTTTTTTTTAAATAGGAGTAAAAATGTTTAAGAATTCCAAAACATGACAATCATGTCTTTATTCTCTAAATAAGAGTAAGTAATAGAGGTGGGCATAACAATTTGGTTTAACCGAACCGAACCATACCAAACTGAACTAAACAGAAGCGAAACCGGACCGTATGCATTTTGGTTTGAGTTTGGTACTATTTCTTCCAAATTGTATTAAACCGAACCGAACCGAAACCGATAAAAACCGAACAAAACCGAACTGAACTAAAGAAATTCAATAAAACATTCATATATTATTAAAAATTAACAAATCCAAATTGAATCAAACCGAACTAAACTGAACCAAACCAAAAAATAGTATGGTTTTTGTTAGGTATTAAGGATGTTTTCTTTTGGACTATTTTTAGTCCCAGACCAAACCAGACCAGATCAGACCAGACTTAAACAGACCAGACCAGGCCAGACTTGGATAGTGATAAAATACACAGAGACCAGACGTTTACCAGACAGACCAGACCAGTTCAGACCAGACCAGACCAGACTTAAACAGACCAGACCAGACCAGACCAGCAAATTTCAGTCCAAAAGAAAATCCTAATTCTTCCAGCCCGTTCCAAACTGAACCGAACCGAAACCGGTAAAAATCGAACCGAAAACTGATATGCCCAACCCTAGTAAGTACTATCATGTTTAAAGTTTGATACTTGCTAAAACATAATGATAATTACTTATACACAAGGAATAAAAACATGGTAGTCTCATTTTGTAATATGCAAACGTTTAATCATATTAAGAACAATTTTCCAAATAAATTAAACAAAAGTACATGCAATCTTTTGGAGCGCTGAAAATGCTAAAAAGGTATTACCCCTAATAAAAAGCACTTCCACCGTAACTCAATAATTTCAATTTAATTCAGAACGTTTTATTGGCCATGCCACGTACTGAATATTCGAGAATATCATGGACCAGTTGTCCCTGTTTGGAATATGATATTTGTGGCGTGATGTTCGTACCCATTGAGAAAAGGCAAAGAACAAAAATAGTTTGAGGATGGAAGAGACGAGAAGGTTGCGGAAATATAAGTTGTTGAGTGAATGGGACACCGTTATATTTGATTGTCATAGGGAAACGCGCCTTGTTCCCACTCGACTTCACTGCTCAAATTTCCAGCGTTCACGCACCTTTCATTCATTCATTCATATCCTTGTACTCGTTTCTCGTAGCTAGTTTGCAATCAGAGTGGGTTCGTGTATTGTAAATACTTGTACTATTTTTCGAAAATACTCTTAACTTGTTATTAATGTTATACTCTCTGTCCTTTTAAACTTTGTCAAAGTTAACAGAAATATAAATAATTAAGTAAAAAAAAATTGATTGAGAATTAACTGAAATCACAAATTCTTTATTTGAAAAGGAAAGTGGCAAAAATATTCATAAAATGTATTTGATCTTAAAATTAAAATTTGATGTTATTTTAAGTCATCTATCGATATTTCATATGTAATACGAAGTATGTTTTTATGAAACAATGAATTGAACTAAGCAATATTGTTAAAAATTAATTAATGTGTAATAAAATAGGTTTTAATTGCAACATAGATAAATTTTACATTATTCACATGCTTTATTTTAATCAAATTTATTAATTAATACATTATTGATTAAATTTTGTTTAATGTATTGCTCAATTCCTATGAAATTTTTAATCTTAGATTTATACTAAAAAAATGAAATGTATAAATGATCAAATTTACGCATTGATACTCCACTATAAAAAGAATGAATGAATAGTATTGGGCCGGTTAAGATACCAATGTAATGACGAAATAAAGCCCAACCCTAGCTCTCCCATTCAAAAATTCTCCATTTCAACCTTAAAAATGGTATGCTCGGCAAATTACCGTAGGACCGGTATACCATGCGCATGGTATACCGGTACCTATACGGTGTCGTTCCAAACGTAAGAAACGTGGATTGATCACCTCAGACCTAACTATTTTCAAATCAACAGCCAACTTTCACTATTTTCAAGGAGACAACCTCTTTCTTCACCCACAATCGCATCTGCCACTATCGACAGGACTGTGCCGCCGTTCATGGAGAAGCTACACGGCTCATAACAGGAAGCCTCTGTCCATGGAGAAGAGGTGGTTGGGTACTAATTTTCACTAATCAGTGTTGCCATAGGCCCATAGCCATGTGCGAGGTAGAGGATATGGCCAAATTTTGATACCAATTGTGGATCGTTGCGCTTACCGCTACACTAAAAGCAATCGCTGTTAGTGTAGCACGCTCCTCCCCATTTATAGCACATGTGAAGCGCCACACGGTTCGATTGCACCGGTAGGCTGGCAGATTGCTGGCACCGCATACCCGCGGCCCAACAATCCCCCCCCCAGCACCTGCCAGCCTCAACTGCGCAACATGCTGTTGCCGGGGGTCAAACCCGTGACCTTGGCTCTGATACCAATTGTGGATCGTTGCGCTTACCGCTACACTAAAAGCAATCGCTGATAGTGTAGCACGCTCCTCCCCATTTATAGCACATGCGAAGCGCCACGTGGTTCGATTGCACCGGCAGACTGGCTGATTGCTGGCACCGCATACCCGCAGCCCAACAGCAATGAAGAATTGCATGAATTAAGAATTGATGCAGATAGAGGACTAGCAAGGAAGAACAAAAAGAATGCAGAAAAGAAAAGGGAAAGAAGAAACAAATAGAAAGGGTGCTAGATGGCAGAGGAAACAGAAAAAGTGCAAGGAATAAGATATCTGAAAGCAAATATGAGAAAGGAGAGTGCAGTAAGAGAGTGTTGAGAAAAAGGGGGGGAAACATGAGTGATGATGAAGATTACAGTTCAAATGAAGATGAAGAGGTGCCCAGGCAAGGGAAAAAATAGCCAAGGACAACAAAGAGATGACAAGGATACTTGAAGAGTTACAAGAAATAAAAAAAAAAGCAAAATAAACAGGATGCAGTTTTTAAGAAACAAGGAGCAGTTTTAAAGGATATTATATCTCTTGTGAAGAAAATTTCAAAGAAAAAGAAGAAGAAGCAAGCTTATTCCATTGAGGTGAGTGACCAACAGAGTGTTGGCCAGAGTGAGGAAGCACAGCTTGAACAGAATGGCCAGGTTACTTAAAGAAAAAGTTAATTTTTAAATGTGAAATTTAAAGTCAATTTAATGGAATTAAATAAAAAAAATTGAACTTACATGTATACTAATGAATGTAATTGTTGTTGTAGGAGAAATAGAAAGTTGTTTTTGACTTGGATTAGACTATGGAAGAAACGGTACAAGATACAGATCACAGAAAAAGCCATGAGAAGGAAGAAGACTTGGAAATGAAAGATGTTGGGGTAATTATGAATAATTTCATTTGAAATGTATTTCATTCTTTGATTTATAACAGTAACACGTTTATTTATCGTAGGAGAATGAGATGAGTAACCAGCAAAGTAGCATGCATGCCAATGGGAATGAGAATGGAGGAGTAGAGGTTGAGCACAATGACCAGAATCTCCAGGTTATTAAATGAAAGTGTTAATTTTCAAATGTGGTACTTATAGACAATTTAAATGACATTAAATATAATATGAATATAATGTTGTTTGTAGGAGAAACATAAAGATGATGGAGAAGTTAAGAATTGTGATAAAACTGCAGAAAAGCAAGTACAAGACCTGCAAAGGAATGATGTTGTGGTAATAATAAAGCATTTAACTTCAAATTTATTTTGTTCTATAACTTATGATTGTTACGTGTTTGTTTATTGTAGGACAATCAGATGAGTGAACATCACTTTAGCATGGATGCCGATGAGAATGAGAATGGAGGACTAGGGATTGATGAGAATCTCCAAGTTAGTAATTGAAAGAGTTAATTTTCAAATGTGGATCTTAAAGACACTAAAATGGCATTAAATACAAAATTTGGACTTAAAATGCATAAAATGAATATAATGGTTTTTGTAGGACAATCAGAGAGATTATCTACAAGGGAAAAACAATGTCTGCAGTGACATTGAAATTGAGAATGAAATTTCACTTCTAGATGATGAAATAATAGCAAAAAGGCTTGCTAGTGATTGTTTCTGGGCAAACTTGATAAATGATGCTCCAAATTTCAATCTCTTAACTCCAAGTGAAGAAGCAGAAGCACACAAAGAAGTACAGGTAATACATTTAATATTTCATATTTTATTTAAATTTGAGACAATAGTCATGGTTATGACCCTAATTTAACATTACATTACATGTACATATATAAAATAAATTTATGTATTTTGACATATGATCAGAAAAAGGACAAGGAAGAAGAATTGAGGGATGATGTGGCTGGGTAGGAAAAAACAACTGAAGGCAGTGCAGGAAATGAAAAGGTAATAGCATATGGATTAATGCTTATAAGGCTTTAAATTCAATCATTATGGCAATAAAGGAAAATTTTCTAAATATTAAATGCAGGGGGCATGTAATGAAAAAAAAATATGAAGAAGAAAACAAATGGAGTGAAGAGAACACATAATTTATAATGGAATTGTGTTTAAAAGCTGAAGTGGCTGAAAAAGAGGCACGCTAAAGAAAAATGCAGGTTACAAAATTTATTTATAAAAATAAATGTTAATATGTAGTTGATTAATTTACTTTTTGTCGTTGTTATTAATTGAATACCATGTAATATGTCATTATAGGATATAAGATGACAGTAAGGACATTGACATTAAGGACATATGTTCTGTCAGTTGGTCATTGTTACAAGATATAACTTCCGTCAGTTGCTCAATCTGATGATTTTTTTTATGTGTTTTCAGACACACGGAAAAGGAAAAGATGACCAAAAAGGAAAGCGTCGTGCACGATCTCTTGAAAGATACACTCCAGCTGGGCAGAGTATGGAAGCCAAAAGAAGAAAAAAGCAGAAGGCAAAAAGGACACAAGAAGATGATTTCTTGCCTCCAATGAGAGAAATACATGGACCATTCCCAGAAGTTCCAACAGATGCGGTAGATGAAGAAAAATTGCAAGAAATGGAAGGTTTATTGCAAGTTGGGCTTCTAAAGGTTATGAACACTAAAGATGAGAGAAGATACAAGTTTGGTGATGAAAACATGAATGTATGCCCATTGGTGCTAGACACCTTCAAAATTGAAGCTAGAACTTGGTTGTATGGCCTTTTGACGAACCATACATGGTTAACTGATTTGGTATGATAATTCATATTAATTTAATTTTGCAGCATATAGATGTGGAGATGTAGTATTTAGCGATGAAGCGTGCACATTACAAGCTGCCACATAGATACGCCACTGCAGGGTCTTTTTTCATTGAGATACTCAAGAGGGAGTATGACCTAATGTTAAATGGACAAAGCAGTGTTAAAAACGCTGGAGAAAGGGACATAGTATATCATACCATGTTGGGGAATATGGGTTCTTTCTTTTTACACTTGGGAGAATCAGATTTTGTATATATTCCTCTAAACACCAATAAACATTGGATTTTACTGGTGTTTGAGGTGTAAGAGAGGAAAGTCAAAGTATATAATTCAAGCAAGAGGAGAGCTGATTCACTGAGAGATATTGCTTCCTACAGAGCAACTATTGAGAAGTTTCTGCCACAAGTGATGGACTACCACGAAGTTTACGAAACAATGGAACAGGAACATATGCAACATAGGAAACTTGTTATCGAAACAGTAGAAGATTGCCCCCAACATGATTCTGAGTAAGCTTCAAATTCAGTATATATTATTATTAATTGTACTTGAGCATTACATAATATGAAGTAAATGATTTGTTAAATGCAGGGGCAATTGTGGAATGTATATGCTCAAGATTGCTGAGTTCTTGATGGTTGGAAGAGATTTGTTAGACACATTTTCAATGCTTATGGATGTTGAATGTATTGAACTATGTTTTTCATATAATTTTTGTTGAACTACAAAGTCTTGTATTGAACTACAAAGTGTTGTATTGCGTTCTAAAACTAATGAATGTGTCCATTAAATAACATATTACCATAAAACTAGTATAAGTTAGCAAATGCTTCGAATGTATAGACATCATATTTGGAAATTAAAAAGAATGCTAATGGCTGTTTATTTATAACACCTATATTATTTAGAAATATTCTGAAATGTAGGCGACTAATGACATTTGTCTACCAATTTATAATCTGTGATGACAAAGTAAGAAATTCTCTTGTTTAAGGTCCATATGGAAAATTTCTATGAGGTGACAAGAATGACAATCATTATTTAAAAGTATTCTGGAATGTTGGCCATTAATAACATTTGTCTCACATATAATAAGCAAAACATGATAATCATTGACATCAAATCTGGCAACTAAATTTAAAGGCACAACATAGTAACAGATTGCTTTTACATATGTATAAAGTAATTGTGACACTTCGAAAATTTTAAATAAAATAATTTATTTTTGTTAATCAGATAAAATGTTACAAAAGTGACATTTTTATAATTAAGTTGATAAGATAATCCTTTTTATAACGTGTGACAGTTTTGCAATAATTATCAATACTACGAAGTAGCATTTAGATTACTAGGTACGAAGTATATATAATAATAAACAATGCTTATATAATTTATTTATAAGTACATGCACATTCTTACGTAACACTTATAAAGGTAGTTTGACTTTTCAAACTTAATAGATAAGTATATATACATAATGAGTGATCCATACTACTAATATTATTATTATTATTATTATGCACGTAATAAGCTTCGCACGCGTATATGATGATAAGAACGTCAAACGAACTCTGCGCGGCGTGAGCTAATCGGATAAAACCCACATATATAGCTGATCTTTAGAGACCTAGATCCTTCCATCTTCTCCTATAAATAGGGGCACTTCGTTGATAACCTACACCAAACCACGAGAGACGAACTACCTTGAAGAGAGGAGATAAACGAGAGAAAAAAAAAGGGCCAGAGGGGGGTACATTAGGATCAGCCGACGTTGTCTGCCTGTCTCTTAGCCCTATCACCGGAGAAGAGTTACTCGCCGGAAGGACTAGAGCAAAGATCGCCGGACTGCATTTCACGACGGAGAAGAAGATTGCTGGAGAACTTGCTCGTCGACGCCACCAGGTCACAACGCCGTCGGAGGAATAGGACTGCTGCGGAATTGTTAAACATCTATCGCCAAGTGAGGTAACCTGCACACCTACGTTTTCTTAACCATGAAGATGACGAATCTATATCGTTAGGCTGCCGGTTCATTAATCTAATTTAAACACAACTGGGCTGAGAATTAGTAATAATACTCGTAATACATAGTACATAGTATTAATGTTATGGTTAATGATAATAAGGTCCAGGATAATAATGATGACTAGGCTATTAGTAATGGCGTAATAATAAAAAATTAATTATGGGCTGATTCACTGATAAAAATAACCTGGATCGATCATAATTAATGATTTTGATTAATCTGGACTGCTCGTAATCTATAAAAAGGGGGTAAAAAAAATAATGGATTGGATTTTGTTTGTTAAAATAAATAATAATGATAAACATATCAATGGTCTATATAGAATCATGGTTATTATCGAATGGACTAATTGGGATTTAAAATGAAAATAGGACTGTTTTAGTTAAACCCGATTGATCATTGAAATACTCTAAAATGGACATCATAAATATAATGAAATTAATAAACCAACTAATATGGATTATCGTTAGACATAATAGTGGACAGAAATTAAAAACTAAGGTAGCAATACTGGATTAATGTAAATGGATCGAAATTAAATAAGTTCATTGAAAGGGTTATGGTAAACTGGATTGGTAAGAACAAATAGACCGATCAATTTAAAAATGGACATTTGGGGTTAAATAGTAGATCAACTAAGATAAATATAAAGGATCATTATTATTAATAGTTTACTTGACGTTCGGATAAATTCTAACGAATAGGCCGGTTAACATTACGTAACATGAATCACTTGCATTACCTTTATCGGATTATAACAAAAATCAAATTAACTAATCATAAGCGTTGTTGGTCCCGTTTAATATGGTAACCAGTCTAGAGGGGGGGGTGAATAGACTGGTTAGTTTTTCAAATTTTCTCCAAGTCCAAATTGACTTATCAGAGAAGGTCTGATTCTGATGACAGAGAAAGGCTGGTTCTGATATCAGAACTGGCCTTGGCAGCGGATTCTGATCTGTCCGGGTAGCCTCAGAAACACTAAGGCAGATGCCTTTCTGATAACTCTGAAAACAAGATCTGCTGAACACAGATTCCAAGTCTTAGAGTTACTCAGTTAATATCCTAAGTGCAGAAATGTAAATTGCAGTAAAGTAAATGACACCGGATATTTTTATAGTGGTTCAAGGAACAACGCGTTCCTCTAGTCCACTGTTCCACTAGCTTTGAAGTAGATCGGTTACAAAGCTAAATCCTAGCACTTAAGAAGCACTCCTCGTCTTCTTCAAGTCTAGATGCCACCCAGGATGTAATTCCACGCCCTGATGGCTGGTCCTTTCACTCAGCTTCCCGGAAGTTTCACCACTTCACTACTGCAGTTACTTGGACGCCCTTCTTTGCAGAAGATCCTTTGAAAAACAGAGTTTTTCCTCCAACTTGCTTCGTTACAAATGATGTTTGATGAAGTTCTTGAAGAGTTGAAGAACAGGATGTACTTTGCTTGTTTGTTGGGGATGAAAGATTTGGAGTTTGAATCTTCCCAACGTAAGCTTGTCTTGTTGAAGGTTGTAGAATTTTAAACTCAAGAGAGCTTGAATGATGATGAGCAAAAGTTGTAGCAAAGTTATTTTTCTGTTCTTCGGTGTGTAGCTTATATACTGAGGTTGTCTGCCCGTTGGAGGAGGAGACAACTGCATTAAATGCGCGTACAGTTGACTTGACCGCCGTTTTTGGAAGGTTTCTATTTTTAAAATATATCTTCCCGGATTCTTTGGTCAATCATTTGCAATCAATCCTTCAGCGTATCAGGCTCATTTAATGTGCATTAACTGCTTTCCTTTCATGCACAGTCTTCTAGCCGTTGGATGTTTTTACCCGTTGAATTCATAGCTGTTGGATGTTGCTTGAAAATTTCTAAGTGTTCGTCGAGCTCTGATCAGGCTCTTCTGAAGTATTGAATTCTGATGGCTTTCTGATGAGTTGAGTTCTGATGGCTTTCTGATCTCTGACTGAACTCTAACTCTGACTCTGATAGGTCCGCTGATGAGTACCTCTGATCTGTAACTCTCGTCGGTTATCAGATGTCCAATTTATCAGCAGATCTCATGGTGCAACTCTGATGGACTTCTGATAAGAGAACTCTTGATAAAGCAGTTCTCACAGAGCAAGTCTGGTCGAGCAATTCTGATGCACTTCTGATCTGATCAAAAAAACAGAGCAACTCTGATCGTCGACTACACTAATACTTACAATTGAAAATTCTAATACATAAAATCTAATTGGGGGTACTCTATCTTTCTAATCCTATAGCATCATCAAAATCTAATTACATTTATTCCTTACAATTTCCCCCTTTTTGATGATGCCAAAACCCTTAAACTATTTCCAGAGAAGTGCCTTTCACCATAAAGAAAATAGGTAAAAAAACTTTCATTTAAAATCTTGGTGGGCACTTGGCATAGGAGAATAGTAAGAGTAAGATACAATCAATCAGATAAATAACATAAGAAATAGCACAAGATATCAGAGCATAAATAAACAGAATGCAATAGAGAAAAAAAAATTGAAATTGCCATGCAAAATAGAGGCAAGCTGGTTATCTTATTAAAGAAGGATATTTAAAGCAACAAGATGATAGAGTTTAGAAGTCTTCCTCTTCTAGTTGAGCTTCCTTTGCATCAATTTCCTTCAGATCAGCATTTACCCTAGCTCTAATTGTAGCAAGATTCCTGGGATTCTGATATCCTGACCAAGCAGGTTCAAGCTTGCAATCCAGATAATTTCTGATGGCTTCTGAAAGGTCCTTGCCAGGGATCACTTTCATTCGCCACCATTCTTCTGCTTCTTTCATGGAACCACCATGATTAATAATTATCAGCCCGTCTTTATCTAGGATTAGATTCTCTTGTTGAATAGGGGTCATATGCTTCTTCATTTCTCTGAACTGAGCAGCATCAGGTTTAGCCAAGTCACTGTTGAGCCATTGGGCTAAAGTGAAAGTGGAGCCTGTCTTCTTTCCTTTCTTAGAGCGAGGAGGAGTTGGTCTTTGGATACCAGCATCAATCTGCTTCTGTCTGGTCTTCTCAAAGTATATAGCAGGATCAGGAGTACCAGAGATGGGAGTCAGAGCTCTGGTGCTTGGTCCTTCTGCAGTTCTAGTCTGTTCATTTCTATCTTCCCCCTTTTTGGCATCAGCAAGATCACCAAGGAGGAGTTCAATCTTTGAGAATTCGGTGGCCTGATTTTCCTTAATAACTTCAAGGGCACTTGGCAGAGTCTGAGTTACGGAGGCCAGACCTTCAATAAGCTCCTTCTGTTTATCTACAGCACTCTGAATATCTTTGGTAGTAGCTTCAAGGAGAGTCAGCTTGTGATCTCTGTCCTTTCCACTATTGATCAGTTTGATAACAAGTTCTTTAGAGTCCTTGCATAGGCCTTCAACATCAGTAATCTCTTCTCTAGCCTTGTCAGTAGACCACTGTAGAGTATCAACAGAGTCAGAGATACCCTTGATGACTTTGTCCTGCTCTTCTAGGACCTTAGTGTGATGGAATAGCACTGCTGAGATTCCATCTACCTCTTTAGCAATGTTGCTCAGATTTTCTGCAGTTTTATCCTTGTGGACCTCAAAAGCTGTGGCAATGATGCCTACATGCTTTAGCAGCATATTGATCCCTTTGGAGAGATGTTCACTGACTCTGGTGAGATGAGTATCAGTCTCATATTCAGTATCCAGAATCTTTTCCATGCCTTTGGCGATTTGACGTCCAACCTGCTCTATATCAGCTATGAAGGATTGAGGAGCCTGAGTGGTGGCCAGAACTTGAACAGAGTTGGGAGGGGATTGAGGAGGAGCCTGAGGGGATGGCTCTGATGATGAAATTTGAAGAGGAGTATCCAGGGGTGAGGATAGGGGTTCTGAGGGTGGTTGTTTTGGAGATGGTGGTGGTGATGGTGAACGGTTTCTGATGGGGGATGGGGGTTTACATGGTGATGGTTGTTTGGGTGAGGGCTTCTTAGGTGAAGGGGTTTTCTGATGGATTGGAGATGGGGTTTTCTTGGGTGATGGAGTGGGTGAATGTGATGGAGGTTGGGGTGAAGGTGGTGGAGTGTATTCAGGTGTTGTGGGTGTAGGGGATGGAGATTTGGGAGGTGAGGTATGGGGTTCTGGTGCAATTTGAAGAGGTGGAGATGGAGAGTTAGGAATTACCTCAAGAACTGTTTCTTCAAACTGAGAGGTTCTCCATTCTCTGATCAGATTCATCATTGCCAGAGATAGGTCATTGGCAGTTGATGGCTCTCCCTCTGTACCTGGAATCGGTTTCATCTTGATTAGAGACTCCCTCCTTTTCTTTTCCATCAGCCAGGTATCAAAGGCATTTCTCTCATGATCCTCCAGAGCTTTGACATGCTCTTCTGGTGAGCTGGATATCAGAACAGCCTTGCCTTTGCAGTTGGCTTTCTTTTTCTCTAGAACAGCCTCGAGGAATTCAACATCAAAGCACTGTGAGACATCATCTGTTCCTACCCACTTGAGAACTTCAGCTTCCTCAGTTTCATAGTAGGGGAAGAATTGAAGAATTTGTTGTAGAGGACCCATTCTCCATTTTCTCCAGGCTAGCACGCGGTCAAACTGCCTATCCAGAGCTGCATGGAACTCTGTGGGAGATTCTCTGATAGGTGATGCTTGATGATCTTCTGATGGAGCTATCAGATGTATGTCTGGTAGGGATGAGAAATGGGACTCTGATTCAGGTTCCCCCTGAGTGTCTGACTTCTTATGAGAAGGGTTTTCTTTCTTCTTCTTCCTTTGCACGTGATCAGAGGCAGAGTCATCAGAGTCATTTCTGATGACTGCTCTTCTTCTCCTCTTCTGCTTCTGCTTCCTTTGGGGAGAAGATCTAGGCCCCAAGTCTGATCCGTCCTGTTCTGATGCATCTTCCTCTGATGCAATTTTTTTAGAAGAGACAATATTAGAACTCTGAGTATGCTTCTTCTTAGGGGTTTGAACAGGCTTTTCCTTAGGCTGCTCAGAGGTGGTTGCAGCCCTTTTTGTGACCTTCTTGGGGGTAGCCTTGGGTTTTTCGACCATTTTCTTCCTGTTCTGCTCTTGCTTGCTGGTTTTCTTCAACTCAGCGGCAATGGCCACGTTGACTTTGGGAGAGATGGTGAGGAAGATGGTCTTTGTGTGGTCCACAGAGGTGGCTTCTCTGAGAGCTGTTTTGGAGTTAGAGATGAGTCTGGAGATCAGAAGTCCATGACCCATCTTCGTAGAGAATATACCAGTCTTTTTGTCCTTCTTTGAGATGGACTCAGAGATGGATTGGAACAACACTTTACCCCAGTTGATGTTCATCCCTCTGTGAACAGCATATAGAGCTTTGGAATTGGCGTGGTTCATCTGATCAGTTGAACTTGTTTTGCACCACAAACACCTGTGCATTATGCTCATCAGCCTCTCAAAGTCCTTCTTGAGAGCATTTTTCTTCATATACAGGGTCTCTATGCCTGTTGCATCCTCTCGGCAGTAGGTCTGCACAAATGTGGTGACTGAGATGTCCACATCATCGAGTTCAATGAGATTGGGGGTGTCAATGTCCTGAGAGTCGAGTTTGATGTTGAAGAACTCATTGAGAGAGTCAGCATCGATCTTCAGGTTCTTTCCCTGGACTTGGGAGTGGATGGTGTTGTCAGCAATGTAGGCGTTGAGATAAAACTCAGCTACATCCAAGTTGCTGAAGTGCTCATAGGGATGAGCCACTATCTTGGTCAGTTGCGAGTCATTCATCCCGGCAATGACCGCTTTCATCACTTTAGAGTTCTCGGCCAGTAATGGCAGGGAGGACATGTCAACCTTCATCCCGGTGGCGATGTTAGCTACAAGCGCCTTGGCTTCCGATTCGGTGAGGTCGGTGATGTTGATGAACTTCATTTTGAGTAGGGATTGAGAATTTCTGAGAGAATGAGTGTTTGAGAGTTCTGAAAAACTGAATACGAAGAGAGATAAGATGCATAAGGCGGTTTAGGTTTTCAGACAGGGTATATATGAGTTCGGGTTAGTGGACGTTTGATATAATTTGCGATTTCGAGGTCGCATTAAATGGATTGTGGGCGGAAAGCCGTTTTCCAAATATGGTAATAACTACCGGGGGTAAAATGGTAACTTCCGGTTTATTGAACAGCCTCGCCCAAAATTTAGAAAATTTTTCTAAGTCCACAGCCACTCTGATGAATATCAGTCCATATATCAGAGAAGGGGTATTCTGATATAGGGTCCTCTGATGGATAAGCGTATCAGAGGTGGTGAATTCTGATAGATCCACATCTGATGCTTCTGCAATTCTGATCGAAGCTTCTGATGGATAAGAGCTTCGGGTATCAGAGATGGGGGGGTTCTGATGAATCCACATCTGATACTTCTGCAACTCTGATTCATGTATCTCTGGGAAGATCATCCATCATTCCCAGTTCTTCTCTCAACTTGTTAAACCTTGCCTCAGAGAGAGGTTTGGTTAGGATATCTGCAAGTTGATCTTCAGTTGGAACATGCTCAATTGAGATGTGCTTCTTCTCCACATGATCTCTGATGAAGTGATGTCTGATCTCAATATGCTTTGTCCTGGAATGCAGCACAGGATTCTGAGTGATGGCAATAGCACTTGTATTGTCACACAGCAACTTGATCTCCTTTGCTTGCACTCCATAATCCTTGAGTTGTTGTTGCATCCAAAGCAATTGAGCACAGCAGCTTCCAGCAGCAATATACTCAGCTTCAGCAGTGCTAGTTGAGATTGAATTCTGCTTCTTGCTAAACCAGGAGACAAGTCTCCCACCCAGCAATTGACAATGACCGGAAGTGCTCTTCCTGTCCAATCTACAACCTGCAAAATCTGAGTCAGAGTAACCAATTAGTTCAAAGTTACCTCCCTTGGGATACCATAGGCCCGCATTTGGATTTCCTTTGATATATCTGATAATCTTCTTAGCAGCTACTAGATGGCTCTCCTTGGGCTTTGATTGGTATCTGGCACAGATTCCTACTGCAAAAGCTATGTCTGGTCTGCTTGCAGTCAGATAGAGGAGAGATCCAATGATTCCTCTATAAGTTGTTGCATCAACATCTTTGCCTTCATCATCTGGTCCAATGCCTTGAGATGCATTCATTGGAATTTTGACTGAAGATTTTCCATCTACTCCAAACTTCTTGATGAGATCTCTGGTGTACTTTCCTTGGTTGATAAAGATGCCTTCCGGTACTTGTTTGACTTGTAATCCAAGAAAGTAACTGAGTTCTCCCATCATGCTCATTTCAAACTTCTTCTGCATAACTTGAGAAAATTTCTTGCATAACTCTGGATTAGTGCTTCCAAATATAATGTCATCAACATAAATTTGCACTAATAGAATATGATTAGCAACAGAAATTTGAAATAGAGTTTTGTCAACCTTTCCTTTAGTAAACCCATGGTTCACTAAGAATAGGGACAATGTGTCATACCAAGCTCTGGGAGCTTGCTTAAGACCATAAAGGGCCTTTCTGAGCTTGTAGACACAAGAAGATTGAGTAGGAATGACAAAACCTGGAGGTTGTTCAACATAGACTTCCTCTTCAAGTTCTCCATTCAGAAATGCACTCTTGACATCCATCTGGTATACTTTGATGTCGTTGTAAGCAGCATAGGCTAGGAATATCCTGATTGCTTCCAGTCTTGCAACAGGTGCAAAGGTCTCATCAAAATCTATGCCTTCTTCTTGACAGTATCCCTTTGCTACAAGCCTTGCTTTATTCCTTACAATGTTGCCTTCTTCATCTGCTTTGTTCTTGAATACCCATTTGGTTCCAATGACATTCTGATGCTTTGGTCTGGGAACAAGTTTCCACACTTCATTCCTTTCAAACTGTGTCAGCTCTTCTTGCATTGCATTGATCCAATCTGAATCTTCTAGAGCTTCTTCTACACTCATTGGTTCCATCTGAGATATGCAGCAGGTGAACATGGCTTCTCTTCTTGATGCAGATCTGGTCCTAACACCACTGGTGACTTGACCAATTACTTGATTAGGAGGATGATCTCTTAACCAAGTTAGATCAAGTTCTGACAGTTGCTGTCTAGGCAGCTCCGATGGTTCATCTTCTGATTCTTCATCTTCATCTTTGTCTATCAGGATTGGATTGACAGGAGGAATTGATAATACAGAATTGATGATGGCCTCTTCTGATGGTTCTGAAGCCTTGTCTTCAAGATTGATCTTCTGCAGGGTCTCTGATAGTTCTTCTGCAGAGGTGCTGTCATCAAACTTGACATGAATGGATTCTTCAACTTGTATAGTTCTCCTGTTGAGTACTCTATAGGCTTTGCTTGAGCTTGAATAGCCTAAGAATACACCTTCATCAGCTTTTTCTTGAAATACCTTCAGATTATCCTTTCCATTGTTTAGAATGTAGCACTTGCATCCAAACACATGGAAGTAGCTGATGTTTGGTTTTCTTCCTTTCCACAGCTCGTAGGGGGTCTTCTGATGATTCTTGTGGATCATGCTTCTATTCTGAGTGTAGCATGCAGTGTTGATAGCTTCAGCCCAGTATCTGATGGGCAGTCCTGATTCTGCAATCATAGTTCTTGCAGCTTCTTTCAGTGTTCTGTTCCTTCTTTCTGCAACACCATTTTGTTGGGGTGTTCTGGCAGCAGAAAGTTGATGGAAGGTGCCATTCTGATCACAGAAGTCCTTGATCACTTTGTTGACAAATTCAGTTCCTCTGTCAGATCTGATTGTTCTGACCTTCATATTCTTCTCAGTTTGAAGTTGCTTTAACAGAGATGGCAACTTCTGAAGAGTTTCATTCTTCTTGGTTAGGAACACAGTCCAAGTATATCTTGAGTAATCATCAACCATAACAAGAGTATATCTTTTTCCACCAACACTGGGAGTTTCAACTGGTCCAAATAAATCCATGTGGATCAGATTTAGAGGACAAGTAGAAAGATCTCCAGCTATGGGTTTGAATGAGGTCTTCACTTGTTTGCCTTTCTGACAAGCACTGCAGAGGGTCTCCTTCTTGTAAACAATGTCAGGCAGACCATCTACAATGTGTTCCCTTGCCAGTTTGTTGATGGTTTTGAAATTCAGATGGCTAAGCTTCTTGTGCCAGTCCCAGCTTAGCTTTGAATTGTCTTTTGCTATCAGACAAGTTCCATCCTTTGCTGTTTGCCAGTCAACAACATAGATGTTCTTTCTTCTTTTCGCTGTAAGAACCACTTCCTTGGTTGTCTCATGCTTGACATAGCATAAGGTCTTGGTGAATTCAACTGTGTAGCCTTTGTCACAAAATTGGCTAGCACTCAGCAAGTTGAACTTTAGACCTTTGACATATGAGACATCTTCAATGATTATCTGTTTCTTGATCAGCTTCCCTCTTCCTTTTGTTTGCCCTTCCTTGTCATTTCCACCGAAAGTGACTCTGGGTCCATTGATTTTCTGGAACTCTGATAGGCAACTCTTGTCACCTGTCATGTGTCTGGAGCATCCACTGTCAATATACCATTCTTGTTCTGAGATGGCTCCAGCACACAGTTCCTGCAAGATTAAAAGGAAGATTTAGGTACCCAAGCAATGTTGGGTCCTGGAGGGTAATGCAGTTTTGGTAGTTGGTACCATTTTGGTCTCATTAACTGAAACCTTGGTGGATGGTACCCATTGTCCACCTGGTAGTCGTAGTAAACAGATGTATGATTCACTTTGGGCAGATGCTTGTGAGGATCATGCGTTCTGTTTGCATACTTCTGCATAGCCTTCTTTGTTGGAAAGAAGTCCCATATACTATCAAGATCAGAGGAGCGCTTAACTTTAGACTTCTGAGGTTGACCAGACAACCTCTTCTGCCTATAGTTAATCTTCTCTTGATATCTGCCTTTCTGATAGCAGTTTCTGATACCATTGTCATGAGATTGTCTGATAGGGTTAGGCCTTTGATTATTATTGTTCTGAAAACTCTCCCTTTTGTTAGAATTTCTGCCAGGTTTATTAGTTTTCAAACTTTGTTTTGGTTTGGCCTTTAGAGTTTGTTTTTCTGGTATGACCTTCTCATGAACAACTTTAGTACCAGAAGTACTAGCATGGCAATTGGGGCTCAGAGTCTGTGGCACTATGACCTTTTTAGCCTTAGCAATTTTGGTGCTAGGCCTTACAGAAGGCTCACCAGACTCTGGTTCAACATATCCAAGACCAGCGGTGAAGTTATGAGAATCACCAATATTCTTCATGGAAGATTGCATCTTCAGAAGACTATTATATCTATTCTCAAGTTCCTCAATGTCTCTTATTCTTTTAAGAAGTGACTCATTTTCAGCCTTTAGTCTATCTCTTTCCTCAGTTAAGAGATTAAGTTTGCACTCAGTCTCTTTCCTTAGATCAGAGATATCAACTTTCAGCCTACTGTTCTCTTCTTTAACAAAAGAATAAGTGGCTTGGATAGTTTGGAACTCTTCCCAAAATGATGACATTGGATCATCATTTAAGGCTGTGCCTACCGAAGAGGAAATAGAATTAGAAGTAGAGCATACCTCATCATCTGATTGTGCCATGAGGCAAAGGTCTTCAGTCTCTGCATCCAAGCAGCAGAATGCTTCATCAGAGTCGGAGTCTGAGCTGGACTCAGATTCAGAAAGTGGATCTCTCTCGGCTTGTTCTGAGACAAATGCTCTTCTTCTTCTGTGTTGATCATCTGGTTTCTTTTCATCTTCATGTCCTTGCTTCTTGGACACTCTTGGATAGGGGCAGTTTGCTTTGAAGTGCCCAGGCTGTCTGCAGTTGTAACAGAGGTACTCTCCATTGCTTTCAGAGGACTTGGTCTTCTGATGTGGTCTTCTGATGGAAGATGGACTCCTTCCATCTTTCTTCATAAACTTCTTAAACTTTCTGGCAAAAGCAGCCATATACTCATCAGATAACAGAGTAGAAGGGTCAAAGTCACTTACCTTTGAGGTGCTAGCAGTGAGAGCAGTGGTGGTCCTCTCATCAGGAACTTCTTCCTTCTCTTCATGCATCTCAAACTCATAAGCCTTGAGATCAGAGATGAGTTTCTCAGTGGCATAAGTCTTGATGTTCTTGCTTTCCTGGACTGCAATCACCTTCATCTTCCAAGCTGAAGGCAGTCCCCTGAGGATCTTCATGTTGACCTCTTTGATGGTGAGCTCCTTCCCAAGCTCAGAAATCTCACTGATGAGAATCAGCAATCTCTCATGCATCTTAGCAATGCATTCTTCTGGTAGGAGTTTGAAGTCATCAAACTTCTTCATTGCAATGGTCAGCTTGTTGTCCCTTTCTTGTTCATCTCCTGCTCCAATCTCATCCAGCTTATCCCAGATTTCTTTGGCAGTTCTGCACTTCTTGATTCTGTTAAAGTATCTTTCATCAATAGCCTTGTAAAGGATGTCCTTGGCTATATTATCTAGATTGTACTGCCTCTTCTCTTCCTTGGTCCATTCTGACCGGGCTTTCTCAATCATCTGGGGCTGAAAGTTATCAATGGAGTGAGCAGGATTGATCTTCATGAACTGGATAAAGGGGCCATTTTCCAAGACTTCCCACATTTCATCATGAAGAGCACATAGATGTGCCTTCATTCTGATCTTCCAATCATCATACTTCTGATCTGTGAACATAAGATGCTTTGCAAGAGAATTATCCATTATAATAAATAAGTAGAGGCTAAGAACAAGTGGATCTTTGTTCAGAGAGTAACCTAAAAGATTACAAGAACAAGGAGGCTCTGATACCACTTGTTGGTCCCGTTTAATATGGTAACCAGTCTAGAGGGGGGGGGTGAATAGACTGGTTAGTTTTTCAAATTTTCTCCAAGTCCAAATTGACTTATCAGAGAAGGTCTGATTCTGATGACAGAGAAAGGCTGGTTCTGATATCAGAACTGGCCTTGGCAGCGGATTCTGATCTGTCCGGGTAGCCTCAGAAACACTAAGGCAGATGCCTTTCTGATAACTCTGAAAACAAGATCTGCTGAACACAGATTCCAAGTCTTAGAGTTACTCAGTTAATATCCTAAGTGCAGAAATGTAAATTGCAGTAAAGTAAATGACACCGGATATTTTTATAGTGGTTCAAGGAACAACGCGTTCCTCTAGTCCACTGTTCCACTAGCTTTGAAGTAGATCGGTTACAAAGCTAAATCCTAGCACTTAAGAAGCACTCCTCGTCTTCTTCAAGTCTAGATGCCACCCAGGATGTAATTCCACGCCCTGATGGCTGGTCCTTTCACTCAGCTTCCCGGAAGTTTCACCACTTCACTACTGCAGTTACTTGGACGCCCTTCTTTGCAGAAGATCCTTTGAAAAACAGAGTTTTTCCTCCAACTTGCTTCGTTACAAATGATGTTTGATGAAGTTCTTGAAGAGTTGAAGAACAGGATGTACTTTGCTTGTTTGTTGGGGATGAAAGATTTGGAGTTTGAATCTTCCCAACGTAAGCTTGTCTTGTTGAAGGTTGTAGAATTTTAAACTCAAGAGAGCTTGAATGATGATGAGCAAAAGTTGTAGCAAAGTTATTTTTCTGTTCTTCGGTGTGTAGCTTATATACTGAGGTTGTCTGCCCGTTGGAGGAGGAGACAACTGCATTAAATGCGCGTACAGTTGACTTGACCGCCGTTTTTGGAAGGTTTCTATTTTTAAAATATATCTTCCCGGATTCTTTGGTCAATCATTTGCAATCAATCCTTCAGCGTATCAGGCTCATTTAATGTGCATTAACTGCTTTCCTTTCATGCACAGTCTTCTAGCCGTTGGATGTTTTTACCCGTTGAATTCATAGCTGTTGGATGTTGCTTGAAAATTTCTAAGTGTTCGTCGAGCTCTGATCAGGCTCTTCTGAAGTATTGAATTCTGATGGCTTTCTGATGAGTTGAGTTCTGATGGCTTTCTGATCTCTGACTGAACTCTAACTCTGACTCTGATAGGTCCGCTGATGAGTACCTCTGATCTGTAACTCTCGTCGGTTATCAGATGTCCAATTTATCAGCAGATCTCATGGTGCAACTCTGATGGACTTCTGATAAGAGAACTCTTGATAAAGCAGTTCTCACAGAGCAAGTCTGGTCGAGCAATTCTGATGCACTTCTGATCTGATCAAAAAAACAGAGCAACTCTGATCGTCGACTACACTAATACTTACAATTGAAAATTCTAATACATAAAATCTAATTGGGGGTACTCTATCTTTCTAATCCTATAGCATCATCAAAATCTAATTACATTTATTCCTTACAAGCGTTAAATTAACAATATGTTGAACCGATTAAATAACAAATAACAAGGATCATATTAATAAACGATGAATTATATGACCTGAATATTTAAATGGTATGAGATTTAATTAAATTGATATTAATTTGGTAAAGGGACTGTTAAGGCTGAAATCCAAATAGTTTAGCAAAATAGAATAAAATATAATAAAAAATGGACTTTTATAATAAAATATGCAAGCATAATCCTTAATGGAAAGGTAGAACAATTATAATACGAATGAGAACAAATATTGACTTCGGGAATTCTAAATAATAGAAGGTGACTTTGGAGAGGAAGCCGTTAGGGAAGCTTGCTAAGAATATCTGGAATTTGAGGTAAGTCACATTGCAACCAAAATTATATTTTACCTCGTAAATAATTATTTACTTGATTTATGTGATGGTGTGAATATTTTGATTGATGAATTACTTGTGAGCAAGTTGTGTTTGTTATGATTTTGAGATACATCGGATTATGTGTATACGTAAGATATTTTGGGGAGAATATAAAGTTATGAATTTAAGGATAATAATCCTTGAGGTAAAATTTTGTCCAAGAGACATAAATGTGAAATTTTTGGAAAGTCAAGATAAAAGACTGTTTTCATAATTGGGGCACCACGGGAGAAATCCGTAGGTGTCGGGCCACCTTCACGTCCGTTAATGGTGAGGGAGGGTTAGGACTACTACTACTTGAGTTGAGAGATGTAAAGCAAATTAAATAAATTTTGGAGGGTTCGGTAACCACCCCGAACAACTGGGCATTAGATCCCATTTATTAAGACAGTAGTAGTAGTACCTATTCTCTTAAGGATCTTTGAACCTAGAACTTAGGGAGTATATCCCATTTTGAGTAGGGAGACGTTGACGTCAGAACTACTTAGACTTCATACTACTCGGAGGGCTTGGAATCCCTTTAGGGGGTGTTCACACTTAAGGTAGAAGTCTAGATTCTAATAGAGGAGATGAGGTACCGAGAGTAGATCGGAGTGACCGTACAAAACAACGGATCACTGGGCTCAAGAATCGAGATAACGCTTGAGCACCGCCCTTCTAACTAAATAATTAGGAAAATTGGCTATAAAGCTATTTTGAGGAAAAATAAAATATTTTGGTACTTGGAGAATTATTCTTTGAAATACTTACGAGAATTATTGAAGAAAATCTTTTGGAGATATTATTACTCTTTTTGAAATTATTGGAAACTCATTTTTGTATATACTATATACAAATACTTATTTTTCAACAAAACTATTATTTTACGGGTTTGGGTGGGACTTACTTAGCTTTAAAGCTAATTTTTGTGTTATTTGTTTCTTTTATTTTCCTATGTTACAGATGATGTGGTTTATGAAGATTGATGCATTGAGAGTGCTCCTAGAAGACTTTTAGAGTAGTCTCATTTAGAATAAACTTTGTTAGACTTCATTATTCCAAATGTTGAACTCAATAGTTACTTTAGATACATTTATGGTGGTTAGCCGTAGCATCCAGTCGGGTTAGGGCTGGGTGTAGCGGTAACACGCCCCTTTTCCTTGTTAGTGTTTAATTCCGCTGCAAACAATTGAAAGTTTTGAATAATTAATAAAAGTTTATTATTTCTTAAGTATTATTTTGGGAGGGAAATTTGGGGGTGTTACAGTAATATTTAATTACAATGAAACTAGATGTAGTAACAAGTAAATATAATTTTTAAACACTTAAAACACGAATGTATCACACTTGTCTATAAATAATGAATGAAGAAGCGCATGAACTTTGTTATTGATAGCATAATATGTTCCATTAGAGTATATTACTTATCAAAGGATAACAAGAAGATTACAAACAAAAGAAGTAATGCCTAAGATATGAAGTATAATTTGTTCTATTACAACACATTACTCAACAAAGTATAAAAGAAAGATTTCAAGGCAAGATCACCTCTCTCCACAAGTACGACCCTGATAATAAGGTTCTGGTCATATTCTGTGGTCAAAATGTTATAAAAGTAGGTACTATCCGTGGAATTTTAAGTCAGATAGTCAACAAGGAGACCTTGAATCGGTTGATACTGGTTGTGCAAAGTCAACTAACCAATCAAGCTACAAAAGCTGTAGAACTCTTTGCATGCAAAGTTGAAATTTTCCAGGTCAAAGACTTGCTTGTCAACATCACTAAGCATGCGTTGAGGCCAAAGCATCAAATTCTATCTGATGAAGAGAAGCAAAAGCTGTTGGAGAAATATAACTTGGAAGAGAAACAGTATTTCTTCTTGAAAATTTCAAGCTTCCTAGGATGTCACAGAAGGATGCGATAGCCCGCTACTATGGACTTGAAAAGGGGCAGGTTGTGAAGGTTACATACACAGGCGAAATCATTGAGACACATGTTACGTACCGTTGTGTTTGGTGATGCTCATTGAGGGGAAGTTGTTATGTAGTTCTTAGCTTTCTCACTGCCATGGCTGGAATTTATGTTCGAATTTTGTGGGTTGATGTGGTTTGTTTTGTTATTCAGTGTCCACCACTAACATCTCCAGCAACCCCTAAGGTTTCAATGTCGTGTTGTTTAAGGATCTCCTGATATTTTATCAGTATGTCTTATAATCACGACAATTATCCTGGCGGCCAAAAAAAAAAAAAAAAAAAAAAAAAAAAAAAAAAAAAAAAAAAAAAAAAAAAAAAAAAAAAAAAAAAAAAAAAAAAAAAAAAAAAATAAGAGGGATTTAATCGGGATATTTAAAATGTCATTTAATTAAACCTATTAATAACATCAAATAATAGGTATACTAATGTCTTGCTTGATTTTTAGTTTCGCGTTGGCTATCACTAACAATCATGCATAATGACACATAACAAGTTAAACTACGCCACACAAACATTAAAATCACCTTTGGGCAGAATCATAATGTTCATGCATTTAGGCTAATATATACAATGATTAATTACACCATCAAACAACTAACCGTTGGGTTCATTGAATAATAATGCAAAAATCATTTATTAAGCTCTAGTTCCAATAATCAAGAGCATAAAAAATAAGTTTTTTTTTAAATTATTATTTTTATTTAGCCATTTTTACTAATAATGGTAAAATGATTTATTTTTAATCTAATATCTTCCGTTGGGCCGATATTAGATGTTATCAATGTAATTTCCATAAATAAAGTGTGGCTAAAAAAATGTACTTCGTATTATTTAAGAAAGTATTCCGCCGCCACGTAACCGGATGAAAAGTAATGATGGGCAGAAAAATACGATCAACACACTATTATTATTATTATATGTGCATGACATACCATATCAATACATATGCACACCAGGATTACATATAACTTAAACTGATATGATTGTGTATGCCCATAACCTAAGAGCCTCATATTTCTTAATAGCATGTATCATGTATGACAATACGACATGCATGAATTAATTAAAAAAAGAAAATGACGGTGTACGTAAATTGCACAAAACACCCGTGGTAACTACTCGTAATCATCACATAGTCTCTAACAATCACCAATTAAATCGTTGGTAACTGTCACGCCGGAAACCGTCACAGTCCGCCGTTAATCGTCAAAACATGCCGGTAACCGTCACAATTGAACGGTAACCGCCATAATCCGTTGGCCAATGACACAAACCCGCCGGCCACTGATTAGCGGCAAAAACAAATTAAAACAACTGCCGGCGGTTAAACGTAACTATACAAGAAGAAAAAGTCTTCTGCAAGTTTTTCCATATTACCAAGGATGATGGTTTTCATTTTTTTTTGTTTAGAACATGATGATGATGATGATATTTTATCATGATTACATTATGAATGATTATCATGGAATAGGTGTCATACGGTCATGCCAAAAGTTAATTCAGAATTCCATATTAAAAAAAATGATCTTCAATTCATACATACGAACAAACAGTTTATATATGTACGGATATGATATGATACGCATGATATTACGTACTACGTAATAAACAGAGTGTGATGTTATATGAATGCTCTGATACCACATGTTAATTATTTTAATATATTAGATCCAAGATCTACACATCACAATACATGTTAGAAACTATATCATATACAAGTTCGTATAGAAATACTTACATGATGGGAAGCCAATCTTTGCTAGACCATGATTGGTTGATGAAGAAGTCATTGTTTTACTTGTAAAATGAATTGGTAATCCCTTTTAGGATAATGATAGATGGAGTACTTTTAGAAGTTGTGATGCTCTCTCCACTTTATGGTGTTGTTGTGTTTGTACGTGAGTTTCAACAAAGGAGAGCAAAGAGTATTTATAATGGGAATAAGTCAATAATAGTCACAACTCTTCATATTGTCCTAAAGGGTGTTACCACAATGGTACCCTTTAAGTATTATTTCCATCAAATAATACATATATATATATAATACATAATTATATATATATTACATAAATATAGGACACATTATTATTGGTCCTAAGGCCATATTAATTGGAAATAATCCAACAAAATCGTCATACCCAGTGAATATCCCCAAGCGAGTCCAAGTAGTATACAATCCCAAACGCGATGTCAATAGCAACTAAAACCCAGTGATCGCTGCATATAATTAAACAATTTGGTTAAAAAGTTAAAAATAATAAATCTTAGTACCACATTAATATGTGTGATCTGCCTAACCCGATACCAAAAATAATTCATAGTACCAAAAACAACCATTCTTAGTTACAAAAAAATAATACTCCCTCCGGTTCTAAATAAACTTCACACTTTCCTTTTTGGGACGGTCCAAAATAAACTTCACACTTTCTTATTTCCTTATTTGGCGAAGAAATCTACATCAAAACAGTGTTAAATAGTGTTAAACAGTGCCAAACAGTGTCTCAACAGTGCCAAACAGTGTCTCAACAGTGCCAAACAGTGTCTCAACAGTGTACTCTACAGTAAAGTCAACTTTATTTCCTTAATAACTGTGAAGTCAAACACTGAAGTTTAAAAAGAACCGGAGGGAGTATATACTAGCTTTGTTGCTTCAACTTACCCTGAATTATATGGGATAAGTGTAATCTGCCCGACCAAGCCTACGCCAAGTAAATCCGCTATGTATTGAGATCTTCTTGTCATCGCTTCTTCAGATTGTTTTGTAGGGCTAGGTATAGCAGCAGAAGTGCAAAATTGCACGGGCATTTCTCCACCATCGTCAATCATTTTCTCATGTAGGTGCCTACAATTGACAAGTTTGTGAAAGTATCTTATAGAAACATCTAAAGGTAGATACAAATTACTTGAACGGTACTTGCACCATATTTCTATGACAGAGTTATTAGCCTTGTCAAAGTTGAGCACTATCTTGCAGATGTCCTTGTTAAAAAACAGATTTGGTTGGGAATCCAAACACTTCCGCGTCATGCTTTATTGTGTATCCATCACCCATACACTTGTCAACTAAGATCGAAAACATCTACATGTTGGGGCTCTGGTCCTTTCTCTTTTCTACGAGAGACTTTGTTGTTCTTTGCATGCTAAAATTTCTCGCTGCTTGAGTCTTTTGATTCATTTGAGGCCTACTTCCTACTCCTACTTTCACCAGTACTACACCATAATTTTCCAAGGGTAAATCACTCACCACTGTAGCTTCTTTGTCAAGTTCTTCTGCCAAAAAAGGCAAATAAACATTGATCAAAGATTTATTAAAATGACATCTTATGATTTTTCTAGTTTCAAGTACTAGGTTTATAGCATTCAAACACCTTATACTCAAGTTCTTAAACTAAAATGTGCATCTCCAATTCATCCCACAATGATTTATCTGTTTCAAGTAAACCTTCTACAAACTCTGACAAAACAGAAAATGTCAGGTCTAGTTTCTACAGTTCCCAAGTACTAAGCTTACATATTTTTGGGTTGCAACCATTCAATACAGAAATGTACTAGGAGCAGGCATGATTTGACTTCAATTTCTGCAATAAAACTATATGCAATTCTATGAAAATAAAGTAAAACCAAAATGGCATCTCTTACAAGACATATCATGTTGTGCTTTGAATGCCTAGTGCAAGAAACAACAAAGTCAGAAAACATGAACTAGCAAGAAACTACAAGAGCACTTTCGTTAATTTTTTTCAGCAAAATAAACTTTTCTGAATTACACTTTGAAGTTTTTATTAAGTCAAAATAGAACATGATGAACTTTAAAATCAGTTACGCTAACTATTTTTTCAGCAATTTCCTTCACTTCATCATCATAGCCTTCATCCTTTTTTCCCTACCCAATAGTCATGTATCAGCTCGGTCTATCTGTTTCACAGCAGGTCCAAGTTCTTTTTCCTATCAAAGAGAGAAGATTAGAACATTGCTAATCACTCTCAAGGTCTGCTTCAAACTCTTCCACATCCATATCTTGTTTGCTCTTTGACATACCTGGAATTATTATAAGAATAGAAACAAATTTAGGGTTAGTCTTAATATAACGAATATTTAATGTTCAATTATTGCTAAACAGAAATTGATACATAAACGAAATGCTAAATTACAATAACCACTTACTGAAACAAGAAAAGAACTCATTCCATAGTCACATCAAAATTTACTCTATTATAAATCCCATCATCATAACAATAAAATATTCAAGTCAAAATAACATAAAACTGAAATACCAAATAAATTAGTAAGGTGGTAAATGCATAACAGAACTATTAAACTACTAAAGTACGTAGTATTACTTATTAAACAAATGAATTAATAAGGTAATATGATAAATGGTACATATCAGTATATAAAAACTAAAAAGTTAAAAAGTAACTTAAACAATGAACATAAATGACAAACACAAAAAGATTAGAAAGGCTGAACGAAAAGTAATACTATTTAATAACTTTAAATAGTTCAAAACATAACTTTTAATAAGTAAAAGGTAATTTTCGCAAAAAAAAGTAAAAGGTTGATTAAAAAAGGTAAACAATAAACATAAATGACAAACATGCAAAGATCAGAAAGGTTGGACGAAATTTAACACTAGTTAATAACTTTAAATAGTTTAACCAGATCATTTAAAATTTAAATAACCAAAAAATTAAACATTTAATTTTTTAAAATGGAACATTTAAATAACCAAAAACAGAAAATTTCTTGATAACTAGAAGAAGGGAGGACCTAGGGTTGTGGCTAAGTGATAAACGATCCAGGTATTTTGCTTTTCAGGAAGAAAAAAACCAATCAGACGCCCAAATAATAATAAAAAAGGGTGGCCGCTGATAATTAAAAAAGAGAGAGCCCCAGATTACGAAACATTTGGGGCAAACCACTCATGTACGCCGCTCATCACTCAAATTGAACAATGTATCCGAACTAAGCAACGACTCAATTCAGAGGGAAAATATGTGTGAAGTTTACCTTTTCGTCGTTAAAGCTAAGGAGAGTCCAGAGAGACGGCCGAGCTTCGTCGTAGGACAGTCCAGAGAGACGGCCGAGCTTCGTCCTAGGAGAGTCCAGAGAGATGACAGAGCTTGTACGAATTGGATATGATGAACGAACGATGTAAATTAGGGTTAGAATGAGGGCGGCGCAGATGTATGAAAGAGTGAAAGAGCGGATAAGTAATGGGCTAATCGAGGATATTTTTGGGGGGAATCGAATTATTTGGGGAATAAAAATTGTGGAGGGAGATTTAGGTTTGGGAGGAAAATTGATGTAAAAAAATCAAAAAATAATGTTAAATTAATATTTAGTATCACGAATATTTATTGATATTATAGTATCACACGTTAATGACACATATATGTTAGTAATGAGTTAAGTCGTCTACTATTGACACTTAAAAAAAAGTGTCACAAAAAAAGTGTCACTGTAAGACAGTTTTTTACTAGTGGATGTAGTTCAGTCTTCCTCACTTCATAGATCCCAAGAATTTGATTGATGATTAGTTTTGAGTCACCATAGATATTGACTCTGATCTTGTCTGCTTCATGTCCACTGCTATCACGAGTCCGAGGATGAGCGCTTGATATTCAGCGACATTATTGGAGCATTGTGACGGACACTTTGTCACGGTGCGTCAAAATAATATTCAATACTAACACTTATACATAGTATAGGTGAAGTAGAGTTCGTATCCACAGGGAAAGGAATAACTATTTTTTTTATGTAACTAGTAAATAAAGGGGGGGTTTGGATTGAGTGATTTAATTAATTTAAACACGAAGATAAACGACTTATATGTGATTTAATTCAAGAATAAAAGGGACTTGGCATTGCTACTTTCCACTTGTTGATATATTTTAGTCGATCATTGTTATATCTATAACTTATCTCCTCTCGAATACTCAATCGAGGAGTATATCCAATTCATCGAGGGTAGTTATTAACAACGACTGTTCATTAATAACTCTTACTATAAGTCAAGTATAGAACAACGCCATATACTGACTTGATAGTAGCATTTAATCTCTTAACTCCTTGATGAAATCAATTGAGATTGATAACCTCAACACAACGGTTTCGGTTTAACCAACAAAATTAATCCTTCTTAAGTTTATTAACCACGACCGTGCATTAATAAACCGAAGTTACTTACTTGTGAAACTATCAACGATTAACCATCGGTTCGTTGATTGTTTCTAGTAATAATTACTCCGTAATATATTAAACAAAACTAGTTGATCCTTTAAGTAATGTTCAAAATATTAATATGAAATATGAATAGGAATTAATTAATACTCAAGGAAGAATATTAAAGAAGATGAATCCTACTATAGTTAATATCAAGATGTTAACTAATTGTCATCTTAGTAACACTCCCCAACATTGATATAGAAATAGTATTTAAAGGAAGAATTAATATTCAAGGAAAGAAGTTAAGAAAATAACTCACAACTTTAATAATCAACAAGCTTCAAGAGCAATACCAAGAAATGGAAGTTTAGCTCCTCATTTGGAGACTAAACATGCTAGAAAAATATAAAGAAATGCTATTCTAAACTGAGCTTAAGAGTATATATGAATTGGTTCCTAATTGTGAAGGGAAGGGGGTGTATTTATAGGCTTTTTGGGAGTGCAGTTCGGGTACCCGATCGAGTACTAGTGTATACACGATCGGGTATGTGTAAAATGTTAAATTCGAGCTTTACTCGATCGATTCCAGGGTAAAAATAAAAGGCATACCCGATCGGGTGTGTCGGTGTACCCGATCGGGTATGACAACTGATCGTGGCCAAATCTTCCCATGCACGTCCCTTTGTTTCCTGATTGATCTGATTGAAACTCAAGTTGGTACCTGATCGAGTATATGGTATACTCGACCGGATACAGGTCAAAAATCAGGGATTTGCCTTCTTTTTGTCTTGTACTCTTGCACCCTCCTTCACCAATGATCATTTGATTGATCTTGGACCTGTTTAAGCTCAGAATGATACTAATCTAAATGAATTACAACTAAATTACAAACATAACTATTACACCAAAAGTGTGTAATTTCCGAAATATTAAACAACAAAAACTAACTAAAAACGTTAACACACACACGGAAATTACACGTGTATCACATTGTTCCATAAGCATGAAAGCATACGATAGACTTCCTTGTAATGTCTTCTTCATGATCTTCTTCATAAGCTCCATTGTAATGATCCAAGTAAACTCATAATTACTTGGTCATCAAGCGTAAAAGGGGCACATAGCGCTTGATGTATTCATTGCCAATTGTTGGGATCATTGCAAGACTTTCTTCTAATGTCTTCTTCATGATTTTCTATGAATTTGGCCAAATTCTGTAAAAAATGGCGGGCCTTATCTTGCCCCCCCCCCCCCCCCCCCCCCGTCCGATCAAAGACGGAATATTTCGGCTTAGAAGTCACTTCACCTTCTTCATCAACACTGATATGATGTGTTTTGACTCTATTTATGAGGATCTTTATTGATTTTGACTGAACATAACCCAATCCGGTGTGTCCTCGAAGGTTGATCTCCTTCGGTGTCCTTTCCCCACCAGCTTCTGGAATGAGTTTCCCAAATTTGTGTTAAAACCTCGAAGGTGAAACCTCGAAGGTTGATCTGCTCCAGTGTTCCTTCCCCACTCAGGTTTGGATATCCAAACCTGGGTGGGGAAGGGACACTCATTCCAGGAGTACACCCAAACATCTAAGGACTACACCATCGAATGGACACTCGAGCTGGTGGAAAGTGAAACCTTAGAAATCTACAAGTTATAAATTCACTTTCCCTTGTATCTAAAAAAATAAAATAAGCTTCTATTTCACTCCAGAAATAGTCTTTTTTTAATCCCGGTAGGTCAACCACCAAAATTAGTGGGGCAAATGTCAGAGAAAATTTGTTGAGTATTATTAATACAAGGGAAGAGATACAAAAGGAAGAGGGGGACTAGGCCAAAACCTCTCCCGAAAGGGTATACCCTCTCAAAATAGAACGAGAACAAACTATAAATAAAAATTTGGGGTGGGGGTGGGGGTGCACCTAACCAAATTTAAAATACAAGCAAAAAGCAACAAAATAATAGAATACGAAAACTTTGTATGGCTTAATTATTCAAAAACTAGGGGGTGTTTGGATCTGATTCTTAAAAGTGCTTGTGCTCCTTCAGGGAGCAGAAACAGAAGTTGGAGTGTTTAGGTGAAAGTGCAAAAGTGATTCTGGTGTCTAATTTACTCTTAGAATCAGTTTTTTTAGAAGTTGGGGGAGACCAGCTTCTGAAAACTGATTCTGATTCTGCTTCTACTTTAAAAAAGAAGCAGAATCAGAATCAGTTCTAAACACCCCCTAAATCTAATATTGCAGTATTAGGTATAATAACATAAAAACCAAACTCTTCTCGCTCGTTAACTAATAGAATACCTCGAAATAGAATTTGAGCTGATCGACTAGTGTGAGTCAACAACAAACTTGAGTAGATCGTCGTTTGTTTCTCTACCCTAGCTTCTTCAGGGATTCTGGCCAGATAGGATGTGGATCGTTGGGTCCAGCCACCCCCAAAGCCCTCGACCAATAATACCAGTATATGCGACATTATTTTAACTAAATAATGAGAATCTTTAAAATATTATATTGTTATTATAAATTTGGGAACAATTTTACTGCTCATGAGAAATTGTAGGGTGGTCCTATTATTTATAAAGATTAAAGAAATTGGGAACAAGTTTCCTATTATTTATTAGGAAACTGAATGAGTTTTAGTCATTACCTAAGATAATTTTCTCTATTTATAAAATAAGTGTTACTTAGTTTATGATAATCTTTGTATGCGCACATAATAAGTGCACATGTGAATTTTATCGAACAAATTTATGGATGTGTATGTATGTACACATGATTACATGAAGGGATCATGTACTCATGTCCTTTAATTTATGGCCGGCTGTTTGTAATGGTTTGATAGCCCATTAGCTACGCACATACGTTATAATTTCAATATGATTGAAACGAATGATTACAACTTTTAATAAGACACCATTTGATCTATAAATAAGGGATCATGTTGAATTGTGAATCATATGAAAACGATCGATCAACCAATTTGATCGTGTACTTTCCTTTATTTTTAATTATGTGCTATGATAGAATTAAAGTACTGTTTTAAAACAAATCACTTGTACACTTTAATTATTTTAATTATTTAATCACTAGCTAAAATACACCATACATCTTTTTTTATCCAAAAGTTATATCTTGTAACAAGGTTACAATGACAATAAGAAATATCCGTCCATAGCCATATATACACCCTGTAGACATGATGGCAATTTTTGTGGAGATGACAGTATTATATGTTTGAAAATGCAATGATTTTGACATTTTTTAGAAATAATGACATTTTTATGATATGAGAATGTCATAATTTTTAATCTGAAAATGTCATGTTGTAATCTCAAAATGACATGTTTTTGGATCTAAAAATGGCATGTTTTTGTCTTTGAAAATGTCATGGTATAATCTCAAAATGACATATTTTTGCATCTAAAAATGGCATGCTTTTGTCTTTGATGTCTTTGATATCACAAATCAGTGTTCAAAAGAAGGAGAAAAAATTTTCAGATTGAAGTGATTAGAACAATAATATGAATCTTTTAAAATAAATTACCCAAGATTAATAAAAATTTGGAAATCAAAGGGAAGAATAAAAATAGAAGAGTTGTAGAAGAAACTTACCTGGGCAGAGACGGCGTTCAGCATAGGGACGCACCTAGCGAACGATGCAGCAGTAACTAATAGGGCTATTTTTGTCCAAATCCAAATAATTAGTCCTATTAAGGAAATTTAAAACATTGTGTCCTATTTTTGCAATTCAACCTTCTTTTAGTCCTATTTAGGGCAATCTCTCAAATAATTACGGAGTGTAATAAAATTATTGACCAATAATAATGTGCTGAGAATCTGAGATACAACGGTGGCGGACAAAGAACACTTTTATTTGACAAAAGAAGGCACGTTTGACATTTAGGGTACGTAGGAATAAGTTAGGAAAAATGGGCTTCCCATATCACCGCTCTTGATTCCATAGCGAACCTGGAAGGCTGTCTATAAATAGGAAAAACGGGCTTCCCATATCATCGCTCTCGCATGCTTCCATCACCGAAATGGAAAAGATTTATCTGAGTTCATGTTCATCATCAAAAGCACTACTTGTTTATGTGTTTTTCATGTGCTTATTTCTCTCTAAGGCAGCACGCATCAATAAGAATGATCACTTCTTTCAAACTACTCCCCAGGAGGAGGAGGATGCCATCCAGGTTACTAATCTGGGGGAACTCAACCTATCTACGATTGTTGAAGAATATAAAAGAAGATCACTGAGCCACCGAATCATGATTGATAGACAAGCCCCAGGTGGACCAGATCCAAATCATCACCCATGAACCACGGTTAATAAATGTAAGTGGAGCTACCATCCCTATTAGTATAATATATCGTCCTTTAAAAGTTGCAACAGTTTGACTTTCACGTTTTTCAACGTACAACTTTGACTGTAATACAATAGTAATACTACGTATTTAATTACGTATTACGGAGTAGTAAACATTATAAAAAGTTGATACTTTGAAAATTTACTTTAATAGAAATTTAATAACATTTGATACATACTAGTTTGATTATTATTATCATATACGTACTTTATTAATTATTTGTAAATCGTACGCAATCAAAGTAAGGTGTGTGAATAGAGCAAAAATCATAAGGTTGTAACTGGTAAAGAACAAAAGAAGTATATAACTTGGTACATATTATTTCATTCCTTTAAAAATTACTACCTCCGTCCCAGGGACAAGTTCCCACTTTCCTTTTTTGACAGTCCCAACAAAAAGTTCTCATTTCTCTAAATGGAAAGTTATCCTCCATCAAAACAGTGCCAAACAGTGCAAAACAGTGTCAAACAGTGTCGAAACAGTGTCAAACAGTAAAATTTACCCCTCAGTAACTTTATTTCCTTAATATGTGTGAAAGTCAACCTGGGAACTTCTCCCTAGGACGGAGGGAGTAACATATATGCAATGCATTCCCGTGATGATTATATGTATGCATGCATGCATGTATATGTTAATGTAAACTATACAATCATTGATATGCTAGGTACGAACGGAGGAGCATGAGGAGTGGTGGCATTTAAATCGTCTCATGATGAATAAGACTTAGCATGTGTGTGTGTGTGTGCTGCAGCTTACTTACAAATAAAGTGGGACGAGTAGTTAGGATGCGACCATTTTATAAGCTTTCTCCAAATGCGTACTTCAATTCTGGGGATGTTTGTACAAGTGAAATTAAAGTTATACCGATCAGAACATATGTATATGTATATGTGTACTTCCGGGGATGTATATGCATGTATACGCATTACCGGCCTTCTGTTTCGTAGTATATTGATACTAATAATAAAGCCCATATTGCTACCTGCTATATACTTGTTTTACAATACGGAGTACTAGCTAACATGTTAGCAAGCTAGGGCTACCGGTTGCGCCGTTGCGGACTTATGCTCGTGGTTACATTTGCCTTTTTGTTTAAAAAAAAACAATCAATTTTTTTCAATTGCTGGTACACAATTTTTACTATTAATATATGCTACGTATAATTCTCTATTAATAAAAAAAGGATTTTGAAAATTTACAAAAAGGCAAATGTAACAATATTTTTTCAAAAATATATATTAATACATTAATCAATAAAATGTTGTCAAAGTAGAACATTCGAATAGTGTAAAATTCAACATGTTACACTTATTTAAGAACGGAGGTAGTATATTCTATATTTGGATGGACAAATTAAATACGGCTAATTAAAATTGCTGATTCACCCTTTCTCATGCATCATTTCCAAATTTGAAAACATCAAGCAAACAACGTAACATTTACTCCTTTGGTCCCACTAAGATTGTCCCAGACATTATTCACTTTATCAACACAAATCAATTTTAATCTCTTACTTTATATATCAAATTTTTATCAAATTTGATTCAGGTTTTTGCGACTTTGTAAAACTTTTAATGTAGTTTCTGAATATATAATTTTCTTTTTCTAAAAATAATTTGAGAGCGGACAGGGATGTGTTTGCTTTATCGTCGGTCAAGTATCGTAAACCGAATTGTCTCAATCTTAGTGGGACGGAGGTAGTATATTTTTTTGCTGATGTTTTTAGGTTGTTACTGTGAAACAAATTTTAAGTCTTAACTTAAAATCGATCGCAAATCAAAATATATGAAAATATGGGGTTCAATCTCTAAATATGAATTCTCTGTTGCTTCACTTCCATTTTGAAATAAATATAATTAAAGAATTTAATTTAAAGTTAAATGTTTACTTCTTCAAATATTTGAACGTTCTACGGATCTTCAAATCTTCGTTCTTGAAATCTTCAAATCTTCAAATCTTCATTCTTCATACCTTGGAACCGTTGTTCTCTAAATCTTCAAATCATCAAAGCTTGGTTCTTTGAACCTTCAAATGTTCTTGAATGTAAAATTCAGCTTGAAGGGCCTACGATTTTCAAATAGCTTAAACTTAAAAAAAAGGGCCGTTTTATGACTTGATAAAATTTGTAGTTTGATTTCTTCCCCTTCTTAGGAATTCTTCATAGCCTCTCAGGAGTTCTTCAAAGCTTCTCTACGTCATTTCTGTCTAGGAATTCTCTCCTCTTTTTCTCTCAACTAAGACCCATATTTATAGGTGTGAAGGTGATAATAAAATATGCTTTAGAGTTTTGAAAATCTATTTGCTTGCATTCCCTAGAAAAATAAGCACTTATGCAATGTATCTGGATAACTTTCTTAACAAGTTTTGTAGCTATTTTTCATGCATATGGACATATTTGTTAGCTAGATTTGTTGTCCTTTTCATAAGCTGGATCATGCCTCTTATTCATTGGGCCATTATTTCATAATAGATTCAAAATAGAGAAATTTCTAGGACCAGTCCATTCTTCAAAAGACTTAATTTATAGTTAAATTGATTGAATATTTTTAAAGGACCCAAATAATGTAATCACAGAATTTTCGAGCATAGTCCATGCAATTAATCCTTTACCATAGTCGGCCAGTAATATCTCGTCCTCGTGATGTGCAAGTGCAACTTAGGACCGGATTGATGAGCTCCACATACTCCTGAAATTGTTTCTTCTGTTGCATGTAAGACTTCATCTCCACTCAAACATCTAAGGAGTACACCATCGAATGATCTTCGATAAAGTGTACCCTTATAGTAAATGAACGTGGTGAACGTCTCTTCAAGTCCAACTTCTTGCGGGGATTTTCAGGCAATCTTCCATCGGTAAGATAATTAATGAGCGCATGTCTTCAATCTTCTTTTTCAGTACCATAAATCGTGGTAATTGGCATCTCAATTATAGCCATCCTATGAGTGTTCTTGCGTTTTTTATTGTAAGGATGTAGTTCAGTCTTCCTCACTTCATAAATCCCAAGAACTTGATTGATGATTAGTTTTGAGTCACCATAGATATTGACTCTTGTCTGCTTCATGTCCACTGCTATCAGAATCCGAGGATGAGCGCTTGATATTAGGGGACATTATTGGAGCATTGTTCCATAAGCATGAAAGCATAGGATAGACTTCCTTGTAATGTCATCTTCATGATCTTTTTCATAAGGTCCTTTGTAATGATCCAAGTAAACTCCTAATTACTTGGTCATCAAGCGTAAAAGGGCTGCACATAGCGCTTGATGTATTCATTGCCAATTGTTGGGATCATTGCAAGCCTTTCTTGTAATGTCTTCTTCATGATCTTCTTTGGATTTGGCCAAATTCCGTAAAAATGGCGGGCCATATCTTGCCCCCCCCCCCATCCGATCATAGACGGAATATTTCGGCTTAGAAGTCACTTCATCCTCTTCATCAACACTGATATGATGTGTTTTGACTCTATTTATGAGGATCTTTATTGATTTTGACTGAACATAACCCAATCTGGTGTGTCCTCGAAGGTTGATCTGCTTCAGTGTCCTTTCCCCACCAATGAAATGAGTTTCCCAAATTTGTGTTCGTTGAAACCTCGAAGGTTTGGATATCCAAACCTGGGTGGGGAAGGGACACTCATTCCAAGAGTACACCCAAACATCTAAGGAGTACACCATCGAATGGACACTCGAGCTGGTGAAAAGTGAAATCTTAGAAATCTACAAGTTATAAATTCACTTTCCCTTGTATCTAAAAAAAACAGGCTTCTATTTCACTCCAGAAATAGTCTTTTCTTAATCCCAGTAGGTCAACCACCAAAATTAGTGGGGCAAATGCCAGAGAAAATTTAGTGAGTATTATTAATACAAGGGAAGAGATACAAAAGGAAGAAGGGGACTAGGCCAAAACCTCTCCCGAAAGGGTATACCCTCTCAAAATACAACGAGAACAAAGTAAAAATAAAAATTTGGGGTGGGGGTGGGGGTGTACCTAACCAAATTTAAAATACAAGCAAAAAGCAACAAAACAATAGAATACAAAAACTTTGTATGGCTTAATTATTCAAAATCTAATATTGCAGTATTAGGTATAACATAAAACCAAACTCTTCTCGGTTCTTAACTAATAGAATACCTCGAAATAGAATTTGAGCAGATCGACCAGTGTGAGTCAACAACAAACTTGAGCAGATCGTCGTTTGTTTCTCTGCCCTAGCTTCTTCATGGATTGAGGATAGGATGTGGATCGTTGGATCCAGCCATCCCCAAATCCCTCGACCAATACCAGTATATGCGACAATCTATTTAGCCTACGGAATAATGGTGGAGGAGATTGTGTGAAGAAGCGGAGAACATACGAGACAAGAGCTCTGTCGACATAAGGGAAAGATTAGAATTTGGAAGTCTGGTGATTTAATATTTAGATTATTTTCGAAATAAATAAGTTAAAAGAAAAAATCTCAAAGTTTATAAGTAAAAAATAAATGGGCTTGAGACATATATGAAATACACTTAAAAAAGTAGACTGAACGGGATATTTTCACTTTTTCTTTTGAGAGACATTGTATGTGTGTAGCTAATGAAAAAGTGAGAACCAATATAATGTATATCACACAAATATTTCTTTATTACTTCTTTCGTTCTTTTTTAGTTGTAACATGCATTGTCATTTTCATGCTGGCCAACACAAAAATTTGACTGTTATTTTATTTAATTTTCTATTAGTAAAAAAAGTTACGTTAAAAATCACATTAGGAAAATTTGTAATGAGAGAATTCAACAATATTTTCAAAAATAAAATGCATACATTGATAAATAAAGAAATAATAAAGAGTAGTAATAAAATAAAGATATTTATGACTAAAACAAAGATTGTTTACAAAAATGTGACTACTGAGAAGAGTAGTAATAGAATCATAGTCACCTATGTTGAATTTTTAAACTTAAGTTACCATGACCCTACATTGTAGTAACTATTAGTCGTAAATAAGTTTTATTTTGGTAATATTTTTGTAAAAACCTCATATATAAAATGTAGTCAAACTAGAACATGTAAATAATGTAAAATTTTCTATGTTGCAACTAAAAAAACGGACAGTATAAAACAAGAAAAAAATTGAACGCCCTAAAAATAGTAAGAAGAACAAAGGTATGTAGTATGATTGAGCGTGTAAAGGCATGTTGCTATAAGCAGTGGAGGACCTACGGGGGGTCCTAGGGGGGCAAGTGCCCCCGTTTTCGATCCCGAAATTTAGTATTAGTACTTAAGATGAAAATCGTGCCCTCGCTTCTCGGATAAAAAAATATATGTACGGATAATTTCATCGAAGAGCATACAAATTGTAGTGAAAATGTAAATGACAAATAAGTTGTGATGGATTGATTCCATGCAGTTAAACAAGTATACGTAGTAGTTGATTATGATCATTAAACTTTCTTTGAAATGTGGCATTGATAATTTTTTGACCAAGTATGAATCATGTTGGTCTAAAGGGAGAAGAGGTATAAGATATGACAAAACTTTTAATATGTGGGATCAACATAATATAATAGATGGAAAAAAAAATTCTTGAAAAAAATATAAAACAACAACATTCAAGCCTTAGTCCCAAAAGATATTGGGGTCGCCCAACATGAATCGATACATGATGTCACCACCAATTTCTTGAAAAAAAAATATACCATAAAAAATTTGTCAATTCGTGATAGATATATAAAATCATATTATTAATTAGATGAAGTTGTATTGAAGGATGAAATAACAAAATTAAATTATACGCAGTACTTCATTTTTTAACATGGTAGTATTTTGATATCGATATGTCCTTGAGGTCTTAGTGGGTTCAAATCTAGACCTATAATCTATATATGTCCTTGAAATCGATATTGAAAATCTATTTTCAGCTAAAAATAATAATCTAAATAGACTAGAAAGAACAAACCAGTTCAGGGGCAGAGCTAACCAATGATGCACTTGATCCGAGCTATTCCTATACATGTGGTCGTGCCCCCGCTTTGAAAAACTTCTGGATCCGCCATTGGCTATAATTCCCCTAAAAATCATATGGATTTTAGATAATAGAAGAGAAATTTGTGAAGTATCATATCATAGTGTCGTCTATTATGGGTACTTATAGAGGAATTTGGTACGCTCTAGTCCGGAGTATAATTCTAATATACTACGCATTGTTCTAAAACTCGCTAGGCGCTAGTCGGACGGTTGAGGGGCGCCTAGCGCCTAGGCGGCCGACTAGGCCGATTTTTTGACCGACTAGGCCGGCTAGGCCTCTACAGTTAGAGCTGCCTAGGCCGATTAATCGGTCCGCCTAGGCCGATTTTTAGAACAGTGATACTACGTAATAAATTTGAAACCCATACGTGACTTTGGCTTTAATATCTTGTGTGTTGGAGGCTTTTTTTATTCCAGGGGACGTCTGGGGGAGGGGGTCTGGGGGACCTGGAGTAAATTGGGCTGAAACTCATTTCATTGAGTTTCGAACCTGAGGCCTCCCATAAGGGAGAGTGAGTCAGCGACCAGCTGAGCTGGACCGCTTCCTCGCGTTGGAGGCTCACTACAAGAAAATAGGTCATTTACCCACACATGCATGTGTAGGTAAAACAATAAATATGTGTGGGTAATAATATTTACCCACACATATATTAAGTGTTGGGTTGTGTGGGTAAATGACCGTTGGAAAAAGTTATTAGCTACACTTAAAATTATGTGTGGGTAATTGTCGTGTTTATAGCTACACATGTATGTGTAGCTAAAACACTATTATATGTATTACTATTGGTCATTTGAGCCATGAGACGGTGACATGGCATGTGACGTGGAAATCCATGTGGCTGCTGAAGTGGCCGCTGACGTGGATATCCAAAGGTGACGTGTACGCTGACGTGTCATGTTTACGGGTCTTGAACACTGCCACGTGGACATATAAGATGTGTGGCTAAATATTATGTTTATGTGTGGGTAAAAATTATGTTTATGTGTAGGTAAGTACTTTCGATGTGTGGGGAAAAGTTTTATGCAAGCGTAACTATTAATATAATATGTAGATAAAACTATTTAATTATTAAATGTACTTCTTAAATGAAACAAGTATCGTAACCAAAGTGAACAATGGAATGTATATATAATAGAAAAGTAGAGATAAGCATCATCGTTCAAACTAAAATATTAAATTTCAACAGATCTAGACGTAGTCAAACAATCTTAAACCATAACTAGTGCCACATTACGAAATGTTTATTATGTCTTATATAAATGTAACTTCTACGCAATATCATCATATTCAGAAGTCGAGTCTCCATAGGCGTCAACATGTTGGCCTTGTCCGGCAGATGATGAGCCACGATTAAGAGCTCCTGAAGAATGATCTGATGGAACATTTGACATGGGAGGAATGATGTTCTTCTCAATCAACAACTTTTTCATCATCTCAACCGTGCCTGAAAGCTCTCCAACACGATTGAGCAATTCAGAATAAGTGGGCATATCAGAATCCTCTCTACTTCTTTTAGACGTAGTAGGAGACCGTCCCCAACCAAACAAACTGTTGGAAATATGATGGGAAAATATATATTTTAGGGGGGCTCATTTATGAGTCCTGAGGATAAATGTATAGAGTATGATTTGGAAATGATTTATTATACATCAAAGTACAACTTTCATGATTGGATTATAATTAATAAAATAATCCATAGTTGTAAAGGTGGTAAAGTGATGTTTTAATATGATAAATTTTTTGTCGCTTATAAGTAAAAGCTACCGTTGTAAATTATTTTATATGATAAGGAACATTGTTCAAGTATCATTTAAAATGTATCAAGGAATTGCTTGCGTTTTGACAAAAATTGTGACTTGCTGAATCTGAACAGTTTTATTTTAAATCATAAAATAAAACGTGCAAAGCAGTATTCAATTTGGAATTCAAAATTGAAATACGATGCTTGGTCCTGCGTTACATCCATACATATCTTAATGGTGGTTAATGTAGAGGTTTGGATGAGCATTAAAGTGGTTTTCCGTTTCATGCTTTGAAATTCTGATTTCCGTTGAACTATTATTCCCCTACCTCCTTATTCCGTTAGATGAAGTATAAAGGCCACTTCTGCATATTGCTTTGTGGAGAGCTCTTACACACAAAAGAATAGAAAACATCCTTTCTCTATCATTTTCTTTAGATCATCATACATTCATACGTAAATCATTTTTTGATTTGAGTGGGTCTTTACTCCACTAGTTTGTCCATTCCAAGAGTACGTATAATTTATATATTATACTTTCATAAGAGTTCAAGTCAACTCTATTTCTTGGCAAATTTGGCAACGGTCGAAGGTTTCAGTCAAGGTAGCTACGAGTCTGAAACGTGGTAGGATTATCCTGGGAGCGAGCTAGCCAGACCCGTCCGAATAGCTATCGGGATACGGGGGCTATCTTTCTTCAAGGCCAGTCCGTTTTAACGGACGATCCTGCGATAAGTTTTCTTATCCTTACTTTTTAATTATTTTAATTTATACTAATTATTATTATTTTCTTTTCTTGCATTTGGCGGTTTGTCTGGTGATTTGTTTAAACTCGGGATTTTTATCTGGTTAAACTCGCAATTTTAATATCAATATCTCTAACAATCTTGAAGAAAGATATTATTTCTCGAGTTTTGGAAAATCCAAAAATGGCAAACTTGGAAAATGCTGTTAACAATGAAACTGTTGGTTTAGAGCATGTTTTTGTCGCCCCTGAAAATGATAATTCTGTGTCTGTCACTAATTCACAAGGCACACCTGAATATATTGCTACGGGCTCGCACAGGGTGGATTTAACCGGGATGCCCGAAAAATTTTCTGGGCATTTTTTCAAGCGTTGGCAACAACGCATGAAAATTTGGTTAATCACCAAGGGCTTGCTTTCAGTGATTATGACGGTGTGTCCTCCGGTTGTCGAATCTGATCCCAAAAGTCTTGAACGTCATGGACTTTGGCTTGAGAGGGACGAAATTGCAAAAGGCATGATTCTCATGGGTTTATCCGACATGTTATTTGATGTCTATTGTACCCTCCATGGGACGGCCAAAGACCTTTGGGATGAGTTAGATAGAAAATATAATACTGATGACCATGGTCTTGAAAAATATATTGTTTCTAAATTCCTACGATTTGACATGAAAGAAGGAAAATCGGTTTTAGAACAGACACAAGAATTTGAGCTTACCTTACATTCTCTTCGTGAAGCGGACATGGAATTGCCTGAAAAATTTAAAGTGATGGCGGTCATAGAAAAATTTCCCAAATCATGGGAAGATTTTGGTATGACTTTAAAACATAAAATGAAAAAGATCACTTGGAAATCTTTGATGCATTCCATTACGGTTGAGGAGGAACATAAGAAAGCGGGTTATATTGCGCCTGTTGAATTTCAACCGAAGGCTCATGTTATAACTGGGGGAAAGCAAGCACATAACTCTAAAAATAAGCAACCATCATCTTTTAAACCAATAAAGGCCAAACTAAAAATTGCAAAGAAACCAAAGGCAAACCGACCATGCTGGAACTGTGGACAGATGGGGCATTGGGCCAAATTGTGTCCTAATAAAAAGGCCAAGGCTCAATCTGGGGGACCTCAAGTCAACATGGTGACTGGAGGGACTAGTTCTAATGGGTACGTTTCTATTAATCCTCAAATTTTCACTATTTATAATTCCAATGAGTGGCTAATAGATACGGGAGCAAATGTGCATGTATGTGCTGATAAATCGCTCTTTGTTTCTTATCAGCCTGCGGTTGGAAGAACAGTGATGATGGGGAACACAAGTGCTGCAAGTGTGCAAGGAATTGGAAAAGTAGAAATTAAATTTCCTTCGGGAAAAATTCTTTCTTTGCATGGAGTGCATCACGTTCCCGAAATTAGAAGGAACATCGTTAGTGGTTCCATTCTAGTTAGGGAGGGTTATGAGTTGTCTTTTAAATTAAATAAAGTTGTAATTTTATTTGGTGGAACTTTTATTGGCAAGGGTTACTTGTCTGATGGACTTTTTAAAGTTATGGTTGATTATTTAGAATTAAATTATGTATCTGAGAATTGTGATTCTTCAACTTTATGGCATTATCGTTTGGGTCACGTTAATTTAGATTCTGTGAAAAGAATGATGAATTTAAATTTAATTCCTAAGCACTCTATTGATAAAACTAAGAAATGTATGGTATGTGCTACTACTAAACAAGTAAGAAAACCATATCATTCAATTGATAGAAATTCAGAATTACTTGATTTAGTTCATACCGACATTTGTGAGTTTAATGGAGTGCTTACACGTGATAAGAAAAAATACTTTATCACTTTTATTGACGATTATTCTAAATACTGTTATGTGTATCTACTTAAGGGTAAAGATGAAGCTCTTGGAAAATTCTTAATTTTTAAGAATGAAATAGAGAATCAAACTGGCAAGAAAATTAAGAGGTTAAGGTCTGATAGGGGAGGAGAGTATACTTCTAATTTAGTTGTACTGGAATGCCAAAAATATGGTATAGTACATGAGGAAACATCTCCTTATTCACCACAATCAAATGGAGTAGCTGAACGGAAAAATAGAACTTTTAAAGATATGATTAATAGTTTATTAGAGAATTGTGGATTACCTAAATTTATGTGGGGGGAAGCCTTGAATACGGCATGCCATATTTTGAATAGGATTCCCATGAAGCATAAAGATAAGTGTCCATTTGAACTCTTGACAGGCAGAAAACCAAGTTTGAAATATTTTAAGGTGTGGGGCTGTCTTGCAAAAGTATTAGTCCCTGAACATAAAAGAAAGAAACTTGGGCCTAAAACTGTTGATGCTATTTTTATTGGTTATGTTGAACATTCTTATGCAATGAGATTTTTGGTCATTAAATCTGAAATTTCTGGCATAGATGTCAATACTATTGTAGAATTTCGTGATGCTACTTTCTTTGAAGATGTTTTTCCAATGAAAACGGGTGTGCCCCAAAATACTTCTTTTGAAAATCAAGAAACTACATTTAATTCAATTCCTGATCAAGTGGAAAAAATGACAAATGTGGGGGTAGAATCTGGTAGTTCTAGTCATATTGATTTTGAATCAAATGGTCTAGATGAACCGAGAAGGAGCAAACGAGCTAGAATCACTAAGGATTTTGGAAGTGATTTTATCATTTACAATATTGAGGGTGATCCAATTTCCTTTAGAGATGCAATGGCCACGTCTGAGGCCATGTATTGGAAGGATGCCATTAAAAGTGAAATGGACTCCATTGTTCAAAATGGAACATGGGAGCTTGTTGATCTTCCTCCCGGATGTACTACTATTGGATGTAAATGGATTTTTAAAAAGAAGCTAAAACCAGATGGAACCATTGATAAATATAAGGCCAGATTAGTTGCTAAGGGTTATAAACAAAAAGAAGGTATTGATTTTTTCGATACATATGCTCCAGTTGCAAGAATGACCACAATAAGAATGCTTATAGCATTGGCCTCCGTATATGGTCTTAAAATTCATCAAATGGATGTTAAGACAGCTTTTCTTCATGGTGACCTTAAAGAAGAAATTTATATGGATCAGCCTGAGGGATTTGTGGCAAAAGGCAATGAGAGAAAAGTTTGTAAATTAGTCAAGTCTTTATATGGACTTAAGCAAGCCCCTAAGCAATGGAACGAAAAATTTGATAAAATAATTTCTTCGTTTGGATTTACTCTTATAGATGCTGATCAAAGTGTTTATTATAAATGTAAAGGTGATATAAGTATTATTTTATGCCTATATGTTGATGATATATTATTATTTGGCACTAATGATAATATTATTTTTGAGACTAAGTCATTTTTGAAAACAAAGTTTGAAATGAAGAATATGGGGGTGGCGGAAGTAATTCTTGGGCTAAAGTTGACTAGATCAACCAAAGGCATTTCTATTTCTCAGTCTCATTATATTGAAAAATTAATTGAGAAATTTGGATTTAAAAATAGTAGAATTGCTAAAACACCCTATGATCCTTCTGTAGCTTTGTATAAAAATGAAAGTGGTGTTCCTGTGTCTCAATTAAAATATTCTCAGATGATTGGTAGCTTGGGTTACTTAGCTAACTGTACTAGACCTGATATTGCATTTTCAGTGTCTAAACTTAGTCGGTACACATGCTGTCCAAACAGAACTCATTGGGAGGCTTTAGATAGAGTATTCAGATACTTGAAAGGAACTATTTCCTTGGGTTTGCATTATGGTAAATATCCTCCTGTTCTTGAAGGATATAGTGATGCAAGCTGGATAGCTAAAAACTCTGGGAGTTATCGGTGTACCGGGTATGTGTTTACGTTTGGAGGTGGGGCTGTTGCTTGGAAGTCCACCAAACAAACTGTACTTTCTCGGTCTACTTTTGAGGCTGAATTATGTGCGTTGGATACTACAGGAATTATGGCTGAATGGTTTAAGGGACTAATGTCCGAGTTACCTATATTCAGCAAGCCAATTCCACCTATTTGTTTGCATTGTGATAGTATGAGTACAATTGCAAAAATTAGGAGTACCAAGTATAATCAAAAGACTAGGAGACACATTCAAGTTAGATTAAAAACTATAAGGAAATTTGTGTCTCAGGGGGTGTTTGCTGTTGATTTTGTTGGATCCAAAGATAATACAGCGGACCCGTTAACAAAAGGACTTGATTTAAATCAAGTGATAAAATCAAGGTTAGGAATGGGACTGAAACCCAATAATTATTCATCTACGGTAGCAACCCAACCTATCTGAGTGGAGATCCCATAAAGTAGGTTCAATGTGGTATAAACAAATCGTAGAGTGAATTGTGCATCTCATTAAAATATTTTGAGTTCTATTCCTTGATAAGCCTTAGAGATGCTGAAATTGCTAGGTTAGTAAGAGTTAAAGACTCTGAATGGGATCGAGCTTTAATAGCAGAGTGTTAGCAATGCACTCTTGGAGATGCCCAACTATGAGAATGTTATTGTGTGGCCGCAATAAGAGAATAAGGGTTAATTCTTGATGACATTCTTGAGACAGGATCAGGACGCATGGCCGTAAAAGCGTCACCCCTATAGATCGTTGCCATTGCCGCTAGTGTGTTGCTTTTATCCCACGCCAACACAATCAAGGTTCGAGTTCAAGAACTCTGTTCACTCAGTTCCTGTGGGGGTAAGGGGTAAAAGCTTAGAATTTGGTTCAAACCGGAAGGTACCATATTTAAAAGCACACTATGTCTTAGAGTTGAGTCTACAACTATGGATTTGTGGGGGATTGTTGGAAATATGATGGGAAAATATATATTTTAGGGGGGCTCATTTATGAGTCCTGAGGATAAATGTATAGAGTATGATTTGGAAATGATTTATTATACATCAAAGTACAACTTTCATGATTGGATTATAATTAATAAAATAATCCATAGTTGTAAAGGTGGTAAAGTGATGTTTTAATATGATAAATTTTTTGTCGCTTATAAGTAAAAGCTACCGTTGTAAATTATTTTATATGATAAGGAACATTGTTCAAGTATCATTTAAAATGTATCAAGGAATTGCTTGCGTTTTGACAAAAATTGTGACTTGCTGAATCTGAACAGTTTTATTTTAAATCATAAAATAAAACGTGCAAAGCAGTATTCAATTTGGAATTCAAAATTGAAATACGATGCTTGGTCCTGCGTTACATCCATACATATCTTAATGGTGGTTAATGTAGAGGTTTGGATGAGCATTAAAGTGGTTTTCCGTTTCATGCTTTGAAATTCTGATTTCCGTTGAACTATTATTCCCCTACCTCCTTATTCCGTTAGATGAAGTATAAAGGCCACTTCTGCATATTGCTTTGTGGAGAGCTCTTACACACAAAAGAATAGAAAACATCCTTTCTCTATCATTTTCTTTAGATCATCATACATTCATACGTAAATCATTTTTTGATTTGAGTGGGTCTTTACTCCACTAGTTTGTCCATTCCAAGAGTACGTATAATTTATATATTATACTTTCATAAGAGTTCAAGTCAACTCTATTTCTTGGCAAATTTGGCAACGGTCGAAGGTTTCAGTCAAGGTAGCTACGAGTCTGAAACGTGGTAGGATTATCCTGGGAGCGAGCTAGCCAGACCCGTCCGAATAGCTATCGGGATACGGGGGCTATCTTTCTTCAAGGCCAGTCCGTTTTAACGGGCGATCCTGCGATAAGTTTTCTTATCCTTACTTTTTAATTATTTTAATTTATACTAATTATTATTATTTTCTTTTCTTGCATTTGGCGGTTTGTCTGGTGATTTGTTTAAACTCGGGATTTTTATCTGGTTAAACTCGCAATTTTAATATCAATATCTCTAACACAAACGAACAGATTCACGTCCAAGCACCTTCTCTGATATTTGTTTATCGGTTAAAGTCTCGGGTGAATTTTCTCTTCTCAACTCCACCATCTCTTCCTGTTAAATTATCAATGAAACAATAACAATTCATTAATGATTCAAATTATGGAGATGCTTGTGTATTATGAACCATTTGCAAATAAATATTAAATTGATGAGATGATAATGAAGCCGAAAGAATAGGTAAGAGTGCATGAAATTAAAGTCAGAAAATTGGGCACAAGAAAGGGAGAGGTAAATGACAATGGCAATCTCAAATTTACAACAAAAAAAGTGAAGGAATGGACCGATCAACTTTCCCTGCATATGCTTGTGCCATCAAAGCTAAAAAGATAACATCAATTTAAAATCTAAAATCATTTTATTTGCATGAACAAGTGACATTCAAACACACTCTACCTTTAAACAATACTTACGTATTTAGATTCTGCTTCTGCAGATACCCAATCACGTTCTGGATGCCAATGACGAAGACGCCATGTCTCGACATGACCAACAGGAGCATCCAATTCAGCCCCACGACTAACGTGATGATGTGTTGTACTTTTAGACCCATTTCTAGAATTCCATTTTCTCTTTTTACATGACTCAACATTCTGGAGAGCTCTTTCCTATGAAAAAACACATTTAGCTAACATGAATTGAATAAAACACCAAAATAGGAATATTAGCTCTACAATAATTAATAAAATTGTTGTAAAGTTCACAAGAAATCTTATACCCCCTGCCACATATTAAATAAAAGGGAAGTGTTTGTATGGTGGGGCTCTCTCTCCTGGAAATCAATCCAGGAGAAACACTAATAAAAATGAACAAGTGGAGTTTTACTAGAACTCATTCTATTTTTAACATTAAGAGACCCCATTTGATAGCATCCTTAGACAACCATTTCATGTATCTTTATTGTGAGTATTCTATACACATGGGCTATGGCTCAATACAATTGTGTACTTGTGCTGATCTATAACCAGTCAATCAATTCTAAAATACAAGTTATAAGCAGCCAATAAGTTCTAAAATAAGTGCCTTTAAACATTTATTATAGTTATAAGGAGTCAATCTATTCTAAAATAAGTGTCTTAAAACATCAATTACCAGTAACAACATACCTGTAATAAGCACCACATTAACCTTTGAATTATTTCATCCCAAAGTCTCATTCATAAACATTTCCCCACAAAAAATTACATTTGAATGATTACTATTATCTAAAACACATTCATTAAATCGGATCAGTTGGGGCACCTCATGATTGATAGTGTAACTATGGGAAATCCTAAAAATGTCCCAAACAATTAAACTCACTAGTTCATGAATAAATATAAAATGTCACATATTACCTATCAAATATTCAGACAATTAATCAAATCTCTGCTAAATATAATAGATGGAGTAAATAGTTAGATGTAAATATCCATACCAGATATGCAGGGTCGCTCCAGCAATTACACAGATATTCCCAATCTTGTTTGCTAACACCTTCATAAGGCATACGCTTTGCGTTTTCTAGATCGTCTGCACCTCCAACTTTTTTAAAATATTCACGTAGCGTATGCCTATAACCATGCCATGCTCTCTGCATTTGTTTATCTATAGCCTTTTTGACTTTTGCATTTTCCACATCAACATCAAATAAGGTCTGTATAACAGAGCAAAAATCATGTTACTGGTTATGTGACTTAATGTAGTTGCAAATGCTACTTACAAAATCAGGTAGCAAGTTTATCTAGATTAGCCTTACTAGAAAATATAAATTATGAGGTCTACTTACAAGGAGTTTGTGACGAAGTGGTGCTCTTACTTCTTCACGTACAAACCTCCAATCAGTGTACTTTAGGTCACAATACGTACGTAGAATATATCCAACTTCATTATTGAAAACCTCTGCATTGTCACATATTGCTTGCATCACGTTAAAGTCAAACTTTACCGTCAATTTTGACTTAGCACTTTTCATTGCTTTCCGAGCACCTTTACTGCGAGTTATTCCGCGCACATTCGGGCCTTGTTCTGCAGATTCATTATTGGCAGATGAAACTTGAGTGCCACTTCGAGTTTGATCTGTAAATTAAATTACATAAGAATTCACAACAGTTGAAACTTCATATTATATGAGGATCTTTAAAAAAAAATAGCTCATGATAGATAAATAACAAACACAATTTTTAGTAATTGTATTAGTATGAAAGAAGCTTCTTTCATAGTACCCCGCATTGGAGGCTTCTTTCATAGTTCAATGTCAAATCATCCCACTTTGTAGTAATTGTATTAAAATGACTTTTAATTATTTGACATTTCACCCGGCCCAACCCCCGACCATACCCCCTAACATGTCCCCGCACTCGCACCCCTTACCCTTGCCCTGGCTCTACCCCTTCCCTATTACCCCTACCCCATCCCCATACCCTCCTCCTGCCCTCGTACCCCGTAGGCCCGTACCTCCTACCCCCCCTACCCCGTACCTCTTACATGTACATGTACCCCTACCCTGGCCCCCTACTCGTGGTCCGTACCCCTACCCCCCACCCGTTAACCCCTACCCCAACCTACCCGAGGGTCGGGATAGGGATAGGGGTAAGGACTGGTTTGGGTATGGGTAGATGTAAGGGGTAGGGTATAAGGGGTATGGTCGTGATAGGGATAGGGTAAGGGGGTTTAGGATGGCTAGAGTTAGGGAGTAGCGGGCAGGGGTTAGGGACTTAGGGGACAAGGGGTATGGGTACGCGTACGAGGTGGTAGGGGAGTGGGGCTAAGGGTAGGCCCCCACATATTATAAATGATATTTGTGTACATGAGTGTTAGTGTGTCTATATATGTTTAGAGTTATTTTTGACATTTTAGAGTCCGTTTGGTAACACTAAAATTACCTGAATCAGTTGATTCTGCTGAAATTTATAAAGTTGTGACTAAAGTGGTTGGATTGGCTGATTTTACTGATTTTTGAAAAAATTATATTTAAAATATTTTTTATTAATAAAATAAAGAAAAAATTAGACGAAAAAAATAGCTAAAATGATCTTGTATAGTAACTTCAAGTAATACAGTCAGAAAAGTAAGGGGGCATTTGGTTGTTTGCACATTAAAACTTTACATGTAAACTAATTGAATGTAAAGTGTAGGGATGTAATCATTTTACATGTAAAATACAAATACATTGTTTGGTGAGATATGGAATCTATTTTTAAATTAAAATACATGTAAAATAATTGCATTGTTTGACTCAAATTCATAAAGTTAAAAAAAACTAACATGTCTTTGTTAACATGTCATCGTATGCTAATAAACCCAAGAAAATAGTATTTGTAATTTTTCAAACACGTGTGATGTTCTAAGGTTCTACGGTTTCTACCCATGATGTGTAATCTTTATAGAGGAATGCGTTGTGTACACGGCGTTTTACACGCCCGTGTACACGGTATAAAAGAAGCCAAATTATTTTACCCACTCCTCAGTTTCTCACTTCTCGGTCTCTTTTTTTTTTTTACGGCCTTTCTCGTACGCCTCTTCTCCAGACAACTCACTTCTTCATCTCTTTCTAGTTTCTGCACAATATCCCCTTCCCTCTTCTAATTTAGCTATCATAAACAATAAAACGATGATAGCAGGTAGCTGTCTCAACAATCCAAATCCAGACTTGCCTCAACAGTCCAATCCCCTCTTTACTCTCTGCAGTAACCCACAAGACCTCCCTCTCCTGATCTTCTTCCTCTCAGTCTCTCAGGCTCTTAACTTTCTTCTCTTCTTCCCTTTCTAATTAATTGATAATGAAATGGAAGGGGACATAGCCATATGAAGCATAGGTAGACATGATGAAGCAAAGGGGACACGCTACATTGAGTCAAACCTTGTTGTTGCCGGCCTGCCACGCCGCTAAGTATCTCCGACGAAACCCGCTCAAGGTAATAACTCTTTGTCTCTCTTCTTTTTCTCTAATGTGAGTTTAGCGTTTTGGATCTGTTATGTGAAGCACCATGATTAATAATTTTTTTTTTCAGTTTGAAATTGTAGTTTGTGCTTATTGAACTATGTTTGTGAAGTTGGTTATTGAACTATTTGCTTGCTTTTTTGGAATCTATGGTGTTAATTATTGAGTTGAGATTATAATAGAAACATTATATTCTATTTTGTTGTCCATAAGGTGTTTGTTAAAAGGTTGAAATGAGTATTTGAAGCATGACTTTAATAGAAACAACTTTCTGTAATAGATATGTAGTGTGTTTTGTGTCATGAGACTTTCTTATTTCCATAATCAATGAGACTGGAGGCTGTCCCTGGGCTGTAATCGAGTTCATACGCATGCTCATTTTTCTTGTGCTTGCACCCAAGAATGAGAAGAAGAAAATAGGAGCACTTCTCATTTTAGCCCTTTCTGCATTTTCTGTGGCTGCAATTCTTTCTATTCTTGCTTTGCATGGAGGAATGAGGAATCTCTTCTAAGTTGTTTTCATCCTTAGTTTCAATCATAGTAATTAGTCAATTGTAATTTTAACTCATTACTTTAAAAGGTGCTATAAAAATGATGATTATTATAATACTTTTATTTCTATTTTTTATATGAAGGAAGGACAAAAGATGAGAATCGACCGGAAATAGCCATTGTTTTCTACAAGAAAGTCGATGCATATGAATCGCTGAAATCCCTATGAAGACACTTTATAAATGTGAAGGAACTTACCAACTCAATGGAACAATGACTATCCTCAACAATGTACTTATAATTCATAAGCTTATGTTCAAGTGATTCATAAGCTTATGTTCTATCTTGTTCAATCCTAGTCGTGAGAACGTGATTAATTAGATCTAGCTTTGTACTTTTTAACTTAATTGACCCATGGTGATTTGGGGATTAGTTTAGAAAAGGTCATTTGTGTGACAATAATCACTTAAATAGGCTAATGTGTGAAATGAAAATGTCTGCGAACTTGATATGAAATTTTTTATCACAAGCAAGAGTCACTAGAATGAGCTAATATTCTAAGTAGAATTGTCTGCGAAATAGGCATAAAGTGTCCGCTCACAGACAATAGTCATTAGAATGTGCTAATGTGATAAGTGAAATGTCTGGTTACAAACAATAGTCACTGCAACAGGTTAAAATTAGTGTATGTGCCTAGACTGTAGTTGTGAAGAAATTTACCTTAACAAATGCATATAGTTTTATTTTTGTTTTCAAAAATGTATGTGTATATTATAATTTATGAAAATGAATGTTACTTTGATGTTATTACATTCAAAGTGGCTTTTTGTTTGTGTACAAACATGTTTCTTAAAAAGAATTGTCTGTGAAACTTACCAAAAAAATGTATGTGGCACAGACAATTTTTTGTATTTATTTTAAAAACAAAAAAACAATTGTCGGACAATGCCGCAAATAATATATTTCAACATATACCTATTAAGATAAAAAAAATCTTCATACAAACAAATATGGTCCGGACAATTATGCATAGACAAAATAAAAAAAAAACACAGACAATATTTCAACCACGTACAAACAAAATAAATGAACACATAAACAATAACTATTGTTTGTACATGGACAAAGCTTGTATAGAAATTGTCTGCACACAGACAAAACTTAGCTTGTATAAAAGTTATTTGTACACAAACACTTAGTTAAATCTTATCTTTGCAAATACACTTAGAAAGTTAGAAACAAACTTTTTTTGTCACGGAACCAGACATAAGTGTCCGAGTACAGACAATAACAATTGCAACGCGCTAATGTTCTAAGTGAAAATGTATATGAACTTGATATTAAATGTCCGGTCACAAATACAAACATATTTTGTATGATTTACATCCATAATGAGAGCAAGATTACTAATTCACCTTTCATAATTCCACATTATTTAAAAACACAATTTACTTCACCAACATTTAAAGTCGTTTTATTTTTCATAACACAAAAACATACATCTTTGAGAACATAAGTCACTCCAAATACAATATCATTCTAAATGTAGAAACAATAACTTTACTCCAAATACAATATCATTGTAAATGTAAAAACATTAACTTTACAATATAACCAATTACAAGCATAAATCCTTTGTTATCCTTGCTTTGAAATTCTTGACTATCATCCATTGTTTTATCTCATGCCTTGTCCAAATAAATGAACATATAGAGTCATTTTCAACCAAAATGATTCTCGATGGTCAAAGTGTGCAAAACTGCAAACTCGAATACTTGATTGTTCCTCAAGAGCAAGTGTGTTGGATCATCAATTGAATTTCCAGTTACTCCAAATCATATATCTGAAAATTAGATACATCAGTTACCTAAAATAAATTCAAACATGAAAGAGATGTCTGTACAATTTAAAAAGACCAAATAAAACCAAAAACACACAATAAATTAACCTACACACATTCGGTTTATAAAATTAATAAACATCTCTATTTTCATTCCTAAAAGATTACCTCAATTAAGTTTAATAAGTACTACACGGTACACACATTCTCAAATCTAAAAAAAATCCCAAAACTTTCAAAGTCCCTTAACACTTACTTCACTAACCCTCCCAACACCCATCCAAACACAACACTTCCTTTAACAGTTGATGTTTTGATTCAAAACATTGATCACTTTCAACTCTTCATTTAGAGTAAACATTTATCCATCCCATTATAATAAAATTTAGAGACTAACATTTTTATTATAAACTACCAAATTCATAATACTCAAGTCATATAGTAAATAAAAATAACTATATCATAATTTGAATTGGGCAAAAAGAAAAATAGAATCTAAAACCCATTAACAAAAAAGGAGAGAAAAAGTCTTGAATATGAACAAAAATTTCACTGAGAAATTTCAACAAACATGTTATTGACATCAAATAAAATAGAGTAATAGGAATAAAAAACTACTCCCTCCGTCCCAATTTACTTAGCCAAACTTGACTTTTCAAGTCAACGACATCTAACTTTGACCGATTATATGTGTATATAGAAAAAGTATTGATAATATGAAAATGATATGAAAATGTTCTTTGTTAAAAATACTATCATAAAAGTATAAAATTATTAAATTTTGCATAAATATATTAGTTAAAATAATTGGTCAAAGTTAGACGCCGTTGACTTGAAAAGTCAAGTTTGGCTAAGTAAATTGGGACGGAGGTAGTAATAACTATCATAACAATCTCTTACACTATTCACAAAAATGCAATTATTCAATGTTACAACATACATAATATACATAAATTATGGAAAAAGAAAATTAAAAGCCCCTAAAATGCATAAGAAAAAATAGGAATAAATTACCACAATTAAGCCCATTGATAGCTTCTGCTTGCAAAGACTACCTTGATTGGCTCCACCAGTACATAAATTACACCCCCTTCGACCTCTTCCGTGGGAAGATGAACGAAGCATCAGTATTTGCAAGAAAGCATTCCGCAGGAGAACCTATGGTCCCAGGCGGCGCCAGATCGTACGCGCGACCTCCTGCCTAGGGTCTGCAATCGGCATCTTCCTCCCCTGTGTTCGGCCGGCAAGTGGCCGCAGAACACCGATGCGACACGGCAAGTCTGGATTTGGATTGTTGAGGCAGCTACCTGCTATCATCGTTTTATTGTTTATGATAGCTAAATTAGAAGAGGGAAGGGGATATTGTGCAGAAACTAGAAAGAAGAGATGAAGAAGTGAGTTGTTTGGAGAAGAGGCGTACGAGAAAGGCCGTGAAAAAAAAAAGAGACCGAGAAGTGAGAAATTGAGGAGTGGGTAAAATAATTTGGCTTCTTTTATACCGTGTACACGGGCGTGTAAAACGCTGTGTACACAACGCATTCCTCATCTTTATATTATATAATATAAAGTAGTAAAGTGGTCAACATTTTCGGCTCCAACTTTGCCGCCCAAAAAAGTAGACATAAATGGAAACTAATTTGCATCATTGGATGGAAAGAAGGATCATACGTTATGATTTTTGAATCATTCATAAATGAAAACAAATTTGTAGGAACGTCTATATATAAAGTATGTATTACTACGTATTATGTAGTAAAAAATAGGGAAAGTTCCTGAAATGGGACTAAAAAGTTTGAAAATTCCAAAATAGGACTGTCATGTTTTTATTCCCAAAATAGGACTAATTACTGTCAAATTTGGAAAATACTGCCATGTTTGAAGTCTGGTACTGTCAAAACATGACAGTAATTAGTCATATTTTGGGAATAAAAACATGGAAGTCCTATTTTGGAATTTCCAAACTTTTTTAGTCCCATTTTGGGTAATATCTCAAAAAAATAATGTAAAACATGAAGTCAATTGAAATCATGATCAAGTCAAGAAACGAATTCTTTAAAAGTCAATTTGTAATTTTTTCCTTTTTTATAAGCGTTTTATTTAAAAAAAAAATATTTTTTAAATGAAAAAATCCCACTAATATTAGTGCTAGAAAAATGGTGGACAAAGATTTGACTTGATAATTTTTAGTGATCATAATCGTGTTTGAAGTTACTATGATGCAGTCACTATGCTGTAAACATTGAATATAATTATAGTCACCAATAATTACCAAGTCACATTTTTATACTACTTTTTATTAGTAAATTTTTATGAAAAATTTCCATTCATATTAAATTGTTGGCTAAATATTAGAAAAATACGTAGTGTGATGTCCTTAATTTAATTTAGATCCCGTTTGATGACACTGAAACTGATTGAATTGGCTGATTTTACTGGGATTTATGAACTTCTGGCTGAAGTGGTGGATTAGCTAATTCTACTAATCTGCAAACAAATTATATTTAAAATATATTTATGAATCTTTATCTTTATCTTTATATAATATAGAGTAACAGAGTTGGGGCAACGAATGGAGGGAAAAATCCCACCTAAAATAAGGGCAAAATAGGATATTCTTCAAAAAAAAAATAAGATAATAAATTATATTAAGTGTATGTATTAATTGTATCAAATGTAGTAATAATGTACGTACGAGGAACAATTTGACAGATTTAAGTAACTTCTATATATTACAGTAATTTGTCTCATGGTGAATCTTTATTTTAGCATAATAAGGAATTAGTTCTCTCTCAAAGAAAAGGCATTAATTAGAAAAAAATCGTAATTAAATTTCCATATAAAATTGTATCCATATTCACCCTCCTATTATTACAACATCAATTATTTCAGCATGTAGTCTACATGCAACGTAAGTAGTTTTTTTTTTTTTTTTGAAAATTGAAATTATTTTGTAAGTAGCATGTCCCTCTTAATCCATTTTTCGGCTTATTGATCATAAGAGCCAATTTTTTTCATTATACACATAATTTTTGATTTTGCACATTAAATGTGTAATAATCAAAATAGGTAAGGTTATGGTTACTTTTCTGATTGAATTTACTAAAATTACTTTAAAAGCTATTTTAGCTATATTTTCATATAATTTTTTCATTATTTAATTAATGACATATATTTTTAATATATGTTTTCTAATTCAGTGGATTCAATTATTTCAGCCACAACTTCATCAATTTTAGCAGGAATTAGTTGATTTGGTCAATTTCGATATTACCATACGGGCTCTAAATTTTCACTATTTTATGCTATTGAAAATAGGACACACATTTAGCTTTGATTGCTTAATGCATTTAAATTTTATAATTTTCAATATTTCCTCACAATAGTAATTATTTTTATAATTAAGGTAGTGTTTTTTTCCGCCCAATGAAAGCTATAAAGGTGTTGCATATGATGTTGTGATATGACATCAATTTTGAAAGTTTCTCAATATGATTGCTATTAACTTTGGAGACATTGTCATGTTATCACTTCAACAAAAAATGAGTCCGTGATGTGGTTCTCACCTTTAAAGGCGATGAATTGAAATGTTTCTCACCTTAAAGGCGATGAATTTAAAGGCGATGAATTGAAATGAGTCATGTAAAGGCAATGAATTGAAATGTTTCTCACCTTTAGTACTCAAAATAGGAAATGAAAATATTGAGAATGTCAGATATAAAGATGTCTTCATTAATATATCCGATGATATATTTATTTTCACTTGAGATGTTCTTATTACTTCAATTGTTGTCGGCACGTATCCATCATCTCTGGATAATATGTCTGCTCCATTATATTTTCAGCAAATGTCTATTTTGACATGAATAAATAATGTTGTTGAACTTATCAATAAGTGTATGATTTCATTAATGCATGGAAAAATGAAGACATATTTGAATTTTGATAGTTCATGCTCACTTCAAGGTAATATTGAGGCTTGATTCGATGAAATGCATATTAAAAAAACATTCTTGAACACCATTATGGCATCAGGGATATGAGATACTGAACCATAAATTTGTAATATAGGTTGAGGGTTCTTATTATGCTAATGAGAAACCGTGAAAAATCTTCTAATTTATGTTTTGGAGATGAAGGTTATATATCGAGCAAAAATATTGGCTAAAAGGTTTGATTTTAATTCCAAGGTTATCATTCATCTCACGGGATTTCATAATTCCTTTCAAACTTCAATGCAATCAATTTTTAATCGTCGTCTCATTTGCCACGATAATAAAGATAAGCCAATTACAATCCTTGCATTAAGTAGCATATATCTACCAAAAATTATTTTTACGCAAAGTCAATGATACGCTACCATGCCAAGAGTCAGCTCGAGGGGCCAGTTATACATTGTTATGTCACGGGTCACCTCAAGTAGTTAGTTGAATGTATTTTTGTGTAATTTAGAGGGACATGCTATCAACGCTACTGATAATATGGCATATAAAGATTTTTCTCCCAAAAACTATGATCCTTTTTGTATAGCGCCAACATATACGACTTTTCATTTTTGTAAAGCTTCATGGCTGTCAGAGTAGAATCCTAGAATTGTGATATTACATTATCTAAGTTGTACATATTGTTACACCTTATCTTTTATTTTAAATTTTCTTGCAATTTTTCATACGATCAATAAGCATTTTCCTATTTCATACAAAGTACAATTACATAATTAGATTTACAACATATAAACTGTACTATATATTTTTTTATTTTAAATAATTTCATGTTTCGTATCATCATAATAAAAATCAATTTTAAACAAGTTATTATTCTACTGTAGATGTACCTGTGCATCGCACGGGTATTACGTCTAGTTACTTTATATTTGATAAAAGTTATCAATAAAACTCATAAAATTTAATTAAAAAACTATTAAAAAAATCCCTAATCAATTCGTCCGTATGGGAGGTATATTATCCAACAAATGGAAACTATGTTAATTGATATCTAAATTATTTTGGTGGAATGTGGAAGAACATGTGGTGCTGCGATTGAGAAGAATCTGTGGGTAAGATGAGAGATGCGGGCAAAGTCCGACGTGAAAAAGTAGGAGACGTTGTAAGTAGGGCTGGGCACGGGCCGGGTCGGGACAGGTAATGCAAAATAAAATGGAATCGTCGGTTCCATTGTGCGGTTTGGTCCGGTCCGAGTATTGCAATTTTCAAAATAGGAACCGGACCTTACCCGGCCTGTTTGAAACGGGTCGGTCCGGTCCGGGTTTTACGGTTTCTATTCTCATGTCTTAAAATTAGTAAAAACTCATGAAGTTCCAAAAATCAATAACCAATAATATAGGACATTAGGAAGTTTCAAAATAACAACATAGTGGTGCACATGTAACACAAGCGACAAGTCCAATTCTCCATAATTTCAAGTATATAAGTTTCAAACAATTAAAGAAATTTCAAAAATATGCAACATAGCCAAAAAACATATTTTCTAACATTTGTATTTAAACATGTTGTCTAACATCACATATTAAAGTGATTGCTTTTTTTTTTAATTTAATTTTAAGTATTAGCCAAAGTTGACACATACATGGTGGGTGGTAAACACAATTTATATATTTTAAGAACAATATTATAAAAAAAATATAACAAAATCATTTTTATCAAATAATTAAATTCCATAGAAAGGAATAACTCAATAACAATAAATAGTAATAAGATATTTATGAAAAATTTAATCAATAATTTGAAAACAAAAGGATGTTACTACAACTCAATTTAAAATCCTACTTCTAGCAAAGGAAACAAAACTATTTCAAAACCAACTATCACAAAACTATTAATAAATTTATATACAACATACGGAGTATATAACGGGCCGGGCCGGGTACCCGTTATTTTTTAATTTTGGAACCGGTCCGGTTCTTTAAAAAAAATTACCCGACCCTACCCGGACCGTTTTATGGCAACAAAAAATGGAACCGGCCCGTTTTGGACCCGAACCGCCATTACCCGGACCGGACCGCGGTTCCAAGACCCGTTTGCCCACCCCTAGTTGTAAGGTTTTAATTAATCAATTTTATACGCAGTATTGAGAATATAAAATACTTTACCACCCTCTCCCAGGTAAAGTAGTTTACATGGTACAATGTAAAATGTTTTAAAATACTACCCTACAGTTTACATTAAATAATCGTACCAAACAATGTAAATTGTTTACATCCCTACACTTTGCAATAAAATGATTACTTTACACCTTAACAAACGCCCCCTAACTTCAACCTTACTGTTTCTTATTATTATAGAATTCAGCTCTCAAAATAAAAAATTATGTGTTTGGTAAAAAAGTTGGCCGATAAGCCTGATAACCCGAAAAACAAGGTCACGAAACAGGCTCTTAATTTTAAACGTGTTTTAAATCCTGTAAAATAAACATGAGCTTATGAACACAAGTCCTAATGCGCACTGTTTAGTAACCTATGAATTAAACATGTCCTTAGACTAGAGTATTGGATTGGTGATGCTCTTAAACACTCTTTTCATGCCATTTTATTACTATTTTGTCAATATACTTTTTGCAGAGATTGCAAATGTTATTTTATTACTCTGTATTATTTAGGGAAAAAATGGAAACTAATAATCCAATCTTTTAGCGACCTTTTTACAATAGTCCCACCTTATCGTAATTCAGGAATAATCTAACCTTTGCACTTCATCATCATTCGTTGATCCCTGACTGGTTGATGACCTACTATTCCAGGTTTTTTCATTTTCTTTGCAAATCATTCAACTATAAATCTCACCTTTTCACCATTGTTCTTCAAGCGGTCCCAGGTATCATTTTTCTTTTTTGTTCCTTAAACTTTTCCCTTTTTTATTTTTATCGTCTTGATTCTGATCTTTTATTTCCCTTTTTGGTCTTCTTATTCTTATTTTTATTTCTTTTCAAGATTTTTTCAAAGTTTATGTGTTTTATTTTTCCTTCTTTTTATTATTCCTGTTTATAATTTCATTTTCATTTTTATACTCCCTCCGTCCCAATATAAAAGGCACACTTTCCTTTTCGGTCCGTCCCAATATAAAAGGCACATTTCCCTTTTTGGCAAACAAAACAGTGCAAAGCAGTGCCAAACAGTGTCCAAACAGTGCCAAATAGTGTCTAAACAGTGCCAAACAGTGTTCAAACAGTGTTCACCCTTAAAATGTCTAGAAACGCAAATGTGCCTTTTATATTGGGACGGAGGGAGTATATTTTTTGGGATTAGTTTCCTTATAAAACATCTTTTTCTCACCGTACTAACTCTTTACTTTACTTTCTTTTTACTTACGCTTATTTATTTTCTTTTTCATTTTCTTACCTTTATTTCACCTCTAATATATTTTTTATAAAACAACCTCAAAATAGGAGTAAACTAATCCCTAAATGCAAAACTAAGACTATGTTATCTATCTTTCCAAAATAGGACTAAAGTACGGTCTATCTTCTTATTCTACATTTCTACCCTTACCATAAATTAATAGGATAATAAAACTTTATATTATAATAAAAATGAAAAATAAAAAAAGGATTTCGATTTATAAAAATATAGTAACAAAATAAAAACAAGGTAAAACTTTTTTTAATGATAAATAGTAATATAAAATAATTTAGGGAAAACTTTAAAAGTAATTTTTTTAAAGTAAATAAAACTAGATATAACACATTAAAAATATAAAATAATTGGAGGCCTTTCCCGCAGCCTCGCCACTCCCAGCAATGCCTACTCCGATCGGCGGAAAAAATGTCATTTTGTGTACACACTGCAATTTTTCTCTAAAAATATCAAAAATATGACATTTTTACTCTTTCAAATGCCAAAATTTTCTAAAAAATTGTTATCAAGATGCATTATTAACACATGTGGCATTTTCCCCGATGGTCGGAGCTGGTGGTGTTGGAAGGTTGTTGAAGCGACAACAAATGCCTGCATATTGTTTTTTACTTTTTATTTTTTAATTTTAAATTTTTGAGTTTTGTATTTTATAGTTTTCATTTTTCTAATGTTTTAGTTTTGTTAATTTTATTTAATGTTTATTTTTCATTTTTTTATTTTTTCAACATTTTTATTATAAATATGGTTATGTTATTACTTTTATGTTTTAATTATTAATGAAATATGAAATGCACTAAACAAAGTAAGGAAAGAATTGGAAAGCTAGTCCTATTTGAGAAATTATGAAATTATACTTAGATTCTTGCAATTGAAGATTCATTAAATACTATTTGAGGAATGTCCTCTATATTTTTCTCTTTTCTAAAACTTCAAAGAAAGATATAAACGAGTAACCCGAAAAAAAATTTATAAAAAGAGACTACAACGAATATGAATACATAAAAATGAAAGAAAAATTTTAGGGAAAAAAAATCATATGTTGGATTGTCGATAAGATTTGTAAAAGGTGAGATTTATGGTAGATTGATTTGCAAAGATAATGAAAAACCTGGAATAGCAGGTCATCAACCAATCAGGGACCAGCGAATGAAGATGGGGTGTAAAGGTTGGATTATTTCTGAATTACGATAAGGTGAGACTATTATAAAAAGACCGCTTAAAGTTTGGATAATTAGTTTCCATTTTCCCTATTATGTATTGTTATTATAAATATTGAAAACTGAAAAAATAACTTTTTACACTTATGTCCCGGCCCGATCTCTTCAGAACATCATAAGTCACTTATGTTGAATAATTGTTTGCTCCGAAGAAATTAACAACGGGCTACATAACAGCTACACAATAGGCACATATTCAGTATATACAGACTCCAATCCCAAAAACGAAGCACAAGTGATCTGCACATCAACACACAATCTGGAATGCACACTTATTATGATTTCCTCAAATGGGAATTCTGACTGATACTCTTCTTCACCCAAGCTCCTGATCGTGTTTTCTTGAAATGGTCTGTGAATAATTCATACCTTCAATGAAAAAGGAATATACTCCACAGTTAGACAGTATACATCAACACTAGCCCACAATCTTCATGTGGGCAACCACTGGCAACCGCATTCTCAAGTAGCATTATTTGTTGGTATAACAAATTACATATGCGACATTTGCAGAGTATATCATGCATAGATAGATAAATAAACTAGGAGAAAGGGATAAAATGACCAATGGACTTGACGCACGATGAAATATACACCGAAGTAAATCCAAGCCTAATTTAAATTGAAAGTTCAAAACAACTGAGGTTTGATTCACGATACTCGTGATCAAGATAGAGAATCAAATATAAATAGAAACCTGGGAGTGGGTGGGTCATGGCAACAACAATGCGAAAAAATGAAAGAAATTAAGAAATTCAAAAAAGAAGTATAAACCTTTCATATTCAAGTTTCTGAGTAACTATCCCATTCAGTAGAAGCTCTGAGCTATAAACTGTTTTTCCTGCATTTGCAAAGTGATGGCTGATTGTAATTAAATAGTAAATGTTTAAAGGTTACATGTAAGTACATGAATGTGTTACCCAACCTTTCTCAATGAAAGGTACACAGAGATCGTAGTCATCTTCACAAGATAAAATTAAAATACCATCGGTCGGTGTCAAATCCTTCATAGCAGATCTTCCCCATCTCTCAATGGGCTGAAAAAAAAAACATTTTTACACAGCATTAAAATGAATGGAAAATGACAAGCGTAAAGGGAAAATCATTGGAACAAAAATCAAGAGATTATGAGATAAATGTCTTCAGAGTGATACTATTTTTAGTCAATGCACTCTTCTAGACGCAGGTGCGGTACACCTAACTCAACTCAGCTATGCATGTTATACTCTATAAGTAAATGGATGGGAGAACTACATACCAAACCATGAACTGCCTTCACCAGACCAAATAATATTTCTCTACCAGGCTTAGTATTTGGGGTGATAAAGACTTTACAATCCTGCAAATTACAATGAAAAAATGATCTTATAGTTGCTTTGCCTGAATCATAACACAAATACTGTTTCATCCATACCTTTAAAAGTGGATGCTGACTGGCTCGTGCCAAAGAAACAGGCATGCTAAAGCCAAACTCTCTTTCCTTCTTGACATCTCTCAGTATATAATTCTTTTCATCTATAAGACAGCTAACTTGTCCACAACTCTCAAGCCATAAGTGTGTCACCACTGGTTTCCCAAGGGCAATAGCTTCCAGAATATTTCTTGTACGCACAAATTCATCTGTTACAAAATGAGTGGCGTCTGACATAGAGGATGCAAGAGAAGCTCCCAAGCGAGTTAATATCTTCAAGAAAAAACATGACATGGGCAATGTCAGTTCAGCACAATATTTCATGTCAGTTCAGCAGTATAAACTGTCACAAAATAGATCACATAAAGCTTACCTTCTTTTGCTGTCTTGTTATATCTTGATCTAGGTGGCGGCTGAACAAGACTCGAATACTTGTGATATCTCTCCGCCTTCTTGAATCTTTGACATTGGATTCCCCCAGTAGACCAACGCTATGCAAGGAATTAAGTTCTCTAATAAGAGATGATCCCAACATACTTTTCCGGCGTGAACACCTATGATACTCATCACCCACACATATAGGTGAAGCCTCAACCCTAGATGTCATACAACTAATCGGAGTATTAGTTGGAGAAGTTGATGTTCTAGACTGATGTTTTGGTGAGGCATCTACACCACCATTTGCTCTACTCGCATTTGTAGTTTTTCTGCACGGTACATCACTTTTTGTACTGCAGTTTTTAGAATCCTTTCCAGTGACTGTATTATTTGGAACTGAAATGCCACCACCATCAGCTGCACCACTACTAGGGGCCAAACGCCTTTTCTTTCTTGAACTCAAATACCGAGGAGCACTCCCATCAGTAATCGATTTGCTTGGCCTCATATTATACTGAGCATGATTTTCTTGTGCCAATGACGCCCGTGTTCCATGAGTTTTTATTCCTTTGAGATGGACCATCTGACCAATCATACAGGCAGATGAATCCATGTTTCCATCACATTGCTTGGCATTTTTAGAAATTTCTTCTGCTCTAGCAATCACCTGCTCTGCCTTCAGGGATTGTCGTGTGGCAGATCGAGTAGAGCGGGTTCCTTTCTTTGAGGAGCTCTGTCTCAGCTGTGCCTCATTATTTGCTCCACTTTTGAGAGAACTGTTTGCGGTGATAGATCCATCTTGGACCAAAGAACTACCATAGCACAATGATTGCACAACTTCAGCTGCCATTTGAGTATCAATACCAACATCTGTCATGTTAGGGTCATTATTGCCAGTTTTATCATCTGCTACATCGTCAAACATATTAATCAACTGCTTGTTTAGATCTTTGAAACAATTACCCCTGGTTTTTGGTTTTTCTGATTCAACATTTAATGTAATGCTTTTTAATTTCACATTAGAATCGGAGCAAGTAAGATCTTTCTTTTTGCAGGAGTCCGGAAGCTCTACTTCGCCTCCACAGTCACCGACTGCCTTATTATGTTCACTTTGAAGTCGTCTAGGCTTCCGTCGGGAGGAAGAAGTTTTTTTATCAGTTAAAAGATCCTTATTCTTTTGGAAAAACTCACCACCACCTTCATCCTCATAGTTGTTGTCCCAATCAAAGGTAGCACCTAATTTATGTGTGCTTCTAGAGCCTAGCACAGCCAAACTCTTTTTCCCTTTTGCACTTGGCACATGCTTTGTTTTTTCAGCCGAAGTCTTTCCGATGCCAATGTCCTCATCATCCACACCTCTATTAAACTTGAGAAACTTGTCAACGATATCAAGAGCTTCAGCCTGTGATGCGTCTCCGGGTTCTTGAGAATCAACATAACTTAACCCTGCCAATACATTTTCTGAAGCAAACATCTGATTCAAGTCTGCTACATCATCAGCACAATCATTTCTATCTACTAGATTTTCAATTTCATCTAAAGTATCCTCTGTGAAAAGTTTCCTCGCAGCTGAGCTACCAAGCATGCACCCATTTTCGTTCCCTAGAACTTCATCAAGTTCGACATTATCCGCCGAAACATGTGTGTTGTTAAAATTCCTCACACCATTTGATATACCCCCATGCACAGGTCCTGAAACACAATGCATTACAAACTGATGATGAAACGGTTTCTCTTTGAAACACATTTTGTTTAGTGACAACATATTAAGGATTCCTTATTTACACAGAACCAAGAAAACCAGATTATCTTAGTTCCCCAAATAACAGAGTACATTGTTTAAAGATTAACTTTTCACTATTTCAAAGGAGTGTTTGTGTTTGCCTCTATTTTTGAGAAATGATTTAAATTAGAAAAGTGGTTGATAGTAAATGTAGGTAGTGTTTAAAAACAAAAGTGATTTTAAAAAAGTGAGAGTTAAAGATTTGGTCAAAAAGAACCTTTATTGTAATTGAAAACGTGAAAAGCAATTTTAAGCACCCCTCCCGCTGCTTACATCTTTAGCTCAAAACTGCTTAAATTTAAGAAGCAAATGTTTATATTTTTAGCTTTTTTAAAAACAAAAAGCTGAATAGTGATTTTAAAATAAGAAAGTGGCGGCAACCAGTTATGGTATAGGTAATAGCGATCAGTCATGATAGTAGTGATTGACGGTGACAGCCTGCATTGGTGGTGACTTGCTGCAGTGGTACCCAGAAGTGGCAAAGGTTAGGAGCGGTGACAATTAGCAGAGATGATTCTCAGTTGCTCATAGACGTTGTTGGGGTTGAGGGTGCATTTGGAAATAAATATTTTGCACGATAATATGAAGGCTGAAGCGGTGTTTACATTATAGGCATGCTTTTACCCACTATGTTTACTTCAATTGCATTAGTAACCTAATGGTGTGATTAACAACAAAGGAAACATCCCCTTGATGTTATACTACGTAGTTTATAAATATTTACCTGCATGACACGTCTTGTTACTCAGAACATCTGATTCTACTCTCAAACATATGTCAACACCTTGAGCAACGCTGGTGTTTTGAAAGTTCAGCTGGGTCAAAGAAGTAGCATTATCATCTGATATCTCTTGAGTTTCACCCAAGATCTCAGTTCTATCACTCCCTTCATTACCACTATCACTCTTGGCTTCAGAGTTGCACTCGTCTAACACCTGAGTATGCATGTGCTCTACACTGTAATGGTCATAAACCACTTGCGTTTCACCGACATCCTCAACTACTTGGGTATCACCAGAAAAATCTAATACTTGGGTATCACCATAAAGATCAACTGGTTGAGTCTCAAAACCATCCCCATTTAGAAGCGGATCATCGTCATGCATTGTGTTTTGCATCATTAGCCACTTATCAGCCTCGCTTTGAATTTCACCACCTAATCAAGCAAGATCAACATATATGAGTATTTCAAGATTCAAATGTTACAAAGGGAAAGTATCTTGAGTCCATTGATTTGGTATTTTGAAACACTTAAATTATGAAAGTTCAGCAATATATACCTGCTGATTTACTCTACATCTAATGAGTGGGGATTCACTGGTGCCTTTTCACCAAATTTAGAAATGAGGGGGCAATAGCATGAGGAAATCAGACTTTATGTGCACACATAAAAGAATATAGAAAAAAGTAAGTGTTTCCCGCTGTGACTCCATTCGAAGAAAATGAAATCATTCATGTTATTAAAAACTATATTGAGCCTTTCGCAAGAACATACAAGTCTTTACATAACAATGGCTAATTTGTGATGTGAATGTCCTCTTTGTGTTCTTCATAATAACAGATTTAAAAAAGTACATCGATGCACTTTTCCCACTGTTCAGGGAAAATAAAATCACACCTTTCCATGAAAAATATAATCTTTACACGAATTTGAGTTCTTAAACAACATTATAGCTCAAAATGAAAGATGGTGGCACTAAGTGAATTTCTACTTTCAGACAAAAAAATGACATAATAATACATTTTAGGTTTCTATTCACAGTATAGAATACCCATTACTGGAAAATATGAATTTACTTTGTCCAACTCAGTATTCACTACAAGATTAATGTTCTAAGTATTCACTACAAGATTAACATTCTAAGTATTAATCGTTCATGGATGCACCCCCCCCCCCCCCCACCCACATTTCCTAACTAAAAATAATCTTTTTTCACAGCTACCTAAGATCTATGTAAAAACAATAGTTTTACTTCAATTTTATGTTCTTCAGTAACAACTTCAAATATGGGGGAACTCAACATGAGTTTCATCTCTTAAAGACCGAATTTTATCTTTCTCCATGTGCAGAATTTCAAAGAAAAATATTTTACGTTTCTATTCCCAGTACAGATTCCCATTCTTTAAAAATCCGGGTATGTTTTGTAACCAAAATTCACTTCTAATTATATTTTTCGTAAGCATCTCAACACTGAAACATAAGTCTAACACCCAAATTGCCACTAACACAATGAAGTTAGATGGCCAGTAAAATCTAAATAAGGGCGGAAAAAAACTAACATTTTGCGAAAGATTGATTATCATCAGGCTGTGTGTTATCATCAGCATCCGAAAAATTGGCGTTTGTCTCGTCCTCCTTGTTCTTCTTTCCCCCGGATTGAGTCATGTTAACTTCTACAATCCCCATATGAAGTATAACCATCGGAAATTCCCAGCAAAATAAATCCTATGGATCCCCAGTTTCATTATCTTCCACATGGAAGTAAAAGGAAACTAGTACAGCGTTCATGTAATTATCCCCAAATTAATATTATCAGTAAAAATATTGTTAAATCAAGACTCACTTGCAGGGCATTCAGGACGAACAAATGGAAAGAGTCAGAAAGCGATGCCGGAACGCTGAAAGGATTGATGAATTGGAGGGCAAGTTGAGAGTATTGCATAAGTTACGACTAAGAAATTGGAGGGAAATTTGTATCACTTTTACGCCGTCATCTTGCTCCCGACTCTGTCATTCATACCTTTTCACCCCATCTCCATGCCAAATTACCTGCTACGGCCTGATGTAAGGTACGCGGTTCGGACCGGAACACAAATCGAATCGAACCGTGGTTAACTCACTCTAAAATCTTTGTCACAACCGCGTAGTAGTGGTAAATTTGGAAGGTTTTTAGTTAGGTTAACTACTCCATAACTTTTCCTTCAACAAATTTATTTTCTACATATTCATTCAATTAATTCAATTTTTTCTTGTAATCCAGCACCGTTAATATATACTTAGCAAAAAATTATTCAAGAGAAGAGTAGCAAATTAGGATGTTTTTACTTGGACTGTAATTTGCTGGTCTGGTCTGGTCTGGTCTGATCTGGTCTGGTCTGGTCTGAACTGGTCTGGTCTGGTCTGGTAAGGTCTGGTTTTTTTGTATTTTTATAACTATCCAAGTCTGGTCTGGTCTGGTCTGGTCTGAACTGGTCTGGTCTGGTCTGGTCTGGTCTGGGACAAATTACAGTCCAAGTAAAAACATCCTTAGCCCTCGAACTAATTTAAAAGTGCAAATCACCTCTTATATAAGAAGCTTTGTCCGACCATCGTCATTTGGGGCGGTTCCCGGTGGAATTTTCTGATGAGTACAGTTCGGTGAGTATCATGTTTTAGACTATGATAACTGCGCAGTTAAATCGATATAACATTTTGAAATATGTTATACAACATTTTCCTCTAGTTGGAATATGTTATACAGCATTTTGGAATTTTCATTAGTTCATTTGCTTGCTTGACGTGATAATTTTGAAATATGCATCGATATAACATTTTGAAATAAGCATAACACTGGTACCCAGTGGCGGAGCTATGCCTAGGGGTAGGGGCTATGGCCCCTCCCATCATTTTATTTTTTATATTAGTATTACTCATTAGTAAAGCTTTTGTACTAGCAACCAGCAAGCAAACAAGGTTCGGTGAGTATCATGTTTTGGACTAATAAGAGCAAACAACATTTACAATGATAACCAAAACTCCAAAAGGATAACAACACCTGATTTGGACTAATAAAATTGTAATGATATATAGTTACAATAACTTTGAAGTACAATGAGTGTGTGGAATATGAGAGTTTTTAAATACGTAGTTATGTCTATCAAATGTGTATAAAGTGTGCATATTAATGTGTACTCATCAATTATCGTCATGTATTGAAATTAGAATATGGATTTCCCCGACTTCCCAATATCTAATCGTGTCATTGGGGAGGGAAATTATTTGAGGAAGCATGGGGTATACGCTATGAAGGTGGTAGGAGACGGATCTTTGTCGTTTCTCGTGGAGCATGTATGCTAGAGATGCTGCAAAAAAAAATATGCAGCTACACAGATTCCCTTGAGCCATTGTTTGTAAGTGCGGGTGAAATATCCCCTTCACGGTGGGGATTACTTTAGATTTTATTGCCCGAGATGTAATTGACCCTATTCGCACTAATTTGTCCCTTAAAGTCCATACTATTGAGTTGCTGAAGGAAAAGTATGGTTATACGGTTTCGTACTGACGTACATGGTTGGGCAAACAAAAGGCCATTGCTGAAATTTTTGGAGGTTGGGAGAAGTCTTATTCTGAATTTCCCCATTTCATGGAAGCGCTCCAACATTCCAATCCGGTGACAATTGTGCACTGGTACCCACCCCTTACAGGCCCCACTGAGTGTGTCCATTTTTATAGAGTCTTTTGAGCATTCGAGTCTTCTATTTATGGTTTAAGCATTGTCGACCAGTATTGACTATTGATGGCACACACTTGTATGAGAAATACAACGGTACATTACTCATGGTTATGGGTAGCGATGCAAACAACCAACTCTTTCCTGTGGCCTTTGTAGTATGTGAATCGGGAAAGTCAAATGCATCTATCACAATTAGGTTTAAACTTGTAAATAATTACAAATTTACCCGGTTGTAAATATATAATGGGGTTTATCGTAAAATTTGCCCTAGCTAGATTACACAAAAAACCGATTGACAAAGCAGCTATCAGTATATTTATTTGATGGTTTTTTTAATTACATATATAATATTGGTGTCCTTTGAAAGATCGTGAAAAACTATTTAATTTGATATACTTTTTGTAAAAATTAGATGAAAAATAAAATAATTATAGCAATTTCTAAATTAAAGTTGAATGTAGATAATCTAATTTCCCTTTATGATCTCTAGTGTTTAATTTTTAGGAGACTTTTAAATAAAATCAACTGAAACAATATGCAACAATATGCGTCTCCCTCTATAGGATTTTCGCATATTACGAGTAGTTTTTGCCGCCGTGGGGTTTTAAGTGTCGATCGAAGTTTCGTCGGCATAGACAAAGCAAGCATCGGTCATCTCCCCTAGATTTAGGGGTTGTTTTCTCCGCTTTCGTCTTCGACGAAATGCGGCTTTCTTGTGCGGCTTTCGTTCGACTTTCGTGAGACTCTCTTCTTCGGCTGACTACGCGCTTATATGGTGGTCAAAGGTTGTGTACCCCTAGCAGCAGATGAAGAGTTTCGAGGATGTCGTTCATGGTTGAGATTAGAAGATCATGGACGAATTACGAAGCGTGGGGCTAGGTGCTCGAACAGATATGGACTGGAGGCAAGGAGCAAAAGAAGCTACAGTAATGTTGGACCGTCCCCCTCCTGTACCGCCACCATGGAGTTCTGGAGAATTTAGGGTTTGAAAGCAGTTTTTTAATTTTACTGCTTGCTTGCTTTTTAATTTTCATGATCAGTATGTTTATTAATCTGTTGGTTACTTTTATTGGTGTAAGACTCTTGCATTAGGATTGGGTGATGGGAGATCTGCTTTAACCGTCATTTGCTCATTTATGCTCATTATAGGATCAGCGAGTTATATTGTTTTTTTGGAAGTGATTGACTCTAAGTCTGGTTCGAGGCCTGACGGTTACCTGTGGTCCTTTTGTCGTTTTATCCCTATCAGAATGCTATACTAGTAATATAAGTCATCCTGTTTTGACGATAAAAAAAAATTAAAGCAAAAAATCACGTTTGGTGCACCTGGTAAAATATATCGTACACCCGGTTGTACGGTCCTCACCGTACAGCCGGGTATTTTTGTAATTAAATGCAAATGTGAGCCTGATTATACTACTCCGCACATCTTATTTCTTTCGCACATCGAAGGATCAGGAAGCAGAGACGAAATCGGTCCAAATTGAAAGCCGGCAAAGATACTCTCATCCTTCGAGAGCTGGAACATCGAGAGAATGGAAATCGCTTTCGAAGCTAACTGTTAACTCCGATAAGTTTGAATCCAGGTTGCACGGAGAGTTTCGATTTCAAAATTACTGCAGCCGATAGAGCCTGAGCCATCAAAGACTGCACCAACCCTGTTCGGCACTTCGGCGATTTTGCTTTGGAAGAATAACCCTGATTTGCCACACACAGCTTCTGTATCACCCGGTTGCTTTGGAGTAGGATAAGCCTGGTTTGCCACACAGCGCATGTATCAGCAGTCGAAGGGTGTAGGGAACAAGATTGAAGTCCCTCAAGGACAACTCATTTGAATCCATCTTTTGAAAGGAATTATTTTTTGGAAGAAGAAATGAGCATTTAAAAATAAACATATGAGCACATTAAAGATTTCTAATGATTATTTTTTTAATGGTTTGAATGCTCATATTGTAAATAATGTATGCTCATTTAGTATTGATATTATGCTCATTTTAAAATTTCATATGAATGCATACACAATTGTCTTGATGCTCAACAAAAAAAAACTTATTATTTTCATGTCAATGCTCATTTTTGAAGTTGTGTATGATCAACTAATACTCATATTATGTTCATTTTTAAATTGTCATACTGATATGAGCATACACAAATTGATATTTGAGCATACTAGAGATTTTCAATGTGCTTTTTAAATTTGTTGATGCTCATTTCGTAAGTTATTTGTGCTCATTTATTATTGGTGTAATGCTCATTTTAAAATGAGTATTACACCACACATTTCAAAATTTCATATTTATGCATATTGGTGTAATGCTACTTTTTAATTTTTCGATGCTCATTTCATACATTACATATTCTCATTTAATATTTGAGCATAATGGAGATTTTAAATAAGCTTTTTGAATTTTTCGATTCTCATTTCGTAAATATGTATGCTCAATTGATATTGGTGTCATGTTCATTAAGTAAGTTACATATGCTCATTTGGTATTGACGTTATGCTCATTTATAAGATGACATATCAATGAATATTTTACCATTACATTAGATTTGCATATTGAAATTCATATGAATTGTGTATAAAATAATTTAATAGGTTTGATGCTCATTAAGAGTTTATTAATGCTCATTCAACAGAAATCGTAATTTTCATCTCAATAGCAGATGTTTGATACTCAACGAAAATGTCGTAATGCCCAACTAACAAATCTTACGATTTTCATTTCAATGCGCACTTTGTAAGTTATGTATGTTCATTTAGTATCAAACCTTACGTTATTCTCATTTTTAAAATGACATATCAACGCTGATGAAATTAACGCTCAATATAACAGATTTGATGCTCATTAAAAGTGCATTAATGCTCATTTAACAGAAATCGTGATTTTCATCCCAATAGAGAAGATTTGATTCTCAATGAAAATGTTGTGATTTTAAATACTAAACAAACCTTACAATTTTCATATCAATGAGCATTTTGTAAGTTATGTATGCTCATTCTGTACTAATATTACGCTCATCTTCAAAATGTCATATAAATGCATATTTTAAAAGTATCATATTACATTAAATTCACATATTAAAATTCATATGAGTGAATTATAGATATAATTTAATAAGTTTTTATAAAAGCAAAAATAAGAATAAAAATTGAATTAGAAGATATGAAGCAGAGATTGTGATACTCATTATTAGCCTCCTAATACTCAATAAAATAGGTCAGATACTCATTAAAAGTACACTAATGCTCAAAAAACAGAGTTGCGATTTTCAAATCAATAAATCCTTCAAAGTATCATATTAAATTATATTTTCATATTGAAATTCACAAGAGTTTATTGTAAATATAATTTAAGAAATTTTATCAAACAAAAAATTAAGAAAAGAAGGTAAATTAAAATATATGAATCAGATTTCTGGATCGATATTAGACTCTTAATATTTAACAGGATATTTTCAATACTCATTAAAATTGCTCAATAGAAAAATCAATGATGTTTAACAATTTTGTGGATTCCTTCATAGTGGAGCTTGGTATTTACTGCACTTGAACAAAGTAATACGGAGTAAAAATAATACTATGTATATTGTATTAGGGACTTGCTATGCTTTTATATTTGGATGGCATTCCAGTTTTAGATTCTTTTTTTGTTCTAAAGAATTAGAATACGGAATTCAATAGCACGTTCACGCTCATACGCGCTGTCATTAATTTCTCACTCCACAAACGCAGCAGTTCAGTCAGACACCAGCAGAAAAAAAGGATTTGGGAGAACAAAGTAGTCCGTGTGAGATAGATCTAAACATTAAGCAAATTACAAAAAAACCTGGTTGTACATATACAACCGGGTGTATAATATAGGAACTCCCTCTTAGAATCAATTCCATTCGAATTACTCAATTCCAAATTTTCTCTCTCATCCATTCGGGAATACCGTGTTTTTTGCTTTAAAAAACCCCGCAAATTTGCTAATTTGGAACATTCATTCATAATTATAGGTAGTCTGCAACTTGCTCGACCCAATAATGTCATATACGACTCATCATAATATATAATGTTTGCTGGCCATATTTTTAAGCATTTATTATTATTTGTCGTCTAACAATAAGTACGTTTTGAAGAGTGATATGTTTATATGGAGATTTAGAGTGTCAATGTCTAAATATGAGTAAAATAGCTTGTTTCTAAGATTGAAGACTAACGAACTTCAAAAAACTCTGATGGTGTCGTATGAAACTAAATGGAGGAATGAATCTAATAATGAATTGAGCTAGGCATATATTTTAGGTCATGTTTTCTTTTGGACTGAAATTTGCTTGTCTGGTCTGGTATGGTCTGTTTAAGTCTGGTCTGGTCTGAACTGGTCTGGTTTGGTAAACGTCTGGTCTTTGTGTATTTTATAACTACGAAAGTATGGTCTGGTCTGGTCTGGTCTGTTTAAGTCTGGTCTGGTCTGTTTAAGTCTGGTCTGGTCTGATCTGGTCTGGGACTGAAAACAGTCCAAAAGAAAACATCCTAACTTATTATTTAATCATTTGTATATATTTAACTTAATCAACTGCATATTACAATTGATCCATGTGAACATATGTATGATATTTGAGGGTATCAGAGCATCTTCAATGTTACAATATGCATGGTGCACACGTGACATGAGAAATAGTCACGTATGTATTAGTAAATAAATTACTTTTTTCTTATTTGAATGTTTTCATACAATTCAGTTATCTCTACTTAGAGTCTGTTTGGCAGCACGAAAATCGGCTGATTTGGCTGATTCTGCTGAAATTTATGAAGTTCTGGCTGAAGTGACCGCATTGGCTGATTCTACTGATTTAAGAAAAAAAATTAAAATATACTATCGTATTTTATTAATAAAATAAAGAAAAAATTATATGTAAAAATAGTTAAAATGATCATCTACAGTAACTTCAGCCAATACAGTAAGAAAAGTAAGTCCAATCTTACTTTTTCTGCTTATTACACAATTCAGCGCGTGAAAGCAAAAGTTATGTGTTTGATGAAAAAGTCAACTGATAAGCCTGATAAGCCGAAAAATGGTGCTTCTAAACGGCATTTTAGTTGAATGTAGCACCCAACTAGAAAATGGAAAATGGAAAAGATTGAGTTGATAGCTTTAATTTCTTAGAATTGATGTATAAGTTTTGCTAGGATGTAAAAGGTGGCTAGTTGTACACTTGTGCGTGAAAGTGAAAGAAATTAAGACTTGGCTTTGGATAACTTTCGAATATAAATGATATTTTCTGTTACCGTATTTGTATTGTAGTTAGGTCCTCGATTCATACAATCATATTTAGGGGATGTTGTGCTACTGAGATCTTTTTCTACTTATATTTGAACAAAAAGTGATGTTTTTGTATATTTTAAATATAAAATTGAAAATACTCATGATCACCTACAATATACTACGTATTATTTATTGTGGGATAAACATACCATATTTATCCGTGATCTTTATTTTAGTTTTATATTGATGATTTTTCATCTATAATTACACTACGTATGATTTTTCATATAGATAATCATGACATATTTATCCATTATCTTTATTTAGTTTTATATTGATGATTTTTCATCTATAATCACAAAAGCTTCCTTGTAAAATAACAACTACTCTGTTTTAGAATGTTTTCTTTTGGACTGTTTTCAGTCCCAGACCAGACCAAACCAGACTTAAACAGATCAAACCAGACCAGACCAGACTTATACAAACCAGACCAGATTTCCGTAGTTATAAAATACACAGAGACCAGACGTTTACCAGACCAGACCAGACAGACCAGATCAGACTTAAACAGACCAGATCAGACCATACTAGCAAATTTCAGTCCAAAAGAAAACATCCTTAGCCTCCCTAAATAAGTTAATCTCATCCAATAAATCAAAGATCAGCTGCAACATTCACTAATAAATTTCTGTAATACTACTATTTTTATTTTTATTTTGTACATAGACCGTTTAGGTTTAGAGTCTACTGAAATTAAAGAAGAATGTTGTTTCTTACTATTGAATTAATTATAAATCAAAAGAAATTGAAATAAAGAATAGATAAAGCTTAAAGTAGAAAAAATGAAAAATAACTCCCTAAACTCCAGCCAATTAGTGTGTTAAATCCGGAAATAGAAAAAAAAACTATAAAGGAAAAATTACAAAACAAAGCCTATTAAAAAATAGGGAGAACCACGATGTGTTGATTAAAAAGAGATGAACACTTTCACGGTTCAGATTTTCAATATCAAGCGGAGAAGTTTAGATGAAGAAACCGAATAATCAATGTGGTCGAGAATTTGTTTCGGAAGTAGTCGTGTGATTTTAATTAGGCTTGAGGGTTAAAACGTTTAAGGGTTAATAGTCAATGTGGGGTGGTTGGTCTGGTCCACGATATATAAAGTATATTATGCAAGACAAATATTTCTTCAAGAATATCCTGACTGAAACGTTGTCCGGCCACTTCATTTGAGGTGCTTTTGGATGAAAATATTTTATGAAATTTTGTCAGCATATTTCACATGAAATGTAGATTATGTCCACCAATACCAGTTTAAATTTCAATGGGAAAGTTATTTAAATAAATTATTGAAAAATATTGTTATATATATATATATGTATGTATATATTGGCGCAGTGTGTTTCTATGGTTTATTTAACTGACTTCACCATTTAATTTCAAGCTCAAATTTAGTAAATATAATCTACACTTCATGAAGAATGAGATCACAAAATTCATCAAAAAGTTCCACCCGAAAGCACCTCAAATGGAGGTGGTCCGGGGTAGCATTACTCTATCATGTGGAAAATCTATAAGAACTTGGATTCCTGTAAGTTAGAATTTATTGGAACCAGAACCGAACCGGTTAAATATTATAGGAACCGAATCGAAAAATTAGAAGCCCGGAATTATAGAAACCGAACCGAATAAAACAGTTTGGTTCAGATCGATTATCTCGGTTTTACAGTTCTATATATGTCCCATGCCTAGTCAATTTAGTTTCTTTAAACTAAACTTTATCAATTCTAGCGAATTCAACTGATTCAATCAATTTCAATGCTACCAAACGAATGTTTAGTGTCTACATTGTGTAAGGTGTTAGAGACTGCATAACCAAGCCCTATTCGTCGATCCAACTCGACGAGGAGTTGGACGGGTTGGATCCAACTCGTCGATCCAAACGGCCAAAATTTTTGGTCCATTTCTGAGGAACCGTGAGTTTCCGTACAATTCCGATCCGTACAATTTGGGCCGTACAGATGCGCGCCCACGCGCATCCTAGTTATTTTAGGGGTTAAGTTTTACTCTCTATAAATACAAGCTCTTTTCCTTGTAATCCCTTGATCTGAAATATTAATAACATTCATGGCTTGATAGCACCCCAGACGTAGTCATTCGTGGCGAACTTGGTTACCGAATTTCGTGTGTTCTTCTTATTATTCATCGTGTGTGCGCGTTAAATCTTACCACATTGAACCATAAAATACTACTATGTATAAAGATAAATATGAATTAAAATCGGAAGGAAGATTTTTCAGGGGAGGTAAAGAACTAAAGACGTGAAAACTTAGAGTAAAATTCAACTGGTCAATCCAGGTATTTGATTGGTTGAACACTTGAATTGAGCACAGAACCGAACGAACACTTTCATGGTTGATAGAGGGGAGCCTACCGTATAGAGAACAATTTTGTTCAGCCCTCAAAAGACAGTGAACATCACCCAAACTCTGTTCGACTGCCACATGACATGCAATTATTTTAAATTTTGCCATTGTTATAACTTTTTTCATTTTTGGTTCAAATTTTCAAAAAGTAAATCCGTATTTTTAATTTATATGATCTTTCATATGATACCAATATTGTATATATAAAATGAAAAAAACGGCTAAAAAAAGATTTAAGCAAAAAAGAATTACAATTTCTTATATAATAAAAAATATTATTAAATCTGATATGGAGGTAGTAGATAGGTTCATGGTATCATCAAGGCTTTCGTTGAGTCAATTCTTGAGTCACTAACCTTATTTATTTGATAGTTCTGTGAGCTAGGTAGCTAAATACTCTGTATTTAAACACATGGAGACCGGGTCAACTATTTACGGAATTACGGCCCCAAATTTCCAAGGACTTCAATTTTTAATTTTTTTACCGGTAATTTTCACAAGCCTCCATGAGGTTTTTACATCTTGACTCTTGAGACAACTATTCATTACTCGCCATCTAATAAAACTTGGCCTTATTTTGTAAGAAAGAAAACTTAGCCTTAATGATTTTTGTTGTTTAATACTCCGTAATTATCAAATTTGATCAATGATTTTTTAGTATAAAATTATTTCAAATATAAAAACTAATATTGCGTATAAAAATTTCTTTGTTAAAAGTACTTTCAGAAAAGTATAATAACATTTACATTTACATAGTATGGGTTTCACACAAACATAATAGTTAAAACCATTGTTAAAATTTTATTATCATTAATAAAAATAAGTCAATTTGACCCAATTTTGTGGGACATAGGGCATATATAATTGACCTGCTTCCAAGGGAGGATCTATGTACGGGCTTGGGTTAGCTGAAGCCTAGGGCAACTTTGAAAATTTTCAATTTTTTTAGTATAATTTTTTTCATTCTTTACATTTAGCTCACTCCTATAATATTTAAGCCTAATATAATTCAGGTTCAACTCAGGGCATCACAGATTCCTGGATCCGCCCCTACCTGCTTCCTCCTCTATCACCATAAAAAGTTGACACAAAAAATTTCCCATACTCACGTCTGCATTAATTTTTCAGAAACTAAAAAATCTTTAGCTTTTCGTATGGGGTCATAACTATTGTTAAACAATGGGACACTTGTTCCTTCGAATAATTTCAGATATTTAGGTTTCCTTTTCTGTTTTTATTGTTTTTATGAAAATTAATATCTCTTTATGAGTTGATTAGTTTGTACATGTAAAAACGCAGTCAACTTCAAAAACTGATTTGAATGCCTTCCCTATCGAATTTTGAGCTGAAATTTGGTATGGACAAACTAGACTTGATGAGAAACATGCTCAAAAAATTTCATCAAAAAATTCCACCGGGAAGTGCTCCAAATGGCCATGTTCGGACACTGTTCGGACCAGGGGCTGCTGGACAGGATCATTTCTATCTCCATATTTAATACTCCCTCCGTAACTTTAGAATCTTCTCATTTCAAAAGTAGGTAGATTAAGAATAGTGAAAGATGATATGAATTATTGAGGGTATGATGGGAAAATAGTGGAATAATGTGGTGGAATGTAGGATAAATCCAAAAAAAGTAGTTGTAATAGTTTATTATTTTAAGAATTATTGAGGGTATGATGGGAAGATTTAGAAATGGGAAGATTTTTGTGTTACGGACGAAAAAGGAAAATGGGAAGATTTTTAAGTTACGGAGGGAGTACTATCGTATATGTGTACTCTTTTGTTTTGTAGCACAATCCGGTATTACAAATGCGTTGAGTTTTACATTTCTTAATATTCTTTTGCTATCTCCCGGAGAGTTTCATATCTCGAGAAAGCAAAATAAGAAGGAAGCTATAAGTGACTATATACATATGGAGCATTTGGAGCAAAATAAGAAGAAAGCAAAATAAGAAGGAAGCTATAAGTTACTATATCTCGAGTTTCATATTCTTTTGCTTCCAAAAGTAAGAAGCATTTGGAGAGAGACTAGAAGTGTAGTATTTTCGACTTAAATTGCTATAAGTTACAATATACATATAATAGCTTATTTATAAGGCTTAATTATAGGGCACATCAAACTCGTATCTTTGCATGTAATAAGCATGTGGTATCATGCGTCTATTTGCTACACCCTTTGTACCATACAAATGTTCTCACTTCTTTTTTGAAGGTTCCATATAAAGGTTAACATTTCCATTTTAGAAAATAATTAACAATTTTAAATTACAAATTAATCTTAAATATTAACAATAATATATTTAGAAATTACTTTAAATAGGACTAAAACTATGACAAAAACTCAAAATAGAACTTGCTATGTTTTTATTCCAAAATAGGACCATAGTGGTACTATTGGAAACATACTCATTTATTCCTTCCATTCTTACCCCTCCTTTAAATATTAGTAAAAGATAGCTAAAAGTCATAATTAAATATTTAATTCATAATAAATCCGAAAAAAAATCAATAATTCGTAGAAAAATAATAAAAAAGTAATAAAAATTTTATAAAATAAAAAATAAGTTTTTTTTTTGAAAATTAATAAAAAATAGTAAAACTCCATTAAAAAAATTAAAAAAAAATATGGATACCTTTCCCACCGCCTATACTACCTCCCTAAACCACCACCTCCGATCGGTGTAAAAAATGCCACTTTTTTTTTAATTCCACAAAAATGGCATATTTCTCTATGAGAATGCCAACATTTTCATTCTGCCAACTTGAATCCTTTTGACTTTTGATAAAAATATGACATTCATAATTTTTTTGGCATGTTTTTTACCCCGGTGACAGGAGGTGGTGGTACCGCCTCCCTGCACCACCACCTCCGACCGTTAAAAAATGCCATATTTCCTACAAACTTCCATTTTTTTCGAAAAATGCCAAAAATATGGCATATTTCTCTTTAACAATGCCAACATTTTTTTTGCCATCTAAAATCATTCTGAATTATGCCAAAAATATGGAATTCATAATAAATTTGGCATTTTTTCCCCAAATGACTAGAGGTGGTGGTGTTGGGGCGGCAGAGGCGGCGGGTGACAATTTTTTTTTTTTGATTTTTTATTTATTTTTTGTTTTTTATTTATTTTTTTTATTTTTTTTTAAAATTTATTATTATTCAAAATATTTTTATTAATTTTTTGGTATATTTTACGAATTTTTATTATTATTTATTATTTTATTATGAATTAAAACATTCCAATAGGTATAAGGGTATATTTGTCCAAGACACACATAATTAGTCCTATGGAAACATAGTTTATTTTTTGGTCCTATTTGTGGAAAGTGAATGACTTTTAGTCCTATTTTGATAATTAACTCTAATATATTTATAACATCACACTTATCAAAACTAACCCCATTATATTATATATATATATATTATAATTACTTCTCAAAATATACTTGAACTATCTTATTTAATAATTGTTTAAATAATTGTGTCATTTTGTAATGGGAACCTTTCAACGGGATAGAGGTAGTATTTGCTAGCATGTGAATTGACAAATGAAGTAGTTCTACGCTCAGATGTGAGTCTAGATATCTATACAAATATCTTAGAAAGGCCGATTCCAATGGTCGGTTTAAACTGTCATTAGGTTGGTTCTTGGTTTTGTCGTAGCCGAGCCAATGGAGCCATATATGTGAACATCTAGCCACTTTCACTAGTAGAAAAAGCTCTTATAATGACACTATTTTTGTGTCACAGAAAGTTTCCGTGATACATGTGTTCCGTCGCAGAAGGTGGGAAATGGTGACATTATGTTCAGTGTCATAGGCAAAATGTCAGCAAATTACGACACTTAAGTATCATTAGATATTTTGACGCTCTAATATCACAATTACTTGTGATACTGTAACAACACACATAATCATGATGCATAAGTATCATATAAAAAACGACTCCAAACAGTCAAAAAAGCTTGTGATACGTTAGTATCTTTATTACTACGTATTTATTATACCTACAAATGTCATTTACATTTTTTTTGAATCCTGGTATCATTACTACATACTATCCTCCGTCTCTTTTTAATCGCAACATGTTCAATTTTACACTATTCACATGTTCTACTGTGACTACATTTTATGTTATTATTTTATGAAAACTGTTATTTTAAAAAAATATTTTTCGATTCATCTCATTACAAATTTTCAAAATCTAATTGTTAAATAGTTTTTACTAATAGAGATTAAGATATAATTACGGTCAAAGACGTGCGTTGACAAGTGTGAAATTTTGACCGTTGCAACTAAAAAAGAACGGAGGAAGTATTTTTTTGTATAAATATTTTTTTGTGAATATGTATACAAAGCATTAACGCAAATCTATAACTCATAAACAATTATGTAGCATTACATATATCCCATACAATTTACTTGACCAAAATGCATGATATTATAAATCATGTATTGTTGGGTTGTTTTTCATGAAACAAATTGTTTCCATGAACCATATAGGCATATATTACATACATAAATTACTTCCGAATTCATCAAAGTACATTCCACATCTTTGACACAAAGTCCTAATTAATTCTCCAAAATAAAAAAAAACTTGGCAGTATAATAATATAGCACTTGTAGGCGCCAAGTAGCCAAATATCTAGAGTGCTTCAAACTTATACAAATTCTTGCCTAGCTTGCTCCAAATTCTCCCTACAAATCACCACATTCTGTACAAACAAATGAAATGAACAAAATAAAGAATCAACATTAATCAATGAAAGCACTGAATATGAAATGAACAAAATAAAAAATCAACATTATTTAATGAAAGCACTGAATTAGTACATCAAATAGGTATAATCTAGAATCAATTGATTTTAAAATATACCCAAATAATTAATGAAGCTGAGATTTACCTCTGGAATTCCTTGGGAAGGCATTTCATTTAACAAAATCACTTGAGATGAAGCTGGGATATTCATAAGAACAAGTTCCAACAAATAAATTCCATATCATATTGAAATGTGAATGCAGCAATATGCAGATGAACAATTAAAACAAATCACATTAACATTATGATGATACATGTTATACTTGACATCTACCATTTCCAACTACTTATTTTGCATTTGAATTCTTAAGTCAATACCTGAAACACTTTCCATGTTAAACTCTTGTCCATAGCATTCACAAAATAGCTTTAATTTCCCGGTGAGATGACACTCTGAAATTCATAGCATTCGTGAAATTAAACCTACAAGATAGTAGTTCTTCAAACCTAGCTTAGTTGCTTCATCAAGCACCCCTACAATATATAATTAGACATAGCTTACTTCATCTAGTCTCTCCCTGAAAGATATGCTTGAAACACCTCTGAAATATCATATAACAATAGCTTTGAGCTTCTCCTAATCTTACAACTGTGAAAGTATGAAATTCCTCTGTCAATAGGAATGAGGACATGAGGAATTTGCACTTAGGACACACACTAAATTTAAAATAAATGAAAGGAATTACTTTAAATGCTCATTACATGTGAATAAAAAGTTAGAAGTCTCAGAAATTCAAAGGAACACATAGATTGCTATATGAAACTGTTAGTCTGTTACCACCTTTTTGAAGAAAAATAGCATAAAATAAAAGTCTTGACTCGAACTGAATGGTATTTTGCTAGAAATTCTCTGCCAAAAGTACTAAAAGAAAAATCACTGGCTCGTTGGTTAGGTATGGAAACATAATCAGAAGCATCTAAACTTTATTAGTCTGCAAATTCCCACTTAATTGTCACTCTATACCCCCTGGTTCCTGCAATTTACACCAAGCTAATCATAAATAAAACTACACACAACTCCTATCAAGTACATCATGACTGCAAGTGTCTCAACCCACCAGTGTATGTAGTTTCATCTTTACTTCACCATTCTATTCTTGGAGCTGAAATAATACATACTATTTTCGTAAGAAATGTCCATCACTACTACAAAAAGGGTTTTCACGTCAATTATTTATACCCTTTCACGTCGGTTTTTAAAGTGAAGAGGAAAGTAGATATGTGATAAGTAATAACATATTACGGATGTTTTCTTTTGGACTGTTTTCGGTCCCAGACCAGACCACACTTTTGTAGTTATAAAATACACAGAGACCAAACGTTTACCAGACCAGACCAGCAAATTTCAGTCCTAAAGAAAACATCCTACGTCGGTTACTAAACTGACGTTATAGTTAAGTTACCACGTCGGTTAATAACATATCATGCCGGTTAACTATTCTGCAATTGTGATTACTAGGAATATTGAAACATGGCAACCATACTCAACTATATTCCATTAAAAGAAAGTAAATCATCTTGACAAGGGCTCTATTTCGACCCAGCCTAACTGGTCTAACTATGAGTGTGATCAAGGCTCTATTCCGCGTACTGCCTAGCTTAAGAGAGAGGGTAAAAACTAAAAACATAAATATAGGGATGATTTTATCCCTGATTCTCTTGAAGTTTTAGTTACTATATTACGAAGTATTACTTTCCAATGTATTTTTACATTGAACATTTTGTTGATCATGATTTAGAAGAAAACAAGGTTTGTTGCTCTATATAAAAGTCGTGTTCATGTTAACAACAAAAAACCGGAAAAAGAAGTTATTGAAATTTAAGAATAGCTTCACACAATAGAAAATTTTGGAATTTTTGCTAAACCAACAAAGGCATGATGTGAAGAAGATAATACTTCAAGCCTTCAACGGAAAAAAAAAGAAGGTTATGTTACCTGCTCCCAATGCTAGCAGCAATAACCTTCACTAGCTTCAGCTGAGCCTGCACTCCTATTTGTCTGCTTGATGAAAACAATCACAGAATATCTGAGCTTTAAAAAAATAATGTTGGCTGTAACATAACTTAAATTCAAACCCATGGAAAGGGTTGAGGGTAGAGAGGTGTCCTTTTCAAAAACAAAACAAAAAAACTATGTTTCTGTCCATTTCAGACAAGTAACAACTTTAACAAATAAGCAAGAAAAAATGGCATGAAAGAATTTCACATGAATTATTAGTTCAATACCATCAATGCTTTTCTTGATGAATCATTTTCTATTGCATGCAGTCTCCTCAATGTGAATAGAACTCCTGGTAATACACACCAAATAAGTAACAAGGTGACAATCGAAAAGTAATGCATCAATGGATGAGTCAATAATTCTAAAAAGGGAAAGATGAATGGGAGGGATATGAAAGGAAGATTCTTTATTGATCCATATAGCTGCATTTTAGTGGTGTCGTTGTAACTTTACACAAAAATATTCATAGTTTATGCACAACACACTAATAGTGCTTACCGCGGTAGATAAAGAGTTTCTTGCCATTACTTTTCCTGCATTGTAAACATTTTTCTGAATCTGGAGTTCATAGCATTCATATTAATCTCTTCCAGAGTTCCAGCTCTACTTGCCCATAGCATTCACAAAATAGCTTTCCCGCTGAGAGCTCTGTGAAGTTCATAGCATTCATAAGGCCTTCAAGATATAAGTTCTTCAAACCTAACTTAGTTGCTTCATTAAGTACCCTTACAATAATTAGACATAGCTTAATTCCATGTAATAATATATATCCTTGAAGTTGACAAAAAGATTTCTAAGGACAGAGATTATGCTCAACAGCTAGCGAACCAACACAATTGTAAAAAAAACTAACATACGCTGTCAATTTTATAAAACTATTGGAATTTAGCAAATTCAAAGCCAATAAACAAAAAAACGTAAAACATACAATCCCAGAAAATTAAGAGTTATAACACTCAAAATTTACAATCTGCAGAAAATTCAGCCTAAAATATCAATAAATAAAAAACTCACAATACATCTATCAACAAGAAAACATCCTAAACAAAGTTCAAGTAAATTAAAAAACACAGAACAATCTCCATAATATGCTCATACACAAGGGACCTGTCCAAGAAAGCTACACAATACACACTCTTGTGTGACTAAACAATAACAAACACAAAAACTAAAAAGAAGAGCAATACGCAACTAAAATTTACCAGATTTGACAACCTCAGACCATTAAATGCTTTCTATGGAGAGAAGGAGCACACACTAGCAAGGAAGCGGGACCAATGAATGAGAATAGAAGCTAGCTTGCCGATGGTGTTTCCGCTCTTAAAATCGAAGATATAGCTATGAAGAAGAACATGGTTTCCGTCCGCTAGTACGCGTGTTGCCTCAAGTTATTCTTGCTGTTGCGCCATTCATCGGTGTCAAACTTCCTAACCGGCAACCCTATCTTCACGAGACAAACTACTGTAGTCCTTGGAGAAAATAAGATGATGAAGTGGAGAATAGTTGTGAGGAGTGTCCAGATCTGAATTGAAGAATAGTTGGAGTTAGAGTAATGTATGTGTAAATCTGCATCGATGTTGTAGGGTTAGGGAAAAAGGGTTTTTTTCGATGAATGGAGGGAAGTGAAATTTATGGCGGAAGGATGAATTTTATTGTTTGGAGCGAAATTTTCGAAATGAGGACGGAAAATTGGGTATAAATTTTTCATTAAATGTCACTGTATTTCATTGACATTATTGTGTCATCAAATAGTGACACATATTTGTTAGAAATCTCATATGTCGTCCTTTTGTAACACTATTAGAAATAGTGCCATTAAAAAAGTGTCACTGTAAGCCAGTTTTCTAGTTGTGTTTGGATCGTGTTTGGTGATGATATTGGAAACCTTTGTTGGACCAATCTACTGAGCCATGGTGTTAAAGTATTTTATGGTGTCCAATCTTGTATTTTATATTTACCTACTATTGCAAATAGTCTCACCCTACATATCGACCAATAAAGTCTGGGGGATGAGACCTGTAACCGGGTAAGCGAGAAGACTAAGTATCGTAGATAAGATTCAAGAGAAAGTATCGTAAAATAGAGACATAGAGAGAGCCGTATTTGAATATTGATCCGTAATAGAGAAAATCATTTTCATATTCAATACAAGCTAAGGTTCTTCTCTTCTCTATTCATATCTATTCATTGTTTGATTGTTGATTTGGGACAAACAATTGGTATCAGAGCTAGAGTGTGAAATCGATTGAAGTTTTCTGCAATTTTCTGACCTGCATCGATGAAGAAGAACATCTGGAACAACTCAATTTGATATTGAATCGACGATTCTATCTGACTTTGAAAGATTAGGATTAAAATCTGATTGAAAACAACCTGGAATTGTGATTCTGGAGAAGCTTGTAATCGACAAAGAAGATGCGTATCGTAAACCTGCTCTATTGAGAAAACGCTTTTGTTGAGAAAAAACCATGTTAGGTCCCCTAGATTTTGATGATTAATGTTTAGAGTTTTGATGATGCCACCCCTTTTTATTATTCCTGTATTAGACTAGATCATGTTTAAGTTCTACTTATGTTTATGGTAATGTGCTACTCTTTTAGTGAAAAAGAAAGTACTCATAAAAAGCAAAAAAAAGTATTAAAAAGAGAAGAAACGTACCAAAAATAGATTGAAAAGAATCAAACAAAAAGGTACGAAAAGAGTCAACTGAAACCTTTTAGTGATTCGGAAGCCATCTGAAAAACCAAAAACAATAGCCTACTGAAAACAATTCAGCCGGCTCCCAAAACTGATTATCGAGAAATGGCAACCGAAATCTACTACTCTTCTCTAAGCACAAAAACAATAAAACAAAAGGACCAACTTGCCGTCAAAATGACAAAAAGATAGAAAGTAATTTCATAAGAAACTTTTACCACCTTATAAAAATTTCTTATGAACTTATTTTACTAAAAGCAAGTAATTTTATTGTAAGGAAGCATTGAACAATACCCAGCTTATATACTCAACTCTTCGAATAAAAGATTAAAAGATTTCATCTTTATCTTTTTTTCATTGAGAAGAGCAATGCCAAGTTGAGTAAAATTCAGTTTGTGTCACAAGAAGACAAAGATCAACCATGATGCCTTCACTACTACAAGAATGACATATCACGTCCCACCTTTCACGTCGGTTATTTAAAAACAGTCGTCATAAGGGTCTTAGGGAGACAAACACGTCAGTTGTAGTAAAAACCGACGTGGTAGATTATTCCGTAAATTTTAATATTCTTTTTCAACGTCGGTTTTTCTAATAACCGTCGTAACAGGTGCCCCGTTTATTTTTTAAATTTGCTATTAACGTCCGTTCTCAATAAAACCGCCGTAGTATTCTTACCGCGCTCTGGCGCGGAGTTTTTAAGAAAAGAACCCATTTAACACTTAATACGGAGTCCAAGTGCGAAAAAGCCCTATATGGCAAAACCCTTGCCTCAGCCCTAATCACCTGCACTAATCGAACTCTGCGAAACTGTTCTGCGCAAACCGTCCTCCTCTGCGAATACTTTTCCGTCGATGAGCACTTTCCATCTAGCTGCTCCAGTTCCAGCACAAGCACACATCCTGGACTTGAACGAGTAAGCCTCTTTACTTTGCTCAATGATGATTGATGAATACAAAATCTTCCTCATATTAAAATGGCATCTTTTAGGTTGGGATATTCAGGAAAATCGCTTTTCTTCTAGCTGCTCTGGTTCCTGCGATTTATTCATCTGCGGTATTCTTCCTCTCTTATTATGGTTTAATTTAATTGAAAAAATTGCAAAATTGTGTATATTCGATCTTAAGCTTGAGGAAAAATATTATACTTGATTTGGGTAAGCGAACAATAGTTACTATATGGATTATCATTCAACAATGTTGTCACTCGGCATTGCTCTTACCTGCAGAAATATCTCACCTCCTAGGCCGCTCTTTAACTGTTGTTTGTTCATTAATTTCACCTACAAACATAAGCAGGGTTTTTTTAGCATGCCAAATTTTGGTTTTCAACTTTTTGGTATGTTATTTTATTTTGTCATTTTGTCTATAGTTTTGAGTATTATCCTATTTAATTCCTCTTGATATATAGATTTGTAATACTGTGTTTTGTTAGTGTCGGTAAAAATTGATTACCATGGAGTGGGAGCTCCTGAGATTTTTCCACCATTTTTTTGTATGAACCTATTACATATGTATAAACTTTAGTTGTAGTTTCTTAATTAGTTAGTAGAAAATTATGTATGTGACTCGTGGTAGGAGCTCTTAGGGTCAATCACATTTTCCAATTTTTTTCATCCCTCCTAGTTAGTATTGTTACAAGTATAATTAATGTATGAGTAATAACTTGTCAGTATAGTTGTGAATTGTCCAGGCTTGTTAAATCTGGACATCAAAATACTTGTATATTTGTTTAGGCTTGTGTAACTATTCAAACAACATAATATAGCAGGTAGTTAAAAAATATACACAGTACATCAACAATCTTCAAATCACGAATAAGTGCAGCAAGCAGGGTATTTTGAAGTTTTCCATTCTAAGATAACTTAATTTGTAAGTCATTAACCTGGAGGGTAGTTTTTTTATAGCAAAAGATTAACCTGGAGGGTAGTTTTTTTTATAGCAAAAGAGATCTTAGTTACATATTATATATATATATATATATATATATATATATATATATATTTCAAATCTAAACATGTGCATATAGATAGATATTAGATAACATACTATCAACATTAAACACCATTGGTTGAAACTAAACACCAAATAACTACTAGCTTTAATTTAATCAATTAAAAAATAACAAAACCCAAAAACATAATAAAAGAAGGTGTACATATTTTTTATAGCATAAAAGATAGTTGCAGTTCAAAATGTTTATAAGCATCAGTTGTACCAAATAAATTGCTATTACACATAATACCATATTACTCTCATTCAACTATTTTGCTCAAATGAAGTTAAACAATGTTCATGAATGAATTTGTACGTTGGTTGAGCTTTGGACTTCTTTCTAGTAGAATTTGCAGTCTTAATTTATTTTAAAAAACATATTTTAATTTGAGATTACATTTGTTTTAGGCTTTATAGAATGGATAAAAGTTGGATTACGGCACCTCGCACGGGAAACGAATATGCTAAGGGGGTTCAACAGATTACAGATGACAATGAGAGGATTGAATACCTTGTTGGCACTATTATGAAAGGAACGAAAAAGTATTATCTTGCACCATATTATGAAAGGTAAGTTCATTTGTTTGAGAAAAAAGATACCATTTAACATATATGTTTAAAGGTTTGAATACTTCTCTTGTTTGATAATTAACTATATTTGATAGCGGGTATTGGACTCTATGTGTTATCTGTCGAAGCATGTACGAGGCGTTCTGGTTTGACTCAATTGGTGGCAAACCATCTAAGGATATCAAGCAAATAGTAGATGTGTATGTTATTTAATTTCTTTTAGTAAATCAACTTTATTAATTATATTTTTTCATTGTTGACTATTTTTATTTGAACTTGAGATGCTATTGATGTTTTGAGCGTTTGTTCTAATTTTATTTTGAAATTATATATTGAAGACTTCATTTTCTTTGAACACACATTAATAGGTCATTTAAAGAAGCTGCACTCAAAGGGAGGACTTTTGTAAATCGATACAGATCTACAAAATGGACTATTTGTCCGGTAAGAAGCTTATATATAGTAGGTGAGATTTGTTGTACTCTAGGGCATATAATTTATATTTATTTGTGTCAAATGTAGTGCCCAAAACAAGGGGGAAATGTTGAATGCGGTTACTACGTCATGAGGTTCATGTACGATATTTTATCTTCGAAACACAATCCTGACTCAATGAGCAAGGTAATTTAATAAAACATATCTACCGTTATGTTATTATACCTGAATTTTTTATTAGAATTATGTTATATTACTGATTTTTTAATGTATGACGTTATCTTTGATTACCACTTTTTTCCAATTAACATTTTTATTCATATATTTTTGTACGAGCATTGTGGCGTAAAGTTTTGTGTAGATGTAGTTTGTGACATCGAATTTAGAACATATATATGGTGTTGGCAGGTCTTTTCAGATTTTAAATTATTGAACAATTGTATTTGACGTTTTGGTTTAGTGACTTGAATGTATTTCAATTGGTTTTGTGACTTGAATGTATTTCAATTGGTTTTGTTGAAATGTTGTGGATGGTTTAAAAAATAGGAAGGCAATGCAGGGCAGATTGCGTGAAATGTTTGGCATTATTTATGTGGACAGCGTGTAGTATTGGATATAGTAAAAAAAAAAAGATAACCTATTACGTCGGTTCTTAAAATAAACCGTCGTTATAAGTCATTTAAAAAACGGAAATTTTGAACATTTGACATCGGTTATACGTAAAAACCGACGTTATTAATAACCTATTACGTCGGTTACTTAAATAAACCGTCGTTATAAGTAATTAAAAAAACGGAAATTTTGAACATTTGACGTCAGTTATACGTAGGAACCGCCGTTGTAACTTATTTATCACGTCGGTTCCATAACCGACGTGATAGGTTCCTACTTACAACGTCACTTACATGCACGACCCTTAAAAAACTGACGTGAAATGTGACATTTAACCGACGTTATATATCATTCCTGTAGTAGTGCTTCAGTCAAGTGGAATAAAGCAAATGGGTCAAAGCAACGATAAAGATTGAAACTCTTCAGCCAACGGTGGAGCTTCAACAACAAGTCTATAAATACAGAAGAAGTGCGGGAAGAACAAACAAAAGGGGAATCAAGGATCATTCAACATATCAAGCAACACAAGTATTGATTCTCCTTCACCATTTTGGTTTCCACCCCACTCATCTAAGCTCTTAGACTAGCTCAAATTCATACACATCTTTAGAGCTTAGTTAGTTGGTAGTTTAGTTTTCACCCATGTAAACTAGACTAGTGTTAGACATTCTGGAGGGCTCTGTGTTCAAATCCAGAATGTGTGTGAATGACATGGACATGAGTAGCTTCTGACAAGTCAATTTCATTAATGAAAAACCATGGAGGACTGAGCAGCTTGGAATAGTGTTCTAATTTCTTGTAAATGAGAAAAAAGGTTTCCTCCTGGCCATTTTCATGTTTCTTTTTTGTACAGGGTGTAGGGTTTGGTGTGTTGTTAAACTTAATTCTTATAAGAGGATACTTCAATTCAGCTCTATTAGTAAGAAGCAATTTTTTCCCACTGTTTTGTGTTAACAACTGCTGTTAATCCAGGCCAATGAGCTTTGATGCTGTTTTTCTCGAGCATGCACTTATTACACTATTTGCCTTACCAGTAAGTATCAAACATTGCATTATTTTTGCTACACCAATTATTTGTGTTTCTACTGTTGTATCTATTGTTCTGCTCAGATTATCCCGGGTGTTAAATTGGGTATCAACTATTAACATATGATAATCTTAGGCAACTATTAGGCTAATAGTTTGATATAGTCATTGCCTGAAATCATATTATACAAGAATAAGGAATGGTGGATTATGCCAATTAAATGTGGAGTTCAACTTTAAACTTTTATCAGTTATTATCTGGTGATGCAGTAACTTATATATATTAGGAATACGTTCCACAGTTTAAGATCATATCCAATAAGATTTTCTTTTTTTATCCATAGCAAATATATTAGTCTTGAAGGAAGAAAATTATCTGCCCTTAATTGTTCAATACTTCAAGATCGTGACTCATATAATCTTAAAGGGCATTATATGCCCGTAATAGGTTTGCTAGAATTAAATAAGGCATTTGAAAACATTATATGTAAGGCCATTTTCACATGTACATATACAATTCAATAACTCAGTATTGTCAATGGCAGGATCATATCATGAAAAGGATGTTCATACCAAAAACTATCACGAAAAAATTTTTGAAGAAATCAAACACCTTAGCAAAGGAATACCAAAAGACACTTATATTTAGAGATAAATCTGTCGTCGAGAGGAAGAATTTTACCATAAGAAATACAATATACGTAGTAAGAAATACCAGTAGAAAGTTTCTGAAGAAATTCATAAAAGTGTGGATATCATTTGTAAAATTACCTCTTCCACTTGATGTATACAAAGAGGTAAAATTGACAGATGTTACTCTATCAGTTTCTGTCGTCATTGGTTTGCCATCGCTCTGATATGTGGTACTGTGGTGTGATTATAACTGTGGCTCTGATACCAATTGTTTGTCACAACATCGCTCTAAAGGGAGGATGACTGTTGTTAGGAATGAGAAAGATGATGAGTTGATCCTTACACGTACAGTCACCGGAATGGCGGATTGCATTGATTATCGGAAATTAAATGCCGCCACCTGGAAATCCCGTAAGGACCACTTCCCTATCCCCTTTAATGATCAGATTTTAGAGAGGTTAGGAGGGCATAAGTTTTACTGTTTCCTTGACGGGATGTCGGGATACTTCTAGAATCCCATAGCCGCGCCCCCGAGGACAAGGATAAGACCACTTTCACATGTCCATTCGGTACTTTTGCTTATCGGAGGATGGCGTTTGGATTATGCAATGCCCCTACTACCTTTATGAGATGCATGCTAGCTATTTTTGGGGATTTTATTGGGAGGTTTATGGAGGTTTTATGGATGATTTTTCTGTGTTTGGGGATGCGTTTGGTGAGTGCTTAGAGAATTTGAAGAATTTTCTGATTAGGTGTAGAGAAGTGAATTTGTGCTTAATTGGGAGAAGTGTCACTTCATGGTTCAAGAGGGAGTGATCCCAGGGCATGCATAAGATATCGAATAGGGGATAGAGGTTGATCCGGCTAAGGTAGATGTGATTTTCAAATTGCCTCCCCCTACCTCGGTCCGTGCTATTAGGAGTTTTGTAGGCCGCGCAGGTTTTTACCGTAGGTTCATCCAGGACTTTTCTAAAATAGCCTGACCCATGACTAAGCTCCTTGAGAAGGACACACTGTTTGACTTCTCAAAGGAGTGTTTAAAGGCTTTTGAGTGCTTGAAGGAGAAACTGGTCAAGGCATAGGTGGTAGTAGCTCCCGACTGGTCAATACCTTTTGAAATTATGTGTGATGCTAGTGACTACGCCGTAGGAGTTGTTCTTGGGCATATTCATAACAGTAGATTCGGTCGGGTGTTTTGATTGATTGATAGTATTAACATTTTGTAAAAAGGTATTTGGTTAAATGGTTATTTACAAATTACAATCAACTGATAACTTATTAAATGACTATTAAGGACATCAATTAATTTTTAGCTTCAATAATAATAATAATTATTATTATTACTATTAATACTATTATTACTATTACTATTACTACTATTACTATTACTGTTATTGTTATAATTAATAATAATATTATTACATAAAAAGTACATAGTATACTTTAATAAATGCACAAAACTAAATTGAAATTAAAATGGAAAAAAGCTGAAAAAGAATATTTTATTAAAGAGATAAGGGTCAGATAGAGTCTCGAACTTGAAAAAAAATGTCAAATAAGGCCATATTTAGGATGCTCTGTCCGGCCGACGCCATTTGGGGTGGTTCCCGGTAGAATTTTTTGATGAATTTTTTTGAGAATCTTATTCATTAAGTCTAGTTTACTAATATCAAATTTGAACTAAAACTTTAATCGGGAAGACATTCAAATGAATTCTTGAAAATAACTGTAGCGTTAAAAGCGCAGTTATCTTCATGAATTCATTTGAATGTCTTCCCGATTGAATTGTTAGTTCAAATTTGATATGAGTAAACTAGACTTAATGAATAAGATTCTCAAAAAATTTCATCAAAAAATTCCACTAGGAACCACCCCAAATGGCGTCGGCCGGACATAACATCCTAAATATGGCCTTAATTGACATTTTTTTCAAGTTCGAGGTCCTATCTGATCCTTATCCCTTTATTAAATGCATGCTTGCTCCCGCCTGCATTGAGGTTCTCTACGGTGGAAATTAAAATTTTCTCTTTGATATGTGAGAGGATTGGAGGTAAGGGTGTGCACGGGTCGGGTTCGGGCGGGTCGGGTTTGCGAACCCTAAACCCGTTCGGGTTTTTTAATTTAAATACTAGGTCCGACCCTTTGATATTTCAAATCGGGTATTTCGGATATTTTTAAGTCGGATATTATCGGATATCGGGTCGGGTTTCGGATATTTCGGTTATATTAAAAAAATATATAATTGAATAATTAAAGTGTTTAAATGTCACTTTGACAAAAATTGTACACACTAGTGCACTACACTTCCAAATTACACAAATAATTTAACACAAATTGCACAAATAATTACACAAATAATTGAACACACGTATTAATTTAACATATTCAAAGTACACACTACATAATTTAATATATTTCGGATATTTTGGTTATATCAAAACACATTATAATTGGATAGTTAAAGTGTTGGAATGCCACTTAAACAAAAATTGTACACACTAGTTCACTACACATTCAATTTACACAAATAATTTAATACAAAGTGCACAAATAATTACACAAATAATTGAACACAAGTATTAATTTAAATATTCAAAGTACACACTAACATATATTTCGGATATTCGGGCGGGTCGGGTTGGGATTTCACAAACCCTACCCTCCACCCGATCTAGGCCCAATACTAATCGGATTTTCGGTTTCGGGTTTTTCGGGTCGGATATCCACTTCGGTTCGGATAATATCCGAAAAAAATATCGGATTTTTCGGGTCGGATCGGGTTTTGCTCAACCCTAATTGGAGGAAGCAGATACAGAAAGTAAGGGGATGGTCGTGTACGTGGGTAGTAAAGGAAAAATCAAGAAAAGCGGTCCACGAAAGCTACATTTTATAGATTTCATCTTTTGACTGTTTGAGATAAAATGTCAAACGAAAAACTCATTTAACCCAGCATTCCTTGATTCGGCCAAAATGCCAATATTAGTCAAATCAGTCAATATTAGTATAGTTTTCCAAATTTATATATATTTCAATTATTATTATTTTTGGATGAAATGTAAGTATATATTAACACCCAAAGAAATAACAAGTCAATGTTACAAGCAAAGTGCATATCACGAACCAAGGGATACCACAACATCAAGATAGAGATCAACAAAAGTCAACAATTTGAACCTAAAAAAGACACATTAGGATCCCATTTCTTCTTAGTAACCCCCGGCAGACTCTCAAGACAATGGGCGGTGAAAGTTATGCCCCTCTTATCCAAATTATCAGTAAGTCACAGAAAGGAATCCACTCTAATGACACTAGCCTGGACGAGTCTAAACGGTTTGACAAGCAACTCGAAAGTCTTACCATTTATGGTCTCACATTTGATCGCAACATCATCTTGTTTCAACTCCTTTTCACTCCTCACAATCCTTCCCATAGCTTCGGAATTGCTGGCCTCATGGTCCTCATTTGAGATGCTCCCCTTGGTAGCCGTGGCAGTCACTTCCATGGCTTGGTCAGTCATTTTTGCCGTTGCAGCAGCACTCTTAACAGTCTGCCCTTTAGACCCAGTCGGGTCAGGGCCACCCCCGGTCGGGTGAGGATCTGGTAGAGGCTTCTGGGCAGCAGATGATTCAGAATTTTTCAGAGGCCCGGTCGGGCTAGGGGGGACCCGGTCGGGTTTCCCTGGGCAGCAGGTTCTGGCTGAGAGGCCCCCAGCCCAAAATGCTCACAAGTTTCAACATTCGGACCTTGCACACTATCTCCATCAACCCGTTTGACAAGTTTTTTGCAAATAAAAGGGTGGTGCCCGAATTCTTTGCAATGAAAACAATAATTAGGAAAAGTTTCATAAAGCACACTTTGTTTGATTACCTTTTTTGAAGGTAGTCGTATAGGAAATGAGAGTGGCGGTGGCTTTGTTATTATTATTATTATTATTATTATTATGAAAAAGCATTATTATTATTATTATTATTATTATTATTATTATTATTATTATTATTATTATTATTATTATTATTATTATTATTATTATTATTATTATTATTATTATTTTCTATCATTATTATTATTACTATTATTATAATTATTACTATTACATATTGTTATTAGTATTATTACTATTATTATTATTACATAAAAAGTACATAGCATACTTTAATAAATGCACAAAACTAAATTGAAGTTAAATTGGGAAAGAGCTAGAAAAAGAATATTTTATTAAATGCATGCTTGCGTGCATTTAAATTTTTCTCTTTCATGTGTGGGAGGATTGGAGGAGACAGATACGGAAAGTAAAGGGATGGTCATGTGGGTATAGTAGTAAAGGAAAAATTAGGGAAAACCATACCAAAAGTTACATTTTATAGCATTTCATATTTTGAGTGTTTGAGATAAAAAGTCAAATTAGTCAATATTAGTATAGTTTTCCAAAGAGTTAATTACTCATATAGGACAAAAAGACTCATCAAATGCTAAAATAGGACTGATTTCGTGTGTTATGTTTAGTAGGAGTCATTTAAGCATGAGTGGACCATATTACCCTTATTTTAAATACTCCGTAGTGAATTGCATTTCATTAAAGCAGAGAGTACACTCCACCTGCGCCACAAAAATATTTAGTCAAATTGGAGATGCAGCCTCCCCACACTGGCATTACCGTACGCCACCACCACCCTCCGCCGGCGCCATCTACCGCCACCCCTCGCCGGCGCTGTCATCTACCGCCACCCCTCGCCGGCGCTATCTGCCGACGCCGCCGACTGTTGCAACCCTATTGGTACATCATCACCGCCCAACTGGTGTTGCCATCCGTCGCCGCCGTCACAACTCCCTCATCGCCGCCAATGTTAAATCCGGGGCTACCACTCACCTCTGAGCACCGCCGCCGTCACAACTCCAGTCGTAGATTTGCCATTAAGTTGTCAGATTTAGCTTGAAGGTTGATTGCAAATCTGCCATTAATATTGAGTTGGCAGATTTGACTGATATGCCAAAAAGTGACTAATTTATCTTGGAAGAAGACCTCAAACTGCCATACTTTTGGCAAAAATATGAAATACCAACCAAATGTTGAAAAATAATTTTTTTGAATGCAACAAACACTCTAACACGATAAAAAAACAAAATTATGAAGCTATTGACAAAATATTAGATAAGCAGATTTACAAAAAAATCTGTTCTGCCAAAAGTGGCAGATTTATCTTGGAAGAACACCACAAACTGCCATACTTTTGGCAAAAATATGAAATACCAACCAAATATTGTAAAATAAGTTTGTTGAATGCGACAAACACTCTAACACAATAAAAAAACAAAATTACGAAGCTATTGACAAAACATTTGATAAGCAGATTTACAAAAAAAACTGTTCTGCCAAAAACGATAGTTAGTGTGTTCATTTTTGCCATAAACTTGGCAAAACTTTATTCCATCATTCAAAAATCTGGAAACTTGAAATTTATTAAAAATACTGAAATTTGAAAACGGAAATGCAAAACAGAAGACCAAAAATCAACAAATCGAATTTCAGAACAAAAAAAAGACGAATGAAAGAAAAATCAGAAAAATCAATTTCAAAGCCAAAAAATAGAATAATAAGAGGAGGAGGATGAAGAAGAAGAAGAAGAGGAAGAAGGAGAAGAAGAGGAAGAAGAAGAATGAAAACTGACCAGACGGCGGCGTGTGCGGGGTGGAGTCGTCGGCAACGTCGGTGGCAAAGGATGAGGTCGGCGATGAAATCGATGTAATATGCAGGGCAGTTTGAATCGATCGATCTGGTGAGGATTGAGAGGAAGAGGAGAGATGATAGTGCGAAGGCCGAAGGGGGAGAAGAAATTGATCGATGTGTTATGCGGTGCGATGGAGAGAAGAAATTATCCAGATGTGTTTTGGGGTGTAGATCCATCGTATAACAAAGCAGGGGCAATAATGGAATGATAAATTCCTTATGTTTATAATAGGAGTAATTTGGTCCTATTTGAGAATAAAAACATAAGGAGTCCTATTTTAGATTTTTATCATAGTTTTACTCCTATTTGGAGTAATTTCTATTTTCCAAATTCATATAGATTTCAATTCGAACCACCTTATTTACTATTTAATTTGTTGCTCTTAAAATAGGAAGAGGTGCCTTGGTGGTCATAACGATACCACATACTTCGTCTATGCTTATATAAACTCTGGCATGTATGCTTGTTTTATTTTCCCATTATATTCAAAGCTGTTTTATTCGCTTTATTTTTTTCTTAGCAATCTGTGGACGCTCACTAGACTTAACGGAGAATGGAGTATGGCGGCGGCGAAAAGAAAGATATAGCGGTGGCTAACAAGCAAAGCATAAGGTGGGCAGACTTTTGTGTGAGGGTTTTGGCCTTTGCAAACACCTTTGCGGCGGCGTTAGTTCTGGGAGTTGACAAGCAGACTAAGCTTATAGACATACAGATCGTCTCGACACTGCCGCCGGTGAGTGTTCCGGTCACTGCCAATTGGAAATACATGTCTGCCTTCGTGTAAGTATATATACCTTTCCGATCCGAGTATAATATGCCTGCCGGCTAGCTTCTTCTATTATTGAATAGATTTTTTTTTATTGAAATAGATTATGCGCTTAAAAGGTGGGTTTTTTCTTAAATATTACTAATAAAAAGTCATGAGCAAAAATATTACTTAATAACTATTAGTGACTATAATTGTGTTCAAATTTATATCGTAGTAATTATGTTATTGCGATATAAACTTTGAGTACAATTATAGTCACTAATAGTTACTAAGTAATATATTTGTCCACACATTTTAATACGGAGTATATCCAATTTAACATATTGGCTCGGATATTCTTTAGAATTGCATAATGCTTATATCCTCATAGGTAAACATGTATCAGTAAATCATAGGTTGTGAAAATAAGACGATCATTGTTTCCTAATAAAGACAATATTCATTTGATCCTAGACAAATAATATAATTTAAGACTCTAATTGCTCATAATAGATCCTAATAATAATAACAACCATTTGATAAAAGTTATAGCAAAAAGAGTAAAACACATATTCTAAACAAAAATATAATAAGACTCTAATTGTTTTAAAATAACACTAATAGTGATTTGATCCAAAAAAGAGTGAATAATTTATTTTCTAAGAATGAATGAATTATATTTTAAAACAAATTAAATTGACTACCTGAAGTACTTGTTTCATTACATGAGAATTGAGATGAAAGAATAGACCGATTACAAATTACTCCAAACTAGCTAGAATATGAGTTATTTTTATAAATATATAGGATGATCCTTGTTTTTACATCCGAAATATGATTCATTAGTCCAAAAGGAGAAGAAACTAAATAGAGAAAAAAGTAATCTCAACAATAATAATCTCACCCATAAACAGGGGGAAAAGTAATCTCAACAAAAAAATCTCACCTATCACCCGCCAGTCTTCCAAAAATAATCATATCTAAACGTGATCTCAAAAAAGTATTACTCCGTACCTTTTACTTGGAACCTGGTTAGTTGATGACATGTTATTCCATGTTTGATTTTTTTGCTTTTTCTTTGAAAAACATTATATTAAACAATTATCACACCATTAACCGATCTTCTGAAAACGTATTGTATTATCTATCATTTTTCATATTTAATTTTCCCCTGGAACTTTCCCCTCTTTGTTTTATCATCTCAATTTTTTTCCTTTTTTATCTTGTTATTTTATTTATTTATTTTCCCTTTTTATTTATTCCCATTCCCCCTATCAAAAAAGCTTTTTTTTTGTAGGAACTCCCTACTTTTTGCTTCTATCTTTGCTTCTTTGAGGGTACACTAGAATTTTTACACAACAAGATTAAATATGTTCACAGATAAAATGAGTGTTCTCATTAAGAACAAAATTGTTGTTGTACAATATGTCAATGTGTATATTATGCATCCGACTAACACGTGCAGACTGTAATTTAAGAATGGGAAAGTTCTCGAAATAGGAATAAAACAGTTTGAAAATTCCAAAATAGGACTGCCATGTTTTTTATTCCCAAAATAGGAGTAATTACTACCAAGTTTGGAAAATATTGCCATGTTTGAAGTTTGGTACTGCCAAAACATGACAATAATTAGTCTTATTTTGGGAATAAAAACATGGCAGTCCTATTTTGGAATTTTCAAACCTTTTTAGTCCTATTTCGGGTAATTTTAAATACTAAATACAAGTTTATAATAGCTCAACTGTCTTCTATGCATATATGGTTGTACAGTATCTATTAATTTCAACTTTAAAGCTACTATTCAACTTGCTTGCATCCAGAGTGTCCATCCCTCAACTCAACTACATTAGAGTATGTTTCATCCGAAAATGAGAATAAAAAATGGAGGGGTGGGGGAGAACATGTGAAGACATGATCGGACCACGTACGCATGGTCATTTCTAATAAATGTAATCGAATGTAATTGTTGACCTGTCAAACCTTAATTATAGGTACTTTGTGCTTAAGGTTCGTGAAGGTGCATTGCATGTGCATGCATACGCAGCTGTTTCTCTGTTTTTAATTAACGTAATTGTATGTAATTACTGACCGGTCAAACCTTAATTATACTACTCAGATCATCATTATTTGTGTTTAAGGTACTTTGTGGTGGTGAATAGCATTGCATGCGCATACGCAGCTGTTTCTCTGGTCCTAATGCTGGTGGCCAGGGGAGCAAAGAGCAGCCGCATGACTTCATTGTTCCTCATCATATCAGACCTACTAATGATGGGGCTTCTATTTTCCGGCGTCGGAGCCACCGCCGCAGTTGGTCTTTTGGGTTTCACCGGCAACTCTCATCTGCGGTGGAACAAGGTGTGCAATGTATTCGGCAAATTTTGCGCTCAAGTTGGCGGTGCTATATTTGTTTCCTTTGCCGGCGCCACCTTCTTTCTGTTGCTTGTTCTACTTGCTGCCTTAAAACTTCACAGTAATAATAAGCATCATTAGTAGATATATATATGTATGTACTCAGCATACAATTAAATGAATTAAATAAGTTGTGATCATTAAAAAAAGGTTGTGAATTGTGATCACATTTAATGTATCGTGTTGTTTGGTACCACATCCGTCCCATTGAAATTGATGAGACATGATGATTTCACATGGTGTCAATTTAAGAAATACTCCCTCCGTCACAAGTTCTCAGTCACATGGTCAACTTGAATCACTTTTAATCGTTTACTTTATATATCAATTTTTATCAAACTTAAATTTTTTCTTGATCAGGCTTTGTGACGGTTTTAATCTAGTTTCTGAATATGTAAATTTTATTTACTAAAAATAATCCAAGTGTGAACAGAGATCGAGTTGTTTTACCGTCATTCAAACATCGTAAACCGAACGGGAACTTCTTTCGGGGACGGGGGGAGTACATTAGCCATGAAATGAGTATGACTAAAACTTCTTCATGTACTTTTTCAATATAATCTTATAAATTTTTCTCAAAATAATACTCCATATTTCATTGTTACTCCCTCTGTTCCATAAAATAATTTTTACTTTCTTTTTTTAGTTGTCCCAAAAAACTGTTCTCACTTCCATTTTTGGAAAGTTTTTTGTGACTATATATCATTCTTTTATCTTTTTTCTTACTCAACCACAACCATATATCTCTGTTTTATTCTCACTTTTTTAAACTCCAATCCAAATCGGAGTGAACACTATTTTATGGGACGGAGGGAATAATATTCAAATTGAAATAATCACACATTTATGACTAAAATAAAGATTGTTTACCAAAATGTGATTAGTGACTTGAATAATAATGAAATCATTGTAAGTTATTTTTAAGGGAAAGCTATCAAATAAGCCCTTGTACTATGTCGAAAAAGTCGATTAGGCCCTCGTACTTTATAAACATGCAATTAAGTCCTCCAACTATTAAAAAACGTTCAATTAAGCCCTTTCGGTCAGTAAGTAACCGGTTTCCCGGTTAAACGACGGTGACGGCGACGATGTGCTCGAACCCCAGCAACAGCGGCTATCGGGAAACGGGTTACATTTAACCGGGAAATCGGTTACTTACCGACCGAAAGGGCATAATTGAACGTTTTTTAATAGTTTGAGGACTTAATTGAGTGTTTGTAAAGTACGAGGGCCTAATCGACTTTTTCGGTATAGTACGGGGGCTTATTTGATAGTTTTCCCTATTTTTAATGTTTAAACTTAAGTTACTATGACACCACATTATAGTACAAGTAACTAATAGTCATTTTTATGTAAATACATTTTATTTTAGTTATACTTTTGTAAAAAAAAAACATTTAAATAATGTATTTAATAAAATAAATAAATAAATGATTTATAACTTCTTCTCCATCCTCCTCCACCCCTCATCCTTCTCCCTTTTGTATTTCTTGAAAAAAAGGGTTGATGGGGTGTCAGGAGGAAGGCACTGATCGCCGATTAGGGACGAAGGACCCTACCTATATATCTCAATGAACGAGTATTGCACCCTCAGCTAGCAGGCAGACAAGGGGATCCATTCTTTTTTTGCTCGCATCGACACTGTAATTGCCGGCATTGAACTTGTACAGTGAATCGGAGGTGCAACAATGTAGAGCAGTAACACCGACATAAAGTGAAGTTATTTAACTGAATATAGAATACTAAAGTTATCAAATCTAAAAAAATTAAAAAGAGCTATAAATTCCTAACGTGGGTGGCCTGGGTAAAGAAGTAATTTAGCAAATAATGCAATGATTCTGACAAGGAATGCAATAATGTTGTGCATGAAATGTAATATATTTAGTTGAACGAAAGTACTCAAGCAATGTAAAATGCACCTTTTTTTTAATTAAGTTATTTTCGTCCTTCAACATTTTAATATGACAGTAATCTTTGTTTTGTTTTCAATTGAATGAATGTCTAAAAATAAAATAGTCATATTTAGAGAAACTCAATACGATAGTATATTTTTGGCATATCCTAGAAAAGTTCCCTAAGAAATAAGGACTATGAAGATTTACTCTTTTGGGTACATCACAAAGAAAGGATACAAGTAAGATTGAATCATCATCAGCATCATCATCACAATTACTAATTACTACAACTCAAATAGTCTATAAAGATACATTTTATAGAGGTTTGTCACCAATTAGACGACAATATGATGCACTCTTCAAAAGTATTTATTTGGGATGTTTTTACTTGGACTATAATTTGCTGGTTTGGTCTGGTAATGTCTGGTCTCTTTGTATTTTTATAACTATCCAAGTTTGGTCTGATCTGTTCTGGTCTAGGACAGATTACAAGTAAAAACATCCTTACTCCGCATAACAAAAAGTCAAAAACATACAATAACTATCAATTTGATACGATACTAAAAGCATTGACATTTAATGGCTTAAGGTCTAGCGGAGCTATTAGTTCCCCCTGTTTGTCAGATTTATGACATGAATCACATGATAAAGCCGATTATTAGAAGAAAAATAAAGTTTCTTGCCTTTGCTAGTTCAGTGATCAAGATCTGCAACATGAAAAGTTTACTAGTAGTCTAGTACCATGTAGTAAAAATGTGAAAATGAGGCAAACATTCAAGTGCAACCATGTAGTGTACTCTTTTATTGTCTATGTAAATGAAAACGAGAATGCACATACATATATTCACTTAGCTGCCCGTCTATCTGCTCACTACAATAAAAACATATTGCGACAGGACAGAAAATGGAGAATAAAAGATGGGATGCAAGGATGCATGTACAGAAGAGTACATATATCATGCATTGACTACCTTTTTACCTTCACATACATCACAAGTTACAAATCCAAAACCTTCACAATATGGACACTTTGCTCCTTCGCCCACCCATTCCATAAACTGAGTGAAAAATGATACTGTTAAGAATAATATAGAAGTCTTAACTACTACTTAGTAGAAGTCCTAAAAACTTGCATAAAGTTATTTGAATCAATCTGGTACCTGAGGCTCAATATTTGGCTCGCCAGTTCCATAACAGTCTGCACAATGAGAATTTATTCAGTTGAAAAAAGAACAGTGTTTGTAAAAATCCATGTCTTGATTACTTGGTGTGCCAACTGCCAAGCAGTGCGGAATTGTTTACCCAAATGAAAGACAATTATGTCAAACAACAGCTAATGACATCATTCCTCTCAAGCACACCAAGTGTAATGTCGCTTTTGTTGTGTCTCTTCACATGAATTAAGTGTTAACGGCCCTTATCAAAGAATGCATAAATATTCACTATTACAAAGATTGGCAAGACATGATGGAAAATATATTTTACAACAGTGCAATGCAAGTGGCAACAGCTGCTGCGTATTTCAAATACTTCAACAACAAATTAACCCCCTTTCCCCGCTCTCACCTTTTCAGACACACACATACTCCGTATGTGATTTACTATTTCATATAAATTTAAAATAAACAAGACAAAAAATGGATATTGCTTATAAAAAGATATTGTAATAAGAAAAACAAGAACCAAAATGTACCCATGCATATTAAGTGGCCATCACCGTGGCAAGTGAGACACTTTCTTGTTGTCATGTCACTTGAACTCTTGGTTGCAGCTGATTGTGTGTTTCCCTTAAGCCAGCTGGATGGTTCTTCCCACCGGTTCTCTCCAAGTAGGAACACTCTACGCTGGGTCACATCAGTTTCCATGTCCCCTTTGATGACTTTTTGCTCAAATTCTGATATTCCCATTATAGAAGCAATTGGTGCTCCATTTGCACACACCTAAACAATGAAATGGTGACAATAAATAACCATATCTCGAAAACTCAAGATCACGCTTTTGATTCATCTTAGGATGGATTTGTATTGCAATGTGTCTAACACAACTCTTGGGATAACATTTTATTAAATAAAAGATATGGTTTATTAAGTGATAGGGACACGGTCCATGCTGACAAGGAAGATAGATATTACGGCCAAGTTTATTCTAGAAGGAATAAATAGGCTAGTCATTATTAGTTACTTTCTGTTATATTGCTTGTAACTACTTGCAGTTAGTCTACGAACTTATAAATAGAATAAAGAAGGGCTGGGAGAGGTAGGCTGTTAGATGCTGGGACTGGGACTGGGAAAGATCGAGTGTTATCTCTTTCTTTTGGACTTGTATACGGTTTACCATATTGAAATAAAGTTGCAGATTGTTCTTGAGCTCAATTTCTCTGTAATTTAGCTTGATTTCTTAGTGATTTACTGTTCTGAACTTGCGCATCTCTATCATTGGTATCAGAGATGCGCAAGTTCAGAACAGTAAATCACTAAGAAATCAAGCTAAATTACAGAGAAATTGAGCTCAAGAACAATCTGCAACTTTATTTCAATATGGAAGGGAGAATGAATGAAATTGAGCGGATTCAACGAGAAATGGCTGCAACCATGGAAGCGAACAGGGTGACGATGGAAACCAATTTCGCAGCGTTGATGGAGAGAGAGCGGAATCGATCGCGAAGCAGATCGCATACGTCGCACTCTTCGCATCGAACTTTTCATCGCAACCACAAGAGGGGATCGGACAGTTCAGACAATTCCGATGATCAATCGGTATATTCTTCATCGCATGTGAATAACGATCACCACAGAAGCCATCGCAATCATCAAACAGGTCGGAAAATTGACCTACCTCTTTTTAATGGCCAAGATGCTTTCGGATGGTTAGTTAGAATGGATCGTTACTTCAGGTTGAATAAGACCAAGGAAGAAGAAAAAATTGATGTTGCTGTGATTGCTATGGAAGATCAGGCACTTAGTTGGTTTCAATGGTGGGAGCGTCAAGCCCTACAGACGAACTGGGAAGATTTTGAAGAAGCGTTGACCAAGAGGTTCCAACCTGACCTCGTGCAGAATCCATTGGGACCTTTGCTCAGTTTGAAGCAAAGAGGTTCAGTTACTGAGTTCAGGGCACAGTTTGAAGTGGCTATGGCTTCCCAAAAGCATCTTAGTGAAGAGGTTTTGAAAGGAATATTTCTGAAGGGACTCAAGAGAGATATTAGAGCTGAATTGAAATTATACAGTACCAGAACTCTAGCTAAGGTCATGGATGTAGCCTTGTTGATTGAGAATAAAAACAATGAAGTCCTGATAAAGAAGAACAAAGAAGAAGGCAAGAAGAGGTGGAATGGAAAAACTGGATCTGAGAATCAGCAGCAGAATTGGGGAAACAGTAATAAGTGGAGGAGCAACCCTAATGCTACCACAGGTTCTGGGAAGATCATACAGGAGAGTAAACCACCTGACAATGCGATAACTCAGAATGTTAAGCAGAAGGGGCCCAGATTATCACAAAGTGAATTATTAGAAAGAAGCAGGAAAGGCTTGTGTTTCAAGTGTGGGGAAGATTGGAGTAAAGGACATGTATGCAAGATGAAGAATTATAGAATGATGTTAGTGGAACAATCTGAGGAGGAGACTGAATCAGAAGCTGAATCACTGGAGCATGGAGATGATAAAACTATAACTCTGGATTTAAAAACCATGCAGCTATCTGTGTTAAGCAAAGAAGGGATACCTTCTATGAAAACATTTAAGGTAAAAGGAGTGATGAGGTGGCCTGGTGGAGAACACACAGTTAACGTACTTATTGACAGTGGTGCATCTCACAATTTTATCTCACAAGACTTGGTGGAAAGATGGAAAATACCTTATACTGCAATTCTGGGATACAAAGTGCAAATTGGCAATGGGGAGTGCATACCTAACTGTGGCAAGTGTGCAGGAGTGGATTTGAATGTGCAAGGGGTTGAGATTCAGCAGACATATTATCTAATAGAATTAGGAGGCACTGATGTAGTTCTTGGTATGGAGTGGTTGTCTGCACTTGGAGATATGGAAGTGAATTTCAAAAACCTGATCATCAAGTGGAAGCATCAGGGAGTTACCTGCACCATTAAAGGGGACACTTCAATGAATCAAATGGAGGTATCTTTAAAAACTATGACACACCTATTAAAACAAACAGGAGATGGGTTTTTGCTGTGTCAGGAAGGTCATATGAATATGCTGGAACAGAACCAAAGCACAGGAGGAGAATGGGCAAGTGTAATAGCTGAATTCCCAGAAGTATTTACTTCTCAACTGAAATTCCCTCCGGAAAGAAATTGTGACCATGCCATAAACATCAAGGAAGGGGCAAGCATTCCAAATTTGAGACCTTACAGGTACTCTTTTGATCAGAAAAATGAGATAGAGAAGATTATTGGTGAAATGCTAAGTTCTGGAATTATCAAACATAGCAACAGTCCCTATAGTAGTCCAGTCCTATTAGCCAGAAAGAAGGATGGTAGCTGGAGATTTTGCGGGGACTATAGAGCCTTAAATAAAGTAACTGTACCTGATAAATACCCCATCCCCGTGATAGAAGAGCTTCTTGATGAACTAGGAGGTGCCAGGATTTTCTCTAAGCTGGATTTAAAATCTGGTTATCACCAGATTCGGATGAAGGCAGCTGACACACATAAGACTGCCTTCCGGACCCATGAAGGCCATTACGAATATTTGGTTATGCCTTTTGGGCTGACGAATGCACCTTCAACGTTTCAGGCACTTATGAATGAGGTTTTAAGGCCTTTTCTAAGGAGATCTGCATTGGTGTTCTTTGATGATATCCTCGTTTACAGCAAAACTAGAGAAGATCATAAAGAACACCTAAGGATGGTTTTGGAGGCATTAAAGAAGAATGGTTTAGTGGCTAATATGAAGAAGTGCTCTTTTGGCCAAGATAAACTGAACTATTTGGGTCACATAATTTCTAAAGAAGGAGTAGCAGCTGATCCAAGCAAAATTGAGGCTATGAAGAGTTGGGCTGTACCCAAAGATTTGAAAAGTTTGAGAGGTTTTTTGGGCTTAACGGGGTACTACCGAAGATTTGTGAAAGGCTATAGTAGGATAGCTGCACCACTAACAACCCTATTGAAGAAGGATGGCTTTAAGTGGGATGAGATGGCAGATAGAGCTTTTGAAGATTTGAAAACTGCTATGATCTCTTTACCAGTTCTAAGGGTCCCAGACTTCAATCAAATGTTTGTGGTAGAAACCGATGCATCAGGAAAAGGTGTGGGGGCAGTTCTTATGCAAGAAGGAGGGCCCATTGCTTATATGAGCAAAGAACTCTCCCCCAGACATCTCACCAAATCAGTCTATGAGAAAGAGTTGATGGCCATAGTTTTTGCCATCCAAAAATGGAGGCCTTATCTGCTTGGAAGACAGTTTGAAGTTCATACAGATCAGAGAAGTCTGAGATATTTGACTGAACAGAGAATTATGGGAGATGATCAGCAAAAGTGGATAGCGAAACTCATGGGTTATAACTTCATCATAAAATACAAACCAGGGTGTGAAAACAAGGCTGCAGATGCCCTCTCCAGAAAATTCAACTTATTAGCTTTATCTACAGTTACATGCCAGCAGTGGGAGGGTCTGGAAGAAGAGTTGCAGGAGGATATGAAATGTAAAGATCTCATACAAAACACAATCAGCCAGCCAGATAAATATCAGGATTACAGGATGAAGGGAGGTCTATTATACTACCAAGGGAGACTGGTATTACCGAAAGGATCTGGGAGAATATTGGCTATATTGAAGGAGTATCATGACTCATCAATAGGTGGTCACTCAGGTTACTTCAGAACAATGAAGAGAATTTCCAGTTTGTTCTTTTGGACCGGGATGAGAGCTGATATCAAAGATTATATACAGAGTTGTGATATATGCCAGAGGAATAAATATCAGGCCCTAAAACCTGCAGGTTTACTTCAGCCATTGCCTATACCTAACCATATATGGACAGATATAAGCATGGATTTCATAGGAGGTTTGCCTAGATCTCAGGGTAAGGATACCATATTGGTAATCGTGGACAGGTTGACTAAATTCGCACATTTTCTGCCACTAACACATCCTTTCAATGCTAAGGAGGTGGCTGAGGTATTTGTACAGGAAGTGGTTAGAATCCATGGGTTCACTAAGACAATTGTGAGTGACAGGGATAGTATTTTCCTTAGCAAATTCTGGTCTGAACTCTTCAGGTTGGCAGGTACCCAGTTGAAGTATAGCACGGCCTACCATCCTCAAAGTGATGGGCAGACGGAGGTGGTTAACAGATGTGTTGAGACCTATTTGAGGTGTGTGACTGGAAGCAAACCAAAACAGTGGGTGAAGTGGTTACCTTGGGCTGAGTTCTGGTACAACACAAATTATCACATTTCTTTAAAGAACACTCCTTACAAAGCTTTATTTGGGCAAGAACCACCTACCATCATCCATGGAGATGTCAGTTTATCTGCAGTAGCTGAGGTGTCTAGGCTAACAGCTGAAAGGAATGACATATTGAAGGAATTGAAGGAAAATTTGGCTAAAGCTCAAAATTTAATGAAACAGCAAGCTGACAAACACAGAAGGGGAGTTGAGCTATCAGTTGGAGATAAAGTGTTTCTGAAAATACAACCCTACAAAATGAAGAGTCTAGCCAAAAAGGTTAATCAGAAGCTCAGTCCCAGATTTTATGGCCCTTATGAAATCTTGGAGAAGTTGAATCCTGTAGCTTTTAAGCTCAAGCTACCTATAGATAGTAGAATACATCCTGTATTCCACATATCTTTATTAAAGAAGGTACTGAAACCTCATGTTCTGTATCATGATCTACCAAAATGCCTCACAGAAGAAGGAGAATTACAAGTAGAACCAGAAGGAGTAAAAGGAGTTAGAATGAATCTTGAAGGGAGAAAGGAGATCCTGGTGCAATGGAAGGGTCTGCCTGCATTTGAAGATTCATGGGAAGAGGTACAGGCGATCCAAGATCAATTCCCTGAATTCCAACTTGAGGGCAAGTTGGATTTTCAGAAGGGGAGTATTGATAGGGACACGGTCCATGCTGACAAGGAAGATAGATATTACGGCCAAGTTTATTCTAGAAGGAATAAATAGGCTAGTCATTATTAGTTACTTTCTGTTATATTGCTTGTAACTACTTGCAGTTAGTCTACGAACTTATAAATAGAATAAAGAAGGGCTGGGAGAGGTAGGCTGTTAGATGCTGGGACTGGGACTGGGAAAGATCGAGTGTTATCTCTTTCTTTTGGACTTGTATACGGTTTACCATATTGAAATAAAGTTGCAGATTGTTCTTGAGCTCAATTTCTCTGTAATTTAGCTTGATTTCTTAGTGATTTACTGTTCTGAACTTGCGCATCTCTATCATTAAGTTTGTTTACCTTCACACTGTGTGCTATGTGGGTAGACTTGCATTCAAGAAGTGAACTTCTTTCAGCACTATATAGTAACCTAGGGCCTAGGGGGCATGTGAGTAGTAAAAATCTTAAGGTCTATTTACAGCCAAACATGGAATTTGCAGTTTAGTACGTGGTGAGTTTGTTCGAGCTACATAGTATTATATTAGTTGTTCTTATGATTCTTGAGTTTGAGATAATAAAAAAGTTAGATTTCTAGGAATGCTACATTTCTATTCTCTGACCTTTGAAGATTCCAGAACATGTTGCTCTGGATTACCTTTCAATCTCAAGTTAGAGTTCACAATTTTTTGTTGCACGAATAGCCTCTCAAGAAGTTCTGAAGTCATAATGCCATCTTCTGGGGCTCCAAATGAGGCCTGAAGCATCAGAAAAATGAAAACATCAAAATCAACATTGTAGTTACCTTCTATGCTAATAGGAATTCATAAGAATTCTTAATTTCACCATTTGAGTAAATTTTATTGCATAAATAAGAAGAAGCTAAGATCTCACCTGCCACGTTTTTACAGCATGCTCTGTTCCAGTAGAAAACGTAGAGTACTCCATTTCCTCCTCACCACAGTAAAATCCCAGCTTTAGCAGTGCCTCCTACTTAAACAAATTATGACAAAATCAGATGAGTGATTAGGGGTTTATGATTAACACAAAGATAAAGAAGCTAGAAGCACACTTCTATTCGAATAAAAAGTTATGCACGAAAAACACCAATAACATTACTCATTTAACTTCCGTGAATACAAACTAATATTGCATCCAGATGTGATCATGTGACTCTTTCTTAGTCACAATCGACAAAATGGATTCTCAGAAATAATGACATACAAACTATTGTCTTTAGTGAGCAGAATACACAACACATCAGTTTTCTGATTTTCTGATGTCTTGCCTCTCTTCTCTTCTCATTAATGTGCACATTATTCTCTCGTTACATGATTGTATAAGCACAGCATAGTATAACATTAACATCCCAATTTTTTAGTTCAACTGGCTTGAACCTAGGAATAAAATCTCTTTCGACATCACCACGACAGTTCGACTTATGGGAGGAGAACTGGAGGTTTACCAGCTTATAACTTCAGGATCCGCGGGATTATTCAGGCCAAAGGTCCAGTCACCCGTGTAACCAACAAAACAACAACAACAACAACAACATTACCCCAGTGCCTCAAAGGCTCCCACCAACCGTGGGGTAGGGGGGTTCGGATGTACGCATCCTTACCCCAGCTTTAAAGCAGGGAGAAACTGTTTCTGGATGCCGCAAAGGCTCCTACCAATGGTAATCATGAAACAATTAACAATGATATTAAAATATTAATTGAAGATACAAAACTGATTGGACAGTAGACCTGCATGAGACGAACATCATCTCCTTCAGATCCCTTCCTCAAAATTTCCCTCTTCGCTTCTATGGCCTCTTCCTCCACGTCTTTAACAGTTTCCTTTACAACAACTTCCTCGTTTTCCTTTGCTGCCTCTGTGACCAACGGCATTGCTTCGGCGGTATTTAAATTGGTTGCCGACCCCTCATCATTCACTTCCTACACAAAACCAGATGTGTCACAAAAAAAAAACTCCAAGCGGGTAAGGTTAATCAGATATATGAACTTTCAAGAAAAAATCGCGGTGAGTATTAAGAAATCAGAAGACAGTAATAGCTTCAGATTCTCATAACTTAAATACATAGGTAATGGCCAAAGTAATAGAACTTCATATGGTGAAAGAGTTCAAAATGGAACTTATCATCTTCATCATTAACCAAGCGCCGCAAAGGCTTCCCACTATGGTGGGGTAAGGGGGTCAGATTACCCTGCCTTACCCCGTACTCAAACACACAAACATGCGCAAACAATTTAGTAGGCAATTTTGCTTTATCCATCAAAATGGAACTTATATGGATGATAATTTAATTTATTATGCAAAACAATTAGCAGAACAGTGAAGCACGAAGGCTAATCCCTAACTTCCAACAACTGGACGTCATGAGGTGTCATGCTGGAGACCGAAGCTTCCGGCAATGAACTCCAACTTTTGAGCTCCTGAATTTGATGCTGCAGGATCTGAACTTCTCTCAAGAGAGCTTCTCGCTCTGCATTCCACCGGATCTCTTCTCGAAGCCACCGCTGCTCCTCCCTGAGCCACCGCTGCTCCTCCCGGAGCCACCGTGCCTCCTCTCTCTGCTCGAAGCCACCACTGCCTTCTATTTTAGAGGAAGATAACGCGAAGCAAATGTGATATTTTGAGAGAGTTTGAAGGGAAGGTATGAAAGGAAACGAAACTAATGTCGTTGAGTATGATGAAGAAGATTGGGGGCTCTGGTTTACTGGAGTGTTGCAACTGAAGTTCACTGGTAATGAAATCGCCATGGATTAGAATATAATTGAGAGAGACAACCGGGTGTAGATGGAGTTTCAAGATTTCTTTTTCTTTGCGCAGAATTTCAGTTGATGGCGGTTAGAACTTGGTAGTTGGGAAGTGCGGTTGTGGCGGGGAGTGCTCGAATTGTAGGATGGTGATTGGTGAAGTTCCGGATAATGTAGAATTGTTTTGGGAGTCTCTTCGGCACATATGTGCTTACACCGACTAGTCAGATCAGATGTAAAATATTGAGAAAATCATATTCCCTCCCTACTTTTTTTGTTTGCATACGTGTTCTCCCTAAACATAAAGTAAGGGTATATAGTAGGGTGAACCAAACCAGACTAGTAAACCCCCGGTTCCAATTCCGATTCCGGTTTAACCGAAAACCTCAGAGAGGTCTACTCGAGAACCGTCTCTTTTTAAATGAAATGTATTTTTATTAATGAACACTTTAATTTTTATTATTATTTTCATTAGTATTTTAACACAAATTGCTTGTATTGGAACTCGGAAAGGAAGGACCAATTTTTTTTATTTCACATGGTCTCAATTTCCAGGACTAGCCGTGGTTCAGGGGCGGCCCTGAGCGGAGGGCAGCAGGGGCGACAACCCTAGGCCCAAAAAAAGTGAAAAAAATTAGGCCCAATATTTATGTGTTATACTAAGGCTGAGTAGTCTGAGTTTTTAGGTCTATCAGGTATTTGTATCCAACTAGTAAGGCTCTGTAAGAATAATAGTAAGCAAATCGTAAAAACAAGAGAGGTTCCCATCACTTATGCTTGTAAAATCTACAACTCTATTAATCTACCTTTGGTGCACCGCCATCAAATCCCCAATCTATGTTTTTTTACATGCTACATTATTAGTTAATAGTTATGATAACTTTTTACTCTTTATCACAGAATTTAGATTTTTGTTGTTAATTTACTTATTGATTGTTGTCTTGTTGAACCGTGAACAACTGAAATTGTGAATTGGTTCATATTGTTGTTTGATCCCGAATTTGTATATTTTAAATTTGTTGGAGTATTAACTGCGGAGTATCATTTTTTCAAATAGTGAAATCGAGAATTGTTTTAGCTTTTCTAGTTAAAAATAGTTATGAAATTGAATTTTGATTTTGTGATAGTATTAAAAATTTCTTTTCTAAAAATTTAAAATTTCATTAATTTTAAAGTTTAATAAAACTTGACGAATCTGGATGTGGTATAGTAAAAAGAGAAGACTAGGGAAAATATTTGCATTTTTTTTAAAAAAAATTAGGCCTATTATAGAGCATTTGCCCCTAGGCCTTGGAACGGCCAGGACTAGCCCTGCCGTGTGGAACATTCAAATACAAATACAAATATGAATTTTGTTTTAGATTAATTTACCTATGAATAACCGGGTTTTATTCGAAATTTCATTTGAAGATGAAGACGTGTAGAATCATGTTTAGATTCTTAAAATACTCTGACCAAAAGAAGATAGTTGAAAAAGATTGCAGAGAAAAAAGGAAGTCAACCCAAAAAGATTACAAGGTGGTAATCTATCTAGGTGGGTTGACTTCCTTTTTTCTATATTGTAATCTAGAAAAAGATATATTACATTTTCTTCTATATTATAAAATATATAATATATAATATATAATATAGAAGAAAATGTAAAATACTCAAATTTATCTAGACTAGGAGTTAATTTTCCTTTTTTCAAGGTAATCAATAGAATACTCAAAAGATAGATTGCATTTTCTTCTATACAATTGTAAAATACTCTGACCAAAATGTAATCTATCTAGATTAGGAGTTAAAAACGAAAATGTAATCTATCTAGATTAGGAGAAATTCTTGAAATCTTAATTGTATGGTTTACAATTAACTCCTAATCTAGTAGATTACATTTTCTTCTATAAATTTGAGTATTCTCTTTTTATTGCAATTACACCTCTGAAACACTTTATTCAGTGAGTTTTTTGTCCATTCAAATAAAACAAGAATCCTTTTCTAGAAGTGAGTGAATTTTAGAACTAAATCTTACCAGCGGCTATAAACCCTAGCGCCGTAGCAGGTCTCTCCTTCTCTATAGCGACTTTCACGAAGGGTTTTTCTTCCGCCACTTTAAGCGTGCAACTTTAGTTTTTTTCGGCCTACGTTATGCTACGTTCGTTGCTCGGTGGCTGTTTTCCCGATTGAATTTTTTGCTGAAATTTAATATGAGTAAACTAGACTTGATGAAAAACATACTCAAAAAAATTCATCACAAATTTTCACCCGAAACTCGGGAAGAGCCCCAAATGGGCTCATCCAGACGGCAGTTCCCGTCAGGCCGGCCCGACATGAAGACTACTATTTATGAAACTTCCCTAATAAGAATGTATCATTACTCCAAATCTCCAATCAAAATAATTTCAACGTAAAATGAAGGTTTAAGAGTCATTTAGTGTTACTTTCAAGTTTCAATCAGCAGAGTAATTCTTAATCCTTCAGAGGGCAGAAGTTAGGGATGGACCCGGTTCGGGCCGGGCCCGGTTCGGGCCGTGAACCGGCCGGGCCTCGGTTCAAGGTTTGGGAGGCCCGGAACCGGCCCGGGTAACCCCGGGTCCGGTTCGGGCCGGGCCGCCCGCCCGGTTCACGGGCCGGGCCCGGTTCGGGTCGGTCCTTTTAATTTTTTTTTTATTTATATATTATATTATTATAATAATTGTTATTAAAAACAAAATTCAAGTGCATGATGTTGAAATAGGAAGTACATTTGAGAATTGAGGAAAATGTTTTACATATTGTGTATAATTTACTTAGAAAAGTGATTTGATTTAGAAAAGTGTAAGGAAAGTGATATGATTTAGAAAATTATACATATTGTGTAAGGAAAATGTTTTTAATTTTTTAATTAAGTAAAACTATTTTTACTTAGAAAAGTGATTTGATTTATAATTTACAAATGTTACAAAATAGGTGTATAACAGTATAAGTTGTAAGTTGTAAGTTTGTAACAAATTAATTAATTTACATATTAATATTACATATTTTAATTTAAAAACAGCCTTTACATTTTACAAAAAAAATTCAAGTTGTAAGTTATAAGTTTAAAACCAATTAATTAATTAGAGAAGTGCTACATATGAAGTACAAGTTTACAAATTAATTTTATTGAATTGAATTATTGAATTGATGTACACAATAATATAAAATAATTCAAGTATTTTTATTTCAAACAAGTACAATTGAGAATTAGGATGCATTTAAGAAATGTAATACATTTTGAAATAAAAAATCAATCGGAATCTCCGCCTTCGGTGGTTGTTTCCTCCATAAAGTGGCGGGTGGGAGCGATGGTCATTTCTTGAGTTCTTCGTTTGGCCTTCAACCAATCATGGAAGCAAACTAGCGTCTCAAGAGAGCTCGGGCTCAACCTCGTTCTATAATCGGTTAGGACGTTGCCGGCCGCACTAAATTCTTGTTCCACGGCAACTGTTGATATTGGCATTGCTAGCACTTGCTTAGCCAGTTTTGATAAAACCGGGAACGTTCTTTCATTGTCCTTCCACCACTTAAGAACGTCAAAATCATCCCCAACTTCATAATCAACATTCAATGTTAGATAGATAGAAAGCTCGTTAACTGAGCTTTGTTCAGTAGCGGGAGTTGCTCTACTTTTTTTCATAAGAGAACCAAATGCAGATTTTAAAAGTGATTTTCCTTTAGATGAAGAAGATGTTCGCGGCATGGGAGGGGGTGCATTACCATATTGTGCATAAAATTCATTATACAATTGATGAAATAAATTACTAACCTCGTTGTATTCTTGTTTAGGGTCGATGGGATTATCATCGAACTCTTGAGTTGGAAAAAAACAATTATAATAGTAATCTATACAACTTGGCAACGCGGCAAGTCTATAACGAGGATCAAGAACAAATGCAATACCATATATATGCGGAACATGTGAATAATATTTTAAAAATTTTTGTTTCATGAAATCACAAAAATAACTAACGTAAGCGGCATCGGAAAATTCTAAAAATGCGCCGGCGAGATTAACAGCTTCAACAAAAAACTCGTTTGCGGTAGGTTTATAAACATGACTAAAAGTTTGAGTTGCGTTATTAAAATATACCAAAACATTAACAATTTTTTCACAAGTGTCGATGTCAGCCGGGTTTATAATATAGTTACAAGTTTGTCTTAAAAAAGCAGGAAAATGTTCTTTATATCTAATAAGTACTTGAATTAAGTTATAAGTACTATTCCAACGAATAGACAAATCTTTAGGAAAAGCACAATAATTGACACGTCTTTCCTTCAAATATTGTCGCCATTGCATTTTTAGTGGAGTGTTAGCCCAAATCAATTTAATTCCCCCCTTCACTACCTCCAAAGCATTTCCTAATGCCGCTAATCCATCTTGTACACACAAATTTAGAATATGACATGCACAACGTTGATGAAAAAACCTACCCATCAATGTAGAAGCACCACACAATTCACGCAATCTAGGTATAGCAGCAGTATTATTACTAGCATTATCAAAACCTACAACCTAACAAACACCTTATCAAGCAAATTATACTCAATTAAAATACGCTCAATGAGAATATAAATATTATCAGCAGTATGACGATCATTGAATTCACGAAAAGCAAGAACACGTTTATGCATATTCCAATCATCATCAATATAATGTGCAGTAAGACCCAAATAATATAAATGATGATAAGTATCCTCCCATATATCGCTACAAATACTAACACGTCCATTAAAGTTTGCGAAAAATGTTTGTAAATTTTCTTTTTCGAAGTTATATTGCCTTATAACTTCTTTTTTAATCGTTTTGCGACTATAATTTCTAAATTGAGGATTTAAAGTGCCTTGAGCATAATCTCTTAAAGCAAGACTTTCGGAAAAAATATAGGGTAAATTTTCTTCAACAATTAAATGAGACATACCAGTCAAATGTTTTTTATCATCATAGGAGAAATTACCAAAGGGTTGAGAATTTGCAAACCTCGATATTTGTGTTTGCTTCCCCTTGCCCTTGTCTATTTTCGCATACTCCACAAGATGGGCGGACTTAAGATGCCTTGTGAGACTCCCGTATCCGCTAGAAGTTCCCAAGCTATACTCTTTGCCGCAATGATTGCAACTTGCGTACCATTTTTCGGTATTTTTGTCTTTCCTTTTTGTAAAATTGTTTTCAATAATAGGAGATTTAGATTTCTTACCAGTTTGGGTTGAACCGCCCTCGTCCTCCAAGTCTTGCTCATCATCCGGGGTGCCGTGAGACCCGTCGCCCCCCGCGTCCTCCTCCGCATCGTCATCCTCGAGCTCCTCTTCATCAATGGTTGTCGGGATGGGTTGTTCTTGTGCAAAGCGTGGATCGTTTTGGGACAATAGGTTTTGTAGATGCTCGTCGGACATCATCATATCATCTCTCCGTTGGTAATCCGTTTCAAAATCATCTCGACTTTGAAAAGAAGACTCGGCCCGCGCTTTACCTTTGCCTTTGCGTGAATTAGGACGAGTCGACGCAATCTCCCTCTTGCGGTTGCGTTGGAGATTACCCACATCTACAGAATGTCTACCACGTTCCATCTTTAAAATTGAACAAATATTAAATGATATCAAATATTTTATATGAGTACAATAGTAATAATAAAATGTGACTAAGAAAACTAAAATATGAGTATACAAATCGAACTACTTCTAATTAATACTTTAATGAGAAATGTATCAATTAACTAAATATTAACTAGTTTGACTAATATAAATATGAGAAATGTAAAAATTAACTAGTTTTTTTTTACTTTAATGAGCAATGTACAAATTAACTAATATTAATATGAGAAATGTAACAATTAGGTAGTTTAACTAATATTAATATGACAATTTTAACAATTAACTACTTTAGGTAGTTTTTAAAATGACAAATGTAAAAATTTACTAGTTATTTACTTATTTTTACCTTAATGATAAATGTATACTTTAACTAATATTAATATGACAAATGTAAAAATGTACTACTTTTTTTACTTTAATGAGAAATGTAGCAAGTAACTAATATTAATATGAAAAATGTACCAATTAAGTAGTTTAACTAATATTATTATGACAAATGTAAAACTTAACTAGTTTTTTTTTTACTTTAATGAGCAATGTATGAAATAACTAATTTTAATATGACAAATGAAACAATTAAGTACTTTAACTAATTGAAATATGACAAATGTAAAAATATACTACTTTAACTATTTTTTTCTTTAAAGAGAAATGTAGAGAAATGTAGAGAAATGTAACAATTAACTAATTTAATAGATAAATTAGAAGTCTAACAATTAACTACTATTATAAGTAATATATAATATAATGTTTATAGTATATAATATATAAGTATATTACTATAAGATGAGTAATACATTTATACTTAATACTTTAATATTTATATATAAGTATATATTAACTAAATGTAATATGTAAATATAAGTAAATAACAATAGTATGTATAAAAACTAAATATCAAATAAATATGAATGTGTATAAGTATATATAGTATATATAATGTGTAAATATATTATAAGTAATATATAATATAATGTTTATAGTATATAATATATAAGTATATTACTATAAGATGAGTAATACACTTATACTTAATACTTTAATATATATATATATATATATAAGTATATATTAACTAAATGTAATATGTAAATATAAGTAAATAACAATAGTATGGATAATAACTAAATATCAAGTGAATATGAATGTGTATAGTATATATACTTATATAGTATATATAATGGTAAAGAATTATAATATGAATGTGTATAAGTATATATTTTTAAATAGATAATTAATATATAAGTAGATATAATAATTATATAAATTATATATATGTAGAAAGAATTTGGAGAAGATGAAGAATGAAGATGATTGAATATGAGAGATTTAGAGTAGAGAATTAGAGAGTAGGAAGAGTTGTAGAAGAAGAGATGTAAAAAATGTAGAGAAAATAGGAGTTTAAATAGATTTTTTTTTGATACCCCACCCCCACCCCCCCACCCGACCCCCCCCACCCCACCCCCCTAACCCCCCAGACCCCCCCCTCCTATGCTCCCAACGGCTATAGAGCCGTTTGGGAGCCTTCCCAACGGCTAGGAGGAGCCTCTTCCAATTTTAAAAAAAAAAAAATTTAAAAAAAATTTGGCCGTTGGAGGCCCGAACCGGGCCCGGCCCGGCCGGGCCGGTTCACTAAAATGGAGGCCCGGGCCCGGACCGCTATACCACCGGGCCGGGTGGCCCGAACCGGTCAAGAACCGGGTGACCGGGCCGGTCCGGGCCCGCACAGTAGCGGGCCGGTCCGGTTCCGGGCCGGTTGGCCCGGCCCGAGTCCACCCCTAGCAGAAGTGCGAGTAAAACATAGAAACGAGATTGTAAATTTGTAATGCGTTGACAAGGCAAAAGCATTGATAATTTGATAAAACGTAAGAACAAAGATGCCAGAAAAAACATAGGGCACCACTTATTGAAATTAGGCATGGCTGCAATAAAAAATATTCAGATCTAGATTACAGGATAATATAAGTCCAGACTCCAGACCATAAGCTACCTAATATGACACAACAAAGACAAGGAAAGCACTGGGCTCTATCTCCTCTTACCCTGGATAACTAAACCCAATCATAAGCATGTACCATACCAACTTCCCATTGTATCCAACTTTAATGATATAGGGGGATTCTGTAGAAATTTACGCAGCGTAACTAACATCCTCAAAACTAGAGCAATCGGTTTATTTAGCGCAGAGATGGACATGCCAAAAGAGATATAAGGGTAATAGATGCATCACAGCAACACAATATCTTGTATCAGGCATCTGATTGCATCATCAGATTTCCCAATGACTAAATGCACTGCTTATGAAAGCTTAGTCGAGCTTGACATTAGAATAGAGAAGGGTGTCCCTTGTGACAGACATGTTGAGAAGGGCGTAAATCTGCACAAGAGAGAGTATAATTACTGACGTGACACAGATTCTAATTAATGCACTATTGTTTATAAATAAACAGAATTAAATTGTCGTATTCTAGATAGGTGAAGATGGCACAATGAATAACCAATCTGTTCATATGATAGTCTGGCAAGCGGCTGTACTTTCAAAACACTATCGTAAAAATGAATGCATTTTAAAAATTTACTTATTCATGCAGTATTTCAATCTCCAAATGAAACCAAAAGAAATTCTAAAAAGCTGTTAAAGATATGCTTGAACACATTAAGGCCATATTATTACAGTTAAGATGTGAAACTAACACTTGGTTACTCAAATTCCTTCTGAAATATTACCGAAAATAGTTTGAAATGAGGAGAAGCTTAGTGTAGATTGCCAGCTCCTAGAAGTCTAGTAGCACTAAGTAATCAGAGATCACACTTCGTAACAATTTGACTTGTTAGTTTCATTTTTTCAGGCAGTATATATAAGCTTGCATAGAACTCTAGATTCCACTGGATTATATTTAAATTAGTTGAATAGAAGCATAGCAAGCAACATGGAATTTAAATTATGTTTAAAGGAAGTTGTTTTAATTGGTTAATTGAATTGCAGCAAATAAACCATTACATTTAACTAGCTAAAATATATTTCAGAATGGTAGGAGTGTAAGACTTTTTAAACAAGTGTAATACATTCATACTACTTTGCATGAGATTAAATTAAAATCCTTCAACAATTAAAAGTTTCTGAACCTGCAGTTGAAATTTTGTCAAATAACATACATACTACTTTGCATGAGATTAGTACCAACTACACGAAAATGCCTAAATATTTGTACCAATAACAGCAACTTTTAATTTAAGCAAAGGATTGCGATTTTACTTCAATGACTTACCCCTAAAAGAGTTGCAATTATAAGCAAAATTCCTGTGCTCCATGCTACCGTTCTTCTAACCAGTATCTGAGCTTCAATAAGAGTATCATTAATGGGGGAATGTATTTCCTCCAGCCAGCGCGCCGACGGTCTAGAATCAAGGATCACATTCAGCATTGGCTCAGATGTTGGATTGTAGACAACTACTCCAACAATTTCCCCTGTTTGGTAAAATCACATGGATAAGTAAGGTCAGAAGAAAGACCTATTTGCCATCAAGCATATAAAACTCGTGTGCGTGCATGTGCAAGCATGATTGTGATGGTTGCAGTTTTGAAGGATAAAGGCATAGAGCATCTCTATTCTATATGCAATATGAATATGTTTTGAGAAGGAATGACATAACTATTATTTATGAAGGTTGGTCGATACGGATAAGTCAATGCAAGTATGCAAGGATAAAATTTACAGGTACAGGAGCAAATATAACCTTTATATGCATTGTGTAACAAATCAAATATCTTTGAAATGACATGAACAGATAGTCTCATAGCTTGTGCTACGTTTTCTTTCCCATGCTTGATTTCCATTGCCTGCACAGAAAAAATAGAGTAGGCTGAGGCTCATTAGAAGTGTACAAAACACATACAGACAATGAATATGTGATGTATGTATGAATATAGCACAATTATTTGTTTGATAAATACGGAGAGAGTAAGAAATCTTTATTTTTCTGTTTTTTCCTACCACTAGTGAGTCAACTTGATAGACCATTAGCATTTGAGTACCGTGAAATGCATTATTTTCTTCTATTAATTGCCTGGACAAGTAGTTTAATTCAGTGAAGCAAAAAACCTTGAAATATCAAATACGAAATGTGAAGCTAGAATTCACAAATTATAGTATTGAAGTTTCAAAAGTGGTCTAAGCTATCCTTTTCAATAATTAAAATGAAACATAAATATTGAAGTTTCAAATGAAATACTTATTAGTCTTATGAGCACCGTCTTTAAGAATGGAAAATTGTTAAGGATAGCTGGAAGGAAGGGGTTTGATAAAGCTTACCACAATAAAGAAAAATGATATATTTAACACAGCAGCTTAAACTCATTAAATAATAGCCTAAAGAAACTCCAAAATTTTAGATTGTGTAAGATAAAGAACTATATTTGTAACCTCAAAGGCAGCAAATCTTGCAACAACAAGTTCAGCTCTATGTTTTTCACTTTCAGACAAATCGTGATGGAGTTCCATTGCCTTGTGACTATTGAGGGTCAATGAAATAAGGCTTCTTATAAATTCTCTTACTTCTTTCTGCATATGAAAAAATGCCTTTAGCAACACTATTTGAGATATTACCAAGGGCTAGAAATTACTAAAACCTGCTATAATTTAAAGATACCTTTGAAAGGTCAAATTTCAACTCAGCTTCATTCTCCAAAGGTATAGTCAGTTCCCCAGAATACTGTTCTTCACTAACAGCTACATATGAGCCATGCAACCATGATGCCTAAACATAAAGTCAAATTTTCAAATAAATAACAAATAAGACATGACAGTGATGGAAATGGACAGATAAAATCTAAACATATAATAGTAATAACTGACAAAATCAATTAGTTCTTTCTCTGATAATTCAGCTTCTGAATCTAAAGGTTCATTCAATGTGAGCAAAGATACAAATTCCTCCCCTGAAAATGTAAATTAAAGCTATTAGTCTATAACCATTACAGATATCATGCAACACAGCATATCCTCTTTATACAAGAATTCGAGAATGTGACACGATGACATGCCACATCATTCAGGCGTATACTTAATTTAATTTAATATTCATTTGAATTTCTCAAAAAAAAAAACAAGAACTCGAGATGGACAGCTACCTGGTAGATGAATGTCAGCTTTATTTGTATTCCCAAGAATGTCTCTCCTGTGAGCTGTACTTACAAATTTCTTTGAACCAACCAAAAAATGTGACCCTACACAACAAACATGCATACAAATGTACATGCACAATAGTTACACACATTACACCATTTAACTTTTTAAATAAGCGATGAAACAAAAGGATTTCAAGCTCATATACCTTCAACTCCTGTGACTTCTAGCAAAAGAACAGCACGGGGTCTATCAAATGGATTAGGTGCAAGCACCTCATTTAACTGCCAATTATTAAAGCAAAAAGAAAATAAAATTAAGGAAAAAATAAGTAATAAATGAACACGCAATGAAAAAGATTGAATACATTCCATATGAAATTGCATTACTACCTTAGATGAACTCTCATCAGAAAGGGTAGCTGGAGGTGCAAAGCCAAGTAAGACTGATACAGCAGCACCTACTTCTGGAAGTGACATCGAAGAAGTCTGGGATAAAAGACAAAATGAAGACAGTTGAATATAAAAAAGATTTGGCCTCAGCATTGTGTAATGAAATTGAAACTAAATTTGAATAAATACAGCAGTGACTACCTACGGTGCACCAATACTTCACCCCGATGCCGTATCAGCGTATCCGATACGTATCCGATACCGATACTCACTGATACGCGTCCTGTACGTATTGGGTCTGTATCCGTAATTTAATAAAAGTATCGGGCTTATTTTTTAAAATCCCGATACTTCCGATACCCGTATCCGTAAACCGTCACCCGTATCTGTGATCCGATACGCGTATCCGCTCCTATAACCCAAATTTCGTAAACGACATGACGAAAACTTAGTAGCCGCCCAAGCGACCACAAGATGCGGAACATTGATAAAGATGATTTCGGGAGTATGAAAAATAATGGAATACTATAATTTATTTGTCATTTTATCGCTTGATGAAGTTTAATTGAAACGAAACTTAGATGTAAATGCAAATAGTGAACAAAAAATATTATTTGAATTTAAATCGAAATATCAGTACTTTAGATTTTCCAGCGTAATCTTTGAAATTTTATTATAATAGTTAATTTTTTGTACTGTAGTTATTTCATTTATGAATCCCTGATATATATATATTTGCAAATTAAACCCTATATTTTTATTATTTATAAATATACCCCCGTACCCGTATCCTATAATTTTTGAAATTGTCGTATCGCCGTACCCGTATTCGCGTATCCGCGTATTGGCGTATCCGTGCAACATAGGTGACTACTGACTATTAATTCTTTTGGTGGATCAGTAAAGTTTAACGGTATACACTATCAACGAGACAAGGGATGTAGCCGCCACATAGGCGGATAGGCCTACTTAATATTCTATGCAACAAAAACATCCAAGCCTTAATCTATAGAGGGGTTTCACGGTTTCACCTAATACTTTATACAACAACATCTACCTAATATTCTATAAAGGGGGCAGCCCGGTGCACATTGGCATCCCCGCAAGGTGAGGGTCCGGGGAAGGGTCCCACAAGAAGGGTGTACAGGGGGCAAGCCTTCCTTTGTCATTTTGACAGGGGGGCACTCCCAAAACTTGAGCCAGTGACCTCTCATGCACACAGCAACACCATAACCAGTGTGGCTTAAATTTTCTTATTTGCTCAATGACAGAAGCGTGGGAACAAGTGCATAGTATGCTAAGGGAAGTCAATAACTAAGCCTAGCACGACAAGTTAACCCGGAAAGATAATTGTCTATGAAAATCTATATCCCATAATTATTAAGTCAAATTCTTTTTATATACCTATAACCTCTTTAACGTGACTTTATAATGAAATCTTAATCCGCTAATTGTTTTCATCCAAATCGGTGATCGCAATGCTTACATCAATCACCAGAAACTTAAGCTAACAATACTCTAACAGGAAAATCATGAATGTGGTTACGAATTGATTACCTCATCCGGTGAAGAAGGGCGTACATACCGCTGAGCGAAACTATCGAGGAAGTAAACCCCCGAGGCTCCATCAGAAACCTGGATCAGATGGGAAAAAATACACAACCCTGTTAGAGTAAACTAAAAGAAAAACATAACAATTATATATGTGAAAGAGAGACATACAGGGTAGTGGAGAGACAGAAGAGAGAAGATGATGAAGTAGCTGAAAGTAGAGCGAGTCTTCCAATCCATGGCAGGGTAAAACATCATTTGATCGGATCTTCTTTGAGTTCTTTGGGGTTTGTTAACTTACGACCAGAATCTGCAGCCCAAAACGACATCGTAGTTCCCATTAGAAGTTGTACATGTGACGTCCTTTTTCGTAGAGAGCTGCTTGGGGTACCCCAATTTGTACCCCAAAGTGTACACCGTCTGTGTATACAGACATTTGGGCAGAAAGTTCTGCCCTCTTTCAAACGAACTGCCTGTGTACACAGGCAATTCAGGGGGGTGGGTACAAATTGGGGTACAATTTGGGGTACCTGTAGAATTTTTGTTTTTCGTAGGGGTGGCCGGGTGGGCATAAAACTCGAACCGAATCGGTACCGAACCGTTCCGTAATGGTACCGAACCGATTATCGGGTATTTAAATGGTTCTATAGATTTTTGTCCCGTACCAAAATCGTACCGTTTGAAACGGGTACGGGACCGGTTCTAGATTTTGAGAACCGAAAAATACCGGACCGAACCGTTCGAAAATAATGCATTTGAATTTTTTTATATTTTTTCTATACCAATAGATCGCTTTTATAGACTAACAGTTTTATAGCCCAAGTATGTGTTCATGTGTCCCTAAAATAGCTAAATGTGTTTATATATATTGTTATTTTCTCTTTTTAGATAATTTATGTTATATTTTAGTATGTATTGAAAGAATATTAGAATTTTAAAAATAATTAATGACTATTCATTTCTAATAATGTAGTGTATATGAAGTTTTATTTCCGGAAATAAAGTTTTATTTCCGAGACTCATATTGTTGTTGCGGTAATCAATAAACATTTGTTCTTCTCCATATATTGATCATATTATTTCTTACTCCTTTTGTCCCGAATTGAATTGCAAACTTTGACCGACACAAGGATTAAGGAATGACAATAAATGATGCTTGCTTTTTAGTTTTTACACTTTTGCCCTTCATCCTAAAAGTAGATGCCTTTAAGATGATGGGAAAAAGTAGAAAGTGGAAAACCATTTTGGAACAATCAAAGTAGGAAATTTTGCAAAACAAATTGGGACGGAAGGAGTATTATTGATCACGTGTGACCTTTGATTTTAAAGAGTGATATAAAAAATCCGAATGAATTAAATTGAACTGAATCCAAATAGAGAAAACATAACTAAACAAAAAACCAATCAATAAAGTCTTAAAATATTTTTAAAAAGTAACAAATCCAAGTCCATCTAAACTAAACTTATCGAAATTGAATATAAGACTTGGGGTTTCGTCCTAAGAAATCACCCTGATAGGACAAATAACATGAGATTTTTTATTAGTACACATGTTGCGAGTGCAAGAAATGTTTCAACAACCCTCCTCACAAGCAGACATTTTGTCTAGATCGTGTCATCATTCATTGTTTTCATTGACTCATTTATCGCCATTCTTCATAGTCGTCGTTATTTTCATAGGGGACCTACACCATAGTCATGGATCAATTTGGTTTTTATACCGGGTTAAAAGGATTTTTCGCTTTTTATTTGTTTGAATTTTTTTTTTCTTAACTGACCCAGTAAACAGGCTTCATGTCAGGCTTTTAAACAGGCCAGACATAGGCCGAAAAATAAGGCCTTTAACAGGTTACAGGCCTATACATTCTAAAATAGGCCGGCTCGGCCTATTTAGGAGAAAGCCTAGCCTGGCCTGTTTCCACCCCTATTGGTCTCCATGACTCCATCCTATGGGTGGACTCGGGCCAGTTCGGGCCTAGGCCCGGTTGGGCCTCCAGTTCAGGAATGGGGGGCCCGGAACCGGCCCGGGTAATCCCCGGTTCTGGGCGGGGCCGGGCCTCGGGCCTTAGTTTTTTTCTTTCTCTCTTTTCCTAGTTAACCCCCAACCTTCCCCCTCACCCCCAAACCACCCCAAATGGCCCAAAATACTCAGCCCAACCCAAAAAGTAAAAAAAAAAGGGAAAAAATAAAAAATAAAAAGGCCCGGAATCGGGCCGGTTCGTGATTTTGGGGGGCCCGAGCCCAGACCGGACCCCCAGCGGGTCGGGCCTACCCGGACCGTTCACTGACCAGGCCACCGGGCCGAAATAGTGCCAGGCCGGTTCCGGGTCGGGCCACCCGGCCCGAGTCCACCCCTACTCCATCCTTATAGGTCACCCTTATAGTCTTGGGTTTTTTTATTCATCCACACTTTGCCTGTGTGGGAGATAAAGATAGCATGATCTTTATTTAGTACTCATTCTTTTGATCTATATCAAACCAAATTGAAAATCGATACAAACTGAAGCAAAATTTATAAGTACCCTCGAGATTTCATTATGGCTATGTTTGGGATATGGTACATCCATTTTATGATACGTTTGATCGTTTGATAAAAAAAACTCTAAATAGGGGTAGAAATGATATGATATTTTATGAAAGGATTTTGGAAAGTAAATTCTTTTAGATCTTCTTAGAAACTACTTGAGAATGATTTTCTTTTAAAATCTCCATGAGAAAGATATTTGAGCTTTCATTTGTGAGATTGCTTTCTAAGTGCCTTAAGGCTTAGTCTAAGTTTATCTAATGAAAATTAGCAGACAACTAGAATATTTTTGTAGATTCATATATAGTGACTTAATGAGCGTAATGCTTACAAGTATTCCTTCGCATGTACAAGTCTAAGAGTAACGCTACAAAAAAACACGCGTGTAGTCACGGACATTAGTCACGGATTTGGTCCGTGACTAGTTTGTCACGGTCGTAGTCACGGACTAGTCACGGACTTTAAAAAAGAAATAGTCACGGATATGACCGTGACTACGTCCGTGACTAAAAATAGTCACGGTTATATCCGTGACTACTTTATTCCGGCCAACCCACGTTTGCCTCTGGCGGGATTTTTTTTTAATTTTAAATTAGTCACGGGTAGATCCGTGACTAATTCCGTGACTACGCCCAAAAAATAAATTTTCCAACGCCCAAAAGTTAATTCGGACTGGTAATCTGTACGGACGAACGTAGTCACGGACACGTCCGTGACTAGTTTTTCCATATATGCAGCTGCTGGTTCATCGACATAAACACACAAACTGTTTAGAAAAACAACAGAAAAACAACACATTGAAGGATGTAATCTAGCCATCTTCTATCATTTTCCCTGTTTATGCAAATAAGGTATGTAATTTGAATTACGTTTTTTTGTGTAAATTATTTGGTTCATATTAACTGTAGTAACAAGTTAAATTAGCTAGAGAGATTATTAATTATGTTAATTTCATTTAATTTTGTGAGATTTGGTTAGTTAAACGTAGGTTTAATCGTAGTGACGCATTAAGTTAAATTAATTAGCTAAATTAGTTAAATTTTTGTTAATATTAGTTAAATGTAAATTAAATGCATTTAAAAAAATGTTTTTAATTAATTAACGAAATATATTTGATAACATTAGTTAAACGTAGGTGTAATTCAAACATAGGTTAAATGTATGTTGTTAAAAAATGTTGTTAATTAATTAACGAAATAAATTAGTTAAAATTAGTTAAACATATATGTGTAATTCAAACATAATAAATTAAGTTGTATTTAATTCAAATTACGTAAATTAAAATAAATTATAGATGATATTAGTTAAATGTAAGTATTATTTAATTCAAATGAGTTTATATATGCTTAAATATAATTATAGGATTTGTTTATTAGCAATTATTGTTAATGCCTAATTTAGGATTTATAATGATTTAAGTTAGGGTTAATTATTGAGATATTACTTAATAAGTGTGATAAATTAATATTGTGAATTATGTCGACATAATTCACAATATTAATTAAAGGACACTTTCTTGGGAATTGTGATAAATTGGCTTTGAACACTGCTTTACGGGATTTGACCGTGACTATGCCATAAAAACATATGATAGACAGTCTACCCGGGGGGTATCTTATCCGAAGGGTTATTGCGGGAATAACTGGAGAGAAGTCAGAGTAAATAGGAGGAGAGAGAGTCGATTTTATTAAATGAACTCAGCGTGTGTAGTTTGAGATGTAGATCATGATTTACAAGGAGAAATGGGCTGCTATTTATAGCAGCAATAAATGCGATGAGAGGACACGTGTCAGTAATCCAACGGCCGAAGGGCCACATCAGTCGGTTGGCACCGGCAGTGGTACGTCCACCGCATTGATTGCGGTTGGCGGATGTGACGTGGCATTAAATGCGGTGGTTGGCTGTCTCCAAAAGGAATCTTCGATGATTGAGCTTGTTCAGCCGAAGGCTTCTTGTGTAGCCGAGGGCTCCTTGTGTAGCCGAGAGCTCCTTGTGTGGCCGAAGGCTTCCCCTGGTGCCGAGGGCATGAGAATGCCGAAGGCTCATGTTTTTGCCCGTTTTCTCCCAGCAGCTTCTTATGCCAGAGAAGGCTATCCTGCGAGTTTTGGAGCCTTCGGCCAAGGAGGCCGAAGGCACCCCGGTGTGTATTCTGGGCTACTTTGAGGTTTGGGCCGTTGTATTCGGGCCTGAGTTGTTTCCTGAGCTCAATGGACTTGTGTGGGAGGAGTAGGAGTCTATGGGCCGGGGGTTCCTGGGCCATATACTCCATCAGGAGTCCCTCACTCCTTTTGCCGAAAGGTACTTGAGGGAAAAGGAGTAGATGTGTTGCTTCTTCTGGAGGCTTCATCATTTCGCCGGGTGCTCTTGCTGGAGAACTTGCCTTCTGCTGATTGCCGAAGGCTTCCCTCAGTCCCTCACATGTCGAGGGTTTTCTGAGGGAAGGTATTCGTAACCTTCGCATGTTCGCCGGGGGCTTCCTTCAGTCCCTCACATGTCGAGGGCTTTCTGAGGGCAGTATAACACCTGTATGACCGCAGAAGGCTTTCCTCAGTCCCTCACATGTCGAGGGTTTTCTGGGGAAAGCATAGGTGTATTGCCTGCATGTGTTGTGATGGGGGCTGCTTCATTTCCGCAAGTGACTTGGGAAAAAATTTTGATACTCTACCTCTGCCGAAGGGGGTGTCGAAGTATGTACCCGAGGGGTGTATCCCAGTCCCCCACTCCTTTGGGCCGAAGGTTAGTTCGGGCTGAAGGAGTTATGATGTGTTGATGCAAACCCGAGAGGTGACAATATTGACAAGCTAGGTGCTTATGCTGCCGCAGGCTCGAAGGCGCTATGTTGGAATTCATTGGCTGAAGGCTGTGGTGAGTGATAGCCGGAGGCCATCATTCGAGGGCGCTCCGGTGTTTGTGAAATACAGCCGTTACAATATAGCCGTTGGAAGAGGGGTTGACGTGGCTGGCTGTCGTTGGCTGGCGGTGGGCGGGAGTCACCCATTGGCTGAACCGGCGGCCCGTAATGATGGGCTTTTAAATCGAGGCCCATATATCGAGGCCCAGTTGCCTATAAATACCCTGAGCCTGAGCTCATTTGTGCTTGCGCGATTTTGAGAGATAGCGAAGCTCTGGCAATTTGATTCTAGAGAGAGAAAGTTTCCCTCGATCAACCCAAGCTTTCTGAGGTCAGTTCCTCTCCTGCTCCCTTCTTTCCTAGTTTTAGCGTTAGCATTCTAGGGGGTCCTCGGTTTCTTTCATTTCTCCTTCTTCTATCTTCTGAACGCCTAAGGATGTCGTCGGCGAGTGACTCCCAAGATATTTCCGTGGAGGCCCCGGTTCAGTCGGAGAGCTACTCCGAGGTGGAGTCTTCAAGCGAGCAGCCCTCAGTTGGGAATGATGCCGCCATAGCTGAGGAAATCCAATCCACTCTCCGGACGGAACTAGAGGCCGAAGAGTTCGAGCAGGTGGTGGCAGATGAGGAGATGGCCCTCGCCGTTCAAATCGCTGAGGAGGAGGAAGAAAAAGAGCGGCAGAAGGTGACGGTTGCTGTGCTGCCCTCCCGTGGCGCTGGTGAAGCGAGCACCTCTCGGCCATTGGATGTTCAACCCCTCCGGGTAGCCGAGGGCAGGAAGAAGAAGGCGAGGGCTGCCCCAAAGAAGAAGCAGGCAGCCGTCGACGCGGGACGGCCAGTTGAGATTCCCGAGGGCCACTCCTATCTGGACACCACCGCCCTCGAGGTGAAGACCACGGCCTCTAGTGCCGAGTGCTATGCCCTGCAGGTCCTTGTGGGACCGTCGGCGCAGGTTGTGGAGCCGGGTCCGGAAGATTTGCTGTCTAACCCTCCGGAGGGGTGCTTCTCGGTGCACATTTTGTCCGTGGAGCTAGGGCTTAGGTTCCCCTTACATCCTTTCGTCCTGCAGTATTTGAGATTTGTGAAGTTAGCCCCATGCCAGCTCACGCCGAACAACCATTATTACCTGGCAGGCTTCCTGGCCCTCTGTCGTAGCCGGAAGGTGGAAGCAACACTGGACCAGTTCTTCCTATCCTTTAATTTGTGCCGGGGAGGCCATTCACACGCCGGGGGATACGCCAACTTGCAACAGGTCCCGGCTTGGAAATTGTTCTCCGAGACCCCTTCCTCCCATAAGGAATGGAAGGAGAAGTTTTGCTACATCAGGCTGGCTGAAAACCCATTCCCGGGAGCTCTTAACAATTACTTCAAGAGGCACCCGAAGGTAGGCAATGCGGCCCTCGACAAGGCCGGGAAGAAGCTTATCGAGAAACCGGAAGGTTCCGATAAGGTGATTGCTATCAAGGCGGCGGCAGCGCCTGAGGAGCTATATCTTTTGGGCTTCCGGCGCTATCGTCTACCGGAAGATAAGGACGAGAAGTATCCCGTGATTGCCCGCGGATATCAGAGTGCCGGAGGTTGTAACCGGGGGCTCTTCTGTCTTGTACTTAGAATTATTTCCCGTATTTTACTTGTTTCGAATCTAACCCCTTCTGAATTGTTACAGGTGATATCATGGACGTTCAGGCCTTCGCTCGTCTTTCTAAAAAGCTGGCCAAGGTGCCAAGGAAGAAGAAGGAGGAGGGGTCCTCGGCGAACCAGCCTCTTGTTGATGAAGTGTTGAAGAAAGTCGGGGCTCCCAAGACTCCTGAGGGGGATGGGGTGTCCCAAGAGATTGTTGCTGCAGGCGCCGGTGCTAGCGCCGGGGGCTCCCAAGCTGGGGAGCTCAAAAGAAAAAACGCCGGGAAGGGCGTCATGCCCCCGGAGAATAAGAAGAAGAAGAGGGGCGAGGGGGGCAAGGATGCCCCCTTAGTGATCATCGACGAACCCCCCACCTTCCAGCCCTCGGAGTCCACCCCCCTCGAGGATTTTGACGAGGGCACCTGGCCCCGGGAAACAGTGCAGTTCTCCTTTAAGAAGGGGACTGCAATCATGCACGGCACCCTCGATCCGAGGGAGTTTCTGAGGGGTGCCACCCCTCCGCTGGACCGGTCCACCCTCGGCCGGTTTGACGACGAAGCTTTGGAGTTCAAGGCCCTCCAGGCCTCAGTCTCTGTAAGTCCTTGGACCTTTCGTGCTTTTATCTTTCGTGACTTTCCCTTCGCATAATTCTGATCCCGAATGCCTTCTCATGATTTTCAGGCTAGTGTGGCCCTCGGTGAGTATATCCAGAGGGTAGGGCAAATGCGCGCGAAGAAGGCGCAGGATGAAGCAACCCTGGAGAAACTCGTCAGGGAGCATGCCGAGGCCATCAAGTATGGCGCTGAGCTGGAGGCGGCCCTTAAGCGAGCTGGGGAGGAGCTGAAGGCGGCGGAGGAGAAGGCCAGAGCCGAGGGCAAGGCGGAAGCTGAGAAGGCGGCTGCTGAGGCCTTAACGAAGGCCGCCGAGGAAGCCCTGAAGGCCAAGTCCGAGGCCGTCTCCAAAGCCGAGAACGATGCCGTCGCTGCCTTCAAATCCGAGGGGTGGAAAGCCGGTGACCTGGAGCAGTGGAGGGCCTCGGTGGTGGAGTCCTCGGTGGATGCTTGGGTGAAGGGCCCTGGATCAGAATGGATGGCCCTGAAGGGCAAAGATTATTTTGACGGGGGCGAGTTCTTCACCCAGCGCCTCATCTACCGGAAGCTGGCGGAGCACTTTAAAATCCCTAAGGACAAGTTTGAGCCTTCGGTGTATGGCCTCCCCCCTCAGCAGCCCGATGTGAGGGTCCCCCTCCCAGAGGGCGAGGAGAGGGTTCAGCTTGCAGACTCCGAGTTAATGAGGGAGTACGGCCTCCAGGACGAAGAAGGTACGGAGGATGACGCGGCCTCGAGGCCGAGGGACGAGGCAGCCGCAGAACCTGAACCTTGAATTTATCCAAGTATAGTTGAATGTAATAGTGGTAGGCTCTGGCTTCGGCCTTACATGTAAACAGACACTTATCTTGTACCTCGAATACTTTTTGTAGATGAATGAATGATCGCCTCCGGGCTTCTTACGTGAATGCCTTCGGTTTTTTGCAATATGAATGTATGCCTCCGTCTTTCGTCGTATATATATATGCTCTATCCTTTCTGACTCGATGTATGTTTGGTTGAATGCCGCAAGTTTGTGGACTTAGAAATTTTTCTAAGTAACCTGGCAGCAAGCCTCCGGTTGCAGTGTAGAATTTCCGGGGGCTTGTTGTTGTGGAATCATCAAATTTTCCAAGTAAACTTGATCAGAACCCCTCGGATGTAGAGTAGAATCATCGGGGGATTTGTGATTGTGGACTTAGAAAATTTTCTAAGTAAGAACTTTTGTCGTGAGCCTCCGGTCGTAGTGTAGAATCAACCCCATTCGGACGTTCGTAGTAGTGAGGCCGAGGGATAAAATGAATCAGACTTAGGAATTCCACCAAGTGAAATTGCATCCTATGCCCCCGGAAGCCTTGGAAGCCTTCATTTAGTAGTGTAGCTTCTGGCTATTGCCAAGTAGTTTGGGAGGCCATCGGCCATGAGTCTGTAGGTGAAGAATTGCCCTCCCGAAGGGTCCACATTTGTGGACTTAGTCATTTTTTCACAAACTTTCAATAGGTGTTGTAGTGATGAGTGAAACCCAGAGTGTAAGTATTGTGAGCATCCTTCGGCTCGATGAGTGACCTCCCACGGGTGCTAATATGTGGATTTAGAAACTTTTTCATTGTTGAATGAGTCGGGTGATACTCTGCCTTCGGCATGAAGCCTCCGGTTTGTGTAGAGATAGGTTTAGCCTGCCTTAGAACTTGGTGTAGCCTTCGGCATGTCACACAGTTGACTTTGATCCAACCGAATTTTGATCTAGGTGAAGTTTTGCTCTTCTTGGGTCTTCGGTGGAATTCTTGTACTCCAAGGCTTCATGTAATGAAGCCTTCGTCTATGTAGCCAGATGATTTGTTGTTGCGAGATTTTCTTGTGCGTTTGTAGCAGCCTTCGGGAATGGATATCCGAAGTGTTGAGCCTCCGGGAAGAATATCATCCAAGGAGTTCCTTCCCCCCTACACATCTTTTTTTTTTTTTTTTAGATGGTGCAGGAGAGGCATCTAGAAACTTGGTTTCTAGGGAAGGCTTGGCCTATATGGGAGGCAACGGAACAAACCGTTGGCTCCCCCTTCGGGAATGACCTTCCGATATCCCGAAGGGTTTGAGGGTCGTTTCCTTGGCCCGAGACATCGTCTGTTGCCTGCTTCCCCTTGGGAGATAGCACGGAAAGCGCCTCGGTTTTGAAAGTCGTCCCCTCAGCCCGAGACATGGTCTGTTGCCTGCTTCCCCTTGGGGGATAGCGCGGGGAGCGTTTCGTTTGTGGAAGTCGAATCCTGGGCCCGGGACATGGTCCGTTGCCTGCCTCCCCTTGGGGGATGGCGCGGAAAGCGTTCCTGGGAAGGGTTTTATTTGTGTGTGGAACACAAACAGCCGGGGGCACTTGGTACCAGCCGGAGCCGAGGAGTGTTGCACCCCCCGTTTTTTTTTTTTTTTTTTTTTAGGAGGACAGAGTATGTATAAGTATGCATAATGTATGCATGATTGCGTCCTCGTGGGGTACGGCTTAGTGAGAAAACACTTGGTGTTTTCAAAGAGTGATGGGGGTGACCCATACGTTTGGTACTTGGTACCTAAATTGTTGTTCCCCCTCATCAGAGGGAGAGGCCTTGGGCCTATTTTGGTGGAGAGATGAGGGCTTGGCCACCCACGTGTAGGAGAGAAGGGGGGCCTTGGGCCGTTTGTACAATATGTAGGTGATGAAGGCTTGGCTTCGTGATTATTCTTCAAGAACAGATGGGGCCTTGGGCCATTGATATTTACACTTGCTGAGGATGAGGGCTTGGCCGCTCTTGCCCTATTGATAGAATTTGACAAGGTGGTGCACATTCCAATGTCTAGGGACCTCCGTCCCATTAGGGCGTTTCAGTTTGTATGTCCCCGATTTGATGATGGCTGAGATGATGTAGGGGCCTTCAAACTTGGGCGCCATCTTTCCTCCTTCGGTGGGTAGACTGGCCTCCCTTCGCCGGAGGACGTAGTCTCCCACCTGGAATTCCCGGGAGCGGACCTTGGCGTCGATGTATCCTTTGACTTGTCTCTTATAGTTTTCGGCCCTGAGGAAAGCTTGCTCTCGGCGTTCCGAGATGAGATGAAGGTCGAGGGCCATGTTGGCGTCATTGACCTCGGGCTCATATTGTTCCACCCTTCGGGTCGGAAGGGTCACTTCTGTTGGGGCCTTTGCCTCAAAGCCATAGCATAGGGAGAAGGGTGTTTCGCCTGTCGCCCGCCGAGGGGTGGTGCGGTAGGCCCATAAGATGTTGTGAAGCTCTTCTACCCAGCCTCCCCCTTCGGCTTCCAGCTTCTTCTTCAACCCTTCGAGGAGAATGCGGTTGGCATTTTCTACTTGTCCGTTGCCCTGAGGGTAGGCAACGGAAGAGAATGTGTGCTTGATGCCCCAAGCCTCAAGGAGGGCACAGAAGGGGGCTGCCTCGAATTGAGTCCCGTTGTCGGAGATGATTTGTTGGGGGACGCCAAACCTTGTGAGAATATTTTTGAGAACGAAGTGGCGGCACCGGGCCTCAGTGATGCTGGCGAGGGGCTCGGCCTCTACCGACTTGGTGAAGTAGTCAATGGCCACAATGATATACCTGTTGTTGGAGGTGCCCCTCGGCAGAGGGCCTACTAAGTCGATCCCCCATCTGGAGAAGGGTATAGCGGTGCTGATGGGGGCATAGTTGACCGCTGGTCTGCCGGGGGCCTTCTGAAAGTGTTGGCAAGCGGTGCACCTTCGGGCTAGATGATAAGTCCGTATTTAGACACGCATTTGATGCGTGTTGGGATTGGATTTTGATGGTTTTCCTAGATTTAAGGTGTTGCAAGTCTTAATTTTAGCTCAAGTTATGTTTAATAGGCGTTGGTTCGAGTTTTGTTGCATTTGGAGTCAAAATAAGGAATTTAGAGTTCAACATCGGCACTTGAGGAGCAATCGGGATAATTCAAGATGCATTAGAGAGTGGATTGAGAGCTTTGGAGTTCACCGGAAGATTCAAGATGAAGATTTGAAGGAAAAAGAGCTCTAGGATTGGCTACGGGGTCAAAAGAAGATGAATGAAGCTTGAAAACGACGATCAGGATGACCTTCTGTCAATCGTTCAAGCATATCTCTTTGTAGAAACAACCAATGTACACGATTCAAGTTCCATATGAAAGCCAACTTCAAGGGCTACAAATCATATGAAGACATCATTCCGAGAATCTGAGAGGATCAAGGTGAAAACAGATGATGAAGTCAGATGATCTCTGCTGCGATTTCAGAATGACACCTTCCACCATTTTAGTCATATCTCTTGATTGGATGATTCAAATCACATTCGGCAAATTGGGGTGGATAGAGGACTTCATTATCTACAACTTTCATGAAGGAAGTTTTGTCAAATTCGGAATAGAAAAAAGGCTGAAGAGCACGGACGCACGATCGTGCGTAAAAGGACGCACGATCGTGCGTAAGAGCCAACAACGCGGCAACTAATCTGCCTGCTACGCACGATCGTGCGTGGCAAGGTACGCACGATCGTGCGTACACCCGAGTCGCGGATTTCAGCCCTTTTTTAGTCCCAGTTCAGCCCAAACTCATCTGTTTTCTATAAATAAGACCCCCATACCCATATTTTGACGTTACGAACATTACGGAGAGGCCTAGGGACGAATTTAACACCGTTTTTACGCTATTTTCTTCCAAGACCCTGGGATTATTTGTAAGTTCATCTTTTTAATTAATGACAATTTATTCTATTCATCTCAATTCTGTTGATTCTTCAATTATGAATTGTGAGTAGTTTAATTAGGGATTTGGGGTTGATGAAGGGGTTAATCATGATGTATGGCTAGATTCTTGACGGTTTAATTGCATGAATGCCGTTTAATTTGTGTTTGAATAATTTAATTGATATCTCTTGTAACCTAGACTGCAGCTAGAATTACAATTGCATGTAGAATGAATTAAGAGAGATCTAATTTGTTCTAGGACACATTCACACACACTTAATCGTTCGCTAAGAGATTAGTAGCGATTAAGGGGCCGTAAGCTCGCTCGTCTTGGCAATAATTTAGGATCCTGTCGCATGAGAGATCAGCCTGGTCCCCTAAATTATTGTACTCTACGCCGCGAGAGCGGTAAGAACTTAGTAATGATTAGCTAGGCTCAATTAAATTAAATTCATGTAATTAGGCCTGATCTGCCAGAAATCTGGTTACCCCGGAATCAATCCCTGTTCCCTTCGTCGTTAATTGAGAAGAAACCAATCTTTTATTTTCATCGCTCATTAGCATTAGTTTTATTTTTAATTCAACCAACCAATCTCGCACAATTGCACTTTTATTTTATTTATTTCTTTTTAATCGCTGAATTTAGTTAATCTTTATTTCCCTTTTGTCCGTCCCTGTGGAGACGATACTCGTACTTTACACCACTTTTCTACAACTATTTTAAGTGCGAGAAAACACACATCAGTTTTTGGCGCCGTTGCCGGGGACGGTGTCGGTTTTAAGGGTTAATTAATTTCAGCGAGATTTTTTTAGTTAGTTTTGTTTTTTTTCCGTAGGATTTTTCTGTGCTAACCTTTCAGGTATTTTTCTAAGAGGCATGAGATGAACCTATTCAACCAAATTCCTGGAGGAATTCCTTACCCTCAAACCTCCATGGAATATTCACCATATACGACATACCCTCCTTACACTCCTCCTCCTCAATATTACTCACCTCATCAAAATTATTCTCCAACACCACAAAAGTTTCCATCTTCCTATTCTTACCCTTTTCCAATTACGCAATACTCCCAATGTCATTCTCCTAATCAGTATCCTTATCCACAATATCCTCGGACAAAACCAGGCTCCATTATGGAATTTCTCATTCAAACTAAAAGTCCCGAGGAATTGGTTGATTACTTTCCTAAAAATAGCATTTGTAACTTCTGTGGAGGTGGTCACCATTCATGTCTTTGCCCCATTCCTCCATACGACCATCCTTACTGGGCAACTGCATACCCCACTTCTTCCTCCACACAATTTACGGACACAAATGTTTCAGCCACTCCTACATACTTCCCGAGTAATGAGTATCATAATCAACAAGAGGATCTAGAGGAGGCAGATTTAAAGAGGCTTTCTTACTTGGAAGAGGGAATCATGCAACTCACAGCCAGAATGCAGAATTTCAGTAATCACTTGGATCAACTGTTTAACGCCCTATCTGAGGAGTCCGAGAGATCCCATCCTAGCGACACAAAAGCCCAACCTGAGGAGACCAATAGGGATGATCATGTGAGTGAGTCGGACTGCGAAGGTGGGAATATGATGGATGATACACTTCCTGATGTTTTTGAAGACCCTCCTATGTTTGAAGATGAAGAAGAAGATAATAGTGTGAAGTTGTTTTTCCAAGAATACAGGAAAAAGTTTGAAACGGTACAAGCTGTAACTGATGAAGTCACAAATCACTGTGATCTTCATACAGAAACTCCCCATCCGTTTGATTTACCGTTAGTCTCAACACCTGATGAGGGCAAGGAGAAGATCAGTCATGACGTTGATGCAGCTACTGAGGTAGGTTTGGGTATTGAAGATGAGTTGGGAAAAGATGATTACATGCTTCAAGAGAGTGAGGGCGAGTTACATGATGTTCATAATAAAGAAGTCCCGCTCCACAAGCAAGAATTTCCCTCTTGTACACATGCACCGGTCCACTCTTACGTGGTTTCAGATATGGACTTCTTTGATTCACTCCTTGATGACGATATTCCTTTTTGTGTGGAGAATGACAACATCATCCGGGAAGTTATTGATAAGAACGATGTTAACGAGAGTTGGGATGCCTTCATGGGGAGTGATACAGAGTCCAGAGGAGAGGTTGTGAATTTTCATGATATTTGTGAGGAAGAAGAAGAAGACTTTTCTATGGTGCAGTTTGATTACGGTGTTGCTCCTACTCCTTGCTTGGAGACATGTTTTGAGCTTCCGGTGATGCATAGAGTAATCAAAGTTTTCACTCATGTTCCATATCCACCTGAAGAGGATGAGAGTTTCATACTTCACTTCTGTGCAGATGAGGGTTATGAAGACCATGTGCCGCCTACACATATTCGAGAATTTAAGGATCCGCGACACCTACTGGCATTTGTTGAGAGGAAGCTGGAGACATTGATTATTAGTGCACCACTGCAGTCTTTGCTATTTGAGAGCGTATGAGGAAGTTGCGTCGGGCAAACGACGTTAAAAATAGCGCTTCTTGGGAGGCAACCCAAGCTTATTTCTGCATTTTTTTTTGTTTCTTTGTTTGTTTTCTTTCAGAAAACCCCCGAAAAAAAAAAAACCAAAAAAAAAAAATCTGGGGTGTTTTTTTTTTTTGGGTTTGTTTTTGTGTTTGTGTGATTTGTTTTTGCAGCTCAGGGTCTTGCTTTGGGGATGATGTGCCGAGGATTACATTGACTCAGTTTAGTTCTGCACCGACCAGCGCCATAGGGAAGTTTCTTTGACTCTTTTACTCGCTTGTTGTAATAATGACTTGAGTTGATTTTGAGCACGCGTGACCCTTTCCTCTTTACCCCTAGTACATAATGCATATTTGGTCATCGAGGACGATGCCAAAGTTTAAGTGTGGGGGAGTGAATTGGGCATTCGGGCAGTGGTTGTTACATGAGATTTATTAGAGTTAGCATGCACAGGTGTTAGTTGAATATTCAGAGGAAATTCATGCAAAATTTTTTGAAAATTTTTCTTTAAACTGTGACTTTGTAAGCTGGCTAGCGCTTTGACTATGCTTTTATGACATTCTTGAAGTGTTTAGGCTTAAATTGCTTGCACGGTAATCTAGTTGTTGAAAGGATGAAGGCATTAGTCACCCATTGAATTTTTCCATAATCATCCACCCCACCTGAAAGAACCCTTTAGGAGAAGCCATTTTGAGCCTGATTGTTCTTTGTTACCCAATTAATTGAGCTCCATAGCCAAATGGACCGTGTTTCCTTACCCGTGAATATTTCTGACATAGTCTTGGTGTTTAGGGAACTAGGGGATTAATTTGCTAAGTTTAGGGAATTTGTGTAGGAGCCATTTTTGGCACTGTTCCTATATCCAAATGGGGTAAGAGCAGTCACTTTTTAGCAATTTGATACTTTTGAGGATTGCATTGTAGGCATGGATTCACTTTGAAATTAATGAACTTTAATTGCTATTTTTCCTTGGTGAGGCCGAGATTAGAATGGGGTAATGTCTAGTGAGAATCCGAAAGGTGAAAAATTAATATAGCTAGACCTCTTACTTTGCGAAAAAGAGAATGAGAGCCTCGGTCAAAAAGCGTAAGATGAGACTTGGGTATCTTTCGAAAGAAATGGCGTTCTCGTGCCAACATGACAAGGTAAACTAAAAATATTTAATGAACTTGGAGGCTATTGAAATTTAGCTTTAGTCCTCCGCGTACTTCAAGTATACGTCAAAGCACTAATGTGCCGAGACGGTTTAGCTTAGTTGTACACCATGTCTACTCTTTGCATAGGTTTAAATGATTGTTCCTAAAATGTGGCCTACTGAGTTTCTTGATCCTAAGAATAGCCCTGAAGTTCCTGAATACATTGAGCCTTTGTTAGAATGTTCCAATCTCTCAAAGAAAGGGGTTGTTACTTGTTATCCATTGACCATTCACCATCACCTTCACAAGTCCTTCTGATCGGTAACTAATTTATTTGTGTATGCTGTCATTACTTTGAGGGTGTTGTGAATACTTTTGTCAAATAGTTTAGCTTGAGTACAAAGATGTAGTTTAGGGAAGAATTTTCTTGATTTAGATTGTCTGTTTTGTGAATATCCCTTTAGCTACGTGTGCATGCTAATTGTTTTAATTCCGTGTGGTGATTATCGTAAGTCCCGTTGTTCAGTTTGCTTGAGGACAAGCAAAGACTTAAGTGTGGGGGAATCTGATAAGTCCGTATTTAGACACGCATTTGATGCGTGTTGGGATTGGATTTTGATGGTTTTCCTAGATTTAAGGTGTTGCAAGTCTTAATTTTAGCTCAAGTTATGTTTAATAGGCGTTGGTTCGAGTTTTGTTGCATTTGGAGTCAAAATAAGGAATTTAGAGTTCAACATCGGCACTTGAGGAGCAATCGGGATAATTCAAGATGCATTAGAGAGTGGATTGAGAGCTTTGGAGTTCACCGGAAGATTCAAGATGAAGATTTGAAGGAAAAAGAGCTCTAGGATTGGCTACGGGGTCAAAAGAAGATGAATGAAGCTTGAAAACGACGATCAGGATGACCTTCTGTCAATCGTTCAAGCATATCTCTTTGTAGAAACAACCAATGTACACGATTCAAGTTCCATATGAAATCCAACTTCAAGGGCTACAAATCATATGAAAACATCATTCCGAGAATCTGAGAGGATCAAGGTGAAAACAGATGATGAAGTCAGATGATCTCTGCTGCGATTTCAGAATGACACCTTCCACCATTTTAGTCATATCTCTTGATTGGATGATTCAAATCACATTCGGCAAATTGGGGTGGATAGAGGACTTCATTATCTACAACTTTCATGAAGGAAGTTTTGTCAAATTCGGAATAGAAAAAAGGCTGAAGAGCACGGACGCACGATCGTGCGTAAAAGGACGCACGATCGTGCGTAAGAGCCAACAACGCGGCAACTAATCTGCCTGCTACGCACGATCGTGCGTGGCAAGATACGCACGATCGTGCGTACACCCGAGTCGCGGATTTCAGCCCTTTTTTAGTCCCAGTTCAGCCCAAACTCATCTGTTTTCTATAAATAAGACCCCCATACCCATATTTTGACGTTACGAACATTACGGAGAGGCCTAGGGACGAATTTAACACCGTTTTTACGCTATTTTCTTCCAAGACCCTGGGATTATTTGTAAGTTCATCTTTTTAATTAATGACAATTTATTCTATTCATCTCAATTCTGTTGATTCTTCAATTATGAATTGTGAGTAGTTTAATTAGGGATTTGGGGTTGATGAAGGGGTTAATCATGATGTATGGCTAGATTCTTGACGGTTTAATTGCATGAATGCCGTTTAATTTGTGTTTGAATAATTTAATTGATATCTCTTGTAACCTAGACTGCAGCTAGAATTACAATTGCATGTAGAATGAATTAAGAGAGATCTAATTTGTTCTAGGACACATTCACACACACTTAATCGTTCGCTAAGAGATTAGTAGCGATTAAGGGGCCGTAAGCTCGCTCGTCTTGGCAATAATTTAGGATCCTGTCGCATGAGAGATCAGCCTGGTCCCCTAAATTATTGTACTCTACGCCGCGAGAGCGGTAAGAACTTAGTAATGATTAGCTAGGCTCAATTAAATTAAATTCATGTAATTAGGCCTGATCTGCCAGAAATCTGGTTACCCCGGAATCAATCCCTGTTCCCTTCGTCGTTAATTGAGAAGAAACCAATCTTTTATTTTCATCGCTCATTAGCATTAGTTTTATTTTTAATTCAACCAACCAATCTCGCACAATTGCACTTTTATTTTATTTATTTCTTTTTAATCGCTGAATTTAGTTAATCTTTATTTCCCTTTTGTCCGTCCCTGTGGAGACGATACTCGTACTTTACACCACTTTTCTACAACTATTTTAAGTGCGAGAAAACACACATCACTAGATCAGCACAATCTCTAGCCATCGTGGGCCAGAAGTAGCCCTGAACTATGAGCCTTCGGGACATGGAGAAGGGTCCCTGGTGGGCTGAGCAAGTGCCACTGTGCACTTCCTCCATGGCGACTTCGGCCTCATCTTGGTGAAGGCACCGAAGGAGGGTGCCGTTGTAAGATCTCTTGTAAAGCCTCCCGTTTTCGAGGGTGTAGCTGGGAGCCCTCAGTTTTGCTAACTTGGCGCGAGCTTTGTCTTGGGGCAATTGCCCCGTGGTGATGAAGGTGATGATGTCAGAGATCCAGTCCTCCGGCCTTAGGTTAACGCTCATGACGGGGCTCGCGTGGATGCTTGAGAGGCTAAGTTCCTCAATTCTTGCAATTTTTGAGAGGTGTTCGGGGGATTCATCCGAAAGTTTGGATAGAATGTCGGCCTCGGAGTTATGAGCCCTCGGTATTTGGGTGAGAGAATGTGCCTCAAACACCTTGAGCAACTCCTTAGCCGCTTCTTTGTATTGCTTCATCCTTCCTTCCTTGGCCTCATATTCGCCGGAGAGTTGGCCTACGACTATCTTGGAGTCGCACTTGACGTGGATTTGTTTGGCCCTCAGATTTGCCGCCAGCCGAAGGCCACAGAGAAGGGCCTCATACTCGGCTTCGTTGTTGGAGACTTTGAAGGAGAAGCGGATGGCATAATAGGCGCGGAAGCCCTCGGGAGTAATGAGGACTACTCCCCCTCCACACGCTTTGGTGGCCGAGGAGCCATCAGTATAGAGTGTCCACCACTCATCGAGGGGTGCCGAAGGCTCCTCGTCTGTTGTTGATCTTGCGGTGCATTCCGTTACGAAGTCTGCCAGGGCTTGGCCCTTAATGGCCGGCCTCGGACGGATATCTACGTTGTATTGGCTGAGGAAGATGGCCCATTTCACCATGCGGGAGGAACTTGTGGGGCTCCTCATGAGGGCACCGAGGGGTTGATGAGTGAGCACTTGAACTGGATGAGCTTGAAAGTAGTGGCCAAGCTTCTTGACGGTCCAAACGATGGCTAGCACCGTCTTCTCGACGGGAGAATACCTGAGTTCGGCCTCCCGGAGGGTTTTGCTGACGTAGAAGATGGCATGTTGGATGCCGTCTTCCTCTCGGATCAGCACTGAGCTGATAGCCGCAGGGCTAACACCGAGATATAAGTATAAAGTCTCCCCCACCTTTGGTTTGGAGAGCACTGGGGGAGAGGAGAGGTACTCCTTGAGTTCGTCGAAGGCCTCTTGACACTCAGGTGTCCATTGAAAACCCGCCGTCTTCCTCATGATTTGGAAGAAGGGGAGGGCCCTCTCGGCTGACTTAGAGAGGAATCGGTTGAGGGCCGCCAGGCGACCCGTCAGCCGTTGAACTTCTTTGACGTTGCGTGGAGGCTCCATGTTGATGATGGCCTGAATCTTCTCGGGATTGGCCTCAATACCCCTTCGGCTGACCATGTAGCCCAAGAACTTTCCTCCCTGCACGCCGAAGGTGCACTTCTTTGGATTTAGCCGGAGGTTGAATTTTTGCATGATGGCAAAAATCTCCCGGAGGTCGTCGGCGTGGGTGCCTGCCTTCTTGCTTTTGACGATCATGTCGTCAACGTAAGCCTCCATGGTGCGCCCTAGGACAGCCTGAAAAACCCTAGCCACCATGCGTGTGTAGGTGGCGCCTGAATTTTTTAGGCCAAAGGCCATCACAAGGTAGCAGAAGATGCCTTCGGGTGTCATGAAGGCAGTTTTTTCAGCGTCTTCCTCGTGCATGTAGATTTGATGATATCCGCGGAATGCGTCGAGGAATGACATAATCTCGCATCCCGCGGTCTCATCCACAAGTTGATCAATGTTCGGCAGAGGGAAGGGGTCCATAGGGCACGCCTTATTCAGATCCGTGTAATCCACGCACATGCGGAAAGTAGGAGGCTTCTGTGCGAGGACTACATTTGCCAACCAAGAAGGGTATTTCACCTCCTTAATGTGCTTGATGGAGAGGAGCATAGATACCTCCTTCTTCACAAACTCCCTTCTCTCGGCCGAGAGGGGTCTTCTTCGCTGTTGCACTGGTTTGGCCGAAGGGTCCACCGCTAGGCGGTGGGTGATAACCCTTCGATCAATTCCTGGCATGTCCTCCGGCCCCCATGCAAAAACAATGGAGTAGGCGCGGAGGGCGTCGGTGATGTCAGCCTTCAGGTCTTCGGGGAGCTTGGCTCCAATCTTCAGGACTCTCTCCGGCTTGGCCGGATTGAGTATAAAGTCTTCGGTTTCCTCGGCAGGCTCAGCCCTCGGCCTGCCTTCCTCTTCCTCCAAGGCTTTGGTGGTGATTGTGTCAATACGAAGTTCAGTCTTACTAACCTTCTTGGTAAGTTGAAGGTAGCATGCCCTGGAGAGCTTTTGATTCCCCCTCGAGTAGCCGATGCCGGTGGGTGTGGGGAACTTGAGGCAGAGATGCCTCATAGAGATGACGGCCTCCAAATCCTCGAGGGCGGGCCGGCCGAGGATGACGTTGTGTGCGCAGTCGAGGTTGACGACGACGAATTCCACTTCGAGCTTGGCTCTATGGGATCCGTCGCCGAATTCAACCATGAGGGTGATGACGCCCTCGGCGTCTATGCTATCCCCCGTGAATCCGGAGAGGGGAGTGTTGATGTGTCGAAGGGACCCCCTGTCGAGTCCCAATTCTTGAAAAGTGCTGAGATACATGACGTTGACCGAACTCCCCGTGTCGACGTAAGTCCGGTGGATGATGGAATCATTGATCTCAGTGCGGATGACGAGGGCATCCCTATGCGGCAGAGAACCCGAGGGGAGGTCCGCATCTGTGTAGAAGATTGGATCCGCCCTCGGCCTTTTAGTCGGGGGCACGTGATTGACTTCCCCAATGTAAAGGGACTGTGCCCACTTCTTCCTTTGGCTCGTTGAATCGCCTCCGGTGTTGCCGCCGTTGATCATATGGATATGGCGCTTGTATTGTTGATGGGAGCCCTCTCCTTCGTCATCGAGGCCACCGATTTCACGTTTCTTCCCCTGTGGGTTCCCCAAGGGGATGGTGTTGGGGTTCACCCATTTGTTTGCCTTCGGCGGAGGCCCTTGATGATGAGGGGGGCCCTGGGGAGGAGGGCCCCTGATAAACTGAGATAAGTGGCCCGCCTGTATCAGCCTCTCAATTGCGTTTTTCAGCTGATGGCAGTCGTCGGTTTTGTGTCCATGGTGGCGGTGGAAGCGGCAGTAGGGCTCATCAGGACCGATGGCATAAATCTCGAGGGGTGTACGGGAGTCTCACTCCACCAGCCCTCGCTCTTCTGCATGGTCCAAGATGACGCTGACCGGGTGTGTCAGGGGAGTGCGCGGGTGCTCCAGGAGGACGGGTTGCGCCCATGCCTTCGGATTATTCTTGTAACTGCCCCCCGGGTCTGGCTTGGCCACCTCGGGAGCGATCATTGTAATGGGGCTCTCGGTTGGCCGGAGGGGGAGGCCCTCCGGGCCGATTCCTGCCCTCATTCTTCTGAGAAGGATCCGTGTTGCGGCGGTCCTTCTCGATCTCCTCCGCTTCGGCATATCGGTCCCCCCGCTGAAGGGCCTTCGTATAATCGCGGGGGGGATCAGTGATAAGGCTCCGGGAGAAGTTACCGTTGCGGAGGACGGTGTGGAAGAGGGCCATCAAGGTTCTGTCATCAGCACCCTCGACCTCGAAGGAGGCCTGCCTCCAGCGTTCTAGGAAACTCCGAAGGGTTTCCTCCTTCTGTTGTCTCACGTTTAGGAGGTGGGAGAAGTGTTTCTTTGAGCGGTGCCTCCCTGCAAATTGTGTAAGGAAGCGGTGGGCAAGTTCTTGCCAAGAATCAATGCTGCCTTCGGGCAACCGGTTGAACCACTCATACGCGGGTCCCTCCAAGGTGGAAAGGAACCAACGGCATAAGTATTCATCCGATGCCCCCATCATCATCATGCTGTTTTGGTAACGGCTATAGTGCTCTTGGGGATCCGTCTTCCCCTCATACGGCTTGATGGGTTGCCCCCGATATTTGTGGGGGATTTTGGCCGCCAACACCCTTGGGGTGAAGGGTGTTCTAGTGCGGAGTTGAATGAGGGGCTCGCCTGAGCCTTCGGCAAGTTTACGTTTCATTTCCTCCACCTGTGCCCGGAGGTCAGCGTACTCCGGATCTGGCCTAGCTGTGGAAGCCGTCGGCGGTGCCTGACGATTCTCCTCAAGTTGGCGGAGGAGGGCCTCGATAATTTCGTCCTTGGGATCCTTCGGGGCAACCCCTTGGGAGTTGGCCCGGAAGGATTGCGCCTGATTGATTTGGTGTCTGGCGTCATCGGCGTGGAGAAGGGCTTTGCCTTTGCTCCGGGGGGGAGGCACGCCCTCGGCACCCGAAGCGGAGGCACCACTCTCCTGGGGCCTGCTGAGTTCTTGCTTGCCGAGGCGGTCTTGGACCCCTCGGCGTCCGGGAGCTCCCCCAAGCCTCTCAAGTGCGGAGGTCCGGGGTTTCTCCTTCATCATGGGGCGCTTGTCCCTGGATTGGGCCTCCTGGGAGGCGGTATCCTGCGCTATGACTCCCTCGCGATTGCCAATCCCCGGGGGAGGATTGTTGAACAGAGGGGGAAGTGGCGGCAATTGGATAACATTTCCTCCAGTGTAGGGCTGGAGGGGTGCCTGAGAGGCGAGGCCTCCGGAATTGAGAGCCATGTTTTGAACAAAGGCCGCAAAGGCAGCCTGAAGATCGATGGCCGAGGCCGGAGGAGGAACTTGGTTCTCACTCCGATCTCTCCTTCGATTATCAAGGCCAATGCGGGCATCAGGGGCGTTCTTCTGTAGCTGCTGACGGAGGTCAGCGGTGGCCTGTTCCAATTCAAGGATGATGCCACCCTCGGGCACCAAGAGCCTGTTGGAGGCCTCAGCCCCGTTGGTTTCGCCGGGGGCTACATGGTTCTCCTCTAGGGTCTTGGATTGGGCACGAGTGGTTCTTCCCATTTTTGGTAAGTGTTTTGTGTTTGGCAGAGGGGGAGGGTTTCTTACTTGATAGTTCAGACCTCTCAACGAGAGCACCAAATGATAGACAGTCTACCCGGGGGGTATCTTATCCGAAGGGTTGTTGCGGGAATAACTGGAGAGAAGTCAGAGTAAATAGGAGGAGAGAGAGTCGATTTTATTAAATGAACTCAGCGTGTGTAGTTGAGATGTAGATCATCATTTACAAGGAGAAATGGGCTGCTATTTATAGCAGCAATAAATGCGATGAGAGGACACGTGTCAGTAATCCAACGGCCGAAGGGCCACATCAGTCGGTTGGCACCGGCAGTGGTACGTTCACCGCATTGATTGCGGTTGGCGGATGTGACGTGGCATTAAATGCGGTGGTTGGCTGTCTCCAAAAGGAATCTTCGATGATTGAGCTTGTTCAGCCGAAGGCTTCTTGTGTAGCCGAGGGCTCCTTGTGTAGCCGAGAGCTCCTTGTGTGGCCGAAGGCTTCCCCTGGTGCCGAGGGCATGAGAATGCCGAAGGCTCATGTTTTTGCCCGTTTTCTCCCAGCAGCTTCTTATGCCAGAGAAGGCTATCCTGTGAGTTTTGGAGCCTTCGGCCAAGGAGGCCGAAGGCACCCCGGTGTGTATTCTGGGCTACTTTGAGGTTTGGGCCGTTGTATTCGGGCCTGAGTTGTTTCCTGAGCTCAATGGACTTGTGTGGGAGGAGTAGGAGTCTATGGGCCGGGGGTTCCTGGGCCATATACTCCATCAACATAATTGGAGGACACTTTCTTGGGAATTGGGCCTGCTACATGGATGTTGACCCCAAGGTCCGCGAACTATGGTGGAACCTGTTCAAGGTAAAAATAAATGAATGTTCCCTGCGTAGTTGTATTAGTGTAATATTAATAAATGATTAAGCAATCCAGTTTTTTCAACAAAGGGTCGCTTTCGATGGAATCAAGCGCACGGTCCCGACATTCTTAGAGCCTATAATACTAGGATTTCGACCTGGCTTAGGCCCACTTTTAGGCGTGCCCGTGAGCGTGCGGAGCAGCCTAGATGGGTTTCGGATGAAGTGTGGGCCAACCTTTGTTGCCACTGGTCTTCAGATCCGAAATTCTTGGCCAGAAGTGAATCCGGTAAGACAAACTGGATGTCTGAGAAGGCATTAGAGACGCAGTGGCACGGGGGTCGCAAATCTCAGAGTTCACATAGAGAAACTCTTGTAAGTCTTATTCAAAAAACCTACCATCATTACAATCCTTCATTTTGTACATTTATTTATGAATTTAATAAGCCTTTTTCGAACCAATTAGGCGGGGCCCGAGAAGAAGAGGGTCAGTATTATGAAGGTCATCAAGCACTGCTGGACGAAGCACGGCGATGTGTCGGAAGCCGAAATGCCACCTCGCATCGCCAAACTCGAAGTAATTAACATCATTTTTGTTATTTAGTAACATTCCAAACCTAAGTAGTTAACATTTCAATATATTTTTTAAATGCAGACGAAGTATAACGATACTGTCGAGAGGCGGCGTGCGGAGCGAGGCTTGACCCAGGAAGACGAGCTTGATTCCGATGCGGAAGATGATGCGATCATTGAAGCTACTGGGGTGTACAAGGGTCGGGTTCCCTGCATGGGGCTGAGGGGCAACGGATTTTGTTAGACCGCAACACTGGCGCTTCATCTTCTCGATCAAGGCGGGGAGAGGAACGGAGAAGGGAGGAAGAAACAAGAGCCCGGCGGGAGAAGATGGAACGGATCATGCGTGCCGGATTCCAGCCTCCGCATCAGACTCTTCCTCGCCCGTACATATTTCACCCCGAGCAGACTCCTCAAGTTCCACACATGGGCAATATGGGTTTTCATTCTAACTCCGGGTATGGTGGCATGCCTACGATGGGGCCGACATTCGGATCTTTCTCGTATGATTTTTTGAATCCATACCAGTCATCCGGAAGTGGCAGTCATGGAGCAAGCCATGGACCCCGAGGTGGACCCAGCCGAGGAGGCAGTGGAGGAGGCAGCCGAGGAGGAACCCGACCCGAAGACCCCGAACAGTCCGAAGACCGCGTGGACCCCGCAGATTTTCTTGTTGATGATGATAATGATGCATATGATCATGAAAATACTAACTTTTATCATAATGGAGTCCGACGACCGGACGTGTAATAATAATACATTTATAAGTTTAATATTTCATATAACTTTTTATTAAGTTTGTTGTCTGTGTGCATGGATTCTGTCTTTTATTTAATGTTGTAATTGTTTTTTAAAATGTAATCTTTTCTTAAAAAATTACATTTTAAAGAAATTTTAAAAAATTACATTTTTAAAAAAATGTTTTTTTTTTTAAAACGTAAAAACTTTTTTTTTAAAACCAAAAAACTTAGTCACGGATCTAGTCCGTGACTAAGTTTTTTAGTCCGGAATGCTTTTATAAATTTAAAAATTATTTTTTTTATTAAAAAATGTTAGTCACGGATTTATGACCGTGACTAATACGAAATTTCAAAAATTTGAAAATAGGAACCGCGGTTTTTTAAAAATTTTCAAAATTTGAAAACTTAGTCACGGATATTTCCGTGACTAATTTGGCCGCATTGAAAAAATGTAGTCACGGATCTTAGCCGTGACAAAGTGCCGGAGTTGCTATTCCGGTGACAGATTAGTCACGGATCTAGTCCGTGACTACATTTAGTCACGGGCTATTTGGCGTGACTAAATTTAGTCACGCCCAAACAGTCACGGATTTAGTCACGGACAAAATCCGTGACTAAAAGAGTTAGTCACGGATTTTTTAAACAAGAGACCGTGACTAAATCCGTGACTACAACCGATTTTTTTGTAGTGTAAGATATGCTGGAAAAGACAATGATCAACTTGAACGATGTGACATAATGAGTTAACAGGAATGACCTCGACTAGTTATAGTTTTATATAATTATTTGAATTTTGAAAGTCAGCTTAAAAGTCAAAAGTTTGATTCGTACTTTGAATACAAAGTCTCTTTTATTAATTTTTAGTAAATCCTGGGTCGAGGTTGCTGTATTATTTTAGTAATTTGTTCGATTTTCAACAAAGTTCATTTTTTTTGTTCTATTGATCAAGTCTGATCTTATTTTTTAGATTTATTTATATAGTAAACTAACGTTTCTTTTAACCCGGAAGTCAAACCACCAAATTAAAATCAATAGGGTAGATGTTGGGTAACATATACCAAATTTTATTAAAGATGAGAAATTACATATGAGAGGGGATTAGACCAAAACCTGAAAAATACATCGCGAAAAAGAATAGAAAAATTAATACCTAACATACGGATATCCAAAAAGATCTGCCAAATAATGTTTATGGGCTAAATCCGATAGAGAATCACCGTCTGAAAATAATTAATCTGGTCCGTCACATATTCCCGGCCTGCCAGCACCTCCAAGAAAAAAGGGAAAACCTATAATGACTTACTACTATACTTCAAAAGACTAGCTAAAGTATAACGACAGTTTACTATAGGAACTGGATGCCCCCCCCCCCCCCCCCCCCTCCCACACACGCACACACATTTACCCCGGCACCATCACTAAAGATTCCATGACTTTGAGAAGTGGGGGGAAGGAATGAAAAGATAAAATGTAACACTTGAGATTTAATATAAATGGATTAATAGTACTACTCATACCAACAGAGGTGCATCTCCTTTTAAGGGAGCTCATCCGCTAAGAACTCCAAAGTTAAGCGTGTTTGCACGAGAGTAGTCTTGGGATGGGTGACCCCCTGGGAAGTTTCTCAGGGCGCGCATGAGTGAGGATAAAGTGCGCGGTAAAGGCTAGTGGCGGTTTGTGGGGACAGTACTAGAGGTCTGGAGTAACTACTCCGGGTCCTGCGGGGGCCGGGGTGTTACATAAAACCCCAAGTAATTAAGTTATACGAAGTATAGTTTTGTTTGGCTGTGTTTCTGTAAACTTCCGCCCTTTTTTTAGTTTCCCGCTCCCTTTTTAATTACCTACGGAAAATTAAAACCGTAGGTCTCAATTCCAACGCACTGAAAGAGTAAATCCGGTTGTAAAATTAAAACCGATCAAAGTTCCGTCGGCTTGTTCCGTAGGAAATTACCGATGAAAACATTATTTGTAGAGAAAATTGGTAGAGATTCTACGCGCTAATTTTTCCCTCCTTTAAATCCAACAGAATTGTCCCTCCGTCGGTAATTGCATAGGTATATTTCCTACAATATATATTTCCGTCGGTAAAAAACAACGAATTTTTTTTGTTCTTACTTTTCACCTCGAATTGAAAATGTTGTCGGTAAATCCGTCGGTAAGAATCCAATTGCCTATGAATAATATTCCGTAGGTAATCATCCGTCGGTAATTGATATAGTTTCTTGTAGTGTTGGCTAACAGTTACTTGAGTTAATAAAGGTTGCAAATTTACTATTAAAAAAAGATGCAATATTGAACAAAAGATAAAATAATTAAATAAAGTGAACATATGGTTAGCATATGGAACTTGAATTGGTTGCATACACATGTGGTTCAAAATGTGCAAGTTGATGAAATTATATTTAGTTAGAAAAATTTTAGAAGAAAAGTTTATCACCTTATTCAAGAGCAACTTGTGTTCAATATACATGAGTTAGGGTTATTGTTACTATAGAAGAAGAAGTTGTGCATATTTTGCTGTAACAAATAGTCCCAAGTTAAATACCTATCTGGATGAGTGTTGCGGGTGACAATAAAAATGAAGTACATTAAAAGTTTGCTTGTGTTCCCTAAAGATTTAGGCCACTTGTAATCTAGATTCGGTGGACATGTGTACATAATTTAAATCCCATTTTTTAATATGTTGTCCATGAGAGAACTCTCGAAGCCAAGCCATCCAAGCCATATAAACCACTCTTGAGTATATATTGATACTAGGCCGCCAAATAGAAATGATAAAGGGACTAGCTTTTAAAAATAATATAGATCATTTTCCAATTATATATGTACTAATAATGTGGCTAGCCACCCGACGGTCAATACCTGTCAAGCTATGGCCTATGGGAGGAAGCACGGTGGAGTTAAAGGATCGGATTTATTCATGAGTGTAAGACTATGATACCATATAAATGGTGTATAGAAGATTGAACAAATATATTAATTGTGATAATAATAAATAGAGTAATATGGGTTGATATAAATGCATTAGTCCATAGAATAGAAAATTAAACATGAATTTGATGGTTACGAAAATATTATATCGAAAAGGACATACATATACATATATATACATAGGGGACAAATTGAATCATGTACAAACTATGGTTATCGTGCAAACGTTTGTACAATGCATCTTTACGTTATTTGTATTTCATATTGAGGTTCAAAATTTTGCATATTATTCACCCATAAAATAATAGTTGCATATTAACGTTCAAAGAGTTGCATCCTAAAAAAGTTGGCATTTATTACAAAAGTGTCACCTTGCCTTTATAGCATTTAGATCAACTCATGAGATGGTCGATCAAGATGAATTTTTAGTTTGTGTATTAGAGAGAGTTTGTATTTGGTCCCTATTCTAGACACACACACACATGTGTGTGTATAATATATGTGTGTGTTGGTGAGTTCTAATACAAAGAGGTCTTCCCATGAGAAGTGAGAAGTGACTTGAGCCCTTTATCACTTAAAAATGGACGGAATAGATCAAAACTCGTGTGACAAAATGTTAAACCTAAATTGCAATACAAAATAGTAAAAGTGCATATGTGATATGCAAAGGTGCACATTAACTCCGTTAAAAAATATCACAAAATGATTTCTATAAGTGTTGTATTATTTCAAAAAGTGGTGCACTTTTGTGTTAGTCGGATGCACTTTTTTCGATAGCGTTGCACATTTATGACTTTTTTTTTAAAAGTTCCTAATATTCACACATTTACCATCGCGTTTTGCACTTAAGTATTGATTTGATCCACTTATTTTCTCATTTTAATGGCTAAGATTACTTCTCATTTTTATATAAGGAGTGCTTTGTATTTGAACAACAATAGTTGCAATATGAGAAATTTAATATCTCGTGCATCACACGGATACTAGTAACAATAATATTACTTTTCATAATAACAATTCAAAACAAAACATAGACCATATCTCTACAATATTAAACAGAAAAGAATTATTTTATGGTTCCATGGTTCCACCAATTTCAAACTCCCTAAATGGTCAACCGGCAATATCACTAAATGATAGTTATAATATTTAATTCATTCAACGGTAGTAAAATGTAATATCCTAAAGTAGTTATTAATAATAATGTTATTACTATATATATTACTATTATTATGTGGTAAGATGCACCAATAGTTTAAAAATCAACATGTCCATCAATAAATGTTTTTCCTTTTCTTCAATGAATGCACAAAATAAAACTAAAAGTGCTTTTATTGTCCAACGCATAGCATATACGTACACCAATTATGAACAAATAGAAGAGAATTAATGTGATCTAAGTTACACGTTAAAGTGCAATTGGATAATATCATGCATTTACTCGAAATGAAAGGTTCATTGATCCTCGTTATTTGGACCCACACATGGTTATTGAGCTTGTCTTGTATAAATATGCTTATGTGCTAAGATTTTGTGTGTAAAGTACAATTTTCAACCCAACGACTTCTCATTTTTCTTCTTTCTTATACATTTCAAAGTAAAAATGAGATTTTCTACTCGATATGTTGTCATTTGTTCTTTGCTTATCTCAAATGTTTATGCTTTGACATATGTTGAAGGAGTTGGTGCAAACTATGTGAATCAAAATTACTCAAACAACTATCATAAATTACAACCTTCCAACAGGGAACATAAGAAAGGGCAGGAGAGCAGTGGCCTTAGTTGGAATCGTCATCAATCTCAAACTCTCAGTGTTAAGGGTGATGATGGTGTTGAAATGGGGCTACGTGAGACACGTCGTAAGAGTTACATAGGTGGCAACATTGGTCGCGATCAGTCAAACCATGGGAAAGTAAATGTTGAGCATGTAAGGAGTGGTTCAGGTAAAGGTAGATATCTCAAAAGTGCATTTGTTAGTGAAAAAAGTGACAAAAACCAACATAATAATGAAGGGAAAAGCGGTGGAAATAGAAAAAAAATTGATGAAACCGTCATTAACAAAGTTAACTTTGGAGATGACATAGATGGTGGTGTTGGTGAAGGATTTGAAACATCTGCTACTTTTGGTGGAGGTATTGGAGGCAATATATATGGTCAGTGGGATCTATGTTACCATGCAAGTGAATTTGTAAGTGATCTTCTTAAAGGTTTTGGTAACAAAGATTTGGGTCTAAGAAATGGACTTGGAGTTGGTTACAATGAAGATTATCAAAGAGAAGTTTCTAACGTAATCAAAGATAATGTTTTGAGTGGAGTACAAGGTATAGATAAAAGATTTGACAGCGAGTTAACCAAAGGAGGAAGTGGTTTTGGTATAGTTGGTGCTTCAACTAGGGGTTTTGGTGATGTGAATGGAAATGGTGTTGAAGGAGGAAGTGGGTGTGGTAGAATTAAAGAGGGTGGAGTGGGAGATAATGGTGATGGAAGTGGAGGTAGAATGAATGGCTTTAAAAAGGGAGTTATTGATGGAGGTGGTTTTGGAATGGGTGGAGGTCTAGGAGGTGGGTTTGGTGAAAACATTGGTGGTGTAAGTATGGGAGGAGGATTTGGAGGAGGAGGTGGGTTGGGAGGAGATTTATTAGGAGGTGGTTTGGGTGGTGGTTTTGGTGGAGGTTTCGGAGTGAGTATAAATGGAGATGTTGGAGATGCTAATGATAATGATACTATTTTTGGAAATGGTATTTAAGGGAGTGGTGTTTATGTTTCAAATGAGGGGAGGAAATCAATGTAATTTGTGTTATGTGAAATCATACTTGCTTTGTTGTAATTTACTCTTACAACATTCTCCTTTAATCTAAATCTAAAATTTAAAATATTATAACAGTGAATGAAGGTAATGGTACTTTTAGGTATGAAAAATGTGTTGGTGTAATCACAAGTTAATGTAAACCTTTACTTTGAGCTGCAATCATTGTGCCTTAGTTTGTCCAGCATCTTTAATAACAAATGAACCCTACATTCCATTAGTTATCCTACATACAAGCTTTCAATACTAGAGGCTATAGCACTGGAATGTAGTCACAGACTTTTCCGTCAAATAGATTACTCGACATATCTAAAAATAATACTAGTTGATGTTCATTCTATCCAACACAACCAACACATTTCTTTTTCCCTTGCTCTAGCCTTTGTTTAGTTTTTTTTTTTTTTTTGCTTAACAAATATACTACGTAACAAGCTATTATCATATAATGAGTACGGAACTATGGATGTCTTTATCCCTTTCTTTCTCAAACCAGAAATAGAAATAGTAGAATTGCCAACACTACTTTTTATTTATTTTTTATTAACTTAGAAACACTTAGGGCCTGTTTACTAACAGAGATATTTTCCTGTTTTCTACTTCTGTTTTTCGTTCTCCAATTTTCTGTTTTTATTTTTCAGTTTTTCTATCTCCAATTTTCTGTTTCTATTTTTTAGTTTTCCATTTTCAAATATGAAAATATGTTCATCAATTTTTTCACCCAGTTCACCAATTTCACACCCTTGACCCCTACCCTTATCACGATCTTACACTCTACCCATACTCCCCCACAACCCTTAGCTTCATACCCACTCATACCTACTCGTAGGGGTCGGGGTAGGGAAGTTATGGGTGGGGGTGGGGTAAGGGGTATGGTCGGGGGTGGGGTGGTAAGGTGTAGGGGTTGGGGGTTGGGTGGGGTTAGGGGTGGGTTAGGGTTGTGGTTAGGGGTAAGGGTGGGGTAGTGGGTAGGGTTTGGGGTAAGGTAGAGGTAGGGTATGAAGTTGAGATAGGATGACGGTAGGGTGGGGCCGGGATCAGGGTGGGGTCGAGGTAGGGAAGGGGTAGGGGGTGGGGGGTAGGATGGCGGTAAGGGTGGGGGGTAGTGGGATAGGGTTGGGGTTGGGGTAAGGTAGGGGTAGTGGGATAGGATGACAGTAGGGTGGGCCCGGGATCTGGGTGGGCCCGAGATAGGGGAAGGGTAGGGTGGGGGGGTAGGATGGCGGAAGGGTGGGGGTAAGATGGTGGTACGAGGGTGGGAGTAGGATGGCAGTACAAGGGTGGGGGTAGGATGGCGGTGGGGTGGGGCCGAGGTAGGGGCATGTGGTAAGGGGTAATATACGGGTGGGGGCAGGGTAGGGTGGGTCGGGGTGGCAGTAGGGTAGGGTGGATCGGGGTGGGGCTGAGGTAGGGGGATGTGGTAGGGGGTGGGGTAGGGTCATTATAGGGAAAAATGGGTATGCGGGGTGGGGTTGGGTAGGGTAGGGTAGGGTAGGGTAGGGTAGTGGTAAGGGGTACGGTACGAGGATGTAGGTACCAGAATGGAATCGACATCGAAGCGGGGCCGGACCTACCACTAGGTGTAAGTATGCAAATTCATTGCAGCGGCACTGTAGCATTTGCGTTTTCCAAATTTGGAAAACTAGTAAAAGTCACTTCTCCAAATCATTAAGGAAAAGAGGAACATGTCTCATTTTTTCCGTTTTGGAAAACGATTTGGTAAACGCGTTTTTCTTTTTTCCTTTCTCCAGTTTTCCAGGAATTTCTTTGGTAAACACGTTTCCTGTTTTCTGTTTTCCAGTTTTCCAGTTTTCTGGAAAACTGGAAAATATCTCTGTTAGTAAACATGCCCTTAAATTGACTGAACGGATACTAAAATTGAAGAAATGCTTGCTAAAGTGGCTGAATTGCCTGAATATGTTGAATTTTAGAAATATTATATTTGAAATATATTTTATTAATAGCTTAAAGATAAAGCTATATAGAAAATGACTATAATTATCCTCTACAGTAACTTCAATCCATTCAATCAGAAAAATAACTTCAGCTTTACTTATTCAAATTATTGCACAATTCAGTGTGGGAAATCAAAAGTTATGTGTTGGTAAAAAAAATGATTGACAAGGATGATAAGTTGAAAAACGAGTTACCAAATGGGCTCTTAAATAATTTTGCCAAAGATCGGTGACCTAATTAGGAAAATCTGCCTCATTTGCTACTACCTTTGTCCCCCTACCATTAGTACAAGAGAAAATGGTGTGGTTACCATGAAAAGTGAATTTATGTGATTGATATCGAATTGATAAAATGAAAATAAAGTAATAATGATTTTGAACCACACAAACATTATCAAATTGAATATAAGACAATCTTAGTGGGAGAATAAAAAAAGCAAGACGAGACTATCTTAACTGAACGGAGGAAATATTAAACAAACAATACTGAAACTATTGCAAGTATATTTTATATCAGTAATGTAAATATTTTGAGCTTGTTTCTTAGTCTCTATTTTGACTTATTAGACTAATCAAATACTCCGGTAACTTTCTATGAAACATACAGTTTTTTATTTCACACGCTAAATTGGTTAGTAAAGAAAAGTAAGATTGATGTTACTTTTCTTCTGAATTTGTAGGAAAAGTCTATTTTAGCTATTTTCCTAAAGTATATGATTTTAAAATTCAACACATTTAGATGATTTGATCAGAATTTGATAACATTTAACAAAATCGGTCAATTCAATCAATTTCATCGTGACCAAAATGGCTCTTCAAAGTCTCGAGCTACAAGTTTTGTGAGTAATATGTTCTATATGTAAAGCGACTAGGAGAAGAGGGTGAAAAGAAAAGAAAGGAGACGGACTCTTCTACAAGCGTGAAGGAGAAGGGTATACTTCTTACTTTCTATCCTTTTTCACTACATTTTCATAGGTCAATAAAAGTTTATCTTGAAAATTATAATGTTTTGTTAAAAAATAACCATTTCTCATCTTAGTCCCCGATTTTGTTCGTGAGCACGAGTGCTTTTCCCAGATCAACAATCTTGCATGAACCAATAATAATACAGACTTGGAAAATGATTTCTAATAATATCAACTAAAACATCAAAAACTTATATCAAACCATCAAATAAATGATATTTGGGAATAAGGTCACTTATTTAATATATTGATATTAGTTTTTGATAAATTAAACGATTGAATTTTTATTTAAGAGTTGCTGGCTCTATATCGATACTTTTATTATATACTCAGATAGTTGTTTATATTCAAAGTCATTTCCAAAGAGTGTATTATCATTGGTTCATTGAAAATAGTTTATATTATTTAAAGTTATTTTCCCACAACAAAAAATTATTTTGTTCATTAGTGAACCTTATATTTTTCTTCATCTTTATTTATTGTACCTTTCATGTATCTAGTATATTATCACGTGAAAGTCTTATATAAGATTATTGAATGTGAAACATTGATATTTAGATATGTACTGCTCCCCTCGTCCCGCTAATATTGTCGCAATTTTTCTTTTTGGGAAGTCCCACTAAGATTTTCCTATATCAAATTTGTTAAAGTTTGTGTGGCTCTAAGTCATTCTTACTTTATCAATTCGATATCAACCACATAAACTCACTTTTCTTAATAACTGTGTCACCTCCTCATGTCCCAATATTAGTGAGACGGAGGTACGTAGTAGATATTGTCACAGTGTTGATGATACTTTTTCTTATGGAATTGGGAAAATAGGAGCTAGCCTTTATGTGCATTTGCATTGTTTTGTTTTGTTTTTGAGTCCTCTTTCATGACGAAGAAATATTAAATATTCCATTTTAAGTTGATATAAATGTTAACGTGTTAAATACTAAAAGCAATCATATCAAATCAGCATATAATGTACATATTTTCAAAAAAAAAATCATTGGGCATTTTATTCAATTGCGCAACGCGCATGTAGAGAACTAGTAGCATTAAATAAAACTGTGCGCAACGCGCATGTAGAGAACTAGTAGCAATAAATAAAACTTATCAGCAAATTGTGGTTCATAAATATCTTCTTTAAGTTCAAAACTAGAATTCTAGCTATATAGATTTAAATATAGAAGTATTAGTAAAAAATTAGAACAGCTACTAGCTATCATCATTCTATAGTCATATCGTTATCACTCCTATCTCCGGTAGGAGTGGCAACGAAATCAAACAATAGCACGTGTCGTTGGCGAATGTGGTACCAGTGAATTATGCTACTATATCAAACATCTATTCCTAATCTCATATTGCTACTCCTATCAGTTCTTGTATGTATAGTGTTGAAAGTTGATCTTTTGTATTTGCAAGTTTCGTTAGGTTTGCTATATGAGTCTCCATGATTTTGCCGGCATTATTTTAAATGCTTATTTAGGGAAATATGGAATAAAAATTCTACATATTCTCCAATGTAGATAAGATGTATGAGTGTAGGATTGTCTCGATCATCTTACATCATTGTTATGGTTACACCTCATAAGGGAGTGTTTGCAATAGCTTAAAAAAAAGCACTTCTCAGCTTTTGGCTTAAAAAAGCACTTATTTACCAAACACTTCCAATTTTTACTTTTTCTCGGCTTGCGTGTGAAAAGTGCTTTTCCCTTTTCTATTACACAAAAAGCACTTATTTTACCAAACACTACCAACTTTTACTTTTCAAAATCACTTTTTTCTCAAACACTATCAACTTTTACTACTAATCACTTTTTCATTACATCTCCAAAAGTGCTTTTTTTTAAGCAGAAGCAGTTGCAAACACTCCCATAAATATTGTACATGCAGTGTCATAATTTTTTCACCAAGCCACACATGCGCGTGCGCACATGCACGCACATGCACACACACAAACAGACAGAAACACACATATGTGTGTGTGGTGTGTCTAGTTGAGTAACGTAACATAGAATCTAACTTTTGAATGTTGCTTATTTAACTAGGTAGACACTAAATTTTATATATGTTTGATACATGAGAGATAATTAATAAATATGAATCTTATCTATATAAGGATGACACCCCATCTCTGAGGGCCCCCACCACCGACCAGACGACACGATGAGAGGATGTAAATTGGACTATAATCACAATCTGATAGATAGAGAGTGAGGCTCTGTCCCCGGTACTTGCAGAGGCCATATGTTGAGTCACCTCTCATCGCAATTGCCGGGATTCGAACCCGGGACCTAACCCTTATGTCACTCTCTCGCTACCAGTTGAGCTACGCCCACCGGTAAATCTTATCTATATATGAACCTTATATGGATAAGGCATCTCGATCTAAAGAGATGCAAATCAAGTGGCGCACATTCTTGCAATGTACGGTTTGAACTCGGAAGTCTCAAATGCTTCGGAAATAGTAGTGATCTTTCCAATTCTGTAGTTACTCAACTTGATTTAGATAGAGAAAATTACCCTAATAAGACTAAAAGCTAACAACTTTCTAAAATCAGGACCACATATCACCGTAGGACTAAACATGAAACTATTTGACCCAAATAGCCTTATTTCAAATAACATGTCTTCTTCAAACATCAGACCTCCTAATTCATCGAAACGGCAAAATCAACTACACTCAAACCTTCTGGTGCGCTAATCCTCGCGCCAATGGCGAAAGGACGAAAGAAAACAACTGGCAAACCTCCCGCGCAGCACGCACCAGTCCAAGCGAACACAGGCGAACAAAATGTAGTCAGTGACGCAGAAGAAACAGCAAAGACGAAGAAGGTAGAGGACGAGAATGACGTTGAAAGACATCAACAACCACGCCAAGAGAAATCAGACAGTGATTTCGAAACAAGGAGACCTAATAACAATGAAATCATTCTTCCATTTGGCCAGGTAACCTATTAAATGAAATTATTAAAGAAATGGCCATGTATCTCATATATTGAGTTCAGTTGTATTTTGATTTCAATTCATTTGTTGTTGAGTGATGAAAAACGTATGATAAGAGTTGTACTGTTAGATTATGTTGTAATAGACATTAAATAAGTGATATGTGAAATAGCAGACAGTAGATACATAAAATTTGGTTGAGCAGGTAATAATGTTGTTGTTGAATATAAAACAGGTGATTGTACTGATATATTGAGTTCAGTTGTATTTTGAATTCAATTTGTGGTTGAGTTGTACTGTTAGATTATGTTGTGATAGAAAATAAATAGGTAATAATATTGTTGTTGAATATAAAACAGGTGATTGTAAGATCATGTACGAACCCTGCTATGGTGACCAAAAAGAGTGTCAGGCTGAATTGCTATACCAATGTCCATACTGCCATGGAAAGTATAAGAAAATTGCTAAATGAACAGGAACTCAAGGCATTTAAGGAAACAGTTTTTGGAGGATTGTTAGAAATAGGAAATCTTGAATGGATGAATGGTCAACTTCTTGTTCTAATAGCAGAAAATCATGTTAAAAAGCTTAACAAGAAGGTCTGGAAAGACAGGATTTATTTTCACATAGGTAATAGAGTGGTGGATTTCAGAAAGAATGAATTGGCATTAATAACTGGATTTAAGATGGGAGGTGAAAAACAAAAAATTGAAGACAGTGTGGGTGACATATGGAGAAGGTATTTTAATTTTAATGGAAGGAATAATGTTTCTAGGGCAGACATAACTAGAGCTTTCGAGGAGTTTGACAATATACTGGTGGAGAAGCAACCCTTAGACAGGGTAAAACTAGCTGTACTGGACTTGATTTCCAATTACATAATTGGAAATCAAAGGTCAGTGAAATGTTCAGGGATATACATCAACATGGTAAATGACCTGGAATTGGTCAACCAATATCCATGGGGGGATGAAGTGTGGGATGATTTATTGGAAAAGGTGCCTAAATGGACTGAAAACATTAAAAAAGCAAAAAGCGATAGGTTCACCTTTCTAGGTTTCATTTTGGCATTGCAAATTTGGGCATTTGAAAGTTTCCCGGCTCTTAGGACGGCCCATGTTTGTAAGTTAGATGAAGATAGAAGGGATTTATGGCCAAGGTTGCTGAGGTGGTCAACACCAAAGAAGACAAATCTGACAACCCTAGCAGATACCATATTTGAGAATGAAGAGGTAAATCTATTTTTATGATGTCTATATTGTGTGTCATGTAAAGTTATGCATTATGGTGTGAATTAACTTTTCATTGACTGTTTTATTCTTATGAAATACAGTTTGAATATATTAAGATGCAACCAACATAAGAGGAGCTGAAGATTCGAACAATCAATGCATTGTACCAGTCCATGAGGAATAAGCATGTGAAAAGAAGTAGTGTTACTCTGAAACATGGACTACCAAAACACCCCAAAAAAGTGTGTTTTGATGCAGGTAATAAAGATGATGAAGTTCATGGAAGTGAAAATGATTTTCAAGGTCAAGACATTGACTACAATGACAAAGAATATGAGGATATGAACCAACAGAAGGTTGATCATGCAACAAGTGGTTTGCACACAGTAAACCATTTCATGAAGACAAGGACACGTGCTGTCAACCAAATTAGGGATAGGGTGGTCATGCGAAATATCATGGCTACGGTTGTACTACAATCCAAGAAAAACCAAAAACTTGAAAGTAGGGTGAAAGTGCTTGAAGAAGGAATGGAAAGGCTGCTCAGTGGGCAAGTGCACCAATGCATGAGTAAGCCAATTCAGTGAAAGCTTTGTATAATGTGTGCTCAGGAAGTATTAGGCCACAAGTTCGTTTATTAGAAAAAACATGTGAATCATCCTAACAACCATCAACTTTGAGCATAATCAACATCCTGCAAAGTGTATGAAAATAACAATGAGCAAAAACATCCGTAAATTTGGAAATCAATTGCAAAAAAAGGAAAATTAAAATACAAAGTATATTGATTTGTTCAGTGAATAAGCAAAATACAACATCTTCATACATATTAATATATCCGAAAACAATATAAGAAACTGAGAATTATTAATTCATAAAAAACGATTACAATGAACTCCAATGATAAAAACATAGGAATGATAACAAAAATTGAAATCCAATGAATTCAAAGATAAGGAGCACTCGAATGACAGGAATGCAAAAAGCAGAGAAGATAACAAACATTCGAATGCAAAAAAGTAAGACAAACTAAAAATCTAAGAGTTCAAAAAAGCAGAGAAGATGATTGAGAAAAAGCAGAGAGAAAAAACTTACATGGAAAAAGTGCAGATTAAGTAGAGAAGATGATCGCGAGAGAGATGATGGTGATCAAGAAAAGTGAAATCGACTTGCGAGAACGTAGAGAAGACGTGCGAGAACGCAGAGACGATGAGCGAGGCTTCAGTTCGGTAGTTTAGTTCATGGGAGCTAAAGGCTTTTAACTGAATACTCCGTATTATTTAAGTAGTGGGGGTAATTTTGGCAAGTCATATTTGAGTTTCTTAAAATAGAAGTTTTGGAGTCCTACGCAAGTCATATCCGGATTTGATCTTATTTTGATCAAAAAGCAATGAAAGTGTCTTACGAAGAGCAATTTTTTCATTTAGATATCATGCGTATTCCTAACTTTCATTTTTTAACTCCTTATTGTTTTCATTTTCATTCATGCTCTTGGGTTTATCTATCTTGTATATTGAGAAGGTATGCCTTCTCTAGAGAGGTTTTGGTTTGTGTCCCCCTCTCTTTTTGTATTTTCTTTCTATAAATAAAACTCTGGTAGATATTTCTCTGCATCTACCCCACTGATTTTGGTGATTTACTCACCCGGACTATAATAAAAGTCAAGTGTCGCTATTTTAATGTACGTATAGTTTATAAATGATAAGCCTATGTGCATGTGAAGTATCTTTAATTAGTTTATGGAAATAAAAATAGTTCACGCGTATATTGACACATTAGTAATATACCTTTCAAGTTTTCTAATAAACACTAAAAAGATTGTACTACACACGATTGAAGTAGCTAGCTTGGTACGGAACATGTTTTAGGTGTCTAACATTTGAAGTCTGTTTGACAAAACAACAATTGACTAAATCAAATAAATATTTTTGAATTGGTGAAGTTATGCTAAAATAACTTGATTGACATACTCTATTGAATTATACAACCATTATATTTAAAATATATTCTATTGAGTGAATTAAATAAGCTTTAAATGGAAAACATTTACGAGAGTCATTTTCAAATGCCAATTTAGAAAAAATACCGCCAGTCATACATAGCTTGTTTCATTACTATTTAATCAATTGAGCTTTTGAAGTAATTAAAAAACTAATTTTAGCGCCTGTGTTTATTTGGTTGAAATAGAAAAAAGTGAGAATATGAGCATTTTTATGTTGAATTTGCTGAAACTATTGTGTATGTTTTGCTAGATTTTTATGTTTTGAATGTCATGTTTTCAAAACTGAGTGATTTTTTTTTTAAAATCGATTGTTGCTTCAAATTTAGCTACTATAACCATTATAAGTTTATAAAAGTAGTGCACACAAACTTTTAAATCATACAAGTCACTATTTCATTACACCTTCTACTTTTTATTGGAGATGAAAATTACTTTCAAGCGCAAACGATTCAGCCGAGAACATAGATGCAAAACTAAGGGTGAGTTGCGAACACGATTTGAAAGTACTAAAAAAACTCATACTTTATATAGTGTATCGCAAAAACTAGAACATTATCATAAACTACATGAAAACTCTGTAATGACAATTCAAATTATACGGAGGGAGTATTAATTCAACAAAATCAAGTTATTGTCCATCTGTTATGAGGACTATCCTACTCGGGTCTCCTTAGTTTACACCCACAAAGGATGCTAAATCACCACTAGAATCACGAGGGAAGGATTGGGCAACAGCCAACAAACACTTTCCGGCCAAATCAGTCTGATTTCCGGCGGACTTGGTCAAGGTGCGATTTAAGGAGGAAGAGGAGGGTTTCGGCCCACCCTATTGGAGACAGGAAGCAATGAATTAATAGGCGAAGGACTGATATCATACATGGTAACTTACCATAGCAGGAAATACGTAGTGACTGTTAAAGGAAGGAAGGAATTTCGCACGTTTGAAGAAGAGAGACGTTCTGCGAACCATCAGACAAGGAAAGCTTTATCCTTGTATTAGACTAGTCTACTAGCTATGTTGTGCTTTGTTTATTTGTAGTGTGCTCCATATATTAGTGGTAAAGTACTCATAAACAGCAAAGACTACTAAAAAAGAGAAGTTAAACGTACCATAAAACAAAAGGAAAAAGATAAAAAAAAGAAAAGGTACGAAAAGAGTTAACTGGTATTCATTGTTAGGAAGGTTAACTGGAAATCACCAGCAAATCAGCAGTCAACTGATTTCTGGGCAGGCAGCTGATGAAATGCTAGGCAGCCAGCTGAAACCGAGATTTTCAGTTAACTCATCATCCGAAATCCAATTCTCTCTTCTCTTGGCACAAAACAGTAAACAAAAGACCAATTTGCAGACAAATATCAAACTTGATAAAAAGTAAATTTATAAGAAATTTTCAGCACCTGATAAATTTCTTATGAATTTATTTTACAAAAGCAAGTGTTCGTTATTTGTAAAGGAAGCATTGAAATATCACTCAGCTTTATACTAGTTTCTACACGTGAGAAAATAAAGATAAAATATCCTTTATCTTGCATTGAAATGTGTAAACAAGTTGAGCTGAAGATTGTTGATCTGTGTCACTACATGACAAAGACAAATCATGCTGCCTCAGTCAAGTGGAACAAAGCAAGTAGATCAAGCTACAGTCAAGATTCATTTCCTCATCCAACGATGGAGATGCAATGATCAAGTCTATAAATACAAAAGGAGTGTGGGATTACCAAGTGTGGTAAAACGAGAGGAGCCAAGTGGATAGAAAGAAATCATACTTTACACGAAGAAATCCAGCCAGCTGATTTCCTTCTACACTGCGGCTGCCACCCCACTCGTCTAATGCTCTTAGACTAGCTACAATTCATACAAATGTATAGAGCTTAGATTAGTTGGTAGTTTAGCAATACGCTCATGTATTCTAGACTAGTGTTAGACATTCTAGAGGGCTTGGTGATCAAATCCACAAGGTGAGAAAGGACAAGGACATGAGTAGCTCTTGGCGATTCAATACAATTAGTGAAAAACCTTGGGAGGACTGAGTAGCTTGGAACGGTGTTTTAGTTCCTTGTGAAAAACCTCACAACCTATGTCTGGGCCAATGGTAGGTTGGGGCACTAAATATAATGGGATATTCATTTAGTGGAAATCCATCTGATATAGGTTGGGACTGGATGTAGGAAAGTTACACCACCTCTGAACCAGGATATATTGTGTGTCATCTTTACATTCTGCTCCTAACACATATTCAGTACTCACTCACCTTCACAATTTCACAACAAAACAGCTTGCTCACTAAAATTGTCCAGTGAACTTTCTCAGTTCACTGTGAGTCATCTCCTTGTTATCTGAGCTTCAAAGTGACCTATTTCCATAGGTCTAAATCCTTCATACTCACGTGTAAGACAAGCTCTAAATCCAGCCAAAATGTTAGAGTATAGTTCTAAGCTATGCCTTAACTAAATAAAGCAGAAACAACTTTTCAGCAGCCTGCTCCTAAGGTTTGGCAGTCAGCTCCCAAACTGACTAGCAGCCATCTCCTTCAGGATTACAGCAGCCTGCTCCTAGAGTCAACTGTTTCTGGCAAACACGTTTGTTCAATGTTTAACCCATCTCTCTCATAACTAAAAGGGTCGATCATAACCTTTGTTTCTATAAAGTGTCATCCTCTTGAGGTCAAGACTTCCGCTGCATGTTTCAATGTCTCTCAAAAGATGTTGTAACATATCCAGTTAGAGAAAAAGGGGTTGTAAACTGAAAAGATTTAAAAGTCTATTCATCCCCCCTCTAGACTTTTACCTCACTTCGACCACAGTTGGTATTTAGGGCACTCATCAAGTGATATCAGAGCGGTTGTTCTTAGGGTCAGTTTTTAACTAGCTTATTTTGAACAAAAAGATCAGTCACCAACTTCCTAAGCACTTATAGAAGATTGAGATGAAAAACAACATCAAAGATACTCATCATGAAGGAAAAGAAACAAGAAAGGAGACAACAAGCTATTTACTACTGGATTCACTAAGCCAAGGGACTGCTATGCAAACTTGAAGAAGAAGTCAAACCTACATTCATGACATCAATCATCTGGCCATCTCCATCAAGGAAAGATGATCATGAAGAGGTATATTCAAACATTTCTCCAGTACTCAGTTTACCTTGAATGTTCAGCCCATTATCTCATCTGTGCTTCACTCAAAAGAACATTCAGATAGCTTTATTCCTTTCTCAAACTGAAAAATCTTAAGTCTTCAGTAAATCTAAATAGTATCATTACTAGGAGGATGAACTGTTGACTAAGGTTAATCTTATGAAGGAATAAAAACTGAGAAATCTCATTTAGTTCATTACTAATGAAGATTACAAAACTGGAAGATATTGAATCTGGCTTCACATTTCATGTCCCTAAAACTCCAGAAAATAAAACACAACAAATAAAACTAGTTAAAATTACACACATAAACAAACATAATTCTATACTATCAGTTCTATTCTAAACGCCTATCCATTAAAACCTAGTCTAATTTAATTTGATCAACTTAATTTGATGTATGATTGAAATAATTCTAAATGAAAAGGTCCTCACAAGGCAGCCGGATAACTTTCGGCCACCATATTTTGACAAGGCAGTAGACGGTGTGCAACATCTATTACTCCGTAATATATAAAAGCAAAAGAATTTTCTAACTTGCAAATAAAAATATGGTGAAATACAATTCATAATCCATAGCGTTTACATTCATTGAATCTGTTTATGCGTGTAAAATATTTCCGATGTAGTACAGCAGCTGTGATTCGACATGACTAGGCAAGTTGCACTCCATACAATTTGAGCCCCATACTTCATCATTGCCTCAAATTTGTAAGTTTCCAAATATTGAACAAAAAATTTGATATATAAATGTTCACTCACAATCCGGAAAGTTCACTCACAATTTTGTGGAGATGCTTTTCCCTGAGATGCGATATATACATGTTATAAGTGCTATTTAAAGATCAGTATAACTTATATTCTTATAATTTTTTATATGTAAATTAGGCAGGGACCAAGATCCACACCCAGAATAAGGAGCAAATGATTATAAAGTTTCGGAGGCTGTTCAAGGAAGGATGTGTTTTTGCATTAGAAAACTTCATGGTTGAGGAAAACTAAAGCTTTGGCAATTCGTAGCATTCCGTTTCCTTAGACGCCATTCAACTGGAAAACAGGGATAGTTATTTAATTGTTGTGAAATTCAGGCACAAAATTCATAGTGGTGTTTTTTCCTTCTTATTGTGATTCAAATGGAGATATTGTTCGCCAAGTTTTCTGATAAAAATTCTAAAACAATATTCAACATTGGTCGTCTTAAAAAGTTGATTGTGCTTAATTATCCTTGGAGATATAGAGTTAGTAAAATAAGATTTTTGTTAAAAAAAAAGTCATCTATATTTTCTATTATGGATTTATTAAGATCATGTCTTATTGAAGATATTAATTTATTTAATATCCAGTCCCACAATATTTGTATAGACCCCTAATGTGACCTTCCTCTCCATTCCTACGTGAATGCCATCTGCCACATACCACATGCATATTAATGCACCACATGTACTTGTCACCCACATGCATATATCTTTCTCTTCTCATCATACATACATGCATCTAATGTATTATATATATGTTACGTATACTCAATAAAAGGTAACAAAAGAGTTTTATCTCTGGATACGAGTACCTCACATATATTTCCCTAATTAGTCCTTATTAATTTTATCATGGTATCAGAGCCGAAATCCTGAAAAACACACCTTAGCCTATATTCTCTTTCACATATTTTTCATTTCATATTTACAAATCATGGCAGTTGGAGATGAAACCAAGGATTCCAGTCTTGATTCTTCCACACTTGTCATAGATTCGATGTCACCATATTTTATTCAATCCGGTGATAAACCCGGAGATATCTATGTTACTGCACTTCTCCGTGATGGAAACTATGGAGATTGGCTCGATGAAATGAGCAATGCTCTTTATGCAAAAAATAAGTATGGTTTTGTCAATGGTGACATCCCAATGCCCAAATCCGATTCACCATATCTCCCACATTGGCAACGGGCAAACGCCATGGTCAAAGCATGGTTGAATAGCAGCATGGAGATTGAACTTAGACAGAGCGTCAAGTTCAAAACAGCTCGTGAAATATGGGTTGACTTAAAGGAGCGGTACGGGAAGGAAAGCGCTCCACGAGCCTATGAACTTCGATGTTCCCTAGCAGCAATTCGACAAGATGGACGGTCAATATCGGCTTATTTTAGCCAGTTGCGCCGTGTTTGGGATGAGATGGTGTCTATTAACGCTACACCAAGTTGCACTTGTAACGGTTGTTCGTGCAATATTTCTAAACAAATAGCCGACTCTCGAGATAGAGACCGACTTTATGATTTTTTGATGGGACTTGATGATGCATATGAACATCTCAAAACTCAAATATTGGCCACGAGGCCGGTACCAACACTTACCGCTGCATATCACCTAATTTCCGAAGGTGAACATCACATATCCATTGCATCTGCCCGCAAATCAACCAGTGACGGTGTAGCATTTCATATTCAAACAAAAAAGGAGGACGTTCTAGGCAGACGTCCGATCACAAAGGAAGTTCGTTCTTGCTCTCATTGTGGACGAACTAATCACACGTACGAAGCATGTTTTGAAAGAATAGGCTATCCACCAAATTGGAATGTTAAAGTCAATCGCACTGCTGGAGGAAATTTCTGTCCAGCTGGAAACCCACGTTTCTTACGTGAGGGAGATGGCCAAAAACACAAATTTCAATTTGTGAACCCACATACTGCCAGAGAGTCTAAAAAGGTTTCTCCTCATGCTGCACACGTGGACAATGCTCTAAACTCCACTTTTGGTCTCTCCCATGAACAATTATGTCAACTTGCTAAACTTGTGAAAAATGAATTACCAAGTCAGTCACATGAACCCTCTTCCTCGGCTGGTCACGTAAACTTGGCAGGTACTTTGAGCTCATGGATAATTGATTCTGGAGCAACAGAACACATCACGTGTAGTAAGAATGGGCTTATTGATATTTTGTCTCACCCCTCCATACAACCTGTCAAAATTCCAAATGGAGAATCCGTACCGGTCCATTCTATTGGTAGCTTAATATTATCAAATGGACTCCGACTCCAGCGAGTTTTATATATTCCTGAGTTCCATTGCAACTTATTATCAGTTAGCCGCCTCACAAATGATCTCAATTGTACACTTACATTTTTTCATGATTTTTGTATTTGGCAGGACTTACCCTCGAGGAACCTGATTGGGACGGGCCAGCTTCGTGATGGTCTCTATTATTTGGAAACCCCTAAAATCCAAAGTGCGGCAATGTCAGTTTCCTCTAGTCTAGACTTGTGGCATCGGCGGTTGGGGCATGCGTCAGACCAAAAGTTAGAGCATATATCTTCTCTAAAAGGGTTCAGAAGAAATGACACCTTTTGTGATCCATGCATGCGAGCTAAGCAAACTCGCTTACCTTTCCCTGTTAGTACTATTAAAACTACTGGTTGTTTTGAGTTAATACATTGTGATATTTGGGGCAGCTATAAGTATGAATCCATTTCGGGTGCACGATATTTTTTATCTATAGTGGATGATTTTACCAGAGGTGTTTGGGTATACCTAATGAAAAATAAGTCAGAAGTTCCCCAACTGTTAATACAATTTTGCAATATGGTAAAAACCCAATTTGAACGGCAGGTCAAACATATACGAGCTGACAATGGTGTCGAATTTCAAACACATGCTTTATTGGACTACTATAGGGAAACCGGAATAATGTTAGAAACATCATGTACTTACACACCACAACAAAATGGTGTAGTAGAACGCAAACACAGACACATATTGGAAGTTGCTAGAGCTCTCCGTTTTCAGTCCGGATTACCAATTCATTTTTGGGGAGAATGTATTTTGACAGCCGTTTACATCATAAATAGACTCCCATCACCCATTATTTCAAATAAAAGTCCTTATGAAATGTTGCTTGGTAAAATACCCACCTATGCTCATTTACGAGTATTTGGTTGCTTGGTATATGCCCGTAATAATAATCAAAAGGATAAATTTGGTGAAAGGGGGAGTCCATGTATTTTTATTGGATATCCAAATGGACAAAAGGCTTATCGGGTTTTTGATTTAGACAGACACGTCATATACACCTCTCGGGATGTAACTTTTTTTGAAGAAATTTTCCCTTTCAAAAGCATTGGAGATACCCGAGATGATTTGGGATCCATTACTGACAAAGTTTTTCAGCAAATATTACATCAAGAATTCACCCCCCCACAATTTAAAGCCCCACCGTCTCGGCCGTACATACATAGAGCAGCAGATGGCAGTTCAGTTGTAGACCCCAACAATCACATGCATTTTTTGGAGCCTATTTTGGGTAGCAGGTCATTCCAGGACAGTAGGGTAGCTTTGGATGGTTGTCACCAGCACCCACTTGAGATAAACAATTCGCAGGAGCAGCCATCTGGCCTGGACAGTCGAGCAACACCTCACGTTGACAGTAGGGCAGATTCTGGGCTCAACAGCAGGATCACAACAGTTGGAGAAATTACTCAGCCACACACCCAGCCACGTCAAAACTTGGAGGCTTCCGCAGGATCCTTTCAGGAGTCACAAACCACAGAAAATGCAACCGTTGACCATCCTCAATTAATCACAAATTTGAAAGAGGTAAAAAGAGGAGAAAGGATACGTAAATCTCCTAAACACCTACAGGACTATGAAACTGACATGCCACCGTCCTTAGACCATTCACGGAGCACCGCTCATTCAGTTGACTCAACGGTATATCCTATTTCAAAATTCATTAATTATGAAAAATTTTCGTGTACTCATAAAGCATATTTAGCGTCCATCACTTCTCGTGATGAGCCCAAACATTTCTCACAGGCAGTACAAGATCCTTTATGGAGAGATGCCATGCAAAAGGAGATTAAAGCATTGGAAGAAAATAATACTTGGGTTTTAGTCCCATTACCACCTGGAAAGAAACTTGTTGGTTCTAAATGGGTTTATAAAATTAAATATAAACCAAACGGTGATGTGGAACGTTACAAAGCTAGATTGGTTGCCAAGGGTTTCACTCAAATTGAGGGAGTTGACTTTCATGAAACTTTTGCACCAGTAGCCAAACTGGTCACTGTACGTTGTCTGCTGACTGTTGCGGCCAAACGTAACTGGGTGGTTCACCAACTTGACGTAAATAATGCCTTTCTTCATGGTGATTTATCGGAGGATGTATATATGCGTATCCCACAGCTAAGAGTTCCCAGTTTACTGCATGATACACGTGTAATTTCCGTATGTATGTTTACGTTTTTAGTTAGTTTTGGTTGTTTAATATTTCGGAAATTACACACTTTTGGTGTAATAGTTATGTTTGTAATTTAGTTGTAATTCATTTAGATTAGGATCATTCTGAGCTTTAACAGGTCCAAGATCAATCAAATGATCATTGGTGAAGGAAGGTGCAAGAGTACAAGACAAAAAGGAGGCAAAATCCTGATTTTTGACCTGTACCCGGTCGAGTATACCATATACTCGATCGGGTACCAACTGGACTTTCAATCAGATCAATCAGGATACAAAAGGGTGTGCAAGGGAAGATTTGGCCACGATCATTTGTAATACCCGATCGGGTACACCGACACACCCGATCGGGTATGCCTTTTATTTTCTCTCCGAATTCGATCGAGTATGCCTCGAAACTACACTTTTTACACATACCCGATCGGGTATCTATATATACTCGATCAAGTACCCGAACTGCACTCCCAAAAAGCCTATAAATACACCCCCTTCCCTTCACAATTAGATACCATTTCCTTTAAACTCTTAAGCTCAGTTTAGAATAGCATTTCTTTATATTTCTTCTAGCATGTTTAGTCTCCAAATGAGGAGCTAAACTTCCATTTCTTGGTTTTGCTCTTGAAGCTTGTTGATTATTAAAGTTGTGAGTTATTTTCTTAACTTCTTCTCTTGATTATTACTTCTTCCCTTAATCTATCTCTATATTAATGTTGGAGGGTTGCTAAGTGACGATTAGTTAACGTTCCGACATTAATTATTACTAGAAATGATCAACGAACCGATGGTTAATCGTTGATGATTTCACAAGTAAGTAACTTCGGTTTATTAATACACGGTCGTGGTTAATAAACTTAAGAGGGATTAATTTTGTTGGTTAAACCGAAACCATTGTGTTGAGGTTATCAATCTCAATTGATTTCATCAAGGAGTTAAAGAGATTAAATGCTACTATTATATCGGTATACGGTGTTGTTCCATATTTGATTAATAGTAAGGGTTATTAATGAACGGTCGTTGTTAATAACTACCCTCGATGAATTGGAGATACTCCTCGATTGAGTATTCGAGAGGGGATAAGTTATAGATATAACAATGATCGACTGAAATATATCAACAAGTGGAAAGTAGCAAGACCAAGTCCCTTTTATTCTTAAATTAAATCACATATAACTCGTTCATCTTCGTGTTTAATTTAATTAAATCACTCAATCAAACCCCCCCCCCCCCTTTATTTACTAGTTACATAAAAAGAGAGTTATTCCTTTCCCTGTGGATACGAACTCTACTACGCTATACTACATATAGTTGTTAGTATCGAATTATTTTGAGTGCACACACGACAAAGTGCATGTCACTGCACACCAGGTATTTTTGTGGGTTATGAGAGTGCGAAGTGCATGATCACACTTATATATCTATTTAATAATGCATATTCATGATGTTTTATTTAAAATGCATTATTATTAATCCTTACCTTAGGCATTATTTCTTAGTCGAGAAGCATGACGAGAATACACTATTACCATTATACTTAACTTTATGTACAAACCATTTAAGGAAGGGTAATACTTAACCCAGTATTAAAAAAAATATTCCAAATTGTGCATCGTCATCCCGTGCATAGCACGGGTGAATTACTAGTTCCACAAGTATGAGCAGAAAAATGGACTAATGTTTTAAGCAAAGAACGAAAAGTTAAAACTTAAAAGCATAAGAATATTGCATAGGGGATAGCGGCTAGCTATATATAGTACTCCGTTTACGACCCCGGTGGTCGATGCAGTACTCCAAAAGACCAAAACACCTTCTCTGAACATGTTATTCAAAAGACAAAAAAATATATTTATGTATACAGGTTCTGTCCGAAATTCCGGTCCGAACATGTTATTTTGGTCCAGACCGCATTTTGGACCTGTCGGCACCGACTGTGATATTTCTAAGGATTTTCTAAATATATACTCCGTATGAACTACTCCGTATAAGTTTTTTTTATCGTCAAAATAGATGGCTTAAATTACTATCACAGCATTCAGGTATGGGGTAAAACGACAAAAGGACCACAGACAATCGTTAGCTCTCGAACCAGACTTAGAGTCAATCACCTCCAAAAAAGCAATATAACTCATTGATCCTATAATGCCATGATGAGCATAAATGAGCCAACGACGGTTAAAGCAGACCTCCTATCACCCAATCCTAATGCAAGAGTCTTACAACAATCAAAGTGACCAACAGAAAAATAAACAGTCTGATCATGAAAAATAAAAAAGCAAACAAATTAAACAGTAAAATAAAAATATTGCTTCCAAACCCTAAACTCTCTTGCACTCCACAGCGGCGGTTCAGGGGGGCAGGGGGTGTAATACCCCGAAAATTTAAACAAAAATGAAATAAATAAATAAATAAATAAAAAGATAAAATAAAATAAAATAAAAGGCACTAGATAAAATATACAGTATTTGACAAAGCAAATAAAAATAAATATTAATTAAAGTGTTAAAAGTGACGTTTTGTAACAAGTGATAATTATACATATAGTAAAAATAGTATTGTGACATTTTAACAACTTCAATTCAAAAATATTGGTTAATAATATGTGTGTGAGAATCCACTAAACACCACTAAGTTGACTTTTCAAACCTAACATAGATGCATGATAATAATATATGGTAACAAAACAAAGGTGTACGTACTACGTAACAATAATACATACTCTCTCCGTCCCTTATAACTTTGCCAACTTTCCTTTTTTGGTTGTCCCAAAAACTTTGCCACTTTCCATTTTAATCAATCAATTTGTGGCTCATGTTATTTCTCTCTCCCCTACTCAAATCTCTACCACACAGTTTTTACTTTATTATTCTACGTGCCGGTCAAACATGGCAAACCATTAAGGGACGGAGGGAGTATAACCATAAGATACATATGAACCTGCCAGACGAACAACAAGTATGATAATTTAAAGGGGCAAAAAAATTGATGTGTGTGTCTTGACTCGCGAAATTCCTATGTAGATACACTCGCCACATAAGTGTATTCCTCTTCAAGCTGATGGAACAAGATGGACTGATTTCTGGAAATTAGTGCATTACTTATTAGTCATTAGGGTTAGTTTGTTTGAATGTTACGTAGTAGAAGTCTAAAAGGTTATAGTGAGTTTGGGAAATTGGGCCTTCTTTTTGTATTTTAGTATTTGTAACCAACCTAAGTATTAACTTTGAGCTTCAAAATTGTAATGAACTTTTACAATTTAAAGTAATTGATAGGTAGGGAGTCGGTACGGTATTATACCGGTATACCGCGGTATTTGAAAACATTTACCGTTACCGTACCGAAATAAATCGGTACGGTATGATAGCGTACCGAAAATGACGGTATACCAATATTACGGTATTTTCCGGTATTTTCCGGTATTTTTCAGTATGGTAAATGCGGTATCTTAGGCAGTGGAACATCAAATTTTACGGTATTTTCCGGTATTTTCCGGTATTTTCCGGTATCAAACAGGCAGGTGATAAACACATAGATGATTATACTCCCATAGTGTTACTTAATGCCATTCCTGACTCTTATAATGATGTTAAGTCCGCTATTAAGTATGGTAGGGATGAGATTTCGTTAGACATTGTTGTGAATGGGTTAAGGAGTAAGGAATTAGACCTGAAGCATGCTAGGGGTAGTGCTAGTCAGTCCAGGGACTCCGGTGAGGCTATGTTTGTTAGAGGTAGATCTAAGGGTAGGTCTAAGAACTCTAAGCAAAATAGTCAGGGTAAGAACACTAGTCAGTCTGGGAGGAAGAGGAGCAAATCTAGGAAGAGAGTGTGTTACAATTGTGGTAACACTGGCCATTTCATTAAGGATTGCCCCCACCCTAAGAAGACCGAGCATGCTAGTGTAGCTGTTGATAAATGTGACCTTGGTGATATTTTGATGGTTTGTGACCATGTTAATTCTGTGAGAAATTCCCTGTCTGAGCATGAATGGTTGATTGACTCTGGTTGTACCTATCACATGTCCCCCTTTAGAGATTTGTTTTCTACTTATGAATTATGTGATAGTGGCTACGTTTCCATAGCTGATAATAAGAGATGCAATGTGCTTGGTGTTGGTGATATATGTCTGAAATTTTCTTGTGGCTCTGTGTTTACCATTAAGAATGTGAGGCATGTCCCTGATTTGTGTCATAACTTGTTATTAATAAAAAATAAACAAAATAAATACGAAGTATATAAAAAAGTTAGAAGTTGAAAAACAAAAAATTGAAGAGGCACCACTACGCCGTCACCTGTAAAGGAAAACAAAAAAATAAGAAGGCACTGTAGTATTCCCAGATCTACCCAAGAGAAGAAGAAAACGAGGAGGAGGAAGAAGGGGGGAGAAGAGGATAGAACACATGGAGCCTCTCGCCGCAGCTCTTGTGTAAGCTCGCCCTGCCGCCGTAGCTCTTGTGCCGCCGCATCTTCTCCGTCGAGCCCACCCTCTCGCCGCAGTTGTTGTGCCGCCGCAGCTGTGGTGCCCCCGCACCTTCTCCGCCGAGCCACCGCTTCCACATCACCGTTGGAGTGTCGCCGTGTCTATCTGTCTTGAAGCCCTCCTGCTTTGCTATGGAGGAAGCAGCGAGAGCGTATGGCGAGGTTGTGGAGGAGAGATGAAGATTCTCATGAGATGAGGAAAAGATAGGCTTTTGCATGTTAACCGAAGGAGATAAAAGGGTAAATGAGTCTACACATATTAAATGAAGTCCTATTTACGTATTAAAAATGAGTTTTTTTCCTAATTAATGTTAATTAATTAATTAATTACGAAAATAGGGTTGGGTTAAAAGTATTTACCAAAATACTGCTGGGTTAACCATGGTAGGGGTAAGTCGCCCAACGGTTGGGCGACTTATAAGTCGCCAAACGGTTTGGCGACTTATAAGTCGCCCAACCGTTGGGCGACTTTCCCTTTAAGTAAAAACGGGGTCCTCCCCCAAACAGAACACTTCGCACTGCAGCCCCAAATTCCCTCTAGCGCAGCACCTACGGCAGACGAAGGAAGAAGACGACCGAGCTCCTATCCAACTCCGGCGAAGCTCCATCTCCAGCCTCCCCACTCCGGAAAACCTCCATCTTCATCTTCAACACAATCTTTACTCCTTATTCTAGGTAAATTCAAATCCATTTCATCTAATTTTGCACCTAGGGTTTAGAATGTTAAATTTTTGAATTTTGGGATTATGAATTGATTGTGAATGAAGTTGTTGTGAAATGTGGATATGTATGAAATGTTGACATTTGATTTTAAATTAATTGTAAAATGTTGTGTGTATTTTGACATTTGGGCATTTGGGTAGAGTTGAATGTACCTAAATTTGGGTATTCAAAGGTAGACATTGAATGTAGATATCAAAATTTGGGTAGTTTGTTATTGAAATGTGAATTGTTTGTGAATTTGGAGTTAATGATATATTACAATTTTGGAAGCAATTTCTATTAAAAATGTGAATGTGTATAAAGTGTGTATATTGATGCCTACTCATGAATGTTGGACAATGAGTTGTTATTAGAATATGGATTTCTCAAGCTTCCCACTCGTGTGTCATTGGGGAGGGAACTATTATGAGAATGGTGGGCAAATATGCCATGAAGGTGGCAGAACGAGCTTTGTCATGGTTTCTCGTGGCGCTTGCATGCTCGAGATCCTTCAAAAAATACATGCAGCGACAATGATTCATCCCGGCCGTTCATTGCGGTTGAAAATGAAATTTCCCATGAACGGGGGAAAGTACATGCTTATGCCGCTCATTGATGAGCTAGCTATAACAAATATGTGGGGCATAATTCAGATGGAGGATATGTCGTCGCTGGAGGTATACATTGAGGAATGCTTTGACGCTAATGCTACTCAATCGACATCAAATGCTGGTGTATCTAGGCATGATGTCAGTGCAGGGGTGAATGCAGGGAAGTCGTCAAAGGTTCCTGTACTAGACATGGTTATACAGGAGGATGGCAGGTATTTGCACAACGGTGCGTCATTTGTGGATGGGCAGGGAAGTGATGATGATGCAGACGAGAACATCAATGGTGACGACATGACAGAATCTGATGAAGATGATGGTGATACTGTGACACCAACTGCCCCGTCTAGTCACTTCACTAGAATGTATGATCTCCCTGAAGGTTTTACTGATGCGTGGATGAGTGGATCAGGTGAGAAAAGGTTTACCCCCGATGGTGAGTTTGAGGTCGGTCAACAGTTTGACAACAAAGAACAAGTCATCAATATGGTGAGCTTGTATTCTATCAAACGGAACCAATTCTATCGGGTGATAGAGTCCGATAAACACAAATGGGTGGCACAATGCAAAAGGAAGAAAGAATGTCAATGCCCCTGGAGAATACGCGCCACAAAGAACAAAGGCAACCTTGACACCTTCACAATTGTGCGTTATTCTGGACCTCATTCTGCTTCTTGTGTAGGCAACATCGACACTACAGATCACGTGGCCTTGACATCAGAATTCATCTGTAAAGATGTGGTTGACATTATTCGCACTGATCCTTCTCTTAAAGTGCATACTATCATCGAGATGTTGAAGGAAAAATATGGGTATACTGTATCTTACCGGAGAACATGGATGGGGAAGCAAAAGGCCATAGCACAAATATTTGGCAGTTGGGAAAAGTCATATTTCGAGTTGCCCCGTTTCATGACAGCGCTCCAACATTCTAATCCAGGAACTGTTGTTCAGTGGTACCCACCCCCCAATGGTGCGACAGGTTATATGATGTTTCAAAGAGTTTTTTGGGCATTCAAGGCATCAATATCTGGTTTTAAGCATTGTCGACCCGTACTTACTATTGATGGCACACACATGTATGGAAAGTACAAGGGCACATTGCTCGTGGCCATGGGTTGTGATGCGAACAACCAAATTTTCCCAGTCGCCTTTGCAGTTGTTGAATCGGAGAATGGAGACAATTGGCCATGGTTTATGGCATGTATTAGGCATTTTGTGACTAACAGGGAGTTGTGTGTCATTTCAGATAGACATGGAGGTATTGTTAGGGCAATGAATGAGGTGGGAAGTAATTGGGAGGAGCCTTATGCGCATCATAGGCTATGCATCCGTCATCTTGCTTCAAATGTGCACACTCATTTCAAAGACATTCATTTAAAAAATCTATTTGTGTGGACCGCACGACAACATCAGAAAAAAAAATTTGATGGTGGGTTCAAGAAGATAGGTGAAATGAGTAGGGATGCACGACAATTTTTGGCCAACATTCCTCCAGAAATGTGGTCGCTGCACCATGATGGCGGGTACAGATACGGTACTATCACTTCAAATCTGGCTGAGGTTTTCAATAGCGTCATGAAAAATGCTAGATATTTGCCCATTACCGCCTTGGTCCAGGTATCTTTTTACCGGGTTAATGCGTACTTTGTGAATAGGCGTGAAAGTAGTAAGTTGAGGCTCACACAAGGCCACGAGTACTCCCCATACATCACAGATTTAATTGAAAAAAATAGAGAGAAGGCAAAACATCACATTGTCACTCCATTTGATTTAGGGCGAGGTATATTTCAGGTGGAGACCGGTTGTGGTGGCCGAACGTTGGGAAAGGGTGGGAGAAAACAAACTGTCCATCTACAACGGAAAACGTGCACTTGCAAAAAGATGGAGATATACAAGATTCCTTGCTCCCATGTATTAGCCGTGTGTAGACAACGTAGTTTGTCTTATGCTCCATTTGTGGATAAGTTCTTCTCTTCTGACCAATACGCCGCCACGTATCATAGGGTGTTCAAACCGATTCCTGATCGTGATTATTGGCCCAATTACAATGGACCCGAAATCGTGCACGATCCATCCATGCTTCGGGCAAAGGGAAGACCAAAGTCGACCCGTATTAAGAATGAGATGGATGAAGGTCCACGAGGAACGGTAAGATGTGGAAGATGCCACCAAACCGGCCATAATAGAGCGACATGTGCAAAGAGATCATCTAGACAAGAGGGGGGGTCCGCCGGGTATGTGTATATTTAGAGTCAATCATAATTCATTATTTCCTTGCAAGGAAAATTAATAAATTCAAAAAAGGAAGTAAAAAAAAATTTAATACATTATACAATTACAACTAATACAATTAGAACTGATACAAATTTTGTTTGTAGGTATGGAGGTGATAGCGGATCCTGGGCCGAGTGATCCTTCTGTCCTGACACTGCAGGCCTCACACAGGAGTGAGGATGTTTGGCTTGGCATGGATGTGCAGGTTGATAGGTGCCGCGAGCATCTGCGTGGTTTGTCCCATTTACATGTCGACCCCAGAGTCCTAGCCTATGTTCGTGCAGCAGGTTTTTTTACACTGCACAGGTTAGTGGCTACTGTGCCTTTAGATAGAGCCCTCCTCACTGCTCTACTTGAGCGTTGGAGGCAGGAGACACATTCATTTCACCTCCCTGTTGGTGAGGTCACTGTGACATTGGGAGATGTGGCTGTACTTACCGGGTTAGAGGTTGATGGGAGAGCTGTTACAGGCACTGCTTGTCGACAGTGGGTGGATGAGTGTGAGAGGTTGTTAGGCATCCGCCCCGTTCTTAGGGCTGACCTTCAGGGGTCATCTCTTAGGATGCCATGGTTGAGGGAGCACTTCCAGGCCCTTCCTCCCGACGCTGATGAGATGATCATCCAGCAGCATGCTCGGGCGTATATATTGATGATGATGGGAGCCTCCATTTTCGCTGACAAGAGCGGAAATGAGGTTCAGGTGCTACACTTGCCTTTGCTTGAGAGGTTTGATGTAGCAGCACAGTTTAGCTGGGGTAGTGCCACCCTGGCTTATCTCTACAGGCAGCTGTGTCGCGGGTGCCAGAGAGGGAGCACAGAGCTGGGTGGATTTTTGCTACTCCTCCAGATTTGGTCATGGGAGTATATCCACATTGGCCGTCCCATTATAGTTGGATATCATGGCATTGATGGACAGCCACTGCCTGATGAGCCTCCACGTCTGCTAGGACCACATCATGTACGGGGCGTGGACCCTCTAGGCCGTCGGTATGTTTTAAATCATTTGTATTTGTGTTACTTTTTGTTGAATGTAAATGCATTAATAAAATCCATATTATTGATATTGTAACATTAATGGTTAGGTGGCTATATGCTGGTTTATCTCGCATGTCATCCGCTACTGGCCTCGGTGTGTACAGGGATGCATTGGATCGGATGTCAGAGGACCAGGTATGGTGTGTGTAGTATAACAGTAACTAGAATAGGTGTAGAATAAATACTAATTTTGTATGTTTACGAAACAGATCACATGGATGCCGTATAGACCTGATATGTTAGCAGAGTTACCCCCAGCTGGCCGAGAGCAGACTCACATATGGCGAGCACGTGTGCCGCTGATATGTTTTGACATTGTTGAGCTTCATTTGCCTGATAGAGTCATGCGACAGTTTGGGTTTGAGCAGGTCATTCCACGTCCTATCGACACTTATGTAGAGCTGCATAGGCTGGATAGGCGTGGGAAGCATACAGAGGATTGGGCACTCAGACATGTCCGATACGTGACTATGTGGGATAGGAGAGCTGAGCTAGCTGTGGCTGGGACACCCACATATGTGCCATCAGTTTCAGGAGATTACATGGGATGGTACTACAGCATCACTCGGTTGTTTGTGTCTCCTTCGTTCAGACTCCCTACTCATCATTATCAGCCTAGCTCATTGGCATTGCATCTTACAGTGAGTATATTACTAATTAGTAAAGTAAGTCATTTTATTTATGTAATACTTGTATGTATTTCAATGTAATTGTAATTGTGTTTCGTATTGCAGACACGAGCTTTGCAGCGCATACATCAGCGGGCTACTGCCACTGTGACTGATATTCCTGATGTGGACATGTATGGACAGACTCTGACAGGCATTGCCTCGTTATGCTCAGATGTGTTGGGTCGAGTAGACTACGGACATCTTATACACATGCCCGCATCTCAGGAGATGGCATCCACGTCTAGTGCAGCTGCGGCTTCATCATCCCAGACGCAACATGAGAGAGTGGTTCTTCAACCACGACAACGCCGTAGGCGTAGACATGAGCAGCAACATCTCCATGACGAAGCTGATGATGGGAACTTGTAGTTTGTCTTTTGTATTGTAGTTTTTCTTATGCAGTAGATGTTGTAGGAACAATTTACAAGTTTTGATGTATTTTCTCTTGTTAAGTATTCTATGTTGTATTGATGTGTTCGAGTATGAATATTATATGATTATTTGTTATGGCATATATGATGATTGAACTGTGTTATATCGGTTATGATTTGAAAGTTTTTTAGCGGTGTGTATAAGGTGTTTTTTATGCTGTTGAGAGTAGGTGATTATAATGTGTTGTATCTAGTTCGTAATACTTTAACAGGAGAAGGGAGACCTTATTTATAGCAAACAGATGAGTCTGGGTTGAACCGGGGCGAAAAACCTGATGAAATGCTGTTTTTGGACATAGGCACGATCGTGCCTACCTTTCTAGGCACGATCGTGCCTGGCTGGCAGTAGCTGCTCGGTTGTTAACATATTTCAGGGCAAAGTCGCCCAACGGTTGGGCGACTTATAAGTCGCCAAACCGTTTGGCGACTTATAAGTCGCCCAACCGTTGGGCGACTTTGCCCTGACCACGGTTAGGGCCAGCAGTATTTTGGTAAATACTTTTTTTCCAGCATTATTTCCGTAAATAATTAATTAATTAACATTAATACGGAAAAAAACTCATTAAAAATATGTCACTCCTATTTAGTTACATTAAGTTTTTTTAGTCCTATTTACACCATTTCTCTACGTAATACAAGTACATCCACATGCGAAGTATGCTTACCCACGTCTGCTTACTAAAATGGGTGGATTACTTTCACACTTGTGGATAAGTGTGTTGGAAAAATGTGTGAAAAATTGCATTAAATGGTAATTTTGGGGCAATTTTTTGAGTGGGGTCCACTTCCGATTTGGGTCGGGTCAAAGTGGTTTCGGATTGTTCTTGTTAAGGGCTACAATTCGATATATGGTACGCTCAAATCGGATAACGGGTGAATGAGAAATTGATTCTCGAAGTTTACCCGTTAGAATGGGAAAACTGGGAAAAAGGATGGGTTTCTAGTATGCTAATTTCCCACACCGGAAAACCCAAGGATTTGCAACCCTTTATAAAGGGACTCCCCTCTTAAGGAGTTAAGATTCCTTAGGGTAAAGGCTCTCTCCACGCGCGCAGGGGGGTGCAAATCAAATCCCGAAATCGGAGAAGAAAAACCGCGACTTGCGGTCGCGGACGACACGATGTCGTCCAAAAATCTATCTCTCAAGAGATGCGATTAATTTTTATTTCCTTCCCGAAACGTTTAATTTTTTCCCAGCGGCAGAAGTGCTTGAACAGAAGCCTACAGAACAGAACACCTCGTTGGTATTCTGGTGGCCTCATGACAGAACCCCTCTTGGGATCTTCTGTTGGCCTCGGAACAGAACCCCTCTTGGGGTCTTCTGTTGGCCTCGGAACAGAACCCCTCCTGGGGTGTTCTGGTGGAGGTCTTCTGTCGCGCATCTGAACTGTTACAACAATAAATGTCCACCGTTCTTATCTTTTAATGCAACGTTAAATGGACAGTTCATGGACGATTCAATGCCCAACGGACTGGTCATTGATGTCCAACGTTCAGGTCCATTAATTCACCATTTACACACAACAAATCCTCCTATATAATGGCTGGCAGGTGGTTTGCAACAACACACGAATTCATACACTCCATGCACGTTTTGCACCTCTAAAACACACTGCTAGCAATCAGAAAATTCCCTAAGTGTTCATACTGTGTTCTCGTTCGCTGGAACTCTTGTTTGTGTGCTCAAACACTAGTTCGTAGTCATCGTATCCTGGGAAACGATTGTTGCAACGCTCCTAGCACTGTGGGAGGCAACAAATACGTTTTAAGGACATCGTGCGTAACACGAGTTTTGACTAATTCTGCTTCATCTCCTTTCTTGTTATTCTCTAGTCATTTTATTTAATTAATTTATTTTAATTAGTTTTCTTTATTTTCCGAAACACACCCAACAAGTGGATAATCAACGTATGGAAACTGGAGTACCATGCCAATAGGAAACTTGATCTGTTCGAAGATAATAACGAGGTACCCTGTTGCATGTACATATATACAATACATAAATATACACTTATACATACGTTATGTATTACACCTACGAAAACCCACTTACACAAAACCCAGATCTAAAAACCATCTTAAACCTTCGGTGAGTAAGAGAGAAAGAGAACAAGAGTGACGGGAGGAGAAACGATCGCCAGAAGAGGGAGAAATCGTTCGCCGGAATTTGCCAGACTAAAACTTTAATTGGGAAACGAGGAAGGATCTGAAGCTGCGCCACCGGTATGGTTGATGCACCGCCGTCGCCCAACATCTCCACAACCGTCTTTAATCCTCTCGTCGTCTTCACTTGAGGTGATTATTTTGAGACAAGAATAGAGGAGAAGAACTAGGAACATCAGATTTAAGGTAAGTTTCTCTGTCGATCCAAAATGGTTTCCTCGTATTATATGTTATCCTATCATGTGATTAAAGGGTGAGTTTTGAATATGTATTATTTTAAGTGACATTAAATTTATAGTATTTGAGAAAGTTGAGATATGGGGTATTAAATATTTTTAAACACCATCGAGAATATTTGGAGACTTGAGAAATATTCTACGCTATGTGATTATTATGTGCTATGTGATTATGTGTTGAGTTTTTGAATTATGTATATGTCTTATTTAAAGAGATATTAAATCTATAGTATTTGAGAAATACAAACTATGTACTTTTGGGGTATTAAATATTCTTAAATACCTTTTAGACTATTTAGAGAGTTTGGAAAATATTTTGAAGTATATCTTGATTCAAGATGAAAATTAACATTTTCATAAGAGGGGAGCACCCCGGGAGAAATCCGTGGTGTCGGTTTTTCACATCCGGATAAATGTGGAGGATGGTTAGGGCTACTATTACTTGAAGAGAACAAGTTTAGTAGTCATTTTGATTCAAGAGATAGTGGTGGGAACCGGATTCCGGGATGAGTTCGTAAATAACGACTTATTGGGCTTCGGACATAAGTATCCGAAAGTACCGCCCATCTTAAAAGAAAGTAGGAGATACAGAGATATCGATTTTGGAAAGAGAAGGACTATGGAGATTATTTGCAAAGAGAAGTTGAGTCTATTTGAAAAGAAGAGAAGAACTATGGAGATTATTTTCAAAGAGAAATTGAGTATATTGAGAAAGAGTGAGTAACTATAAAGTTATTTTCGAAAAGTGATATTTTTATATGAAGGTGTGAGTTATTTACAGTTTATAAATATTATTTTAAACATGAAAGTAGTTTTGTGGGAATAAAAGTGAATTTTGAAAGTTATAGTTATGTATTAAAACTATTTTGACAAACCTGATTATTTTACGGCTTGAGTAGTATTCACTTAGCTCTAAAGCTAATTTTTGTTTCTTTTTCCTTGTTTTGTTTTCTGCACTTTATTTGTGCATGTAATGATGCTTATGTGGACTGATGATTGCATGGTCTTGAGAGCGGTTTAGTGATGCCTTAGTCAAACCTAGTCAAGAATAAACAATTCAATTATGTTGAACACTTGTTTTACTTTGTTTTGTTTTGTGATTGCCGGCATTCGGTTAAGAGATGACCGGATGTGGCGGTAACACCCATTTCCCTATTAAAACTTCTGCTGTATTTCTGATGTTTTCAAATAAAGTTGGTAATTCCTTTGAATAAATCATCATTTAAATGTATTTTTGGGTGGGAAATTTGGGGGTGTTACAGGGGATGGTCCAACTGTACTGAAGCATCTTCCTTTCCTTGCCTCGGCCGAGTCACCTCAACCGGATCCAACTCCTCGACATCCTCTTCAATATTCATCTTCTTGTACTGGTCAACCAGCCACTCCATACAGCCCTTGCTGTCTCCTAACCCACCAACGAAACACCCCAGGCTAGAACCAGACTACGCTTTCTTCTGCTCGGACCTCCTCGCAACCAATTCGTACGATGCGGCTACCTTGCTGACTTCCGCTATCCTCTATTCCGGCCGAAGCGCCTAACCACGAACAGAATTGCCAGAAACGGCACTGCTCCTCGACAAAGGTCGATAGCGGACAAATAACACTGTAACGGTAAAATCCTAGAGAGAAAAAGTAATACTCCGTTGGAATAGAGCTAGTGGATTTACTCCGTATAAGTTATAAATTGAAATAAATTTATTAATTAAAGCTATTATTTTTCAATACATAAAAGCTTTATGTACAAAAAGTTTAGTCACATATATGTGATTACCCTGGAAGCAAATGAGCTTGGCTTTTATAAATTATAATGGCCACAATTATGTACAATAAGTTTAATGTGTATGTGTGTATCTATTTTTCATACACACAAATGCAATATTACTAATCATATATATGAAAAACTTTGATAAAATTGTAATTTTTAGGTCTCCAACTAGTCTCCGCTAGGCGCCCACCAAGCCGATTAAGCGTCAGGGACGGACTCACCCTTGTTCAAGGGTGTTCATGTGTACACCCAAAAGTTTTAATTTTTAGTATCAAAACGGTATCGTTTCCATCATTTAAAAAACAATGGCTTCATATACACTTCAACTCCAGTCAGGTTGTCACATGTGTTTTAGTAACTCTCACCATGTGTCATGCCCATATAGAATGCTGAATTTGAGTACTCTTAAGAATTAAGATCACCTCATATATTACCTCACCTCGTATATTTGACCACCTCATATATTACATCAACTCTTTTACATGTCAGGCTACTTTGCTAATAATTCATTGCATATATAACTTCGTATATTTGATCACCTCATATATTACATCACCGATCACCTCATATATTACATCACCTCTTTTACATGTCATGCTACTTAGCTAATAATTCATTGCATAACTGGTGTTAATAGCAATGATGTGTTGAAGAAAAGTCTACTTTATTTGTGAAAGTCTATTTATTTAGGCTACTTTGCTAATAATTCATTGCATATATAACTTCGTATATTTGACCACCTCATATATTACCCCCCCTCTTTTACATGTCATGCGACTTTGCCAATAATTCATTGCATAACTGGTGTTAATAGCTATGATGTGTTGAAGAAAAGTCTACTTTATTTGTGAAAGTCTATTTATTTAAGCAGTATTGGCATATAGCAAAATATAATAGAATAGTTGTAGTAATTGATTTTACTTTATTAAAATACTACCATATTATGCATTACTTTATACTCAAATGTACTAATTTTAAATTGACGGCCTAAGTAGCACGGAAACGGGAAACGGGAAACGTGAAACGGGAAACGAGAAACACGAGAAACGTAATTTCTAAAAAATATAGGACACGAAACGTGGGGGAAACGCGTAAATATTATAAAATATAAGGATATATTTATAAATATTTTTTAATATATGTACACAAGTGTTTCCATATGCACATGTTTTTTTAATATAATTTGTTTAGTAACCAAATAATAAAATCACTCTACATGTTCGAATTTAGATATTATTTCATATTAGTACATAATTAAACATAAAATGTATGGAGTAATACATTTCTAGCAATACATTGCGTTACGAAATGTAACAAGTGTTGCCGCTGAGAAATACCACAAAAATTCACTATAAAAAATTATTTCCCACCACAAAATCTTTTGAAAAAGAAAAAAAATTGGAATCCGAGGTTTCCGAAACGTAGTGAAACGGGTTTCCAAATTTTTAAGGGGCCGTAAGCTTGCTCGTCTTGGCAATAATTTAGGATCTTGTCGCATGAGAGATCAGCCCAGTCCCCTAAATTACTGTACTCTACGCCGCGAGAGCGGTAAGAACTATGTAATGATTAGCTAGGCTCAATTAAATTAAATTCATGTAATTAGGCCCGATCTGCCAGAAATCTGGTTGCCCCGTAATCAATCCTTGTTTCCTTAGTCGTTAATTAATTAGAAAGAAACCAAGCTTTTATTTTCATCGCTCATTCGCATTAGTTTAATTTTCCAAACCAACCAATCTTGCACAATTGCATTTTATTTTATTTATATCTTTTTAGATCGCTGAATTTAGTTAATCTTTAATTCTCTTTTTCCGTCCCTATGGAGACGATACTCGTACTTTTACCCACTTTTATAAAACCATTTTAAGTGCGAGAAAACTCACATCAGGGAGCCAGCAAGCATCGTAGAAACAAGAGAAATAAAGAAAAAGGTGGAGGGTGAGATTTGTAGGGATCTTCCACTCTCTTTCTTGGAAGTTGCCAAGAGACATCTAACACTTTCTTGGAAGGAACTCTCCAACAAGTAAACATGAGAGAAGATTTGGAGATAGCTAGGAACCTCTCTATCCATGTGAATGAAAGCTTGGATGCAAGTTCCTCTTGTCTCCAGACTAGTCCTATAAATAGAGTGCTTCTTATTGTTCATTATCATCAGTTTGAAAAGTGAGAAAAGTGTGTCAAGAGTGAAATACACTTAGAGTAGGAGTGTATTAGTGAGGGTTGGTTTTTTGTAAATTGTAATAGTTGAGTGTGAGAGTTTGCTTCTCCTATCGTAATTCTATTCTTGATATTGAATAGAAGAATTTTTCAATCCCAACATCTGTCACTGCATATAGTAATTATAGTAGTTATGCGCACTATAAAGAGACTACATCAACAAAGTAGTTCTGATAGATTTAATATTACATGTACAACTGCATGTATCTTCACACACACACATACTACGTATATACGTAGTATTACATAAAAGGGAACATGCAAGTACCTCTCGGCAGTGCAACATATTATACAAGACGCATATATATAAATATATTTGTGCAACAACGCCATGGACATAGCCTGTAGTTGTAGCTAGCTTGTTAGTATTGCAACACAACAACTAACAAACAGCTAGGTACTTACTAAGTACGTAATACTATTTAGGTAGGCTTTATTATTGTCATTATTTATATAACACAACAACGAAACATTCCCCGGAGTACGCATAGCTAGCATTTGGAGAAAGCTTATAAAATGGTCGCATCCTACATACTCGCTCCACTATATATGCCTAGTCTTATTCATCATGAGGCAATTTAAATGCCACCACTTCCCATGCTTCTCCATTCTTAGCTAGCATATTATTGATGTGTATAGTAAGAAGTCCATACAAGCATATACATAAGTATACATTGACATATAAACAATACGGAGTATATGGCGATTTTTTTAAGAGGGGGTCAAACTTACACTATCATATTGACATACATTTCAAACTTACACTATAACTGTTGATGTCATTGTCCCACACCGCATTGCTATAAAATAAAACACCATATTAAGACCTGAGATTTTATTATAAAACACCAACTTGACATATGAGGATTAGTCCAGGATATTAATATGCTCTCTCTGGTCTCTGCCTCTAAAACTTTGTCAAGTCTGACCGGAACGGGGATCAACAGAGTAAAAACTGTGTTATTGGGGTTTGTGCGGAGAAGAGAGAATTAACTAGACGAAGGAGGTATCACTTTAATACTTCATATTTTATAGGTGTAGGACATCAACAATAACCTATGAACTGTTTATTCGACAAAAAAACTAGGAATCATGCTTTACTTTTCAGTTTATTCAAAAAATATCTTCACATTTCATTAAAGAAATAAACTTTGTAGCTTAATTAGAAGATTAGTATAATTAATCTTTCGTAGAAACCGATACTAATCGATCACATATACATGCAATTTATAATTTAATAAAATTTATCTTAATAAAAATGAATTGAATAAAGGACGATTAGTTATGCAAATAGAGTTAGTTGGATTGAAAGTGAAATAATAAATTTGTATCATAAATATCGATGTTTATTAATGATTTTGTAAGGATATACTTGTAAATACATACATACATACACACACATACATACATACACATACACACATACACACATACATACACACATTTATACGGGCCTAGTCCAGCCTAGTGTCTAACTCCGCCAATGATTCCATATGTTCCGATGTTCTCTTTTTCTTATATCATCACTTATGATAGTATATATGGTCATATATCTATAAACAATCATGCATGATAGTATTTTGAGAATGACTTTTAGTCTGATATAAGTTTTTTCCTTATATATATATATATATATATATATATATATATATATATATATATAGGACAATGCTAAGGTAAGGTAGGCCTAAGAATTGTAATTCTTAGGCCTCTTTCATTTGAGGTGCTTGCGGGTCGGATTTTTTGATGAAATTTTGTGAGCATATTCTCCATGGATTGAAGATGATGTCCACCAAGTTTCACAATAAATTCAATCGGGAAGTCATTTAAATAAATTGTTGGAAAAAAACTGTACTTTATATATTTAAAAACCTGTGCAATTTTAAAAAAATTATTAAACCGACTTCCCAATTTAATTTTTTTCCGCAATTTGGTGGGCATAATCAACACTTCATGGAAAACATGCTCACAAAATTTCATCAAAAAATTCATCTCAGAAGCCTACCTTATTTGAATATTTTCTGGTAAGGTATACCTTACCGGAGCCGCCGTGCGGCCTCCATGTTTTGAGGGCCTTCCTGGTGGAATTTTTTGATGATTTTTTTTAGCATGTTCTTCATCAAGTCTAGTACATCCATACCAAATTTCAGCAAAAAATTCAATTGGGAAGGCAGTCAAACGATTTTTGGAAGATAACTGCGTTTTATATGTGTATAAAGGGTGCAGTTATCTTTCAAAAATCATTTGACTGCCTTCCCGATTGAATTTTTTACTGAAATTTGGTATGGATGTACTACACTTGATGAAGAACATGCTTACAAAATTTCATCGAAAAATTCCACCGGAAAGGCCCTCAAAACTTGGAGGCCGCACGGAAGCTCCGGTAAGGTATACCTTATCGGAAGAGTTCCCTATATATACATATATATATATATATAAGGAAAAAACTGAAGTGTATATATATATATATATATATATATATATATATATATATATATACACATACATATATATAGGGAACTCTTCCGGTAAGGTATACCTTACCGGAGCCCCCATGCGGCCTCCACGTTTTGAGGGCCTTCCCGGTGGAATTTTTCGATGAAATTTTTTGAGCATGTTCTTCATCAAGTCTAGTATATATAGATTTCCTATATATATATATATAAGGAAAGATTTCCTATATATATATATATATATATTTTGGTTCAAGTGAGAAATGCATCTAATGTGAGAAATGAGAATGAATCTCAGCCATTGGATTTACGAAGTTGCACTAAAATTGGTTTTATGTTGCAGTAATATTTAAATTTTGCACATGTATTGTTGCACTAAAACTGTTTCATGTTGCACTAATATTTGACGGCGTTGCACCGAAATAGCTTCATGTTGCACTAGACACGTGTAATACGGATTTTTCAGAAGTATTTACAGAAATGCCACCGTGCTAGATTGCATATTTCAGTGCATCATGAAAGTGTCTTCTACTGCAACTTAGTCGAATCCAATGGCTGAGATTCATTCTCATTTCTCACTCAAAGGGTTCTTCTCACTTGAACCTTACCCTATATCCCTATATATATATATAAGATCAGGTCCATCCGGAGGGACGGGAGGCGCCGTCCGGCCAAGGCCATCAGAGGCCCTTCCCGGTAGAATGTTTTGATGAATTTTTTTGAGCATGTTCCTCATCAAGTCTAGTTTATCCATACCAAATTTCAGCTAATAATGCAACCGGGAAGACACTCAAATGATTTTTGGAAGATAACTACGTTTTATATGTATATAAACTGCGCAGTTAACTTCCAAAAAACATTTGACTGTCTTTCCGATTGAATTTTTAGCTGAAATTTGGTATGGATAAACTATAATTCATGAAGAACATGCTCAAAAAATTTCACCAAAAAATGGCGACGGCCGGACGGCGGGTCCTGTCCCTCCGGCCGGCTGGACAAAATCCGGCCTCTCTCTCATAAATGCAAAATAATTCAAGCTAAGGTACATTAACACCTCTACTCTACTTACATTATTTTTTAGTGGTGGTGAGGATCCGGACCAGTGGGGGATAGTCTTGTAGGCTTTACGCCGCCGCCAAGGGATCTTCTTTTATACTCTTCAACAATATTAGAAACTTTGAGCCCCCCCGGATGAACCTGGATAACATCATCACCATCCTCAAGAGTAGTTTGAAAGAAGAGGTCATTGTGTATGTGTGCCGCCTCAGAGAGCAATAAGCACATGAAAAACACAAAAACAAGTAGTCTTTTTGATGATGAACTAAGATAATAATATTTCCCCATTTCTGTGATGAAAGAGTGATGATATGCAGCTAGCTGCTTTAACTAAGATAATAATATTTCCCCATTTGTGTGATGAAAAGATTTTATTAGAAAAATATAGAATGCTGAATTTGAGTACTCTTTAAGAATTAAGACCGCCTCATATATTACCTCACCTCATATATTTGACCTCCTCATATATTACCTCACCTCTTTTACATGTCAGGCTATTTTGTTAATAATTCATTGTATAATTGGTGTTAATAGCAATGATGTGTTGAAGAAAAGTCTACTTTATTTATGAAAGTCTATTTATTTAAGCAGGGGAAAAGGTGCAAATAGGCCCATGTACTAACCAAAAAAGGTCAAATAAGCCCTTATTAAGGAGGTTCTGTCCGGCCGTCGTCATTTGGGGTGGTTCCCGGTAGATTTTTTTGATGAAATTTTTTTAGCATCTTATTCATTAAGTCTAGTTTACTCATACCAAATTTCAGCTAAAACTTCAATCGGGAAGGCATTCAAATGAATTCTTGAAAATAACTGCGCAGTTAGAAGCGCAGTTATCTTCAAGAATTCATTTGAATGCCTTCCCGATTGAAGTTTTAGCTGAAATTTGGTATGAGTAAACTAGACTTGATGAATAAGATGCTAAAAAAAATTTGTCAAAAAATTCCACCGGGAACCACCCCAAATGATGACGGCCGGACAGAGTCTCCTAAATAAGGGCTTATTTGACCTTTTTTGTTAGTACATGGGCCTATTTGCACCTTTTCTCTTTAAGCAGGTTTGGCATATAACAAAATATAATAGAATAGTTGTAGTAATTTATTTTATTTTATTAAAATATTACCATATTATGCATAAATTTTTACTCAAATGTACTAATTTTTTTTATTGAAGACGGTACAGTTGTAGAATTGGTGATCACATAAATTATTGTTCTTAATTTTAATATTAATGTAATTTCGAACACCCAAAATGCAAGTTTAGGTGTTGGGCTGTCATCCAACAAACGCCTAACGTCTTTTAGAACATTGAGTTTCAAGGTGATAATGTAAGAAGGACCCGGTTATTTTTCCTGTCCGACATTTTATAAATAAATAGAAATAAATCAATCAAACCAGTGTATAAGATTTCACCTACGGCCTACTACTCCTAATAGGTAAGTCTTTTAGAAAATAATTTTAGATTTGTAGATCTTAAGATGGTATTAAAGTCAGATTTGGTGTTGTTTGATTCTTTGTTTAATTTGACACCCATTATCTTTTAGGCTAGTCCATTTAGTGGCTATTTGACCTAGTTACCCACTCTCAATTTGTTTGTGTTAAAATATTTGTCTAAGTAAGATCTAAGTAGCACGGAAACTCTCCACGGCTCACGTTTCCACGTTTCGGAAACTCAGAATCGTTTTAGAAACTCGGAAACTTCAAATTCCCGTTTCGGGGCCGTTTCCGTAATTAAGAAAAATTTGGAAACCCGTTTCACTACGTTTCGGAAACCTCGGGTTCCAATTCTTTTTTCTTTTTTAAAGATTTTGTGGTGGATAATAATTATTTTAATAGTGAATTTTTGTGGTATTTCTCAGCAGCAACACTTGTTACATTTCATAACGCAATGTATTGCTAGAAATTTATTACTCCGTACATTTTATGTTTAATTATGTACTAATATGAAATAATATCTGAATTCGAACATGTAGAGTGATTTTATTATTTGGTTACTAATCAAATTATATGGAAAAAAACATGTGCGTATGGAAAAACTTGTGTACATATATTAAAAATATATGTACATATATTAAAAATATATTTATAAATGTATCCTTATATTTTATAATATTTACGTGTTTCCCCCACGTTTCGTGTACTATATTTTTCAGAAATTATGTTTCTCGCGTTTCCCGTTTCCCGTTTCGCGTTTCGCGTTTCCCATTTCCGTGCTACTTAGGGTAAGATATAAAAATATTAAACTAGAATATACGATCATTATGCCTCCTGTCATTTGACATTTTAGAATGCGACTTTGGAAAACTTAAGTACCTTAAGGAAAGAGAGAATAATTAACAATATAACAAGTAACAACGATATAACAATGTATACAATTTAATTAAGAAATGATACTACTGAATAAAAAGGTTAGCCCGATGCGTATTGAATTGGCGTCCGTGCCAGGCAAGGGTGTATTAAGGGGCAAGTATTCTTTTGTCTTTGTTGACAAGAGGCAGCTCAGTTAAGGCTCCCAAGACTTGAACCTATGACCTTTCAGTCACACCAACATCTTAACCAGTGTGCCAAGGCTCTCCTTCAAATGATACTACTAAATGGGTAGTACATAATATCTATAATATGTCCCTCAAATTGTATCTCCAAATTAGATACGATATTGAATGCTAAATTGATTTTGGAACATCTCTAATGTAACAATGTGCACATTACACATGTGGCATGAGAGAATATACACAAAAAATTGATGATTTTTCTTTCTCTCTTTCTCTTCACATTTTATATGTAATTTCTTCTCAACCATATCAACTACAATGTTTATACCTATACGCTGTACTTGATAGTTGATACTGTGGAAAAAAATTTACTAAAAAAGATAAGACCATGAAAAAAACAGAGAAGGAAAGAAAGAAAGTGAAATATCATTCATTTATTTTTGTGTCTATCTCTCTCATGTTATATATGGATCGTGCTCATATTGTATGGGCGATTTGCTTTATATTGACTGCAAAATATGGCGCCATGTGGAGAGAGGAGTGCTCTACACGGAGTTGCTACACTGAAAAAATACTTTCCCAAAAAAATGAGCATTCAGATCGGCGATTGTTGCTGCAATTGTGGAGATCGACAAGCATCTTCTGCCTGTCACAGCCGCAATAGAAGAGAAAATCACCCTCGCAATTCGAAGCAATATAAGAGAACAACAAGCAATACATTTTTTGTAAAACATCAAAGCAGATCTTATGGCCATTTTGTTTTGCTAAATTTTGCTTTTCCATTTCAAACTTCTCCTTGCCGTTTTTAGTTACAGCTTATGGCCATTCTGTTTTGCTAAATTTTGAATAAATAATCTGCGAAGAGTAACTAAAGTTTACACTATAATTTGCTTGGTTACTACCTGTTTTGTTTGAACTTATTTTGTTGTTCTTAGATTGGAATATGCAAATATGTTTTTAATTCCTTAATTATTTTTTTTTCCTGTTTTGTTCAGGAAGTTTTGTTCATAAAATCGCCCTCGCAGTTCGAAGCCATCGGTGCCTCACACCTCAGGCCTCGGTATAGCACCCACAAAGAGCAATCGGTCCTTTTCCCTGAGCTAAGCTTTTCCATTTCAAAGAAATTTATAATAATTTATAATTTGTTTGACAATTCTGTGGACCAACATGCACACCTATATTTATTATTTAATTTCAGATTAAACATGACTTCTTATTTTAAATTTATTTTTAATTAATTGATTCCCTGTCAACTTTTCCCTAATTTCTTACATAATTTATCTAAATACGTATGTAACTGCTTTACTTCCGTGCAATGCACGGGTGGAGTAACTAGAATGTTGAAAATCACTTTACATATGATATCATGCAAAAATTGCATTTTGAAACGAACAATTAATTAGAGGGGTATTTTTAGTTTGCACCCCGTTTATTGTGCAAATTGGACTTTGCACACCGTTATAAAAAAAACTTTGTTTTTGCACCCCAATTCCATATGAAAAGATAAAAATGCCCTTCCATTAACAATTATGTTGGCCTTCAACATATTCTTGATTGACGGCATTTTTGTCTTTTCATATAGGTTTGGGGTGCAAAAACAAAAAGTTTTAAAAATGGGGTGCAAAGTCCAATTTGAACAATAAAATGGGTTGCAAACTCAAATTATCCCTTAATTATATGAACAATTAATTATATTGATTTTGTTAAAGTTCAATTGAATTCATCTTGCATTGATAAAAGTAGTGAAATAACAAACCAATGAATTAACAACATAAACATATTATATTCCTTCTATTGAGGGCTTATGAATCATGATCGGGTTTTTTATTGCTACTTTGATTGGTTATGTTGGAGATTGCGAAGGGTGATTTCTGTCTTCGGCAAGAGATAGGGAACTTGGCTTTGAACACTCTTGGTCATTCCAGATGTTGAGTTTGGATTTCCTATTGCATTAACGGAGATGGCGGACATTTTATTGGGCTCTACCAATTTGAGCAAACGAGTTTTTATTTGTCTTCTTCACTCTTCAGCGCTTGTATTTTCTTCAGCTTATTTTGTTCTCTAAATTTCTCCTTTCATTAGCGTTTGTAGTTGAAACTCCAAATCTAACTATAGTTAGTGAGCGATATGGATTTACAACCATCACAAACAAGACCAAATCAGATCAAATCAAAACATATCATATTTGATCAGATAATTATAAAATACAGAGAGACTAGATATTACCAGATCAGAACGAATCAGACCAGTGTAAATCAGACCAGACTAGATCAATTAACCAAACGAGACCAGACTCGACCAGAAAATTGCAATCCAATTAAAAACATCACATGTATACATACAGTCATATACTCCGTGGAATCTTTATTAATTTAGGTACATAGTTTCACCATTACGTCGCTTCAATCACTTTATATAAATTATAAGTTATACTACTTGTTAAATTTAAGAATAATAATTGTGAAACAAAGAATATGCGGTGAGCTCCATTGGGAGAAATTCTCCTCACTTGCGTATTATGTATTCATGGATATATATATAGATATTACAATACAATGGGAGGAAAGAGGTGAGTGGGCCTTGCATGGGTGATAATAATGTTGGGATGATACTACAAGGAAATGTCCCATACAATAATAAAACTTATTTAATAATTAATATAATAATATCTCAATACTACTCTCGCCCCTTAAGATGGGACAAAGAAGAATGATGCGGTTTTTAAGAAATTAGACTTATGTTTTTTGAAAATAAAATAACAATGAATTAGAGCCACACAAATATCACCAAATATGATATGTGACATATATAGTGAGACTGTCAGAAAAGGGAAATTGAGACAATTATAATGGGATGGACGAAGTAACTAAAATGAATTACTCTCTAATTTCAAATTTACATGAAGAAAAATTTAAGAACATATTTTATTATATAATTTTTAATGAACTTATAATCAACACAAAATGGTTAAAAGATATTTTTGCACAGCGTAAAAATTAAACTTTTACACTAATAAAGAACGAATTATAATGGTGATAATGATATGACACTGATTAATTGATTACGGTAATAAATATAATTTCCATTACAAATAAACCATGACATTAATTGTTCATGTCATTGGATCATCCATATATGATGAGCTATTACACAGTAACAAATACTCCTTACAAAATTGTAGATATAAGAAACACCGATCGATCATTGGACATGAAATTAAATGGTGCAATCTATAGTGGTCAAAATTTGACACACATATATGTATCGGATGTAAGCAGTGGCGTATACAGGATTTGAAGTGCGTGGGGCGAATTCATTCTAGTCTCTCTGACTCGTAAAATTCTTTCCATTTTTTTGTTGGGATGTCCAAAAACTTCTTCTCATTTTCCCTTTTAGAAAATTTTGTGTACGTGATTAAAATTCATTTACATTTTTCTTACTTAACCAGAGATCATATATTTCAACTTTATTTTTACTTTGTTAAACTCAAATCCAAATCAAACCAGGAAAAATTTACCGAAACGAAAGGAGTATATATTATTTCACGCAAGTCACAAATACATGAACACTTTAACAAAAATAATACAAAATTCATTATAAATAAAAACTAGCCGTCAACGAAAAAACATGACATCATACTTAACAAATTTCACTATGTGAGAAATAAATTTGACACAAAATTTGTAATTTTTTCATGTTATGTTAATACATAAATAAATTTTTAGAATTAGTATAAATTGTCAATGCCGAATTTTATCTAAAAAAGAATTTATATTAAGTGTAAAATGTAATGAAGTACTACTTCTGTCCCGCTAAAATTGTCCCGTTTTACCATTTCGGTCTGTCCCACTAAGATTGTCCTATAACAAATTTGGCAAAGTTTGTGTTGGTCTAAATCATTCTTACTTTATTCTTACTTTATCAACCACATAAACCACTTTTTATTAATTTACGTGTCACTCCCTCTTGTCCCATTGTTAGAGTATAGTTTAACTCTAAATGAATCAAGTGTAATTTAACTCTATAAATGTATAAATATATACTAAGTCAATTTAAATTTGATTAAAACTTTAAGAAAGGATACAAGAAAAATAAGAAAGGATAAAAAAGGATAAAAAAAAGTTTGGAGCAAAATGGCAAAGCAGGGGAATCGAACCCAATCGAACCCCCGACTACACAGACAACTACAATGCACGCATGCACACCTCTACCCATTGCACCAAATTGATCCTTAAACAAAAGTCACTACTAGAAAACCGACTTTTAGCAACGAAAAGTATGGTCGTTATAGACTTAAAAGATCGTCGTTAAAGCTTTTAACGACCATTTATTTTTCGTCGTCAAGTGGTTGTTATAGGCTCCGTCGTTATTGGTTTTAACGACAAAGTTCATCGTTATTGGTTTTAACGACAAAGTTCGTCGTTATTGGTTTTAACGACAAAGTTCGTCGTTAATGATTACCAACGACACAATACTCGTCGTTACTTATAAACAACGAATAACTCACTCATCATTACTTATTAACGACAAAAAACTCATCCATGACAACATAATTCTTCATTGTTATCTAAACATAAGATATTTAACCGTTATTACTTTTATGGTTTATACAATTATACGACTGCAATTTAGATATAAAAAAAATGTACCACGCACAATACACATACAATTAAGAAAGAATAAAAACTGATGTAAGCTTAAAATTTATTTATCGCGATAATTACAATTTGAAACATCAATCATCCATAATACAAAATGTATTCTCAAAACACTATTCTAAAACATCTTTCTTTTTTTTAACAAATGGGAAGAATTAAAACTAATTCAATATTTTACAAAAAAATAAAACTTGTGGGGATCGATGAGTCGACTTCTAATCTTCAAACACCTGACATAAAATAAGAAGATAATTTACAACTCGTTAGAGAATATATATTTATAAGTGGATCCTAGGTTAGAAATAGGAATAATACTAGTCAAGCTAAAGTAAACTATCTAAACTTTAAAAACACAAATTAAACCAACTTAAGATATTGTGAAGCTAATACATGTCAAGACAAGTTAACTAAAAGCAAAACCAACGTAATCTCAATCTGAAGTCTTTGCCAAAACCCAAACAATTACAAATTTTAATAACCTGCAATAGTAACAGCAGCCACACCCCAATCTAAAACAAATCCCCAATATCTTGAAAACACAAAAATAGCCACATGCACTCAATAAAAACATACATCCACTAAAAGCCAATAATAATTGCAAAGACAAGAATCCAATAGCTACGAGCAAGCCCCTCTAGCGTTTAAAAGTTCTCCTCATATTGAAATTCCCAGTCAAAGCCAAAATTCAAATAAAACCCACTTGATCAAAGTACAACACTACTTGTAAGCTCCCTCATATTACTATATTAGTGAACTGTAAACTTCATTTTTTGAATTGATGTAATAAAAAATGATGGTATTCTAGTTTAGGGCTAGAGTTTAGGCTAGACACTGCCTATTGTGGAATTGATCCTGTTGATTCAAATTAAGTTTCAATTTTATTCGAAGCAAAATAAGCAGTAATTCTCAATATATCATCCCACATAAACTGGGACAAGGTATACTCCGACAAGGTAACTGGGTAGCCCATTATTTGGCAGAAACTAAGGTGGATCAGATTGAGACAACCCAAACAATCTTCCAGTTCTAGCCAAGCGGGCCTATTATATGGACTACTATGGGATTCCTTCTTTCAAATTTTTGTAGCTGTTATTTTTTAAATTGGGTTTTGGTTTGGTCCCCCAATTTCTGTCTGATTTTGTCTATCCTTGTTGTCCTGAAGAGGTTTTGGTCTAGTCTCCCTCTTCTTTTTACTCTTGATTGATTTAATAAAAATCGGCAAACGGCCCCCCGGCGTTTGCCCCACTGATTTTGGTGGTTGGCCTTCCGGGTAAAAAAAATCATCCCACATAAAATTCAGAACAAAGAAGTGATAAATGATGCAAAGAACATAAACTAAAAAAAGAATTTGGCTATAGGCTATGAGTACTATTGATATCAGGTTTTTTTGCATTACCATATTTTTTCCTTCTACTCTGTCCAATTCTACTTGTATATGCAAAAAAAGAAACTTGGAAAATAAACCTCAAACCCCGAAAAAATTACCTCCCATAAAAATTTATTCTGAAAGCAAGTTTTTAACTTAATTTATGTAGCAAATCATCAATTGGATAGTTTCAATATATGCAGCAATTTCAAACATTAACATTTAATACCAGAGAACTCAAAAGATTACAGAAAAAACACAACACCGGATTAGGACATTAAAGAGTACAAATCGAAATTACCTGAAACAAGGTCTGCGGGAGATGAATTGGTGATAAAACACGAGGCATAATTGAGCAAGACTGAAATCACATATTATAAATGAAGCAAATTAGAAATTTAAAAAGAAAAGATAAAAAACAGAATCTAGTTTGCTGCGTTAGTTCTTTAAAATCTTAAAATATACCTTATAATCTATAGTTTAAATCAATATGTATCCAACAGACTCCATAAAATATTAAATTGACATGATAAAATGTTGGATTATCTATTTTAGGCGTGAAAACCGTATTCCCTATCTAGTTTTAATAGTTGCTCACTTTTTCTTCTTCCATTTTTGGCAGATCATAGTAAACTTGCAACAACTTCATAGCAACAACAAAATAAGACTCACCAAGAATGGAAATGTATAACAATCTTAAATAACATCAATTGAATTCCTTCAAACTAAAAGCAGATAAATCAGTTAGCTACAACATAAAGACCATAATAAAAAATTAATATGAAAATCAAGTTTGGAAACATAGCATGATAGCACTATCAAATTAAATGACAAATTTTTAGTAATTGGAATATCTTGCCTTTGTTTTTGTCCAAATATGAAGAAACACTACATTCTAAAAAGGAAGACAATTCCTCCTCTTCAGAGATCGTTGTGCTCTTCTCTTTATGATGACTTATGCTCATGATACCATAAATTTTAAGTTCCTGCTCCTAACTTGTATAAAACAATTCAAGAAATAAATATGAGAAAAGCAAAAGTAGGTTAGATAATCTAAAGAATTCATTTGAATGTCTTCCCGATTGAATTGTTATCTGAAATTTGGTATGAGTAAACTAGACTTAATGAATAAGATGCTCAAAAAATTTCATCAAAAAATTCCACCGGGAACCGCCCCAAATGGCAACGGCCGGACAGAACCTTCTATATAAGGGCTTATTTGACCTTTTTGTGTAAGTTCGAGGGCCTATATGACCCTTTTCCCCTTTTAAAATGTTTGTTTGTATTTCATATTTACTTTGCATCTCGTGAGACCTTTTAAACTCCGGATTTAAACTTTTTAAATCACATGTAATAATACTTTAATTGATTGCATTCTAACCGTAAAACCCACTTTAACATCCCTGATAACATTTCAGGTGTATTCATAAACTGATTTTTTCTTTTTAATGTACAATAGTAATCATAATACTTTATTGGAGCAAGTTTAGCAACTCAATTGTTTCAGAAAACATCAAATGTAAAAATTAAAATGCTCGGTGATTCAACACACCAAATCCAACAAACAAATCAACAAGTCAAGTAGTTCTTCAACAGATTTATACCAAAAAGAGTCATACAGTTGTGAGCAAAATAAAGTTAAGTGAATTCATAAGTAGCTGATCATCAAGTTATGAATTGGTTCAAAGAAGACATACCTGGGACCGGGATGAATATAAATGCAGAGACTTCACTGCCCCAACAGCAATGCTTCATTTTCAATTATGTTTGCAAAAAAAAAAATTGTAAGTTAATAATTCCAACCCCCACACCAAAAAACAGAGTCCATACAGTGCCTATATCTATCAGATCAGATTCCTACCATTGTAATTTGTAAATGATAGAGAGATGACATTTCCATCTGAAAAGGCAATACCCACCTCATGAAAGTACTCACCGATATAAAGACGTGTCCTTACTACCTCAGTAGCTAATGTGTATAGGGTAGCTTAAACACGACATTTTGTTAAGTTGGTACTTAGTATCATAAACTTATGTAATTCTCTGTAGGTTTTAGAAAGGTTGTGTCTATCTCGGATGTACTTTGCATCTACTTTGCAACCACTGAGACAAAGCTTATGTGGGTACTTAATATCTAACAAAGTTAGATATGTTAGTCTCAGCAGTCTCACTGTCTCAGTACCTTTTAGACGTTGATATTTACATAAACTTGAGATGTAAAAATTTCTTTTAATTGACTATAATTTAACTATAAAAATAATCGTAGCATCACTGATAACATCTCAAGTGTATTAATCGGTTGATTTTTACTTTTTTAATGTACTTTAATACTCATTATACTTTAATTGGAGAAAGTTTAGCAATTCAACGATTTCAGAAATCATTTAATATAAAGATTAAAATTTCTCAATGAATCAGCCAAGCAAAGCAGACAAGAAAATCACCAAAATAAGTATAGTGAGTCAATAAATTTATACAACAACTCTCTAGATTGCTGAAAAATGTCATAAATGTTATAAAATTAAAGTTACCTGAGCAAAAGAACGACCAATTGAACGAGAATGTTAAGAAAAATTATGTCGGTAGATAACAGCGAAGGGAAGATCAAGCAAGAGGAAACACTTTCTGCAACTGAGCGAGAGGAAAGCTTAGCGACCTAACCAGAGGAGGGATAAAACGAGATGAATGATTGAGCCAGAAGAATGATCCAGCGAGAACTAATTCAATCTTCAGCGGCTAATTCTCTCGTTGCTCTCTCTACCTTCCCGGCCTGTTTCCCTCGATGTTGTGTCTAATCTTCACTCCCTCAGCTCCCTCCTCCTTGTGCTTCTGTACCCTTTCGCGAAGCCGACAATACAACCGAGAAATTAAACGCCATCTTGCGGGCGAACCAGGAGGCCTAGAGAGCGTTGCAAAGGGTTTATGATGATGAGGAATTGCAGAAATGGTCGATGATGAGGTATTGGGGAGAGCTAATTAGGGTTTATTTTTTTAATCCAGCCGACCTAATTTAACCAGGTTACGAAACGAATTGGCGGCATCCTGAAAATTGGGCGGTATCCTAAAAATTGGGCGGCATCCTGAAAATTTATAATTAATCTTATTTCAATTGATTGATTTTTTTCTTGATCTTAAGTTTTAAAACCATACTATGTACCCGTATATCATAAAACAATTAGTAAGTAATAACGACAGATGCACATTAACTAATAACGACAATTTTTTTATTATGGTCGTTGAAAATAAAATTTAATAACGATGAACTCATTGATCATTGTTAAAAGGAACTTTTAACGACAACTTTTTAGAGTCGTCGTTATATGGTGGTCGTTAAAAACTCTTTTTCTTGTAGTGAGTCGTGTCCATAATGTATAAGTTACTTATCGTAAGCACAAAAATACATGTATATTTAATTTGTTAAATATGTATATATGGGGTTGGGTGACGTTGAGTGGGGGCAGCTGCCCCCCTTCCCCCACCCTTGATACGCCACTGGATGTAAGTATATAAAGCTTACGACAACAATAATAATACTTTATAATAATAAAAGAGAAAAGGGTCAAATAAGGCCTTCTACTATTATGAAATAGTCGCATAAGGCCATGTACTCAATAAAGTGTCATATAAGTACCTCTACTTGTAAAAAGCAATCAAATGAGTCCTAACGATCTATTTACAACCTCCTAATCCCGGTTTTAGCTTACATGTCGATTTTTTTTACTTGTATTTCAACCAATCTTAGTTAAATATTCGACGTATGCCGGATAATCTACTCTAAAAAGATGGTCACAAGTACGCTAAAACCGGGATTAAGAGGTGTTAAATAGGTCATTAGGACCTATTTGATTGCTTTTTACAAGTAGAGGTATTTATATGACACTTTATTGAGTACGTGGCCTTATGTGACTATTTCGTAATAGTAGAAGCCCTTATTTGACCCTTTTCTCATAATAAAATAATACTCCCTCCGTCCCTTTTTACTTTGTCATCTTTGAATTTTTCGGTCAAACATGTCAACTTTGACCAATTATATATTTTTATAAGAAATTATTTATAATACAAAAATTATATCAAATTATTTTTTGTTAAAAGTACTTTCATAAAAGTATAAAATCTATCACTTTCATAATATATAGTATACTAATCAAAATCATAGTCCAAACTTTACCATCATTAACTTGAAAAGTCAAAGATGACAAAGTATTTAGGGACGGAGGTAGTAATAATAATAAGGTAGATTCTATGGTACCCATAAGGTATCATACCTTTGTCCACTTGGACCAATGAGAATGTTGAAGTTGAATTATTTAAATCTAAATTAAAAATGATAAAGTGATGTGGTCCAATCAAATGAATGGTAGGTACGGTATCCCATTATTATTATATTATAATAATAATAATAATATAATAATACTAGTAATATAATAATAATTCAATAAGCTGAGTTACTTGTTATTAATAGGATTTGCACCGGTGGGAACGCCATGAAATGAAACATTGAAGACCATGATGCTTGAATGGTGACCTCTAATTGTGATGGTGGACGAGTATCGTCGGCTTCTTGGAGACTTCATTTGGCCGGTTTTTCTTCCCATTGCCGGGATGGTCGCCTCCGGTGGCCGGGAAAGCTCTTCATGGCGGCGGACGAAAACTATGGAAGTAATCAAGAGCGGCCCGAGGATAAGGAGGAGAAGAGCTTGTGATTTTGCCATAACAAAAGTAGTAATAATAAGAATAGTAATTTAATCTCCAAGAAAATCCCACAACTAAAAATATTAAACAACCCCCCAATGGTCTTAGTAGGGTGATCAATATCCATGAACCAATTGGAGCTGGCTCCAATTAAGTTGATGATAAATTGATAATGAATGGAGGAAAAGAAAAGGCAAATGTTTTCTTTCTAACTTGTTGGAAAGAAGCTAGAATTGCTTGTTCAAATCCTATATACCTAAAGGGAGAATACTCTCTCCAAAGGTTTTCCCGCTTCTCCCACCGTGTAATTATACTCTCTAATTAAATCCTCCTCTTTTTGCTCCCGGACGTTTCTCTCTTTTTCTCCTGATGATATTCTTTCTGAAAAATTGATGTTACTTGCATTAAAAATTGGGACATCGATATTCTTCCGTTTCTTCAGTTTCCTTTTCAATTTGACTTTACTTGCACTGAAAATCGGGGCATTAAGGGAGCTCTGCTCTCTCAACCACCGTTCATTCTCTTTCCCGTTCTCATCTGATTCTTTCTCTTTCCCACCTTGGTCCATCTCCAGCTCTTCACTTCGCTCCTCCTCTTCCCCCGGATGCCTGCACCAATTCAACCGGCACCTAGAAACACCTGCGATTTCTGTGGCATATGGCTTTTCTTCCGGAGTCCACAATTAAACCCGTCTTATTTCTCCAATTTAGGGAACCGTCATCCAGCATATTTCATAACTTCATCTCCAATTAAGGGAACCATCATCCAGCATATTTCATAGCTTCATCTACTTTCAGGTTAGGCATCTCAATTTACAAATTTTGTTTAGTTTTGATGAATTTGTTAAGAATATTATGAATACTTTAACGGAACATATTGTTCACACCAGCTCCATAAGAGCCATAGCACTCTTAAATTTATTCGTAATTACGTTTTGTTTTGCCATTTCTTTTGCCATGGTGATGGTTATTCTCACTTGAGGTTTCAACGTTTTTGAGACAGCATTCTCAAGGTTAATTCATTCATTCCAATCCTTTATTGGAACTTAGTTTTGTTGCAATTGACTATTGAGCTAATTTTTATTCAATATCACAACATCTCAAATATATGATGATCTTCAGCAAATTCAACCAAACAATGATTAAGGTAATTTCATAATAGTATTCAATATTCATTCTTTATTCAATTATATATGATCTTAAACTGCAATTATTGCTTCCTTCTTTATTACTTCATTTTGTTTATTTATGTTATGGCACCTTAACTTTTACACTTTGATGTTTTTTTTTGTTAATTTTGTTTCAGCAAATTCAACCAAACACTTTGTTGTGGCAGAGTATTTTCAGCCACAGGTAAATCGGTAGAAATACTTGAGGGATTTAACAAAATTAATGCCTTAGCAGATTGAGGTTTTATTCCAGGAATGTCAAAGGTACACCGTTGTACTCACCTAAACTTGAATTTATATCATTTTTTCTTTTTCTGTATGTTATACTAAGGGGTGAAAACCCATGACTGAAGCTAGACACTGTATTTTATAGAAAGAGAAGGAAAGAATCATCAATAAACTATGGCACAAATCATAGGTCACTTATGCATATTTTGTCTTGGAAATTTGAGAAGTAAAAGTTTGATACTTGATAGCAAGGTGTTTGTTAGAATTCCTCAATCAAGAATGCCTTGGCAATACTGCATATTTGGAATGTGATACATGTTTATGGTTCCTTAACTCCACAAATTGAAAAAAATAGTACAAGGTAAAAGAATTCTCTTAATGGAAATAACTTCTGTTTTTCATTATGGCTTAGAAAAAGGGATATCAAATCTCATTTAAAATATCTTTCGTAGTGAAGTGAAATCTGAATTGATGAATTACACTGTATCGAATTAAGTTGTTGTACTAACACAACCTCTTGCTTTGTGTAAACTGATGAGAATATGACAATCTAAGAAGAGTTCTGACACGGTTAATGCTACTGTGAATTGCGAAAAAGGGATATTTCATGTTTTTATTCTTTTTCCTTTTCTTTTTTAATCTTTGTTTTAAATTTCATTGTTCTTTGTCTATTCCTCCAAATTCATTCTAGGAACATGATGTTATAATAGGGCTAGATAGAATTGAGTTTAATCCACCTTCATCAAGATAGAAATTCATGGTCTTTCATGCCCTCAGAATTCAAGGTAATAAGAAGATACGAAAACCTAATTCCATTCATTTTTACATGGATCCGAAAATCACGTCTCAGGAATTCCATTTACTCGGAGTTATTGATGTTTTTGTATGCCTACTTGCACTGAAGATTGATAAAATATCTTATACTTTACTGTCCATAGACAAGGCAACTGGATCGAGTTTAAGTAGAATGCAACTGGATGGATTTACGCCAAGTCATTTCGCTACTTCAACAAAACTTGAACAAGAGGAGAAGAAGAAAAGGACACAATTTGAATACGAAGCATTTGAAAATGAAATATCAGATCATATCAATTTCAGGAATTGGCTTTCCCATTGTAAGTTCATCATCCCCCACAATAGCAGAGAAGGATATTTTCCAACCTATCGCAGGTAAATATACTTCAAAATAAGCAGTTTTGTCTGCATTCTTGATAACCCATATTTTCATTAATACATGACCACCTTGTGTGACAGAAAAGAAAATGGATTTGAATTTCAGTGGTTTAAGCATCAATTACCTTTATGATAAGAATTTTTTTTCTCAATGTTCGGCTTCAGAGAATTAGAAGCCAAAACTATTAGCACACCGTGACTCTTGAAATGATCAATCAATCGATTTGCACCTGGATTCCTGGAAAATCTTTTATACTGGACCATCTACAATTTAATATAAACAAATAAACAATCAATGTTTAGATCTACACTCAACATTAAGCTTTGAAAATAATAACTACTCTGCTTCATTCCAACTAAACTGTCACTTTGGACATTTTTTTTGTCTTAATTGGAGTACCCTAAGAAAACTATTTTGTTTGGTTCTGACTTAAAATTTTGTTTGTCTTAAAACATCCTAAGAATAGTAATGCTTCTTGAATAAAAGTATGGACTTTCTGTCCATTGATAAAGCTTTTCACTCTTTGATTAGTTGTTTTTAAGCTTAATTTTTATATGTTTTTATATCATTCAAAAGAAAATAATATTTATGAATTGCATCCAGTGCAACGGCGGGTGAAAATTCTAATATGAGGATAGGTCATTAGGGTGCAATTCTCTCTCTTTAGGCCGTTCAATATAATTGCAATTAAGGTGATGATGAAAATTATTTAAAGTCTGATTTGGCATCTATTTTCTCTTCCAAGCAAAGGTGCCATCTTAGAAGCCACTTACCCTCTATTATCTTCTTATCCAGCTCTTAAAGAACAGAAATGAAAAGAAGGGACCATTGGAGAAAATTTATTTTTAATTACTAAAATAATACGTTCCATATAAATTGGCCACTCTAAGCGTTTCTACTTGTATGAAAAACAGTATTGACTACTCAGTTCGTTTCTAGATAGCAGGTTCTAAAATTCTCATATTTTCAAATGTTGAAAACCATATGTAAACTCTCTTAGCCATAAGTTATTCATATATGAATGTATTAAAGTTCCTTAAGATTATCATGGGAATTTCAATTTCATGTATCTTCTCCAGGATATTTATATGAAATGTTACCATCCTTTTCTCATCCCGTACGACGTTTCATTTTTTGGTTTTTATCAGTTACACAAGGGGAAGGAAACAATATACAGAAAACAAACAAAGAAGTTACATGCAGAAATGGTAGGGTTTCTTAAGTACTCTAATTTCTACTGCTAAGTTATTAGCTACTTTGAGTGCATTAGTGCTTCACATAGTTCTATTGCTCTCAGTTAGTTTTTGACAATTCAGATGGATTGGCGATGGCGAAAGGTAGCTGAGTAATTGATGCAGATATTGTTGGTTTCACCTGCAATTGTGACACTAATCACAGGCTATGCGTGTGGGCTCATTCCAGATGATGATCTTCATTTATGGAGGTGTCATTATGGTGCTCACATCTCTCATAACCACTCTAAACTGCTCATTTTCAACAGTCACCATCTCAATTGACTTGATCCGATTGAACCTGAAAAGCATCCCATTCCAGTACCACTATAGGTTCCTGCTAATTCTTCTAGCACTTCTAAAGTTCTCAAAACAAACCTCCAAGAAGTGAAATAACAGAAGCAATGATTTATTAGGGGAAAGAAAGATTATGTCTGGCTTGATCCGATTCAACCTGAAAAGCATCCCATGCCAGTACCACTATAGGTTGCTGCAAATTCTTCTAGCACTTCTAAAAACAAACCTCCAAGAAGTGAAATAGCAGAAGCAATGATTTATTAGGGGAAAGAAAGATTATGTCTGGCTGACCTCTCTCTGAATGGCATTTGTTAAAAATAATAGTATGCACATAAAGAGTAGGTGTTATTTTTTACTTCAATAGTCTGCATGTGTTGTAATGTTGTATTAGGCTTCACTATTCCTGGGGCAATGATGAATGAATGAATGAATGTGTTGTAATGTTATACGCCAGTAGCGATTGTCTTTACCCAATCAATTTTGTTCGCGTTTACTCAATCGGTAAACACATCTTTGCCTTCAAGAATCGAAATTGAGTTTGGGTATCTTTTCTTCAATCGTATAAGGGGTTCCCGTGTTTAACGCTCTTCTCATTGCAATCTCATATTCCATAACAACACCCTTATCCAAATTCCAGATTTTTCTTTTTAATGCCCAACTCACGGCTCTTAAGAACCCTCAACCTGGATTTCTCCAACTATCCATTTCAAGATCAGAGTTCGAATCTTTCGTTGAGGAAATCAAAGATGGTGGTGGTAAGTGGTTTATGCAAAAATGGCGGTTGAGAAGCCGAATAAGAGGTACCCTGAGGAGACTAAGGAGTTTGTTGAAGAGAATAGAGATGAGGTTTGTGGCTATGAAACAACATACGAAAAATGGTTATGTTCACGGTCATTAAGTCGTAATATTTGAAAATAATATGATATATAAATTAATGCATATGTTGACATTATAATATATATACATTTTACATCCCGTGCAACGCACGGGTGGAATACTAGTGAACAACTAACATCCATCTGATCGACAAACTGAACGGAGTCGGATCGATAAGAATTGAATCGGTGAAAACCAAACCCGATGAAAACTTATCAACCCATCAACAGTTCGGTTCATGACTTGAGGATTAATAATCAAAGTTTGATCAAAACTGCCTTAAACATATATGGTCGAAAATAAGTGTCATTTTAGATTTGCTATTTTACCTTTTTTAAAATTGAACCGATGAACACCTATAATCCATATAGGTCATGTTCCTTGAGATGGAAATTAAATTAAATCATCCGATTCCTACTATCTCATTTGTTTCAATATAATATAATTTGGTTTTAATTGTAATATTAATGATTGAAAATATGGTATATGTTCAGAGGCGGACCCACTAAAAGCATCTTCAATGGTATAATGTGCACGGTGCACACGTGGCATGAGAGATAACCACATAAATATTAGTAAATAAATTCTCGCTCTCCTTATTTTAATAATTTTATACAGATTTAATAAGTTTTTCTCCACAATGTCAAGGAGACCGTCTAAATGTTGACATTGCAGTTGACATTGCAGGGAAAAACTTACCAAAATTGTATAAAATCATTCAAATAAGGAGAGAGATAATTTATTTGCTAATATTTATGTGGCTATCACTCATGCCACATGTGCACCGTGCACATTTTAGCATTGGAGATGCTCTAAGGGTCCCACGGGGTCCCGGGACCCCGTGGACTTCGAAAAAATTACCTATATATTATATATATTCTATATAAAATTAATTAGGGAATGTATATATAAAATAACAACGACTAGGTAGACAAAAGATTGTAGTAGCTGAATAGTAGGAACCGTGAGTTTGTGGCTTTCTATATCACTTGAGGTTTCAAGTTCGATTCTCAGCTTCTCCTTGCCTACCTCCCATGTTTTTATTATTTCTTTTTGAATTTCATATCTTTTGTTTGGGATAATTAAAAAGCTTTCTTAAAATGTTAAGATTAAATTTATCAAAAAAAGTTAAGATTAAATTAATACTACGTATATTTGTATTTATAAATCGTTATTTTCAATATTATATGAATTAGGATGATAAGATATTTCGGTGTTGTCCTGAGAGTTAAGGAAATTCAGAGTTCGATAGTAGTTCAGATGTTCATTCAAATGATTTGCTATTAATAAATGAAGAATTGGATCAGATAATTGCTGAAAGTGAAGCTAATTTAGCTGATAATCTACCTGATCAACATGTTGATTTTGTATCTTTGGAAGCTGATCCTGTAATTTTTTGTTTTATACTCCCTCTGGTTCTTAATTAACTTGACACTTTGACTTCACACAGATTAAGAAATTTTACTGTAAAGTGCACTGTTTTGCACTGTTTTGCACTGTTTTGATGTAGAAAAAGAAGTGTGAAGTTTAATATGAGACGGTCTAAAAAGAAAAGTATAAAGTTAATTAAGAACTGGAGGAAGTAATATTTTAATGTTTTGATGGTGTACGTTAACTATGAAGTACTATGCTAACTTCTTTAATACTCCGTATTTTTTAATAGTTTTTTATTAATTAGAGATACGTAAGGATAGGGACCCCGTGACTCCGACTTTCTGGGTCTGCCATTTCATATGTTGAACGTTCAAATATACTACGGGTATGTGTTCTTTAAAGATTAAGGAAACCTTGTATGTGGGGAGTGGGGACTACACACAAAGGTGTTTTATTGAGGAAAGCAATATAATGTGTGTACATGGCGATCAATTGAGGGTCTATTTTCATTTGCTTAAGGTTTTGTTATATTTTTAAGAAAGTGACATTTGTATACTCCGTACGATTTACACGTTTATATACATTGGGTAGGTCACAATACAATCATCACTTTATATGAAATTGTATCACAAAAAGGCTTATGCTTTGTGAAGAATCTATCTTGAGATTTTATAAATTAATTACACAAAACCGGTGGGCGTAGCTCAACAGGTAGCGAGGGAGTGCCACAAGGGTTAGGTCTCGGGTTCGAATCCCGGCAACTGCGATAAGGGGTTACTATGCTGAAATATGCATAGGGCCTCTGCAAGTACAGGGGACGGAGCCCCACTCTCTATCTGTCAGGTTGTGATTATAGTCCAACTTACATCCTCCCATCGTGCTGTTCGGTCGGTGTTGGGGGGCACTCAAGGATGGGGTGTCATCCTTTTTATAAATTAATTACACAAGTAATTATTGTATATGAGCAAAGATTAATTTGCTTGGTAATTTGGGTATCGCCAAGTACGAGTGCAATTGGATTCGCAGGCAGCAATTTGGCTTTTGAATGTGGAAGGTGAGCGCGCACACCACAATTCTTATGAGGGTCGCATAATTTCGCGAGCTATTAGATCAAAATCAAACTGTTAAAGTTGAGCATATTTATATTTATCGTGAAGGAAACCGACTAGCGCAAATTTTTAGCTGACTAAGGCCATAGATTACCTATTGTTTTTTGGGAAATGGAACAAATATACTCCTATACTATATGTGTGGGCACATATATACCCTGGTAAATCGCGAAACCTTTCCACTTGTGTTGGAGATAATTTGTTTAGTACTCACTTTGCTGCATTTCTGAAGTCTGAACATACGGAATACTGTGCAGGGAAATATTCATGACTTGGAATGCGTAACTTCAGGGCCCTGTCAGTTGGACAAACATAAATAAACTTATGGCAGACAGACAAAAACAGACCTTCATAGACCAAAACATTACAAACACACAATAAATAACACTCCTAATTTGATTCATAGACAATAATGTAATACACAGACAATCTTTATATATATAAAAAGAGGACCGTGTGTCCCCTAACTGTTCCCGCCTAAGAAACTCCTGTGATCAATAACTGACTAACGTACGGCACTTCATCTGAGACTTTGATAACTGCCCATATAATTTGTAACATGGCTTCTAAACCGGTTATTTACCTACGAGCACTCAGAAAAGATTCATTTGCTTTCCACTTTACTAGCATATTATTGGTAAGTTCATTATATCAACTAAATTCTTTCGAGTACATTTATAATCAAGCATGAGTTGTTTCATCTATTATCCATGAGATGAATCAAGCATTCTGGCATGAGTATGTACAATTGGGGCTTGAAGCTTTGGACGGACCTTTGGTTAGCAGGGCGTAAGAGTAGAAGTACCCTGCATACTGCATATTGAGAGGTATATTCATATGCACTTACTATTCAAATCTAATGCACTTTCATAGATTATGATACATTGACTTAAAAACCTTGGTATTGTAATGTTCCGATCATTTGATGATCAGAAAACTTTTAAATAAAAATGTGGCTCAATACATGGCCAAATGAAGATGATTTTATATGTTCATATATACTCCGTAATAAATTAAATCTACTTGGCAAGTACGTAGACTTTACAATCTAGGAAATATCCTAAATTGTAAATGTTTGGTTTCATGAATAAACATCATCATACCCTAAAAATAGATGGATTCAAAGATATATGTGAAGAATATTAAGATAGGAACAAGAGATAAGAATTGAAGAACTTAACTAGAAAGAAAGAGTGTTTTGAATTGAAAGATATATAGACACACTTAGGGTTGATGTGAAAATGGGCCTGTCAAGTTATATACGTAGTACTTCGTATGTATATACAAACGTACGCATGCCATACCACAGAGAGATAGAATATTGGGCTGAAATTAGCATGCATGTCCTGGTAATATGAGAAAGGAGTACTATGGTGTATTTAGGATTTTATTCAATGTAAAATGATCTAGCATACCAATAGTTACATGTTGCTGCTCGCCTGCTCACGACTCACTAAAAGGATAAAATTAGTGATCAGTGTACAGTCATAGAATTTCCCAAACAGTATACTTAAATTTGTTTTGTAAAGTTTTTTTTTTATTTATGTTTCTATATATCATCAGCTTTGGTCTTTTTGTATAAAAGAATTGGGCAAGTTTTTTTTTTAATTTCGCCCATGCAACTGTGCAACAATTATAACTACTACCTTAGTTCTTAATTAATAGTCTCCTCGGTTTTTTGTGATTTTTAGAATAAAATAGTAAGAGTAGTAAAGAGGGTGCAAGGTAAATGAAAAGTAAGAAAGACAACATATTAAGAAGAGTAAAATAATAAAAAGTATGAAAAAGAAATAGTAGAAAGTATAGTGTATAAAAGTATTTTGATTGAAAAAACTTACTATAAATGAAAAGATGGACAAATAATAAAAAAACATTTCAAAAAGGAATATAAGACAATTAATAAAGAATGGAGGGAGTATCACATGCCGAGTAACACATACGGAGTATCCGACACATAATCATTTGCCCTTTTTTCCTAATAGTCACTTGCATTCAAAATAAACATATCTTTATCATGACTTTTAAATAGTTATATAAAATATATAAATATCATTGACCCGTGCATCGCACGGGTACGATACTAGTAATATAATACAAAATAAAGCACAAAAACAACTTATAAACGTTTACAAAGGAACTACACTATATAATACACACAAATTGATTCACAGACAATAAATAACACTCCAAATCAACTTCACACCACCACACAGACAACTATATCATGCACAGACACTAATTAACACCAAATCAACTTTGCTCCACCACACAAACAATGTGAAACATGAACATAGGAATTAGACTATTTCATAGACACAATTTCATTGACAGACAACAATTAACACCCAATGAAGATTTCACCACCACACACACACCTTATGAACATCAACAAAGGAAGCACACCTTATGATTCACTTATGAACATCTCTCATGTTGCCTACGCTGACGATCTTATGCTCTTTTCTAAAGGGGATTTTCCCTCTATTAAAGTCCTTATTGATGCTTTGAATGATTTTGGAAGTGTTTCTGGCCTTAAAGTTAACTTTGACAAGTCTAATATCTTTCTTGGTGGCTTGGCCGATCATGACCTCACTTATATTTTGAACATGATCGATTTTAAAGAGGGATCCTTCCCTGTCAGATATTTGGGCATCCCTTTAGCCCCTCTTAAAATCTTTGTGGCTTAATATGCTCCTTTGTTGGATTCGATTACCAGTTTTATCAGTGCTTGGAATACCAAAACCCTCTCTTATGCTGGTAGAGTCGAATTGATCAAGTCTGTTATTCAAGGTGTCCATTCTTTCTGGCTACAAGCACTCCCAATCCCTAGGGCGGTACTTGATAGATATCTGTCGTATCTTCCTTTGGGTGTGCAAGTATGCTAGAGTGGCGTGGGCTGATATCTGCCTCCCTAAAGAGGAAGGTGGACTCGGTATTCATGATACCTATGTTTGGAACTCTGCCCTCCTTGCTAAAACTCTCTGGGATATCCATACTAAAAGGATAATCTCTGGGTTAGGTGGATTCATGGTGTCTACCTTAACGGTAGAGGTGTTTGGGAGTTTACACCTCATAAAAGAGACTCCCAATTGATCAAAAAGATTGCTCTGATTAGAGATCAAATTGTCTCTCACTTTGACAACACCCACGATGCCATTAGCTATCTCAATACTTGCCAAACAAATGGCAAGTTATCCTCGGATTTGGTTTACAACCTTCTTAGAGTTAAGGGGGGAACCCAAATGTGGATGTCTTTCATTTGGAAGAATTATATCCCCCCTAAATTCTCCTTCACGGTTTGGCTAGCCTTTCGTAACCGCCTTGCCACTCTTGATAACTTGCATAGATTAGATGTTGTTAATGTTTGCCCCCTTTGTAAGGGTGGTCCGGAAACGGTACCACACCTATTTTTTACTTGTGCTTTTTCAGGTAAAGTTTGGCATAGAGTCGGGACGTGGCTGGGCATTCCTAGGGAGATGGGGACCATGTTGAGATCGTTCAAATGGATCAAGAGGAAGAGACAAGGCTCGGGGATCAAAGCTAAGGCGGCTAGGATTGCTTTTTGCTACTCCATCTACTGGATCTGGAGGACCCGAAATGCTACATGCTTTGATGGCCTTGTTCCCAAAGAAGAAGACATTTTTGCGAGGATTCAATACATTGTTTACAAGATTTTGTATAGTCTTTATCCACATGAACTTGTAAAGGTGTGACGTGTTTTGCCTAACCTTCTCTTTGTTTGGGTTGGGCGTTTCTTGTGGCTGTTTTTTGGGCTTGTTTGTGCTCCACCACTGCTTCATCTTGGTGTGGAGCGTTGCTTGTTTTGAGTTCTTTTGCTAGGTTTGGGTTATCCATGTTGGATAACCTGCAGTTTTGTTTTCCCTTTTTGCTTGTACATTCCGAACCTCTGTTTTCTTGGGTGGCTCAGTTAATATACTTACAGTTTATCCAAAAAAAATGTTGATTCACAGACAATACTTCACATATTCTCAGTCTTAAAACCAGAAATAAAGCATTGGTGTGTGTCACATACTTCACATACCCACAGACCCATGTTCGAAATGCTAAAAGGCCAATAAATTAAAAAATTACCCAAAAAAGAAACAAAGGTTGGGAAATGATAAATACCTGTCCGCCATCTCCAGTGGTGTGTGTCGTCGTCCTAAAGTTGTGCGCAAAGAAGGGGTTTCGTCGCTTCTAAACCCTCGAATCGCCCACACTTAGAGAAGGGGTTCGAATCTGCAGAGGTGGAGAACGGCGTCGAAGAGGAGAGTGGTCGCGGGGATGCCGCCGGTTAACACCTCAAACGCACAGTGGTCGTGAGGATGTGGGAGAGAAGTATGGGGGAGATGAGTTTCGATTTGGGAGAGAAGGAGGCAGGTGTTTTGATTTTCAAGAAAGGAGGGGAGCGAGTGAGATACGCGGGTGTGAGGTGAGGGGTAAAGAGGGGTTGATTTTTTGGGGGGTATTTATAGTGTGTATAGGGTGGGTATATTAGTGGTAGAAAGAGCAAAATTGATAGAATTTTATGTTAAACTGTTCGTCTACGCAAACAGTGCACAATTTATGTGCAAAGTTTGTGTACAACAAAATTAGTCCGGTGTTAATTGTTAATTTTGGCCGTTAGAGCCTCAGAGGTGAGCATATATGACAATGAACGATGATAAAATGGCGGCCCGCGGCCAGGCAACGATAACCTGTTTTTGAAGTTGAAATTTGTCACAAAGTAACCAATAAAGTTACCATCAGAGGATGGCGAGAATCAACTATTGTGGCAGTCTGCGGTGGGGGGTAAATGTTGCCACCGCCAGGTCAATGTTGTATTGATTACTTGTAATTTATAAATCTGGCATTGTGGACTCATGAAATGTGTAAATGTAGTGGATAAGACACTCGGTCACGGCAAATACTTTTTTTCAACGATAAAAGAAAAAATAATCCATTTTCCACAATCCCCACCCATTGTTTTCTCTCTGTTTTTCTTTTCATTTTCTTTTCCCTTAAATTAAAAAAAAGTGCAATCAATCTCCCCCTATCTCTCTCCTCTCTCCCTCAAGGACCCGCCGTCTTCTCTCTAACATTTCATCGAGCTACTGCAATTCCAGGCCGCGTTTCTTCTGCAGAAATTCATGAAAAAAAGCTTAGGGAAAGGAGACTGAAGAGCTCAAGAGAAGACAGAAGATGGGGAAGTACATGCGGAAGTCAAAGAACGCGAGCGATGTGGCTCTCCTGGACCTCAGCCACACACAATCCTCTCTCGGTGTCCGTACCCGGGCCAAAACCCTAGCTATCCAGCGCTTGCAGCGGTCGACCGAGGCTGTGGCCGGCGGTTCTCCCACCGGCTGTGCGGATTGTGGGTCCTACATGCAGCTTCGCAATCGCCGGCTGCAGAAACCCCCAATTGGGCCCTACCCGCGCACTCATAAGCCTTCTCTGCAGAATTCGTGCCCTAGCCCGAAGCCGACCCAAAACCAGGACCAGAGTCCGAGAGCTAGCTCCAGGCTAAGACATGCCTCGTCTTCGAATTCCAGCTCCGTGAACAAGGGGAGTGGATGTTTCGATGGGCTGGAAAAGGAGGATAACAATTTGCCGGAAAGTAACGGCGCAGTCGAAGAAAATGATAACAAAGGGGACAATTTTGGCGTTGAGGCGTCGTTCGGGGAGAATTTGCACGAATTCGAAGGTAGAGAGAGGTGGGATTCTGTCTCTCTCGATTTATCTAGGTTTTCTTGTTTTTTTATTTCTAAAAAATCTGGGACTTTCTCCACTTTTTTATTTCAAAAGTTTTTCGCCACTTTATCTGTTCATTTCTTAGCCATAAAATTTCAATCGTATGTTTCTTCTTCTTCCTGATTTAATGTTGCTGCTCTTTTTATACTTTAGTGTTGTTTTTCCCTGAAAAGATGTGAACTTTAGCTGTTTGCCCCTGTTGATTGATCTACCAGTTTTTCTTCCAGAATGAAATTAGTTTTCTCTCTCCATATTCTTTACTAATTTACTCACAATTAATAATTGGAAAAAAGAACCTAATTGGTTTTTTAGGAATTAGATTAAAAACTCATATATGAGGTGCAAAATTCTAGGTATCTCTGGATCCAGTTGTATGTGGTTGTAGTTGAATTCAGTTAAGAACAACTAGGTTCTTTTTTCCAATAATTGATTGGGAATTCTATTCTTTATAGAAAAAGTGGAGAGGAAAATAAAACCAAAGTCGTTCTACTATATTCCTTCTAACTGTTTCAGGTATAAGCAAACACTTGGGGTTTTGTGCTTTCTTTCATGGTCATAGAAATCGCAGCCTTTTTCTTCATTAAATTACTCTTCTTCTCTGATCAGCCTACTGCCTACAGCTCCATAATAAATATATACGGAGCTCAGTGTCCAGGGGCACGCATATTTGCATATAACTGGTTTTTAATTTTCTTTTACATGGTACTCTATGAGCCCATTTGGTAAAACTGAAATTGACTGAAAAAAGTTGGCTGAATCTGCTGTATTAAAAACAAATGCTATTAAAATTGCATTCTATTATTAATTCAAGAAAAAATTATATGAGGTAGCTAAAATCGTTACTTCAACCAATCCAACCTTACTTATTTTGATTATTAAAACATTCAGCGTGTGAAATCAAAAGTTACATGTGTAGTGAAAAAGGAAAAATAGGGTCACCACATGCTATATATTTTCAATGTGGGAATTGTATGCGGTTATTTTTCCTTTAAAGCAGCGATTGTTGCAGCTTTTGTAATAGAGGTTACTACTGACCAGTGACCAGTCTAATCCTCTAAAGTAGATACATGAATTTGGTTCTTTTATTGTTAGAATATAGGAGATGATAGCATTTAAGAGCATTGTGCTTTGAGCTTTTTTTTACTTAATCTGTGAAATAACCTGAAGGCCATACATCATAGTGTTTCCCCATTTTGGGTGGGGTGGGGGTTAGTGTTAGTCCTCCACTTTTTGCAATATACTAGTAGCTGGTAAGAACCTTCCTCTTTGAGCATTACGAATGTAGTCTTTACTCTTTACTCTTTAGGCTTATACTTTGTCACAGTATGGAGCTTCGACCATGGATCTGCCAATTTTCATTTTTTTGGATGGCTCACTTGAAAAAATTAAACAAAGTACTACTTCTTCATTCTAGAAAATCCATTTTTTCTCCATCAGCATATATTCAATATTCCATAAACACGGTTAAATTTTCAGCAGATCTACATTTTCCTATTTCTCTCTTTTGGCACCACTCTTTATTTTCTCCAACTTTTTTATATTCTTATACTTGCTTTTTTGGGTAATATATTGGTCATACCATCTCTTATATCCAGGACACTGCTCTCATTTCTTGGTGCATTATTATTATTACTATTACTGTAATATATTAATAGTTATTATTTTTTGTATACGAAGTATGTTAAAGATTAGATTTGTAAGAAACATTCTCACTCTCGTATTTCCCTAAATATTTGGAATATTTTATTACATTTCAGTAATGTTCTTTCATACAAAATCTGTTGATTATACTGTGTATGTCATTCTCAGAGTTACAATTACACTTTTTAGATGTTCTGTTTTGTGGTAGGTTGAATGTGGTAGGTAATCAATAGGATGAAGTGTAACCTAGTTGCTTTCTGCACTCATAGATGTGGAAAGTGTTATAGGCTTTGCTGGTTATTGGTCTGGTGCTTGATACATCATACATTTCGTAGTAAGAAATATCAACTACCTACACCTTTGCTCTTTAGAGTACTACTTACCAACACCAACACCCTAACCTTCACCCCACACAAAATAAGTATGCTAGACTCTCTGCACAAATTAAAAGAAGCACATTATATGTGGTCCTTGATGCAGCTGTGATGCACAAAATTCGTTGTTTTCATGCAATGTAAACCAGACATGGGTATGGCTAATTTGCCATGACAATGTCTAAATTTACGTATCTGGGGGGTCTATATGTATGCCTTTGAATTGTCTTGTATTTGAAACACCGACGTTTGTTTCAATTCAACTGTCTTTTGTTGCAGGACGACTAGGGAGAGCACACCTTGCAGTTTCATACGGGATCCAGATGCTATCCAAACACCCCCTGGTTCCAGTACAAGGCGGCGGCCTACCGACACGAGTCAAGTCCAAAGCAGAATACAAAATTCACTGCTAAGCCACATCCCACCAACAAATGAAGTGGATGAGTTCTTCTCTGATGCTGAAGTCCAGCAGCAAAGACAATTCATTGAAAAGTAAGATTTATTAATGTTACTGTTATTATTATTAGCTGTATTATTTGAAAATTGAAATAATTACACATATATGACCAAAATAAAGATGATTTACAAAAATATGACTAGTTACTAGAGTAGTAATGAAAGCATAGTAATTCATGTTCAAGTTTTGAACTTAGATTACCACAGCACTACGTTGTAGTAATGAATAATCATATTTATGTAAGTAAGTTTTATTTTAGTAATATTCTTGTAAAAAAAACCTATTATTTTCATGATTTGATGACAAATATATTACTAAAATGAAAGTTGTAGACAACACTATTGTTAATACTACTATATTACATTTATTATTAATATAATTGTTATTGATTTAGTAATAATAATAACAATAGTTAGAAGTATAAAGTATTGTTATTATAAGCTCTTCATTTTTGTTTAAGATCATCAGCAATTTATGTTGGCACCGGATACATTGCAGGTACAACTATGATCCAGTGAATGATAAGCCTCTTCCCGGACGTTATGAATGGGAAACAGTGAATCCTTAGACATGTATCGCAGGGGGTTCCATCAGGACTAATCCTGCATTTTGCTGGCTTGTCTCAGGCTTAGGAGATAAGGATGGGAAACTGCAGGTGGCTTTATTTAATTTTATGTAAGAACTCTAGTTGGGTAGCTAGGTAGTTTAGAATGTAGAGTCATGATCTGTAATATAACAGGGCTCAAAACTGACAAAGCAGCAGCTAAATACTAGAAGGAACCTTTGTCTAACAGATCATACAAGTAAGGGGAGGGGAAAGGGTTGATGGGTAATTGTAGACCTAGTTGTAGAGTTAGCTTTTGCATTTGGGCTCTCTTAGTGCCAATTAGTACAGAAGTTAACTAATCCCCTGTTTTTTTTTTCCTTTTTCATGTAATTCCTTCTTCTTTTTGTTTATCTTTATACTGTCCATAGTGTGTACTGATGGAACTGCCAAGAATTCAGAATAAATGAAACTCATTTACCCTCATTTCTCTGAGTTAAAGTGAATGGTTAGATTTTAGCAAGTTTCTCTGTATGCGATGTTAAGGAGAGACTGCATCTTCTCCTTACCCCCAATTTGCTGATGCTGTTGCTGCCCTGCCCTTCTGCTGTTTGGGTGAGAGGGCGGTTTGAAATATATTTTATAGTCCTATATGCCCTCCTCTATAGAGTCATATGTGTTACATAATCATAATCTTTATCTTCAAAATATTTTATAGTCCTATACTCCTATATGCCCTTCTCTATAGAGTCATGTTTTACATAATCATAATCTTTATCTTTATCTTCAAAATATTTTATAGTCCTATACTCCTATATGCCCTTCTCTATAGAGTCATGTTTTACATAATCATAATCTTTATCTTTATCTTCAAAATATTTTATAGTCCTATACTCCTATATGCCCTCCTCTATAGAGTCATATGTGTTACATAATCATAATCTTTATCTTCAAAGTAGGTCCACCACCACTTTAACTTCACTATTAAAAGGAAAAAGAATGGCTATTACGATGACATATTGAAAAAAACTAGGTATATACAAAAAAGTGTATATTTTTGTGTACACCACTCGTTTATAAAAAATTAGTACGGAGTAATTGTTTGTGTACATAGGTGTGTGTAAAAGTTAGCAATTGTTTGTGTTCTTATAAAAACTATACACAAACGAGATTTTTGCTTATATGATTCTATAGCGAGTTTCCTAACATTTTTGTGACATATTCAGAGTGAATTAAACTCATTGAATATTTGTCATTTTTTCTTATATCTTCTGTGAAAGACTGGACCTGTGTGGTGGGCCTGCCATGCTTGTTTGGTGGTGGGTATTTGCCGGAAGAATCTTTGGCATTCACTGTGATCTGACTCTGTACCTTGTTTTTTTCTGGCATCAATGTTTTCATATGGCTGATTTGATGACATTGAAGACTGCTTGAAACTTTGAGATTTCGTACAACCACATTTGGGATTTTTTTGCTCATTGCTATAGGGTAAAGCTAGTTTTGTTTCACACCACATCAAATATTATACGGAATACATTTTGTCAAAAGCTTATTTCAAATGTCAAAAGTTCCTGTAATAAAAAACAGTCGTAATTGCTTTTTGCGAATTGTGTTTGTGTTGAATATCTTTCATTATTTTCATCGGGGTGATTTATAGAAAGTACATTTTCTGGCTTATCATTTTTGAAGTTTTATAGGGAGTTTCTGATTCTATGCATTTTCCGGTTTACTACCATCGTTACAAAAGAAAGATCAATCCAGGTTTACTATTTTTGTCTTCATCACACCTATATTTTAATATAGGAAAAAGTACGGAAAAGGTACTTGTGGTTGAACCGGTTTTTAGAGGTAAAATATATCGTACAACCGGCTATACCGTGTGCTTGGTACAACCGTACAACCGGGTATTTTTGTTATAATTTGCTGAATCAAGGGTTACGGTTTAGGTGAGCTACGAACATCTCACTGGAGATTGGAGAAGATGACTGTACGACTCAGGTACTCCGTATTTCAGACACCCAATTGGAGAAGAGTTGAAGAAACCCGCGAGCGAACCTGGAAAATCAAAGACCGAGTACTTTGTACGGAGTATTTCCTTTTAGCGTGTTTTTAACTTTGTTCCAGTCTATGCAATGACGAGGTCAGAAAATTAGTCAGGTAAGATAGGTTTGCAGAGAGTGGGAGAGTGGGAGGTTTTAATTCGGGATTCAATGGAAAGGATTAATTGCCATCGGATTCAATTTGCTTCAATTTAGGATTATGTAGAATGGATTGATTTGGGATTCAATGCTTTTTTGCTGATGAGTATAATTCATTTGTGGATGATGGTTCTTTCTTTCAATGCTCATGTCGTAAATTAAGGATGTTTTCTTTTGGATGGACTGAAATTTGCTGGTCTGGTCTGGTCTGTTTAAGTCTGGTCTGGTCTGAACTGGTCTGGTCTGGTCTGGTAAACGTCTGGTCTCTTTGTATTTTATAACTGTCCAGGTCTGGTCTGGGCTGGTCTGTTTAAGTCTGATCTGGTCTAGTCTAGTCTAGTCTTGAACTGAAAACAGTCCAAAAGAAAACATCCTAAGTATGCTCATTTGATATAGTGTGATACTCATTTTAAAATATCATATCCATGGTTATTGGAGTATTGCTCATTTTAAATTTTGCGATGCTCATTTCGGAAGGTATGTGTACTCATTTAATATTTGGGCATGCTAAAGATTTTAAATAATTTCTTTGAATTATTAATTCTCATTTCAGTATACTCATTTGAAGTTGGTCTAATGCTTATTTTAAAATGTTCTAATATTCATTTTAGATTCACGTGAAAGTTGATTATAGATACGAAAGCACATACAATGATACTTATTGCATGTTCTAATACTCAATAGAAAAGGTTTGATGATCAATTAAAATGTCTTAATGCTCAACTAACAAAGCTTATTATTTTCATGTCATTACTCATTAGGTAAGTTATATATGTTCATTTGGTACTGATGTTATATTCATATTAAAATGTTATATCAATGCATATTTCAAAAGTAACGCATTACATTTGATTCAAGTAGGAGTTAATTACAGATACGAGAGTACAGACCATGATATTCAATTGCATGTTTTTAATACTCAATAGAGAAGATTCGATGCTCAATGAAAACGTCTTGATGCTCGCTCATATAAAAAACTTATGCTTGTCATACTAATGCTCATTTTATAGTTTACGAATGCTCAATCGGTACTGAATTGCATGCTTCTAATACTCAATATAGGAGGTTTATTGCTCAATGAAAAATGTCTTGATGATGTTTATTGATGCTTATTTTGTAAGATACATATGCTTAATCGATAATGATGTTATGCTCATTTTTAAAATGTTATATAAATGCATATTTCAAAAGTACCAAATTACATTAGATTCGCATATTGAAATTCATAGGAATTGATTATAGATATAATTTATGGAGATTTTATAAAAGAAAAAATAAGAAAAAAATGAATTACAATATATGAAGTTGATATCACAATACTCATATTTTGACTCTTAATAATGCTCAGTAGAATACGTCTGATGTTCATTAAAAGTGTATTGATGCTCATATACCGAAAAACGCGATTTTCACTGAAATTACAAAAATGACACCGTTTTTTTAATTGTGATATAAGCTTTCTTGTAATAACACTAATGCTCATTTACCACAAACCGCGATTTTCACATTAATTACAAAAATGCCACCGAATTATTTTTCTATTTTTCTCTTGGACCTGTTACTGGGCCGGCTGTATGGTGCTCACCGTACAGCCGGTTGTATAATGTACGTACTCGTTTTCAGATATTATCATGTGTTTCATTCTTTATCAAAGTGGTTCATGTGTTTAAATCCGTTATCACAAGAGGGTCACACCGTTAAAAACGTCTGAAAAAGTCCGTTAAAAGTAACTCCGATTTTCAAAAGTGCCCGAAAAATTTTAAAAAAATACCGGAAGGTGCGCCCTCAATAAGACGACCGCTAGACCATCTTTCTTTTTTTGTTTTCAAGTTTCAACTACCCTTGTCACCGGAAAGTCTACCGGAAAAGTGATATTACCGAAATCATTTTTAAAAAATAATTCAAACAGATATGAAAAATCCAAAGGCGAAGGTGGTTTGGAGGTCATCTTGACGAGGCGCACCTTTCGGTGTATAATGTACGTACTCGTTTTCAGATATTATCATGTGTTTCATTCTTTATCAAAGTGGTTCATGTGTTTAAATCCGTTATCACAAGAGGGTCACACCGTTAAAAACGTCTGAAAAAGTCCGTTAAAAGTAACTCCGATTTTCAAAAGTGCCCGAAAATTTTTAAAAAAATACCGGAAGGTGCGCCCTCAATAAGACGACCGCTAGACCATCTTTCTTTTTTTGTTTTCAAGTTTCAACTACCCTTGTCACCGGAAAGTCTACCGGAAAAGTGATATTACCGAAATCATTTTTAAAAAATAATTCAAACAGATATGAAAAATCCAAAGGCGAAGGTGGTTTGGAGGTCATCTTGACGAGGCGCACCTTTCGGTGTTTTTCTTTTAATTTTCCGGGCACTTTTGAAAACCGGAGTTACTTTTAACGGTCTTTTTCATACGTTTTTAACGCCGTGATCCTCTTGTGATAACGGAATTCAAACACATGAATCACTTTGATAAAGAATTAAACACATGACCCTATCTGAAAATGGGCTCAACCACAAGTACATTTTCCGTACTTTTCCCTTTAAATAATTTTATATATTGATATTAGCATATTCTAATACAAAAAGTCAAAAATAATAGTGATCAAATAAATAAATAAAAATAGGTTTTACGGTCTTCATCATGAATAGGCACAAATTTGGTTCTACATACTATTTTCATGGTAAAACGGGTTGGACAGGCATTTTAAAATGAACATGCATGACAATTATTTGCGAACCCGTGTAAAACCCATTACATCAGGAAAAAATTTCTTGGATATGTAACAAATTCAAGCCGATTTGTTATTTTTTATAGTGTTAGTATTGGAGTTTTCAATTCAATATTACTTTAATTTCTAAAACGGTTAAAGTTTCAATTATTTCATTTTAGGACGAAGAGTGTAAAAAATAGTTTTGGAGTAGTTCATTATTATGACGCAATGATAGTGATGACGCTTCTTTACAACTCAATACTCGAGAGAAAATCGTTCTATTTAGAAAACACTTGAGATCAAAATGATATTATTTTAGGCTATATGTTAATTAATAATGTACTCCCGTATTTACTAATAATGTTTCTTGATAGTGGCTCCAGCTCTCTTCTTGTTTTCTCTATTTTCATTAATAAAACTTGATAAATGTTTCCCGTCATTTAATTCACTGAATTTGGTGGGTTGTCTTCTGGTCAGGAAAAATGTTTCTTTGCTTCTACGACATACAAGTCTAAACCACTTTTGAAATGGTAGCAAGATCTCATCAATCATAGAAGTACTAGCTACTACAGTTTTTGGGATCAGAAGTGGAGGAGCTAAGCCCCATGCCCCTAGGTTGTTAGGCCTCCACTACTCTCATGTAATGTTTAATGAAAATAATTACTTTTACTCTCTTGAAATAGAGAAATGATATAGATACCCCAAAATGGGGTATCTCATTCTTACTCCGATCTATGTGTGGTGACAAATGGGGCAATACATTTAAGTGTGCCCCACTTAAATGTGTTGTCCCATTTGTGGCCACACATTAGGCCGTGGTAAGAATGTGGTATCCCATTTTGGGGGTACCTGTATCATTTCTTCTTGAAATAATGCTCTCGATATGATGTAGGATGTTTATTAAGTTTTTATTTATTTATTTCGTGGTTAAGAGTTGTAGAGATATGGAAATATATAAGCAATGAATGTACTTTACATAAAAGTTGCTTAAAGGAAATAAAAATCATGTTTGGGTGAATACAAAGAGAGGGCCTTTTTCTAGAGTAGGGGAGTGAAATTTCAATTCTGATATTTGCAACGGAAATGAATGTGGCAAATATATGTCTAGAAAAATTATTACGGAGTATTAATCATACCAATCTACCATGGTTTGGGACAGTTACGTTGTACCAACCTTTGAGCAAATCCTAAATATACGCACACCATTTTTGTTTGTTTGGTGCACTACCGCATGTCGGGTAAGAAATGCTTGTCAAAAGAAAGGGACTTCTCAAGAACATTATCGTCCTTGCATAAGACATTTGGATATGTTTCATGAACATGAATACGAAAATGATAGTTCTAAATGGAGATAGTGATAGTTATTACCAGCAATATGCCCGAGCTCATTATTCAATAAAATTGGAAAATATAGTTAACTTTAAAACATGTCATTGCATGAAGGATTTTTTTACATTGTAAGCGAATTGATCCATAGTAAATCAAATGCACTAAAGCATTATTTCATCTCTATATAAAGTTGAAACAATCACAAATGTTTTGCTAAAAGGGAAGGTAGGAGATGAAAGGTAAGCTTTTGTACTTTAGTAATAATGTAGTTACTTTAGTGACTATAATTTTATTAAATTATACATTGTGGCGATTGTGTCATTATATTTACAAAAACTCTTATTGTGTTTTTGTCTATAGATTCCATTTCAATTATATTTCAAAAAATGTCGAAGTATAATATGTTCTTTGTACTAGTTATCTTCCTTTTCGGAATTGTTATTATTTATTCATTTTCTATACATTAATTTCCATATTTGGAAACCTTATCTGCCTTTTTCTCTTTCTCTTTTTTACTTTTTCATTTCTTCTCCTTCTCCTTCTTACTTTCTCTACTTTTCTATTTCCTCTTTTCTACCTTAAGAGTTTTTAATTGGATTAAAATTTTCTTGTCTACTCTGAAATACTTAAGTTGATGTGATCTAGGTTATGTTTGGCACAACCAACTGGAACTGGAGACTAATGTTTGAACTATGGGCTATTGTCTGAATCAAAGACTCAAACAAATAAAAAGGATTCTTTTCTCACTCCGAAGCATAGCCCATTAAATCATCTCCTGAGTATGTAGAGGTTTTTTCCCCAAAGTCATCTTCACTATCAAGAACTTTCGAGTACTGATTAATCATATTAAAATCTTTTCTTGAAAAATTCACCCCTGGATTTGCATTTCTCACTTCAACAAGAGGTCTCGTATTCGAAGAATCCCGAATATTTACATAGGAGCGAGGAAATGATTCTTTCAAATTCTTTAATTAAAAATTGAGAAAGTGATTCCACCCCATTGGTCACTAGTCACATACTCACATTTGTGTCAACAATCTTTATTTTAGTCATAAATACATAATTATTTCAATTTATAATAAAAACAATTGATTGAATTGGTTGAATTTGTTGATATTAGTGAAACTATAATTGGATTGATTGAATCTGCTGAATTAAGTAAAACTTATATTTATAACCTACAGTGTTATATTCATAAATTAAAGAGAAATGAGAAACTTCCCTAAATAGGAGTAAAAACGTTCTGAAATTTCAAAATAGGACAACCATGTTTTTATTTCCGAAATATGAGTAATTATTGTCATATTTTGGCAATATGAGATTTTAAACATGACTATATTTTCCCAACTTTGTAGTAGTTACTCTCATTTAGGAAATAAGAACATGATAATCCTATTTTGAATCCCAAAACGTTTTGACTCCTATTCTGGAATTTTTTTCCAGGAAAAATATACTCCGCATGAAAAATAGCAAGTTGAGGGGGGAGCGTGATCTCATGCCGAGGAGTTCGTAGAGCTCCAAAAGAAGATGACAGAGTTGGAAAAACCTTCGGGGGGCAACCATAGACTTGGACGCGAAGCTTGATGCCGCCAAGGCTGAAGGCGGGAAGAAGGATGAGGAAGAGGCGAAGAAGGTTGTCATTCTTGTTGCCCAGGCCTCCATTAAGGCAAAGGATAATGCCATTGATGATGCTCGGATGACTACTGTGGATAAGTTCCTTGTCGAGGGCTGGAAGGGAGAGGAGTGGAAGGAATGGTTGCATTCTTGGGTGGTGGATACAATCGAAGACTAGGTGAAGGGCCCCGAACGCATGTGGCCAACAAAGAAAGGCAATGTCTACTACTCTCGGTGAGTTCTTCACCTAGAATATCATCTACCAGAGGCTCGTAGATGCCATCACCCACTTCGATTCGTAAACCTACAAATTGTCTCCACTCCAGTCGAATATCCGAATTCCTCTTTTGGAGGGTGTCGCAAGGCCGATGCTTGAGGACTCTGAGTTGCTCCGGTAATGGAGCGATGGTAATGCTGGGGAGGATGATGTTACCTCCAAGCCCTTTCGCAAAGAAAACACCAGATGATAGATAACTAAATCGTGGTACTAGTAGCGGTATATAGAGAGGAGACAGAGCTATAAAGTTAGAGAGAGTGAGAAAAAACATATGAATGGATTTCAAATCGTTACATCTGGCCAAGAGCAGCTATTTATACTATTCACAAGTGTTAAGTGAACTGAATGCACGTAAATGTCTAAGCTAGTCTATGACGAAGAGCACTGATCTGAGGCAGGTGCGGTAACGTGACAGAGCATTTAATGTAGTATTTGGATGCTGGAAGTTGCCGACCTGAAAGTCCTCTATGACGAAGTCAAGGGACGAGCCCCTGAAGCCTGGAGGCTCATTACCGAGGGCTCAACCGGGGACGTGGGTATTCTGGATTAAGTAGATGGGATGATCTTTCTGTGAGATGTCGTGGTCCGCAGCCCTCGGATTGTACCCGAGGTGGTACATGGTTACTTGTCTTGGCCTCTTCAAACTAGTTGGACCTGTTGTGGTGGCAAGATTAGGGGTCTTGGGCCATATACTTCATCAATGAACTAATGAGTAATGTATCGTCAATGACGTAGGGTTTACAATCTATCCAACTTGAAAACCCTACTTCATTGACGAGACATAACTCATTAACTCATTGATGAAGTATACAATATATATATATATATATATATGTATGTATGGATGTACGTACGTAGTATGTATGTATATGTATATAGTAAAACGTGGGTTCATCATTATTATTGTTGAGGTTTATTCCTTCAACCCCCGGGTCCAACACGTAAGCCCAAGGATCTCGAATGGAGTGTGTGTGATTAAACTAGCCCAACAAGCAGATGATATGGATTAAAGAGAACAACAAGTAGCAAGTAATTGATTAGGTATTATTATCTCTTAATAACTCCCTAATACGATACTTTTCGCTAAGGCTCCGTCGGCCGTTCGTCTTACAAGGCAGTAGATGTGCTGCGAGTAAGAATGCTATAGCTAGAGTGCTAAGAATAGAAAGTTGCCAACCCTTTACAATGAAATAAATGCTTCTATTTATACCCGCCAATGGGCAGGTGGCTATGCTGACGTGGAGGCCTGCGGACCGCTGGTGTCCCAACCACCAAATCTTCAGCATTAAATGCACTTCCCGCCAGAATCTAGGTTTCCCGCCTAAATAGTGGGGACGTTCGTCCGCCCGGAAGGCGAGCTGGATTGCCCCAAGTGCCCCTCAATAGGGTTCGGCTGTTCGTCTCCTGGCGTTAACGGATTCTCACCTTGTGGACTGGATTCCCTCCGATAATTATAGACTTGCTCTGGGGACGTTCGTCGTCATCCCTGATGGCCCGTGGTCCTGCTCCTTGTCCCTGCATAGACGTTCGTCGCGATGGACCGTTGAACCTGAACCCCCCTATTCCAGACGTTCGTCCCTTCCCAAGGAACATGGGCCTGCGGCCAGCCTGGTGTTCTAACTGGACGTGCGTCCGGTAAAAAGGGGTTAATGGGCCGGACCTCGGCTTGGGCCATTAACCCAACACAAGTCCCCCACTTCTGATGTTCTGAGCATGCGCAGGACATAAGGAAGTATAAACTCCCTTGAAGGGGACGTCCGTGTCTCGATACTTGTGTTTATTGCATCCGGCGGAGGCGTACTGATAACCGCTTTCGCGGCGTTGTAGTAAAACGGAGTCTAACCTTTCGGTTTTTCCCCGAGTATCGTGTCTCTCGAGGAATGGCGGAGGAGCTTCTTGATTTTAAGTCCAGTCACAGGTTATCGCAAATTATTGGAAGCTTTCCAAATTAAAACTTTTGATTGATTTTCTAAACTACTTTTTGGAAAAGAAAGCAAATTAAATTGTGCAAATACTAATGATGGCTCAAAAATAGACTAAAGGAAAAAAAATATAATATTAAACTTAAATGGATTGATGCAAATAAGGGCAATGAATTGAGTAAATAGAAATGGATATATTCTTGGACCTAGTAATTAGGGAAATTAAAACTAAAATTGGACTAATAATTTCTTTCCTCATAGACAAGAATAGAAACTATTTTCATTAATTTATCCTATTTCTAGGTGTCATTAATGTGTTCAAAATGGTTGGCTTGAATTAAATTCTAACCTCATAGACAAGGTAGAAATAATTCTCCAATATTTTAATTAATAAAAATAGCCAAATTCATTAACTAGTTAAACTCATTATTTAAGCAATTGAATTTATCTCTCATAGACAAGATGTAAATCACTTTCATTAAATTATCCTATTTCTAGGCCTTATTAATGTGCTTGAATATGGTTGGCTTAAATTATTTTCTAATCTCATAGACAAGTTAGAAATAATTTTCCAAGAATTTAATTAATGAATATGGCTAACAATTAGTAATTACTATTTCATCATTTCAAACAACTAGTCCAAATTATTAATTTTAATCCCTAATTTTTTTGGTCAACAAGTCAATCCATATTCCTTTAGTCAATTCATGCCCAAAACAAATTTAGCTAATAAAGATCATTTTTTCATTTAACAATACAATGAATAAATTCAACATTAACAAGGAATTAAGCATGTATAATAGAGAAAATTAAACAAAAATAATATTCTGCCAAAATAAACTTGTAGAACTAAAATATCACCTTCTGGAATTTTTCCCGAATTTTATAACCTAAAATCCAATTTTAACAGCTAATTGATAATTTTCTCAATATTAACTAGAAAATACAAAAAAAGCAACTACAAATATTCTAAATTGGTTCTAAATTTTATATTGACTACTAGGAGTGATATTACTGTGAATTAAACTGGAATTAGGACAGAAACTAATTTTTTTGCCTTTTTTGAGTATTTAATTTAATTTATGCAATAATAACAACTAAATGCCGGGATTAATTAAAATTTACTTCTAATTCGTAAAAATTAACTTTGTTTTGATAAATAACTACCTTGAGGCTATTAAACAACTATATAATTAATTGGAATGGATTTAATGTCAACAACTATTTTATTCAAATTTAAGAAGAAAATGCGAAATAGTGGAATAATTTTCTGGAAATTTTAGAAGCACAGATAGAAAAAACTAAGTACAGATTCAGATTCTACTCATTGAAAGGATGAAAATACATATAAAGAACTCACAATTTGGAGCTAAAATGAGAAAGATATGAAAGATTGAAGTTGAAGGTGCAACAATGGTGGAAATCCGAGCTTTGAGGAGGAAGAAGACGCCCTTTTTTATCTGATTTGGGCTTGAAATTGGTGTGTTTGAGATGTAGAAAAAGCCTGCTATTTATAGCAGAAATTTCACCGAAGGCGCCCATGCAGACGGCCGCCTTCCGTCGGCATCTGGCCGCCTGCCGTCCTGTCGCCGGCAAAGGGTCGTGGGCCGGTTCCGTCAGCCGTAGGCGGCCACAGAGGGCGGCCGCCTTCCATCAAAAATGGCCGCCTACCGTATTTTCGCCGTCAGATCGGATCGCGGCGGATCCCGGCCGCCGCAGGCGGTCCAGCAGGCGGCCGCCTGCCGTTCCTGTCTGGCCGCCTGCCGTCGATTCTCACCGGCCGGTGGTTGGTTTCGTCCCCTTGTGCCGCAGGCAGCCACCGAGGGCGGCCGCCTTCTGCCTGGTGTCGGCAGCCTTCGGTCTTTTCCTGGTTCCGAGTCAAAGTGTAGGTTGACTTTTGAATTTTCCGAAGGCGGCCAACCAGGCGGCCAGATTGGGGGCCTTTTTGGGTGCCTTCTGATAAATTTGTCTGGCAGATGCGGCTTTTCCTGCTCTTCAACTTTGTCTTCTGAATCACCTTGATATAATGCTTGCTTCTTCCGGTATGAATTCATTTGTCACTCAAATTGACTCATTTTGTGCTCAATTGACCCGAAATTCCGGCAAACATATTATGAACGTGGTTTTCACCTGATTTCATGAAACTTGAACCAAAATATATAAAATGTGCCTTGTTTTTCTATTTTTCAATCCAGAATCGCTTAAATTTGATAAGAAAAATAAGTACATAAATGGACTTATCACGTACGCTCGTGGTCATGGTGCTTCCCAGTTGTCGACGGTTCAGGAAACGATGTGACGGCTGCTGAAGCGGCGGTGCATTTTCCGAGGAAATGTCATCATTACGCTTTCGCCCCACGCACAGCGCGTGAGCCGGAAAACGCTCCTTGCCACGTGTCAGCCCCCGTTGGTTCCCCCATCGGCGTTTCCCCTATAAATGCCGGGTTTTCCCTCTGGATTAGGGTTCCCAATTTCCGCTCTCTTGCTTTCGAATTTCCGCTGCTCTTCAAGTTTTCTCCCGCTTCCAAGTTCGGCTAATCCCTCTTTAAGGTAATTTTCATCCTCTGCTTCTTTTTCTTGTCTTGAACTCTCGCCGAGATGGTTTCGATGCAGATCTCGTCAAGTTCTGGTTCGGGTTCATCGGGTTCTTCCTCGCGCTCCTCTTCCGACTCCGGTTCACGTTCTTCGGGTGAAACCAGCACTTCCGGTAGTTCTGGCTCGGCCCCTACCGTGGGAACTGTTCAGGCCGGGGAGGCCCAAAATGGTGTTGTTGCGACGGTCTCTGGTGAGGAGGGTGCTGATTCGGGGGAGCAAGGCGATATGGCCCTCGATGTAGTGGACCCCGTGGCTGACGTTGGGGAACAGGAGTCCGCTAGTGAGGACGGTCATCCGGGTGGATATGACTCTGGGGTCGAGGCCCAGGATGGCTCTGACATCGAAGTGTTTGATCTTGGGCTAAAGATAGATGTGGAGAGGCATCTATGCCCTATCAAGAATGTCCTCTGCCACGAGCAGATCTTCTCGTCGGTAGCCCTTAACAAGCTCAAGGTATTCTTCCCCCCTCCGTCCGTATACAGCCTCCGTGGTGCCACCCACGTGATGAGAAGACGCCCGGGAATGGTTATGGTGCTTCTGGACTCCATCGAGGCCGGACTGCGCTTCCCTCTCCACCCGTTCTATGTGGAGTTCTTCTGCTGTTATCAGATAGCCCCCGCTCAACTTATGTCGAATTCGTACCGGTTTGTCTCCGCCTTCCTGGTCCGTTGCAAGGACAATGGGGTCACTGCCACCCTGGACTTGTTCCATTTCTTCTACCGGCTCACCCCCCCAAAATTCTGACGGTTTTTTGAGCGTCGCAGCTCGTCCGAAACGGAAGTTGTTCAGTGGCGCACCGAGTTCTATCCACGATTGGAAGAATCGGTTCTTCTTTGTGCGGTATGCGGATGCTCGTCTGCCGCTGCGGTGGAATGGCTATCCGCCCAAGATAGGATCTCCGGCTCTGTCCGATGATCTGGAGGAAGACATCAGGAAGATCTCGACGGGCGGCATCCGACCCTTAGATGACTTCCTCACTTTCGAGTCACTCGCCGCGGCAGGAATAGGTACCGCCCATGCTCTTGGACTTCCCCCCTCCTACGCTCGTCTCGGGGTACTGAGCGGTCCTGACCTCTGAGGTGAGTGTCCCGAGTTACTCCTGACGTTCGTCTATCTAACCCTTTTTCTATTTTTTCAGGCCTTCCCCCGACCCAGGAACAGATGAATCACGAGAAGCTCCTCAGGACGAGGAAGGGCAAAGGTGCTGCTGCCGATGCTGCCCTTGCCAAGGCCAAGGCCGTCCAAGCAGCTGACTCCAATTCCTCCGCCTCCCAGGCCGACCGTCGCACGGTGGAGGCGAAACATCACCTCATTGCCACGGTGATGGCACAGGGGTCCCAGGCCCCAACCCTGAACCCCGACGCTCCCGAAGCCGTGGCGCCTTTGCAGGCCGTCCATCCCCACGAGGGGGAGAAAGCGAAGGACAAGAAGTCCAAAAGGCCTCGGGGGACTGGCTCTTCGGCCCCCGAAGGGCAAGAGTTGATCCTCCCCTCTCTCGGACGTCCGGCGCATGACGTTTGGCAGGAGATTGCTTCCCTGGCCGGTGTGGAGATGCCGCCCCGGACGTCTTCAGAGGCTTCCAATGCGGCTCTGGCCGCCGCTCTTCAGGTAAGACTTTGCTCCCCGCAGGATGCTAGATTACCCCATTCTAATGTTTGAAGTCTCACCCCCCGTATCTGATTTGTAGGTCGGGCTCTCCGTTCTGCAGTCTGAGGCTGCCCGAGATGCCGAGGTCCTCCAGGCAAGGAATAAGGCGGATGCGGCTTTGAAGAAGGCGAGAGAGGCCGCTCGTCTTCAGGAGAAGGAGCTGGCGGCCAAGGACAAAGAACTGCAGGCCGCCCTGAAGGTAGCCCGCGAGTCCTCCGCGAAGCTCGCGGTTCTGGAGAGGGCCGGGTTCAAGCTCGTCCCAGCTCTCCCTGCTCCCAAGGACGAGGCCCCTGAGTGGCTCGTCGATGATACCGGGTACCATAATTCTGGGGCTTTCATGATCGCCGCCCAGAGGTACCTCGGGGGCGCTTTTGGCGATGTATTCGCCGCCGAGCTGCAGAAACGCGCGCCGAAGGACCGGCTCAAGTTCGGGGTCCAGGTCCTGGAGAGTGCCCCCCTGGCTGAGAAGTTCCTGTATGATGTTGGAGATTCCTCCTTCGTCATCGGCTATAATGAAGGGGTGAAGGCCACGCTGCCCGTGTTTGCTGCTCTTCAGGGCCCTGATTTCAATCTGGCTCGGCACACCACCGACCCTGAGCTAATCCGGGCGGTGGGCAAGTTGGAGCGGGACGCCCGGCGGGAGGAAGCTAGAGCCAGGGGTGAGGTCCCGGAGCCTCCGACCCCCGAGCCCGAGCCCGAGGATGAAGAAGAACTCATTCCTGGGGGGGTCCCGGCCCGTTTCCCCCGAATTTTGTTTAATGTAGCTTGTAATTTCTTTGTTTTGATTCTGTACTTATCCGGCCAGTAGAGCCGAGGAATACACAACTCTTTTGCCCCATCATTGTCTCTACGTTCATGAACTCTTCCTGTTTTCTTTTACCGCTAGTAGCATTTTACTCTTATGGGATATAGCCCAAGTTCGTGAGGACGTTCATGTTCATAGTTCGTACTCCTGTTGCCCCACGTGTGCAAACCACCCCCAATGCCAGAGCCGAGAAGACGTACGGGGATGTGACCGTATTTTCCCGGATCAGTTGGCGAGGACGTCCGTCATGTGGTTATGGGCACAATCATCCGTGCTTGGGAAACCAACCTAATTTGGTGGGGCTACGCTCGTCTGTATAGCTAGATGTGGGGATACGGACGCACTCCTCAGGAACAACGCCTTGATAGAGAAGTCCGTCTCATCAGTCACGGACGTTCGTCCGGTTGGACCCGCGTTGTGGTGGTGTGAAGTATGGAAATATGAGAGCATGCCGCGAATACGCACGTCTTCCCGCGAGTTTAGCCTGTGGGTGCAGTCTCTGTGTGCCCCTATGGGGGACGTTCGTGGCATCACCGGATTTCTTCGTGGCGATTGTGGGGTGGTAATGTCGAGGTGCCTTTAATACCGTGGTAGGTACCGGTATCCAGGCGCCACGTGTCCCACCGCGATTGGCGCGATCTTGCGGTGCTGCCTATAAGTACCCAAGGTCTTGCGAATTCCCCATTCGCTTCCTCCCTAGCTCTTGTGCTGCGCAATCACTTTCTCTCTCTAGCTTTCCTCGGCACTGCCTCAGGCCCCAACACTCGTAGGTACCGAACTTCGTCATGTCTTTGTCCATGCTGGGATCCCAAATTATTGATTCAAGGACCCGGAATGGCTCGTCGTCCACCGGGGATAGGTTTGACGATGGGTGCTCCTCTGGTGATGGATGACCTAGAGTTCTATGAGCGGGGTATGCCACCATGGCCCCCCCGACATCACCTGAATTTTTCCGGCGTTCGTCGTCAGCGCCAGCGTCTCTTGAACGGACGTAAGCCAGTGTTGAGGTTTATTCCTTCAACCCCCGGGTCCAACACGTAAGCCCAAGGATCTCGAATGGAGTGTGTGTGATTAAACTAGCCCAACAAGCAGATGATATGGATTAAAGAGAACAACAAGTAGCAAGTAATTGATTAGGTATTATTATCTCTTAATAACTCCCTAATACGATACTTTTCGCTAAGGCTCCGTCGGCCGTTCGTCTTACAAGGCAGTAGATGTGCTGCGAGTAAGAATGCTATAGCTAGAGTGCTAAGAATAGAAAGTTGCCAACCCTTTACAATGAAATAAATGCTTCTATTTATACCCGCCAATGGGCAGGTGGCTATGCTGACGTGGAGGCCTGCGGACCGCTGGTGTCCCAACCACCAAATCTTCAGCATTAAATGCACTTCCCGCCAGAATCTAGGTTTCCCGCCTAAATAGTGGGGACGTTCGTCCGCCCGGAAGGCGAGCTGGATTGCCCCAAGTGCCCCTCAATAGGCTTCGGCTGTTCGTCTCCTGGCCTTAACGGATTCTCACCTTGTGGACTGGATTCCCTCCGATAATTATAGGCTTGCTCTGGGGACGTTCGTCGTCATCCCTGATGGCCCGTGGTCCTGCTCCTTGTCCCTGCATAGACGTTCGTCGCGATGGACCGTTGAACCTGAACCCCCCTATTCCAGACGTTCGTCCCTTCCCAAGGAACATGGGCCTGCGGCCAGCCTGGTGTTCTAACTGGACGTGCGTCCGGTAAAAAGGGGTTAATGGGCCGGACCTCGGCTTGGGCCATTAACCCAACAATTATTTAGGGAAGACTTGGATAAAACTGGGATTTTTGGATCTTTGTCTTCTTCGTTATCTGTTAATGATTTGGACAATGTTGAAGCCAAAGCCCCTCCGGGTTATTGCTACAGATACTCCTCTTCCAGAGTCAGAGGGGGTTGTTGACATGGAGGGGGTTGTTGACATGGCTGCAGAATCATGTTCGACTTCAGGAGATGAAATTGAACACACTCCTATTAGGAAAACTATATCTGATCAAGAGCTACTCGAATGTTTAATTGATCCTGCTTGGAAGTCGAGTCCTCCTAAATTCAAACATAAGATCCTTAGAAGGAGTGAACGGATCGCTTCAAATCGGAAGCTTTTATTTGTGAGCTCGATGGATCAGTTTAGGATTTTTTTTTGGACTTTTTACTTTTATCTTGTTGTTTGCATTAGCTTTGGGGAAGTTCTCCCCTTTTGACTCTCCTCTTTCATTAGAGCATGTAACCTTTTTTCATTCTCAATAAAACTTTTTATTTCTCGCAAAAACAAAAATTGTAAAACGTGGGTCGGGCTGTTGATATGGGCTCGATAGGTCAAACTACATAAAAGCTTGATCTAATATATACAAATGGATAAATAAAGTGTACAATAATATTACACATATTTTTTGAACGATTGTGGGTTGTGATGGAGTATATGGCTCGGGAACCCCCGGCCCACAGACTCCCATTACTCCAACACAGGCCCAACTGGCCCAAGAAGCACAAAAAGCCCAAAAGCACCACGGCTCGAGCTCAAAGGAACCCGCAGCGCGCCTAGGGATGCCTTCGGCACTGGAACCGAGGGCTCCACAACTCACAGGGCAGCCAGATTCGAGCATACGAAGCTACTAGGAGAAAGTGACAGAATTCGGGAGCCTTCGGTATTTTCGTGCCTTCGGCTACACGGAGCCCTCAGCCGCAGGGAGAGCCTTCGGCTTACAGCTCAATCATCGAAGATTCCCTTTGGAGACAAGCAACCACCACATTTAATGCGGCGTCACGTCCAACCACCGCATTTAATGCGGTGCACATGCGAGTGCCACCCCGATTGAGGTGACCCCTCGGCCGTTATATTACTGACACGTGTACTCTCATCGCATTTATTGCTGCTATAAATAGCAGCCCCTATTCCTCTTGTAAAGGACCAGAACATCTCGAGTTCATTAATACAATTGACTCTCTCTTACTTGTTTGCTCTCACTTCTCTCTAGGTTATTCTCATAATAACCCCTCGGATAAGCTACCCCCCAGGTACACTATCCATCAGGCTGTTTTCCAAGGCCAATAGTATTAGATTAGGAATCCAAGTCCATATACTCTATAAGAAATATCTGACTCCATGAGGTGAGAGTACTCGAGTCGAAAGGGAGTAGATCAGAACTGTGTGTTGATACAATGTGATACTACGATCGATGGAGTGAGGATATTTACTAAAAATTTGAGTTTGAGATTTTGCGGTCGACAATGGCACACAGTCTCCTATTCTTCCAGTCCCCCACTCTTTGGGGCAAGCACATTGAGGCAAAGCGGAGTAGAGTAGTGAATCCTTCTTGATGGCTCCTACAGGGGTTGAGGGTTGACACCTTTTGCCCACAACAGGGAGATGCCTCGTTAAAACCTCACTATGAAAAAACAAAATGGGAAAAATTCTAGTGAGGGAAAAATAGTACACCAGATGCCTCCAAAACGAAGCAAAAGGGTGAGCCCTTTGGCAACCACATTTAGTTGCAATGGTCGCCATCTGATGAGGGAATGACCAAGATTGGTTTTCTCAAGTGCGAGTAATGGCCGTCTGATGTGTCCGGGAGGATGCAATGTGTAGCCCACCGTGATATGTAATCCTAATTATCAAATAAAGATGGCTAGGATAAAAATGGACGAAGGGTCGATATGAACTCCAAATCATCAAATAATAATGACCAAGAGAGGCGGCCGATGGACTGATATGAACTCTAAATCATCAAATAAAGATGGCCGAGAAAGATAGCAGAGGGGTCACTATAAAATATGTGTTATCAAATAAAAATAAAAGGGTATACGACTAAGGGTCTGTAACAAGTCTCAATCATAAAATAAAGATGACCAGAGACATGGTTGAGAGACCAATATGAAGTTCAACCCATCAAATAAAGATGACTAAAAGATATGATCGATAGGCCTGTTAGAACCGCAAGTCATCAAGTATAGACAATCAAGACATGATTGAAGATAGTCCTCATTCAATTGTACATATGCATTTAAATACAATTTTATAATTTGTAGAGCTTGGAGTCCGCTATTGGATTTGGGCCTAACTTAATGGCTTCAAATTCCAAGCTAGAGCTCAAGCTAGATTCTCATGCTTAGTTAGAGCGCTGCTCATATCTAGAATTCAACTCATCACTCAGATTTGTAGTTTGAATCCGATAGTTGGGATGACTCGCCCCCTAAGTCGGAGTATGATGTCAAAAAAGCGAGGCACACATACTTCATACAAAGCACACGATCGAGAGGAAGCAATAAGTGACTTTAAGAGCTTATTAATCGCCACACTCGTATGACGTGACCTCATGGTGCGAGATTTAGCACTTTGTCGGTGCACATGAGTGATCAGATGTTATAAGTTGGTATTTCAATGTAAAAATGCACACTAATGAGTAAACATAACAGTGATGTAGCTCAACTTGCCGCTCTGGTTTGTAATTCGAACTTGAAGTTTGTACTTTGAACGAGTGACTCGCCTTGAACCAGTTGATGCAACAAGGATGTTTTTACTTGGATTGAAATTTGCTGGTCTGATCTGATTTGATCCGTTTAAGTCTGGTCTGGTCAGGTCTGAGCTGACATGTCTGGTCTGGTCTGAGCTGGACTTGTCTGCTCTCTGTTTATTTTATAACTATGGAAGACTGGTTTAGTCTGATCCAGTCAAGTCTAATCCGATTTGAGATTTAAAAAAGTCGAAGCAAAAACATGCTGATTTCTAAGCAAAAACATGCTGATTTTAATTAATGAATTCTAAGGAATAATTTATGTATACTTTGGCGTTTTTTTAAATGAGCCGTTTGGTAACGCTGAAATCGGCGGAAACGACTGATTTCGGCATCTGAAGTGGTTGGATTGCCTGTTTTTGGTGATTTATGGAAAAAAATTTAAGATATATTTTATTAATAAAATAAAGAAAGCATTATATGAAAAATAACTAAAATGATTATCTACGATACTTCTACCGATATATCTAGAAAAGTAACTCCAACTTTATATTTTGTTATTATTATACAACTTCACCCTGCGAAGTCAAAAGTTTCGTGTTTTATTAAAAATTTGGTTGAAATGCCTCAAAAGGCGAAAAACTTAGGGTTGGTTTGCAACCACTTTAAAAAAGCACTTCTCAGCTTTTGGCTTTAAAAAAACACTTCTTTTGCCAAATAGTATAACTTTTATTTTTCTCGGCTTTCGTGTCAAAAGTGCTTTTACTTTTTCTATTACACAAAAAGCACTTATTTTACCAAACAATATCAACTTTTACTTTTCAAAATCACTTTTTTCTCAAACACTATTACTTTTATTTAATCACTTCTCCCCATTTCATTAAAAAAAATACTTTTTTTTTTAAAGTAGAAACTGTTGCAAACAGATCCTTAGTCAAACAGGCTTTTCACTTTTGACACAGCTATTGAATTTTGAGCAGACCGTTGGACCAAAAATGTGAATCCCGCTCATCTGTGAGCTGCCCTAGTTCCCCAAATCACATGGCTGGTAAGCATGCCGCCGTCAATCCTCTCCAGTCTCCAGTTTCCTCCACGGTAGCAATTTCACAAAGTGAGAGCAGCAACTCATAATTACATATGGAAGAGGGAGCTGCAACCTCGGCTAATGAAGAAGCCCACATCTGTTTTTTTTGTGCGTGTGAAGACGCCTATGAGCTTCCAGCTTGACCGCACCTCGTGGAGCAACACCAGCAGATACCAGTATCCGGGGAGGGGGAAGGGCCCTCGGATGCTGGTACCGACGGAAAATCCCTTGGCAACCGATAAGGGAGGATGAGCACTCTGCCGGAGTTGCTGTTCGAGAGCTCATAGTTGGAGTCGCTTGTTGTAGCGTCAATCTCAACTCCGCTGCCTGCCGCAGGGTTTGTCCAGACCTGGACAGAAAGCGCAGGTCCGTAGGTGCTCTAGGCTGCGGGTTTGCAAGGTGGCGACAACCAGAAGCGACGGCGGTGCTGGACCAGGAACGGGACGAAGAGTTCTGGAACGTCACGGCGAACTTCAGCTGAACAGCGAGCTTCGGCAGATGGTACACGAAATTCTAGATTCTTCGTCTTCTATTTTTCTGAATGTTTAACCGATTTTGCTGGATTTCTTGTGATTGAGATGAATTAGATTTGCACGGCCATTCTTTCAAAAAAAAAATTGCACGGACATAAAAAATACTACCCCCTTCGATTGAATGTGATCCACCCCCTTCGCCTTCCCTTCAGGTACTCTCCCATCAGGTCAGACGCAGTCTCTGGCACACAGTTTGTGTAGTTTTATGAGGTTCGTAGTTTCATTTAATATCTATTTCCTTGTTTATTTCGAATCTTATATTAGTTGTTCTCCTAAATTGCTATCAATTTTGACCAGTACTTAATAGACCAAGCATAGATGGCATTGTATGAGCCTATGGGGTTCGTTCTTTGACTATGTTGCACGGAAATGCGAAAATCATGAGGAAACGGGAAACATCAACTTTTGCTCATAAACGCTTATTCGGAGAGTTTATGAGAGTTTCCGGAACGGGAAACGTACTCTTTTCTGAGAGTTTCCGTGCTACATAGTTCTTTGACTTCGTGGTTTTTGTAATTTTGTTTTAGATTGTATAGACATTAAGTGATAATCATTTTAAATGATACTCTCTGCATTCCCTATTTATTTTCCTTCTTGTCTAGTCATTGCTTGCTCGGTCTGTCTTCCCAGTTAAAAAAGTTTTGAAGTAAAGTTTATATCAGATATAGGTTCATGATGGTACAGTAATAGACTCTTGTATAACATTGCTTGCTAGCCTTGCTCGGTCTCTTGAATATTTTTGTTTGTTTAGAATGCACTCCTAGAAATAAAAGGCCGTAGTCCTTTGCGCTACTAAATTTGAACTCTACAGGCTAAGGATAATAATAATGAATTTTGTAATTAGCAAAAAGCTCCGGAATGTAAAATCCTTCTTAATATCCTCCTACCGTACTTTAAAGAAAGCACCAATACATATGTAGGATCATACCGCATCAATAATATCAAGACCTTCTAACTAAGATTTCATTTTTGTTGAATATTAGGTCGGCCAGGAGCCCAGGAAGCACTCACCATCACTCTGGCAGTTGGAAATATGAGATAAGATTTCAGTCTAAGAGAGGTTAGAATACATTTTTTTTAAAACAAAAAGGATAAATACTCTTGTTTTCTTTCTCATTTTTATTGGCTTATTATATTTTTGTAGGCATTTTTGCCTAATTGTTTGATCAATTGTTCATTTGCAAGTGTTTCAGCTATCAGAGAAACAATAGCACCGCCAAAAGAATACTAGATCTTCTTTTAGTTAGGAGAAACCAAACAGCAATTACAAAGTCTAAACAAATAGAAGGGAAACTAAACACCGATAGAATATTTCCTGATTTGTATTGAACTGATTAGCTGAACTTTAATGTAAACCATTTTTATGGAGTTCTATCTATAGTAATTGCCCTAGTGGATTTTCAATTTTAAGAACAAACATAAGTTCATGCCTCCATCATTTCGAACAAACTTAAACTCATGCCAACAACATTGTCATCATTTTTTCATTTTGAAATTTTAATGAATGCACATGCATTTATAATTTTGTGTATGTGAAATTTGGGCACATATTTGTTCATGTGATTCCATAATTTGTTTTACTTGAATTAAAATCTGAACACTTTGATTAATGTTTATATGTGATGATAGAAATAAAATTCTATATGTAAACTTACTAAATCAAATTTAATTTTATATGTGGTAATGTTATTTCAAATATCTAAACATAACTGGCAATGAAATTCTAGGTTTGTAAACTTCATTGACAATAATCCCTCCAATCACATTTCACCCTGTTTGTTTCAATAGAAAAGTAGGATGAGTATAATACAACAACATCCAAGCCTTATTCCCAAAAGATTATGGGGTAGAATGAATATAATATGTCGTAATTTTACCTGTCAAAACCAATAGATTTCTGAATTAAGTTTACGACCATAAGACTTTAATGTGATTGCATTATTCTCAATTACTCACCTGAAGTTTTATTGTGATTGAATTATTCTTCTTGGTGTATAACAAAAAAGCTTAAACTTACCTCCTGATAATGAAATATGCTTTCCAATGTGTTGGTGACATTTTTGTTTTTGTAAACTGGACATCCATATATATGCGCCAATCTTACTCCTATTACTCATTTTGTTTTAGAGGACAAACTATAACATAAATTAAAATGTCATATTAATAACTGCGGTAGCTGAATTAATGTACAACAACAACATCCAAGCCTTATTCCAAAAAAATAAAAAATTAGTTTCATAATATCACTATGTGGAGAAAAATGAAATACCCCGTAATTACAAATATATGATTATAATAAATGTTATTTACAAAAATGTGACTTCCTAAGTATAGTGACTATAGTAACTTAGTGTCTTAGTCATAGTAATTTGTATTCAATTTTTACTATAGTCTTATAGTGACTATAAGCCTATACTATAGTAACAATAGTCATATTTTTGTAATAAAGTTTCATTTCAGTAATATTTTTGAAAGAAAAATTTGTGAGATGTGTACACTTGTTTTTCCGAATGAACTCGGAGTGCCACAGAAGGCTCTTTCTACTATACTAACTTAATACGGGAGTATTTGCGTTTGTTTCTACTTTAAAAAAGTGACGCTTTTAAATGATTTTAAAGAAAGTGCTTAATAGTGGAAGTTGCTAGTGTTTTACTATAGAAGTGATTATGATGTAAAAGTTAAAGTCGAAGTGTTTGGTGGAAAAAGTGATTTTAGTTAGTAATGTTTTGTCAAATGTCCAGGTCTTGAATAAGCAAAGCTCCAGCGCAAAGCCTCCAGGTCTTAATATTTTTGTTCTCTATATTTCATAATTGGCCTGCTGTTTTCAACACACACATATTTATACTCGTATTATATATGAAGTTGATGCAGCGAAAAAGTTAAAATATTTGATTTTCTTAAATGGTGAATTGTCAAATAGCTTAGAGACCCGAATAAAAGACTTCCAAATGTTCATGTCCGGAATTCCAGACAGGAACCGTCGTCCGGACGGCGGCGTTTGGCCGCCTTCCCGGTGGAATTTTTTGATGAAATTTTTATGGCATGTTCTCTATCAAGTCTAGTTTATTCACAAAAAAATTCAGCTAAAGACTCAATCGGGAAGGTTGTCAAATGATTTTTGGAAGATAACTGCTTTTTATATGTATATTTTTGGAGCAGTTATCTTCTAAAAATCATTTGATCACCTTCCCGAATGATTTTTTAGCTGAATTTGTGTGTGGATAAACTAGACTTGATGAACATGTCATAAAAATTTCATCGAAAAATTCCACCGGGAAGGCGGCCAAACTCCGCCATCCGGACGGCGGTTCCGGTCAGGAATTCCTGACCGGAAGAGTACTCTGTGTGTATATACGTGTATATAAATATATATATTTTCTTTTTGAAACATATTATTTATATGTCCAAAGTTGTACATTGAGTGAAAGAAGAGTTGCGTTTCAAGGGAAGATTGTACTTCAGGGCAACTTATTTTTTTCAATATTTATAGTGTAATTTTTTTCATTTTTTGGATTTAGCTCACCACACTAATGTTAAAGTTTAGTATAATTACACTTCAGCCGAGTGCAACTCAAATTCCTGGATCCGTTGCTGGTGCGCTTAGTAATGAATGTGTTGTGCACAAATGTGCTATTGCTAAAATGAAGAGAGACATCTTCTCGCCATTGTTAACACAATGTTGTTAACAGTTTAGTTAAAGTCATTCTATTTTTTCAATTATCTCTAATTTAGACAATTCAACGAAAATTAGAAATTATGACTTTATGAGTGTTTCATCTCCTGTTTGATCTTACTTGGTCTTTCACTCTTGTGTGCGCGACTGTTAAATTGTTGAGATGCTTTTGTATATTCCTTTGCGCATTTTTCAGCTGCTTATCCAACTCTAAAATTTTCTTGTTCTATTTCACTTCATAGACAAATTTTTCATCCTCATTCATCATCTCTCACGTAATCTGAGCCACTACACACACTTTTGTATTTTCTTGATCAAAATTTGTTCAACAAAATGCATTTTGATCGTTCCTTCCAAATCTAATTCTAATTAGAAAGTTCCAGAACAAGAACAGGGAGAGGAATCTGAAAACTATTTGAAACCTCTATAATTTCTAATCTCTACTCATTGAACAAGAGTACAAGACAGTATATTGGTTTGTAGCATTCACATCCAAAGATAAATATCTTTCTATTAGAATTGAGAGTGTCTTTGGAAGAAATTTATCCATGAATGAGAATGTTACAAACTAGTATATTGCCTTGTCCAATGAGTGGAGATTAAAGATTAGAGAGATTTTAAGTAGGTTTCACATTTCTTTCCTGCTTCAAAACCTTTTGATTTGGAATGAATTTAAAATGTGTTTTGTTGAACAAATTTTGATTAAGAGTAATGCACAAGTGTATGTGGTGTCCCATAGTACATGAGAGCTGATGAGTGAAGATGTGAAACCCGTCTATGAAGTGAAATGGAATGAGAGAAACTCATAGTTGGATGGGCAGCTGAGAAATGCCGCAGAAAAATCTACAAAAGCATCTCAATTTGGCAGTCGTGCATACAAGAAGAGTGTAGACCAAGTTAGCAAAACCAATTGTAGGTGGGAGCATTAAGGACTGCCGATTCAGATGAAATTTTCTAAAAAAATGACTTTTTCTTGAATGGTCAAGTTAGAGATAATTGAAAAAATGACTTACTAAATTGCTAACAACTACTGCCGTGGCATGAGAGGATATATCTTTTCATTTTAGCAACAACACATCTGTGCGCACCTCTTTTTTCACTCGATGTACACCTTTGGACATATGAATAATTTGAGTAAAAAAGAACATATGTATGTGGATATATATATAGAGAGAGAAAACTTCATGTCCAGCCGGCCTGACGGGAACCGCCGTCCGGCCGAGGGCATTTCAGGCACTTCCCGGTGGAATTTTTTGATGAATTTTTTTGAGCATGTTTTTCATGAAGTCTAGTTTATCCATACCAAATTTCAGCTAAAAATTCAATCGGGAAGGCACTCAAATAATTTCTTGAAGTTAACTAGGCAGTTCATACATATAAACTGCCCAGTTAACTTCAAGAAATTATTTGAGTGCCCGATTGAATTTTTAGCTGAAATTTGGTATGGATAAACTAGACTTCATGAAGAACATGCTCAAAAAATTTCATCAAAAAATTCCACCGGGAAGTGCCCGAAATGCTTTCGGCCGGACGGAGCATCCCGTCAAGCCTGTTGGACAAGAATGAGACACACTCTCTCTCTCTCTCTCTCTCTATATATATATATATATATATATATATATATATATATTTAGTTTAGATCAAATAAAAAAAAGTCATAATGTGTAAAATAAGAATTAATCTTAGATATCCAAACCGTCACTTTGATGCATAAAAAACCTTATCTTTTGCACTTTTTCAATATTTAAGAAAATGTCATCCCGTCTAGATGTCGGAAAAGTGCATCAGATAAGATTTATTCGAAAAGTGCATTAGATAAGTATTATTGTGCATCAGATTGAGAGTTTGGACGACTGAGATTAATTCTTATTTTATACGTTAAAACTCTTTTTTATTTGAACCCTCCCCTATGTATGTGTGTATATATGCATATATATCCATAAGCTTTTCATTCGGGTGTTTCCAAGCTATTTGTCAATTCACCATTTGGGACTAAAAAATTTTAAAAAAAAGAAAAAATGAACACTCAACGGAATAAATGAAGATTAAATAACACATAAAAAAAAATATGGAGGTCTTTCTTAATGCCTCTGCCACCTACCTGTATTGCTGTCTCCGATCAACGAAAATGCCATATTATGTAAAAATGCCATCTATTCTCTGAAAATGCAATGAAGATTACATTATTACTCTTTGAAAATGTCAATTTTTTCTCTAGAACTGCCATCAAGATAGCATTATTGATGCATGTTGCCATTTTTCCGGTGCTGGTGCTGGGAGGTACCTTAGGCAGCGGCAAAGGCTTGCATATTTTTTTAACTATTTTTTATTTTATTTTTTATGTTTGTTTTATAAATTTTATATTTTCCTTTTTCATTTTTATTAATTTTTATAAACATTTATTTTTGGTTTTTTATATTTAAAAAATTTATTATAAGCAGAATTACTTTATGACATTTTATGTTTTAATTATTAATAAAAGTTTGATTTGTTTTAAAACATAGCATGGGTATGATTGGAAAGTTACTCCTATGGAGGGAATTTAAAAGTTATTCCGTATATTTCTATTTATGCCATTTAAATTTCATTTGGTTCTATTTGGAGGATATATCTATACTCCATTTTTTATCGCAAAAAGCCTAGTTATTATTACTAGCGCAAGACCCTTCTTGGATTTGGGACGGTCTTGTTGTTATGTAAACCTGTTCACGAACACTTATACTATCTATATAATTAGTGGACATCACTTATACTATCTATATAATTAGTGGACATCAACAAACACCTTACGACTTGTTTGCAATTTCCAAATGTGCTTCACTATTAACGGTCTTTTGATAATGATAATGATAATAATAATAATAATAGATTTTTCTAAAAATATTATTAAAATAAAATTCTTTTACAAAATATGGCTAAAAGTTTTCAAAATATAGGGTCATGATATAAAACCTGAAAATAAGTTATTACACTTAAATTATTATTATATTTACTACACTTTGTAATCGAGTATATGTGTATATGCTTATATTAGAATGTTTTTAATTGATCTGGTTTCAATCACACACCTCACCAGATCAGATCATTTTAACATATCTGACCACACACAGGGGCGGAGCCAGGACACTTTTATTTGGCCGGACTGGGCCAGTACAAAGAATATTTTTGAAAAAAAATTACACATAATTTTTTACACTTAAAATTTAGACATTTTTAAAATTTGGGCTGGGCCAGGGCCAGGGGTGGCCACCCCCTAGCTACGCCCCTGACCACACAAGACCATACTTAAACAGACTAGGTAAGACTTAGACATTTGTAAAATACACATAGAGCAATCATCTATCAAACCATGGAGACAAGGTGAGATCATATATTCACGGAACGTTAAGCTTACCAAAAGCTCTTAATTCCATCTCCAAATTAATGGCTATAAATTAAGTACTTGCACATTCTTAAAAAGTTATGTTTTCCTTAAATACGCATTTACTTATTTCCTCCGTTTTTGTTCATATAATGGTCTGTTTACCTTGTATGCATTAAATAGACGTCAGTCTTAAAGTCACAACTCACAAGTATAATCAAAGTCTGGATATAGGGAAATCTTCCTAGACATTCTTAATATGTATCCATCTTCACAGTTGTGTTTTGGAACATTCTTGATTGCTGCTTTTCTTTGCACACGTTTTGCATACCAAGTAGGTGGTGAATCTCTTGAGGGGGGAGGGCAGAATGAGAATTATACAACCATTTACGTCGACTCTTCTGGCCAGGGAAATTACCAGACAATCCAAGCAGCAATCGATTCAGTTCCTGCTGACAATAAGGATTGGATATGCATTCATATCAAAGCCGGAACTTATAGGTAATCCAATTTAAAGTCTTAGAGAAGGAAACTTCCCAAAACAGGAGAAGATAGTGTTTGAAAAGTACTTATTCTCACTATATACCGTCATGTTTCGACATTACTGATTTTAAATGTGGTGGTATACTGTCATACTACCTCCATTCCTAAAAATACTTCCCGGTTTGACTTGACACGCTTATTAAGAAAGTGGAAATGTATGATTGTAGTTGTGTAAGAAAAAAATAAAATGAATGTGAACCACACAAATTGTCCAAAAAGGAAAAGTGAAAAATATTTTTAGGAACGGTCCAAAACGGAAAATGAGAAGTATTTTTAGGAATGGAGGGAGTAGTTGACAATTTTTTCGAACCCTTACGATAGTAACTCATCACAACTTCCAAGCCTTATTCACAAAAAATAACAATAATTTATCCTATATGGGAAAAAGTTACTCTTTTTTTTAGATTTCGAAACGTTTTTACTCATATTTTGGACGATTTAAGTTAAATTAATTAATTCTTACTATTGGTCCCTCTTGGAAATGAATTCGTTTACACTCGGGTCTGATCGGGGTTAACTTTTCAAACCACATATTTTTTTCAAAATCTATGCATCGGAGAAAGTTGAATTATATTTTTTATTTATTAAATTAGGAAATCAATTTTCATGTTTTTAGTGTTTTATATTTATTTGTAGATATACGATCAAAAAATATATATTTACGTTTAGATATCGTAAATTTACTAAAATAAATAAGTTTCTAATAGTGACTCTGGTCCATGGATCATGGAAAAATATGCGGCTTTAAAAAAATTGCCCTAATTGAACATATAAGCTTAAAATAAAGAATACACAAAATTTGAAAAAATAACGCCTTTTGTTTTTGATGTGATTGTAGCTATTATTTCAGTAAAAAATATACTTCCTCTGTCCCTTTTTATTTAGCCAAACACTATTTTTCGCAAGTCAAAGTTGTTCAACTTTGACCGATTATATATTTATACAAGGTAATATTGATAATATGACAATTATATGAAAATGTTTTTTGTTGAAAATACTATCATAAACGTATAAATTTATTAACTTTTACATAAATATATTAGTCAAAATAATGGATCAAAGTTTATCATCTTTAATCGGAAAAGTCAAAGTTGGTTAAATAAAAAGGGACGGAGGTAGTATTGTTTAACTTACAAACTATAAAAGTACTTATTCGCTTGTTAATATTTGTTTGTGAAAATGAAACGATCGAATTTCTATGTCTCAACAGCAACAGAAGGATGAAAACATGTATCTAGATTTGAAAATGGAAAATTGAAAAAAAAAAACAGGAGAAAGAAGTAAACGAGTCCGTTTATTCATTGATCACCCAGAGATGACAAACAGACACATAATTATATTGTGATAACACGAATCCCGAGCCGAGACATTGCCAAGATCAAGCTCTTAATGGGGTGTTTGGTAAATGGCGTTTCAGCCAAAAATGACGGTTTGATCTTTTGGCGTTTTCGATGAGTGAAAACGTTGTTTGGTAAATAGCGGTTCGACACTAGCGTTTTTGGACGGAACCGTTGAAATGAAAACACTGCAAATATGAGAGTTTTGAGTTAGCGTTTTGGAAAATGACGTTTTCTACTAATTTTATGGCTAAACAGCTACAATATCAAACATTTTCTGAAAATCCGCCAATTTTATTTCGTTGGTCACACCCGCTTATTGAATCCGCTATTAACAATCCGCTAACCGCTAACTGCTAAATGCCTAATACGCCCAGTCGCTAACATCAGGGGCGGACGCATGTATAATATAATTTAATGGGGGCACATGCCCCCAATGACTTTTCACTTTTATTGTAACATAGGTTTAGATATGTAAACATATATACCGTAAATAAGAAGGTGCCCCCAACGAAAATAATGGAGGACCCCAACCAAGTTGGACAGCCCACTTTTGTACTCTAAACTAACTTTTTTTTTTTGTCAATTTCTATAAAGTACTCCGTAACTCTTAATCCAATTGTCATTTACATATGAACCGGGAGTTTTACAATAATATCCGTATAATTGGAGTAATCTTAGGATCTATTTGACAATTGTCATTTATGAAAGCCTACAGAATATGGTGTGAATTTGAGTTTTTCTATTTAGGATCTATATTGCTATTTTTTTTGTAGAATATACACTTTTTATTTAGTTTTATATATTCTTTAGATTAGATTTTAATCTTTTATAATCATAAATTCTAGTTCCTTAAATCGTGTCAATCATGATTGATTTGTGGTTGCATTAATAATTTAAATGTATTGTTGATTTAACTTCACAATATTTAATTTCTCTTAGTCAATGACTAGTTTAATTTAAAAAAAAAAACCAAAAGTGTTCACGGTAGTATTCAAAATTATAAAAATAATATTTAAAACTAAATTTATTGAAGGCTAAAGGGTCAAATAGGTCCTCCAACTAACTTAAAAAGTGCAATTCACCCCTTATATAGGAGACTCTGTCCGGCGTCATCATTTGGGGCGGTTTTTGGTGGAATTTTTTGATGAAATTTTGTGAGCATCTTCTTCATCAAGTCTAGTTTACTCATGCCGAATTTCAGCTAAAAATTCAATCAGGAAGGCAGTCAAATGAAATTTTAAAGATAATTGCGCAGTTAAACAACACAGTACATTTCAGAAAATTATTTGACTGTATTCTCGGTTGAATTTTTATCTGAAGTTTGGTAAGGGTAAACTAGACTTAATGAAGAAGATGTTCAAAAAAATTCATCAAAAAATTCCACCAGGAACCGCCCCAAATGACGATGGCCAAACAGAACCTCCTATATAAGGGGTGAATTGCACTTTTCAAGTTAGTTCGAGGGCCTATTTGACCCTTTAGTCTTTATTGAAAGATACTTTTTTGTGAGAACACTGTAGTCAAATTTGTGCATTGGTATTGGTTACCAGTTTTAATCATCGATTGTTTTATTTCTTTATGTCAAAAAACATGTGGTTGATACAGTTACAAGCGATGGGGCGTTTTCAAAAATTGAAAACTCATAAAGAGCAACTGTAATAGAATGTACTCGTAGTATTTTGAATTCTGCTAATATTGGATTATTTTATTTTTTAGTTAATTTATATTTAATTGTTTAATTTTTTTCACTTTTTCTTAATTAGTGCCCCAATGGTTGAAGTTTCTAGATCCGCCCTTGGCTAACATTTAACTTTTTATTATTAGGCCTTTAATTAATACGCCCAGTCGCTAACATTTAACTTTTTATTATTAGGCCTTTAATTAATTAATTAATTTGCATGAATTTTTTCTTTCTTTTGATCCAACCCTGCGTGTAGAGAACAGGTGAGGATCCCGAGCGAGAAGCCATATTTATATCTAAAGGGAGAATCACAAAGAAGAACGGTCGTAATTTGGGATGGACATGACAGCATTCAGAAAGCCACCTTTTCTTGTGATGCTGAGAATATACTCGTCAAAAGCATCACTTTCATTGTACGAAATCAATACTCTATTTTATTTCTACTTTCAATCCCCCATTTTATTTTAAACTATTTGAGTTCGTCCCCAAATCGTAAAAACCGGACCGGAGAGTGATCCGGCCACATGACTGGGTCACGGGTCAACCCGGACCCGGTGGGTCAACCCGGTCAACGCCGGAAAACCGGTCAATGATTATACGTCTATATAATAATAGTAAACATATAATTATATATAAAATTATAATAAAAATTAGTTTTTATTCATAATAATCAACTAACAATACTACTTATTAAGCATTTATTACACTCTTATAATATTTCAATGTATATTTTGATCTTATAAAAATATATAATGATATTTTTATTTTTATTGTACATCTATATTATAATTTGGCATGATGATCATTCTTAAATAAACATATAAATATATTACGTAGTTTTTCTTTTTAAGATATTAAAATTGCAAGTTTATTGGTATAAAAAATGCATTAAAAATAAAAAAGAAATTACTTTTTTTGGTAAAAACACCCAAAAACTGGGTTTTACTGGGTTTTTCGGGTTTCTTGGGTCCGGGTCTTGACCGGGTTTTCCCGGGTCAGCCGAGTTTTTCCGGTTTTTTGACCATTTCCGGGTTTTGAAAAAACCGAACCGGTTTTTTGTCTGGGTCACCGGGTTCCGAGTCAACCCGGGCGGGTCGGGTCGGTTTTTTAAACATAGCTGGCCCAAACCCCAAATATGGCCTGCAAATTCGAATATTTGTTGCAATTATGGGTTGCAAGGTCTACCACAAATTTCTCACTTTTCAGGATTTAAGAGTGCAAATTCAAAGTATTTTTCAAATTGAGTTTAAAATTGAATTATTGAAAACTCAAATTTCTCAAAAATTGGAGTCCAATTTGACTTTCAAGAATACCCATAATTAATTTGAAAGCAAATACTAGTAAGCTAAATATAGGGATGATAGTAATATTCACTTATTATGAAAACTGATTCTCTCTAAATTATTGATTGATGGTGAATAGAATTCATACAACTATCCGCCGGAAAACAGCACGAACCCAAGAAGAGTGGCGGTGGCAGCAAAGTTATCCGGTGATAAAATGGCGTTTCACCGGTGCGGGTTTAGGGGATGGCAGGATACGCTGTGGGACGAGGGTGGCCGCCACTACTTCAAAGGATGCTCCATTAGTGGAGCTGTAGATTTCATTTTTGGTAACGGCCAATCCATCTATGAGGTAACTCAATTTTTTAATTTCTTTTTTATTTATTTTGTATTTGTTGTTATTTTGTGAATATTAAATAATGACATCACTAAAACATCCCATTTCAAATGGATTGCTCTCCAAAGTTTATGCTCATTTAGTAACACAAAAATTGTCATTTTATCTTTTAAATGTGCATTATGAGAGGAAAACTATAGACCTTCTTCAAAATACTCCCTCTGTTGCATTTTGGTTATCCTACTTTCTTTTTTGGGTTGTCCCAAAATGAATGTCTTGTTTTCTTTTTTGGCCAGAAATATGTGGTCCTTAATCCTTATCATTTCATTTTATTGTACTCAAATCATACTCAAATCTCAACCAATATTTTTACTGTTCAACCACTTTATTAATAATCGTGTCAAATTAAAATAGCAAAGCCAATATGGGACGACGGAGGTAGTAATAGTTAAATTATACTCCATATACTCATACCTAAATTTAACATTCATGTTTTCTCTTTTTAAGGTCAATGTTATGCATTTGTAAAAGTATCAAATGTTTTTTTAGGCTTTGTTTGCAAGTGCTTGTGCTTAAATAAAAGCACTTCTTGGGAAAAAGTGATTAGTAGTAAAAGTTGGTAGTGTTTGGTAAAATAAGTGTTTTTTGTGTAATAGAAAAAGTAAAAAGTAGATTCTACACGAAAACCGAGAAAGTAAAAGTTGGTAGTGTTTGGTAAAATAAGTGCTTTTTTTCTTAGAAAAAAGCCACAATCATTTAAATTAAGGGGTTGCAAACAGAGCCTGATAATGTACAACAGAAAGGATTCTAGTACTCTGCTAAGGGTCCGTTTGGCAAAACGGGAAGTATTTGAAAAAAAGGATGTATGGAGTACAGGAGTAATTGAAGTTTATTTCCAAATTAATGCTAAAATATAAGAGCATCTCCAATGCTATAATGTGCACGGTGCACGTGTGGCATGATTGATAGCCATATAAATATTAGCAAATAAATTATCTCTCTCCTTATTTGAATGATTTTATACAATTTTGGTAAGTTTTTCCCTGCAATGTCAACAACAATGTCAACATCTAGACGGTCTCCTTGACATTGTGGAGAAAAACTTACCGATACTGTATAAAATCATTTAAATAAGGAGAGAAAGAATTTATTTACTAATATTTATGTGGCTATCTCTCATGCCACGTGTGCACCGTGCACATTGTACCATTGGAGATGTTCTAAATTATTTACAAAATTGGAGTGTGGTTAAAATTATTTACGAAAATACTGCTCATCAAACCACGGTCGGGAGAATCGCCTAACCAAAGGGTGACTTTGCTCCCAACTTCGGAAGGTAACATGCGCTGGAATAGAAATGGCCTAGTGTGGAGGAGGGTGGGATAAGGTGGCACGTGGACCTAAATTAAAAAAAAATCACTTTTTTTAATTGTTATATCTTTTACTTTTTTGCTCAAAATATTTTAAAAAATATACCAAATTTCATAACATTTAATAACCTTTCATATAACATCAATATTAGATATATAAAATTAAAAAAATATTTGAAGACCATGTGAGGCTAAAAAGGCCCGTTGCAACCCGTAAATTACATGGTACAATTGGTTGTACCATGCACACAATACAACCGAGTATTTTTACTCACACATAATGAAATGAGTATTAATATGAAATTATAAAATTAGTACATAAGTATTTTTTATGATAATACAATGATAAATAGTTAAATGAATAAGTTGATTTGTGGCATATATATTACGTGTAGATCATGATACTCAATTATACACTTCTAATGCTCTATTTTGCTATCAATACAGTAATTTAATACAAATGCTCATTTTTTAAGGTAATACTAATTACATGTAAAAAAAGTAATTAACCAGTTGCACGGTAAGCACTGTACAACCGGATGTACGGTATAGGCTCTCGTTGCAACAATGATCTGTCATTGGTTCAAAATTTTCATAAACAAATCGAAATGTAAAAAATAAGATATCATTGTTATGATGACCTCTTTTAGATTTTTTTCATAGGAAGTAAACTAATATGTTTAGTGAATATATTGACAATTCTAGCTTTTATAAAAAATGTTACCCCGTAAATCAATTTTTAACATATAATCTATCATCGTCAGTACATTCACTGCCATTTTTGTAAAAACAAAATCTTTACGTAAGGTTTAGTGACGGAGCATGGGTGCAACTGGAGTACATTTAGTGACTCTGATTTTCGACGTATCAAACTTATTAGTCAACTTTTTAACCAAATACGTAACTTTTGATTTCGCGCACTACATTGTGTAATAATAAGAAAAAGTAAGGTTGCAGTTGCTTTTCTAGCTGTATTGGTTGAAGTTACTGTGGATGACCATTTTAGCTATTTTTCATATAATTGATTCGTTATTTTATTAATAAAATATATTTTAAATATAATTTTTTCATAGATCAGAAAATTTTTCCAATACAACCACTTCAACCAGAACTTCATAAATTTAATCAGAATCAGGCGATTCAGCAAATTTCAGTGCTACCAAACAGACTCCTAACCTTTTCACCTCATGTGGCATTGTGGTGTTCAGATTCTTTTAACTTTATATATATGATATTAGTGTCATATGAAAGATCTTAAAAAGTTATAATATTTGGTATATTTTTTTAAAAAGTTGGAGTAAAAGATAACCGTTTAAAGAAAAAGGGTTTTTTTTAATCTTTTGTCTCCCACCTTTTTTCCTCTCCTGTGCAACACTGTTTGTGTCTTCCAGCTCTCGGCCGACCGTGTTTTGAAGCAAAGTCGCCATACCATTGGGCGTTTTTGTTAACTATAGTTGAGATCTAGCAGTATTTTGGTAAATAATTGTAACTTGACCTTATTTTTGTAAATAGTTTATTTTTTAGCATTAATTTAGAAAAAAATTCAAATAAATCTTTATAGAAAATGAAAGTGTTTTTTAACTTATCTTAATTAGTTAGTCAATATATAGGAACTTAAAATCTTAACAATTAATTATTCCATAAATATTACTTTCTTACTTCTCATTGTAGAGTTGTTCTATATCAGTAGAGAGAGGTGCTGAAGAAGGGATGATTGGGTACATCACAGCACAAGGGAGGCAGGACCCTGGAGAAAGCAGTGGGTTTGTATTTAAGAAATGCACTGTTCATGGATCTGGTGAAGCTTACTTGGGAAGGCCATGGAGAGACTATGCTCGAGTCATCTTTTTCAAAACTTACATGGATAACATGATTGTCCCTCAGGGATGGACAACCAGTTCTGACACTTCATCCAAGTGAGTATAAACTAACTCTATAATATTACCTTGTTAATAATTACTTTCTCTTTCCCATAAAACTTTATCAAATTGAGACCGTATGGTCTTTAAAGTCTAACTACTTGAAGACTCCTATATGTTATTATTGGCATACGTAGTCTAAAATTTTGTCTAAAATAATGGTGGATGAAAATTCAGAAAACATAAAGATATTTCCCTTTAATGTGAACTCGTAGACATCTCCCTTTAATTTTTAGCGAGTTCTAGCTTATAGGCTGTGTGTTAATGTAAAATCAGAACTCCAACGAGGAGCTCAAATGCTCAATCCTTGTCAGGCTCAACCTGAGCACATGAACTTCAACATTGAATTATTCCGACAAGTCGCTTTGTTTGGAGGCATGTAAGCATGTTAAGTCATCTTACATCGATCCAATATAAAATGACAAACTCACATATAAAGCCTTAGGTTTAGCCAACTTTGTAAAGCTTTTAAGATGGCATGGGACTCGAACATCCGCCAATTGGTATGTACAATGTATCATGGTATGTACAATGTACAATTTATCATTAGTTGGTTCCCTAATCATTAGGGAACCGACTAAATTATCCGTGCTGGTTTAAAAAAGGTGAAATCTCTCACTCATTCACCTACCATAACTCTGGCTTAATAGAGTTGTGGAGAGGTAATTGTTGTGACTATAGCGCCCCCATCAAATCCATCAATCTATCATCAAAAGACAAGTCCCTCACACTCCCAAGCCCCCAAAGAATCCCACAATATAATTCATCACTAGGACATGTACTATGTCTATTGGTGCAACCTATCTTCAAGTAACCAACTAAATTATCCCTGGAGATTCAAAAAGGTATAAGAACATGCATGGATATGAGACCTTTCAACAATCTTAATCAGTACAATGTGCTTCCTTTTAATTTGCAGTATGTTCAATTCTTGATTTGAACTCCAAATTAATAACTGTCATTTGGGTTGACCATTGTGTATTACCATTGATCCATCATAAAAGTGAACTTAATTAACGTATTGTTATCATTGACTTCATTGTCTTATTATTGGGTTTGTTGCCATGCATGCAGTTTGGATAAGTTGACATTTGCAGAGCAGGAGTGTAGTGGACCAGGGGCAGAAAGGTCAGGGCGAGTGAAGTGGGTAGCGGAACTGAGAGGGGATGAGTTGGATAAATTTACAAGCCTCTCTTACATTGATGAAGATGGCTGGCTTCGTGGCCTTCCCCAAAATAAGCTGTTTGTGTAAAATTACCAGCATATACCATCATCATCTTCCATACATGGCAGTACTATAGTCTATAAATATCATATAAATGGCAGTAAAATAAAAAAAACAAGATTTTATACGACAGAAAATTTGGTGCAAAATTCTTTTTAATATATATAACCATATTTTTACATGGTTTATGTATGTTTTGGTCCCCTGCACCGGCTGCACATATAGCATTTCTAGTGTCACAACTTGTCATGTATGTAAAATATTTTCTTTTTAGTGCCACTATAATTCTGGGCAATTTTTATTAAGCAAAAAATTATTATCTGCTGCGTAACTGAACGCTAGTCAGAACTCAGAACTGTGAACTTCATCAATTTGTTACTTCTTAAAAACCAAATTAAATTTAAAACAGTATGATACTAATCATTCATCTTTATAAAACAATGGGAGGTTTTTCACATGGTTTTTGTAGGTTTTTGTCCCTACGAATATAGCACTTCTCAATTCACATATGATGAAAATGATGTTGATATTAAACGAGTTTTAGTTTGAATATGTCCCGAAAAGAAGAGTCTGGAGGAGAAAAGTGGGAGTAAAAATTGAAAGTATTGAACGGACATTAATTTGAATTCACCCCAATTTAATTCCATGAACACCTTTGCTCATTTTCATTTTCATTTACCCCAGTTTCGCAAAGACTCCCACCTACGGTGGAGTAAGGGGGGGTCGAATGTACGCAATCTTACCTATGTACTAAAGTACAGAGAGACTGTTTCTGGATGACCAATACTGAAAATTGCGTCCAAAATTGCATGGACTGACTATTGCTTCATAACAAAGAAGAGCAGACAGTTTAGTGAGTCATTTTTCTTTATTTCATCATATTATCAAGCCAAAAAAATAATGAATCTTTGGCTCCATTGCAAATGATTCATTATTTTTGCAATTCAAATTATTTTTGTAGACAGTCTGAGTAGAGATTATTATTGTACAATCTGTAAAAATAGGGATTATTCTTATGAATTTCACCAAAAAGTTATTGTCTGTTGCGTAACTATAATCAAAACGGTTAACTTCATTAATTTATTACTGATTAATTAACAAAAGGGGAAAGATGTATATACACCTCCGAAGAATACAAGCAGGTGCATTTATACTTTTTGTTCACGCAATATTTAGTTATATCTATATTGTTTATGTTACTTTAGTATGTGGCATGTTGAACTGCTTAATATGTTACAAAGATGTATGTACACCTCTGTATTTTTTTTACCCCAGGGAGCATTGGTGGAGGGTGGTTTGGGGGCCTAGGGTAAACTGATATCAATCTCACTCCATTGAGAAATAAATCTGAGACCTCCCATAATGGAAGTGAGTCAACGACCAGCTGGGCTGGACCGCTTCCTCACTGCTTAAACTTTATCCGAACATTCACAACAATAAACTCCCATATATTTGTAATTAAGATGCCAAACATATATGAAGAGTTTCATCCAACCATCATTCCAACAACAATGGCGGAGGCAAAAAAACGTGCTAGGAAGTTGAAATTTAATTATATCAAGTATCAAAGTGCTAGGAAGTTGAAATTTAATTATATCAAGTATCAAAAGGGCTGATCGTTATTAAGCAATACTTGAGTTAGATGTATTGGCAAATTGGTTGTAAATGGGACGAAATAAGTACGAATAAGCTGCCATAGGGCTGCTTTTGTTTTTTTATATCTTAAATAGGACTCAATTTCAGGATTATTCCGCTTTTACCCTTAATAATGTACGTTGCTCCAATCATGCCCAAACCCCATCTCCCTTGTTCGGTCCAGTCATATTCCAAATCATATCCCAAAGGCCAAAACCCCACATCCCTCTTCGTTTTTATTTCCTTCGCATGTATCAGTCAACAAAGCAAGTGCTCAACAGTTCCATGGCCGGCATTTTTGGACGAAGGTGGGACGAAGCAGTCGGAAAATTCATGGACGACGGTGAGGTGTTCCTCTTTTGCTTCATCTTTCCGTCCTTGTTTCATCTTTCTGTGGCAAAGAGCTCACATCTCTATTTCTTATTTGATTGTAGAAAAATTCCAAAATTAATTAATCTGAAATGCCATCAAAATGGCATTCTTACACTTCAAAAATTCCATATTTTCCTCTGAAAATGTCATTCATATGGCATTCTCAATTCATAATGGCATTCTAATGAAAATATTGGCATAGATGGCGGGGTCCGCTAGATCTGCAACGGCGAAGCTTGGATCTGAAGTGGCGGCGCTCAAATCTGCAGTGGCGGCCGGCAGCGGCTGGGGGCGGCCAGATCTGCGGCAGTCGCCACCACCACCGCAGATCTGGAGGTGACCAACCCGCTGGCGGTGGTGGCAGCCGGAGTTGACCACCCTGATTCCCGTTGGCAACAGTATGTTTGGGCAAGATTGAGGGGTATATATGTCCAACTACAAATAATAAGTCCTATTTTGGAAAATTTTAAACTTTACTCTTTCAGCAATTAAAGTTCTTTTTACTCCTATTTGGGTAAATACCTCTTCAAAGTATCATATGTAATTGAGATAATGAGACCTTTTCAGTTGATGTATTGATATATACTCTTCAAAGTATCATATGTAATTGAGATAATGAGACCTTTTCAGTTGATGTATTGATATATACTCAGTAACATATCATAAAGTTCGCACAACTAATGAAATTAAAATTATTAGAATTTCATTTTTCAAATGATCCGATGGCTGTTGCCAAAAAATTATCCAATGGTTGAAACTAACATTTAATGCTAATGACTAAAAAATTTGGACCATTAAATTTGGTTTTTAGCTCAATATGAAGTTCCAGATGAGATCATTCCTCTAACATAAGAATTTCAATTATTCATGCAATATTGCACTTCACCAAGGCCACAAGGCCCACAATACTTCTTTCTCCACCTCTCACCCTCAAAGGCTCAAACTATCAAAGTAGCAAATGTACCAAAACATCACAAACACAATTACTTTTCAAGAGGCACAAACAGCACTTTTTTGTTGTGAGGCGCACAAAATAGGTCAAACTCATCCTATCCTCATAAAAAACATTACAATAATAAAGATTAAAGTTTCAGAAAGAAAAAACTACAGAACACGTAGACTATTATATTCTTCACCCGGTGAAACTTTCTCTGTTCAGAACTAAAACAAAACCAAAAAACAGTACATTCAATAAATTATATTCAAACCTTTACTCTTTTTTTTTTTGCTTTTTGGATGTCTTTAAGCTTTCATCACCCTGCTGCTGTTTTTTCTCTTTTTCATCTCTCCTGACTCTTTTCTTCTCATTTTTGTCGCTAGATTCGGATGGCACATTATGCTCACTTTCCCTTATAAGAGAACCATTAGTGCCATCCTTGACCTTTTCAGTTCTTTGTATTTTACTTTTCACTTTCGAATAATCATCACCCACTGAGTACTTGTCCAATCCTCTCTCTCCGGATGATTGCTTCTTGGCTGACTTCGTTTTAACCTTTGAACCCTGATGAGCCAAAAACGGGACACTAGATGTTCTGGAAGAAGCTAAACTAGTCTCGATGTCTTTCTTCATTTCGTTTAACTTTTCAGGCTGTGACTTATGACGAGTGTCAGCAAGAAAACTATCTTTTCTCGTTTTGGTATCAGTGGTTCCAAATTCAGCATAAAATTCCTGTCTGACGGATTGATTTGAGGCTTGTCTTTTTTTCCATAAATCTGGTTGTTTTGCATATCTATGATCACAACAAACACGCGTAAGCAGAGAAAACCAACGAATATAAAATCTAATGCTTACATAGATTGAAACAAAGTCCTTCCATGAACTTTGTTCCGAACTCTGCAAAAATATATATATAGAAATAGATCTGACAGCCTGCATTATGTGTGACCATTTTCAGACGGTTCCTGATCATCTCTCTCTGTGTGGGATGAAAAACAAATGCGAGTCCATTTTAAATTTTATTTACAAGGTGTGGCCTAGGGCTGGGATTTTAGAGCCATAGAACCAATTAGAACTGCACTATGAATACTCGGTTCAGTTCCTACTTGTGAATTATAAGTTCTTAACAGTTCAGTTCCTAGTCTTTGTTAACGGGCCCGATTCCTGCTAAAATTATGTTAGGGGAACCGTTAAGGAAACATTATTTTATATTTATAATTATATTTACAGAATTATAGTTATAGTTATTAGTACTTATTACATATTATATCTATATGCATAGTTATGTGTGCGTTCTTGTGCATGTATGCATGTGTTGTAATTAAATCCAGCTAGATGTATATCCCAATGCATCTTTTGCTAATAGTTGTTCACTTGACATTCTTTTTCCTGTTATTTTTTTATTTGATAATTTATTGATATTCTTTTTACTAATTTGTTAGCTTCATATTATACTTTTCTATAATAATGATTAACCAATAACACACAAGAAACGAACCGATAGGATATTAACGGTTCTTGAAAAAATGTTAGAAGAAAACCAATATAGAATAACGGTTATTCGAATGGTTCCAAATTCTTTTCAAAGAACCATACTGATCCCACCTTTGGTGTGGCCAGGAGAACCTAAAATGCCGCTTATTTATACAATGTATACTCACACCTTCCTGTGAAATTGATTTTTATTTGTATAACAAATGCTCTTAATTTACTACATTCTGAATTTCTGATGGGCCCTATGCTTTATATTTTCATCACAACAGGTGAATGGTCAAAATTTGAGGGGAGTGGAACTTACCCATCAATATCAAACCTCCTAAGCAGGAAAGGTCCCTGTTTTGTTCTTGATAACTCAGCTCGCAATGGTAACATCTCTGAAACAATGGTCTCCCTCAAAGATAAGTTGCTTGTATTGAAGCACTTCTCAATCATAAATGAACCTGATGGATGAACTGAGAGCTCACCAAAATGACCTTGCAGCCTAAAGTGTTAACGTAAGTTTCATGGTAAATATGTTGTAAAGAGAATATAATTCAGCCTGAAACAAGAAAATAGCCGAATAAACTAACAAGGGGTAACTCCAAATACGTACTTGATCACTAACTTCCTCTTCAATTTTGCAGAAACATTTGAATTTAAAAATGCTTCAATAACGCGTGAACCGCTGGGATCTTTAGATACTGCAAGAAGTTGATGTTCTTCCAAGGATGTGATACTAGAAACAAAAGTTTTTACAAGTTCCTAGAGGAGGCAAAATTCTGAATAATTAAGATTATCATATTCAAACTGAAGTGCATTTAGTCGTTGAAAGTAAAGCAGCAGGTCACATCTAATAGAATTTTTCATATTTTAGTACCACAGCTGTTGAGTCATTGACATATTTAATTCCTAACCATTAGTTTGGCAACATTTAGTCCCACAAATTCATTAACATTACAACATTTGGTCCTCAAATAATTTATTCGTCCAAAAAAAACTCAACTCATGAGTACATTAAGTGAATCCAGATCCATTCAATGAAGTACATGAAAGCTTTGAGATTCCATTCGGGCAATATCAATTCAACCAAAGAAGAGCATTTTGCAATTACTGGATTTCCCCTGGATTAAGGTTTATTAGATGAAAAGAGAAAAAGAAACTATTTATGTGAATATACGCAAATTCATTATAACAAAGGGTGGTTAGACTAAAAGTTAGAGACTATGCTGCAGCACCCAAATAGTTATGGAACTAAGAGTAACTTAGTCACAAGTTAATTTTGCATTATAAAACCAAGACAAAAAAATGACGTTAACATGCAACAGAGTAATAATAAGTTGAGCAAGCTAGGGATAAATGAGGTGTTTCAATAAAATAAATAAGCCTGATTTTCTTTTTTTCTTTTCCTTGTCTTCTCTGAACATGATGTGATCGCATATAGAGGTCAATCAACATCAAATAGGTCACAATATGCTTATTTAGTAAGGCAATAACCCACCCCTTTTACCCCCACTATAGACTAATAAAAACACTGAAAACCATGAAAACCAATAAAAAAAGACTTAACACATACACTGTGAAACCTAAAAATTGACTGCAGGATCAAAGAACCAACAACATGTATCCTGGAATGGCTTGACCAACTCCAATTAAGCCTGTCTTCAGAATTAAAAAAACTGTCAAGGAACAGTATGCGTGGAATAATGCACTTGAGAGATTCATCCCCTACACATACAGCAGAAGCAAGTGCCTGACAACACTGCACCAAGAATAAGGGAAAAGTTTGAGACACTACATCTATTTTTGCTTAAGCTAGTTAGTAGAGGTGAAAACATATGATCACAAATCCAAACCTCTGCTTCACGGTGATTGAGCTTTTGTGTTGCAGCAATAAGAGAAGCAATAACTCCAGACCGGCCCATTTCAAATAGCTCCTTAAATTTAGTTCCAAGCTCACCCCAGATCACATCAATCTAATTGTAGAAAGGGGAGGAGATTAAAAGAAGTTTAGCATGAGCAACCAATTGCAAGATTGATCTTTAAAACCAGTAATAATTTGTGTGCTACTGCACCTTAAAATGAGCCGCATGTGTGAGGTCTATGCAACAAAATGTTATAGGAAGTTCAAATATGTAGTGTAGAGAAAGAGGGTGTGGAATCTACATTCTTTTGCGGGGTTGTCCATAAAAAGATAAATGTTTTAAACGCAAACATAAATCACGAGATTTACATGTTCTGAGCTTTTCGCGTGGGAAGCTAAAGCCTGAACAACAAAGTTCCCACAATGATGTGATGACATCTGAAACAATGAGGTCTTGAAAACTCTCTGTAATAACTCATTGTATACAGTATCAGGAGAAACTTCGAGTATGACCTGTACAATATAAATACAAAATTAAACTCCAACAAACTATACCAATCCAGTGAAACTGATAGTAACCACCCTTAACTGTGTTGTGAAAGTCAAAGACCTAATAATCTCATACAAGTATCGATGCAGTTGCATGTCAAAGTAGTAGGATGAGAAAGACGAGTCCTAAAGATCTCTAGGACCAGAAAATTGAAGAACAGTACAAAATTTGTTCTAAAAAGTTTTAGACAAATTAAACAACATAGGGCCCAAATTCTTATCATACCTCAATTAGATGACTGTAAGCAGGTTCTTCTATATGCTCTGAAATTTCTTGTAATCTTGATCTTCCTATTAAGTTCCCGTCCATGTCCATGTCGAAACCAAGAATAATTTGAACTACTTTCAACAATAGCTCCAGTTCATTTCCAACCAATAGTTTCAAAGCTGTCTACCGTTTGATTGGTAGGATGTGTCAATAAGTACAATATGTGCCAAAACACGAAGAAATAATTAATTAACTAATTACTTAATTAAAAGTATCTTGACTCAAATTAAACACCAGGAAAATGTTAAAAGCATCAATCTAAAACATACCTGCAGGACCAAACTGCAATATTGATCCATGGCAAGATTAGAGATGTTTCCTCTTGTGGAATTTAACATTTCTAACACGAGGTAGTTGAGCAAATCTGGAAATCTCTGGCTAGAATATGACATGTTATTGTATTCTGATCGAGGAACCTTAAAGTTCATCCGTTCTGCCAGTACAGTTGCAGACTTCGTGATATGGAATTGGTCTAAGGGAATCCCATTCAATAGACAAAGAAGACTCCGAAGCACATGCGATCCATAGCAGTCGCACATTACATCAACAGGGTTGAGTATAATTGCCTAGTTAAAAAATGTTTGTGAAAATAAGTTTTGAAATTTTACAATGATTTTTACCAATTGCTAACAAAATAACTGTACCAAAAACTTTCTAGTTCACACCTCACATAATTTTCTCAAGGTCTCATTGATAAAAGACAGCTGCTCACTGTCCTGAAGGTGCACAGCCATAGATTTCAAAGCTGTTTCAACAACATGAGACCCAGATTTGTCTGTTGCAATATAAGAGAACTTCTTTGCACAGCTCTGAAGAAAATCACAAAGATGATCTACAGAACAGCCCTCCAGAAGAATTTGCAGAGTATGACTTATTACATAATCAGTTGCAAGTTCTGCTTCTTTTCCTCTTGTTTCTTCTAACGCATTGCCACATATAACAGACCGCTCTTCTAAGTCAATCTCCGTACCTTCTATGACATTTGCAATCTCTGCGAAGTACTTCACAGTTTCTGGATCAATCGGATTCCTAAAGGAAGATTTTAGTAAATCAATGTGCTAATTTCTGTAGAAGTTTTGAATTTGCAGGAAAATATATAATAATATCTACGATGCACAGAAACTCTTGAATGCTTGCATTTCGGTAACCCTTCAGAGTTCAGACAATTGTTTTTCTATTAAAAGATAATGTTTCCCATTTCAGTGATTTCACTTTTTCCCACAATAGTTATCATGGCATATGGCGACAGTCATGGAGCCAAAGTATTTGTCCATGGCGGCGCATTTATGGCTGTCGCCACATGACACAAAAAATAAATATTAAATATATGACCTATGGACACTATAAATCTATTATTCAACCACCAAAAGATGAGCAAAAAGGTAGAATACCCACATTCTAATGAAAATATGTGAAGTTTAAAGCACATTCTATTCTGTGTTTAATTATTATGGTACAATAATCACCAATTATCACACTCATCATCATCATCATTTGGATCTAAATTTCATAAAAATGAAACATCATCCTCATTCATTTCACACGCAGAAGGATCTTCAATCTCATATATCTTTTCTTCGTGTTGCAGCTGATGTGTTGTTGTTTCCCTTTTAGTCATTCTCTTCTTGTGCAGCTTCCTAACTGTCTTTACGTTAGTTGTGCAGTTTTTCTGGCTTTATGTAAGCTGTTGTCATTATTTACTTCTTATTTAGGTTTTTATTAATATTTTGGCTGACTGGTTATTTAAATAATTATAAGGGCCAAAGCCCAAAAGTAACTAAGTAAACCTGTTAAAATCTGTTTAAAAAAATGGTGCACATGGTGTGACGATGGCTATGGCGCTAATATGGCGCCATATAGCACCATTGACAACTATATTTCCCATGTTTCCCTTGTTCCCATGCAACATAGATTAGAATCATTAAATGTTGTAGAACCTGATAAATGGTGCACATGAAGTCTCACTCTGGTGCTTAGAGGGTTTTCTTGCTTTAACATTACCATCAGCCACTTTTCCGCCTGATAGACATTTAGCCGAACTTCCAGCAGAAAATCCAGCATGCTTCTTCCCATCCCTTCTAGCCATATTTCTTTTATGTTTGCAGTGATTAAAAAATACTCCTTCCTGATGCGTCAAGTTTTCCTGAATTAGATTGTGTGATTTGTTCCTTAACAGCAAAGCTCTCTTACCCACAGAAACCATGTATCTTTAAAGCGCACAACCTGAAAATTGTGAGGTCAAGATTCAGTAACCATAACTCACCAAAGTCTTAAAAATCTTTATAGGCAAAAGAACTATTAAGAGGTCTGTATAAGCAGCAAACCCATAAGAGAGGATTGTAAGAAAAAAGTCATTGCAGCATAAAAAGTTAATGAGACATTGAATAACAGTTTACTTCAACATTTCCATAACTCTACAGTTCTCCCAACATTTGAACCGTTCACAGTTCTAAAAGCACAGTCCTGAAAGAAGCTAGAAATACCCCAATCTCTACCGGAGTAACATATAACAAATTACTGCCAAAGTCATAAAACAATACAATGTTTAACAAATAAAACACAATAACACGATTGCTCCAGGCCCTCCGGGTTAATCAAATATTCAACTAGATCAACAATGTTTCACAAAATAATACAATGTTTACAAAAAATACAATGTTTAATCAAGAAAAAAAGGTATACCTGGAGCTGGAAGCAGAGCCGTAGAGGACAGAGTCGGACTCAGTCACTCGGAGAGCCGGAGAGGGAAGACGGCTGACGCAGGGCCCTGGAGCGTGGACGGAGGGCGGCGGCGCAGCTGGTGGACGCAGGTCGGCTGGTGTTCGTGTCTTCGACCTTCGTGCTTCACAAGGAGGCCGCAGGTTTGCTCCGAGTAGAATAGTCTGGTACTAGCTTCGGCTTGAATTATTTTTGGGTGGGCCGGACATTTTAGCTATATCTGTACTAATTAAAAAAAAAACTGAGTTGAGTCCACCCGCCTTCGTTGTAAGAACCGGACCGGTGAGCGACCCGGACAAGTGACTGGATCACGGGTCAGCCCGTACCCGGTGGGTCAACCCGGTCAATGACCGGCAAACCCGGTCAACGCAAATACATATAATAATATAAAAAAAACTTATAAATAGAAAACTTATATCCATTCATAATTAAATATTTATAATACAATGTAAGTACTTTTAAAAAAATTATTACAACTATATTGGTTTTAACACAATTTACTGATTTAGAATACATTTGTGTATAGGTAGATGATAAATATGAACATTATATCAATTACAAAAAAAATAAAAAATAAAAGTAAAGATGACATACATATTGAGGATTGAGGAATTATAAAAATAGCATTTTTTTTTTTTACTCCAGGGGGTCTAGGGGAGGGGGGCTGGGGGGAGCCTGGAGTAAACAGGGCTGAAACTCACTCCATTGAGTTTCACACCCTTGTGTGCCTAGCGGGATTTGAACACGAGACCTCTCGCTAGGCACGGTAACCTCGCAACCAGCTAGGCTGGAGTGCTTGGTTATAAAAATAGCATTTGTTTGTATGTATTATAAATTAGTTCATTAACAAACAAATTAAGGCAGTTATAATGCTACAGATTTCGAATGTATAAGAAGAGCAAAGTGACCTCATATTTGCAAGTAGCTAGTGTAGCTCACTGGTTTGGAGCTTAAGAGTAGGATCGAATCCCGCAGTCCGCGTGTTTCTGGTTTGATGTCCAACCGGACCGTAAACTGGGCCGGTTGACCGGGTTCCGGACCGGCTGGTCCGATTCGGGTCTTACAACAATACAACCTTCAATCCGCCCCTCTTCGGCTCGAGCTTGAATCGAGCCGATTACTTGTTATGTTTGAGCTGGCTCGATTAACTATTCAAACACAAAACTCAGCTCGAGTTCGAGTTCGAATAATCGTTAAGCTCGACTCGTTAGGTTCGAAAATGAGCTAGAATTCAAATAGTTCGATAAAGTTGTGGATCGTTAACTGCCATAATTGAAAAATCAACACACATACACATTAAAAAAATAGTGGGCGTAAATGTTTTTCATTGTTTATACTTGTGCCCCCTACCCTCATGCCCCTTTGCTACCTTTAAACTTAACTTTGAATAATTGCATTGACTTGTGATGTAACTTTATTCTCTTTCCATCGGAACAAGATCAAAGTTGAACTTGCATTCTGTCAGATAACTGTTCTTTCATGGGGGGGGGGGTCTCAGGGATTAAGTGTCATCTTTTTTTTTGAATCATTCCACACAAAGTAGTAAACCGAAAAAAATTAAAGTCTTCTTAAATGGAAGTCTTAATAAACCCAACAATTAGTCAAAGCAACTGATGAGTATAAAGGGTGACCTAGAGAGTTATGGATTAGGAATCTTAATGGAGATCTGAATCGACTACAGGTCGAAGAAGGATAGCAGAGAAGAGGTGAGACTGCTAGAATGTATACAATTAACAAAACGCCTTGTATTTCATTTGAAACTTTAAGGTTAAATAAATACTAATTGTCCAAAATAGGACAACAAATAGGAAGTGTGTATACATATAAATCTTGTGGTTTAAAATAAAAAATGTAAAATAATGAGTGAATAAATGTAATATAAATCTAGGGTAGAGGATAATTAGCCATTATTATAAAATACATTACAACAATAATAGTACTCTTGTATCCACTATCTATTAATTTATGACTCCCTTCACATCATCCACAGAAAGTATACACATAATTTATAGTCAATAATTATTTATTTTAATAAGGTTGATTGTTAATCCAACTATCGTTATCGATGAAGTTAATGTTGGTGAAGTAATTAACCACTTCTGGACTCAATTGTGATTCCCATGAGACTCTCTTTGAAGTATCTGACCCTGGCCCATAGCAATTCACCTCTGCAAATGTTAATCGTTTCCTAGATGATCATGATCACGAAGCTTATTAGTCTTGTGTGAGAACAAATATATAAAAAAAGTTATATTAATACTGAGGAGGCCTTGAGCTGTAAAAAGAAGCTCGTTTCTAACAACATGAATGTTAAGCACATCTTTTGTCATATATGTGTGTGTGTGTTTCAAATATTACCATGCTAATTTTTGAAAATACAAAGCTCCAAAATAGTTGTAGATATAAAATAGAATTGTTTTACTCCATCCCTCTATCCATTAACTTTGTCATCTTTGATTTTTTTGATCAACCAAATTAAATTTTGACCAATGATGTATCTGTATAGGAAATTATTCATAATATAAAAGTCATATGGAAATGTTATTTATTCAAATTTTCGTAATAGTATAAAATTTATAACTTTCATAAAACTATACTAATCAAATTCATTGCTTAAAGTTTATCATCATATATATTGACTTGAAAAGTAAAAAACGGCAAAATTTTGAGGGAGGAAGGTAGTATGCATTAATATTTTCAAAGTTTTAGCAGTTATGAAGTTTGAGACTCACTTTTTTAACAGTTTCAAAATGTCCTAAGAGATGGTCATGCATGTTTGTTAGTGTGTGAACTGAAGTGAACACATTTTGTGGTGTTATAATATTAGCTTACTCGTAACCTCTGTTGTACCACGCATCCCAACCTTGAGAAACAATGATGTTGGAGAGGGATGAATTAAAGAAAATGGTTCTAGCATAACTTCTCCATGCCCTTCCTAAGTAAGCCATCCCATTCCCAATTACATTGCAATTCTTGAAAACAAATGCATTGCTATCGTAGGCACCCGACCTTCCTTGTGCAGTTATGTACCCAGTAGTACGTTCTCCAAATGACCCAGCATTCACCACTATTTTACACTCCTAAAAGATATCAAATCGAATAAACAACGTAACCATAATAACATCTCAGCCTTGTCCATCAAATTTTTAGGAGTGGCTAAACATGAATTGATGTGTGTGTGTAATGTATGCAACATAGAAATATCACTACACTCATCATATCACTGTTTAACATTTTACGACAAACAATAATGCAGACATATTAAACTTTGACAATAAATAAGTAGTGTGTACTACTATGATATAAGGTCATGCCTAGTTCACTTACAATGTTTTAAGTAATACGGAGTATATTACAATGGTGTGTACTAACGTGTAACATGTTTACAATAATTGAGAGGCGGCTTCTTATTGCACCCTGGTACTGGACGAGCTCTTTCATTAACATAAATCACAATGGTTAGAGGTGCTTAACCATTTATTTATAACTTTGAAAAAAAAATTACTTATTGGAAGATGTTGGTGTGGATTTATCTAACTCCATAAAAATTGCATCATTATTTGTAAAAAAGTGAAAAGTTATTTTTTTTTAAATTTATTCTTATTTAAGTGTTTTGTTGTTCTCTTATGCAATCCCTCATTTCATATTATCTATCTGAGTTAATTTTGTTATCAATTGAGTTCATTATTTATTTTTAAAATTTTGCATCATTTTTATAAACTCAAATGATGTCATTGCGGTAATGTTTTTTTATTGTATTTTATAAGCATGTAAAGTTTGATTATAAGTAGTAACTTAAGTTTGAAGAGACCCTTATATTTGTCATTTTTGTTCAATTTGGTCTATGAGTTAAAAATACCCAGTTCAATCACATCACTTTCTAGGGTTTCAACTGTACGTCCGAAGTGGGAATTAATAATTCACACGAGTTTTGAACTTGTCCAAGTTGTTCAAGTCACCGCTCATTTTTAAAATATAATTGTCAACATTGAGATTAATTAAAATAAAATAGAAAAATTAAAAGTAAATTAATAATTTTTCATTCCTCCTCCACCTCCCTCCTCCTCCCCCTTTTCCTTCTCCAATCATTATCCTTAAAATTAGGGATGGCAGGGTGTCCGAAAGACCGTGCTGGACCGACACTTAGGGACAAAGCTCCTTCCCTTAATGTAAGAGAGTTGCGCTCTCAAACAAAAAAGGGCTCCGTTCTTCCTTGCTCTAGTCAATGCTATAATCGTTGGCATTGGATTTGTGCAGTGAATGAATACATTGACATAGTGTGTTGTGCAACGAGTTGATGATAATATATAGCGATGCTTCTTTAATTTTCTTTTTTCTTCCTTTTGATGTTTAATTAAATTTAGTAATAGCGCTAGCGTGAAGGGCAGAGAAGGGCACTTGCGCTAGTGAAAGACAATAATGTGTGTGGGGAGAAAAGTAATGTTGGCGGGAAGTGCTATGACTCTTATCGAAAGTGCAGTATCGCCAAGAAGTAACCCTGGCCTAAAGTGCAATATTTAAGTGGACAAAATCAATGTAACATAATAGATACCTTTTCTTTATAAGGCTATTTTCGTCTTTCAACACACTTTAAAATGATGAAATGTTTTCTCTTGTCAATTATACTAATGGCTAAAAATAAAAAATAATAAAAATAGGGAAACTGGCTATATTTCCGTCATATCCCAGAAAGTTCCCCTTATATTTACTATTTATGTTTTCTAATGTTTTTTTAATATTTTACATGTATACTTTATGTTCTATTTTTCTATTTTTATTTATGCAGAGTCCGGGGACATAATCAAAATTTTATTTTCCATGTCAGATGCATGATTGACATCTTGTCAAGTGACATGGCAGTTAATCAGAAATCACTTGTAAAAGAAAAGAATTTGAATAATTTTAACGATTTCAGAATGTAAATTAAACCTTTCTTGGTAGGCCAATTTCAGCTAAAAAGGGTTGAAATCTTTTAAATTAAATCAAATTATTTTAAAGTGGTCTTATTTGTTTGAAGAGTTGATGTGAGCTTAATTTGGAAAAATTAGAGTGATTTCAAATGTGATGTCAAATAGCGTTTGAATTCAGCGAGTGGTTTCTAGACTTTGATACAAATCTATTGATACAACTTGTGTCTCGTATGCGAGCTCTGTTGATACAACTCTTTTTAGCATGTGTCAAGAGTCAAAACTTGATCAACTCTCATGTTGGGAAATATATTGTGTTTAATTAACATTACATTCTATAGTGCTGAAAATGTTTTTACTTGAATTGAAATTTTCTAGTCTGGTTTGGCCTGGTCTGAACTGGTCTGGTCTGGTAAAATGTCTGATCTCTGTGTATCTTATAATTATCGAAGTCTGGTATGGTCTAATCTGATATGATCTAGTCTAGTTTGATCTGGTCTGATCTGATTTGAGAATGAAAACGATTCAAGTAAAAACATTATATTCTAATTATTCAAATCACAAGACGTCTAGGCTTGGAGATGAAATTTGTAGTTTTCCGCCTCTGGATGATGAACCTAAAAATGTTATCTACTAGGCTCGGAGAGATGACTTATTTGACCCTATATATGTGTATTTATTTGAGTTAACTACCTAAATAGGTCAAAATAGTGGTCCAAAAGAACAAATAAGACTACATATTTTTAATTGCCCCTAGTACAACTATTTATGTGTGTTTGGACAAATATACCATTGTTGCTTTTGATATGCCTTAATTAATAATAAAATAATAATAAAAAATAAAAAATGAAAAAATAATAAAAAAACGTCAAAAAATATTAAAAAAAATTATAAAATATCCGGATGTGGAAAATCGACACCACGGATTTCTCCCGTGGTGTTCACCTTTTATGAAAATGTTAATTCTTCTTTGTTTTCTCAAAATCATTCAAAGCTCATATTTTTTCAAAATACGTTAAAATCTCCATTCTATCAAAACTCCAATAATGATATCAAAATACTTACTATTACAAAATCTCCCAAAATCATACTCATATACAATAACTCATATCAATATTCAATGACAAACCAATATATCAAGTACAAACAATTTCATAGAATAATATTTACTCAAAATTATAAAATAAAAAATTAAAAAAATACTCGGTAGAAATAAGTAAAAACAAACTTTGCCGCCTCTGCCACCCTCATCACCACCAACTCCCATCACCGGTTGGAAATCTGCCAACATTTTCATTAATGCCCTAATAATGACATTTCAATGAGAATTTTGGGAGTATGATGAGTAATGATGCCATTTTCTTGGCATTTTAAGAAAACAATGACATTTTTTTTTTACAAAAAGTGGCAAAATTTTCACCGATCGGAGGTATTCATTTATTTTTTTTTTAATTTTTTTTGTTTTTTACTATTGTTTATTAATTTGTTTATAAAAACAAAAAAAAAAATCTACCAACAATTTTAGTAATGCCATAATAAGGTAGATTCAATGAGAATTTTGGCATTATGATGAGTACTAACGCCATTTTCTGGGAACTTTCGGGAAAAAATGGAATTGTTAAAAAATGGCAGAATTTTAACGATCGAAGGTGGTGGTGCTGGGAGGCGGTGAGAAATGTATTCACACACACACACACATATATATATTATGGGCTTTTACTATTTTTTACTTAATAATAATAATTGTTTTATTTTTTAAATTTTTAAAAAAAATGTTTTTGTACGTTTTTTTATAATTTTCACGATTTTTTATTATTTTTTAAGATTTTATTATGACTTATAACATTTTTCATTATGAAATTAAATAATACACTCAGGGCATTTCTAGTATGAATCAATTTTTAGTCGTATTTGGGATGTTTAAAAATGTAGTAGTCCTATTTGTGCATTTTAGGTTATTTTTAGTTCTACATAGACCAATTACTATATATATTAGTTTATGATCAATTAAACATTGACAAAACATAACATACTCCGTCTCATTATTTCTCTTTTTTACTTGACAATATCTATTGGATAGTGAAAATTACCTAGATTAAATGTTGACATGACAGGAAATTAAATTAAATATTATCGATCTATATTGTAGAGATAACTGAGGTATGGGGAAAGAAGAAAACAGAAGATGATAAGCACAAAATACATAGGAGTAAAATTTTATTCCATTCATATTGGATTGCATCAATCACGTTGAACAGTTGAAGTCAACAGCTGGTTACGTTCAAATTTTATTAACATTGTTGTATTCCCTATAGATAAATCAATTAAGAAGTGCGTGTGGCTTAAAAACATGCAAGGGAAAATTAAAGAAGAGAAATTAAAGAATGTATCTTTCACATGAACAAAATTGTTACCTCATAAATAGACTGACCAGCACCAAAGATGAAGTCTATGGCTCCTTCAATGATGCAATGTTTGAAGTAATGTCTTCCCTGCGCGTCCAACAATGTGTCTTGCACTCCGGCGAAACTGCATTCGTAAAACGTCGTTTTGTCCCCGGTGATCATCGCCGCTACGGCGGGTTTCAAAGGTTTGCCGCCGCCGCCTGACTTCATTGGAGGATAGTTGTAAGAATTCTGTCACACCCATAGTAAAGTAAAAATAATGTGTTTAAGTTTTGTACAAAGAAGAGAGTTTGCGGGAGCTAAAAGTGGGAATAAAAAGCATAAAGCAAGTAAATAGAGTTTTACTTACCACAAATTGAAGCTTTTCAACTTTGATGTTGTCCGCATAGGATGTGAAAGTTGGACTTGCTACGAGTGACTCACTATTATCCCATACAATAGTTGGCCTTTGTATCCCCACCCCCTTGAGGTAAATGTATTGTTTGTCACTTGGAATTGTTACCTTTTCTCTACACATCATAAATAAGATTATTACTAATACAACAACATACATTCATAGTTCTAATTATAAGTCTTTTCATTACTTCTTAAACCTTTTCACAGGAATCATAACGTTTATCATAGACCAGGCCACTTCTATTCTCACGTAGTTTCATTAAATTGGACGATTAATACTCACTATGATGGCATGCCAATTGGACACTATTAACACTATGCATGTTCTTACTTGGCTTGATATCAGTCTTAAATTAGTTCAGCACAAACTAGACCATAATTTAACAGACCATATCATACCAAAGTGGTTTCGACAATTGTAAACTACACAAGACCAGACATCTAACTACCATTCCATACCAGTAGCTAGTTTGCTATAAACGTCGCAGAAAGCATCATGCAGCCCGTTCAACACATAAGTTTCAGCAAAAGAAGTCAGAATGTTTCCATGCTTCAACCGCGTTGAGAGATTGCACATCCACCTCACTTCCGGTTACAACCGGAGCGTCCTCGGTCAAGAACCTTGCAAGCCCGAGAGTAGTGAGGTAAAAGAGCATCTTTTCATGTCACCTCTTGAAGAGTAGTGAGGTAAAAGAGCATCTTTTCATTTAACCCATTGAATTTTTTGGGTTTCTCCATAGAGTTGCTTGGCATGGTAACCATAGGGATTGCTCTTTGGTTCAAAGCAGATGCTCCGCGTTGTGAACTATTGTTCACCGGGAACTCCGCTTTCGGATTGGGTGTCATTCACTGGCACATTCTGCCCAACAATGTTCTGAATATTTTGAGAAGTCATTTTTTGTTTTTCTTACGATTTCCGAAAACACAAAAAAATTAAGTTCGTTCACAGTAGTGACAAACTAAGTTTTCAAGATTGTATTCGTATGATACAAGCTTAGCGAATACGTTTTAAGATTGTTGGGTGTGTTTCGGAATATAAAAAAATTAATTAAAATGACGAAAGAAAAACAGAAATTAGATGGAGCAGAATTTAGCCAAAGCTCGTGCTATGCACGATGTCCTTAAAATGTATTTGTTGTCTTCCTAGGTGCTAAGAGCATTGCAACGACCGTTTCCCAAGATACGATGACTACGAACAATTGTTTGAGCACTCAACAAATTGGTCTTGCGAACGGAAACCAAACAAGAACACTTAGGAGGATTTGTCGGGAGTAGCTGGAGGTGTTTATGAGATGAAGAAAACGTACAGTACATGTATGATTGCATGTGTTGTTGCAAAGCACATGCCAACTATTTATAGGAGAATTTGTTGTGCGTTAATGGTGAATTAGTGGACCTGAACGTTGTACATCAATGACCAATTCGTTGGGCATTGAATCGTCCATGAACTGTCCATTTAACGCTGCATAATGGCATTAGAACGTTGGGCATTCATTGCTGTAATGGTTCAGAACACGACCGGAACGTTTTCTCACTTTTCTGGTTCCGTAGTGGGCAGAAGACCGGAATGTCTTCAGGTGCCGCAACACACAGTTAGGAAAAAATAAAACGTTACGGGAAGAAACAAAAATAAAACCGTATCTTTGAAAGATAAATTTTTGGACGACATTCGTGTCTGCAGGTCAGCCGCGCACGTAATTAGTCGCGAGTTTTCTTCTCCGTTTTCAAGATTTGATTCACACGCACTCCACCCCCCGCTCGCTCAAAGAGAGCTTTTCCACCTAAGAATCTTAACTCTTTAGAATAGGCTTCCCTTTATAAGGGGTTCAAATTCCCTTGGGTTTTCCAGTGTGGGAAAAAACCACACTAGCAACCCATCTTTTTCCCAGTTTTTCCATTCAACGAGTGAACTTCAAGAATCAATTTCTCATTCACCCGTTATCCGTTTTGAGCGTACCACATATCGAATTGTAGCCCTTAACAAGAACGATCCGAAACCATTCTGACCCGATCCAAATCGGAAGTAGACCCCACTCAAAATATTGTCCCAAAATTACCATTTAATGCAATTGTTTGTAACACATTTTTCCAACAATTCTAAAACAATGTTATCAATGTGTGTTTAATATGTTGCCTGCAATTTTGTATCCGGCCATGATAAGCAAGATATATAATAAAAGAATAACGAAATACATAAATAAGTATAACTATGATGATAAAAACATCATATAAAAAACCAACATATATACCTGTAGATGCCAGGCATGATAAAAATGCAAATCCAGCGGAGATTGTTAGAGGGAATTGCATCAATGGCTGATTGAATGGTTTTGAATTTGGTAAATCCTGACTGGTCAACATAGATAGCTGGGGAGAACACATGTTCATAATGAAACCATGGATATGGTGGATTCCCTCCTCCATTAACTAATCCCAGGAACAAGAAAAGGAATGGCAGGATCTTGGACATGATTACTTTCCACTGCTGCAAAGAAAAGAGGTAGAACAAAGATCTATTTACTTGGTACAAGTTTTAGAGCAAGCTAGCAAAAGGTATATAGTTCGAAAGTCAAAGTTGATGATGTAAAATGAAGTCCGGAAGTTAAGTAGTAGTACTACATGCGGCTGGTGATGTACGTCCGTGATGATTTAAAGGCGGGGTTTCATCATATTTTGACTAAAAATAATTCGCTTCTATCCCCATTCCTCATTTTCCTCAAGCAGGTAGTGGTCTATTACTTCTATAATCGAGCAATTAGCATTATTCAATTTAGGGGAAAATAATATAAAAGTGACAACTAACTGTGGTACCCATTTTATAAACTAGATATCGTAACTACGTTATCATGCATTTGATTAGTCCAAAATCATTGTATCCTTTTTAATATAGATTTAAATAATTCAATTGCATCATTATGATTGATCCACGTGGACAAAGGTATGGTACCTTAAGGGTACCATAAAATCTACCTAATATAAATACCTCAAACTTTCAAGGATTAGTGTGAGATAAATATCTCAAACTTGACTTTATATAAATGTTGTTTTTACACCATGATTACTTGTTTTTTACAAATATAAATTTAATGCAATAAGTAAACAATTGAAAGTGCTATAAGCAGTTGCGGACAAAAAGGTTGGCAATGGGGGGCTGCCGCCCCTCCCAAAAAATCTAGATATATTTACCCCGAAAATTTTAATATATATGTATTTGTATGTATATTTTTGTACTGCCGCCCGCCCCTGCTACTAGGAAATAATCCTGCGTCCGTCGCTGGCTATATATAAGCTTTATTTGGATGTAGTACATTAACATTCTAAAATTTCGTGTGTGAAACAAATAATATTAATCTGGTGAATCTAATTTTAATTGCATCCTCATTGTACTTTGTGTATTTTAAATTATGTACTTAACACCATAAAATTATATTTGTGAAAAAACGTATGATCATGATGGTAATATAACTTTTTATATAAAGATTGTGATATATATATTACATGCACAAATTTGAAAGTACTTACCTCACATCCCTTCAAAATTTGGGATATTAAATTTATTTCTCTTTAATTTATTAAATTTATGCAATCCCGAAATTAAACTGAACAGTTAAAAACAATACGGAGTACAAAAAAGCGATAACAGTACTCCTTAGTTATATATACTCCCAAATATTTTTAATTTATTATAACATTATGAAATTTTTAAATTTTATAATTTTATGAAAATACTTTTAACGAAGAACATTTTCAAATAATTTTTTTATTATAAATAAAAGATATATAATTGGTCGAAGTTGAATGTGAATGACAAAAAAATCATAGATGACAAAATTTGAAGAGATGGATCACATCATTTTTTTACAAAAAAAAGGCGTTGCAATTTTTTAAATTTAATTTTATCATTCTACTTTATGACCAAAATAAAAGGTACTGGACAAAAATATGACTTAGTGACTAATTGATCACCGTAGTAATTTTAGTGGTCATGATTGTATTCACCATTATAATGATTATGTATAGTAACCATTAATATTTTTTTGTGGTAGTTATAATTCAGAAAAAACTGTTGTAGTTGAAGGGCACAAAATGATGGTGTGAGTGTGTGACGAGTTAAAGTGTGGTTCAAAATTCTCAAACTAAACACTTCTCTTTTGAATTGCATCGATCTTATGTATGCATGATCATAGTAGCTAGGGGAGCGCCACGAGCCCTAGCCTACCTCAAATGTGGTAACAGCCTTCATTTTACATTTAAAAAAAATAACAATTTCAAACATATAATTATAGTAAAAGTAGTAAACAAAAATGACAAATAATTTTTACATTTAAAAAATAACAGTTTCAAACATATAATCATAGTATAAAAGTAGCAAACACGTTAATTTTTAGTGACTATAATTATATTCAAATTTTATATTATATTGACTAAAGCTTATTACCCTTAGTAACTTATCGTCACATTATTATCTTTTTTATTAATAATATTTTAGGAAAAACCTTTTAAGAAAATATGTGAAAACTTATATATTTAATTTCTAACCGGTCCACACAATATTTTTTCTAGCCCACACGACTTTAAAATTTATGTGTATATGCATGTATATATTTATGTTGTATAAATAGTTACACCCAGATGAAATAAATGTGTATGTTAACATAAAATTATGTTAATGATTAGCTAAAAAAATTAGTTCAATTTTAAAAAAACCTAATTTAATTGAATAATTGTAACAAATGCAATTTGGTAGTATAAGATTCCGGTTCAGTCAATCTGGTCTTGGTTCTGACAGGATAAAAAATCGGGTTCAGTCATCCAAGATTGTGTATTTTTGGCATGGTTTACGTTTATTTCAAGACTTCAATTTTAGATCAGTCTTAGCTTGTACAAGTACACATGAACACCCATACTCTCATTTACTATTGAAGATTTTTTTGGCATAAAACCAGGCTTCAATTCGTGATAACATGTGACATCCAAAGAAAACGATGTCCTCAATATTCTATAGACCTCAACAAGTTCTGCCATCAGCAAGATTATTGGTGTAATTTTTCTACGCCATTAGGTCACCATTGTCCTTTATTGTTCTTTCCTTGTTTTATTAGAATATCTATGTCATTTCATTTCAAAATTATGATTGAGTTCTTTTTATAGGATATAAAAATAATAGGGCTGTAAACCTTTTAGTTCTCATATATATTGTTTGGTTGCAATTAATGTTTAGTGTTATAATCACAATTGATAAGATTGAATCGGGATGGCGTCCATAATGGATATACTTCGTATATCGCAACGTGTAACTAAAAAAGATGTATGACGTATCACATACACATTTAATATTGAGATGTCGAACATGAGTCGAAGTTAACAAGGTGGTGAATTTAGGGAATTATCATCTCAAATGCTAATCCTCTATCGTCCAAGGCTATACTTGAGTGAGAAAAGGACGGATAAGCGGGATTTTGTGTTCCCCTTCCCAAAATACGAAAGTTCTATTTTCCGGATGAAAATACCGGAGTTGAGTTACGGACTCTGACATTTGGGTGGGAATTTCTGCACTTGTCAGATGATGCACATAGGCACTAGGAACTATATACAATTAGGAGTAGTATAATTAGATAGTTTAGATACAACTATTGCTACAACTATTTATAAATATACGAACTACGAAGTAGATAACATACTACCACGTAATATTGATATCATAATACTCGCTATTATTGATATCATAATCCTCCAAAATCGATCGAATAGTTATATGGTAAGATGTAAATTAATTTTTTATCTCACTTTGATTTCGAAAAGTTCTATGGGATGATATAAATTAAGTTTTGATCTCACTCTGATGAAAAGAGAATCGGGTTCCATTCCAAGAGTTAAACTCGGGACCTCTCCCTTGTGACATCCCCTTTCTATCAAGTGAGCTACGTCCCTCGTTTTTTTGGATTATCCAATAACATTAATTTAAGCTTAAAAACGTTTTTAGACCCTATAAATATGACAATCACACTTTATCTTAAGTCTGTGCAAAATGTTTTTTCATCCCTATAATATGTACTCCATATTTTTAGTCCATCTCTGATTCCGAAATCACTCTACATATAAAATAAGTTATTGTCGGTTGCATACATCTAATAGAAATATTTAAATTTGTCCTTTTATAATTTTTTAGCCTAATATGAGAGTTAAAATAATGTAAAACTAAGTATTCACATTTTAAAAATATACATTACTCCTTCCGTCCCAGTTTGATGTTCCTGTCGCGCTTTACGATGCTTGATCGATGATAAAGCAAACGAGTCCATGTTCGCACTCAAATTATTTTTAGGGAAAAAATATTACAAATTCATAAACTACATTAAAAGCTTTACAATGTCGCAAAAACCAGAACCAAATTTGATAAAAGTTTGATATATAAAGTAAGAGATTAAAAGTGATTTTTGTTGACCAAGTGAATAGGAACTGAGAACATCGAATTGGGACGAAGGTAGTAAAAACCTTACCAAAAATAAAATAAAATACTTTTTGAATAACATGAGAAACAATTAGAGACAATCTATGAGCCAGGTTATTTCGATGTCAAGTAGGGTTGTTATCATTGGTGATAGATTAAAAAGAAAACCAACACAAATTATAGAGACAATAGAACACTTTATATTATGAAGTGTAATTACTCCTTTTCCCAACACTTAAGGCTTTCACTTTCATTTTTTTAGACATCTCATATTAAAGTTCACATTTCTATTTTAAGAAATAATTAACTCTCTTAAATACCACCTTCTTTGAATTGACTGAATATACTGTAAAAGGCAATTTCAACTATTTTTCTTTATTTTATCAATAAAAATATTTTAAATATAATTTTTTCATAAGTCACCGTAAGCCATTCCAGCTAAATCGGACAGAATTTCATAAATTTCAATTGAAGTATCTCATTCAATCAATTTCGTTGTTATTAAAAGATCTCTACTTGTGTGGTCTTTTTATTATTTTTAATATTGTATTCATTTTTTATATATTTCGGTGGATCGTAAGTTGTTAAAAAAATTCTAAACTGAAAACCCAACTTGAATTATTGGAATTATTTACATACTTAAGACTAAATTAAAGATTGTTTACTAAAATGTGACTAGTGATCTGACTAGAATAACAATGAAATCATGATAACTTATGTTCAATTTTTAGACTCAAATTACCATGATAATACATTGTAATAACTATTAGTCATATTTATATAATTAAATTTTATTTTAGTCATGTTTTTTTTTTTGGGGTGGGGGGGGGGGGGAATCTTTTATTATTATTGTTGTTGTTGTTGTTGTTGTTGTTGTTATTTACATTATTATTTTTGTTACTCCCTCCGTCCCGTAAACAACTTCTCACTTTCCTTTTTGGGCAGTCCCAAAATTAACTTCACACTTTAAAACTTTCCTTATTTGGCAAATTCTCTACATCAAAACAGTGTCAAACAGTGTCCAAACAGTGCAAAACAGTGTCAAACAATGTTTAAACAGTGCACTCCACAGTAAAGTCAAATTTATTTTCTAAATATGTGTGTAGGTCAAAGTAGGAAGTTAATTGCGGGAGTATAATTTTTTTTTATAATAATAATACGGAGTAATATAATTATTACGGAATAATAACTTTTAGGAAGTTTAATTTCCCGTTTAATTCTCCCAAATCTTACATCTAATTCCCCTTCATCACTCTTTTTTTCGGGTAACACTTCTCTCTTCTATCCTGGAAAGAATCACACATGATGGAAATGACATTAAGATTAAACGGGTTTTAGTTTTAATTTACTTCGATAAGAAGAGCGGTGAAGAGAAAAGTGAGAGTACAGATTGATAGTATTTAACGGGCATTAATTTGAATTCATCCCAATTTATTCTTGTGGACACTATTATTAGTTCAGATTATTTTTATAAACACTCAATGAAGATTATTAATATTATTGTAGAATCTCTAAAAGTAGGGATTATTATTCTGAATTTCGCCAATTTATTTTATGTCTATGAGGTCAGCCTAATGACCAGATTAAGGTAATTTTGACTTGCATTTAATTGTTCCTCCAACTATATATCTTGACTAATACAACTCCGATCCTGATCTGTATTCCTTAAAGGCATCCTTCAGAATCAACTACTTTTATGCATATAACCTGGCTTTTCATAGTAATGCGGGCTTGGAAAGAAAAGCAGTGCTCAATATATATAAGCCGTTTGGTAACATCATTTTTCGGCTTATCAGGCTTATCAGCCAGCTTTTTCACCAAACACGTAACTTTTACTTTCGCGCGCTGAGTTGTGTAATAAGGAGAAAAAGTAAGGTTGGAGTTACTTTTCTGGCTGTATTGGTTGAAGTTACTGTAGATGACCATTTTAGCTATTTTTACATATAATTTTTTCTTTATTTTATTAATAAAATATATTTTAAAAATAATTTTTACTTAAATCAGCATAAACAGCCAAATCAGCCACTTCGGCCAGAACTTCATAAATTTCAGCAGAATCAGCCAAAACAGCCGATTTTGGTGCTACCAAACGGGCTCTTATTCCAACAACAAGTACGGAGCAACCATAATTTTTCCAAGATTTGGATAAGATATACCCACTTTTATGTACTTCAAAAGTTATTATTTGATCGATGGTCAAAAGCTACAACTTTTCAATTAATTCATTTTATCATAAATTTGGTTAGATTTCCAATAAAAACGACCTAGATCACCTATGTTATAAAAGACTTCTTTCCATAAAATTACATAAAAGAAGTTTATCATTTTTTGCATTAATTAGTGATTTCTTTTTTATATCAAACACAATTACATCAAATAATCAGCTTTAATCAAATAGGTGCGATCATTTCCTTCAAAATCTTTTTGATCACTAAAAACTACGGGATAATAAATCCTAAAAAATTTAAATAAAAAAAATATTTCAACTTGTCATGCTAGACATAGGCGTGCTAAACGTATGTTCAGCTAACTTATACAGTTATACGGAGTAATTTTTATTTTTATACTCCCTCCGTATTTTAAAGTTTGCTACATTTTTCTTTTTTGGATGTATTTAAAAGTTTGCTACACTTCTTTTTTTTAACAAGTTTTTCCTTTAAAAATACTCAATTACCCATACTTTTTTCTACTTTTTATCTTCTTTTTCATATTTTTCCACCTTCTCTCCTACTTTTTCCACACTATTCATTACCCCTACTATTTCACCGTTAAATCTTGTGCCCAAACCTATTGTAGAGAACATTCAAATACGGAGGGAGTAACTTCTTAGTAATTGAAAAGTTAATAAAATGGAAAGATTGTTAATTAGTGTGTACGTAATAACCAATTAAAAAACAACAAATAGAACACCTCTCTTCTTATTTGAACGATATTATATGTTTTTGGTAAGTTCTTCCCCATAATAACAAGATGTAGACATTGTGGTTGATATTGTTGAGAAAAACTTACCAAAAACACATGAGACCGTGGTGGAAAGGAGAGAGAAATGTCATAATTTTGATCTTTTATCTCTATCTCTCTCATGTCATCAAATGTGTATCGTGCACATTGTAGCATTGAGGATGCATGCTCTCATCTAATCAATTCTAAAAGTAGCTGGCATTCTCGCATAAATTACTAAAAGTAGCTTTTAAGAAAATATAAAATCTAGTCACAGAATTAAGAATTTTTAAAAACTTTTTAGATGGGCAAAAGTTGAAAAGATAGTAATCCGTAACTTACATGTAATATGCACTGTGATTGAGTTATTGAGAAGAGAAGTCAAACATTCTGTAAATCCATGAGGCGGCCAAACATGCGTGCATTTGGGATTCAACCAAACAAATCAATGATATTCTCACCTTTAAGATGAGATTATAAACGGAAGGTTTTTATTAGAGAAGTCCTGTATAAATTCTTCGAGTAGTATTGTATAATTTCCACATCTTTGGAAATTACAGCAACACATATTATTAGGAAAACAAATTATTCATGCAATCAAAATAATTGACAGACTGATCGTGCCTTGATGCTAGAGCCTATCCCCTTATATACAATATACTAGCAGTTACTTGCGCCTTCGCGCGAGAATGTTTGCCCAATATTAAAGTAATTTTTCTTTTCCGTACATAACCATTACAAGGGAATTATTTTGAGATTTTTGTAAATATTTAATGAAATATCTAATATATTTTAAAATACATATAATCAGATAATATGTCGAATCAATTACATTCCATGCAAACTAATTATTGTGTGGAAATACGTCTATATGACTTTAAAGTATGTGATTATGCGATTTGGTTGTAAAGTTTTTGTTTTAACATATCCTTCCCTCCCATAAAACTTGGTTAAGTTTGACTTGCACATAGAATAATGAAGTATAACTTTGTGATTGAGATTTATGCAGTAAAGAGATATATAACTTTAATGACATATTTGTTACTTTAAATAGAAATGATGAGGGAGTGTTAAATAACTGTAATTGACAATACGTTTTAAGGCCCAAACACAATATATGACTTGATTACCTTTTGAACCTTGAATTAATTAGAGCTACGTAGACTTACACATCCATAAGAACACACAGAGATGATTTATGAACGTGATGATCTACTTCAAGAGAGCATGGTGTTGGGAACAACACAATTATACATATGTAACTATTTATTGTGATTTGGTCATTGTACGTAATGGCTAAGTTGAGCAACCCACTTCAATCCCAAATTTTAACACTTTGGTAACTTATAATCTATTTACATACTTTACTCATGGTAGCTAGCTTTGTATTACTTGTGGCAAATATTATGTGGCATTTAGTTTGACCTTTTCAATGACACTTACAACCCACGTGAGTTATAAAATTTTAATAAGAGTTTGTTTAGTCATTCTATTGTTTACTTTGTCAGCCAATTTTTCACCAAACACGTAACTTTTGATTTCACATGATAAATTGTGCAATAATCAAAATAAGTATGGTGAAAGATGTTAATTTTCTAACTAAATTGGCCGAAGCTTATGTATAGGATCTTTTAACTATTTTTTCATATAATGTTTAAATTTAATAAGTTCGATATTACTTTTTTAATATAAATAATTCACAAATTACTTATTTTAATGGCAAAATTTTCTTATATTAAAAGTAAGTACTTTTTAATAGAAGTGAAATCAACCATCAAGTAACAACGTAACTATCAAGTACTTTATATATAAGTAACGGAAGTTCAAAGAGTTAGGGTTATTAAAGTCACTTTAAAAGTGAGGTACCATCTTTTAAGTATAGTGTACACTTTTTTTAGATAAAATGTATTGACATAAATCAAGGGTATTAACTCTCATTCACAAATATAATGTTGTTAGACAAATATACAATGTGTTAGTAGCTATTACATGAAAGAATTGAAGCATCCTTAATGTAATCTATTTAATTACAAAGATATAAAATAGTACTAATAACAGCTGTATGAAAGGAAACAAAATAAATAGAATAAATAGAGAGTGCCAACTGTGAGAATAATGAGGAAGTGTACCTTAATGGTAGCCTCGGAAGTATTATTTATAATAAAAGAGTCAAAGATACATTGGGATTCCTACTATAATTAGACAACCTAATTAATATTAATAAATACATTATTACCAACACCCTCCTCAAGTTGGAACATGAGGATCAAGACTGCCCAACTTGCGTAAGAGAAACTGCAAGTGAGTTTTCGCAAGAGCTTTGGTGAAAATGTCAGCAAGAGGATCAAAGTACTTCAATGTGTTTAGTACGCTTGTGAAATACCGAGTTCTTAGCAATATGCAAGGCTGATAGGCTATCACAGAATAAAGGAATGGCTTTGTCATTATGAATTCCCAGACTAAGCAAAGGAGTCTTAAGACATTTGTGTTCACACGTGGCAGCCGCCATTGAGTAATATTCAGCATCCGCAAAGGACCATGAAATGGTCTGTTGTTTTTTTTATCTTCCAAGAAATTGAAGAATAATCTAGGAAAACTAGCAAAACAGTCAAAGATCGCCAGGTAAGAGGACATGCGGCCCAGTCAGAATCACACCATCTGCGTCGTGTGAGAACGCACGAGAGAAAGCCCCTAATCTAAATTCTAAGGTAGAAAATCTAGAAGCAGATGTTTGTGACCTAACTAAGAAACTGACAGCCATGGAACTTGAAAGAATAAAGTTTAATAAATATTATGAAGAAATTTTCCAGGAACACAATACACTTTATTCCAAAATTTAAAAAATTGGAGGACTTACTTACCAAAAGAGGCCAAATAGATCAAACAAATTTCTTGAATCACCCTAAAGACACTAGATTTTATGACCCGAGACAGGGCTTGGGATTCCAACCTTTTGACTCTACACCACTAGGGTCCAATAAGGTGGAGATGTGTTGGTATTGGACCGGTCCACTTCAATAAGCTCAATTTACCTTAGCAATTTATCCGACTCATGAGTTCAAATCTTCTCGCCTCCTCTGCATCCTCTTTGCGTGTGACTTCTTCTGCTTTCCTTTTGTGAGGCTCATCCACTTTCCCTGTGCATGTCTATGCGTATCTGAGCACTAAGGTAAGTTACCATCCTGAAATTATAGCCTTGCATATATATATATATATGCAATGAGAACACTCCTTATTGTGAGAAATAAGAACAAATCTTGACCATACATCTTAATAAATCAAAGGCTATAAAAGGATTAGACACACGGATGTATGGTGGAAGTGCAAACATAAAAAAAAACCTACAACTCTCTTATCTCATACGTAGGTTATGAAAGGGGTACTACAGTAATTTTAAAAATATTCTTTAATGTGGTAATGGTTAGAGATTTCCACTTACCTAAAAAGTTGGTAGAAAAAAAAACTTAAATTATATAAAATACTTTTTAGTTTAAAATTGATTTAACTTTTAAAATTATAACCTGATTTTAACAAAAATTATATCAAATTAAATATTTTTTTATGATCTTTCATATGACACCAATAATGCATATGTAATTTTTTTTAAAGGTATAATATCATTATACTATGAAACACAACGATCATCCCGAGCTACTGTGCACAAGAACATGTATCTAACACACAAGTCCAAATATATAATACACAAGTAGAAGTGTCCAACGCACAATATGTACTACGTATAACAAAACACTGTAATAAGTATCATAAGCACAAAATCCAATATTTAATGCACAACAAGTAAGAACCAAGTAATATCACAACAAGTATGTCATGCACAAGAACCGATATCTAACATACGACTCTGAATCTGTAATAATGATTATGTATAAATATCTAACACATAACCCATTTACGTAATGCACATGAATATATATGTATCTAACTCATATTTCGTATATGCCAATTGTGCATTACTATATGTGTGTTATGCACATTAGAATAAGTTTGTGCATCACTATATGTTAGTTGTGCACTATAGTTAATTGTGCAAAAATATTATTTAAAATTATTATTGAAAAAATTGTCTTTGAAAATAAATAGTGCACGTAAGTATTTTACTTAAAAAAAATTACAAATCATCACATGCAATTAAAGTGAGAGAGAAAGAGGAATATAATTCATTCCCACGTGAGAAGTAAACTTAAACAAAAAAAAAGATAATGTGTACTCTTTCCATTCATAAATGTGAACACCATTAATTGAAAGATCGATCAATGAAATTGTGAAAAAGAAGAGGACGTAAATGTCCTCTATTACCATTTGATCGTAGATCGTCACTTACTTTGGAGGGCTCAGATTTGTTCTCACTTCTCACATTAAGGGGTGTTCTCATTTGAATCAATATATATATATATATATATATATATATATATATATATATATATATATATATATATATATATATATATATATATATATATATATTAGGTTCATGTTAGAACTTAATCTTAGGAGAGGGAAAAAGAACTCATCTTAACCATTGGATTAGATTAAGAAAATCCGTGCGCCTAAACTTTCATTAAGGGTAAGGAAGACTTTTTTAATTGACCGTTTCTTCAATCCCTTATCTTACGTTGCATGATTCCTTATACAACTATACAACCGTTTCCTTCCAAAGATATTTTCTGCATATTAGTTCTTCTCTTTCCATGTGCGAACGTATCCCATGTGCGAAATTGGGGAACCGGCGGTAGTCATCCGGTTTAGGAAATTGAACGACGTCAAATTCTTTCTTGTTGTTATTGATAGAATTACGAATTTCATATTATAGGGGAAAAAGTAGTTTGTTTTATACACAGAGATTGATTCTTCAGACTTGGGAAAAAGATTTTTGTCTAAATTGCAAAGATGAAAGCTGTGCATGCTACCCACGTGTTGTAGTGAAGAGCCATACTCATCATCCACAAGTCACTACTCACTATCAAGAATTATCTAATCCATTTTCATTTTATTATTAATATTAGTATGCTCTATATTTTAATAAAAAATTGTACTAACACAATTCGATTATATATGTTGCACCGCTTTAGTAGTATAGTTGCACTCCAATGCCAACGTAAAATTTTAAAAAGTGGTGTATGATACTGCACTCTGATTTATTTTATATGCACATGTTAAAAGTGCATTTCATTTTGATGCACTTATCATACTTTGTTCATGCACTTTTCATTATTCTTCTATTTTAGTTTTTTTTGCAGATACACGTGACATCAGGAGACATTATTATAATTGAATTATCATGTGACTTTTGGAAGAAAAGTGCATTTGATTTTGTAAAAAGAGTCATTGTAAATTAAAGTTAGATAAAGTGTGTATTATAACAGTGCACTTGTGTATGTAGTTACAATGCACATTATAAAAGTGCATTTTATTTTGTAAAAAAGTGCATTTTGTTTTGTAAAAAGTGCCAACGTATAAACTTCAAAAGTGTAATAATATAATGCACTTTTGTATGTATTTAAAATGCACATGATAGTTGTTAGCTTATAGTCTCGTAATTTCATGTTCATTTTTATTTAAAACATGTATGGATGTGCTCAATTGCATGCATAAAGTGCATTTTACAACATTGGAAATTAATTTACAATATAAGAGTGGAATTACCATGATGCATTCTCAACATCATCTCTCCTGAGAATACAAAAATATTAAAGTATTTAATTAAGTTGATGTTACATAATATTTCTATTAAAAGTGTAGCTAATATGCAATGAAGTGCACATAAAAATATAGGTGAATGGGACATTGTATTTGAAAAAATGATTAAAAATGAAAGAGAATAGAGATGCACAATTCGTATAATTATTGTTTTATAATATTAGTTATTTGATTAGATGTGAGGAGTACTAATTTGAAGAAAGAAATAAGATAACGTATTTTTTAGGGGGAGTTACTCCTTATTAATCATTGTCCTAATTTATAGGATTCCTTTCCTATTATAATGCTACGTGCGTACAAGCTATTTAAATGAAATTTACAATAGTGTCCCTCATTTACAATTGAGTTGAATACCTCCCACATATACGAACTTAATGATCCGAAAATAATGCAAATCAACTACTTTTTGGAATTGTTTTTGGCCGTGAGATTAAATGAATTGAAGGTGAGATTTTGATCTTTTTTACTCTCCTAAGAGGGTGTTCTCACAGGAACTAACCCCTATATATATATATATATATATATATATATATATATATATATATATATATATATAAGAATGATCCGGTCCCCACGTTCGGACAGGACCCTCCGTCCGAACATCCTCGTTTGGGGTCGTTCCATGTGGCATTTTTTGATGAATTTTTTTAGCATGTTCCCTCATCAAGTCTAGTTTGTCCATACCAAATTTCAACTCAAAATTCGATCGGGAAGACATTCAAATCATTTTTTGAAGTTGACTGCGTTTTTATGTGTATATTTTGACGCAGTCAACTTCAAAAAATGATTTGAATGCCTTCCCGGTCGAATTTTGTGCTGAAATTTGGTATGGACAAACTAGACTTGATGACGAACATGGTCAAAAACTTTCATCAAAAAATTTCACCGGGAAGTGGCCCAAACGTCCATGTTCAGACGGTGCTCGGACGGGGAATGTTCGGACCTGAACATTCCTCTACACACACACACACACACACACACATATATATATATATATATATATATATATATATATATATATTCTCCCTTCTTCTCTATCATTGAGGCCGGCTGAAACCCTTCCTCCCTAAAATCTCCTCCGTGGAACCCTACTACGATTTGGCTGGAAAATAGCTTGAAGGCCGACGCCCAATCCTCCCCTTTAGACTTTAGTGATAAGAATTCCACTTTGGGGATGAAATTGGAGACCTGAGATGGAAGATAACCCTCCTAACAATGGTATTAGAGCCAGAACGCCGTCTGCCACCGCCTGCCGCCGCCTCGCTATTGCCTGCCGTCGCCGGAGGGCCAGGGAGTGCTGCTGCCGTCAGTCCAGGAGTTCCAGCGCCATCCAGAAGGTTCCAGACCTTCTGAGAGGAGCCAAGTGCTGTCCAGCCTGCTGCCAGTCCGTTCCAGACATGCTGCCGCCTTCCAGGGAGGTTTTGCCGCCAACCAGTCCGCTTGGTGTACCGGACTGTTACCAGATTTACCCCCCCCCCCCCCCCCCCCCCGCTCCCCCGCTGCTGACCTACGTGGTCTAGGATGTCGTCTATGCCCGGCCCCAGGTGCGTTTGCTAATCCTTTGTGTGATTGTTCATATTTCATTCACTTAATTTCGTGTTAAATTGCAATTGCTTATTAGTTGAATTGTGATTACCTGTTGTTAATTCGTGGATTAATTTTCCGGTTAAGAATATTTTGTTTGGATACTCGTTGTCCAAAGGTGTGAATATTTCTTTCTGGTTTAAATTTAATCACATTTTTTGAATTTGGATTTTCTGTCTGTTGATTCGTGGATAAATTTCCGGTTAAGAATATTTTGTTCGGATACTTGTTGTCCGAAGTGGTGAATATTTCTGTTCGGATTAGATTTAATCCCGTTTCGTTGCTTGTTGATTTAATTTTAGCCTATTTGTGCTTGTACGAAAGAACAAGGAGATTGGACCCGAGCTTAGTGTTCATTGGTCTTCTCGGCTTGTTGGTACTAGTTGCTTCGTACAACTCATAACCATATATGTTATAATTAAATCACTTATCTGTTTGTTGAGTAAATATTAATTTATCTGTGCTTGTACAAAAGAACAAGGAGATTGTACCCGAGCTTTGTGTTCATTGGTCTTCTCGGCTTGTTCGTGCTAGTTACTTCGTACTGTTCGTAGCTGGATAAATTTTATTTACTCTCTTTCTTGTTGTGATTGCTTTCCTGTTAGGATGGTTGTCAATCAATATGGCATGCTTCCATTTAACGGAAAGACCGACTTTGATATCTCGAAACAGAAAATCAAATGTGTGTTGATCCAACAGAAAGTCTATAGAGCTGTGACTGGATGTTCTGTATTTAGACTCTGAGGATGCTACTAAGCGCATTAGAATGAATGAAACTGCTTGTTCCTCTATATACCTAAACCTTTCTGATTCAGTGTTCAGGAAGGTGGGCATTACAGATTCTACAAAGAAATTGTGGGACAAGTTAGATGAGTTGTATACTCATACTTCTTTGCCTAATAAATTGTTTTTGCTTGACAAGTTCTTTAGATTTAGGCTTAACCTGACTAAAGACATAGATGAGAACCTAGATGTGTTTAACAAGTTTATTCAGAACATTAAGCAAGCCGATGATAAACACATAGATGACTACACACCCATAGTGTTACTTAATGCCATCCTTGACTCATACAATGACGTCAAATCTGCCATAAAGTATGGTAGAGACGATATCACGCTAGATATAGTCGTTAATGGATTAAGGAGTAAGGAGTTAGACCTTAGACACTCGAGGGGTAGTAACGGTCAGTCTAGGGACTAAGGTGAAACGTTGTTGGTGAGAGTACGTCTAAGAGTAGATATAGAAACCATAAGAAGGCAACATTGATAAGAACAAAAACAATGACCTGTGTAAGAAGAGAGGTAAGTCTAAGAAGAGAGTGTGCTATAATTGGGGTAATTCTGGCCACTTTATTAAGGATTGTCCCCAACCCAAGAAGTCTGAACATGCTAATGTGGTAGATGATAATAACTTTCATGAAGAAGTTTTTATGATTTGTGATTCTGTCAATTCTGTGTTGAGTAGCATGACTGAAAATGAGTGGTTGATTGACTCTAGTTGTACTTTCATATGACACCTTTTAGATCCTTATTGTCTTCTTATGATTCTTGCAATGATGGTTTTGTGTCTCTTGCTGATAATAAGAAATGCAAAATACATGGGGTGTGTGAGGTATGTTTGAAGTTTGATAATGGGACTGTGTTTACTATGAAAAATGTGAGACATGTTCCTGATTTGCGTCATAACTTGTTTTCTGTCGCTGCTTTTGAGGGTAGTGGGTTAGAGGGTAAATGGGGAAATGGGTGCATGAAAGTTTTGAAAAATTCCCTTGTTTTGTTTAAGGCAAAAAAGGTGAATAACTTGTATGTGTGCCATGCTCAGCCTTTCTGATAAAACTGCTTTGTGAATTGTGGCATAATAGATTAGGACACATGAGTAATAGGGGTTTAGAGATTTTGCATAAATCTGGTTGTTTTGGTAAGGATTCTATGTCCTCCATCCCTCTCTGTGAATCTTGTGTGTTAGGCAAGCAGCATAAGGTTACATTTCCCTCCCCTTATCATAAACCCACTAAGTGTACCTTTGTGTTAGAGTATGTTCATGCTGATATGTGGGGTCCTGCTAGTGTCTCTACCCACGGGGGTAAGAGATATTTTTTGTCCATCATTGATGATTTTTCTAGGAAGGTGTGGGTCCATGTCCTTGAGCATAAACCTTGTAGAAAATCAAATTGGTAAGAAGGTAAAAACCCTTAGGATAGATAATGGTCTAGAGTTTTGCAATAAGGATATGGACCAATTGTGTGTTGATTGTGGGATTAGAAGGCATAGAAATGTGCCCTATACTCCCCAACAAAATGAGATAGCTGAGAGAATGAATAAGACTGTTCTAGATAAGGTTAGGGGTATGCTTGCTACCGCCGGTTTGTCCAAAAAGTTTTGGGGTGAAGCAGTTAATACTGTTGTCTACTTGATCAATTGGTCTCCCTCTGTTCCCTTGGGTGGGAAGTGCCCTTAGAGTGTTCGGATGTGCAGCGTATGTGCACCAACAAGGTGACAAATTGGATCCTAGGTCTAAGAAAGGAGTTTTCTTAGGTTATCCTAATGGTGTGAAGGGGTACAAGGTTTGGGATAGAAACCAGGTAGGTTTCAAAGTTGTGGTAAGTAGAAACGTTGTTTTCAATGAATCCGATTTTCCTTGTCTGGTTAATTCAATGCCTGATTATGAGTCTAGCCCTAGTAGTACACCCATTGATGTGGAGTCCATACCACATGCTGCTAGTCCTTTGTTTGCTAATCATGATAATGTTGTCTTGAATGATTCTGATTCTTCTGAATTGCATGATTCTGATTCTTCTGATCATGATACTACCACCACTTCAAGTGATGTGGAGCATTCTCATGTGCATTCAAATGACAATGAATCACATGATGAGAGTGCTGATTCCAGTGAAAATGATTTGCATGATTATCAATTTGCTAGAGATAGAAGTAGGAGAGTAATTAGTAGAACTGTGGATAGTATGCCTGATTTTACTTTCCATGCGTGTGATACTTCTATGTTTGCGTTTTCTGTGTTTGAGACCCTTGAGCTTAACGAACCTAGAACCTATAGAGAGACCCTTAAGTCTAATGAGTCCGCTAAATGGCTTTGCGCCATGGAGAGTGAGATGGAGTCACTAAGAGCGAATAAGACTTGGACGTTAGTTCCTAGACCGCCCAATAGTTCTGTTGTTGCCTGTAAGTGGCTATTTAATTAAGGTTAAGGAAGAGCCTAACAACATTAGATATAAGGCTAAGGGATTTACTCAAAAGGAAGGTGTTGATTATGCTGAAATCTTTGCTCCTGTAGTTAAATTTACTGCGATTAGAATGATGCTTGCTCCTGTTGCCCATAATGATTGGGAAATGAAGCAAATGGACGTCACCACTGCTTTCTTGCATAGTGATTTAGAAAAGAAAATCTATATATCCCAGCCTAAGGGCTTTGTGGATCCCATGAAGAGTGATCATGTGTATTTGCTTAGGAAGGCTTTGTACGGCCTGAAGCAGTTCCCTAAGCAGTGGAATATCAAATTTGACCAGTGCATGTCATCTTTGAAATTCCATAAGTCTGAATGCGACCATTGCCTATACTTTAAAAATACTTCTTCTGTGCCTTTATTTTTATTGCTATATGTGGATGATATGTTGATTGTTAGTCCTTCGGGTGACGCCATTAAATGTGTGCAAAAACATCTCAGCGAGAATTTTGCAACGAAAGACCTAGGTGATGCCAAGAGGATTCTAGGAATTAACATTGTTAGGGATAGGAGTAAGCATGTGTTAGTTCTCAATCGGATTTCATACATTGAAAAGATTTTGAGTAAATATAACATGCATTCTGCTACTCCTGTTTCTATCCCGATGGCGTCTCAGTTTGTGTTAAGTATGGATCAGTCTCCCAAGACTACTCCTGAAATTGCTAAAATGAAATTTGTGCCTTATTCCAATGCTATTGGGTCCGTGATGTATCTCATAGTGAGTACTAGACCCGACATTGCATATGTTGTTAGTTGCTTGAGTAGGTATATGTCTAACCCCAGATTAGATCATTGGAATGCTCTTAAGTGGTTGCTTAGGTACTTGAAATATACTGTTAATCATGGGTTGGTTTTCAATAGGTGTTCTGAGGGTGTTAAGTTGAGTGGGTATGTTGAATCTAATTTTGCTAACGATAAAGACAATAGGAAACCCACTACCTCATATGTGTTTACTCTTTGCGGGTCTTGCATTAGTTAGAAGTCTCAACTTCAACCCATAGTTGTCTTTTCCACTACCGAGTCTGAGTATGTGGCCGCTACCGAAGCATTTAAGGAATCCATTTGGCTTAAGCGTCTCCTAACGAAGGTTGGTAGTCTTCAGCAGGATATTTGTGTGTGTCCTGATAGTCAATTTTCTATTCAACTGTGCAAAAACCCTATTTTTCATGATAGAACTAAGCATGATTTCATATTATACGTGATATTGTTCGTGCATGTCATATCAAGTTGATTAAAATTCCATATGAGTTAAATCCTGCTGACATGGGGACTAAATGTCTCTCTGTTGAAAAGTTGATGTCGTGCAAACGCACGTTAAACATTGATTGCGGATAAGTTGCCTAGTGATCTTACCCCGTTTTTTGCCTGAATGTGTCTCTATGATCATTCGGGCAATCCAACGATAATGAGTCTCAAAATTGTAATAGAGTTTTTGACTCTACACCACTAGGGTCCAATAAGGTGGAGAATGTGTTGGTATCGGCCCAGTCCACTTCAATAAGCCCAATTTACCGTAGCAATTTATCCGACCCATGAGTTCAAATCTTCTTGCCTCCTCTGCATCCTCTTTGCGCGTGACTTCTTCCGCTTTCCTTTTGTGAGGCTTCATCCGCTTTCCTTGTGCGTGTCTATGCGTATTTGAGCAGTAAGGTAAGTTACCATCCTGAGATTACAGCCTTGCCTATATATTCTTCCTTCTTCTCTATTGTTGAGGCCGGCTGAAACACTTCCTCCCTAAAATCTCCTCCGTGGAACCCTACTGCGATTTGGCCGGAAAATAGCTCTAAGGCTGACACCCAATTCTCCCCTTTAGACTTTAGTGGTTTTATCATCCTTTGTGGATGAAATTGGAGACCTGAGCGGGAAGATAACCCTCCTAACACAAACCTCATGTCACTTAAGAAAGTGAGATCACATCAATGGTACGATATTACGTACATATGTTTAGGACTCACCTAACTTGTTAGATTTATCGGGGCGTCAGATATCACTGCCCTAGAATAGAAGAAAAGAGATAAAGCCAAGTCTAAAGTTTCTTTTGACTATACAGACATGATTAATAGTTATAAAACATGGGAAATTCATTGTCTACTGACTATGATTCAACCTATAATCATGCAAGTGAGAATGTGTCTACAGGGGACGAATCTTTGGTTTCTAAAAAATCCTAAAACTAATAGTGTTTATATTCCAGAGATCATTCACAAAATTGTGGACTTGCACACCTCTCTGGAAACTAAAAGAAAGGTTTTCCAAGTAGAACAAGAAAAACTTTAGGGAAAACTATTATTAACCCCCTGAGGTTATGACATAATTACTAAAGCAATCTTGCTTTTTCAAAAATCAATTATTTACCCCCTATATTTTGATCATTTTCACTGTTTGCCCCCCTCACGTTAATACTTAATAAATTAAATTTAATATAACTCTTAAATTCAATAAAAATTATCTATAAAAGTAAATTTTAAAGTAAATTACAATTTATTATCATAATTATAAGTTAGTGTTGTTTACCGTTATTTTTCTACTTACCTACTCAATCGTGGAATAATAAAAGTAGTTTAGGGAGAAGACTCACGAGTAAGATATAAATATCATGGATTTATTTTTTTTATTTAAAAAAATTAAATATCATTGAAGAATTATTAAACTAATAAACTTTTTTTGAAGAAGAAATCATCAAAATTAGTATTAGAGTTAATAAAAAATAAAATAAATCAAAATCTATGATATATATTTTAGTTCTTAGATTTATAGGTTTCAATTATTCAGACCGTATATCAATATATTTTTGCCTTTTTGGTCTCATATTAATACTAGATCAATCTTTTAGGTCAAGGTATGATAGACTTTTATATTTTCTTGGTTCTTTGTTACACATGAAAGAAGTGTCATTGAGATTAATTCAGCCGGATGAATTACAAATAAGACTTTTATATTGATGATGAAGGGGTGTCTAGAATTTTGGTTAATATTTATTTCACGATCAAGTATCTAAGTAGAAAAATAACGATAAAAACAATGACTCATAATTATGATAATAAATTGTGTTTTCACTTTAAAGATTAATTTCACATACAATTTCATTGACTTTAATTAAGAGTTATATTAAATTTAATTTAACAAATATTAACACAAGGGGGGCATATAGTGAAAATGATCAAAACTCAGGTGTAACTAATTGATTTATGAAAATGCAAGGTTACATTCATAATTATGACATAACCTCAGGGGGCTAATAATAAATTTCCCAAAACATTAAATGAGATATATCTTCTCAAACATCGTGACCAAATTGACTTAACCAAATGAGATGATTCAAACTTATGTGGAATCGTCTCTTTGAAAGCTAAAACTCTTATATAGGAATCTTAACCAAATATGATCAGACATGTTTCTAAAATGAATAACAGTATTTTCCCTTTTCTTTATCGATCTTGGGGTTAGTATCTACTTGGGGAGAGTTAAAAAAAATTATTTTTTGCACCATGTGATTAAAATTGATCAGCACCTCAATAGATGGAAGAATAAAGTTCTCTCCCCAGCTGTGAAACTTATTCTTTTTTTTTTAGCTGTGAAACTTATTCTGATCAAACATGTTTTGTCTACCTTTCCGTTGTACACCATGGCCTCTTCTAAAGTTCCTAAAGGGGTGCTGAAAGATATTGAGAAACGGTGTATTAAATTCTTTTGGCAGAAAGATGCCAATTCTAGTAGTAACTTTAGTTGGAGGTCATGGTCCAAATGCTCCTATCCTTATAACGAAAATGGTTTGGTCTTTCGCAGGTTACAAGATGTGCAGGATGCTTTCTATCTAAAGCTTTGGTGGGAAAAAGACCAAAGACAGAGCATATGGGCAACTATTTTTAATTCTTTTCGCTCTTGCAATCTCTTTGTTTTTTGGTCTTCTATGTTGTCTGTTGAAAGCATCTATAATGCGAACACTAATATCTCTGTGCATGATGGCAACAACTCCTTTTGGGATTCCAATTGGAGTCTTTTTGGGCCCCTAAACAGGTTCTCCAATGAGAACAACCACCTCCTTAGCATAAGAGAGGCTTATTTAGACCTTCAGGTTCATGTTGGGGACCTCCCCTTTGACATTAAACAGGCCCTGACCAACAACCGCCCTATTTTCGAGGACACCCCTTACATTGTTTACTGGAATTGTACACCGAATGGTGTCTTTACCTTCAGGACTGCCTATGATGAGATTTGGAGTAAACATTGCAAGAACAAAAATCTGGAAACTCTTTGGAAAAAACCGATTCCAAAAAAATTCTTTTTTAATGTGGTGTATTTCTAATAATCTGGCCGTGAGTACTGATTCCCTCCAAAAAATGGGTTTTCATGGTCCATTTAAGTGCCCCCATGGCAACCACTATGACTCCCTGGATCACTATTTCCTTCGCTGCACCGCTCACATGCCCATTTGGCGGTATTTTGAGATTCCGAGTCATAGATTGGACGACAATCTTAGATCTAATATTCTTAAATGGACCAACCACAAATCCTTTGTTTGCTACATCACGATCCTTTGGAATCTTTGGAAATTACGCAATGCCACTTTTTATGATGATATTACTCCTAACTACTCTGAGGCGATTTATGCCATCCATAAAGATATTGGTTCCCTTTATATAACCAATGCCTCTAAAAAGACCTCTTACCTTAGACCCGAAACTCTTAGTTGGACTCCCCCTCCTCCAAACCACTTCACCCTTAATATTGGTCACTCTCAAAAAGGTCTTTCCCACCACGTTGGCTTCATTATTCGGAACCATAAGGGTGACATGATCACCCATCACCGCCATAACATATTTTCCATATCCCGTAACAATGCTTTCATTGAAGTAATCCTTTATTACTTAACTCATTGCAGGGATAATGGAGTTCCTTTCACACACTTGGATATTTTGACCAACAAGTTTTTCAAACAATCTATCTACATAGCATCAACCATTGGGATCAAATTTTTAGCATCACTTGCATCCGAAGGATTTTGCATCAAAATCATATCACCATTCATCATATCAAGGACAAGATCAACTGTGCAGCTAAAGAAATCAGTTTGGGCGTTGACGTCAAATCCTCCCGTTTTCTTAATATTCTCAAATTTGATGCTATTGCTTTTCCTTAATGTCACTTAATTTCTTCTTTTTGGTAGGTTTTGGCCTAGTCCCCTTACCAAGTTGTATTGTATGCACTTCTTTTATATCTATCGGTAAGGTGTTCCCCAGCCCTTACCCCATCATCTGATGGTTTGCCACTGGGTTAAAAAAAATAGGAATCAAGTCCATAACACATGAATAACAAAACATATAAAACAAAAATCATATTGCTTTGCGGTTTTACGAAAATTTAAACTCTGTCAAAACTTCACTTTTACAACTTCAAACTCATACCAATCGATTCCACACCTCAAAATGAGAGTTTGCAATCAGAAAGTTTCCAAAAGAACGAAGATTTAAGGGTTAGGCGAGTTTTACGAAAACTTGTGTTTTTCATTTAATGGAGTCTAGAAAAATGCAGGTAGCATAATCAATGCACGTATGATTCTGATACCAACTTAATGCCCTTAGTTTAACAATCACAGATATATGTAACAAAAATAGAGAAGATTAAAGGTTGGATTCAATACCGAGAATGATATGACGATGAACGTACAAGCGAGGTGAAACCAGCAACTCTCCCTTCTCTCTAACAATGTATTGATGCGAAAATACACACATACTAATTGACTCAATCAATCTGGGATGCATACACTTATTCATTTGATATCCCAGAAAAGTACAAGAGATTGTGAGCCGATCTGTAGGAAAGTGACATACCACTTTTCTATTATTAATTAAATAAATACATACGAGTAATAAATAATAAATGAGCTAAATAAATACAAGCCCCAATAACTAAATAACATACACAAATATAAAGATAACTAATGCAATTGGACACAACAAACAAATTCCTAACAATGATTATCATCCATTTGAAGAATACATATAAAAGTTTGGAGGTATGCGTATCGTCAATTTAAGGTTTTGTATCCATTCTTTCATTTTATTTTTAGATAAATGGTTCAAATCAGGACTCGCACAAATTCTACCTATGTTCCTATGAAACAAGGACGATGAAAAGATTGACAAGTTGAAGAAATGTTGACAACAAATTTTACTGCTTTCATTTCATTGCAATTTCTATAATTCCATTTAGTTTGGGTTTGAGATAAGTTTTTCTACTATTCCAATTTGAGAATTTTAAATTGTCAAAGTCTCATTGGTATGGGTTCACTTAATCTTTCTTAGATTGGTCATTACATTATTAACTAGACTCCAGTTATTTTTTACTCATATTGATTCTTGCATTTTCTGTTTGAGAGGAGCATTTTTCCTTTGGATCAAATTCTCAAACTCAGCCCATAGATTATGATAACTTTGAGTTTAAAGTAGTCATACAAATCCGGGCTAGTGGAGGACAGTTTGGGAAACCCATTGGACGGTCCAAACACGAGGTCATTAAGAATTGGGAAAGTGGAGAAGAGTTTGATTAACTCTAGAAATTAATTCCATATTGATTTTGTTTGAATGAACTCCATAACATAGACAAACTGAAATGGCTACACTAATCTTTTTAGTCAAATCAATTGTAATATGAATAATGTTTTCTTGTTTTATCTAAAGCTAAAAGAGCTGTAGTTTTAGAGCCGTGAGAATTAAAATTATGTGAGAAACTTCTCCATGAATTCATCTAAGATGCGGTGTGCTCTACGAATTCAGCACCTTCTACCTAACCCAATTGAATATATTTTGTTAGAGAATGATATGCTGGATTTCAGCTTCTACAATCAGTAAGATATTTCAGGCGGTTAGGATATTAGACTCATAATAATATTGTCTTTTAGTAATCTAAGTCTCTAATTTTTATGCTATTTCAATTTTTATATGGTTTTATTAAAGTTCATACATTGATTTTTGAAACAAGGTTCTACAAAACACTCAAGACATGAGTTAGTATCAAAGCTACTATTGGAGTTGTGGTTGATTTATATCAAGTGGACTATATTTCCCCTCAAGGATAATAGTTGATGATGGTTTAGTTCTTCTGCTACTTATTCCTTGGCACGTGGCCCCTCTATCATCATCATCATTTTTTTGATAAATGTTTTCAAATCAATCTTATTATTTTGTTTAGTAAATTGATTAGTTTCTCCATTTTATTTTGCAGATACCTCAAAATTAAATAATTTGACTAATAAAGAATCAGATGGCAGGGATTAAAGCATTGATTTTCTCTATCCCAATATAGAACTCCTCACATATTATGTGATATTTTAATTAAAATCTGTTTTCCATCATGGATTAAAATCTGAAATGTTTTATATACAAGTATTATGTGATATGTGATATGTGATATGTGATATGCGAGAGTTAGGAGTCAATGCTTTAGAAAAACAACATGGGATAAGGCTCAAAAAGGACACGGTTATTTAGTAATCTCAAATTGGACACTTAACTTTTAAATGGACCAAATTAACACATAAGTCACTTAATTAGATAACATTTGGCCACCCACTAACATCTCAATTAAACGATGTTTACTCAGTTCTCACGTGATAAGTCCGTATTTTGACATGCATTTGATGGTTTTCCTAACTTTAAGGTGTTGCAAGTCTCAATTTTAGCTCAAGTTATGTTTACCAGACGTTGGTTCGAATTTTGTGTCATTTGGAGTCAAAATCAGGAATTTAGAGTTCGACACCGGCACTTGAGGAGCAATCGAGATGATTCAAGATGCATTCGAGAGTGGATTGAGAGCTTTGGAGGTCACTGGGTGGTTCACGATGAAGATTTGAAGACAAAAGAGCTATAGGATTGGCTACGGGATCAAAAGAAGACGAATAGAGCTTGAAAACGGCGATCAGGATGACCTTCTGTCAATCGTTTAAGCATATCTCTTTGTAGAAGAATCTAAAGGACACGATTCAAGTTGAATATGAAAGCCAACTTCAAGGGCTACAAATCATGTTAAGACACCATTGCGAGAATCTAAGAAAAGAAAGGTGAAAACAGACGATGAAGTCAGATGATCCCTGTTGCGATTTCAAAATGTGACCTTCCACCGTTTTATTCATATCTATTTATTGGATGATTCAAATTCAATTCTACAAGTTGCGGTGGATAGAGGACTTCATTATCTACAACTCTCATGATGGAAGTTTTGTCAAATTCGGACTATAAAAACGGTGAAGAACAGGCTAGGCACGACCGTGCCTAGGAGGAGGCACGATCGTGCCTAGGAGGAGGCACGATCGTGCCTCAAAGTGGAATTCGTGTGGAGCTACCGGAAGCCAGGCACGATCGTGTCTGCCAGGGTAGGTACAATTGTGCCTAACCCCGTGTTACGCGAAATTCAGTCCTAGTTCGTCCAGAATTCATTAATTTTCTCCTTTTTCTATAAATAAGGCCTCCATACCCCCTTTTGAGGGCGACGAACATTACGGAGAGGCCTAGGGACGAATTTACTTACGTTTTTACGTTGTTTTCTTCAAGAACCCTGAGATTATTTGTAAGTTCATTCTTTTTAATTAATGACAATTAATTCCATTCTTCCCAATTCTATTGATCTTCAATTATGAATTGTGAGTAGTTTAATTAGGGATTTGGGGTTGATGAAGGGGTTGATCATGATGTATGGCTAGTTTCTTGATGGATTAGTTGCATGAATGCCGTTTAATTTGTGTTTGAATAATTTAACTGATATCTTTTGTAATCTGGAACCGCAGCTAGAATTACAATTGCTTATTTGCTTATAGAATAAATTAAGAGACATCTAATTTGTGCTTAGACACATTCACACACACTTAATCGTTAGCTAAGAGATTAGTAGCGATTAAGGGCCCGTAAGCTCGCTCCTTGACAATAACTTAGGATACTGTCGAATGAGAGATCAGTCTGGTCCCCTAAATTATTGTACTCTACGCCGCGAGAGCGGTAAGAACTTAGTAATGATTAGCTAGACTCAATTAAGTCAAATTCACGTAATCAGGCTTGATCTGCCGGAAATCTGGTTACCCCGGAATCAATCCTTGTTCCTTTCGTCGTTAATTAGAGAGAAACCAACCTTTTTATTTAATCGCTCATTCACATTAGTTTAATTTTCCAAACCAACTAAATCTCGCACAATTGCATTTTTATTTTATTTCTTTTGTCCGTCCCCGTGGAGACGATACTCGTAGTTACACCACTATATTACGATCTATTTTAAGTGCGAGAAAACTCACATCATCACGCCACCCCTTCCTCTTCTCCCTTTACGTATACCCCAATCCTTTTTGCCAATGCATGGAACATAATCATCGACATAGTTTCCAGGAGGAGAAGGTTCTCGACCCTCCTTCAATGGTCGGGCACTGGTTGGCAGTGCTGGTTCCCTTCACTTCCTGGTAAGTCTTGCTTTGGATCTCATCATGTGTTAGCCATTTCAGAATTTCTTAGCATTTGCTCCCTGTATATTCAATCCATCCATAAAAATTTCAATATGTCACACAATTCGATCCATACCACTAAAGTCTAAAAAAAAACTTTTTATGCATTATTATAGCCACTTAATCATAAAGCACTTAACAGAATAAAAAATTGAATCCAATCTATTAGTTAGTCAAACACAAACTTATAAACCCATACATCTTTCTAAGACAAAAAGATCTCAATGACTTATTCTACTGGTACAACAACTCAGTCGAGCATGGGAAAACCTTTCCGGGTATGCCAAAGGTGGCAAAAGTAATTGACCTAAGCATCAATACTTACTTACCCAGTGGGCACCACATCCGCCGCGGAAAAAGGACGTGTTCCCAATGGAAGAAACTTTTGGATTTCTATTAATTTGATTTGTAGCTACAAATTGAAAGGGATAAAGAATTATTAGCCTTAGGATGGACGGTGGACGGTTAAAAGATGGACCATTAATAAGAAATGTTAGTGGATGACAAAATGTAGCTCTAATAAGTGATTTATGTGTTAATTTGATCCACTTAAAAATTAAATGTCCAATTTGAAATTCGGACATAATCTTAGTGTCATTTTTAGCCTTATCCCAAACAACATTACCAAATGGCATTGTGTTTTCTTTTATTCGTCCAGCAAAGCTTCAAATGTTCATCGACATTCTTCTATATCCATTCAGGTTTGCTTTCTTTTCTTTAAATGTGCAAACTAATAATCAACGTGCCCAACGACATAACATATACATGAGAATCAAAATTCTCAATTATTTATATATATGATTTAATTGAGAATCGAACTTCTCAAAATTCTGCGAGTAGGACATGTTGGGATTGGAAAATTCTTCTATTCAATATCAAGAACAGAATTACAATAGGAGGAGCAAACTTTCACACTCAACTATTACAAAAAACCAATCCTCACCAATACACTTTTACTCTAAGTGTATTTTCACTCTTCACACACTTTTCTCACTTTCTAAACTGATACAAATGAACACCAATAGACTCTCTATTTATAGGTGTATATGGGAGACATGAGGAAGTTGCACCCAAGCTTCCATTCCCATTGCTAGGTAGGTTCCTAGCTATCTCCAAGCAACTTCCATGAAGGGATGTGGAAGTACCTCAATGTTGGATGGCTTCTTCCTAGAAGGTGTGAGATGTCTCTTGGCAACTTCCAAGAAAGAAGGTGGAAGATACCTACAAGACACTTCATTTCAATGGAACATGGATTAATGTTTATCTTGTGTGAATTGGGAAGTTAAAATTTATGTGGTTATAGGCAACTAAATCTATATTATATGGTATAACTGTATAGGTACTCTCTAATTTTGCATATATCATCTTTGATAAAATGCGTAACTCATCTTTCTTTATTTTTTAAATAAATAAGATAAATAAAAAGTTGTTAGTATTGAAAATTTCAAGAACTCATCTGGTAGTGCTAAAAATGGTTGCTCATATTATTGTTTCAACATTAATACGAAGTACGTAGTATATTTTTAGAACCCATTTGATAGCGCTGATTTCAGAGATGATTAAATTCAATACAATTGGTTAAGTTTAGAAACTATATAGACATGTAATAGTTTATTACTCCCTTTAATATTTTTCTTATATTTGAATTTTATTTACACAAAATGATTGAATGAATCTTCAGGAAAAAGCTGGTGTTGGTGTGTAAAAGACGATCAATCTCAGGCTCTCAACCAAATCGACCTCTTTTTCTTACAGTACGTAGACATCACGTTCACAATTTCACCTAAACTATACAAATTTCAATTAATTTCAAAATCATTCTTAAATAGACTTAACACAAATCAGTGAAATTGAACATAACAAACTTACTTACTTTCCCAAAGCAACCTGTAAATGTAAACGAACGAACCCAGTCACAACCCAAGCGGCGAAAAGAAGACCTCGCTCTCAATCATCGTCCCCAATCGCGGAATCCATCTTTCTCCCTAACCTTAGTCGCAGATGATCGATCTCTTGTTCTCTTTTACCAGGTATGTCGAGATATGGCTAAGTTGGGGCTGACTATTCAGACAAGGTGGGGTTGACATGGAAAAAACGCCACATTGGTTAAAAAGAGTGCCAGCTAAGCGAAAACCGGGAATAGAGGGTTTTAACCGGTCATTATGACTCATGTGGTCGTTTTTTAAAAGTAAGTGCATGTTGGTGACACTTTTATGAGCACAAGGCATTATGTGACGATTTGAGAAAAGTAGAAGACCTTATCTAACCCTTTTCTCTAGTCAATAATTCAGCAAAATTGTAGCAAAGAATATAATTATAGTTGAAGGGGATGCAGGTTCATTAGTAACCTATTCTAATATAAAAGCAAAAGAATTTTGAGGAATAGTGTTCGCGCTAAAAAAATGTCTAACTTCAATGAGTCATATGCTTATATCTTAAGAAAAATAAAAAGCAAATGGAAAATAAATTTTTGCCGAATAATTTCGATTGAAAGAATCGGCCAATGTGGCGATAAATAAGTTCCTATTGGTGTAGATTAGAGGTGTGAATTGTTGATACTGTTTGCTTATTAGAGAAAATAAATAAAAAATAAATTTTTGAGTTTTACTTTGGGTTGAACGAATCGGCCAATGCTGTGATAAATATTCCTACTGGTTAAATGAGAGGTGGGCACTATTATCGAAACTGTTCGGTTATTTTTCAAAACAAGTAAATAAAAATTGCCAAATATTTTGGGTTTAAAAATGTTGTGATAAATGACTAAATGAGTTCCTATTGGTTTAAATGGGAGGTAAAAACTGTTCATACTGTTTTGTTGTATGTCAAGATAAATGAATACTAAGGGCCTGTTTACTAACAGAGATATTTTCCTGTTTTCTACTTCTGTTTTTCGTTCTCCAATTTTCTATTTTTATTTTTCAGTTTTTCTATCTCCAATTTTCTGTTTCTATTTTTTAGTTTTCCATTTTCAAATTTGAAAACATGTTCATCAATTTTTCACACAGTTCTCCAATTCCACACCATTGACCCCTACCTCTACCCTTACCACGATCTTACACTCTACCCATACTCCACCACAACCCTTCATACCCACCCATACCTACTCGTAGGGGTCGGGGTAGGGAAGTTATGGGTGGGGGTGGGGTAAGGGGTATGATCGGGGTGGGGTGGTAAGGTCTAGGGGTAGGGGGTGGGTTAGGGTCGTGGTTAGGGTTAGGGGTGGGGGTAGTGGGTTGGGGTAAGGTAGGGGTAGGGTAGGGAGTTGGGATAGGATGGCGGTAGGGTGGGGTCGGGACCAGGGTGGGGCCGGGGTAGGGAAGGGGTAGGGTGGGGGGCAGGATGGCAGTAAGGGTGGAGGTAGGGGGTAGGGTTTGGGGTAAGGTAGGGGTAGGGTAGGGAGTTTGGATAGAATGGCGGTAGGGTGGGGTCGGGACCAGGGTGGGGTGGGGTAGGGTTTGGGGTTGGGGTAAGGTAGGGGTAGGGTAGGGAGTTGGGATAGGATGGCGGTAGGGTGGGCCCGGGATCCGGGTGGGGCTGAGGTAGGGTGGGGGTGGGGTAGGATGGCGGTACGAGGGTGGGGGTAGGATGGTGGTGGGGTGGGACCGAGGTAGGAGGCATGTGGTAAGGGGTAAGATAGGGGTAAGTGGTAATATACGAGAGGTGGGGGGTAGAGTGGGTCGTGGTGGGGTCGAGGTGGTAGGGGGGTGGCGGTAGGGTAGGGTGGATTGAGGTGGGGTCGAGGTGGTAGGGGGTGGTGGTAGGGTAGGGTGGATCGAGGTGGGGCCGAGGTCGGGGCATGTGGTGGGGGTGGGGTAAGGTCATTATAGGGAAAAATGGGTATGCGGGGTGGGGGTTGGGTGGGTAGGGTAGGGTAGGGGTAAGGTACGAGGATGGAGGTACCGGAATGGAATCGACATCGGAGCGGGACCGGACCCACCACTAGGTGTAAGTATGCAAATTCATTGCAAAGGCACTGTAACATCTGCGTTTTCCAAATTTAGAAAACTAGTAAAAGTCACTTCTCCAAATCATTAAGGAAAAGAGAGACATGTTTCATTTTTTCCGTTTTGGAAAACGATTTGGTAAACGCGTTTTTCTTTTTTCCTTTCTCCAGTTTTCCAGGAATTTCTTCGGTAAACACGTTTTCTGTTTTCTGTTTTCCAGTTTTCCAGTTTTCTGGAAAACTGGAAAATATTTCTGTTAGTAAACAGGCCCTAAGTAACTTAGTTTCGTAGAGCCACAGCTTTTGGTGATAATCAATTCGATCTATTGGTCTAGAGTTGAGGTGCGCAGAATTCAAATCACATGGGTGCATTTAAATCAAGTCACTGTTTAGCTAGATGAAATTTTAGTTAGCTTTGTGGCCTTTAAAACGCCTTTTAAACATGTATCGTTTTATGAACGCGTTTAAAACGAAAAATAATGGCGATCTGTTTAAAAAGGAAAAAAACTTTCACTTCCCGTGTAAAACATATATTTCCCGTATTTTACAAAAAAAATAAAAACATGATGTGATCACTTGAATGAATACATCAAATGAATAGTAGATCAACAATAGTTTAAAAGCAAAAAGAAAAGCTCATCCTCGTGATCTCGTGTTTATGTATTGTTACAATACAAAATATACACTTGTTAAATACCGAAATCAATTGCATGATGACTAAAGCTAGCATTCTAAAATACTAAAACCTAAAATACTACTATGTACTACGTACTACTTATTAGATCTGTGGTGTTCTTTTCCAAACAAGCATATCAAAATTAAGATTTTTCTAACCTTGACATTTTTTTAGTATAAACTTTTACACATATACAATAATAATTAACTGTAGCAATCACATAACTTTCACATACGTCATCCGTCATTTGGGTGAAAATGATGAATTTACCTTGAGTGTTATTTGATGATCATATAAAGATGATGATGATGTTAATTTGTTCTCATTCTATCGTTATTATGCCTTATTTTCTGACTTTACTTTGCAAAATTATGTCTTGGACTTATGCAATTACGAATTATTCTTTTATGTATTAATGTGATTTGCTACTACTTCAATAAAAGTGTACACTCTTATTTCTTTTTATTACATGTTATTTTATGAAGTATATAATTTAAATTTTATTTTGGACTTAATCATTATTTCTTTTTTGTCATGAACTTATGCTATTATGAATGCATTTTTTGATGGAGTAATGACCCCAATATCGATTAATATCTTTTAGAAAATCATTTTGGTGGTGATATCATGTATCGATTAATGTTAGTGACCCCAATATCTTTTGAGACCAAGGCTTGGATGTTGTTGTTCTTGTTGTGGGTGCGTGGTCGTGTTTGGGGGTTCATTTCCTACTTTTTAGATGCGGTCTTCTTCATGATACAAATTCTAAGATCTCAATCCTGATTTTAATCTTCTGTATCTCCAAACGAAATAATGAATAAATCTAGGTATCTCTACCAATTTACAATTAAAGTTTTGTTAACCTAAAACAAAAGTATGTACGGCCTCCATCCCATTTATATTCGGACGGAAGAGGGTGACACAGTTATTAAGAAAAGTGGGTTTGTGTGGTTGTTAGTGACACACATTGTACTAGTCTTAGAGCATAAAAACACATGATACATAAAGGATAATAAAAATACACACACATTCAAATACATGATTTTCACATTAATTTCAAAAACACCACCGAATTATTTTGCTAATTTTCCCTTGGGTCTGTTACTGGGCCGGCTGTACGGTGCTCACCGTACAGCCGGTTGTATAATATACATACTCCCTTGGTCCCAAAAGATATTGGGGTCACTAACATTAATCGATACATGAGATATTCTATTTGAATGTGTGTGTATTTTTATTATCCTTTATGTATCATGTGTTTTTATGCTCTAAGACTAATACAATAATTTAATCATTCAAAATAAGACCCGTATTTTTAACCCGAATTTTTCTAAGAGAGGTCGTATTATACACGTTTACGTACTTAAACGATTTTTAAAAGTCAACGTATTTTTTGCCGAATTTTTGACCGTATTTTTAGTTCAAGTTACTGAATAAAACACGTACGTGTTAAACCACGTTTGATTCCCGTACCGTATTTAACTAACTATGGATTGGGGTGGTGAGCACAATAATCTTTCATTGTCTAAAAGCAAAACACTGGTGTGGTACAAGTTGCCGCTAAAAAATGTCACATAAACGTTCTATTTTTTGGATGAAATGTAAATATATATTAACACCCAAGAAAACTATACATCATGTATCTTAGATCTCCTAACCCCCCCCCCCCCCCCACCCCCACATAATGTAGGGGTGAAAAGAGGTTTTTATTCGATCTAATCTACGCCTAAAAGGCCAAGTATAAATACTTGTCCCGTCAAAAAATAAAAAATATACATCGGTGCTACACATGCACGCACATAGACCATAAAGTTCAAATCATAACAAAATACAAAGGTGTTGCAACTTGCATACACCCAAGTCCAAAACACTGCTCCATGCCGCGGTATCCAAGATGTCCATGTCGCACTGTCCCAAGTGCCCAAGTCGCGGCATCCAAAAGGTCCATCCCGCGGCATCCAGAAAATCCATGGCGCAGTGTCCAGTGTGACCATACCGCAAAATCCATAATATACATGCCGCGACCTCCCAAATGGTATTTGGCCCACTCAAAAGTTGATCAATTCGTATGGATAGATACTATAGAGTATCTTGTAGATGATATGCTTAATCTTGGCTATCACGTCCTCCTCGGTCTTGTTGCCACCATCAAAGCAGATCGCATTCCTTGTATGCCATATGTAATACACCACGGCACATAAAGCAATTCGGGCCGGCTTTGCTTTCAAAGTTGATTGACAGGCCAAAATGTATAATGTGAAATGGTGTAAAAATGTGAATGGAAATGATGTTTTAATTGGCTTGTAACGATATAGTATAGAGTAAGTGAGTATCGTTCCGCTAGAGAATGGCTCAAAAAGAGAACTAGAATTAATGATTGATTTTTAGCTAATCACAAATTGATAACATTTTGCAATGGAGCTAAGTGAACAGATTTTTTTATCTTGTTTTTATAAATGTGAAATTGCTAGGAAATAAAATAAATCACAATACTTGATAATTTAACAATTAATGATATAGTGAAAATTAGGCTTGGGCTAAGAGTGATTTTATTTTCATGTTCATAATAACAAAGATTTAACTGATTAACTTGGTTACTTTTAGGTGTGTGAAAGATTTTCAAATGGTAATCTTCTAATCGTTCCCACGACTTAGTTGATTACACTATCTTAAATTAATTCCGCTCCCGCGGTAATTTTATTAAGACAGTAAAAAGTACAAAATCAAATTATCCTAAATTCCTTAACACTTCCGTGTAGCAATTTAGTGGGTGAATTAACTAAAGGGATTTTTAATGAAACTTCACTCCCGTGATAATATTCATTTCCCAATATAATGTATTTATCAGATTAGAACATTCAACCCAACACCCTAAAATTAACCAAGTAAAAGTTTTAACCAATTATTATCATATGAACATTAACAGTAAAATTTACATCTTGCCCAAGCCTAAACTAAATTAGCTACTCATGTTTGCACGAAAATAAAATGAATACTTCATACATTGTTTAATATTTAAGTATGAGAAACGAAATTAAAAGAGAATAAAATTTTACTTGCATTCAGGCTTTTCTGGAACTGGAGTGCACAAGATGACGAACTCAAGACTGAAATTGCTGGAAACTAACTTTACAGGAGTACTGATTTATACATAGTAGCTCTAGAAAGAACTATTTATTAAATAACTACTAATACAAACTGAACTAAAGAAAGAAGGAGATTTCTCTCCGAATTGGTGTCTCCTTTGCAGCTCCAAAATGGCTCTTTATATAGGCAACTTCAGAATAGCTTGAAGCACAAAAGTCATATGATGAAGATGATGATGGAATTGAGTTCCTGTTGAAGAATAGTGCTATGGACTCATTTTTCTTCTTCCTCGCGGCGCCTGAAATGAAGTCTCTAGTGGAACTTTTGGCTTGTTGTTCAATGATGAAGATGGTACGTATGTAGATATTCAAATGTGTGGAAGAAACTAAAGGCCATCACTATTCATGGGTCCCTTTATATTTATTTGTTTACATCTTGAGAGTTGAGACTTGAGAGCTCTCAATTCATACGTATGGGTCTCTTTCAATATTCACAAATGAGTGAATAGTTTTGTCAGCCAAAGTTTTGGCTTCACTTCCGCCACTTGCTTAGTTTGGCCAGTTAATTGTTTGATCAGTTAACTGGTCATCAATTAACCGGTACATTTTATTGCGGACAGTCTGACTTATTCTGAAATGTATTTCGGGATTCTTGATAAAATATTCTGGAGTTAAAGTAAGGATCCGCTTCACCTTGATGATTTTTCCGTCTTCACTCGGGAGTAATATTTATTTCTTTTCAGAAATTAATATACGTCCCGAATTGTCCTGAAACTCAAAAATATACCAAAACAAGTGCAATACCTTAAAATGTCCAAGATGATAAAGATCAATCCTTTTTATTTAAAAATAAGAAATAAAGTATTAAAAGTGTGACAAAACAAGATCATAAATATGGTAAATTAGGAGTACATCAACTCCCCCATACTTAAGATTTTGTTTGTCCTCAAGCAAAAATATTTACATTTCACACAAGCAACCGAGCATGCAAAAATGAATTGCCAAATCATATGTGTAATCCTCAAATCATGCACGTTTTACTTTCACTCCACCTGTTTAATCAAATTCCCTTGACTTGTCACAAAATAAGAGAAGTGAGAATCATAAAAATATTTTGCATATCATTTGAAACGTTTTGGTCAAATCTCAACTCTAACAAACACAAAGTGTGTGGTGTGAAAATGGAATCTAGCTTCGTTTGTTCAATCATGCAAAATTATGCAAAATAAGATTTTCCTATCAACTTATTTCAGACAAAACACAATTAAGATCAATTAGGACTTTTAACATTGGGTTATAATGGGGTCTGTGGGATAGGCTTATGAACAAAGGGAATTAATGAGGAAACAAAAGAAATGTACTTGACATAAATTTAACAAATTTAGAGAGGTACTAAGTAGTGAGTAGGAGCTTTTGACAATAATCTATACAACACTAGTTATTTTTAATAGTTAAGGATAGTAAACTAGTAACTAGTAAAAAGAGTAAATTAATGTACAAAAAAAAAAATACAAAAGAGAGAAGCATATACATGGATAATTAGCCTTGTTTAGATTTTTTTTTATTCTTTTTTTTTTTCATTTTCCTTTTCTTTCTGTTTTTTTTTTTTTTGACTTTTTTTTTCTTTTTTTCTTTTTTTCTTTTTGATTTTTTTGTTTTTTTTCAAGGCTTTTTAGTGCTTCTAACCATAAGAATTTACAAGAACAATATGTACAATGATAATACAACAAGAACAACTACCCCCATAAATGAATATTAACAACTATGTAATCACAAAAATGTAATTATTAAAGCTCCCTAAATGTGAATGACACTCTCTAAACTCTTTTAAAATTTATGCAAGTCATTTTAGGGTGGTTGGAAAGTGTTTGGCTTTTAGGCTAAGTTTCACATATAACATGTTTTTATGAAAGAAAATAAGAAAAGCAGGGTTAAGCGTATAACGCTTACTAAAAAAATGGCTCAAAGGGGTTGAACAAGGGATATTTATCACATGGGTAAGGCTAGGTACATGGGTTTATGAAAAAATGGCCTATATCATTTCCTAATGTGCCAAGTCAGAAAATCATGTCAAGGAAAATAAAAGCACATAGCACTCTTGTTTTACACAATCTTAAACATATTGAACAACAGTTTCACTAGATAACCATTTACGTGCATGAGATGTTTTGTGTTTGTACAAAGTTTAAAACTTGACCAAAATTTTACTCAACGCTAAAAAATTATGATTCTCAATCCAATTATTAAGAGACAAGTCCCGCCAACCTTCCACATGCCATGTGAAAGAATAGAATGCATGATTTGAAAGTTATACAGATGATAAGGCAATTCACAAACAAACAAACATGCATATTCTCCCCCCACACTTAGGATGAAACATCGTCCTCGATGTGACAAATATATACAGGGCGGGTGAGTAAATGGGTGGGAAAATAAAATTATTCAATGCAATCATACAAGCAAAACACACATTCAAATGCAAGTAAATAAACTTGGGTTGCCTCCCAAGAAGCGCTATTTTTAACGTCGTGTGCCCGACATTACCTGATTGGTTTACTCATACGGAGGATGATCCAGTCGAACAATGAGTTTCTTCTTTGCGTCCTCTCCTTGAGAATATTTCTTAACTCTTTGGCCACTGATAGCAATTTTCCTCCCTTCCTCCGTTTTTTCACTTCCTTCCCCTCGTGAAAGCTTTTACAACTCTCTTTCTTTTTTACACGGTCCACTAACTCTTCATCCTGGTGATCTTTTTCGACTTCCTCCACAACACAAACCTCCATAGGATCCTTGTGAAAGATTCTCGTGAAGTCTCTCACAGATTCATCGGCTATATCAATCCTCCAACAATCTTCCACACATGTAAGATTTTTCACCGTTTGGAAAATATTAAACTCAACCCTTTCATCCCCCACTTCAATTTTTAATGTACCCTTTTTAACATCAATGATGGCACCAGCAGTGGCCAAGAAAGGCCTTCCCAATATGACGGGTACTCGCTCATCTTCATCCATGTCTAGGATGACAAAGTCACAAGGGATGAAATATTTTCCAACCTGTACAGGAATGTCTTCAAGAATGCCAACAGGGTACTTAACAGATCGGTCAGCAAGCTGAATGGTCATTGAAGTAGCCTTGGGAATACCAAGACTAAGCCGTTTGCTCATAGAATAGGGGATAAGGCTAACACTAGCCCCAAGGTCACATAAAGCTTTGTTGACCATGAACCCTCCAATTATGCATGGTATAGTAAAGCTACCTGGATCCTTCAATTTTTCTGGAAGTGTCTTCTGAATGATAGCACTGGATCCCTCGCTCATGGCTACTGTAGCTTTCTCCTCAAACTTCTTCTTGTTTGACAGAATTTTCTTCAGAAATTTGGAATATGAAGGCATATGTTTTAAAGCATCAAGAAGTGGGATTGTTGTGTTAAGTTGTCCGATCCATTTAAGGAATTTATCCCTCCTCTCATCAATTGTGTTCTTCTTTGCTCTATGAGGAAATGGTAAAGGTGGAACATATGGTTGTACTACCTTTTTCTTGCCTTCATGTGAGTGAGAATTCAGATCTTCTTCATTGTTCTCCTTTAGTGGTGAAGTCTCTTTTTCAGGTATCTTCTCTTTCTCAACTACAAGTGGTGGATCAAAAAGTTGTTTTCCACTCCTTGTAGTGATTGCACTGACATTCTCCCTAGGATGTTCAGAGTAGGCAGGCAACTTGCCTTGAGCTTTGCTAGTAGATGGTGAAGCAAAACTAGCAATCTGGCTCTCAAGCATTTTGTTGTGAGCTTGAATTTGATTGAGTTGAGCGGTGAGTTGAGAGAATTGATTAGTGATACCTTGCATCATTCTCTGGAAGTCATTAACTCCAACAAATTGTTGTTGTTGCTGAGGTGGTGGTGGTGGTAATTGCTGTTGCGGTGGGTACCCTTGCTGATTTTGAAATCCAGGAGGTGTTGGTTTGGGTGAATATGGTGAATTTGCTGCACCTGATGGGTTACTCCAAGAAAATCCTGGATGTGTCTTCCCTTGAGGATTATAGTTTCCTTGATATGGTACTTGAGGTCTACCATATATAGCATCGACTTGTTCTACTGTGGGGCCAGAAGGAACGTTTTGTGTAAGTTCTAGAAGATTGCATTCCTTAAAAGAATGCCCTCTTCCACAGAGTTCACAGAACAAAACTTGAGCTAAAGATGATGATGGATTTGTTGATGTGCTAGAAGTTGATGATGATTGCTTTTCAGTGAGCTTTTGGATCATGTTTGTGAGAGAATCAACCTTTGCCGTTAAAGCTGTTGTTTGGTCAACCTCATAAATTCCCGCTCCTAGCTTTTGAGTGGATCTTTCAGAATACCATGATGCACTGTTGTTGCAAATTTTCTCAAGCATCTCTTTTCCAGTTTGAGGATCAAGCTCCATGAAAGCTCCATTAGCAGAGGCATCCACAACAATTTTGGAATTATCATGTAATCCTTCATAAAATGAGACAATGAGATCACCCATGCTCATATTATGATGTGGATATTGAACTTGAAGATCTTTGAATCTCTTCCATGATTCGTAAAGAGATTCAGATGGTTGTTGTCTGAATTGTTGGATTAGTTTCTTCATTTTTGATGCCTTGGAAGGAGGATAGAACTCCTTCATGAATTCTTTATGCAACTTCTCCCATGTGTTGAAATAAACGGATGGTTTAGAGTTCAACCAACTCAGTGCTTCATCCCTCAGTGAGAATGGGAACAATCTGAGTCTGATGGCATCAACAGAGGCTCCATTTAGTTTAAGAGTTTGGAGAACTCTCAAAAACTGTTTCACATGGCTCGTTGGATCTTCATTCTTAGATCCGCCAAATTTGTTGGCCGATACCAATGAGATAAGTGCTGGTTTGATCTCAAAATTTGCTGCATCCACACCTGGATAGAGAATGCTATCTTGTTCCTCAATTTCACCTGCAACATAATCAAGAAGTCTTCTGCCCTGTTGTTGTTGTCTTATGTATTGCCCTTGACCTTGTTGATTTTGTGGGTGTTGGTAGTATTGGCCATATGGGTGAGGTTGGTATGGGTGTATAAATGGAGGAGGTGGGTAAGGATAAGGGTATGTGTATGGATATGGTGGAGGTTGGTTTTGGTGATTTTGGTTATTTTGGTAGGGGTGTGGTGGATAAGGGTTGGGTTGTGTTAGAGGAGGAATTTGTTGGAAATTTTCAAATCCAGGGGGTCTTTGATCTCCAAAGAAAGGATTATGTCTATCTCTTGGAGTATCAATGGGTATATTTATAGGGGTATTTTGTGGTGGCGTAGGATTTGGATTTGGATTTGAAATTTGGTTTTGGCTATTTGGATTATTGGGATTGTTGTGAAGGTCCTCCATGATCTGATTTGGAATTTTAAGTTCAAGGATTTGGGCCTTTCTTCTTTTCCTTAATTCTTTTTCAAAATCAAGGTTAAGTGGTTGCAATCCTTCACTCCCTTGAGAGCGAGTATGCTTTTTTTTTTTTGGTTTTTTTTTACAATTGGAAACTAAAAACAAGTGATGATAACAGGAAATAAAAACACTTAGTCTCCAAATAAATAAAAACAAACACTAATATTAACTAATAATCAATCAATAAAACTATGCCATTCCCCGGCAACGGCGCCAAAATCGTGACAGGCCAAAATGTATAATGTGAAATGGTGTAAAAATGTGAATGGAAATGATGTTTTAATTGGCTTGTAACGATATAGTATAGAGTAAGTGAGTATCGTTCCGCTAGAGAATGGCTCAAAAAGAGAACTAGAATTAATGATTGATTTTTAGCTAATCACAAATTGATAACATTTTGCAATGGAGCTAAGTGAACAGATTTTTTTTATCTTGTTTTTATAAATGTGAAATTGCTAGGAAATAAAATAAATCACAATACTTGATAATTTAACAATTAATGATATAGTGAAAATTAGGCTTGGGCTAAGAGTGATTTTATTTTCATGTTCATAATAACAAAGATTTAACTGATTAACTTGGTTACTTTTAGGTGTGTGAAAGATTTTCAAATGGTAATCTTCTAATCGTTCCCACGACTTAGTTGATTACACTATCTTAAATTAATTCCGCTCCCGCGGTAATTTTATTAAGACAGTAAAAAGTACAAAATCAAATTATCCTAAATTCCTTAACACTTCCGTGTAGCAATTTAGTGGGTGAATTAACTAAAGGGATTTTTAATGAAACTTCACTCCCGTGATAATATTCATTTCCCAATATAATGTATTTATCAGATTAGAACATTCAACCCAACACCCTAAAATTAACCAAGTAAAAGTTTTAACCAATTATTATCATATGAACATTAACAGTAAAATTTACATCTTGCCCAAGCCTAAACTAAATTAGCTACTCATGTTTGCACGAAAATAAAATGAATACTTCATACATTGTTTAATATTTAAGTATGAGAAACGAAATTAAAAGAGAATAAAATTTTACTTGCATTCAGGCTTTTCTGGAACTGGAGTGCACAAGATGACGAACTCAAGACTGAAATTGCTGGAAACTAACTTTACAGGAGTACTGATTTATACATAGTAGCTCTAGAAAGAACTATTTATTAAATAACTACTAATACAAACTGAACTAAAGAAAGAAGGAGATTTCTCTCCGAATTGGTGTCTCCTTTGCAGCTCCAAAATGGCTCTTTATATAGGCAACTTCAGAATAGCTTGAAGCACAAAAGTCATATGATGAAGATGATGATGGAATTGAGTTCCTGTTGAAGAATAGTGCTATGGACTCATTTTTCTTCTTCCTCGCGGCGCCTGAAATGAAGTCTCTAGTGGAACTTTTGGCTTGTTGTTCAATGATGAAGATGGTACGTATGTAGATATTCAAATGTGTGGAAGAAACTAAAGGCCATCACTATTCATGGGTCCCTTTATATTTATTTGTTTACATCTTGAGAGTTGAGACTTGAGAGCTCTCAATTCATACGTATGGGTCTCTTTCAATATTCACAAATGAGTGAATAGTTTTGTCAGCCAAAGTTTTGGCTTCACTTCCGCCACTTGCTTAGTTTGGCCAGTTAATTGTTTGATCAGTTAACTGGTCATCAATTAACCGGTACATTTTATTGCGGACAGTCTGACTTATTCTGAAATGTATTTCGGGATTCTTGATAAAATATTCTGGAGTTAAAGTAAGGATCCGCTTCACCTTGATGATTTTTCCGTCTTCACTCGGGAGTAATATTTATTTCTTTTCAGAAATTAATATACGTCCCGAATTGTCCTGAAACTCAAAAATATACCAAAACAAGTGCAATACCTTAAAATGTCCAAGATGATAAAGATCAATCCTTTTTATTTAAAAATAAGAAATAAAGTATTAAAAGTGTGACAAAACAAGATCATAAATATGGTAAATTAGGAGTACATCATTGATCCTTTGTGCTTCTTCTAAATCCATTTGATTGAGCTAAGCAATGTAGACATTTGATGCCCAAATCCCATCCATTCTCGAATCCTGTCCCATACCCTACAAGTAAATGGACATAGAAAGAATAGGTGTGGAATTGTTTCCAATCCACCCTTACACAAGTCACATCTATTAACCATATGGAGATAACCGAGGCTATCTTGGGTAGGCAACCAGTTCCTCAAAGCCAACCAAACATTAAATGAAAGTTTCGGGGGGATATAGGATTTCCAAATGAAACTCATCGGAGTCCTAGGGATCCCTTTAACTCGTAGAAGCTCGTAAACCTTGGCGGAGGCAAGTTTGCCATCAATGCTTCTAGAGTTAAGGCCCAAAATCGTATCATTCAAATTATTAAAGCATCCACAGATTTTATCTCTAATTTGCCCCAACCTCTTCATCAATTGTGAGTCACGGCTGTGAGGGATAAAATCCCACACACTTCTCCCATGGAGATATATGCCATTAACCCACCGAACCCATAAGGTGTCTTTTTTATTATGTACATCCCATAATGTGCGAGAAAGGAGGCTATCGTTCCATATTCTAGCATTATGGATTCCTAACCCACCCTCCTCTTTTGGGAGACAAATGTCGTCCCAAGCCACCTTTGAGAACTTGCCCCCCCCCCCCCCCCATAAGAAAATCCTACAAAACGAAACAATCCTATCCAACACGGTTTGTGGCACCGGGAAGACTTGGAGCCAAAATGATTGGACCCCTTGGATTACCGATCGAATGAGCTCTATCTTACCGGCATAGGAGAGTGTCTTCGTATTCCAAGCGTTAAGAAAGTCTTTGACCGTATCTAATAACGGTGCGTATTGTGCAATCGATATTTTTAAAGGGGCAAGGGGTATTCCAAGGTATCTAACCGGAATGGGGATGCATCATTTGTGGAGTTTCGAATGCCATTCACATTGAGTGGTCTACATTATTTTGAAATAAAATGTACATAGTACGGAGTAAATGTTCACAATAGCTTCCTCAATATGCACGCTCTTATCCAATAGAAAGTTGTTGTTGGCAGCTGGATACCAACACACATAATGAGGATACATGTGCAAAAAGGAGCTGAAGCACATTATAAATAGAACTGAAAATTTGAAATCTATGAAGCATATATCTCACACACATACAATTTCATTGCTTCATCTCTTTCTGGCTAAATTTTTTAAAAGATTTTATGGAAAAATGGAGTGTGGTTGTTCCGTAATATCCATGTACGAGATGAGAAGTACTTCCCGTTCTTTAAAAGTTGCAACAGTTTGACTTTCACGTTTGCCAACGCACAACTTTGACTGTAATTACGTTTAATTACGTTTTAGTAAAATTTTAAAAAAGTTGATATTTTGAAAATTTACATTAATAGAAATTTAATAGCATTTTATACATAATTATTTGATTATATATACTATTAGAAAATCGTAGTCAAAGTAAGGTGTGTGAATAGTGCAAAAATCCTAATGTTGCAACCTTTAAGAAACGGGGTGTTAGTGAAACTTGTACCACACCAGTGTTTTGCTTTTAGTGAAACTGTTAGTGAAACTTGTACCACACCATAGTATAGTGAAACAATACTATGGATTGTTTAAGCTATTCTGGCGGTACCTTCCAACAAATACATGCAAAGAAGTAGATAAACCTTTCAAGAACATGAAAAACAATCAATTAATTTCGAGGTTAACTTATCAATAATTTTTCATGATCATCTGCCTATGGCATATATATATATGAATGAAGATATTAATTGAATACATTATAATAATGTATTTTTGCAACATATCTGGCCTCGGCCCCCGAATCGTAGTCCTCTGGACGTTCACCATCAGGGGCTACGTTCAGCTCTCCGGGGTTAGCCGCTTGGTCCGCCACCTCTAGGACCATGTTGTTCCTCTGCTCTTCGAATTCGGCACCCTCTCCGACGTCAATTGCGGCAGCATCATTTGGGAACATCATCTGCCTGTATGCTCCCCACAGTGGAGGCTGTACCGGAACTGCTGGAAACGCTAGCCTTGTCGGAGGAGCGTGGGACGGAGCCAGAACCAGAGCCGGAAGAGGAACCCGAAGAGGAACCCAACAAACTGGAGTTGGAGCTCGACGAAATCTCCATCGAAGCCGACAAAACAAAGCGAAAAAGGAAGGGAAGTCTAAGGGGTCAGATTACCTTACGAATAGCAGAGACGAACCAGGAACCTTGGCGACGAGCTGATTGCAAGGCGATGGAGATCCTAGAGCGAGAAAGCGAGAACCGAAAACCCTAAGCATCTGGGGAGTTCTGGTATTTATAAGGGGAGCACCGCTTCATAGAACCAGTAACGAGGTGACACGTGGCGAGGAGCATATCCTAGGATACGCGCCGCGCGTGGAGCGAAGGATGTAATGATGACCCTGCCTCGAGAAATGCACCGTTTCTGCGGCAGCTGTCACCTCGATTCCTGAACAGCCACCGACTAAGAGACTCCATGACGAGGAACGTCCATCTCCGGGAATGCGGCAAGCATAAGCCCCGTGCCATGAGCGTCTCACCCTTAAGAAGCACTATACTTCTTTATGTCCCACGCATGCTCAGAACATCAGAAGTGTGGGACTTGTGTTGGGTTAATGGCCCAAATAAGGGTCCGGCCCATCTCCCCCCAATCTAGACGAACGTCTATCCCAACGAGGCGGCCCACCCGGACGAACGTCCGTACAAAGATAAGTGGGTCAAGCTCACAGACAATCCAACGGCGACGAACGTCGCCTCCGGAAGCCACTAACACTTGGGGTCAGTCCAATCCATGCGACAAATCACCTAAGGGCCAGGATACGAACGACCCATTAGCCTTTGCAATATCACCAGGGGCAACTCCCTTTCCCTACTGGACGTCCGTCTCCACGGGTTAGGCGGGAAACCTGGATTCTGGCGGGAAACGCATTTAATGCTGGAGATTTGGTGGTTGAGGCATCAGCCACACATAGCCTTCCACGTCAGCATAGCCAACTGCCCATTGATAGTATAAATAACAGCATTTATTTCATTGTAAAGGGTTGACAACTTACTATTCTTAGCACTCTAGCTTATACTTCTCTTACTCGCAGCTCTTCTACTGCCTTGTAAGACGAACGGCCGACGAGCCTTGGCAAGCGTATTGTATTAGGGAGTTATTAACTGATTAATAATACCTAATCTCTTACTTGCTACTTATTGTTTCTTGATCCATCTTAACTGTTTGTTGGGCTAGTTCATTCATACCCACTACACTCGAAATCCTTGGGCTTACGTGTTGGACCCAAGGCTTGAAGGAATAAACCTCGACAATATACAAAATTCATACAACATGGCAAAAGAATGTCAAAATTACTTAACCCGAAGAAACGATCTTTAATGTATATGAAACATAGAGTGAATCATTGTCTGGTGAATATATAAACATATGAGTATACTGTTAGATTATTGGACTTATACTACATATAATATTCACAATATATTATTTATTGGGTTAATTGTATGTTATATGCTATCTTATATTTAGCCCAAAAATTAGTGGTCCTATGGATATTAATTTCTATGGATATTAATTTAAGTGGGCTAACACTACAAAAAAACAACAATTTCGGCACGGATTTGGCACGGAGCTTTGGCACGGATATGCCAAAATTCGTAGGGTATTTGGCACGGATTTGGCACGGATTTGGCACGGATGCGTGAAATCCGTGTCAAAGTCGTTTTGTCACCAGCTATTTGGCACGGCGCTATGCCAAAAATAAGTTACATTCTGTGCCAAACTCGCCCAATCCGTGCCAAGTCCGTGCCTATTTCGATGTTTTTTTGTAGTGTAATAAGTTATCTAATAAGGTATATGGCCCAAATGTGCAGAGACCCACGGGCTTAACCTAATTAATGATGGGCTGATTAGGGTTAAGCATTCTCTATAAATAGAGGGGTTATGGTCCCTAGTTGAACACGTCATTCCGTCTTTCTGCATCCCATCGCTAGAGAGATAATTCCCGAGGGTGTGTATCAACTAGAAGACGCAAACCCTAGCCTCCGTCTCCCGGATCTCTAAAGATCATCTCCAATGGAGTCAGGTACGCTTCCGCTCAGTTAATTCTCTAGATAATTTCAATATGAAGATTAAAGTATTATCGGATTTATTCCAACAATTGGTATCAGAGACTTCTTCATATTGAATTATTTGGAGTTTTTCATACTTTTGTTTCAATCTTAAATGATTGTTTTTTGAAATTTTTTTTGTTGTGAAATCTGCCAATCAAGCGGAATTAGGGTATTTTTTTTAATCGGCAGATCATGACCAAATTGAAATCGGCGAATAATAAGATGATTCAACAATACGATTATGGGGGTGTTTGGAACCGCTTTTAGAAACTGATTCTGCTCTCCCAAAGAGCACTTTGAAGCAGAATCAGTTTTGAAGGTGTTTGGATCTGATTTTAAAAGTGATTTTAAATGACTGAAAAATCAGATTTGTAGAATCTGGGTAGGAACAGCTTCTCCAAAACAGCTTCTTCAAATTTTATTCATTAAATGCCCTCACTCCATATCACGATGCACGCCACATCGAATTAGGGCCTGCAACTGCTGCGAGAGCTTGGCTTCTTCTCCAGCCAGCTCTTCTCTTCCGGCTCTTCTTCTCCGATCAACAGCCCAGGTAAATCACCACCCAGCTTCTTTTCTATTCTCGTTATTCTAGAGTTTTGTTTTGTTTTTTAATTTTCTCTTAATTAATATCTTTATTCAATTATTATTGGGTTTGTCCTCATCTTCTCTTCACCCACCAGCTATCTTTTACGGAGTATTTTCTTTTAACAATTAACAGCCTATTGCAATGAGAATTCTAAACCCACTAGCATATTTTATTTGGAATACATTATCTAAGTAATTTTATTTTTTCATATATCTTTATATTACTATATTACAATGAATGCCTACTATGTGTCTTTTGGTAAATTTACACCAAAATCAGTTTTTAAAAGCAAGTTATCCAAACACTCTAAACTGATTCTCTATTACATACAGCAGAATCTATACCAAACACTCCAGACAGAATCACTTTTTCAGAGAGCAGAAAATTCTGATTTTGATTCTCACTTAAAAAAAGAAGCAGAATCAGAATCAGTTCCAAACACCCCTATGTTTAATTGGGTGTTGTTCTTCTTTTCTGTGCTGTCGGATGTTGACAGCGGCAAAAATTAAGATTTTCTTTCGGTTTAGTTGCCTTAATTTAAGTCGGATTTGCACTGTTGGGTTGTTAAGTTATCTTTTACTCCGTATGATTCTATTGCAATTTACAGTAGGTTCGTAATTGAACAATATGTAGTATATTTTTGTTCTTTATGTCTTTCGGCACAGTTAAAAATTCATCATTTTGGCTTTATCGAATTAAGGTGTCGATCAATCTTATGATTGATATTTTGGAAGATGAATCATCCCTTGTTTTGCTTTTGATTTGAATAAATAGCAAGTGATAATACTAAAATCACTTAATACGGAGTGTTATAAAAAAAAGGATGACACCCCATCCCTGAGGGCCCCCCAACACCGACCGGACGGCACGATGGGAGGATGTAAATTGGACTATAATCACAATCTGGCAGATAGAGAGTGGGGCTCTGTCCCCGGTACTTACAGAGGCCCTATGCATTTTTCAGCATAGTAACTCCTCATCATAGTTGCCGGGATTCGGACCCGAGACCTAACCCTTGTGGCACTCCCTCACTACCAGTTGAGCTACGCCCACCGGTGATACGGAGTGTTATCAAGATATCATTGGATGCGGATAGCCTTGATTAGGGATGGCAATTGGGCGAGGTTGGGGCGGGGGTTCACTCCCCCATCCCCCGCCCCGTGTCTAAAAAATCGCCCCCACCCCCGCCCCATCCCCCGACCCGCTAGACCCACGGGTACCCAACGGGGAAGTACTCGTCAAAAATTAACATCATTTTAGACTCACAATTTTTCAAAAATTTAACAACACTTCTAGTAGCCAATTTTTTTTTACTCTTTAAGTGTCAATGTAATCTTACATCTCATTTCAAATCTAGAGCACATTATACGCGTTCTAAATTAGTATTTTTTATCAAACTCTAAATTAGCATTGATTAGCTCGATAATATTTTCTTAAACCCTGCATTCAATCAATCATGGTCATTTGACGGCATCTAGGACGACATATGATCACCAAATTTTAAGAGCCCTAACTACAATCATAAATATGACATTCAAAAGAAAAGAATTAATGCATTATAATAGTAAAGGAAAAAAACTTTCACACCGTGTCTGAGGCGTTTAAGCTAATATCACTTTATAACTTTCCCAAATTCATTTTATTTTATCTCTAAAAAAATCATTTTACTTTATGATTTTGATAAGCAATTTTACAAGATAGCTTAGTTATTAAACAAGAATTAGATAGATCCATTACGCACAATCCATTAGATAGGAAACCACTAAACCCACCGGACCACCATGCTATTTTAATTACTTCGTATTAGTATTACTATTATTATTAGTATTATTATTGAGATTATTATTATTAATTATTACGGGGGACGGGGCGGGGACGGTACGGGGGGTGCATAACCCATCACCCGCCCCATATTTTTGCGGGGAGAAAATATCTCCCCCACCCCACCACCCCCCCCCCCAACTCCCCCCACGGGGCGGTTCCCCACGGGCCCCCGCCCCCATTGCCATCCTTAGCCTTGACTCATAATGAATCATGTTTTTTGAGCTATTATATTTAAGGAATTATTGTATATAATTTTGTTCTTGATTTGGAACCAATTATTGAGTCGGCCGGAGTAGTAATTGTGTATCAAATTAAAATTTTGATTTGGTTCCTTTTTCGGCGATTCAATTTTGGAATTTTACTGGCTTTAATAATTCAGTACATATATGTGTATTACCGGTTATGGTAATTAAATACTTATATGTAATTACGGTCAACATCAATTTTGTCAGAAATACATAATTTGGATATTATGGTATTGATTATTTTGTTCGTCATTGTGTTTTGTGGGATGAAAAATATGTATTATGTGTTATGGATGCATAAATCATATTATGCGATCGCACAGCGTTTGAGTATGGATTTTACAAATTACTGCTATACATAACACATTTGCATGTGATTCGGAGAAATTCGCCAAATTTTATTTTTCAGTTTTTTATTATTTAATATTAGCATGTCTAATATTTGGGTTGGTTAATTGACACAACATGCTGCCAAAGTAGCTTTTCTTGTTGAAATTAATTAACTCATATATTGAGATGACTGTGTACTTCTTATTTCATGCGGATAATAATCGGCCCAAAGGAAGGTTATTATTTGGCCGAAATTTAAGTACATTTGTGATAATAAAATTTGTGATAATTATGAGGTTTTCATGTGAATATTAGTATTTGACATGATTTTATTATCAAAATTTCATTATTACATTAAGAGTACCACTTGCAAGTTTAATTCGTGTCCAAAGACATGATTGGATGTTGCGCTAGGTATCTTGTGATGAGGATTGCTAATATTTAAATTTAAAACTAATTATCAAGATTATTTCAGTTTTTAGAGCATATAACTTATATTATTTTTTGTTCTCTTCCAGTCAATAATTCTGCTGCTACAATATCTGCTAATATTAATAGCATCCCTGTGCTTAACGGCACGAATTTTAAGGAATGGAAAGAGAACGTTATGATTGTTCTCGGTTGCATGGATCTAGACCTTGCACTCCGGACTGAGAAACCCGCCGCTCTTAAGGACTCATCTACCCTTGATGAAAAGAGGGAGATGGAGAGGTGGGAACGCTCAAACCACATGAGTCTGATGATCATGAAACGTGCAATTCCAGAATCATTCAGGGGCACTATGTCTGATGAGGATGATGCCAAATCGTTCCTTGCCGAACTTGAAAAGTGTTTTGCTAAAAACGAAAAGGCGGAAACTAGTACTCTTTTGAGCACTCTTGTTTCCATGAAGTACAAAGGCAAAGGGAACATAAGGGAGTACATTTTGGAAATGTCTCATATTGCTTCAAAACTAAGTGCACTTAAGCTTATTTTACCTGAGGAATTGCTTGTGTATTTAGTTTTGATCTCTCTTCCTTCTCAATTTAATCAATTTAAAGTCAGTTACAACTGCATTAAGGAGAAATGGTCTCTCAATGAGCTCATTTCTCATTGTGTTCAAGAGGAAGAGAGAATAAAGCAAGATAAGACTGAAAGTGCTCATTTGGCATCTACCTCTAAGGGCAGCAAGAAAAGGAAATTTAAGGAAGCTATAAATTCAAGGCCTCAAAGAAAGCATCATAAGGAAACTAAGGAAGAAACTAAGGAATCTGGATGCTTCTTTTGCAAAGGGACTAATCACAAGAAAAAGAACTGCACTAAGTACCACGCCTGGCGTGCGAAAAAGGGTATGTCTCTTGCTCTTGTTTGTTCTGAGGTTAATTTAATTTCGGTACCCAAGGACACTTGGTGGGTAGATTCCGGTGCTACTACTCACATAAGTGTATCCATGCAGGGTTGCCTGAGCTGCCGAAAACCAATTGATGGTGAAAGATACATCTATGTCGGTGATGGCAAGCGGGTTGAAGTTGAGGCTATCGGTGTTTTTAGATTATTATTAAAGACTAGTTTTTATTTGGATTTGAAAGAGACATTTATTGTACCGTCATTTAGGCGGAATTTAATTTCTATTTCTGCATTGGACAAATTTGGTTATTCTTGTTCATTTGGAAATAGTCAGTTCAGTCTATTTCAAGTTTCAAAGCTTATTGGTACCGGTCTTTTATCAGTTTATGATAATCTATATTCACTTGATATAATTGCCTCATACTCCCTCCGTCCCTTGAAACTTTGCTATCTTTCCTTTTTGGGACGTCCCAAAAAACTTTACCACTTTCCCTTTTAATCAATATTTTGTGGTTTCTGTTATTTCTCTCTCCTCTGCACAAACCTCAACCACACAGTTTTTACTTTATTATTCTCCGTGTCAGTCAACTTTGGCAAAGTTTTAAGGGACGGATGTAGTATAATGAAACCTTGCATGTAAGTACTCGTGGTACTAAAAGAAAATTAACCAATGAGAATTCATTATCACTTTGGCACAAGCGTTTAGGACATTTCTAAAGAAAGAATTCAGAGACTTGTGTCCGATGGAATTCTTGATTCTCTTGACTCCTCAAATTCGGATATTTGTGTTGAGTGTGTTAAGGGAAAACAAACGAACAAAAGGAGATTAGGTGCCGAGAGAGCTTCAGATCTATTAGAATTGATATATACAGACATTTGTGGACCATTCCCTACACCATGTAGAAATGGTCAAACATATTTTATCACATTCATAGATGATTACTCTCGTTATGGTTACCTTTATCTCATTCATGAAAAGTCCCAAACAATAGACGTGTTCAAATCTTATAAGGCCGAAGTTGAAAATCAATTAGGCAAAAGAATTAAAACCGTTCGATTTGACCGTGGTGGTGAATACTATGGTAGATATGATGGTTCCGGTGAACAACGTCCAAGTCCATTTGCTAAATTCCTAGAGGAGTGTGGGATTGTTCCTCAGTACACTATGCCTGGAACTCCTAGCATGAATGGTGTTGCTGAGAGACGAAACCGTACATTAAAGGACATGGTTAGGAGTATGATTTGTCATACTACTTTACCGGATTCACTCTGGGGAGAGGCACTGAAAACTACAGCTTACATACTCAACAGGGTTCCCACTAAAGCTACAACTAAAACCCCTTATGAAATTTGGACTGGAAGGAAACCCAATATAAATCATTTCCATGTTTGGGGTTGTCTAGCTGAGGCAAGGCCTTATAGGCCAAATGAAAAGAAACTGGACTCTAGAACAGTTAGTAGTTATTTTGTAGGATACTCTGAGAGGTCAAGGGGGTATAAATTTTATGATTCCACTACCAGGACTATTTTTGAGATGGGAAATGCCCGGTTCTTTGAGGATATTGAGTTTGGGGGGTGGGGAGATAAGGTTAGAGATTTTGTCCTTGAGGAAGAGCATGTTACTCTTCCTTCAGTTGTCATTGAACATGATCAAGATATTTTTATTCCTAATAATGTTCAAGAAACAACTCCAATTCAGGACAATCTCAAAAACATCCCCAATCAGGTACCTGAAATTATTAATGAGGATCAAACTCAACAACCTCAAGAACCTGAGGTGCCATTAAGGAGATCCACTCGAGAGAGGAGAAGTGCAATTCCGGATGATTATATTGTATTTCTCCAAGAACATGAGGAAAATTGGGAGTTGGTGGAAGAAATAATTGTCTTCCTCCAAGAACAAGAATCAAATGTTGGTTTTGAGGAAGATGATCCAATCAACTTCCGTCAAGCCATGGAAAGTTCTAACTCTCAAGAATGGATTAATGCCATGAAAGATGAGATGAGGTCTATGAGTGACAATGACGTTTGGGAGCTAGTCTCATTGCCCGAAGGTATTAAACCCATTGGTTGTAAATGGATATTTAAAATCAAGAGGAATTCAAAGGGCAATGTTATAAGGTTTAAGGCTCGTCTTGTTGCTAAAGGCTACACTCAAAAGAAAGGAATTGACTATAAAGAGACTTTCTCTCTGGTATCTTCGAAAGACTCTTTTAGAACAATAATGGCATTAGTGGCACATTTTGATCTTGAGCTTCATCAGATGGATGTGAAAACTGCATTTCTCAATGGTGACATTGAGGAATCAATCTATATGGAGCAGCCAGAAAACTTTGTTTCGGGAGATCCAAAGAAAATGGTTTGCAAATTAAAGAAATCCATCTATGGGCTCAAACAGGCTTCTCGTCAGTGGTATCACAAGTTTCATAAAGTAATCATATCTTTTGGTTTTCAACCAAATATCAGTGATGATTGTATATATCACAAGTTCAGTGGGAGTAAACATATTTTCCTGGTTTTGTATGTTCATGACATATTGTTTGCTAGCAACGATATAGGCTTATTGCACGAAACTAAGAAATTTCTTTCAAAGAATTTTGAAATGAAAGATCTTGGTGAGGCTTCTTTTGTATTAGGAATTCAAATACACCGAGATCGCTCCAAAGGCGTTCTTGGACTCTCACAAAAGAGTTATATCGATAAGATTCTCAAAAGATTTGGCATGCAAGACTGCAAACCAGGAGATACTCCAGTTTCTAAGGGAGACAAGTTTAGTCTCATGCAGTGCCCTAAGAATGGTTTTGAATCTAAAGAAACGAGGAACATTCCTTATGCTTCGGCTATAGGAAGTTTGATGTATGCTCAGGTTTGTACAAGACCTGATTTAGCATACATTGTTGGGATGTTAGGCAGATATTTGAGCAATCCGGGAATGGACCATTGGAAAGCAGCCAAAAGGGTCATGCGGTATTTACAGAGAACAAAAGAATATATGCTCACATATCGGAGATCGGATGAGCTTGAGATCATTGGGTATACCGACTCTGATTTTGCTGGATGTCAGGATTCCTTGAAATCAACTTCGGGCTACATCTATATTCTAGCTGGAGGAGCTATCTCCTGGAGGAGTATCAAGCAGGCTCTTACAACGAATTCCACCTTGGAAGCAGAGTTTATAGCATGTTATGAGGCATCCAATCAGGCATTATGGCTGCTAGATTTTGTTAGTGGACTGCGCATAGTGGATAGCATTGAAAGACCACTTAAGCTATTGTGTGATAATAGGTCAGCAGTCCTCTACGCTAAGAACAACAGTAGTTTGACCAAGGCAAAACACATTGGGGTCAAATTTAAGGCTGTTAAGGAACGAGTACAAGAAGGAAAGTTATCTATAGAACACATTAGCACAAACTCCATGATTGCGGATCCGCTCACTAAAGGATTGCCACCCAAAGTGTATCGTGAGCATGTTGCTCAAATGGGTGTCAAATCAGTTGAAGATTATGAGTTTTAGTGGGAGTTTGTAATGTTTCTATAATTTTGGTTAATTCAGTTTTTTAAGGATATTTTCTGCAGAAATAAAGTATAAAGTATAAAGTTTAAAGTTTAAAGTTTTATGTACTCTTACAGTTACATTATTGATCTCAAGGTGGACTAGTTGGAAATAAACATTCTATTCCAGACCACACTTCATGTTATTTCCACGCTACACACCTATACTTGATCCATGTCGTTTATTATATTAATATATGTGATCATTGATGGGTCTAGTTATGTGAATATAGCAAATACTTCTTTGGTCCTATGTTGATATAGTTAATGGACCGGATTGATTAAAGATGACTACAGTTTGATAGCAAAATTCTGGAGCTTCTAAAGTAAACATACAATACTAAGGATTGTGTATACATATGTGTATGTCGTCCAAGTGGGAGATTGTTAGATTATTGGACTTATACTACATATAATATTCACAATATATTATTTATTGGGTTAATTGTATGTTATATGATATCTTATATTTAGCCCAAAAATTAGTGGTCCTATGGATATTAATTTAAGTGGGCTAATAAGTTATCTAATAAGGTATAGGGCCCAAATGTGTAGAGACCCACGGGCTTAACCTAATTAATGATGGGCTGATTAGGATTAAGCATTCTCTATAAATAGAGGGGTTATGGTCCCTAGTTGAACACGCCATTCCGTCTTTCTGCATCCCATCACTAGAGAGATAATTCCCGAAGGTGTGTATCAACTAGAAGACGCAAACCCTAGCCTCCGTCTCCCGGATCTCTAAAGATCATCTCCAATGGAGTCAGGTACGCTTCCGCTCAGTTAATTCTCTAGATAATTTCAATATGAAGATTAAAGTATTATCGGATTTATTCCAACATATACTCTCATGCATTATGATTAGAATCATTTTAAGCAGGTTATTTGAGAGTTCCTTTGTAGAGTATCAATTTTATAAGACTGGTGACGGTGGAGAGTAAAAAAACTAATAAAAAAAAAGATTAGAAATTGCTTACTTTGAACGCTGCGTCTTCAGAAGTGCATTTTTCTACTGCAAGTGTACTTCACAACAGGTTTTGGCAGGATTTCTATTGCATATTCATCAAAATTCAGTGGGTTCATCAACAACAAAAGTGCCCCTTTATTTTGACATGATTGTTGGTCATTTAGCTCTTTTATTTTAAGTGCCCCTTGGTTTATAATTTCTAAGTTCTATCTTCAACTTTTTCTCATTATAGTTTGTATTTAGCTCTTTAATTTTAAGTGCCCCTTGGTTTGTATCAATAAAAAGTTTCTCTCTTTTAATACACACAAACACAATTTCCTAATTTTTAGTGTAGAGTAAGCTCAACTTTATTTCATGTATAGTTAATTGCTATAAAGTTTGAACTATTTATGGATATTATAATTAATCAAATACTGATGGCAAAAGCCATGATTCTCATGGAATAGATAAACTCATAACTATGTGCATACGTATAAAATCAACAAAATGATATTAGAACTAACCACTTATAAAAATTCTCGGAATCTTATATTTATACACTTCATCATAATTTAGCTCCGGTCGATACGTACTCAGGTTTCTTAGTTGTACTCCAAACAAGAGGTTTTATCACTCTACCTCCATCATGAACAATTTTATTAAAGATGGAGCCTTGTGTTTTGTTAATTAAAAAATTCAGAATCTTTCATTTTTGTCAAGATTGTCAAAATCATGCTAAGACTAATGAAATGTTTGAACCCAAAAAGGATAGTAATCCATTGGAAGAAGTAATGGCATCGTTTGATCTTGCTATGAACTTGAAGTTTTATTCCCTCCAAATAAATGGTGTGTCAACAATTGTTTGCACGTAAAAGGTGTGTTTGCTAACTTTGCTTAGAATTACTTCCATAGTTGCAGTTTAAAGGGTTACAATTCCATCAAGCTTGAAGTTAGTTATGTGCGATCGACGACGAAGAAAATCTGAAAAACTACAAGTGTTGTCTTCAGGGAAATCTTCAATAATTCGTAAAATGAGTGCTTAATTATTAAAATTATTCTAATATTTGTTATTAGTATCTTCATTTTACGTCTCACGCAACGCACAAGTAGAATATATACTACTCCCTCCATCCCTAACTTTGTCTCGTTTTACTTTTTCGTATGTTCCATTAATTTTGTCTCATGCCATATGTTGGTACACGAGTTGGACGGCCTGGACTACATTCAAAAATGGTTGACCGTGGCAATCAATGACGCATTCATTAGGATTAATGCTAGCTAATTAAATCTGGGCAGTTTTATGTATATAATTAGAGTAGTTATTGTAATTATGACATAGGTTACTCAAAGGGCTGACCAGAATTGATGATGCAATAATGACGATATTGATGTCGTCGTAACGGTCGGACATGTCGTCGTAACGGTCGGTACATGTCGTCAACGGACAAAAGTGCATTAAATGTATCTCTTATAAATATCTAGAGGCTCTATGTAATCAGCACATATTCAGTGACAAATGCACATACACTCAGTCTCTACATTGTAATTCAAAAGCATATTGTGAAGATCCTTCTCCTTGATCATCATATATCAAATTCCTTTCTTTACCAATTCTTCCATAGTTGATTCTATATTGCTTGATTCCCATTTTTTACTCCGTTCTAGGATAAATTATTTCTTGTTTAAACAATTGGCGCCGTCTGTGGGAAATTCTTGCAAAACAAGAATCAACGATGGCCGGAAGCTCTAATCCCCTATTTGATGAGATGCAAGCACAGCTTGATGCTGTCCGAAAGGAGCTCCGCGCGGCCAAAAGTGCCGAAGCGGCACAATTGGAAGCCCTCCGGGAAGAATTACGTGCGGCCAAGGAGGCTAACCAGTCAAAGGAGGATACTCAAATCCAGCTAGAGGCCGTAAGAGAGGAAATGCGTCAACGAATAACTCTTCTCCAAGGAGAAAATGACGCCTTGAGATCCCAAGTTCAATCGGTGGCGTCCATAGCGTCAAAATCACGAAAAGGGAAAGAGGTAATGACTGCCGCATCAAAGTCGGGCGTAGATTCCATACTAGTCCCAACCTCAACAGTCACATTCACGTCCGAAGCTTTCCCGGGACTTTCAAACTTTGATCCATATGCTAAAGGTGTCCCGGCGATTTCGCAGCTCATACCCTATGAACCTCTTGTCCCAGCGACAACTCCAGAAGCAAGCATCCCCATGTGCTTCTTCCCGGATTCATTACGAACCAAAACGACGACATCGGGGATGCAGACCGTCAACCAGCAGATGCCGATCCCTATCCCTGTGTCGACTTCAACGGAGCCCTTCATTCCCCTTTCGCTGGCCGGCTCAACAGGTGGAAGGGGGCAATCATCTCGTCCTGCACCACTCCCCAGAAGGAACGTGTTTCGCAATTTGTTTGCTGAACATCAGGGGCGACACATTTCCGAGCGTGACGACATGATCGGAGATGTCGACTTCGGCAATCCAAGACGACAGCGTCCGGAAACTATCGACATACGCTCACCATCCGAACAGAGGGTGTCTCAGGCGGGAGCGTATTTTGGAGCAGGAGGTCCGCAAATGCATATGGACATGGCGGAACCATTGGCCTTTATCATGCAAGAGTTGAAAGAGTTGCGAGAAAAGTATAATGGCATGCCAGGGGTTCCTCGTCCTCTTGACATGGCAACACGAACCTGCTATGCGGATTCTCCATTCGGACGACATATAACAGACGTCGAGATCCCAAAGAAATTCGCAGTCCCATCTATGAAATTGTTTGACGGAACCACAGATCCGGTAGAGCACGTCGCTCAGTACAAGCAACGGATGTTAGCTATTTCTGTCAGGCCGGATCAACGGGAGGCGTGCATGTGCAAGGCGTTCGGGACGACACTGACGGGTCCAGCGTTAACATGGTTCGTCAACTTGCCGAATGGCGGCATCGACTCCTTCGCAGATCTGGTTAACTTGTTCGCCCAACAGTTTGCAAGTAGTCGAGCATTGGAGAAGCAAACCAGTGACTTATATCGTGTAGTACAAAGACATAACGAATCCTTACGTGACTACTTGCATCGATTCAACAAGGAGAAAGTGTCGATTCCGAGATGTGACACGCCAACGGCTGTAGAGGCTTTCAGAAGAGGATTGCGCGAAGACTCAGACTTGTATAGGGAATTGACCAAATTTCCTTGCAAGACGTTTGAAGATGTCCAAGCCATGACTTTGGCTTTCATCCGGCTCAAAGAGGACGAACAGTCCCGACTTCGTGCGATTGGCTATGAAGGAGGACAGCGGAAGGCCAGCACCTCCAGAAAACATGATTATAGGGCTGGAAAGCCTTATGCGAAGAATGAAGAACGGCCCGTTGCTTCGACGACTTCCTGGCCCGACGATCCCAGTCTGCCGCATGCCATTCCGACATATTGTTTTAATGTCACTACAACTGGACTTATCAATGCTTTGGACAAATTGGGAGACAAGGTTCGGTGGCCCAGAAAGTCTGACAAATCCAATGGGCGACGGGATCCTAGCAAGAAATGTGACTTCCATGACGACATCGGGCATAACACAGAGGATTGCGTCGCTTTGAGGAAGGAGGTCGCCTACCTCCTGAGGAACGGTTATCTGACGGAAATCATGTCGGAGCAAACGAAATCAATGTTAAAAAGAGATCCGAAGTCATCCACAGAACATCAACGACCTCCTACACCTACAACACCTCAAAAGGTAGTCAATTTCATTAACGGTGGTTCTGATTTATGCGGACTAACCTATTCTGCAGCCAAGAGACAAGCTCGGGAGTACTCCCGAGACAAGTCGTCGCAGGTAAACCAAGTCGTCCGAAAAGGTGAAGCTTGGAAAAATGCGCTCATCACCTTCGACGAATCAGATCATACAAGTCCTACTGATGCCCATCATGACACTCTGGTCATTGCCCTTAGGGTGGCCAATTGTGAAGTGAGACGAGTTTTGGTGGACAACGGTAGCACCGCCAACATCACCACTTTGAAGACGTTGAAGCAGATGGGGTACAAGGAAGAAGACTTAGCCGCTTCCGGCTCCACTCTTGTCGGATTCAACGGCGAGCCCAGTCAAACAATCGGTAATGTATCTTTACCCGTACATGCTGTTGGTCTTAATTTGCAGGTAAAGTTTGATGTTGTCCAAGACTTGCCCGCTTACAACATGATTCTTGGAACGCCTTGGCTTCACCAAATGGGAGCGATCCCTTCAACGTACCATCAAGTGGTAAAAGTTCCAACACCGTGGGGGGTGCAGTCCATTCAGGGTGATAGGGCCACCGCCAAGTCGTGTTACCAAACAGCGATGAAGTCGACCGCTTCTGCTACAACATCCGCATAGCAATCAAAGGGCGACTTTATTCCGGTTGGGGAAAATGACAGCGAAACAAAGGACATCAGCATTGATTCAAACCATCCGGATAGAGTCGTCCGCATCGGGGGCAGCATGCCGATTCAATTGGAAGAAGAACTTGTAATCCTACTCAAAGAACATAAAGACGTCTTCGCTTGGGATCATGACGACATGACGGGTATCGATCCGCAAGTAATCACCCACAAACTTAATGTCAACCCCTTACACAGGCCTATCCAGCAAAAGAGGCGACGCTTCGCCAGAGAAAGAAACGACATCATAAATCAAGAAGTCGAGACGCTATTGCGCACAGGTAAAATTCGTGAGGTAAAATATCCAACTTGGCTTGCTAATGTCGTTGTAGTGCAGAAAAAGAAGGGACATCAGAAAGGCCAAAAACCTAAGTGGAGAGTATGCGTCGACTTCACCGATTTAAACAAAGCATGCCCGAAAGACATGTTTCCAATGCCTCATATTGATGTGCTCGCGGACGCCACAGCAGGACATGAAATACTGACATTCATGGACGCTTTTAGTGGCTATCACCAAATCCAACTGCACCACGACGACCAGGAGAAAACCGCATTCATTACAGAGACAGGTACGTACTGTTATGTTGTTATGCCTTTTGGTTTGAAAAATGCAGGAGCTACCTTCCAAAGGTTGGTAACAATGATATTCAAAGATCAAATCGGGAGAACTATGGAGGTATACATCGACGACATGTTGGTTAAATCCAAAAAAGCGTCAGACCACGTCGAACACCTGCGGGAATCATTCCTGAAGTTACGAGAGTACAACCTGAAGCTTAACCCAGCCAAGTGCACGTTCGGGGTGTCGTCGGGAGAATTCCTGGGCTACATTGTCAGCGAAAGAGGAATAGAAGCTAGTCCAGGACAAGTTCGAGCCATACTAGAGATTGAATCCCCAAAGTCAATCAAAGATGTTCAAAAACTGGCAGGACGAGTTGCGGCACTCAATAGATTCATATCAAAGTCGTCAGACAGGTGTCGACTTTTCTATGATGTCCTCAGAAAAAATAAAAAGTTCGAATGGACAGAACAGCACGAAAAAGCCCTACAACAACTGAAGGAATACATGACAACACCGCCACTACTGACCAAACCCAAAGATGGCGATGAGTTACAGTTGTATCTTGCAGTATCAGAGCATGCCGTCAGTGCAGTACTTACGCGGGAAGAAGACGGCCAACAGACGCCGGTTTACTATATGAGTAAGTCGTTAAATGGGCCGGAAACCAGGTACGCACTCTTAGAGAAATTAGTACTTGCACTAGTGACAGCATCAATTAAATTACGTCCTTACTTTGAATCGCATTCTATTTGTGTCCGCACTAACTATCCCATGAAGTCTATCATGAGGAAACCGGAACTCACAGGTAGGATGATCAAGTGGTCTATGCAACTGGGGGCATACGACATCACGTATGAACCCAGGACAGCTTTGAAATCACAAGCTCTAGCTGATTTTGTGGCGGACTTCAGTCCAAAACTACAAGTAGAAGCAGAAAGAGAGATATGTTTGTTAATTGGAGACCAACGTCAACAAAAATGGACTCTGCACACCGATGGAGCCTCTAACATGCATGGGGCCGGACTTGGAGTTGTACTGCAGTCGCCACAAGGGGGCAATATAGTACAAGCTGTCAGATGTGATTTCAACGCAACAAACAACGAAGCGGAGTATGAAGCACTAATTTTCGGGCTGAACTTAGCTCAAAACATGGGCATAAAAGCAATCGAGGTAAAATGCGACTCCCTTTTAATTATTAATCAAGCCAACGGAGTTTATGCAGCTAAAGATCCAAAGATGTCGGCATACCTACAAATCGTCACCAACTTAGCCAACACCTTTGACGACATCACCTTTGAGCAAATCCCAAGAGAAGAAAACGTCCAAGCCGACGCCTTAGCAGCAATCGGATCATGCCTGGGGGCAGGAAACATTGATAACATACCACTTGTCCACGTGATAGAACCAGCCATTGAAAGGACGGAAGTGGTCAACATCATTGAGTCAACCGCAGACAACGACTGGATGCAGCCATACATAGATTACCTAAAACACAACATCTTGCCAAATGACAAAAGAGAAGCAAGGGCACTCCTGTCAAAGGTAACAAAGTTTTTATTAATTGATGATGTTTTGTTTAAACGTTCGAAGGCAGGACCATATCAGAGATGTTTAGCCCCACACGAAGCTGTCAAAGTACTGAGAAGTCTCCATGAAGGAGAATGTGGCAACCACGCGGCAGGAAGGAGTTTATCAAACAAAGCCTTGAGATTTGGCTATTATTGGCCAACGATGAGACATGACGCCATTGCATACACTCAAGCTTGTCAACCGTGCCAAAAGCATGCACCAGTGCAACACCAACATGCAGAAGCACTACATCCTGTCTTATCTCCATGGCCCTTCATGAAGTGGGGAATGGACATTGTAGGTAAGCTGCCCGAAGCACCCGGACAAAAGGTCTACATGTTGGCAATGACTGACTACTTCTCAAAGTGGATTGAAGCTGAACCTTTCCGACAAATCCGTGACACTCAGGTAATATCTTTTATCAAAAGAAATATTTTGAGCAGGTTTGGCATCCCGTCAGAGATCGTCTGCGACAATGGGTCACAGTTCATCAGCATCAAAACCAGACGATTCTGTGAGAAGTACAACATCAAACTAGAGATGTCGACACCACGCTATCCACAATCAAATGGACAAGCTGAGTCAAGCAACAAGATCATCATCTCGAATCTAAAGAAGCGGTTGGAGAAAGCACAAGGAAAGTGGGCCGACGAGTTACCACTCATATTATGGGCAGACCGGACAACACCAAAAAATGCCACAGGACAAACGCCTTTTTCGTTGGTGTACGGATGCGAAGCTGTCATTCCAGTCGAAGTCGAAGTGCCAACATCCAGGTAGGGACTTATCACAGAAGAAGCAAACAACGCAGAATTGGTTCATGATCTTGACACTATCGACGAATTGAGAGAGAGAGCTAAAGTACAAATGGCAGCCTACCAACAAAGGGTAGCAAGAAGCTATAACAAAGATGTCCGAGCCAAAGTATTCAAGAAAGGCGATTGGGTACTCAGAAAGTCCTTTGGCAACGAAGCAAGTGGAAAATTCAGTCCCAACTGGGAAGGCCCATACCAGATTACAGATGTCGTCGGGCAGGGGGCATACCGTCTGACAAGCATTGACGGTAAACAAGTTCTAAGGAGCTGGAATGCGGTACACCTAAAGCCTTTCCACTTCTAATATAATTATCTACTTCAGTATTCATCTTATGTTTTTTGAATCTCTTACTAACTTGACCGTCGGAGGGCCGTTGGCCTCAAGCCAACGGCCAACAAAGTATTTGACTGAGTCACAGATTGACAACATCAAGCTAAATCCTATATGACAATATCATATAGACTTCTGATGACGACATTAAGTCAGCTGAATTAAGGTACTCGACAATAGTTTGCTCTTATTTTATTTCAATGTCATCTTAATCTACTCACCCGCCTTGACAAATGAAAATACATCTGACTCCTTAGAGATAATACACACCTACAATCAATGTAAAAGTATTAGACTATTTTACTTTAGCATCGGAGGGCCGTTGGCTTCAAGCCAACGGCCAGGCCCCAGCTACGTGTCTGATTAGGTTGCAGACTAAAGGCGTCAAACCATTTACTGATAGACAACATGAAACTGAGTGACGGATGACGACATCAAACTGAAAGTTAGACGACGACATCATTTAACTGCAAGTCAACCGAGATCGCCTAATCAGAACAGGAAAGTAAATAAAGAAGCAAAGGATCAGGACACTATCAGGGTATGCAACAGCAATTTACTCACCCCTCACTTTAATATTTTCTTCATTTATTCACTTTGACAAGTGCAAAATTACTTTTGACACATTAAGTTGAAATGACGTGAATTTGACTAAGTAGTTTCGCAATGTTGAGGACTAATTTTTTATACATACCTATTCACAATTACTGACTTGAGCATCGGAGGGCCGTTGGCTTTTAGCCAACAGCCGACGTTAGCGAAATATTTATTGCACAGGTACAGTCAAGAATTGACGATGACGGAATCCTAACATACAAAGCCTTACAACACGTCAAGACACAATTGACGGGGGGCTTACAGAATTTTAGGGGAAGAAGTGGGGTTTTCATGTACGCTAAACATGAGTATAAACACCACCGATTCTCCACAATGTTTTGGCCAAAACAACAGACAGATCATACATCACAAATGGTGACAACATCAAAGTCAGACAAACACAAAGCAACAACAGTACACGTACAAATGACATCGTCATGTGGAACAACAACCACATCCAAAACTACAAAAATACGCAACAGAAGCGTGACAACATTAGCTCCAAAACATAAGGAGACACTACGAACGACATAAACACTCATGTTGACAATATTGATAAAATTACAAACAAAACGTTATTCAAAGTTTTTGCAGGTTATGGACTATGTTCACACAACACAACTCGTCATCTTTAACGACGGGTGATGTTCCCTTTTCCAACTGGAACGTCGACATCAACATGAGAGATGATTCAAATTTCCGTCATCTATTTGTCAGCACAACTCTGAACGGAAAGGGACAAAATTTTAGCTCATTGTTTCGGTCAAGATGACGGATCAGATCAGAGGTTATTCGAAAGAAGGGCGGAAACATTTCGTCAAAGAGTTGATCAACATGTCATGATGGGATAAGTCAAGGTGCGAACGGTACTTTCAAATTTTCGAAAAGTTGTTGCTGAATATATCGACATGAGTATCATTCGCCTCAACTTCTCGAAAAGGGGGCAATTGTTGGTACACGAGTTGGACGGCCTGGACTACATTCAAAAATGGTTGACCGTGGCAATCAATGACGCATTCATTAGGATTAATGCTAGCTAATTAAATCTGGGCAGTTTTATGTATATAATTAGAGTAGTTATTGTAATTATGACATAGGTTACTCAAAGGGCTGACCAGAATTGATGATGCAATAATGACGATATTGATGTCGTCGTAACGGTCGGACATGTCGTCGTAACGGTCGGTACATGTCGTCAACGGACAAAAGTGCATTAAATGTATCTCTTATAAATATCTAGAGGCTCTATGTAATCAGCACATATTCAGTGACAAATGCACATACACTCAGTCTCTACATTGTAATTCAAAAGCATATTGTGAAGATCCTTCTCCTTGATCATCATATATCAAATTCCTTTCTTTACCAATTCTTCCATAGTTGATTCTATATTGCTTGATTCCCATTTTTTACTCCGTTCTAGGATAAATTATTTCTTGTTTAAACACCATATTTGGTCATATTGAGTGGTTAGAATTTATTCTTACTTTATTTACACTTTTTCAATTCAATACCAACTACACAATTCTACTTTTTCTTAAAAACCACACTACACCCCTTTGTCCCAAACTTAGGGGGACGGAGGTAGTAGTAGTCTAGTAGTACCCTTGTATGCAGGGGCGGAACCACAAAAATGTGTGAGAGGGTCGGAATTTAATTATATACAGTATGAAAATGATGGATAGTTATTATACAATATTTGAGTTAAATGTTTCATATGTATGTAGCTGAGATAAATGGTAGTTTAATGAGCATTTTTTGGTTAGTTTATTGATATATATGTAATGTATCATAATGGTCACACAACTAATGGCTGAATAAGGTGTTTTATTTTTAAATTTAAGAATATAGTCAATGTCACACATCAAATTTTGCTTATTTCAAGTTAAGATGATGCTGATTTTTCCAGAAGTCATAACTTTTTACTCGTAATGAGTTACAGGACCCATAATATATCAAATCGAAGGTATTTCAGAGCTTTACATTCTTGAACTTTTAGCGGGGTCATCTGACCACCCTGACCCCCCGGCTCCGCCCCTGCTTGTATGTACTGTCTAAGAATTTATGATTCCCTCCTCATCATGACATCATCCACATATAGTATTCACATAATCATTAGTCAATTATTATTCAATATAATAAGCATAGCCGGTCATGTCTACTTTTGGGCTCATGGGTGATATATACTACCTTGGGCTTAGTGCATATTTGGTAGTGCATATACTACCTTCTAACTGTTGTATTATTAAAAAAATTAATGTCTCTGAAAGCTACTAGTTGTTTGTTTGTCATGACAATTCTTAAGAACTTTTTTGAAAATAAAAGTTCTTTTTTGAGAAGCTACACTAGGTAGTATATGAGAAAAGTCAGTGGCTTTTAGTACTAATTAGTGACAATAGCTTGTATATCAAACAGAACTAAATCAAATAGACAGCTCTTTATCAAACATTTATGACTTTTTCCTTTTAAATCTTTACATTCACTAAAAGTAAGCAGTTACTGAAAAACTCACAAAAGTATCATTTCAACTAGTTGCGTCAAACATACCCTTATTTCCAAGATAGACACTAAATTATGCTTACTTCAAATAATAATTATAATCACTATCTAATAAAGATTATAAAAGAAAGATGAAACTCACATTATTATTATTATTATTTGAATTGTATATTTGAGCAAAAGTAACATCATGAGTATCAGAAAAAAGCATTAGTTCAAAACATTTCTCGCATAATACTGTGAAGCAAAATTATCAAGAATTGCTTCATAATCAATCTTCACAAAATCCCATGCTCAATGCTTAAAATTGCCAATCCATTAATCTGTTTTTAGACATTGTCGATCCTAGATAATTGGAATGAGATTTAGGAATTAAAAGGCATGGGCTGCTCAAACACAATAGTATATATTGGTGATATTGTAATTAAAAGGAATAAAAAGCCTTAAAGGTTAAAAAGATGTGAAGAGACTACTTGTCTTTATTGATTCAATAACATATGTGTTGACCTGCAACCAGATATACTCAAAAATCAAAATCAAATGTATATTCTTTTTTAATCTTATCTGAGCGGATCCGATCAAGACTTTTTATTTTTTTCGGACCTGGGCCGAAGCCCCCCCCCCCCCCCCCCCCCACAGAGTTGGCCGTGATAATTAATAAGGTTGCTTGTTAAGCCAACGATCGTTATTGATGAAGTCAATGCTGATGAAGTGATTAACCATTTTTGGACTCAATTGTGATGCCCATGAGACTCTTTTTGAAGTATCTGACCCTGGCCCATTGCAGTTCACCTCTGCATATGTTAATTGTTTCCTAGATAATGATAGCCATGAGGCTTATTAGTTTTGTGTGCGCACACATATAAATTTGAGGAGGCTTTGTGCTTTAAAAAGAAGCCCATCCAAACAACGTGAAAGTTCAGCATATCTTTTAGATATGATTATATGTTCCAAATATTACCATGCTAATTTTTAAAAAATAAAGCTCCAAAGTTGTTTTTAGAAAGATAAAATTGAATATATTTAATTCCTCTGTCCCGTAACTTTATCATCTTTAAATTTTTTGTTCAACCATATTATGTTTTGACCAATGATATTGTTGTATAGGAAATTAGTAGAATAAATTTCTTATATAAGACTAAAACATAAACAAATTGCACATATAGGACTATGGTTGTTTTCTTCATAAAATAAGACTTATTCACTTCTAATAAGGAAAATTTATATTTTTAATAGGATCTAATAATCCTATTTTGGGAATAAAATACATGTGGTCCTATTTGTGCATTTTGTCTAAGTTTTAGTCCTATTTACTATTTAGTGCAATTTCTAAATATAGAAATCATAGGAAAATGTTATTTATTGAAATTTCCATAAAAGTATAAAATTTATAACTTTCATAAAATTATACTAATCAAATTCATTACCCAAAGTTTTCCATGATCGTCTTAAAAAGTAAAAAATGGCAAAGTTTTTGGGGACAAATGTAGTATGTATTAATATTTTCAATGGAAATTGCCCTAAATAGAAGTAAATAAAGTTTGGAATTCCAAAATAGTGCGTACTATTATGTTTTTCTTCCCGAAATAAGAGTTGTTACTGCCACATATGAAAAATAATGTCATAATTGAAAAATAATGTCATTAATTATAATAAATACTACCATGTTAAATGCAATGTAAACTATTTGGCAGTCACGCATACAAGATGGTTATAAATACTATCATGTTAGTCTTATTTCAGGAATAAAAACATAGTAGTCTTATTTTGGATTTCCAAAGTCCATGTACTCCTATATATTTTGGGAAATCTCCCTATTTTCAAAGTTTTAGCAGTTGTGAAGTGAGACTCACTTTTTTAACACTTCCAAAATGCCCTAATTAAGAGATGATGATGCATGTTTGTGGGTGTGTGAAGCAAAGTGAACAAATTTTTTAGTGTTATAATATTAGCAGCGGCTTACTCAAAACCTTTGTAGTTCCACGCATCCCAGCCTTCAGGAACAATGATATCGGAGAGGAATGAATTAAAGAAAATGGTTGTAGAATAACCTCTCCATGCTCTTCCTAAGATAGCCATTCCATTCCCAACCACATCGCAATTCTTGAAAACAAATGCATTGCTATCGTAGGCACCCGACCTTCCTTGTGCAGTTATGGACCCTATAGTACCTTCTCCAAGTGACCCAACATTCACCACTATTTTACAATCCTAAAAATATGAAATCAAATAAACAACCATAATAACATCTAAGCAAGCCTTGTTCATGAAAATTATTAGGAGTGCCTAACATAAATTGGAATATACTTCCTCCGTTCTTTTTTAATTGCAATAGTCAACATTTCACGTTTGACAACGCACAAGTTTGACCATTAATATCTTTCATTCCTTAATAGTAAAAAATTTAAAAAATTCATATTTTGAAAATTTAGAATGAGAAGAATTTAACAATATTTTTTAAAAATTTAATTTACAATACATTAATTAATAAAATATAGTCAAAATAGAATATGTGAATAGTGTAAAAAATTCAATATTGCAATTAAAAGAGAACGGAGGTGGTATATAACGCAACATCCAAATATCAAACATCCAAATATCAACCACACTCATCTTATCACCGCTCAACATTTTATGGCACGCAACATAAGGTCATGCCTAGTTCACGTGCAATGTTTTAATAATAATATACATAATATAGTAATGGTGTATATATACTAGCGTGTAAAAAATGTAAAATGATTAAAATGATTGAAAGGCGACTGGATCCTTACCGAACCCGGTATTGGCAGGTTGACCTCTACCTCTAATTGACACAAATTATAATGTTTAGAGGTGCTTAACCTTTTATTAATGACAATAAATTTATCATTCGTAAAAAAGTGGAAAGTTGAATTTTTTAATTTATTCTTATTTAAGGGTTTTGTTGTTCTCAACTTCCCGTATGCACTCCCTCATTTCATATTATTTGTCCGAGTTAATTTTATTCAATTCAGTTCATTATTTATTTTTAAATTTTTGCATCAAACTTCTATATACTCAAATATTGTTATTGTGGTAATGATTGTTATTGTATTTTATAGGAAGATTGCTTTAAATAGGACTAAAAACATTTGTGTATTCCAAAATAGGACTAAAAATTCTCTAAAAATGATTAATTAATGTCATGTTTTGGCAGTACCGGACTTTAAACATGGAAATATTTTTCATATTTGGCATTAATTACTCCTAATTAGGTAATAAAAACATGTCAGACCTATTTTGGAATTTTCAGATGTTTTTACTCCTTTTTCGAGAATTTTCCCGATTTTATAAGCATGTAAACTTTGATTATAAATAGTCAGTTAAGTTTAAAGAGGTCCTTAATTATATCTGTCATGTTTGTTCAATTTGATTTGTGTACCAAAAACATCCCGTTCATACTGAAAACTTGCTAAAGAGATCACACTTCATTTGTTATGAATAAACTTCCTAATATTCGTCACATCACTCTCTGGGGTTACAACCGTGTGTTTGAACTTTGAAGTGGAAATTAATACGGAGTAGTTCGCATAAGTTTTGAACTTCTTCAAGTTAATTCAACTCACCCTCTCATCTTTTTTTTTTGAAAGAAAACACCTATTATTTTAATTTAACCAATACTTAGAGTTCCAACCAGCCAAAAACTCAAGATCCTTCAACTATCTTCTAACAGATTCCATCACTAAAGAAAAGTCATACAATCACACTCTGTGAGAGTCACATCCAAAGAAGCAGTACGAATCATTGACCACCAAAAGCTAAGGGCAACATAGAGTTCTTTCTAACAAAGAGCCCCCCCCCCCCCCCCCCCCCCCCCGTTGAATCGACATAGGAAAATTCACCCAAAAAGGAGCAAAATTTTTGTTGAACATACGAGAGATTTGAGACAAATATCGGTGCACCCCAAAAATATCATTAACACAAGCAAGCTGAAACATAGTACAAAGTCTGTCTAAAAACTAGAGATAAGTTTTTTTACTGTAGTGGCGTCTGGGGGAGGGGGGCTGGAGTAATCAGGGTTAAAACTCACTCCATTGAGTTTCGAACTCGAGACCTCCCGTAAGGGAGAGTGAGTCGACGACCAGTTGGGCTGGACCGCTTCCTCAAACTAGACATAAGTAAAACAAAGCATTTTTGTTTGATCGAAATCGGCTTATATTATATGTTAGATAAATTATCCCGCCCTATTATTGTTCAGGAGCCCAATGCATTACCCCATATGGAGCCCAATCAGTGAGGCCCATTTCGGTCCAACAGGCTCTTTATGGCCCATATATCTGGCTCATTAGGATTGATTTTCACCCTCTCCCCCTATTCTTATTTATAGGAGGATCCCCTCCATATTTTGGGACCTTCTCTCTTCTTCTCCACCACCCTCTATCTCTCTAGATGAACACCTAACTCCATTAATAATGGCTGATAGCCTTACTCTTATACATTGTAAATGGTGAGGAGAAACTAATAAAATGAGAGTGACTTGGACATTAACCTGAAAAGTCATGTGATTTTCACTCTTTCGGATTTCCACGTTAAAACAGAGTGTTCATCCAGATTTTATACATTCATTTACGATTTCATGTTGGATTAGTTTCAACACTCGCTCCGTTTGTGAGAATCTAGATAAAAAATATCCATGGGTTCTTGATTCTACAAAAACTTTGATACCAAGTGAAGTGATTTTGAGCGAAAAACGAAGAGAAGAAGCCATGAAATCTGAAATTTCAGACCAGAGCCAAGATTTATCAGAGCAACCGTCCCCGCTGGCGTGGATCCACTGGCGAAGTTCGGTGCACCAGGAGAAGTGCAGCCAACATAGAGCCAACCGTAACCCCGAGACTTGCCATTAGGGTGCGCCACCGACTGTTTTTCCAGATCCAGGGAAGGCAAACCTCACTGTTTTTTCTCCTAAACACAATGTGTAAGGGCATGGTAACACTGAAGTGCGATGGTGGCCGGAGATAACCAGACCCAGACTGACCAAGGTCCTAACAGGTGTTGTTCGTAGTGGCTCTGGCACTTCGCCGCTCGCCATCCATGTTGCATCTCTCTTGCTCCGTCGAAAACTCAGAGAAAATCAGTTGGTTGCAGCTTGCCTCTGTTGTCATTGCAGCTCGACCTCAAGCCTTGTGAATTTCCGCTATTGATGGTTGTTCAAGAATCAAGGTCTTGGCCCACGACTCGAGGAGCAGCAACCTCTAAGGGTTCCACTCCATCTCCAACGTTGATCCTATCCAAGGGCACCCTGACCAGCGTTGCACCCTGACCATCCAATCCATTTACTTTTTATTAAAATGCTCCATGTTAGGTAGTAGTATTGTGTTATTATTTGTCCATCACCATTATTTATTAGGGATTAAAATCTCCCAAAGTGAATATTGTCGAGCAAAGCTCCAGTGATGAGTACCCACCGACATTTTATACTGTCGAGCAAAGCTCCATGATGAGCCGGATGCTCCATCCCGATTAGCTTTAATTAGTGATCGGAGCGTCTTTGAAAGGCATTGCGCCGAAGATGCATTTAAATCTAGGATCCACCCATGGTCCCACACAACACCAAGTGTCAGGTTGACGATCGTACCCTAGTACTGTCTATGCCGCTAGGCGCGAAGCGGTCATGGCCACTCGCGGTCCATAGGGTTCGGAGGCACCAAGGCGCTCACCCTCACCTTCCCAAGGACGACATGCCTAATGAAAGGATGGGTTTCTAGTCTCGCACCCCAGAGGTTTTTTCCACGTGACTTCCGGCAACCCACTACGTGGAAAGTCACAATCCGGAACACCTAAGTGAAGACACACGCGAGCGAGAAGACTAGATGATACTGACATGAACCGTAGTGTCATTCATGAGAAAAATCGTAATCATGTATGTGTCAAAACCCATAGAAAGGAGTCCTACGGGTCGTATAATGCCCAAGCATCTAGGTCGCGTTCCGTTGGCACATCGTTCGGCAATACAGGCTCTTCTCATCTCTTATCCTAATGTCTCAAGCTCCCTGATCTTCGGCATGATGGACCCTCTCCTCTAATCCTAGTGTGGTACGAGTCCCCATTGTTCGACACGTGGGACATGTACCATAAGTCGAGGCCATCCAGCCCTCACGCCATATAGATTCACAACTGGGCTCCCCATTCCCTTCCAGGATGGCGACCACCACCACACATATAATGACCGGCCCTTCGGTGTGGCATGGTAATCTATCTGAAGACTAGTCTCATCCTCATACCTCTTGGATGAGAACCGCTACATGGATTTTCATAACCGACTCCATAGAGCTAACGTCCTCAAATCACGACTGTCCCCTTGGCAAGACATTGTTAACACTTTGATTATCGGTCTCATCCTCGTACCTCAGGGGTGGGAACCGTTGCTAGGATTTCTAGACTGGCTCCAAAGCGCTGACGTCCTTATATCACGGTCGACTACTCAGCACAGCTTGGTTAAAACTCTAAAGATTGGCCTCACACTTACACCTCATGGATGAGAACCGCTACTTAGATTATCGGACCGGCTCCATAATGCTAACATCCTTATATCACGTCCCCCCGCCCCCCCCGGTACAATGTGGTTATCATTATGAAGACAAGTCTCACCCTCGCACCTCACGAATGAGAACCGTTGCTTGGATTTTTAGACCGACAACATAGTGCCGACGTCCTCATATCATGATTCCCCCCCCCCCCCCCCCCCCCAGCGGCGGACGCAGGATTTGCCGATAGCAGGGGCGACAGTACAAGAATATACATACAAATACATATACAAAAAAATTTCGGGGTAAATATACCTAGAATTTTTTTTCGACGGAGGGGCGGCAGCCCCCATAGCCCCCATGTGTGTCCGCCACTGCCCCCCCCCCCCCCCCCCCCCGCACTGCATGGTTATCATTTTGAAGACCGGTCTCACTTGAGACCTCACGAACGACAACCGCTGCTTGGGGTTTTTGGACCGGATTCACAGCGCTGACATCCTTAAATCACAACTGGCGCCTCGGCACAACGTGGTAAACATTCTGACGACCAGTCTCCTCAAACCTCAGGAATGAGAATTGTTGCTCGGGATTTTCGGACCGGCTCCACAGCGCTGACATCTTATATCTTGAGCGGCCCCTTGATAAGGCGTGGTTATCATTCTGAAGACCTGTCTCATCCTCACACCTCATGAATGACAATCGCTGCTCAGATTTTGAGACCAACTCCACAGTGTCGACGTCCTTAAATCACGACCGCCCCTCCAGCACACTATGGTTATCACTCTAAAGATCGGTCTCATCCTCGCACCTCAGCGCTGTCATGTCCAGTTTACGATTGGGCTCAGCCATTACTTTCTAGGATGCATGGTGATCACCGCCTTATGCAGCATGTTCGGCCCCCTCAACGTCGTCGTGTTTAGTTTATGCTACACGATTGACCACACAACGCCATCGTGTGCAACTCATGGTTGTTCTTGTCCATTCCTTTAATTTCTAGGATGGTGATGTTACTTCTCCCCCCCCCCCCCCCCCTCCTTAGTGGCGGATCCCTTTGGTTCAATAGTGTTCAACTGAACACCCAAAACTTGAAAATAAAGTGGAAAAATTCTTAAGAAATTATTGTAATAATTTATACTCCGTATATTGTATTTTTATACAATATTTCTTATTCTAAACCGTATTTGCTAGTTTTTTGTAGTTCAAAAATATTACATTTCTTCAATTATTTGATCAAATAATATTATTGAGTAACATTTTAATGTTAAAATAATTTTGAACACCCTACATTTTATTGCACATTTTATTGCAAGGTCCACCACTGCCCCTCCTCCTCCTCCTCCTCTTGTGCATCTATTTATGTTCAATTAAACATTGACAAAAATAACATACTCTGCCTTATTTTTCTCTTTTTTTTACTTGACATGATCTTTCAGAAAGCAAAAATTATCTAGATTAAATTAAATATTATCGATCAATATTGAAGAGATAACTGAGGTATGGGGAAAGATGAAAATAGAAGATAAAAAGCATGCAAGGGAAAGTACGTAAAGGCCGGAAGAGAAACAATGCATCTTTTGACATGGAAAAAAATAAATTGGTACCTTATAAAGAGACTGACCACCACCAAAGATGAAGTCTATGGACCCTTCAATGATGCAATTCTTGAAGTAATGTCTTCCCTGCGCATCCAACAATGTGTCTTGCACTCCGGCGAAACCGCATTTGTAAAACGCCGTATTGTCACCGTTGATCATCGCCGCCACCGCGGGTTTCAGACGGTTGGCCTCGGCCGGCTTCGGGGGATAGTTGTAAGAATTCTGTCTCATCCATTGTTTGAGATGATTTCAAATTTTATCTTTGCCCAAGCAAACCACTTAAATTTTTTTATACTCCCTCCGTCCCGTAATTAAGTTCACAGTTTGACTTCACACAGATTAAGAAAATAAATTTGACTTTACTGTGGAGTGCACTGTTTTGCACTGTTTAAACATTGGTTGACACTGTTTAGACACTGTTTGGCACTGTTTGACACTTTTTTATGTAGATTATTTGCCAAATAAGAAAAGTTTTGAAGCGTGAAGTTAATTTCGGGACTGCCCGAAAAGGAAAGTGAGAAATTAATTTTGGGACGGAGGGAGTAGTATTTAGGAATAACTATAAATAAATTGATAACTAAACTATTCAAAAAAAACACGAGCATATTTTCATGTAAAACCTAGTTAAATTTGATTATATTAATCATCTAATTAAATGATTACGTTCCTGAAAATATGAAGTTATGGTCAGACATTATTAAAAAAACACAAACTGAAAACTTAATTAGGCCGACTTTCTTGCCTATGAACAGCTATGAGGTTGTCACCAATTCGTAAATTGTACTCCCTCCGTCCCATTTAAAGGTTCTCGTCCACTATTCGCATGGTCAACTTAAATCATTCTTAACAATTTGCTTTACATATCAAATTTTTATGAAATTAATATTTTTTTAATCAGACTTTGTATCGACTTTAATATAGTTTCTGAATATGTAAATTTTATTTACTAGAAATAATCAGAGCGTGAATAGGCATCGAGTTGTTTTATCGTCAGTCAAGCATCGTAACGCGAACCGGGAACCTCTATATGGGACTGAGGGAGTAATTTTTAAAAGTCAGATATTTTTAATCTATATATATAGGGGAGGGTTCTAGTGAGAACCCCTCTTAGAATGAGAACCCTTTTTTATATGAGAACTCTAAATCTATATATATATATATATATATATATATATATATATATATATATATATATATATATATATGTATGTATGTATGTATGTATGTATGTATGTATGTATGTGTGTGTGTGTGTGTGTGTGTGTGTACAGATAAGAGATCAAATGCAAATCATGCTTAAAATACTAACCTACAAACTCAATAATATGCAACACTTTGTACTTCAATATGCAGTACAAATAAAGTAAAGATGCACACTGTGAATTTCAATATGCAATACAAATATTATGCAACACTTTGAACTTTAATATGCAGTATAAATAATGTAAAGTTGCGCAATTTGTGACAGTTTGTAGGTTAGCATGAGAAGACTAGTTTGTATGTGATCTCACCCCTATATATATATATATATATATATATATATATATATATGTATATATATATATATATGTATGTATGTATATATATATATGTATGTATATATATATATATGTATATATATATATATGTATATATATATATATATGTATATATATATATATATATGTATATGTATATATATATATATATATATATATACCCAATAATTTGTGTTGCTTAGAAGTTAGAATCATAATTTTCCTTAACAAATTATATATATAATTTGTGTTGATTTAATAAAGAATAATAAAAAGCACAAATCATGTAAAGAGTTTAATTTGTACCACAAATTGAAGCTTTTCAACTTTGATGTTGTCCGCATTGGATGTGAATGTTGGACTTGCTACGAGTGTTTCACTATCATCCCAAACAACGATTGTCTTTCGCATCCCCGCTCCCTTGAGGTAAATGTATTGTTTGTTGCTTGGAATTGTTACCTTTTCTCTACACATCATAAAAAGATTACTAAAACAACAAACATTCATAATTTTTTTAATTACGAAAGTCTGATCTGTTCATGGGACGTTACTTCCACTAGTGGAAAAACGTCAAAGGGGCACTTCAGTTGAGGCATTTTTACGTATATATGAACGCCTCTCATTGCGGCACAACCACTAGGGGCGCATAAAAGCGTCGCGTGGAGCGCTTTTTAAACGTCTCTAATGGTGGATTTTGCACTAGTGTTCTTAAACCTTTTCATGGCATTGATCATACATTCATACAGCACTTCATTCTCAAGTAGTACGCGTGTGGTTTAATTAATTAATTAATTAAATCGGACGAGTAATTAGATCGACCTTATGATGGAGAGGTCTAAAAGGATTTGGGTAATTAAGGGATGGGGAAAGTGTCAGGCTCTCAAACTTACATAAAAGGTCAAATAAACCCTTATATAGAAGACTCTGTCCGGCCGTCGCCATTTGGGGCAGTTCTCGGTGGAATTTTTGATGAGATTTTTTGAACATTTTATTCATTAAGTCCAATTTACTCATATAGTCATACCAAATTTCAGCTACCAATTCAATCGGGAAGGCATTCAAATGAATTATTGAAGATAATTGCGCTTTTATCTTAAAGAATTCATTTGAATGTCTTTCCCATCGAAGTTTTAAACTTGAGGGATTGAATTTAAACTTGAGTCACTTGAGAAAAAGATCAGAAGTTACTAAAGTCAACGGGCTTTTAATTAATACTACGTATTTGTATATATGAAGTATAACATTCTAAAACAACTCTCGAAAATCTCTGTTCCTACTCTCGAAAAAAACATTCTAAGACAATGGATATCTGTTGGTTTTTGTTGCCTGCAATTTTGTATCCATGCAAGATAAATATTACGGAGTAATAAGTATAACTTTGATGATACAAATATCATATAAAAAACTACTCCGTAACATATGGAGTATATATATACCTGTAGGTGCCAGGCATGATCGAAATGCAAATCCAGCGGAGATTGTTGGAGGGAACTGCATCAATGGCTGATTGAATGGTTTGGAATTTTGTATGCCCTGACTGGTCAACATAGAGTATTGGGGTTGGGGAATTCAAATCTTCATAATGGAACCATGAATACGGTGGATTCCCTCCTCCATTAACTAATTGGTGGAACAAGAAAAGGAATGGCAGGATCTTGGACATGTTTAATTTCCACTGCTGCAAAGAAAAGAGTTAGAACAAAGATCTATTTATTTAGCACAAGTTTTAGAGCAAGTACCCAGCTAACAAAAGGTATATAGTTCGAAAGTCAAAGTTGATGATGATGTAAAATGAAGTCCGCAATGTACGTGCTGATTTAAAGGCGAGGTTCTCTTGATCATATTTTGACTTCGACCTATATAAACAATAATGAGAACCTGCACGGGTAACTCAGTTGGTTGAGTGCGTGGTGAGAATTTGGATCAATGAACCCTGGTTCGAGTCCCCGCAGCGACCGTGTGGAGGCCACAACCTCTCAAATGGGTTGGGCATCTGGCGTGCACGGGCATATGGGTCTACTGCCACTCCATCGACTGAGTCACCATGATTTACATCCTCCCATCTGCCCTGTCGGGGCGTGGGGGGCTCCGGTATAACACTTGATTAATTTAAAAGAATTAATAGTACTACTCATACCAACAGAGGTGCGTCTCCTTTTAAGGGGGCTAATCATCCAAGAACTCCAAAGTTAAGCGTGCTTGCACGAGAGTAGTCTTGGGATGGGTGACCCTTTGGGAAGGAGATGAGCACAAAGTCCTTTCCCAAACACTACCAACTTTTACTTTTCAAAATTACTTTTTTCTCAACACTATCAATTTTTACTACGAATCACTTTTCCCAAATTACTCCAAAAGTGTTTTTTTTAAGGAGAAGCAGTTGCAAACACTTCCTTAGTGTTTCATCTGACCACATGCGGTAGTGTAAAAGTTGGCTCAACCCGGCAATATTTAACCATTCTGTGTAGGTTCTAGTTGCGAGAATTGCGCTGGAAACTTGAGGACATGTGAAGTCAATAAATTAAGAGTTTATTCACACTTAGAGGTTTTATCCAATTATCCACTTATGAGCCCGTTTGGTGACCCCTTTTTTGGCTTATCAGGCTTATTACTCAGCTTTTTCACCAAACACGTAATTATTTATTTCGCGCGCTGAATTGTGTGATGAGCTGAAAAAGTAAGGTTATAGTTACTTTTCTGGCTTTATTGGCTGAAGTTACTGTAGAGGATCATTTTAGCTATTTTTCAAATAATTTTTTATTTTATTTATTAATAAAAAATATTTTAAATATTTTTTTTCATGAATCAGCAGAATCAGCCAATATAGCCACTTCAGCCAGAACTTCATAAATTTCATCAGAATCAGCCAATACAGCCAATTTTAGTGTTACCAAATGGACTCTCTATATGTACTCCAACTGTTATTATTTGGTGGTTGCATGGATTTTTTTTCGAAAGCTACTTTTTTTCTATTAATCATTTTATGATAAATTTTGTTACATTTCCAATGGGAATGTAGACCACCTATCACCTATGTTTTAAAAGACTTTTCTCCATAGAAATCACATAAAAGAAGTTTATTATTTTTGGCGTTAATATTAACTTCTCTTTAAAATCAAACATAATTGCATCAAACAATCAGCTTTAATCAAATAGGCACAAATATTTCCTTTAAAATCTTTTCGATCGATAAAAAATTCAAGAAAATATCTCGCGTCAGGCATACACTAAGAGCCCGTTTGGAGGCCCCTTTTTTCGACTTATCAGGCTTATCAGCCAGCTTTTTCACCAAACACGTAACTTTTACTTTCGCGCGCTGAATTGTGTAATAAGCAGAAAAAGTAAGGTTGGAGTTACTTTTCTGGCTGTTTTGGCTGAAGTTACTGTAGATGACCATTTTAGCTATTTTTACATATAATTTTTTCTTTATTTTATTAATAAAATATATTTTTAAAGTATTTTTTTATTGAATCAGCAGAATCAACCAAAACAGCCACTCCAACCAGAACTTCATAAATTTCAACAGAATCAGCCAAAACAGCCGATTTTGGTGCTACCAAACAGGCTCTAAATGTATGTTCGGCTGACTTAAAACTGATTTTTATAACTTTTTAGTAATTGAAAAGTTTATAAAATAGAAAGATTGCAACTATGTAATAAAAGCTCATGCAATGATTGATATAGCTTTTACAAATTCATAGAATGTCAAAGTAACTAGCATTTTCCCATAAATTAGTAGCTTTTACAGCTGCCCGCGACTCTGAGGGTGAAAAGTCAATTTTGAGGTTTTCACCTCCCATTTATGCCGCACCCATATACGGGTGCCAAATCGGTTACATTGCACGGTTGCACCGATGGAAAGGAAATTAGGTGCCTCATGCACGCAGTGAGCAGCCGGAAAAATGGCCGAGAGGGTTGACACTCAACCTATATATAGAATGAAAATGGTGAATCATTTTTAAACGATGTTCGAATTAAATATTTCATATGCAGTTTAGATAAATAGGCATTCGTAGCAATAAGATATATTGTCTTTGCTCTATTTTTGAATCGCGTCCCGTAAGTATCGAGTGAATTATACCCTATTTTTAAAATTAGGAAAATGGAAACTAATAATCCAAGCTTTTAGCGGCCTTTTTATAATACTCCCACCTTATTGTAATTCAGAACAAATCTAACATTTGCAGCACATCTTTATTCGCTAGTCCCTCACAGGTCAATGACCTTCTATTCCAGTTTTTTTTTTTCATTTTCTTTGCAATTCATTCAACCATAAATCTCACCTTTCACAAATCTTCTCCAAGTGATCCCGCGTATCATTTTTTTCTTTTTTCTCCCTAAAACTTTTCTCTTTTTATTGTTATCGTCTTGACTCTTTTATTTCCCTCTTTGGTCTTCTTATTTTATTTATTTTCAATTTTTTTCAATGTTTATGTATTCCATTTTCCTTCTTTTTTCTTCCCGTTTATTATTCCATTTTCATTTTTGTATATATTTTGCGATTAGTTTTTTCTTATAAAAGATCTTTCTCTCAACGTACTAATTAATTAACTTTTTTACTTTACTCTCTTTTTACTTACACTGATTTATTTTATTTTTCTTTTCTTACCTTTATTCCACCACTAATATATTTTTGAAAAAATTGCATCAAAATAAAACTAAACTAATCTCTAAATGCACAAATAGGACTATGCTATTTATCTTTCCAAAATAGAACTAAAGTACAAACTATCTTCTTATTTTACATTTCTATCATTACCGTAACTTATTAGGGTAATCATATTCTGCATTATAATAAAAAATAAAAATAATAAAAATCATTTCAATTTATAAAAATTTAGTAAAAAATAAAAAAAAAGGTTAAAACTAATAGTTTTATTTAATATTTATTTTTCTTTTTTTTCTCTTTCTACATTTTTACTATAAATAAGGTTATGTTATTACTTTTATGTTTCTATTGTTAATGAAATATGAATTACACTAAAAAAGCAAGGATAGAATTGGAAAGCTAGTCCTATTTTAAAGAATTTTGAAATTATACTCATATTCTTACAATTAAAGTTCCATTAAATACAATTTGAGGAATGTCCACTATATTTTTCTCTTTTCTAAAAAATTCAAAGAAAAAAATATAAACAAGTAGCCCGGTAAAAATTATAAAGAGACTACAACGAAGAAAAGTACATAAAAAGGAATGAAAAATTTTAGGAAGAAAAAATAAAAATCATCATATGTGGGACCATTTCGAGAAGATTTGTAGAAAGTGGGATTTATGGTTGAATGATTTTCAAAGAAAATGAAAAAACCTGAAATAACATGTCATCAATCGATCAGATACCCGCGAATGACGATGATGTGCAAAGGTTGAATTATTCGTGAATTACAATGATGAGTTGAGATTATTTTAAGAAGACCGCAATAAGGTTGGTTAATTTTTATTTTCCCTTCAAAATTTGGGGAAATAGTCTATAATATTAGTATGCATCAAATTTTGATGATTTTAAGTTTAGATAATACTGATTTTCCAGAAGTCATAGCTGAGTGGGCTATGCCCCTGCACGCATGGAGTGAGCTGAGAGGGCTGCTGCAGATGAACCTGAGAGCATCTCATGGCTTTTCCAGAAATGTGTAGGCCAGGAAAAATAAAAATATCTCATAACTTTTTTTATTTGTGCTCTAATTTATTTTATAAAAAGTTAATAACTTTTTTATTTGTACTCTAATAGAAAAAAGTTGAAATGTGACTTTTAAAGTTTTTAATTTTTCCTGGCCAATGATCAAAAAAAAAAATCCTGGCCTCCGCATTCCCGCTAGAAATATAAAGTTACTAAAACCTGGCTTTTTATTGCAACTTTTATAAAAAGTTTTAAAAAGTTTAATTTTCCAGTAATAAATCAATGTGATTCCAGAAAAATGATGTGGACTTCTAGAGCTGAGAAAATTAATGTGAAACTACGAAAATCCGACTTTACTGTGTAAGAATATTTTCTATTAAAAATTAATTTAAAAAAAATCTGAGAATATTATTGAAGTGTAATTCAAATTTCTCATGCTAAACACATACTTTTAATAATGTTCTCAGAAAACTTCTGAGAAAATTATACTTTAATAATATTCTCATATTCGCCAAAAAAAAGATCCTCAGAAAATACTTATATATACTTTCACAGTAATATTTTCACCTCTAGAAGTTCACATTTAAAAAGTTTAAAAGCCACGTATTTTATTTCCAGAAATCGTCAAGGACAAAATGATTCTAAGATTTGAAAATCTATAAATTTAGGAGAAAATGAAAACTAATAATCCAACTTTTTAGCGATCTTTTTACAATCGTCCCACATTTTCGTTATTTATGAATAATTCAACATTTCCACCTCATCTTCATTCAGTTGTCCCTGACCAGTTGATTACTTGTTATTCCAAGTTATTTTCTTATCTTTACAAACTATTATACCATAAATCTCACCTTTCACAAATATAATATTTTGCAAAGATAAGAAAATAACTTGGAATACAACCAACTTCGGGATCTTCGTTTTAGAGCCCGTTCGGTTACCTTGTTTTTCGGCTTATCAGGCTTTATCAGCCAACTTTTTCATAATACACGTTGATAGAGTATTAATTCTAGAGAGAAGTGAGAGCTAGAGAGAGAAAGTGAGTAATTATATTTCTCAACCTCCTATAACTAGCCCCAAGGGGTCTATTTATAGGAAAAAATGTGGATTTGGGCTCCTAGCCATGGGCTTAGGAGGCCCATTACAATAATCATGCCTTCTTTGGGCGAAATAGGGCCACTAATGGGCTGTGTACAATACTTAGTAAATAAAGTAGAGAGATGCATTCTGCCCGCCCGAAGTATAGCCAATGCGGTGTCTTTGGCCGATGCGGCCCCATGGCCGATGCGGTCTATGGGCCGACGCGGTCCCGGGAGTCCATGCGTGCTTCCTGGGCCGGTTTGGTTTCTGGCCGATGCGGGCCCACTGGCCGAAGGGGGCCACGTGGGTGTTCTTCTGGTCGCCGTTGACTTGAGTATGTGGGCCATGGGGTCCAGGCCCATATACTCTATCAGGAGTCCCCCACTCTCTGAGCTGAGGCGAAGCCGAAGCGAAAGGGAGTACTTGTTCCTTTCTGGCTGGCCGTTGCGTGAGCGCGAGGTGCTTGGTGGCCAAAGAGGTTCTGCTTTGATTTTGGGATGAAGCGGTTCCCTCATCTGATGTAGACGGGGCGCGCTTGAGGATTTCATAACTTTGGTGCGGGCCGATGCACTCTTTGTGAAAAGTGTTTCGAGGACGATGCGGTGAGCTTTCTTCTTCCAATAGATGGGAATTATGGAGGAACTGGCCTGTTTTATTACCATTTTGTTGGGGCCGAAGAGGTCCTATTTATTTTTTGGCCGTAGTGATGGTCCTTGTTTTTGCGAGGTGGGGATGACTGATTTTGTTCGTGAGGTCGATGCGATGCCTGTCTTTGATCTTGTCATGTGGCCGGAGCATTTTTGCTTTGCGGTGTTCTCGCCTTGGTGAGCCGGCGCAGACCCCCAGTGTGTATAGCCGTTGCGCGCTGGTCTTGTGCCTTTGGGCTTTTAAACTTCTAGGTTCCGTAGCCGATGCGATCTTTTGTGCCGTTGAGGTGCATTTGTTTGTCTCTTGCTATCGGTGAACCGTAGCGTACCTCTTTGTTTTTTAAGGCCGTTGCGTTTCCATTTATGTTGTTTCCCCTTTTGTAGCCGATACAGTCCCCCAGTCCCCCACTCCTTTTGCCGAAGAGTACTTGAGGCACAAGGGAGTCATGATGTTCTCGAGCCGATACGGTACCCATGCGTTAGTCGTGAGTCCAACCCTTAGGCGAACCTGTCCAAGGTAACCCTGTGGGAGAACCCTTGGACGAAGGCCGCAATACCAGGGTCATCATCAAACGATGTGCGTGTGAGTAGCCGTAGCGGTACTTGTGTTTCTTGGGGTTGATTTGGGGCCGTAGCGTGTTTGCTGATGCGGCCATTTCCTTGGTAAATTGGGCCGTAGCGAGTTTCTTATTGCGTTTGAGCGAGTAGGCCGGTGCCTACCCCTAGTTTCGGGGCCTGTTGGGCCGTAGTGGTGGCTTTAGAATGGAATGTGAAAAGACAAGCGCTGATTGGCTTTAGGAGAGGCGCCGTTGAGGTGCCCAATTGGAGATTGCCACGTGTAGTGACCGTTGGAGGGGTGCCTATAAATACCCCTTTTCTCCGAAGCCTTCCCCTCATTTTGCATTTGCTTGAGTCGAACTGCTGCTGAAATTTCTAGAGAGAGAAAGCTCCCGAGGTTTCTTCAAGTGTTCATCAATCCTTCCTTCAGATCTTCAAATCGTTAAAGGTCAGATTCTTACCTGTTCTTCTTTTTTTCCTTTATACTTTGCTTCCTAGGGGGTTAGATCTAGTGTTTGTAGGGAAGCCACTTTTGATCCGAAAAACCGCCCTTAGGAATAGGTGTAGGTGTTATGCCGTTTTCTAACGGTCGTAGCGCTCCCTCCCCCATTGATTTGACAGTTTCTTTGGACGAGTCGGATTGGCCCTTTGACGAGGACGATACGTCCCCTGGAGTTGATCTGCAGTTGATTGAGGCCTTCGAGATCGAAATGGAGAATACAGCGGACTATCGCACCTCTGTGGACGAGGAGAGAATGAGTGCCGATGCGGGAGCGCATCATTCTGGTGAAGACGAGGCGATATCTAGCTCGCCCCTGAGAGGGGATGAGGCATCGTCTTCAGCCAACATTCCCTACCCTCCGTCGATATCGTCCGTAGCGGGGGAAGGCCCCTCGGCTCATGGGACGAGGAAAGCGTATCGGCGGAAAAGACGTGAGGGGGTGCCGCAGGGGTTTTCACAGTTGGATCTTAGCAATTTATACATTATTCGGCCGGAGGGGTCCCTCGGCGAGTACCATGTTGCACAGCTGTACGTTGGTCCCTACGGCCGTGTTAGAGCCCCCCTGCCATCGGATCACGTTTTGAACCCGCCTCCCGGCTACTTCGGGGTCTATCCGATGAGCTTCGCCAAGGGCCTGAGGTTTCCTCTGCATCCGTTCATCAAGGAGTATTTGGATATGGTTGAGCTCCCACCGGCCTTGCTGACTCCCAATAGCTTTTCCCTCATTATTGGTTTCTTAATTCGGTGCAACGAGTTGGGGTTCACGCCGACGACTGCCCTCTTCATGAATCTCTTCCGGATTGGCCGAGGGAGCCACCAGAACTGTGCTGGTTATGCAACCTTGCAGCAGGTTAGCGGGAGGAGGTCGTTTAAAGATCTCCCTACGTCCATACATGGCTGGAAGGCCAAGTTCGTGTTTGTGACTCTGGGCCGAGGCGGGTTCTTTCCTTCCAATGGCCATAGTGGCATGTTCCAGTTGCATTCCCCCCCATGGGGTGCCGAAATAAGCAATCAAGTAGAGGCTTTCATCACAAGGGGGCCGAGAAGTATCAAGACGTACGTTACGGAGTACAGGATGGCTGCCCTCGGCTTCGTGAGATATTACTGCCTTGGTGATGTGGACGATGGCTTCTGGCCGAAGATGGAGGGGTCTTATGAACAGGCCGATGGTCCCTCACTTGGTGTCCCTGCCGAGGCCGAAGGTTGTCCTTCGCCTTCTTCACCTTTTCATAGTGCTTTGTTTTTTCTTTCCTGACCTTTTGAGTTTTTTCTCTTGTTTGTGCAGGCTTTGAGATGGATCGTATGTCCTTCATGGCCCGAGCTGCGAAGAAAGCCGACGCGGATCTGAGGGCCGCTCAAGCTGCTGAGGCAGCGAAGAAGTCTGCTGGCGGCTCTCAAGGAGGGGGCGAGGCCGTCAAGAAGCCTGCGGCTAAGAAGAGTAAGAGGGCTGCTGATGAGGGCCAAAAGACTTTGGCCGAAGCGGGGCTTAAGCCTAGCCAAGCTTCGAAGAAGCCGAGACGGGCTCCTGTGAACGAAGAGGCCGGCGCCCCCTCTACCCAAGCTGCTGTGGACGTCCAGCTGACCGAGGCCCCTCCTTTGACTGATCTGGCCAAGGGTTCTTCTTCGGCCGTGGTTGCTTCGGCCTCTCGGGTGGCCCCTGCTACGGCTGCCAGTGCTCGCCTGGAAGAGGCTCTAGCCAAGGGGTCGTACGAAGTCACCGTACGATACCCCGTGAAGGGTGGTCTTTTTAATGAGACCGTTGGTGGTGACGACTTGCTCGCTCAGGCCATGCCTGAGTATGACCGGCAGTACCTCGGCCGGCAAGGCAAGCATGTTCGTCTGTACGACGGCGGATTGGACTTTGTCGTCCAGGTAACATGCTTCTCCGTACATGTGACTTGTTTTTTTTTTTTTATTTATCTTTAACTTTGTTCCGCTTTGTCCAGGGTGCCCTTATGCTGAGGGAGCAGCACTGGAGGCAGGAAGCCGAGATAGAACGGCTGAAGAAGATGGAGGCCAAGGCTGCTTCGGCCGATGAGGCCCTTCAAGATTTAAGAGACAAGGCCAAGGCGGCGGAGGACGAGATTAAACTTCTCCAGATCCGGTTTGACGAGGCCGAGGCGGCCCAGAAGAGGGCTGATGAGGCCGTCGATGTGGTTGTGAAGAGAGCCGAAGAGGCTGAGAGGCTTAAAGCTGAGGCCGAGAAGGCTTCTGAGAAAGCCATTGCCGATTTTACGGCCGAGGGATGGAGAGCCGAGGACCAGCTTCCCTTCTGCTATAAGGTGGTTGCTGAGAGGCTCGAAGATTGGACGACGAAAGATCCCTCCGGCCAAGATTTCTGGATGGGCGAGATGAAGGCTTATTATGATTGTGGCCAGTACAGGATGCAGAGGCTAATTTATAGGAAGCTTCGCCGTCGCTTCCGGAAGATGAGGCCGAGAGGTTTGAGTCTCCCTCGGCGAATGAAGAATCCAGATGAGGATATGAAGCTCCCCCCGTCGGAGAGGCAGCCTCCCATCCTCAGTTCTGACGAGGGGGAAGAGTCGTGGAGCGACAACGATGACTATCTGCTCGAAGGACCTGCTGATTCCAAGGCCGACGGAGATGATGAAGCCGAAACCCATAGTGGTGATGGGGAGGACGCCGGTCAGAGCAAGGAGCAGGCCGATGATGCATCGTAGTTTGTATTTAGCTTTGTATTTGATTTTGCAACTCTAGCACCAAAGTGCATGTACTGGCCGTAGTGCCCTCCTTTGTATCTCATTTTATCATTAATGATACTTTTCCTTCATGCTTCTCTCGTCGTCTTTATAGTCATGCACGTTTTATCTTGTAAATTTCCCTAAGTATCAAGACTCTGTTTTGAGGGCGTTGGCGTCTTTCAATTGAGACGTGGCGAACTCCTACTATCGCTGTCCTTTGGGACGATGTGCCTCATCTTTTCTTGGTGAATTCTGTTTGTTTTGAACGAATTCTTCCGAAATCTCCAAGTGTCGGGTTTCTACCTGGTAGCGCTTCGTCTTTGCAGTAACTTGACTTAGAAAGTAGAAGGTGCCTTGATGAGGGGAAGGCTTCGGTTCATCGCTTGGGTTTTGCCACTTAAGACGATGCGACCGAACATCATACGTTGGCCGCTTCGTCCAGGCAATAGAATGTGGTTTCGTATAGCCGAAGCCGAAGCGATTTCCTCTTGTGAAGCTGTGGTTGAGGCCGAAGCATGTACTTCGGCTTCCTGTATGGTGAAAACCTGATGTGTTTAGCCGATTTGAGGCTTGGTTTTTTGTGGGGATTTTGTTTTATGCTCGAGGCCGGCGAGTGCGCGGTCCGTCGGCTTCCCTCTTTTTTTTTTTTGTGTGTGTGTGTGTGACACCGCACCCGAACGTCCTTGAAAATTCAAATTTAAAAAAAAAAAAAAAAAAAAAAAAAAAATCAAAGTTTATGTATAGAATTTCTGATTCCCAAACAATTGTGAAACGATTGTGGTTTTAAGTAATTAACGATTGATTATTATACTGTTCGAACTCGTATATTAGTATCGGGCCTTTTTAATAAATAAAAGAGCCTGGCATTATCTAAATAGTGATACATAACGTTTCGAGACAAGTTGAGGAGGGGCGGGCGGCCCAGATATTATTTTGGGCTCAACCCGCTGAAATAGCAAGTATTCGAGAATGGCGTCGTAGGCCCACTCGGGGGCGACCCACACGGCTTGTAGCCCAATAATATGGATGACAAATGTCAAAATAAGTGATAGGATGATTTGAGATGAATACAAATGCCTATGATACCATCTTTGACATTATTGAGCTAAATAATGGGAGTAAGATTTTCTTCTATGATACCCACCAAGTAAATTATTGAGATGAACCTACACATATTAGGAGATCAATAATGTGATGAAGGAAGTTGACTTGTTCTAAATAAATTAGGATGAGTACAAAAAGGCATCTTTGACAAAAGATAAAACAATAGGACCCATCTTCCCATTTTTGGAAGTATTGGTAGATATTTTGGACTCCAAGTTGAATGGGATCAATTGTGAACCATTCCACATGGACTTAGTACCTGCAAAACAAATGAAAAGAGGTGAGAAGACTATATGGGGCGGGCTCTTGGCTCACATGCACAAAAAATTCCAAGAGAAAACAAAAGAGGGAGGTCCACCCCATATTTGATTGCAAACCAAATACCTCCCATGTTCTTTTGTGAGCCACATACTCTTTTAGCATGTTTAGGGTCTCCTAATACACTCCCCCTACACCCCATTCGAACCCCCAAAGAGATAAGAGAGCAAGGGAGTCCACACAACCCAAGAGAGAAAGAAGGAGGAGAGCAGTCCGCAGGTTCGTTCTTCAGTGCGTAGCTCTGACTGTTTGAGCCATAACTTGAGATTTACTCATCCAAATAAGGCGTGCGAGATACCAACAGAAAGCTCTCAAGACGAGGAATCCGTGAAGGTCTGGTTTGCATCAATCGGAGTAGTGGAAGACTTCCAAATCGACCGAGCAAAACACGACCTCGCAGAATACGTTTTTGTATTCAAAGTAAGTTTGAATCCAAAACTTTCCTCTCTATTGTCTAAACCATATAAGTGATTGAAGAACTATTATACACTGATTGAAGTGTATAAAATGTTATTATAAAGTGACTTTAATTGTTGTAAAAGTTAGATACTAATCTAGACAAAACCTTGAAAGGTTAGGGAACGATTTCGTCGGGAAACACCCGTTCTAGGGACTGTTTTTGTGCCTTCAGTTAGGAGTTGAACTAGCACTTTGAAGAGGCTGTTTAACACTCAATTCCAAGCAAGGAATCAGTCCTCAATCTTCCTTGGCCGAAGCTTGGGTCATTGGATCGAGAAGGAAAGTTTTAAAGCTCATTTGAGGTGAGGATCGACATCTAATTGCTTACAACTTGTAGGTTAAGCATGAGATTACCTAAATGCCTAAATCATAATTTTCATGGATTATTATGATTAAATATTGATATAGTTCCCAAAGAATGAAATTGGAAATGATTTGAGGATGTATGAATAATATGAGATTAAATGAGTTATAAATGAACTATTTTGTGAAATGGGGATTTTACTCATGTATGAATTATGTGGATACATAAATGAATATTTATGTATTGAAATTGAGTACTTAAGATGCGGCTACACACTTATAAATATGTGGAGAATTACAAAATGAGGATATTTGTATGATGACAATAATCTTAATAGTATTGAAATACTAGTTAGTGATTATTTGAAGTTGTTGATAGAATTGATCCTAAGTATTGGATTGTATGAAATGCACTTGAATGTACTTCAAGTGTATAAAATGACTTAGTATGAAGCTAAGGGTAAGTTATGGGCAGTCATTAAGAATGACCAAGGTAGATACGAAGTATTTGAGATGCCAATTCTAGGCATAGGTTTGCTTAGGAATTGGACTATAATGAGGAATTAGAGCCGGACTCTATGATTTGCATGGAAATGTAGTTGGTCCGAGACCTTGCCATGTAAATTGTGATTTGCATAGAAATGTAGTTGGTCCGAGACCTTGCTATGCAAATGTGATAGGATGTAAATTGTGATTTGCATAGAAATGTAGTTGGTCCGAGACCTTGCTATGCAAATGTGATAGGATGTAAATTGTGATTTGCATAGAAACGTAGTTGGTCCGAGACCTTGCTATGCAAATGTGATAGGATGTAAATTGTGATTTGCATAGAAATGTAGTTGGTCCGAGACCTTGCTATGCAAATGTGATAGGATGTAAATTGTGATTTGCATAGAAACGTAGTTGGTCCGAGACCTTGCTATGCAAATGTGATAGGATGAAATTGTGATTTGCATGGAAATGTAGTTGGTCCGAGACCTTGCCATGTAGATTGTGATTTGCATAGAAATGTAGTTGGTCCGAGACCTTGCTATGCAAATGTGATAGGATGTACTTGACATAAAGGATTGCATAGAAATGTAGTTGGGCCGAGCCCTTGCTATGCAATGGTAACGTGATGAACTTATGAATTGTCGTGGCTTATAGTCACGGGGAATGAGAAATGGTGATTTTCTAAATGAACATGGGCCCACGGGCGGACTACTTGACTTTTATTGAAGTAAGTATATTTTTAAAACGGGGTAACTTAGGGTTACCACTATATTGTATTACCACCCTATTTGAGGGTCTTGTGATTGAAATACTTGTTGTATATCTATTAGATGCCATCCACACCAGCACTTTATAGCCCTATAGAGTGCTGACCCCTTCGGGGGCGTCCCACTACCATTTTTCAGGTTGAGGCTCGAGCTTGCTACCTGTGCCCGTTGCTCGGGTGATCCTTTGGAGAGAAGACGTGGTTCGTGCTTTCTCCATTCTGTTTTGAACATTAATAAACATGCTCATGGATATTTTACTTTAGAGCCTGCGTGCTCATGAATAGCCCTGTGTGGCCCTTTTGTTTTAAACAATGTTTTCCGCTGCGTTATGAATTACTTATTATGTTTGTTTATGGATGTTATATGTGTGAATGATATTCAAGACGCCTTGTATAATATGAATGTGTTGGACTGCGGTTGACTATTCGTATTGTACGGCGGGTTGTTGACGTGTCCGGGGAGGTCCGGGGCGTGACAATTAAGTTGGTATCAGAGCCTTAGTCCATAAACTTCATAATGAAGTCTCGAAATTCTCTTTTTGAAAATATTTTGAAAACCATGAGCATAGAAGTTTTGTACTTGGAGAGCTTTTGGTACTTGGGTTGCAAGGTCTCTAATTGTTAAGATGGTACCCTTAGCAATTGGTATGGCGGTGACTCGAGCCAAAATGTGTCTTAAGTACCTATCCGTCAATCGACATTGATACGAGTCTAACGACTCCTTCCAAATTTCTTTCAGAAATGGACCGTGGTGGCAGGGTTACTAGGAGAAACCCGACGGGCCGTGTACCAGTGGAGACTGGACAGGGCAGTCGAAGGACCTCTAGGGCATCTAGAGGAGCTGGCCGTGGAGGCCGATCACAGACCGTGAGTGACGGTCATGTTGACACAGAAAGTGAAACCTACTGGTCCTATGAGGACTCGACTTACCAACCGGAGACCGAGCCGGTTGAGACCCCTTACGAAGGGGATGACGATGATATAAGTGATGAAGAAGGGGAGAATGACTCCCTAGCCAGAATTGAGGCGCTGCTCCAGCAATACCAGCGGGAGCGCGAGGGAAGGAGGGAACGCCGAAGGCGCCGAGGAGGGCGAACTTCGGGTGGGGCTTCAAGAGGAAGAAGCCATGGCGACTCTAGGGCCCACATTGAACCACATGGGGGCCGGGGTGATGGAGGTCCGATCATAAGGATCTCCAAATACCTCAAGGAGGCACGAGACTTGGGGTGCAAACCCTTCAACGGAGCGGGTGACATCTCGGTCGCCGCGGAATGGATCAAGAGGCTGAACGAAGCAGCCCTTGATATGCAACTCACCCCCGAGTTTAAGCTAAGGGTGGCGGTGAGGTTGCTCGAAGGGATGGCATCCACATGGTGGGACGGAGCCAAGGGAAAGTATGGCAACACGGTGACTTGGGAGAATTTCCGACAGGAGTTCTTTGCCCAATATTATTCTGATTTTGAGGTGAACGCCAAGAGGAGAGAGTATACCCTCCTGACCCAAGGGGGCAAAATGACAGTGAGGCAACTTGAACACAAATTCAGGGAGCTCGCGGAGTTCATACCGGAGTATGTGTGTGACGAGAACCGGATGGTAAATCACTTCTGGGATGCCTTAGACCTGGAGGTGCGTGAGAGGGCAACACAGTTGCCTAATATGACCTTTAGCCAAGTGGTCGAGCAAGGGTTGAAAGGAGAGAAAGAATGGGAAGAGAGAAAGTTGAAAAACGCCGAAGAGGCGAAGAAGAGAAGGTGGGAGAACCATGGACCTCAAGGTCCTAGCAAAAAGGGGAACCATGAGGGAGGGGGATCTTTTCGGACACCCCCACTGCCATCTAGGGGAAGTCAAGGCCCGAACGGGCAAGGATCACGGACCTCAGGGGTAGCTCGATGCAATAATTGCAAAAGGAGCCACTTTGGCAAATGTCGTGACCCTCCTAGATGCTTCCAATGCGGGAACACCGGGCACTTAAAGATGAACTGCCCACAGTTGGGTGGGGCAAGGTCATCGGGACCAAATAGTGGGGCTACGGAAACAAGAAACCAAGCCGGGGGTTCCCTATCATCTAGGGAACATGGGGGAGCAAGCGCGAGCAACGCACCATCGGTGAATCAAGGAAGGACTCAAGCAAGAGTCTATGCAATGATGGAGGCAGATGCCCGAGCTAACCCGGATTCGGTTGCAGGTACGACCGCTTAACTTCCCGTGATTTACCCATTCCCCATCCATAAATTGAAGTTATAAATCCTAGGATCCAAGTGGGATCAGGCGTAGGGTCGAATTCGGGAAAAGAGGGCAAAACCATGCTACCACCCGACCGGGTATGGCGATAAACCCGACCGGGTAGAGTGGGAAAATACCCACTGGAACCCATACCCGACCGGGTATGGTGATAAACCCGACCGGGTAAAGTGGGAAAATACCCACTGGAACCCATACCCGACCGGGTATGGTGATAAACCCGACCGGGTAGAGTGGGAAAATACCCACTGGAACCCATACCCGACCGGGTATGGTTATGTTACCCGACCGGGTACACCTCGATGTGTTCGTCAAATGAAAAAGTTGTCTTCATGAAAGTTGTAGATCTTTTCATTATCTAAATGATGGAATTTGAATCGAATCATTTGGTTAAGTATGTGAGGAGATATGATCAAAACGGTGAGACAGTGCCGATTTATATCTCAACTACGAACGTCATCCATAATTGAGCAATATGTCCACTCTAAGGACATAATTTCGAACCATGTTCTTCATAAGAATGGTTGGTATATTAGGGGGGCATCTTACATGGTTTATAAATGTTAGAACGATAAAGATTAATGGAAAGGATGCAAGGATCCTTATCGATACCTGCGCGCAACGTTCGTTCGTGAGTGGACGTTCGCCGAGGACTTAGAGTTACAATCAATACCAATGACACAAACTTTAGTGGTATCAACATCACTAGGGGATGACGTTGAAAGAACTAGTTACTATCCACCTTGTGAGGTGGGAATTGATGGCCAAACCCTGACGTGTGATTTCGTACCGCTGAGTATGATGGGATTCGATGCAATACTAGGAATGGATTGGCTAGAAAAGCATCATGCTAGGGTAAATTGCTACACAAAGGCTGTAGAACTCGAAGGCAATGATGGAAACAACCTACGCTTCGAGGGGAATTGAGGCAAATCAAACAGTTGTATCATATCCGCCGTGGGAGCAAGGAGTATGATGTGAAAGGGATGTCACGCGTGTCTGGTATACATGGTTGACAAAACCAAAGAGGAAATGAACATCGCTGATGTGAGGGTAGTTGTAAGTACCCGGATGTTTTCCCTAAAGACCTGTTGGGGCTTCCACCTGATAGGGAGATTGAATTCGTGATCGAGGTCGAGCCCGGTACCGAACAAATCTCTATACCGCCATACCGAAGGGCACCTGCTGATTTTAATGAATTGAAGAGCCAATTGCACGAACTATTGGATAATGGGTCCATTAGACCGAACTATTCACCGCGGGAAGCACCAGTCCCTTTATGAAAAAGAAAGGTGATACCCTACGAACTCAAGTTACATTAGGAGTAGGCCTTAAGGGTTACTCAAAATGGATGGAACCTAGACTAAGGAGTTGTTCAGGGATTAGATGACGTGACTACGAGCCGAGCTCTAGCACGTGGTAGTATGACTATGAGCCGAGCTCTAGCACGTGGTAGTATGACTATGAGCCGAGCTCTAGCAAAATGTAGTGTGACTATGAGCCGAGCTCTAGCACAAATTAGTATGACTATGAGCCGAGCTCTAGCATGAAGGAACATGAGTTAGCTATAAAATAATAACATCCTAGATGGAGGATCTTGGAAATTGAAACTTTGATTAATCTAATTACTACAGAAAATTCGTGGAGAAGTTTCCAGTTTTGACATCGCCATTGACGAAGCTCACTCGTAAGGGTCCGAGAACGCATGCTAGCGTGACCCGTGGAGAATTTCCGTGAGAGAGACGAGGGTCTCTTGTCACTCCGTGGCCGAGTGGGTGTACCATCGAATGATGAGCTTCGAGAATCAATACTGGAGGAGGCTCATTCACCGACATACACTCCTGAATTAGAGAAGATACATAATGTGTTCCATGTATCCATGCTTAAGAAGTATGTGCATGATCCCTCTCACGCATTGGAGAAGCCGCCTGTGGAGGTACGTGAGGGTTTGAACTACGCTGTGCAACCGATCAAGGTCACCGATAGAAAGGTGAAGAAACTGAGGAGTAAAGAAGTTCCAATGGTTAAGGTCCTTTGGAAGAGTGATCGGGTTGAAGAAGAGACATGGGAAACAGAGCCTTTGATGAGGAAGCAGTATGCTTTCCTATTCGAGTAGAGCTGTGAATTTCGGGGACGAAATTCCTGTTAAGGGGGGGTGAACTTGTGACACCGCACCCGAACGTCCTTGAAAATTCAAATTTAAAAAAAAAAAAAAAAAAAAAAAAAAAAAAAATCAAAGTTTATGTATAGAATTTCTGATTCCCAAACAATTGTGAAACGATTGTGGTTTTAAGTAATTAACGATTGATTATTATACTGTTCGAACTCGTATATTAGTATCGGGCCTTTTTAATAAATAAAAGAGCCTGGCATTATCTAAATAGTGATACATAACGTTTCGAGACAAGTTGAGGAGGGGCGGGCGGCCCAGATATTATTTTGGGCTCAACCCGCTGAAATAGCAAGTATTCGAGAATGGCGTCGTAGGCCCACTCGGGGGCGACCCACACGGCTTGTAGCCCAATAATATGGATGACAAATGTCAAAATAAGTGATAGGATGATTTGAGATGAATACAAATGCCTATGATACCATCTTTGACATTATTGAGCTAAATAATGGGAGTAAGATTTTCTTCTATGATACCCACCAAGTAAATTATTGAGATGAACCTACACATATTAGGAGATCAATAATGTGATGAAGGAAGTTGACTTGTTCTAAATAAATTAGGATGAGTACAAAAAGGCATCTTTGACAAAAGATAAAACAATAGGACCCATCTTCCCATTTTTGGAAGTATTGGTAGATATTTTGGACTCCAAGTTGAATGGGATCAATTGTGAACCATTCCACATGGACTTAGTACCTGCAAAACAAATGAAAAGAGGTGAGAAGACTATATGGGGCGGGCTCTTGGCTCACATGCACAAAAAATTCCAAGAGAAAACAAAAGAGGGAGGTCCACCCCATATTTGATTGCAAACCAAATACCTCCCATGTTCTTTTGTGAGCCACATACTCTTTTAGCATGTTTAGGGTCTCCTAATACACTCCCCCTACACCCCATTCGAACCCCCAAAGAGATAAGAGAGCAAGGGAGTCCACACAACCCAAGAGAGAAAGAAGGAGGAGAGCAGTCCGCAGGTTCGTTCTTCAGTGCGTAGCTCTGACTGTTTGAGCCATAACTTGAGATTTACTCATCCAAATAAGGCGTGCGAGATACCAACAGAAAGCTCTCAAGACGAGGAATCCGTGAAGGTCTGGTTTGCATCAATCGGAGTAGTGGAAGACTTCCAAATCGACCGAGCAAAACACGACCTCGCAGAATACGTTTTTGTATTCAAAGTAAGTTTGAATCCAAAACTTTCCTCTCTATTGTCTAAACCATATAAGTGATTGAAGAACTATTATACACTGATTGAAGTGTATAAAATGTTATTATAAAGTGACTTTAATTGTTGTAAAAGTTAGATACTAATCTAGACAAAACCTTGAAAGGTTAGGGAACGATTTCGTCGGGAAACACCCGTTCTAGGGACTGTTTTTGTGCCTTCAGTTAGGAGTTGAACTAGCACTTTGAAGAGGCTGTTTAACACTCAATTCCAAGCAAGGAATCAGTCCTCAATCTTCCTTGGCCGAAGCTTGGGTCATTGGATCGAGAAGGAAAGTTTTAAAGCTCATTTGAGGTGAGGATCGACATCTAATTGCTTACAACTTGTAGGTTAAGCATGAGATTACCTAAATGCCTAAATCATAATTTTCATGGATTATTATGATTAAATATTGATATAGTTCCCAAAGAATGAAATTGGAAATGATTTGAGGATGTATGAATAATATGAGATTAAATGAGTTATAAATGAACTATTTTGTGAAATGGGGATTTTACTCATGTATGAATTATGTGGATACATAAATGAATATTTATGTATTGAAATTGAGTACTTAAGATGCGGCTACACACTTATAAATATGTGGAGAATTACAAAATGAGGATATTTGTATGATGACAATAATCTTAATAGTATTGAAATACTAGTTAGTGATTATTTGAAGTTGTTGATAGAATTGATCCTAAGTATTGGATTGTATGAAATGCACTTGAATGTACTTCAAGTGTATAAAATGACTTAGTATGAAGCTAAGGGTAAGTTATGGGCAGTCATTAAGAATGACCAAGGTAGATACGAAGTATTTGAGATGCCAATTCTAGGCATAGGTTTGCTTAGGAATTGGACTATAATGAGGAATTAGAGCCGGACTCTATGATTTGCATGGAAATGTAGTTGGTCCGAGACCTTGCCATGTAAATTGTGATTTGCATAGAAATGTAGTTGGTCCGAGACCTTGCTATGCAAATGTGATAGGATGTAAATTGTGATTTGCATAGAAATGTAGTTGGTCCGAGACCTTGCTATGCAAATGTGATAGGATGTAAATTGTGATTTGCATAGAAACGTAGTTGGTCCGAGACCTTGCTATGCAAATGTGATAGGATGTAAATTGTGATTTGCATAGAAATGTAGTTGGTCCGAGACCTTGCTATGCAAATGTGATAGGATGTAAATTGTGATTTGCATAGAAACGTAGTTGGTCCGAGACCTTGCTATGCAAATGTGATAGGATGAAATTGTGATTTGCATGGAAATGTAGTTGGTCCGAGACCTTGCCATGTAGATTGTGATTTGCATAGAAATGTAGTTGGTCCGAGACCTTGCTATGCAAATGTGATAGGATGTACTTGACATAAAGGATTGCATAGAAATGTAGTTGGGCCGAGCCCTTGCTATGCAATGGTAACGTGATGAACTTATGAATTGTCGTGGCTTATAGTCACGGGGAATGAGAAATGGTGATTTTCTAAATGAACATGGGCCCACGGGCGGACTACTTGACTTTTATTGAAGTAAGTATATTTTTAAAACGGGGTAACTTAGGGTTACCACTATATTGTATTACCACCCTATTTGAGGGTCTTGTGATTGAAATACTTGTTGTATATCTATTAGATGCCATCCACACCAGCACTTTATAGCCCTATAGAGTGCTGACCCCTTCGGGGGCGTCCCACTACCATTTTTCAGGTTGAGGCTCGAGCTTGCTACCTGTGCCCGTTGCTCGGGTGATCCTTTGGAGAGAAGACGTGGTTCGTGCTTTCTCCATTCTGTTTTGAACATTAATAAACATGCTCATGGATATTTTACTTTAGAGCCTGCGTGCTCATGAATAGCCCTGTGTGGCCCTTTTGTTTTAAACAATGTTTTCCGCTGCGTTATGAATTACTTATTATGTTTGTTTATGGATGTTATATGTGTGAATGATATTCAAGACGCCTTGTATAATATGAATGTGTTGGACTGCGGTTGACTATTCGTATTGTACGGCGGGTTGTTGACGTGTCCGGGGAGGTCCGGGGCGTGACAGTGTGTGTGTGGCCGAAGGGTTACTGTCCTTTCGTCCATGTGCGGTAGTTTGTCCGCTACGCTTTTCGCGTGAATTAGTGTGAGGGAGTAAATACGCCCTCGGCTTGGTGTGTCAGTGGCATCTTTTTGGCCTTTCCTCGTCTATCGTCGACGAGGGACCGGACTATGCATCGTCTTTAGACGGCCGCCCTTTGTGGTCCTGAGCGAAATTTTACTGACGGGTGGAGTTTTTGTAACCTCGGCCTTAATTCAGGCTTGTCGTCCTGCGGTTTCCGCGCGGACGACGCGGTATGCTTCTCCGTTTGAAGACGTTGGACCATGCACACAGGTCCTTCGTCCTACATATCGCCGGCTGATTTGGGTGTTTCACCGCTTGTGCCGATACGATATTTGGGTGTGTTGTCTATGCAACGGCTTTGTAGGCGCGTTGTGGATCGCAACGGCCTTAGGTGCGTTGTTTATTGCAACGGCTTTGGGTGCGTCGTTTATTGCGACGGCTTTAGGTGCGTTGTTTATTGCAACGACTTTTAGGTGCGTCGTTTATTGCGACGGCTTTTTAGGTGCGTCGTTTATTGCGACGGCTTTTTAGGTCGCATCGGTCCCGGGTGTTTGCACCGCTTAGGCCGATGTGGTCCTTGGGTCTCCCTTTGCTCAAATCTTAAGAGATTGGATGAAACATGAATTTTATTCAATAAGTGGCGCTAGGCCGAGGGTGTTTTATTCAACCAATAAGCCGAGGGGTGGGGGACGTTGCCCACTTCACCACTTCTCGAGTCATTGGTAAAATTTCACCAGATGGTGTACATTCCACAGTCGTGGTACATCTGACCCATTAGGGTTCTTTAGTCTATAGGTGCCGGCTTTTATGACGGCGCTGATGATGTAGGGCCCTTCATATTTGACGGCGAGCTTTCCTCCTTCCGTCGGCTTGCTTGCTTCCCTTCGGCGGAGGACGTAGTCCCCCACCTGGAATTCGCGAGAGCGGACCTTGGCGTCGTAGTAGGATTTGACTTGTCGTCTGTAGTTCTCCGCTCTGAGGTAGGCCATTTCTCGTCTCTCGTCGATGAGGTGTAGGTCCACCTTCATTGTTTCTTCGTTGGCCTCGGGATCGTATTGTGTGACCCGTCGGCTGGGAAGCGTCACCTCAGTGGGAGCCTTGGCTTCAAAGACATAGCACAAAGAGAATGGCGTCTCCCCAGTGGCCCTCCTTGGAGTAGTTCGGTAAGACCATAGGACGTTGGGGAGCTCGTCGACCCAACTTTCGCCTTCTTCCTCGAGTTTCTTCTTCAGCCCCTCCAAGATGGTTCTGTTGGCGTTCTCAACTTGCCCGTTGGCCTGAGGGTAGGCAACGGAGGAGAAACGGTGCTTGATACCCCATTCTTGGAGGAGGCTTTGGAACGGTTCGGCCTCAAATTGGGTGCCGTTGTCTGATATGATCTCCTGAGGCACGCCGAAGCGAGTGAGGATGTTCTTGTAGACGAACTTTCGACACCGCGCTCCGGTGATGCTTGCGAGCGGTTCGGCCTCGACCCATTTGGTGAAGTAGTCGATGGCGACGATGATGTATCTGTTGTTGCCTGCAGCCCTTGGTAGCGGGCCGACGAGGTCGATGCCCCATCTGGAAAATGGGATGGCAGTGCTGACCGGGGCGTAGTTGACGGCCGGTCGACCAGGTGCCCTTTGATAATGTTGGCATGCGGTGCATTTGCGGGCGACTTCAGCACAATCGCGCGCCATCGTCGGCCAGAAGTAGCCTTGGACGACGAGGCGGCGCGACATGCTGAAGGGCCCCTGGTGTGAAGAGCATACGCCGCAGTGGACTTCTTCCATGGCCACTTCGGCTTCATTGTGGTGGAGGCACCGGAGGAGGGTGCCGTTGTATGACCTTTTGTAAAGCTTGTCACCCTCAATGACGTAGCTTGGCGCCCTAAGTTTGGCGAGTTTGGCTCTCTCCTCGTCTTCGGGTAGTGTGCCGGAGGTGATGTAGGTTGCAATGTCAGTGATCCAATCCTCCGGCTGGTGTTGGATGGAGAGTATAGGGCTAGCATGAATGCTTGACATGCTCAACTCCTCCACCTTAGCTATCTTGGAGATGTGCTCAGGGGTGTCGGAGCTGAGTTTGGAGAGTATGTCGGCCTCGGCATTCTCCGCCCTTGGGATCTGTGTGATCTCGTAGGTATCGAATGCCTTGAGCAATTCCGCAGCGGCCTCCTTGTACTGCTTCATCCTCCCCTCTTTGGCCTCGTAGGAACCCTCCATCTGGTTCACTACGAGTTTGGAGTCGCATTTGATTCTGACGTGGCGTGCTTTAAGGCCAGCGGCTAGTCTGAGTCCGCTGAGGAGCGCTTCATATTCAGCCTCATTGTTGGACACCTTGAAGTTGAAGCGGATGGCATAGTATGCTCTGAAACCTTCCGGGGAGATGAGGACGACGCCACCCCCACAAGCTTTGGTGGCCGAGGACCCGTCCGTGTAGAGGGTCCAGGCTTTGTCCGGTTCAGCTCCTGTGGTGGTAACGGCCGTCTCCCTTGCCGTGCACTCGGTGACGAAGTCAGCTAAGGCTTGCCCTTTGATGGATGGCCTCGGCTTGATCTCAATCTGGTACTGGCTCAGGAATATCGCCCATTTGATCATCCTTGGAGAGCTGGTTGGGCTCCTCATGAGGGCGCCCAACGGCTGATGCGTGAGGACGTGGACGGGGTGAGCCTGGAAGTAGTGTCCAAGTTTTTTCACCGTGTGGACGATGGCCAGCACCGTCTTCTCAATGGGGGAGTACCTAAGCTCGGCCTCCCGCAACGTCTTGCTGACGTAGAATATAGCTTTTTGTACCCCGTCATCCTCCCTGATGAGTACGGAGCTGACGGCCGACGTGCTCACTCCTAGGTAAAGGAAGAGAGTCTCGCCGGGTTGGGGCTTGGATAGGACGGGTGGGGAGGCGAGATATTGCTTCAGTTCATCAAAGGCTTGTTGGCACTCCGTCGTCCATTTGAAGCTAGCGGCCTTTCTCATTATTTGGAAGAAGGGGAGCGACTTCTCCGCGGACTTTGAAAGGAAACGGTTCAGGGCCGCGAGGCGTCCCGTCAGCCGTTGTACTTCTTTGATGTTGTGGGGTGGCTCCATATTGATGATGGCTTGTATTTTCTCCGGGTTCACCTCGATGCCCCTTCGACTGACCAGGTACCCCAGGAATTTACCTCCCTGGACGCCGAAGGTGCACTTCTTTGGGTTGAGCCGGAGGTTGTATCTCTTCATGATCTCGAAGATGCCCCGGAGGTCGTCGGCATGGGTTGTGGATTGTTTGCTCTTGACGATCATATCGTCGACGTATGCTTCCATCGTCCGACCTAAGACTGCTCTAAAAATCCGGGCTACCATCCTTATGTAGGTGGCGCCGGAGTTCTTGAGCCCAAAGGCCATGACGAGGTAGCAAAAAATTCCCTCCGGGGTCATAAAAGCAGTCTTCTCCGCGTCATCTTCGTGCATGGATATCTGGTGGTACCCCCTGAACGCGTCAAGGAACGACATCAACTCGCACCCTGCCGTCTCGTCCACCAACTGATCAATGTTGGGGAGAGGGAATGGGTCCATCGGGCACGCCTTGTTCAGGTCAGTGTAATCAACACACATTCTGAACGTGGGCGGCTTTGGTGCGAGGACGACGTTCGCCAACCACGTGGGGTACTTCACCTCTTTTATGTGCTTGATGGAGAGCAGCATGGCCACCTCGGCCTTGATAAATTCCCTCCTGTCGGCTGAAAGGTAACGCTTCTTCTGCTTGATGGGGGAGGATGCCGGATCGACTGAGAGCCGATGCGTGATTACTTTTGGGCTGATGCCTGGCATGTCCTCCGGTCCCCATGCGAAGACGATGGCGTACGCTCTCAGGACAGAGAGGATGTCCCTTCGGATCTGTTGGGGGAGCTGTGTCCCAATCTTCAGCATTCGTTCCGGCCGGGAGACGTCCAACGGAACATCTTCCACGTCTCCGACCGGTTCGGCCTTTGGTGTGTCTTCTTCGGCCGAGGCGGTGGTGATAGTGTCTATCCGCTCCTCGGCCTCATTGATCTTCCTTGTGAGCTTCAGGTAGCAAGCCCTGGCTATCTTCTGGTTCCCTCTGGCGTAGCCGACGCCGTCCTTGGTGGGGAACTTGAGGCATAGATGTCTCATGGAGATGATGGCCTCAAGGTCCTCCAAGGCCGGTCGTCCCCAGATCATGTTGTGGGCGCTGTCCAGGTTGACAACCACGAACTCCATGTCAATCTTCGCCTGACAGGTACCGTCACCGACCACAACGGGAAGCACTATCGTGCCCTCGGCGTCGATAGAGTCCCCGGTGAAGCCGGATAACGGAGTCCGTATCGGCCGGATCTCGGTTTTCTTCAACTTCAGCTGTCTGAATGTATCAACATACATCACATTGACGGAGCTGCCAGTGTCGATGTAGTTGCGGTGGATCATGTTGTTGCCTATCTCGCATTTGACGACGAGGGCGTCCCTGTGGGGCAAGGGGCCGAAGGGGAGGTCCTTGTCGGTGAAAGTGATGGCTTCCACATGCCGCCGCTTCGGCTGAGGGGGGGCGTGGGTCACCTCACCAACGTATAGGGACTGAGCCCATTTTTTCCGTTGGGTAGCCGAGTCCCCCCTGTGTTCCCGCCGACGATGATGTGAATGTGATGCTTCTTCTGGCGGGGCTCTTCTTCGTCCTCATCTTCACTGAGGGCGCCGATCTCCCTCTTTTTCTCGGAGGATCCTTCCCCCCTTTTGCCAGGGTTAACCCAAGTGTTACTCTTGGGGGCACCCTTGACAAATTGGGAAAGTTCCCCCTGTCGAATGAGGCCGTCGATGTGCCTCTTCAGGGTGGTGCAATCCTCGGTCCTGTGGGATGTCTGGCGGTGGTATTTGCAATATGTCCCTCCTTTTGTGGACCGCAAATATCTCCTCCTCTGACCTGGGGTCCTTCACTATGAGGCCCTGCGCCTCGGCGTGGTCAAGGACGACGCTAACCGGGTGGGTGAGGGGAATGCGTTGTGCCTCCAACTTTGGACGCCATGAACGATCCTCTCTTCGCTGTCCGCCTTGCTCCTGGTGTGCCTTCTTTGGCTGGTGCTGTCCCTTGTTGGCCGGCGGGTGGTGGGGGTTGGACGAAGAGTCCTTCTTCTGTTGCTTCTCCCCACCCTTCTTTTGGTTCAGGAGCTCGTCGGCATCAGCGTGCCTGTCTCCGCGTCGGAGCGCCGCGAGGTATGACCGCGGGGGCTCTGTGAACAGACTCCGGGCGAAGTGGCTCGGCCGGAGTGCTCCGCGGAGGAAGGCCAGGAGGGTGCGTTCATCGGCTCCCTCGCATTCGTCCGCCTCCCTCGTCCAGCGATCGAGGAAGGCTCGGAGCGTCTCCTCCGGCTGTTGTTTGATGGTCAGGAGATGAGCGAAATGCTTCTTCGCACGTTTCCTCCCAGCAAAGTGGGTGAGGAAGCGTTGAGCAAGGTCCTGCCATGAGTCGATGCTCCCCTCCGGAAGGTTGTTGAACCAATCGTACGCTGGTCCCTCCAAGGTGGAGAGGAACCAGCGACACATGTACTCCTCCGAAGCGTTGGTCATCATCATATTGTTCTGATAACGGGTGAAGTGTTCTTGGGGATCAGTGCGGCCGTCATATGGCTTGATCGGATTCCCCTTGTATTTCTCTGGGATGGGGGCGGAGAGCACCCTTGCAGAGAAGGGGGTCCTTGTTCTTATCTGGATGACGGGCTCGTCGCGTCGGTCAGCCAATTCCCTCTCCAAGGCACTGACTTTGTGCAGGAGTGCATCGTAGTTGGGATGCTGGGATGTGTGAGCCGCTGCGCGCCCTGCGGCCTCCCGGGCCTCCATATCAGCGAGGCGCTTCTCCAGGCGGGCGATGATCTCGTCCCTTGGGTCCGTGTTGGCCGCAGCGCCACCCAAAGGGGTCTGGATCCGGGCCCCATGGGCTAGGTTGATCTGGTGACGGGCATCGTCATCATTCAGCTTTCCTTTGCCTTTGTCTGGTCGGGGCCGATCCGTTGTCCGGGAAACGGACCCGAAGCTTTCCTTTGGTGATCCCGGCTCGCGACCACCCAACCGATCCGCAACCCTTCCCGTAGGTACCCGACGGCTCGCGATGTCACCCAGCCTGTTGAAGGCCGAGATTTTACCGCGAGGTTGGGCCGGTGTATCCCGGGTAGGAGAGGCGGTATGGGAGTGGGTGTCCACGGCGAGGACGTCCTCGTTGTCACCGAAGAAGGTGACGCCTTGTGGACGAGGTGGCGGTGGCGGCACCGGCGCGACCTCTCCCGTTACAGGAGTGTTGTTTTCCCCGGTCTTTGCGACAAGAGCGCTGACGACGTTGGGGTCCTGGAGGATGCTCGCAACGATGGCCGATAGTGCGGCCGGGTTGATCTGGGGGGCAGCAGGGTGAGAAGCCTGCTGGCCCGAAGCGCGATCAGCATTGCGCCTGTCCTCGAGCCCGATGCGGGCGTCTGGAGCAGTCTTGTTGAGTTGGACGCGAAGGTCGGCCGCTGCGTGCTCGACTTCCTGGGCGTCCTCATCCTGGATGATAGGATCGTTGGGGACGTTGTCATCAACGTTTCCTTGCCCTTCCTGGTTCAGTGGGGCATTCCTACCGGTGTTCTTTGACCTAGTCCTTATCATTCTGTTGCGTTTAGTAGTGACGAGGGGTACTCACTTGATCTGTTCTAGGCTCTCAATGAAAGCACCAAATGATAGAGTATTAATTCTAGAGAGAAGTGAGAGCTAGAGAGAGAAAGTGAGTAATTATATTTCTCAACCTCCTATAACTAGCCCCAAGGGGTCTATTTATAGGAAAAAATGTGGATTTGGGCTCCTAGCCATGGGCTTAGGAGGCCCATTACAATAATCATGCCTTCTTTGGGCGAAATAGGGCCACTAATGGGCTGTGTACAATACTTAGTAAATAAAGTAGAGAGATGCATTCTGCCCGCCCGAAGTCTAGCCGATGCGGTGTCTTTGGCCGATGCGGCCCCATGGCCGATGCGGTCTATGGGCCGACGCGGTCCCGGGAGTCCATGCGTGCTTCCTGGGCCGGTTTGGTTTCTGGCCGATGCGGGCCCACTGGCCGAAGGGGGCCACGTGGGTGTTCTTCTGGTCGTCGTTGACTTGAGTATGTGGGCCATGGGGTCCAGGCCCATATACTCTATCACACGTAACTTTAGATTTTGCGCGTTGAATTGTGTAATAATAAGAAAAAGTAAGCTAAGGTTGAATTTACTTTTCTGACTGTATGGGCTGAAGTTACTGTAGAGGATCATTTTAACTATTTTTTCATGTAATATTTTCTTTGTTTTATTAATAAAAAATATTTTAAATATAATTTTTTTATAAATCAGCAGAATCAGCCAATACAGCCACTTCAGCCAGAACTTCATTAATTTCAGCAGCATCAGCCGATTCAACTAATTTTAATGTTTCCAACGGACTCTTAATGTCTGATTGGGTAAAAAACATTAGATAATGTGCGTATTTTGAAATTGTTTCTTTAATACATTTGATTTGTAAATCAATAATAGATTTGATTTGTTTTTTTGTAAGAGAAAATGTATATTAAAATTACAAAATCAACCAACATCATGTTTGTTATTTAACATCACCCTACATCTAAATTCATTATAACCAAAATGTCTTCTTACTCTATGATCAGACATATAATGATTGTCCAAAAAGGAGAAAGACTAACTAATTGTACGTTGAAGATGTGAGGGATTCGAAACGATTATCGGCTAGATTACTTCCTCTAGCAATCCTAAACTCATACCAAAAAACCATATGTTTGTCACTAGTTTCGGCTGGGAAAATAAACACAAAGTACTGAACTAAAATATAAAAATTAAAACATGTTGTTGAGATATATTATGCCGGTCAGTTACTGTTCAGAAGCCAGAGACTGCACGTAGTGTGGAGCCCGATCAGCTAGGCCTGATTTCAGCCTATCAGGCCCATTTCGGCTCATTTGGCCCATTAGGTTAGGTTTTCCCCTATCCCCCTTTTCCCTATAAATAGGAGGCTTTCCCTCCATGTAAAAGGACTTTTGGTTGGTCTCTTCTTCCCCACTTCCTCTCCTTCTCTCTAGAATAGATTAGCTATCTTTATCCTCCATTAATGGGAGCTTCAATACATGTACTTTGTAATGGTGAGGAGAGTTCTAGTGAGAAAGAGGCGGCTTGGACATTTGCCTATATAGTAAATATATGTATAAATGTGTGTGAACATGCAGTTTTTACGTGGAAACCCGAAAGGAAGAAAACCACGAGACTTTTTAGGCTAATGTTCAAGCCCTCTCTTTCTCATTAGGCCTCTCCTCACAATTACATTGTACAAGCTCCCATTAATGGAGTATTGAGCTAAGTCTAAAAGGAGGAAGAAGAAGCTAAAAAGGGATCCTCAATATGGAGGGAAACTCCCATATTTATAGGGAAAGAGGATGGGGAAGGTACTCCACCCTAATGGGCCAAATGGGCCTAAATGGGCCCAGGGGCCAAAACAGGTCTGATAGGCTAAAACGGGCCTCACTGATTGGGCTCCGTCCTATGTAAAGTCTTGGACTCCCGAACAGTAACAGACCGGGATAATATATCCCAATACATGTGAAAGTAATTAAAAGAATTTTCCAAACTCTACCCCCTCGTCCATTCCATGACGGCGGTTCAAGAGAGGGACGAACCAATAGCACTTTGCATTTGCTCCTCCAAGACCAACCTATTCAATAACACTTCACCAATAGCACTTCGCATTTGCTCCTCCAAGACCAACCTATTCAATAACACTTCACCAATAGCACTTCATCCTCTTCTTCAATCTCCATTCCCGCATAAGCTTGAGCCAACACATTCAGGGGCGGAACTAGTATAGAGTTTGGGGGTGCACATGCCCCTGCAGAATTTTGTTTGTTTAGTATAATATACGTATGCTAGAGAACAACAAAGGGACCTATTCGCATGGTTTATTACTCTAGTGTTGGTGTTCGTGTGTCGGCTAGAAGGAAAGGAAAAGATGGAAATTTATTTCTATTGCTGTAGTCCGTACTTACTATGGAGACCATCTCAATTGCTTATCACCTATTTTGAATTTAAATTGGACCTTTAAGGCTTTAATTGACAATTTTGGGCCAATACTAATTCTTGGCAAGCTTGAGAATAATTCAAGGTTTTATTTAGTCCCTAAATCAATCTAAAAGCAGTACAAATGGAGGTGGTCTGACGACGGATCCTCTAAGGTGATGTCTGACATGATCATTTCTTTCGCCTCCTCCCTTTTGTAATTTGTAAGTTTTTATATTTATTGTGTATTTGCGTAGTTTATTCATTATTATTTCCATTTCGGAAATTGTTAATTTTTTGTTCAAGCTTGTTGTTGAATTATTAATTATTAATCCAATTTGATTTATATTTTGTTAATACTTGTGCAAATATATTACTCTCTATTGTGGAGTTTATTCATTATTATTCTCATTTAATCAATTGTTAATTGTATTATAATTGTTGATTTGTTGATTTTTACAATTATACTTGTCTTAGTTCTAGCCTTTCTAGGTTCCTTGATCGTTCTTTATGTAGTTTCCTCATGTCCAATTGTAGCAAATCATGTGTTCTCTTTTGGCAATACACATAGATGTTCCATCTTATGTAAAATATTACTCCGTAATATATTCTACTTCGTAGTAAATATATACGATGCATGCCACAACCTTTTCGGCACGTCCTCTTGCCACTGCCCACCTTGTCGGAGATTTTTGGCCGCAATAGGCCATCCGCTTTGTCGAGTTACTGAAGACCTTCTCTTTCCCATTACATGTGCCCTTCCAACATCTTTGAGCTGGTTCCGCCACTGAACACATCTATCTCCTTTTGCCCTTGGAATGGATGGCCCTCCTCCATCGATGCCATCATGCGGTCATGCCATCCTCCTCAACCTTGACAACTTTAGAACCTAATATAGCACTCCTCTAAATCCGTGTAATTGTTGTGTTGTGCCTTGCTGCTAGCGTGCTCAAGGGGAAATGTTGTTTCTCTACTCGGTCGAGACCACAAAAAAAGTGCCCGACAAAGCGGTAATAGCCACCACCGAAAAAAACTAAAACCCAAGAGAAAACCTAGGTACCTGCCCGCTCTTTGTAAAGAAAGGATTATTCAGTAGCTTTTTGATTTGCTAATCAATCTGACGGTTACCTTGCCTATGTGGATCAATTAGAATTTGCAAATTAAACGATTTAAATATTAATAAATGGTGAATTAATGGCATTGATCAATTAAATAAAACCCTTATTTATTTTGTGAGGTACCATAGCAGTGACAGCACTCAACATTACGGCAAATTAAGATATTAAGATAAAATTAAATTTTCTTATTCATTCTTACATGATTATTTTTTGTACAAAGAAATATTTAAGTTTGGCTCTTTCTCTAGGACAGAAATTTTGACACCAACCAGGCATTGCCATATTTTTAATTGGACTTGGCAAACTTCAAACTGCCCAGCAATGCCAGCATGAGTGTTAAAAACTTTCCAATACATATGTTCCACTTTTACAATTTGGTTTGTTTTAAAATTTTAAAAACTGAGATCATGATATAGGGTTATCCCTGCAGCGATAAAGGTAATCTCAGACGAAACTGTTTAGTATGAAACAGGAACTCGGATGGTGGCCGGACCTGACTTCATGTCCTCCACGATGAGATTTCGTAAAGCTTGAGTTACCGGACCTTCTTTACCTACAAGAAGAAAAATAAGATACAGGTTCACATATAAGAGTTTTAAGTACCCCTTACCTGCCAAATACTCCGTATAAAGATACAAACTATGATATAAGACCTTGAACTACTATTCTTATCTAACTTTTTAAAATGGCACCTAAAGTTTATAAATCATCATTTACCCCAGTGCCGCAAAGGCTCCCACCTACGGTGGAGTAAGGGGGGTTGGATGTATGTAGTCTTACCCCTGTACTAAAGCACAAAGAAACTGTTTTCGGATGACCTATAATGAAAATCGCGTGCAAAATTGCATGGACTGACTGCTGCTTCATAATAAAGAAAAGCAGACAGTTTGGTGAGCCATTTTGCTTTATTCCATCATATTCCATCATTTTGCACCTAAAGTTTATAAGAGTGCAAAGTGGAAGTAAAAAAACTCAAATGCTTACCATCACCTATGATCTGGTCATCCCACTGCACCACTGGATGGACTATAACACCACTGCCAATTAACATCATCTCCCTTGCGCTCTTTCCCTCATCAACAGACACATTACTTAGTCTGATGGAGCGTAATTTACCATCTTTTACCAACGCTTGAGCATGTACTAAAGCCCGTTTAGCGGTAAGCCCGCTGAGAATGTTCTCAAAGTCAGGCATCAAAAGCTCATTTTCCTTTGTCACAAAAGCGACATTCATTGTCGGTCCCTCAGCAATGAACCCATCTCCATCCAACCATATCCCGGTAAATGCACCCTTCTCTTCTCCTTGCATCTTCAAAAGCGCATTAGGAAGATAGTTCACACTCTTCATCACAGCAAACTGTGGAGGTTTTATTGGGATGGATGATGTTATTACTTTAACACCCTCATAATTTGGTGGTGATTGGTTTTGTGTTACAATGGCATACAGAACTGATTGGTGGCAACCTGATGGTGATACCTGAAAATCGCCTGGTCCTGGGGAAAGCCAATACCTCAGTGAACCTTTTCTGCACTTGGAAGCACTTACTGTCTGGATGAGTATTCTCCTGATGCATTCTTTATCAAAGGGAGGTTTTATTTTGGCCATGGCTGCAGATCTCAGCAACCGCTCAATGTGTTCATCCAGCTCGTAAAGATGCCTAAAATACAAGAAAATTTATAGGAAAAAAGAATTCGTCAGGGAAATTAAAATAAAACATACGGAGCAAAGCAAAATTTCAAACCCCTCCCTAATACATTTCTGTCTCCGCTGTGTCATTGGTGTGAGTTTCTGAAATGGACCTAGAAGCAGGAACATAATAAATACAGTCTTTCATTCTTCATATGTCATGCTTCTTCTGGGATTTTGTGGAGTACTAGTCTAACCAAACTAAAAAAATTGCTACCCATTGGACAAAATATAAGACTTTTAAATATAGTAATTCATTATTATCATTACGTCAGTGCCGCAAAAGCTCCCAATTATGGTGGGGTAAGGAGTCGGATGCCCTATACACTTTTAAATATAGTAATTATCCTACTAAATACAAACAACATTGCACACTTAGGACTAAAACCTAAATCACAAATACAACTAAACATTAATTTTCTACCCTTAATACACAAATCTAATTAATTAATTGTCCCTACTAGTTCTTTTGGGCAACCGGGGCAGCTGACAGTGGAGCCATAAAAATTCTGAATTTTTTTTTGCCCAGCCGGAGCTCGGGTGGCGGTAGGAGTCCGGCGGTGGCAGGGGCAAGGGGCATGTGATGGCAGGGACATTTTTGTCCAATCACAAATAAGTCATCTTTTAATCCTCTTTTAATCATATTTAGGTAATTCACTCCTCTAAATAGGAAGATGCTTTCATACACTTAAATGTATTGATATATCGAGACCGAGTTGAGTCAGCTGACAGGAACACCACAACCACTCCAAACTAATAAAAAAATTCAATATTAGAATAAGCACAAGACTACAAGAGAACAACTCGTGTGACACTTACAGGCAGCAATGACATGACATTACTGGACCACATGCAATAAGATCAAAATTTCTCCCTATGATTATCCCAGGCACAAGGGCTCACTTTGTCAACTTTCCTTTTTTTTTGTCCCATTAACTTTGTCACTTTTTTTTAAATAAAGAATTTATGGTTTCTGTTAACTCTCTCTTTTCTAAACAAGTCTCATTCACACAATTTTTACTTTATTATTCTACGTGTCAGTTAACTTTGGCAAAGTTTTGAAGGACGTAGGGAATAACTATACAAAACAATAATTTTGGGAAATAATGGCTTACCCTATTGGGTGCCTTGAGGTTATATTTATACTAAAACGAGATTAGGAAATTACATCATAATCCTTATATAATTACATTATTACACCCCCTCAATCTGTGCAGGGGAAACAACGCGCAGATTGGAACGTAAAAACTCGAAACGCTGGCTAGATAAATTTTTAGTAAAAATGTCAGCCAACTGCAACTGTGTGGGAATGTACTTCACGATGAGATCGCCATGAGCCACTCTCTCTCGAACAAAATGATAATCAATTTTAATGTGCTTACTCCTGTCATGCTGAATAGGATTAACAGCGAGGTATGAGGCAGAAACGTTATCACAATGAAGCTGGACAGGTACCGAAATATATATCCCCATATCCGCTAAGAGAGACCTGATACAAAGTGTATCCTGGACAGTATATGCAATGGCCCTGTATTCAGCTTCAGTGGAAGATTTGGATACTGTAGGCTGCTTTTTAGACCGCCAGGAGATGAGATTGGAACCCAGAAAAACAGCATACCCGGTAGTGGAGCGTGAACTATCGGGGCAACCGGCCCAATCTGCATCAGAATATGCCAAAATGACAGAGATATCTCTGTCCGATTTGAGCCACAGACCATGAGTAGATGTCCCCTGAAGATACCTGTAAATTCTCTTAACAGCCAACAAATGAGTAGTGCGTGGAGCATGCATAAACTGGGAAACCAAATGAACAGCATATGTAATATCAGGTCTAGTGATAATCAAATACTGAAGAGCACCTACCATACTGCGATACTCAGTAGCATCAGATAGAAGTTCCCCGTCTGTGAGAGAAAGGGTGGTACGGGAGGGAAGAGGAGTGCGCACAGGCTTGACTGTGTGAAGATGAAAACGGCGTAGTAGATCAGAAATATATTTAGCCTGTGATAAAAAGAGACCTTTGGGCGTGCGTTTGGCCTGAATACCCAAGAAATAATGCACATCCCCCAGATCCTTCATGGCAAACTGAAGAGACAAGGTATGAATAACGGACATAACAAATGAGGAGGAAGAACCAGTAATAAGAATGTCATCAACATACAACAGAATATAAATAACCTGTGAATGAGAACGATAGACAAACATAGAAGAATCAGATTTACTCTGTGTGAAGCCCCGACTCAATAAAAAACCACTGAATCGATGAAACCAGGCTCGTGGAGCCTGTTTTAGACCATAAAGAGCTTTGCGTAAACGACACACATGGTTAGGAAAAGATGGGTGAATAAAACCTTGTGGTTGACGCATGTAAACCTCTTCAGTTAAGTAGCCATGCAAAAAAGCATTTTTGACATCAAGTTGTCTAACAGACCAACCCAAAGAAATAGCAACAGATAAAATAAGACGAACAGTAGTAGGTTTAACGACAGGACTAAAGGTTTCAGTGAAATCAATACCAGCCTGTTGTTTAAAACCCTGAGCCACTAAGCGAGCTTTATGACGCTCAACAGACCCATCAGAACAATATTTTGTCTTATAAATCCACTTACAACCGACCACATTTTTAGTGTGATCCCACAGTACTAAATCCCAGGTTTTATTAGCAATTAAAGCATTAAATTCATCAGCCATGGCTGCCCGCCAAACCTCACTCTTATTAGCCTGTGTGAAACAAGTTGGATCAGTCGGGAGAGCGAGAACATTTAAATTAAAAATTTGTTTTGGTTTAAAAATACCATCCTTAGCGCGTGTGCGCATAGGATGTACATTGGTAGGAGCAATCGGCATACTCATGGGGGAGGGGGTATTGTGTGAGGGACTGGCCGAGAGAGATGGACTGCCATCCGAGGAGGATGGACTAGCAGTACCATCGTGGAGACTTGGTGCGGCAGAGGGGATACTAGGTGAAGGCATAGGACTGGTGGGTGAAGTAGGTAGCTCGATCAAGGGTGTATGAGGCTGGGATGATGTAGGTGTGATCGAGGGAGCAGTGGGCTGAGACGGACTGGGAAGAAAAGAATCAGTAGTGGAGCGGGACAACCAGGACGGGGTGAGGGCAGGGGTCGTAGGTGGCTGGTTCGAGACTAGGGTAGGATAGGGAAAAATATTTTCATGAAAAAGTACATCTCGACTCACATAAACTCGGCCAGTGGAAGGAGAGAAGCAACGATAACCCTTATAACCCGGTGCATAGCCAATGAAAACACAATGAATGGAACGAGGTGATAACTTGTTGTGAGAAGCAGCAATAAAGTTTGGAAAACAGGAACAACCAAACACACGCATGAAATTATAATCTGGAATTTTATTGAAAAGTTTTTCGTAGGGCGTGAGACCGTTCAAAATCGGTGTAGGCAGACGATTTATAATAAATGTAGCAGTATATAAAGCATCAACCCAGAATTTACTTGGAATAGAAGAATCAATCAACATAGTCCTAGTTAATTCTAGCAGATGTCTATGTTTTCGTTCTGCCACACCATTTTGAGCCGGAGTTTCAGGACAAGACTTCCTAAATAAAATTCCAGATTTTAGAAAATGCTCGCTAAAAATATTGTTGTCAAATTCACCCCCTCCATCGCTTTGAAAAATTTTAATTTTCAAATTAAAAAGATTTTCAGCAAGTTTTTGAAAGTTTAAAAAATGAGTAAATACTTCAGACTTCCTGTGCATTGGATAAACCCAAGTGTACCTAGAAAAATCATCAATAAATAGAACATAATATTTGAAGCCAAGATTGGACAAAACCGGCGATTGCCCAACATCAGAATGAATAAGTTGTAAAGGTGCAGTAGAGTCATGAGTAACATCACGGAAAGGAAGTCTGTGGGATTTACCCAGTTTACAAGAAACACAATCATGAATAAAGGAGGAGGAAGTGGAAATTAATTTATGCTGCCTAAGTCTACCAAGAACTCTATCACCACAATGCCCCAAACGCTTGTGCCATACTGGACCAGTTACAACGCGGGCTTGAAGGGCATGAAAAGGGTAGACATGGTCTTTATTAAGGGCCTGAAGAAGAAGCTCCCCCGTGTGATTGTCCTTAACAGAAAAAGAGTTTTTATCAAAAATCACTTGACAGGCATTATCCGCACATAATTTTTGAATAGACAGTAAATTATATTTAATATGTGGGACATGATAAACAGAATTGAGATTTAACGGGCGACCACGAGTGGTAAGCTTTAAATGACCAATATTAGAAATGGGTAATTTTGTACCGTTAGCAACACACACTTGATTTGGGCCACTGTAAGGAGTTTTATAAGAAAGAATACCTTCATGTGGAGTCATATGAGCTGAAGCCCCAGAGTCAGGATACCAGACTGAATCATTATTTTCACCGGTAGGTAAAGCAGCAAGAGCCGGGGTATTTGATGCAGTGAAGCGGGAACAGTGAAGTGCTGAGTGACCTGGAGAAAAACACAACTGACACACAACTGGAGGGGGAGGTGATTGATAGGACTGATCCACAGATGGGAAACCTGCATAAGATGTGTGAGTGGCAGATGTAGGAAAATAAACAGTACAATTATTACCAGAACTAACATTACACAATGCCGAACCTGGCATCCCAGGAAATATAGGTGGGCGCTGCATCGGAGAGGCGGGCTGCTGTGGATAAGCTGCATAGGACTGCTGCGGATGACCGGTATACGCCTGCTGGTAGTAACCGCGGCCACCGCCACGACCACGTCCGCCACGACCCCTGTTTCCTCGGTTTCCGCGACCACCAGGGCCACGTGGCTGCCCACCTGCAGGACGTGGAGCACCCCCTCGGACTGCTGGGACAGCTGGGGCAGCAAACGCTTGATGAACGGGAGCAGACTCTTGTGCCTGAAAAAAAGGTTGCGTTGCTCTTGTGCTTGGAGAATAGGACGTAGATCGTCAAGGCTTGGAAGTCCCGGGAGTTGGTCAATGTTGTTGAGGACGGACTCATATCCTCGTCCCAACCCAAGAATGGCATACTCAATTTGATCTCTCCCACTGACTGGAGCATTAATGGCTGCAAGTGAATCTGCCAGGAGCTTGATTTCTAACAAATATTGATCCATAGTCTGGGATTCTTTCTTTTTCATATGAGACAACAACCTTTTAAGTTCTATGGATCGAGAAATACAAGCAGACATAAAACGTTTCTGAAGTTTCTCCCAAATAAGATGTGAAAATTTTAGATCATAAACTTCCATTAAAACATCTCTAGCAAGCGTAGCAAAAATCCATGAACGCACAGTTTGATCAATTTTTAGCCAATGAGAATAATCAGAAGTAGTTGGTGAGGGAACTGAAATAGACCCATCTAAAACACCCAAAAGACTATGAGAGACTAAAAATGATTCAAACTGGGTTCTCCAAGGTAAATAATCTTCAACAGATGATAAACGGGTAGTCACAATGTTACTCACATTTGGGGTAGAAAACGCCAATTGAGATGCTAGAGATGATAAAGGAGTGGAAGAATTATGATAACCTGACAGAGGATATGCCGAGGGTGTTGACATCGGAGCTATGCCTGGCTGACCCGCAAAGGTGGGTCCAGAAAATACATTGGATGAACTGCCAACCTCTGGAAAAATTGGTGGAGGCGGGAATGGTGCTGAAGCCGAAAACTGTGTAGAAGATGGCATCCAAGAAAATGGCTCAGGCATATTGAACATTCTGTAGGACTCCAAGGGTGCTATGCTGCGAATTCGCTGGGAGAAGGAGGCCGGTGGTGGAGACGCAGTCTGCACGGCCTGTGGTGAGGAGAAAAGAACGTGGCTGGAACTCTCGCCATGGAGCACTGGAACAACGGATGACGGAGTAGCAGAGGAAGGCGGCTCCGGAATAACGGGCGCCATGCTTGTCGCAGCCGCAGACATCGTATGACCTGCCATGGATCGGTCGAACGAGTAGGTAGAGGGAGAAAAACCTAGACGTCTGATACCATATACAAAACAATAATTTTGGGAAATAATGGCTTACCCTATTGGGTGCCTTGAGGTTATATTTATACTAAAACGAGATTAGGAAATTACATCATAATCCTTATATAATTACATTATTAATAACTAAGTGTCGCCTACCGGAGTTTATGCTTCCATAATCGTGGAGTTTATCAACTACCTCTAAAACCCCTAGATAAGTAAGTCTTGGTTTGATCACACTTCATCTTTGTTGGTAGTGGCTCTAAAGCCCCTTCTAGACTGCTCCTCCATCCATACGCTATGTTCATTACGTACCCTTCTCTCTCTCCTCTGCCTGGGCTACTCCGGAAGCACTTTTGAGAGTTTTAATATGAAATATATGTACTACCTCTGTCTCTTAATTTACTTCCGTAGTACAAATGGCACGTGGATTAAGAAAGTGAGAATTATGTGGTGGAGAGTTGTGCAAAGGAGAGAGAAATGTGTAAGAATTGATGTGAACCACAAATTCTTTGACATTAAACTATCTTTTTAGGGAAAATAGAAACTAATAATTCAATCTTTTAGCGATTTTCTTACAATAGTCCCACCTTTTGATTATACATGAATAATCCAACCTTTGCACCTCATCTTCATTCACTAGTCCCTGACCGGTTCATGATCTGTTATTCCAAGTTATTTTCTTATCTTTGCAAACCATTATACCATAAATCTCACCTTTCACAAAGATAATATTTTGCAAAGATAAGAAAATAACTTGGAACAGCAGGTCATGAACCGGTCAGGGACCAGTGAATGAAGATGAGGTGCAAAGGTTGGATTATTCATGAATAATCAAAAGGTAGGACTATTGTAAGAAAACCGCTAAAAGGTTGGATTTTTAGTTTCCATTTTCCCATCTTTTTAAAGCTACTCCGTACAAGTTACTGAAATATCTTTTGGAAGTAATAAACATTAAACTATTAAACTATCTTTTGGTCAAACAAAAATGGAAGGAAACAAAAAGCTACTCCGTACAAGTTACTGAAAGCAAACACATGTTTTTTACTAACCCATCCATAATGGCAGCAGTATCAAAAACACCATGTCCTCTATGCACCATGTGGTCGTCCATGGGAATGACCATGGCAGCTGTGTCAGTTACTATTCCTCCGAAAATGCTAGAGTACATTGCCAGATATTGCTCCTTCTTTGGGTAACTCTCCCTACTTGCTCTTAGCCTCTCAATGGCCTGTAAAGAAGACCAATAAATATCCCCAGTCTCCCAGACAAGTGGCATGACTGGTTATGATGTCGGGTGCTTTGCACATTATAACGCGTTTAGTGGCGTGCAAAATAATTACTTTGCATGTGTAGGGATGTAAATGATATAGGACACTTTTTAAAACATTATGAGTGTATTATGTAAAGTACTTTAGGTGTCGGAGGGTGGCCGGTAAATATATTAAATGCTTTTTATGAAGCACTTCAATGACTTTGCATGTCATTAAAAAGAAACTGTGCACTCAATCGAACAAAGTTATTGCTTCTTAAGCTTTGCATTCGATCATTTTGGGTGCAAAATTTTACATTAAAACGTTTAAATACCTCAGTCAATCGAAAAAGGCAGAGTATTTACATTATTTCATACGGAGTATATATTAATCATGTAAAACGCTCTACCACAGATCACACTGCCCAGAGTAAACCATTTTAAATGGTATACTGCAAAGTTTTTAAATAGTTTTATTTTAAGTAATTGCAAACTCTTTGTTTCCCTGCATTTTGCTTCAAGATAGATTCCTCTCAAGATGATTTAGGCACCAATGATTATAAATAAAAAAAATCAAGATAGAATGGATTCATACATTCTTCCCCATTTAACCATCTCAATTCTCAACAAGAAAAAACATAAAGGTAAGGGCGTTAGGCAGACCTCATAGCAGGACAGAAGTGTGACGTCTGCAGATGATTGAGAAGTTTGCGCCTTTTCAATAATTCCTGAAACATAAATACATTTTAAAATAATAAATCTTATACCACCTCCTCCTTAAACACAACTTTTTACTTTAGTATTCCTTGATTTTGCCGTCACAAAATAAACTTTCTATTTCCAAGAACTTTTTATTTTTATTTGCTTTCTACATAAAATAAGACATTGGTAACTTCTTATACTCCGTATGATACAAAAATATACAGTAATTTTCTTATATGCAGTGACTACAATTATACACGGAGTATATACTTTTACACTAGTCTTCAGTGATCACGATGTTATACTTATAGTAACTTTAGTCACATGTTTATCCATTAATTTAATTTCATTAATATTTAGGAAAAATCTCATACGATATAATTGGACAATCAAAGAAAAACTGTATTATGCAAGTGTATAAAGAAGATGTTTTGGAAACTGCATCTTATGTAAACAAGTACGTGTAATAAAGAGAAATACAAATGCTCCAAATTACTCTTAGAAAAATCTATTCTCTTTACTTTTGAGAATTTCCGGCCGATTCTGATTCTATTTCTACTTTTCAAAAGAGTGATTATACTACCTTTTAACCAAGAACAAATGCAAAATCATTTCCGAATAACAATTAATGTTTAAAATGAGTTACCTGGAGAAGTTTGGATCTGATTTGAGTGAAGGGAAGCGGATGATGGAATGAAGGTGGATGAGGCTGAGGTAGATGTAGGATTGCCGACTGAAAATCGTGGCGGTGCAAGATTGCTGGGAAACAAAACGCAAAAAGTGAGATTTTTTGGAATGGGATTCGAGAGAGATGAGAAGGAAGCCATTTCTGCCTGCTTTGAATTGCTTCACTTGCATTCACTGCACGCTAGTGAAGAAGAAGAAGAAGTAGTGTGACAGGTGTGTCCTACATGCTGCAAATCATACAGTTGCACAGTCTCCAAGTGTACCCGAACGGCACTCTTTTTGGACGGTTATGCAAAATCGAGTTTATATTCTAACATTTTCTAATCTTATTTCTTACTCCCTCACTTTTTAGGAAATAAATTTGACTTTACATTAGTACTGTTTCAACAATGTTTGACACTGTTTGACACTGTTTGATGTAGGATAACTTTCCTTTTAAGGAAATGAGAAGATAATTTTGGGACACGGCCCAAAAAAAAAAACAGGAAGTTAATAGCGGGACACGGAGGGAGAATTATACTTTAAAACTTGTTTCTAATACTCCAAAAAAGATTATGATAGGGATGACTTGTACTCTTGTAGAAAGTACTCTAGGAAAATGGAGTTCGAATAAAACTTGGTGAAAGCTAACAATAAACAATTGTTTGTTACGTTCATCATTTACAGTTTGGTAGTACGAGTAGTTACTTATACGAAGTACGAAGTATACAAGTACAATAAGAGGTCGTTTAGCAACATTGTTTTTCGGCTTATCAGTCAACTTTTTCACCAAACACGTAAATTTTTCTTTCGCGCGCTGAATTGTGTAATAAGCAGAAAAAGTGAGGTTGGAGTTACTTTTCTGACTGTATCGGCTGAAGTTACTGTAGATAACCATTTTAGCTATTTTTACATATAATTTTTCTTTATTTTATGAAGAAATTCCACTTTTGGTCCTACGAGTTTGAGGTCAATTCCACGTTTAGTCCATCTCATTTTGTCCACTTTTGAAACATGACTATTGAGTTTTCGCTCATATATGGTCCTTCCGACATGGTTTCAGATGGTTAAAATCACTGAAAAAAGACCACAAATGGTTAAAAAACATTAGTGAAATACGCAGACTAAAGGTGGAATTTAGGGGTGGGCAAACGGGTCTTGGAACCGCGGTCCGGTCCGGGTAATGGCGGTTCGGGTCCAAAACGGGCCGGTTCCATTTTTTGTTTCCATAAAACGGTCCGGGTAGGGTCGGGTAATTTTTTTAAGGAACCGGGCCGGTTCCAAAATTCAAAAATAACGGGTACCCGGCCCCACCCGTTATATATATTGTATATCAATTTAATAATAGTTTTGTGATAATCGGTTTTGAAATAGTTTTGTTTCTTGTGCTAAAAGTAGAATTTTAAATTGAGTTGCAGTAACATCCTTTTGTTTTCAAATTATTGATTAAATGTTTCATAAATATCTTTTTTACTTTTTATTGTTATTGAATTATTCCTTTCTATGGAATTTAATTATTTGTTAAAGATTATTTTGTTATATTTTTTTATTGTATTGTTATTAAAATATATAAATTGTGTTTACCACCCACCATGTATGTGTCAACTTTGGCTAATACTAAAAATTTAATATAAAAAAAGCAATCACTTAAATATGTGATGTTAGACAACATGTTTAAATACAAATGTTAGAAAATATATATTTTGGCTATGTTGCATATTTTTGGAATTTTCTTTAATTGTTTGAAACTTATATACAAGAAAATATGGAGTATTGGACTTTTCGCTTGTGTTATATATGCATCACTATGTTGTTATTTTGAAAATTGCTAATGTCCTTTATTATTGATTTTGAAACTTCGTTTGTTTTTACTAATTTCAAGACATGAGAATAGAAACCGTAAAACCCGGACCGGACTGACCCGTTTTAAACGGGCCGGGTAATATCCGGTTCCTATTTTGAAAATTGTAATACCCGGACCGGACCGTACAATGGAACCGGCGGTTCCATTTTGTTTTGCATTACCCGCCCCGACCCGGCCCGTGCCCAGCCCTAGTGGAATTAGCACAAAACTCGTGGGACCAAAGGTGGAATAAATTCTTATTTTATTAATAAAATAGATTTTAAAAATATTTTTTTCTGAAATCAGCAGAATCAGCCACTTCAGCCACAACTTCATAAATTTCAGCAGAATCAGCCAAAATAGCTGATTTTGGTGCTACCAAACAGGCTCTAAGAAAGACTATTCTTTACTACTCCGTACAATAATACCTAGTACAAAAAAATTATTTACGAAAATGTGATCGAGTTAAACTATTCTTTCCGTCCCTGAAACAAGTTCCATCTTTCTTTTTTGGGCAGTCCCTGAATGAAGTTCTCACTTCCTTACGTTTTTTAATTTACTTGACAAATTATCTACATCAAAACCAGCAGTGTCAAAACAGTAAAATTTACCTTTAGTAAATTTATTTTCTTAAGATATGTGAAATTCATCTAGGAATTTGTTTCAGGTACGGAGCAAATATTTAGCAAAACACAATGACTAATACTTCCCTCCGTATTTAAAAGATCGCTACACTTTCCTTTTTGGGATGTATTTCAAAGTTTGCTACACTTTCCCTTTTTGGTAAGTTTTTCCTTTAAAAATACTATATTACCCTTACTTTTTCTACCTTTAATCTTCTTTTTCCTACTTTTCCATATTCTCTCCTATTTTTTCTACATTATTCATTACCCCTATTATTTCCTGTTAAATATTGTGTCATTGACTCATTGGTGTCACCCCTAATGTATTGATCATTTAAATACGGGAATATCAAATTGTTATGACAAAAAAAACATAACTGGTCATTTTTTAAACGGGAAACTCCAAACTCAACCCGAATGACGTCTTCAGAGACCGAGGTGATTGACCGAATTACGACATCATTCCCGCGGAATAGAAATTGTTGATTATTAGGTAGGCAGCCAGCTAGCCATCCGAATCCCCATTAAGCACCACAAATGACTTTTTCGTAGTACCAGTGGATTGACAAAGAGATTCACAAATCACGAAGGAAACCAATTATTAATCCCGGATCATTACAGTTTCAATTCCAGAAAAAATATGGCAGATTCCCTGTAAATCCCAGGCTTCTAAATTTGCTCACTTGAAGATTCTCTATTGGGTTATCCTGGATTGAAGCTCTATCTAGCCTTTCACCAAAAAGAAGAGAGGGTACAAGAAAATCGCGGGAATGTTATTAAACGATGGTAAAGTTCAGATTTTTAGCCAAAGCTGTGTACTTTTTTCTGGAAACAAACAGGACCCGTTATTGAATCTCTTGTAAAATTGAATCTTTGTACATTCTGGTCTAAAGAGAATGGGATGCGAGGTAGATTGCATGTGGAGTCTCAGTAGTTTAGTAGGGGCTTTTCTCGACCTAGCTATAGCTTATTTCTTGCTCTGTGCATCATCTGTAGTTTTCTTGGGCACCAAATTTCTAGGTTTATTTGGATTGCCCTTACCTTGCCCTTGTAATGGATTATTTGGGACAGCATCAAATAGGGACCTCTGCTTGAAGAGGCTCCTGGTTGATTTCCCCAATGAGAAAGTGTCAAATGTTCATTATTCTGTGGAAGGAAAGTTCCCTTTTAATGATCATAATTGCCGTGTTAATATGAGATTGATTAGGGAAAACGATAACAACAAGTTCAATACAAGTCACGGGCTTATTCAAATGGAAGAATGCCAAGAAGCTTCATGTAGTTCAGTGACAGATGCAAGGAAATCAATCAGTGTTCCAAGAATTGAATTTAAGCATAAGACTGAGACTGAGAGCGTTAGAGAAGGAAGGGCTGATGTGAAGGGGAAAGGGGCATCGCTCTGTAAGAACAGAAGTGGGATACGTCGTCGTATGAAAAGGGCTTTAGCAGTTGAGAATTGGATGTCATCATCAGTTTCATCGTATGATCCTCCAGAGACAGATTTTCAAAGTTGTCCGATTTCTCCTCCTAGTATCAACAAGGAAAGGAAGGGTATTAGACTGTTGAGAGAAGACAGCAATGAGCTTTATGGAAATGGTATTGATGCTCGTTGTTCCCGTAAGTTCCCATTGTCCTTGTTAGTCTTAATATGAGTTTTGTTAATGAATTTAAAAGGTGCACATTTGTTTCGTACTCATTTGATAAGTCATGAGGCTTTATGTTAGTCATTACTCAGAAAAAAGGATGCACCTAATCTCTGAGGGTCCCTGCACTGTTTAAACATGGTAAATTGGGATTTAATCATACTTTTGTTTATATATTATGATATGAAGTCTACATTTGGTCATCCGGTACAAGGACATGTTAATCATAATTTCCCCAGCATAGTTTTCATTAATTAAACATGGGGTTATCCCTTTCTGCCCACTCCATCTACCAGATGACCTATGCACCTGGAGCATCTTTCGCATTACTATATTTCATATATGGACGAGCCATTATTCCATTACATATGTTTCCTTTCTTGTAACCCCGGGCTGAAATGAATTGTCGTTTGGCTTCTTTTGTCTCAAGTAATTTCTATTTTAGGAATCTTATACTAATCTTTAAAAAAAGTCATGCTGACTCCTCTTAGAGTAAATGCTCGTTTCTTGAAATGAGCATTGCAAATGAAAAAAGAATTTAATTTTAAAGTTAAATATTGATAGAAGGGAATTTTATAAGACTCCTTCAAGGTGTGTGTGTTCAATTTGTTAAAACCATGTTTTTTAGGTGGAAAGAGTATATAGATACACGTAGGTATGGTTCCTGGGCAAATGTATTGATGGAAAAAGATATCCTCATCTTCATGACGAATAGTTGTACATGTAACAATTAAAGACATCTTAACCCCTCCTTAGAGCCATTAACCTCCCATTGGATATACATTGCTCCCTTTGTTTTATTGTTTGTTCCTATTCTTTTTCAGGAAGTTTTATTAATCTCCATTTCTTAGTTTAGCAACCCTCACTATCATTCATCTTCTTTTACCTTTACATATGAATCATTACTTTTTATCTTCTCTTTCTTACTTTCCTATCATCTATTTTCTAATATTCCCTACCCCTAGTATTTTCATCTTAAGCTCCATCTATTTCCTATTTGAACAAACAATAAAAACCTGAGGGAGTATAATGTTATTGCATCTGTTTTATGAATTTAGAACACAATGGACAAAGAGACGGTTTTGACTGGAATGGATTTCCTGATGAAGATGTGCAGCAAACTGATAAGAATGCCTCTTCTTATGAAGAGCTAAAAGCTAATGATGAAAGTTCAAAAGAGCTCACGCAACTACGCGTTGAAGAAGAAGATGGTGGTGGTGATGATGATGATGATGATGATGATGAAGGTGATGGTGGTCGTGGTGCTCTTTATCTAGAGCTCGAAAAGGAGAGAAATGCTGCTGCAATAGCTGCTGATGAGGCTATGGCTATGATTTCGCGCTTACAGGAAGAGAAGGCTTCAATAGAAATGGAAGCTCGGCAGTATCAGAGGATATATGAGGAAAAATCTGTTTACGATGCAGAAGAAATGGACATTCTAAAAGAGATCCTGGTTAGGAGGGAGAGGGAGAAGCATTTTCTGGAGAAGGAAGTGGAAGCATATAGAAACATGATGATTTCTGTCAGAAATGATGAACCAGATGGTGCTGGCGGCGATGAGAGGCAGCCTTTTGATTACTCACTATATGAAAGTGAGGATCCTATGTTGATGCTGCACCAACTCAGTGCATCTATAGACAAGAAGACCATGACTAAGTGTAAAGGATTGAATAATTCATCAAATTCAGAACATAAGGAAGGTTCTAGTCCCCCAAAACAAGGGCGCCTAGCAAGCTATTCCTCCAGCAATCAAGTTTTTCAGGAGAAAGAGATGGTTACTATGGTCAATGATTCTTATGTTTCTGAACGTAAAAAGGAAGAAAACTCACATGATCCATCTCTGGGATTTTGCCCATCAAATTCATCATTGGACAAAGTACTTCATGTTGTACATGATGTTCATGTAATAGATGATAAAGGAGAGCCATTCTCTACAAATGATAACCAAAATTCTGCTTCTTCTCAGATGATTGATGTTAACAGAGATGCTCCCAGTACCAGCAGTTCAGATCTCAATAATCAGGGCCTTCCGCCGTTAGGCCCCAAGACCATGTCCCTACAGGCTCGTGATGCTCTGCGAAGGCATTCCATGTCTACCTTTGACATTGAGAGGTTAAAACTTGACTTTGAAGTTGAGAGGCTTAGAGAAAGGCTGAAGAGCGTACAAGAAGGAAGAGAGAAACTCAACGTCTCAGTGGAGAATAGAGACGGAGACAAATTACAGCTGAAGCTTTTGGAGGATATTGCACGCCAGCTCAATGAGATTAGGCACCTCACACAACCTGGAAGGGGAATACGTCAAGCATCTTTACCTCCTCCATCATCAAAGGTACGTGACCTTTTTTTACTGATTAAATATGGACTGTGTTGGGGTCAATAAATTGGATCATAAGGTAATTGAGCCATTCCAAAATAAAAGATTGGCACTTGAGTCAAATCATTATAAAAGACAGAATCCAATCCATTTTTTAGCTGATTGAATCCAAGATCTTATTAGTTTCCTGATGTGGGGTTCTAACATGGCACATAAGGTGTTTTTTTTTTAGATTTTTTTTATTCATACTTTATATTACTTGTGTGTTAAATATATGTATGCAAAGTTATCTACTTCTAGTTATTGTTGTTGCTGGAAACAAATTTACATTGTATCTAATAGTTAACAATAGTCATTGAAGCCTTGTGATTATTCTGGAATTTGACTAGGATAAAATTGGTTTTTGAAACAGTCTCCACCTATCAGGATACTCTTCTAGACTCCTACTTCATCTTTGAAATTAGAAAATGTGTAATTGTGTATAAACCTTTATAGTATCTCCGGTTCTTAGTGTTTGGTCAATAAATGAAATGTGAAATTCCAGCTCCTCTTATAATATATATATAGGCAGAGTTCAAATAAAAAGTACTCTTCCCGTGCAAAGTGCGAAAATTGCACTTTTACACGTTTCGCTTGCACTTTTGCTTGTTTTTGTTGCACTTTTTCATGGTGGCGAAAAAAAATGGTTTATTTATAAAACTGCCACCGTGATTTTGGCCAAATTTACCCAAATTCGCGAAGGCAAAAAAGTGCAAGCGAAACGTGTAAAAGTGCAATTTTTGCACTTTTCATGGGAAATATATATATATACAACAACATCCAAGCCTTAGTCCCAAAAGATATTGGGGTCGGCTAACATATTTCGATTCATGTCATGTGATGTGACTAAGTAGTACTGTTGGCGGTCACGCGCCTACCACAGCACCCTCCTCCTTTATCCTGGCTTGGGAAAGACATGATACCAAAAAAAAATGATTTCATGGCAGAGTTACGAGAAATATATACATAAATTTAGGCCTTGAAATTTACTAGCACTAGGAAATTAATAAATTATTACATATATATATATATATATATATATATATATATATATATATGTAATAATTTATTAATTTCCTAGTGCTAGTAAATTTCAAGGCCTAATAGGTGGAGACTGGAGATACTATAAAGGTCTATACTAGCAACATGAAATTATGCTAGTAAAGGTTCCTAGCACTAGCCACTAGCACATCTCCGTTTTTTCAGTACAAATTTCAAAGGCTTTATAATATTAGTCTTTGACAGCACCTCTGCTCTTCTCTGGCTCTTTTCATGTATATAACATTAGCAAACTCAATTCCCCTATGTTTGTATTTAAGTCACCACTCAACCCCAAAGTTTGCTTTCTCATTTAACCTGAAACCCTAAATTAGGCCGTTTTTCAAAAACCCTAGTTGACGAGGCATTACCTATCCTCTACCTTATATAAATTGAACTTAGCTGCTCTGAATATATTAATCTGTAATTTGCTCCTCATGTATGTACTAATGATTTGCTTCAATATATTTCAGGGAACATCAAAGAAGAAGCGTTCTCGCAGTGTCTCTTCAGGGGTCCAGAATAGCTCTTAAGGTCAGCGTTCATCAAATCATCACTGAAGCCTTGGATGCAGTTTCTTGACGAAACTGCACACATTACTTGAGTGAGATGTATCGGACCAAAACATGTGTGAGACAATTTCACGGTGAAACGTGACCGAAGTGTATTATAATAATACTTTGAGAGTATAAATTAATACTTTTAAAAAAAACTGTTTTTTAAAAAGTATTACTTTTCACTTTTGAAGTAATTACATTTTGGTCACATCTCATTGTGAGTGTGTGTTAAAGGAGACCACCACCCCCTTTCCTGAAATCCTCCATCCTTGCAAGTTTGAAAAGCAGATCAGGATGATAGTGTATGCTAAGTGATTATAGTAGCTAGAACATCCACTGTATAGTTTTCCTGTATGTATCGCCTTTACGAGTGAACCTGTCCGTGTTAAGCACATGATTTCTATTACTATAGTCTGCTGCAACTTCATGTATTCTTGCTTTCTTTTCATCTCCTTGGAGCTTTTGATTTAACTTCTCTGATGTAAATAATGATGTTGCGGTATTGTCCCAACAATACCATAATACTTGAGAAGTCAAGAGACCGAAAGCCACAAACACCGAGCACTGAGACCGACTGATAGGAGGTGAAGCCCTTCCTCTGTTGCCCGGACCTTGGTGCTCTGGTTGCATACCGGACAGGCTGGGAGTGCAACGAGAGGTCCGGACCCGCATCATGGCCTCGAGGGTGAATACCTGGTACATTTTTTCATTCGCCAGGAATGGATTGTGGATTATGTACCGAGTACAACATAGATAGATAATACAACATTTGAAAAAGGTTATTCTCCATATGTCCTAATGTCTCAAAGGGTTCCTCTTTTCTTTTTTTCCTCTTATCTGAAAAAATGCTATTATGTTGTCTCAGGGAAACAATTTTAAATAATATCAAATACGACCCATAAATTAATCATAATACATAACTGTGAAAATGTTTTTCAATATAACAAAAATGATATGAAATCACTCTTCGACTAGTAATCTAGTCATTTAACGCAAGAAAATCCAGATTAAACAACCAAATAAGGTTTATTTCGAATTGATGTCACTTATTTGATATTTTGATATATGTTCTTCATAACTTAAATGATTGGATTTCTAGCGAAACTTAAATCGATACGTGCATATTGTGTGATTGAGATTATTTTGAAAGGAGAAGTGAAAATGGTGTAATTCAAATTACTATGAGGAGAGATAAATAATTAGTGCATATTATTATTTTTAAAGACAAGGGAAAATTATTAAAGAAAGTAAGGGTTCGTTTAGTAGTTAAAACGTTCAACTTTGCACGTGAAATTATTATACGCAAAGTTTAAAGAATCAATCATTTTGCATGTAAAGTAAGATATATTATTTGGCTAGATGTGTAATTTACATTTAAATTACACGCAAAATCATAGGCACATTGCATTACTTTATAAAAAGCATGTAAAATATTTTACCACTATCCCTTCATGTAAAATGCGTACTTTACATGGTACAATATGAAATTTTTCTAAAAGTGTTCCACAGTTTAAACCTCCCTATACTTAATATGCAAAGTAATTATTTTACAGATGTTCTTAATATGAATTTTCAATTATTTTAAAATTTTTGAGAATTCATTCAAATATCCTAAATTCAGAATACCGAGGATTTAATAAAATTTGATGTGCCTGCTATTAACCATTTTAGCATTCCATTAAACTCTGCATGTCATCACTTTAAAGACGTTTCCGTTCGGTTTACTGTGTTTGACTGACAATAAAGCAACTCGATTCCTGTTAACACTCGGATTATTTTAGTAAATAAAATTTACACATTCAGAAACTACATTAAAACCGCTACAAAGCCTGATCAAGAAATTTTTAATTTGATAAAAAATTGATATATAAATTTAAGTTGACCAATGAATTGTAAACAGGAACTTCATTTCGGGACGAAGGTAGTATAAATTTGTATGAATTCTTATAGATTTCCACCTAAAATCAACAATACATACATGTTTATCAAAATCCAGCCACTTATTGAGAGTCAAGATGAATTTGGAAAAGGGGCAAGTAAGCTCTTATACTAATTCAAAAACGTCACATAGACCTATGTACTAAAATAAGAATCATTTGACATGTCTACTAATAAAAGTTGATCAACTGCCTCTAAATAACCTGTTAGTGACCTATTCAATCGATTATATGCTTATGTGGATTATTTTGTAAATTTAAAAAGTGAAGTAAAACTTCACCTAGTATTCAACGTCCCCTTTCATTTCTAATTTCTAATAATCATCTAGTTTATTTGTTATGCTTCAAGGAATGCTAAGTTCCAGAAAAAAAAAAACGGAAATGTTTCAAAAAACGAAAAAGAAAAAGAAACCTCTAATTGACCGAAAGAGATGAGTTGGTATGATAAAAAAAAAATGTAACTTTTACCGATTAAATCCCGGCCTCTTTTAGATGGTGTGGTTCAATTGACCATCTTTTATGAGTACAAGGGTTTAAATGATACTACCTCCGTCCCATTTATATTGTCCCGGAAAAGGATGACACGGTTATTAAGAAAAATGGGTTTGTATAGTTAATATTTTAATTGATAAAGTAAGAATAAAGTAAGAATGATTTAGAGACACACAAACTTTGCCAAATATGATATGAGACAATTTAAGTGTGACTTCCTGAAAAGATAAAACGGGACAATATAAATGGGACGGAGGGAGTATGTAATACTTTATTTAGTACATGAGCTCATGTGATGTTTTTGAGATAGTAGAAGGGTTAATTTGACCTTTTTTCAATCAATTTGATTGAACTTTGTTGGAGTTCATAAACTTTGTAGCCTTCCATTAAAATATATTGGCATTGTTTTTTGTTATGCTTGCTAATTTATTGTATCATTTGCTATGGGTTAAAGAGTTTTGCTAGATGTACACAAAATGTGTACACATTTTGTGGACACATGTCTGTTCTTCACAGACAAGTTGTCTGTCACAGACAACTTATTTTCAGTTGTCTATGACAGACAATTTGTCTGTGAATGACAGATATGCGTACACATTTTGTGTATCTTAAGCATTTTTCATGTGTTAAATGTCAACATCATTGAATTAAGTTGGGTTTAGAGCGTGTAACATCTTCCTTGACAATGTTAGTGACGTCATCTAAAGAAAAATGAGTTCATTATTTAGAGAAAAGTAATATAACGAAAAGTATATGGCCGGCATTTTATATGAAAAAAGTTCATGTGTATAAATTGAGAAGATTAGTACAAAAAATATGCATTAAATCTTTTAACCAAGAAATTGATTTTTTTTACATCGTTTGAATGATCTGTCTTCTTACAAACAATAAAATACATATATAATTTTTCATTGCAATAATACTACTCTCCTTACCTTTTACTCCGGATAATTATATCATTTTTTGTTGTCTACAAAACTTTGTTATTTTGCTTAGGTCTCGAGTTCTTTGAGGTCACCCAGGTGCACAAATTTAACTTTAGTTTTTACTCAATTATTTTTTATGCTAGTCAAATTTAGTACTCCGTAATTTATTACTTTCGGCTCAAAAAGTTTTGTGATTTGATAAAATTTGGATCATGATTTTGATTAATGTAATAATATCAAACTTATAAATTTTAAAAGTACGGAGATAAGTTTTAAAGGCATAAAGTTTTTTTATGGAGGTAGCATTATTGAGAGACAAGTTAAAGAGTGTAACTAAAAAAACATTGCGTGAGAAATGTGATACAAATATAATTAGAATATTTTAGTTTTTATAGTTGTAGCAATTACTCGATATTCTCTGATTCGTGGCATCCCTCGAACAGTTGACTGCAATTCTTACTCCAGAATCATATACATTCCTCCTGAATTCTTTCTGACAGGAGACTGTTGAGAAGCGAAGAAGAAGCTCCCGCCGTTGAATATTTGGGCTATTTTCTGGTTCGTTTCAATCTACGACTGACGCCTCTATAGATCACAACTTGATTCACGCGAGTCTCTTCAGATATGTTCAAATTTAGGTAATTTTTACGATTAGAAATTCCATCTTTTTTGGGGATTACTTTATGGATTCTAGCTATGATAGGTTCGAGTGAGTGTCATGGTACGGAGCTTCGATTATTAGAATTCTGCTTTTGGGTTTCTGCAAATGCATTATTGCATTTATGGGATTAAAAATCGAGGAAGTGTAAATTAGGGTACTTTTATTCTTGCTTTTAGGTTTTGCATACGAAATTCTATTAATTAATTTATAACGAATTACAAATTATGCTCGTTTCTAATAGAGAACTAGAGAAGAGGTTTGCTTGTGCTAATAGAACTAGAGGAGGACCGCTTGTGCCAAAGTCCGTCTTTTTCAAAGTTAAATGAAACTCCCCATTCCAAATTACTTTTCACAGATGGGTTGCACAGATTTTAAGAAAGGTTTTGTTGGGGAAAGAAAGCTGGAGATTTAATTTTTGCTAGAAGGAGTTTTATTTAATTGGTGCATGAAGTTTATCATGTAGATCCATATCCAAAAGGAAATGAAACAAGTAATATGGAACAGTAGATGAAAGTGAAAAATAATTTGGAACAGAGGGAGTATGAAATTGAAATTTGGACTTCGCTCTTTCTTTTTCGCAATGTGAATAATTTAAAGAATGCATTAACAAATGTTCACATATAAAGGGGATCTCAGGAGCAACAAGGTCCACCACATCCGCAGGAAGCATCTACAGAATCATGGTATCCACCCTCTATGATCAGCTCTACCAGCTCTTCCCGCCCCACAACACCTAGTCCAACCTCCTCTGGGAGCTTTAGTGTATCAAGGCCTTCTGATGGACACAGTTCTGCATCACATGTATCTCCAGCAGAAGCTGCTGGCATTATAAATGTGCTAAGAGATAAAAGGTAGTTGCTGGTACATGCATCTCATTTAGCATTAGACTATGTTTTATTGTGAATCATTTAGTGTCTATCTTCATGGAAATTATCTGCTGTTTTCTTCTTAATTCTTGATAATGCGCATCCAGCATATTTGTCCAAATCTTCTCAAGCCTCCAAATAACAATCTTGCATATTGTTTATCTTAGACATCCCCATTTGTTTTTTGCCTACTCTCTTTCTGTTTTTTAAAACAGTTGAGTTTTTAACATTTTGCATAGTGTTGATGAACTTCAAAAGCTACTCTCTGACAAGGATGCATACCACAACTTTCTGCTCTCACTTGAGCCTGTCAAAACTCAAAACAATGTGAGTTGAAAATCTTGGACATGAAGAATCCATTTATACTTGTTGGTATGCTTCTTTGGTTGTTATAAATGTTTTTATTCTAGAATCAAGATCATCTATTTAAACGAGGAGGTGTTGCCTTAATGCATTTTATTGGAAGAGAGGATACTTGAAATTTGTCTGGAGATGACGTGACACATAGGGGACTATCAACCGTGGGCATGATATGTATTCTGTACAATTTGATCTGTATGAGCAAATGTATTGATCCTTCGAGCTTATAATGTTATTGAAGGCTGATATTGTAGATGTTTTATGCTAGTGTATTATTGTTTTACTATTATAGTCTGAGAAACAATTGAATTTTTGCCTTTCCATTTCTTGTTTCATTAAAGGCCAAAGTAAGAAATTGGGGTCATGGTTCAGCTTTTGATATATAGGCCACCTGTTCTTTGAACCTTAATCTCAGTTTTTTATTGTTTCCCACTTCTCTATGTAATTGGTCCCATAAAAAGTCTCATTGCTAAGGTTTTAATATTAAGTAAATGAACTTGTTGGGCGAAGGTGGTTTATGCTTTAGAAATAAGAAAAGTTGAAAGGATTCCACTCTCCAGTCTCCATCTTTATTTGTACTCCGTTTATGTTGGAATCGTTTATCTGAACAGATTTGTTAGCTAACTTTCTGTTTTTTCACATCTTTGAGTTTTCCAATAGATAAGGGATGAGCTTCGTAATGAAACTCTACAGCTTGCTAGTAAGTTGATTGTTATTGTGTGAGCACTTCACTCGGTCACTCCTATTTAAAGTGCTTTATAAAGATACATTTTAACTGTATTCATGTACAGGAGAAAATCTGGAAAAAGAACCAAGGATAATGGAGCTCAGAAATCAGGTCTAATGTTGTAGTCAATGTTTTTCAAGCAAATGTTGATTGTAAAGAATGCTTGTTAACCATTTGTGTTTATTGTTTACAGTGTAGGATAATTCGAACTACTGAATTAGCGGCTGCCCAAGAAAAGTTGCATGAACTAGAAAGGAGGAAAGAAGAGCTCCTGAAGTACTGTTCTCCTCAATCTCTTCTCCTTCAACTTCAAGGTAAATAGATGCTCTTCACATAGCCCTATATAATAGTTTCAGCTGTGTATGTGTATTTTACTCTCTAATCCCTTGTATGGTTGTGAGAATTTGGAAGGGAGGAAAGGGAGGAGTGGTATATAAATAATTTATGCATACATTATAAAGAAATGCATCATTTAATTTAGGAGACATGTTTTCTGTTGTAACACTAGAAAATATTTACAAGTTAGCAAAACCAATGTCACCTCCCCCTATAATCTCCAAGTGAACTGGGAAAATATAAACAATCAATTTTTAATGAGCCTTTTGTAGCCATTGAAAATAAAAACAATCAATTTAAGTAGGCCTTTGAAATTTATTCTGACAAACATGCATTAATCAGTTCTAAAAATCAGCAGATCAAAATATTGGCAAGTGACCAAATGAGATTTGGGCACACTTGTTAGTGGTTGTAAAGTTTCCTTGCAAATCTTCTCTTAGTTGGTAGGGTTTAGAAGCATGATTAACATGTGTTTTGCTATTCATGACAGAGGCAATGAATAAAGTAGATGAAGAATCAGAAGCACTACACAAGCAGCTTCTGGATCGAGAAATTGATCTCCCCACATTTGTGCAGAAGTACAAGAAACTGCGCCTCACTTACCACAAACATGCACTCACTCATCTTGCAGCCAAGACATCCATAACCGGATAACTAATAGCATCTTGTAGGGTACTAGTGCATCAAACTGCCTCTTTCTGCTGTCATGCGGAATTCCAGTAAGTGTGTATACTATAAATGCTTTGAAACTGTTGCTACCAAGCTAGAACCATATCTCTCCTCCCAATATATTCAGCACGTGGCAGTTAAAGTGCAATTTACTACGGGGTGTAGGTACATTGTAGCTTAGGGACCCCTTTGGCTCCACAACAACAACATCCCTTTGGCTCCACAGATGATAATATTAAAATAGTTTGTTACATTTGTTTAGATTGAGATTTGAATTAAATGGTGCTTAAATTTGGTTTAAATATTAAACATTTACTCTAGTTCTGTACTTAATAGTTTGATAAAAATCTCATACTACTCTTTTCTACTGGGGCGGTGGTTCTGGAGGAGGGTGGATCAACGGTATCGCCATAGATGGGTTGAGAAGCATAAAGGGATTTGAGAAAAATATATCTAAATTTTGATTAATAACATCAATAGCATAACACCTTGGAAGAACATGCATCATTTGTTTGAGAAGAAACCACCCATAGAATAACTCAATAACTGTCAAAATTGACGGAAGAACCCTAGAAATTCGAAGGAATAATTGAATAAAAGACCACTCATACGAGTGTACAGCTCACTTTTTCACGTACATATAAACTCCGTACTGTGAAAAGTAATTCCCCTCCGACCTGAGAAAAACAAATCTCTAAAACGTTGAAAACAAATGAAAACGACTGAATGTGATGCTCTTTCCGCCTTTCAAGCTGGTTGAAATGGAAAAGCAAAGGAAAGGCTAGATGCTAGAACGTCTCCACCTCCTAGCCCTTTTATAACTTATTTTTATGTATCTAATTTTTCCTTAAAAATAAATAAGTTTCTAATACCAACTCTGATCCGTAAAAGATGAAAAAACCTGCGACTTAAAAAGATATTACTAGTGTTCTGTACTCAAACATGTTATGAAAAAACGTGTGACTTTAAAAATAACTTTCTAATACTAACTTTGATCCATATTTTTCACGTCAAAACATTACTACCGTTGTCTAATTATTTTTTCAAAACCATGTAGCTTGTTATTTAAAAATGCCACATATTAATCTTGTTTGTGGATTATCATTAATGTAAACGTGTTTTCTTATTTCAAATGTTTCTAATTACGAGTACTTTATTTTACATTATGCACACATTAAATTTTTAACAGTGTTGGATAATATTTGTCATTTTTTACGCCTTCAATTCTATCATGTTTCGATTCCTCGATGTATATAGTTACTTTATGATTTTGAAAAACGAAATGAAAAACAAAGGAAATTTGGAAAGCATGGGTTGAGATTTGAAAAATGAAAAACACATTAAATATATAACAAAAAAACGGAGAAATAAGTAAATGGGTTTTTATACTCTCAATAACTATTTATCCTGGAAAATTCTATTTGCAACTCCCATATTACTAAATACAACCCCCAAAATAAATAATTATAAATAAAAAAATTCTAAATAACCAATTTACCCTTATAACAAGTTGAGTGTATTGATGGTTCCGTCACCATCTCCGGAGATGGGCTAGCAAAAAAATAGGAAGTATAAATCAATGCCTCCAATGACTATGTAAGATGTTCTATAATTCCTATTGCCCGTTGTTGGGTTAATGGCCTGATACCAAAATCGGCCCATTACTCCCTACTTCGACGAATGTCTTGGCCTAAGAAGGGAGAAGATCCAGACGAACGTCTCCAATGGATCAATGGTAGTTATTTGTCAGGGCCCAAGGCAACTACAACGTACGTTTCCACCCCAGGCCGGCAGGCCCTCAGCTCAGGAGATCCTAGCCCCAGGGTTAACCAACATATCCTATACCAACAGCCAGATGATACACGGCCTCCCGCCCTTGATGACATCAACAAGAACAGATCCAAGACCCACGGGGACGCTCGTCTCCAAAGATTGGGCGGGAAACCAAGATTCTGGCGGGAAGTGCATTTACCATTGTAACAAAAATTTGGTGGTTGAGACCCTAGCCATCCACAGCTCTCCACGTCAACATATTCACCTGCCCCTTGGTAGTATAAATAGTAGCATTTATTTCATTGTAAATGGTTGACAACTTACCTGCCTTAGCATTCTAACATTCTTATAGCTCATAGCAGTGTTCGCAGCTCTTCTACTTGTGAAGCAGACAAACGGCCATCGGCCAATAGCCTTAGTGTGTTGTAACTTGTAACGAGTCTTTAATATCACTTAATAACACTCGGCCCACTATTGCAAATACTTCTAAGCCCATCTTACTTGCTATTATCTCATAGTCACATACATTCTCCACTTGAAATTCATAGGTTACGTGTTGGACCTACAGGTTGAAGGAATAAACTTCAGCACCCGTATATAACCCATGAGTGGTTTCTGCAGCAATCGAACACCCATGTAGAAAGATCTTTTCCATTTTTATTATTTGTAATAATTTTTTCTATTGATTGAGTTTTTGTTTTGGTCTCTGGTAACACGGATTGCCGTGACACCTCCCCTCCACGGCGGAGAAAGGCGGGAGAGGTGACGTCGTACTCATTTCCGGGGAGGTGGTTGGTGAAACAACGGCAGATTGTGCGACGGCTGGTGATACTGATATTTAAAGATAAGGAGTGTGTCAAGATTGTTGGACACTGGCCACTAGCAAGGTTTCAAAGAGGGTATTGCCAGTCGAACAGTGATAAATTACTGGACAATCGATCGACTGTTGATAGTGTTCTGAAGTGGAAGGAAAGGTCTTTTCCGCCTGCAAGGGAGCAAGTCCTACAGGACAATTTGAAAGTCGATTTTGATTCATTTTTTTGTAAATCTGAATTTCATCTCCAGTTGAACTAATCCAGATGAACGAGTAGGGTAGAAGGATGGATGAAGTGGGTGCAATTTCATCTGCGTATGGATGGGTGGATTTTAGGTGGAACTGTGGAAGGGCAATTTAGGTATCTAAAAAATATGGTGGCTATGAGTATTAAAATGTGACTGTATGGACTATAGAGAGCCCGTTTGGAGAACTCTGTTTTCGGCTTATCAGGCTTATCAGCCAGCTTTTTCACCAAACACGTAACTTTTACTTTCGCGCGCTGAATTGTGTAATAAGCCGAAAAAGTAAGGTTGGAGTTACTTTTCTGGCTGTATTGGCTGAAGTTACTGTAGAGGACCATTTTAGCTATTTTTATATATAATTTTTTCTTTAATTTATTAATAAAATATATTTTTAAAATATTTTTTTCTTAAATCAGCAGAATCAGCAAAAACAGCCACTCCAGCCAGAATATCATAAATTTCAGCAGAATCAGCCAAAACAGCCGATTTTGGTGCTACCAAACGGGCTCAGAATGACTAAAAAACGGTTCCATGTTCCAAAACGACCAAAAGATATGCTTGGTAAAATCACATAAGCCCGATAGTATGAAGAGTGATCGACTAAATAAACCAAAATGTATCTATTATAGCCCCGCAGGGCCAGGACGCCTCCTTTAAACTCCAATTCATAGTTTCCATATAGAGCATCCCTTTATCAAGGTGAAGATCCTTTTTGCATCCTAGTAGCTCGATCTGCCTGCATTTTTTTGTCAAGAACGTCCCTGTAGAGCACCTTCTAATTCAAAGAGGCCGTGAACTAAATCATAATCATTCTCATCTAACCACGTTTAAACCTGTCTCTTTTGGTTATTTTCATTCAATGAATGACGGATTGACGGGTGGAAAGATTTATGAACAATTTATGAAAAAACGTAAACAATTTACTACTACCAACCAATTTAAACAGTGGATAGATTTACTACGAACATTGGAAATACTAATTGTTATTGATGCCTTTCAAATCCTCCTGACCATTACCGACTACAAGAAAATTAAATAAACTACAATGCCTAAATATGATTTTGTCAACATGTGATTTTTGGACAAGTGCCTATAATAAGATGATAACAAAATTGGGGTACAACAGCAACATGACCTCATTGACGGTTGTTACTTCACGTTTTGGGGAGTACACTGCTCCTGTTGAATCTCCGGGGTTCTCAGTGTCATGCCAAAAGCAACTGAAGATGAATTCGCATCAGAAAACCACGATAAAAACTGATGGTGGGAGAGATTCACTCCACAGCTGTTGTCCTCCTCTCGAGTAATGATTCGAGAAAAGCTGAGCACAGTTTGGGAAGAGGAGGAAGAGCATGAGATGGGCCGCTAAATAATGTCTCCCAAGACCTTTCTGATGGTAAATATGATGTGTCCAGTGAATTTTGGTTTGGCTTTAGGTGAAACTCAGCTAATTCCCCATACATAGATGAATACCCAAACCTCCCTGTAGATATAAACATTTCGCATCAAAATTAGCAATTAATCGCAACATGTTTCTGCTTCTACCTTTACAGATGTGGGTGGGGGTAAGGGAGGTATGTTTATAATTTATTTTTAAAATATGAAAACAATATAAAAGGAGACCATCACATAAGTGTACATGAAGATCACAACTGGACAACCATGCCATAAATTATCACAAGTACAAGTTTTCAAGTCAAATAGGAGGTATGATAGATGAATTACCAGTTTCTTCTGAGTGAGCAAACCTCTGTCTCTGAATAATTGTCTGTTCGTGAAATCGCTCACTGTATGGGTCAAAGAGAACATACTCTTTATCACTTTTTATGTAGCACAATAACTGCAATTGTTTTCTATCTGCAGAATCTTCTGTTTCATCACTTCGAAAAATAAAACCAATCCCTCCACCTTGAGCCTGTAATAATAGTATCAAAATACTTTAAAGAATTAACAATAAAAATCAATTTTCAATGGTTACTTGATAGTGATCAATAACGGAAACAAAAAAAACATACAAAAATTCATACCTTCTTTACAAACCAAGTAGCCAAAGGAACAGGACTTTCTGCATTATACAATAAAACTACCCCATCGACACCCTTCAATGATGCTTCATTGGAAGCAGCGATTTTCCTGGCCGAATCAGAAAGAAGTGCAAGTACAGCAAAAGACGTGCCATCCACAGCACATGATACAGCTGTAGATAAATTACAAAGGTAATTCAGATAACCATGCACAGATATTTTGAAACTATAAAGCTAATTATTTTACACCTGAAATGATGAAGGAATAAGAAAATGAATTGAACCTTCTGCATGGATCTTGTAAGACCAGTACACAGATAGTGTTGTCATACTCCAAACAGACAACTGTGGATTAGAACCTTTTGATGATGATACTAGATATTCTGACTTTCCAATAAAAGACAGTGATGAAATTGACTGCAAAAAAATTGAAAAATCAGATGAGATTACTCAAAAAAAAACTGGCATATAAAAATATGGCTTGTCAACAGAAGAATATAATATATATCAGTGTTGAAGCACGGTAATGTAGAATCTATACATTAATGAGTTTTTATCGTCTTAAAGCTCAACAATACTGCTAGAGCATCTATACATCTAAGAGTTCTCTGTGCAAGTGTGATGTATATTATTATATCTTTCAGTTTCTAACCAGCTCATGGCCATCTCACAAAATTCTTAGTTGACTATGACAAATGTTATGGGGATCTTAATAGCTGGAAAATTGGTTCACAAGACCCTGTCAAGGTAATGATAATACTAAAATGATACAGAATGATTAATTCACGTCAAGATAATTTACATCAAAACTCTCTCCAATTGTAGCCACAAGCACATTTCTGTCAGGATCCCACAAAGTAATTACTCTTTCTGCAGCAACAGCAAGAACAGAACCATCAGCAGAAAACGCAGCGGCTGTCATTGGCTTGTTTCTGCAGAAATTTAGTTAAAATTATATGCAAATAAAAACATAACAAAACTAATCACTTCAATATCAGCCGTCAACTGAAAATCGCTAATCATGTGAATACTTACAACCATGCAACTCAATTAGGCAATAGTTGATATCTAACTTGTGTGGTATAATAAACGATATAAATGGAACCCCGTGAAGCAGCCTACAGTAATACATGAAAAGTAAACCAAAAAGGGTTCGTTTGTCATACCTCAACAAAAATACCTTAAGCATGATTATAGTTTAATTTTTCCATCATTTGCAATGAAGACAAAGCCTCGCTATATTTTTGGCTTGATAATATGATGGATTAAAGCAAAATGGCTCACTAAACCGTCTGTGCTTCTTTGTTATGAAACAGCAGTCAGTTCATGCAATTTTTTACGTGATTTTCACTATGGGTCATCCAGAAACAGTCTCTATGTGCTTTAGTACAGGGGTAAGGCTGCGTACATCCGACCCCCCCCCCTTACCCCACCGTAGGTGGGAGCCTTTGCGGCACTGGGGTGATGATGATGATGATGAATTGTGATGATGATGATTACAGTTTAATAGCTTTCTACCCACCACAAAACTGTTAAACTAGTGATGTTTCTGTTAGCAGTCATTTAAAATCATACAAAAAAAGGCTGACTATTTTTTATGGCAAAAAAAGCAACTGAGTAACAATTATACTTGTATGAACCAACAGCGTGGCATGTCCATCCACCATTATTCATCTGATCCCCAAGTTGAACACCACTATTGCAAGCCCAGATCTGCCAAACAAAGATATGAAAAATTGTAACCACTTTAAATATTATGAACACAGTTACTCTTGAAGCAGACACTATATGAGCAGAAGAAGGATACACACTTTGAAGTCAGCACCATATGATGAGCTTACGGCCATGTTATGCGTAGGACGAAAAGTAATTGCAGAAACTCCAGCATCCCTATTTAATGCCATTCTCAAGGAATAAGATTTAATGCTTGAAATTAAATGAGAAGGCATATTATATTTAAAAGAAAAGTAAAACCTGTGTGGTTCATATATAACAGTGGACAAGTTGAAGCCTTTGCTTTCAGAGCCACTTGTCCAGAACTTTAGACTTATGAGGCCTCCAATTCCTTCTTCAGGTAGCCTAGTCTCTACAGTACTTATGGTACAGCCATCTGGAGAGAGAGCCACCATATTAACTATGATCTGTAAAGAAGTTAGCAAACTTCATGAGATGATTCCCAAGCACATAGACAAATCAAATAAATTTGGGTTAATTATTATCGCCCCTCCAGGTTTGGTCAAAATAACTTTTTTACCATATACTTCAAAAACTTAACTAATTACACCTCAAGTTTCATCAAATTATTAATAAGGTAAAAGAATTTTATCATTTCAGGACCTGAAAAATAGGTTAACTATCAATCTTGACCTGAAAGATGACAATTGTCAATACAAGGGCTGTATGATTGAAAACTAGCAATCAAAGACCAAAAGTATCATAGATTTGATTCATTTCATTTTTTATTTATTTTATTGCAAAGTTTTGATGTTTTTCCTTACAAAAGTTTATTAGATTAATACAAAAACATTCAAGCCTTATTCCCAAAAGATTTTGGGGTCGGCTAACATGAATCAATCCATGATATCAGAACCAAAAGGAAAAGAAAGATAGAAAGATAAGTTAAGATTAAAAAAAAAAGATAAAGATAAAGATAAATATAAGATAAAAGAACATAAGAAAGATTAAAGATAAAAATAACGTAAGAGCATAAGAAAGATAGAGAACATAAAAAAAGTCTATTAGATTCATAAAGTTAAATATATTTTTAAAAAAGTTAAAATTAAAAAGGTCTTTGATTGATAGTTTTCAACCATTTGGGCCTTGTATCGACAATTTTCATCTTTCAAGTCCCCAATTGATAGTTAACTTATCTTTCATGTCTTGAAATTGATAAAATTCCTAATTATAACCTTCCCTTTAATTAGTTGGATCAAAACACAAGGGGGGAAGTTATTTTACCAAGCCTGAGAGGTAATACTAATTAACAAATAAATTAAAGACAGTACATGATAAACATTCTACATCAAAACATATACACACACAAAATAATGACTGGAACATAACACATCATCAGTGACGAATGCAAAGTAACTGGAAGATATGTACCCTGATTTCATCACCTGGTTGATGATTTCTTTCACAGACTTGAACCTATAAAATGTAAATCGCCAGAAAAACAACTATTAGGAGCTGGTGAAATACAGGTATATTTATTATATCAAACGCCAAGCTGGTCCTATCCACATCATCTCCAATCCCAGCAAGAATGCAAACATGTTGTGTCACAACGATTCAATTAATTGTTAAATAATTATTCTTTAGCAGAATAAAAACCATTACAGCATACTAAGTCTTCAGTAGGACTAACATGATATCCCACATGCAAAACTTGTTCACAATATTAATTTATTTATTTATGATCCCTCACTAATATTTTAATTCGACTCAATCCTTAAAATATCACTTCAGTCGCGATTATCCTAGGTCTTGTAACGTTATTACAAAAGTCTCCCTTCATGTCATAGAATCTTAAAATAAAACATGATCTTCTTCAGACTTTAACTTTTACAACTTTAGGGTTATAATTGTTGTTTTAACAATAGGTCGACTGAATAGAGTGAAGGAGCTAGAAGATTGACTGATGGGATTGGGTCATACTCCCTCCGTCTTTATTCACTTGCAATTATAGGGCTTTCATAGAGTTTAGTAGGGTAGTGAATAGTATAGAAAAAAAATGTAAACATTAGTCCAGTAGAAAAAGTATGAAAGAGAAGCTGAAAATGCAAGGGTATTGATGTATTTTAAATGAAAACTTACCAAAATAGGAAATTGTTTCAAGTAAAAAATTCAAAAAGGAAATATGTTTCAAGTAAATAAATAGGGAGTATTTACTATTTAACAGTGAAATGAAACTCTGTGACTCTTCACAGAGATACATCTTTCCTTATAAGAGTTATCTCGCAGCAATTTCAACAGCTTTTAGCTGCCACCATCTTCATTGGAAACACAGGCAGATCACCCCTGCTAAACTTAAGCTGCCTCAGTTTTCTTTACTCTCTTATCTTCAAATAGGGGACTCTTTTCTGAGGCAATACCTCATAATGTCTTCAGTCAGTCTCCCTTCTTTTTGTACAGCAGCATGCATGTACTCTTGGAGTCTTGAGCACGGGGATCAAACCCTAATTCTTCAGTTTCCTCAGGCACCCAACAAGTCAAACACTTCAGTGTTTTCCACACTTGAAAAGGATCAAGACTGGATGATTTTGTCACGTCAATTAAAACTTTCAACGAATATTTTATGGCACTAGTAGGAATAATATTTGGTACCCTTGTGGCCTTGTTCAAGCAATTCGTTGAAAAAACTTTGCTGAGTAAACGAAGCTCTGTACTCTCTTTCACATATGGCTTTAGAAAGAAATATAGGATGGAGAGGAGATTGATACTTAAAAAGAACAAACAGAAGGGTGCAGGGAATCCGGTATACCAGATCTGGAAATGCAATAGTCTTCAAACGTGTTTTCCACTTTTAGTAATAGATTTCCTCTGTCCAGATTTAATGGAAACCTAATACTGAATCATCATCTCCACTAAATGCATCATCAAAACGTCAATTACCGATAAGCTGGATAACTTTATTATTGTGGGGAGTCTACCCTGGGAAAGAGGAGCAAAATGTCCTTGTTCATAGAGAATATCGTATTAAACTTTCTCAAGCCACTTCAAGGCTATATGCACCTAAGAATTAATCTGTCTTCCACAGAAGCAGTAAGGGTAAAAATCACTTGTTTTATTCGTAGGTTTGACCAGAAGCTTGGGTCATAAAATGCCAGTTTGAGCCTTGAACTTTTTTACTTGGCTTATAGAATGATAACTTTAGGCCTAAAATAGGGTCAGAAGAGGCTCCCATTTGACTATAAGATAACCGCCACCAGCATGGTATCTGGACTGAGTTTGCAATGAGCATATAATTCTGGGATTAAATATGATATTTTACCTTTCAAAATATATTTCCAATTAGACATAATTAGTTCATGTGTGCTCTATAAATTTATTACTGTTTTAACTTTTTAGTTTACTGTACTGTGGAAACATGTTGATAAACAATCAAACTTAACACTAATGAAATAGAAATAAACAACCAAATGAAAAAAAATCTTTTTATTTTAGACATTGCCTACCAGTGAAATTTCACGGTCATCCAACAGGCTAAAGAATTGGATGCAGCCATTTTCTGTACAAATTGCAACTGTCCCAGCAGTAGAATCAAAGACAGAGTCATGGCACGAACCATTATATATCTCCAAGACTGAACTTGGAAGCTGAAAATTTTGTTCAACAGGATAGAGGTAATTAATAGATTGCATTTAAGCATATATAACTTACTCCCTTCGTCCCAAATTTTCTTCCTGGTTTGACATGGCACACTTATAAATAAAGTGAAATTGTATGATTGTGGTTAATGTAAAAAGAAGATAAACCACACATATCATTCCATAGAAGGAAATGAGAAGAATTCTTTTACATCGAGAAAAGAGATGTAGGAAGACAGTATTGGGAAAGCGGGAGTATAATTCAATTGAGATTTTATTTTCTTAAAAGCACACGTTTTCAGTGCAAAAATCAGGTCAAATTCAAGCCTTTTACATTTCTTCTTATGTTTCTTTTATTATTGAGAGAGAATAGCAGGATACAAACCTTGATCCCTGATATGGACCTCATTATTTCCATAGACGGTGTTTTAAGCAGATGAAGTGTGTTATCTGCACAAGAAACCTGAACAAAAAACTAAGTACTAGATAAATTAGTAATAAGTAATAACTATAAACTATGTACAGATATTTTCTTACTGAAGATACTGAAGGATCAGGCGAGCTTGTAATATATGAAAGTGGACTCCCTATTCGTGCGAACTTTTTCTTTCCTGTACCTAGCTGCCAAACAACAATGACACCTTCTTTCCCACCTGATCAATTAGAAATTTCATTGCATTAAGCAGCAAAACATATTACCAGTCGCAGAGAAACTACTGACTAAAATCAACTTAGGTATAGGCAATAACATGATACATGCAGATCTAATATATTTCTCTTCATGTTTTTCATAAACAATACCCAAAGTTTGTTGTTTATACCTGAGTAGAGATAGGCACCGTCAGATGATAAAAACAAGACCTTCACCTCAGCAGAATGCCAATGCCATGTGGTGCACGAATCAGCATCGTCATCCCCTCTTACTCCAGGTCTCTCTTCATCCATCATTGCATCTCCATTTTCCAGTTTTTCAGTAACAGAAAACATTCTTTCACCAAAATGCCTCCATATTAGAATTCTTCCTGTAGCATCTCCTGCAACTACAATTCTTTCAGTTGGATGAAAAGCTAGAACTTTTAATTCTTTGGTATGATGCAATCTGATTGTTTTGTGTACGGCATGATCGGAGTCTTTTGTTGGGACTTTCCAAATGCGGATTTTGCGCTTTTCACAGAAGCCAAAATACTTTCCACTGGGGCTGACAGTGATTAATTGTGGTCTTTCACTCTGAAAACCCCAAGAAATACATAAAGTGAAATTTTAGCATAACATAAAGACACGCAGCATTATGATTCAGAGATTGTGAATTGTGATATAGTACAATTACAGATTACAATGCAAAAGTATGGTATTTCCATGCACACCTTTGCCAATACCACACCGCCACTCAGACGGAACTTTGTTAAGTTACACTTTTGTATCTGCCAACTAGGAGCTTGCCCATCTTTTTTATTCATGTCCTGACAAGAAATATAAGCAAAAAGATCCATAGATCTTTCAGTGCTCTCTGGAGTTTGACACGCTAGTCCTGGAATCACCTGAGAATATCAATAAAGAAAAAGATACTTATAACAGAAATCAAGGTGGAAGCGCGACACACAACGTAAATGAAAATCTAGACATTTAATTAATTGCACAGAAGAATTATTTTACTTCATTTAATCTCACCAAAAACCCAAAAAATCGCATATTATAAGTCTCAATTTTTTATGTACTTGGCAACATCAATAGTCTCAGTTAAGAAGTAAACATTGTGCATAAATCACAATACCATGGAATGTATTGGGGCATTAATATTAACAGTCTTCATCAATTCAGGAGCTGAAAAGTCCCAATATCTAATTGTCCCATCAAGTGATGCCGTCCAGCAATAGCACAGTATTTTACTCGCTGGTGTTGTTGCTGGCACAACAATCACCGATGTCACCAAAGCTGTATGACCTTCCAGCTCACCAATCTGCAGAGCAACATGGATGAATAAGACTTTTCTGTAACTCACGGTAAATTTATTAAGGACAAGGTTAAGAGGGACCTGTAAACCAGTGAATGTGCTGAATATAGACACAGTGTTGGCAGTGCATACAAGGAGATTCTTCCCGTCATTTGAGAACGCTGGTGATGAAGAGACTAGATTCCTCCCTCCTCTAATCATACTTAACTGTTTCTTGTCTTTCGAATTTTCTTATGGACAGCTGAAAAAAATATGCAAATGTTGTTAGAGTTAGTTATTATGTGTTTCATACTCCCTCCATCCTTAGAAGCTCTTTCCCTTAAAGCAGTTCCAAGTTTGACTTTCACGGGTTTAAGAAAATTCAGTCTTTTTTCTTTGACCTCCCCAATGCTTTTTTTATTGAAGGAAGTTTTAATACAGACTATATGGTAAATTGATAAGAACTCCTTTACCAAATATGGAAAGAGTACTTTATTTTGGGATGCCACAAAATAGAAATTAGAAACCTTTTAAGGGATGAAGGATTTAAATTACAGAGCAAACATGACAGCCGAGAATTGTAAAAATTGGCTCGCATTGTCTATCTAACATCATCACTCATTCGGAGTCAGCCAGTAATCACTCATTCACTAGTTCAATCCTATGATAAATTTGAATATATTTAAAAGCTTCTCACAATCATATTAAAAATTAAGGATTTAATATTAATGAATACCTTTAAATCAGACATATACAACCATAGAGATGAAATTAAAAAGAAACAAAAATGAGTAGATAACTTTACAAAAAGAATGTTGCCAAAGCTGCAAAAGGCGGAAAACAATTTAAATGGGCAGCGAATCAACACCAACACAGGATTAGCTGTCAAAAACAAACAAAAACTGGAATTGGCTGTAAAAAACAATAACAAAATTAAACATAGAATTGGGAGTGAAATGGGCAGTGAGTAAATTATTCATACCAAAAAAATAGCCAAAACAAACTTAACCTGAAAATACGAAAAACAAGTGAGCAGTGAATCAGCTACTGGGACAAGTTGTAAGATGAATTCCTAGTTCAGTAATTCTTGAGCCGGCTTAAATCAACTTCTGTTACGTCTACGTTCAACGGACGTGCGGTCCTGGAGGCGGGGCGCGGTGGAGCGGCAGCGCCGTGGCGGACTGGAGCTGGTGGCTGGCAGTTCGCGGGTTCGGTCGAGCGGCGCTTCTTCTTCCTTTTCCAGTCTTCCGTTACTTCTTTCTATTTCTTCGGGTGTTTTGGACCTAGGCTCTACCAATAATCTTTTGGGGCCTTCAAAATTATGGGCTCTGTGCAGCTGCACAGGGAGCCTAACCTGGGCCGTCCCTGATGTGCAAGTCTAATAAGAGATCCTTTTTAGTAAGGCCTTGCTCCTCCTAGCTCTGGAAATAATATGACCTATGAAGCACGGATACTTCCCTAGGATAGCGTATCGGCGTATCCGATACTTTAGGATACTCGTAGCGTACGTTCCCGGACCGTATCTGCAATTTTTAAGTTTCCATTTTTTTTGTAATTTTTTGAAAGTTTCTGATACTCGTATCCTGACGGATACCTGTATCAATCCCAAAATTTACTTAATAAAATTCTAAAAAAAATAAAAATCTAAAACTACTTTTATTTGGTAATCAAATAATGGGCTTATATGGCTATATCGTAATTAAGTCATTAACTCATACTCCGAATTGGGTACTTGCACTTTTAATTTCAAGATTGTAGTTGTTTGACTTATTTCTCATTTTAAATTAATGATTTATTGACTACATTTATATTTCGAGATGTACTAGTTTATATGAGAAATATTATGAATTTAGTACTTTTAATATTTATAAATAGACCCCTATAACTTTTAATATTTGTAAATACATCCCCATAACTTTTAATATTTATAAATATGGCCCCGTATCTGTATCCTACTTTTTTTTGTTTTGACGTATCCTCGTATCCGCTTCTGCGTTTCCGCGTACCGGTATCGGTGCTACATAGAGTATGACTAATGAATACAACAATAACAACAAAATTTTGAAGGAAAACTGGCTTAACTTATCATAACAGAAAGAACAGAACCATAGCAGTTACAAAGCGACGACAAGTCTTCCGTCTATCGTCCGCCCAAGGACCAGACTTTGAATTAATCACCTCCGAAGAAGCCATATAATTCGTTGATCCCGCTTTGGGCTTACCTGAGCCAATGACTTGCACACTAGACTCCTCATCCCCGGCTTAGGTTCAAGAGTTTTTTTGCTGGAAAAACCCGGCACCAACAAAACAAAGTACGCATCCAAAACGTGGGAAATACAGAAAAAAGAGCAAACAAAATAAAAGTATCTCTCGGCGAACAAAACTGTCATCAATCTCAGAAACTTTGGCGGGTCTGGGATCCAGCACCCGCCCATGTCCCGTTTTTTGGGGGAATCAAGCACCATAGCTTCCTTTGTTGCGTCTAGGGATGGCAACGGGGCGGATCGAGAACGGATTTTCATATAACCGTACCCGCCCCGTTTGGTAATTCCCCCGCCCCATAACCGCCCCATTACCCAACGAGTAATTTGTACCCAAACCATAACCGCCCCAACGGGTAACGGGTATAACCGCGGGTAACCGCGGGTAATCACTTTATTAAATGAGTCATTGATATTTTAATAAAAAATAATATTTTAAAAGGTGAAAAATGACATCACCTAGACGACGCTAGACTCAGACGTCACTTTAAAGCTTCATATATCTATAAGACGAAAAAGAAAACAACCTAAATTAATTTAAACCTAAAAATTCTTGATCTGGGAAATAATTAATCACAAAAAATCATATAATAATCAAACAAGGCTATTAAGTTCTATTGAGAACTTTCATTCTTACACTATAGTTAGTACATCTATTATCCATATATACACAATGAACATTAAAAATCTCATCTTTTATTAGTTGTAGGACAAATAATAGATAAGAATGTAATAAAATATAACTAAAAATAAACGGGGCGGGTTCGGGGCGGGTAATGGGGCGGGCATGCATAAAACCGTAACCGCCCCATTACCCGTAAAAACAAAATGGGTATTCCCCGCCCCGTACCCATTACCCGGTCAATGCGGTTTTCCCCATTTTGATCGGGGCGGTTCGGTGCGGGTATCCATCGGATCGGTCACAATTGTCATCTCTAGTTGCGTCCTCCTTGGCCTGCTCCTCCCAAGTACGCCTTCTCTTTAGCTCTCCTGGTCCTCCGTCCACCTGAGCCTCACCTAGATCAGTAGGAGTCCCAATCCTACATTGAATGATCTCTCATATCTCTTCTGGGACCTGACCCTGAGTTATCTTCTCCACTAGGTTATCTTCTCGGCGAGTACTCTCTACTCGGCCTACTACCTTGCAGAGTAGCACCTTAACTCGGCCCGAGTTAATTTTCTGAGTTACTCGGCGAGTTAGACTACTCGGTGAGTCGGTTAAATAGGCGAGTTACTCTTTATTACTCGGTAGTTATAAAAAATTGTGTTTACGAAAACCTAAAAAATTAATCGCTTGGAGCTTCAACCCAAAACCATGTGCATACCAAAGATGCGATTCCACTCCCTAGAGCTGCGACTGCTACTGTCGGGGCCTGCAACCTCTACTATTATGACTTGTGACTGCTGCTGGGAGGACCGGAGGACCTGCGAGTACTACAGGGCTGCTATGAGGAGCTGCTATTGTGACGTCAACAGGTAAGTTATTTCCCTCTTCTTCCCTCTTGTTAAAAAAATTAAATCGAGATTATCCCATGATGTTTGGAGCTTCGTATATTCCCCTGAATCCCCTCCCCTGTCTGATTTCTTATTCTGCCCAATCCCCCTACTGTCTTTCATGATAAATACACACTCACAAACATTATTTTTGTTTACAGTCATGAACTATACTCAGTCTGGTCAGGCCTCTAATGGTGTTGAATCTGATGCTACTACACTTAAGAGAAAATCAGATGATATATAATGGAAATGGGGAGAGAACAGAGATCCTGCTGATAAATCTTTAGTGTGGTGTTTTTTTTGTGATAAGAAAATGTCTGGAGAGATTCACCGTCTTAAAGAACACCTTGCCCAGGTTAAGGGAAGTGTTTCTTCTTGTAACAAGGTAACCAATGAAGTGATGAAGAAAGTTGCAAAATCATTGCTTGAAAAAAAACTACCAAGGCTAAGAAAGCTAGAGTTGACAATATCATTGAGAGGGAAAATGCTTTCTTGGATGAGGATGATGAATGCGAGCTTGGTGATGATGGTGATGGCGAAACTGAAGGTGGACACACAGTTTCAACATTTACAACTAGGCAAAGCAGTGGCACAAATGCTTCTAAGAATTAAACAATCTAATGTTAGATGATCACTGGACACCTTATTAAAGCCCGGCCATGAGAAGATGAAACATTCAACGTTGGATAAAACTAATCCAACTAAGCTGAAATTAAAGGAGATTGCTTGGGATAAATTTGCAGAGTGGGGATATGAGGTCGGGTTAGCTTTTAATGTCGTTAGAACACCAAGCTTTCAGGCCTTTATTCATGTTGTTGGAGATTACGGAAGAGGTAAATAGTTTTATAATAACCTTAATTTTTAGTCCAATAAACTGAAATTTTATTCTTTATTTCTTTTCACTTCTTTTTAAGGTATGCCAGCACCCAACTATCATCAATATCGTCATACTCTGTTAAACAAACAGCTTGTCAAAACAAAAGAATTTGTTGAACCATTCAAAGCACACTGGAAGACATATGGATGCTCTATTATGTCTGATTTTTGGACAGATTGTAAAGGAAGGGCATTAATAAACTTTTTGGTAAACTGTCCAAAAGGGACAGTTTTTTGAAGTCTAAAGACGCATCTGAGCACGTGAAAGACGCAAATCTCATTGTAGAGCTGATTAATGAGATTATTGAACATGTGGGAGAGGAGAATATAGTTCAGGTGATCTATTTTGAATTCTAAATCTATTGTCTATAGATTAACTTATAGTCATCTATTAATTAATACTAATTTCAGTTTTTCGCATGTTAAATCTTAATAGTTCATCACTGATAAGGGATCTAACTTCAAAGCAGCGGGAAGGTTTTTAGAAAAACAACATCCTAAGATGTTTTGGACCCCTTGTGCTGCACATAGTGAACTTGATGTTGCAAGATCTTGGTGATAAGTTGTCCAGGACAAAAAGTGCTTTACGTGGGTAAAACAATGGTTGTTTATATATATAACCATGGGAGGATATTGAGCCTAATGTGAAAGTTAACAAGCGGCGGAGAGTTTCATAGATCATGTGTAACCAGGTTTGCTGCTGTGTTTTACACTCTTAAGAGTATTTGGGAGAATAGGTGTCATTTGCAAGTTTTATTTGTCTCTGAAAATGGACCAAAAGTGAGTTTGCACAGAAGGCTGATGGGAAAAAAATTGCAAGAATAGTGGCAAGGCAGGCCTTTTGGGATAATGTTTATTATACGTGTCAAGTCTAGCCTCCACTGGTTGATGTCATAAGATTGGTGGATATAGAAGAGAAACCTAGTATGAGTTATATTTATGAATCAATGGATAGATCAAAAGACCAAATTGAAAAGAATCTTAAGAATGACCAGTTCACTTGTGCAAAAGTATGGCAGACAATTGAAATTAGATGGAATAATAAATTTCATCACGCTTTTCACGCAGGTACAATCTGTTTTCCATTGTTTTTTTACTGTAATTTTCTTTCTGAAAAATTTACATTCTAGCTAAAGGTATATTCTACATCATTATATTTATTTTGCATACTTTTTTATATCATAAGAACTGCATATACCTTTTATTTGTGAAAAAAGATTTAACTTTCCCAATTACTTATCTAATGTCATACTCACATTTTGTATTGACTAAACATTCATATCCCAGAAGATTGAAAGGCATGTATATATGAGTAAGGGCATCACGGCATGTATCCTAGTCCCTAGAAGTTTAAAGATTTTGTCATACTCAATTACTGCTAAATTTTATCATGGGCATGAATGTATTATGACACAGTGAATTTATTCTGGAGTTTGCAAAAGACAGAAGTTTGTGCTATTTTCAAAAGACAGAAGTTTGTTTAATGCGTTTGTGCAATCACGAGTAAACTTAGAATCTTCATATATGGCAGTTTAGTGCAATCAAGATCAGAGAAACTCAAAACCATATTGCAATCTAATAATAGCATTCAGCAGAGTTTGAACTCTAAGTCAATGTATTACTAATTACTTATACTTAATAGTCTTAATAGTAGTATTGTAAGTATTTGTAGTTTAATATTTAATTAGTATTTGATAATATAGTTTCATTATGAGTCTTGTGCAGTCGGTTATTACCTAAATCCAAGCATATTTTATAAGCATGATCTGGCGAAGATGGAGTCAAACAAAGAGATAAAAGTCGGGCTCCTTAAAGCAATACAAAAGCTCATAGATGAAGATGCACTTGATAGTATTAGCAGTGAGTTGGTACTTCCGTACTTTACAGATCTGCAAGTGGATCTCTGGGATCAACTATGGTTGTGAGAGCTAGGGAAAAAGTCCGACCCAATAAGTTTCCATATCCACTATTACACTATACAAATTAATTTATCAACTTTCATTTTTATTTGGGAAAATGGAAATTAATAATCCAACCTTTAAGCGGTCTTCTTACAATAGCCCCACCTTTTCGTTATTCATGAATAATCCAACCTTTGCACCCCATCTTCATTCACTGGTCCCTGGCCGGTTCATGACCTGCTATTCCAGGTTATTTTCTTATCTCTACAAACCATTATACCATAAATCTCACCTTTCACAACGATAATATTTTGCAGAGATAAGAAAATAACTTGGAATAGCAAGTCATGAACCGGTCAGGGACCAATGAATGAAGATGGGGTGCAAAGGTTGGATTATTCATGAATAACGAAAAGGTGGGACTATTGTAAGAAGACCGCTTAAAGGTTGGATTATTAATTTCCATTTCCCCTTTTTATTTACTTAGTATTGTGTAAATTAGTTTTAATTTAATTAATTCAATAATTTGTAGATGAATGGTGGCTTTCATATGGGTCTGATGTGCCAAATCTCCAAATGTTTGCACTCAAGGTTTTGAGTTAAACCTGTAACGCCTCACCATGTGAGCTAGCGTAGTTGGAGTGCCTTTGATCTTGTGAGTCATTAAGTATAGTAGTATTGGATATACTTGTAGTTACAGGGTATTAACTTATGTATGATGTATATACATGAGCCAGTAAGGTATTATGCTTGATGTATGTTTCCATGTGTAACATCTAGATACATTTAAAGAAGAGAAATTGTTTGTTGCAATCAAAGTTAAATGATCTTGTCTACATCCCGTACAACAAAAAGCTGCAGCAACGATTCTTTGAGAGAAAGCACAACATTGACAGTAAGAGTTATGATCCTATATTCTTAAGAGAAGTTGATGAAAATGATGACTGGGTTGTTCCAGATGATGAAGCGCTTCAAGACCTTGTCAATCAAGGTGATGATCTGACTTGGGAACAAGTACGAGCAGCACAACAAGCAATTGAGGCACGGACAATCACAAGGAGTCAAAACAGAAAGGAGAATGTGAATGCATCACAGTCTGCGTATAGACTGCTTGATATTGATTTAGATGACCCGGAAGTGGAAGAGGAAACATAAGTGGGGAATATGACTATTGAAGATCTATTTGGAGAAGATCTATTTGGGGACATGGAGGATGAAGAAGAAAATCACGACCTTGAACCCAATGAAGATTAATACCAAACCAACTTACTAGATGATTGACTGCTTTATAACTTTTGCTATATGACTTTTGATACTCCATCATTAGGATAATAGGATTTCTATCCTTTTATTCACTTCTATGCATTTTAAGACAATTTAAAGACTATTTTAAGACTACTGTATTTCTATAATCTCGGGCACCTATATTATTATATTCATTTAATGTAATTAATACAAGGCTGAGTAATCACCGAGTAATCCCGAGTAATCGGTCCTACTCACTACTGGGTCCTAGACCGAGTAGCTACCGAGTAGCGAGTAAACTACCTAGCTTCTCGAGGTGAACCTTGTTATTGCCACCTGCTTAGGAGCTCCCTTCCGAAACTAACCATTCGCTAGTGTAGGGGTGGTTCGGTACTGTAAACCAAAAATTTTCTCTCATACCTATGTCGTACCAAAACTTTTGGTATGCAACATTTATATACCGTTATCTTACCAAAGTTTCGGTATACCAAAGTTTCGCTTCAGTAATAGTATGATATCGGTAAATTATCATGCAGGTCTTTCAATACAACAAATTATCATAGACTAACAAAATATACAAAATCGGTGTTATTAGCGACATATTTAATCTATTATTAAATGTTATAAAATAAAAATAATAATCCATTGATGTTACATTCAATATTGAACAATAATTTTTATTAGTATATTTAAGCAGTTCAACATGGAATGAAATTACTAAAAGATTACATTTTTCAGTAACAAAAATGTACTAGATTATTAGTATATTTAAAAAATTACATTTTTATTACAAAGTAATACATTAATGTATCACCCAAAAACATCTAATGTATCACCCAAAAGTGTTACAATAGCACTGAAAAGTGTTACATTAGAGAAAATGTAACACTTCTTTACCATTACATTTGCTCATGTTGCATTTGACCTATTGTAACACTTTATAGTCCCTAATGTAACATTTATACTTCTAGAAAGTGTTACATTAGGTCTAAAAAGTGTTACATTAGAGAAAAATGTAACACTTTTGTAGGTATGTTACATCTTCAATGTTACGTTAGGTCTTAAATTGTACTCGTAGTAGTGTTTTTTCCCTTTTTTAACTCCAGGGGGCGTCTGGAGAGGGGGGCTGGGGGGGCTTGTAGTAATCTAGGATGAAACTCACTCCATTGAGTTTCGAACCCGAGACCTCCCGTAAGGGAGAGTGAGTCGGCGACCAGCTGGGGTGTACCGCTTTCTCAACAATACATCTCTCCTAAACAATATAAATATAGTTAAATCAATAGTGATCTCCTATAAAAAAAATTATTCAAACAACAAGAATATAAAATCATTTATCCTCAATATTATGTTGTGCATTTAGTCATTTTTATAATTTTTAAAAATATTTGGATAGGATTTTCGGTATAACGGTATACCGGTATACCTTTTATTTTCAAAACATATACCGATACCATACCGAAATAAATCGGTACGGTACCATACCATACCGAAAATGTCGGTATACCTAAATCTTCGGTAAATCCGGTATTTTTCGGTATGATAGATGCGGTATATCGAAATTTCAGTATTTCCCCCAGCCCAATTTGCTACCCATAGAAGGTCTAGTCTTCCTTCCACCCGCTCGAAGCCACAGACCAAATGGCTTAGTCAAACCTTGTCCTCCTTTTTCATGCAGTACAGGGCAAAATTTCTCTGCATGTCCGATGACTTCACAGAAAAAACAGAAACTTGGAAGCTTTTCGTATTTAAAATCGACCCAATACCCTTCTCCTTTACTTTTCCTCATAGTAGTCCCAATTTTTAGGGGTTTACTCACATTCATGCGAACTCTAACCCGTATATAAGCTTCAAATTTTTCATCAAATTGATTATCATCTTACCTGACAAATCCACCCAGATAATTCCCAATTCTTCTAACCGTTCCAAGATTATCATAACTATACGACACATTATATACTTGTACCCAGAGCTCAACCGTATCTAGCGGGACTTTAAGTGGGATATCTTCCGTTCTAATAGCTTTTAAAACAATCAGATTCTGATCAGACAACCATGGACCATTATCCAAGAGGACCAAGACACGATTCATATCAACATAGTGGAAAATCTTAAAGAGATACCCTTTTTCTCCAATCTCCTTTATCGAAGCTCATTTTCCCGGACACCATAAATCCGCCATGAGATCCTTAGAGATCTGTAAACGAACCACTTTGTCCGTGAGAATCGTCCCAAATACCGCAAACTCTCTCGGCTTCGCTGCACCGACCACCGCTGCCCCCTCTTCTTCATCTTTGAGCACCAGTTCATCCTCAACGTCGCTGATGCCCAACCCCACGTACTTATCGGCTAAGCTATCCATTTGTCTCTCTTCTTGCTCACGTTCTTCCCTATGCTGCTCCAAAGCCTCACCATCCATGATACCCTCCACTACAAAGCTTCGCTCGGCCAAGGCGTCCAGAACGTGACCCCTGGGATGCTTCGATTACGCTCGCCGCACTAATGACGGCAAAAACTCTCCGAAGACAACGCTTAGGGAAAAGGCCACATGTCCATATAGTCCGACGAATACAACAACAAAATGAAAATTATGAAAGAGCATATAAAAAATAAATGAACCTTTATGTATTTATAGATGATAATAAATATCATTGTTTCAAAAATCGCTCTAGGCACCCGACTAGTCCTCGCCTAGGTGCTAGGCGGTGGCCGGGCGCCCCGACTAATTGAATTGCCGTCTAGGTGAATTAGTCGGTCACCTATGGTGCCTAGTTTCCCGCCCAGAGCGTCTAATTGGCCACCTAGGCCGTCTAGATTTGCCGAACATTACTTTAATTTTAATTTAATTTTCCAAGGGATATAAGTACTTTAACATTAGCCACATATATAAAGAAATGAAATCGTAAATTAAGATAAAAACTATATATGTATGTATATATAGCTAAATTTTATTACTTGTATATATAATATAACGAAGTTAAGTGATTAGTTATCATATACTACGTGTGATTAAATTTGATAATTCTATAATTCATGTTTGTTAATGTGTGTGTGTTTATCTAATCTAAAAACATTATAATTGTGAATAGGGGTTGGTATCCCTGATTTGTGTCAATACACTTTGTGCATAACATGTTGTACATTGCTATTAGAAAGTGGAACCTTATTTTTGCATTTGGCTTCCTTACCCTTAGATGCCGTCAGTTTTAACTTTGGTTAACAGTCTTCCCATCTGCTTCCTCGGAACCATTGACCGCGACGCTAGATTAAAAAAATTAAGAGTAAAGATTAGCACGAGAGGGAGAGGTTATCTATACTTGCCGACATTGGCAGGGGTTTCTTTGAAGGCGTCCAGATGGGGGAGACGCAACGCTGACGTCGCTCCGATTAGATCAGCCGCAGAAGATATCTCGGGAAAAGGTTAGAGACAACGGTTTTCGGCATTGGGGTTTCCAACATAAGGACTCAATCTCGTATTTCCAGCGTTGTAGGGATTTCAGCACTCGATTCAGCGGTTCTTCTCATAAGATTTTTGCACAAACCCAAGGTGAGTACGGGTTATCATCAACGCGGCAACCTCTAGATTACAGAATATGGGCAACTACAGCAACAGACCAACGCCCAGATATCTTCCTGCGCCAGGGATGCACCTCATCCACTGGTTTGAATTCTTCTTAAAGTACGTGGATTAAAATTGAAAGTAAGTTATTTTGTTTCAATTTGGCACCATCGGCTATGTCACGCCCCGGACCTACCCGGACACGTCAACAACCCGCCGTACAATACGAATAGTCAACCGCAGTCCAACACATTCATATTATACAAGGCGTCATGAATATCATTCACACGTATAACATCCATAAACAAACATAACAAGTAATTCATAACGCAGCGGAAAACATTGTTTAAAACAAAAAGGCCACACCGGGCTATTCATGAGCACGCAGGCTCTATAGTAAAATATCCATGAGCAAATTTGATAATGTTTCAAATAGAATGGAGGAAGCACGAACCAAGTCTTCTCTCCGAGGAATCACTCGATCAACGAGCACAGGATGCAAGCTCTAGCCTCAACCTGAAATGGTGGTGGGACGCCCCCGAAGGGGTCAGTACTCTATACGGCTATAAAGTACTGGTGTGGCAGGCATCTAATAGATATACAACAAGTATTTCAAACACAAGACCCTCAAATAGGGTGATAATGCATTATGATTTGTAACCCTAAGTTACCCCGTTTGAAAATATACTTACTTTATGTAAAAGTCAGGTAGTCGGCCCGTGGGCCCATGTTCATTTAGAAATCACCGTTCCCATTCCCCGTGGCTATAAGCCACGACAACTCATAGAGTCCAACCCTAACACATGACATTGTATTCTAGAGCTCGGCTCTATCACATCACCACGCAAGCCCTAGAGCTCGGCTCTAGCTATTCAATACATAGACTACAAGTCTATCACCTTACCATGCATCCTAGAGCTCGGCTCTATCACATCACCATGCATGAAGGTCCAATTCTTAAGCAACCCTATGCCTAGAATTGACATATCAATAAACTACCATGGGTCATCCTTAAAGACTTCCCACCACTTAACCTTAGTTTCATACTAAGTCATCATATACACTTGAAGTATATTCAAGTGCATTTCATACAATCCAATCCCTAGGATCAATTCCATCAACAATTTCCAATAATCACTAACTAGTATTTCAATACTATTAAGATTATTGTTATCATACATATATGCTCATTATTTGTAATCCTCTACATATTTATAATTATGTAGCAGCAACTTAAGTGTTCAATCTCAATACATAAACATTCATTTATGTATCCACATAATTCATACATGAGTAAGATGCCTATTTCACAAAATAGTTCATTCATAACTCATTTAATCTCATTTTATTCATACATTCTCAAATCATTTCCAATTTCATTCCTTGGCAACTATATCCATATTTCATCATTATATAATCATCATAATCCATAAAAATTATGATTTTGGCATTTAGGTAATCTCATGCTTAACCTACAAGTTGTAAGCAATTAGATGTCAATCCTCACCTCAAATGAGCTTTAAAACTTTCCTTCTCAATCCAATGACCAAAGCCTCGGCCAAAGAAGCTTGAGAACTGATTCCTTGCTTAGAAAAGAGCGTTAAACGGCCTCCTCAAAGTGCTAGTTCAACCCTTAAACGTTGGTACGAAAACAGCCCCTAGAATGGGTGTTTTCCGGCTAACTCGTTTCCTAGTTTTCCAAGATTTGCTCTAGGTTAGTATCTAACGTTTACATAAATAATAACAACTTATAAGGACATATTATACACTTGGATTAGTGTATAATAGTTCCACCAATCGTTCATATCATTTGGAAAATGAAAGGAAAGGTTTTGGGGTTAACAACTCACTTTAGAAGAGTAGATCCGTTTCTGCGAGGTTGTGTTTTGCTCGGACGATTTGGAAGCCTTCCACTACTCCGATTGATGCAAACCAGACCTTCACGTATTCCTCGTCTTGAGAGCTTTATTTTGGTATCTCACACGCCTTAATTGGATTGGTATAGCTCGAGATATCAACCCAACAATCTCAGCACTCTCACAGCTCGAGTTTACAGACCACAGCTCACTCCAGCTCGATATTTTGTATGATAACTCTATCCTCTCGAACAGAGACCACTCAAATATGAAAATAGACTTCAAAGTCTATCCAAGGACACCTCATTCACCTTATTTGGTCGAGTATATCTCCCATAATGAGTGGAGACAAACAGCACACCAATTTGTGCGAAAACTGCTCATGGTGGCCCTAAGTTGATGCTAATCATGTCTTGTGAAGCTTCTCTCCAAGCTGGCCGGCCAAGGTAAGTCCTCTCACCCATTTTTATTTGTCTTGCAGGTACTAATACCATGTGGAGTGGTTCCCAATTGACCCCAATCATTTTGGGATCCAAATTATCTACCAATACTTCCAAAAATGGGAAGATGGGTCCTATTGTTTTATCTTTTGTCAAAGATGTCTTTTTGTACTCATCCTAATTTATTTAGAACAATTCAACCTCCTACATCACATTATTGATCTCCAATATGTGTAGGTTTATCACAACAATTTACTTGATGGATATCATAGAAAGAAAATCTCACTCCCATTATTTAGCTCAATAATGCCAAAGATGGGGTTATAGGCATTTGTATTCTTCTTTAATCATTCTATCACTTATTTGACGTTTGTCATACATATTATTGGGCTACTAGCCGTGTGGGTCACTCCCGAGTGGGTCCAGAATGCCATTCTCGAATACTTGCTATTTTTAGCAGGTTGGGCCCAAAATAATGTTTGGGCCGCCCGACCTTCCTCAAATTGTCTTGAAAGATTATGTATCACTATTTAGATAATGTTGGGCTCTTTTATTTATTAATAAGTCCCGAATAAGTATTTGCAAAACCCGACACTAATGTACGAGTTTGAACAGTACAATATCCAACCATGCACTACGTAGAACATTAATCGTTTTACAATTGTTTGGAGATCGGAAATTCAATACATAACCTTTTAATTTAAATTGAATTTTCAAGGACGTTCGGGTGCGGTGTCACAAGCTATAAGTTTCCATCAAAATAAAAGTGCTTAATATGGCTCCTTTAATAAGAACAAGTCTAGAACAAAAATACTTGCTTTGGTAAGATGGGTTTTAAATTCAAAGACCAAGGGTTGAATACATCAATGTTAGCTTAACGGCCCCATAGTGATTGCAGGTTCTCTGTTTTGTTCATTTTATGTAGTGAGCACATCTCATAAGCTGAAAATTGGCTTTCAGTATTCTTTGAGTTTTTTTTCTTACAGGATTGGATGACAACTTTCATGGTTGTGAAAATCATTTAGGAAAAACTGTCAATTTAAAGTAAAGTACTCCAAGAACCTATAACTAGTTGAAATTAAGAATTTGATTCTTTTAGGTACTTACCTATGTCATTTTTGTGAATATATACTGTATGTTTTAAGAAATGGAGGGAATGAAAATATAACTTGTTCAAAAAAGGCATAGAGGCATGGATGAGGTAAACCATTGATACCTGCACCAGATTGAGGTAATTGTGATGATCTGACAGCTGGATACTAGAATGACGGCATAGATGTACAGTCCTACACTGTTAGTGGAGTTTAAAATTTTGTTGAACATGATTTTGTTAGTCATAAATACATTTCTTCTTTCCAATAAGAGACTCATTTTCTTAACAAATACAAAATGAGCATTTCTAACTGGCTAAGGGGAAAGCAAGAAAAACTGAATGGAAACAACAATAGAAACATGACTTTTCAGTTTTCGCTGAATAGGTTATATAAGCCAAACATTTGGACATAAGCCTAGAGGTTTGGTATTTGGTAATAAGGGAATGTAGCCATGGCACAGAGGTACTAGTTAAACTGATAAATCTGAACTTGATAGTGTTATAAATGGCATTTTTATTTGCTTGTACACATGTATGTATATGCAAACATATAGCTACAGGGTCTTCCCCACAAGATTGATTGTCAAGACAGGATCATCTATCCCATTGAAGTTCTATTTTTAGAAAAAATTAAGACTTGCTCTATAAATGTGGTATAGAACAAGTTTTTATCTAATAGTGTAATTTATGTAGAGCAAATCTATGGTGTGCGGTAGTACATTAACTCAACTTTGGAATAAGCCTTTTCCATGATCATTTTTTTTACTTTAATATTCTGAAATTCAAATCTGGGTTACTGTTTTGCACTTCTGTACATTTTTTATCATTAAACTTTATTATGGCTTGAACCGAAGTGGTAAATGATGACTAATAGCTTGCAAAAAGCTATGTTTAATACGAAGATAATATTTGTAGCACTAAAGAGGAATGTGGCTAGATTATAGCCATTTAGCCTTGCTGGACTTGTTTTGCTTATACTTTTATGAAAGGTTTAGCTAACAAGTTTTGTTGGTAAATTCTTTTTGTAACAAGTTCTAACAGGAGCTTTGCTGGTGAAGTCTACTGAAGTTGTTAGCATTCATCTTTAAAGTCACATGATGCTTACATGCTGACATGCTTACATGCTAACTTTTCATAAATATGTTCAATGAAATGCTAAACCAGACACATCAACACCCCGTTGTACAGTACGAATAGTCAACCGCAGTCCAACACATTCATACTATACAAGGCGTCTGGAATATCATTCACACGTAGTACATCGATAAACAAGCATAATGTAAATCATTCTTTAAAGCAGCGGAAACAACATTACAAGTGTTCAATCCACACTTGGCAACCATGGGCATACAAGCCCCAAAATCAATATTCAGAAAATAATATCCATGAGCATTATTCATATTGTCTTAAATCTTATAATAGCCAATGAGAGTAGGGGCATTTAAGGGATGAAAAATATGTTGGTGTAATCGTGGAGCTTAAATGGGTGGTACACTATGTTTTGTCGTGGGTACTTCATTATTAAAAGGACTTAACTTCCCGTTCAATAAACCATTCGTCCGTTCTCTCTTGTAGTCGCTCCAAACCGACAACTCCCACGTTTTCTGTGTTGTGCCGCTAACCCCAGGTATGTTGCCTTTCTGTCTTCCCCCCTTTGTAGTGAATCCGGTGATCTCCTTCCTCAATGATACCCACTTTGTTATATACCTAAGGTAAAGGTAACTACACGTCTATACATATGTTTTTAGGCAATTTCTCTGCACTAAAATGTTTTTATGTACTACTCCCTCCGTTTCAAAATAAACCTCACAGTTTGACTTTTGCGGTCTCCTAGGCGGACGTTTGACCGTAATTTCCTATTAATGTATGCATATAAAATCTATAATAAATTGACATTTGAAAAATACATATTACAATGAAGCACATTATATAGTTTTTTTGGGATAAAATATTATTAATTTTGAGTAATAAGCGGTCAAAGTTTAACAAGTTTGACCCAAAAAGTTTGACTGTGAGGTTTATTTTGAAACAGAGGGAGTAAGATTTTATTAATTTTTTTTCATTTGGACCTTTTCCCTAACTGATGTCGAAGTTCAGATTATGATGCTCCATATAGGTTAATTTCAGAGTCTAATAATTTTATGTATTTAAGCCGAGGCTGTATTTAGTCTACAATATGACTAACCTTCAATTTTGCTCCTGCGTATTCTCTTTAAAGAATTTTATTGTCTTCTTTGGTAATAACAAAGAGATAGAATTTAGAATGTTTAGATTTATGGGATAAGATTCCTTAGTGAAAGTTTTCTTAAAATAAGAAACACTAGAATCTTTAATAATATAATCATCTTAAGTGTTTTTACTACTGATAAGTGATATCATAAACTTCAAAGATAAAAGGATTGTTTATTTGTTATCTTTGACAGTAGCATGGAAGAAGAATGTGTTTCGGTTCATCATAAAAAAGGAGCCATTTCCTCTTCCTTTTTGTTTTATAAAACTTTCCACAACAGCATGTTAATGGTTGAGCTTAGCATGGGCTTTTAGGAATAATTTTTGTGTTACTTGGACTAACAAATTTCTTCAACTTTATGATTTATGAAAACAATTAAAATCTGTGAACTCTATAGTTAAAGAGGCAGGCTTTTACACCCTATTCTCACTTATTGCTTCTCTCAGAAAACATACTCCTACTCTTTAGATTTTCTTTTCAGGTCAAGGATTCTATCAAACTGGAATTATTGGATCTCAATGTATCATATTCGACGTGGCTAGGGCCTTCTACTGCCACGCCTGGTTTGAAAGCCTAATATCCCCTCCCCTCCAACTTTTCACCCTCCATTTTCATATTAGCAATTTCAGTTTTGGTGTTGATTTTTAGTTTCTTAATCTCACTCTAAATCTCTTATTCCCTTCTCAGAATCTCTGTTCTATTACCTCTTGCGATGACACTTTAGTAGTTTAGTCTTAAGTTAAGCACAGTGGTATGAACTATGAAGAGTGCTCTGTATATTCACTTACGGATCTTTGGATGTTTGTTGAATTTCTTTATTAAAAGATTGCATAACTTGCATTTGTGTTTATTCCCAAATGATTTAGTCAGTGGTTGGATTCTGAATTAAATTGGACATCCAGAATCCAATTCTACATTTACAAATGTTGGGATTCAAATTCCATCAACTTTGGGAGAAATTTTAGATATGACTACATAATAGATTCAGGATTCTTAAATGGTGTGTGGTTTGAGTTAAATTTAAATCCAGAATTCTTATCCTATTATCCAAATGGGTAGAAAAAAGGTTTGTATCATTGCTGCAAATGGGTCATGCTCTCTGGCTGGAGTGATCTGTAAAGGTCATTTTCTACGGATCTCTCTAGTGTCCTTAACAAAACAACCAAGGAAATCTATGTTAATCAGTTGTCATATGAACACAATGCCTCTTCTATTTTGAAATCTCTGCATTCTGATTTTGCCATATTAAAAAACAATATTTGGCTTGTACGTTAAGGGCATCATTCAGGTATTCCTAGCCGACCTATTTTTAATATTGTTAATAATGATAATGAGATTGTACATAACACTTATGTTTTATGTTCTTATTATATACTCCCTCCGTCCCCTTTTAAATGTCCCGTTTTACCATATTGGGATGTCCCTATTTAATTGTCTCATACCTTATTTGGTAAAGTTTGTGTGGCTCAAAATCATTCTTACTTTATCAATTAATATCAACCACACAAACCTACTTTTCTTAAAACTCGTGCCACCCTCTTCTAGGACATTTAAAAGAGGACGGAGGGAGTAGTTTTTATCATTTTGTTTCCTTGTTTTTTTTCTTTTTCCGAAATTTTTACTGTGTGTGGACATATAAGCATATAACTTATGAAATTTCAATCGATTTATTGCACTTACATGTATACATGCTCTTAAGTGTTCTCTAATGTCCTCCATAATTGAAACTTCATATTTATTTTATAATTATTTACTCTTTTTTAGGTATAGATAGACGATATTCCTCTTTACAATTATATTATTTGTTTAGTCATCAACAACTTCCATCCCTTCCACGCTAACATATTTGGTGCTAAGTTTATGTTAAATAATGTTCAACATGAGAAGTTTATTATCTTGCGATTTCTACTTTGGGACAAACACCTGCTAATGCAACTTTCCTTTTCGCCTCGGAAGTCAGTGTTTGTCTCCTTACTTAGAATAAGCTTATGTCACCTGATTTGTTTAGTGCAGTTAGTTAAGCTTTGGATGATCATAAACTTAAATTTATACATGTTTCGGTATTCAATTGTGGAGGTGAGCAAAGTCTTTGGTGTATAATAGTCTTTGGTGGAATTTAGACTTACGTGCAGATCTTTAGTTTGATTTCTTCAACTATAATTTTATTTTCAATTTTTCAATATAATATCAAAGAAACTTGATGGTGCAGGTTCTATTTGTAGCTATACATGAGATGTAGCTGAGGGACACCGCTGCCATTGTTATCCAAGCTGCCGCAAAGAGGCCCGAAGAAGATGAAGAGGGAACAAGAAGAGGAGATATAATAATAACATGGATATAGTGTTAGGGAAGAAGGGCCGTGTTAGCAGTAATAATAGCAGAATAAAAAATAGCAGGGATGAAATTAAAAAGGAAGCTTGGGTGTGTAACCTCTATGCAACATGACTCTATTAACAGCCATGGAACAAGCAAGACCACACAGTCTAAGGTGGAAATTTGAATAGACTTAGGGAGTGTTTGATGCTTTTAAAAAAATCACTTTTTAAAATTGATTTTAGCAAAAATACTCGAGTGTTTGATATTTAAAAATATAATTATGAAAAATTATCAACATGCATAAGAATACAATGTACATATAAATGATAAAGCTACATATTTGAATGTAAAAATTAACGCATTTTTTTGTTGGGCATCATCTCAAACGCGCATCGCGCGTACAAAAAACTAGTTTTTAAAATAAGAACGGAAGAAGCACGAACCAAGTCTTCTTCTCTAAATCTTCCCGAAGCAACGAGCGGTAGTAGCAACCTTCAAGTTCTACCTGAAGCTGTGAGGTGGCCTCCCCCGTGAAAGGGGGGGTCAGTACTTTGAAGCATTTGAAAAGTACAATTACAACTATACTAAGTATAATCAATGTTTCAACTTACGAGACCCTCAATCTAGGGTGTTATTATATTATAGTTGACCCACATTCTTCCATGCTAGAGCTCAGCTCATAGTCATACTACATTTTGCTAGAGCTCGGCTCATAGTCAGACTACATTTTGCTAGAGCTCGGCTCATAGTCATACTACATTTTGCTAGAGCTCGGCTCATAGTCATACTACACTTTCCTAGAGCTCGGCTCATAGTCATACTACATTTTGCTAGAACTCGGCTCATAGTCATACTACATTTTGCTATAGCTCGGCTCATAGTCATACTACATTTTGCTAGAGCTCGACTCATAGTCATACTACCATGTGCTAGAGCTCGGCTCATAGTCACGTTATCTAATCTCTAAACAATTTCTTAGTCTAGTCTCCATCCATTTTGAATAACCCTTAAGGCCTACTCCTAATGTTACTTGGAGCTCATAAAGTCCATCTTTAAATTGTCCCCTTAAGGTCACTTAGGGCATACTCATCACAAATTTAATATCATATGATTAGTTCTAACGATTATTCGAGCTATCCTTCTGACTAGTATTTCAATACTAGTCAATTGACCTTAGTACAACCGAATTCTTAATTCATAGTCATTTGTTCATTTCAATTTAATTCCTCATCCAAGTATAAGTTGTCTTTAATATCAAAATGTCACTTTATCCCTTCATGACTTCTTTACATGAAGTAAAAGTACATTAATCACAATAACTTTATGGTTAGAGCAACCATCATGCCATCATATTTATAACACATAATCATACACAATTTATTCATAAATTTGTATATTATGCATTCTTTACTTATAATCAATAAAAAAATTCATTTAGGCATGATTAATTATTAATAATCCATGCCAAACACAATTAATTCATTTAGGCAATCTCATGAAATTAACCCAATAATTATAAGTAATATAGTTGGTCATCCTCACCTCGAATTAGCGCTTTGAAGTTTTACCCCTCTTGGTTGAAATCCAGCGAAACTCCGGCGACTTTTGAGGAACTCCGGCGACAACTCCGGCGACTCTTTCAACCTCGTGAAAGTTCTTGAAATCCCTTATACAAGTTCCTAACAAGGTTTTATAATCTTAAAACCCATATTAATACAAATAACCTCTAAAAGGTTATTTTCCGGCGAAACGGTAATTTCGACTATAAGTCCGTTCTTGGACTTGAATCACTTCCAAAACCATTTTTTCTACATATTTGAATATGTAGAACATAACAAGGGTTCATCCTATGCTATATAAGTCATATGGTAAAAGAAAAATAGAGGAAAAGTTAATATAAGGTCATTACCTTATTTCTTCACACTTTTCCTAACTTTTTCTCTCTTTAATCTTCCTCCTTGACCTCTATTGTTTGAGCTCGAATTTTGCAGCAATGGAGGATGAGTTGAGAGCTCCTTTTTCCTTTCTTGATGGTGCTGGCCGAGCTAATCAATTGGAGAGGGAGGGGATGGCTCCTTTTTGTCTCTTTTGACAAATGAGTGAGGGGAAAGGACCCTCCTTTGTACTTAGATGCCAAATGCATCTCCTCCACCCCTTTCACTTGTCAACCCAGCTCCCATGTTGTCTACTTCAGCACAAAAAAACATGGGGCGGCCCCCCGCTCATGTGGGAGGTCATCCCTTTGTGTCCCAAAATGTGCATTCGGCCCCGAAAGTTGTATTTTTCGGACCGTTTTAAATATATTTTATTTTATCGGGTCAATAAAATATATTATGTGTCTTCTTAATCATTATGACATTAAGAATGAATATACATTCCCCAACTTTAATTTATAAGCCTCCGAAATTCATTTTGGATTGTTATCTGTTAAATTTCCAATACTGGGAATTGGGCCTCAATTGACCAATCGGTCAACTCTGGGCCTTTTCATGGCCCAAATGAAATATCCACCACCATATAAATATTATCTAGACTAAGATGAATAAAATATATGATCTCGGAAATATCGGGCGGCCCCCGCTCCCGGTGTGGGCCCCACGTGCAAATTTACTATTCACGCAAAAGCATTAATAAAAATTCACATCTTCGTAACTTCATTAACCATTCCATAAGGTTCAATACATTATTCACTTAAAAGTAAATATATTTGGGGACGGTATTACAATTTTGGTCTTTTTCCCTTCGCTAATGTAATATGCAGGTCGATTTAGGGATTTGTCCGCAACTATGATGTTGGTGTTGTGTTCTTGGATGAATATCCGAATCAGGGTTATAGAGTAGATGGAAGTCCACAGATTAAAACAATGAGATTGCATGGCATTTGAGACTTCGTTATCTTCTAACTCGATGGTCTGGAATCATGTATGGGTGCAAAAGTCAGGTCATCGACAATATGGGCGACATTCAAAGTAAAAATACCCAAGGTTGGGAGGGGTCCATCGACAGCTTTATATATGCCTGCATAAATAACACAAATAGAGAAGTGTTCCCCGGCACTCCCCACATCGTGTAGTTTGCTCTGGGAAAAAAAGTTTATTTTCCCTCAATAGTAAGATGTGAATAGGAAATAGAGATTTTTTTTAAAAAATACATGAAATAATAAGATATTATTAGGATATGAAATAAGATATGAAAAAATATACCATAGCCTAGCTTGTGCACGGTTCTCCAATGTTCCAGGTACCTCTCCCCCCCTCCCCTCAAGAAGCATATTGCAGACAAAACCACAGCCCCAAGAATATTAGTGAACCAACAATTTATGAACAAAGAGGACATTTCATAAACTATTTATAAAAACTCATAACAATCTTACATTTAATAATTATTTTTAAAGAAAATAAAACTTTAAATTGGGCATAGGCTCTCGCGCCTTGCGCGAGTATATGCTAGTATATATTATACACACAAAGATACAATATAACATATCATATTCATGCAAAAATATTAAAAAAATCAATTTTTATGTCTTCGACTAGTCCCCGACTAGACACCCGCCTAGCCGCTAGGCACTGGGCTAGTGCCCGACTAGCACCTAGTGCCTTTTAGAACATTGATATTAAATATACACGAATAGGAGAGCGGTACAACTTACAAGCAATGAATTATTTTTGATGTCCTTTCAATAGTATGACTAATGAATGATGTTGGAAAATGAAAAAATAATAAGAGAAAAAATGAAAAGTATGTAGGAGCATATAAAAAATAGAAATGAATGTTTGGGGGTGTCTGGTTAACAGCCTATCAGCCATTTTTTGGTTGATTTGACTGTTTTTGGCTTTTTGACCAGATCAACCAGCTAATGAAAGTGTTTGGTTAGGTAGCTTTTTCAATTGGCTTTTTGCCCCAATAACCAAAATATGGAAACGTCAACAATTGTAGCGTTTACAATCGTATGTTTCACAACTTTCCTATGTTGCCCATGTATTTTACCGTATCTGGGCTCCTGTGTGTGTGTGTGTGTGAGAGAGAGAGAGAGAGAGAGAGAGAGAGAGAGAGAGAGAGAGAGAGAGAGAGAGAGAGAGAGAGAGAGAAATCTAGGCGCAAGAAGCCTTCTCCTACATTTTTTCCTCCTTCACGTTTAGATCAATGGATTCAGTGCACTTCGATATGGCTTTTTGACCGGCTAAATGACTAATGTTGCCTACTGATATTTCAAGAAACAAGGATGATTTAACCAGATGATAAGCATTGAAAAGACATTTGAGTTAAGTCAGTCAACCCAAAGGCACAACCAATAAAAAATTGAAAATAAGTAAAGATTCAGTGCAATTGATTTTTCAAATTAAGCTTTATACCCAATCCTGGTCTCATAGCTTGACCAAGCTAAGGTTTAGGGATGTGGACAAAATACTCCAAGAGCAAAATATCATCCCTAGAAATGTCAAATTCAAGCTGATGCGATTTCAGATAATCAAATGGCTTAGACCTAGAGGAAAATATAAACTGAACATCGATGTTGCGTTTGTACCTGGAGGGCAGCAACTACTTCAATTAGAAAAAATTGCTTCGACTAATAATACTAAAGTTAAGACTTTCCAGTTTGATCAAGTGAGGAGTCAGATGGATTTCGCTTGGGCTGTGATAAAACACAAATATCCTTTTAACATGGCGGGGCATGAGTACTTTGAGATTTTTCTCAATAATTTGCAGCCAAATTTTAAATTAGTGTCTCGAAATAAACTTAGGGCAGATGTGATTAATGTTCACAAAGAAGAGAAGGAAAAAACGTACAAGTTTTTGGAAGATTTTGATGGTAGAGTAAGTTTTGCCACTGATATATGGACACTTGACCATCAAAATGTTGCATATGCTTGTTTGAAAGCTCATAATATCACCCCAATTGGGGTTGAAAAAAAATCTTTGCTTCAAATCCATTCCATATCCACACAATGGAGAAACATTGTGTAGATTTATTTGAGATATCTTGTTGGAGTGGAATTTGGATAAGAAGTTATCTTCTGTTGATAATGCATCAGCCAATGATTCCATGATTAAGTTTTTAAAATCTTGCTTCTGGACAAATCATTGCTGATTTTAAGAGGTGAACGTTTTCATGTTCGATGTAGTGCGCATATTTTGAACTTAATTGTTCAAGACGGATGGAGTCTTGTGAGTGGTTTGCTTCAAAACATTCGAGATACTGTAAAGTACTTGAAAAAATCAACTTCAGCAAACCAAAAGTTTGAGAGTGCTATGAACCAATGTAAGTTGAAAAACACAAAACGGGGGGGTTTAGATGTAGCTCACAGGAGGAACTCCACATTCTTGTTGCTCGGAAGTGTTTTGCCTTTAAAAGAAGCTTTGTATCGTTTAGAACAATTGGACATAAATTACAAGTTTAATCCTTCAGAAAATTATTGGAAAGTTGCAGATGTTGTCCACGAGTGTTTAAAAAAGTGTCATGATGCCACATTCCATTTTAGTGGTAGTAACTTTCCCACAGCAAATGTGTTTTTCCTTGATATATGCAATCTTAGTATTAAGTTGAGGCAATGGGAACATAGACAGTATGATTACATTCAGAAAATGGCAGTATCTATGCAGGCTAATTATGAAAAATGTTGGGATGAATGCTGCCTAGTTTTAGCTATTGCGGTAGTCCTTGATCCACGGCATAAGTTGGATTTTGTGGAGTATTGCAATAATTATATTCATAAAGAAAAAGGAACAAGATACTTGGATAAAGTTCGTAATACCACGACTGATCTGTTTGTTGAATATAGGGGTGAAATTTCTCACTCCGTAAATTCATTTGAGTATGATATTGGTAAGGGAGACTCGACTAACAGAGATGCATGTATGGAAGATGGAGATGATATGTCATCATTTGACAAATGGTACCAGAAATCTTCTTCATCTGGATTTGTGCAACGGAAGTCTGAATTGCAGTCCTATTTGGATGAGCTTGTATTTCCAAGAAAGGAAAAGTTTGATATATTAGCTTGGTGGAAGGCAAATAGTCCAAAGTTTCCAGTCCTGAGTAAGATTGCTCGTGATATTCTCGCAATTCCAGCAACTACAATGGCATCAGAATATCCATTCAGTGTTGGTGGAAGGGTGTTTGATGAGAGCCAGTCTTCTTTGCTTCCAGATGTAGTGGAATCTTTGATAACAACGGGTGATTGGTTTCCATCGCTAAATAAAAGAAGTAAGATCATCCTTATCTTAATTATATAATAGTTTTTCTCTTATAAACTATAAGTTTGACAACTAATTTAATTTATATGATATTCTAGATTATGAGGATGAACAACAACAATTGGAAAAGGCATCCAAATCCGTCAGATTATCATAATTGACAGGTGTAAGATCATTCTAAATTCGATTACAAATGAATATTAAAAAGGGGGTTTGAGCTAATGAAATAATACAACGATTGTTAACTATTCTATCTTTCTTTTTTCAATTTTCGGTTTTATTTTTGCAGGGAGTTGTAATGCAAGAAGGCTCGAAGAGTGACAATTGTAGGGAGTTGTAGTGCAAGACAAATGCATATGTTCTACTGGTTCTAGTTTTAAAGATATATGAAGCTCTTTTGAATTGTGTTTTTGTACACTTGGCTTCAAGATAGACCTTGTTTTGGTTTTGTTATCTTATATTTTTTTTGTACTTTTGTTTTAGCAGGGAGTTGTGGAGGAAGAGTTGCTTCTGTGTTTGAATAGTCTAGAATTTTTTTTTTCAGAAAGTAAAGCATAAATATGGATGTGCCAGTTTCAAAGTGAAATCAACTTATCAAACTCCTTTGGAATTATTCTTTTGTAAAAGTCAGATGGAACTTATTTTAGATTTTGTTTTATTATTATTATTATTATTATTATTATTATTATTATTATTATTATTATTATTATTATTATTATTATTATTATTATTATTATTATTATTATTATTATTATTATTATTATTATTATTATTATTATTATTATTATTATTATTATTATTATTATTATTATTATTATTATTATTATTATTATTATTATTATTATTATTATTATTATTATTATTATTATTATTATTATTATTATTATTATTATTATTATTATTATTATTATTATTATTATTATTATTATTATTATTATTATTATTATTATTATTATTATTATTATTATTATTATTATTATTATTATTATTATTATTATTATTATTATTATTATTATTATTATTATTATTATTATTATTATTATTATTATTATTATTATTATTATTATTATTATTATTATTATTATTATTATTATTATTATTATTATTATTATTATTATTATTATTATTATTATTATTATTATTATTATTATTATTATTATTATTATTATTATTATTATTATTATTATTATTATTATTATTATTATTATTATTATTATTATTATTATTATTATTATTATTATTATTATTATTATTATTATTATTATTATTATTATTATTATTATTATTATTATTATTATTATTATTATTATTATTATTATTATTATTATTATTATTATTATTATTATTATTATTATTATTATTATTATTATTATTATTATTATTATTATTATTATTATTATTATTATTATTATTATTATTATTATTATTATTATTATTATTATTATTATTATTATTATTATTATTATTATTATTATTATTATTATTATTATTATTATTATTATTATTATTATTATTATTATTATTATTATTATTATTATTATTATTATTATTATTATTATTATTATTATTATTATTATTATTATTATTATTATTATTATTATTATTATTATTATTATTATTATTATTATTATTATTATTATTATTATTATTATTATTATTATTATTATTATTATTATTATTATTATTATTATTATTATTATTATTATTATTATTATTATTATTATTATTATTATTATTATTATTATTATTATTATTATTATTATTATTATTATTATTATTATTATTATTATTATTATTATTATTATTATTATTATTATTATTATTATTATTATTATTATTATTATTATTATTATTATTATTATTATTATTATTATTATTATTATTATTATTATTATTATTATTATTATTATTATTATTATTATTATTATTATTATTATTATTATTATTATTATTATTATTATTATTATTATTATTATTATTACTCCGTATTATTATTATTATTATTATTATTATTATTATTATTATTATTATTATTATTATTATTATTATTATTATTATTATTATTATTATTATTATTATTATTATTATTATTATTATTATTATTATTATTATTATTATTATTATTATTATTATTATTATTATTATTATTATTATTATTATTATTATTATTATTATTATTATTATTATTATTATTATTATTATTATTGTTATTATTGTTATTGTTATTATTGTTATTATTATTATTGTTATTATTGTTGTTATTATTGTTGTTATTATTGTTGTTATTATTGTTGTTATTATTGTTGTTATTATTGTTGTTATTATTGTTGTTATTATTGTTGTTATTATTGTTGTTATTATTGTTGTTATTATTGTTGTTATTGTTGTTGTTATTGTTGTTGTTATTATTGTTGTTATTATTGTTGTTATTATTGTTGTTATTATTGTTGTTATTATTGTTGTTATTATTGTTGTTATTATTGTTGTTATTATTGTTGTTATTATTGTTGTTATTATTGTTGTTATTATTGTTGTTATTATTGTTGTTATTATTGTTATTATTATTGTTATTATTATTGTTATTATTATTGTTATTATTATTGTTATTATTATTGTTATTATTATTGTTATTATTATTGTTATTATTATTGTTATTATTATTGTTATTATTATTGTTATTATTGTTATTATTATTATTATTATTATTATTATTATTATTATTATTATTATTATTATTATTATTATTATTATTATTATTATTATTATTATTATTATTATTATTATTATTATTATTATTATTATTATTATTATTATTATTATTATTATTATTATTATTATTATTATTATTATTATTATTATTATTATTATTATTATTATTATTATTATTATTATTATTATTATTATTATTATTATTATTATTATTATTATTATTATTATTATTATTGTCATAAATTCAAAGAGGCTATTTGGATAAAACTTTAATGATTTTGTAGAATTATGTTTATTTCCCTAATGGCCCAATGCACCTTGTGTTCGATATTAATGTGAAGATTTGGAATTATCATGTTTTCGTTGTTTATTTAGGTTGAGTAATTACAGTGCTTGTAGTAAAATGTCCATGTTTTTTATTTAAAAAACTGGAGTAGGATTCTTGTGATTTTGATACCCGATGGGTGTGAGTCCGGAACCTTAATTCTAGACCCGTTGACATGCTTAGGTATAAATGAGGATATTTTTATTTTTATTTGTTATATAGAAGTGGATGTGATTGGTTGGTTAATTATATTATAGAGGAAGTTGTGATGTAAGGTTTTCAAAAAATGAAAAACATATAGAGAGCAATTGCTCTAAGCAGTGGCGGAGCCAGAAATACGGTCCAGGGAGGTCGAGAATCAACTTTATACAAAATGAAAACGGTGGATCGTTTCCAAACAATGTCCGAGTTGAATATTTTATATGTATTTTAGATAAATAGACACTCGTAACAATAAAATAGACTGTTTTTGCTCTATTTTTGAGTCATGTCATGTAAGTAATGAGTTAATTATACGCTATTTTAAAATTTGGGGGAAAAATCAATATTACTCATCAAATTTTGCTGATTTTACGTTTAGATAGTGCTGATTTTGCAGAAGTCATAACTTTTTACTCGTAATGAGTTACAGGGGCCATAATATATCAAATCGAAGATATTTCAGAGCTCTATGCTCTCAAACTTTCAGCGGGGTCGACTGACCCCCTTGACCCCCCCTTGGCTCCGCCCCTGTCTCTAAGGGGGGATTTGACTTTATTTGAACCCCAATATTTATGCAATATTGAACTTTGCATTTTTAATGGTATATATTGTCATATACCCTAAATCACTTGCACAAGGGCCCAAGACCCTACGCTGTGACCAAGACCTCACATACATGACAATATGATTTAATTAACCTCTTCTCATAACCACACGGATGGTAGTTTGAAAAAAAATTGACATACTCATAGTTTGAGAAAGATGTTGTGTTTTAGTAATATCTCTGATAATTTTCTCTTTTAAGAATACGGTGCAAAATCAAATCCTACTTCCGTCCCATTGAAAAGGTCTCATTACAAAACAACACGATTTTTAGATAAAGATTAAATAAGGTATATAGTTCAAATATATCTTGAGAAATAATTTTTAATATAGACATATAAAGCAATGAAGTTAATGATTTGATTCGTCATTTTATAAGATTGTAAGAATGTTTTTGCTTGGACTTTAATATGTTCTAGACCAGATCAGACCAGACCAGAGTTGGATAATTATAAAAATACAAAAAAACCAGACCAAATCAAACAAGAAGTTCAAATTGCTATCCAAATAAAAACATTCTATATTGTTTCATACGGAGTAAAATGTAAATGTGAATCTTTGTATGAAATGTAGAGTTTTTTTTAATGATGATACTACGTAGTATCGTATTAAAGTGTTTGGATCCGCCGAAGGTCATCTATATAATTACAGGAACCTAATAAGAGGCTACAAAGACACATATTAATCCGGCGCGGCGGAGAAATTGCTGAGATATTATTGTGGCCGTGGTTGTTTCTTGAATTGGCGTGACCAAAGTTTACCCCTTTAATTTGGGTGGCCATGCGTCCTACAATCGGATTTTTGGCTTACCTTCTCGCCGCCGCCTCCGCGGCGGTTCTTTCCGCTTTCTACCTCCACAACCACCACGCCTCTGGCGGCGGTTACGAATCACCCACGGCGCCTCTTTCCTCCTACATTAAACTTGCCTCCGAATCCCCTCTTCGATCCGAAGCCACAGTTTGGCCGGTACGTCACGTAAGGGCGCGTTTGGGAGAACGTCTCGAATTACAATCCTCGGGATTCAATAATCTCGACGCCCTACGGATTACGGAATGAACGTACTCCCAACCGCCGCTATTCTGTTTCTTAATGATAAAAAATGGAAGATGAAAAAAAGGCTGTTTTTTGTTTTTATTTAATTACCGGCCTTTTAGCTTCTTAGTCTGTTTGGCTTGATCAGGTTTCTGGAATTTGATATTGTAGGAGCTAAGGTTTTGCTGGAGGACGGTGTTGGCCACCGTGATAGGGTTCTTGGGGTCGGCATGCGGCACCGTGGGCGGCGTTGGAGGCGGCGGCATCTTTGTCCCAATGCTCACTTTGATTGTTGGATTCGATACCAAGTCCGCAGCCGCCCTTTCCAAATGTACGTAGTTGTTGAAAGAATTTTATTTTATGTAGCAGAGAAATTCTGCGGAAACTCTTCGAAAACTCTCTAAACAAGCGTTTTTTGTGCAAAAGTTAGCGTTTCCCGTGCAACATACTACGTACTAGTATATTTTATCATTTTGAATGTGTATTTTGACATTGAAATAAATATGCACTTCCACACACTTTTTAAGCGTGAAAAAACTTATACAAAGTATATTGATAAGAGCGTATCAGCGTTATATTCAATATGCTCTTGTAAGTGTGAGAAAATTTATTTGAACGAGTATGTCGACAATATCGATATTTTAAGTGCGAGAAAACTGGATTGATTCTAGGTATGATAATGGGAGCATCGGCATCATCGGTATGGTACAACCTGCGAGTGCCACATCCGTGCAGGGCAGTGCCAATAATAGACTATGATTTGGCTTTTCTATTCCAACCAATGCTAATGTTGGGCATCACAATTGGTGTGGCTCTCAGTGTCGTCTTCCCCTATTGGCTCATTACCGTCCTCACCATCATTCTCTTCATAGGTACCACACATTCATTGCATGTACCCCTTACTATGTCGCTGCCCTTGCTTTAATTTTTCTTATTTGACACAATTCTTTTGTTTATAGTTTTTGTGTGTGATTTTTTATTACTCTATGGGTCCGTTTGGTTGGGGTGATCTCACATGAAGGCCGGAATGTGATGCACGGAATGTTAGATACCCTTGTTTGGTTCACGGGTTTGAAAAAAAATTGGGAAAGTTACATTCCCGGGAATGTAATATGGATGAGAATCTTAATCCCGTCCATGCCTTAGGTTATCTCACATTCCTGGGGTGATCTAATTTTCTTCCGAAAATACTCTCAATTAATGATCTCTTTTCATTTAATTTCTTTATATATTCAATTGTTATCAAATTTGATTTTTTGTGACTTTATAAAACTTTTAATGTAGTCTCTAAATGTGTAAATTTTATTTACTAAAAATAATCTTATTATTGACAGAGATCGGTTAGTTTAATTTCATGATCTGTCGAACATCGTAAATTGTGTAACAATCTTTTAGGTGGGACGGACGGAGTATTGATTATATTCGAATGTCTATTCTCTTTATTTGCATATTTTTTTTCCTTATCATTTAAATTTTTTAAGGTATTTATAAGAGTTATAGATTATTTAAGTTTTGATGAGTGGATTTCAAAATTTAATAGCAAAGTTGGTCATTTTTTTCTTTATTTTTAAACCAACTTTTACGATTAACTTGATCATTTTTAAATATTAATTTTTTTAGATGATAATAAATATATTTATATTACTATTTGAACAAAGTTTTTTTTTCATTTCTGTATTGGATCTACAACTTTTTACAATTAAACATATTTTACTTAAAAATAATTCAATTAGGTTTGATTTTATTTAATATTAAGATTAAATATTCATTTTTTCTTTAATTTTAATCACTTTAGATGTATGTTGTAATAGATTTATTGCGTTAAGAGAAAATATTTAATATTTAAAGGGCATAAAAGTAATTCATCAATTTTACGTACTCAGCAATCTGACATTCCCTTGATGTTAACCAAACACAAGTGGGAATAAATTGAATACATTCCCATCAATCTAACATACCCAACAATCTGACATTCCCATGGTAATCTGACATTCCTTGTACCAAACATACCCTATTTGTTTTTATCAGGTTTTATTTAAATAGTACATTACTCCGTATTTGAATTTAATTTATCTTGTCAGACACAATTCATTTCTATTTTCATTACTCTATTTCTTCTGTATTGGGGGGTTTTTCGGAAATGAAATTCAATTTCCAAAAATTGACTACTTTTACCATTTACATATGTATAAAAATCAGATAAAAACTCAAAAGCAATCAATGTCAATATGTTACTCCCTTCGTCCGATCGGATTTTGTCTAACTTTTCTTTTTCTTTTGATTTAAAGAACTGTCATTTTTATTTTAAAGCAATGAATTTATGAAATTTCTTTTTCCTCTTCACAAACCTCAATTACACAATTTTTATTATTCTAATTCAACGACTAACATCAACCTCACATAATTGAGTGAGACAAAGTTAGTATGAAAAGTCTATTCTGTCACTTTTGACTGCCATCAAGCTTTTTAGTTGACCATTTTCAACAAAGTTTCAAAAGTAAAAAAAATGAACAAAAAAACCAGTAAAATTTTCCAGCAGCCGACGTTTGAAAAATAAGAGCTAGGTAAATTTTCATCTTTGGATTGAGAAGTGTATAGGTCATATTTTTGTCTAAGTTTTTTCTTTTTCTTTAATGCTTTCACTTCGACGGTTACACAATAAGTTTCCTTCTAAATAGGCGTACCAACTAGTATATACTATTCTACAAATTAAAGATCCTTGACATTATTACTTTTAGGTTTAATTAAAATTAAATTGATTTTTTTCCGTTTCAAGATACCCAGAATATCAATAGGCATATATGCAATCAAAATGAAGGGAATTCTATATTTGACAAAATGTGAAACGAAACAAAATGTTTACCTTTATTTGGAAAACATAAATATGAAATAAAATAAAGGGAAGTTCTTGACTTTATATGTAATTATGTATAGCTCAACACTTTATAATGGTAATGGCAAACTTAGCTTACTTAACATTGTATTGCTGTTTTTCAAAAAAAAAAACATTGTATTGCTGAAATAGCTGCATTATGAAGACAAGCTACATTTGCATATATGATTTTTGCAACCTATCCTTGGATGAACAGGCACATCTTCAAGGTCAGCTTTTAAAGGGATAGAAATGTGGAAGGAAGAAACTAAGTTGAAGGTTAGTTTTTACTTGACATTAGTAATTAGATAGTATTGAGGAAAAGAATCAAAACATTAAAAAGAATTTACTCCAAATAAGAGTAAATATATACAAAGTGTACAAATAAGAGTAATTACACTCCATATTTTATTACCAACATATATAAGAATTATTTGGTTCAAATAAGCGTATACATAAATTATACCAAGTAAAACTTCTTCATTTATGAATGAACGAACGAGTCCCATTTTAAGAAGAAAAGAATGACGATTTTATTTTTATACCTTTTCTTAATTATCATTTAGGAATGAACGAATGAGTCCCATTTTAAGAAGAAAAGATTGATGATTCTATTTTTATACCTTTTCTTAATTATTTTATTCCTATCTAGGAAAAAAAATAATGCTGAACTCCGTATCTGTCAAATGTTAAAGTGGTTAAACAAATATACGATTGTGCAAATTTCTTGAAAATATAAAAAAAGATTGATAGGTCTACGAAAAAATGTAAAAAATGTTCTTGCAAATGTTCAACAAGTATAATTGCTATTGTTAATTCTAAAAAAATTTGCCTTGTCACTTTTTACACATCCTACTTTTTGAAAAAATGCAGAATTCGGAAGCTGAACGTCAAACAATCGTCAATTCACACGGGGAACGTAAGTTCTATTCAAAAGTGACATTTTATGAATGTAAAATATGTTAAAATATATTTTACATATTCTCTTGGCCTGTTTGCATAATAGATAATTTAAGTCTATATATTGATATAATTTGCCTCAGTTGAAATTAATACCGGATATGAGCCACTGGTCCCTAAGGAAGAGAGAACAGGATTGGTAAGCCGCTTTTATTTTTATGATTATTCAGATTTAAAGAATGAAATGTTTGTTATCAAAGCTAGCTGTTTGTGTGCGTTACAGATGTTGATCACATTTACTACATAATAATCTTTCAGCAATTAATGATGTACAACATGAATGTGAAGAAAATGCTTGTTCTATTTCTTGTGTGGATTTCCTTTCTGCTCCTCCAAGTCTTCAAGGTATTTTTCTCTCTCTCATTTTTTGCCCCTCAAAATAAATGTCTCAGTCATGTTCATCCAAACACTATTTTCCAAACCAATGATGTTAAACTCCCTTTTTATTCACCCAAACACTATTTTTCAAGTCAATGATATTAAATTTGGACCGATTTTATATTCATACACGGTAATATTGATAATATGACAATGATATGAAAATGTTCTTTGTTAAAAATACGATCATAAAAGTATAAATTTATTACTCCGAATTAAGTTTCACATAAATATATTAGTATAAATAAAGGATCAAAGTTTATCATCTTTGACCGACAAAATTAAAATTGGCTAAATAAAAAGGGACAAGGGAAAACTGTCATATAGGTCCTCGAACTTTCATAAAAAGGTCAATTAAGTCCTTCTATAGGAGGTTCTGTCCGGCCATCGCGATTTGGAGCAGTTCCCGGTGGAATTTTTTGATGAAATTTTTTGAGCATCTTATTCACCAAGTCTAGTTTAGTCATACCAAATTGCAGCTAAAAATTCAATCGGGAACACATTCAAATTAATTATTGAAGATAACTGCGCATTTTTGCGTTCTCGAATTAATTTGAATGCGCTCCCGATTAAATTTTTAGCTGAAATTTGGTATGAGTAAACTAGGCTTGATGAATAAGATGCTCAAAAAATTTCATCAAAAAATTCCACCGGGAACCGCCCCAAATCGCGACGACCGGACAAAGTCTCCTATAGAAGGACTTAATTGATTTTTTTATGAAAGTTCGAGGACCTATTTGACAGTTTTCCCAAAGGGACAAAAGTAGTATATACAAAGTACTTGTATATGCTAAGGCCTTCAATTATTTCTTGTGATTGTTGTGGTGAATTGTTAATAAGTTTTCTCTCTCTCAAAAACTCATTCATATAAAACTTATTTAAAATATGACTGAAGTTAATATAATATTGTGTTAAATGTAAACATTGAACATTTGGACATAAGTTATTATTATCACCAAATTAAATTGTCACGATATATAAGATACATATTTTGTAACCATCTTCATTTTAATCGTAAGTACATAATTATTTCTATCATTATTACCAATAATTAAAATCATAAGATTTAGCCCGCAACTTATTCGTTTATCCATTAATGATCTTATAATTTTATTTAACCGCATAGCAAGTATTGTAAAAAATATTTGATTTGAAGAACTTTTTCGCGAGAATATACAATTTCCGATTAAACCATAGTTACAAAACATTAGGGAGTATTTGCAAATAAAATTACAAAACTAATAGGCGGCAGGTGCACACACAAAAGTTATGGTAAATAAGTGGATCGATCTACCTTACTCATATTATTATCATTAACAATTACTACGTACAATACTTCAGTTTTTTAAACCGTGAATTGAGAACTTGTCTTATTGTACAGAACGATGTCGTTGCATGCAGTCAGTTGTATTGGGTATTGAACTTATTACAGGTACACCCATTACATATTACATTATTATAACCTATAGTACATTATTACTTCTTTTTTGAATGAAATGATATATAAAATTCCAAAGAAATGAAATGATATACTAGTATCATAATGTATTAATGTGAAAGTTGCCTCACTTTTGACATAGAAAAGAATGCTCAAGTCTTTTCATCAAATTTTTTATGAAGGCCTATATATATACGGAGTATATGAGAGCATCTCCAATGGGGTAGTGGATTGGAGTAAAGTCTATCCTACATTCCTACATGGCATAGGAGAGATATAGAGATAGAATGATTATTTTAATTTAATATGGAGAAAGTGGTGTGTATGAAAAATGAAAAGGAAGAGAGTGATAGGAGTAAATTGTAGACAATGTGTATGACAATGTCTACAAATAGACTTTACACGGGAATCGAGGAGTAAAAGTGGATGAAAAGTGGGTTAAAAGTGATATAGAAAAATGAAAAACAAAATAAATGTGGAGATATGTAGGTCCTACACATAAAATTTGTGAGATAAAAAATGGGACCCGTGTGTAAGAATGTGGAAGAGAGTAGACATCCCATTGGAGATGCTCTGATTATACATGCTTATAGTCATATGAACATAGGAAATCTTTCCGGTAAGGTATACCTTACCGGAGCCGCCGTGCAGCCTCCACGTTTTGAGGCCATTTCCGGTGGAATTTTTTGATGAATTTTTTTGAACATGTTCGTCATCAAGTCTAGTACATCCATACCAAATTTCAGCAAAAAATTCAATCGGGAAGGCAGCCAAACGATTTTTGGAAGATAACTGCGTTTTTATTATATGTATATAAAGGGTGCAGTTATCTTCCAAAAATCATTTGATTTCCTTCCCGATTGAATTTTTTGCTGATATTTGGTATGGATGTACTAGACTTGATGAAGAACATGCTCAAAAAATTTCATCCAAAAATTCCACCGGGAAGGGCCTCAAAACGTGGTTCTTCAATAATTCATTTTAAAAATGAATCGTTATGATTTGTTCACCCATACATGCCATAACGTCAAACTTGTTTTGAATCCTTTACTATGTAGACTTCTTAATTTGTGAATTTAATTGTGAGAGGTATAATTTAATAAAACATTTCAACATGCGATGTCATACTAGTTGTACAATTTTAAAATTGAAATATGGTCAATTGGTCTTTGATAGCTTTTTTGTTCAATATGCTATTCTAGATTAATGGCTTGATTTTATTATTCACTATCTCTCTCTTTGGGGCTTAAAGTTTCCGGTTGCATTGGGATTATTTGGATGCGAATGTGTGAAACTTTATACAGAAAGCAAGAGCCGGAAACTCTCAGGGAACCAAGAAATGATATGCGAGGCCGCCATTGACTGGACAGCGATGAACCTCGCTTTGTGTGCCCTTTGCGGCGTCGTGGGCGGAACTGTCGGCGGCTTATTGGGTTCAGGCGGAGGTTTCGTTCTGGGTCCTCTACTGCTCGAGATTGGCGTAATGCCACAGGTATTACGCCCGCCCATATACTCTATCAATAATTCAATCATCATTTACCCTAATGCCGCAAAGGCTCCACATACGGTGGGATAAGGGGAGGTCGGATGTACGTAGTCTTACCCTGTACTAATCAACGGTTTCCGGATGACCCATAATGAAAATCGCGTCCAAAATTGCATGAACTGACTCATGCTTCATAACAAAGAAAAGCAGACAGTTTGGTGAACCATTTTGTTTTATTCTATCATATTCTCAAGTCAAAAAATAATGAATCTTTGGCTCCATTGCAAATGATGAATCATACTCTATCAATAATTATTATACCTAAATATTTCAACCTGAAATATTATTCACCGTGCAATGCTCACAAATATAAAATATAAAAGTAATGTAAAATGGATTCAATGTGTGGAATTTTGACCGTCAAGTAAATTTTTTGTTCCGAAATTTGAATAATTTTATCAATTGAAAAATTTACATATAATAACGGACTTATTATGGTGCCTATTTCTTTAAAAAATACTACGTACTACGTATATGTATTGACATAGATAATATTATTAATAACAACAACAATAATATAATAAAAGACAAAATGAATAATGATAAAAGTACTAAATTAGCAATGAAATAATGATAAGAATAATAATTTGAGTCAAGTAATTAAAAAAAAAAACTCTTTTAAGTAATAACACCAATGCTACTTAGGTCATGTAACAAAATGTACCGTGCTTAAAAGAATAATGAGTACCCACCATAAGTGGTATTTTAAGATTAATTTCGTGAAAATATAGGACGTACACTAAAATCATGCATAAATCTTCTTCTAAAGTTAATTGAGGATTTTTTAAAAGTATTACGTAGTATTAGAATAAAATTGATGGGTAGAAATGTGATTAAAATATTTTGATTTTGTTATCATCATGATATATACAAATTGGACATGGTCGTAGTAATCACAGAATCACTAAAACTTATTATGTCATTTTTTATCTATCATAATTATTTTAGGCATATTTTAATCATTAATTTCAAGTTAAGTATATCTTCTCGACTTCTAAATTTGGAGACCATTAGAGCATCTCTAATGCTACTCTTTTGACATCACAAAAATTTGCCACATCACTAATTTATAAAGGCGTGATTAATTTTTGTTCTCCAATGCATCGTTTTAGAAGTCCTTTTAATCTGATGTGGACTCGACTCTTTCAACACCTCTGTTAGGATTCAGAAAGTATGTATAACACTGTGAATGCTTAATTCCATGAGAAAATAGTGCTCGGTCTCCGTAAAAAGTGGCGTCAATTGCTATTATTCATTATTTCATGGTCACCGTATTTTTATTGCTTTAATAGAATCAGTCTCCGTATTGTAAAAAATAATACGTGGAGCCTATAAATGAAGGAAGCACTATTTTATTATTATTAAAAAAACAATTTCATGCTCACGAGTCACCGATTTTCATTGATATTGTTACTAGATAAATCCAAAGAAGAGTACCGATGTTGCAAATTAATTACCGTTTCATGCTAGAAGAGTGAACAATCAAATAAGGTGGAATTAAATACCTTGTGAAGAAAAATATTCAATTGGAAATAGAGCTAACAATTTTTTTGGGTGATCTGCCCATGCAGGATTTATTTTTTTATTTATATACGGAGTAATTTTTTTTTGGCAACGATGATTTATATGTAGTGGTTTGTTTTGATAATAAATGACAAGCGAATAATATTTAATGTATAACATTATGCATTGGACATCTTTTGTTTATTTCTTTTAATGTTTATCTTATGTGGATAAACATTGCTTTAATTAAGTGACATTTGGCAAAATTTACCTTCATTCAAAAGAATAGCATTGGAGATGCTCTTATCAATTGGCTCACGATGTTAATACGTGCTTCTACGTAGCTAGCAATTACTACGTAATCTTTTCGCGGAAAGTAATAATTTTTCTTTATTAAAAAGTTTGATATGGGTATGTAATTATTTGTAATTGCAAAATCATTTCACTCATGACCTGATTTAATTCTTCATTCTTCATTGGTGGCAACTAACTTTTGACTCAAATTAGGATTTGGCACTGTCATTTTGACGAATATTTTTGCACGGCTCACAATCAATTTAAAGCACATGTCGCCAACGTGAAGTTAGAAGTGGCAAAATCAAATTAGGATTTGAGCAAATCCATATGTGTTTTCACTTTATGATACTACCTCCGTCCCAATTTATTAGCCATCTTTGACTTTTCCAGTCAAAGATGGTAAACTTTGAGCAATTTTTTAATTAATATATTTATGAAAAATATAATAATTTTATACTTTTATGATAGTATTTTCAACAAAGAACATTTTCGTATCATTTTCATATTATCAATACTTTCTCTATATAAACATATAATCGGTCAAAGTTAGACGCCGTTGACTTGAAAAGTCAAGTTTGACTAAGTAAAATGGAACGGAGTATGATGTACTACGTAATTGATTGATATAATTGATGTTTGGTGACATATACTCCGTATAGGTTTTATTATTGCTTCATTGTCTAATTCGTATGCTCGTTTTTTTTTTTGAAATATTCTTAGCATTGAACTCTCTTTCAAAACATCATGTTTTTACTTGGAGTGAAATTTGCTGATCTGGTCTAATTGATAATGTCTGATCTCTAATGTCTGATCTCTGTGTATTTTATACGAGTACATAGTAATTGTCTAAGTCCAGTCTGGTATGGTCTGATTTGGGACTAAAAACGGTGAAGTAAAAATATTCTTAAACCTCATCTCCATTCCAAGTTCCAATAAACATATTAGGGGGTGTTTGGAACTGATTCTGCTTCTGCTTCTTTTTTAAAGCAGAAGCAGAATCAGTTTTCAGAAACTGGTACCCCCCAGCTTAAAAAAAAACTGATTCTGAGAGTAAATTAGAGGCCAGAAGTGCTTCTGGAAGTTCACACAAACACTCTAGCTTCTGCTCCCTGAAGGAGCAGAATCAGTTTTGAAAATCAGATCTAAACACCCCCTTAGTTCATGTCATTATTTATGAGTCACCGATGTTCCAGCTATGTATTTATTTTCTTCATTCCATTAAGATTGTCTCATATTTTCTTTTCGATTCGTCCAACTACGATTGTTGCATACTAAATTTGATAAAATTGATGTGGTTCTAAATCCCTTTTACTTTATTTTTAATTTATCAGTTCAATATCAACTAAATAAACTCACTTCTCTTATTAATCGTGGTACCTCCCATGTGCCAAGGTATGGTGATATAATATTCTAACATTATTCAATTCATTCACATGGGTGATTGATTGTGCAATGTTTTTTTGTTTTGTTTTTGTCTCGCAGGTTGCAAGCGCGACAGCAACCTTTGTGATGATGTTCTCTTCGTCCCTATCGGTTGTTGAGTTTTATCTCCTAAAAAGATTCCCTATCCCCTTTGGTACACTCTTAACCTTTCACATTGCCCAATTATTGCCAATTTGACGGAAAGAGTTTGAGATAATACGGAGTAATAATTAAGGGGAAAAGTAAGAAACTACCAAAGCGAATGAGAAAAGGTAGGGAAAATGAAAACAAGTGAAAAATGTAATAAAAATAATCAGAAAATTGGGTATCAAAATTAGGGTAAAATTTCTAAACAGGAAAATGGAAAAAATAAGATTTGAAAACGGGAAGAATTTGCGACAACTAAATGGATGGAGTAGTTTTTGTACGTTTTCTACTGTATAAATAATTTGTAGACTTGAATATTTGTTAGCCCATTCCTATGAAGTTTTTTCAAAATATTTTTGAAATAAAACCTATTTACAAAAATAAAAATAAGATTAAAAGTTACTCCGTACTATATAGTACAATATCATGATAACTTAAGAATAAAAATTGAATATAAGTTATCATGACTAAAGTTATCGTCGTAGTCATTACGTTTATTTATGGAGTGTTTGTAACTGCTTCTGTTTAAAAAAGCACTTTTGGAGATGTAAGGAAAAAGTGATTAATAGTAAAAGTTGATAGTGTTTGAGTAAAAGTTGGTAGTGTTGAGTAAAATAAGTGTTTTTTGTGTAACAGAAAAGGGAAAAACACTTTTCACACGCAAGTCGAGAAAAAGTGAAAATTGGTAGTGTTTAGTAAATAAGTTATTTTTAAACCAAAAGCTGAGAAGTGTTTTTTTAAGCAGTTGCAAACACTCCCTTAAGATGTTATGGTGTACATTTTATAAACAAAACATTTAGTCTAATCATAAATACTTCGTATGTAATTATTTCTTTCAGTTGCGATATTCTTTGTCCTTGTCCGTGTAAAATATTTCCTTTTGTTTTTTAATCTCTTCGCACATTTTTTTTTTCAACATATGTTGGTTTGAGTAAAAAATCATCAGGTTTTAAAACGCAAAGACAAAATAAGATGAACGAAAAGGGCAAATGAAAAAATTGTGTTTCCAAATTTAAGTGCAAAGATGAAAAATGCATCACGTTTTAATGGGTGTGTGGATATAAGATTTAGTTTTTTTATGGCATTAGAAAGAAGAAAACATGTCGACTATTTTTTGTGTCAGTCAAATAGAGTTTGCTAATATCTTTGAGTAGACTAAATAGGAAAAATAACTTTGGTTATATAGGGTTGGAAAATGACATAAAGAGACTAAATAGGAAAAATAACTTTAATTATATAGGGTTGGAAAATGACATAAAGATAATACATGGACTTAACAAAATCACTACATTAAACAAAAAACATACCGAGTATTTAATTAGTGTTTCATATCGGGATTGATTATTTTTGTAATCGTACAGGATATATTTCTTATCGACATAAATACACAATTTCATTCAAAAAAAACATTCACAATAGAATAGCTGAAGAAGGTACGTGACTGATATATGATGATCCACAATATTGTGCAGCTATATACCTCACAAGTGTGTCGGTTTTGGCGGGATTCTGGGGTCAATTTTTGGTAAGAAAAATCGTGACAATCCTAAGGAGGGCCTCGATCATCGTTTTCATTCTGTCCGGCGTTATTTTTGCCAGTGCTCTTACAATGGGTAAATTCCGAATTTCCTTTTCAACAAATAAATGCATTTTGTTTTTACAATTTTACCCACAATATTCGGACTAGTTATATGTTGCACGGAAACGTAAAAATTGCAAAAATGGGAAACGAGAAATAGAAAAACAATTATTTGAAGGGAAAGTTCCCGAAATAGGACTAAAAGAGTTTGAAAATTCCAAAATAGGCTAGGACTGCCATGTTTTTATTCCCAAAATAGGAGTAATTACTGCCAAGTTTCAAAAATACTGCCATGTTTGAAGTCTGGTACTGCCAAAACATGACAGTAATTAGTCCTATTGTGGGAATAAAAACATGACAATCATATTTTGGAATTTTCAAACTTTTAAGTCCTATTTTGGATAATATTCTCTTATTTGAATAATTTCCCGAGTCTACATAGATTTTTCGAAACGAAAACGTACATTTTCCCAAGAATTTTCGTGTCTCGTAGGCATGTTGAATGAAGTTAGGTTTGATAAAATTATAATCAATGGGCCAAAACCTAAATGATACCTAAGATATACTACCTTCGTCCCAAAATAAGGTTCCCATTAAAATGACACGTTTTTAGACAATAGGTAAATAAAATAATTTCATAAATAATTTGTGTGGGTGTATACTAATTGGGTGATTGGTTATTAAACTGTCATTTAAGAATGTGGATAGAAGACTTGCTGCCCAAAAAATGAGAAACACTAATCGCCGATACTTGATATAACTAATACCAAATTAACACCACATTGAGTACTTTCAACTTAACAGTCACTCGAAAAATGCAGGGATTATGGAGGTGTTTGAAACTGATTCTGCTTCTGCTTCTTTTTTTAAAAGTAGGAGTAAAATTAGAATCAATGTTTGGGAAGCCGGTCAAAAGTACTTATGTATTTCCATCCAAACACTCAAGTATCCCACTCCTTCAAGGGGCAGAAGTTGTTTTAAGAAGCAAATCCAAACACCTCCTCTGTATCAATGTAGCTTATAGATAGTCATTACTAACTATTAGTGACTATTTATGATTTAATTTTCACATTTGAGGAAAATTTCAGACAATTTACATATGAAAAACTTTAATCTTCACATTATTTTTAATATTTAATTATTGAAATGTCATTTAAGAATGCAAATAGAAGACTTTGCCGCAAAAAAATGGGGAACATTATTTATCAATAATTGCGATAATACCAAATATTTATGAGCAGTAATTGAAAACTCATACTTTTTAGAGCATCATCAATGATACCAAGTCTAGTCTAAATAAAATAAGGAAATTTCTACGGTACCTCTTTAAATATAAAAGGTATCGGTACCTTCACATTTACAGCCAATCAGATTCTACTCGATCTGAGGGCCACGTTATAGCCTAAAATAAATAAGTGAAATATTCATTTGTTAACTGCTTTAGACTCCGTCAGATCACTTTCTGTTAACTTTCAAAAGAAACCACCCAACCTCATTTCCTTTCTAAGAATCCAACATATGGGCGTTCAGTTTGTGAACAAGGCGGTGGGCGGCGGCCGACAGAAAGGTTGGCAAACATCTTTAGAAATTGAAGGATGCCCATTTCTTAATGATACCCGAACTCGTCCTTAGGGGAGGAAGCTCAGTGTCAATGAGTTTCAGAATTTGAAGCCCTTAAGATTTTGTATCTGGTTACATTTTGTCCATCTGTGGATTTGACTGTTTCACATAGCTTTAGGAAGGAGAAGAGGTTGCAGGTTTCTTCCCTTCTTATGTAAGTTACGGGAGTGACGGGAGTAACGGAGTCTCCGGTAGTTAGCAAACATTGGAGTATTCTGCTTGTTTATTAAGGACTAAAATGCAAATAAGAAACTTAGTATGCTAATATGAATGGATGTTAACGTGGCATCATATTAGAATTTGATTGGCTAAAAATGTTAAGGTACCGGTACACCATTTATTTTAGAAGGTACCGTAGAAGAGCCCATAAAATAATCCACTTGTCAAATAAATAGGAGGCTTTCTAATCCACATAATACCATGTAGGCTGACTATACATTAAAATACGAAAGAATGTTCCAATGCAAAAGTGTAAGACTTGAAATCACGTAGGTTAAGTAAATTATATTCAAGGAAAAGAAAAATAAAAAAAAACATTTGCAAAGTCATTCTCATGGAAAATTGCCATACGTGTCTCAATTTTTCCTAACTTTTCGGACGTGCAAAGTGATATTTCTTGCGGTTTTCCTTTTTATTTGTCCAGTCATCAAGTGAGCAAGGCTTTCTAACCCGAACATTTAACTTGACGGTGTCTAATTTTTTTTGCCAAATCATCAAAATTGAATGGAGGACTACATGCATTGGAGAGGAAATTAAATGAACAATGTTCAAATTGATGATATGGCACACTTTATTTGGACTAGACTTGCATGCAATGGAGATGCTCAAACCACATTAAGTACTTTCAACTTAACAATCACTCGAGATTGTAGGACTATGTATCCATGTAGTCTAGATAGTCAGTCATATATAAGTAGTACTCTCTCCGTCCTGCTAAGATTGTCCCGTTTTACCTTTTTGAGAAGTCCCATTAAGATTGTCTAATACCAAATTTGGTAAAGATTGTGTGGGTCTAAACCATTCTTACTTTATTCTTACTTTATCAATTTAATATCGACCACACAAACTCACTTTACTTAATAATCGTGTCACCTTCTTTCGTCCCAATCTTAGTGGGACGGAGGTAGGATAGTAATGATTTGATCTTCGCATTGATGAATGTTTAACACAACGTACACATGAAAATTTTGAATTTGTCCATTTGCATTCTCTACCGTGAAGTGTCTTTTTAATTGCAAACTTTAATTTTTTAATGGTCTGATCTTTGTAGGGGTCATCGGTGTGGAGAAAAGCATGAGTATGATACAGAATCACGAGTTCATGGGATTCTTAGACTTCTGTAGCAGCCAATGAGATCAAAGAAGGGCAGCACAGAAGAACACATTACTTAATAAATGGAGCAAAAAGTCTCGACATCGGTCAATGAGTTGTTGACCACTTCCAAATGCTCATAGTAGCTATATGCTTACTCCACATATATTTATATATATCCACTTCTGGCCGAGGGTTAGCCAGCGCTAACACAGTGCCATGCAAGTAGAGCATTTCCCTGTCTCAGTTTCTGTAATTCTCTTTTTTGTTTTTAATCTTGTTGTCTTTGTTACGTTGTTAATTAGTGGATGTACACTAGAGCTCTGGTGGGCTGATAATTAGGGCGAAGTAAATTTTCCTTAATTTTGTTTTTAGTATAATTGCTTTCACTTTTCTTATTTTGCCCATCGTAATTTTATTACTCGTATCATTCTACTACTACGTATAGTACTCAGTACTTTTTCATCCCATCCTAATTCGAATTAGTACTCTAGTATATTCAGTTTGTAACTGATGTTATGTAATTTGGATGCCAGAAATGTTTTTAAGTAATAATTACTACGAAGTACAATTTAAAATACTTTGTTCTGAACCAATTCCAAACACTCCCTTAATTAAATCTCATACTCGGTATATAATTGCATGGCTTGGCTAAAAACGGCTTCATTAGCAATCATAACATATATGTTTCGTATATAATGACTAATTGACTATCAGTGTATGTTTGTATTAACAATGTTAGGGAGACAATTCTAATTGATCGAGCGAAGACTTGGGTCTCATTAAGCTTTTGCACTACTAGAAAAGCTCCCATTAGAGAGGAACTGGCTAGGAAATTTTATTCCTGTGTAATTTACAAAGGAATTTTGATAGGAATTCGATGTCATTGACTCACGGACTATTTAGGTAGGAATTTCACTCATTTGAAAGGAACTTGCTTTCCTATCTACCAAAATATAAATTATATAATATAATGTTAATATTAGATAGGAATCTCATTCCTTCCTAAACAATAATAGAATTTGAAAGGGATGGTTGTCCTCTCTATTTTAAAATAACTGTAGTGATATACGGAGCATGTACTTAATTAAATGTCAATCACCACATGCATTTGCATATAACAGGAACACGATACATTTATCTTTTGATATTTTTACCTTTTTAAAATGTCAAACATGTCTTCCATTTTACTCTGTATTTCCTAGAGTGTTTGCAGTTGATTAAAAAAGCACTTTTCAGCTTTTGACTTAAAAAAAGTTAAAAAAGAGTGTTTTCAAATGATAGCTTCTGCTTAAATTAATCACTTAAAAGTTAAAAGCTAAAAGCAGGTGGAAGGGTGCTTTAAAACTTTTACTTTTTCAGAATCACTTTTTTCTCAAACATTACCAACTTTTACTATTAATCATTTTTCCCCAAATCACTTTAAAAAACCACTTTTTTAAAGTTGAAGCAATTGCAAACACTCCCTAATTCCTATCACCCGAATACACCATTTCTCTTTCGGTTCCAATCCCGATCATCTAATTCGTGCTTGTTCCTTTCAATTTTCGTTTTTGTGCATTCCAAAAACTTGAAATGAATGAACTGAAATGAATGAAAATCGCCCAAATTGCATTGCATCCCTAGACTAGTTTGATACAATATCGCCCAAATCGAATAAACTGAAATGAATGAAAATCGAACAATAAGTCGAAATCCTCATCCCAATAAAAATGAAATTATAAAAATTGAGAACTGGTTATTATCGGATTTAGGGGAAAAAATAGAAAAGTTAAAGAGGTAATGAAGAGGAAAAATAAATTAACACGGATATTACAAACCCAAAATTGCAGACAAAATGAATGTAAAATTAAACAAACTTTTAATTTTTATGGAACGCAAAAACTAAACATGAATAAAATATTCACTTTAAACCAATCTTAAAAAAGTAATATTCATCATAGTCATTAAAAGTTTACAATAAGAAGGAAAAAGATTTGAACTTTGAAAAGAACAAAACTTTACATATATATATACATACATATATATATATATATTAAAACAATTAAAATATCTAAATATAAAATAAAGTTAAAACAAAGAGTACATAGTCGAAAGTAATAAGAATTGAAGAATGTAAAAATATAAAAGTTCTCAAAAATGGAAAACCTATACTAATTGCTGCAAAATAAAAGGCCATTACAAAAATGAAAATTATAAAAATTGGAAAATTGTAATCTTTTAAAAAACTCGCAGAATGTTCGAAATGTTTTTTAAATTGTAGTCCATATAATATTAAATCGAAAAATAAATTTTTGGTATGTTAAAAACATTTAATACTTGATAAAATCGGTAGGATTAAAAATAATAGTAGTTTTAAGAATAAAAAGTTACTAATAGATTTTTATTATATCTTTTTGTCGCAAATTATATCGTGCAACCGGCGCACCATGAGGATGGTGCGCCCGGTTGCAAAACGACCGAGTATTGAGGCCTGGTTTCTTTATTTTTTATCCTTTTGTTTTTAAAAAATGGTAATAACTTTTTTATTTTTGATCCGATTTTTATAAAATTTATATCAACATTTTTTATTTTTCATGATCTTTCAAATGAGACCAATATTGCTTATGTAATTTTAAGAAATTATCGAACTATTATATTAATGTGTATTGGATTATAAGGAAAACCAAACTAAATTTAATACAGAAAAATAATTGTGTAAATCACAAATTATCTTAAAATTGTGTATATAAAAAATTTATTGTATTAGGTATTTATACATGTGAGTTACATATTTTTATATGTGAAGTTACATATTTTTACACGTAAAGTTACATATTTTTACACGCGAGTTACATATATATACACACGAGTTGCATTTGACTTGCCTGAATGCGAGTTACACATATTTACACGTAGAGTTACATATTTTTACACGTAAAGTTACATATTTATACACGCGAGTTACATATTTATACACACAAGTTGCATTTGACTTGTCTGAACGCGAGTTACATATTTTTTTAAGTAAAGTTACATATTTTTACACGTAGATTTACATATTTATACACACGAGTTGCATTTGGCCTGACTGGACGTCAGTTACATATTTCTACACGTAAAATTACATATTTTACATAGGTTAAAATTACATAGGCAATATTGGTCTCATTTGAAAGATCATGAAAAATTAAAAATGTTAGTATAAATTTTATAAAAATCGGATCAAAAATAAAAAAGTTATTAACATTTTTAAAAAAAAGAGAAATAAAAAATAAAGATCTGGTGCTTGCCAAATACGCTGCTTGCCAAAAACCGTATGCTGGTATACGGTGCTCACCGTATACCGGTCATACGGTATAACAACTGCTTTTTGTTGCTTATTATCATTTCTTGTAGTTAACGTTAATTACAAACTTAATAGCTTACTACTTTACTTGCCTATATCTTGCCGATTTTTCAAGGTCAAAATCTCATCCCAGTTTAAAATTGTCGTTATTTAACACAGAACAATTATTATAATATGTTAGCAAGCACAACAATACAAAAAGTATTACTTTCTTATGATGCTGAGGCTTATGACGTTTGACATCATGCTTATTGTTTAAGCTTATATCTTAGGTAAATTTGGTATTCCATAAATCGATCTATTTAAATAAAAAACCATAAAGATTTAAGAATTTAGATGTTATTATATTTTATAAAAGCTCACAGATTGAAAATTATCTATCATAACCCATATATTATACACTCACTGGATGTCTGGATGGAGGGTCGAGGTACTAGGTTTTGAATTTGTTGTTTTGAATAATGTTTAGGTTTTAGATTATTTTTTAAATAATAAAAAGTGAAGTTTTTATAGAAATATTATTGTTGGATTTAAATTTAAATAATGTAGTTTTTATATAAGGTAAAAAAATGCTATATAACCTTTAAAAATAGACCACTTAAAGTTAGTAGCCTCTATTTTATTTAATAAACTAGATAGCACTTTTTTTGTTAATTTTAAACCCGTAGAATTTTAGATACCATATCTAACCTTCATTCATCATCATGTTCACAAATATAAGCGGCCCTTTTATATAATAAAACAATGGTGCTAACTGCTAAACGAAGGTGATGGAGTATATGGCCCGGGAACCCCCGGCCCATAGACCCCTACTTCTCCTACACAAGTCCATTGAGCCCAGAGAACAACTCAGGCCCAAGTGTAACGGCCCAAACCTCGAAATAGCTCGGAATACGCACTGGGATGCCTTCGGCCTCCTTCGCCGAAGGCTCCAGAACTCACAGGATAGCCTTTTCGGCATAAGAAGCTACTGGGAGAAAACGGCGAAAAACATGAGCCTTCGGCACTATCAAGCCCTCGGCACTATCACATCATGCCTTCGGCCGCACAGGGGTCCTCGATTACATGGAGCCCTCGGCTACACAAGGAGCCTTCGGCCAAACACGCTCAATCATCGGAGATTCCTTTTAGAGACAGCCAACCACCGCATTTAATGCCACGTCACATCCACCAACCGCATTCAATGCGGTAAACGTACCACTGCCGGTGCCAACCGGTTGATGTGACCTTTCGGCCGTTGGATTACTGACACGTGTCCTCTCATCGCATTTATTGCTGCTATAAATAGCAGCCCATTTCTCCTTGTAAATCATCATCTACATCCCAACTCCACACGCTGAGTTCATTTAATATAATCGACTCTCTCTCCTCCTATTTGCTCTGACTTCTCTCTAGTTATTCCCGCAATAACCCCTCGGATAAGATACCCCCCGGGTAGACTATCCATCATTTGGTGCTCTCGTTGAGAGGGTCTGAACTATCAAGTAAGAAACCCTCCCCCTCTACCAAATACATAACACTTACCAAAAAATGGGAAGAACCACTCGTGCCCAGTCCAAAACCCTAGAGGAGAACCACGTAGCCCCCGGCGAGACAAACGGGGCTGAGGCCTCCAACAGGCTCTTAGTACCCGAGGGTGGTATCATCCTCGAATTAGAGCAAGCCACCGCTGACCTACGTCACCAGCTGCAGAAGAACACCCCTGATGCCCGCATTGGCCTTGATAATCGAAGGAGGGATCGGAGTGAGAACCAAGTTCCTCCTCCGGCCTCGGCCATCGATCTTCAGGCTGCCTTTGCGGCCTTTGTTCAAAACATGGCTCTCAATTCCGGAGCCCTCGCTTCTCAGGCACCCCTTCAGCCCTATGCTGGAGGGAATGTTATCAACCTACCACCACTCCCTCCTTTGTTCAATAACCCTCCCCCGGGGGTTGGCAACCGCGAGGGGGTCATAGCGCAGGATACCGCCTCCCAGGAGGCTCAATCCAGGGACAAGCGCCCCATGATGAGGGAGAAACCCCGGACCTCTGCACTTGAGAGGCTTGGGGGAGCTCCCGGACGCCGAGGGGTCCAAGACCGCCTCGGCAAGCAAGAACTCAGCAGACCCCAGGAGAGTGGTGCCTCCGCTTCGGGTGCCGAGGGCGTGCCTCCCCCCGAAGCAAAGGCAAAGCTCTCCTCCATGCCGATGACGCCAGGCACCAAATCACACAGGCGCAATCCTTCCGGGCCAACTCCCAAGGGGTTGCCCCGAAGGATCCCAAGGACGAAATTATCGAGGCCCTCCTCCGTCAACTCGAGGAGAATCGTCAGGCACCCCCGACGGCTTCCACAGCGAGGCCGGATCCAGAGTACGCTGACCTCCGGGCGCAAGTGGAGGAAATGAAGCGTAAGCTCGCCGAAGGCTCAGGCGAGCCCCTCATTCAACTCCGCACTAGAACACCCTTCACCCCAAGGGTATTGGCGGCCAAAATCCCCCACAAATATCGGGGGCAACCCATCAAACCATACGAGGGGAAAACAGATCCCCAAGAACACTACAGCAGGTATCAGAACAGTATGATGATGATGGGGGCCTCGGATGAATACTTATGCCGTTGGTTCCTTTCCACCTTGGAGGGGCCAGCGTATGAGTGGTTCAACCGGTTGCCCGAAGGCAGCATCGATTCCTGGCAGGAACTTGCCCACTGATTCCTCACACAATTTGCCGGGAGGCACCGCTCAAAGAAACACTTCTCCCATCTTCTGAATGTGAGGCAACAAAAAGAGGAAAGCCTTCGGAGTTTCCTGGAACGCTGGAGGCAGGCCTCCCTCGAGGTCGAAGGCGCTGATGACAGGACACTAATGGCCCTCTTCCACACCGTCCTCCGCAACGGTAACTTCTCCCGGAGCCTTATCACTGATCCCCCCCGCGATTATACAAAGGCCCTTCAGCGGGGGGACCGATATGCTGAAGCGGAGGAAATCGAGAAGGACCGCCGCAACACGGATCCTTCTCAAAAGAATGAAGGCAGGAATCGGCCCGGAGGGCCTCCCCCTCCGGTCAACCGAGAGGCACAGTACAACGATCGCTCTCGGGGTAGCCAAGCCAGACCCGGGGGCGGTTACAAAAACAACCCGAAGGCATGGGCGCAACCCGTCCTCCTTGAGCACCCACGCACTCCCTTGACGCATCCCGTCAGCGTCATTCTTGATCATGCAGAAGAGCGGGGGCTCGTCGAGCGAGACTCCCGTACACCCCTCGAGATCTATGCCATCGGTCCTGATGGGCCCTACTGCCGCTTCCACCGCCACCATGGACACAAAACTGACGATTGCCATCAACTGAAAAACGCGATTGAGAGGCTGATACAAGCAGGCCACTTGTCTCAATTTATCAGGGGCCCTCCTCCCCAGGGCCCCCTTCACCATCAAGGGCCACCGCCGAAGGCAAACAAGTGGGTGAACCCCAACACCATCCCCCTGGGGAACCCACCGGGGAAGAAACGTGAAATTGGTGGCCTCGATGACGAGGGAGAGGGCTCCCATCAACAATACAAGCGCCACATTCACATGATCAACGGCGGCAACACCGGAGGCGATTCAACAAGCCAAAGGAAGAAGTGGGCACAGTCCCTTTACATTGGGGAGGTCAATCACATGCCCCCTACTAAAAGGCCGAGGGCGGATCCCATCTTCTTCACAGATGCGGACCTCCCCTCGGGCTCTCTGCCGCATAGGGATGCCCTCGTCATCCGCACTGAGATCAATGACGCCATCATCCACCGGACTTACGTCGACACAGGGAGTTCTGTCAACGTCATGTATCTCAGCACTTTCCAAGAGTTGGGACTCGATAGGGGGTCCCTTCGGCACATCAACACCCCCCTCTCCGGATTTACGGGGGATAGCATAGACGCCGAGGGCGTCATCACACTCATGGTCGAATTCGGCGACGGATCCCATAGAGCCAAGCTCGAAGTGGAGTTCGTCGTCGTCAACCTCGACTGCGCGCATAACATCATCCTCGGCCGGCCTGCCCTCGAGGACTTGGAGGCTGTCATCTCCATGAGGCACCTCTGCCTCAAGTTCCCCACGCCTACCGGCATCGGTTACTCGAGGGGGAATCAGAAGCTCTCCAGGGCCTGCTACCTTCAACTCACCAAGAAGGTTAGTAAAACCGAGTTTCGTGTTGACACCATCACCGCCAAGGCCTTGGAGGAGGAAGAAAGTAGGCCGAGGGCTGAGCCTGCCGAGGAGACTGAAGACCTGATACTCAATCCGGCCAAGCCGGAGAGAGTCCTGAAGATCGGAGCCAAGCTCCCCGAAGACTTGAAGGCTGGCATTACCAAAGCCCTCCGCGCCTACTCCATTGTTTTTGCATGGGGGCCGGAGGACATGCCAGGAATTGACCGAAGGGTTATCACCCACCGCCTAGCGGTGGACCCTTCGGCCAAACCAGTGCAACAGCGAAGAAGACCCCTCTCGGCCGAGAGAAGGGAGTTCGTGAAGAAGGAGGTATCTATGCTCCTCTCCATCAAACACATTAAGGAGGTGAAATACCCTTCTTGGTTGGCAAACGTAGTCCTCGCACAGAAGCCTCCTACCTTCCGCATGTGCGTGGACTATACAGATCTGAATAAGGCATGCCCCATGAACCCCTTCCCGCTGCCGAACATTGATCAATTAGTAGATGAGACCGCGGGATGTGAGATCATGTCATTCCTCGACGCATTCCGCGGGTATCATCAAATCTACATGCATGAGGAGGACGCTGAAAAAACTGCCTTCATGACACCCGAAGGCATCTTCTGCTATCTTGTGATGGCCTTCGGTCTAAAAAATTCAGGCGCCACCTACACGCGCATGGTGGCTAGGGTTTTTCAAGCTGTCCTAGGACGCACCATGGAGGCTTACGTTGACGACATGATCGTCAAAAGCAAGAAGGCCGACACCCACGCCGACGACCTCCGGGAAATTTTTGCCATCATGCAAAAATTCAACCTCCGGCTAAATCCAAAGAAGTGCACCTTCGGCGTGCAGGGAGGAAAGTTCTTGGGCTACATGGTCAGCCGAAGGGGTATTGAGGCCAACCCCGAGAAGATTCAGGCCATCATCAACATGGAGCCCCCACGCAACGTCAAAGAAGTTCAACGGTTGACGGGTCGCCTGGCGGCCCTCAACCGATTCCTCTCTAAGTCAGCCGAGAGGGCCCTCCCCTTCTTCCAAATCATGAGGAAGACGGCGGGTTTTCAATGGACATCTGAATGTCAAGAGGCCTTCGACGAACTCAAGAAGTACCTCTCCTCTCCCCCAGTGCTCTCCAAACCAAAGGTGGGGGAGACTTTATACTTATATCTCGGTGTTAGCCCTGCGGCTATCAGCTCAGTACTAATCCGAGAGGAAGACGGCATCCAACACGCCATCTTCTACGTCAGTAAAACCCTCCGGGAGGCCGAACTCAGGTATTCTCCCGTCGAGAAGACGGTGCTAGCCATCGTTTGGACCGTCAAGAAGCTTGGCCACTACTTTCAAGCTCATCCAGTCCAGGTGCTCACTCATCAACCCCTCGGCGCCCTCATGAGGAGTCCCACTAGTTCCTCCCGGATGGTAAAATGGGCCATCTTCCTCAGCCAATACAACATAGACATCCGTCCGAGACCTGCCATCAAGGGCCAAGCCCTGGCAGACTTCGTAACGGAATGCACCGCGAGATCAGCGGTTGATGAGGAGCCTTCGGCACCCCTTGATGAGTGGTGGACCCTCTATACCGACGGCTCCTCGGCTACCAAAGCATGCGGAGGGGGGGTAGTTCTGATCACACCCGAAGGCTTCCGCGCCTACTATGCCATCCGCTTCTCCTTCAAAGCCTCCAACAACGAGGCCGAGTACGAAGCCCTCCTATGTGGCCTTCGGCTGGCAGCAAATCTGAAGGCTAAAATGATCCACGTCAAATGTGACTCCAAACTCGTCGTGGGTCAAATTTCCGGGGAGTACGAAGCCAAGGAAGGGAGGATGAAACAATACAAGGAGGCCGCCAAGGAGTTGCTTAAGGTATTTGAGGCACATTCTCTTACCCAAATACCGAGGGCTCAAAACTCTGAGGCCGACATTCTATCCAAGCTCTCGGATGAATCCCCCGAGCACCTCTCAAAAATTGCAAGAATTGAGGAACTCAGCCTCTCAAGCATCCACGCGAGCCCCGTCATGAACATTAACCTGAGGCCGGAGGATTGGATCTCCGACATCATCGCCTTCATCAACACAGGGAAACTTCCCCAAGATGAAGCCCACGCAAAATTAACAAAGCTGAGGGCTCCCAGCTACATCATCGAAAACGGGAGGCTTTACAAGAGATCTTACAACGGCACCCTCCTTCGGTGCCTTCATCGAGATGAAGCCGAAGTCGCCATGGAGGAAGTGCACAGTGGCACTTGCTCAGCTCACCAGGGACCCTTCTCCATGTCCCGAAGGCTCATTGTTCAAGGTTACTTCTGGCCCACGATGGCTAGAGATTGTGCGGATCTAGCCCGGAGGTGCACCACTTGCCAACATTTTCAGAAGGCCCCCGGCAGACCAGCGGTCAACTATGCCCCCATCAGCACCGCTATACCCTTCTCCAGATGGGGGATTGACTTGGTAGGCCCTCTGCCGAGGGGTACCTCCAACAATAGGTATATCATTGTGGCCATTGACTACTTCACCAAATGGGTAGAGGCCGAACCCCTCGCCAGCATCACTGAGGCACGGTGCCGCCACTTTGTTCTCAAAAATATCCTCACAAGGTTTGGCGTCCCCCAACAAATCATCTCCGACAACGGGACTCAATTCGAGGCAGCCCCCTTCTGTGCCCTCCTGGGGGCATGGGGCATCAAGCACACCTTTTCATCCGTTGCCTACCCTCAGGGCAACGGGCAAGTGGAAAATGCCAACCGCACCCTCCTCGAGGGATTGAAGAAGAAGCTAGAAGCCGAAGGGGGAGGATGGGTAGAAGAGCTACACAACATCTTATGGGCCTACCGCACCACCCCTCGGCGCGCAACAGGCGAAACACCCTTCTCCCTATGCTATGGCTTTGAGGCTAAGGCTCCAACAGAAGTGAATCTTCCCACCCGAAGGGTGGAACAATATGAGCCCGAGGTCAACGAAGCCAACATGGCCCTCGACCTTCATCTCATCTCGGAGCGCCGAGAGCAAGCTTTCCTCAGGGCCGAAAACTATAGGAGACAAGTCAAAGGATACATCGACGCCAAGGTCCGCTCCCGGGAATTCCAGGTGGGAGACTACGTCCTCCGACGAAGGGAGGCCAGTCTACCCACCGAAGGAGGAAAGATGGCACCCAAGTTTGAAGGGCCCTACATCATCTCAGCCATCATCAAACCGGGGACATACAAACTGAAACGCCCTAATGGGACGGAGGTCCCTAGACATTGGAATGTACACCACCTTGTCAAATTCTATCAATAAGGCATGAGCGGCCAAGCCCTCATCCTCAGCAAGTGTAAATATCAATGGCCCAAGGCCCCATCTCTCCACCAAAATAGGCCCAAGGCCTCTCCCTCTGATGAGGGGGAACAACAATTTAGGTACCAAGTACCAAACGTATGGGTCACCCCCATCACTCTTTGAAAACACCAAGTGTTTTTTTCACTAGGCCGTACCCCACGAGGACGCAATCATGCATACATTATGCATACTTATACATACTCTCTCCTCCAAAAAAAAAAAAACGGGGGGTGCAACACCCCTCGGCTCCGGCTGGCACCAAGTGCCCCCCGGCTATTTGTGTCCCACACACAAATAAAACCCTTCCCAGGAACGCTTTCCGCGCCATCCCCCAAGGGGAGGCAGGCAACGGACCATGTCCCGGGCCCAGGATTCGACTTCCACAAACGAAACGCTCCCCGCGCTATCCCCCAAGGGGAAGCAGGCAACAGACCATGTCTCGGGCTGAGGGGACGACTTTCAAAACCGAGGCGCTTTCCGTGCTATCTCCCAAGGGGAAGCAGGCAACAGATGATGTCTCGGGCCGAGGAAACGACCCTCAAACCCTTCGGGATATCGGAAGGTCATTCCCGAAGGGGGAGCCAACGGTTTGTTCCGTTGGCTCCCATATAGGCCAAGCCTTCCCTAGAAACCAAGTTTTTAGATGCCTCTCCTACACCATCTAAAAACAAAAAAAAAAAAAAAAGATGCGTAGGGGGGAAGGAACTCCCCGGATACTATTCTCCCCGGAGGCTCAACACTTCGGATATATATTCCTGAAGGCTCCTACAAAGGCGCAACACTGCATGAAACCTTGGAGTACAAGATTTCCACCGAGGGCCCAAGAAGAAGGCTCGCTAGCAAAACTTCACCTAAGGCAACTATGTTCCATGCCGAAAGCTACACGAAGTCCTAAGGCAAAATGAACCTACACAAATCACGAGCCGGAAGGTGCATCACAAGTGCTTCGGAGGACTTACAACGGCAAAGGCCTCATCAACCGAGGGGTCAATGACACTTATAGCAACTTTGCTAATAGCCATCAACCGAGGGCTACTCACTAGACCTGTTGGAGACAAACCTCAGAATTTCACTAAGTCTGCAATCATGAACACCTCGGCTTCTGCATCCGAAGGGTGCACAACATATATTGTCAACAAGGTGGACATTTGGCTAAGTCCACAATATTGGAGTCCCCGGCTTAACGAGAGGAACCCCACTCTGTAATCGAAGGCTTCTGATCGAGTTCCATGCCTACAAACCCGCGGCAGATGGCCCCCAATGAAGTATCACTTGGAAAAGTTTTCTAAGTCCACAAATACAAACCCCCCGATGATTCTACTCTACATCCGAAGGGTGCTGATCAAGTTTACTTAGAAAAATTCCTAAGGCAACAAGCCCCCGGTAACTCTACACTACAACCGGAGGCTTGCTGCCAGGTCACTTAGAAAAATTCCCAAGTCCACAAACTGGTGGCCTCCGGGAAACCAGGCATATGGAGGAAGGAAGGCAAACATTCATCCGAGAAAAGTGAAGCATGCATAAAAAACGAAGGCATACATTCAAGTTCAAAGTTACAGAAAGCAATCATTCAAGTTCATATCAAAAAGCCCGCAGGCAAAAACATTCACTCGTTACAAAAGACAGTGTATTTGTTTACAATCGTGGCCAAAGCCGGAGACTACAAGCTATTACAAATTTATAAGGGAAATTTCAGGTTTGGACGTCTCCGGCTCCATCCTCTTTCGGCTTGGAGGACGCATCATCTTCGGCATCTTCATCACCATCTGAGGCCAGCCCATCAAGTTCCGAATCTTCCAGCAGCTGCCTCTCCTCGCCCTCGGGAAGGGGAACCCTGATGTCAGGAACCAACGGGGGGAGGCCATGGGTCTCAGGCTTGAAATCTTTGGGATCCATGCCAAGATGCCTGGCCAGCCTCCGGTATAGCATGGCTTGGGTGAAGTATTGGCCCCCCCTCATAAAAGGACTTACCCTTGCGGGCTAACCACATGGCCCCAGGGCCTGTCACCCACTCTTCGACAGCCTCCGGAATGATCGAAACCATCCATTCCTTGTGGCCCTCGGTTCTCCAGCCCCCGGCCTTGAAGGCGTCAATGGCACCCTTCGCCGCTTCGGCTGCTGCATCCCTCTTGGCAACCTCGGCGGCCTCAGCAGCGGCCTTGGCAGCATTGGCGGCAACCTTCTCAGCTTCTGCTCTGCCCTCGGCCCGAGCTTCCTGCCTCGCAGCCTCCAGCTTCTGCTCTGCCTGCCGAAGGGCCTCTTCCAATACAGCAAGCTGCCTGATGGCCTCAGTATTGTTAGCAATGAGCTTCCTCGTCACCTCGTCAGACTTCGCCTTCTCAAGGCGGTGCTGCTCCGCCCTGCGGACAAGTTCCCCGAAGGCCAAGCTAGCCTGCAAGCAAACAAGGGCACACATGGGATCAGATTATGCAAGAGAAAAGGAACGCAATAACGGAAGATCCTAAAGGTCAAAATACTTACAGTGGCCGAGGCCTGAAGAGTCTTGAGCTCGAGGGCTTCATCCCCGAACCGGCTGAGGGTGGACCGATCCACCGAGGGAGTAGCACCCCTCAAGAATTCCCTCGGGTCGAGGGTGCCATGCATGATGGCTGTCCCCTTCTTGATGGGGAAATGTACCGTTTCAAGGGGCCAGGCCCCCTCGACAATGTCCTCCAGGGGAGCGGAGGCCGACAGCTGGTCGGTTGGGGGATCGTCAATAATCACCAAGGGGGTATCCTTCGGCTCAACGTCCCCCTTCGATTTTTTCCTTTTCGGAGGCTTGACGCCCTTCCCGGCGTTTTTTCGCTTGAGCTCCCCCTCCTTGGAGCCTCCGGCATCAGTACCGGCACCAGCAATTGCAGCCCCCTTTGGGGGCCCTTGACCCTCGGGGGCCTCCTGCTTCTTGGAGAGGGCGTCCACCTGCGGCTGTGCCGGAGGCCTCTCCTCCTTCTTCTTTTTGTCCTTGGCCAATTGCCGGGACAGCTTGGAGAACGCTTTTGGGTCCATAAAATCGCCTGCAAAAGAACAGCAAGGAAGGAGTTAGAATCAAAAGCAAATCAAAGACTTACATCTCTAAGTACTAACAACGAGGGCCCTCGGCAACAACCTCTAATACCCGGAGAGCCCCGGTCAAGGAGGGGATATCTCTCATCCTTTTCCCCCGGCAAGCGATACCGTTGGAATTCTAGCTTGAGCAACTCCTCCGGAAGGGTGGCGGCCTTGATAGTCATCAGCTTTTCTGAACCGGGTGGCTTCGCTTTTAGCTTTTTCCCGTCGGCCTCAAGAGCAGCATTGCCCACCTTGGGGTGTCTCCGAAAGTGGTTGCGAAGGGGCCTCGGGAAGGTGGCTCCCGGCATCCTGAGGTAACAGAAGCGGTCCTTCCATCCCTTGTGGGACGAAGGCACCTCCGAGAAGAGTCTCCATGCCGGCACCTGCTAGAGATTTGCAAAGCCCTCACTATTGGCGCCCCCCCCCCCCCCCCCCCCCCCGGCAGAGATTGAAAGATAGGAAGAATTGGTCCAATGTGGGAACAACCCCTCGGCTCCGGCATTGCGAGAGGAACCCGGTGATGTAAGAGTGACTGTTCGGAGTCAGCTGGCAGGGGGGCGAGACCCACGAACCGGAGATACTCTACCAGGAAAGGATGGAGCGGGAACCGGAGACCCAACTCCACCGAAAGCATGTGGACAGCATAGCACCCCTCCGGAGGATGCAGCAGCACGTCGTCGGGCCCTGGCACTACCACCTGTGCCGAAGGACCAACCAATAATTGAGTCTTGAGGAACTCCGCCTCTCCCGCCGACGTCTTCAACTCAAGTGCAGCCGTGTTGAGATATGAGTGCCCTTCGGGAATTCCAACCGGCTGCCCTGCATCCACCGCAGCCTGTTTCTTCTTCGGGGCAGCATTTTGTTTCTTTCTCTTCTTCCCGGAGGCTACCCGGAGGGGGACATCGTCAATAGGCCGGGAGCTACTCGCTTCACCGGCATTTCGCGGAGGGGGGACGGCAACCGTGACTGCCTGCCTCTCTTTCTCCTCTTCCTCTTCGGCGATTTGGAGAGCGAGGGCCATCTCCTCATCTGCCACCACCTGTTCGAATTCCTCCGCCTCCAGCTCAGCGCGGAGTTGGCCTTGGACCTCTTCAGCTACCGCGGCGTCGTTTCCTGCCGATGGCTGCTCACTGGAGGATCCCAGACTCGAATAGCTCTCAGATTGCGCCGGGGCCTCCTCCGATATGTTCTGTGAGTCGCTGCCGGAAGACATCTTGATGAAGGAGAAGGGAAAATATCTAGGTGTTTTGACCGAAGGCCCCTAAGGTCACTAAAAATAAGCCTAAGGAGCTAGCAAAGTATGCTAAGAGAGTCGGAGGGCTGAGGAAATACTGACCTCAAAATTCGGTTTGGATCGAGGGTGAGACTTTCTCTCTCTAGAAATTTCAGCAGAGCTTCGCTTCAATTCTAAGACGCGCAGAGGAATGAGCTCAAACTCAGGGTATTTATAGGCAACTGGGCCTCGAGAATTGGGCTTCAATTCAAAAAGCCCATCATTATGGGCCGCCGGTTCAACCAATGGGTAGCACCCGCCCCCATCTGCCAACGACAGAGCGCCACGTGGAAACCTCTTCCAACGGCTATATCACAACGGCTCTATTTGGGAACCCTTGAGGCAACTTCAGGCGGTAGCCTCCGGCTGCTACTGAGTAGAGCCTCCGGTGAGCACACATCACCAAGTACCTTCGAACAAGCCGCAATACAGCCTTCGGCTTATCAACATTACAACCCCCCGGGAGTTCATCAACACATCTACTCCTTTTCCCTCAAGTACCTTTCGGCAAAAGGAGTGAGGGACTCCGGGATACACCCCTCGGGAATCACACAGAACAAAATTTCCCCAAGCGAAAATCCACGATTGACGCATATAGCCCCCGAGCAAAACATCAAAGGGAAACCCCTCGGGTACATACTTCAATGTACCCTTCGGCAGCAGCAGTACATCAAAAATTTTCCAAGACACTCACGGAAATAAAGCAGCCCTCATCACAACACATGCAGGCAATACATCTATGCTTTCCCCAGAAAACCCTCGACATGTGAGGGACTGAGGAAAGCCTTCTGCAGTCATACAGGTGTTATACTGCCCTCAGAAAGCCCTCGACATGTGAGGGACTGAGGGGAGCCCCCGGCGAACATGCGAAGGTTATGAATACCTTCCCTCAGAAAACCCTCGACATGTGAGGGACTGAGGGAAGCCTTCGGCAATCAGCAGAAAACAAGTTCCCCAGCAAAGGCACCCAGCGAAATGATGAAGCCTCCAGAAGAATCAACACATCTACTCCTTTTCCCTCAAGTACCTTTCGACAAAAGGAGTGAGGGACTCCTGATGGAGTATATGGCCCGGGAACCCCCGGCCCATAGACTCCTACTTCTCCTACACAAGTCCATTGAGCCCAGAGAACAACTCAGGCCCAAGTGTAACGGCCCAAACCTCGAAATAGCTCGGAATACGCACTGGGATGCCTTCGGCCTCCTTCGCCGAAGGCTCCAGAACTCACAGGATAGCCTTTTCGGCATAAGAAGCTACTGGGAGAAAACGGCGAAAAACATGAGCCTTCGGCACTATCAAGCCCTCGGCACTATCACATCATGCCTTCGGCCGCACAGGGGTCCTCGATTACATGGAGCCCTCGGCTACACAAGGAGCCTTCGGCCAAACACGCTCAATCATCGGAGATTCCTTTTAGAGACAGCCAACCACCGCATTTAATGCCACGTCACATCCACCAACCGCATTCAATGCGGTAAACGTACCACTGCCGTTGCCAACCGGTTGATGTGACCTTTCGGCCGTTGGATTACTGACACGTGTCCTCTCATCGCATTTATTGCTGCTATAAATAGCAGCCCATTTCTCCTTGTAAATCATCATCTACATCCCAACTCCACACGCTGAGTTCATTTAATATAATCGACTCTCTCTCCTCCTATTTGCTCTGACTTCTCTCTAGTTATTCCCGCAATAACCCCTCGGATAAGATACCCCCCGGGTAGACTATCCATCAGAAGGTGTTAACCACATTCGTTGACTCCAATCGTTCAAGAGAAGCCGGCAAAGCTGTCCGCCACATATACTCATATCCATAATTACATCCATATGAGAAAAAGGTTAACTCTTAGATGGAAAAATGTAGAAGTTGGAAAATCCGACTTCACCAAATAATCATTATTGTCTTGAGTTTAATGAAAGTATTCTTCGTAGTTACTAAAACAAGAAGTAGGTTAGGAAAATACTCATCAGTGATTTATAGTAATGTGATCATCAACCGAGGCGATGAAAATATAATTGTTGCCTAGATGAGGTTGTTAAATTATTCATTCTAAAAAGTGCATATCATTCTAATTGGGGTGACAGGTTAATTCTTCCTTGGAAAGAACCGAATAGTTGCTTGCCTGCTTGCTCCATAGAGGCGTGATCCCTTTACGATACTCAAGGAGTTTGCGGATTTATAGATATTGTTAACGGGTGAGGAAGGAAACTGCCATTAGGTTATTATCGACATAGTGTACCGGTGGGCTTTAATTCAGGATATCTACCTTATTTTTACTAATCCATAACATTAACTTAAGGACATCTATTTAATTGTGTATATACATTCATTTTTCTCTTTATATAATTTAAGTCGGACTTTTATTGTTGAATCACGTGTTGAATATGCATCTAATTTAGAGCTTGCAATCGAATTGGAAATAACTTTTTTTTACCATTTTTCAATACTTAAATTCATAACTAAAAACGAAATGATAGATGGCCCATTGTCCAACATCATTTGCAAATTGGGCTACTGATTTGCCGAATCTATGTCCATCAGTAAATCCAAGAAGGGGCCCCATCCAGTAAACCCAATTTACGTGTATTACGCCAATTTACGATGTACATAAAAATAGCCCAATTTACGTAAAAACTGCAGTAAATCCATTAATCTTCTACTCCGTAGAGCAAAATTACGATTAGGGTTTTTGGATCGCAGCTGCTCTTGATCCGAATTTTCAGCAACCATGGTTCTCAAGTAAACACATTTCTCCTTCATTTCCCTCTGATGGTTGTACCTTTTTAGGGTTGTTTTGCTTGGCTGTGTATTAGGCCTTTAGTGCTGCCTTAGTATATATGTTTCTGATTTGCAGCTCTTGCCATGGAGTTTTGTCTAACTATTTCTTATGACTGTTTATGTCTTTGTTCTTGATTGAAATGCGTGATGAAGCAAGTTGATTTGTTACAACTTGAAGCATTATTAGTAAGTTGAATGCTGTAAGATTTCCATTAGTTGTTTCTCCCTGTATCATGCTTTTATCCCTGGTACTGGTTGCCATTTTTATCTAATCCTTTTTTCCTAAACCGTTCACACTACATTTCTGGCTGTATGATGTTTTCTTCAAAAAAACAATTAAAGACTTCATTGTCCTTCAATTGTCAATCTTTCTAAAGTTGTCCAAATTTTTTCTTAGATGTGTTGATGAAAATAAACTCTGATTCTAGATGTTGTCTACCTACATTGAATCCTTTCTTGACTTAACTATCGATTGAACTTAATTGGTTTGGTCACTTGACTGCAACATGCTTTGTGTTTTTGTGGCTATTATATTTTGCCTAAACAAAAAACTGTATTTCTAGAAGAGAATGTGGCTAGTTTATTGCATTACGAGAAGGTCCAAATAATGATGTTTAGTAGTCTGAAACACCTGTTTCCAATATAAGACTATATTTAATACTAACAGAAACCTTCTGCATATGTAAAAAGTGAAAGCGATTCAACATTTATTGTGTGGGGTTTGAATTATGTTTTCAATCATCTTCAATTATAAAGTCATTTAAACTAATCCTGATTGTTTATATTATGGCTAGAATATGCTAAGCACTAAAAGACCAACATTTAGACGTTCTTTAGTCAGTTGTGCCCCAAGTATATACTATGTATAATATACTAAAATCTAATCGGTCAAAATCTCAACAATCTGCACTTGACTCAATAATAAGCTCATAAAGGTTGTTAAATCTTTTCAACTCGATAATTACAATATTAATTTGAACTAGCAACATTATACCAAATAATCTATTAGAAATATTATTTCTATATCAATTATGACTATAACCATTGGGCCTTCAATGATTTTAGACGGCACATTCCCTTAAAGCTGCCTGATATATACCTGAAAACATTTGAAAGGTAGTGGAAAGGAAAGAGTCCTGTTAATGCTTCCAAATGATCAATAATCAAAGAATGTGTATGGGGTGGACAAGTTCCCCCAAACGATGATTTCATTAAATATCATTTATTATTAAATTAGAATCTGCTGAAATATTATCTGCACAGTGCCAGACACTACCCATAATATGCTCCAGGAAATCTCACCTTCCTTCCTCCATAATAATGGAGTATATGGCTTGCTGTGGCACCCCTGTTTATGCAATGAATTGTTTCCAAAATCCCTTTTCTTGTTGAGAGCTGTTTAATATCAAGTCTAGTTTTATTTTTTCAAGCATCCAGTGTGGTCCTTATAGGTTGCTCAATTTTTCATCCTTCATTAAATTAGCTGTTGAATATTCCATATTATATAGGTGTAGCATTAATTTGAACTTGTGATTGCAGGACTGAACTTTGCCGCTTTAGTGGTGCCAAGATTTATCCTGGGAAAGGAATCAGATTTGTGCGTGCAGATTCTCAGGTTTGTCCCGGGAAAGGAACCAAAGCAACATCTTATTTTCTCTTTTTGTGGTTACTCTTATGAATAAGTGATTGTGTTTCGGTTGCATTCTGAATTCATATGCATTGTTTTAGGTTTTCCTGTTTGCACAATCAAAATGCAAGAGGTACTTTCATAACCGTTTGAAGCCTGCCAAGCTCACGTGGACTGCTGTGTACAGAAAACAGCACAAGAAGGTGAGGAACTGGGCATCCTTGTACAGGCTAGATTGTTTGATCAGTTTCTTCTGACTAAAGTCAGAACAATGGCATAATTTAATCATCTGCCTCAAGTTTTGTCCCCTAAAAAACCCTTCAATAAAAGTTAATAGATCGTTTTACAATATGTGTTCTGCACCTTGAGTTTTTAAAGCAAATTTCTTATCCCGTTATATCTAAATATGTTTTTGCTTCATAAGGTTTTATTTTGGTGGCACTTATAGGATCATGCCCAAGAGGCTGTTAAGAGGAAGAGACGCACCACAAAGAAGCCTTATTCTAGATCTATTGTGGGTGCAACCTTGGAGGTAATCCAGAAGAAAAGAGCCGAAAAGCCAGAAGTCCGTGATGCCGCAAGGGAGTCTGCTCTCCGGTGCGTATATCCTAGTTCTCCCACTTATCCATTTGGATGTAGCGGTCGGGAGTGAAATCTATTATTGGCTTAGTTTTATATCTTCAATTAAGCCCTCAGAAGACATCCCTTTTGTCCAAACAGATCTTATGTGACATTCCTATGATTTTGAGCCAGGGCTGCAATTTTTTTTTTAAGTCTTGTTGTTATTCTGGTGGTGTGCTTGTGTACCTAACAGTGGCCTTGTTTGATTCAGTGAAATTAAGGAAAGGATAAAAAAGACAAAAGATGAAAAGAAGGCAAAGAAGGCAGAAGTGATGGCCAAGTCAAATAAGGCAGGGAAGGTCCCCAGAAGTGCTACACAGGCTAAGGGTCCTAAGATTGGAGGAGGCGGCGGAAAACGCTGAGCTAGGTGTTCTTTTTAGTTCGCTTACAGAAATATGAAGAATTACTTGGGGTTATTTTATGTTCATTTCATCACTTCAAAATTTTGATATTGGCCATAAACTCGTCACAGGTTGTCAGGCCTTTTGATTGCCACATTTAGAGCCCGTTTGGAGAACTCTGTTTTCGGCTTATCAGGCTTATCAGCCAGCTTTTTCACCAAACACGTAACTTTTACTTTCGCGCGCTGAATTGTGTAATAAGCCGAAAAAGTAAGGTTGGAGTTACTTTTCTGGCTGTATTGGCTGAAGTTACTGTAAAGGACCATTTTAGCTATTTTTACCTATAATTTTTTCTTTAATTTATTAATAAAATATATTTTTAAAATATTTTTTTCTTAAATCAGCAGAATCAGCCAAAACAGCCACTCCAGCCAGAATATCATAAATTTCAGCAGAATCAGCCAAAACAGCCGATTTTGGTGCTACCAAACGGGCTCTTAGCTATTTGTCTTTCTGCCGCCCTGCATTGAACATGAATTTCGTTATTCAACAGAAAAAAGAATTATATAATCTGTATAGTGGCCATTTCTTAAAGATGCCTTAACCCTGTTATTTCTATTTACATCCCAACCTAGTTCAGTTTACCTTGCACCAACCGAGGTTGATTCTGTACCAGCTTATTCGACTTGTTAAATAAATAATACTCCGTGAGATCCATTGGATGATCCTTTCGGCTATAGCTTGATTGTATAAATATATAAAAAGTTAGGTTGACGGAAATTGAATTTATTGGAGATGCATATTCTAGTGTGTTTTCATGTATTTTTTTGGGGAAAGTTCTCAAAATAGGACTGTTATGTTTTTATTCCCAAAATAGGATTAATTATTGCCAAATTTGGAAAATACTGTCATGTTTGAAGTCTGGTATTGCCAAAACATGGCAGTAATTTGTTCTATTTTGGGAATAAAAACATGGAAGTCCTATTTCGGAATTTTCAAACTTTTTTAGTCCCATTTTGGGTAATATCCCATTTTTTTGTTAATAAAGAAACGTTATGCGCTTCCATTTAATAAATTTGATCGTTTCGGTCACCATTTTCAAGTATTTCAACAATTTGATCACATTTAGCCAATTTCAACATATGAAAGAGACTTCGAATACAATTTCACTAATCATGTCCATTTTGTAGAATTGTAGAAACCATACACCGAACTAAATTGAGTAAATGGTCAGTTTGGTACTAGAAAGTTTGGTACTAAAAGTTGTATAAAAGGGTCAAATAGGTTCTTATTGTCCGGCCGTCGCCATTTGTAGCGGTTCCCGGTAGAATTTTTTGATGAATTTTTTTGAGCATCTTATTCATTAAGTCTAGTTTATTTATACCAAATTTTAGCTAAAACTTCAATCGGAAAGACATTCAAATGAATTCTTGAAGATAATTGCGCAGTTATCTTCAAGAATTGATTTGAATGCCTTCTCGATTGAAGTTTTAGCTGAAATTTGGTATCAGGAAACTAGACTTAATGAATAAGATGTTCAAAAAATTTCGTCAAAAAATTCCACTGGGAACCGCCCCAAATGGCGACGGCCAGACAGAGCCTCCTATACAAAGACTTACCCTTTTTATGCAACTTCGAGTACCAAACTGACCCTTTACTCGAACTAAATTTATGGATGACTCCTTATTTTGGACTGAAATTTGCTGGTCTGGTCTGGTAAATGTCTCATCTCTGTGTACTTTATAATTATGGAAGTTTACGCTGATCTGATCTGAGACCGAAAACAATCCAAAAGAAAACATCCTCATACTTACATTTGCAATTAGGGGTGGACTCGGGCCGGTTCGGGCCCGGACGGGCCTCGGGCCAGGAAAGGGAGGCCCGAGCCCGAACCGCCGGTGGCCGGTTCCGGTCCCGGTTCCGGGCCAAACCGGGCCGGGCCGGACCGGGCCGAACCGGCCCATTTTTTTTTTTTTTTTTTGTTCTCCTATTTAATCCCCTACCCCTCCCCCTCAACCCCAAACCATCCCAAACCACCTCAAATGGCCCAAAATACCTAATCCAACCTAAAACTTAAAAAAATTTCAAAAAAAAAAAAATTAAAATCCGGCCCGGACCGGGCCCGAACCGGCCGGGCCGGTTCACCAAAACCTGGGCCCGAACCCGAACCGCCCAGCAGCCGGGCCGGGCCGAACCGAACCGGTGGACCCACCGGGCCCCGGGCCGGGCCGGGCCAAATAGTAACCGGGCCGGGCCGGTTCCGGGCCGCCCGGCCCGAGTCCAGCACTATTTGCAATCTTTATAATTAAAAAAAATCAAACTGCATAACCGGTTGATTATTACATAGGATATTTCTTCTCTTCGTGTATCTTAAAAAAATAATATGAATAAAATAAACTGTTTTTGTTTAGTCGTTCAATGATTGAAGTATGGTCTTATTGTAATATAATCAATCAGGTTTGGGTCTAGACCTCGACCCATTCAGACCTATGTCCAACACCACCTCTCACATCTTGACATAACTTGTGCTCCCTAGACTATAGAATAACAAATGAATATTCTGGATTAACTAAAATAATTAGTATGGACCTGTTTGATAACTTTGAAATTAGTTTTATTTGATTAAAATCTGGTCTAAATGATAGTTGAATCAAGAAAAATTATTGTTTAAATATATTTTACTAATAATATCAAGGACAATTATATGGGAAAAAAGCTAACTTTAATTGGGCAGAAAGTTTAAAATAGAAAACACATGATAACAGTGTATATAGATAGCAAGAAGAGAACAATATAAATACCCTAAAAGTGAAATGGTTGATTATACTGAGGTGGACAAGCATTGAAAGTGTGAAGATTATATTGGAGAGGGATTAAGAAGTATCACTTGCGCATTTTGTAAACCTCAATCACTGCACAAAATTATACGTAGCGTGACTAGCGTCATAACACATAGTCGCATACCTGATAGACGACTCGGATAAGGCTATTAGTAGGTTAGACTAACATATATGGGCATTATGTGGTGCTTTCAACATTCAAGCTCATTCGCGGCAGCTTCATGCTGATAAGTGATGAGGGATAGGATTTCATCACTTCCAAGTTCCACGTAACTGAGTAGTTACAATTATGCGTGTAGCAAAAAGAGTTCCCTTTTCAACTTTAAAGTACTTGAAGAGAACATTTATTTGGTATGACTGCATTATTATTATCTACGAGCATATGGACATCAAAACGGGGTTGCATGATTGCATCGATAGGTTTTCCCCATTACAATTTCACACTATACGTAAGATGGTAGTATTAACTTAGAAAACCTCGGATGATATTGCTTCAGTAGAGTGAGCACGCATATCGGCAGCTAGCTTTCTCAGTCCTCGAGTTCAATAATCTTGACCACTGATGCATCTCCGACCTTTTGGCATACCACTATCCGGTCGTGTGACTTCACAACCCCTGAGGCTTTCCCATGATCAAGTGCAACTTTTAGTACCGAGTCGTTTGTCGCATTTGTCGATTCGGCCTGCAAAACCAAACAAATAATAAACGTCTAAGCAAAAATGAATCACATACAAAAACGGGGATGGAAATGAGTGTGGCATGTATCAAGATTTGCAAGAAACATTACGGCAAATCTGTCCAATAGTAGACTTTTTTCACTTTTAGTTCTCTTACTATTGAGACTGACACTTTTAGTAACCTTTATATTTTTCACTTTTAAAATTTTAATTTGGTGATTATTGTGACGGCACTTGCAGTCCTCAAACAATTGCACCAAAATGCAAAGACACATAGTAAGAGTGACACTATCACAATTAAGTGTACTGTCAGAAAACAGGCAAAATTTCCAAATTGGTAAAAAAAAAGGGTGGTTTACCAAATTGGTAAAAACAGAACCTCCGGCAACATATTGATAAAAAATAAGCTCCGGCGACAAATTGGTTAAAAAACAAAGCACTGGTGACAAATTGGTCAATTTTTTGTGAGTGAGACACTTTTAGTCATCAACATTAGAATTCCTGACATTTAGACCCCAAAGTATCTTGAAGTTGACATTTTCAGTTCTAATTTGATTTAGTAATTTGGTAATTTGGCCTAAGAAAACAACCGAAAGACTGAAAGTGGAAACTCTCTTCTACATAATATTGCTCGATTTTTTTGGTACACTGAGAAAGATATTGCCTAATGAGTACGATTCAAATTTTGAAGGAAAAGGGGATGAAAGTGTGAAAAGCAAACTTACAGGATGTCGAGGATCAGCAAGCATGGGGAAAAGGCCACGAACAATCAGAGATTGCCTTGCCTAGCAACATGAGTAATGTTAATAGTTACAATATGAGTAAACTCGACTATAGGGATTAAGGTATGTATAGTTGATTAGTACACAAACAATATCTAATATATATTTAAAAGCTACTTGAAAAGAACAAGAGGGTTAAACACACAGCCGGAATAAAAAATAATTTGATTTTTAATTAAGCATGAAAATAGTTGGTTTCACTAATGAAACAAATGCTTTAGAAAATATTAATGAACTAGAATTTTTCACTTGTACTCCTCCAATTGGTACTCAGTCCTCTGATTTGGTTCTCTCATTCTTGAATTTTACCAGTTTCAGCCCTCTAACTATTGTGAATTGACCGTTTTGGTCTTGCTATTTTGGTAATGCACTTTTGATCTTTCGATTATTGTTACCCAACATAGACAACTATCAAAAGTGTCACGGTCACTACAAAACCAAAAGTGGAAACAGTCAAAGGCAGGGTACCAAAGGTATAATCGCCACAATAGTCAAAGGACCAAAAGTTTAAAAAAAAAAACTCAAATGAATTATTCAATGAAAATAGATTACTTGATCAAGGCAGAAAAGCAATGAAAGAATAACAGTATAACACCAACACACCAATTACAATGCCATAAAATAGAACACAAGCAGAGGCATGTACATATTTAGATGTAAATTCCTAACATTGTGGTCGTGGGTGTCAAAGGATTTAACCTCAAATGCACCGCTAAAACTCCACTTGAGTTGATTTGTCTTGAGGCGAGGAATGACAACTGATATCACAGGCATTGTTGGGCGATATTTTGCTATTAACCTGCATTTTAATGAGCACATAAAATATACGTAGTACCATACAGAAAAATAAAATATCCAAGTACTTTAGAAAATATGCAGATCATCATGTACCTTGCAGCCCTTCCAGATGAAGTGAAGCAAATAATCACAGAAGCTTTCACTTTGATGGCAGCACGTACCTACAAGAAAAGCCACTCAACTTTCTTATCGTCTTTTGAAAGATATGAACTAGTTGGATCATAACTTTTAAATCTATTTATTAGGTCAAATTGGGTCAAATCTGTTCTATAAATCTCTTCATACTCATCATAATACATAATAAGGACAATCGAATCATGAACTTCATATATAATCTGATCTTAGTTTAAATTGACTCCTGCATGTTTTAAAATTATCCATTGGTCAAATAGAGTCATATATGTCTTAAAATTCTTATCCAAACCTCGCATTTCTATTTATTCAGAGGGGGGTAGGGATCAACAGTTCAACACAATAAAAACACAAAATAAATATATTACCGCAGTGGAGGCAATTGATTCCAAGTGCGTCATAGGCTCCCCAACAAATCTGACAGTCTTCTTGAAGTACATATCTTGATTAAAAACCTTCTCTGACTGCAGAGAGAGCAGAAGTTAATCAATCAGGACATAAACAAAAAAAATGACAGAAATAGAGGATGAAACAGTCTGTTTATAATTAAATCACAATGCTAAAGCTTTAAGAATCACATGGCTAGCTCCTCTACTTATACCTTCTTAATTTACATATAACATTACCTCAGCACAAATTTTGCCCACAATAGAAATACACTCAACAGGGTATAGCCCGCGCAAAGTCTCGGCACCAAGAAGAATTGCATCAGTTCCTATAAGGCGTAAAGTGTCAAATGTTGACTAGTTCATAACAATGTGAAAAACAAGCAACTGTGCATCTCAGCATCTGCTTATTTATTTACACTTGAACTGTGATATAAATACATAATTACACTCAACAGGAAATGAGAATGAACGTCAAAAGTGTTCTTGGTCCACTGATAAGCTATTTCATATAAAAAATGAACTTTATTTAATCTGTTGATAGAATAAGGTTCTAGAACTTACCATCCAACACAGCATTAGCAACATCAGTTGCCTCAGCACGTGTAGGTCTAAGGTTGTCTGTCATACTATCTACAACACGTGTTATGACAGCTGGTTTTCCGGCCATATTACACTTATGCAAGGCAGCCTTCTGAAACAGGAAGACCTGCAAATTCCATTGAATGTTTTTAATGATAAAAATAACATATCAAGAAATCATTGACAATGACACAAATTTGACAAAATCAGTAAAAACTCCAGAACGTATAAATGTCATTTCCGGTGTATGAAGGAATGGATTAAAATTTACGAATATACTCCCTCCGTCCCATAAAATTCTTCCCGCTTTGATTCGGATCGGAGTTTAAGAAAGTGGGAATAAAGTGGAAATTTATGGTTGTGGTTGAATAAGAAAACGGTAAATCAATGTTAGCCAAACGAAACTTTCCAAAAAGGGAAATGGGAAGAGATTTTTGGGACATCCCAAAAAGGCAAGTGGGAAGAATTTATGAGATGGAGGAAGTGCTAACTTTCCATACAATATAAAAATAGGGAAAAGGTGCAAATAGGCCCATGTACTCACAAAAAAAGGTCAAATAATAGGGAAAAGGTAAAATAACTGCGCAGTTAAAAGCGCACTTATCTTCAAGAATTCATTTGAATGCCTTCCCGATTGAAGTTTTAGCTGAAATTTGGTATTAGTAAACTAGACTTGATGAATAAGATGCTCAAAAAATTTAATCAAAAAATTCCACCAGGAACCGCCCCAAATGACGACGGCCGGACAGAGCCTCCTAAATAAGGGCTTGTTTGACCTTTTTTGGTTAGTGCATGGGCCTATTTGCACCTTTTCCCTAAAAAATATAACAATATAACTAAGAAAATAAAAAATATAACTAAGAAAATAAAAAAATACAATTGAACTATTTAGGTTAAAGATGTGGAAAGCAGTGTAATTAAATTGATCTAATAATTATGAAAACATTGACTGCTATAAATCAACTTTGCTTTGGTATAAAGAATATAAGGGAAAATAAGAAGCCCAACCTCATTCGTTAACACTCACTATGAATGAAAAAAATATTTGAAAACCTAACTCGACCTAAACTCCTCTAGCATATACCTCCCCGGTCCTTCTTATAAGGCACATTAGGTCGGTCCTAAATGTAAGTCACTTTTATATTACTTATTATGCACATCTAATATTTTCCCACAATTGTCTCTAAATGACCCACAAGAATGTTTAAAGAATCCTAAAAAGTAGATAATATTTTAAAGGGAAAAAGGTAAAAAAAAAAACGGTCTTCTACTATTACGGAATAGTCACATAAGGTCATGTACTCAACAAAGTATCATATAAATGTGTCTACTTGTAAAAAGCAACCAGATGAGTCATAACCACCCATTGACAACCTCATAATCCCGATTTTAGCTTACGTGTCGTTATTTTTGCCTTGAATTTAAGTCAATCTGGGGCTCTGGGCTAAATATTTCACTCCAGCCTTATAATCTATTTTAAAAAGATAGTCAGATGTACGCTAAAATTGGGATTACGAGGTTGTTAAAAGGTCATTAGGACTCATCTGATTGCTATTAAAAAGTATTTGTAGTTATGACACTTTATTGAGTACATGACCTTATGTGACGATTTCATAATAGTAGAAGACCTTATTTGACCCTTTTCTCTATTTTAAATGCTTTGAATCATTTCAGTGTATGTGCAAAAGCAAAAAGGCATGCCTTATAATAAGCGCTGGAGGGAGTAACTATATTATTTTGACTATGTAAAACAATAATTGAGTATGCAGAGGAAGCCACTAGTAAGCAGATGTCAGATTGCACCAAAACATATTTTACTTTATAAATTTCTTTCTTTTACAAATAAAAATAAAGGAAAAGGGTATCAATGTTCTTACAAATACATGGTTCTATGGTATTTTTAAAATAAAGGATCAAAACCAACTTCATATTCATGAAGTAGCTTGTAGCAAAAAAAAGACGATATGTTGTTCAAGATGAGATAGACTAACCTTCTCAGGTGGGAGATCTATGCCAAGGTTTCCACGAGAAAGAATGATACCATCAGCCTCTTGAAGGATCTCATCAAAATGAGTTAAACCCTATTGACATTTTTTAGCAAAAATAAGTAAACTATCAATCGATACCAATAACAAATAACAAAATGAGCACAAAGAAGACATTAATAAAATAGAGCATAAATTAGTAAGATATCAACAGTACATTATTTAAAGACAACTTACCTCTACATTTTCAATTTTAGCAAAGATATGAGTCTGACTTAGGTCTCCCAGCTTAGAAAGAAATTCACGAGCCTGAATTTAAGCATAAACAGCCATTCCCCATCAGCTTAAGTGAAATTGACCGATGCAAAGGTCAGAAAATTTACTAAAAAACTCAAAATGCATAACCATCGTGTGCAAAAAAGGAATATGTTGAACACTTAGCCCACCTCACGAACATCCGCAGCATGCCTTGTATAAGACAGTGAAAGGAAATCAATCTTGTTTTCAACGCCCCATGTGCTTATAACCTATAACAAAGTTAATGATAAATTAGAATAAGAAATAACTATATATAGCACAAAAAGAAAATAATGAAAAAATATGACTAAAATAAAAGTAATGGACAAAAATGTGAATTCTAGTATTTTACGGCACAGTGACTGATTGAAGTAACTGCAATGACCATGGCGATGTTTCATTTTACTGTGAAATGACTGTGATGGCCGTGACAATTATGACTAAGCAGTTATGTGTTGTTTTGCCCTTAAACTATTATTTTAGGAAATACCACTACAAAAAGATGAGCACAAACGATGTACAAGAAGAAGGGGAAGAAAACAAGTAGTAGTTTATGATAACTTCCTGCTTGAATGTAAATTAGAACCGACAAAGCTAATAGCATTAGTTATTAATGACAAAGCAAGCTTAAGGATATCAGCAAAGAGGATGAAAAAAGAATGGATGGCTGCATGAAACATAGAGTAATAAATGCATCTACATCACAATATCATATTCCCCCTAAAAGAGTCATGATTCAAACTTCTATTTTCTATTCGCTCCGTCCCAAAAAAATTGCCCAAATTGACTTTTCTATTTCAAGATCAATGATAATAAACTTTGAACAATGATTTTAGTTTTTATATTTGTGTTAAATTTATAACTTTTATACTTGTATTAAAGTATTTTTAAAAAGAACATTTCCATGTAATTTTCATACTTTAAATAATTTCATATTAAAAAAAATCATTGATCACACTTGACCATCATTGACCATGAAAAATCAATATGGCCAAGTTTTGTGGGACAGAGGGAGTAGATAAAAAACCGTGGTTGATCAAACAAGCCAAAATTTTGATGTAAGTTTTGAAAAAAACAAGACTACACAAAGTTGTACCTAACCAAATTAGAAAGTTGTACCTTGACTAAACAAGACTACAAGAGTAGACATCTATTTTTTGGTAACATGCAGCATCTCACAGCTAACCCATACAATTCTCAAAACATACTATTTTGATACTGCCTAACACCTCTGATGAAATCTACACAAAGTTGCCCTGTGTTGCTCCGAAATTATGGCAATTACCTCTTTATCCTGGTCAGATAGTGTAGGCAGTTCAATATGAATTTGAGATGCATGTAGAGTGAACAATGAACCAGCCAGAGTTGCAGAGTTCTTAATCACACATAGCACGTCCACATCCTTCACTTCATCAACCTGCACAAGCCATTCAGAGCATTAACTCATAAAGCAAAAAATAACCAGCCTTTCACACCGGAAGATAAAATCATAAAATTATAGAAATCTTTGCTATCCAGTTTAGCCAACCCAAACAGAAACGTTTAACTCTCACAGGAGGACATGGGAACCCACTGGATGACATACAAGTGACACAACTATGATAAATCCAACTTTGTAAAAGTAAAGGTCACTCCAAAAAGGGAGCTAGAGAGCAAAAAAAGACACTGATTCCATACCTCTAGCCAAACAGAAGTAGTCTCACTTCCTGTAAAGAGATAATGACCAATGAAAATGGTGTCTCCCTTCTTCACAACCTGAAAAGCAAATAAATTGTGTTGAGACCATTACTCCATTTTAGATGTACCACAACTTTTAATTGGTTTTCATTTTTTATTTTTTCCATCGCATTTAAATTCTCATATATAATTATAATGATCACAGATATTTAAAAAATTAAGGCATATTATATGTTATATGTTTTGTCTTAGAAATTATGTTTTTATTTCATTTTCAAATTTTATTTCAAAGTTAAAATGGCAAAGAGGAAATGCAAAATATATGTACCTTAGACAAGCCTGCAAAATTGATGGGCAACACTTGAGAAGATGCTTCTTGGCCCTGATCAGGTGTGAGAGTAACAATTCCATCTGCCTCAAGTAAAATTGCTTTCTCACTTTTGTTAACCACCTGCAACTCTGGGCCCACTGTATCTAACATAATCTGAAAGGAACAAGTAGAACACAGTTGAGTTCATCTGTCAATATATCAAAGATACAATTTTCCTAGAATATTATTAAGATATAGTCACTTTCTCCAAGCATGACTATCACGGTTTTACTCTTTGAATCATATCTATTTACTTATAAATAGAGAACATCATTGACTGAATAAAGAATATCACTAAATAAAAAATGTCATTAAATGAAGATCATAAATAGAGAAAGATCAGATTATCTTACTCAGGGAAACCTTATGCTAGTCATATTTAGGTATATTACTCTGTATAAAATGGTGGATGTATCCACCTAAAGTTATTATATCAGACACATCAAACTACAGCAAAACTAAGAGGACCACCCAAACAAGAACAGAGGTCTTTTCATTAACTTTAAGAACCTGTAGAGAAAATAACTAGGAAGATGCTTTATATTATATCAAGAATTGCTTAAACAGGAGGAAAAGTGTAAAACATACTACGTATATGTTTTCCCTAGATAGGAGTACTATGTTTCTTTACCTAAATAGGAATTTATTTTTCATCCTGATAACATACTACCATACTCCCTTCATAATCTGTATTCTTTTGTTTGCAACATTAGGTTTTGGCTCAATGATTAAGGGAAAATAATAGGGTAGTGTAAAATGATTAAGTACGAAAGAGTTGTTAAAGTGATAAAGTAGGTAACTGGTGAGAGAAGGTAATTAAGGGTAAAAGGTTATGGTATTTGGGTATTTTGATAGATAAGGCTTTCCATAAAAGGGAAGTCTTGCAAGGATTAAAATACGGCCCAAGAAGGAAAAGTGTTGCAAATAAAAGAATATTAAGGGAGTACTGGAGTACTATGTAGTATGCATGATGTCAGTATTGCTCTATAGTATCAAGATGTCAGTACTTGACTCATATTTAGGATAAATATAGCACTCCATCTTATGTTTTATTCCTATGTAGGGAATTTCCTATAACATCACGTCTAACTTGTTAAGTAATACACCCTCCATCCAAAAAGCTGTTCGAGAAACACTTTTTGTACCCAAAAAAGAATCTAGCAAGAAAATTTATCATGTAATTTGCCACAGAAAGAGTGTAAAATTAGTTATACCGACTAAATATATGGAAATTTCCCAAAATAGGAGCAACAACAATATAGTTTTCCTAAATAGTACTACGGAGTATGTAGTAAAGCAATGCCACCTTAAATCATACTCACATGTTATGGTATTATCAAGCATTAAAATATGAACAATTGAACACTATATAACATAACAGTTTCAAGATGGCGAGGCTAACTCCAATTTATGTGAAACATAATACTCCTATTTAGGGCAATTTCTTATACATTTAAGGAGTATAAGTAGGATTAATGATTTACTGCAAGACTCTATCTAACCTAAGACTGGATTTTGTTTGACATCCCTTATAGTACAACAGGCGGAATCAGAAGACAAGAAGATTGAAAACAATCATAGGTCCATATAGCCTGTTAAGAAACTTAAAAAACAGCTAAGAAAAAGTGCATGACATTGATCCATGATTTGTTTTATATACATACAGCACAGAGCTTCTTGGTTTTCTTAATAGCAGTTCTCAAATTCTCCAAAGTCTCTTGGTGATAATCAGCATCTCCCCATGAAAAATCAAATCTTGCAACTGCAAGTCAATACCCAAAACGCTAAACCTTTTATGAAGACAACAAATACGTGCATGCTATGAACAAAACAAGTTGGCATCTGTATAATACCAGACATCCCAGCGTTGAGACACCCAGAAATAACATCTACAGAACGAGACTTAGGACCCAGTGTCCCCACGATCTTCGTCATTGCCGGGAAGAAATTCTGAAACAATGATCAAACCATTACTTAAGAGAAAACAGAGGAAGCTAAGAAAACAAATTCACGGATCTGCAGCTAAAATCACCCTAACAGTTTATTTATACGTTAAAGCCAGCATTAGAGAGACTCACGGTTTTGGATGGCTCCAGGATGGAGACCATCCTGATGGGTTCTTCGAGCAACAGGTGATTGGAATGCATTCTTGGAGACCAGAGAGAGAGAGAAATTGCTGAGACTGAGGAGAGAAATGAAGGTTTGATAGCGTTAATTTGCTGAGATAGCAGCGTAGCTGTGGTCGGCTGACGGAATCGAATATGGTTTATGCCCCTGGTTTGTGACTCACCGTGATGATCAACTGCATACTTTTAAGAAAATGGAAATTTGACTTTTGACCTGCTACTAAAGCAACTTTTCAAGAATGCGGGGCCAACTTTCTAATTGCTTCGGGAAAAAAATCTTTGTATATATTTCCTAGAGCTAGGTGTACATGAAAGTTGTACACTTGTCTGTTTCTCGCAAACATATTATCTGTTCGGAGACGTATTGTCTGTCCACAGACGACTCGTCTCTGGACAGACGATTTGTTTGCGGAGGACAGACAAGTGTACAACTTTTGTGTACACCAAACATTTTTCTTTCCTTTATCATACTCTCTCGGTATTATTTTGTTAGCTACAATAGGTGTTAAAAGTGGTTTCCGTTAAAAGTGAAATAGTAGAGTAATGAATAGTATTGAAAAAGTATGAGAAATGGTGGAAAGTATGAAAGAGAAGATAGAAAGTATAAAATGTAAGGGTAGTTGAGTATTTTTAAAGGAAAAACTTACCAAAAATGGAATATGCAGCAAATTTTTGAATATATCAAAAAAAGGAAAGTGTACCAAACAAAAAAATACGGAAGGGAGTATTTAAACTTGAGCTAGGTTCAAATTGTTCGTTTTTCACCTAAATCAAATGTTGAATCAAACTAAAAAGTTCAGATACGGATTATAATTTTGTCAATTAAAAATTTAAAATTAGTAATTGGAATATAAAAACAAAAATGAACTACATCAATCTATAATTAGGGAAAAATAATTAAAATACCCCAAACTTTGAAGGAGTGTGAGATGAGCACCCCAAACTTGCATAAGTAATTTAAATACTTCAAACTTATATTAAAAATTATTTTAACATCATAGACAAGTATTATTTCTTTCAAAAATGTAAATTTATGGTGTTAGTTGTGTAATTTAAAATATTTTAGAATTCATGAAAACACAATTAACATTCTAAACTTTCATTGTGAAATAAATAATGTTTTCCCCAATCTAAATAATTGCAACACTTTTAATATGCTATTTTAAATTATGCAATTAATCTCATAAGTTTACATTTTTGAAAGAAATAATACATGACAATGGTGCGAAAACAACTTTTTATATAAAATTTTGGGGTTTTAAATTACATATGCAAGTTTGAGGTGTTTACTTCACAGTTCACACCCTTCAAAGTTTGGGATATTTTTATTATTTCTCCCTTAATATTAATACAATACAAAAACATAATTAACAAAAAGAGAAGAAAAAATGCACTTCCATTCAATAAATTAAAAGGAATATATCAATTTAAACATTTTCTAAATTAACTTAACAATAAGTTTATATACGAATTTATACAGTGTATCCGCAAGTTAAAACTTTGTTTTTAAATTAAATGTTGTGCCCACTAACTTATTTTCCTTTTTACTAAAAGATTTTTATTAATAGTAAATAACTTATTCTACTTTTTGTTAAAAAAAACTTACTCAACTTCCTTTTTGGATAAAGGTGTATATGCCCTAAAGTTTCATATTTTGTGCAATGTCGTCAAAGGTATAGTCAGTGACGAGGTCCGTTATAGGTTACGAGGCCATGCCCCCCCCCCCCCCACCTTTTTAATTTTTTTTAAAGTATTAGTATTAAAAATTATTAGCCACCCCCCCCCCCCCCCCCCAAATTATGAAAGCAATTAGGCAAGATGTAAGTCTCTATATTTTTAGATTTATATTTTAAATTTTATCTTTGAGGGATTTGCAAATTTGGTCCAATAAGTGGTGGTTGTCCTCACTATTAGTTCTGTAACTTTACTTGCATGCTGATTAGGTCTTCTAACTAAAGGGCTTTGCAGTTTAAGAAAATGTTCACCAAAAAGTATATTTTCCGGCGAAAAATTCGACTTTGACGACATATTTTGCGGTGAATTATCTGTAGGAAAATGTACTTTCGAGTGGGGAAGTACTTAAATTGCAAAAAAATATTAATTAAATGACCAAATTTACGAGCAAGTGAAGTATCACGACTAAAAATGAGCACAAAGTAATTTATAGGACCAAATTTGCAAATTTTCCTTTACATTTTAATACTTGTTTTATATTTTGGCCCCCATTGTAGTGAAGTCTGGATACGTCCCTATGTATAGTTACTATTAATACATATTTTTGTATTATAGTCACTATTAATACATATTTCTTGTAATAAAAAATTATGTGATAACAAACAAAAGTAACTAATAATATAACAAGAAAATGTCATGCAACAACAAGCAAAATGTAAATTACGATTTACATTAAGTCGAAGTACAACTGACCCGTTACTGTAAGTCGCTACAGTGATCAAATGTATAGTGATCAAAGGTGCAGCGATCCATGCCATAATGACTAATGTCACCGTGACTCCCTGCTAATGTCATTAGTGAAAAAGTACTTTTTGTGCCCTTGTTTAAGAAACACAATATTTATGTGTTTGAAGGAGAAAAAATTGTGCTTAAATCTTAAACTTTTTATATCCTATAAAAGTGAATATAGCATATGTCCGCCCCAAGCCCGATCTAAGTTGCTAACGATCGAAAAAAGATAAATCAATTTTATGCAGTTGGTATACCGTGGGAGCAGCCCATGGTGAACATGGCGCTCCCACAACTAATTCAAGCATGAACAATAACTTTTTTTGTTTCCAGTAGGGTGATGTAACTTGTGTGTAATGAAATGTAACTCACGTTGATATGCAGTGTAGCTGCAGACAAGTTGAGATGTAACTTATCTAATTCAAAGAATAAGAAATAAAACATTGATTTCAATGTAAATAATGAAAAAAAGTCGTCTAATTGTTCAATTACTTTACATAAGTAGTGAATATGTTTTGTTTTTAATATTAAGGCCATAAAAATAATATTTTTTATAATTTTTTTCAAAAAAACATTTTTCTTTGCAAAAAAATGATTTTTTTTGTTTCAATAGCTGGGGTTTATTTTGGTATTTAATCAGTGTTGTGAAAAATGTAATTCGTGTTGATGGAAAAATCTAACTTAGGTGTATGCAAAATTTAACTTGTTGAGGCAAATCTAGATGTAACTCGCGCACAAAAAGATGTAACTCACGCATAAAATTGTGTAACTCGCCCATAAAAAAATGTAACTTCATATACTATCAAACGTAAACAATGAAACCAATGAGCCTAATTGCTCAATTACATTACCTAATAGTGAATATGTTTTGTTTTTAATATTTAAGGCCATAAAAGTTGTTTCTTAAACAATAATTTTTTTTGCCAAACCTTTTGGGGGGGGGGGGGGTTGCCAAAAAAATCATTTTTATGCAAAGAAATAATTTTTTTTTTTTGTTTCAATATCATATGTTTATTTTGTGATGTAGCTCGTATTATGGAAAATGTAACTCGCGTTGATAGAAAGTCTAACTTAAGTAAGTGTATGCAGAATGTAAATTGCTGAGGCAAGGCTAAATGTAATTCGCGTGTATGAAGATGTAACTCACTCATAAACAGATATAACTCACATACAAGAAGATGTAACTTCATAGACAATCTAATGTTACTCCAAAAATTGTCAATAAACATCACTCACACATGTAGAAACATAAATCGCACATATGAAAAAATATATTCCAAATAAGTGTGTAAATATAGAAAATAACTATTTTGAAGAAAAATAATTAATTATTGGTTGTAATTTTAGTTGAATAAAGAAAAGGAAAAGTTTAGCAATAAGGAGTAAGAGAAAAAGAAAAAGTAATTAATTTATTTGAAAGGATGAAAATTTGAACAAATAATTGTAATACTTCCGGGTGTTCTTAAATTAAAAAAAATAGTTGGAAAAATGATAACTTTTAAAGTTTTGACGATGAAAAAAATTAAAAGTAAAAAACGAAAAAGAAAAATACTAAGAAACGTGAGTGGTGATGTGTGAGTGGGCGACTGGAGAAAGCATGTGATCATCCAGCTAGTTGTCCCGTATGATCCGTTTGTTATAAAAAACGGTGTCGTATTTGGGATCAGTATACCATGTGCATGGTATAGCGATCCCACAGTATAATTTGTCAAATTTATGTGTTATCTTCTACTATAACTCTAAGCATATAAATTCCAAGTAAGAACTTCAGAGTGTATCAATGGTGGAATTTTAACTCAAAATCAAGAAAGTAAGAATAGATAGGACTCTTCGAGAGGTCCTGCTCTCCGAGTCTATTTTTAAATCTATTTCTAACTGACTAACAACCTACCTCCTTATTTCTTACTTCCTTCTATTTACTACTACTATTATTATCAATACTACACGGGTCCCTTCGACAGTGACCAATGTCACAGTTACAAATAAATCCCGTCAATGACCAAAAGTCCATCAGAGACAAAAAATTCATCAGTAACCCGTCATTGCGAGTTATAATTATTCGACGCAGCCAATTACGGTTACCGGACCCGATCAATTACAAGTACCCGTTCGCCAGTTATAGCTTAGGGATGTCAAAAAAAACCGACCCGCAATGACCCGCCCTGGCCCGAGACATTTGGGGCGGGTCCGGCCCTCCCCGTCTTGCAAATAGGGCGGGTCCGCCCCGCCTATACAATGGGGCGGGTCTGGGTCTTAGTATTGACCCGTGTTGCCCGACCCGCCCCGCTCAATATAAAAGTGTACATACTTTTTTCTTAAATTATACTACAAATATACTTCAACATTCATGTGTGTATACAATAAATATTAAATTTTCTGATCTTATAATATAGTATTTATACACACACACACACACACACACACACACACACACATATATATATATTAGAATAAGATGAATGACGGATTATCAATGTATGCGTTATATATAGCATTTTAATACATATATTCAATTATTAATATAATTAAATAGATTAAATATTCAAGTCTGAGTAATTTTTCCTCAATTTTTGAAAATTTTAGCGTATCATGAATTTGATTTAATATATTAATTGTTGAGGTTTATTCCTTCAACCCCCGGGTCCAACACGTAAGCCCAAGGATTTCGAATGGAGTGTGTGATTAAACTAGCCCAACAAGCAGATGGTATGGATTAGGAAAGCAGTAAGGTAGCAAGCAAATGATTAGGTATTATTATCTCTTAATAACTCCCTAATACAATGCTTTTCGCTAAGGCTCCGTCGGCCGTTCGTCTCACAAGGCAGTAGAAGTGCTGCAAGTAAGAATGCTATAGCTATCGTGCTAATAATAGAAAGTTGCCAACCCTTTACAATGAAATAAATGCTTCTATTTATACCCGCCAATGGGCAGGTGGCCATGCTGACGTGGAGGCCTGTGGACCGCTTGTGTCCCAACCACCAAATCTTCAGCATTAAATGCACTTCCCGCCAGAATCTAGGTTTCCCGCCTAAATAATGGGGACGTTCGTCCGCCTGGGAAGTGAGCTGGATCACTCCAAGTGACCCTCAAGAGGTTTCGGCTGTTCGTCTCCTGGCCTTGTGGATTCTCTCCATGTGGACTGGATTTCCTCGGCACTATAGGCTTGCTATGGGGACGTTCGTCGTCATCCCCTGGTAGCCCGTGGTCCTGCTCCTTGTCCCTGCATAGACGTTCGTCGGGATGGGCCGCTGGGCCTGGGCCCCCAACCCCAGACGTTCGTCCCTCCCCAAGGAATATGGGCCTGCGGGCTGGCCTTGTGGTCTGACTGGACGTACGTCTGGTGAAGGAAGGGTTAGTGGGCTGGACCTCGGCTTGGGCCCTTAACCCAACACAAGTCCCCCACTTCTGATGTTCTGAGCATGCGCAGGACATAAGGAAGTATGAACCCCCTCGAAGTAGACGTTCGTGTCTTGATACTTGTGTCTATCGCATCCGGTGGAAGCGTACGCTCGTGGTCATGGTGCTTAACAGCTGTCGACGGTTCAGGAAACGAGGTGACGGCTGCTGTAGCGGCGGTGCATTTTCCGAGGAAATGTCATCATTACGCTTCCGCCCCACGCACAGCGCGTGAGCCGGAATACGCTCCCTGCCACGCGTCAGCCCCCCGTTGGCTCCCCCACCGGTGTTTCTCCTATAAATGCCGGGTTTTCCCTCTGGATTAGGGTTCCCGATTTCTGCTCTCTTGCTTCCGAATTTCCGCAGCTCTTCAAGTCTTCTCCCGCTTTCAAGCTCGGCTAACCCCTTTCTAAGGTAATTTCCATCCTCTGCTTCTTTTCCTTGTCTTGAATTCTCGCCGAGATGGTTTCGATGGAGATCTCGTCAAGTTCTGGTTCGGGTTCATCGGGTTCCTCCTCGGGCTCCTCTTCCGACTCCGGTTCACGCTCTTCGGGCGAGATTAGCACTTCCGGTAGTTCCGGCTCGGCCCCTACCGTGGGAACTGTTCAGGCCGGGGAAGCCCAAATCGGTGTTGTTAGAACTGTCCCTGGTGAGGAGGGCGCTGATCCGGGGGAGCAAGACAACATGGCCCTCGATGTGGTGGACCCCGTGGCCGACGTTGGGGGACAGGAGTCCGCTAGTGAGGACGGCCGTCCGGACGGATATGACTCTGGGGTCGAGGCCCAGGATGGTTCCGACATCGAAGTGTTTGATCTTGGGCTGAAGATAGATGTGGAGAGGCATCTATGCCCGATCAAGAATGTCCTCTGCCACGAGCAGATCTTCTCACCGGTAGCCCTTAACAAGCTCAAGGTGTTCTTCCCCCCTCCGTCCGTATACAGCCTTCGTGGCGCAACCCACGTGATGAGGAGACGCCCAGGGATGATTATGGTGCTTCTGGACTCCATCGAGGCTGGGTTGCGCTTCCCCCTCCACCCGTTCTTTGTGGAATTCTTCTGTTGTTACCAGATAGCCCCCGCACAACTCATGCCGAATTCCTATCGGTGGCTCTCCGCCTTCCTAGTCCGTTGCAAGGACAATGGGGTCACCGCCACTTTGGATCTGTTCCATTGCTTCTACCGGCTCACCCCCCAAAACTCCGACGGTTTCCTGAGCATCGCAGCCCGTCCGAAGCGGAGGTTGTTCAGCGGAGCACCGAGTTCCATCCATGATTGGAAGAACCGGTTCTTCTTTGTGCGGTACGCGGATGCTCGTCTGCCACTTCGGTGGAATGGCTATCCGCCCAAGATAGGGTCCCCGGGGCTGACCGACGATCTGGAAGAAGGCATCAGGAAGATCTCGACGGGCGGCGTCCGGCCCTTAGACGACTTCCTAACTTTTGAGGCACTTGCCGCGGCAGGAATAGGTACCGCCCATACTCTCGGGCATCTTCCCTCCTACGCTCGTCTCGGGGTACTGGGCGGTCCTGACCTCCGAGGTGAGTCATTCCTGACGCTCATCCATCTAACACATTTCCCATTTTCCTTTCAGGTCTCCCCCCGACCCAAGAACAAATGAATCACGAGAAGCTCCTCAGGACGAGGAAAGGCAAAGGCGCTACTGCTGATGCTGCCCTTGCCAAGGCCAAGATCACCCAAACAGCAGATTCTAACTCCTCCGCCTCTCAGGCCGATCGTCGCACGGCGGAGGCGGAACAGCACCTCATTGCCACGGTGATGGCGCAGGGGTCCCAGGCCCCAATCCTTAATCCTGGCGTTCCTGAGGTCGTGGCACCTCTGCAGGCCGTCCATCCCCATGAGGGAGAGAAGGCGAAGGGCAAGAAGTCCAAGAGACCCCGGGGGGCTTCCTCTTCGGCCCCCGAAGAGCAGGAGTTGATCCCTTCCTCCCTTGGGCGTCCGGCTCATGATGTCTGGCAGGAGATTGCCTCTCTGGTCGGTGTGGAAATGCCTCCCCGGACGTCTTCGGAGGCCTCCAATGCGGTTCTGGCCGCCGCTCTTCAGGTGAGACTTCGCCTCTTGCTGGGCAGTAGATTTCTGTATTCCGTTGATTTGAAGTCTCATCCCCTGTGTCTCTTTTGTAGGTTGGACTCTCTACGCTGCAGGCCGAGGCTGCTCGGGATGCCGATGCCCTTCAGGCCAAGAATAAGGCAGATGCGGCCCTGAAGAAGGCGAGAGAGGCCGCTCGTCTTCAGGAGAAGGAGCTGGCGGCCAAGGACAAAGAACTGCAGGCCGCCCTGAAGGTAGCCCGCGAGTCCTCCGCGAAGCTCGCGGTTCTGGAGAGGGCCGGGTTCAAGCTCGTCCCAGCTCTCCCTGCTCCCAAGGACGAGGCCCCTGAATGGCTCGTCGATGATACCGGGTATCATAACTCTGGGGCTTTCATGATCGCCGCCCAGAGGTATCTCGGCGGTGCTTTCGGCGATGTATTCGCCGCCGAGCTGCAGAAGCGTGCGCCGAAGGACCGGCTCAAGTTCGGGGTCCAGGTCCTGGAGAGTGCCCCCCTGGACGAGAAGTTCCTGTATGATGTTGGGGATAGCTCCTTTGTCATCGGCTACAACGAGGGGGTAAAGGCCACATTGCCGGTCTTCGCCGCTCTTCAGGGTCCCGGATTCGATCTGGCCCAGCACACCACGGACCCGGAGTTGATACGGGCAGTGGGCAAGCTGGAGAGGGACGCCCGGCGGGAAGAAGCCAAAGCCAGGGGTGAAGTTCCGGAGCCTCCGACCCCCGAGCCCGAGCCCGAAGAGGAAGAAGAGACCGTTCCTGGGGGGTCCCGGCCTGTTTCCCCAAATTTTGTTTAATGTAGCCTGTAATTTCTTCATTTTGACTATGTACTTATCCGGCCAGTAGAGCCGAGGAATACACAACTTTTTTGCCCCATCATTGTCTCTACGTTCATAACTCTTCCCGCTTTCTTTTATTGTTAGTAGCATTTTGCCATTATGGAATATAGCCCAAGTTTGTGAGGACGTTCGTGCCCATAATTCACTCCTGTACCCCAATCTCTCGAGATACGTTCGTATGCTCGGGAGCTGACCCTGCATGCGTAATCCCAGATCGGAGTTGGTGGAGACGTTCGTCACGTGGTTATAGGCACGACCATCCGTGACGTTCGCCTGTGCAGCTAGATGTGGGGATACGAACGCACTCCCCAGGAACAATGCCTTGGTAGAGAAGTCCGTCGCGTTAAGAACAGCATGACCTTTTACGCCTTGTGCTTAAACCAGATACCGTTCGCGGACGTTCGTCTGGTTGGGCCCGCGTTCCAGTTTTGTGAAGCATGGAAACACGCACGTCTTCCTTGGAACAGCAGGACCAGATCCCGCGAATATGCACGTCTTTCCGTGAACAGCCTGTGGGTGCGGTCCCTGTGTGCCCCTATGGGGGACGCTCGTGGCATTAAATCGGCTTCCTTCGCGGTGGTTGTGGGGTGGTAACATCGAGGTGCCTTTAATGCCGCGGTAGGTACCGGTATCCAGGGGCCACGTGTTCCACCGTGGTTGGTGCGATCCCGCGGTGCTGTCTATAAGTACCCAAGGTCTCGCGAATTCTCCATTTGCCTCATCCCTAGCTCTTGTGCTGCGCAACCACTTTCTCTCTCTAGCTTTTCTCGGCGCTGCCTCAGTCCCCAACACCCGTAGGTACCGAACGTCGTCATGTCTTTGCCTATGCGGGGACCCCAAACCATTGATTCAAGGATCCAAAACAGCTCGTCGACCTCCGGGGATAGGTTTGACGATGGGTGCTCCTCTGGTGATGATCTAGAATTCTATGAGCGGGGTATGCCACCATGGCCCCCCCGACATCACCTGAATTTTTCTGGCGTTCGTCGTCAGCGCCAGCGTCTTTTGAACGCTGATCGTCGGTTGATAAGCCAATGGTTCCTTCCCCCAAGGGGTTATGACGGTCGTCGTCTGCGCAACCCAATGCGCCATCAGCCCGGCTATGTGGTGGTCCATTTAGACTCCGTTATAGCCGGTCTCCTTTTCCCCCTCCATAGCTTCCATATAGAGCTTTTTAGGAGCCTCAGAGTGGCGCCTGCTCAGTTCGTCCCCGCTGCCTATAGGATCATTGCGGGTTTTATAATTCGGTGTCACAGTGTTGACGTGACCCCTACCGTCGACTTATTGCATCATTTCTTCCGGTTATCCCCCTTTGGACGTACGGGGTACTTAACCCTCATCGCGCGTTCGTCCATGGGTCTGTTCTCAAACAACGCCGGGAACCCGGACGGCTGGGAGGAACGGTTCTTCCTCGCCGAAGTAGGCTCCCCGATGCCATTCTCTGATAGGTGGAACGCCTATCCGGTGAAGTCCATTCCGCCGCCTATGACGGATGAGGAGCTTGGCTATGCCAAGCGCATAGCTGGTCTTGGCATCCAGAACCTTCGGTCGCTGGTGGCCGAGCCCTTCAAGGCTCGGGCCGGACTAGGTGCGTCTGTTTGTACTTGCATTGTCCTATCACCCTTTCGTTGTTATGGTTCTGAACGTCTTGACTATCTTTCTGCAGGAGTTTTCCCATCCATATCACCCATGGGGCGCACCAATGTTGCTTCGCACGCCCACGGTCGCGACAACAAGAATGAGGACAAGGGCAGGAAGCCGCTCGTCCCCAAGATTGAGTCTCGGGCGAGCGGGAGACGGTCAGACGACACATCGGAGGCCGGGGCTTCAAAGAGGCCGCGCATTGATGGTACTGCCTCCAAAGCCATCATAGTGGCTGACGACTCCGATGGTGAGCCTGGGAGTCCCTTGAAGCGGAGACCCTCCTCCAAGCATAAGCCCCCTGTTTCCCCTCCGGTCAACTCTGAGGTTCGTCGACTTCGGGATGAAGATGTCCATGCTACCAAGGGCTCTGACGATGCTCGTCCCCCTTCGCCTTCAGAGACTAACGGGTCCTCTCTTGGCCTCATCGAATTCTCCGGGGTTGGCCCTCGCAAGGAGTCAATGATGCTCTTTGGTCAAACCGCGTCTTCCATCTGGTGTGGCCTCAATCTCAAAGTCCCCCAGGATTTCGCCGCTCATGAGGCCCCCGAGGATCTCCTGGAGTGTGGGCAGAGTACCTTAGATAAGGCCGGGCTCTACTTCCATAGGGCTCGGATGGCCTTTGAGCATCAGGGTAAGGAGATGGCTCGTGTGCGGGCTGAATGCGATGCCCTCTTGAGGAACGCCAAAGGCAGGGCCGGAACACTTCAAGAAAAGGCCGATGCCTATGACAAGCTTGTCCAGGAGAGCGCTTCTCAGAAAGAGCTCCTTAGGAAGCAGGAGGCCGAGCTTGTGGATCTTCGAAGCCGGCTGTGGGCCGCGGAGCAGGCAAAGGTGGAAATCCGCCGTACGGATGTGGACAATCATGTCCCCATCTATGAGGCCGATGTTTCGAAGATCAAGGAATCTGGTTCCATTGAGTTCCAGAAGTCCAAGGCTTACACTGGTGCTATCCATACTATGGTCATGAGGTTCCTTCCGAGGCTCGTCGGTGAGTTTTTGGCCACCTGCCCGGACCCTTATCTAGATGGTGTCAAATTGCTCCAGGCCACTCCCACTGGGGAACGCTTCCTGGATGATCTTGCCGACGATACTTATCTCAAAGGTATGGTCGGCCTCGTGGCGGAGAATCTCCCGGTCTTCGAGCGTCACTTTGGAGCTCCCTTTGATCCTGCGGCAGTTGGTTTTGATTCCTTGATGGTAGACGCCCATAAGGGGGCCCTTGAGCTGCTGAGGGAGCGCAAGGAGCGTGAGGAAGCCGAGGCCCGGGAAAAGGCCAAGCAGGTCTCTTTTAAGGTCCCAACTCCGGATGTTGACCAAAATTGATCCTCCGCTCATCGTCTTGTACTTGTACCCATTCTTTCATTATGTACATTGTACCATTTATATTGTACTTTCCGGTCATCAGTACCGAAGAATAAAAATCATTGTTTGTTCCATGTTCGTCTAACATTCCTTGCTCCATTCCTCTCTCTCTTTTTTTTTTTTTTGGAGTCTTTTTATCAGTCTTTGTCCTTCCCTAGCTTCGTGGGTACTTGTCTCCTGGTTTCGCAGGAGACGTTCGCCATCCCCGCCTTGAGAAAAAACAGGTTTATCCACGTCGGGATTCCCTTTCTCCGTTCGTCCCCAGCCGCGAACTACTAGTCTTCTGGCTTCGCAGAAGGCTTTCGTCATGCGCTCATCAGGGGGAGGAACTAGGCTTCGTTCGTCCTTGTCGTGGTCCTACTAATCTTCTTTCTTCGAAGAAGACGTTCGGTCATCCAACGATCGCAAGGAGGTCACTGGTTTATCCACGTCGGGATTCCCTGCTTCGTCGTCCCATGCTCGTGGCCCTACTAGCCTTCTGCTTTGGCAGAAGGTGTTCATCGATCCACGGAAAATGGGAGGAACTGGTTTATCCTGCCGAGGTTCCCTTTTGTACGTCTAGCCTCCCCCACGTTCCTACTAACCTCCGCGTCGGGAGACGTTCGTCATACGCGGCGAAGGAAGATCAGGCATACCTCGTCAAGACTCCCTCTCTCACAGGAGTCGTATCTCCCCTTCTCCTCTTCTTCTTTTTTTTTTTTTTTTTTTTTTTTGAGGAGGAAATCATTTCAATAGCACTTCGGCTTTTAATCTCTCTATAGGAAGTGAAGAACAGAAGTAATCCTTTTAATATAGAGATGACGATCGGCGGTGTTACATGGTACTTCGACCAAAATATTACAACGATCTACCTCTAATTATTGGTAGAACTTCTTCAAGTGTTCGACGTTCCAGATCCCAGCGTGGTTCCCTTCCAAGGTGTGGAGGAGGAACGTCCCCTGGTTGTATCTTCTCATAACCTTGTACGGCCCTTCCCAGTTTTTGGCCATCTTGCCACCTTCGAGCGGCCTGCTCTTCTCTCTTTTTCTGAGTACGAGGTCCCCAGCTTCAATTTCGCGGATCTTCACCGCCTTGTTGAAGTATCTTTGGGTGGCTCGGTGATATTCCTCCATGCGACGAGCTGCTAGGTCTCTTCGTTCCTCAATGAAATGGAGCTCCGCTCGTAGGTTTGCCTCGTTGTCCTCCGGCTGGAAGTGCTTTGTGCGATGTGTGGATACTAGTACCTCTGTTGGCACCTTGGCCTGGAATCCGTATGCCAACTGTAAGGAATAATTGTATTTAGATTTTGATGATGCTAAACAGATTAGAACATTAGAGTTCCCCCTTTAGCTATGATGTATTAGAATTTTCTCCTTGTAAGTACATTTTAGAATAGTCAACTGGCAGAAGACCTGAAGATCCTCTGTTGAAGGACTGCCTAACAGATCCTCTGTTAGAATTTTGCTTGACAGAAGACCCTCAACTCCTCTGTTAACCTTTTGCTCCTCAGATGTACCTATGGTATTCTGTTGGACTTTCTCTAGTCAGAAGAGCTCGAGACCCTCTGTAAACCAGCAGAAGATCAGACACTTAGAAGTTTTTGACAAATACTTCAACGGAAGATTCCCTCAACGGCTAGCTCATACTCAACGGAAATACTACAAGACTGCATTTAATGCTCATTTAATGAGCCCCATGCTCCGAAGAGTAAAAGCTGATGATTGACCGAGATTCCTGGAAAGCCTATCCCAAAATAGCAAGCCGCCAAACTTGCGGGCCCAGCCGGTCAACTCAAACTGTACGTGCATTTAAAGTAGTTGTCTCCTCCTCCAACGGGAAGACAGCCTCAGTATAAAAGATACTATTCGAAGAACAACTTGGTAACTTTTGCCACAACTTGTGCTCTATTTACAAAAAGCCTTCTTGAAATTCAACACTCCAACTCCATCAACAAGAAAGGCCTACGTTGGGAAGATCATAAGTTCACATACTCTTCATCACCAACAAGGGCAAAGTTCCTACTGTTCTTCAACTCTTCAAGCACCTCATTACAAATCTTTTGTGACGAAGCAAGTTGGAGAAAACTCTGTTCTCAACAGAACATCTTCTACAAAGAAGGACGTCTGAAAGTAGCTCGAGTAGTGAAGTGGAGATACTTCAAGGAGACTCAGTGAAACAAGACCAGTCTTAAAGGAAGCAAGGAAGTGCATCCCAGGAGACATCTAGACTTGAAGAAGACGTGGAGAGCTTCTTAAGTTCTAGGGACTAAGGCGTTGTAACCGTTGCTTTACAAGCTTAGTGGAACAGTGGATTAGAGGAACGAGTTGTTCCTTGAACCACTATAAAAATCCCTGGTGTTATTTACTTACAGCTTTTATTTCTTGCAAACTGATTAACTCCTAAGAAGTGGTATCTGTGTTCAGCAGAACACCTCTAGTGAGTTACCAGAAGGCCAAGTGCCTTTACTCTTCTGTGAGGCTATCCCGACAGAACACTTACCAGAAGATCTCCGCTGCCAGTCTGTTCTCAACAGAACAGACTATTCTGTTTACCTTGGTACTTGACTGGAAAAAGTTAAAAACCATAACAGTCTATTCACCCCCCCCCCCTCTAGACTGTTACCAGATTAACCGGGACCAACAAGTGGTATCAGAGCCTCCTTGTTCTTGTAATCTATTAGGTTACTCCTTGAACAAAGATCCACTTGTTCTTAGCCTCCTTTAAAACCTATTATGGATAACTCTCTTGCAAAGCATCTCATGTTTTCAGATCAAAAGTATGATGACTGGAAGATTCGGATGAAAGCCCATCTCTGTGCCCTCCATGATGAAATGTGGGAAGTCCTTGAAGAAGGACCCTTCACCAAATTCATGAAGATAAACACTGCATATGCTGCTGATAAAACACAGCCTGAGATGATTGAAAAGGCCAGGTCTGAATGGACCAAGGAAGAGAGGAGACAGTATAACTTGGACAACATAGCCAAGGATATTCTCTACAAGGCTATAGACAACAGATACTTCAACAGAATAAAGAAGTGTAAAACTGCCAAGGAGATATGGGACAAACTTGATCTCATTGGTGCTGGAGATGAGCAGGAGAGAGACAACAAACTGACCATAGCCATGAAGAAGTTTGATGACTTCAAACTTCTGCCTGATGAATGCATAGCTGAGATGCATGCCAGACTGCTGATCCTTACAAGTGAAATCTCTGAGCTTGGAAAGGAACTCACTATTAAAGAAGTAAATCTGAAGATTCTCAGAGGACTGCCCCCAGTCTGGAAGATGAAGGTTATTGCTGTCCAAGAGAGCAAGGACATCAAAACCTACCCAACAGAAAAGCTGATTTCTGATCTCAAAGCTTATGAGTTTGAGATGCATGATGAGAAGGAAGAAGTTCATGATGAGAGGACCACCACTGCCCTCACAGCCAGCACATCCAAGGTAAAGGACTTTGACCCTTCTACCCTTTTATCTGATGAATATATGGCTGCCTTTGCTAGGAAGTTCAAGAAGTTCATGAAGAAGGATGGAAGAAGCCCATCCTCAAGCAGAAGATCATTTCAGAAGACTAAGCCCTCTGAAAGCAGTGGAGAGCTACTCTGTTACAATTGCAGACAGCCTGGACACTTCAAGGCCAACTGCCCCCATCCAAGAGTGTCCAAGAAGCAAGGACAAGATGAAGAAAGAAAGTATGAAGATCAAAACCGAAGAAGGAAAGCCTTCATCTCAGAACAAGTCGAGAAAGATCCCCTCTCTGAGACAGAATCCAGCTCAGATTCAGACTCAGATGAAGCCTTCTGTTGCCTTGATACAGACACAGAAGATCTATGCCTCATGGCTCAATCTGATGATGAGGTATATTCTACTGCTGACTCTAATTCCTCTTCGGTAGGCACAGCCTTAAATGATGATCCAATGTCATCATTTTGGGAAGAGTTCAAAACTATCCAAGACACTTATTCTTTGATTAAAGAGGAGAACAGTAAACTAAAGTTAGAAATCTCAGACTTAAGAAAAGAGACTGAGTGCAAACTTGATCTCTTAATTAAGGAAAGAGACAAACTGAAAGTTGAAAATGAGTCTCTTCTAAAAAGAATAAGAGAAATTGAGAACCTCGAAATCAGATATGATAGTCTTTTGAAGATGCAATCTTCAATAAAGAGTATTGATGATACTCATAATCTCACCTTTGGTCTTGGATATGTTGAACACAAGTCTGGTGAGCCTTCTGTAAAGTCTAGCATTCAAGTTGCTATGACTGATAAGGTCATAGTGCCACAGACTTCTAAACCCATCTGTCATGCTAGTACTTCTGGTACTAAAGTTACTCATGAGAAAGTCCCACCAGAGAACCAAATACTAAAGACCAAACCCAAACAAATTTTAAAAACTGATGAATCTGGCAGAAGATCTAACAACCTAAATGGGTTTCAGAAAAGTATTAATCAAAGGCAAATAACTAACAGACCTTCTCATGATAATCGTAACAGAAACCACTATCAAAAAGGCAGATATCAAGAGACAGTTAACTTTAAGCAAAAGAGGTCTTCTGGTCAACCTCAGAAGCCCAAGGTTAAGCGTTCCTCTGCTCTTGATAATATATGGGATTTCTTCCCAACTAAGAAGGCTATGCAGAAGTATGCAAACAGAAAGCATGATCCTCACAAGCATCTGCCCAAAGTGAATCATACATCTGTTTACTACGACTACCAGGTGGACAATGGGTACCATCCACCAAGGTTTCAGTTGATGAGACCAAAATGGTACCAACTACCAAGACTCCATTACCCCCCAGGACCCAACACTGCTTGGGTACCTAAATCTTCTTTTTAATTTTGCAGGAACTGTGTGCTGGAGCTATCTCAGAACAACAATGGTTTATTGATAGCGGATGCTCCAGGCACATGACAGGTGACAAGAGTTGCCTAACAGGGCTCCAGAAATACAATGGACCCCGAGTCACTTTTGGAGGAAATGACAAGGAAGGTCAAACAAAAGGAAGAGGGAAGCTGATCAAGAACCAGATAATCATTGACGATGTCTCTTATGTTAAAGGTCTGAAGTTCAACCTGCTGAGTGCTAGCCAATTCTGTGACAAAGGCTACACAGTTGAATTCACAAAGGCCTTCTGTTATGTAAAGCATGAGACAACAAAGGAAGTGGTTCTTACAGCGAAAAGGAAAAAGAACATCTATGTTGTTGATTGGCAAACTGCAAAAGATGGAGTATGCCTGATAGCCAAAGGAAATTCAAGGCTAAGCTGGGATTGGCACAAGAAGCTTAGCCACCTGAATTTCAAAACCATCAACAAACTGGCAAGGGAACACATTGTAGAAGGTCTGCCAGACATTGTGTACAAGAAGGAGATCCTCTGCAGTGCTTGTCAGAAAGGCAAACAAGTGAAGACTTCATTCAAACCAATTGCTGGTGATCTCTCTACTAGCCCTTTAAATCTGATTCATATGGATTTATTTGGACCAGTTGAAACTCCCAGTGTTGGTGGAAAAAGATATACCCTTGTTATGGTTGATGATTACTCAAGATATACTTGGACTGTGTTCCTAACAAAGAAAAATGAAACTCTTCAGAAATTGCCATCTTTGTTAAAGCAACTTCAGACTGAGAAGAACATGAAGGTTAGGACAATCAGATCTGACAGAGGAACTGAATTTGTCAACAAAGTGATCAAGGACTTCTGTGATCACAATGGAACCCGTCATCAACTCTCTGCTGCCAGAACACCTCAACAGAATGGTGTTGCAGAAAGAAGGAACAGAACACTAAAAGAAGCTGCAAGGACCATGATTGCTGAATCTGGATTGCCAACTAGATACTGGGCTGAAGCAATCAACACTGCATGCTACACCCAGAACAGAAGCATGATTCACAAGAATCATCAAAAGACCCCCTATGAACTGTGGAAAGGAAGAAAACCCAACATCAGTTATTTTCATGTCTTTGGATGCAAGTGTTACATCCTTAACAATGGGAAGGAGCATCTAAAGGTATTTCAAGAAAAAGCCGATGAAGGTGTGTTTTTAGGCTACTCAAGCACAAGCAAAGCCTATAGAGTACTCAACAGAAAAACACTACAAGTTGAAGAATCCATTCATGTCAAATTTGATGACAACACTTCTGTTGAAGAAATATCAGAAACCCTGAGGGAAACCAATCTTGAAGACAAAACCTCTGAAGCCACAGAAGAGGTAAACCCAGTGTTTCCAACCCCTTCTGGTAACCCCCTTCTGTTGGACAAGGATGAAGAAGAAGACTCAGAAGATGAACAACCAGAAAAACCCAAACATCAATTAACAGAGCCTGATCTAACCTGGTTAAGAGATCACCCCCCTAATCAAGTGATCGGTCAAATCACCAGTGGAATTCAAACCAGATCATCATCCAGAAGAGAAGCCTTGTACACCTGTTGCATTTCTCAAATGGAACCAATGAGTGTAGATGAAGCTCTAGAAGACTCAGATTGGATCAATGCTATGCAAGAAGAGCTCACACAGTTTGAAAGGAATCAAGTATGGGAACTTATTCCTAGACCAAAGCATCAGAATGTCATTGGAACCAAATGGGTGTTCAAGAATAAAGCAGATGAAGAAGGCAACATTGTAAGGAATAAAGCAAGGCTAGTAGCAAAGGGATATTGCCAAGAGGAAGGCATAGATTTTGATGAGACCTTTGCACCAGTTGCAAGACTAGAAGCAATCAGGATCTTTCTTGCCTACGCTGCCTACAACAACATCAAGGTCTACCAGATGGATGTCAAGAGTGCATTTCTGAATGGAGAACTTGAAGAGGAAGTCTATGTTGAACAACCTCCAGGTTTTGTCATTCCTACTCAATCCTCTTGTGTCTACAAGCTAAGAAAGGCCCTTTATGGTCTTAAGCAAGCTCCCAGAGCCTGGTATGACACATTGTCCCTATTCCTAGTAAACCATGGGTTCACTAAAGGAAAGGTTGACAAGACCTTGTTTAAAATTTCTGTTGCTAATCATATTCTGTTAGTACAAATATATGTTGATGACATTATATTTGGAAGTACTAACCTAGAATTATGCAAGAAATTTTCTCAAGTTATGCAGAAGCAATTTGAGATGAGCATGATGGGAGAACTAAGCTACTTCCTGGGATTGCAAGTCAAACAAGTTCCAGAAGGGATCTTCATCAACCAAGGAAAATATACTAGAGAATTGATCAAGAAATTTGGACTAGATGGGAAGTCTTCTGTCAAAGTTCCTATGAATGCTTCACAAGGCATTGGACCTGATGATGAAGGAAAGGATGTTGATGCAACACAGTATAGAGGAATCATTGGATCTCTTCTCTATCTGACTGCAAGCAGACCGGATATTTCATTTGCTGTTGGAATCTGTGCCAGATACCAATCTAAGCCCAAGGAAAGCCACCTAGTTGCTGCTAAGAAGATCATCAGATATATCAAAGGAAATCCAAATGCAGGACTATGGTATCCCAAGGGAGGTAACCTTGAACTAATTGGTTACTCTGACTCAGATTTTGCAGGTTGCAGGATGGACAAAAAGAGCACTTCTGGTCACTGCCAATTGCTAGGAGGGAGACTTGTCTCCTGGTTCAGCAAGAAGCAGAACTCCATCTCAACAAGTACAGCTGAAGCTGAGTATATTGCTGCTGGAAGCTGTTGTGCTCAACTACTCTGGATGAAGCAACAACTTAAAGACTATGACATTCTGGCAAAGGAGATCAAGCTCCTCTGTGATAACACAAGTGCCATTGCCATCACTCAGAACCCTGTGCTACATTCCAGGACAAAGCATATTGAAGTCAGACACCACTTCATCAGAGATCATGTGGAGAAAAAGCATATTTCCATGGAGCATGTTCCCACAGAAGATCAGTTGGCAGATATTCTAACCAAGCCTCTCTCTGAGGCAAGGTTCAACAAGCTGAGAGAAGAACTTGGAATGATGGACGACATACCCAGAGAGCATTAAAGGGAAGATATTCTGTTGATAGACTCTCTGTTGCAGAACCTCTCTGTAACAGAACATCTGCGGGAAAGGACTTCTGTTACACGGCCCCTCTGTGACAGAAGCTATCTTATCGGTTCACAGAAGGTTGTGGACTTAAAAAAATTTTGAGAAATCCGAGTTTTGACCTAAATTACCTTTTGAAGGTCAATTACTCCAATACCCCAGTCGTTTAAATAATTACTGCGCCCCGTCATATTTAATAGCACGTCCTATTTATGGCCACGTTCTGATAAACAAAACCTCGGGAACTGCCAAAATTATCTCAAACGTCCACTTAATCCAAATCATATATATACCCTTCGTCCCCAATCTAATATCCTTACTGCTTCCATTACTCTGAAACTCTCAAACGGCAAGAATCCTAAAGCTCTCTAAACCTCTTTTCACTTTCCGACATGGCTGTTATCAGCTTCAACTCTCTAACCAAATCTCAGAAGGAGAGCCTAACCAAAAATGTCCTCACTGGGATGAAGTGCGACCTCTATGCACTACCAAAACTTGCCGAAGACAAGGACTTGGTGGACAACATCATCACTGGACTTGAGATGTCCCAACTAATCAAAATCATAAGCTTCAATTACTCTCAGTACAGCACTCAAGATGTGGTTGAATTCTATCTCAATGCTGACCACAAAGGGGAGGTCATCACCTCCACTGTCAATGGTGCAAAGGTAACTATCACTGCTGACATCATCAACAACCATTTCAAGATACAGACTGTGAATGCTGACATTGGATTGCTTGACCTTGACACCATCTCTCTCTCCATCGACGAGTTTGCCTTGAACTATGGAAGATCAACGGAGAACGTCACAAAGCTCTCTGGGAAGAAATACTTTCTCAAGAGGGATATAGAGATGTTGGTGAACATTCTTCACAAATGTGTCTGGTGCAGATACTCCTCCACAGACGAGTTCACAATCTCTCAGGCCAAAGCAATCTACGCTATTCTACATGGTGGCAACATAAATTGGGGTCAGGTGATTGTCAGGTCTCTGATAGAGTTCGTCAAAATAGCCAAAAAGAAGAATGCTGAGACAGGCCTCTACTCGGGCAAGGTAGGTCATGGGCTGCTCATTTCTGAACTTCTATTGAAAGGAGGTGGCATCAGAAATCCAAACAATGTTGACCACACCAAACTAATCTTCATGTTCACAACCAGCGACAGAGATGCTGCTATTAAGGCTGAAATCAAGAGAATGGCAAAGCTAGAAATCAACAGACAGAAGATGCAACAGAAGATCTCCCAGAAAGTCTCTGATTCTGAATCTGAGGATAATATTCCTCTAATTCAGAAGGTGGCCAAGAAACCTGCTGTTAAGAAGGCCTCTTTAAAAAGGAAGGTGACCAAGAAGCAGGTCACTAAAAGGAGAAGACCTTCTCCTAGTTCAGAAGAGTCCACCCCCTCTGCCGCTCCTGAACCGAAGAAGAAAAAAATATCCACCCCTGCTGTTCCCATCTCTGAGGAAGCAGCTGATGCTCAGGGGGAACTAGAGGATTCTGTTCAAACAGACCAGCCCAAGAAGATCACCTGGCATGGAACAAGGATTGTTTTTTATTCCTCCAGCAAGTCAGAAGAAGTAGTTGGAAAAGAGGATGCTGATGGTCAGGGGGAACCTGAGATTCCCTCTTCCCTTGATCATCAGGATGTAGATCATGTGATTCTCCCCTCTCTAGAACCTCTCTCCACTAACAACAGAACACCTGAAGAAGAGGAACCTCAAGGTGACCTTCTCAGAGCACTAAACAAACAGTTTGCTAGAGTATTGGAATGGAGAAAGTGGAGACTAGGCCCTCTGTCCAATATTCTGAGATACTTTGGGTACTACTCCATTGAAGAAAGGGAAGTCTTCAACTGGGCAGGCACAGAAGATGTCATGAAGTGCACTGATCTGTTGTTCTTAGAATCTGTTCTAGCAGACAAAAAGAGGCAATTCAAAGGAAAGACAGTATGGACATCCACTGCTGCTGAACACTCTGCCACAGAGATTCCTCCTCTGACTCCCCAAGAGGTCCCATTATTTGAAGCCTGGCTAGTTGAGAAAGCCCAGAAGGAATCTCTTGATCCTAGACATCAGACCAAGGATCAAGCTGGAGGCCCTTCTGATGCTGAGGCAGTCTTTGCAAATCTCATTGCAGACTGGAGAAGGTCTCAAATGCATGAACTTGAGGTAATTGTTCCATCTCCTATTCCCTCTCCCCAACATCACATTCCTACTCCCCCTCCTTCCCCCGTTCCCTCACCCTCTAAAGCCTCTACACCCATTCCCTCACCAATCCATGAATCCAAATCACCCTCACCACAGCAGAAGACCTCATCCAAACCACCCACACCCTATGCTTCTGCTAATGAATCTCTGCACAAACAAAGCACCCAATCTACTCACCCAATTCCTCAGAAAACTCCATCCAATCAACCTTCACCACAGAAAACTCCAACTCAACAGAAACCTCCCCCTCAGAACCCCTCTCCCTGCAAACAGCTAACCCCACAACGATCCAGATCACATTCTCCACCACCCCCTTCTCCTCAACATCAGCAACACCAGGGCAGCAACAGCTCTTGTGATCCCAAAACAATTTCTGTCACTCCTGCCCCTCAAGGTTACTCCAGACATTCTACTGCCTCCAACCCTTCTCCAACTAGAAAACAGCAGATCAACAGGGATAAACTCCCCTTCTACTCCTCCTACGAAGGCTCTTCCACTGATGAAGAACTTCTAGGTCAGACAGGGTTCCTCTACAGCAACCCTGATGTCGCCATCTCAAAAAGGGAGAAGACCCCTCCAAGATACCAACAGAAGTCTAGCTCCTCTGCCCAAGAGCATGTACCAAGCCGACCTCCTGTCCGCAGACTCAAGATGCTGGGATATACAGAGGAGATACCAAATGAGGAGTTCAAGGAGTTCCTGCAAGCAGCTGGTGGCTTTGCAACTAAGGTCACCTCGGACCTAAACTCTCTGAAGGACTCTCTGCTTGAGAAGTCCACTACTCTAGCCTCTTCTGTTGATGGGATACAGAAGACTCTGATGTCATTTCAAGCTGCCCTTGGTACTCAAGAAAAAGCAATCTCTTCTTTAACCTCTTCTGTTGAGCAGCTCCAAAGGTCTGATAGGGAAAGGACTGTCCAACTCAACCGGATTGAGACCCTTTGTTCAAACAATAAGCAGCAGTTTGAGGCTCTTGCTTGTACTGACAAAGAAAGGTACAATAAGCTCATCCAACTGGAAAGCCATACTCAAACCATAGCTAATGACGTTGAGAAACAGAAGAAGCTCCTTGACTCCCTGGCTGAAGTTACCTCTGTTATCCCCACTGCTATTGAAGACTTGGGTAAAGCTCATGCCTCTGAATTTGAGAAAATCAGTCTCCTTCTCCAAGATCTCAATGATGCCAAAAAGGGGGAAGAGAACCCACAGCCGGCTCAACAGATGCAGCTTGTCAGGACATCTACACCTGATCCTACACCATATTTTGAGCAGCTGAGACTCAAGAAGAAAGCTGCTGCTGGCTCCTCTGCACAGCCATCTATTCCAGCCCCTCTGAAGAAAAGTACTAAGAAGAAGGCCCTGACCTTCTTAGATTGGAGAAAGGAAGGCTCACTGAAGATAACCAAAGCCCAGTATGAAGAAATCAAGAAGAAAATGACTCCAACTCAACAAGAGAACATCTTTCTTGATTCTGATGGGTCTCTGAGAGTTAAGCATGGTGGCTCTTTTGAAGAAGCAGAGAACTGGTTTGCCAGGAATGTTCTGCCAGGCAACTCTGTTGAAGAAGCCATTCTTCACTATCTGAACTGCAAACTCTCTCCAGTCTGGGCATCTTTTCAAGAGTCTGGACATCTGTCAGTGATAAGAGCCAAGGTAAATGCAGAACTGAAGTCATTCGATAAAAGAGAAGCAATTGCACTAAGAACAGCTTTGGGAGAAAATCTGTAAATGTAACCTTTCTACCCCTCTGCTCAATAAAATCTTCTGTTTGCTCTTCTATTCTCTCTCAATTTCTTTGTTTTATTATATGCGTGATTGATTGTATTGTACTCTTGCTGTTTTCCTATGCCAAGTGTCCACCAAGATTTTAAATAAAAGTTTTTCTTACTTATTTTCCTTCATGGTGAAAGGCACTTCTCTGGAAACAGTTTAAGGGTTTTGGCATCATCAAAAAGGGGGAAATTGTAAGGAATAATTGTATTTAGATTTTGATGATGCTAAACAGATTAGAACATTAGAGTTCCCCCTTTAGCTATGATGTATTAGAATTTTCTCCTTGTAAGTACATTTTAGAATAGTCAACTGGCAGAAGACCTGAAGATCCTCTGTTGAAGGACTGCCTAACAGATCCTCTGTTAGAATTTTGCTTGACAGAAGACCCTCAACTCCTCTGTTAACCTTTTGCTCCTCAGATGTACCTATGGTATTCTGTTGGACTTTCTCTAGTCAGAAGAGCTCGAGACCCTCTGTAAACCAGCAGAAGATCAGACACTTAGAAGTTTTTGACAAATACTTCAACGGAAGATTCCCTCAACGGCTAGCTCATACTCAACGGAAATACTACAAGACTGCATTTAATGCTCATTTAATGAGCCCCATGCTCCGAAGAGTAAAAGCTGATGATTGACCGAGATTCCTGGAAAGCCTATCCCAAAATAGCAAGCCGCCAAACTTGCGGGCCCAGCCGGTCAACTCAAACTGTACGTGCATTTAAAGTAGTTGTCTCCTCCTCCAACGGGAAGACAGCCTCAGTATAAAAGATACTATTCGAAGAACAACTTGGTAACTTTTGCCACAACTTGTGCTCTATTTACAAAAAGCCTTCTTGAAATTCAACACTCCAACTCCATCAACAAGAAAGGCCTACGTTGGGAAGATCATAAGTTCACATACTCTTCATCACCAACAAGGGCAAAGTTCCTACTGTTCTTCAACTCTTCAAGCACCTCATTACAAATCTTTTGTGACGAAGCAAGTTGGAGAAAACTCTGTTCTCAACAGAACATCTTCTACAAAGAAGGACGTCTGAAAGTAGCTCGAGTAGTGAAGTGGAGATACTTCAAGGAGACTCAGTGAAACAAGACCAGTCTTAAAGGAAGCAAGGAAGTGCATCCCAGGAGACATCTAGACTTGAAGAAGACGTGGAGAGCTTCTTAAGTTCTAGGGACTAAGGCGTTGTAACCGTTGCTTTACAAGCTTAGTGGAACAGTGGATTAGAGGAACGAGTTGTTCCTTGAACCACTATAAAAATCCCTGGTGTTATTTACTTACAGCTTTTATTTCTTGCAAACTGATTAACTCCTAAGAAGTGGTATCTGTGTTCAGCAGAACACCTCTAGTGAGTTACCAGAAGGCCAAGTGCCTTTACTCTTCTGTGAGGCTATCCCGACAGAACACTTACCAGAAGATCTCCGCTGCCAGTCTGTTCTCAACAGAACAGACTATTCTGTTTACCTTGGTACTTGACTGGAAAAAGTTAAAAACCATAACAGTCTATTCACCCCCCCCCTCTAGACTGTTACCAGATTAACCGGGACCAACACCAACGCAAAAGGTGTCTCGCCGGTTGCCGTCCTTGGGGTTGTTCTGTACGTCCAGAGTACGTAATTGAGCTGCTCCGGCCAGGTGGACGCGTAATCTTCCAATTTCTTTTTAATCCCATCCATGATGGTCCGGTTCATGTTCTCCACCTGGCCGTTGGCCTGTGGGTAGGCCACCGAGGCCTTAGAGTGCCTGATGCCCCACTTCGCCAGGTATGCCTCAAATCCTCTGCCGACGAACTGCCGGCCATTGTCGGTGATGACCTGTTCTGGAATCCCGAAGCGGCACATGACATTCTGCCAGAGGAACCTCTGACATTGATATTCGGTGATGGAAGCTAGCGGCTCGGCTTCTACCCACTTTGTGAAGTAGTCAATCGCCACAATGACAAACTTTCTTCCGCCGGTCGTCGTCGGAAGAGGGCCCAACAGATCTAAGCCCCATCTGGCGAAGGGTAAAGCAACCGTCATCGGGGTGTAGAAGCTTGCCGGCCGTCCGGGTACAGGGGCATATTGCTGGCATACTGCGCATTTCCGCGTATGATTGAAGCAATCCTGCTGGATGGTCGGCCAGTAATACCCCTGCAAGATGATTTTTCGTGCCAAAGTACGAGGGCCCTGGTGACTGGAACAGATGCCTTCATGTATCTACTCAATAACGGCCGCTGCCAGGCTCGGTGGGAGGCATCTCAAGTATGGCCCGCCGAACGTCTTCTTGTAGAGCTGCCCATCAATGAGCTCGAAGTTGGGGGCCCTCCTCTTTATCCATGCCGCTCGTCCGGAGCTGCCATCATCCTCAGGCTCGGGGAGCGTTCCATCCCTGAGGTAGTCTGCGATCTCCTTCGACCAATTAGGTTCGGCGATGGAGATGGCCTCTACCCGGATGACGTCCGTTGCTGGAGCCGAGAGCGTCTCTTGTCTGACGAAGCCCCTAATGTGCCGGGGGATGTTCATCGTAGGGTCATCGGTCGGGGGATTGCCTAGCTTGGATAGTATATCAGCCTCGGCGTTCTCCACCCGTGATACCTGCTCAATTATCACTTGTTCGAACTGCGCGGTTTGTTCCTCCGCGAGCTCCTTGTAAACCTTCATCCTTTCTTCCCTGGTTTCAGCCGTCCCATTCATCTGAGTTACCACCAGCTGACTGTCCATTCTCACCTTCAGACGAGCTGCGCCGAGTGCCTTCGCACATTTCAGTCCTGCGATCAGCGCCTCGTACTCAGCCTCATTGTTGGTGACTTTGAATTCAAATTTCATGGAGTAGTAGGCCCTGAAACCCTCAGGTGAAGTGATCACTGCTCCCCCACCACAACCTTTTGCACTCGAGGCCCCGTCGGTGTACATCTCCCACCAGTTGTTGAAATCATTGTCGCCTTGGAGGTCGTCCTCGGTGCGCGCAGTGCATTCGGCGATGAAGTCTGCCAGCGCCTGTCCCTTGATCGTCGGCCTCAGCTTGAATTCTATGTTGTACTGGCCGATCATCAGGGACCCTTTGGTTATCCTCCCGCTAGCCATGGGGTTCCGGAGGATCGTGGCGAGAGGTTGTGTCGTGTATACAGTCACCGGGTGTGCTTGGAAGTACGGAGCCAGGCGTTTGATGGATGCTATCAAGGCGAGGACCGTCTTCTCCATCAGTGTGTATCTGGTCTCCGGGCCGTTCAGTGCCTTGCTCACAAAATAGATTGGCCGCTGAACGCCTTCCGCCTCTTTGAGTAGCACAGCACTCACAGCCAAGTCCGCCACCGCCAGGTACATGTACAGCTGCTCCCCGGGGTCTGCCTTGGTGAGGACGAGCGGAGAGGAGAGGTATATCTTGAAATCTTCGAAGGCAGCCTGGCACTCTGGTGTCCATTCAAAGGGATTCGCCTTCTTCATGATTTGGAAGAAAGGAATTGCCCTGTCTGCTAGTTTTGACATGAATCGGCTCAGGGCCGCCAATCTCCCGGTGAGGCGTTGTACGTCCTTCAGATTTCTCGGGGCTTCCATGTCAACTATTGCTTTCACCTTCTCTGGATTAGGCTCGATTCCCCGCTCACTCATCATGTAGCCGAGGAACTTGCCGCCCCTGACGGCAAAAGCACATTTCTTTGGATTGAGCCTCATGCTAGCCCCCTCCATGATGGTGAAAATCCTCTCCATGTCCCGAACGTGGTCTTCCTTCTTCTTGCTTTTGATCAGGATGTCGTCCACGTAAGCCTCCATGGTCTTTCCCAGTACGTCTTTGAACAACATCCCGATCATCCTTTGGAAAGTGGCCATGGCATTCCTCAGGCCGAATGGCATGACCACATAACAGTACACGCCGTCCGCTGCGACGAACGCCGTTTTCTCTGCATCATCAGGGTGCATGAACACCTGATGGTAGCCTCTGAACGCGTCCATGAAGCTGAGCAGTTCGCAACCCGCCGTTTCATCTACGAGCAAGTCGATCCTCGGCACCGGATACGGATCCATCGGGCAGGCCTTGTTGAGATCCGAGTAATCGACGCACATCCGCCACGTGTCGCCTTTTGGGGCTAACACCACGTTAGCTAGCCACTCCACGTGGATGACCGGCCGGATGTGCTTGATGCTGAGGAGCGTAGCAGCCTCCTTCTTGATGAAATCTCGCCGCTCGGCTGCCATGTACCTCTTCGTCTGTTGGATAGGTTTGGCATCCGGCCGTACGGCGAGTCTGTGGCATATGAGGTTGGGGTCTATGCCAGGCATGTCCTCCGGTCCCCTGGCAAATAGGATTTTGAACTTCCGGAGGATGGCTATGACCCCCTCCTTGATCTCAGGTTCCAGATCGGCCCCGATGGACACCTTTCTGTCCGAAGGGTCATCCAACTCCACCTCTTCGAGCAGGGCAGCCGGTTCCAGACGGGCGTCGAAGTCGGCCCGCCTGGCTTTCTCAGTGATGCTGTTGACACGGGCTTCTCGCTCTCTGAACCTCTCCATGGCCTTGGTGTAGCAGGCCCTGGCCATGTGCGGATCCGTGCGGGCAACTCCCACTCCTGTCTCGGTGGGGAACTTGATGCATGAGTGCCGCACGGAGCAGATGGCCTCAAGATCCTCCAAGCCGGGGCAGCCTAAAATCGCGTTGTGGGCACACTTCAGGCGGACCACGACGAAAGTCATCCGGATGCGAGTAGTGTGGGGTCCATCCCCGATCTCCACGGGGAGGCCGATAGTGCCTTCCGCATCGATGCAGTCCCCTGTGAAGCCAGAAAGAGGGGTACGTAGGGGGGCCAGCTGATCCTTCCTCAACTTCATTCCCTCGAACGCCTCCTAGTAGAGGACGTTCACGCTACTTCCCGTATCAACAAGGACGCGTCGGACGATCGCATTGTTGACATCCATGCTGATCACCAACTCATCCCGGTGGGGGGCCGGTGACATCGGCAGGTCGGCCGGTCCAAAGGTGATGGCCTCCACCTTGTTCTTTTTGGCGGGGGGTGCTGATATGGAGCCCACATAGAGGGATCTTTCAAACTTCTTCCGTTCCGCAGGCGTGTCCCCAGTCTCAGCGCCCCCAAAGATCACCTTGATCTCCAGCTTCTTTTTCCCACCGTTCGGGCCGAGGGATCCCTCCGGACGTTTGTCAGCACTCCGATAGTCTACGTCTTTCGGTTCCGCCTCGCGCCGATCGTCGCGGCGCCATGATCGCGACCTGGGATTCGGCTGCCTCGGGTTATTCTTCTTCAGCAGTTGGGTAAACTCGCCCAAGTAGCCTTGCCGGATCAGTTCGTCGATGGCCATTCTCAATTGCTTGCAGTTGTCGGTGAGGTGGCCGACCCTCTGGTGATATTCGCAGTATGCGGTCTCATCAAGACCCATAAGCGCTTTTTTGTCTTGGGGCTCCCTTAGGATGCCCTTGTCTTTGATGGCGTCGAAAATCTGGCTGACGGGGTAAGCCAGAGGGACGTGGTATTCGTCCGGACGTATGCGGCTGGCCTCCGGATGAGCCTTCCACGGAACCATGCCGCTGTCCGTCTTCTTCTTTTTGTTTGGGGGGGATGGTCCGCCTCCAGGGCCGAGCCTATCCGCCAATTTCCGGGAAAGGGCTGCAGGAGCGCCGTCCCTCAATCTGATCTCCTCCTCAATGGAGGCATACTTCTGCGCCCGAGCCAGCACCTCAGTGTAGCTGGTGCTGGGATTCCTCCGAAGGTCCCGGTATAGGTCCCCCGTCGCCAGAGCACTGGTGAACAGATTTACCCCCAGCCGCTCGTCCAGGTCGTCCACCTGGAGTACTTCGTCTCTCCACCTGACCAGGAATTGGGCCAGAGGTTCGTCCTTCCCTTGCTTCACACTCGTGAGCGATGTGAAGCTCTTCTTAGGGGTGGTGCTGGCAGCGAATTGTGCCATGAACTGCTGGGACAGCTGCTCGTAGTTGTCAATAGATCCGGGCCTCAGCTGCCCGAACCATTCCTGCGCTGGCCCCCTCAGGGTGCTGAAGAAGAGCCGGCAGATAGCCTCATCTGAGGCCCCCAGCATGGAAAGGTTCCCCTGGAAGCTGATCAAGTGAGCCTTGGGATCCCCGGTCCCGTTGTATACTATCCCCTGGGGGGGTCTGCAGTCCCGAGGGATCTCTGCATTCATGACCCTTGGAGTGAAGGGTGAAGTGAGGGAGAAACGCGGCGTAGCTGGGGTGGCCTCCGCCCGTCTGTCCATTTCGGCTATTCGCCGTTCCATTGCCTCTAGCCGGGCCTCCTGTGCGGCCCTTCCGGGGGACACAGGAGGGGCGGCCTCGAGCGCAATGTTCCTTCGAGGGACAACCGCGTCGGGTTGCCTCCGGGTAATATGGGCACCATGCCTTTGGAAACGTCGTCCAATATTACTGGCAGCGGGGGCAATGGTGGTGCCCTGATGTTCTGAGGGAACGTCCGGCGTACGCCCCCGATGATCGTCCTGCCAACCATACCGAGGGGTGCTGGCGTTAGTGTGCCCCCCAGCTTCGTGGGAGGACGGATTTTGACCCAACCTCATGTGGATGGGCGTTCGACGCCCGGCAGATTCCACTGTCTCGTCCAGGGACTGCATGCGGTGGATAGGTGATATGGGCGTCCAGATGGTGTTAGCTGAATACACCTCTTCGTTCGCCTCCTGTTCGTCCGCCATTCGGCGCATTGTTTCTGCCAGCTCCCTCATGAGTCGAGGGTCATGCCTGGCCTCATGGGGGATGAGGTTTGTGAGGCCACCCTCACCCCCAGTCGTCCCCAACGTCTCGGAGCGTTCTGTGGTTTGCCCGCGGTTGCTTCGTCCGCGGGACAGCTGCTCGGAGAGGTCGCGTTGGCGGTTGTTTCTTGTCATCGTGCTTGCTGCGGGTAGATTCAGTAGCTATTTGGGAGAGTTTTTTGGAAACTTTTTGTTCAGTTTCCCACAGACGGCGCCAGTGTTGAGGTTTATTCCTTCAACCCCCGGGTCCAACACGTAAGCCCAAGGATTTCGAATGGAGTGTGTGATTAAACTAGCCCAACAAGCAGATGGTATGGATTAGGAAAGCAGTAAGGTAGCAAGCAAATGATTAGGTATTATTATCTCTTAATAACTCCCTAATACAATGCTTTTCGCTAAGGCTCCGTCGGCCGTTCGTCTCACAAGGCAGTAGAAGTGCTGCAAGTAAGAATGCTATAGCTATCGTGCTAATAATAGAAAGTTGCCAACCCTTTACAATGAAATATGTCACGCCCCGGACCTTCCCGGACACGTCAACAACCCGCCGTACAGTACGAATAGTCAACCGCAGTCCAACTCATCCATACTATACAAGGCGTCTTGAATACCATTCACATTAGTACATCCATAAACAATCACAATGTAAATCATTTAATTAAGCAGCGGAAATATTAATACAAGCATTCGAGCCACACGTGGCAAACACGGGCGTGCAAGCCCTAAATAATTATTCGGAAAATAGTATCCATGAGCATTAATTTGAATGTTTTAAAACAGAAACGGAGGAAGCACGAACCACGTCTCCTCTCCTTGATAATCCGCCCGAAGCAACGGTGATGGTAGCACCCTTCAAGTTCTACCTGAAACTGTGAGGTGGCCTCCCCCGTGAAGTGGAGGTCAGTACTTGGAAGCATTTGACAAGTACAATGACAACTATACTAAGTATAATCAAAGTTTCAATTTCCAAGACCCTCAATCTAGGATGTTATTATATTATAGGTCATAACCCGTGGTTATCCTCTTTTGAAAGTATACTTACTTTATATATATAGTCAAGTAATCGCCCGAAGGCCCATGTTTACTTTGGAAACATTTAACCCTTTCCCCGTGACTTCAAGCCACACCCATCTATATTAGTTTACCATGCTAGAGGCTTCCTCTAGTCATGTTTTGTCGTGCTAGAGGCTGACTCTAGTCACTCCACTTGGTGTTAGAGGCTTCCTCTAATCACCTTACATACGTTGTGCTGGAGGCTTCCTCCAGTCACATTACGTTACGCTAGAGGCTTCCTCTAGTCGTCCTACACGAATGCTGGAGGCTTGATCGGGCTGAACTTGCAAGTATACAAGTGCCGATGTAGTAATAAATTACCGGTAAATACCGGGTCGATCCACAGGGAAATGGGTTGATATTATAAAGTCGAGTATTGAATGCAAAGATTGTAAATGGTATAGTTTTTAGGAACTTTGTTCTTTAAGGTTGATTTAAACAAGAATAAGAATTACTAAGGCAATCGGGATTCACCTAAATGCTTTAATAGTTATTTAATAATAGTTCTTTCCCAATAATCGTGAATACGATGTCGCTAATATATTCTCAACTCCGGTTAAGGCAGCGAGAGCGTGGTTTTCGTTACGTGTAAGTCCCGTTACGGCTTACATTCATCTACCAAAAACCCCGTTGAATATCAAGACATCACACCCGTATCATATAAGACCGGATATATTTCTATTCTCGGTACTATATATGTTTATCCTTTAATGTTCATAGTTTAGACTTCAACGTTAATTGCAAGCATAAACTAAATTTAACATACTTCTATGTTGTACACCATAGTCATAAACAATCAAAATATAAAGGATAAATCACAATTTATTGGTTTAGAACTTTTATCAAACACCTAGTGTACATAGAGGTTCATCCCTAGCCTTAGCTAAGAAATTAGCCTCTAATGCTCATATTAATCACAATACAATATTGAAATGTAATGGAACATGAAATTACAAAGGAAATAATACCTAAACACCAATGGTTTCGGAGGTTGAAGTTTCCTCCTCAAGAACTTGAAGAACAAAAGCAAAAACAAAGTATAAAGACTAAAAATTAATCTATGGAATGGAATGATCCTCTTGTTTGATGAATTGGGGGCTTTATATAGGCTAAAGATTGGCATCTTTTAGTCCATTCGAGCCCAGCAATCAAGCATGGAAGAAATATTTGATCAGATCATTAGGAAAGTGGGTTTTTCCCATCAAGATCTTGCTGCACGTCTCTATGTTTTGTGCAGAATCGGGATTAACCGGCGCCGGTTATAGGGGTGGACCGGCGCCGGTTGACCTTCGGCACACCGTGGTAAAGCTGTTTAAGATGAAACCGGCGCCGGTTTTAAAGCATGACCGGTGCCGGTTTTCCCCTGCACTGCAATTCTTCATTTTTCGCTCCATTTTACGCCCGTGGCTGACCCCGAAGTGTCGGTTCTCGGCCCCTTTTGATCGTTGACTCCCGTTTCTTCATCTTTGATGTATTTGTGCGATTTTTTACTCAAAATGGGATTTATACCTGCTCTGTCTTTGAATATTTGTACAGATAATCATAATTACCTATATAAAATATAGGTAACTATTGTGCTTATCAAATCCCCCACACTTGAGCATTGCTTGTCCTCAAGCAATTTCTTCACCTTTGGATGTCTTGGTTAGTTTCAACAAAAATATATGAACAAAAATAAATCAATTTTTTTAAGAGAGATAAAAAAAATGACATATAAACTCTTTTATCATTCTCGGTCCAAAAACCATTTTTTTCAATTAAACACAAAAAGTATCATTTAGATTTAGAAAACTACTTATACTCTTGAAAATAAAGGAATGATTTGTGACTATGGTTTTTTTTTTTGGGTGAGTGGGATGGCTTTTTGGTGTTTTTGACTTTTAAGTTGTATGAATCAATTGAACTTCCAAGATGAGACCATGAGTTTTTTTTTTTCTTTTCTTTTTTTTTTTTTTTTTTTTTTTTTCAAACTCATTTGAGAAGGTCTTCAACTAGTATTTACTGAAAGTCATTTGATGATGCCAATTTATTTGATGAGGTGTGAGAGTGGGTTTTGTGTTCCAAAATGGTGCTTGAATGTAGTATTTGACCATTTTTGGAAATGAAGGAAGGAGATGCTTTCTAGTCACAAGAATTTTTTTTTTTTTTTTTTGGAATAATTTTCAAGAGTAAAGGGTAGTCTAAAAAAATGATAGGTTTTTGTAAATAATTAAAAAAAACTTTCTCAACCAAATACCCGTTAAAAAGAGAAATATGAAAATTTTACCTTCCTAAAAAAAAAAAATTATTTTTGCACACATAATTTGTTTTAACTACCCATGAGATGCACCCCCCCCACACTTATAATACATTGTCTCAATGTATCATGCATGATAAACAAAATACTTTCAACATCCACAATAAAATGTGTTTGAGAAAAGCAATGTCATAGAAAAAGCATTAACAACAACGCTGTAATTAATTTTCCGGGTCTTGAGGGGGGTACCCATGTTGGGAGTAGTAGTAGTCGGCGAATCTGTCGAAACGCTCCTCAAACCTCTGTTGTCTCTCCTCTTGCGTGTCCATCCGCGTATGCATGCGGGCCATGGAGTGCATCAAGTAGGCCATCGCGGGGTCGGTAGTGTGTGGCGGTTGTGGTGGCACCGGTGGCTCGGGTACGGCTCCATCGTCGTGAGCATCCTCCATTTCTTCTTCTCCATGTACCTCTTCCGCTCTCCTCGCCTCCTCCTCATCATGTAAGTTAGCAAAAAATCGTCCGGGGAACGTCCACTCTCCATCCGAAAGTTTATGTTGAAGGGCGGCCATGGTGGTATTGTCCAAAATGTTGGAGTCATCTGTGTAGATGACTTCTTCTCCTCTTAAATCCACCTTATAATGTTTGAATACCAAGGTGAGTAAAAGAGGAAAACAAAAGTTTTTGTCACCTCTTTTGGAGAGCACCACGGTCTTCATATCTTTGATAATGAGGTGGGGGAGAGATATTTTCGGAGTTTCTCCCAACCCCTCTACCATTTTAGAGAGAAGGTAGAGGTCTATTTTTCGGATGACATGACGGTCACTTGCTCGGGGGACAAGGTTGAATCCAATGAGATAAATGATGAGTCGCTCACGGATGTTCAAATATTTAGTGAAGAGCTTTGGGAGTTCATACCTTTCCATTGTTCGAACTTCATCATAAGTCTTGTCACTGGAGATTCCTTTAAGGGTAAATTCCAGGGTTGTGCCGTCATCGGGGACCTTGAGGAGGCGGGAGAGAAAACTTGGATCAATCTTTATGTTCTTGCCTTTGACAAATGAGTGAATGACGGCATACCCAGTTTGTTTGTCCGTGATGTTGGCGTAGAACTCACGGACCAGTTGGGGGTAGTACGCCCCTGTTAGGGTAAGCATCACAGCCCACCCTAGCTCCATGAATGCCTCCGTTAGTTCAAAAGTGGCGTCGATGATCGGGTCAACTGTTTTCTCCACCACCATTCCCCATTTTTTTCTTGTTTCGTACCACTCCTCATTTTCATGAGAGGTGAAACGGGGGTGGGAGTATGAAGAAGAAGAGGCACCGTCATTTTGCTTCCTTTTTGGGGCCATACCTGCATGGTTAGAAGAGAAATAGGCACACAACACCATAAACTTCATCAATTCAAGGTATATTTTTCTAAATTGTTCATTAATTTTCCCAAAATTTCAAGTTTAATCACAAATTAAATGCAACAATGATGTTTGGAATGTTTATATATCAACACAAAAGTATTTCAGTGTTATTCAAGTCATCAATTGTAGAAATAATTTGAAATTAAGCATGAAATTCGGACCTAGGGTTGAAAAAAAAGAAAAATTTGCAAGAACTTCCCCCAATTCTCAACTTTAATCTGAAACTTTTGGCAAGAGTCATGTTTACATTCATCATATAAGCACAAGTGATCAACTTCTAACAATTATAAACATGTAATTCGGCCAAAAATCGAAGAAGAAGCAAGGATTTCGAAAATTGAAAAAAAAATTGGGGGTTTAGCTTTTTTACCTTGATTTTGTGGAGAAGAAGCTTGAAGATGATGTTGTGGAGCCTTGAGAGTGATGGGTTTGGGTTGTTTTGACCTTAGAACTCGAAGCTATGGAGATTTGAGGGAGTGGGTGTCGTTTTTTTGGGAGCTTTCGTCCGAGGGGTTGCTGTTTTGGCTCGTGAGAATGACGGAAAGACGAGCTGGTGTTGGGTTAAAAACGGGTCAACCGGCGCCGGTTATAGGGGTGGACCGGCGCCGGTCTTTGTTCGAATTTTCAAAAAATGACAGGTTTTAGTATAACCGGCGCCGGTGATACGTGTATACCGGCGCCGGTTTTCCCCTGGGACTGACATCTCCGGTTGAAACATCAAAACCGGTGCCGGTTATTCCATAAAACCGGCGCCGGTTGACCTTCGGGATCCGACTTTTAAGCCTACGTTAATCAAACCGGTGCCGGTTTGGTCACCCGACCGGCGCCGGTTATTCAATTTTTTTTTTTTTTTTTTTTTTTTTTTTTTTTTTGTTTCAATTATAAATAAATATGGATACTTGTGTTTGTGTAAACGAACATATTTATTTATAATTGGGTGTTGTTCAATTATAAATAAAAGATGAATACTTCGCATCATTAAACATATTTATTTATAATTGAAATTATTTTTGTTGGGTTGCCTCCCAATTAGCGCTCAGTTTAACGTCGTAGGCCGGACGCAACGTACCTTTTTACTCCTCCAATGGGCAAACGGCGGTTGCCGAGGTGTTATGATACTCCATGTATGGCTTGAGTCGGTGACCATTTACAAGGAATGGGGTTTGGTCACCGTTTTGAATCATCATTGATCCGTATGGTCGGACCTCGGTGATTGTATATGGTCCGGACCATCGGGATTTGAGTTTTCCAGGGAATAATCGGAGCCTTGAGTTGAAAAGTAATACCTTTTGTCCGACGTAGAACTCCCTTCGGTTAATGTTTTTGTCGTGCCAAACCTTTGCTTTTTCTTTGTAGATGCGGGAGTTCTCATATGCATCCCGTCGGAGCTCTTCTAGTTCATTGATTTGGAGCATTCTCTTTTCTCTCCCAAGTGTGGTATCAAGGTTCAGTTGAGAGATAGCCCAATGAGATTTATGCTCAAGTTCCACAGGGAGATGACATGGTTTGCCATAAACAAGCCGGAAAGGGGACATACCGAATGGAGTTTTAAATGCTGTTCGGTATGCCCATAAGGCATCATCTAGCTTTAGAGACCAATCTTTCCTTGAAGAGTTGACCGTCTTCTCAAGAATGGATTTTATTTCGCGGTTGGACACTTCTACTTGTCCATTAGTTTGAGGATGGTAAGTGGCTCCGGTTTTGAACATACACCCGTATTTTTTTAGGAGGCCGGCAAAATGAGCATTCTTGAAATGAGTACCATTATCACTAATGATACTCCTAGGAACCCCAAATCTTGAAAAGATGTTCCTTTTTACAAACTCCACTACCGATTTGGCCGTGTTATCCGGTAGAGCAATGGCCTCCACCCACTTGGATACATAATCAACCGCAACAAGGATGTATTCCTTCCCATGAGATTTAGGGAAAGGGCCCATGAAATCTATTCCCCATACATCAAATATTTCAACCACAAGAATCATGTTTTGTGGCATCTCATTCCTTCGGCTCAAATTTCCGGTGCGTTGACAACGGTCACAAGCTAGGACAAAGCTCCTTGCATCCTTGAAGAGTGTTGGCCAAAAGAATCCACATTGGAGGATTTTAGCTGCAGTTCGGTCCGGTCCATGATGTCCTCCACAAGGGAGATTATGACAATGAGCAAGGATAGATAGCATCTCCTCATTTGGAACACACCGTCGTATAATTCCATCGGCACAATGCTTGAACAGATATGGCTCATCCCAATAGTAATGTTTGACATCATGTAAAAATTTCTTCCTTTGATGGAAAGTGAGCTCTTGGGGAAGAATTTCTTTGGCAAGATAGTTCACAAAATCTGTGAACCAAGGTAAGGGAACCCCCTTCACTTCCATGAGTTGCTCATAAGGAAAATCATCATGAATTACCTCCACATTTGTAGTGGCGTTTGGCTCAAGGCGAGAGAGATGATCTGCTACAAGATTTTCACTTCCTTTCTTGTCCCGAATTTCCAGGTCAAATTCTTGGAGTAAAAGCACCCACCGAATTAATCGTGGCTTAGCATCCTTTTTATTCATGAGGTACCGGATGGCGGAGTGATCGGTGTAGACAATCACTTTTTGGCCAATGAGGTAAGACCGAAATTTGTCAAAAGCATAGATGACGGCTAGGAACTCTTTCTCCGTTGTTGCATAATTAAGTTCCGCATCATGGAGTAACCTCGATGCATAGTATATGGCATGAAGTTTCTTTTCTTTTCTTTGACCTAGCACAACCCCAATGGCGTGGTCGCTAGCGTCGCACATCAATTCGAACGGTAGAGACCAATCCGGTGAAATGATTATTGGGGCCGAAGTAAGAGCCTTCTTGAGAGTGTTGAAGGCTAGCAAACAAGATGGAGAGAAATCAAAAGTAGCATCCTTGGCAAGTAAATCACAAAGTGGTTTTGCGATTTTTGAAAAATCTTTGATGAATCGCCGGTAAAAACCGGCATGCCCCAAAAAGCTTCTTATGGCTTTTACCGAATGAGGAGGTGGCAATTTTTCAATAACCTCCACCTTGGCTTGATCAACTTCGATGCCTTGAGGGGAGATTTTGTGCCCCAAGACAATGCCTTCGGTTACCATAAAGTGACACTTCTCCCAATTAAGAGCAAGATGGGTTTCTTCACATCGGACGAGCACTTTTTCAAGGTTATTTAGGCAAACATCGAATGAATTTCCAAAGACTGAAAAATCATCCATAAATACCTCCATATAATCTCCGACCATGTCCGAGAAAATAGCCATGACGCACCTTTGAAAGGTCCCCGGTGCATTGCAAAGACCAAATGGCATCCTTCGGTAAGCAAATGTCCCAAAAGGACAAGTAAACGTTGTTTTTTCTTGATCCTCGGGTGAGATGGCTATTTGAAAATAGCCGGAAAAACCATCCAAGAAGCAATAAAATTCATGACCCGCCACTCTTTCTAGCATTTCGTCCATGAACGGTAGGGGGAAATGGTCCTTCCTTGTGCCGGCATTCAGTTTGCGGTAGTCAATGCACATTCTCCATCCGGTAACCATTCTAGTAGGAATTAGTTCATTCTTACTATTGGTTATAACGGTGATTCCTCCCTTCTTCGGGACTACTTGCACGGGACTCACGAAGTTGCTATCGGATATGGGATAGATAATACCGTAGTCAAGAAGTTTGAGAACTTCCTCCTTAACTACCTCCTTCATATTTGGGTTGAGCCTCCTTTGATGTTCTACCGTTGGTTTGTGGTTTTCCTCCATGAGGATCCGATGCATGCATAGAGTTGGGCTTATGCCCTTGATATCGGCCAAGGACCAAGCTATTGATGATGTGTGAGCTCTCAATACCCGGAGTAATTTCTCTTCTTGTAAAGGAGAAAGAGTAGAGGAAATTACCACGGGGTATGTAGAATTATCGCCAAGGAATGCATATTTGAGATGTACCGGTAGAGGTTTGAGAGTGGGCTTTGGAGGGATTTGACTTGATGGTTTGAGAATAGACTTCCTTTGCCCAAGGTCTTCAAATCTTTGCCGGTAAGGTTTATGAACGACTTCTCCTTGTAAGAACATCATTTGTTGGAAAATTTCAGAATTTTCTTCTTCTTCGGAATGCCCAAGTGTGAGACATGTTTCAAGAGGGTCTTTTTGAAGTTCTTTTTCAAACATCTCCCGAGTTATAGTATCAATGATGTCAATACTAAAACACGTGGAGCTATCATGATGTTTCTTCAATGAATCCCACACATGGAATTCTTGTTCATCTTCTCCTACTCGGAATTTGACAACTCCGTTCTTCACATCAATGAGGGCGGCGGCGGTGGCTAGAAATGATCTCCCAAGAATGATAGGAATTTCCATTTCTTCCATTTCTAAGATGAGAAAATCTACCGGAAAATAGAATTTTCCCACCTTAACTAGAACATCCTCCATAACTCCCAATGGATAGCGGATTGTTCTATCCGCTAATTGGAGAGCAACCGTTGTAGATTGAAGTTCCCCCACACCAAGCTTTTTAAAGAGGGAATGTGGCATAAGATTTATACTAGCTCCGAGATCACAAAGAGATTTTACCTCTCCAATGTTTCCAATAGAGCATGGGACGGTGAAGCTTCCGGGATCCTTCAACTTTGGGGGGAGTTTATTTTGAAGGATTGCACTACACTCCTCCGTGAGTGCTACGGTTGCAAAGTCCGCTAGTTTCTTCTTGTTTGAGAGAATCCCCTTTAGAAATTTGGCATAAGAAGGGATTTCCGCAATAGCCTCCGCGAATGGTATGTTGATGCTTAACTTTGTAAAAATATCAAGAAATTTCTTGTATTGCTTACCATCATCCTTCTTCTTTAACCTTTGTGGATATGGGATAGGGGGAACATAATTTGCCATAGTAGGGAGTGGCGATATATGTTCCTCCAACTTCTCCTCGTCTTGTGTCGTTGGTGCTCCCTCCGGAGTTTTAGGGTCCTCCGTTTGTTTGCCACTCCGCGTTGTTATGGCCATGACGTTTTCCCTTGGATTAACTTCGGTTGTTGTGGGAAATCGCCCTTGTTCTCGAGTGCTTTTTCCTTGGGCAATTTGCCCAATTTGGACCTCCAAGTTGTGGATAGATGCCTTGGTGTATTGTTCTATGTTGTCCATGCGTTGGTGGAGTTTCCGGTTTTGATCTTCAAATCGGAGGTCAAGCTTGGTGAATTGTGAGTGGAGATTCCCAATGGATGCCTCCACTCTACTATGATTCTCCTCATTTTGGGCTTTTACACTAGCCACAACATTTTGAGTGAGAGTCTTCATCATTTCCTCCATTGTTTGCTCTTTTTGCCCATGTGTAAACCCGGATGAGGGGTAAGAAGGACCTCCTTGTGGTTTACCTTGGTTAAACCTTTGTTGATTGTTGGAATAGTTGTTGCCTCCTTGGTACCCCCTATTCCCGTAAGAGTTCATATAATTCACGTCTTCAAGAGTTTGAGGTGAATTTCCTTCCGGTTGTGCAATATTCTCCACACTTGCTACTTGACTAGCTCCTCCAATCACGGCTTGAAGAGCCGTGTGAATAGAGGCTTGAAGATCTTTGTGCATAGCTTGTTGAAAATCAGCAAACCGCTTGTCCAATTCGTGAGCTATGGACACCTCACTCACACCGGCTAATTTGACATCTCCTCCTTGTAGTTGAGGATTGGAAGCAATGGATTCAAGGATTCTCAAAGCCTCCGTTTCAGTTTTGTTCCCAATATAGCCCTCCGCACGGTTATCTACAATGGCTTGACAGGAAGAGTTCAAACCATTGTAGAACGTATCAATTTGAAGATCAAGAGGAATGCGGTGATGTGGGCATTCCTTCAACAAGGCTTTGAAACGCCTCCATGCGTCTTGGAATAGTTCTCCAACTTGTTGTTTGAAGTTGAAGATTCGTTGCCTTAGCTCTTGAGTCATCGTGGGTGTATAATACTTGGAAATGAAAGCATTATAAATACCTTCCCACGTTGTGAAAGTTGCCGGTGTTTGCTCCAAGAACCATCCCCTTGCTCCCCCTTTCAAGGTATAGGGAAAGCTTTTGAGTTTAAGATCATCCTCGGTGAGACCATGCCTAGGGATTCCTTGGATGAATCCATAGAACTCGGTGATGAAGTTTAATGGATTCTCCCCCGGAAGGCCATGAAATTGAGGCATAGCATTGAAGTAGCTATTTTTCATTTCATAGTCCCGAGCCGCCTCGCTTAGGACAATGCATGAGGGAGTGGCGGCAACCACGGGCCTCTTCCTTTCATTGAGTGTTGGCATCATCTTTGCCTTTCTTTCCTTCCGGTTGTGTTTGAGAGTTCTTTCTATTTCAAGATCAAGACGTTCAAGATGTTTAGAACCTTGACTTCTCAAATGCATTCAAACACAAAGGATAGTCTACACACATGAAATAAAAAGTACCCAAGAACAAGTGAAAAGCAATGGGAAATAAAAATTTCAGGATTTTGTTGTTTTAACTCTATAATAACAAGCCGTATTTCCCCGGCAACGGCGCCAAAAACTTGATCGGGCTGAACTTGCAAGTATACAAGTGCCGATGTAGTAATAAATTACCGGTAAATACCGGGTCGATCCACAGGGAAATGGGTTGATATTATAAAGTCGAGTATTGAATGCAAAGATTGTAAATGGTATAGTTTTTAGGAACTTTGTTCTTTAAGGTTGATTTAAACAAGAATAAGAATTACTAAGGCAATCGGGATTCACCTAAATGCTTTAATAGTTATTTAATAATAGTTCTTTCCCAATAATCGTGAATACGATGTCGCTAATATATTCTCAACTCCGGTTAAGGCAGCGAGAGCGTGGTTTTCGTTACGTGTAAGTCCCGTTACGGCTTACATTCATCTACCAAAAACCCCGTTGAATATCAAGACATCACACCCGTATCATATAAGACCGGATATATTTCTATTCTCGGTACTATATATGTTTATCCTTTAATGTTCATAGTTTAGACTTCAACGTTAATTGCAAGCATAAACTAAATTTAACATACTTCTATGTTGTACACCATAGTCATAAACAATCAAAATATAAAGGATAAATCACAATTTATTGGTTTAGAACTTTTATCAAACACCTAGTGTACATAGAGGTTCATCCCTAGCCTTAGCTAAGAAATTAGCCTCTAATGCTCATATTAATCACAATACAATATTGAAATGTAATGGAACATGAAATTACAAAGGAAATAATACCTAAACACCAATGGTTTCGGAGGTTGAAGTTTCCTCCTCAAGAACTTGAAGAACAAAAGCAAAAACAAAGTATAAAGACTAAAAATTAATCTATGGAATGGAATGATCCTCTTGTTTGATGAATTGGGGGCTTTATATAGGCTAAAGATTGGCATCTTTTAGTCCATTCGAGCCCAGCAATCAAGCATGGAAGAAATATTTGATCAGATCATTAGGAAAGTGGGTTTTTCCCATCAAGATCTTGCTGCACGTCTCTATGTTTTGTGCAGAATCGGGATTAACCGGCGCCGGTTATAGGGGTGGACCGGCGCCGGTTGACCTTCGGCACACCGTGGTAAAGCTGTTTAAGATGAAACCGGCGCCGGTTTTAAAGCATGACCGGTGCCGGTTTTCCCCTGCACTGCAATTCTTCATTTTTCGCTCCATTTTACGCCCGTGGCTGACCCCGAAGTGTCGGTTCTCGGCCCCTTTTGATCGTTGACTCCCGTTTCTTCATCTTTGATGTATTTGTGCGATTTTTTACTCAAAATGGGATTTATACCTGCTCTGTCTTTGAATATTTGTACAGATAATCATAATTACCTATATAAAATATAGGTAACTATTGTGCTTATCAAGGCTTCCTCCAGTCATTCTTCATCGTGCTCGAGGCTTCCTCTAGTCACGATACTAATTCACTAAGCAATCTCTATGCCTAGAGTTCCTCTACTATGAGTAACCTTCATGATCCACTCCTACGGTAACTTAGCGTTTACTCATTTCTACCTTAAGACATTTCATATGACTACTTAAGGTACATCATTCACAATCCAAACCCCTAGGATTTGTTCTATCACTTTTCATGCTAACATCCCCGGCTAGTATTTCTATACTAGTCATTTAACCTTAATAAGCCAATGCAATTTCATAGTAATTTGGCTATTTCAATTTAATTCCACATTCAAGTATAACTTGGTTCTAATATCAAAATATCACTTTTATCCTTCCATGACTTCCTTACATGAGGTAAAAGTATATTTATCACAATTCATTTATAGTTTGCACGCTATTATACCATTTTATTCATAATACATAATCATACACAATTTATTCATAAATTTGTATATTATGCACTTTTACTTATAAACAATAATAATCTCATTTAGGCATTTTGTTATATTATAAATAAATCATGCCAAACACATATAATTCATTTAGGTAATCTTATGAAATTAACCCAATAATTATAAGCAATATAGTCGGTCATCCTCACCTTAAGTGAGCTTAAGCGTGTTCTACGCTCCGCGGTTGAACTTTGACTATTTCCGGTGAACTTTGACCAACTCCGGCCAACTTTGACCAACTCCGGCGAAACTCCGGCGAAGCTCAAAGATACTTTAATCAAGTTCCTAACAAGGTTTTAACATCATAAAACCTTAATCAATACAAATAACCCCAAAAGGTTATTTTCCGGTGAACCGGTCGTTTTGACTTCTAAATCCGTTTTTGGACTTAGAACCACTTTCCAACCCATCATTCTACACTCTTTTCATGTAGAACAATCCCAAGGATCCTCCATATGATATATATCTCATAAGATTGAAGGGAAACATATAGAAAAAGTTATGATAAGGTTATTACCTTAACCTTCACACTTTTAGCACTTAAATTCCTTTTCTTGGGATCTTTCCTTGTTGAGCTTTCTTCAACAATGGAGATTGAGGACTTCTTTGCTCTAGCTTGGAGGGTGCAGGCCGCAGGAAAATGAGGGGGAGTGGGTGAAGGTTGGTTTTTGTCTCTTTGATACAATGAGTAAGGATGGGGGGTCCAATTAATGTACCTTTGATGCTTTCTTAATCAATCCCAACACCTCCCACCTCCTCCTTTCCCTCCCAGCCGCCCACCTCTTGTCCTTTGTATGGAAAAATTCGTGGGTTGGCCCCCACACATGTGGGAGGTCAACCCCTTTTGTTCCGAAGTGTACAATTGGTCCCGAAAGTTGTATTTTTCGGACTGTTTTAAATATATTTTATTTTATCGGGTCAAATAAAATATATTATGTGTTCTCAATCATTATGACTCTCATAGTGAATATACATTCCCCAACTTTAATTTATAGGTCTCCGAAATTCAATTTCGGGCTATTATCCGTTAAATTGCCAATACCGGTATTTGGGCCTCTTTTGACCAATCGGTCAACTCAAGACCTTTCCATGGTTCAAAAGAATTATCCACCACCATATAAATATTATCTAGACCAAGATGAATAATTTATGTGGTCCCGGGAATATCGGGCGGCCCCCGCTCCCGGTGCGGGCCCCACGCGCGAACTTATTATTCAGGCAAAATTAATAAAAATTCATAACCTCGTAAATTCGTCAACCATTCCATAAGGTTAAAATACAATATTCACTTAAAAGTAAATACACTTGGGGACGGTGTTACAAGTTCACCCCCCCCTTATTTGGGATTTCGTCCCCGAAATCCACGTGTCTAATCGAAGAGAAAAGGGTATTGCTCTCTCATTGAAACCTCAGTCTCCCATGTTTCTTCCTCGACCCGATCACTCCTCCAAAGGACTTTTACCATAGGAATCTCCTTGTTCCTCAATTTCTTCACCTGTTGACCCACAACCTTTACCGGTTCCACTGCATATTGTAGATCTTCACGTATCTCCACCGGTGGCTTCTCAAGAATATGAGATGGATCTCTCACGTATTTCTTGAGCATCGATACATGAAACACGTCGTGTATCTTCTCAAGTTCCGGCGTCAGCTTGAGACGGTAAGCCACCGCCCCAATCCTTTCAAGGATTTCAAACGGACCAATGTATCGGGGGTTGAGTTTTCCCCTCGATAAAAATCGGATGATACCCTTCCAAGGAGAAATTCTTAGGAAGACCTTATCACCGACCTCGAACTCCAATGGCCTGCGTCGTTTGTCGGCATAGCTCTTCTGCCGATCTTGGGCAGTCTTGAGTCTATCCTGAATGACTTTCACTTTAGTCTTGGTGATTTCAACAAGTTCAATCCCCTCGAGCTTGGCCTCGCCAACCTCGTCCCAACACAACGGTGTTCTGCACTTCCTCCCATACAATGCCTCGTATGGAGGCATGCCAATACTTGCCTGATAACTGTTGTTATAGGCAAACTCCACTAGAGCCAAATGTTTGTCCCAACTTCCTTGGAACTCCAAAGCACATGCCCTAAGCATGTCTTCCAGAATCTGTATCACCCGCTCGGACTGTCCATCCGTCTGTGGGTGAAAAGCTGTGCTAAACTTCAGTTTAGTCCCCAGAGATGCTTGAAACTTTGGCCAAAATCGGGATGTGAATCGTGGATCCCTATCCGAGACAATGGATATTGGGACTCCATGTAATCTCACAATCTCCTCCGTGTATAGCTTCGCCAACCTTTCAAGAGGGTAAGTGATGTTAATAGGCAAAAAGTGAGCACTCTTGGTGAGCCTATCAACTACTACCCATACCGCATCATAGTTGTTCACGGTCCGTGGCAACCCCACCACGAAATCCATAGTCACATGCTCCCACTTCCATTCTGGAATGGAAAGTGGCTGTAATAACCCAGCTGGATGCTGATGCTCTGCCTTGACTTGCTGACAAGTAAGGCACCGACTGATGTACTCGGCTATCTCTCTCTTCATACCGGACCACCAGTAACTTTCTTTCAAATCGCGATACATCTTCGTGCCCCCCGGGTGCATGGCATAAGCCGATGAATGAGCTTCCTCTAAGATGGACTTTCGGAGCTCATCATCCGCCGGCACACACACTCGGTCACGAAATAGTAAAAGACCGTCGTCTCTTTCTCTGAAGTCCTCCACCGGTCCCGCTTGCAAGCGTTCCCTGATCTTCACAATTTCATCGTCAGTTTCCTGACCCTTCTTGATCTCATCAAGCAAAGTAGGTCTCACCTCAAACCGTGCCAATAAGGCACCATTACTGGACACCTCCAGTTGGGCTCTTAATGCCCTCAAATTAGCTATCAATGCCCCAGTTGAGCTCTTCCGGCTCAAAGCATCTGCCACTACATTTGCCTTGCCTGGATGGTACTCAATCACTAGGTGGTAGTCCTTTATCAACTCCATCCACCGTCTCTGCCTCATGTTTAACTCTTTTTGAGTAAACACGTACTTCAAGCTCTTATGGTCAGTGTATATGTGACATGTCTCTCCGTAGAGATAATGTCTCCAAATCTTCAGTGCGAACACCACTGCTCCCAACTCTAGATCATGGGTGGGGTAATTTACCTCATGCTTCTTCAACTGTCGTGAAGCATAGGCAATTACCCTCCCCTCCTGCATTAACACACATCCAAGCCCTTGGATGCTCGCGTCACTATAGACATCGTACCCCATACCCTGTTTGGGTAATGCAAGTACCGGTGCCTCGGTTAATCTCTTCTTCAGTTCAGTGAATCCTTTCTCACACTTGTCATCCCATACAAACTTAGCTCCTTTTCGAGTGAGCTTTGTCAACGGTGATGCCAAAACAGAGAACTTTTCCACGAACTTTCTATAGTATCCTGCCAATCCAAGGAAACTACGAATTTCCTTGACGTTCTTTGGCCTCTCCCATTCGGTGATGGCTTCTATCTTCTTGTTGTCGACAGCAATTCCCGATCCCGAAACCACGTGCCCGAGAAAGCCAATCTCCTTAAGCCAAAATTCACATTTAGAAAATTTGGCATAGAGTTGCTTCTCCCGTAGTGTCTCAAGAACGAGTATCAAGTGCTCCTCATGCTCTTCCTCACTCTTTGAGTAGATCAAGATGTCATCAATGAACACAATCACGAATCGGTCCAAGTATTTGTGAAATACTCGGTTCATCAAGTCCATGAATGCCGCCGGGGCGTTTGTTAACCCAAACGACATAACAAGGAACTCAAAATGCCCATACCTCGTGCGGAAAGCACTCTTCGGTATGTCATCCTCCTTAATCTTCAGTTGATGGTACCCCGACCTCAAGTCAATCTTTGAAAACACGGTTGCTCCTCGTAGTTGATCAAACAAGTCATCAATCCTAGGCAAGGGATACCTATTCTTGATTGTGACCTTGTTCAGTTGACGATAGTCAATGCACATTCGAAGTGTTCCATCCTTCTTTTTCACAAAAAGGACCGGTGCTCCCCATGGGGAGTGGCTTGGTCTGATGAAACCGTTATCCAAAAGCTCTTGCAATTGGGTTTTTAACTCGTTAAGTTCAGCGGGTGCCATACGGTATGGCGGTATGGAGATTGGTTTGGTGCCGGGCTCGACCTCGATCACGAACTCAATCTCCCTATCGGGTGGAAGTCCCGGTAAGTCTTTAGGAAAGACGTCCGGATACTTGCATACTACCCTAACTTCATCAATGCTCGTCTCTTCTTTGGTTTTGTCCACCACATATGCTAGATATGCATGACACCCCTTCCTCATCATATTCTTAGCCCTCACAGCGGATATGATACAACTATTGGATTTTGCCCTATCCCCCTCGAAGCGTAAGGTTACCCCTTCATTGCCTTCGAGTTCAAGTACTTTCGTGTAACAATCGACCCTAGCATGATGCTTCTCAAGCCAATCCATACCCAGGATTGCATCGAACTCAATCATACTCAGCGGCACGAAATCACACGACAAGTTTTGGCCCTCCACTTCCACCTCACACGATGGATAGTGGCTATCTCTCTCGATGTCTTCCCCTAGGGGTGTGGATACCAATAGGGCTTGAGCCATCGGTATCAGGGGTACGTTGAATCCCCCGGCGAATGCCTCACTCACAAATGATCGTTGCGCCCCAGTATCGATGAGGATTCTCGCACATCTCCCATTAATCTTTAATGTTCCTACATCCATACACCATGTAAGATACATTTTCTAATGTTTTTACACATCATTAAGATGTTATTATGTTCATACTAATGTTTGGGATCAAACGGGGGTCCAAACGTAGAAGAACGGGGCGAAAAAATAAAGTTTCAGGTGCCAGGGGTCCACGCACGGCGTGCGTAGGGGGTACGCACGGTCGTGCGTACCTTGTTTTACCAATGGAGGCTACTGCCCCCAACGCACGGAGGGACGCACGGGCAACGCACGGCCGGGCGTGCAGCGAATTTCCTCCGGGGTGCTACTGCCACCAACGCACGGAGGTACGCACGGACAACGCACGGCCGGGCGTGCAGCGAATTTCCTCCGGGGTGCTACTGCCACCAACGCACGGAGGTACGCACGGGCAACGCACGGCCGTGCGTGCAGCCCAGCCTGTAGTGCGTTGGCAGAAATCAGCCCGATTTCGCCCAATTTCGCCCAATTTCGCTCCGTTTGGTCCCGGGGTGGCCCGAACTCAACCCCCAACGGTGTATATGATCAAACTAAGCCTAGAAATACATGGGAATACGTGTATTACCTGCAACGGAGTCCGGGTTTGCTCGCGCATCCGCCTCGGTCATCGCGTAGACTCTCGCTTGAGCCCTTCCTTGGTTCACGGAGGGTGCGTTGCTTGTACTTGCCCCGCCGTGGTTTGTGCCTGCATTGGGTGCCCCACCCCGGTTTCTACTCACCATGGTTGCACTGCTTGGCCCTGATGACCGGTTCCCACCAAGTTGAGGGCAATTGGGCTTTATGTGCCCCGTATCTCCGCATTGGTAGCACCGTGGGGGATCACGACATTTGCCCTCGTGATTTCTCTTGCAATTCCTGCACTTAGGCTTCGTCGGGGCTTGTGATCCCGAGTTCTGCCCACTCATGTTGGGGTTCCCCCTTGATGGTGGTGCGGGTGCCCTGAAGGATCCTCCTCCCCCGTGATTCCCCTTCTTGTTTGAACCCTGGGGGCCATGGTTCTCCCATTTTCTTTTCTTTGCCTCCTCGGCATTTCTTCGCTTCCTTTCCTCCCATTCCTTCTCCCCCTTCAAGCCTTGTTCGACCACTTGGCTAAACGTCATATTAGGCAATTGTGTTGCCCTCTCACGTATATCAAGGTCCAAGGCGTTCCAGAAGTGGTTCACCATCCGGTTCTCATCACAAATGTACTCCGGTATGAACTCAGCAAGTTTTCTGAACTTGTGCTCAAGCTCCTTCACTGTGCACTCACCTCCTTGGGTTAAGGTTGTGTACTCCCTCCTCTTTAAATTCACTTCAAAGTCGGAGTAGTATTGGCTAAAGAATTCTTGTCGGAAATTCTCCCAGGTGACGGCCTCGCCGTACTTCCCTTTAGCTCCGTCCCACCATGTGGACGCCATGCCTTCTAGTAGTCTTGTGGCCACTCTCAACTTCATGTTCGGTGGCAGCTGCATATCCAGGGCCGCTTCATTGAATCTCTTGATCCACTCGGCCGCCACGGAGATGTCTCCCGTTCCATCAAACGGTTTACATCCCAAGTCTCTCGCCTCCTTTAGGTACTTCGAGATTCTTATGATAGGAACCTCGGCACCTCGCCCTCCTTGGGGTTCTATGCTTCCCCTAGGACTCACACGGCTCCCTCTCCTCGAAGCCCCCCTCGAAGCACGCCTTGCCCGGCGCCTTTGGCGATCTTGATGATATTGCCGGAGCAATTCCTCAATCCTTTCTAGAGCGTCGTTATCGTCGCTCCCCTCGCTAATGTCATCATCTTCCCCATCATATGGGGTTTCAACCGGCTCCGTTCCCGGTCGGTACGTTGAATCCTCCTCGGACTCATAATGCTCGTCAATTGTTTCAACATGACCGTCACTAACGGTCAGCGAGTGGCCTGCACGGCCCTGCCCCCGAGACACCCTTGATGCCCCTCGACTGCCATGTTGGGACCTTCCCGGCGCCTGGCCAGTCGGGTTTCGTCGGGTGACTTTACCGGTGCGTTCCATTTCTGAAAGAGATAGAGAAGGAGTCATTAGACCCGTATCAAATGTCAAGTGACGGATAGGCACTTAAAGACATCTTTTGGCTCAAATCACCGTCATACCAATTGTTAAGGGTACCATCTTAACAATTAGAGACTTTGCAACTCAAGTACCAAAAGTTCTATAAGTGCAAAACTTTTATGCTCATGGTTTTCAAAATCATTTTCAAAAGGGATTTTGAAGCTTCATTATGAAGTTTACGAACCTGGCTCTGATACCAATTAAATTGTCACGCCCCGGACCTTCCCGGACACTTCAACAACCCGCCGTACAGTACGAATAGTCAACCGCAGTCCAACTCATCCATACTATACAAGGCGTCTTGAATACCATTCACATTAGTACATCCATAAACAATCACAATGTAAATCATTTAATTAAGCAGCGGAAATATTAATACAAGCATTCGAGCCACACGTGGCAAACACGGGCGTGCAAGCCCTAAATAATTATTCGGAAAATAGTATCCATGAGCATTAATTTGAATGTTTTAAAACAGAAACGGAGGAAGCACGAACCACGTCTCCTCTCCTTGATAATCCGCCCGAAGCAACGGTGATGGTAGCACCCTTCAAGTTCTACCTGAAACTGTGAGGTGGCCTCCCCCGTGAAGGGGAGGTCAGTACTTGGAAGCATTTGACAAGTACAATGACAACTATACTAAGTATAATCAAAGTTTCAATTTCCAAGACCCTCAATCTAGGATGTTATTATATTATAGGTCATAACCCGTGGTTATCCTCTTTTGAAAGTATACTTACTTTATATATATAGTCAAGTAATCGCCCGAAGGCCCATGTTTACTTTGGAAACATTTAACCCTTTCCCCGTGACTTCAAGCCACACCCATCTATATTAGTTTACCATGCTAGAGGCTTCCTCTAGTCATGTTTTGTCGTGCTAGAGGCTGACTCTAGTCACTCCACTTGGTGTTAGAGGCTTCCTCTAATCACCTTACATACGTTGTGCTGGAGGCTTCCTCCAGTCACATTACGTTACGCTAGAGGCTTCCTCTAGTCGTCCTACACGAATGCTGGAGGCTTCCTCCAGTCATTCTTCATCGTGCTCGAGGCTTCCTCTAGTCACGATACTAATTCACTAAGCAATCTCTATGCCTAGAGTTCCTCTACTATGAGTAACCTTCATGATCCACTCCTACGGTAACTTAGCGTTTACTCATTTCTACCTTAAGACATTTCATATGACTACTTAAGGTACATCATTCACAATCCAAACCCCTAGGATTTGTTCTATCACTTTTCATGCTAACATCCCCGGCTAGTATTTCTATACTAGTCATTTAACCTTAATAAGCCAATGCAATTTCATAGTAATTTGGCTATTTCAATTTAATTCCACATTCAAGTATAACTTGGTTCTAATATCAAAATATCACTTTTATCCTTCCATGACTTCCTTACATGAGGTAAAAGTATATTTATCACAATTCATTTATAGTTTGCACGCTATTATACCATTTTATTCATAATACATAATCATACACAATTTATTCATAAATTTGTATATTATGCACTTTTACTTATAAACAATAATAATCTCATTTAGGCATTTTGTTATATTATAAATAAATCATGCCAAACACATATAATTCATTTAGGTAATCTTATGAAATTAACCCAATAATTATAAGCAATATAGTCGGTCATCCTCACCTTAAGTGAGCTTAAGCGTGTTCTACGCTCCGCGGTTGAACTTTGACTATTTCCGGTGAACTTTGACCAACTCCGGCCAACTTTGACCAACTCCGGCGAAACTCCGGCGAAGCTCAAAGATACTTTAATCAAGTTCCTAACAAGGTTTTAACATCATAAAACCTTAATCAATACAAATAACCCCAAAAGGTTATTTTCCGGTGAACCGGTCGTTTTGACTTCTAAATCCGTTTTTGGACTTAGAACCACTTTCCAACCCATCATTCTACACTCTTTTCATGTAGAACAATCCCAAGGATCCTCCATATGATATATATCTCATAAGATTGAAGGGAAACATATAGAAAAAGTTATGATAAGGTTATTACCTTAACCTTCACACTTTTAGCACTTAAATTCCTTTTCTTGGGATCTTTCCTTGTTGAGCTTTCTTCAACAATGGAGATTGAGGACTTCTTTGCTCTAGCTTGGAGGGTGCAGGCCGCAGGAAAATGAGGGGGAGTGGGTGAAGGTTGGTTTTTGTCTCTTTGATACAATGAGTAAGGATGGGGGGTCCAATTAATGTACCTTTGATGCTTTCTTAATCAATCCCAACACCTCCCACCTCCTCCTTTCCCTCCCAGCCACCCACCTCTTGTCCTTTGTATGGAAAAATTCGTGGGTTGGCCCCCACACATGTGGGAGGTCAACCCCTTTTGTTCCGAAGTGTACAATTGGTCCCGAAAGTTGTATTTTTCGGACTGTTTTAAATATATTTTATTTTATCGGGTCAAATAAAATATATTATGTGTTCTCAATCATTATGACTCTCATAGTGAATATACATTCCCCAACTTTAATTTATAGGTCTCCGAAATTCAATTTCGGGCTATTATCCGTTAAATTGCCAATACCGGTATTTGGGCCTCTTTTGACCAATCGGTCAACTCAAGACCTTTCCATGGTTCAAAAGAATTATCCACCACCATATAAATATTATCTAGACCAAGATGAATAATTTATGTGGTCCCGGGAATATCGGGCGGCCCCCGCTCCCGGTGCGGGCCCCACGCGCGAACTTATTATTCAGGCAAAATTAATAAAAATTCATAACCTCGTAAATTCGTCAACCATTCCATAAGGTTAAAATACAATATTCACTTAAAAGTAAATACACTTGGGGACGGTGTTACAAAATAAATGCTTCTATTTATACCCGCCAATGGGCAGGTGGCCATGCTGACGTGGAGGCCTGTGGACCGCTTGTGTCCCAACCACCAAATCTTCAGCATTAAATGCACTTCCCGCCAGAATCTAGGTTTCCCGCCTAAATAATGGGGACGTTCGTCCGCCTGGGAAGTGAGCTGGATCACTCCAAGTGACCCTCAAGAGGTTTCGGCTGTTCGTCTCCTGGCCTTGTGGATTCTCTCCATGTGGACTGGATTTCCTCGGCACTATAGGCTTGCTATGGGGACGTTCGTCGTCATCCCCTGGTAGCCCGTGGTCCTGCTCCTTGTCCCTGCATAGACGTTCGTCGGGATGGGCCGCTGGGCCTGGGCCCCCAACCCCAGACGTTCGTCCCTCCCCAAGGAATATGGGCCTGCGGGCTGGCCTTGTGGTCTGACTGGACGTACGTCTGGTGAAGGAAGGGTTAGTGGGCCGGACCTCGGCTTGGGCCCTTAACCCAACATTAATTTTTAATTATTATTCAGAGATAAATTTTATGTAGATTCAATTGGTAACAACTTCCCACAAATAGAAATATATATTAGCAAATTAGGTTACGGCGGGGCGGATGGGGCGGGTCACGGGTCAACAAGTTTGGACCCGTGCAGGTCACGGGGCGGGGCGGACCCGCCCCGCCAAGTCATGGGCGGGTCTGGGTCTTGCAGTACCCGCCCGCCCCGACCCATTGCCATGCCTATTATAGCTACCCAACCCAACCAGTTACAATTACCTAACCCAACCATGCCAGAGCTGGCCAAAGATGTTGACGAACTGGAGAACTACGGTTGCAGAGGCAATGACAAGAAATGGATGGAACGACGAAGAGAAATGAGAACTACGGTTGCAGCGGCGATGACAAGAAACTATTGAGACGAAGATGTCACCGGACGAGAAATCTCGTTCGTGTTGCACGACCGGAAAGAAAAAGAAGAAGAGAATCGGCGTGAGTAGGGCGATGGTGAGACAGAAGAAGAAGAAGAAGAAGAAGAAGAAGAAGAAGAAGATGGTGGTGACGATGCTCAGGTCGGCAGCGGCACTTCACATTGCATATGAGAATGATGCTTAGCCAGACGATGATGGCGTTGGCGAGGTAGACGAGTTGCAGAGCGACGCAGAGAACCTTTCGCAAAGAGACGGAACAATGATGTTAAAGTATTTGTCTCACACCGAAAAGCTATAAAACAATAAAATGTTATATAAGGCTTTGAGCCACTCCTCCTATCAGGTTGACCTTTTAGGATGGAAGTCCGGGACTTAACATGGTATCAGAGCCAACTTCGGTCATGGTCTGACTGCTTGTTTAGTACCCACGATTATATGTAGCTTGTTATTTGTTAAGGGTCTATTTGGCCCATTTATACACCCCGATATTGTCCAGTCCAGTTCGGGCTGAGGGGGTGTGATAAAATATTTGTCCTGCACCGGAAAACTATAAAACAATAAAATACTATATAAGGCTTTGAGCTACTCCCCTATCAGGTTGACTTTTTAGGATGGAAGACAGAGTAAGTATTAACAAATGGGGATCGATTGCAGACTTATGCTATGTTTTAGGGGCAATTTGGGTTTTGAGATTGATTTTGTCTCTTTTTTGTCCATACGAAATTGTGGTCTTATTTTTGTCAAATGTAAAGTCTATATTACTCGTATTATTTTGGCTAAAGGGTCAAATAGGTACATGAACTAACTTAAAGTGTTCAATTAACCCCTTATAAAGGAGTTTCTGCCCGGACGTCGCCAATTGGGGCGGTTCCCGGTGGAATTTTTTGATGAAATTTTTTGAGCATCTTCTTCATTAAGTCTAGTTTACCCATACCAAATTTCAGCTAAAAACTCAACCGGGAAGGCAGTCGAATGATTTTCCGAAATGTACTGCGCTGTTTAATTTTTCAAAAAATCATTCGACTGCCTTCCCGGTTGAATTTTTAGCTGAAATTTGGTCTGGGTACACTAGACTTAATGAAGAAGATGCTCAAAAAAATTCATCAAAAAATTCCACCGGGAATCGCCCCAATTGGCGACGTCCGGGCAGAAACTCCTATATAAGGGGCTAATTGAACACTTTAAGTTAGTTCATGTACCTATTTGACCCTTTAGCCTATTATTTTTGGCATTATTTCAAAACTTAAACAAAAGTGGTGTGTTGCATGTAATTTGTTGCACGCACCCCATCACGTGGGGGGAGGGGTCGGAGCCAGTAACTCACAAAATCTCAAGCTGTTCCCAAGCAGTAACCTTATTAAAGTCCAAACCGCACACTTGTAGCCGGAACAGTAATTTATTTATGGAGCTATCTTCTTGTACCCACTATTCTACCCATTATTGTACCCACCATGCATGTCTTCATAGACATATTTTTGTCTATGACCGAAATTCACAGACAAAAAACTTCTCACAGACATGGTAGGTAAAGAAGTGGGTACAATAGTGGGTACAAATCTCATTATTGTACCCACCATGTCTTCATAGACATATTTTTGTCTATGACCAAAATTCACGGACAAAAAAAACTTCTCACCGACATGGTAGGTATAGAAGTGAGTACAATAGTGGGTACAAATAGTTTTTTTTGTTTATTTATCCTACGGAAAATTATAAGAAAACAAAACCAAACAACACTTTGTTCTGTCCTATAAATTAAAGAGACTCTTATGTCTCTCTCTTCCTCACCCCCTGGCCTCCATCTCTAGTCTCCATCCTCCATCTGCTAATTCCTTCCTTCCTAGCTTCCCTCGGAATATCTTGCCGGAATGTCGGTGGAGGCATTTCCCGACGCGTTTTCCGGCGACCGGGAGGATGGGGTTGAGCAATTGAGCATAATGTGGGGGCAAGTGAAAGCGCCGCTCATAGTCCCGATGCTTAGAGTAGCTGTTTTTGTGTGCCTGTTAATGTCGGTGATGCTGTTCATCGAGAGAGTATACATAGGGGTTGTGATAGCTCTGGTGAAAGTGTTTGGGAGAAAACCAGAAAAACGGTACAAATGTGAGCCGTTGAAAGATGATGACGTGGAGCTGGGGGATTCAGCTTATCCCACGGTTCTTGTTCAAATCCCCATGTACAATGAGAAAGAGGTCTGATTCCCCTCTATATTTTATGAGAAATGCTCTTTCTACACGTCATTTTACACGTTAATTAAATTATCTGATAATTTTTTCATTTTGTGAAAAAGAAATGATTTTTCGCACTGATGAGAAAAATTATATGTGTCACATAAAAAAAATCGAACAATGATTCTCGTCACAAAATTAAACGCAAAAAAAAGTCTATGCAAAGGCAATTTGATCAGCGTGTACAACTACAACATACATGAAACATGGTTGGTATATATTTTATTCAATCATGGTTCGTGTTATCGTGTACATGTTTTTTGTACATATCAATTTTACGTGCCTACATTTTTTTGGTTTTGTGAATGGAATTATTTTTTGCACCGATAGTTTTTGTGTCTGTGACAAGGACAAAAAACAATTATCTTGACAAAATGAAAAGAAAATTGTTTGTGTGCAGACAATTGGACCGGCATGTCAAATAACTTGTACAAAATCATTTTCCTATTTTATTCCGTGCGAAATTTGTTTTGTACACTTCATTTTTACACGTTTGATATAAGTTTATCTAAAAATGCAAACATTTTAATTATGTTAATTATGCCAACATTTTATATGTAGTATGAGATGGTGGACTTGCCATGTTCACTCATGTTTAGAATCTCATTTCCCAAATGAAGAAAGAGTGAAATACTTGATTGCAAATAAGAGTCGGCTTTTTCAAAACAATGTTTGTTCAGATTTTGCTTTGACTTAAAGAACAGCTATAAGATTTTCTCGATCTCCATTTCTCTAAAAAAAAAGGCAATTCAATCAAAGCAGACATGTTTTGATTTAAGTAGGTTGAATTGAATATAAAATCAATTTTATGACTATATACAATTTATATCGGAATGTTGCTCATGTGACTATATATAGTGAACTTACATACTCGCAGGGACGCAGCCATGACATTGGGTTAGACTGGGCCGGTACAAAGAATATTATTGGGAAAAAATTTACACGAAATTTTTTACACTAAAAATATTGACATTTTTCAAATTTGGGGTGGGCCAGGGCCTAGCCTGGGCACCCCTAGCTCCGCCCCTGCATACTCGTATTGGGTTCTAAAATTCATCCAAAACAACATTGAGCTCTATATGCTAGATTTTCGATTAATTATGTGCTTTTGGGGCTTATCCGTCATTTATTTTTGTATTTCGGTTTAATTTTGACTATCTTAAACTTTGTAATTTTTTAGTATTTGATGTAATCAAATAACTAATATATTCTAATAATGATAATTATAACGGGACAAGAACGTGTACCAAAAGTATCACCTTCACCTTAATCACAATACATGATAGTATAAAACAAAATACTTATAAAAGTGAAAAATGTTGAGTGTACACGTTTTTTGTGTTCACCTTTGGTACACTTATCTATTTTATACGGAGTGTCTGTACACAAACAAATTTGTGGGGCCCTATAGAGTAAGCATGGACCGGTTCCGGGCTTCGGGCCGGTCCAAATTGGCCTTTTATTTTTTTGGGGAGGGCCCGGTTGCAACCGGGTCCGGGCCGGTCTCGGGCCAGTTCTTTTTTTTTTTGCTTTTCTAATTAACACCCGACCCCCCCCCCCCACCCCACCCCCAAACCCCCCCAAAACACCTAACCCAACCCGGGAAAAACAAAAGAAATTGAAAAAAAATAGGCCCAAACTGGGCTCAACCCGGCCGGTTCCAAAGGAAAGCCGGCCTGAACCAGTCCATGCCTACTACAAAATTGTCTATATACAGACAAATTTATCTGCATAAGACAGGTGTACGAAAATGTACACTAAAAAGTGTACACCACGGCGGGTTAATACAGTGTAAATGTAAGTCAAAGAAAGATTAATATATGGTGGCATGGGTGCAGGTGTATCAGCTGTCAATAGGAGCTGCATGTGGGCTTTCATGGCCGTCAGATCGTATCATAGTCCAAGTTCTTGATGACTCCACCGACCCTTTCATCAAGGTAGGTTGTCCTAAATGTGGTGGCTACAAATTAATTAATTAAAGTTTTTTATATGTTGAATTGATGGTGGGATTCCAATGATTGATACCAGCGACCTAACGCCTGAATTGCCCAAATTGTGCTTTCCTCCAATAATAACGTCTTACCTCTTTGTTTTTTGTAATCTCAACTTAAAAATAGTTAAAAAGCAGTTGAATAAAATAATGCATTTTGTCCGGCCTAATAATAACATTGCTAAATTGGGTAAGCCATGTTTTTTTCTTTCTACTTTTCATGGTACAAGCTTGTACGTAATACTTCTTCCGTTCTTAAATAATCTTAAATAAATGTAACGGTCAACATTTCACACTTGTCGAGACACAACTTTGACCATTAATATAAATGATTTTGTATTAGTAAAAAATTTAAAAAATTAAATTATGAAAATTTAACAATATTTTTTTTTCATAAAATAATATTATTACATTAATAAATAAAACGTAGTCAAAGTAAAACATGTGAATAACGTAAAAGTGTTGCATTTATTTAAGAACGGATGTAGTATTCGAAACTTAAGGGCAGTTTGTATTTGTAGATTCGGGAGTAGGAATGTAAAAAAAGAGTCTCTTAATTAGAGACCCGCCCTGCCCCTAGACATTTGGGATAGTCTGACTTGCCCTATCTTGCAAATGGAGCAAGTACACGACCACCCCATGCATACAATGGGGCATATTCGAGTAGGGGTGGGCAAAAATACCGAACCGGCATGGTGCCGAACCGAATCGGTATGATACCGGACCGTAAAACAGGTTTTGAAACGGATCTCAAATTTTTTGTCCCGAACCGGACCGTACCGGTTCTAAACAATGTCATGACCGGTTCTCATAAAATAAGAACCAGTACCGGACCGGACTGAAGTATGGTTTAATTATTTAATTTATATTTATACCATTAATTTGACTAGTGCCTTCACACTTTCACCACCTTTGCTTGTTCATAGGAAGCCTAGAATCATATCAATGTATGGTTTAATTATTTCAATTTGTACTATAGTTTATCTGAAATTTATTAATTATGTAATACTACCTCTGCCCCAAATTTATTTGCAAAATTAACTTTTCTTGGTCAAACAGTTTCATTATATTCACTTAATTAGAATGTCAATTTTTAATTATACTTAATTTGGAACTTGCAACTTTGAAGAGATTTTAATGTAGTTTCTGAATATGAAAGTTTTAATTGTTAAAAATTGAATTAATTATCAATAAAGAGAATTTAATTTTAACATTGGTTGGTCAAAAAATAATGACTTTGCATGTCAAAAGAGTATGAAAACTGATAAAATTGTGTAGATTTTCGGAGAATGGCTATACCGTTTGAAAATGGAACCGTACCGAATGGGTTTAGGTCTAAGACCGAACCGAACCGGACCGTTTCAATAGTCACAGTACGGGTACGGGTTCGGCCAAATATTGGACCAGACTGGACCGCGCCCACCCCTAGATTCGAGTAAATGGGGTAATGGTAATGACCCGGCCGTCGGGGGATATGTGTGAGTAACAATTCATGAATAAAAAATAATGTAACTTAAAAGTATCTTTTTATATTCAAAATATTCTTTATTTGAATTTGTGATTCACATCATTTTTTACATGTTACTCCGTATTACATATTTATCTCTCCTTTACTCAACTCTCCACACTCAATATTCACTATCCTAATGTCTGTGTTATTCGTACTTTAGGAGATAAATATGACAGGCTATTACCTATTTGTTACGGAGTATTTAATAGTAACTTCCTTTTAAATAGTTACTCCGTATATCTTTAGTTTTTTTATAATTATCTTTGGCAAGCTTGTTTTATCGAGTTTTGTTCTAGTTTTAATAGACTAATAGTAACTTCATTTTAATCTAAATAGTTGCATATTTAGTTATTTATAATTATCTTTGGCAAACTTGTTTTATAGAGTTTTGTTCTAGTTTAAAAAATCCAAAGTTTTGTTGTTGTTCTGATGTCAAATATAACGTACATAAGCAAAATATAAAGTAATCTTACTTTTGACTAATCGTAGCACGAGACCACGAGTAAAATGCATACAATAAGAGCAAGGGAGTATTTAGATCATATCACTTTTGGGGCATTTGTTTCAAGTCATTGGCAAGGCAAAATTATGGCAAATACTTGAAGATAGTATAAAGTACGAATTGAAGTGCGTGCTAATAACTTGCTCCGTATATTCTTATTCGTTCACAAGATTAACCTTTTATGATTTTACTCCCTCCTTATCACTTTATTTGTCTTACTTTTCTTTTTAGAACATATCAAATAATTTCTTACTTTTCTTTTTGGAAAGAAATTCACCATAAAAATAGTTACATTACCGCTACAGTACCAACAATCTAAACTTTTTTAAAATGTACAGTAATTATCTTAAATTACGTGCAAAAGCAAATGGGGTAGATAATGTGATACGGAGAGAGTATATGATATCTGACCTCATAAAGTAAAAGAAACAATGAGTAATAAGTACATAAAAATAATAGATACTCCGTTTAATACTTACTTTAGTTTAGCATGTGTTCATATAATTTAATGCACATATATATATTTGTCTTATGTTACTTGGAGATGCTCTTAATATTTGTTGAAGATTCTCTTAATATTCCATATATTTATATTTGATGATTATTATTTGGAGCAGAATATGGTGGAAAAGGAGTGTCAAAGATGGGCAGGCAAAGGGGTAAACATAAAGTATGAGATTAGAGACAACAGAAATGGGTATAAGGCAGGGGCATTAAAGGAAGGGTTGAAGCATCCTTATGTGAAGCAATGTGATTACGTAGCCATCTTTGATGCTGATTTTCGACCCGAGCCTGATTTCCTCTGGCAAACCATTCCTTACCTCGTCCATAATCCCCGTCTTGCCCTCGTCCAAGCTCGCTGGAAATTCGGTAATTATTACTCCGTAATTTATATTTGGGAAAACTGTCAAATAGGTCCTCGAACTTTCATAAAAAGGTCAATTAAGTTCTTCTATAGGAGGTTCTGTCTGGTCATCGCGATTTGGGACAGTTCCCGATGGAATTTTGTGATGAAATTTTTTGAACATCTTATTCATCAAGTCTAGTTTACTCATACCAAATTTCAGCTAAAAATTCAATCGGAAACACATTAAAATTAATTCTTGAAGATAACTGCGCATTTTTGCATTCTCGAATTAATTTGAATGCGCTCCCGATTAAATATTTAGCTGAATTTTGGTATGAGTTAACTAAACTTGATGAATAAGATGCTCAAAAAATTTCATCAAAAAATTCCACCGGGAACCGCCTCAAATCGCGACGACCGGACAGAGTCTCCTATAGAAGGACTTAATTGACTTTTTATGAAAGTTCGGGGACCTATTTGACAGTTTTCCCTTTATATTTTTATGCTTTCTTCTATGAGCCTATCTTTCGATCTCTTCTCTTTTTAATATACACAAACGTATCTGATCCATCCTTTCTTTACAGAACAAGAAAGATTGACGATTCCAAAAAAAAAAGATCATAAAAAGAAAACCATTCTCAATTGCATCTAATTATCTAAACCGCTTTTCAAAATCCAACTTTAATCTTACATGTACATACTAATACTATTGATACATTGATTGTATACCATCCAACTGATCCAAGATAACAATAAATTATAGTTTGATCGATGGGGCATTCTTCGTGTAAATCCAACGTTTATTTTACACGCCACCGATTGTTCCATACATTTTCTAAAAAATGTTTTTTTATGAATTGTGTATGTACACAAACAATTAGGACAAATGTGTATAAAAACGTATATAAACAAAATTTCCTCAATCAGTAGTATACTGATGTGACACAAAAATTATTTTCCCGAAAACTGTAATGCCAAAGAGGCGGATCCACGGGTCAAGGTGGTTAGCCGACTCCCTGAAAGTTTGAAAGTATAGAGCTCTGAGATACCTTCAATTTAATATATTATGACTTTCATAATTCATTACGAGTAAAACATTATGGCTTCTGGAAACTCGGCACTATCTAAAAGTAAATAAGTAATATTTGATACATAATATTGATTATATTCCCTCTTTTTTTAAATACTGTATAATTCACTCATTACTTACGTGACACGGCTCAAAGACAGAGCAAAGACAGTCTATCTTATTGAAACGAGTGTCTGCTCAATAGCCAATTCTTTTCGTGTAAGAAATCCTGATATTAAGCCGTTTGAGAGAAGAACTATAGAGTTTCAGGCTAACGCAAATGGTCTTATTTGAGGCAGCTACCGGTATGAGAATCTTCCGACTAAATCCATATAAAACAAGCTTAAAATATATGCGACTTGTATATCAAATCTATAACCAAGTCTCATTTAAACTTTCATTTATCTAAACTATGAGTCCTCTCTAAACTATATATGAAACATTGAGTTCGGGTATCGTCTAAACTATACTACCTCCGTCCCAGGGAGAAGTTCCCAATTTCCTTTTTTGGCAGTCCCAACAAAAAGTTCTCATTTCCTTAAATGGAAAGTTATCCTACATAAAAACAGTGCCAAACAGTGTCGAAACAGTGTCAAACAGTGTCAAAACAGTGCCAAACAGTGTCGAAACAGTGCCAAACAGTAAAATTTATCCCTCAGTAACTTTATTTCCTTAATATGTGTGAAAGTCAACCGGGAACTTCTCCCTGGGACGGAAGGAGTATATATGAAACATTCACTTCGGGTATCGTCCAAAAACTATCATGTTATCATAGTGAATCGTCCAAAATCTATCATGTTATCATAGTGAAGAAGCGAGTTGGAGCTGTCGGTGAGAATGTCGTTTTCCTCTTATTTAATTAATTAATTAATATGTCAATTAGTGCGCAAGAAAGTCATGAATTGATCATTGCTGATATGAAAAGTTTGCATATAAAAAGCTAGCTAGGCTGTCAATTATTCTTAATAGAATATGCGTGGTCTCATTAAAGGTGAAAGCAATGCACAAACATTATTGGAGGATATCTCTATATCGTACACCATGAACAAGCAAGTACATCCCATCTAGGTAGACTCGGGCCGGTTCTCAATCCGGAGTTCCGGACCAACTGGTCTGAGCTAAGTTAAGGTTGAAATTGAAACTTTAACCGAGTATCAATGAGGTTCGGTTCTGACTCTGATTCAATTTCGTTACTATTTTGGAGGAATTACGAAGTGTGCGCCGGTTAGAACTTTAGGCTTCACCCGATTCGACCAATCGACCCAATCCGAAACTAGGCCTAGCATTTACATATTAAGGCTCATAAGCATTTTAAAAGCGATATAAAATTTAGGTAGTGTTTGTAAGCGATATAAAATTTTAATTCAACTTTTGAATTAAAATTAAAAAGTTGAAATGAGTGTTTTTAAGTGATAATTTAGGCTTAAATTAAACATTTAAAATCTAAAAGCTAGAAGCATGTGGAGAGATATTTTAAACCGTTTTTCACTTTTTCTATTACACACAAAACACTTATTTTACCTAACAATATCAACTTTTACTTTTTCAAAAAAAAAATCTCAAACACTACTAAATTGTATTATTAATCACTTTTTCCTAATTCATTTTAAAAATCATTTTTTTAAGTATAAGCAATTGTAAACACTCCCTTGAAAGTTTAAAAAAGGTAAACGAGATGGGAGGGCATTAATTAAATAATTTAAAATCGGGACCGATAAAGATCCGAAGTAGACCGAGACCTGCAAGGAGAGTGTAGGACGCAAAATCAATACATCTCGTGCAGATCATTCAAGGGGGCAACTTCCGGGACCGGCGAGTCCGGACCAGAACCGGGATTGGTCCACATATCATATAATATTCCTATATGATAGAATGATACATATACATCTTGCTTGAAGCCTTTAGAGGTAAGCAACACAGAGAATCAGAGTCCACTTTTGTCCTTTAATTTGGTCCAAGGGTGCAAATGTCCAAAAAAAGGATGTAGGTTCATTGACCACGTGCCATTGCCATATGAGTGGTGCATGTCAACGGCGGCCCGGCCTCAACCGACACTAATTCTTGTCTTTCTATTAATTACACACCTAATTACGCTTTTAACACTACAGCTAGCTGAAAGACTGACAAATACTATACAACCTGTTTCTCCCACCCGCATCTATAATGTGGTCTCATCTGTTTATTTATGTTAGATCCCGTATAACATGGCTTGTTCAGATCTACTTTAATCTATTTAACTTTATCATATAATTTCACCAACTTTATGTCTTTATCTTTGTTTTAATTAGGGAATAATTTCTTATTTACTCCCTAAAAAAATCTTGTTTGAGTTTGGCAACGAATTAATACAAAAGTTGAAAGGTAAAAACCGGATATTTGAGTAAGAATGACTAAGGCGTTAAGAAAATAAGTCAAGGACTTGCAAACAAAGAGAAGGGTGAAATTTAATCAAAGGAGAACTAATGATCATACATTAAAACCATATTTTTTTGTACCTTTTTTTTTTTTGAAAGGATGTTTTTGTACCTTTCTTTAACATTTGCATGAGTAAAGTTCTAAAATAGGATCAAATACATTTTTGTACCTTTCCTTAACATTTGCATGAGTAAAGTTCTAAAATAGGATCAAATATATTTTCTCCATGAAACGGGACTTATATATTCCTATTAAAAGCAAAAAAAAAAAAAAGAATATAAATTTGTCTAAATAGAAGTGTACAAGTCCTATTTTGAGAAGAAAATAACGTAACTAGCATGAGAGAAATTTTACAATATTTACTTCTTAGGGAATATTCTCATTCTATAATCATTTCATCAAATTACTTCTTAGGGAATACTTCGTACTCTGTATAAAATAGCTCATTCCATCATTTAGATATGATATACATTGGAGGGTAACATAGAAGGTGGTAAATGTTACTTCCTCCATCCCAAAAAATTCTTCTCATGTTAGTATTGATCGGAGTTTAAGAAAGTGAGAGTAAAATGGAAATGTATGGTTGTGTTTGAGTAAAAAAAGATAAATGAATGTCAGTCACACAATTCTTTCCGAAAAGGAAAATGAGAACGAATTTTTTGGGACGTTCCAAAAAGGTAAGTGAGAAGAATTTTTTGTGAAGTTGTACTTACATTCTTACAAGTGGAGTTCCCAAATAGTATTGTATTTCAGTACTCGAGTATAAATGAATGAATGAATGGGTGGTTGAATTTTGCAGTAAATGCGGATGAATGCTTGATGACAAGAATGCAAGAAATGTCATTAGATTATCATTTCACGGTGGAGCAAGAAGTGGGGTCATCCACCTATGCATTTTTCGGCTTTAATGGTAAAAAAAGCCCTTAAATCATGACTTGTTACTCTTATAATATTGTTATGAATCCGTTTGATAACATAAAAATTGATGAAATTGTAGCTGGAGTGGTTGAATCTGCTGAATTGTGTAAAAATTCTATTTAAAATATATTTTATTACTAAACATAAAAACCACAACAATTGTTGTTGTACACACTTTACTGTTTACACACTTGTACACATTGTCTGCGAAAGCTTTTTTTTGTTTGTCACATACAAAACTTGTGTCTGTGACAAACAAAAAAAACATTCACAAATCATATGTACAAATGTGTAAATAGTAAAAGTGTGTACAAAGCTTTTTGTAAAAACCATTACTCTTCAGTTCATCATTATTTGATACTCATTATGAAAAAACAGGAACGGCTGGTGTGTGGAGACTGGCTGCAATTGAGGAGGCTGGTGGGTGGAAGGACCGGACCACAGTTGAGGACATGGACTTGGCTGTCCGTGCCAGCCTCAAAGGCTGGAAATTCCTGTACCTTGGCTCCCTTAAGGTAAAGAAAAAAAAGGAAAAAACAGAGGAAAGTATATGATTCAAATGAAGATAACGAATAACAATTTAACTTTTTATAGGCAATGATCATAAATGTAATTATAGTGACTCTGCTTATGTTCAATTTTATAATTAGAGACTCTGCTTATGTTCAATTTTACAGTTAAGTGAACATGGCGTTATATTGATACTACATTTAGTCATAGTAAGCATCACATTACAATATGCATAGTACACTCGAATGAACCTTACATTAAGGGTTTAGGGCTGAACACGAGAAATTGAAAAACCGAAACCAACGGAAAATCGAACCCGTGAAAACTGAACCGGCTAAAATTGAAACCGTTAAGATGACCGAACCAACCAAGACATGTCAAAATTGATCGAAACCCCGACCGAAAATAACCAAACCGAAACTTACGAAAGGCTCCATTTTGGGTTTTGCTTTCTCAAAACCGAACCAACCAAACCAAATGGACGAATACCCTACCCTACACTCTCTACCTAATGTGCATTAGGTGCATATAGAATTATAGAGAAATAATGTGTTTAGAATGCTGATTGGCTTCGTTCAAATAACGAACATATATGGATGCAATACAGGTGAAGAATGAACTACCAAGCACATTTAAGGCATATCGCTACCAACAGCACAGATGGTCCTGTGGTCCTGCAAATCTTTTCAGGAAAATGCTGATGGAGATCGTGAGAAACAAGGTCTGCTCATTGCTACCATCTAATAAATCTTTGCCCACTTATGGATAATGAAATTGTTCAAAATAGGAATAATACGCGGATAAGACTTGAAATAGGATTGAGTATGTTTTGTTTCCAAACTATGACTTATTTAGTCCTATTAAAAGAAGAAAAACTCCTCAAAACAGGAGTGAATGAATGAGTCATATTCTGGAAGAAAACAATCATACTCCTAGTTTAGAAAATGTGTTATGTTCTACTCATATTTAGAGAATTTTATGGTATGAAGATATGCAGACTTGTTGCATGTGTTTGCCCACACCCCTGCCTCTTATTGTTCTTGATTTTTTTTTGTCCCATCTGCATGCAGAAAGTAAACTTGTGGAAGAAGGTTCATGTGATCTACAGCTTCTTCTTTGTCAGAAAGATCATAGCCCATATTGTCACTTTTGTTTTCTACTGTCTAGTATTGCCTGCAACTGTTCTTATCCCTGAGGTTCAAGTTCCTACATGGGCATGTGTTTATATTCCCACAATCATCACTCTTCTCAATGCGGTAGGAACTCCAAGGTGAGTTTTGACATTATATGAACTATGGCCCTATGGGTTAATGATAAACAAAATAATAGGGGATTATGTAAGGCACGAATTCATTGAATAGGAAAGAAAATCACAATGTGATTTGAGTAAGTATTTAAGTAATTGATTGATTACTTCTTATATCAAATATTGCATATTGCAGGTCATTGCATTTGCTAGTGTTCTGGATACTTTTCGAGAATGTGATGTCTCTCCACCGGACCAAGGCTACCTTCATCGGGCTGTTGGAAGCGGGCAGAGTGAATGAATGGATCGTAACTGAGAAACTAGGAGATGCTGCGGCTTTCAAGCTAAAACCAGCAGCAACACTAAAATCATCATCATTTAAAAAACATCTGTTAAGGATTGGAGAAAGGTGATTGGAAAATTTTCTCATTCATGAATTCTCACTTGTAACTTTCATTAAATTTGATGATTGTAACTTGCATGTCGAGTATTAATCGTATACACGCATTACTTGAACAGGATCCATGTGCTAGAGCTTGCAACGGGTGCCTATCTCTTCTACTGCGGATGCTACGATGTCGCGTTCGGGAAGAACAATTATTTCCTATACCTCTTCATCCAATCAATAGCCTTCTTCATAGCTGGATTCGGATATGTTGGCACATTTGTCCATAGTTCTTAACACAACATTTGTTGTCACTCCTTGGCTGATAATGCATATGAATCTTTTTGTGCTTGTCTTCAGATCACCAGATCAGAAGGACAGCATCTTTCACCTGGATGTATTTTTTATTCTTTTTTCTTTTCCATACATTCTCAATTCTTTCCTTGTAAAATAGAAGAAAACTGGTTATTTGGATTAGGTTGTAAGTCATAAGAATTCAAGTTGTGGACTGAATGAATAATGGATAGATTATCCTTGTGTATATTTCAACATTCAAAGGCAATGAAGATACAGAAAAGATCTCAAAAGATGCACTGTCACTCTCAGAAAGGAAAACTCAGCACGAGAAAATGGGAAAAACAAAGAAGCAAGGAGTCACTGCTCCAGGACAATACTGTGATAGGGCTAGAGCCCCTTCTTTTAGATTGAAATCCTTGTGATTTTGTTAATTTAAGCCGGATCTAGTCCCTCTAAATTGATATTGTTTGGTTTTAGATTAATACACGTTATGTAAATTTTATTTTTGTGGATATACATAGTATAATTTTAATAATATTGTGAGATATTATTCATACAAGTTTCCCGTCCTTAGCTTAGGTTATCATTAGTTAAAATGCCAAGTGCTAACCAGAACAATAATACATTTAATTAAAAAATAAAATAATAATAATAATAATACATTTAATCATGATAGTCTTGTATAGAAATTTTAAAAAAATAGAAGTTTTCTATATAGTACATGAACATAACACATTTCCTGTATTATTCTATGTCTTCCCCCAAATACAACGCATACCATCCGCAAAAGAAGAAATTTTAAAAGCTTAGATTATTTTAGTAGGATGGACTACGTCCTACTTTAGTAATACTAATACCTTATAATCAGCCTTATTCATAACTATAAACATATAAATATATCACATAATAACATATTAACTCACAATATTATGAAAATTGAAAATAACTGAATATGTACTCCTATTTTGGAATTCCAAAATGTGAAAACATGAAGAGAGCAAAATAAGTGTATAAGGTAAAGTATTAGGAGAGTTGGACTCCAAGTAATCGTCATTCGAATCTTTATCTTTCACAGACCAAAAGAACAAAAACTTCCTTTGTTCATATGAAACATACATGTCACTTACACACTATATATCCAAATAATCAACCCGCACACTTCCACACACTATATGTCACTTATAACAATTCCTTTGTACATAATATATACGGAGTAATATAATTAGGAAAAAATAAATATGATATTCGACTCGATTAAATTCATTTAAAACCTCTACATAGATAGTGACCATCCATGTTGAAGGAGCCAATATATTAGTACCTCTGTGTCACTAATATTGAGACATTAGGATTAGTCATGAACTAGGGTCGGGCCGCCCGGCCCGCTACTGTGCGTACCCGGCCCGGTCATTTGGTTTTGGTGCCGGGCTTCGACCCGACCCAATGGGTTTAGCGGGAGCGGACTCGGGTGTAGGAAATGGTGACCCGGCCCAGCCCGGCCGGTCCCGGGCCCAGTTCGGGTATGTTTTTTATTTTTTATTTTTTATTTTTTATGGCTTTTTCCCGAGTTGGGCTAGGTGTTTTGGGGGGTTTTGGGGGGTGGGGGGTAGGGGGTTAATTACAAAAGAAAAAAAGAAAAAAAAACATAGACCCGGCTCAACCCGGACCCGGTTTCGGGCCTTCACCCCAACCCTCAAAGGCCCGAGCCAGGCCTAGGCCCGACCCGGCTCAACTCCAACACTAATTAGGATGTGATGCGATCAAATATTAGGAAGATAGTGATATCAACTATAGGTTAGGAGTGGACCGGTTCCGGTTCGGGCCCGGTTCGGGCCTGGGCCCAGCCGGGCCTCGGTTCAGAAAGGGAGGCCCGAAACCGGCCTGGGTAATCCCGGGTCTGGGCCGGGCCGGGCCTCGGTCCTAATTAACCCCCAACCCTCCCCCCCTCACCCCCAAACCACCCCAAACCACCTCAAATGGCCCAAAATACCAAGCCCAACCCAAAAACCTAAAAAAAAGTCAAAAAAAAAATAATAATAATTTGGCCCGAACCGGCCGGGCCGGTTCGCCAATCAAAGGGCCCGGGCCCGAACCGCACAGTAACCGGGCCGACCCGGACCGGTCCAAACAGTAACCGGGCCAGGCCGCCCGGCCCGAGTCCATCCCTACTATAGGTACAATAATATTCATTTTGTACCTAACGATATTCATCATCGTCTTTATTTTAGTGAACCTTTTACCTTATTCCATCATATTCTCAAAGCAACAGAATGGTGAATCTTTAGCTCACTTGCAAATGACAGAATTCATAAATTGAATATATAAATATTCATATTTGTATTTGGTAAATGTGTGAAGCAAAAATACTATTCGTATTTGAAGTATTATTTGAGTTTTTTGAATTCAAACTTATACCAAATATTTTTTGTATTTGGTACATTTAGAACCCTACTTGTACATATAAGGTCCTAAACTTATACCAAATGACCAAAATAAAGAGCAACATTGTGTTGCGAACCAAGTGACCAAATTTTTACCAAGAAAACTGCCAGATGAGCTATGCTGAAAGCCTGAAATTTATAATAAATGGATCTGCCAAAACCCAAACATATAATTAGAAGTAAGAGAGACCTGACCAGGTTTGGAATTCAAAAACTGGAATATTGGCTAGTATACAGCCGAAGAGAACTGTTGCAAATCAACAGTTGAAACCTCAGAACAAAACTTCGATTCTACTTTAAAGTTTTTATTATTCATATTATTAAATAAGTGGGTCGCCACCCATAGTCTTCTATGTCATAGGCAGCATTACATCTCCAGCAGCAGACCATTGCGCATCATTTTAGTTTAGTAGGGCTCAACTGGTGTGCGGAAGCTGGCTCCAGCGTAAACAGCAGCTGAACCAAGCTCCTCCTCAATTCTCAACAGCTACACATTAATAAATGAAATCACAAACATAAACGGGTTACAATTTTTTATTGTGAATTGTAGACATACACCGCGGTAGATGATTAGTTAGTCCAATACCTGGTTATACTTGGCCAGACGCTCCGACCGGCAGGGAGCTCCAGTCTTAATTTGACCCTAAAAGTGAAGTGCAATTTGTATTCAGTATTTAAAAGATAAGTTACGAGAAAATCATACTTTTTTTATTATTAAAGAAATATATCATGAAATTACCGTTGACAAACCCACAGCAAGATCAGCGATAAACGTATCCTCTGTCTCTCCACTGCACAAAGCAAGCATATAATCATCTGAGTGCAACTTCATAGAATAATCTATTCTAAAAATGGATTAATTATAAGTAGTATTACATTATTCCCTTTCATATGAACTATTTGAAAGTATCGTATCCATACCTGCGGTGACTTGTCATGACACCCCAACCCGCTTTCTTAGACATTTTCACAGCTTCAATGCTCTCGGTCACAGAACCAATTTGGTTAACCTAATATTGGGAAAGAATGTATATGTTTTTATTCATAGTTATATCCTTTACGTAACCAACGGTAATCAGTAATCACTCCACTTGTAAGGGTCATAGAAACCTACCTTAAGAAGAAGAGCATTGCATGATTTACCCTCAATTGCCTTGGCGACCCTCTACACGCATAATAGAAACCAAAATCAGTTCAAAATAGCTAAAAGAGATCAAGGAGAAGGAAAACATCAAGATACAACGTGGAAAAGAAAATGACCTTAGGGTTGGTGACAAGGAGATCATCTCCTACAATCTGCACTTTCTCCCCTATCTCAGCAGTCATTTTAGCATAGTGTTCCCAGTCATCTTGGTCGAATGGATCTTCGATGGAAACAATAGGGTACTCAGCCACAAATGACTTGTAAAGATCCTTAAGCTGGTCACCTGAGATCTTCTTTGAGCCGTCATTTTTCTGCAAAAGTTGAAGAATTAGCTATCTACCGACACATCAGTAGTATGCATGGTTTTGGTTAAGGGGTGGAGGAAACACATGCTCAGGCATGCAGCTTAATTTTCTAGCATACATCCCAACCAAAATAACAAGGATTGTGAAGACAGAAATTTGTTCTCATTTAATTCATTTTGTTTTTAATACCATAGATGCAAATAATAAGCAATCGCTCCACCTTCTGTCTAATTCAATTAACCACTAAGTGATAATAAAAGGAATGACAAATACAATGAGCTGAAAAAACATAAGTATACCTCTTCTTTGAAGTCCCAACTAAAATAATGAGGATTGTGAAGACATAAATTTGTTCTCATTTAATTCATTTTGTTTTTAATACCATAGATGCAAATAATAAGTAATCGCTCCACCTTCGGTCTAATTCAATTAGCCACTAAGTGATAATAAAAGGAATGAAAAATACAATGAGCTGAAAAAACATAGTATACCTCTTCTTTGAAGTTCAAATCATATGATTTGTCTTGCCCATAGAACTCTGAGGCAGCAACATCCATTCCAATAACAACCTGCATGGAAAAGCAAATTATTAGCACCAATAAATAAGAAAATATAATTGAACCACCCTTACAAAGACTGAAAAATGAAAGCCAATCAACTCACTTTCCCAGTATATCCTGCCTTCTCTATAGCAGTCTTTAGCAATTCAAGGCCTTCCTTGTTCTCCTGAATATATTAGGGAGCGAAGACAATGTGAGCCCATAAACTAAAGGAGGTAAACAAAAAACATGGTGTTTAGTCTGAATGAATGAATAATTTAGACCTGGATGTTGGGAGCAAAACCTCCCTCATCCCCAACATTGGTGGCATCTTGCCCATACTTCTTCTTGATTACAGACTGCAGTTATTACATATTAAAATTTGTTAGATGGACACAAAAGTACAAATAAGTAAGAAGTAAGAAGCCCAAAACAGAATGTAGAAAAATGGCAACCATAAACCCAACCAGAATCATTCGAGATTCTGATAGGAACAGAACTGGCCACTTCAAAACCTGAACTAGCTCAGTTAAACAGGTTTTTAAAAACAGCTAATAATTTTCGACGCGATTTTCACCATGGGTCTTCCGGAAACAATCTCTTTGTGCTTTAGTACAGGGATAAGACTGCGTACATCCGACCCCTCATTACCCCAACGAAGGTGTGGGAGCCTTTGCAGCACTGGGGTAATGATGATGATGATGACCAAAATAAAATCATTTTCATGCTTGTAAAATTATCATTTTAAGAAAAACAATGATTCATCATTGGGAGTTAGGGAGAGGGAAATATCTATCGCATAGCATACATTGCAGGTCTATGAAGCATAAGCATTACAAAATGCAAGGTTTTTTAGACCGTGAAGTCTTCAACTGAAAACTTGATACGTTTACACAACACATAGTTTTCAAATCGTACTAAAACCGGTTGGCTACTGTCAGATAAACATAATCCAGTTTATAGACACAGTCTGACAGATAGGAATCCAGAATTTAATACTCTAAAACTGAAAACCAACCTACATGTTATCTCTTTTTTTAGTCCGGTTACCTCTTTTGTCCCATTTGAGCACACCCAAGATATCTTAATTGGTTTGCACAGGGTTATGGTGTATGGAAGTATAGTAGACCTTTTTACAGCTACCACAGAAAGGATAGCTCAATTGGTGTGAATAGGGTTACAGTAGTATTCTAGCAGCAAAATTGGCATGTAACCTCAGCAGCATTAAATATCACAAAAGAATTTGTAGCTCGTTATAATTCTGATCATGAATCAAATTACCTTCAAGTGGTGGTATACTTCACAACCCATCTTCATGGCCTCTTTGAAACTGGAAGCTCCAACAGGGAGAATCATAAACTCCTAAAAACAAAACCATCAGCAAGCAAACCTTCAATGAGCATTGTATGTCACACCGAGTGCATGTAGAATGTCAGAGACAGACCTGCATGGCAAGTTTGTTTCCAGCATGGGATCCACCATTGATGACATTAAAAGCTGGGACTGGCAAGACCAACTTCTTGTTACCAGCAAGGTTTGCAATATGCTGTTAAAGAAAAACAAGTCAGTGTATAACTATTACTTATAATAATAATAAGTGAATTACACATTAACCTGAATTGTGCTAAACAACACTTGAAAAGTCAAATCGCTTCAGCCAGCCAGAACATACCTGGTAGAGAGGAATACTTTTTACTGCAGCACCTGCTTTGCATACAGCAAGAGATACTGCTAGTATAGCATTTGCACCTAGCTGGAAAAGGATGTCAAACAAATTGGATCAGCAACAGCAACAGCAAAAGCAAAAAATCATGAGTACAATGTAAAAACAACAGCAGCAAAACTTAGCAGTACAATTTAGTTACCTTTTGCTTGCACCAACCCCACTCATTCTGAGTGCCATCAAGTTGATGAACCATGAAATTATCAATAGCGGTCTGATCAGTAGGATCCTGCAGATGCATTACAATCAAATAAGAGGTTTTTCCTTATATATTACCACAATTAAGTGTTTGGCAAAAAATGACTAAAGTGACTATGAGCATACATTTACTTTTAAGGTCACTGCAACATAGAATGTAAACAAAATTAGTTACTAAAAGCTAAGACACATTTTTGTCCATTATCCTTATTTTAGACATATAAGATAGTATTAGGTTTTATTTCATAAAATAAACTTCTGAACACCAAAACAAACTAAACAAATTGACACGCATGTCCAGGTGAATATTTGAAAACAAACCTTGCCAACAAGTGCAGGGGCAATAATGGAGTTGACATTATTAACAGCCTTTGAAACACCTTTGCCGAGGTATTCTGATCCTCCATCCCTCAGTTCGAGGGCTTCATAGATTCCTGAATGATGAAAAAAATGAGAAACGCTCCTTGGATGGAAAATTAACAAATAGAATTTCAGATTACAAACTACTTAATACCAAACAAACAGAATTAGCATTCATCAAACTGTATATTCATAAAGTCATGCAACACCATAATAGAATCCTACAGAATTCCATAGAATCAGAGCAAAAGCATAAAAAATCACGGTGATGATATGTTCTAAGAAAATGTTAAGAGAGTATGATATTAAAGTGGTAGCTATTGTGATTTTACCAGTTATTTTTGCGGTTTGAGTATGACGTTCAAGTCATTTACACTGTAAATAGTATGTAAATCTGTTTATGGCGTGGCATGTAAAACTATAAGTTATGGGTTCACTTTCCTTGTTCGTTTTCTTAATGTGTTAACACATGTTTAGTTACATCTTATACCCATTTGATTTTATTCAATTTTTAAACTTTTTGCTTATTCGAATCAAATTATGAACTTAACATCACATTGATTGCTATACAAGTTATTCAAGATAATAAACTACATAAGATCGCCATAATGTAATTAATAGAAAGTTATCATGACCATCAATCCTATTAGATCACAACAAAACAGACTCAAGATTGACAAAAACATAATCACGTTTACACATAAATCATCATAGTCCTAGTACTGATAAAGTGATAAGAGGGAGAGAAGTTTACCGGTTGAGGCACCGCTGGGAACAGCAGCCCGGGACCAGATGCCATTAGACAAATGCACATCAACCTGCAAATAATCATATCATTGATATTAGCGAATAAACACCTTATTATCCGATTAAACGGATCCAAATTCAAAAATGAGCTGATCGCAGATTCGGAAGAGGAGATCATATGACGGACCTCAACGGTAGGATTGCCACGGCTGTCAAAGATCTGACGGGCCTTGAGGCACTTGATGGTAGCCATGGAAGTGGAGTTTTGGATCGCAGAAGACAGAGCAGGTTCGGAGAAAACGAGAGTATGCGGCACGACAACGAAGAGCGGGGTAGGTGCGACGTATATGTAGAAGGGGTAAGGGTAATTGCAGCCGTTGGATTAGTTTAGTGTGGATTGGGCAGCAAGATATTCCCTTCAAGATGCTATTTTATGTTTTCGGTGTACTTTTACAATACATTTTGCCATTTTGGGTCAAATTTAACTTTACACCACTTTTTCAAACAATAATATGCACAACAATAATATGCACACTTCATTCAATTAGAAAATCAATGTTTATAGTTCATATATTCACATATGAGCAGGGGCGGAGCTAGGGGGTCAGGGTGGTCAGCCGACCCCGCAGAAAGTTTGAGAGTATAAAGCTCTGAAATATCTTCGATTTGATATATTATGGCCCTCGTAACTCATTACGAGTAAAAAGTTATGCCTTCTGCAAAATCAGCACTATCTAAACGTAAAATTAGCAAAATTTGATACATAATATAGATTATTTTCCCAAATTTTAAAAATGGAGTGTAATTCACTCATTACTTACGTGACACGGCTCAAGAATAGAGCAAGAACAATCTATCTTGTTGATACGAGTGCCTATTTATTCAAATTGCTTATGAAATATTCCAATTAAACATTGTTTAAAAACTATCCCACATTTTCATTCTGTACATATGTTAGTTTCGACCCCTCTGAGCCATTTTCCTGGCTCCGCCCCTGCATATGAGATGCATATTTGTTCTTAAAAATAAGATGCATAAGTGTTTTTTTTAATAGATACAAAGTCAAAGTATATTGTTCCTCTTAAATTATTATGCTCCTATCTTACAATAAAACCTAGCCAAATAGTTTTGTAAGAACACACAAATTTACATAATTTATAGGAGTACATGCATAAAAAAAAATAGTGAAGAATAATACTCCGTATGAAACATAAATACATGAAAAAACTCTACTACTACTGAGTAAAAATATGACTTAGCAACTATTAGGGGGTGTATGCAAAATGCCGTTTCGGCAAAAAAAAAAAACGATTTGACCCATTTTAGCATTTTAAATGAACGAAAATCTTATTTGGCAAATAGTTGTCTGTCCCTAGTGTTTTTGGACGGAATCGCTGTTATGAAAACACTGCAAATACGAGAGTTTTGGGTTAGCGTTTTAAAATAGGGAAAATGGAAACTAACAATACAACCTTTTAACATTCTTCTTACAATAGCCCTACATTTTCGTTATTCAAGAACAATCCAACTTTTGCACCCCATCTTCATTCGTTGGTCCCTCACCGGTTAATGACCTGTTATTCTAAGTTATTTTCTTATCTTTGTAAAATATTATCTTTGTGAAAGGTGAGCTTTTATGGTATAATGATTTGCAAAGAGATAAGAAAATAACTTGGAATATTAGGTCATCAACTGGTTAGAGAACAGTGAATGAAGATGACGTACAAATGTTGGATTATTCATAAATAGCGAAAAATGGGACTATTGTAAGAAGGCCGCTAAAAAAGTTGGATTATTAGTTTCCATTTTCCCTTTGTTAAGAAATCTAGCGTTTTCTTCTACTCCCTCCGTCCCGCTAAGATTGTCCCATTTTACCTTTTCGGGAAGTCCCACTAGGATTGTCTCATACCAAATTTGGTAATGATTGTGTGGTTCTAAATCATTCTTACTTTATTTTTACTTTATCGATTTAATATCAACCACACAAACTCACTTTTCTTAATAATCGTGTCACATTCTCTCGTCCCAATCTTAGTGGGACGGAGGTAGTATTTGTTATGACCAAACATGCAAATTGTCAAAGATCTTCTGGCAATCCACTAACTTGTGCCACTAGTCAATCTCGTTGACTCATTACGTCAAAAGTACTTTCTCACTTAAGTACTTTTCTAATAAGAATTTGTTCCAACTTCCAGTCTGCAACCGTAATTTCAAATTGGGCAATAGGCCTTGGAAGCAGGGGTGGGCCTGGGCCGGGCCGGTTCCGGTTCGTTCTTGGGTCCGGCCCGGCTTTTATTTGAGAATGGGTGAACCGGTCCGGGTTGTCGGCGCCCGGCGGGTCCGGGTCAGGCCAAGCCGGGCCTCGGGCCAATTCCTATTTTTTTTACTTTTCTAATTAATCCCCCCCTCACCCCCCCCATACCACTCCAAATGTCCCAAAACACCCAGCCCATTCCAGAAAAATAAAAAAAATGAAAAAAAAGGCCCAGAACCGGGCCCGACCCGACCGGTTCGTCTATTGGGTGACCCGAGCCCGCACCGTAAAACCACCGGGCCATGCCTACCCGGACCGGTCCCTGGCTAGGCCACCGGTTTGAGCCGGTCCCGGGTCGGGCCACCCGGCCCGAGTCCATGCCTACTTGGAAGTAGTACATAGTGTTATTTATAATTTTCACATAATGTATTAAAGTGATTTGTTGCATTCAAAGTAGGGGTGGGCAAACGGGTCTTGGAACCGCGGTCCGGTCCGGGTAATGGCGGTTCGGGTCCAAAACGGGCCGGTTCCACTTTTTGTTGCAAGAAAACGGTCCGGGTAGGTCCGGGTAATTTATTTTTAAGACCCGGACCGGTTCCAAAATAAAAAAAATACCGGGTACCTGGCCCGGCCTGTTATATATATACTGTAAAGTAATTTTTTAATACACTGACCTCTGCCAAGTTAGTTTACTTAGCCCATTAGGTTGTGATTAAAATGTCTTGTTTACTTTAATAAATAGTTGACTTTGTCCTTAGATATTACAAACTTTCTATGTTTACTGTTTAGTGATTATGATTTGCACATGCCACATGGGCATTCATCGTCCTACAGTCCAGTAGGAAAGAAATTCATCAAGGACTTGTTTAATTCCAACTTTGCCAATCGGTTGTTCACTGAAAGTATGAAAATTCATCAAGTGACAATTTCATATAAATAGGATTTAGTAATTGATGACCATATTGTTTGTGAACTTAGATATATAAAGTTACTAAGTATTGAAATTGTCACCTGTGTTAGATGTGCATCGGTATGTTGTTATTTTGAAACTTGTCAATGTACTATATTATTGATCATTGATAATTGTTTTTTTGAACTTTGTAAGTTTTTACTATTTTTAAGACATGGAAATAGGAACCGAAAAACCCGATCCGGACCGACCCGTTTCAAACGGGCCGGGTAAGGTCCGGTTCCTATTTTGAAAAATGCAATACTCGAACCGGACCGGACCGTATAATGGAACCGGCAGTTCCATTTTATTTTACATTACCCGCCCCGACCCGACCCGTGCCCAGCCCTAATTCAAAGTGATTTTGTAATTGTAAAAAATATTTTATAATAAAAATTGACAATATTTGAGAAAAAGATTTTAAAAAGTAAAAGCTGATGTACTTTCAGCTTTTATGTTTTAACTTAAAATGTTTAACTTAACCACAATTGCCACTTGAAAATATCAATTTCAGTTTTTCTTTAAATAAAATAAAAACATGAAAGCCCTTCTTTAATCTTTTGCAAGCACTCCCTACTTGGCTACTTGTTCAATGTATACAATTATACAACATGGATGTACGACGATTATTATTAAGCTCTTAGTTTTTGCAACGATTTACACTAAAAATTGCACAATAAATAATAAAAATTAAAGGACTTCCAAAAAAAGGCGCAGGTTTGATTTGCTCATTTTGAAATACAAAGAATGAAAAAAACGATAATAAGAATAAGAAGAAATCCCCTTTTAATTTGGTAATATTCAGTAGATAGAGAGAAGATGATTTAGGTATCTAGTCTGCGAAGATTAATCTCAGAAATACAGAGAAAGTTTAGAAAAATGTAGGAGTAGATGACAGAAGACCAGAAAACAAGAACATTCGTGCTGCTAAGATTCTTCCGATCAGAAAAATACTGGTGAAGTTTGCAATCATCCTTTGTATTGCCATTCCCTGCGGCACATAGGACAATGAGCTTGTGAAGTCTGTGAATTCACCCATTTCAATATGCAATGAAGATGGAATGCATGGTTGCAAGCTCCCCAAACTGCATAAAAACATTTATATGAGCATAGCAGTCATTTTTTGCAGTTAACTAGTTAAAACTTAAAACCAATGACATATCTATTTTCCCCACTTTCTTACAAGCGTTTGTGAAATCTTTTTGGTTTTTAACTTTATGCTTCGGCATTTCCACTTCATCCACATGCAAACATCAACTACATGTGATAAAGAAATAGCTCACTAATGGGCTTAACGGCTGATTTCAGCGGAACATCGACGGAAAAAGAGCAACCTCCGTCTTAAGCCCAAATGAAAAGGATTCCTAACGAGCCAAACCTTCACCAACAGCTAACTCTGCTTTCATGGTGTAAGGGAAGATGCCAAAAAATCATTTCAATAGCACATTATATAACGCAAAGATAATGTGGCATATGATATGGTTGGCACAAATAACTGAAAATACGCTTTGGTGAGTTTTTTAGTAAATGTTACTACCTCCGTTCCTCTAAGATTAGGACTAGAGGCTGGGTGCGGTTTTTATGAAAAAAATGGAATTGTGTGGTCGGTATTGAATTGATAGAGTGGGAATAAAGAAAATGAATTATAACTACTCAAATATTGTCAAATATGGTATCAGACAAACTTAATGCGACAAATGAAAAAGGTAAAATGGGACAAAGTTGGGGGCGGAGGGATTAGTTTTTAGTGATTGAAAAATCTTTAAAAAGGTTGCAAATATTTGATAAAAGCTTGCCATTTGATTTAGTTCTTTTTGGTATAATAACGTTGTGCTTAATAAATGCTAAAAGCTATAAACTTTCTCTGAGAAGCTACTAAATGTAGCTTCTCAAAAGAATCTTAAATTAAAAAGAACACTCAAAAATTGTTTTACTAAATATACAACTATGAGTTTTTAGAGACTTTTAAAATAATACTTTGTACAAATGTACAATAGCTCTAAGATAAGGACTTAGACTATCAAACATGCACATAATGTGCGTCCTTTAATCATATTTAAACCACAGGGTTCCTAGTTGAGGTGGTGAAGGCAGATTTATTAAGAGTGGCCACCTTGATGCTTAAAGCGGTGAAGTAGATCGATGCCACATCCATATGACTTTAAAAACTATCAATTGCACATATCATCATCATCATTCATCATCATTAGATTCATTACCCCAGTGCCGCAAAGGCTCCCACCTACGGTGGAGTAGGGTGGGTCGGATGTACGCAGCCTTACCCCTGTACTTAAGTACAAAGAGGCTGTTTCCAGATGACCCATAGTGAAAATCGCGTCAAAGATTGCATAGACCAAATGTTGCTTCATAACAAAAAAGTGCATATAGTTTAATGAGCCATTTTGCTTTATTCCATCATATTCTCAAGCCAAAAAATAATGAGTTTTTGGCTCCATTGCAAATGATGGAGGAATCAATTCCACATATAATGTTTCTATTAGTGATTTCTTATAAAATCTTGGAGATAGTATGTTATGACCCATTTTTAAAATTAAAATGATTTAATATCTAGCAAATAAAAATTAAAATAATATTTTTGTTAGTGTACATTTTGCCAGATGATAACACCCTTGTTAACATTGACAATCTTATGGCTTATGAAATACTACCTCCGTCCCTTTTATATTGGGACGGAAAAGGGTGGCACGATTTTTAAGAAAAGTGAGTTGTGTGTGGTTGATATCAATTGATAAAGTAAGAATAAAGTAAGAATGATTTAGAGCCACACAAACTTTACCAAATATGCTATGAGACAATTTTAGTGGGACTTCCCGAAAAGGTAAAAGAGGACAATATAAGAGGGACATAGGGAGTACCACGTACTACGTAATATATATACACACATATATATAAATATATAATCATATACATATATACAGGATTATTCCTGTCCGGAAATTCCGGACAGGAGCCCCGTCCGGAAATTCCGGACAGGAGCCCCGTCCGGCCTCCTCCATTTGGGGGCCTTCCCGGTGATATTTTTTGCTCAAATTTTTTGTGTATGTTCCTCATCAAGTCTAGTTCATCCATACCAAATTTCAGCAAAAAAATCAATCTGGAAGATCGTCAAATGATTTTTGCAAGTTAACTGGTCCGGAATATGTATTTTCGTACTGGTGATCGTACTGGTGCTCGGAATAATGTCGCAATACCAGAAAATTTCTGTTTCAGTTGTGGAAGGTCTAGACGAGAGCCAAAAATGGAGAACGGGATGGAAACCATAGAGCGGAACCATACCTCGATGGAAAAAGTTGCGATGGATTTTGCTACAATACAGGAGACACTCGCGAAGATGAAAATCGACCGAGGAATCAATCGCTCACTCCGCGCAGCTCGCAGCGCACTTCACATCGCACTTCGCATCTCGGAGGCGCGAGAAATTCTGATCATTCTTGTTCTAGTGTGGATCGCGATAACAGTAGAAGACCTGTTCGTACGGGAATAAAGGTTGAATTACCATTGTTTAACGGGGATGATGCGGATAGTTGGATTGTTATGATGGAAGGGTATTTCCGTCTCAAGAATACTGCGGAAAAAGATAAAGTTGAAGTAGTAGGTGTGATGGAGGAAAGGGCGTTAGCCTGGTTTCCATGGTGGGAAACTCAAACGAGAGAAAAGAAATGGGAGGCTCTGAAGGAAGCCATAACTCGGTGTTTCCAACCTACACGCAGTCGGAAGACAGAGAACCAGGATTAGCGATCGGCGATCGCCAAGAACTTCTTTCAGTTCGCAATCCTTGTCGCCAACCATTTCTCACAGTTCATCATCAGAAGTCGATTCCCTCATTCGTTCGCAGATATCATCATCATCGCAAACTGCTTCTACTGGTTGCAATCTTCTCCGCAAGCCGTTTCTCCGCAATCTTCTTCACAGTCGCTGCCCGATTCTTGGAGTTTGCAGGTTGGGTCGCAAATCGTTTTTCAGAATGCGCAAACTTCATTCTTTCCACCGAAGTCCTTCAAGACAACTGTGAGTCAAATGTTTCAACCGGAACTGGATGACTGGAAGGCATCGTTACAAATACCTTCTGAGAAATCCTTGATTGAATCTGAGGTTACACACACCATACTGGATGCTATTAGTGGTGAATCTGCTAGTCTTTGGAAACAGCACACCGATTCTTAATGCTGGCAGATATGTACAAACGACACCAGAAAAGTACCCTAATATGGCTATTACTGGTAATTGGATCAACCTACTCAACGAAAGAGAGGAGGAGGAGGGAAATGGCTCTACAGAAACATGTAGTATCTGCAGTCAGTTAAACGAGGATATAAATACTACGGGGTCCCAACACCCTGATCAGGAAGTGATTACATACACTCAAACAAAGCCAGCATATCAGAACACGGTTTTGGGCAAAGAAAGCAGCTCAGAAAGCCGTTTCTCACAGTTCGCGATCGCCAAGAACTTCTTTCAGTTCGCAATCCTTGTCGCCAACCGTTCCTCACAGTTCATCATCACAAGTCGATTCCCTCATTCATTCGCAGATATCATCGTCATCGCAAACTGCTTCTACCGGTTGCAATCTTCTCCGCAAGCCGTTTCTCCGCAATCTTCTTCACAGTCGCTGCCCGATTCTTGGAGTTTGCAGGTTGGGTCGCAAACCGTTTTTCAGAATGCGCAAACTTCATTGTTTCCACCGAAGTCCTTCAAGTCGGATTCTATTATTCTATATTGTTCCAAGTCGGATTAACCAGTGTTCTATCAATGGTCTTTTGCATTATATGTGTGTGTGTGCTCGTGTGTCTATCAAGTGAGGCTGCTAATTGTAGTATTTTTAACTTAGCATTTAAATCCAAAATAGAATAAATCATAAGTTGGGTTTATCTGCTCTGGGAGTAGACATGCAAAAAAACCGCTTTACTGTTTTAACAAGTTACTGTGGACGCATGAAGTTCATTTCCTCCATGAACACATTATCTTCTACTCTCAAGCCCTATTAACAGTTGTAGGTAGTAAATGAACTAGAAATATGTCCCCATTTGGACCACTGTACACTCTAAGGGTTTGTTTGGTTCGGGTTTCACTGTTCAGAGGGAAGATGATAGAGACACAGGAAACTCTCAGAAAGAAGATAAATATTTCAGCCACGTTTATTCTAGAAGAAAGAAGTAGTTTTAGTTGTTATATGCTTGTAACTACTTTTAGTTGGGAAGTTGTATATAAATAGAATAAACTGGGGAGTTGAGAGTAGGCTGTTATTCCGGACACATTGTCTTGGCTGGGAAGTTAGAGTTTTAGCTCTTACTTTGGGACTCTGTACATTTCTGCACTATTGAATAAACTGTGGACTTGTGTTTCTTGAATTCCTATCTTGGAGATTCTTGTAGTTAGCTGTATGGACAAGAACCTCCAGCCATAATAAAAGGGGATGTTACCCTTACAGCTGTGGAGGAAGTGGCCAGATTAACAGCTGAAAGAAATGGCATGCTAGCTGAATTAAAGGAAAACTTGGCTATTGCACAAAATCAGATGAAGCAACAGGCAAATAAACATAGGAGGGAAATGAAACTGGAGGTGGGGGATCAAGTTTTCCTGAAAATTCAGCCCTACAAGTTACAGAGTTTAGCAAGGAGATTGAACCAGAAACTCAGTCCCAGGTTTTATGGACCTTTTGAGATTATAGAGAAGTTCAGTGATGTTGCTTTCAAACTGAGGTTGTCTGATTACAGCTTGATACACCCAGTATTCCATATTTCTCTTCTCAAGAAGGCCCTAGCTCCTAACTTGGATTGTCAACCCCTACCCAGTTGTCTAAATGAAAACTGGGAGTTGCAGGTTGTGCCTGAGAAGGTGGTGAATGTAAGAAAGGTGAATGATGTTACAGAAGTTCTAATACAATGGAAGGACCTCCCAGAATTTGAGAATTCATAGGAAAGTGTGCAGGTGATGAAGACACAGTTTCCAGCCTTCAAGCTTGAGGACAAGCTTGTTCATCAGCAGGGGAGTATTGATAAATATTTCAACACAGGAAACTCTCAGAAAGAAGATAAATATTTCAGCCACGTTTATTCTAGAAGAAAGAAGTAGTTTTAGTTGTTATATGCTTGTAACTACTTTTAGTTGGGAAGTTGTATATAAATAGAATAAACTGGGGAGTTGAGAGTAGGCTGTTATTCCGGACACATTGTCTTGGCTGGAAGTTAGAGTTTTAGCTCTTACTTTGGGACTCTGTACATTTCTGCACTATTGAATAAACTGTGGACTTGTGTTTCTTGAATTCCTATCTTGGAGATTCTTGTAGTTAGCTTCTGATTACCTGCGTAGCTCTATCAGAAGAGAAGGGGAGGATTGATTTGAGATTTATTAAACTATAAGTAACTATATGGTTAGTTAGACCATGTATTTTTCTATAGTTTGCTATTGTCACCTGATTTCCAACCAGCTAAGCATACAGATATTTTAATAATAAATATCACCCATCCCATCCCCTAGAAGTTCTTGAACCAAACAAGCCCTTAGACACAGCCATCACACCATCATAAAGCCCTACAGTCAACCTTTCCACCTCTCTCAGGAAAAACAAGAAGGCATGAGAGAAATAGTACTGCCTCCACTCAATAACATCTGTTCCATGCATATTATGCTCATATATGACAGCGTGAACAATGAGTAAAAATTGAAGACAGGCACAGAGAGGTTCAATGGGAGCAGGAAGTTCCATGGCTTACTTAAAGGGCAATCATCCCCGGGGATTTTGCAGTCAGGGCAGCAACCATCAAAGGCCATTCTGCATATCCCACAAGTTTCATCCTGTGCATCCCATGTCCAAGAAGCAACAGCATGCCATCTGTAGATCATATGGCATAAATCCCCCCATAAAATAAAAACTAGTTGCCTATGAGTAAGCACGATATAATCAGAACCATCAAGACAGGTCTTTCAAACATGAACAAAGAAATATCAAGGTAGTGAAAGGGCATACTCTTTTCATAGTGGCCAATAGCACATGGCGAAGCTGTTGGTCAAGGGAAAACTAGTTCCATATGAACAATTAATTAAGTTTCAGTCTCAAAATGATATGCACTTATGAATCTGAAGCAGTCTGTGGCAATATGTGCATGGCGTAAAGGAGAACAACTCTAAACTATTAAACAACAACAAATTTAATGTAATAATCATAGTTTATAAATTACCTCCTCTGTTATTTTTATCTCCTCTGTTATATTTTCCTAAAAAAGAAAGTGAAGATAAGTTGAGGATGAGACTAAAGAGGGAAAATGAAGATAAAAAGAGGACAGAGATAGTACAAAGCAAAAGATGGCACAGTAGGGACTAGGGACACTATTTCAACTCTAGGTATATACCACTCGCAAAATTAGGCCTTTCCTGGAAGTAAGAATATACTCTTTCAAGAATAGATGGCAAAAGAATTAATCCATATTTTGAAAGAGGAATTCAAGAAACTTTCCACAAATAGATTAGACAGATGATCAACTACACATTATCTAATTACACGCCAAGCAAATCTCAATTAAAAAATAAATAAATCTTGTCACGAAATCTAGACTTATCAAAATATCAGCAAAACTATATAATACGGGTTTTCATAAATTATGCTGGGTAATGGTGATAAATATTTAAATTTTGGTTTGTAAATCACATACTTTGTACATATTAACTTGTAATTAATTAGTTATAACATCCTTCCTCGTACATGCTGATGACACATATTGGAAATAAACCATATAGAATTAATGGATACGCAAAATCTTTACTTTCATTGTGCCTCCTTCACTGAAACATCAAAACAAAATATAAAGGTTAGTATTCAAATAAAATTACATAGAATATAGCTGAGCCAAGAAGCAGGTTAATGGAAAGCGCAAAATGAGAAAACAGATGCAAACACTCAAAAATGCCTTTCGTTTTCGAAAAATGCAAGGTAATGATATTCTGAAAAACTGGGTCACAACCTTGAAAAATCTAAGATTGGAGTCTTAAGAAGATTAAACGATTTACAGATGGGCTTGTTTAAATTTACTTTTTATATAAAAAAACATCCAAACAAATATAAAGGTTACAGGCTTAGTTTCAATAATAAATAAGATCCACATCAGTAAACATACTATAGAATGTGTGCTTTTCTTGCAAATTCCACCATTATACTCTGCAAACTTGGCAACCGTGGCGTATACAACATTTTTATTCTGGGGCAAGATTATGCGAATATATGTTTAAGACTTCAAGATTATGACAATATAATAGGCTCTCATCAATTATGGTAAAGATGTGTACAATAGGCGGTTGCACGAGATAATTATAGCACTGGGGGGGGGGGGGGGGGGGGGGTGCACATGAACACTTTTGATCGGGTCAGATTGCATAGTTATTTGGAAGTGATAACTTTAAATCCAGGAAGCGGGGGCCAGTGTTAGAAAAAGTAAATCAGAGCACGGAGTAAATAATTCTAACTCAAAAGCTGTGAAAAGGTGTAGTGTACCTCCACTCTACAGCTTAGAAGAATATTTATCAAAAACATAAGTAATACTACTACTTGAGTATATTGTTTTGCTCTAACTCTATAAGTTTAACTAAAAACGTTCACTTTTTAACACCACTACTGACTATATAAAAAAAATGGCCTGAGAAAGTGAGAAACAAAAGTAATGTAATAGATCATATTAACATTAAAAGCAAAAAAAAATGTGATACCTGCTCCTAATAAATAAAAACTGAAAATACAGACTGCATATGTGTGTGTATTATATATATTTTATACACACACATAACTGATAACATTAAAAACTATGACAAAGAAAATACTCATCTGAAACATGGAAATCAGATTCTTGAGTGGTGCGTCAGATATGGAATTTCCTCCTTAGATCTAAAAGTTCATTACTTACAGAAAATTTTAATTTTATTATTGAGTTTGGTATCTGGATGATTGAACACTACTTTTTTTGAGAATATTTTATATAATTGGAGGTTGAAGTAGCAAGCACAGAAGATGGGGCGTATCAGATTAAATACCTAGATATCTTTGCAATGTAAAACAAAAGTCGAAAACAAAAACAAAAAAAAATCCAGAGTCCGCAGAAACCAAAATGCCAGAATCTAGAACTGGACTAGGGAATCCATAAGCAACCACGAGAGTGAGAGTTAGATAGTGAGAAAGATAGGGGCCATATGCAGGGGGAGACCTAGCATTTCATTTGGGGGTGTAAGCTTGAATTCAAAGAATCAAAGTCAAAGAAATCAGAAAAATCTGCTTAGTTGCTTACCCGTTACTGCAGAAGTGCGGGTAGCGGCCTAGCGTGGATAGTGGACTGCCGGACTGGTGCGGTCGTGGTCCTGGAGGCTGGAGGCGGTCAGGCAGGGCGTCGCTGCGTGGTGCGGACGTGCGGTGGTGGCAGGCTGGAGGCCTGGCGCTGACTAGCGGCGGTCGTCGGCGGTCTTTATTCAGGACTCGTTCTGTATTTCCTTCGATAGTTCGATATTTCGCAGTTAAGGGCTTTCGTTTTTTTAATAGAAAAAAACACTTATTTTACCAGACATTACTTTTTAGTTTTTCTATTACACAAAAAGCACTTATTTTACCAAACACTACCAACTTTTATTACTAATCACTTTTTCTCAAAAAGTGCTTTTATTTAAAGACAAGTGATTGCAAACAAAGCCTAAGCCTCAACCTTCAGTCTTGTGGTTCCCTTCCTTAGCGCTTCGTTCAGTTTTAAGAAAAAATTTAAGAAAAATTTAAGAAGTGCTGGCCCAAATAGATGCATGAAATATATTTTATTAATAAAATAAAGAATAATTATATGTAAAAAAAGCTAAAATGGTCATCCACAGTAACTTCAGTCAATACAGCCACAAAAGTAACTTCAACCTTACTTTTTCTGCTTATTACACAATTCAGCGCGCGAAAGCAAAAGTTACTTGTTTGATAAAAAAGTTGGTTGATAAGCCTGATAAGCCGAAAAACAGTGTTGTCAAACGGCCTCTTAGCAGTTCAAAGCTTCGGACCCTGGGCGGTATAATACTAGTATTGGTTTTTATTGGGGGCTTCTAAAATTTTGGGCCCTGTGCGAATGGGCTGGGTAGTACCTGGGCCACTGTCTTACTACTTAAAGATTGTAGAGAAGTTTAGCAAGTCACTACAAATTTCTGATGCTATACTCGAGAAAAGGGGGTGTCCCCGATTTGGATTCTGGAGGATTTTAATGGAGTTTAGGTGATCCCGATTTGAATTTGTTTGGAATTCATGAAAATAAGGGTGTCCTCAAACATTTCATGGATTTCTATTGCTACTTATTTGGATGAATTTTAATGGATTTTGATGGATTTCTATATACAAAAACATTCCACCACAAATCTTATAAAATCCCTCCAATTTCAAAATCCATTGATCTTTTAAAATTCATTCAACTCCTAGTTGTGGACACCCCCAAATTTAAATCTATATACTATACTATCATGCTTGAGCTAAAAAGATATGTTCACCAAAAGAATACAAGGGAATAAAAATACACTGACGTAGAGTGGACAACGTAGGAGTTTTGAGGTAGATCTTGATGGCATTCGTTGGCTTTGGCTTGATGAATTGGCAAAAAATGTGGCAGTTGCAATACTATTGAAGAAATATATTATTGAGAGTTTAGAGAGATAAGGGTCAGATAGAGTCTCGAACTTGAAAAAAAATGTCAAATAAGGCCATATTTAGGATGCTCTGTCCGGCCGACGCCATTTGGGGTGGTTCCCGGTAGAATTTTTTGATGAAATTTTTTGAGAATCTTAATCATTAAGTCTAGTTTACTCATATCAAATTTGAACTAACAACTCAATCGGGAAGGCATTCAAATGAATTCATGAAGATAACTGCGCTGTTAACGGTACAGTTATCTTCAAGAATTCATTTGAATGCCTTCCCGATTAAAGTTTTAGTTCAAATTTGATATGAGTAAACTAGACTTAATGAATAAGATTCTCAAAAAAATTCATCAAAAAATTCCACCGGGAACCACCCCAAATGGCGTCGGCCGGACAGAGCATCCTAAATATGGTCTTATTTGACATTTTTTTTCAAGTTTGAGGCCCTATCTGACCCTTATCCCGAGAGTTTATAATGACTATGAGGTTATACATATGACTGAAACTCCTGCAGCAACCCCAAATGAGACTAAAACTGATGGTGGTGCTTCAAGGGCTACTGATGATGTTGTTGTAGATTATGATGTTGAGACAAACATTAAAGATGATGGTGAAAAAGTAACTTATTAAAATAATAATCACAGTTTCTATGACAATTGCGATTAGATTGAAACTTGTGAAGTACTTTTTTTAACTAATTGTGATTTAGTTACTTTTAGTGTCTAAAAGATTGTTCAAGTTTTATATCGACTATAAATGCATATTCTAACTTTAGTCACATAATTGTTAGTAAATTTTTATTTTAATAGTATTAAAAAACCTCATATTTCAATGGATTGAATAATCACCATATATTATACGAAGTATATACTTGAAAGAGTAGCTTTTTCATGAACATAACTCTTGTGCACATCTAAATAGTGTATCAGTAGATTAAAGGAGAAAATAATAATTTTGGAAAATACACACATGCGGACGGTATAAATCATTACTCTCTTGTGTGACCTAATAAAGAAATTATTTCTATCTACACATCTTATATTTTAATCATGTATTCTTTACACATACTAAGTAATGATAGATAATACTAATATATATATATATGTGTGTGTATATATATCGCATTGCATTGCATTGATGGAGATTTGTATATGAGTAAAATTAATATAATGTGTAGTGATTATAATTAATGTTAGAAGAATCATTATTAACTAGAGAAAATGATCATAGATTTCCCAAATGATCAATTGATCATTTTGTGAAATCTACTAAAGAATCCTTTAATCTACTAATACACTATTTAGATGTGTACAAGAGTTAATTGGGAAACCTGTGATCATTTTCTCTGGTTATTAATGACTAAAATTTCTCTCTTTTTCGGTCTATGATCTTATTAGTGTTTTCCCAAAGTGATTATGTTTGAAGAGTATATTTAATACTATCCTCCGTATCATAATAGTTGCAACATTGGAAATTACACACTATTCATGTACTTTACTTTGACTACATTTAATTTATTAATGTATGTGAATTATTATTTTTTGAAAAATATTGTTAAATTCATCTCATTACAAAGTTTCATAATCTAATTTTTAAAAGTTTTTTAGAAATAGAGAATTAAATATAACGACGGTCAAAGTTGTGCATCGGCAAGCATGAAAAAAGGAATGTTGCAACTAAAAAAGAACGGAGGAAGTAAATAACTTGTATGGATTAATATGCCTTTAACTTATTAGTTATTAATCCATGATTTTCAACCTATTCTAAAAAAAATCCATGATTTTCAACCCTTCTAAGATCGGATGGCAGCTTCTCTCTAGGCCTGGACTCGGGGCCGGTTCAGGCCTGGGCCCGGCCGGGCCTCGGGCCAAGAAAGGGGAGGCCCGGGCCCGAACTGCCGGTGGCCAGTTCCGGTTGCGGTTCCGGGCCAAACCGGGCCGGGCCGGGCCGGGCCGGGCCTAACCGGCCCAATTTTTTTTTGTTCTCCTATTTAATCCCATACCCCTCCCCCTCAACCCCAAACCACCTCAAATGGCCCAAAATACCTATTCCAACCCAAGATTTAAAAAAAATTTCAAAAAAAAAAAATTAAAATCCGGCCCGAACCGGGCCCGAACCGGCCGGGCCGGTTCACCATATGGAAGGCCAAGGCCCGGAACCGGGAACCACCGGGCCGGTTCGACCCGAACCGCCGGTGGACCGGGCCACCGGGCCGGGCCGGTTGCTACAGTGGCCGGGCCAGGCCGGTTCCGGGTCGGGCCGCCCGGCCCGAGTCCAGGCCTACTTCTCTCACTCCTCGACGAGCGAGGGGTCTCTAGAGGACATCATCGGGCTTCCTCTCACACGAATTCCTCTGCCGACCTCTCACCCAAACTCTCTACACCAGGGGTGTAGCCAGGATCGATGTTTACCCTGGGCCGACTATACACTAATTAAAAACATTATATAAAATTTTTAAAAGCGACAATAGTGTGAACATAATGATTAAAATCCATTAAAATTCATAGTAATATTTTTAAACAATTAACTTGAAAACGATGTATCCTATCTTTGTAAACTCGGCCTCTGTAAAAGTTGAATTTCGGTTTATAAGGTCCAAGCATCAAATAAGATCGTCTAATTTCATCTATTTTCTCTAAAGGCTAATCACTTATCGTTTTGCGTTTTCCCGGATCCCGCTCAATTTCAAGTGCATTAGAAACTATTCTCTTTGAACAGATGAGATATTAGGAGTTTCAATTGAGACATTTAACTCTTTTCTACTTTGAGTCCTTGTACTAGGCTTATAAAACAAACGCAATGCGATTTTTGCCTTTTTGGAAGTAGATTGAGTAGTCGTACCTACTAAACTTAGCAAAAAATAAAAAACTAATCAATATTTTATTTGAATTCATTATTCAATATAATTCATATTAATTTTTATTTTTTGAATAAATTCATATTACTCCGTAATATTTTAAGAAATTCACAATCCATTTGACATTCCTAAATCCTAATTTTCCATTTTACAATTCAAAGCACCCTAAAATTCACTAAGACACTATCACAAACTAAAATAACAAATAAAATACTTAAATTAAACTAAAAATTTGTAAAACGAAGTAATTAAATTAACTATGATGGGTTTATTTCGCATCTTCCTTCAAATTTCATCTTAACGAGGGCAGGTTTATTCCATCTTCCTTCAAATTTCATCTAAGTATTTGTCAAAAATTTGAATTAATAAACTAAAAATTGTAAACAAAAAGTGAAATAGTTTAATTAGTTCTTCCTTACCTCGAGGGAACTGGACTACTGGAGGCTGATTATTATGGGATTAATTCTATTTTTGGATAGGAAATATTCTAGTCTTAATATTGATAGAGTAAATCATATGTAATATCTCTTTCCTTAGTTGGCCTATAACGGCAGTAGCTTTATTAGTATATATGTATGCACCAGCGAATAGAAGTAATAGAAGATTGAGATTATTCTTTCCCAAATCAGCTTTATTACATGGTATCAGAGCCGCCGTCTTAGGCGGTGCCGGAAACTGTTCTCATGGCAGGAGAAGAAGCCGTGAACTCGCCGGCCAAAACAGACCAAATCCGGTCACAACTCCTCACGCAGACCCTCTTCAGTCTCTGGACAGAGAGTTCCAACAGGTCAGAAAAAACTGGAACGATATGCTCTCACTGCGATATCACTGGCCACGACGGCAAGTGCTGGGATCGACTTCAGAACGACAGCAAGGGTGGCGGTCACGGCAGAGGAACCGTCGTCCGTGGCGGAGCTGCTTCAGACGAGCGTGGCAGAGGTGGGTTTAAAGCTCACGCTGCTGCGGCCGAAGGAAATATGTCTTCTTGGCGACTTGTTGACGGAACTAGCGAAAGGAATACCTCCCGTATTCTGGAATGCGGAAATGAACAGATGCTGCCACGTCTTTCTAATGAACAGTTGAAAATATTAACAGCCCTGGGTAAAACAAATATCAATCCTGACCGGGTATCGGATGAGTTTGATATTTTCACTTGGATAATTGATACGGGAGCATCTAATCATGTCACTGGAAATGTTTCTTGTTTAAGTGATATCACTGAAATTAGCCCATGTTCTGTTGGGCTTCCGGATGGACAGAAAGTGCAGGCTACCAAACAAGGAGTAGTTCATTTATCAGATACTTTGTGTTTGACTAATGTATTATTTGTCCCAAAATTACACTGCAGCCTCCTCTCAGTCTCTCAAATTACTGAAGAAAATAATTGTTTTGTTCAATTCACATATGACTTTTGTGCTATACAGGACCGTCACTCGAAGAGACTGATTGGGGCGGGTGAGAGGCGGAATGGACTTTACTATTTTAGATGCCTTCCGGAAACTCAGATCTTTGGAGTGCATAAGGAGACAGAAAATTTGGAAATTTGGCATCGGCGGTTGGGACATCCGTCAGCCACAATAATGACATGGTTGCCTGGTGTGAGTGGGACTAAACATGCGCTTTCCCAACCTTGCGACATTTGTTTTCGAGCTAAACAGGCTAGAGATTCTTTTCCCCTTAGTGTAAGTAATTCTACTCATAAGTTTGAACTTATACATTGTGATCTGTGGGGGCCATATAATACTCCTGCTTCCTGTGGTGCTAAACATTTTTTGACCATAGTGGATGACTTTTCTAGAGCAGTTTGGGTGTATCTCCTAGCTGATAAAACTGAGGTATTCACTATGTTTATGTCCTTTTGTGCTATGGTGGAACGCCAATTTTCTCAGAAAATAAAAGTAGTGCGGAGTGACAATGGTACAGAGTTTAACTGTCTTCGCGAGTTTTTTCGTGTATCTGGCATTATTTTTCATACATCCTGTGTGGCAACTCCGCAACAAAATGGTCGGGTCGAACGCAAACACAGGCACATTCTTAACGTTGCTCGCGCTCTACGCTTTCAGGCCCACCTTCCCATTCAATTTTGGGGAGAATGCGTTCTCACGGCAGCCCACCTTATAAATTGCACCCCATCTGCAGTTCTCAAACACAAAACTCCATATGAAATGTTGTTTGACAAAGTTCCTGATTATAAGGCACTCCGTGTTTTCGGGTGTTTGTGTTATGCACATAATCTGCGTTCCGCCCGGGACAAGTTCCTCAGTCGTAGTCGCAAATGCATTTTCGTGGGATATCCCTTTGGGAAAAAGGGATGGCGCGTATATGATCTAGAAACTCATGAATATTTTGTTTCACGAGATGTCAAATTTTTTGAGGATCAATTTCCGTTTAGTGTCCCCACACCAGAAATGGACCATGGTTCTTCCACTCAAGGCGATCCTCCGCCAGTCTGGGAATACCCTATGGCGGTCTCACTCTCTCCTTCATCTGCATTGGTTGACTCACCTCCCTCAACAGAAGACATCTCATCTGTTGCATCACCGACTGCTCCTGTCTCGTCTGCTGCTTCCCCACCTGCTGACTTGGGACGGGGTAAACGACTCAAACTCCCCTCAGTAAAACTGAAAGATTATGTGACACACACCATTATTCATGAAAGTCCATTCTCCGCCTCACCTGCACCGACTGTCTCTTCAGGTACTCCGTTCCCTATAGCTCAGTATGTTAATTGTGATAATTTCTCTCCTCGGTATCGTGCATTTTTGGCAGCTGTATCCACTCATTCAGAACCTGCTTCCTTTCATGATGCGGTTAAAGATGCCGGTTGGCGTGATGCCATGCGGGCTGAGATTCGTGCCCTTGAACAAAATCACACTTGGACTTTGCAGCCTCTTCCTCCTGGAAAACGGGCTTTAGGCTGTCGCTGGGTGTATAAAATCAAGTACCACTCTGATGGTAGTGTTGAGCGCCTCAAAGCTCGTCTAGTTATTTTTGGCAATCGACAGGTTGAAGGACTAGATTACAATGAAACTTTTGCTCCAGTGGCCAAAATGGTCACCATTCGAGCTTTTCTAGCAGTTGCGGCATCTAAAAATTGGGAGCTTCATCAAATGGATGTTCACAATGCATTCTTACACGGTGACCTAGAAGAAGAGGTATACATGCAAGTGCCCCCAGGTTATACCACATCTGACCCATCTTTGGTTTGCCGTTTGCATAAGTCTCTATATGGCTTGAAGCAAGCACCACGTTGTTGGTTTGCTAAATTGGTTCATGCTCTTCGTGGCTATGGGTTTTCCCAGTCCTATGCTGATTACTCTTTGTTTACACGCACTCGAGGGACTGTACAATTGAATGTCCTAGTCTATGTGGACGACTTAATTATATCCGGCAATGACCATGATGCAATTCTTCATTTTAAAGCCTATCTTAGTGACTGCTTTCACATGAAGGATTTGGGTACTCTTCGGTACTTTCTTGGTATTGAGGTGGCTCGTAGCTCTGCGGGCCTTTTTCTCACACAACGGAAGTATACTATGGATATCTTATCTGAAACAGGGCTTCTTGGAGCAAAACCTGCAACTTTTCCCATTGAACAGAATCATTCATTGGCCTCAGCATCTGGACCTCCTCTTGTGGATCCGGAGCCTTATCGACGTCTGCTTGGTCGACTTATATATCTCTCTGTGACCCGACCTGATCTAGCTTATTCTGTTCATGTTTTGTCTCAATTTTTGCAAGCTCCATGTCAATCTCATTGGGATGCCGCATTGCGGGTGGTTCGCTATTTAAAAGGCTCTCCGGGACAAGGTATTCTTATGCGTGCTGACAGTGATCTATCCCTCACTGCTTGGTGTGACTCTGATTGGGCTGCATGTCCACTTACCCGACGCTCTTTATCTGGTTGGCTAGTCTTTCTTGGTCACTCGCCTGTCTCCTGGAAAACGAAAAAAACAATCTACTGTCTCTCGATCTTCGGCAGAAGCTGAGTATCGTGCTATGGCTGCTGCGACATGTGAACTCAAATGGCTCAAGGCTTTGCTACTTAGTCTCGGCATTCATCACAACACAGCCATTCCTCTCTTTTGTGATAGTCAGTCTGCGTTGCATATTGCTAGAAACCCGGTTTTTCATGAACGCACCAAACATATTGAAGTGGATTGTCATTTTATTCGTGATGCTATCAAGGATGGACTTATCTCTCCTAGTTATGTTCCTACGACTGTCCAGCTCGCAGATATTTTTACTAAAGCTCTTGGAAAGACACAGTTTCATTATCTTTTGCGCAAGTTGGGCATTTTAAACCCTCATGCTCCAACTTGAGGGGGGGTATTATGGGATTAATTCTATTTTTGGATAGGAAATATTCTAGTCTTAATATTGATAGAGTAAATCATATGTAATATCTCTTTCCTTAGTTGGCCTATAACGGCAGTAGCTTTATTAGTATATATGTATGCACCAGCGAATAGAAGTAATAGAAGATTGAGATTATTCTTTCCCAAATCAGCTTTATTACACTGATCGTCTGGAGAAGCAGGTCAGTGGTCAAAGGAACGAAGCTGCGTAGGGAGAGCGGCGGAGCGGAGGAGAGGCGGCGTCCGCCGTCCGGCGAATAGGCGATGCCGTCGATGCCAGTGGACAAAGTGGTATGCTGCACGGCGATGGGTTTGATTCTGCGCTTCTTTCCTTCAGCGCTGCACCGGAAGAATAATTTGCATTGGGCCATACATTGGGCCGGTATTTTCTCTGCTCTGGGCCATTTCTAATTTTTTTCTAAGAATTCATATATAATACAAAATGAAGAAAAAAAATGCCCTGGGCCATGGTCCAGGCAGGCCACCCCTCCCTCCGCCCCTCTCTACACGGATGCACCATTGATGCCTCTCTTTTTCTTCTTCAGTTGAGAAAGAATTCACTTACGACCAGGGAAGTGTTATGGACCTAGCCCATAATAGGCTCGTAGCAGCGCCATAAGCCAATGTGTAGAACTCACTCCTAAAAAACCAGTCGATTAGGAGGAGGGAACACATTGCTTATAATCCACCAGTCAAGCCCATAGTTGACCGGTATGGGATCTTAACAGTAAGGAACTCTGCATGACGCTCTCTTCTTTAACCACCACTGTAACGACCTCAAAATTTACATTTAGTAAAACTTGAAAGTAAAAGTAAACATGCATATAGGTAATTAAAACTATTAAACGAAAATTAGTAATTAACATTTTTAAGTAAATGTTTTAGTTATTGAAATTACACCAAAGTAACTCGATCATGGTTAAAAATAAATGGAAGCATTGTACCTACTAAACGTCTTATAATTAAAATAAATATTCATAGTTAAGTGGTTAAATGTAATCAGTTTTGGACCTAATCGAATCACAATACCAAATGAATTAGGAGGGTGATTTACCAAAAAGGGGGAAAAGGGGGTTGGGGTTGCCAAAAAACGGGGATTTTTTTAGGGTTTACCAAAAAGGGGGAGTCGGAACTCGGTGTTCCGACTAGGTTTTAGGGTTTTTAAAAATGGTGTTCTCCCCTAGTCGGATTAGTGAGTTCCGACTAGGTTTAATTTTTTTTTTTATTCGAAATATGGTTTTGAATTTTAGTTAATGGTTTCGAAAAAGCAAAAAAAAAAAATCCCTCCCCGCCTGGTCGGATTACCTAATTCCGACTAGGGAAAAAAAAAATTCGAATTTTGTTTTTGATTTTGAGTTCGAAAAAAATTTTAGTGTTAGGGCCAAATTATATCAATTCCAAATTTAATTTTTTTTTTTAGATTCATGACATATTTATTAAAATGAAAACTTAGCATTATGATTATTTTAGTAAGAAAACAATTGATTGCTTTAAATTGTTTTTTAATCCATTTGTATTGTGAAATTTGTTTTAATTGCAATTTTGGTAATTTTAAGTGCAATTTTGATTTACTCCATTCGTCTAATTAGATAAAAATTTCATTTTGTTTTAAGTAAATTTTTTTGGTAATTTTAATGCAAGTGAACAAAACAAACGTAGTTTTCAATATAATTTCTTAATAAATAGACGGTACATACAAAATTAAATTTAATACTACATCTAATGTTGCCTGCTCGGCCCTGCTCCATCCCCACCGCTAGTGTTCCAAGGCCCCGTTGTGTCTCCATAGTAAAAAGACGAATTCAGAAATGACTCAACATAATCATCCGGTTGTGTGGACCACTGATAAGAATCATAATACGGCGGTGGTTGATCAAATGACCCACCTTGATGCGTTGAGAATTGAGGGGGTGGTTGATCAAATGAGACACCATGTGTTGAGAATTGAGGGGGCGCTTGTGAATCCTCAGTCCCATCTTCACGTTCATGTGAATCATCCTCTTCGTCACTTCCACCTGCATCTTCATCTTCATAGTGGAATATGCCCCGGTGGAGCATATCTTCATCACCTACATCCAGGGCCATCTGCCGTAGTCGTTTTTGACAACCCTCATAACTCGCGCGGTCGGCTAAGAGCTGATACACCTCGTGAACGCCTTGCTTCTACATAAAAATATAACACGTGTAAATAATATGACACGATATATGGTAGCGAATATGGTATGTATTCAAAAACTTACCACAATACCCCAATCGTGTGCTGTCGGGGTGTAGCCTGTCGTGGCACATTGTGAGAAGGGTTCTGGACACGTGTCATACCATGCTTCTTGTACCAGTTTCGGTACCTTTTAGTTGCTTCGAGAGACATATATCGATCATAATCAAGAACGTATATATTATGTTGTATGTCCGCCCACATCGCCAAGGCACCGATTACTATGTTGGAACGAGATCCGTGATGATCAGTACCCGGCAAAGGAGCATTCGGAATGTCTTGCCTTATACTGAACTGCCGAAGAAATCGATCCGGGTAATGCATTTCGGCCATATTGCAAAATATGAGCATGACTCTAGCCGACCAAAGCGGTGCATCATTAAGGATGAGAGGCGGGAGCATCTCGGACGCGTAGGGAGTGAAATCAAACTGTAAAAAGTTTAATTTGCAATTTAAAAACTAGAAAAAATAGTGTATTTAAGGCTGAATAGTACGGTTGAAGTAAAAATTTCATGTACTACCTGACTCTCAGTCATGCGATCTAGGTCATCCCGGTACAAGCGTATGCAATGTCTTGGGGATCCCTTAAATGACTTGGGGACGATCCACCTACATTGGTATATATTATGTTGTATGTCCGCCCACATCGCCAAGGCACCGATTACTTCCCTACATTGTTAGTAATGAAATATTTGTTCTCTTTTTTGGGGCTTACTCATTGTATATGAAATTTTTGTTAACATAAATTCCATCAGATAAATTTAATCAGATAAATTTAAACAGATAAAATTAATGAGATAAAATTTAATAAGATAATTTCAATAAGATAAAATGTAATCAGATAAATATAATCTTATTAATCAGATAAAATATAATCTTATTAAATTTTATCAGATCAAATTTAAGTTGTCAAAAATAACATCACATTTGATCTGATAAATATAATCTGAAAAAAAAATTTGAGATAAAATTTAAGTTGTCGCCAACCTAAAATATTCAATACACTTTATTTGTACCGAACTCATCCCAATAAAGAAACACATTTTTTGTAATCCTAATCCTATCCGTTCGTTCCACTTACACCATCTACTAAACAAACACATTTTATTTGAATCCTAATCCTAACCGTTCTTCACACTTGCGCGGATCACAATCGGACCGTCCACATCTCCTCCTCCAGTCGGAACACCCAAATCCGACTAGAGTATTTCCCTTTTTTTTTTTCTGGAAGTCGGAACTACCAATTCCGACAGGAAGAGGTTTTTTTGTTTTTTTTTATATAGTCGGCCCTTATAAATACATTTGTTTCAAGCTTCTATTTTTACATCTCAATACATAATCATTAATATATCATTGTTCAATCTATCAAGCTATTTGAAGAAGCTATTCCTCTCCAACCTTTGACATCAGTCTCTTTTGAGGTTAGTTAATTTTCAATTATATGAGTATAGAAGTAATTAATTTTGTAATTTGTGAATTTTTAATTTAGATTGTGAAATTGAACTTTTAGACTTAGATTTAGTGATAAAGTACTTGAAACTAATAAAATGAGCTACATTTATAAATAGCCTTAAAATTCAATTTAAGAGGTGTATCCATAGTTAATTATGTAATTTGTGAATTTTTAATATGGATTGTGAAATTGGACTTTTAGAGTAAGATTTAGCTATAAAGTACTTCAAACTTAGAAAATGTGCTACATTTAGAAATACCCTTAAAATTCAATTTAAGGAGTGTAGAAGTAGTTAATTTTGTAATTTGTGAATTTTTAATATGGATTGTGAAATTGGACTTTTAGAGTAAGATTTAGCTATAAAGTACTTCAAACTTAGAAAATGTGCTACATTTAGAAATACCCTTAAAATTCAATTTAAGGAGTGTAGAAGTAGTTATTTTTGTAATTTGTGAATTTTTAATATGGATTGTGAAATTGGACTTTTAGAGTAAGATTTAGCTATAAAGTACTTCAAACTTAGAAAATGTGCTACATTTAGAAATACCCTTAAAATTCAATTTTAGGAGTGTAGAAGTAGTTAATTTTGTAAGAATACGATTGTACTTTTTGGAGGTCTTGCAGGGTGACTTGGCTTTAGCCCGTCGCTGGAGTTGGGGATCAGCGGTTCTCGGGTACCTCTACCATAACTTGTGCAACGGCGCGATGTGGGAAACCAAACAAGTTGGCGGTTGTATGCACTTGTTACAGATTTGGGCTTGATCGAGGATTTCGATGGTCCGTCCCTCAGCACTTCACGTCATTCAACATGGCCATCTTCCATATGGGTGCAAGTATGTTGTCAATTACATCTTAATAATTGAGAATGCTTTACATGACGTTACATTTTTTAACTTCATATCGGTAATCAATAAATGTAGGTGGATCGTCCCCAAGTCATTTAAGGGATCCCCAAGACATTGCATACGCTTGTACCGGGATGACCTAGATCGCATGACTGAGAGTCAGGTAGTACATGAAATTTTTACTTCAACCGTACTATTCAGCCTTAAATACACTATTTTTTCTAGTTTTTAAATTGCAAATTAAACTTTTTACAGTTTGATTTCACTCCCTACGCGTCCGAGATGCTCCCGCCTCTCATCCTTAATGATGCACCGCTTTGGTCGGCTAGAGTCATGCTCATATTTTGCAATATGGCCGAAATGCATTACCCGGATCGATTTCTTCGGCAGTTCAGTATAAGGCAAGACATTCCGAATGCTCCTTTGCCGGGTACTGATCATCACGGATCTCGTTCCAACATAGTAATCGGTGCCTTGGCGATGTGGGCGGACATACAACATAATATATACGTTCTTGATTATGATCGATATATGTCTCTCGAAGCAACTAAAAGGTACCGAAACTGGTACAAGAAGCATGGTATGACACGTGTCCAGAACCCTTCTCACAATGTGCCACGACAGGCTACACCCCGACAGCACACGATTGGGGTATTGTGGTAAGTTTTTGAATACATACCATATTCGCTACCATATATCGTGTCATATTATTTACACGTGTTATATTTTTATGTAGAAGCAAGGCGTTCACGAGGTGTATCAGCTCTTAGCCGACCGCGCGAGTTATGAGGATTGTCAAAAACGACTACGGCAGATGGCCCTGGATGTAGGTGATGAAGATATGCTCCACCGGGGCATATTCCACTATGAAGATGAAGATGCAGGTGGAAGTGACGAAGAGGATGATTCACATGAACGTGAAGATGGGACTGAGGATTCACAAGCGCCCCCTCAATTCTCAACACATGGTGTCTCATTTGATCAACCACCCCCTCAATTCTCAACGCATCAAGGTGGGTCATTTGATCAACCACCGCCGTATTATGATTCTTATCAGTGGTCCACACAACCGGATGATTATGTTGAGTCATTTCTGAATTCGTCTTTTTACTATGGAGACACAACGGGGCCTTGGAACACTAGCGGTGGGGATGGAGCAGGGCCGAGCAGGCAACATTAGATGTAGTATTAAATTTAATTTTGTATGTACCGTCTATTTATTAAGAAATTATATTGAAAACTACGTTTGTTTTGTTCACTTGCATTAAAATTACCAAAAAAATTCACTTAAAACAAAATGAAATTTTTATCTAATTAGACGAATGGAGTAAATCAAAATTGCACTTAAAATTACCAAAATTGCAATTAAAACAAATTTCACAATACAAATGGATTAAAAAACAATTTAAAGCAATCAATTGTTTTCTTACTAAAATAATCATAATGCTAAGTTTTCATTTTAATAAATATGTCATGAATCTAAAAAAAATTTTAAATTTGGAATTGATATAATTTGGCCCTAACACTAAAATTTTTTTCGAACTCAAAATCAAAAACAAAATTCGAGTGAAATAAAAAAAAAATCCTTAGTCGGAATTAGGTAATCCGACCAGGGGGGGAGGGATTTTTTTTTTTGCTTTTTCGAAACCATTAACTAAAATTCAAAACCATATTTCGAATAAAAAAAAATTAAACCTAGTCGGAACTCACTAATCCGACTAGGGGAGAACACCATTTTTAAAAACCCTAAAACCTAGTCGGAACACCGAGTTCCGACTCCCCCTTTTTGGTAAACCCTAAAAAAATCCCCGTTTTTTGGCAACCCCAACCCCCTTTTCCCCCTTTTTGGTAAATCACCCTTTTTCGCAAACCCTAATCTCCAGTCGGAATTGGGAAATCCGACTCCCGTTTTTTTGTAACCTAATTGACACTCCCGCTTTTTGGAATGTCAGACGGGGAAGTCCCGTTTTTTGGTAATTCCTTCGAATTAGGAATGGTCTAGAAATTAAAGTAGTCCAGGAATATTTTGTTTTTAAAACAATCAAGAGAACACTTGGCAAATGTAAAGAAACACATTTATTTTGTATATGAGTCTATGACTACACATGTATGCATCTTAGTATAAGACAATTGGGCATTCACGTTACACTACAAATGTCAAGTATCATGCAAACACAAACAAAATCAATAAATAAACAACATAATTTCCTAAGCCACTCGGCACACTAAATGCATGCATGCAAAAGAGAACAAAGTAATCTGGGCAATATAAATACACATGCAGACATGTGTAAAAGGGAATTAAGGAAAGAATGCTAGCTAGTGTTCTCATATAATAACACTAAATAAGATCGAATAACTCATGCCTGCTATAAAAACAAAAGGACGAGAATTAATAAGATAGAAGAAATAGTGAGGTGAAGGGATTTGAGTCTCCTGGAACAAAGAGAGGAGAAGCAAGAAAAGGAAAAACAGATTAAGAGGTTAGGGAAAAGGAAAAGTAGGGAGGAAAAATTGTCAAAACTTAAGGTCTGTGTTCATTCCTTCTCCTAAATATATTTTAGATTATATTGTTATCATTTTAATTCTTTTGATACACTTCAGTGTAAATATAGTGTTTAGCTAAACTGTTATGTTTTAATTTGCATGTTGATCTATTATTTGTTTGAAGAATAACATTTTTTTACTTACAAATTAAAGACACGTTACATGCTATAAATTATTTTAAGGAAGTGGGTGGTAAAATGTTAGAAACAAAATATAACGGTTTTAAATTATAATGGACGTTTACTTGGTTCAGCTTATAGAATTACATTTACTTGGTTCAAATGATGATATATGATTGTCTAATATTGAAAATGATATGTGATATGAGATTACATTTTCGTAAAATTACAACCTTGAATATAATATTAAAAGGAAAACGGTTATATCTTAGTGTTTGCTTGTAAAATTAGATGAATTATAATAGAAAACAAGTACATGCATGCAAGTAACTTATTGTGTAAAGTGAATTCGAAAGTTTATTACGCATTGAATGAGTTATATACTTATATCTAAAGACAATGTTATACATATTGAATAATTAAAATCATACATTATATGAAATATAATGAGTTCCATGTCAGTTGGAGCCGAACCAGTGAGTAACATATGTATATATACATGATACAGTAGTGAATGAACTAGATCGGGATCATTAGATTATACATATCGAAGTGGATTATTGTTTTTATTTACATAAACACAATCTAAAATATCATTATGATATAATTATGTTGATTATAATGAGATATTATTTTCAAACGGAAAACAATAGTTTTAACACTATTAATGATAAAAACTTAATGAATAAAATAAATGGAATTCGAAATCTTGTTTCTGGATTCGGATAGGTTGGCATGCCAATAGGGATAGTTAATACGGCCGTAGAATTTAATCGATTAATTACGGGTCCGCAGCCACGGAGTGGATAGTACCCGAATTATGACGTTAAATTATGGGTCCGCAGCCACGGAGTGGACATGCAGTACCCAAATCTTGAACTTTGATCGTTTAGGGTCCGTAGCCACGGAGTGGACAGTACCCAAACGAAAGACCTGACCCACACAACGGTCAGGCTGATACTACTCAGATGGTCCGCAGCCACGGAGTGGACAGTACCAGATGAGGAATGTCCCGTTTATCCAGTCCATTAAATTAAGGAGTAGAATTCCATAAACTTAATAAAAGTGTGAAAAAGATCGAAAATAGAGAGATTGACATTGAGCAGAAGATGAAAATTGAGGCATTGAAAGTTAAAGTGAGCTGAGACAAGAAGAAAATCAAATGGAATATTGAATTACAACTAGATATAGCTCATGTGAATTTCGACTGTGACACAAAGTGGGGAAAATCGAGATAGAGAGCATTGAAAGAAAATGTGCATAATGAAAAGTATATTTTGAATATCGCTCTATATGTTATAAAGAAAACTACGAGTTATTAACAGCTCAACTATCAAAGAGTAGAATATTAATATGGCCGGATATTGTACATTTAGAAGTGTATTATAATAACTACTTTGAACAAATGGAGTATAATGAACTAGCTACTACAAACGAAGTGATATTATATATATTTTGAAATAACTAATTTGATTGATGATTTTGTATTCTTCCTGATATACAAAGGTTAACATGTTACTATAACAAATAGGGATTGTACTTTGAATATTTGATTATGAGACAGAGAATTTAGGGATGTATTATAAGTTATTAAAGACTCCAACGAAAGAGTTGACTTTTTCTTATATTACTAAATAGCTATTTCGGAACAAAATGGATTAAGTTTATATTTTGCAATATAGTATATTTGCAATGTCATTATTAATTGTTGATTTACTATGTGATATTTGACATTAAATTGTAAAGAGAAAGAATGAACACCACTAAGCAAGATTTGCTTAGCGCGTTGGATTTTGTATGTCCTTCGCGTAGGTACCAAGTTGATATGAGGCACAAAGTTCAAGAGGAAAGCATTTGCACTACTAGAGAATTGACTTTTAACGTCGGTTATTTTGACCCTTTCACGTCGGTTTTGCAACCGACGTCTAGGTGAGAGACGTAATAGGTATATACTTTTTACGTCGGTTCGAAAACCGACATAAAAACTCTTTGAATTAAAAATAAATAAATCTATAACGTCGGTTATTTGTCACAACCGACATAAAAAATGAAGCTCGACATAGCCTACGACGTCAGTTCTTTTCGAGAACCGTCTTAGTATGATTTTTGTTTTAAAAAAAATAATAAATTCGACGTCAGTTGGCAAGGCCACCGACGTCTTACTGTTTTTGCTGCAGACTACCAATCATCGATGTCATATCAATGTTACAATATATTTGCCAACATTTATAATATCATTAATAACAAATAGACAATTGTTAGTTCCATGACTTCCATCCATCCAAAATTTACAGATTAAACAAAGTGCAGCAGCTCAAATATACAAAAACTGCAAGAAATACATACACCGCATCAGACTACTTACGATTACAAAAGTAAAAAAAATCTATATCATACTTCTAACACAAGGGACCAACCACCAGTCTCACAGATAATCGGAGACCATCTTCTGCAAACTTGAACTCTGAACTTTCTTGTTCCTCCACATACTCCGTATTAGTTAACTGAAAAATTCAATTAAGCAAATCATTCAATCTGAAGAAATAATGAACTTTTTTAAAGAAGAAATAATGAACTGTTAGAAATCATTCAAACTGAACTGTTAAAAATCATTCAATCTGAGTAATGAACTGATAAAAATCATTCATTCTGAAGAAATTAAACTCAAATGTACATATAACTATACATCCATTTTTTAAAATAAAAACTTTTATTAAAATGAGAAACAAAACACACACCTGCAATTAAACAAAAAACACCTGTAAACAAAAAATACACCGCAGAGTGCGGAAACCCGGAGGATGCGCAACAGCAAATATCAAGTAACCCTTCAGAAATCACTTAATGCTAACCTAAATCCAACAACAACGTGCATTATCACACCTGCAATTGATCCTTAGAAAAAAAGCAGCCCCAAGACATCACCTGAACCTCCCAATTGCAATTCCAAGTGCTAGACAAGAACAGCCCCCTTCAAAATTACAAAACCCCATGATCACAAGTTCACAACCAATCTACTCTGCAGTTTGCACTCTTTAGAGCTTAATTTGTCCATTGCCAAGTCATAAAACTATTGTCTACTCCAAGCCCCCAAACCAATTACCCAATCAAACTCCCTAAAAATCCATTTAACAAGCTTTCTCCACACGATTAAGCAAAGCTTTCGCCAAGCCCCCCAAACCGACTAAACTTTCATCCCCTTTCATCCATATTTAGACGTATAAAACTATATTAATCACTATAATCAGTTAAGTATGTGAAACTGATTATCAAACTAGCTAAATTGTTAATGATTATCTAGTACATCAAATTGTGTATAAAACTACTTAAGTAAAATGAGTTAGAGTTAAACTGATCACCGAACTAGTTAATATTTATAGTATAATATATCAAATTGTATAATACTAAAAAATATATACTTCGAGTTCAGTGTGTAAGATAGAACAAAAAATACATTGAATATGACACACAATGATCAGTCCAAGATACAAGAAATACAGAGCAAACTGCAATTCAAAGACAAATATGTCATGGCTAATCACATTTCTAATCTTAAATGAACTGAACTTAAACGATCCCATCATATTATATTTGGACATAATCAGCCCTACCAAACTAACAAAAGCTATAATTTAAACCTAGCTATATGTACATCAGCCCATGAAAGTTTGAAACTAGATACCAATTTAAACTTGTCCACACACACAACAGTTTCCTAAGCTCATCATAGTAATGAACTGACACCAGATTTCAATTCATAACAGAAGGCAAATGTTAATTTACTGGAAACTACAAATACGAGAACAAACATACAAGAAATATGTTTATATACAAACTATGAATTGAGAAAACAAACCTGTGACAGATAACTCCCTCTAACAGATAAGAAACACCGGCTAACTCCGGCTAAGCTGAGTTCGCTTCATAATAAGTCAATAACCTTGAATAAGTTAGCTAAAGAATACTAGTTTACTTTGAAAATGACCAACTTATTTATATGCACATCTTAGTTATATTAACTTTCAATTCATACAAATAAGTTGGGCATATAATGAAGTTGGGCCTGTCCAAAGTTATTAAATAAGTATGCCTAAAGTTGGGCATACTTATAAGTTTGAACATGCCCAACATATTTATATGATTAACTGCTGCTAACACAGTAACACCAACGCGGAATCAATCTCAACAAATAAACTAGAAGTGAAAAGTGAGGCACGTACCAAAACATAAATAAGATGTAAGAGATAATAACATATGACAGAAAAGAAGTCAGATTTAGTATGAATTTTACATTCCAATCAATTTTTTTTCTGTGAATTAATAATAATACCTAAAATATTGTAACTGATGAGGCTTATCCACCTGTCCAGTAAGTATCCTTTAATTTGGAAAGTTGCAAGAAAAAGCAGGTATATCAAGGAAAAAATGATATATATTGGTCTGTGGAGATTGAATTCCTATAAAATCAAATTCTCACCAGCAAAATAAAACTTTATCCAAATTTCATAAACTACTAGAGCAATATTGTCAAATTCGAAGGCATGGCAAGCAAAAATAAACATAAGCCCTAAAATTATATAAATATATATTTAGGTATACCATAAGCAAAAAAATGAAGTTTAATTACATTAAAAAGGAATGCATACCAGATATGAAGAATTTTTTGGAGCTTGAGTGACTTCAAATTTCTTATAGTCCCGGAATTTACAGAGGATGAGCAGCTTAAAGTGGTAAGGAGCATACGCAAATCAATAATCAACACTCCTTGAATCATCACAATATTCCCTCAAAAGGTAAGACACATTTGAATTACACAATTGATACAAACACAAATACAATTTAGAAAAAAATAATTAGATTTGGATAATAAATAAACCTGTGTAGCGGTAGCCGCCTAGCCGGTCGGGAGTGGCAATTGGCGAGAGCGTGACCGAGTGAGAAGTGCGGGTGCCGTGGAGCGGTGATGGCATGGACGCGTGGGTCACAGGGGCCTGCTGGTCTGGCCGTCTTGAGCGTGGCTGTGTAAGAATCTGACCGATTGGCGATGGCATGGTAGTGGAGGTCCGAAGTCGCGGCAGAGAAATGCCCTAAAGGTCTGGAGTTTGATCTCTGGAGGAGGAGAAGGAAAGATATGTGTGCATCAGCTTCACCATGTTTGTTTCCAAGTGTGTAGATATATCTCCGCTGTAGCATAATTTGGCCGTGTTTAGAGAAAGGACTTGCGAAGGAGATGCCCAGGGGAGCTAGGGTTATTATACGAATTACTGTAAAAAGACACATTCACTAGTGGAAAAAACACTTTTTATGTCGGTTAAATTTGACTTTTTATGTCGGTTCTAGACCCGACATAGATCCCGTCGACATTGAAAGTGGGATGCTTTTTATATGGGGTTGAGGAACCGTTATGAAATGTTTTCAATGTCGGTTTGCTATATGAACCGTTATAGAATGTAATACAATTCGCTACACATTTAACATGTGGTAGAAGTTAACCGTTATTAAATACCTACTTACAAGTTACAATGACCGTTCTCTATATACCGATTTGCTGATTTGTTAAACCAAAATGCTTTTTTTTTTCACTTTGCATCCATATTTTTTAATACAACAATTCAATATCAATAAATGAAAACATTTAAGAGAATCACATTAACTACATATGATAAAAACAACGAGTTTTACAAAAATACAATATTCCCACATATCATATTCTACCAACAATACTCATCCAAAATTCCATATAATTTGAAGGCATACAAATAGCATCAAATACAATTACTATAAACTTATAAGGTATCCGTAGTTTTCCTGAAAACCATGCCCAGTGCTCTCACAGCAACATCATGTTGATTGAATGATGGATTTGAATGCAGAATACCTACAAGTTGAATAAAAAAACAAACACAATTAAAATCTGTAAAGCAAGGCACATAGAAAAAGTAGAAGCATGAGTAAAAGTAAAAATATAGTGAAAACTTATCAACACCATGTATGAATATACAACCACATAGATAATAGCAACTATATGACTGATCTAATACTCATGATAAGTACAGTCAAATATATCTGCACTCAAAATAGCAACTATATCTGCACTCAAAACATTCCCTTAACTCATGATAAATAGAGTCAAATATACTTACCGTTGGGTTAACTCATATTAGTGTAGAAATGAGATTCCTTTTCGTTTCAGTCATTTGATGAATTTGCAGGAATCTAGTGTGCAAGAAGAATACAATTAGTGTGCCATAACAATAATTAAGCAATTCAAATACTGAATTTATATGCTATACATCCAAATCTGTAAATGAATGTCATATTGTGATCACTTAACCATAACTAATGTTCTGAACATGGAGGCTTAAAACTAATGAGCAGAAAAGAGAAAAAAGTATATATACTACTAGTGAACATTAATATATGTATATCTCAGTAGAGAGGGTTTTTACCAATTCAATGTCTTCTCTCATGTCATGTGTCTAAATGCTAGTAATCTCTAGGGATTAAAATCATCAGGAACCTGCTAGGATCATTAATGTAAGAAAATGTTAAGTGTAACAAAAACTGACCACTTTTAATGAAAATTGACAGGTTCAATTGAGTGAATATCATTTTCTCTCATCCACTTTTAATGTATATCTATAGAACAGTGTTAAAAATGATATTTATAACTTTTAATATCCAATATGTAGGTCAAGATAAATTTCATGGTAGCTCCTTGATAGGTGAACACCATGAAAAATAAACTACTTTATTTCCAATCTAAATATACAATGAATTAAGTTTTTTTAGATAACAATTGCCGAGCCTATTTATGGTGAAACTGACCAAAGTCGAGTTCAATAGCAACAGATAGAAACGAAAAACAAGGAAACAAAAACCAAATATAATACTCTTATTGTTTCTGGCTCTTCTTTCTCCAGAGATAGCCGAACATTTTGATGCCAGATTGCCAGGTCATCTTTAACCTGCTTTAAAATTCAAATAGAGAGTAATTTCTTATTCCTTTACCTTGACTGATGATGCCTCCAAAGACTTTTCGTTCATTTGTTACTTTAGGTTCTCATTTTCTCTGTAAACATTTGCAAGTTCTTTTTCCTTCTCTTCCAGTTTGGCCCTTGACAAGCTTACTTCATCATATTCTTTTTCATTGCCAAGGTATCTTGCTTGGGAAAAGCTGGTTTCATCGTTTTCTTCTTAATTTTCTCCTGCATCAAAAGATTAAAGAGTTCAACTCCACTCTTTTATTGCTTCAAATTAAAATATATAAATTTACTTAAAAGAAAATTAGGAAAAGAAGCACTAAAGAAAAGAAAATTATATAGTAAAAGAATTATAGTATCAATAGAGGCACCAAAACCACAGAAGTTCATCAAACTTCACACCAACAATAAATGCATCTTTCCTTGGAGTCTCTCCCAACTGTGACTCAATGCTAGAGATAATCATACGTTCCTTTACCGCTCTGGGTGACAAAACCACATCTCCAACTGCCAATTAGTCAACCCTAAAATCTCCTATAGCTCTACTCGAAATGCTTCAGTTCTAATGAACTAAAAATAAGAGTCTGATACATAGTAAGCTCACGAGCTCCTACATTTACACATAGTACACACGAAATTCAGTTTTCTACATAAAAGAGGTTGACTTACAATAGCAAATTTAGATGAGACATTTTAACGAACAGATTATAGACATTACCAAACCAAAAAATAAACCAAGAATAAATCATCTTATAACACATCTCAAATGAAAAGAAATTGAGCAAACTAATAACGAAAAATTAAACAAAAATCAAGCCTTGAGTATTAAATCAGTGGACATCGCCATTATAGAATGTTTTTTACCTGATAGCCCAAAAGAAAGAAGACGCGCCTAGACATCGGCGGTAGGCGGTGGAAAATCAATGACTAGTGACCCGGCGGGCTGGTTGATCGGCGGGAATAGTAGCTTCGCGAGTAGGCTGGCTGGTCGGCGGAATAAGTAGCGAAGCTGGTACGCTGATTGATTGGCGGGAACAGTAGCAGCTCTAGTCTTCTCGTTCTCAGTTTCGTCCGAAAATGTCGAATATTTGAATTGCCTCTCTGCTCAGAACGTATGCGTTTTCTTAGTTCCGATTTATCATGACTAGAGGTTATGAAGCAGCGCAGGTTACTTTGCTGGAGAAGACGACGGCAGAGTCGCATACCACCTCTCTATCGGCAGATTAGTTCTTGGCTTCTGGCCTTCTGGGTTTTGATATTTCTAGGGTTGGATCAAAATATCTACTCCGTATTAAAAATGAAAGTTCCTTTAATAACGGTGATTGTCGAACAGATATGGAATGTCACTTGCCAATATTACACGAAATACCGCACACTCAACATAACTTTTCGGAAATAATAAAAAGGACCCCGTTTTTCATCTTCTATAGCGGCTTTATTTAGGACCGTTACAGATAAGTTCAATTATTTATAATCTCACCCCACGCAGGGACACAAAACTTTAAACATTTATAATATTTACCCCGCGTTCACATTTCATATTGGTTAGATATAACCCCATATTAAAAGTCTGTTATAAAATGCATTTTTTGTACTAGTGATTAAAAATGCTGTGTATGTAATTATATTACGTCTGTTAGGCTCATACCCGTCGTGACAGGGGTAAAGCATTTTTTTCAAAGTGCGATCTCGGTAACCTGTGACGACGGTTTCGATAAAATCCGCCGTAATAGATTATACAACGACGGTTTTTGAGAAACCGACGCAAAAGCTATGACGTGGTAGGTTCATTCTGTAGTAGTGTTGGGAGCAACATGTCAATCAGCACAGAATCACACTTGCATTTAGTAATATTCATATTTAGTCTGCATAATAAACATGTAATTATCATACTAGTATGATGTAATAGCACATTTAACATTTATCATGTGTAAAAATATGAATGCTTCCGCAAACATAAAATTTGATAAAGTTATTATCATTATCACTTTTAATAGATAAGTGTTTTTTTTTTGGAATAATGAAAAAGAGAATGAAAAAGTTAGTTAACGCTTTGGTGTTTCGGCACTGCGGGTAGCGCTCCCTGCCATAGCCTTCCGGGCCGGGTAGGGGTGTTACATTTGGTGGTATCAGAGCCTAGGTTTAGGAAATTGCATATAGGGTAGGAGATCATGGACTTGCACGTGAATGTGACTCTGATTGGCGAACTCCCAAATTGCTTTGATTTGGGTACAAATAAAATTAAGTACATAAAATTCCCAAATGCTTTGATTCGAGTATGAGAAAATTTAGTACATACAAATACTGTTTACATAAGGATTAAAGAGTAGGAATTCACCACACTGTTAGTGTTAAATGCGTGTCATATTATTAGTAGAAAATGATATCATAATAATCCTAAAATTGGTGTGCACCGGCTAAGGAGTAGAAAGTCGTTATGCCAATAGTGTTAAAGGTTAATGAAATATACGTAGGTTTTACTCATATCCTTCAAGAAGAATGTGTAGACATTATATCACTACAACAAAATTGACTTTTTGTTACATTAACTTTGTAACATTTTTATTTTTGTTACATATAGCATCAAAAGTTAAGATTAGGCAACAGTTATATAAAAATGTTGCAAAACATCTAAATTATTCATTTCTTGCAACACTTATTAAAAATTGTTACAACTATTAAGTATTATGCAACACTTATTTTCAAAGTGTTGCTTAAAACTATAAGTGTCGTCATAAACCGTACTCACCATAATTATAATACTCTGTATTAGAATTTTATTCAAAAAAGAAAAAGCCTATTAATTCAAGATACTATACAAATAATCTCAACCCCAAATACAACACTTCTAAAGAAGCATCGGTGTTAAAGACTAGATCCGACTCTTAGCTTGTGCCCGCCGACTCCGCCGATCCTGCGCAGACCGCCGACTCTACGCCTACCGCAGCCCCTGCGCCTACCGTCGCTCCTCCGCCTACTGCCGCTCCTGCGCATAGCTACCGCTGCTCCTTCGTCTACCGTCAGCTGATATGTCACCGTCTTCTCTACTCTCCTACCATATTCAGGTAATATGATTTTAAAATATTAAAATATCCATTAGGTTTTTAATTTTTTAAATTTGCCTTCGTTTTTTGTATACTAGTACTTTCTTATCCAAGATTTGTGTTGTGGCTTTGATTTTTGATAGATCTTGAATATTATACATCTAAGAGCTCAAAGCAGAAGAAATTACCCCTATTAAAAACAAAGACATATCGTGAAACAGTCCAGGTGTAAGTATGTATATTTTGAAATGTCTATAATGTGTTTGTTAAATTGTGTCAATGAGAAATTCTTTTTCTTTCAATTGATATAGTAATCTGTAGCAACCTTTCTAATGTTCAAAGAAGACTACCTGGCAATATACTTTTGAGAAGTTATCTCATATAGAAACAATAATGGATGTAATAATTTGTACTTCGTATTTCATCATTCTAGTTATCTAGTAATGATATGATTAAAAATCTACCATATCTTCTGCTTAAAGAGCTCATTGAGATTTGTATAGGAGCCAAAATTATAAAATTACAATTAAGTTGAAGAAGAATTTCATGCCCTCTCAAACATTGATGCAACTTATTCCATACATGATGCTACTTGTTAAACAAATAATCTAGTGTGAATTCAAACAGTGTCTTTTATTATTCAAACCATATTAAAATAAGTTATGATGAAAATGGAGGAGTTGAAAGTGGATGATTTCACGTTTTCCATTTATGGGAGTTCATATACCCAATATTGTATACTTGTATGATATAATATTGTCTTCTTTTGGCCATTATTACCACCCACATAATAGAGAATCAGTGATATGAAGGCAGTTGGAATATATAGGAATATGCTCAGTTACTACAATTATCATAGGTATATCCATTAATTCTTACTACGTACGGAGTATTATATTATCCTATTGGGGTACATCCAAATAAAGGGTGTACATGATTTTGGGGAAAGAAAGACAGAAAGTCTTGCATCTTTCTGTATTTTGGATCTTGAAATTATGGCTGTGAAAGATTTTGAATTAGCTAAGTTTACTATTTACTTTTACTGTTATCATTAGATTGTTTTTCTATTATAAGTACCGTAGTATTACTCAAACATAGTTAATACTTTGAATGTTTTTTTCAGGAAAAGATGGTTAAAGCTAGAGATAAATTATGGCAATGTTTATCAGGGAAAAACATAGTTAATACTCATGTGTACTCATTATTGAGAAGATAATAGAATATTTGACTTATAATTGTGTTTTTCTAATCCATTGTGTTTTATATTTATAGATGCCGTGCGTGCATGAGAACTTTGTGTGACAAAGTGACCCGTTAATTGCAATTGTACTATTCTGGATCACTATACTTGTACTGTGTACAAAATTAAAATTTGGTTTGGTTATTGTTTTTTTATATTCTTTTTTAGTGTTCCTTTTATTTACTTTTGTTATGCTGTTTTCTTTTATCTCTCACAGGGAAATGCTAGGAAGACTGATGCACAAGAAAAAATGGTGAAAGCTAGAGATAAATTATGGCAGTGTTTTTTAGGGAAAAAATGCAAGCACCATATCAGCACACTAGGGTAAGGAATGACCTTTATTTGGTATTGATAAAATCAAATAACTCATGTCTTTTTATAATCCATTGTGTTTTATATTTATAGGTGTGTGCATGAGAACTTTGTGTGACAAAGTGACCAGTTAATTGTAATTGTACTATTCTGGATCACTATACTATGCTCTTCGTACAAAATTAAATTTTGGTTTGTTTTTTGTTTTTTATATTCTCTTTTAGTGTTCCTTTTATTTACTTTTGTTGTGTTGTTTTCTTTTATCTCTCACAGGGAAATGCTAGGGAGATTCTGATGCACAGTATCATCCTTCCACATAATGGAGTGGTTTAATGATTTGGAGTTCATTTTTTAAGCCACAAAACATTGAAGATATATTATACTCCGTAGTTAGTTTAAACGGTGCAAATCTAGGTTTTTACTTCTGATGTATTCCTTTTAGATGTTGATATTTCAACTTTCTTCAAGGAGAAAATATGTAATGATGATTCTGTACTATTGAATATTTAAATATAATATTTCTGTTTGTATATTGAACTTGTTATTATGTGTACCATATATATAAAATGTGACTTTGTTGTTAAAAAAATTGTTGATATTATTGTTAATTATTAATTAACCAAAAAAGTAAGAGGTGTGACAATACGTAACACTATAAACGTATTGCCAATTAAAGAAAATTTGTTACATAAAGTACTGGTGAAAGTGTTGCTTTATATACATTAATGTTACAAAATGGTAATATAGATGTGTTACATAAACATAGATATGATGTTGCCTAAAGTCACATTTTAAGTGTTGCATATATTAAAAAGTGTTCCGTAAAATGTAAACCAGGTCGTTGTAAAAAAGTGTTGCATATGATATGTTTTTGTAACATTTTAACTCAATGTTACATAAGATGCTAAAAAGTGTTGCATATCACTTTATGCAACGAGACCTGAAGTAACGCTTATAAAAGTGTTGCTTTAGCCTTTTTGTAACACATTACCCATCAAATGTAACAATTTAGCACCGTTACAAAAGGCTTGTTTTGTTGATATTCACCCTAAGGGATCTACTTCTGAATAGGATAGGATAAATATATAAGGATTTAATAATTTCTATCAGACCTCAATAATATTGTTTTCTTAAATATATAAGGATTTAATAATTTCTATCAGACCTCAATAATATTGTTTTCTTAAAGATAGATTACTTAAAGATAGATTACTTATATGAACTGTGTTTAGTTCACCCCAGATAACGATTTTGTTTCAAAAAAATATATCTTATACTCCGTATATACAGACTAATTAAATATATATCAACTTAAAAAAAAAAAATACCGTAGTACGTGCTTCAAATTGATAGATATAAAGCGAAGATCCCGAAATATTGTTAATTGTGATTTTAAGAAAAAAACATTAATAACTATCATTTGGACCGAAATAATGTACTCCGATCCGTATGAATTACATTATACGGAGTATTAATAATAAATTAATAATCATCATGTATACATAAAAAAGGATAAATAAATCGACTGAACTACTTAAGCTCTTGACTTAGCTAGACTAAATTAGACTTAAATCTAGAAGGGCACATGAATGGCCACACGAAGCTAAATATCAAATAATAAGTTTTAGAAATTATAAAACTATCTGGATACATGTATGTCAGTATGGGTTATAAAAGAAAAAGAAAATTTTACAATTTCACACCACCTACATACTAGCTAGCTACACGTTTCAATTCTTATACATAAACAAACAAACAAATCTAGTTAAACATTACAAATTTTCAAAAGCATTGAGATAGAGGCAGAACATTTGTTGATGCATGAGACTATGACATTTGGCAATTATTCCAAAATAAAACAAATTAAATTGCCACCTAACTGGTTTGGCTTTGAAACTCAGCCACGTAGCTAGCATGCACTACCGTAACATATACGATAGTACTATCTATATGACATGCGATAGGGATTTAATTTGCATATAACCCCAATGAGAGACAATGAAAGGAATCATAGAAGAGATGAGAGGAAAAGTAGAAAGGAAGAAAAGAACCGAGAGAAGAGAATAAAAAAAATTGATAATCTATTTTTTTTTAAAAAAACTTGTAATTAATGTTGAATTATGCTATATATTCTCATTCTAGATAAATTTTTCTATATATAATGTGTAACTAACTGCTATGATTACTTTTACATGTTGATATATTTTTCCTTAAGAGTATTGTGGCTTTATTTAGAACAAAAGATTACTGTATAAGTTTAAGCATGGTAATAGATAAAATCAAAATAAAATTGTGTTGTTATAAAACGTACGTAAAACTATGGACTTTGGTAAGAAGTGATACTTTTACTTGCATTTCTACCATTAGTAGCATGGTTTGTTTAACAATTTATGTGAAACTAAAACTTTTAGCTTATCATTTAATTGTCTAAATAATGAAAATGTACTGTGAAGTGAAAATATATTACTATTAATTAAAATTAGTCCCACGTATAAAGTTACTTAATTTGATACTAGATTTTTATTTTTAATGGTCTAAATAAAGTTTATGAAAACTAGTAAATTGTACCAGGAAAACAAATGTCAAAATACCATCGTCTGGTAAAGGTTAACCAATTAAGGATTAAGACACTAAAAATTATATTTTGATTCGTTCTGGCCTTACCAAAAATGTTAAAAATTGGACATAGTCATCAAACATTCATAGTCATTATGACATTCCTAGATATGAATCCCGCCATATGATGTTTCTACTTAATTATTAAATACATAAAAATGAAACAGTATAGTTTGATTAAGGGAGAAAATGGAAACTAATAATCCAACCTTTTAGCGGTCTTCTTACAATAATCCAACCTTTTGGTTATTCATGAATAATCCAACTTTTGTACCTCATCTTCATTCACTGGTCCCTGACCGGTTGATGACCTGCTATTCCAAGCTATTTTCTTATCTTTGCAAATCATTATACTATAAATCTCATCTTTCACAAAGATAATATTTTGCAAAGATAAGAAAATAACTTGGAATAGTAGGTCATTAACCGACCAGGGACCAATAAATGAAGATGAGGTGCAAATGTTGGATTATTCATGAATAATCAAAAGGTGGGATTATTGAAAGAAGACCGCTAAAAGGTTGGATTATTAGTTTCTATTTTCCCTTAATTTGATTAATGGATAATACTCCGTATAAAAATAAGTTTTAGATAGATAAATCTAGATAGGATGTGTTCTACGAAGTACGTTTATAGTTTATAAGAGAAATCAAGCAAATCAAAAATTTAAATCATCTAGTTAATCGATTTTCGTAGAACCATATCACAAGAAAGCTAGGTTGTAAAAAGTGAATAAATCATTAGACAATCAGCACACGCAAAAAAAAATGTGATAAGACCACATATCCATAACCATTGAAATAAAGTCAAATTTCGAGGACGAAATTTCTTTTTAGAGGGAAGAAATGTAACGACCTCAAAATTTACATTTAGTAAAACTTGAAAGTAAAAGTAAACATGCATATAGGTAATTAAAACTATTAAACGAAAATTAGTAATTAACATTTTTTAAGTAAATGTTTTAGTTATTGAAATTACACCAAAGTAACTCGATCATGGTTAAAAATAAATGGAAGCATTGTACCTACTAAACGTCTTATAATTAAAATAAATATTTATAGTTAAGTGGTTAAATGTAATCAGTTTTGGACCTAATCGAATCACAATACCAAATGAATTAGGAATGGTCTAGAAATTAAAGTAGTCCAGGAATATTTTGTTTTTAAAACAATCAAGAGAACACTTGGCAAATGTAAAGAAACACATTTATTTTGTATATGACTACACGTGTATGCATCTTAGTATAAGACAATTGGGCATTCACGTTACACTACAAATGTCAAGTATCATGCAAACACAAACAAAATCAATAAATAAACAACATAATTTCCTAAGCCACTCGGCACACTAAATGCATGCATGCAAAAGAGAACAAAGTAATCTGGGCAATATAAATACACATGCAGACATGTGTAAAAGGGAATTAAGGAAAGAATGCTAGCTAGTGTTCTCATATAATAACACTAAATAAGATCGAATAACTCATGCCTGCTATAAAAACAAAAGGACGAGAATTAATAAGATAGAAGAAATAGTGAGGTGAAGGGATTTGAGTCTCCTGGAACAAAGAGAGGAGAAGCAAGAAAAGGAAAAACAGATTAAGAGGTTAGGGAAAAGGAAAAGTAGGGAGGAAAAATTGTCAAAACTTAAGGTCTGTGTTCATTCCTTCTCCTAAATATATTTTAGATTATATTGTTATCATTTTAATTCTTTTGATACACTTCAGTGTAAATATAGTGTTTAGCTAAACTGTTATGTTTTAATTTGCATGTTGATCTATTATTTGTTTGAAGAATAACATTTTTTTACTTACAAATTAAAGACACGTTACATGCTATAAATTATTTTAAGGAAATGGGTGGTAAAATGTTAGAAACAAAATATAACGGTTTTAAATTATAATGGACGTTTACTTGGTTCAGCTTATAGAATTACATTTACTTGGTTCAAATGATGATGATTGTCTAATATTGAAAATGATATGTGATATGAGATTACATTTTCGTAAAATTACAACCTTGAATATAATATTAAAAGGAAGACGGTTATATCTTAGTGTTTGCTTGTAAAATTAGATGAATTATAATAGAAAACAAGTACATGCATGCAAGTAACTTATTGTCTAAAGTGAATTCGAAAGTTTATTACGCATTGAATGAGTTATATCTAAAGACAATGTTATACATATTGAATAATTAAAATCATACATTATATGAAATATAATGAGTTCCATGTCAGTTGGAGCCGAACCAGTGAGTAACATATGTATATATACATGATACAGTAGTGAATGAACTAGATCGGGATCATTAGATTATACATATCGAAGTGGATTATTGTGTTTATTTACATAAACACAATCTAAAATATCATTATGATATAATTATGTTGATTATAATGAGATATTATTTTCAAACGGAAAACAATAGTTTAAACACTATTAATGATAAAAACTTAATGACTTAATGAATAAAATAAATGGAATTCGAAATCTTGTTTCTGTATTCGGATAGGTTGGCATGCCAATAGGGATAGTTAATACGGCCGTAGAAGATTAATTACGGGTCCGCAGCCACGGAGTGGACAGTACCCGAATTATGACGTTCAATTATGGGTCCGCAGCCACGGAGTGGACAGTACCCAAATCTTGAACTTTGATCGTTTAGGGTCCGTAGCCACGGAGTGGACAGTACCCAAACGAAAGGCCTGACCCACACAACGGTCAGGCTGATACTACTCAAATGGTCCGCAGCCACAGAGTGGACAGTACCAGATGAGAAATGTCCCGTTTATCCAGTCCATTAAATTAAGGAGTAGAATTCCATAAACTTAATAAAAGTGTGAAAAAGATCGAAAATAGAGAGATTGACATTGAGCAGAAGATGAAAATTGAGGCATTGAAAGTTAAAGTGAGACAAGAAGAAAATCAAATGGAATATTGAATTACAACTAGATATAGCTCATGTGAATTTCGACTGTGACACAAAGTGGGGAAAATCGAGATAGAGAGCATTGAAAGAAAATGTGCATAATGAAAAGTATATTTTGAATTCGCTCTATATCTTATGAAGAAAACTACGAGTTATTAACAGCTCAACTATCAAAGAGTAGAATATTAATATGGCCGGATATTGTACATTTAGAAGTATATTATAATAACTACTTTGAACAAATGGAGTATAATGAACTAGCTACTACAAACGAAGTGATATTATATATATTTTGAAATAACTAATTTGATTGATGATTTTGTATTCTTCCTGATATACAAAGGTTAACATGTTACTATAACAAATAGGGATTGTACTTTGAATATTTGATTATGAGACAGAGAATTTAGGGGTGTATTATAAGTTATTAAAGACTCCAACGAAAGAGTTGACTTTTTCTTATATTACTAAATAGCTATTTCGGAACAAAATGGATTAAGTTTATATTTTGCAATATAGTATATTTGCAATGTCATTATTAATTGTTGATTTACTATGTGATATTTGACATTAAATTGTAAAGAGAAAGAATGAACACCACTAAGCAAGATTTGCTTAGCGCGTTGGATTTTGTATGTCCTTCGCGTAGGTACCAAGTTGATATGAGGCACAAAGTTCAAGAGGAAAGCATTTGGGAGCAACATGTCAATCAGCACAGAATCACACTTGCATTTAGTAATATTCATATTTAGTCTGCATAATAAACATGTAATTATCATACTAGTATGATGTAATAGCACATTTAACATTTACTTATCATGTGTAAAAATATGAATGCTTCCGCAAACATAAAATTTGATAAAGTTATTATCATTATCACTTTTAATAGATAAGTGTTTTTTTTTGGAATAATGAAAAAGAGAATGAAAAAGTTAGTTAACGCTTTGGTGCTTCGGCACTGCGGGTAGCGCTCCCTGTCATAGCCTTCCGGGCCGGGTAGGGGTGTTACCAGGGACGGATCCAGGATTCTGAGTCAAGGGGGGCGAAATTTTTCATTAGTGTAGGGGGTGAATTTTTTTTGTGAGTGTAGCGGGGTGAAATTTTTTCCCCTAGTATAGCGGGGCGAAATCTTTTCGCTAGTGTAGGGCTATGCGGCTATTTTTATTCAAAAAATGACATTAATACATGCACATCCCGAACGACAATTAAATCTATTACATTCTAAGTTTAGACGATGACAAAGACATCAACCAATACATTTTTAATAACTTCTACATTGTTTAACCTCATGAATCAGTTATTGAATTGTAATTTTTGTCCACCAAGGATGGTGTTCGTGAGTCATGACTCATTAGAAGTTTTCTTAATATTACAATAGTAGTATACTAGTATGTATGAGATTGTTATTTTTAGAATAATATGCACCACACACACACACACATATGGTGCATATTATATTTTAATATTTTTATTAATTCTATAATAATTTAGAGTTTATTATCCATGCAATAAATTATTTTTAGAAAGCAAGAAGTAAATGAATTATGTAATCTAATGTCTATAAATATTTATATTTTGGATTCATTTCACGTGATCTAAAAATTGTGTAATTAGTGTGTCTGATATTTAATATTGTTTGATATATGTTTTACGAAATCCAGTACTTGTTATCTAATAAAGATAATTAAACATTACAAAACTAGAAATTCTTATATAATAAGTATCCTAAATCTTAAATAACGAGTTACTCTATTGTTTATTTGTTTAAGTTATGTAAATTATTTTAGATGTTTCTTCTTTTAAATCTCCAATTAAGTATTACATTATGTAAGACTATATATATTAATTTTGAAAATTAAAATCTAAGGGGGGCGAATCTAATTAAATTATGAAAGTTTTATGAAAATATTACATATATGGTAAAAAAAAATTGAATGTCCAAGAGGGCGGTCGCCCCCCCTCTCTTCTCTGGTTGCGCTCAAACGTTATAACATTGGTGCAATTCTTTTAAGTACAAAGTATTTTTTTCCGTTGCTCAACTTGTATTTTTTTTAAATAATAAATCACCTAGTCGGTTACAAGAAATGACCATGTACATTGTCGGTTACCCTCCAATTATTTACCCTTCAAAAACATGACCACTTTACAATTGGAAAAAACTAATCTCGTTCGTCAATAGTAACTCGCCCTGGATCTGGAGCCCCATCTCTGTGATTGCTTCGATTGCGACGGAGATGGCACAATTAGAGTTTTAGATTTGATATTGGCGGCTAGGGTTGCAATGGGATGAGTTATAGGATGAAGTGCGACGATGGGCGGTGGTGGAGTGGAGGAATGTGGTGGTTGTAGGGCAAGCCGACTGGGGTGTGTTGGACTGTGATTTTACAGGGGCTGGGAGCCGGGGGTTAGAGCTGAGGGTTGTGGGGTTCACTGTTTAGGATGGCGGAGGTTGCCGATCGCCAGGGTAGCGGGCTGACAGGGTGGGGATGGAGAGGAGGCTAGTGAGGCTGTTCGGAGCTGTGTGGGGGCGGCAGGTTACCTGCAGTTGTGGGATTTGGTGGTCGCCGGCGGTGGGTGGAGGTGGGAGGTTTGGTGGCCGGTGGTGACCGGCGGTGGCGGGTCACTGTGGAGGTGTCATTGTGACCGTAGTTGGCATGTCACTGTGTTGGTGTCACCGGGGGCCATGTCACTTGGGGTGTCACCGGTTGCCATCTCGCTGGATGTCGTGTCACTGGTGGTGTCATCGGTTGCCACATCACTGCTGTAGTGTCACTGGCGGTGTCACTGGAGGTCGTGTCACTGTGGTCGGCTGCAGTGAACGGTGGCGGCGGCAGCTATGTCCGGCGGCGCCGGCTGCTGTGACCGGCGGCAATGGCAGTGATAGTGACATAATGACAGTGACATCAGAAAATGGCATAAAAACTAGACAGTTACATGAATTTTTTGGTATCACTTTGTTTTAGTCACATTTTTATCCAAATGTAGATGTTGTCACAGTTTTGGAAAATGGCTTTTATTTAGTAATATTAAGGAAAAAATGTACTTCAGCTAAATAAATATAACTTCATACCGTAAGTGACAAGTCCATGGTGTGAGGTAGTCCATGGTGATTTCCCCGAATCTATTTTTCCAATTGTCTGATTCTTAGTTTCAGACCTAGAATTTTTAGCCATTGCTTAGCTGCCTGAACTGGCGATGGTTTAGGCCAGTTCAGAGTACTCAATAAGTAATTCTATTGTGATTCTTCAATTTAATTATTCATAATACTGTCAAGTACGGAGTACCTTGTGATCTGATGACATCACATTTTCAAAAAAGATTTCACATATTCGAGTCCTATCCCAGTTCCAAAATAAAAATTACTCCGTATGTTTCATTTTTTAGCAGATATTCTTATATATAATTCATATTTTACTTTCCCCTTTGTTTCAAATGCACATCTTTATTATGATAATTTTACCTACCATTTTACTACTATAATGAATTGAAAGTAAATACGAGTAATAGTTTGGTGGTTTATACCATTTTCTTAATATTAATATGTGAGCACAAAGTATAACCATTATTTTAAGATGGTGAAAGTATATATCATGTAAACAAAATTAAAGTTCAATACCAATCCAATCAAAGATCGATAGTTTATAGGGGAAAATACATAAATATTGTTAAAATATTCAATTTTCTATATTATGACTTGTTCTGATTTTTAACATGTGTGACTATAAAGTGATTAATGATTTTAATTATGGAAAATAGAGCATCGAAAGAAGAAAAAACATCCTAAGAAATGTGCATAAAACAAAAAATATTCACTGTTGCAAAAATATTACTGCTCGGCATTATCGCAATTCATATTGGAATCACTAGACTTCTCTACAATGTTACTTCTCTTCTCATATACGCTATTGCCCTTTGACGACACCACAATCATTCACTAGCATATTATTGTTGTTACTCAATGTCATTAAATGAGAAAGAGACGAAAAACGGAATTAAAGAAACACTCACATTTTGCGATTGAAATTTTAGTTAAAATTTGATGGATATAAATTAGATCTAAGGGAGAACATGTTCAAAAATATCTATCAAAAAAATTCTCTATATAGGACCATCTCAGTGTGTCTCCTAGTCACGATTTAACTTGATTCAGCTTGAATGAGTAGGAATTGTTTTCCAGAAAACTATTTAGTCATTGCTCGGAAGTCAGAACACCTGGCATATTAAAAAACTACTTCTAAGGCTTTGTTTGCAAACCATTAAAAAATAAATAAAAAAGTGTTTCTCAGCTTTTGGCTTAAAAAGCTAAAAAAAAATGTTTTAAAGTGACAACTTGTACTTAAATTAATTCGGAGTACTTAAAAGCTAAAAGCTAAAATCTGTTTTTTACTTTTTCTATTACACAAAAAAGAGTTATCACACTACCAACTTTTAATTTTCAAAATAACTTTTTTCTCAAACACTATTAACTTTTACTATTAATTAATTTTTCCAAAATCTAAAAGTGCTTGCAAACAAAACCTAAAACTTGTGAGAAAATTTTAGTAAAAAGCAACCACAGCTACATCTCATTCACCTCTCCTAACATCTCATCCTCTCCCAAGTGATATGGATGTTGGATGACACAGCGAAAAGCATATTAAAAGAGCTCTATGTGTGACTTAAGGGTGTAAATGAGTCATGTCATTCGCGAGCTACTGGTAGATAGTTCGGGGAAAAAAATTTGACTCGAGTTCGATCATATTCAAACTCGACTCGAGTCCGATTCAACTCGAATCATTAACAATTTCAATTCAAGTCTATTTATTTTAAACTCGTAACTTGGGAACCTTTGTGTGTGCGCTATGTATACATATTTTCTTGGAAAATCTGAAAATATTTCAAATGAATAAAATTATCTTTAAATTATATTAATCTTCTACTCCAACCATACGTTTTCCAACCCCATTGTCACATACGTTATTTCTAATTAAATGAGTAGTTTTCTCTTATTAATTAATAATATTAAATTTTTTGCATTAGCCATTAATTGTATATTGAACATGCATCAAATGATTTGCTCAACGTGTGAGCTGCTCATCATTAGCATTATTATTATTATATACGTTAATTATATATACATATAATGCGTATAGAATATATGAGGATGGATGGCACATGCTACAGCTACCAAGATAACAACGAGTGTTTAAGATATATACTACGTATGGAGTTTATTTACGTGTATGTTTGCTAAAAATTTATTAGAAGGATTCGTGGAGGAAGGAGGATCAAAGTCTCAATTATCTTATACTTTTCAACAAAGTCCTTTGTCAAAAACTACCATAACTTTATTACTGGGTTCATATACTATTTTCTTCTCGTTAGTTCTGGTACCGGTTTTATAACCGAAAGGCTCGTTATATCTTAGAGGAATATTTTCGTACGTCGGAAATAATTCCTTAATTAGGACAGCGTCTGACGCGTCTCGAGCCACTAATATATTTTTAGTTCCTTTTAGTGATCATTTTGCAGGTCAATTAGCGGAGCTAGATGGTCAACGAGGTCAATTGAGGAGCAACGCGGTCAACAAGTTGAATTTGGAAGAATAGAGCCAACATATTTTATATATAATACATTTGGAATATATAATCTAAATTGTAATTATTCCATCTTCAATACTTATACGATGCATATTAATAATGGTAATAATTATAAATGTTATAACATTTATTATTAGGAAAAATTGATAGTAATAATCTCAACTATTGGCGGTCCGCTCATAATAATCTCAACTATCGATTATTTCAGAATAATCCCAACTTTAGGGACCTTCCGCCAATAATGGTCCATATAAATAAATTCATGTAGTTTCTAAAGTGGATGAGAACATATATAGCATGTAATCCTTATAAATAATCTCAACTTTTAATTTTTACACTTGATTTCTACTTAAAATTCACTTTTTATAGGAGATAATATCTGGTCATGGACCATTATTAGCGGACGATCCATATAGTTAGAATTATACAAAAATAATCAATAGTTGGGATTATTATCAGCGGACCGGCAATAGTTGAGATTATTATTTTCAATTTTTCCTATCTTATCATTATTATCTCATTATTAACACTATTACTATTATTATTAAAACCATAATTTGTAATGATTATCTGTAATATTTGTAGTTGAAATTTAAGTATAATAAAATGAAATGTTGTGGATCATATATTTCTTTCCAAAAAGGGAAATGTGACTTACTTTGGGACAATCCAAAAAAGAAAATAAAACAAGTAAAATACCGAGTAAAATTAATTTGAAAGTAAAAAATTTTATTTTCGAGCTTTAGTTCAAACATCATCAATCTCAAACTAGTGGTGGACTCGGGCCGGGTTGGCCGACCCGGAACCGGCACTGTTCTGGCCCGTCCCGACCCAGTGGCCCGGCCAATGACCGGTCCGGATAGACCCAACCCGAGGGATTTCAGGTTCGGGCTCGGGTCACCCAAAACATGAACCGGCCCGGCCGGTCTGAGCCCGATTCCGGGCTTTTTTTCATTTTTTAAAATCTCCGGGTTGGGCCGGGTATTTTGGGCCATTTGGGGTGGTTTGGGGGATTGGGGGTTAGGGGTTAAGGGGGTCGGGGGTAATTAGAAAAAGGGAAAAAATGTGAGAGGCCCGAGGCCCGAACCCGGACCCGTTGGCTACTCGGGCCGGTCCCGGGCCCAACATTTTCTAACCGGCGGCCCGGTTGGGCCTAGGCCCGGCCCAGGCCCAAACCAGTCCGAGGCCACCACTATCTCAAACCTATAAAAAGATACTTCTTCCGTTCTTATAATTTTGTCAACTTTGTCACTTTCTCATTTAAATGAAGAATTTATGATTCCAATTAATTCTCTCTCCTCTGTACAAACCTCAATCACACAATTTTTACGTTATTAATTCTCGTGCCGATCAAACTTGGCAAAATTATTAGGCATGGAGGAAATATTTAGCAAATCATGATCCCAAGCTCGAGTGGAGCTCAAACTAAGCTCATGAGCTCATCCCAAGTTAGAGTCCCATTTATTTAGCTCATCCAAACTCAAGTTCAAACTCATGAATTCTTATCAAACTCAAACCAACTCTCAAACCAACTCATTTGCAAGTTGCAACCCTGCTTGTGTAACTTCATAGGAACAAGGGCACAAGAATTGCTTTTTTCTGTTTATATTCTCTCGCAATTCAAATGTTGACTCGAGTAAATTAATTAAATTTCACATCTTCATCTCCTGCACTTCTAAGTGGTCTACATATACAGACAGGGGCGTATCCAGGGTGGGGGCAGGGGGGGCAGCTGCCCCCACTCAACCCCCACCCAACCCTATTATATATATATCCAATTTAAATTTATACATGTATTTTTTGTTGTACATAATGGTTCTTATACAATTAAAACGAATATTTTGATTAAACCTGCTAGCGATCGAGTGGAAAGAGTAGGAGACTTAAGATGTTCATTTGAGGTGAGGTTCAAGGTTCGATTCCTACAAGTGTATTTTTTTTTTTTTGTTTTATTTCTTTTGTCCTGAAGCCTTAAGCAAATTCTATACATTGTTCTTTTTTACTAGGGATGGACTGGGCCGGGCCGAACCGGCCCGGAACCGGACCGGCCCGCTACTGTGCGGGCCCGGACCGGACCGGGCCCGGTTGGCCGGTTCCGGGCTTTTAGCCCGTGTTGGCGGGTCGGGCCGGCCGGTTCCGGGCCCTATTTTTGTTGAACCGGCCCGTGCGGTTCGGGCCGGGCCCGGTTCATTTTTTTTTTTTTTTTGGTTTTTTCAATTTTTTTTCTTTTCCTAGGGTAGGGCTGGGTGTTTTAGGGAGGTTTGGGGCGTGGGGGTGAGGGGGGGTAGGGAGATAACAAGAAAGTAAAAAAAAAAAAAAAAAAAAAAAAAACATTGAACCGGGCCCGGTTAGGCCCAGACCCGGTATCAACCCGGGCCGGTTCCGGGCCCATGTAACCCGAAAAAAAGCCCGCCCGGGCCCAGCCCGGAACCGGACCGGCCCGGGTCCATCCCTATTTTTTACTTTTTTTCTTGTTGAAAAGATCTAAACTACATCAATATAGTTACAATTCTAGTTTCACATATGAATTAATTTTATACATAATAAAAACTAGTATTTTATTATACTTGTGAATTTTAAATAAAAATTAATTCTAACTAGATGTTCCTCCTTCCCTAGTTGATTCATTTATATATTGACATAATTTTGCACAAAGTACATATTCAATGTGATAAAATTATTTCTAACAAAGTGAAATTTAATTAAACATAATATCGTAATGTTTTTTATGAGAGAATATTTTGTTATTTATAATTAGTTTTACATTTTTTTCTTAATCTGATTAGTCTAATTTATCTTGTAATTTTCTCTCTCTTAATCTAAGGTAAATTTGCCCCCGCTGACATATTATTCTGGATACGCCACTGTATACAGATATACATTGCCAGTATGTAAAATAAATTATAGATTACTGATTACGTAAAAGCAAGGACGAAAATGCTTTGGAATAAATAGTCATTCACTTGATCGATCACCTCCCATCATAACAAAACAAAACTTGATATAAAAGTTTGAATACCCCTCAAATAGCAAAATTAGAACTAACAAAGAGAGTTGCTGGAACCAAAACATACTAAACTGCCTCTCTCTATTAATATTATAAATATTATATCCGCAGGAACAAAGAAGTCTTGGACTGCCTAGAAATACTCCTGTCTCTGCATGGGGTCAAATTTACTTTCCAGCACTATGCTTGGCTTGTGAGTGGGAACCCAGAGCACTTTCAGAGCCAAAAGTCCTGAAGCAAAATGCAATTAGAGAATTGGTAGTGGTAGTTGATTACAGGATTAAATAGAACTCTGAATTTGGGCAAGCCCAATATGTTTTTACCTATTGCATTCTTTGCATTGATGAGAACCTCCTGATTTTGGAGTCTTCTGAGCAAGAGGTGTCTTTTCAGTTTTCTTTGAAGGATGTGGTGTAGCTACATGTGTATTACCCTTCTTCCCATCTGGGACATCCATCATTTTAAAAAAAAAAAATCAATATTTATTTATTTATTTATTTATTTACAAGACATCCATAGTTGCAATAGAAAAGTGATTTATTGGACATTCAAATAAAAACACCACACAATAGATTAAATGCAACAGAGGAGATAAGCAACACACTAACCAGTTTTCTGCTGGGGAGTAGTCAATTTGACTTTTTTGGCAGGAACGGGTGTTTTCTTTGCAGAAGATTCAGGCTGTCTTTTCTTGCCACTTTCAACCTTTCAACCATATAAGACCAATCAGATATTGAGTGAAGCCAAAATCTTAGTAAAGTAGGAAAAGGTCATTGACATATCTATAATACCTTCTTCGGTGTTTCCTCTGCCTCCTCTTCTTCAGAATCCTCTTCTTCAGAATCACTTTCATCCTAGAGAGAAAGAAAAACATAATTAGCCAACGATGAGGAAAGAATAAGACTACTTCATAGCAAATTTATATCAATTACGAATATAGAATAATATAATATGGTTATGTTAATAGACAGCATCATCATTTGAAATCAAGACATCAAACTTGCATTGCCAAATCACACACCATAAGCACAAACAACAAAGTGAAACACCTTACAAGCCTAGGTATCCCCATTAGCAGATATGAGAAAGTCTGGAACAAGAACTTCCACAACAAGCACATAAAAATTTCAGAGTACAACATAAGGCCTCTGTTATTTACATTTTCAGTACAAAAACTGATGCCAGGACAAATTATTATTATTAGTAAAAAGTAATACGGAGTATTAACAATGAAAAATAGTAGATGAGTTCAACAAAACGAAACTAGTAATGCAGTTTATAAACCATAGATTAAATATATGCATTACCTCAATTGAAGCTCCTGAGTCAGAATCTTCATCATCATCTTCCATTTCATTGTCTTCCCCACTGCTTTCATCATCTTTGTCATCCTCCACTCCTTTCTTGGGTTCCGAAATTTTCACCTTCTTCTTACCTGCAGCAGAACCCTTGGCAGCATCTTCCTTTTCGACAAAGGAAGGTTTCGCATTCTTTTCATTGGCAAGGGGTTTGCCTAAAAACAAAACACAAATTCTAAGTTTAGTAAAAATACAGAATTATGGTCAGTAATGAAGTCATTCAGTCTTTTGCACCATTAGCTGCTTTGTTTTCAATTTGGAGAGGTTCTTCGGTATCTGTATCTGTATATACAAGGAAATGCTGAGTTAGTGCCATGCCATCGATGATTGATTTCAGCAAGAATGTAATATAAAGAGTAGAGCTGAACTGAATACTGCACTGACCATCTTCATCATCACTCATTTCATCTGAACCCACATATCCATGAAAGTAGACACTTCCATTTTTCCAGTTGTGTGATATTGTAATGTCTCTCTCAAAATACAAGTCAAATTGTTGCTGTGGCAGCTTCTCAGTGTTGAGTGTAGCAAGAACATATTTTTTATCATCAACAGTGACGTACAAACAAATAGATTCGGGGCCTTTCTCTTTCTTAACCTCACCGATATTGGCCTGAAGATCAATAACAACATGAATATTGATCAGAATCCATCATAAAGCACCACATATGTTGGTTTATAGCTAGTTTACCTGAGAAAGGTGCAAGATCTTGTCCATGCCCAGCTCCACAGCTAGTGGCTGTCCACTTTTGACCTCAGCACCTGAAAAATGAAAATGTTACTATGAGGTGACAATGATGAGATTTATAGTTGCAGTTTTGGAATAGAATGATAGAAAAGATAAAGTGTAAACACACTCGCACATGAACAATTTGTACTCTGGTTTTATCCTAACTGCTACTAGCCTACTACCATGGAAACAGCTAACAACTACTACAGTTGAATGTGGTTACATTGAGACTCAATGCAAGCAAAATGACTTCAGAGATATAATTAACTTACTTTATAATTAAATGTAAGGAAATATGTTTTATATAAATATAAAAAGTAGCCATGTAAACAATAACTGGTTTTTATCTATTAGCAGGACCAACTAAACCATTGACAGAAGGTTATTTTACTGTTGATCATCCAACATGAAAACACAGTGGAGTTACAAATTCCGAGGGTATCAAGAGCAATTCCTTTAAAGCATTGACTCAAAACTAATATGAGCTGAACACCAAATCAATCCTCAGTATCAGAGTAGAGAGCAGCAAACATGCAAGGGGCGAGAGGTATGGACACATTCAAACACGGATGTTTTATGCACCAGACTGCAGACACATACGTGCAGATGCAGATGAAACAAAGTAGAATGAAGAAACAAACACGACCAACTGGATTCAAGTAACAGGTACTACTGAACAATTATTAATAAGCTACAAATTCGAAAATGTAAGGAAAGCGAGGGGAATCAACACAGAGACGCACACTCTAACCGGTAGATTCGTCACATAAACAAAAATAAAACAAGGTTGAAGAAGCGTTACCCCAGAACTCCATTTGATGAAGAAAAAAGGAGAGCGACTGAGAGAGATAGGGTTTTACGACGAAGCGAGCAAGCGAGCGGATACAGATAATTTTAGGGTTCTAAAGTGTACAGAAAAATACGAGTATATATAAAAGGTAGACAGGAGGAGGGGGCACCAGGGTAAGCGAACCAACGATTTGAATAGGGCTTTAGCAAATTTCAGCAACCATTTAAGTTGGGCCTTACCAAATTTGGGCATGTCTGAAAATTGGTCCAACAGACCTAACCCACTTCATGTGTCGAGTAGGGGTATGCACAATTGCACAGGTCCAAAATTTTAACGATCCACCGAAACGGACCTGTTACATCCTGGTTTGACCCGGACTGGACTGGAACCCGAAATCTTAAAATTCTTATGATTGAGATCCAGACCTTTTTGTACCTGACCAGTCTAGACCGATCCATTCTGGTCCTATTCAGGTCTAAAGTATGGTCCAGCCCAGCTAATGCACACTCATGGTCTTGACCTTTGCAAGTTGTAATCATTGTTTTTTAATGTTTTAATCAAGTTTTTTTTTTTGAATTAATGCTAATTAATTAATTAATTACGAAAATAATGCTAGGTTAAAAGTATTTACCGATCTACTGATGGGTTTAACCATGGTCGGGGAAAGTCGTCAAACCGTTTGGCGACTCATAAGTCGCCATCCGGTTGGGCGACTTATGAGTCGCCAAACGGTTTGACGACTTACCCACTGCCATATTAAATTCATATCTATCTATAAATAATACATTTTAAAGATACAATTATGGAAAGTTTTGTCACATGTCATCTTCTAAGCAAACACTCATTATAATATTGTAGATTTTTTTTTTCAAATTGAGTATATTAATTAATTATACTTCCGTTAGAATAGTATATAACTTCGATTAGAACTCACCTTAATTTAAGACTAAGCAGAATCCTACGTAACAACCAATACTTAAAAAACTTTTTAAATAGCTATAAATTCTTATTCAAAAAATAAAATTTCATGTTTATTTTAAAGTACTATAACTTTTCTGTTCGTATTCTGATTGTTACAAAAATTATATCAAATTTCATAACTTTTTTATTATTTTTCAAATGACACCAATATTGAATATTAAAAAAAATAACACTTGAAAAATACTCTCTTATGAATTTGATATTTTTTGCGATAGTTGGAGTACAAATAAAAATGTGACAACACTTAAAAAAACATACTCCGTATGTTTAAAATATAAATCTAAAATGTTTTTGGCATTTACATGGATGAAATTATTATCTAAGCTTCAATATTTTAAATAAAAAACATTAACAAGTATGTTTAGAATGTTAATTGCACACTCAAAAATTATTACTGCCATCAACCCACTAACATTGGGACATGAGGGAATGACAAGATTATTAAGAATAATGAGTTTATGTGATTGATATTGAATTGATAAAGTAAGAATAAAATAAAAATGATTTGGAGTCACACAAACTTTATGAAATTTGGTATGAACAATATTGGTGGATTTTCCGAAAATAAAAACGGGACAATCTAAATGGGACGGGGTAGTATAATATTTAAATAATTTACTTAAAACTATAATTATAGTGTAATTTTATAAAATTACATTTGTGAAAGAAAAAACATATGATTTCGTTCAAATAAAAAATAAAAAGAAAAAAATATGATTTTGATGTTAAAATAACTCTTTACATAAAGTTGGGGTGTTTACCCTACATCCCTCAAAAGCTCGGGGTCTTTATATTATTTCCTCCCGGTATATATTAATATAGTCTTAATATATGTTGGTCGAGAGTTTCAACTCTCGGAAAGTTTTATTAATTACATATATGATATCGTGACACTAAAATGGGTGTTTAAGATTTAGATAAATAAGCTAGATTGTATATAAAAGGTACATGATAATTGTTTTGTTTATGGATGTAATTTTAATACTCCCTCCATCCCATTAGAAGGTTCCCGTCCACTATTCATATGGTCAACTTAAATCATTTTTAATCTCTTGCTTTATATATCAATTTTTATCAAATTGACATTTTTTAATCACACTTTATAGAGGTTTTAATGTAGTTTCTGAATATGTGAATTTTATTTACTAAAAATAATCAGAGCGTGAACAGGGATTAGGTTGCTTTATCATCAGTCAAGCATCGTGAACCGAAACAGGAATCTTCTAGCTGGACAGAGGGAGTATAATACTCCCTCCGTCCCATAAAATTGTTCCCGCATTGACTTGGATCAGAGTCTAAGAAAGTGAGAATAAAGTGGAAATGTATGGTTGTGGTTGAGTAAGAAAAAAGTAAATGAATGGTAGCCACAAAAAACTTTCCAAAAGGTATGTTTGGAATTAGTTCAAAAATAAGATATACTTAATAAATTAGAACATGCATTTAAAACAAATGTTATAATCGATTAAATAAGTGATTTTTCCTTACTAAAACTGATAGAGTATTTAATTCGAGAGAGAAGTGAGAGCTAGAGGGAAAAAGTGAGTAATTAATATTTCTCAACTCCCTATAACTAGCCCTTTGGGGTCTATTTATAGGTAAAAATGTGGATTTGGGTCCCTAGCCTTGGGCTTAGGAGGCCCGTTACAATTTGGACTGAGGGGAAGAAGGTGACTACCCCCACTGCTGCTGAGAACGAGAAGCTGACTACCCCGACTGTTGTGAAAGAGAATGTGACTGCTCTTCCAGTCGAGAATGTGGATGCAAACAAAACGTTGTAAGTACCTCTAACTCGTCTAATTCAGCCTGCTCTAAACCTGATCCATATATCATTATTAAGGAGCTTGAAGGGAGACTAGAGAATAATTACAATGCTCTAGTTAGACAATTAGAAAAGCAGACTTGCTCAAACATCAGGATAACTAATTCAGAGAAAACAATCACTAAGCCCACAGCTAAAGAACAAAAGACTGAGTGTTAGCGAAAAGAAACTAAGAGAGAAGCTTATAACTACTGAAAAGGAAAGAGTCAAATTTTTTTGGCCTAAACAACCTTCTTTATAAAACTAGGGATTCTCTACACCAAGATTAAAGAACTTGAAGACTTGTTAGCCAAAAGGGTCCAAACATGCCAGACTTATTTCCTTAACCAGCCTAAGGACACTAGTTTCTACAACTCCAAGGAAGGCCTAGGAATTGCCAATCCTCAGAAGCTGAAAGAGGTCAATTGTATCCAACTGTATGACGTTAGATGCATGAAAATAGGATTGACCAAACTTATGGCCTTTACTGGAGCTGAAGAAACAAATGCCCTCGAGGATAAAAAGAGAAAAGCAAAGTCTAGAGCTGAGATTCCTTTTGACTATACTAGTCTAAACCGGGGTTACAAACCCAAAGAGCCCTCGTTGACCCCTGATGATGAAGTTTTGACCTATCCTCCTGATAAAGAAGTTTGCAAGATGGAGAGGAACCTTCAACTTTTGTAGCCAAACCAACATACATTCCACGACTTATGAGAAAATTTGATGAGTTACAAGAATCTTTTGATAAAGAAAAACAGGCTTTTGAAATTGAAAGAGATTAACTTTTGAAAGAAATATCCTTATTAGAAATTTCCTCTCAGTCTAGCATAGCTTCTCAACCCTCTTCACCTTCTTCATCAGAAAAACATTTTGAAAATTCAACCAATAGTTTTAAGACTTCTTCCATTCACTCTGAGTCTCCTTCTCCAACAGGGAACCAAGTGAAGAAGAGATTAGAGAAGAGAGGAGAGTGGATTGAAGAGAAATTAATAAGAAGGAAGAGAGAAGAAGAGTCACGTCTAGAAAATAAGAATCAACGGTCGAGTGTTTTGTTTTACGTCAAGAATAAGTGTAGATCTAGCATTAGTGAGCCGTCAACTAGTTTTACTAGAAGTCCTTCTCCTAAGTTTTATAGTTCTAAGATATCTGTTATGGATCGTTGTTCTAATTGTTGTGCTTTGAATTGTGTTAAGTTAATGTAATGTTGTTGTTTTGAGTCTGATTCCTCTAATGATTCAAATGATTCAGTGGTTGTTAAGAAAAGTGTGAAGAGGCCTAATTCTGAAAAAATGAATGTTGAGGGTGAGATTGCCAAGTATTGTGATGGGACACTGAAGATCATCCGGGTGAAGATCCAACCAAAGAAAGAAGAAATTGAATGAAAACTTGCCAATGCCTCTGAAGATGAAATAACAGAGTTTGACAGAATGAACAAGGTGCTAGATGCAATCAATGAACGACTCGAAAAGAGAAGAATGTTGCGCCAATTTGAACATGCTCTAGCACTGCAAAGCAACTACTACAAGAGGCAGAAGAATCCACGAGAGTCGACAATGAACATGTGATCACAAAGGGGGAGAATGTTAGAGATATTTTTAGTGTTGTGATGGATGTATTTTATTTAGCCTCTTGTTAGTAATTATTATGTATTAAATAGGCCAAATATGGTAAAGGCTCCAAGGCCAAATTAGGCATGGGCCTCCTCAAAAGGTGTGCCCATATCATTGTAAACCTACCATTCTAAGGAGGCTATAAATAGGCCCCTTAGGAATGGATAGGTTAAGCTTTCCCCATTCTGATTATTCCTTGAGCCGCATAGCCTATTTGAGAAAATAAGTTTTTACGCTAAGTTTCTTCAACATTCTATAAAACTTCATCTCTTCAATGGAAAGTTTCACCCTTCACCTTTGATATGTTTTTCACATGTTCTAGACTAGGAAACAGGGACCTAACAACCAATACATTTTATTCCATTTTATGCCAGATAAAGAAATACAGAGTAATGCTCTTATGTAACTACGTGACCGCTTGATTTGTATGCTAGGAGCTTGATATGCATGTTTATTTACAAAGTAGAAATCTTCCCATGTTTGGAAACATGATAGAATTTTCCAAAATACGAAATTGTTATTTAGCCATTTGTTTGTGGACTGAATTTCCATGTATGTTGTAGTTCTTTGTTATGATTTATTTCAATCCATGTTTTATGCTTTAAGTGTTTGCTCTTAATTTTCATTGTTCTTATAGTCATCTATCCATTGCCTTTTCACATTCGTTTAACATTTACAATTACATACTGAATGTCATTATGATAGTTCTATTTAACTGCGCATTGCCTCTTACACTAGTTTAACATTTTCTATCACTTACTCAATGACATTACTCATAGTGACCAATTCATCAAGTATAAATATGTTTGGATTGTTGTTATTCCATTCATCAATATGTATCTTGTTTGTCACTTTTTGTAAATTCACTTGTAACCCAGTCTTGTTTCAATGCCTTCATGTCATTTTTAGTAATATTAGGTTCATATTAATTTTGCTTGCAGTTAATGTTGACAATGACTTCGTCAACACCCCTCCAACCTCTCCATCTAATGTTGTAGGTTAACTCTGCTATATACAAATGTAACGCCCGTACTTTTATTTACTTCTTACGTGCTAATCACTCTTATTATGATCATGCTTTAACTTATGTTTGAGTGCTATATGTGTGAAGTATAGGGATAACATGATTATGAACTTTATGAAAATGATATTTGAACTCACATGCTTGTATTATGTTTGAACGTGACAGGCGACGGTATACGATGAGCAACGAAACTACACTGTAATAATCATTCGTGTTTTTGAATGTAATGATACATCAAGTTATTTGTCATGTTAGATTGTATTTGAGTGTTAAAACATAGTTTAAAAAGGTCATTGGGGGTCTAGGATGGGATCGGTAACGATCGGGGTCGTTTTAGGGCGGAAAATGACGTTTTCGGCACCCGATTGACCTCAAACCGGCGCCGGTTGGACCCGGACCGGCGCCGGTCAAAAACAGAAACTTTAGGGTGTTAGATTGGCAGGGAAACCCGCGCCGGTCAGGGGCAAACCGGCGCCGGTTCGGTCGGGTTTGGCAGAGTCGGTCAAAATTGTTTTTAAGCGCAAAAACCCCCTTTTCAACCCAAAATCGATCCCAGCTCGTCCTTCACTCTACAAATCAATCTCAAACCATTTCTAGGGTGATTCAAGCTCAAATTAAACATATTCTTCATCAAAGATCATCACTTGGTAAGAGTTTTACACTTTACATGAAGAATTTTTCTATACTTGATCCATAGTTCTTGTTTTGGGATTTAACTAGGGTTGAGTGAACTTTGGGTTGATTCTAGGAAAATTAATGGATTTTATAGATAGTAAGTTTGATTTGGAGTTGTTGTTTAGATTGGATTTAACAAATTTCAATTTGTTCTTGAATAACTAGATATATCAAAACTATATCAATTTGATGAAGGAATTTGGGGAATCTTTTAATATGTACAGACTGAATTTAAGTAGATGTATAGAACTCTTGAATTCCCCTTATGCCTAAGTCTTAAGGCTTTGGTTAAAAAAAAACATGAGGTTATGTTGATCAAATGTAAATAATGTATATAGTTGCTCAATCGAAGAACTGTTGCCCGTGGACGCTTTATACGCACGATCAAGGGTAAAAACTCCACGTGAATCAGGTAAGTCATCACCACCTATACATGATAGTTTGAAATAAACATGGAAGTCTAGCTGTCTATGAATTGGATAGTTTTGCTTGAACACTTGAATTTGTATGGCATAAGATTATGTGAATGCCCAGTTATGTATACATGTTTGTAGGTGAGGTTGATTGAGAACTTGCTGAGTTATCAGTGTAAGGTATCCAAGTTTTATGTTTACGGTTAGGTTGGATTTATATGGAATCCAACAATAAATGAAAGTTGTGATGATAATGATATCCAATGAATGATAAGAAATGTTTTAAGGTAGTCGTTCCCCCAAGTAATTACCTGAGCTGAACGGAGCGGGATCTCCTTCCGCGGGGAGTCCCGGGAATTACTTCTAATGGCTGCGGGCTAGCTACCCAAGGTCGTTAGCGAGGGGCCAGGACACGAGCTACGGGCCCACTATGTCAAGTAGCAAGATAGGAAGAAAGAATGATAAATGACGAAATCTTTTAGATTTCGTTACATGATGTTGTAATTTACATGATATGAATATGATGTGAATATGCTATGTGTATGATGTGTTCTAGCTTATGTATCTAATTATGGCTAGCTAAGACTCCGTTATTTTAGTGGATGTAATGGTGACTTACTAAGCAAATTTTGCTTACGAGACTTCTGCTTTTCTCGTGTCTCATGTATAGGTAATGAATGAAGAATGGACCTGAGAGAATGTTCGGGTCGGGTGGCGAGGCTGTGGATGGGTTAACGGAAACGACCTGGCTGTGTCTCATGTTTTGTTGTTTTACTGTGTCACTTTTATTAGTTGTTTTATGTTTTGTTTTAAAAATCCTGATCAGGTGTGATGACTTTGTTTTAAGCGTGATTGTTGCTGGTCTTTTGACATTTCAGTTATGGAGTTTTCTTATGTATATAGGAAATAAAGTTTCGTGACGAGACTTTGTATTATGTAATACCCGCTTTGTATATTGAGTCTTGTTTATGTTAAATATGGTAATGGCTGTTTGGGGACGGTCGTTACAACAAATACTACCATTAAAGTTTTTTTTGGGTAAATGCCAAAACTTATATTAAAAGTTCGTTTGCCAATTGGCTTACAATATTATCAGGTATAGAATCAAAATTAACGACACAATCAGTCATAGAAATAGCCGTTTTTGCAAGAATATGAGCTGCTTGATTTGCTGATCTTCTACACCATTGTACTGAAAAGCTTATTTCCTCTTGCAATAAAAGTTTAATGTCTTCAAGAATTATTCCCACTTGAGAATCATACTTCTCTCCATGTATACAAAAAAGAATTAGAGAAGCATATGTTTCAACCACCACGTTTATTCCATCCATTCTGTCTTGCCCAAATAATGGCTTCCCTTAAAGGTTATTTTACTTATTTATATCTAACCCATGTTTTATATCCAATTTTCCCAACCACTTAATAGGGTTGTAAAGAAAGAGATCGTCAATAAGGACATTAGAAGGAGAGTTAACACGTTTTCTAGATTGTATGAGGCCATAAATCTTGTTCGGCCAAAACTACTCCCTAATCAATTAAAACTTTTTGGTGCTACAGCTTTTGGGAAGTTCTTAGATGCTAAGGAAATGCAATGTTCCGGGCAGCTATTGCATTTTCCTATTGTAAACCCAGTTAAAGTTGGAGGCAATGATAATGTGGTAGGCGGCGATTTGTATTTTGATATTGAGGACATGTTGATATCATTTACCTGTTCTGACTTAGGTCTAATTCTGGGGTTGAACGTATCCGATAAGATTCCTTCTTATCAGAATCCAGTCACTAAGAGGGGTCGTATATGGCAGAAGTACTTTACTTTTTGTACCACTAGAGTGAAGCGTAAAGACATTAAATAAGTGTTTAAATCTATCGAGAGGGGCATAGAACGAGATGATGACATTGTTAGCTTGTCCTTGTTGTATGTTTTATCCCATTATTTCTTGGCCGCAAAAGAAAAAGGTTGTTGTCAACAATTTACACATCAACCTTGTAGATGACATTGAGAAGATCAATACTTATGCATGGGGACGTGTGGTTTGGGAGAACATGGGTACTTATTTTTGGGCTGGTGTAAGTAGTTTGCAATCCAATTCTTCACACTACAATGTGTATGGTTGCGTCTTGGCTCTTCAAATTTGGGCTTTTGAGTGCTTTTCCGACCTTACAAAGGTGGAACTTGCATGTTGTGTTGAACCAAAAGCAAAGCCACTATGCTTAAAATGGTCTTCAACATAAAAAAACATAGAGTCATGCCCTCAAGTCTCATATTTTTGGCATCAAAGATGTAAGTTATATTAATTTGTTTGTTATTTCCTGTCCTTTTTAATCAATTTTACTTTGCATTAACCTTTTCTAATGTTTTTATGCACTATCATTGTAATAATTCTTTAGTTCTTATACACTCTCCTCGACACATCATCATCTGCTCTGTTACTGAAAAGGGTAATGAAATCCAAAAGACAATCTTCGAGGCACGTCTCCACAGAAGCTACTGCTGTCAACAAACCCTCAATGTCATCCCTGAAACGACTCAAAACAACAAATCCTCCTGCACCTGAGCCAAGCCTATCAAGGGGAAGAAGAGCAACTCCCACTACAACTATCACTCAGTCCAGTAATACGTCACAATTCTCATGCTCCAGTGTTACCGACACACACAAATGAATGCAAAAATAGCAGCCTTTGAAGAACAGGTGGTCACATTGAGGCTGAATTGTCTGTTTACCATGATAAATTTAAGCATCGAGATGAGGTTATTAGTAAGTTGAGTGAAATGGTTCATTCTACGACCAAGGAAATACTTCTATTCTTATCCCCTTTCAACAGCCACCGGTTTGTCAAGAATCACATGTCCAACATGTTGACGGTGAGAACAATGAAGGTTCATTTGTGGATGATGTTCCGAGGATTGACATTTCACTTACCCCATTTGTTCAACCCTCTTATGGTAATAGCAATGATGTTCCTGAGATGACCCAAGCAATTAATCTTGCGTATGATGTGTTTCATGCAAATGTATGTATTTCTGCATTTATTGTTTGATGTTTACTTTATTGTACGTACTATAATTTTAAATGCATTTCCTACATGTAGCCATCACAGTTCATTGTTAAAGCTCTGTCTCTCCCAGCAAGTGGTATTCATTCGGTTGATATTCATCAAGAACACTCAGAGGTCATTTCACTTTCTGTGTTACACATTTGTAAAAAACTGCCAAATTTTAATTTCTGCCATAGTCACTAATATTTAAATTGTGTGTGTCATTCAATCAGGGCAGTGACTGGATTCAACTGTAAGCTCCACACATTTTATTACTTTGTTGTTATGTGATGCGTTTCATATTTTACAACTCCACATAAAATGTAGTTACAGTTCTGTGTTTTTTGTTTGTAGCATATGATTGTTATAATGTTTTGCGTCCGCATGAAAGCTGCCTCCTTGGAATGGCCCCAAAAGTTCTCAACTGCTGATACAATGTTTGCAAGCCATCTCAACACATTATTTGATGCATACACCAAAGGCGCCACTCAGTCAAAAAAATCAGCACACAATGGGTTCTTCAGTGACACTGTAGATGGTGACCTGACTCTGTATCTGCCACCGTGGTTGGAATGTGACTACGTCTACATCCCACTAAATTTGCCTAACATGCATTGGTTGTTAGTAGTGTTGGATGTTCGTGCCAGGCTTTTACGTGTCTATGATTGTAATAACATAACATATGCCCTCAAAAAAAAATAGACGAGCTGTGTGGTCTTATAAATTACGAACCAATTTTATTATCACTTAAGCAGTCCACATCTAACCCGAGTTTACCTTCTGATGGCACCCCTTTTGATATTGATATTATTGTTGTTGTTGTTGTTGTTGTTGTTGCTGTTGTTATTATTATTATCACTATAATTAGGAAGTTACATTTTTTGTAAACATTATTTTTAGTCATATATACTCCACATATGTAATTATTTTCAACACTGACCAGACAATTAATCGAGAAAATGTAAATTGAACTTTAATCACAATTTAGTAGATAACAAGTGGAGCTCTGACTCAAATGCTTGCAGAGCTCATATGCATTTTTAAGAGACAATTCCGAAACCACGGGAGTTTCTAACACACCACGCAAAAACACGAGAGTTCTAATTATTAGGGTACAAACAAGCGGGATTCGGAAAGTCACTTTCCGAATGAATTAGGGCGAGGTGGTGGGGTCAGTTTGGAATGGCATTTTCCGAATGAAAAAAGAAAAATCGTGGGGTCAATTCGGAATGGTATTTTGTAACACTTGAGATTTAATATAAACGAATTAATAGTACTACTCATACCAACAAGGTGCATCTCCTTTTAAGGGAGCTCATGAGCCAAGAACTCCAAAGTTAAGCGTGCTTGCACGGGAGTAGTCTTGGGATGGGTGACCCCCTGGGAAGTTTCTCAGGGCGCGCACGAGTGAGGACAAAGTGCGCGTAAAAGGCTAGTGGCGGTTTGTGAGGACAGTACTAGAGGTCTGAAGTAACTACCTCGGGGCCCACGGGGCCGGGGTGTTATAGGTGGTATCAGAGCAACCCTGCGACAGTGTGCTGATCCGTTGGATATCAGGCAGACACCTAGCAGGGGAAAAGTTTCTGGGATTTCATTAAGATTGGTTTAAGGGCGCAACGAGGACGTTGTGACCCTAAGTGGGGGTGATTGTAACACTTGAGATTTAATATAAACGAATTAATAGTACTACTCATACCAACAAGGTGCATCTCCTTTTAAGGGAGCTCATTAGCCAAGAACTCCAAAGTTAAGCGTGCTTGCACGGGAGTAGTCTTGGGATGGGTGACCCCCTGAGAAGTTTCTCAGGGCGCGCACGAGTGAGCACAAAGTGCGCGTAAAAGGCTAGTGGCGGTTTGTGAGGACAGTACTAGAGGTCTGAAGTAACTACCTCGGGGCCCACGGGGCCGGGGTGTTACATATTTTCCGAATGAAAAATAAAAATAAAATTGGGAATGGTGGGCTCAATTCGGAATGGTATTTTCCGAATGAAGAAAAAAACAAAATTCAAAATTCCCACTCACTCTTAAAAATTCCAAATGCAAAAATTAAAAACCATACCCCAACCATTCGGATAGCGAAATTCCAAATGCAAAAATTAAAAACCCATACCCCACTCACTCTTATTCGAACACCCCATTTCCAAATGCCAAAAAGAAATTAAAATCATATCTCACTAACACATTAAGTTACCTCATTTTCAAAGCCACAAACAAATTAAAAGATTCACCTGCAATAGGAAAAAACAAAAAACATGTTGATGCTATTCTCCATTCGGAATACCCATTTCCAAATAATTAAAAGCATACGTGTTCACACCCCTTCCACACTCTCCACCTACGTTAACACTACATTCACCTATTAAAACCCTTACTTCGTTCTTAATTCTTCACCACAATAGTTTTTTCTCACTTCATATATACTTTATATTTCTTAATCGATTGTATTTAGAAATGGCTAGTGTCGATACTGTCGTTCTCGTTCATTGGAATGAACGAGAACGAATTATATTTCTATTCCAAATGCTAGTCAAAAGTGGTTAACAAATTATTTCAAAGGCCACTTGCAAAGAAATCCTAACTTCCGAGTCGCTGATATGAAAGAGGAAGCTGAAAAGAAGTTGAAGATAAACGTGAGCTTGTACAAATGTAAAAGGGCAAAGAGGCTCATTATTCAAGAGATGGATGAGAGTTATAAAGCTGAGTTTGCATATCTTGAAGCCTATGTTGCTGCTCTAAAAAGAAGTAATCCAGGTACCAAAGCTGAAATACAATTATGTCTCGATGCACTGAAAGAAGGTAGGAGAGTCTTTAAAAGGGTGTTCATTTGTTTTGCTGCTTTGAGAGAAAACGGGTTGGCAGGTTGCAGAAGGATCATAGGTGTTGATGGTTGCTTTTTGAAGGGAATGTGTAGGGGTATTTTACTTAGTGCAGTTGGGGTGGATGGAGATGGAGCTATGGTTCCCATAACATGGGCTATAAGTGACAAAGAAAACAAAGCCAATTGAAGATGGTTGATCACGTGGCTTGTGCAAGAACTAGACCTGAAAAATGGTGCTGATTAAACCCTTATTTCTGATATGCAAAAAGGGCTAATCACTGCAGCTCAGGATGCCATTCCAGAAGCGGAGCAAAGGTTCTGTGCGCGACATGTTTATGCCAATTGGTCAAAAAAATGGAGAGGTGGCCAGTTTTGCAAAAATAATTGGATATGTGCGTGTAGCACATATGAAGAAGAGTTGCAAATTAACTTGAAAAGGCTTGGGAAGTTAAGCATTGAATCTGCTTCTGCCTCAAACGTGGTGCCAGACTTACTTTAGCAGCCAAAGTAAGTCTTGGATGGTTGATAATAACACCACCGAGTCCTTTAATGCATGGATTCGAGAAGCCAGGGCAAAACCCATTGTGAGCATGCTAGAAGATATACGCTTGAAGGCTATGAAAAGAATTTCAGAATTCAAGACAACACATGAGAAGTGGATAAATGATTGGTCTCCAACCTGCATGGAGTATTATCAAGCTAACAAAGATGCTGCAACTGCCTGCACTATAATTTTTAATGGTGACACGGGTTTTGAGATTGGAGAGGGTGAAGATAAACACACAGTGCTATTAGATCAGATAATATGCACTTGCAGAGCTTGGGAGTTGACTGGCATACCTTGCTCACATGCCATATGTGCTTTATTTTTTATAAGGAGATAGATGTCATGATATACATATGTAGGTGGTATCATAAAGATATTTGTGTGGCAGCATATCAGTGTCCTTTGCAGCCTGTTCATGGGAAATCTTTCATGAAAGTGGATGACTATGAACCCATTCTACCTCCATCAGTGCCTAACCTACCTAATATACCAATGAAGAACAGGATTAGAGCCTCAAATGGAGCCGGGGGGGGGGGGGGGGGGTAGTTCAAAACCTACTGCTGCTACTGCATCTCATAGAGCCTCAAGAAAAGGGCAAGTACAAACATGCGAGATGTGCCATGTAGAGGAACATAAGAGAGCAAAATGTCCTAATAAAGACAAAGATGTAAGCTTAATTACCTTTTCAGTTTTTGCTTCTCATGCCTAAATTGTTTTATGTATATTATGTATAATATAATGTCACAATATGAAGACTAATGCTGAAATGTACATTAATATGGATTCTGAAAGTTGATTAAGGTGAATTTGTATGTATATTATGTATAATATATGTATAATTTAGTGTCAGAATATGAAGACTAATGTTGGAATGTATATTGACTTGTATTATGGCCTTCATCAGTCCACGCTAATAATTCCCAACCCCCACTTTAAATAGAGCTGAAGGAAGACTTAATTGATGCTGTATACGCACACTTTTTTGATGTTATTAGAGTTGCCATTTTTTGGGTATAGTAGGTGGCAACATTAACTTTTTTGTACTTGTGTCTACATGACCAAGTTTTATGGTTTTTTGGAGTAGCTGTATTAATGGCACACTTTTGGCTTACTTGTGTCTACTGGTTGTATGTTTTTGGGTTTGAAACTTCGACATTTGTTTATTAGAGTTATCATCATATTCGAGGAGTGGTGTTTCATCAAATAGTGTTTCTTCAAATCCCCCCTTACACGTATGACCTCTTCCAGTCCTAATATTGAAGTGTGCAGTCTTCTATTCTCCCTTTTCAGGTCATTGATAACATTCTTCGCCCTGACTCTTAATGGCTCGTCATGCCACTCAAAAAAACCGCAACCATCCTTCTACAGAAACAAATATCAATTACATCAAATGGGGTCAAGGATAAATTTCAAACTTTCAATTTAAATTACCTCATAATGCGGACACCAATAGAATCGTCTTCCCGGATTCGTTTCAGTCCATGATGTCCAAAGCCGCGCTTTCACACGGACTCCATTTCCACTCTTGCACTAACAGTACGTCCGCCCTGAATTTTTACGCTCAAAATTGCTTCGAAACTTTACTGAATCATTGGAGTGCGCCTTGTGTATCTTTGCGGACCTTAATGGTGAAGCACTATCGTCCATCGTACTTGTTTCCTCTTCCACTGTGTCTGCACACAGTTTAATAGGTATGTTGAAATTGAATTAGGATTGTTGGGAATGTATTTATTGAGTTCTTGTTTAGTTGAAGGGGAAGATGCCTGGATTGAACGAAGTCAAACGTTTGTTTAACGGGAGGGTTAGTGGGTGGCTCATAATAAATGAATAAGTTGAATTTAGTGTTTATTTGATCCAATCAAAACCCAATTGTCCTATGTGAGATTCATTAAATACATATGTTAGTTTGTTCACGTATAATTCGCGTATAATACACTCAAACGTATAATTCACGTATAATACTCCCGTTTATGGATTTTTCAAAAAATTATGAAAAATTCACATACTTTAACGATAAAATGTATACACGTACCATACGTATTGATACGTATTTTATTCACGAATAATACTCTCATTTATGAACTTTTCAGAAATTTTTGAAAAATTCACGTACATTAAGGATTAAATGTATAACACACATACTGTATGTATTGATACGTATTTTATTTAAAAACACACACCATTAAACGGAAGCCCAATGGAGTGATACAACTGAAATGAAATGTCTAGCTGCTCAATATTATTTATATTGCTTAAAAAAACTTTATGCCTTATATGTTCGTTAATTGTTTAATAATCATTACATTTAATAAATTAGCTTCTTAAATTCGTAATCTGTTTCGATATTACTATTGTACTACTTTTGTTCTCCACCCATACCAAGACTCCGAAGAGATCGAGAAATGTTGTGGCGGCTCATCAAACGGTCACAGTAATATCAACTATTCTCTAGTAATATCTCTCTACTTCTACTTAAATAGACAATGTCATTTTATTACTTATTGTACCCATGCATTCAAATCCATATATCTAAAAAAACTATTCCATACATTTTAAATTGTTGAAGAATGTGGTGGAAATGTTAAATAACTCTTTATTTATATCATTAAATTAGTATATAAGACACATACTATATGCCGTATTTTTAAATTGTGAAACGTTTAAAACATGTCCGTATCTTTATATATTTCACGAACGTATGAAACATGTATTAAGCCGTATTTTATATAATTGTATCGTATTATACACGAACGTACGTATTATTGTATTATTCACGAACCGTATATTACTAACAAAGAAATACCTTAGTGTCATATTTGGCCATTCTCCCTTAATAAATTCAGAATTTACCTTTCCGAATGCCGGCTAAATCCCACGCTGTCCTAAATCTATTCGGAACATCATCTTCCGAATTTCATATTCTTATAAACCCTACAATTTTCCCCGTGTTTCTGCACTACATCCTGAGTTTTCCCGTGTTTTGGGAAAACACCCCATTTTTAAATAATAATCTAGCTTTCATCACAATTGTAAGGATTCGAACCCGCAATTTACTCTTGTGACACTCTATCTACCAATTGAGTTAGAATGTTTTTACTTGGACTGTTTTGAGTCCTAGACCAGACCAGACTTAAACAGACCAGACCAGATTTAAACAAACAAGACCAGACTTAAACAGACCAGACCCTACCAGACTTGGCTTCCGTAATTATAAAATATACAAAGATTGAACGTTACCAGATTAGACCAACCAGTTCAGACTAGACCAGATTATACCAACCAGTTTAGACTAGACCAGATTATACCAGACTTAAACAGACCAGAACAGACTATACCAAACTTAGACAAACCAGATCAACAAATTAGATTTCGAATATTCCCATCATTCCAATTCCAAGGGAGTGTTTGCAATTGCTTCAACTTTAAAAAAGTGATTTTTTAAAGTGATTTTGGGAAAAGTGATTAATAGTAAAAGTTGGTAGTGTTTGAGAAAAAAGTGATTCTGGAAAAGTAAAAGTTGGTAGTGTTTGGTAAAATAAGTACTTTTTGTGTAATAGAAAAAGTGAGAAGCAGTTTAAGGCACCCTTCTACCTATTTCCAGCTTTTAGCTTTTAAGTGATTAATTTAAGCAGAAACTGTCATTTGAAAACACTCTTTTCAACTTTTTTTAAGCCAAAAGGTGAAAAACGCATTTTTAAAGCAAACTCAAACACTCCTTAAAAGTGGGAAAACAAAAGGCGGCCGGGTTCATGCTTGACTTTGAGCCAAAATCCTAACGAACCGAGCTCAAAACAGCACTCTACAATTTTAATGTTGATCTCAACGTGTGATCTCCAGGACACATATAAATACAGTGGGCTGCCATCGATACTGTCATTCTTTTCCGATTAAGGGAAACCCTAGCGTTCCACCCCAATCAAGCTCCTGTACCCCATCGATAAAGGATTCGGCTACTGGATCTTACGTTTTGCATCGTGTAATTTGAGTTTTTTATATATAAAGATTTTAGGCCTTATCTGTAGCATGTATAGATCAGATTTAGTTTCGTAGTGTTTCATGATTGTAATTCTCATTCACAGAATCGTGAATGAGCTACGAGTATATGTTTTTTAGGTTGTCTTTTTCACTTTCTTATTTCGAATTTCACGCGAATTTTTTTTATGTAGCGTTGTAATAGATGTATCTTAGTCAGGATTAAGGTTTTGTTTGGGCGTTGAGAGTGATCGATGGAGATGCAAAATTCTCGTAGGCCATTTGACAGATCCAGAGTCGAGCCAGGGCTGAAGAAGCCGAGGTTAGCTGAAGATCCTTCTACGGATCGTGCCTCGAATGGAGGGAACTCGATACAGCCACGGTTGTTAGCATCCGGCTCAGCAGCTTCAAGATTTCGAGCTGGTGAGAGGGGAGGAGGAGATTCCGAGAGTAGTGATTCTGTTCGTGGATCGTATCCACAACTACAGCAGCAGCCTAATCACCAGGAGCTGGTCAGTCAGTATAAGACAGCTTTGGCCGAGCTGACAATAAATTCAAAGCCAATAATTACCAATTTAACTATCATAGCTGGAGAGAGTATGGCAGCTGCAAAGGCTATTGCAGCCACCATCTGTGCCAACATTCTTGAGGTGATATTCCAGATTTAAACACATGTGTTGAATTTAGTGTTAATTTTTCATTATTGTACAGGAAAAATAATCCTACAGAAAGTGAAGCTCTTAGATATTAGATGAGATATGTGTAACTGTGTAAGTTGTGGGGTTTAGGTATGTGAAATGGTAAACTAATTGTAAAAATGTGTTGCTCAGTAAATGAATATCTCGCCTTCCACGCATTTTTTTTATCAAGTTCAACTTTTATTGCAAGAATATTGTGAGTGCCATTCTGGTTTGCTAGCAAAAGTTGTGGTTTTTATTGTAATTGGCCCAAAGCTATGGAATTCTGAAGTGTTCAGGAATCGGGACAATATATAATCTGTAGTTCTGTATGTTGATGTTTTTTTTTTAATTATTGAAATGGAGAGACATTTCAATAATTTTCAGCAATACTTGTTAACTATGGCCATTGTGCTTCTGCTATCCATTTCTTTACTTGGTTCATATCTGGAATTAATCTCATTCTATGGCTAATGTCATCCTCATCCAGCTCTGCAGAATTATTCACAGAAAGTTATCTATTGTTATATGTAGAGAATGCTGGGACTTCTTTGGTACTGTGACTACCGCCGTAGTTTTTCCCATGCCGTTGTTAAATTCCATTTTTGATTATTTGAAAAATGAAAACTGGCAGTGTCTTAGATGCCACAGCAGTATGATGTATAGATAATTGATGTTCCGTGAGACCTGGTTTTGGATACAGACACACTCGCCGAAGCAGCATTAGTTAGCTTACAAACCCAACTCTACCTTGTGTACTGAGAATAATTAAATTGTAAGATATTGAAGACTGTTGGCCCTTGACAATGGCTGAATCCCCAAAATTTATGGGTAAATGAAGATAAGTAATGTACACCGATTTGCATTTCTTCGAAGTTTGAACACTGAGGTTGTATCCTCTGAGATTAATAAGTTTGCACTCTGGGTTATGCTGCCATACTGGGTTCACTAATTAAGCGAACATGATATTGCCATGTCGATTACACCAAACTCGAGATGTTATTTCCATGTCAGTGCCAACATTATGATTGTGAATGTTCTGAATGGTTAATGTCCATCAATCTCAAGTATCATCTGATATTGCAGGAGACTGTATATAAACACTTCCTTCTATCTTTCAGGAAATTACTTCATGTCTTCATTCCATGGAGTAGAGATAAAAGCTCTACTTATTTTAATGACAATGTTTAAACTATTACATTTCCTACTGTGTTTGCAGTCGTGCAGAAATATAATTTGACTTCCATATGCAAAAAAAAAAGAGAGCATTTTATCTGTTTTCAGTTAATCCACAACTCCTGAGTTTCTCATTACACTTCAGCATTGATGATTATTCTTGTATGTGTTCTTGGTGTTGCTTACTGTTTTTTGCTAGAATGACCTATATGGCCATGTGCCCATGTAAATACTTGTCATCAGCTTTTGTTATAGAGTATTAATTAATTCACCATATCATGTAGTATTTTTGGAATGCATATGGTTACCTTGCTCTGTTTCAGTTGTCATTTTGACGATTAGTGGACTTCTATTAATCTGCATCTGGAAATTATTTTACAGGTTCCGAGCGATCAAAAGCTCCCATCTCTATATCTTTTGGACAGTATTGTGAAGAATATTGGGAGGGATTATATTAAGTATTTTGCTATCAGGCTACCTGAGGTTAGATTGTTATTACGTTTATTGCCCTGTTTCTGTTCCCAGCACTGAATTTGTTATGTTTTCCTCTTACATTACACATTACACATACCATTAATGAAGTGGCGGTATTTTTGAGTGAAGTTCTGCCAGTGCCAATTGGCGATATTTTCTGCCGTAATTTGTTCTACCACTGACTTGCCACTCGTTTTTTTCTTTATTTTAGGTCTTCTGCAAGGTGTACAGACAAGTGGATCCATCAATACATTCTAGCATGCGGCATCTTTTTGGAACCTGGAAGGGTGTATTCCCTCCACTTACACTTCAATTGATAGAGAAAGAGCTTGGACTTACAGTGGTCAATGGTTCATCTTCAGGGACAACTAGAAGTGAGCCGCAGAATTCTCGTCCTGGACGTAGTATTCATGTTAATCCCAAGTATTTGGAGGCAAGGCAGAGCCTGCAGCAGCCACCTAGGGTAAGAAGTTGAATTTCCAAGATTCTAGGTCTTGCTTGTTGGAATAAAATGATTCCGAATATATGTAGTTCCTTGCAGCTAAAAGTGCTACAGTATTGTTATAGTTTGATGTCAATTCTTAAATTTTTTCCACTATTGTTTCACGATGTTTCCTTGAAGCTTTGGAAATTGAAACATTCTATAGATCTTACATTCCTAAGAAGAGGAGCAACTAGGAACATATTAATTTTCCCTTTAATATCTCAATTTATGTCTTAGTTGTTTGTCAGTAAAAATGTCTCAATTTATATCATATTTCGCAATGGGAATATGTGGAGTTGTTATCAAGGTCTGGGCAGACATGGTTATATGTTTTTAATACTATTATTATCATTAATATTATTTTCTATCTTTTTTTAATGCCTTTATTTGCTTTGCTTTGCATTCATATCCTTTATTGTGACGTAAAGGCAAAAGGAACTGCGGGTGGCATCAGTACAAGTTTTGTAAGCTCATCTGAGGATGTGGATAGACTGGAGAGAAGAAGCAGTGTTAGTTCTGGTCCCGGAAAATCATGGGTGGATCCTCCTATTAAGGTTCAGTTAGATGTGAAAGTTAGAATTTATTCATCTATAGTAAATTAATGTTGATTTAGTACCAGTATATGATTTTTAAATATTGTGGTGTGCAGAATATTAACCATCTTCAGAAAAGTCAGTTGAATGAACCTGTCACTGAGAAAGCCTTAAATGCAGAGAAAACTGTGAATGTGGCGTACGCAGATTCTACATATGGTTCTGAGATGTCAAGGCGGCCTATATTACTTGCAGAAAGAACTAGTGAAAAATACAAGAAACAAGGATTTGACAAACCTTGGTATGATTCTGAGAGCAGTGCCGCAGGCTTAATCTCGGGTGAAAGGAATGGTTATGATCTCAAGCATGGATTTCAAAACTATCCCAGCCACAAATCTGCAAGTGCTGAAGTATATCTACATGCTGCACAAGATTCTACCAATAGAATTAGCCCTGGGTTGAATGGGAGCTGGAAAAATTCTGATGAAGAAGAATATGCGTGGGATGATATGCATTCGAGATTGCCCAATCATGCTATTGCAAAAAACACTGTTAAAGATCATTGGGCAAATGATGATGTTGAAAGAACGGTAAGTTTGTTGGATTTGAAATTTGTGTGTTTTACTCTGCGAGAGGGCTGTTCAGATGGTGGTATTAATTGGAGTCTTGGAGATATACTATCCACTCTTATCACTCTAGTTCTGCAATGTGCATGTTAGCTTTTCAATATCAATCATGTAATGGATATGCCAATAGCAAAAAACTCAACTCATGAACGTCCCATGCTATACTTTTAGGTGATTAATCTCATTATTGTGGTTGCAGCAGGATCGCAAGAAGTGTGCAGAGTAAAACATAGGCACCTTTTTTTAGATTTATAGTTTGACAGAGTTATATAACATTATACTATTAATAGCACTATTAATATAATGCCACTGACCCCAAATAGTTGGGAGCTAGGAGCCTAGGATTAAGGTGTTGATAATGATCTGCTATCTATATTCTTTTGCCTGGATTGATCTCATCATCTTCACAATTGTGTTTCAATTTTTAAATAAATCATTAGTGCTTCATAGTCATATTGTATGTTGTCTAATGGGAGATGTCTGTGAGTGTAGTCTATGCTATTCATAAGGTATAATTACTTTTTTAGGTTTGTGGCTCATACTGTGGCCTATGCAGGATTTGCGAACCCAGCTACGGAGATTTCAAAGCAAAAGGGATGCTGGTGTGTCTGGCTTCCATCCTGATGCTTCAACTGTTTCACCACTGTGGCCAAGAGAGGTGCAAACATCAGATACTGTTACTGCTCCAGAGCTGGCTTCTAGGGGTTTTTTGAGGCACTCTGAGGGCTATGACAATTCTTTCAGTGGTAGGTTTCCAAATGCCGCGACTTCGATTTCCCAGACGAGATTTGGACTATCATCATCAAATGCTCTGCCTCCTTTGGAAAAGGAGTCTAGGGGTCCCGCATCTCCCTCTGCACAGTCACCTATGGACCAGCTTCCACCATCACCGCCTAATGATCAAGCGTCGTTCAACATTGCTGAGCAAGACCATGCAGACTCTAGAACTTCTCAATTTTCAAGGAGGTCAAGCTTAGACCCCCGTCAGAGATTATATCAGGATAATAGTACTACACAGCAAACACCCCCTAACAATGCCCATTTTGTTGGTAATTCACATAGAACAAATTCTTCCTCCGGTTTATCATATCCATCTCCTTCAATAACATCCTCTCAAGGGAGGAGTTTTGCTCCTTTCCCTAAACACCCAGAACCGAAAGCCAAGGTGGCTGAGTATCTTGATCAAGGCAGGGAACTACCAATTTCTCAAATTCCCGGCGTTACAGAGCTATCATCACTTCATGCACGTTCATCACCTGGCCTTTCGAGTGCTCGTAGTGCCGAATCCCCCTTGCAAGCAACTACTAGCAGTTTGCTAGCTGCTGTCATGAGTAGTGGCATTTTGGGCTCTACAAATCCTTCTTTAATAACTGACAATTTGCCAAGGTTGAATTCTGGAGATGCAGCAGGACCTTTGTCATCTCAATCAGGCTCCCACCCTCTTCTGCCAACTCTTAATCCTGTTTCTACCAAGAGCAACCAGCCGTTGGAGGGGAGTGAATCAGTTCGAACTGCAGGTTCCCTGGGAGGACACATGGAAAGTCCATCTTTGCCACCTGGCCGAATTCCTTCTGGCTCAAGTCCAGTGTCAAGCCTTTTGAGTACATTGATGGAGAAGGGATTGATAACTGCATCAAAAGAGAAGTCTCCAGCATCTAAAACTCTCAGCCAGAGTCCAACTGTGAATACTACTTCCGGACCTGCTTCAGCATTTCCATTTTCTAAAGGAAATTTGTCATTGTCAAAGAAGCATGACCAGGTTCTTGCAAAACCTGCTGCTAAAACATCTGATGCCTTACGGCAGCCTATTGCAAGAGATAAAAAAAGCCTGATTGGGTTGATGTTTAAGCCAGATGTGATTCGTCAGCCACATCCCACCGTGATTGATGATCTATTAGATGATCTTCCTCATCAATGTCATGTATGCGGTCTTAAACTTAAGCTTGAAGAACAACTTAATAAGCATTTGAATTGGCATGAAACAAGAAGTCCAGATGTGGAAATGTTGAATAAGGCTTCTAGGAAGTGGTTTGTAAACTCAACCGAATGGGATGTTGGAAATACGAGCAGTTTAATGGGATGTCCTGCCAAAAATTTAGAATGTAATGAAGTGGATATGGTCCCTGCAGATGAAAGCCAGTGTTTGTGCATCTTGTGCGGTCAGCTTTTCGAGGATGTTTTCTGCGAGGAGAAGGCTCAGTGGATGTTCAAAGGTGCTGTATATGCAATTAGTCAATATTTGGGCAACCAGACGTCAAGGATTGAACCTAGCCCTGCTCCTCAAGGTCCTATCGTCCACAAAAACTGCATTACTGAGACTTCTCGTCATGATTTAGGGCTGGCTGAGGATATTAAACAGGTACATATTCAGTCCATGTGAATTCTCCATAAGCCAGTTTTCAAATTCTCAATAATAAGTTTACAATTTCAGAATTTGTTAGTGAAGGCATTTCATCAGAATACAATGATTGCTTGTATTTTTCTTGGGTGGTGGTCATGATACTACGTATTATTTGGCTTTAGGGTTGATAGCTTTAATGGTGTCTAAGATCTGCAGTATGAAAACTCTTCTTATTTCATTCATTGCTAATTGAATAATAATTGCCTATTGTCAATCCCAGGAAGATTGATGCCTGTCCAAATGCATAATTATGGAGACTGGATGGTAACAGTGTATACACTTCAAGGTATATACTCTATGGCCTGAGATGAAAAAGATGATGAAAAATCTGTGGCTCTTTAGGTAATTACCGGTTATACTCCAGATGATGAAAAAGATTGCACAAGCATATGGCAATAGTCTCTCTTTGTCATGGCTGTTCTTTTTATGCCTTTGTCTCCCCACATAGCCTGAGATGGTGCCCTCCCTCCAAAGGAGAGAATTTTGGTCATTAATGGGTAAAGTCTCATTAGTATAGTGTGGCTTTTTTATTTCTGGTGATATACATCTTAAATTCACCGGTGCTGCACTTGATGCAAGAACGCCAAGGTTTTTCAGGAAAATGTTTGTGTACTGCATCAATTTGTTGTAAATGAACAATGAAAAACAGATTTGAGAAAAATGGTTTAATGTCATGATCTCACCTTTTCATTAAAAGAAACTCCAAGGAATGTTTTTTTTTTTTTTTTTTTTTGCATCAGACGCCACAACCCTTATTCTGAAGTCCCTGTTTGGGCATTTTTAGTACTACAGTAAGCGTGGGTAACACACATTTGTCATGATTGTGGTGTCGTTACATCACAGATTGGCCATTATCTTTACAATTTTGTTGCCCTTTGAGCGTTAAGGCAAGAATTGAACTTTTGTGGATTTTTAATTGTTGGAAACATGGAGGCTGGGTTGTAACAAAGCCGCACCGAACATATTAGTAGTTTTTATGATGTGAAGTTGGTATGCCAGTCTCAGGTTTGACCTTTGAGCATGGGTGGATCATCTTTATGGTGGTTTGACTCTTGGACTCCAGGGCGTACATTATTGATTATTGTATACCCAGTATACTCAGATCAGTAATCTGTAAAAGGAAATTGGGTAACTACCATATGTAAAGGAATAAAAGAAAAACGATAACAATAAAAGAACATAAAAGTCTACTGTTTGTGCCACCATTATTATTATTATTATTTAAACTATAATAATGAAACTGCATTATACTGCTATTGTTGATAATAGTGAAGCTACTATCGAATGTACTTGTGTTTAAACCGTCTGTAAAAACTGGCGCACAAATTCTTAATTTGTAAATGAATATGGTACATTATGTTGGATTTAACTTGAATGTAACTTTTTGGCTTGGATTGGTTTGTTATGGTTCCATAGTTCCATATATGTTGGTTTTATGTGTACTTGAATAAAATTGTCAAAGTTTGATTTGATGTGATCTAGTAAAGTCTGATCTGGTATGAGATTGAAATCAGTTCAATTACAAACCTCTTAGAGCTAAAAACAGGGAAACAAAATGAGTAGTACATATGTATAGGGGTGGACCCAATCAGCGGTCTTGGATCGGAAAACAGGTAAGAGGTGGCTGGGTCCTCATTTTTGGGGACCGGACAAGCCGCTGCTGGTCTCGGGTTTTCTCTTTTCTTTTTGCCTTGCAGATGAACTAATTAATAGAATTGGATTGGGTCTGACCGAGGACTAGACTGCTTGTGGGATCGGCATTGGCTTAGAACTACTAGTAGATTTATCGGGTTCGGATCTGGTCTTCCTTACTTCGACACCCATACCCATTAGTCTTGGACCGAACTGGGTCCACCCCTAGATGTGTATCTAACTATCTACCCTATAAGTAAAAGTGTTTCTTCGTTAAAAGTGCAATTGTGCATTACTACAAGCATAATTATTTACGGTGGACATTTTATGTGCTATGGCTATTTATCTAAAACGTTGTTATATATGTGCGTTTAAACACACAAACATGTACCAATGCTGTTAAAATTGAAATTTGAATTAAAATCGGTGGAGGTTCCTAACAAATGTATCTTAAATTGTACTCCACGATCAAGATTTTACAAAACAAACGTCGTATATTAATAATTAATACGTAGTAGTAGTGATGGATTGGGCCCGAGTTGACCGGTCCGGCCCGGTACTGTGTAGTACCGGCCTGACCCGCCAACCGGGACCGGGTCAACCGGCCCGGTGAGGGGGGTTTTCAGGGCGGGCTCTGGGTGCAGGAAAATGGGGACCGGTCCGGGCCTTTTTTATTTTAATTTTTTTGATTTTTTGGGTTTGGGCATATGGTAGGTGGGCTGGGGGTTTTGGCGGGGTTTGGGGGTGGGGGTAATAAATAAGAAAAGCTAAAAAATTTATAAGAATCGGCCCGACTTTGTCCCAGCCCAACCCGGTCCCAGTAGAATCCCTGGTTGGTACTAGGCCTCATCCAAAAAAATTTGTCCCGGTTTGGACTGGCCCGGAGCCCGGCCCGGTCTCGTGCCGGTCCATGCCTAGTTAATAGTACACAAATACTAAAATAAACTACACAATAAAAAGTGTTATTACATGTTTAGGTTCTTGATAACATGTGATAGTACTTTTTGAATTTAACCCAACTAGTAACCCTAACAAAGATATTATAAGAAAAAGGTAGTAAAATTATAAGCTTGTTTGGATGATGACGTTTCACTCCAAACCGTCGAAATTTTATATTTGGAAACGCTGCATGCCTGCACATGTAGCGTTTTGGCATCCCAACCGCCATTAAATAAACAAGGCCTATATAGTAGCCCCTGTAAGGCTATAACCATAGTTAAATATAAAATACATTATTAATTGAAATAAAGGCTAAAATAAGACCCCTGAGTTTCCACTTTCCAAATGTGGGACCAATTTTTTATTAGACAAAAAAGATATTAACATAGGGAAGCAAGACAGCAAGAGACGGACCAAATTAAAGCCCTGCTCCATCTATCGCCATTTCAGTAACCTATGGAAGCAAGAGACGGACCACTTCCGACGCCGAAGACGGTGACCACCAGCGACGACCGCCAGTGACGACCGCCAGCAACCAACCATAGAGAAGTCCATCGCACCACCATTGGTGGCCAATAACATCGCCGCCGCCGAGAGTATTATCGCCGCCTCCAAGCCCATTAAAATCGCCGCCGCAAAGGCCATTATTGCCGCCGTTGGTTTTTAATCGGACACTTGGATCTACTCTCTCCCCTTGTTCTTCTCCTTTCTTCTACCGAACGATTTCCAATCGCTCAATCGATTGGCGGGGGCTGCTGGGAGGCAGTTAGGGCGGGGTGGCGAGGGAGCGGCGGGGGAAGGGGTTGGGAAGGGGCTATTGGGGGATTATGAAGGGTGCTTGGGGTTGGAGGCCACTGGTTGCTTGGGTAGGGCGTTGGATGGGGGCTCTTGGATGAAGGGGTTGAAGGGGGCTGGGGGGAAGATGCTACAGGGCTGCAGTGGTCTGGGTCAAGGTGCTGGAGGGGGTCTGTGGGTCGTTCGAGGCTGGGGGAGGGTGCTGGAGGGGGGGGGTGGGGGGGGTGGGGCTGTGGAGAGGGTGTTGCAGGGGGTTGGGGAGGGGGCTGTTTGGTGATGGGTGGCGGTTGTCACCGCCGGGTGGCGGCATAGACCCCCGTCGGATGGCAACGGTGGTCAATACGTTGGTCGGGGGAGGCGGTGTTCGGAGATGGTGGTGGTCTGGGCAACGGTGGTGGGGCGGCCGTGTCAGTGTTGAATTGGTCTTGGTCATTAATTTGGTTAGTCACTGGTCAGATTGGTCATGATCAGATTGGTTAGGGTTGGATTGATCACAGGCGGTTTGGTCGCGATCGGATTGGTCATGGTCGCATTGGTCATGACCGGATTGGTCATGATCAGATTGGTCATGATCGGTTTGGTCATGGTCGCATTGGTCATGACCGGATTGGTCATGATCAGATTGGTCATGGTCGCATTGGTCATGATCAGATTGGTCATAACCGGATTGATCACGGTCGCTTTGGTCATGATCAGATTGGTCATGATCAGATTGGTCATGATCGGATTGGTCACGGTCAGATTGGTCACGGTCAGATTGGTCACAGGCGGTTTGGTCATGGTCGGGTTGATCATGGTCGCATTGGTCATGTTCGGATTGGTCATGATCGGTTTGGTCATGACCGGATTGGTCATTATCAGTTTGGTCATGGTCGCATTGGTCGAGTTGGTCATGGTCGGGTTGATCATGGTAACTATACGGGTTGGCTGTGATAACTAGACGAGTTGGTCATGATAATTGAACGGGATGGTCGTGATGACCAATTGAGTTGGTCACTAGCGAATTGGTCATTACTCGAATTTGTCACTGATTAGGTTGGTCAATGGTCACTGTTCAACTTAGTCACTCTTACAAAATCCCTAAAAAAAACACGAGGAATGATGATTAATACGTATAAGGAGTGTTATACTCCGTATATTGTAGTGTGTAAAGTATTGACTAGCGGAGGGCAGGGGCATACGGAGCCTTTTTTAAATGTTATACGCTAATGGTCTCTTTTTTGGAAAATATTAAAAGAGGTCCCTTTTTGTCCAAACTCTTTTAAAAGGTATTATTCTTGACATAACCCTTTATTAATTTCTTAATTTAAAATTATTTTATTAAAGCTACAAACAAGAGAGTTATTTTTAAACTATTTTTAGCCTAAATGAAATGAATAATATAAACACATACTAGTATTTCATATTGTAAAACACAAAAGTCGTTATATGAAATAGGTACGGAGGTACCCATTATTTCATCATATGTATTATTGTTCTTATCACGATCAAAATGTCACGGTTAATATTAATAATTTCGAACCAGTTTCACTGCAAAATGATCATTACAACTTTACAAAGATTTTGTTATGATTTTATATCACTGTGTGTACGATTTTAAGATTTTAATACTTGCTAAGCCATTCAAGTTGAGAATGTAGAATTCTAAAATTGTACTCCATCTGTCCGACTTTAATTCGCAATTTATACCGTGAGATCGGCCCATACGAGGCCGTTTCCAATTAAAAATTAGAACAGAGCTTCGTTATTATTTTCCAGCAAAGGTGAGCCCCTTCCTTCCGCACTTCCCTATCGCTCTCTTCAGTTTGCGAGACGCAGAGAAACGGCAAAATAGCAATAACAGAGGATCGATGGAGAGCAATTATTCCTTTTCTTGTTCGAGGTATTCATTATTTTTGTTACTTGAAGAAGAAGGCCAGAGAAGATCTGAAGAAACTGGTAGCCGCATAATCTGGAACTCGAGCAGATAAGATTCAAATCCAGAAGTGGTGCTTCATCTACAAGGACCACATCTCCCTCAAGGACTATGAAATACATGACGTTTCTAGCTATTTGATCTATCGGTCAAGAATCGACATCATCTTTCCAACTTCTTCTAGCCGTTTCATGAATTCTCTATTGCTTGGGGAATATTGTGTTGTTGGGGACTCCAACACTCCTTAATTCGTTGTATGCATGTGTAAAGCATGTAATTGTTGTTATTATTGATTTATAAGCTTCATAAATCTTCCTCTCAAAATCTGGGTATAGAAAGAAAAAAAGAGTTTTATTTCAGAAAAAAAGAGTTTTATTTCACATACAGTGGAATTACATTTGGTTTTGAGTAAAGTTACGTTTTGTAACACGCGATTTACATTTCAATTTTTCTAAATAAGTTACAACTTGATTACACTTGATTTACATTCCCATTAACCGGATTCACATTTCATTTTGGCTTAAGTTACATTTGTATACTCGCGAGTTACATTTGAGCTTGTCTCAAAAAGTTATATTTTGCATACATGTGAGTTACATACTCAATCAATGTGAGTTACAATTTTCATGACGCGAGTTACATTTGAAAATAAACCCCTGCTAATGAAAAAAATGATTTTTAAAAATCATTTTCAATGGCTTTGACATTAAAAAGTAAAACATATACACTATTTATATAAAGCAATTGTGCAATTAGATTTTTTTATTATTTACATTGAAGTCAATATTTTATTTTTTATACTATGTATTTGACAAGTTACATTTCGAATGGACTTGAGTTACATCAGTCAACAACGTGAGTTACATTTCTTTACACGCGAGTTACATCAACCTGCTATTGAGATAAGGGAAAGAACAAAAAAAGTTATTGTTCACACACGTGAACAGTAACACGCGAATTTTACCTTCGGGAGCACCGTGCTCATAGTGGGTTGCTCCCACGGTATAACAACTCACTTTAATTTGCAGTAATTGACAAGACAAAATAAAGAAAGATAACATGTTAAGGACTTAAGGGGTGTTTTGAACTGATTCTGCTTCTGCTTCTTTATTAAAAACAAAAGTAGAATCAGAATCAGTTTTCAGAAAGTGACCTATCTCAACTTCTAAAAAAACTGATTGTAGAGTAGAGCACCAGAATCACTTCTGTACTTTCACCCATACACTTCAGCTTCTGTTTTTGCTCCCTGAAGGAGCAGAAACAGTTTTAAGAATCAGATCCAAACACTCCCTAAGTCCCACCTTACTATTTTCCCGTTCCTTCCACAAAGTAGGTGCACTTAAGTAACGACGAGTTTGTCAATTTAGTTAATTTTCCATACCTAAAATAGAAAGTGAAAAATCATTTTGAAACAATCATTTTTCTGCGAATAAATTTGCGATTTTAAATTGAGATTTTAAGAATCTTGATACGCACACAATTACATAAATACTACGTATATGCATAGGTTTAGACATTACATAAGATTTGCTCAAGTAACTTTTCTTTTTTCTATTCAAGTAACTTAGCAGTGAGTACAAAATTTCAATCGTAAACAATCAATTTTCACCTGTGATAAATTATGGTAATTTTGTTATCGTTTATCTGTCAATCCTAACATTTAATTAAAGCATACACAAAGATAGAACATGAGTTCCTAATGAGAATATTAAAGCATACACAAAGATAGAACATGAGTTCCTAATGTTTATTCTCGAAGAATTCCGAGAGATATATTTTAAATTAATATTTGACAGTAACGAACGAAAAAACTTGAACTATTGAAAAGAGAGTTCCTAATATGTGTAATTTCTTTTAAGAAGGCCACCTTTCTTATTTTCATTTGCTTATCATATTTGTGAAGAATATATTGAGGAATATGGTTAATATTTTAGAGAAGGATTTATCTGTTTAAATTTAACTCCAATAGATATGTGAGGGCAAGATCTTTATATATATAAAGATCCTATGGTGTGATTTCAGGTGGGATCTATTTGGAGCCAAAACATGTGAAAAAATGTTGTCTTAATTAATCATCTATCTTAATACTTCAAAAATGCAGCCTTCTGTTACAAAAACATAATAGGAATGTACTAGCTACTAGGTAAAGCCGTGTATAATAACTCTCCATGCATACCAAATTTTGTACTTGATGCGAGTTTTCTCGCACTTAAAATAGTTGTAGAAAAGTGGTTGAAAGTACGAGTATCGTCTCCACAGGGACGGACAAAAGGGAATTAAAGATTAACTAAGTTCAGCGATTAAAAAGAAATAAATAAAATAAATGAGATTGTGCGAGATTGATTGGTGAATAAAATTAAACTAATGCGAATGAACGATTAAATTAAAAGATTGGTTTCTTCTCAATTAACGACGAAGGAAATAGGAATTGATTCCGGGGTTAACCAGATTTCTGGCAGATCAGGCCTAATTACATGAATTTAATTTAATTGAGCCTAGCTAATCATTACTAAGTTCTTACCGCTCTCGCGGCGTAGAGTACAATAATTTAGGGGACCAGGCTGATCTCTCATGCGACAAGATCCTAAATTATTGCCAAGACGAGCGAGCTTACGGCCCCTTAATCGCTACTAATCTCTTAGCGAACGATTAAGTGTGCGTGAATGTGTCCTAGAACAAATTAGATTTCTCTTAATTTATTCTATAAGCAATTGTAATTCTAGTGGCCATCTAGGTTACAAGAGATATCAATTAAATTATTCATACACAAATTAAACGGCATTCATGCAATTAAACCGACAAGAATCTAGCCATACATCATGATTAGCCCCTTCATCAACACCAAATCCCTAATTAAACTACTCACAATTCATAATTGAATAATCAACAGAATTGGGATGAATAGAAATAATTGTCATTAATTAAAAAGATGAAACTTACAAAGAATCTCAGGGTCTTGAACAAAATAGCAGAAAAACACTGTAAAACACGTCCCTAAGCTTCTCTCTAGGTTTCCCCCAACCCCAAAACGGGGTTAGGGAGGCTTTATTTATAGAAAACAATGAGTTTGGGTCGAAAAAGGACAGATCCGCGGTACGCACGGAGCCTACGCACGGCGTGCGTTGCGTCCGTGCGTCTGACGGACCTGCGCGTGAAAATAGGCAACACACGGAGTGCGTTCCCCTACGCACGTCCGTGCGTTGCTGCCAGTAGCCATTCTTCGAAAAAACGCTTTGAACGCACGGCGTGCGTTCCCGGACGCACGGCCGTGCGTTACCGCCAGTAGCTTCCTTCAATTTAACGCCTTGGACGCACGACGTGCGTACCCCTACGCACGTCCGTGCGTTGCTGCCAGTAGCCATTCGTCTTTCAACGCCTTGGACGCACGGCGTGCGTACCCGGACGCACGGCCGTTCGTTGCTCATTACTCTTCTTGGCCGCTACTGCCACGCACGCACGCCGTGCGTCCATGTACGCACGACCGTGCGTGGCCTTTTTTCTTCATTTTCTTCGATTTCTTCCGTTTTAAGCTTCGTTTGACCACTCGATCGATCCAATAGCTCTTCCTTCATCAAAACATCATCATGAATCTCCCGGTGGCCTCCAGAACTGCGAATTCATTCTCGAATGCTTCTTAACTCGTCCCGATCTCTTTTCAAACGCCGAAGCCGGATCCCAAAAACCTGATTTCAACTCTGAAAATACCAAAACTCGTACCTATGCCCGGTACACATGACTTGAGCTAAAATTGAGACTTACGACACCCAAAAGCTAGGAAAACCATCAAAATCTGACTCCAACACACATCAAATGCGTGTTGAAATACGAACTTATCAATACTCTGTATAATAATTAGTGGAATATTTTTGTTGAAGATTTAGAAGTGGTTCCATTAGCCGGATAGGAATGTTTTTGTCTGAATTTTTAAGATTTGATTTGATCTGATTTTTTCTGAGTTGATCAGGAACTTTTTTTTATCTTATTTAAATCTTTTTTTATCTGATTTTAAACTTTTTTATTTGATCTGAATCAATCTCAATCAAATCTAAATATTTCTAATGTAATTAAATATTTATTGTTGTTGTTATTATTATCATCACTATTAGTATGCATATAGTTATGATTAAAATTATTAACTATAATTATAATTATAATTATAATTATAGCTATATTATAATTCTGGTTATAATTATAACAATAAATATGGATCTTTATGATTTGATCTTAATTTTTCTAATTTAATGAATTGTTCATATTTGATCTGGTCTAAATAAAATAAGAATAAACAATAAGCAATAAGAATAAGACAAAATAATTAAAATATCTCAAACTTTGAATGAGTGTGAGTTAAGCACCTCCAACTTGCATATGTAATCTAAATACCCTAAACTTTATATAAAAAGTTCTTTTAGCGCCATGGTCATGTATTATTTCTTTCAAAAATGTTAATTGTTTTGTGTTAATTTCATAATTCAAAATATTTTAGCATTCTATAAAATACAATTAACATTCTAAACTTCCATTGTACAATAAATAAACTACCCCCACTCTATACAATTGCATCATTTTTAATTTGATATTTTAATTTATTCAATCAACAGCATAAATTTACATTTTTGAAAGAAATAATATATGACTATAGTGCTAAAATAACTTTTATATAACGTTTGGGGTATTAAAAATGCATATGAAAGTTTGAAGTGTTTATCTAACACTCCTTCAATGACAGTTACTAACTGCAAATAAGAAAAGTGACATTCATAAATTAAAAATCATAAAATTTACACTCACTTTGTCTCAAATTTTTTTTGCTAACTTTCATTTTTTGTTATCTAAAAAACTTACTGCCTCTGTCTCGGAAAAAATTATACGAAGTATGGTTGGTAAGATAAACCATAAACTAAAATGGTTGGTTTATCGTCTAGTATAATTAGTAGGATTTAAATTCAAGACAATTTATCCTTTCACTAAGAATTTTCATTTACTTCTCCTTACTTGTATCGATTTTCTAACTATACTCACATTTCTTTAATTAATGATCGACTTTAATAATACTGTATCGAAATGGAAATCACCTAGTTTCCTTTAAAAAACACTTTTTTCAACCACAAAGATATGACCTGTCCTTTTTCACAATTGAAGTGATCGAAAGTATCTATTCAAAATTTCGTGTACACAACTTCAAACGGATTCTCGAAAACGCCAAAACATTAATTTGGTATTTTAAAATTTAAAACACAAAAGCGAAGAATGAAACAACGTTGAGATGGCCGAGTTGGTCTAAGGCGCCAGATTAAGGTTCTGGTCCGAAAGGGCGTGGGTTCAAATCCCACTCTCAACATCATTTTTATTCATTTGCCAAATATCTGGGATTTTTTTGACAAAAACGTTTCTGGATTAATAATCACAAATCATTTTTATAAAGAACGTTTACTAGTCATTGTGCAATTATTATTATACAGATACTTTACCAAATCAATTTTTTTGAAATATCTTTCTAAACCAATTATAGATTTAACTGAAGATAAATAGATAATATGAACATCCCTTAATTGAGATGAAACTCGAACATGCAACTTCTGCTTTGGAAGATCAACGATGATTTCATTAGTCAACAAGATACTTAGCCACAGACACAACATTAGGATTTGGAGAGGAACATGAGGAACCCTTATTTTAATTTAGTTAATAATAATATAATAAAGATAAAACTAATAATATAGGCTTTTCAATAGACACAAATATGATTCGGTTTAATTTCTACAAAAAGAGACTTAACTAAATTGGAAGGAATTAAAATACATTCAACTTAAGTGAAACCCATAAGCATCCTCTATGCAACTGGTCGCCTCCTGCCATTTACATTAATATTCACGCAGTCACTCCCATGTCTTCTTGGCAGCTGGTCGCCCCCTCTACTATTAGTCAAGTATAAAACACCGTCATATACTCAGACAACTAAAATCCAAGCTCAATTGATTTCAGACAACTAAAGTAAATCACACAGACAACCATTGTCTGTGAGCAACATAACTATTGTATGTGTAATAAAACCTATGTGAAGATGTACAATCAAAAATGATTTCAATTAATTTCAGACAATTAAAGTAGATCACATAGACACCAATGTCTATGAGCAACAAAACTATTATATGTGTAATAAAACCTATGTGAAGATAGACAATTAAAAATGATCTCATAGACAACTATTGTATCACACAAACAACAATCGTTTGTGACTTGCACAACTTTTACCAGTGTGGTGGTCTAGATTCTATCTTTGTGGTAGATTCTATCTGAAAAATCCATATTTTGGTAGCATAAAATAATTGTTTGTGCATAGATAATTATTGTCTTTGCACGCAAGCACTACACACTCGTAGATTTGTTTGCACGTAGCGTCATCATCATGCGATTGTCAATGTACTTTTTGGCCATGAAAATTAATGTATGTGGAAACAAATAAGAATTGTTTATACATAAACAACTTTTGTTTGTGTTGACATGTAGATCCATATGCCAGCATATATATTGATTGTATGTGACTCACATTTGTGTACTAATATACTTTAGTGTGTACAAATTGTATAAACTTGTATACAAACAGCAAAACTGTTTGTCAAAATCCCTTAATGATATTAGACATATTCTTCGCATTGAAGTTCGCATTACTAAAGTTCGTAATTTTGTCAACTACTATCAACGTTTCAACCAAAGATGAGCAATAAATTTCAATTGACTTTTCCGCCACGCTATATTTCTGGCAAATGTTTCCCATCGTTTATCACACGGGTGATTAAAAAAAATAAAGAACAAAAGAGCTAATGACAAGGTAAATCAATAATTTTTTTCTCGATTTACTCAACAAAACATTAAGCAATTTCCTGCCAGCCTGCTGATTTCAATGTTTGAAACTTCGAATACATTCGGTATTTCGGTATGAATGAAAACTTCTTTTGTTATGGATTCTAGAATGTACTTCCAACTTCTAGTTTTTTGACATTTTGTCGGCTGCGTGTATTTTTTATTTTGGAACTTTAAATCTCACGAGAAAATATACGTCATTATTTGATTGCAATTAATTAAAAACACGAGAAAACCGCCCCAGGACGGGTTTCTTGCAAGAGGGGCCGAAAATTTTCGATGAAATCAAGACTACCATCTCTCTTTATAAACCCTATACCCATGCCTTTCTCTGCATCATTCTCCACTTCAATTTTCTTCTGCCTTTCTCTTTATCTCCCTTCTTCTTCTTCAACAGCCCGCCAACCATGTCCTGCTACATTGGGAAATATGCCGGTACACCCCTCACTCCAGTTTCATTGCTCTCTTTGTTTTGATCAATTTCAAATCTCTGCTCATTGGTTCTGGGTTGTGTCTGTTTTCCTAGTTCTCGGAATTTGATTCTGGAAAATTAACCATTTTTATTACTATGCTTAGGCGTTGTTTTGTTTTTGTAACTTGTAATTGAGCTCTGGTTTCTTCTACATTATCTCTGCTATTAGCCCTGGTGTTGCAAAGACCACTCCAAAAGCAATGAATCTTAATAGAAGGTCTGATCTTGTTTGAAAATAAACCTTTCATTTGTGTTAGTTGCAGTTTAGGTACAAGGTCTGATCTTGTCCGATTTAAAATAAACAGATCAGACTACTTTTACTGAATCTGTTCAGTAGTTTTTAATATACAAAAAATCACACTGTATTATATATCAAACGGTTAAATGTTTCTAAATCCACATGTTCAAAATATCAAATTTTTAAATATATTTTTCTGATTGGGAATTAAACCCATTAATGTAAAAATGTACTCCGTAAAATAACTTGAAAGTTAAATGGTTGCCATTACAGGGGAACAGATGAAGTATGTGTTTAAGTGTATAGATCAGAAATTGTTTAGATACTGATTTCTTGTTTGTACCAAACGCCCTTAGCACATTGCAATTAGAAATTGTAATTGAGTAATTCTTAAAATGAGATCAGAGAAGAGCGTGCCCTTAGCATAATTAATTCTCTGCTCGAAATTGATGCTTTAAAGTTAAATAAAGAAGTGCATTTTCTTATGATATCATTGGTTTTGAAAAGTTTCTCGACTGTTATTGTTAATAAATACTACTTGTAACTTTTGCAGAAGAACTCATTGCTAACGCTGCGTACATTGGTACCCCTGGAAAGGGCATCCTTGCTGCCGATGAGTCCACCGGCACGATAGGAAAGCGTCTTGCAAGCATCAATGTTGAGAATGTTGAGGAAAACAGGAGGGCGCTTCGCGAGTTGCTTTTCACAACTCCAGGTGCCCTTCAGTACCTCAGTGGGGTTATCTTGTATGAGGAAACCCTTTACCAGAAGACCTCATCTGGTATGTGTTTGGCACTGAATGCCAGAATATCTTTCCCATCTGAATGTGGTATTATATATTTACTCGTTCATTCATTCATGTATTTGTTCACTTATTTATTATTTATTTATTTACTTATTTTACTAACTTAATTAATCACTGCTTATTATATTTTGAGATTTTCCAATAATGTTATTAGAATAAAATGCATGTACAAAGTATCACCACAAAGGCAGTCAATACTAATCACCGCGGGTCACTCTAGTGTGGACTTGAAACCACTATAGTGAATTGGCATTATGAAATAAAAGTCATGTTTTTATCTATTTTTGCATCTGTGTATCTGACATTATTTCGTTTCTCAGGTAAGCCCTTTGTTGAGCTCCTGAAGGAGGGCGGAGTCCTTCCAGGGATCAAGGTTGACAAGGGTACAGTCGAGCTTGCCGGGTACCAATGGGGAGACCACTACACAGGGTCTTGATGGGTTGGCCGAACGGTGCAAGAAGTATTATGAGGCTGGTGCTAGGTTCGCTAAATGGAGAGCAGTCCTAAAGATCGGTCCCAATGAGCCATCTCAACTTGCTATAAATGAGAATGCCAACGGGCTTGCCCGTTACGCAATCATCTGCCAGCAGAATGGACTTGTACCCATTGTCGAGCCCGAGATCCTCGTCGATGGGCTTCATGACATCAAGAAATGTGCTGATGTGACGGAACGTGTCCTAGCCGCTTGCTACAAGGCCCTGAATGACCACCATGTCCTGCTTGAAGGCACCTTGCTGAAACCAAACATGGTCACACCTGGTTCGGACTCTGCTAAGGTAGCACCGGATGTGGTGGCTGAGTACACAGTCCGTGCCTTGCTGCGAACCATGCCAGCTGCAGTCCCTGCTGTGGTGTTCTTGTCTGGTGGTCAGAGCGAGGAGGAGGCTACTGTCAACCTTAATGCCATGAACCAGCTGAAGAAGACCAAGAAGCCGTGGAGCCTTTCCTTCTCGTTCGGGCGTGCTCTTCAGCAAAGCACACTCAAGGCTTGGGCAGGAAAGCAAGAGAATGTCAAAAAGGCTCAGGAAGCTTTCCTTGCAAGGTGCAAAGCCAATTCTCAGGCAACCCTGGGAACGTATTCCGGCTCGGCTAACCTTGGAGACGGTGCCTCCGAGAGCCTGCATGTTAAGGATTACAAGTACTAAGGATGCTTTGGTTTGTGGGTGGTTACTATCTTCTTGTGCTTTAGCCGTTTTGGTTCTTTTTGCAGTGTTCTTATGTTGAGTTTTGATGTTCTCTTTCGGTAATAAGAGTTTTAAAAAAAATCGTGATTCAAGTTCCAATGTCCATATCTGATTAAATCCCAAACACAGAAGTTGCGCGGAAAAATAATCTGCAATTCTGCAAACAAATTGTGACAAATAATTAACACCCCAAAAGATAATCTTTCTTGATTTATATAAGGATCAATACGATAGCGGATTGATAGACGGTTCAAATCTAATACGTATCTTGGAACTTTGCTTCTTTTCCTTCGAATTGTCATACTTATTTTTTTTAGCCTTTGCTTCAAGTCACTTCTCAATTCCTAATACATGTTTAAGCCAGCAAAAATCTGATGATATCACTTTGATAATCCAAAAAAGTAGGTCACATAGAACAAATGCTTAATAGATTAGGAAATTTTGTAAAAAAGGAAATATGTTCTAATTCACTTCATTTTTAAGATCATCTGTGAGATATATTTTTGGATGTACCGTACATATGTGATCACCTCAAGAATAAATGAAAGCACCATATATATTTGATTAGTTTAAGTTATTACGGAGTATTATACAAAAATAACAAAATAAATATTCGTTTGTATGTTCAATCATCAATGTGTTCAAAATCTGACATTGAGACAAAAAGTTTTTCCAATATAAATTGTACTTCGTACATTATATTCCTTCTAAAGTTTAGTATTGCTTTTTGTTGCTTTTAATATTTAATTAATATAACCTCCGTCCCAAATTGATAATCTCAGTTTTTATTCACTTTATCAACATAAACTACATTTAATCTTTTACTTTATATATCCAATTGTATTCACTTGATCAACATAAACTACATTTAATCAATATAATTTTTTTTCCTACAAATAATTCAAGTGTTTACAAGGATCAATTTGCTTTTTCGTCAGTTAAACATCGTAAAACTCAACAGGACTATCAATTTTGTTATGAAAATAATAGTAATAGACTAATAGGGATAATAATCATATTTTAGGAATGGTATAAGAGAAGAAAAATAGAAAAGGCGAGAAAAAGTAGGAAAGTAGAGCATAAATTCCAAATAAAAAAAATACATGAAAAGTAGACAAATAATTAAGAGCTTCCTATATTTCTTGTCTCCATACTGAGTTAGGTGACAAGTTGTCACAAACTACTTTTCCTGTCTCGTTGATAGATTTAGTGCTTATGTTTCATACGTATAACGTATGCATGCAAAATCATTGTTGCAGCGACATTCTTTTTAAACAAATCGATATAACAGTCTATACTCTACACACTCAAAAGAATGAAAAGATATTCAGTTGTCCTTTTTGCTATACGCACAAAAGAACCTTCTTCAACAGAACCAAAATGAGTCATGCACAGTAGATAACCGAGGTACAACGTTCTCCAGCTCGTGTAGCCTATTGTTCTTGAATGCTACAATCTTTCCTTGACAACAACCGTAGTGAGTTCCTTGCTGTTCCACACCAGCACCAGTGTTTCTAAATGCACCGGGTTCATCCGACCTTTGTAGTTCATGAGGTCTAGACCGCACTTTTTCCGCTTGCATCTAGCGATTTTCACAGTACTTAACGGATACCTGTCAGTGAACTGTACATGGATGTCAGCAGAAAATTCATGAAGAAATACACTGCCATAATCATTTTTACCAATTATAGATAAATTGCTAGCTTTTACGAGGACAGTACTGTATATCATAGATGCAATGCACGAATCCATACTTGTAGTACCTATAAAGAGATGTAGGACAGTGGGGGAGAACCAAGGCTGTCCTTAGACAAAATGAGGGCCCCAGGCGGCCTTCAGTTCAGTCCTTTAAATATTGTCATTACTATTGTTGGGGTGGGGCCGTGGGGGAAATCAAGTGCCTCAGTTGTTATTGAATTGATCTCTTTTGTTTAATAAAAATCATCCTTTTCTTATTTACTTTGTTCTATCCTATCTGAATTCACGGACTACTATGCATCATTTTTATGAAGCACTACAAAGGGGTAGCTAGGGAAGCTCAAATTTGCCTAAACATATTGTTAGAACCCCTTTAGCCGACCCCGAAATCTTTAGGGACTAAGGCTTGAATGTTGTTGATTGTTAGAACCCTACATCGCAAAATTAAAGAGAATATTCAAGCTTTTAGTGCTGTTTGGCCCAAGTGTCTTATAGGCCAGTTCAGTGACCCCAATCCAATTATAATACTATCACATAGTTACGGGTCATTTTAGCAGAGGGTGGGAATGGTTGCATAACACATTCAGGCGATAATGCTCCAAGTGATGCAAGAGTGGTAAAACAGAACAAGGTTGCATCCTCTTACATTTGGGATGTCAAAGTCATGATCCACAGCATCACAAACATCAAGTGATATCCTTCGAAGCATTGGCATCTGATCCAAAATAATAATTAGTGATTAACATACTATAGATTTAAGCTCTCGTAGTAGGCAGGTCAGAATATGGTTAAGGCATCAAACATTGAAATGATTTGTTACCTTTGACGCAACATGAGAAATAAAATCCCTCTGCATTCCAGTACCCTGCAATTAGGAAGTGATAGAGATCCAGAACAGAAATCCAAGAACAGTTTAACAAGAAGATATCAAGAACAAACAGAAAAGCTTTATTGATGAAGAAGGTGAACAGTATCGGTAACCAAGGTCGTCGCCTCCCAATGAGCCGAAGCCCCCAAGAAAGAGAGTAGCTCTCGATCTCCCAAGTCCCAATTGACAAATGTCTAAACAGTCTCCTTACTAACTCCCCCCTCCTGTCTATTTATACTAGAGTCCTCCCATACCTTCATTACAAATATTATTATTATTATTACTTCTAATAAGTGGGTTCCTATCAATACTCCCCCCCTAAACAACCACCTTGCCCTCAAGGTGGGCGATAGGAAACTGCCAAGATCTTTTGCTTCTTCTTCTTTCTTGCTCCTCTACCTTCCCAATACCTAACTGATTGAGGAGCCATGAACTTCATTGCCTGAAGACCCAAAGATGTATGGCAGCTTACAAACCCCACCACCAATCTGGATTCCGATGCTCTGTGCTGCCAGATGTATACTGTGGTATTGCTAAGCAAAGGAAGAGCTGCACATAGATACTCAGCACATTGATACTCAACTATTCTTTCCAGCAAATAGGGTTCCACTTCTATATTTCCAACATCTTCACCTATCATCCATTGCTCACTCTTCAATTTGTTAATAGCTTTGGCTTCAGGATATAACTCAAGTCCTTGAGCTTCAGTTGCTTCATTCCTTGATATTGCAGCATTCACAGCAGCCAACTGAAACTGGTAGTCACCAACTCCACCCCCATCTGAAACAAGTAAACAGACCACTGGCATTTCTCTAACCTTTATCATATCACTCTCAGTCAATCCTACTCCCAACCCCTTTCTAATAGAACAACTCAGAGATGAAACTCTTGAGATACATTGATCATTGCCCACCATCACATAGCAATATCCACCATCTTGGTATGCATTCTTACTCCAACCTGAGTAATAAGGAGCCTTTTCTTCCCGAAAATTGGACCAAGAACTCAAGCCAGAAGACAAAGCATTTGGATTCAATTTCAAGACAGCATAGGTAACAGTTTCATTTGGTTCAGCCTTCTTCCAGCCTTCCATAGCAGAAATTAATTCATTACTATTCTGCAGCTCCTCGTAGTTTCTATCTTCTGAGACTAGTACAGTATTGGCTGCAAAATCTTTTTTGTTCCTATCAACGTTTTCCTCTTTTAATTCCTTACCTACCTCATTTGAAAAGGAAAGTCTAAAAGGTTTTAGCAAGCAAGTAAACTGATTTACTCTTCCCGCTGCAATTCTCTTAACTAAGGAACAAAAAAGATTATTTTCCAAGTGAAATTTACAAAGTTGGTGTCCTAGCAGGTAATCAGATCCACCACCCAAAAAAGACATGGCCATTTCCAAATTAAGTATCAATATCATCTTTCCTTTGGTTTCACTATTTTGTTCCACCAAATTTCCCACTGCCTTCTCATTTAAGAACTCTGTTATTCTGAACTCTCCAGATGAAGCCTTAGGACTACCCCCTCTCCTGACCTCAATTTTTTTCACTTGGTTTGTCATGTCTTCTAGTCCAAGAGTAAGACTTACTTCTTCAATCAAAACATCCTTTGGAGATGAGTTTAAATCTGAATCCACATTTTCTATTCCTTCCAAATTTTCTTGTGGACTGAGACAAGTTGCTGCAGGTCTGACAGAAACAGTTCCGGATTGCGAACTGGAAACTTCACATCTGGATTGCTTCTTAAGTAAATTGGTAGTAGCAAGTGAAGCCTGCGAACTGGAGGATGATGTTGGTGATGACTTTTGCGAACTGTAGGAAGTTCTTGTTGATCTCGATGACTCCTGTCTTGCTGTCTTCCCTGTCTTCTGCCGGTGTCTAGGTGGAAAATCCTTAATCAAATCTTCTTTTAGAGCCTCCCAACTATCTTCTCCCTTCTGAAAATCCCACCATTGAAACCAGCCATCTGCGGCTTCCCCCATTGCCTTTGCTGCCATGTCCACTTTAAATCTTTCTGCAATAGCTTGGACTCGAAAATATCTTTCCATCTTCTCTATCCATTCATACGCTTCATCCTCGTAGAATAGAGGTAATTTCTCCTTCTTTGAACTAGTTGACTCCCGATAAGCCATTTTAGACGAAGAATGCGAACGGATGTTGGTTGAGGAAATATGCGAACTCTGATGCGAAGAACGATGATAAGAGTGATGTGAAGAATTCTGCGAAGAGCAATGTGAAGAGCTTAGCGAAGAAACAGTTCGCGACTCTGTCTGCAGTAGCGGTTCATGCCTGTTGTTCCTCGATCGATCTCTAGACTTTCTGTGATGCCTATGCTCTTCCGACTCTCCTGCACTTGCTAAATGTTGCGACTGATGGTGGTGCGATTTGTGATGCGATCTATGCCAAGAATGCGACTGATGGTGGTGCGACTGATCGATCGAGTGATGCGATCGATTCTTCCCACGACATGGAGGTCTGTTTTGTAGATCGGCGAGGCTAGCTTGCATAGCGACCATCTTTGCCGCCATATCCTCGTGCTTCCTTTCTATCTGCGTTATACGACCTTCCATCTTCGTTCGAGTCTGTCGCATCCAGCAATCTACCTGGCTCTGGCTCTGATACCAATGATAGAGATCCAGAACAGAAATCCAAGAACAGTTTAACAAGAAGATATCAAGAACAAACAGAAAAGCTTTATTGATGAAGAAGGTGAACAGTATCGGTAACCAAGGTCGTCGCCTCCCAATGAGCCGAAGCCCCCAAGAAAGAGAGTAGCTCTCGATCTCCCAAGTCCCAATTGACAAATGTCTAAACAGTCTCCTTACTAACTCCCCCCTCCTGTCTATTTATACTAGAGTCCTCCCATACCTTCATTACAAATATTATTATTATTATTACTTCTAATAAGTGGGTTCCTATCAGGAAGTCAGGATGCTTAGCGTGCAATAGAATGGGATTAAAACATTAACCATAAACGTGAATAAATATCTATCTGTCACATTTTACGTTTTACCTATCTTATTTTTGCCTACATCCTTATTCAAATGGTCACTTTAATAGAGGTTTCACTGGTTTTAGGATTAAACTGTAGCGGTATTGAATAGTTTTGAAATAGTTAAAAGACATGAAAGGGGAGATGAACAGGTAAGATAAGGAGGGAGAAGATAAAAAGTAGGGGAAAATGTGTCATTTGATAAGATCACATTTTCCAGGAAGATAAATGATCTGATGAAGTCGTACAAAAATCAAAATGAAAGAAGAACAAGGATTATAAGGCTTACATTATGCCGCAAGAAGAGATCTTCAAGGGCATGACATTCCAAAAGTGATGTGAGACCACAAACTGTCACTTCACCACACTCCTTAAATAATCCATAAGACTGAACATCAATGAAGATGATCCAAATATTTCACATAGAAGTTTAAAGATAACTGAAATTGCCAGTCACCAGAAATAGCTTATGTGTGATAAATCAATTATAGAACTGGCATCAATGCAACTTTTTGAGGTGCGACAATCATTTATCGACCAGACTACTAAAAACTAATTCTAACACATAATTCAAGTTCAATTACCCCCAAGCTTCAGTGCAAGTTCAATAGTATACAAAGATCATATATTACAAATGCGAAAGAGAAAATATTCATAGTTAAAAATTTTAATTAGACAACTCTTGAGTTACATTTCAATTTTTAAAGATAACGGCTTTTCATTGTAGTCCTCTAATTTTTTGGTATATTTCCTAATAGTGATGGCTACTGGATTACTACACCTAAATCCTAGTTGGCAATTCTCCCTCAAATGGCCAGTATATCCTGTAAGAAGATCCTATCACCTACGACATCATTGTTGACATGTTGAGGTAAGTTAACCATTTAGCCCTCTTTTTAGCATTTGCATCTAATTACATTGGGTAGACCAAGGGTTTTCATCTGTCCACATGAACGCAGTCATGCATATGTACTCATTTGTTTTCATCTAGTTAAATGGCAAACCTCTAGATGGACTGATATCAACCCAGGCCAACCAAGTGAAATAATATTTTGGGATTCTGCACAGAAAATAAGAGTAAATATTAAAATATGCATATGTACTTTTGTTTTGATCAGCACTTTTGCCACTGTTATGTATTGGACAAGGTACAAGTAAGAAAATTATTCACTCTAATAGCTGGAATTATCTAAGATGATTATATGAGAAAACATTGCAAGCAGCATTTCTTCATGAGTCCAACCAACTCAATTGTTTTAAAGGTAACGATCACCAACCTGAATTAAGAAGTGAGCAACCAACCAAGGAAAGTTCAATCAAATTTATACAATTCTCAGTGAGAATGAGAAGATCTTCATTGGTCATCCTGGGAGTAACTCTTTCCAGTTTCAATTTTCTCAAATTTGGCATGCTGAATTTAAAGCTTGAAGATGAAATCTCACCAATGCAATAGCAAAGAGCCAAAACTTGCAACTTTTCCAAAGACTTTGCAATATTTAGTATGACAGAGTTAGATATTACCTGTTAGAATCAATAACAATGAAACATACTTCAAAGCTCAAGTTGAAGCATACAAGCATAAACAGATATTTCTAGAATTCTAGCTGCCACATAACTTCTTTTGAGCACGACTGACTATTTACAGTAAGCGCATATTACTTATACATGCCATGTAATCATTGCCTACAAAGCCACAAAGATCAAGATCATAATAATACAACAACATCCAAGCCTTAGTTTCAAAAGATTTTGGGGTGGGCTAACATGAATGATACATGATATCGGAATCAAAAGGAAAGGAAAGATGAGAAAAGAAAAATAAACTATGATATAAAAAAAAAAGAGAGACAGAAAGAAGAGAGGAGAGAGAGAGGGGGAGAGAGAGAGAGAATATAAAAAGAGATAAGATATACATAAAAATGATAGAATGAAAAGGATAAAAAGAACACACACACACACACATATATAAAGATACAAGGATAAATATTATTGGTGTGGTACATTTGATGGGGGTGGGGTTATAGGATTCTACTACCTACAAAGGGGGTATAATGTGTAATTTATGACAGAGCTACACCTCGTCCTAAACAAAAGGACAGCTGAAATTAAACACCAACCCACTTCCATATCCTTTAACTCTTTTAAGTTATCATTTGAAAGGGTGTCTAGATAAGAAATATATTAAGGAATGTCATATAAGGGGTATATGTGTAATTTATGACAGAGCTAAACCTTGCCCTAAACAAAAGAATAGGCTTGACAGATGATATTAAACACCAACCTACTTCTACATCCTGCAGCTCTTTAAGTTATCATTTGAAAGAGTGTCTTGATAAGAAATATAGTAAGGACTGTCATCTAAGCGTTATTTACAAATTAAAACTAATTAGAAGTAAGGAAGGTCATACTGGAAATTAATCCGCTAAGATGAGAATGAAAAGTAAGAAAGAGAAGAAAAAAAAATAGAGGAGGTGGAAAGGAATCCAATGGAGGTTTTCAGCATATCTAGCTTTCCTATTGCCTTTTCATTTTATGGTTCAATAACAGTCACAAAAGTTATATATGTGACTTGCAAAGATGGCGGGGATACTCAACCCTTCAGCACTAATTTTGATAATAAAATAATTTGAGTTTTATTTTTAAATTTGAATACATGGGAAGAGTTTTGAACCTCCACATAATGTTTACTTTCCACTTTCCAGACATCTTAAATTTTAACAAATTATTGCCAATTTGGATATTGGTACTCTGGGACTTGAAATTTTTGAAACACCCCTACTTTAAAATATTTGGGTCACAATCATTCTTACCTGGAAATGAAGTATCAAAGTCTCGAGCTGGGGACAGAGAGTGGGTAACATCTTCAGTCCATCTTTGCCTATAGCTCCACCTAAACCTATATTTATTGTCCTTAACGTTCTAACTGCAGGCCTCAAAGCCTCGAAAGAAAGCAACGAAAATCCCCATCCAACACCAATTTCCTCCAATTGGCATGACTTTCCAAGTTCGTAGTACAACTCACTGTAATGACACGAGAAAGCATTGCACTTCTCTGCCTCATTCTTGCTTTCCTCTTGCACAAATTGTCTACAATCTCTGGCTATGAAACACTTAAGACCCGGATTTGTTCGGACTACATGAGCTACAGCACGGGCAGAAACCTGAAAATTTAAAACACATCATTCATGTGTAAAACCTAGGTTACTTCCAGCCATAAGGTGGTTGCATTCGATCACCTTATAAGCTTCCTAAATGCCAATGTTATTGACAAAGTCTCTATAACTGTTAAGCAAAACAGACTTGTGTCAAGTTAAATAAATATGCATCTTTTATAAAAGCATACACATCCCTACACCAAGACTTTTTCTCCACTAGCCTCTAAGATAGAGCCCCAGTATTTGTTCAGCATTTAACCTTTAAACTGGTTCTTCTAAACATAATCTGACATGTTTACCAAACAATTTGGAAATATGAAAACTTGCAACATATAGAAACCTTGGTGTTAGACACATCAAGCATCTCCAAGCAAGATCCTGAAAAGCTATATATTGCATGGTCCGCGAGTTCAGTCCCACTTAAGCAAAGACTCTTCAACGTAGTTGTTTGAGATATAAGCTCTGAGATACATGTCCCAGTAACACCTATATGAAATAGATAATAGCTGTTAACACTTGAGAATACTGTTAATATTGAGGCATAACTGCACAAGAAAGTGTAATGAAGGGAAGTCCCCCTAGAAGTGTTCAGCTCCACTTAGAGGAGTAACTTGTTAGTCTGTCACTATATCATTGTATTTAAATATTATCTTTTTCAAGGCATCATCAACTGGGATATATAACTCAGGCAATGCAGATTATGCAGAAACAATGATAGGATCCGGGTAGATTAGTGCTAATGATAAAAATAATAATAAATTGTGCGGGTAGTATAAATATAAGGGAAGGGAGGAATAAGGGTCAGGCAGAAATTCAGTGGGAATTTGGGCTGGGAGAGCGGGACCTCTCAAAGATTCCCAACCTTGTTTTCTTCTCTTTCCTTTCTTTCCTTCTGCTTGTACGTGAGTTTACCGAAATCTGCCATTGTAGCTTAAGGATTCAGAGATCTTATCTGAATTCCTACTTAATATACCTAAATTTCTCCTATTACTTCTCTGGATTTCCATGTATCTATCAAACAATCCAATAACTAATCCGGATTATTGAAAGTTTAAGCACTTAAATCCCTAAGCCTTTACCATCACCAAACAAAAGAGAAAATACCCAAACAGCAATACTAAGCCTGCCATTGGCAAACTTAACCACCAATTCATACCAATGATGTTAGAGAATCAAGTAGGAAACGATTCAATTAATTGGATTGACTTGACTTTGAGTGTGAAAGGACTTAATTACAAAACAGGAACTACAAAGCATGTGAGCTAACATGAATAGGGATCCTAACAAAAGTTCATATTGTAATTAGGGATGTTAAAGAATCTACTATATTGAAAAGGAACTAAAGGTTTACATCCCAAACAAATAATGAGAAGTAATAAATCTAAGGGGAGCTAAAAGATAACATACTTTTGCAGCCACCCATATGCAAGATTTGAAGTTTAGAGGCAACCGAATGAGAGAGGTCTTTAAATTTTAATTCTGGAGAGCCGTCAAATTCGGAAGCACCATAGCAAAGAGCCAAAACGGAATTCCTTCCAAAGTAAGTGTCACAAACGAAGATTGAGTGCAGATTTATGCATTTAAGCAGTAATATAGATATTCCATCATCAGTCAAAGATATACACCCTCGGAGGTTCACGTGACACAGTGACGGACAGAATTCCGTGAAAAATAAGAGATGACGATCTGAGGTAGAATGAAAAAAAGTTTGTAAACAAGTTGAAGACAGTTTAATGTATATGTAAATATAGATATGGATAAAGAAATGCAGACAAATAGACAATATCATAAAACACAAAGAGATAAATGAGATTGTTGCTAGGCCAATGAGAGGAGAGTTGGAAAAATCCATTCTCATGACCAAATACATATATTAGTAATATTACCTGATATATCTGTTCGACCCTCCAATGTGAGGTTAGTTATATTTGACAGCTGCAGTCCAAGGTCATATGAGAATGAAATAGCATCCTTAGGAGTGATATTTCTATAACTTTGTGGTGTTACATCTGGGTGTGAGGATAATATATTAACTTTGGTTGGTATAATTGGGCTAATATCCACACTGAGGTCTACATCAGAGAGTAGACGACACCTTTGCACCAATTGATACAGCATTCCAGGAGGGAGTTTTAAATAATTAGTTGCCTTAAGTATCTTCAGTGATGGAAACGATCTGGAAAAGCATTCAATAACAGGTTTAAGAAGTGGCATTTGACAATTTGAGATATCAACCTCTTGCACTCCTTCAAAAGTCAAAATTGGAAATATTTGCCAGGAAACCTCGGTGTTGTCCCCAATATGATGTTTAAATGTAAGAAAATGCTGCTTAATTTTTTCCTTCAACATAGGATCCATGCTATGTGAAGGATGAAGCACAGACAAAAGGAGAAGGGCAGGACTGATCTGAGGACAACCTGAAAGGTCCACTTTCTGCAGTATTTCAAGAATGAATGAAGGTTACAAGAATTAGGAAATACTCTTACAATATCATCATCATCATCATCATTTACCCCAGTGCCGCAAAGGCTCCCACCTACGGTGGGGTAAGGGGGGTCAGATGTACGCAGTCTTACCCCTGTACTAAAGAACAGAGAGACTGTTTCCGGATGACCCATAGTGAAAATACTCTTACAATATAAGAAAGAAAATTTTCATTGGAATACTACACTGAACTTTACAACCATATTTCAAGGAAGCATAGAGAAATCCGAATACTAGTGAACAACCTATGTTTTTAAAAAGTAAGTAAATATTTGGGAGGTATACCTCTCTGGAAAGGTTTTGGTCTAGTCCCCCTTTCCGTTGTAATTTTTTTTGGATTATTAATAAAACTCGGTAAATGTTCCCCGGCATTTACCCCACCGACTTAGGTGGTTTGCCTACCGGGATTAAAAAAAAAAAGTAAAGTAAATAAAATATATAAACAATTTGATAAAAATGAAGCTTTACATCTTCCATCCAATTTATCATAAATGTGGAAAATAAAAAATAAAACACCTCCATGTTACATCTGTAGATGTCAAAAGTGGCAAAGATAATCTAGCATAGTCTCTTAGAAGAACAGCATTTTTGGAGCAATTGCACAAAGAAAGATCTGATCTCACCACATTAGAGAATGGTCTTTTAGCAGAAAACCTCAGCAGTTGGATACTACGTATCTACGAACTTATCTTAAGGTGAAATCAATTTGCAAAAAATGGCATGGCATATGGAGTAACAAATCCATCCAGCTATTGAAGACCTTAGATACATCTATTTTTTTTATCATCTTTAATAAAATTGTTCATACGGAGTAAGACAATAACCTAACTTCTCACATACTGAAGTGTTTTCTGATATCATATACACACAAAAAAGACAGTTAAATAAGACCCTAAAGAAGCTATGCATATGAATCAAAACCTGGAGGATATCAAACAGTCTCAACGAGTGTAATGGCACCTTGTCTCCAATACAACAATTCTAAATATAATAAAAGGCCAGTAGATAACTTTAGGGATTATTTAGAAGTGGATAACCTTAGTATATTTAGTCAATCGGATTCTATGATGACTAATGTCTTCATCGTCAAGATTGTTTGTTGAACTTGCGGATGGATATCTTGCTAAAGTAAGAATGCTGTTGATAGCTCTATCAGCAAACATTGAAAAGAAGTTGCATCTTCTTTTCACTGAAACAAGTACCAAAGTATATTGAATCACACTATATATGAATTTGTACTTGGTTTCTATAAGTAAAGCAACATAAGACAGTCATACCGGCAACAAATGATAAAGGCAATAGCCTGGAACGAATCTGTTACAAATCACAAAATGAGAATCACATTCCAAACATAGTTACAGTAATCTAGAGATGATCGACTCAAAGACACTCAATGACCCTTCACCCTCATCTTGCGGGGATGCAAACACGCACCAGACTGCCCTTTTTTATTGTCTGGTCCATTACAGTATGACACTAATGACTAATATTACGAGACCAAGAAATAGCATTCACCACTTACTTCAGTACAATGAGTCCAAAAAGAAACATATATACATAAACATCTAGAATGCCTTTTTCCATATTATGAACATTTTTGTTTCTAAAAAATCACTTATGCTGCAGAAAGAGAGGAAAATATATATTGTAAATTTAAAAACAATTCTGATGTCATGCCAGGCTACTAGGAGGAGAAGCCTAGAATAAAGCATATAATTGTCAATGAAAAATGCATAGTTTCACCACAAGGCCAAATATAACTTTACTAACATTGACTTGTTTATTGTTATTATAATATATCTGCCTAGGCCTGATTTAATCTCTGTCTACTAGACCTAGTTTTTCTCCATGGCTACTCCTGATTAAACCAAGCCTACTAGATCTAGTTTTTTGCCCGCCTAGCGCCGTTTACAGTGTTGATTATTTATAGCATGGAATATTTATTTTATTAGAAATAACTCCAAATCATTTATCAGAACATTTTGAATCAAGCTCCTCCTCTAGAAAAATGGAATGTCTTATGTGCAAGGTTCACTCTAGTCTTGTGTGTGAGTGACAAGGCATCCAAAAGTATTTGAGCACTGCAGGATGACGTCCCTACCTCTTCCAAAATGTCAGCGCTATCAGTTAGTGTAGTGCTTGAAGGCCCAAGCTCTCTGGTATTAGCAGCAACCCAAGATAGAATAGCACCACAAAGATGTTTTTCACTATGAAAAAGAGTGAGCAGTTATGGAAGACATGAGATATGATAGTGTCCATATTTATGCCGTATGGATGTGAAGTTCAACTGAACAGTTATAGTTGACATTAATAAGATAATGTTTGTATGCATGTGCGTTTGAAGACCAACTGAAAAAGAACTTCACAAACCTGTCTACTGTCAAATTAGGATTCTTTATGCATGAATATAACATTTCATAAGGAACATCGTGAAAAGAATCACAGGACATTGCCCACATCTGCAGAAAAGGGCATCACAACTAACTTGGGGATCACAAGTTGGCAAAAAGGACTCCTTGATGAGATGTAGTTTACGAAAAGCATGAACACGCTTCTAATGGATGAGTGCGATTTTAAGGCACTTACAAAGTTGATTGAGAGATAGGCTGTACATATTTGTGATACAGAATCAATTGCTGCATCATATTGCACTTTAATCTATAAGACACAAGCCATAATGTGAACAGAAAAGAAGCATGATCGCCACTATGCTGTGCTCAATGCTTATCACTTTTAGACTCTAGGAATCAAATACACATACCATTCTCTATGCCATATTTCCAAATGCTTATCACGTTACTTAATTGAACTTGAGGCAGCAAAGTCCCTCTGTATGATGTCACATTATGTAACCAATTTTGACACTCGGAGAGAAGATAATCCACTCCAAAAAACAGTGCAGCCTGATGTCATGGGTGAAAAGAGTTAAAGTTTAGTAGAAAACTACTACCAAGTACCAATAAGTGTAACTCTCAAGAAAAACAATCTTCTACACCAGATAGAGCCCATCATAATATATGGTATTAGGTTGGGAAAAAGTTCATATGTTTAGATTATTTTCTCTACCTGTCATCAAAGGTAATTTTGTATATATTTTCCATAAAAACAAGCCCAATCAATGAGTAAGTGGTCATGTTGATTTCAATATAGAACAAAAATTGTACTCTCTTTATCAAGTTGAAACTTTCAAATGTGGTCATGTAGAGCACATTTTTTAATATGGGAGGAAAGCTTCCAATTGCTTAGCAACTACTCCTATTTCTTTAGGTGGTTAGGAAAAATTTCTGACACACATTTTTAGATTGAAGAAAGAAAACTGTTAAAAACAAAAGTGGGGCTAAACTTGCCTCATATAAAGGAATAAAACTTTCTGAAGTAATATCCACAGAACATCCACACACAGACCGTAATATATTCAAAAACGGTTCTATGTTCCAATTAATGGATATACAATCGGAGCATGATTCACTGCAACAGAAATAATTGACGTCATTGACAGATTTCGCATTGACATGGTGCACATATTTTGCGGATCAGGTTTTGATATTTTTAAGTTAAAAATCCAATTTAACATGTTCGGAAAATCACACTAAAAGATTAAAAGTGTGGACTATATAACACTTTGTGCTTATTTGAGAACCGAATAATTAAAGCACCAAGTTTCAATCCATAGTCACAATATCAAATCACAGCTTGACCAGAGGCAAGGTGGTTTTGGCCTTTTGGAATGTGCAATCGTGAGGGCCCAAAAAATTTTAAGGTCATCTTGTTTGAGGGTGAGCTTCCTACGGTGCTTAATTTTAGGTTTCACACCATCAGTATTTTCAAATCACTATGGACATCATGGACCATGATTGCAACCTAGTTCACCCACTACCTATAGCCTAATGTTATGATTTCCTCTTTCTTCTATGCTTTTTCGGCTCCTTTACCGTTATAGTACATCCCAATAATTTAGCCATCTTGAAATTGCAAATAATGTTTTTATATTAAATAACAAACCAGATTCTTTATTGATTGTATATATATATACTTTATTAATTAGTTTCTAATTTGATGGTATGAATCATCATAAATGAACAGGTTTGTCCAATACTACTGGTATATATTAAGTAGAATGTAATGCATTGTGAGTATGTAGTCTCAACTCTCAAGCTTCAACTCCCAATCCTTCCGCATAAAATATACAGAGTTATTAACGTATTAAAAGAAACAGAAACCATTGGGGACTTGATACAAAAGATGATACCTGAAGCTACCGCTAAATAGACTTCGAAAATATGAAGAATTTTCGGTGAGCCTGAGCATACATAAAAGAGAATCAATCACCATTGGGGACATAGTTTGTTTTCGTCATGACAAAAAAGATGTGGAAAAGGAAAATGCCTTTGACGCTTTGATTTTATTTTGACATTTTGGTGCCTGAGAATAGAATCCATGTCCCAATCGATGATTGCATCCGTCGATATGAATATCTCTCGGCCACCTCCCTCCGGATTTATCCCTCCCGGACCGGTGCAGCTGAGAAGTACGAACTCGCCGTCGGCGCAATCGACGTCCGGCGTCATGGAGGAAACGAATTCGGTTAACTCTGTACCGGAAATGGTGACATCACAATGAAAGGTGAAAGAAGAAAGAGGGAAGCTGAAGCTTTGTTTCAAAGTTCCAGCGGCGGTTGGGTTCAAATTCCTTCCTTCCCAGTAAAGTCCGTTAATTTAGGAGGGCGTGTTCTGGTACGGGTCAAGATTCGGACATGTCATTTTCTGCAGTTGGTGGATTAGTGACTCCTTAACTTTGTTCCCATTTCTTTTTCATTGACTTTTATTGATTGACTTTTTAAAAATGTTTCACTTTTGCTTGAGAAAACGAATAAAGCTTTTTTTCCCTGTAAAAACGAATAAAGCTATTCATATCTTTTCCACGAAAATATTCTCACAAATTTCATTATTTTCATATTTTTTTCCCTCTACTTAACCATGTATTTCTAGCCGTCTTTTAGTAGGTGTAATAGGTGTTTGACACCGAGATCCACTCTAAATTGATTTTCTAGATGATATGCATTATTCAAGATTTCAAAAAGTATATATTGGAATAATCTTGAATGTTGTTTGTAGGTATTTTTTTTCCTTATTCGTTATTCAGTGAAGGTTTTTTCTTCGATGCATCAAAGATTTTGCACTATAGATGCATCATCTTTTGCATGTTTTTTGAATCCCTGCAATTATAATATTTTTGTTTAAATCTTTGCAAAATTATACTTTTGTTATTCATCGTGATAATTTATTGTGATAATTTATGTTGATTTTCACTTTAGATCCTCACCGATAAATCAACCTCCATTTAACAAAAATAAAAGTGACCAATAGATGTTGTTTCATTCTTTCTCGTGTCATTTAAAAAATACGCAATTTTCCTTTCTAGTCTGATGTTAATTCTTGTTTCTTAAATTGATGTGAATGATTAGTGATGGACAGTCTACCCGGGGGGTATCCTATCCGAGGGGTTATTGCGGGAACAACTAGAGAGAAGTCAGAGCAAAATAGGAGGAGAGAGAATTGATTTTATTAAATGAACTCAGCGTGTGAAAGTTGGGATCGTTTACAAGGAGAAATGGGCTGCTATTTATAGCAGCAATAAATGTGATGAGAGTACACGTGTCAGTAATCCAACGGCCGAGGGGTCACATCAATCGGGTGGCACTGGCAGTGGCATGTTCACCGCATTGAATGCGGTTGGCGGATGTGACGTTGCCTTAAATGCGGTGGTTGGCTGTCTCCAAAAGGAATCTTCGATGATTTGAGCATGTTTGGCTGAAGGCTCCTTGTGTAGTCGAGGGCTCCATGTAACCGAGGACCCCTGTGTAGCCGAAGGCCCTGTGTGACTGGAGGCTTGGTTCAGCCGAAGGCTTCTCTGATTCTGAGGGCTTGATAATGCCGAAGGCTCCTATTTTTCGCTGTTTTCTCCCAGTAGCTTCGTATGCCCAAAATGGCTATCCTGCGAGTTCTGGAGCCTTCGGCCAAGAAGGACGAGGGCACTCCAGTGTGCGTCTTGGGCTTCTTTGAGGCTTGGGCCGTCGTATTTGGGCCTGTGATGTCCCCTGGGCTCAATGGACTTATGTAGGAGAGGTAGGAGTCTATGGGTCGGGGATTCCTGAGCCATATACTCCATCAATTAGTATCCAATAGTAGCATCCAAAAAAATTCGAAATGTTGATTTTTTACACATATACAGCTGAAATTATTAGAGGTGATATATATCAGAGTTTGTAGGGGTTAAAGTGGAAATATGACATACTATGAATATGAAAAACAAACAATTGGAAGGATTTATAATAGAATATTGCGTATATCATATTTGCAGAGATTAAAAACGTATTCAATCCTTTCTTACTCAGATTCTTGTCTCTAAATTTTTGTCATATTTTATTTTTCAACGTTAAAATAGAAGTAATACTATCTGTGTTTATTTGGATAAAAATATGACTATTTTTTAACTTCGACAAAAGGGACTAATTCATGTGAAGCAACATATACCCCAAATATAAATAGAATAGAAGAACTATTCATCCGCCTCTCTTCTCTTTAGCCGATCAAAAACAAGTGAAGACTGAAGACACCGCAGAGCAAGATGTCTTCTTCCGCTTCTCCTTCTTCCTCCTCCTACTATATATGTGAAAAAGCAAATGAGATATTTGTTTGAAACAGGGAGAGTAGTACTCATCTTGTGTTCTCTTCTCATTTATCTTTTATAATGTGTAAAGTTATTTATTTAAAAAGAAAAAAATAAATTTAAACTAATGATAAAGCGATAAACCGTCTGAAATTGTGACGATGTCTATATAACTATATTCAACAAGGCAATAACGCATCACCAGTCCCAACATATTGGTTTTACACAGTACACATATTTTAGGACAAAATGGACGGATCCGATTTCTCTGAATTACAACCGAGCAAGGCACCCTTCCGGCCTTTGGGAGTCATCCGATCAATATTTCAACGGTCGGAGATTTTGAGATCCGTATCTCGATGCGTAACTTTTCCCATCCGACGGTCTCCCTGCCGCAAGGCACTCTGTCCTGCGGCGGAGGATCCCAATCCAAAATGGACGTAATTGATAAAAGGAGTGGCATCCATCCAATGAATAATTAAACGCATCAGTTCTTCCATATATAATACTCAAATCCTGGGTGATTAAATAAGTCATTGTCCTACGATAAAAAAAAAGTCATTGTCCTCGTGCCATTTCTGATAATATTCAACTTGGGACCTCAAAAAATACGTTTTATCGGAAGTGTTGTGTGCCTTGTGTCACAAACTCCGAATTTCGTTCATTTGTATTTAGGATTGTAAATTCACTCATGGAGACTAATTCAAACAATGTTGTGCATTCGGTTAGTATAAATTTGGGCATTAAAAAAGCGTTAAGGAATCTTTGGAAATCATCTATTAAACATTTAAACGTTGTTTACATGTTTGGCACAATCTACGATGTTTTTGGAAATCACTCATGGACTCTAATTTGCTGGTCTGGTCTGGCCTGGTCTGGTCTGAACTGGTCTGATCTGGTCTGGTAAGGTCTGGTTTCTTTGTATTTTTATAACTATCCAAGTCTGGTCTGGTCTGGTCTGAACTGGTCTGAACTGGTCTGGTCTGGTCTGGACTGGTCTGGGACAAATTACAGTCCAAGTAAAAACATCCTAATTCCCGCTTTTCCCATTATTTAGAGTCCGTTTGATAACCGTGTTTTTTGACCTATTAGGTTTATCAGTCAACTTTTCATCAAACATGTAATTTTTAAATTTGCGTAGTCCTGGACTCGGGCCGGGTCCGGGTCGGGCCTAGGCGGGCCGGCGGTTCAGAATTGGTGGACCCGGGACCGGCCCGGGCCTCCAGTTTGGTAATTTTTTTTTTTTTGCTTTCCTTACCCACCCCCAAACCCCTCCTAACCATCAAGCCCAACCCGGGTGGAACCCCAAAAAATGAAAAAAAAAAAAAAAAAAAAAAAAAAGAATCAATTTGGCCCGGATCCGGGCCGGACCCGGCCGGGTCGCCAAATGTAAGACCCGAGCCCGGACCCGCCCCCGGGCCTAGGCCCGACCCGGACCCGAGAACCGGGCTGGTCCCGGTCCCGCATTTATTCTTTGTTTTTTTCTTTTCTTGTCTGTAATAATAATTATTTAAATAAATTGTGAATGACAAATTATAACTTTAATTTATGTGAACAAAGATTTTTTTCATTTATAAAACATTGATGGATAATTAGTCATTCTATTGAATATGATGACAAACTATGATGTAATTAGAAAATGGAGAAATATAAACTATAATTTATGTAGTTTGTTGGTTAAGAATAGAAAACTGTCTCATCAAAATTGTTGGTTAAGAAAATTTTATGGGATAAGAATAGAACGTAATATACTTCTGAGGCGTTAAATCTAGCTTGTCTAAGGCTTCTTTGGGCCTTTGGCGGAAAACTGCAGTAAATTTCATACGGCGGCTAGGTTCGTGTTGGAATCCGAGCGGCAGGTGCAGGGGATGGCAGCCTGGCAGTGAAGGCATAGACCAATCCGGAAGCGGATGCAAGAGAGCAGCGAAGTCATCTGCCAATTTCAGGAAGCGGCGAATTTCATCAGGATTCTGCTAGAGGCGATTGGCGGAAATCTGGAAGGATACTAAGGCAGTGTTTGTCCGAGTCGAAGAAGGTGCGTTTTCATAGTCAAATTGATGGTAATTCGTCCAACAAGGATTCATGCATAATGAAGGGAAACTGCATCGTTTCGACTTTCGAATGGCAACAAGTGGCAAGAAGAATGAACATGGCGAGGATGGGATCAGGGCCAGTGGCGGAGCCACCCTTTGGCCAGTGGTGTCAATTGACACCACTGGATTTTTCTTCTTCCATATGTAGGTATATAAAAAAAATTTAAAATTTAAAATTGACACCACTGAAAAATAAAAAATCCCTATATAGGTATAGATAATCTTTCATAAATTATAAATTGACACCATCCAACATTTAAAAAAATGGGGATCAATTTAAAAATTTTAAAAGTTGGAACACCAAATTGAAAAGTCAGCAAAGGAGAATTGAAAAGTTAATCGCTGATCGAACTCCAACTCCCGCTGCAAAAAAGAAAAACGATTGAACGTCGTAAGTCACAGTCCCGATTCTCAAATTGCTAAAATCGGAAACCCTCGGTCGCAGTCTGTGCCCAATGGGATATTCTCTTTGGTGAAGTTTCTTCTTTTTGTGAAAAGAATAAAATTTCAATTCCATGTATGAATGATTTTTATGTACCTCATGGGAGAGTCCATCGCAAAGTTATCCAAATCACAAACTTACATCGTTACAAAGTGGACTTGTTCTATGTTGTGGTGGATAGACAACGCGAGGAGTTGAACAATCGATTCAAAGATATTTCTACAGAATTGCTTCTTTATGTGGTTTGTCTTAGTCCTAAAGACACTTTTTCATCTTTTGACAAGGACAAGTTGATTCTTATGGCTCAATTATATCCTTTTGACTTTTCACTGGTAGATGTTCTTGCACTTGACAGTCAACTTGAAACTTTTATTCTTGATGTGCGCTCCAACTCTGCATTTATATATATTACAGAAGTTGATTCTCTTGCTCAAAAATTGGTGGAGACAAAGAAACATATTGTGTATCCATTAGTTTTTTTACTTGTGAAATTAGCTTTGCTTTTACCGGTGGCCACCGCATTTGTGGAAAGAGCTTTCTCAGCCATGAAGTTTGAGAAGAACAGGTTGCACAATCGAATGGGGGATGCTATGATGAATGATGTCTTAGTTACTTTAATTGAAAAAGATATATTCAAAAGTATTGACAAAGAAAAAATTGTATAACGTTTTCAAAATATGAAAACGCGTCGTGGACAGTTGTGAATTAGTACTTTAATTTTACCAATGACAATATTTTCTTTTTTTGCTTTATATATGTACACATTATTATATAAAATTGTTTTGCTAAATTGACACCACTGACACGAACTTCTGGCTCCGCCACTGATCAGGGCGGAAGAAGATGAGATGCTGACTGTCCATCCACCTCCTGAATCGTTGCCTTGGAGCGGCCGTGGGATCAAGGCTTTGAATTTGAAGCTTCAAGGTGGATATATTTAATGCTACATAAGTAATTAAGTAGTATTGGTGCAGTTTTTTCATTGACAAAAAAAACACGCTTTTCAGCATTATTACATGTAATTATAGTTAAATGTTTATAAATAGTCAATTTAAGTGCATCTTTTACACTCAGCAAAATTGATCCGGGTCTATTACTATACATTTTCTTTTATCAAATTACAACTTCCTAGTCCAATCCATACATAAGGGCTACATAAGCAGTATCAGTGCAGTTTTTCCTTTATTGTAAGATGGCATTAGCCTAACAAAACTACAAAAGTACTTGATTTTAAATCTCGTTTGAATGGCCAATAATTCTAATAAATCTTGCTTGCTTAAATTTCTAGAAATTCAAACCGGTAACCATCCCCTGATTTTGATTAACTACTGTTATCCACTGGCTCATTAAATATATCCCAATACAATTGGCTCCTAAATAATTCCCATTGATACGGTCACAAATCAAAATATAGTTATTTTTTTTATCAAACGGTCAAACCTATCACAGATTTATCCGCAAATCAACAACAAAAAGAAACACCATTTTCGGCTTATGACTAGTTATTAACTTTGATAGACTCTGGCTTAGTTATATAAAAAAATCAAATTTATCTAAAGAGTTTATTGCGATACTCCGTGATTTTTTTAGCTTTTGTTTTTAAGCCATTTAGATAAACTATCTAGCTCATACCGTCATACGCCTTTCGTTTCAAATTACTTGTCATAGACATTACTCACGTAAATTGAGCTGTGTTTCAATTTCATATCTTAAGTATTAATTTCCATTTCAACATACATACTCAAATACTTCGTATATCAGTATGACAAGGCTATTAAAGCAAATAAGCAAAGAAAAAAAGATCGATCACCCTACATAACTTTGGGTGTGAAAATAACCAAAATTTGTACACCGCCCACAATAAAGACTCAACAAGTTAAGTTTTGCATTGTGACAACTTTAGCATATTACCATAGAAGCTCTAAGTGCGGCAAACCCTGCATGTTTGGGACTTTGGGGTGCATGCAAAACACCCAAGCTGTGGTCACCTCCTCAAAGCACCGTAGTTCCGTGTTACCTACAAAATAAGGCTTATTGGTAACATCTTCACACAAAATTTGGCACCCAAAAACTGGTTTAATTAAAAACACATTATCATTACCGTCATCACCATCATCCCTAAATACTCCATGTGAAATAGTTGCGAAATACCAAATCAATAAAGTGGGTGACTAAGAACAGTCTTTACTTCTTTGTTAGTTAAGATCTAGGATAAGGAACTACGAATAGGCGGATATTAGAAAGAAAAAAATGTAGTCCACAAGTTTCTTTTATTAGCTGAAATTGAAGAAAACAACACTTTTACAGTTTTACCCCAATTCTCATATACTATTTTCTTTTCTATTTCAAACAATATTGCAATTTTTTGTATCTTGAGTTCTTGACCTTGACAGAACATGCTCTAGGTGAATACCTTAAAACAAAAATTCATCGCAGTAAAAGTTGTCTGTGATACTTACTCGAGGTTGAGATTTGTTTAGCTTATTTTGCCGTTCTTCCTCATCCTCTTCATCATCATCATCTACCCTCATAAGCAGCTTTTGAAGTGACGATGAAGCATTCGCTGGCTTCTTTCCTCTCTTGGCTGCAGACGTAGCACCTCTGCCTGTTCCCTTTGGGGCAGCCCTTTTGCGCCCTTTTCCTCGGAGAGTTTCAAGACCATCCTTGACCAAACAACACAATAAGTAATGAGTACCTTATATTAACACATTTTTAAAGCTGTAGTAAACCACTGCAAGCAATCTTTAGAATTTTAAGTAGATAATCTAGGGATGCATCATACTCCCCCCAACCCACCCACCCAAATGGCATCATTCCTTTCACAGTAATTCTTGAACACAAAGGTGCACCTGCAAAGGGATCACGTGAATTGAAATTCGCTGGTAGAAATGAGATAAGGTAAGGTGGCACTATTGAAAAGAGGAATTGGCTCAAAACCCTTGATTGACACATGAACAGCATACGCAACAACAACATCCAAGCCTTAATTTTAAAAGACTTTGGGGTCGGCTAACATGATATCGGAGCCAAAAGGAAAGGAAAGACAAGAAAGATAAAAAGCTACGATAAAAATGGTAAAAAAAAAGATAAGATAAAGATAAATACCCCCTCCTTCCCACAATTAAATTCCTAGTTTGACTTTTACAGTCTTCTAGGTAGAAGTCTGACTCTAAATATCTCAAATATATACTTATAAAATCTATAACAAATGAACATTTGAATAATATACATTGGAATGAAATACATTGGAATGAAATACATTAAATTGATTTTGTGATAAAGTAATGTAAATTTTGAACAATTAATAGTCAAAGTTTATGAGGTTTGACTCATTAAGTCAAACTGAGAATTTAATTATGGGACGGAGGTAGTATAAAATAAAGATAAAAATGATAAGATAAAAGGCTAAATAGAATATATATAAAAAAAAAGTTTAAATGGATAAAGAACATAAGAAAGATAAAGAAGATAAAAGGATAAAAAAATGAAAAGAGATCAATCCTCCACATGACTAACATACAAATTGGATAAAAGGAAATTAAAACACCCGACAAATCAAAACATATCATCGCCATGCAGGTGAGAAATAACGTTCGAAGATTACAAAGCTTTAGTCAAACCAAATTCAACCTGCAGATATTATCTTAATATCTTATATTACTGCTCTTATGCTTTATAAGAAACTTGTTAGCGATTCCAGAGAGGAGAAAAACTCACCGAGCTATCATTCACATCATTTATTGTGTTCTTAGCTTCTTCATCGCTTGAAGCAGATTCCACATTCTCCTCATCATCCGCGACACTACGAACTGATGCAGGTCTGCAGCAGCTTGGTTGAAAAATTTATTAGAAACCATGAAGAAGCTACAATAACAAATTTGACATCTTAGGGACTACCATTCGTGCATTAAACAGTGAATATTGGCCATTGTGTCATACCTCAGTGACTGACGAAATCCCATCGATGCATCAAGTGTTGTCTGCTTTAAATTGGCAGAAGCTCTGCCCCTGCCGCTGCCCCGGCCTCTTCCTCTCGATGAAGTCTTGTTGGCCACTTCAGAAGCATCACGAGAGGACCTAAAATTTTGTGAAGACTCCTTCCTTCCCTTATTAGCAGCAGTAGATCTTGAAGTAGAAAAACGATTTGTCTCCTCATCATCGCTAAAAGGAACTTCGCTTCCAAAACCTCCACCACTCCTGTTTCTGGTCTGAAAATGATGATAAAGTCCTCACATGTATAACCTCATATAAAGTCTATCCTTGGAAAACCAATCCTAAGTTACATTTGAAAACACCAAGGACAAAGATAAGAGCAATACCTCTGAGGATTGCCCACTACATGTGAATGGTTGGTCATCTTTATTCAGTGCAGCTCTTTCTTTAACACGTTCCTGCAATCAACATCCTGTTACTTCATCAACTCGAAACTCTATACAATGAATAAAGACACTTGTTCCTCACAAGCCTGTACATAGCATGATTTGTTGTCACATCTTTAGTATGTGGTATTCTATACTAGGATAAGTTTATGTACATAAAACATTACAACAGACTATGCTTGGTTACAATTCACAAAGTTGATACCCTCAGAGAGAAGGGGTGGCATTATGAGATCTTTTGAAAGTCTTAAACTGATTAAGAGACGCCTGTTTGAACTCAGCAATTATGAACTTTAAGGTGATATTCATGGAAGACATCGTATACAATTCAGTTTTCATGGACTTTGTTCTGGGATTCTGTCTGCAACTGTTCTAGGCTTTCTATGATTACTGCTCATCCACCTTGACCGATATAAGTATAGTTATCAAGTACCAGATGATAGAAAAAGAAAACTGAAACTTAATGACACACCCTACTACCCTGCCCATGGGAATTCAAATAGATAAACGAAACAAAAAAAAACATCGACGAGGGTCAGAGGGCTGATGGGAGGTAACGTAGGGAAGATCACACAACCACTACGTACTGTTGCAAGGACTATTGTACTGTGCAAGTAGAAAAGGAGACCATGTAAACACATCAAACCCCCCTTTAAATAGGTTGGAACAGCTCATTTGTACTTCATTTATCAGTTCTCAAGTTTTAAGTTAAAAAAGATGGGGACATGAGGGAATAACAAAGAGCATAGTTTTACCTCTAAGGACTCTCCAACTTTGAGAATTAAATCCTCCTCTTCACATTTCAATGGGTCTGTATCCCTGGCAATTTTATTCTGTCGAGTGTCATAGTCTTTAGTTTGTTAGCGCAAGATGCGCATATATTGCTACGTCAAGGATACGGGACAATGGGTGATGGAAAAATAAATAGACTATCGTGAGTCCATTATGGTACATTATTATATTACTTACACGAGTTTCCTTGAGATTGTATTCCACACATGAGTGGAAAGCCATTCTATCATCCTTGTTCACAAAACTGTGCAGTGCAACATCCAAATCATTGACAGGAAGTATCTCCATTTTCTGTTAACAAGTTAAGATTATATACACACTTACCCCTTCTTGGATATAATTACATTTACCTTGTATTAAATACATGGAAGAATATGAATTCAAAATGGGAAACTCTATACCGGCCTTCAAAGTTTAGAAAGAAATAATCTACTAAGGCTTCAAAATTTATCTTATACCAGATTACTCTCAGCTACTAAAGCTTCTATATTCTGCTGATTCAACTCTTCTGGACGAAGCCTTTCCGCATCTTCGAATTTGACTACATATGGTTAGGACCAAATAATCAGCATCAAACAGCGAAAAGGATAAGTAGACATGTTAAAGAGGAAAGATCAACAGTTTAACACAGATCCCAGATTCCTAGCCTACAGTAATAAATGAAAGACAAGATGTCAAGATTGTATCAAAAGATTCAAAACCTAGTAAAAAAAGGCAAAATGGAAACTAATAATTCAACCTTTTAGCGGTCTTCTTACAATAGTCCCACCTTTTCGTTATTCATGAATAATCCAACCTTTGCAACTCATCTTCATTCACTGGTCCCTGACCGGTTGATGACCGGCTATTTCAAGTTATTATCTTATCTTTGCAAACCATTATACCATAAATCTCACCTTTCACAAATATAATATTTTGCAAAGATAAGAAAATAACTTGGAATAGCAGGTCATTAACCGGTCAGAGACCAGCGAATGAAGATGGGGTGCAAAGGTTGGATTATTCTTGAATAACGAAAAGGTGGGACTATTGCAAGAAGACTGTTAAAAGGTTGGATTATTAGTTTCCATTTTCCCGTAAAAAATACCATCATACCACATTAGATTTGTCTCCATTAAAAACTACTCTTATGGTACATTTCGACCTAATTTTATCATTTGATTTCCTTTTTTATTAGAAACTCAAAGATACCCCTTGTTGTCCCATATGTAAGATTTGTAACTGTTGTATCCGTGACTTTAAATGGTGAAATCATTTAGACCGGCAACATTACATAATAACTCATCTCGTAAGTTACTGAATTTTTTCCTATGAATTAATTACGATACACCGAATAATCAATGTTACTCCCTCCGTCCCAATATAAAAGGCACATTTGCGTTTGGGGACTTTTTAAGGGTGAACACTGTTTGAACACTGTTTGGCACTGTTTAGACACTGTTTGGCACTGTTTGGCACTATTTGACACTGTTTTGTTTGCCAAAAAGGGAAATGTGCCTTTTATATTGGGACGGACCGAAAAGGAAAGTGTGCCTTTTATATTGGGACAGAGGGAGTATTATTTTGTCCATTATGAAACTGGTGTGATGATCAGTGGTCTATGACAGACATGGCCCTCATGTCCTTTGTGGTTTGTGCCAATCAGTTTTTATAAACCACATATTCTGGCTATTCTACGCAATGATCTCTCAGGTCAGGCCCAATGAAACCTTGTCCTTGAAAATCAGTATAAGAGTAGCATCTCCCAAGACTGAAACTCATGGCAACCTAATGTTGAGTTAAATAGAAGAGCAGCAAGAGCATGAACAGGATTGCACTCTTTCTCTCTTAGTGACAATGTTTCAAGTAGATTAGGTTTATCTGTACTAACAAACCTCTACAAGAACGAACTAGATTGGATAGATGATGAGAAAGATTCAACACATCAAAGCTCACAACATTTTTTGGCAAAAGTGCAAAACCATACCAACAAAAAAATTATCGCTTGCATTTAGGGAGAGTCAGACCTAGAATATTGGACAATGAAGGTTATTTTGTTATTTTTAACTAAATATTAATCTAAAAAAGAACAATACAATGAGGCAAACGAGCTTGAAATGTGACAGAGGGTTAATAATTGCGAAGTAAAAGGTAAAGGGTGACTAATTAAAGACTATTTGAAATGCAAGGTTGGACTAGCTAATTTAAATAACATTGGGGTTGGTAGTAGCTTTCCTAAAATCCAAGATTTTGATATTAAGGCAGTTGAAGCAGTGAAAGAATAGGCTTCTCAAACAATCAACTTTCACAAGAATGGGAAATCCACGAAGAGCCAAAAATGAGGACAGGGAATAATCTTAGCTCAATGACAAGCCATCAAGAACCTAATCCAGAAAGATTAAAGGTTAATTACGTTCAAAATGAAAAGTCAGCCCAAGCTATTATTAGCCGCCAACACGTGATTTCTAATACAGAAAGAATTTAAATTAGGCAAAAAAACAAAGTGTGGATTTCAAAGCATGTGGAGAAAGATCTAGAGAAAAAGTGCATGCTTATTTGTGATAATACCATAATAAGCCATTGCCTCCGAAACAAAAAAAAAATCATTATATTGTCAACGACTGAGAAGAAATAATATTACCTTCGTTATGACCTCTTTTTGTAGATTTAGAGAATATAAGAATATCCTGAGGATTTGCTACCTAGAACTTTGCAAATGTTATTTTCTGTACAAACCCTTAGCACAAAAAAGAGGGGAAAGAAGTAAGAAATATTTTCAATATTGACATAAATAAGTAGATATTACCTTCCCCACATATTTTTGTCCAAACCGTTGAGGATTTATTGTCATAAATCCGGAGTAATCTACCTGAAACCCCATCCAAAAACAGAACATGAAACTTGACGGATATATAGAGAAAAATAGAGAACAAAGGCATGAAAAATGAAAGATATATAGGAAAAGAAAATCGGCAGGATGCAAACAGTAAACCCATGACGATATATTTTAAAATATAACCTTTACTCGAACTAAGGGAAGCATGCTCTCTGATTCATTCACATCAATACTGCTAGATCGCTCTATCAACTTTCTAACCTGCAACATTTTGAAGGAGCCAAGATGCAACCGCAAATCATTGTCATAAAAAAATGATGGCAAAAGAATGATAGTAACAAGATAGCCATACAATAACATAATAAAAAACAGGGGAGATAATGAACTGAATAACTCCACATACCACTTTGTCCAAATGTTCAAGAATCGAGGTTTGATCATTCGGATCAATGTCTGGCTCATCTTTTAACATGATCTGATGCAATCAACTAAGTAGTTTAGCGAAAAAATGCTTTATTTACTGATTTAGTAGAAGGAAATAAAGCAACCTCAGTGTACTCAAAAGGCCGCACTGACTTGAGAGGTATCTTAGTCGGGCGATACTGATTACCCTGCAATAAATTGAAAGCATCAGTAGCAAATGATGTTTTAGTATTTCACAATATGCAGTATATGAACAAGACAAAGGTAACATAAAACAAAACTTTAACTTCAGTATGCACGACGCCCATCAATAGTGTACAACCTTAATCTCCAAAAGGAGCACATGTTTTGCTTTTGATTCACCATCAATCAATGATGTTGCAACAGAAGAGCCCGGCTGAGTAATGTGGAAACCCATACCCGGAACTTCCTGTTACGAGAATGAGTTTTAATCAGCACCGCTCAAAAAGGGAAATTGTATTAGAACTTGAGCGGGCATAAATAAGTAAGCACCTGAGGATCAATGAGACATTCATGTTCATGGCCCCATACAATAAAATCCAGAAATCGAGGCAGGAAGTGCTCATTAATTGCATTCTTAGGATTTGACTTTACCCTAGAAACAGAGACAAACACTTACTAGTTTCACCCAGAATGGTTTAACAATACAATGAATGACTGCCAAATCACCTAAACTTAATAGGTTTGTCTAATACTATCCTACAGAACTGAGGCTTAAATGTCTAAATTAACCTGTTTTGATGAAGAACCAGAATATTGAACCAGTCTATTACTTGACATCCATCTTGGGCATCAGGTCGCATCCATTGAACAGCATGAGGTGTCTAAAGTATAAAGGAGAATATAGCATTTAACTTCTGTATCATCACGTTGGAATTTTAGAAGGAAAAAAGAACTCTGCACATAGCACAATACCTGAAACATTCTATTCAAGCGTTCATCTCTGATATTACCAAGGCCATAGAGGGCTACAGATGTCGAACCCTACAATTGACAGTGTAAAGCCTTTTTAAAATAAATTTATTTATTTATTCAGACGTTATCAACGACGTGAGTCCAACCTTTCTGATGAGAATGGGGTAGAGAGAAATATGTCCAACGCCAGAACCTCCAAGGTCCATTTTTCCAAAATAATTCACCAGATTACATGCTGAAAGTATATCAACAGCAGAAAGGTTGTCCTGACACAAGTGTAAAGACAACTCAAATACATGATGTAATCTCTCGTCATCCGGTACTTACTGAATAACATTAGGTTGTGTTTGATTTTTATTCTGCTCCTCCTAAAAGTACTTAAAATAGCTCAGAATCACTTCGTTGGATGTGAGAAACAACTTCAGAAATGCATGGGGGCTCATGCTTCTCAAAACTTTGTTCTGATTCTAGTACTTTTGTTTCCAAAATGTTACTTACCAAATAAAATGTTGAAACACATCCTTCAAAACACACTGAATTCAAACACACACGCACATATATTATTTTTAACATTATTAGATTAATGGGCATTTTATTTCCATTTTATACACAAATCTGTTTAAATTGAGGAGCAACCCAAACAAAGAAACATGGTATGAGGCTATGAGCCTATTGGGCTCTTTTTGCTCATTTTATACAAGATTTCATTAAAACAATAGTATATTCAATACAAGAAAACTAATGCCAAAAACTTCGAAAAGAACCACTTTCTCACACAGCATGACTTCTAACTCTGATTCTAAAACAAACCTTTAGCTCTGATTCTAAAACATTAGAATCAGAATCAAAGTTAAAATTTCTACTCCTCAAATATATTGGCGGTTCCAATTTAACCCACCAGGTTTTAAACTTAACAAGCATGGTCTTCAAACTACTGAAATTGGACATGGGCTAAATGAACAACCAAACAATGAGCACCATACCTTCTATATATACATCATGGAACCAAACTTTAAAAGAAACGGCATAAAGAAGGGTTCTAAGCACTAAATGCCTCAAACAAGCTAAACATTGATAATAATAAAAAAAACAAGAGAAATATTATAAGAAAAACATGTGGATCAGCTAGCAGGGAGACAGGAAGGTCCTGTTAAGGTATGATTCAATTCTGGAAACTGCAAACTCTTTACGCATTGGTAAAGTTTCATAAAGGCTTCTTTTTCAGATGATGCGTGATGAGAAAGTCTCTCATGTTAGGTTCAAGCTTAAATTAATAAATTAAAACTTCATCGACATTGAAATAATACACTTCAGGCATGTTAAGCATCAGCACAGGAATTTTTATCTTGTCGATTACAACAACAAACATCAACAACATCCCAACCTTATTCCCAAAAGATCGTTTTGGCTAACATGAATCGATCCATCATATCAGAGCCAAAAAGAAAAGAAAGGTGAGAAAAATAAAAGGATAAAGTAAGATAAAAAGGATAAGATATAGACAAAGATAAGATAAAAGAACATAAGAAAGGTAAAAGATAAAAATAACATTAGAACATAAGAAAGATAAAGAAGATAAAAAGATAAAACAAAGAGAGAGAAAGAGAGAGAGGAGATCAATCAATCAATCATCCACTGACAAAAATCAGGAAATAGGGTTGTAGATGCTATCAAAGTCAACTGACAAGATAAGTTACTCAATGGTCGCTTTGCATGTCTACTTGATGTTTATAGGGAAAAAACTTCTTGTAGATTAAGAGTGTAAACTATTCTTTTTTTCTGGAAAGTCAGACACTCTCCAACTCAATAACATAAAGAGAAGAAGTCCCTTCCATTTTCAAAATGATTAACTTTTAGTATAATAACCACTTACAGTTAAACTAAAGAGAGCGAAAAAGCTATTTTCCATACGGGTAGGTTGTTTGAAGTAATCGGTTACAAACCACTCTCTTCAGACCACGCATAACAAACAGGGTGAATCGTAGAATTAAGGAGCCAAACACACTTCCATATAAAGCTTATTTTGAAGGAAACCATAAAATGCTCAAAATGTATGGACATTGGACTGAGAATTCCTTATAGAGAATAACTTTAGGCTCAAAATGTATCCAATAAAATGCATAAACTTTATACCATAAGCCCATAGCAAACCAGCAGGATATAACTTTAAGCTCAAAATGTACACAACAAAACACATGAACGTTTTACCATAAGACCCATACCACACCAGCAGGATCATCATGATTCCCATGAATACTGAAAACAGGCAATCCAACATTGAAGTGAGGATCTTCATAGTTTACATGACCAAATCTGAAATTCCATCACACGCCAAAGTTACAAAAGAAAAATCAAGTGCAATACATAAATTTTTAACTGCTTAAGATTGAGGGACTAAGCAATTGTTTTACAATGTATATTAAATATAAAAAAAAAAGCAGCTACATGCCATGAGAAGAAAATTGGATAGTCCCATTTGAAAGGCATAAGTCCTGAGCAAGACTGATTTGAGTACAATGACAGTTGTTCAGAAAAATGGTCAATCACTTTGAACAAGGATCAATTATATTGGTCTATGAATTCAATGCAGTTAAATATTAATAGTAAGATCTCCCAGTACTTGTTCGCAAAGTTCATTGTTTGATCGCTGACAACTTCAAACTGCACCGGTCGATCATTGAGACAATACCGACGCAGAATCTCAATGGCCTTAACTAATGTGGTCCTAGATGGTTTGTTCTCGTGAAAAAGATCGCCGCCAAGAAGCAAAAAGTCCACCTGATATCCAGTAACTATTGATGTCAGTGTATGACACAACTTATAACATAAAACAAAGTTATTCAAAGTGAAAAAATCTACGGTGCTTGAGCATTGACCTATTAGAAACCGGGGTGGCAAGGTGCATGCCAGGGAAATTAAACTCACCCACCAACTATCTATTTTTAATACGTAGCAACATAGTGAAGAATTGAAACATCTTGCCTGGTTTTTCTCTGCAATTGAACATATCTCATCGAATGACTTAAATGAATCGTGCCTGCGTATTTCATCCTTCTCCAAATAACCCAAGTGACAATCCGTAGCTACAAGTATCTTAAGAGTATCTTTCTCCTCTTCCCTGCATGTTGAAAAAGGACCGTCCTTTACCTTTCTGATATACATTACTATTTCACAGAAACTAAAGTTCCTTCATAGGCAAAGTATCGAACAGAATCAATGCATGCAGGTAATTTGTTTGTTTTAGCTTTTGCCATTCATATATGTACCTGGATGAAACACCCATTTGAATCAAAACTGAACTGCGTCCTACACATGTTAAAATAAATAAATTAACACTTAGACAACTTTCGCAGGGTTTTAAAAGAAACCTTATGCAAGTAATCATCGAGCTTGAAAATGTTACCTCTACTCTACTTCTTACGAGAGCAGGAGCAGGTACTTGGTGCTTAGTATTAGTGGACAGTGTAGTACACTCGTAAACTCTTAAATGCATAGGGCAAGTATCTGAGACAGAGTCTCATTCTCCATCTGTCATATCGTCGTGATTATAGTCTAATTTACATCCTCCCATCGTGCCGTCCGGTCGGTGTTGGGGGCCCTCAGGGATGAGGTGTCATCCCTTTTTTAAGTAAAGTAAAATTGAATTTCATCCAAAAAAAATTGTACCCTCTTGAGGGCCCAGCTTGTTGGCACATACGCATATAAGCCGATTTTTTTATCAGACACGTAACTTTAATTTTAGATATTTCACGTTGAATTGTATAATAAAAAAATAAGGATGTAATTACTTTTTAGACTGTATTGGTTCAAGTTATTGTAGAATGTAGATGACCATTTTAACTAATTTTACATATTTTTTTATTTTATTAATAATATATATTTTAAATATTTTTTCATGAATTAGCAAAATCAGCCAATACAGCCACTTCAACCAGAATTTCATAAATTTTAACACAATCAGCCGATTTTGATATTACCAAACGAGTTCTAGAATTATTTTACTTGGGACTGAAATTTTGTACTTTGGCATTGTGTGATCGGATTTGATCTAGTCTTGTCTGAAGTAGTTTAGTCTAGCAGATGTCTGATGTCGGTGTATTTTACAACTATCAAAGTCCGGTATGATCTGGTCACTTCTAGGGACTTGCTTGCAGTTTTAAAGCTACTACTAGTCTATCATTGGAGTGCATCTTTCCTTCTAGCTTAGGCAGTAAAATTAGTTAAAACAAGCTACTTGCTAAAAATGAGAGAGATTTTGTATTAAAATGGTAATTACCAAATTTGAATTCATATTGTTTAATTTAGTATATCTATTTTATATAATATTTTTTGGGATAAGGGTCAGATAGGGTCTCGAATTTGAAAAAAAAATGTCAAATAAGGCCATATTTAGGATGCTCTTTCCGGCCGACGCCATTTGGGCTGGTTCCCGGTGGAATTTTTTGATGAATTTTTTTGAAAATCTTATTCATTAAGTCTAGTTTACTCATATCAAATTTGAACTAACAATTCAATCGGGAAGGCATTCAAATGAATTCATGAAGATAACTGCGCTTTTAACGGCACAGTTATCTTCAAGAATTCATTTGAATGTCTTCCCGATTAAAGTTTTAGTTCAAATTTGATATGAGTAAACTAGACTTAATGAACAAGATTCTCAAAAAAATTCATCAAAAAATTCCACCGGGAACCACCCCAAATGGCGTCGGCCGGACAGAGCATCCTAAATATGGCCTTATTTGATATTTTTTTTCAAGTTCGAGGCCCTATCTGACCCTTATCCCATATTTTTTCTTTGTTGATTTTAAAAAATGTTTAATTTTCTCATGAAATATTTAAAATTGATATTTTCTGTATGTGCCGTTAAAACTTCTTGTTCCTTCTTTTTTACTTGACAAAATACATATTTTTGTTCTAATTTTAAAAATGTGCATTTTCAAATATGCTCGTTTTAATAATAACAACACTGATGAGTATAGAGCTCTCGTCTCTCTCTAGGGTTGCCTCATGCAACGCCTACCTCTTTCTCCGGCGGCGACCTCCTCAGGCCGTGGGTTCCGGCGGCTTTGGCCGACTGCTTTTCTTGGGTTGGTGTACAATCTCCTCAAAAACCTTCCCAGGTCTTGGAAGTTTTGGCCGACTCGGGGCTATTTTTCGAACAGTTTTGCGCTGCTTTGCACTTTAGCCGGATTTTGTCTTCCAAACGCTCGGACCCCGGACAGGATTGTTGGTGTGCAGTGGGCAGATCCAATTGGTTCTCTTTTGGGGGGCGAAGAATGAGTTTGGGTAGCAAGGGCATGGCAATGATGAAGATGACCGTTGGCGATGGATTTGCTAAGAGAGCGGGACGAGGAGAATTTTGCGACTTTCGAGCAAATCAGATGATGATCGACAATGGAGGGTCAATTAGAATGGTACCAAGTATACAGCCTCCTCTGGAACCACCGACGTGGGTTGTACGAGGTGATAGAGTCCGTGAAAGTTTTCATATTACTTATTATTTTTTTGTCATCTGGATTCTTGTTATCGTCTATGTTGTTAGGTTTGTCAATTTGTTTGGAATTTCAGTCTTTTTTTATGTCATTAAGTATGTTTGGATCTATGGGAACAGGGATGGTTGTGTCAAGCCCGCTACATGGTTAGCGATTCACGTTGCTCTTTCAGGGGTGACCGTCTCTGAGTCTGATCATAGAGTTTACAGTCGTAGTTGTTGGAATTTAGTTGATGTCGGTTATGTTTTTCCTTTGACTGATGTTATGATCCTGAAATTTATGATATGAAAGAAGGCTAGTTGACGATCAAAAAAATAATAATAATAACACTGATAATTTATTATATTAATAAATCAATTCATTTAAAATGTATATGTTCAAAATTGATTGATTTGTGGGCCTATTCAAGATACAAGCATTGTGGCTAACCATTGAACTATCACATTGTAGAATGTGTTTAGCTATCAACTACAATGTGATGTGGTAAGCAAAAGTACAATGTGTGTAGCTAGTCATCGTAGATGATCTTAGTGTCCCTTCCGTAATCCTTTCAGCTCATTAGCTGCCAACTTTTTATCAAATATGTGCTATATAATATGTAGTATTAACTTTTTGACTACTTGCGCAAAATTGTGCGCGAAAATCAAATTAAATAAAGTTAAAGTTACATTTTCGACTAAATTAGTTGCAATTACTATAAAGGACCCTTTAGCTATTTTCATATATTATTTTCTTTGTTTTATTAATAAAATATATTTTAAATATAACTTTTATATAATTTATCAAATCCAACCGAAATTTTATCAATTTCAGTTGATTTAGCCAATCTCGGCGTTACCAAACGAGCTCTTATGATGTTTACTTGAACTAAAACTTTCTTGTCTTGTCTGGCTGAAGTGGTTTGACCTGATCGGGTAGATGACTGGTCTATTTGTATTTTACAATTATCGAATTTTGGTTTGGTTTAGAATGTACTTTGTCTAAGTCGGGTCTAGTCCAGCATTATTTAAGTCAGATCGGATTTGGTCTGTGACCGAAAGCACCCCAAGTAAAAACATCCTAATGAAATGGATTAAAAAAAGGAATAATCTTATGAGAGACTATGATTAGCATGACATTGGGCATACTATACATGGCAGAACTATCTTGTTTTTGATAGGAGGAAATATCTTTTAAAAATAGTAATATCTTTTAAAAACTCCAATTACTGTTTAACTGGTAGTTTTGTAACTTTTTATTATATAACAATAGAACGTTTCAAAAATATTATTGAAATAAAATTGGGGTTTGTCCTCAAATAATACTAATTAAAAGCATTTGGACAAAAAAAGAGACTTTTCTTTTAAGTTCCAAAAATAAGACTAAATAATACTTAAGGGACTATTACACCCTTACTAAGCCCAAACCCACTGGCCTGCTACAGTAACCCGTCACAGTGACCAAATGTGCAGTGACCAATGACATAGTTACAAAATTCATCCAGTGACCAAAAATAATTAGTGACCAAACATCGAAAATTCCTCAGTGACCAAAAATCATTAGTGACCAAACACCCGAAATTCACCAGTGACCAAAAATTATTAGTAACTAAACATCCAAAATTCACCAGTGACAAAAAATTTTTAGTGACCAAACATCCAAAATTCACCAGTGACCAAAAATCATTAGTTACCAAAATTTTACCCGACCCATCAATTACAATGACCCAACCCGCCAGTTATAATTCCTCAATTTTATCAGTTACAGTTATCTGACATTGACCAATTACAATTGCCCATTCCAACCATTTACCGTAACTCGGTCCAATAATGACCAGTGGGCAGTGGCGGCCACCACCTCCGGCGACCACAACCATCTATCGCTGGCGACCACCACATCTGGCCTACTCCGGCGACAACCACCACCATGTACTACCTCTGACCATCACCTCCGGCCACCACCAATGCACTCAAACAAAGCTTCCAATTACTTACCCCCACCCCCAGTATCATCCCTCCTTTCTAGCACGCCTCCCCTACCCAACCCCAGCCTGCCTCGCCAGTCCCAGCACCAGCACAAGTCCCAAGCCCAGACCCCTGCTCCACCCCTGCCCCAGATCCGTCTCTACCCAGCCAGCCCATCAATGTCCCGCACAATGCACCACTAACAACCACATGGAGCCCTACCCGCCACGCCAAATCTGAAAAATGAAAATCGGAGAAGATGAAGAAGGTGTAGCCGAAGAAGACGGTTCAAAATCGGATAAGAGGATGAAGGTGTAGGTGAAGAAGACGATTAGAAATCTGATTTGAGGTTGCTCGTCGCTGGCTGTCGCACGGGACCCTCACTCGCCATAGCTCGCCTGCCGTTGGCCGTCGCACATTGCAGATCCGCCGCTGGCCGTCGCAGGTCCGCTGCTTGAGATGGTTGCGACGTTGGAGATCGATCTCCTCTGGAGGTACTCGCTGAGTTGCTGAAGAGTTCAATCAGTGCGTCAAGCTTTGCTCCATCGATGGAAGAAGAAAGGCGCTACAGACAGATCTACGGGAAGAAAGCAGCACTTGAATAGGGTATTTTAGGCAATTGCACGTTATTCCAGTCAGTTTTCTGTCCCGGACGAAAAATGGTATATTTTTGTCTAATTGGTTCCTGGGAGTCTTAGTTTGGTCATTCTTTCAATAAAATTTATATATAAACAAATGACTAACTTTTATTTTGGTATTGTGTCATAGTTACTTGAGTGTAAAGGTTGAACATAAATTATTATGTCAAAAGTTACTACTATAGTCACGACACTTACAAGGTCACGATCTTTTAAATAACTTTTATTCTAGTCATAATTTTATAATTATTTATAAAGTAAAAGACAAACTTAAAAAAAGATGAATCATTACTAATCAACCAATAATAACATCCTATCAAAATAATTAATCAGAACCTCAACTATTCAAATAACTTGCTATAAAAACACATAATTCAACTTTAATTTCAAATATTAAATTGATTTTTTTATCAAATACCTCGTAGTCTAATGTCATCACTGTGGATGTCCCAAAGAAGAGGTCACATGTTTGATTCGCATCCCAATCAAGGATGTTTGTATTATCCTGAGAAGATATTGTAATAGATTTAGAAGGATATCTAAAAAATGATTGTTTTCTGTCATTTGGATGCATCATATACAAACATTTAAATATTCAGGATCCTTAATTACTTTATAACAAGTCTATCTCCTGGGTCTTAGATCGATTGAAGAAATTATGTATTTCTTGCATAACAAGATCCTAACATCTCGAGTATAACTAAAAAGGGGCGTGAATGAACCAGGTGAGTGTTATATCACATTCTTAGTTTTAGAGTTATAAACACTATCTATCTTCAATTAAATGTCTTTTTAAACCTCAAACATTCCGTGGTTCTCCTAAATTTTCAAAACAGTTGTGTTCCTTAATGGTTTTTATATTGTCTTTCTTTTGGTCATTAAAACTTACTTTAAAGTATGGGCTTTTCCATCAACCATTCAAATAGTTGTTCTTTGTGTTCATCAATCGTGCATCATTCTTTCAAGTAGTCATATTTTCTTCAAGTGTTTTAGTTTGTACAATAATAACTTGTGTTTTACAAAAGTAATTATAGTACTTTGTAGATGAAAAAATAGGAAAACGGGTAAACCCCCAAAATGTATCGGAAACGTGAAGCATGATGTTTAGGTAATCTTGATTAATATGAGCGTTAGATATTAAATATTGATTAATTGTATCCATTGTTGTTTAGGTAATATTACCTTTTGTATTCTCACATTGTTTTACTTTTGAAGCACTGTAACACCGATAATATGAGCGTTATAGACTAAGTGTTGATGTCGAGGCTCGGAATGGACTTCTATGTCCACTAGTTTTTACGGAGTATATTTGTTCTAAGTTTGTATGATATGATTTATTCTTCTTGAGCTTAACCATCCATCTATGTTATGCAAAATAAGAGTATATAATAATCTATATATGTATCGGTATAAAGTACTCCGTAATTAATATTGAAATATCGATTGGACACTAGAACATTAATGCATATTTCTCTCTCATTAAAATTAAATCTATACAACTATAATACATACCATCTAGAGGTTTATATGGTCAACAAAAGTTGCAATGTAGATCGTTCTGTAGTGGAATAAATATAAAAGTATTGAGGATATAAATATATCGGGATAAAGCTCAAATTGGACACTATGGTTTCATCAGAATCTCATATTGGACACTAAGGTTTCAAATGGACCAAATTAGACACTATAGTTTCATATGTATCTCATATTGGACACTAAAGTTTCATAATTCAATATAAGTGAGTGTTCAATTTGATCTTTATCCAATATAAGTGAGTGTCCAAAAACTATAAATTATGAAACTTTAGTGTCTAATATGAGATATATATGAAATCATAATGTCTAATTTGGCCCATTTGAAACCTTAGTGTCCAATATGAGATTTTGATGAAACCATAGTGTCCAATTTGAATCTTATCCCTAAATATATCTAATCTTGTATGGTATATGAGTGATATCCTAATACTTAGCAGGTTTTCTTAATATAAATGAAAGTTGTTACAACATTCACACGTAGTGAAAACCACGTTCTCACTACCTGATTCTTTGATCGTTTTACCATATTAAACTCTATTTATACACTCAACAACAAAAGTCCTTTCACTTTACATCTATTCTACACTTTAATCCTCAAAACAATAACTTAATAAACAATGTTTCCCTTTGAACCGGCCCGATTCTTTGCCAGTATTTACTACTACAATCGGCATGTGTATACTTTCACATTTAGCACAATCATTTTCATTCGCTCCTTTTCCAAAAACATACTCCCTCCGCCCCCTTTATATTGTTCCGTTTTACCTTTTCGGGATATCCCACTAAAACTGTCTCATACTATGTACCATATTTGGTAAAGTTTGTGTGATTCTAAATCATTCTTACTTTATCAATTAATATCAACCACACAAATCCACTTTTTTAATAATCGTGCCACCCCCTTCCGTACCAATGTAAAAGGGACGGAGGTAGTGTTTATTATGGTCTTCTGCTAGTACTATGTTACCTATGTTTGTAGAGGTGAGGATCCGAACTTGACTAACATCAAAAGAGCCAAGCATACTTTAGACTCAAGAGAGGTAAGAATGTGATTAATCGTTAATATATGAATATGGACCCCCACCCAAATTATCTCTACAACTAATGAGATTAGTGACTCTAATAGTCTAATTCAAAGAATGCTCGTTACACATGATGGTTATGGTTGGGGCAATCTTGATGCGGCTATTTGTAGTTATACCTCGCTTGCTACATTTGTCCATGCCAGCCACCACCTCTCTTTATTCTCTTGCAGTCATTCATGGCCGCTATCAGTACCACCAAGGAATGAATCAACTAGGCTCCAATGACATCAGACATTGAATGTTGTGATTGAGTGTACACCAATTTCAATAGTGTAACGACAATGGGGGAGATGGCGATGGCAAATAATTGATGGTGGTGAAAGACAATAACATCGTTGGGGTGTAATTAGTTACACCAGTGATGGAGATAAAATGTGTCGAGGGGCAGTGGACAATGAGTTAGGTCAAGTGGCGGAAGACATTGTGTCGATCGGGTGTCAGTGGCGATAGAAAATGGCGGTAACACTTACCTTTTATAGAAAGGTTTATCCATCAAAATATAAAAATAATCTTACCCTTTACCCTTGATTACCCTTTTATCACCTACTAATCATTTTACCTCTTTCGTGCTTTATCACTTTATACTATGCACCTTTACTATTTTTTCCTTAAGATTTCCACCAAAACCTAATATTTCAAATAAAAGAGTATATAGGGAATATGAGTTTTATAGTAGAAAAATGTAAAAAACAGGACTCATGCATTGATCAGACAAAAATAAGATAAACTACCGTTTTGGACAAAAAAGAATCTAAAAATGATGTTAATTATCTATAAATGCCAGTAAACCATAATTCCACACATCTCTCAACATGACGATCAAACGACTTATTTTTGTCTATTACGTGTGTTGCGGTTCTGATATGTATCTCCATTGTTCACATCTTCTCGCTTAACAAAGACCTGATGGCGGCAACGGCACAACAACAACTATGACACGACAATGGTGATGGAACTCTTCGTCGACAGTCCATCACACCTGCTATGACGATGATGGTGTTCACGATGCACTGAGCTCAAGCAATGGCGATGAGACCCCACTAACGTCAACTCTAACATTAACAAAAAATGACTAGATCAGTGGCTAGCTCAAGCTCTTCTTATCCTTCCTCCAAAGAGGCTTGTGGGCCCGTAATGGCTAGGTTTCAAATATCCAATGAAGTCAGACTTTCAATATATAACGGTGGGAGGCGAGGCTCGTGGGGAGCGTCACGACCAAGGTTGCGGGGTCAACCCTAGAAATGGGGAGGCTGGGGAGCCAGCTGAAGGGAGAAGGTGGGCGCAAGGCGGTAGTCACTGGACAGGGCGGTGGTGGTCACTGTAGTCACTGCCTCACTCGCGATGTTAGTCATTCACATCACGCACTGGGAGTGGTTATTAGTTGGCCATGCTCACTGGCTGGCGACAATCTTTGTCGGACGGGGTAACTATCGCAAGGTGAGGGTGTGGTATACAAGTCATATAAACCTGGTTTTTAGAAAATTTTAAAATTGATCATGTTTTCATCCATGAATTTTCATTTAGTAATATTGCTATCTAAAGCTCTTTATAATACTCCCTCCGCCCTAGTACTATCTTCGAACTTTCATTTTTCGACCGTCCCAAAATTATTTTCTCTTTCCTTTTTGACAAAGAATTTATAGTTCATAATATTTCTTATACATTCTTACATATTTCTCCATGCTCTGCACAATTCTCCACGACACAATACTCATTATATATGTTACTCTGTGAGAGTTATCTTTAGTTAAAGGACTTTTAATATTAAGTCACTGCTAAAAAACTACCCCATCCGTCCCATTTTACCTGTCCTACTTTCTTTTTTGGGTTGTCCCAAAATAAGTGCTTCATTTCTTTTTTTGGAAAGAGACATGTGGTCTACGTCATTCCATTTTATTATACTCAAACCTCAACCACAACTTTTACTTTTTCAACCATTTCATTAATAATCGTGTCAGGTTAAACTAAGACACATAAAATAGGACGAAGGTAGTACAAAACATTCCCTAAATTTTTAGTTTTTTACTACCCCGTCCCATTTATATTGGGACGGAAGAGGGTGACACGGTTATTAAGAAAAGTGAGTTTATGTGGTTGATATTAATTGATAAAGTAAGAATAAAGTAAGAATGATTTAAAGCCACACAAACTTTACTAAATATGGTATGAGACAATTTAAGTGAGACTTGCCGAAAAGGTAAAACGAGGCAATATAAATGGGACAGAGCGACTACATATCTAAAAGGATTCGGTACCAAACGTTTCCAGTTTCCTATGGCTAAAGGGTCAAATAGGTACATGAACTAACTTAAAGTGTTCAATTAACCCATTATATAGGAGGTTCTGCCCGGCCGTCGCCAATTGGGGCGGTTCCCGGTGGAATTGTTTGATGAAATTTTTTGAGCATCTTCTTCATTAAGTCTAGTTTACCCATATCAAATTTCAGCTAAAAATTAAATCGGGAAGGCAGTCAAATGATTTTCCGAAATGTACTGCGCTATTTAACTGCGCAGTTATCTTCAAAAAATCATTTGACTACCTTCCCGGTTGAATTTTTAGCTGAAATTTGGTATGAGTAAACTAGACTTAATGAAGAAGATGCTCAAAAAATTTCATCAAAAAATTCCACCAGGAACCCCCCAAATGGCGATGGCCGGGCAGAATCTCCTATATATGAGACTAATTGAACACTTTAAGTTACTTCATGTATCTATTTGACCCCTTAGCCGTTTCCTATTGGGAGATGCAACATAGATCCTATCGTTAGGACGACCCTAATTGATTTTTTTTATTTTTATTTTTTTCTTGAATCCAAATTTCTGTTTGCCAATACATCAAGATGATCAACGGCTCAATGTTGACACCTAAGAAAAGTCAACAATATTGACGGCAGCTAACTCGCCACGTCTGTGTGTATATAGTGATGATTTGAGTGATTGACGTTCCTGCTTCCTACTTTCCGGATTACATTTCCGGTCAACCAATCACCTGCCGCAGAGGTAGAGCGATCTTCTACAAAAACCCGTCCACATTCATCAGAAGCATTTCCCATTCAGCCATTCTACAATCCAATTTGTTTCGTCTTCCTTAAGCGAGGAAAAGGTGCTGTTTCATTTCCTTTTTGTTCTCAGTCAATCATAACCGGATCCATGGCGGCGATTTTTTTCAAGTACGTGATCGTCGGTGGCGGGGTTGCTGCTGTAAGTATCTCTCGGCCCTCACCGTTTTATGAATAGATTGTTTGATCCACTGTATTGCTTTTTGTCATCAGATCTGTTTTTCTTTTAATTTCTGAAGTCGTGGTTTTGTTCGAATGCAGCTTAGTTTTTGGCGCGATTGCGATGAAGTTCAATTCTGTATGATAGTATCAGATCCTAAAGTTGACGTGTTTGATTGTGTCTTTAACTACTTTTTACTGATACAAGTAGCAGCAAAATATGATAATAAAGGATCCCACAAATCCTTCTAGATTAATTTCTTCTTCCTACCCCAAAGAAAAAACTAGAAAGTTACAAATAAAAGATCCAGCACTAGCCACCAAAAAGAGAGAATTAGTTTTATCTGCAATCAACAAATTGAATTGGACCAAATAGAAATTGATTGAACCATTGGTTTGACCAGTCACCAATAAAGAGTTATAGTTGAGCACTAATTTCCTCTGAGGAGGTGGTTCAGAAGGAAAGTGAGTAGTTGAAGCTTCAGTCACTCGATCGGTTACACCGACGAGGGACACACAACCGGTAGATGTTGTTAGGAGAAGATCAAATTTCATGCTCACCTGATTCGTTACCTGCCCAGAGAACATCGTCATTGTCGAAGACTCTTGTCAATTGGAGAGAAGAAAGCTAGGAGATCGGATCACTTAGGAGGACCGTATAGGGTCTTGCCGCCTAGGTTTCCCTAGGGCTAGCTAACTCCCATTCCGTTATGCTTGTCATACTCATGGACGAGTTTCCTCTCGTTGATAAAAAATTCAACTATACATATATACAGAGGATTATATTACTCTGTATTATATATAGAGAGAGAGCAACATCCAACAACATCTAAGCCTTAGTCCCACAAGATATTGGGGTCAGCTAACATGAATCGATACATGATATCACCATAAACAAGGAAATAAAATAAAAAAAAAGATAATATAAAAAGAGATGAAAAATGATAAAATAAGAAATTCCAAAAAAAATGATAAAATAAAAAGGATAAAAATAAGATTTATATATATATATATATATATATATATATATATATAAGGATGAAAGGATAAAAAAACAAAGGAAAAAAAGATGAGGGGAAAAGATGATACGAGATCACTCCTCCACACTAATATCCGCCCTCCACTTTGCTCTCTCTTAAGCCATACCCTCATCCAACCCAAGAAGAAACATATCACTTCTGACTCCCCTAACCCACGTCTGTTTGGGCCTTCCTCTCCCTCTCTTCCCTGCCTCTTCTCCACACATCTCAACTCGTCTGACAGGTGCATCACTTGGTCTTCTACGCACATAACCAAACCACCATAGGCGCAACTCACACATCTTATCTTCAATAGAATAGAAGGAAACATATCCCAGGATTCTTCCCAAAAGAAATGAAATATTATCTACCGTTATACCATTCTAATTAAGGAAAAAGTATTTCTATTTATTCGAATAATTATGTCAGAATATTTGCTTTCCTTATAAAATAGCTCCTTGATTGTATAAATACCTTGATTAGTAGAATAATTATGTTAGAATATGTTTCCTTTATAGAAGGAAACATATCCCAGGATTCTTCCCCAAAGAAATAAAATATTATCTACCGTTATACCATTCTAATAAATACAAATATATTTTTCCTTAATTAGAATGGTATAACGGTAGATAATATTTTATTTCTTTTGGGAAGGATCCTGGGATATGTTTCCTTCTATAAATATGTGCTACTCCCACCTTTTGTCTGATTGTCTCATTCCTCACGCGGTTCTTTCTAGTATGCCCACACATCGAACGTAGCATGCGCATCTTTGCCACACTCATCTTTTGAATGTGACATTGTTTCACCGCCAAACACTCTACGCCATACAGTAATGCAAGCCTAATTGCTGTCCTATAAAATTTACCCTTCACTCTACAAATCGGAAGTGCCTCCGGACCGCCTTAATTTGAGGTGCTTCTAGCTGGAAATTTTTTGATGAAATTTTGTGAGCATCTTTTTCTTGAAGTGTGGAAGTCAATAGGCAAGTCAGTTAAGTAACTTAGTGAAAGATATTGCGCTAAAATTTATATAAAATCACAATGTTTTTCAATAATTTATTTAACCAACTTCCCGATTGAATTTTAATATGAAATTTTAAGGACATAATCCACACTTCATAAAAAACATGTTCACCAAATTTCATAAAAATTCTCACCCGAAAGCACCTCAAATCCTCAAATCCTCAAATGGATACGCCGGACGATACTTCCGATAAGTCTGGATGTATGAGAAAAGTTCTATGTATATATATTGGCCTATTGGGTAGGCTGAACTTGAGGATATGAACTACATACATACTCCATTGGCCTCACAAAATTTGACCAAGCTCAACTTGCATTCACTTTCTAAAGCAACTTGTTGAAAAATATATATATACAATTAAATACCTGGATTACCTGCATTTGTTGATCATTGGTTTAGAAAATGCGTATGGCAGGATACCACGAGAAGTCATTCAATGGGTACTATCTAGGGAAGACATATCGCTTTAGTATATCAATATTATCATGGTTATGTATGTGGAGTGTACTACAAGTGTTTGTAGTAATGTAGTGAGGACTATGGAGTCCCCTATTATTGGAGTGCAACAAGGAGAAATTGTGAGTTATTTCTTATTTGTCATAGACTCATAGTCATGGATGAGCTCACAAAGTAAATTCAAGAAGATATAATATGATCATATGGTGCACTATGTTTATCGGTGATACTGTGCTGATTGATGAGACATGATCGTTGATCAAGTATCAAAGAGAATATATAATTATGATGACAAAACCTAAAAATAAGAGTTTCAAGCTGAAATGAAGCAAAACTGAGTATATAGAGTGCAATGAAAGATGATGAATTAGATAAAGATGTATTTTATAGAATCAAAGAGGGTGGATGAAATGAAGTAGGACATCATGATTTCTATGTGATCGAGATATGTCGACATCTAAGTTTTATTGAACATTTGTTGAATCTGCATTACTGCATGACATAAAGTGTTGGGCGATGAAATCATGTCACATTTAAAAGATGAGTATAGTTGTGATGCACATGTTGCGATGGAATGTGTGGTCATACGAGAAAAGATCGCTTGAGATAATCTGATATAAAGTGGAATTAATAGCTATTGCAGGTAATATGTAAGACTCTCGTTTGCCGTGATTTGACCATATGTGTAGAATATTGAGTTATAAACTTATTTTTAGATGAATTGTGATGTGGGGAGAGGAGGTAGATGGAAAAGAGGGGGACGACCTAGACAATTGATATTAATGAGTAAAAATCTGAATAGTTAAAAATAGCTGATGAGTGATGACCTATGTAGCACCGAAACTCTTAGGAAAGAGTATGTTTGCGTTTCGGAAACTCTTTGGAAACTCTCCAAACAGTTGTTTTCAAGTAAATGTGACGTTTCCCGTTTTCTCATGATTTTCACGTTTCCAGGTGAACCTATTGAGTTTTGTTTGATAGGTATAACCTATTGAGTTTTATTTTTTTCCTAGCTAAAAACTTCTCCCTCCGTCCCTATTATATCTTCCAAATAGGTTTGGCACAGAGTTTAAGATAGTGGTTATTGTGTGGTGGAGAGTTGTGCAGAGGAAAGAGAAATGTGTAAGAATTGCTGTGAACCACAAATTCTGGCCAAAAAGGGAAAGTGGAAGTTTTAATTAGGACGGACGAAAAAGGAAAGTTGGAAGTTTATTTAGGGACGGAGGGAGTATATTTTATTGAGTTTTATTTCACCATAAGAGATTGTTCGATAGGTATAACCTATTGAGTTTTATTTTTTTCCTAGCGAAAAACTAAAAAGCGTTCAAAATTTATTCCGAAGTTAATAAGATGCTTCCCCCCAAAGTTACACCTTTTTGAATAGGTATAAGCTATAGATTTTTACTCTTTTTTCCAGCTAAAAACTAAAAAGCTTTTAAAATTTTATTCCAAAGTTAATAAGGCACTAAAGTTTCATTTCGGACTCTACCATATTACCATTAAAGCTGTGTGTTTTTAGCAATTAAACGCTACCAAGTGAATTTATATTTGTACGAGTCATATCAAGAAAAGTTGATGTCTTAATTTCACTGGTTTTCTGAAATAAAATATAATAGAGCAAGGACAAATGTGAAGTATCAAGAACATTTACAATATCTGGAAAGGAATATCATTCATGTTTAAATCCTCCTATTGTTCCTATTTAGTTGCAAAAATTTGACTTTTATATGTTCAATATTGGACTTTGATAATTAATTTATATAAAAATATTTTTTAATACATATACATTAATAAATTAAATGTTTTGTGAATTGTGGTCTTGTGGAAAGACTAAACATTGCAACAATTTAAATAAGATGAATTTAATTCAATGTTTTGATATATCTTCAATGAAGTAATGTAATACGGAGTATGATTTAATAAACAGTAATGGACATTTTCTTCATACTCTTGGTATGATTTTGATACCTATTTATTTTATTAACATACATTTACGAATTGACAATTATAATATGTAAAGAGAAGCTATTTAGAGAACGAACTGGTGTATCATGTTGCACGTTTTAGTGCATACAGCCATACACAACCTTTGAGTTCTGGACTTGTGGCAAAATGACATCCTCTTATCTGAGCCAACGGTAGTCTTATATTCAATTGACAAAATATTTATGTCTTTCAGGGCTATGCTGCTAGGGAGTTTGCCAAGCAGGGAGTTAAGCCTAAAGAGCTAGCAGTTATTTCCAAAGAGTTGGTATGCTTTTTTATACTTACGTTCCTCCTTACTAATGCTCTAGCTCTACTACACATGATTTTTCATTTTGAATTCCTATCGAACTGTTGATTGTTGGGTATGGTTTCAGTGTCACACATGTAATATGTAAACTAAACTAAAAGTTTATTTTCAGACATTTGGTTTATTTGTATGAATGTGTTCCTTTTCAGGTGGCTCCGTATGAGCGCCCAGCCCTTAGCAAAGCTTACCTCTTTCCTGAAGGTACTTTTTTTCTTACAAAAAGTGCCCAGTCCTTTTTTTCATTGTAATGTAACTCTTCCCTACTTACTCATTCCTACTCATATTTCTTCTCATGTTTATATTTTACTCATTTTGATCTTCACCAGGTGCTGCTAGACTCCCAGGCTTTCATACATGCGTTGGAAGTGGAGGGGAAAGATTGCTCCCCGAGTGGTATGCAGAGAAAGGTAGTACTTGCTTAGTTTTTCTTCCTAAATTGAACACTGATTTTATTATTTTAACTCCATTTAACAGCGCAATTAAATCTAATTTATTTAAAGGATACGTTCAATCTAATAAAAGGACATGGCTATAACAACTATTTAAGCTTATCCCTATCTTATACTCCCTCTGCCCCACTAACAATGCTACAAGAGGGAGTGACACACATACCAATAAAAGTGGGTTTGTGTGGTTGATATTGAATTGATAAAGTAAGAATAAAGTAAGAATGATTTAGAACCACACAAATTTGATTAAATTTGGTATGGAACAATATTAATGGGATGGACCATGGACCGAAAAAGAAAAATGGGACAATTTTAGCGGGATGGAGGGGACATCCCGCTAAAGTAATATTTTCGCTACAAGTGGGGAAAACTTGTAATGGGACATCCCACTAAATTAATATTTTCGCTACGAGTGGGGAAAACTTATAATGGGACATGATCACATGACTAAGATAACTATCTTGGCTCATATAGTCATATCTAATGATACTCCCAATGCAGGTAGATAAACATATGATGATGACCAGTTTAGAATTTATCTGATTGTATTGTTTCGTAGTGAGATGTGATTATGTGATAGGAAGGACCATCCACTGAAACTTTCCTACTGTTTGTGCATGAATAATGATGTTAACTAATTTTAGACAATGTGAAGGGGAGCGTATGTGCATCGGTTACAATGTGCTGTGTGAATGAGAAATCACGAGTTCAAGTCTTGGGATGACCTTGTCAAAATGACAAGGGAAGGCTCGCTCATGCACCATTGTGGCGGGAGCCTTCCCAAATCCTCACCTTGCGGGGACGTCAATGTGCACCAAGCTGCCCCTTTTAAAATTGATATCCTATATTTATGCCATTGATTCTCAATGTATTTGAAATTAAGGCAAAGATGATCTATGATGTTAATGAAACAGGGAATCTCACACTTCCAACAATGTATCCTCTTAAGAGACATACATAGAAACTCTCTCAAGATAATAAACTCGTCTTTATGGTCACAGGTATTTCGTTGATCCTGGGTACTGAAATAGTGAAAGCAGATCTCGCTTCAAAGACGCTTGTTAGTGCAGCTGGGGAATCATTTAAATATGGAGTACTGCTTATTGCAACTGGTTCAACAGTGAGTATTACATGAAAGGGATCCATTACTTTTTCTGTTCACTTTTGCCCATACGTGAAATTTATTTTCTTTGAATTTACAGGTTATAAGGTTGTCAGATTTTGGTGTGCAAGGTGCTGATGCCAAAAACATCTTGTACTTGAGAGACATTGATGATGCTGATAAGCTTGTGGAAGCAATAAATTTAAAGAAAAATGGAAAGGCTGTTATTGTTGGTGGAGGATACATTGGACTTGAGCTTAGTGCTGTACTAAGAATGAACAACATCGATGTCACTATGGTATACCCAGAACCATGGTGCAGTAAGTAAACAACTTTAATGTTATTTTTCTCTAGATAATGTTGATTTAGAAAAGTTAGAAACTATGATTCCGAAGTTGTTAACAATCGTTTCATGTATTCTCCCCATGGTAGTGCCCAGGCTCTTCACAGCTGAGATTGCTGCTTTCTACGAAGAGTATTATAAGAACAAAGGAGTCAAAATCATCAAGGGTACTGTCGCATCTGGATTTGTTTCCGATACTAATGGGGAGGTATGCAGTTTGCACATCTGATTTTTTTTCCGGTTCATGAAAGCCTTTGCTGTAAACTTGGTTAATATTGCTCTCTGTTCCTTTTGATCAGGTGAAGGAAGTTTTACTGAAGGATGGTCGGGTATTGGAAGCTGACATCGTTGTTGTTGGTGTTGGAGGAAGGCCTCTTACTACATTGTTTAAGGGACAGATTGAGGAGGAGAAAGGTGGACTTAAGGTATGCCATACTTCTTTGTTTAATTTTAGAATTAAATTTGAACATGAATAAAAGATACGATACTTTGGATTATAATTGTATTTGAGCATGGATAATAGTGTGGTACTTTGGATACTCAAGATTAAAGTATAATCACATTGTTTCTCAGCAAGTCAACCAAACCAAGTATAGTTCAAATCAGCGCCCGGGTTTGTCACGAGTTTTAAGAAAATAAAATATGTAATAGTTGTTTAACATTTATTGCTTTAAAAAGTAACAGAAGTAGTGTGTCCACAAATACAAATAATAGGAATCACAAAGTAGCTTAAAAGGGAAATCAACAAAATTCTCGGGACAAAAAAAAAAAAGAAATGATAGCAAAGTTAATGGACGGAGGGAGTATATGTGTTCAATTTAGGTAAGTGTTGTATTTTTGGGATAAACAAAAAGAAAGTGTATTTTACAAAATGGACATATTTTTAAGAGAAAAAGCTTATATTAAATACAAACTTTGAACAAATCATGAGTACACCATAAATAAACTTTGACAAGCGGGAGTGATCCAAGTCCCCTGGGGAAGTCGTGAGTTCAAATCATCAAGGAGGTTAATTCGAAAAAGCTTTTGCTTCAAATGCTTACCGGCCCGATCCTCTAATTCCAGTGCTAGCAGTCCCTCTGCCTTCCTGGCTCCTGCCCTCCTCCACTTTTGCCGTGCCCTTCTTAGCTGTTGAAGTGGCCACCCACACCTCCACCCAGCACCCGCTCTCCCAAGCCACTCTGCTCCCTTCCTTGCATTCCCTCCTCTAGGAGTCTGGAACCAAACAGCGGTTACCTTTCCAGATCCACTCCTTTGACCATTAGCTCGCCACCAGTCAGAAGAGTTTCCCCTCCTCCTTTGATGCTCTAGCCTTTAATAGTGTTGGGCAGACCTGTCTGAATGCCCAATAACCCCCTAGCCACTCTGCTCCCTTCCCTGCTTTCCCTCCTCTAGGAGCCTGGGACCATTCAGCAGTTACCCTTTCCAGACCCACCTCTTTGACCATTAGCTCACGGCTACAATCAGAACAGTTTTTCCCTTCCCATGCTCCAGCCTTTAATAGTGTTGGGCAGAACTTGTCTGCATGACCAATTACCTCAAAGATGAAGCAAAAACATGGTAACTTCTCATACCTGAAAGTTCATCCAAAACCAGTCACTTCCCTCCTGCCGCTGTTTCATTATCGGTTTCATAGGATTCTCCACCTCCAGCAATAACTTTGGTCACATGTATGTCTTCCATGACCCTGAAACGTGCTTGTCTTCCGGGAAAAAACCACCAAGGAAATCACCAACAGCCCATGCCACCCACTCAGACATGAATACAACTATGAGACTGAACGCGAGCCCAGAAATTTGCCTAAGTGAAACCTTCAGTAGGACATCTTATGCCATCAGCGGCGCATCACAATCAGGTTTTGGTTAAAAACCCTAGGGAATCTGCCATCACCCCGCTCACATGTATAACAAAGTTATTAATTCCTGCTACACTACGAAATATGAAGTAGAGCTTGTCATATACTAGAATACATCACTGTACAATACATTATATTAGTAATAAAACATATACTTCCTCTCTATGAGTGATACAAAAACCATGTATGAAAGACTAGTTACAGTACATTAGCAAAAATGTTACTATATTTATCTTCTAAGCTATATAATATTAATGATATAATCTTCATTTCATCATTGTAACTTTTTTGCTGTTAATGTATTGAACTTGGAGGTTGATGTTCTTACATTTGGGTGCAGACTGATGGGTTCTTCAAGACAAATGTTCCCGATGTATATGCTGTTGGTGATGTTGCCACCTTCCCTCTGAAGTTATACAATGAACTTAGAAGAGTTGAACATGTTGATCATGCTCGCAAATCTGCAGAACAAGCTGTAAAGGTATCCAGTATATCTACTAACTTGAAGAGTTGGAGTACTCTAATGTTTAAACTAATATGGAAAATAGTATCAATCATTTAAGTGGATAGTAAATCTAGCCATGTGAGATGAAACCTGTAAAGATTTCTATTCTCTTAGAATGCTGTCACATTTCAGAGACGGTAAAACTTCTGAAAAATTCTCTTCACTTTTTTGCGGCTGTTCGTCCCTCTTACTTCCTAACATCCTTTTGGAAAGTTTTCCTTCAGCAATATTATTGATGTAATCATTTTCATTTTCCCAAAATTTCTTTTGTTTCGTGACAGTGTTCCTTTGTAATAAGGAGCTCTGACCCAGGTACTTAGATTCACATTTAACTATTCAAGTGGCTATGGGTTTTTACTTTTTATTAAAACTGGTAAAGCGGGTTCAAAATTGTGAAGAACTGGGCTATTATGCATGTATTAAAAGCGTTGGACAAGTACTCACAATAACCGTTACTTGATGCAGGCAATATATGCAAGCCAACAAGGGACCAGCATAGATGCATATGACTACCTTCCCTACTTTTATTCCCGCGCGTTTGATTTGTCGTGGCAGTTCTATGGTGACAATGTGGGTGAAACAGTACTATTCGGGGACAATGACCCAAAATCTACAAGCCACAAGTTTGGACAGTATTGGATCCAAAACGGGAAAGTTGTGGGTGCTTTCTTGGAGAGCGGGACTCCTGAAGAGAATAAGGCTGTTTCTAAAGTGGCAAGGGATCAGCCTTCTGTTCTAAGCTTGGAAGAATTAGCAAGGGAAGGCCTAAACTTTGCTGCTAAGATCTGAACTTCCCTTTACACTTATCACATTTTTACTATTTTTGTTGAAAGATTTCTATATACTAATCACATGATTACTGACATTGTAAGTTTGATTATGTAATTTGAAGTCCACATAAGGTTTGCGCCACTCTAAAATTTCTATTTTAACCTCTTGTGAGCTTTATTGTTTCCTTCTGCGTTTCAGCGCAGTAGATTTTGTTCCTTTGTTTTGCAACTATGGAAAGACCACAAAAATCACAGCCTGGTCTACCTAGGCAAGGGTCTGAACAAGTAACCAAAACAATTTCACGTCTTAGTGCAAGGCCTACAAATGATGATTGATATATATAGTGCAAGGCCTACAAACTAGGGTCTAGGGATTAATAGGTTTGGTTCTGGTTCAGAATTCAAATATAATCTTGTTTTTAAAGAAGTCCCCAACTCAAATACGGAGTAATATATTGCTCATTAAGTTTACGAATCACTAATTTCCATAAATACCCTTTTTGTTGAGTTAGGATGTTTTCTTTTGGACTGAAATTTGCTGGTCTGGTCTGATTTGGTCTGGTCTGGTCTCTGTGTATTTTATAACTACGGAAGTCTGGTCTGATCTGGTCAGGGAGTGAAAACAGTCCAAAAGAAAACATCCTTAATAGTGTTTTGACACTTCTATTACTTTAGAGTGAATACTAGTTACTCCACCCATGCGTAGAGTTGTCAAACGGGCCAACCCGACCCAACCCGTTACGGGTTATGCTTTATGTGGGTTCGGTCGGGCCAACCCATTTAATGACGGGGCATAAACACTTGACCCGGTCGGGTAAGATTTAACAGACGAAGGTGGCTGGAAATTACACAGACCCGGTTGGGTCCCCTATACCACCCGGTCGGGTCGGATTTGACCCGGGACAGTTTAACGTGCTAAAACACAAGAACGTGGAAGATTATCTGATCTTGACATGCACCCGGTCGGGTGGGCACTTGACCCGGTCGGGTACCCGGCCCAAGGTGTTGAAAAACACCTATAAATAGCACACTTTTCCTTCACTTTTATTAATTCTTTCTTCCATATACTTAAACTCAGTTTAGAATAGTTATTTCTTATAGTTTTATAGTATGTTTAGTCTCCAAATGAGGAGCTAAACTTCCATTTCTTGGTTTTGCTCTTGAAGCTTGTTGATTATTAAAGTTGTGAGTTATTTTCTTAACTTCTCTTGATTACTAATTCTTCCCTTAATCTTATTCTATATTAATGTTGGAGGGTTGCTAAGTGACGATTAGTTAACGTTCCGACATTAGTTATTGCTAGAAACGATCAACGAACCGATGGTTAATCGTTGATGGTTTCACAAGTAACTTCGGTTTATTAATGCACGGTCGTGGTTAATAAACTTAAGAGGGATTAATTTTGTTGGTTAAACCGAAACCGTTGTGTTAAGGTTATCAATCTCAATTGATTTCATTAAGGAGTTAAAGAGGTTAAATGCTACTATTATATCGGTAAACGGTGTTGTTCTATATTTGATTAATAGTAAGTGTTATTAATGAACGGTCGTTGTTAATAACTACCCTCGATGAATTGGAGATACTTCTCGATTGAGTATTCGAGAGGGGATAAGTTATAGATATAACAATGATCGACTAAAATATATCAACAAGTGAAAAGTAGCAAGGCCAAGTCCTTTGTATTCTTGAATTATATCTCATATAAGTCGTTCATATTCGTGTTTAATTTAATTAAAGTCACTCAATCAAAACCCCCCCTTTTTACGTACTAGTTACATAAAAAGATAACTATTTCTTTCCATATGGACACGAACTCTACTACGCTATACTACGTATAAGTGTTAGTACTGAATTTATTTTGACACACCGTGACAAAGTGCACGTCAATCGTACATATAAAACATCATATGATGATCGAAAAGATGTACATGTATACACATGAAACTTTCAAGGGAAATTATAAATTATTATAAATTTATTTGTATGCAACATTCAACTCAGATGGACTTGTTAGAATATTTTTAATTGGACTGAAGTTTTATGGTTTGATATGGTTTGATCTAATTTGTTCTGGTAATTGTCCAAGTTTAGTTTGTTCTAATCTAGTTTGATCTAGTTTGATCTGATATGATCTAGTGTGCGGCTGAAAACAATTCAAATAAAAACATTCTTATTCTCGAGACCATAGTCAAGTACAACTATGCATGTGTGAAAAAGGGACGAAGTCACGAAGGAAGCCGTTAAACTTTTCCAATGATTGATCATCACTTTTCTTATGTATAATCATGGCATAGCTAATCATTAATGAAATTATTGCTTATTCACTTATGGATATAATTATTTAAGTCTATCTTTCAAAAAAAAAAGAATTAGAATGTTTTTACTTGGATTGTAATTTGTCTCAAACCAGACCAGATCAATAGTTATAAAAATACAAAGAAATCAAACCAGACTAAATCAGTTCAGACCAGACTAAACCAGCAAATTACAGTCAAAGTAAAAACATTTTTACTCGAGCCCGACCGAACAAGTCCTAGGCTTTGGAGTTTGGGCATTGTAGTAGGCTGGCTAAACCCAAACCTCGACTTATACCTCAAAAAAGGTCGAACATGGCATTCAGCTGGATAGCTTTAACGCCCAATATAAAGGAGTCCTTAATACATAACGGACCAATATTCATGATCGTATTTATCTGACACGTGTAATTACCATTACCAATAATATAATCGGATTAGATTATGATACTTGGAGGCTTGGAGCTTTCCAACCCAGTTTAAGAGTTTGTTAATGCTTAAGATAACATTTTCATATGTGTTGTCTAAAAAGATAAAAGTTGTGTTTAATTATGTCTTTTAAAATTAAAAGTTGTAAGGATTAAGAATCGTTTGCACTTTTTCTAAAATATTTTATTCAAATAACACCATAGAAGTAAATTTTGACACACCATTACTTGTACTTCTAAAATCACTACTACCTATTATTTTTAGAGCCCGTTTGGTAGCACGAAAATCGGCTGATTTGGCTGATTCTGCTGAAATTTATGAAGTTCTGGCTGAAGTGGCTGCATTGGCTGATTCTGCTGGTTTAAGAAATAAAATTTTTAAAATATATTTTATTAATAAAATATAGAAGATATTATATGTGAAAATAGCTAAAATGGTCAACTACATTAACTTCAGCCAATACAGCCAGAAAAGTAACTCATGTCTTACTTTTTCTGCTTATCACACAATTCAGTGCGCGAAAGCATGAGTTACGTGTTTGGCAAAAAAGTTGGCTAATAAGTCTGATAAGCCGAAAAACAATATTGTCAAACGGCCACTTAAACATGATCAACTTTTACGATTCAGCTTTTTCTCTCTTTAGAAAAATTCTGTAGAGCACAAGCACTCACTTATATCACGGCACAAGAATATTTATGCTAGTGATTTAGTAACCACTAAATCACTCACACTAAAATATACTACCTCCGTCCCCTTTGAAAGAGGCCGATTGAAAGAGGCTAATGTTGTTCATATGTTGTTCATATTTATGCTAGGGAGTAATATTGTTCAAGGGTGCCGATTGAAAGAGGCTAATGGTATAGTTAATACCTTACTTTTTAAATTAAAAAATAGGTGGCTCAAATTTCTCATGCACATGTCAATATGTCATATACTACCCCGTTCTTAAATAAATGCAACATGTTGAATTTTACACTATTCACATGTTCTACTTTGACCATATTTTATTTATTAATGTATTGACATACTATGTAATTTTTTTGAAAAAAATATTGATAAATCTATCTCATTGTAAATTTTCAAAATCTAATTTTTTTAATTTCTTTACTAATAGGGAATAATATATATTAATGATCAAAGTTGTGCCTCGACATGTATGAAATGTTGACCGTTGCATTTAAGTAGTAACACAAATGGTGAGAAAAGTGATGCGTGAAAAATCCTTTATATATTATTGCAACTAAAAAGTACGACGTAGTATCATAGAACTAAAAAGCATTATATTCTTCTGAATGTTTGAGAGAGATATCATCAATCATATACGATAGTAGAATGCTAAAGATATTTTCAGGTTTTCTCGAATACCCTTAGCTAACACTTTGATCCCACAAAACTTTAAATTATAGAGCTCTCTTCTTGAGTTTTTCTACACAAATTAGTGGGAGTTAAGAGTAGAATGTAGGAAGGGTATCTAGTGATGGGAAATTGCAGTATTTTATCGCAATTGATATTAAGGGTAAAAGCAAGAGTACGTCATACACCAATATAGGTACCTGAATTTTAAAGATTATATATTTTCCCATCTCGAGCATTTTTAGTTGCTCCTGCGTCTCTCTATCTTGTAGAGGATACTATCTATTGAAAATTTACACCCGCTTCTCTAGACTCCATAGCAATCGCTTTTCCAAATATTCTATAGCAAGTCTGAAAGAATACATTGCAAAATAAATTTAATAATAAACTAAAAACAGGTTGGAAAAAATGAAACATAAACATGTTTATTAAAGAGAGGCTTACGATGGTTAGTTGTTTCTTACAAAGTAACTATGGTATTATTAACATTAGCACAATGCCACAATGAATTCTTTCAAAGTATCCCCATTGGTAGGATCATTAAGAGATTAAGTAAGTGACATGGCAGATTTTTTAAAGGAGCATCATTGAGAGACATAAATTATTTAGTGAGATTATTTGCTACAATAATCCGGGATCAAAATATGAATCCAGATTATTTTAAGATTATTTAAAAAGTATATGTAATAGAAGTTAATGCAGGAACGAAAAAATCGGATTATTTGAAGATGATGGTTGAGAGACATAAACGAATATTGAGATTATTTAAATACTCTTGCTTTAAAAGGTAACATTGTCCAATTAATAGAGTTTTTACATCAATAAATTATTGATGTAAAAAAGTTAACTACAACTTAGAAATATTAGGTAGCTATATATTACCTTCAATAAGGATGTCAAAATGCATAGTGAAAACCCAGATTCAAACAGTTCAATGAGCACATAGTACGTAATTTATTAGCACATGAAAAATGTACTCTCTAACAGAATAAATTAAATACTCCTTCCGTCCCCGAAAGAAGTTCACCATTGCTTTTCACACATATTAAGGAAAGAAATTTACTGGGGGGTAAATTTTACTGTTTGGACACTGTTTGGACACTGTTTGGCACTGTTTGGCACTGTTTGGCACTGTTTTGAATCTTTTGATATAGATAATTTGCCAAATATGGAAAGGTGAACTTGATTCAGGGACTATCCAAAAAGGAAAGGGTGAATTTGTTTCAGGGACGGAGGGAGTATATCATATTGAAATATTAAAATAGCAAACCAATAAACAAACGAACAAATGATTAAGTAAAGAAATTGCATCTCCTTTGCCAATTTATAACCTCTCTTTGTGATTCACAGTGGATATTCTATGCCATGTGTCATTCATTAGTACTGAAGTACTTTACAACATCACCAGGTAACCAATATAACAGCATTATTAGATGGTTTTTTGGCTCAAATGCAGGATTTAACAGTCATTTTCATAATTTTTGTTGATTTCTAACTAAAATAAAATCTAACATATATACATTTCGAATTGAATATCAATGATTTTAATATTAATCATGAATTGAATTTTAAATCATACCCCTTCGGTGTATTTATATCACACCATAAAGGTGCTCAAATGATCCAATATGATTAAACATGGAGTGAAGGATTTTTAAACAAAAATAATAGTGTTTGAGCCTAGTTTTCTTAAACAAACTGAAATAATTGATAGTGCATGAACTGAAAAGAGACTAAATATTAAAATGAAATCCACTGTTCTGTTTAAACTTGGGGGATATCAGATATTAAGAGCAATTGCTAAAAATCCAGTATAAAAACAATGTTGAAAAAATGGTTTTGCAAATTAATATTATGGTCTTTAATATTATTTGTAAAAATCATTTTGAAATGAATGAGAAATTATTCCCCGAAAGATAAGCGTGAAATTATACTTAACACGCATACACTACCGCCGTCAGTCGGTCGGGTTCGGGTCTTTGACGAGTCAACAATCGGGCTTAAGATAGGAAGATTTATTTTTGCTACGTTTTTCGGATAAAACCAAATAAAAGACACAACCATTTGTTTTAAAAGAAAGGTCATGAACTTTCTTTTAAAAGGTGTCTTTTGGGTTAAGAGACTCCTGGCCAGAGCTCTATGAATACCCGCCTTGTCTTCACTTTTGAAACATCCGAAAATTCACAAACAATTCCTCAAATTCTCTCTTCCTTCGTTGCATCTTTGAGTTCGCCGGAATCCCGTTGGGAGCGAAGAACCGTTCTATCCTGGGAGACGCTTGCTACGTGTGTCGGGCAAAAACATCTTAAGGAGACAACGCTTTTGTTGGGCTCGGTTAATACAAGTATTCTTTTTCTTCTATTTATCTAATTAATGCATGAATATATATATACGAATTTTGGATAACAATCTTAAGACGTTTTTTTAGTATCATTCTGAAATCTGTATGCGTTAATTCTTCTACTTTCGGTAATCTGCAGTACAAATTTTGTGTGTGTGTGCACATCTGTTTCGCATGAGTTTGCATGTATCATTTGTATATGGATACGTCATATCATTTGCATATGAGTTTGCATGCAAATTAATTGTTATTGGCTAATTCTCCTTTCTGACTAAGTAGTTTTGTTTTATTATCATCCTTTACAATCTGATCGTGTTGGTTATATCTTAACTTAATTAGTATTATTCTCATTCTCACGTCAGAATATTTATCTGGCATATCATTTTTATTCTAATTGGTTATTAACATTTCACAATTTTGCCAGCGGTTATTTTGATCATTATGAATGTACATGTCGTTTACTTCTATGTACATGCATGTTCGTATTTCTACTTATTGTATTCTATTATGTAAGTGCATTTACTTTCTATGATTAATCAACATTCCTACATCGTTTACTAATTCAATGTGACATGCAAATTGCCAAATTCTCTATCCCCATAACTAATTATCACTTACAATTTTATCAAGTTGCTCTATACATTTAAACGTATTAGCGACTGTTTACATTATCATATCGTGTGCATATTAGTGAAATCTTTGCACTTTTATTCGGCCTATATACTTTGTGTATATACATTGATTCTCAAAATTTAATTCCAACCTTTGAATCCGTCTGTTTTTTGTAAACAGAATGGGAGACGAATCAAACATTACTTTTCCAAAAGTTTCACCGCTCACTACTGTCCCGATCAGCTCTTCTCACGGGGAGAAACCTAGCAAATTCAATGGTCATGATTTCAAACGTTGGCAACAGAAAATGCTGTTTTATTTAACAACGTTGAATTTGGCTAAGTGTCTCTCCGAAAGCCAACCTGTTTTAGAGGAAGGCGAGACTGATAAGGAGAAAGTAGCCGCGGTGGATGCGTGGAAGTACTCAGATTTCTTGTGTAGAAATTATCTCTTAAACGGACTCGATGACTCCTTGTACTCCGTGTATGCCGATATAAAGACGGCAAAAGAATTGTGGGGATCACTTGAGAAAAAATACAAGACCGAGGATGCCGGAAAAAAGAAATTTATTGTCGGGCATTTCTTGGACTTTAAAATGGTTGATCACAAATCAGTTGTTTCTCAAGTTGAAGAGTTCCAACTTATCCTTCATGAAATTCACGCTGAGGGTATGTCCCTTAGTGAGTCCTTCCAAGTGGCGGTGGTAATTGAAAAATTACCTCCCAAATGGAGAGACTTTAAGAATTACTTGAAGCATAAGCGTAAGGAAATGTCCCTAGAGGAGCTCATTGTTCGTTTAAGGATAGAGGAGGATAACCACAAATCGGAGCACAAAGCCGATAGATCAAGTTCCATGGATGCTAAAGCAAACATGGTGGAAGCGGGATCCAAGAAGGGGAAGAAGAGAAATCACAACGACGAAGGAACAAGTGGAGCCAGCCTTCGTCAAAGAAATTTAAAGGTAAGTGCTACAATTGTGGCAAGCCTGGTCACCGTGCGAAAGACTGTCGTGCCCCAAAGAAAAAGAAAAGCGGTCAAGTCAACATGGTGGACGACTTCTCCGAAGATTTGGATGAAATGAACTTATGCACTGTAATCTCTCAATGCAACTTGGTGGGAAACACCAAGGAGTGGTATGTTGATACGGGAGCTACCCGTCATATCTGCGCAAACAAATGGATGTTCTCCGATTATCAATCCGTTGATAATGAAGAACAACTTTTTATGGGTAACTCATGCACTTCAAAGGCGGAAGGTCGTGGCAAAATTGTCCTTAAGATGACAAGTGGTAAAACACTTACCTTGACTGATGTGCTACATGTCCCTGACATACGCAAGAATCTGATTTCGGGCTCCCTCCTGAGCAAGAATGGCTTCAAGCTTGTCTTTGTGGCTGACAAATTTGTACTTACTAAAAATGATGTGTTTGTAGGGAAGGGCTATCTCAATGATGGTCTTTTCAAAATGAATGTACTTACTGTTGTACCCAAAGTTGTGAATAATAATAAAGTGGGTTCTTCTTATTTGGTTGAGTCTTCTTCTATTTGGTATGCTAGATTAGGACATGTTAATTATGATACTCTGCGTCGACTCATGCATTTAGATTTGTTGCCTAAGTGTCATATTGATCCTAATCATAAGTGTGAAGTTTGTGTGGAAGCCAAAATGATTAGAAAACCTTTCCAAACTGTCACAGGAGACACGAAACCGCTAGACCTCATACACACGGATCTATGTGATCTTAAGTATGAAGAAACTAGAGGTGGGAAAAGGTATTTCATTACCTTCATCGATGATAGCACTAGATATTGCTATCTGTATTTGCTCAGAAGCAAAGATGAAGCGATTCATGCTTTTAAGCATTATAAAGCCGAAGTTGAAAATCAACTTGGCAAGAAGATTAAGGCACTAAGGAGTGATAGAGGCGGTGAGTATGAATATCCCTTTGAATCTATTTATGGAAAGTGGAATTATTCATCAAGTAACCGCTCCTTATACGCCTCAATCAAATGGAGTAGCCGAAAGGAAGAATAGGACTTTAACGGACATGGTTAATGCCATGTTGGTAAGTTCTCGTGCACCAAATGACTTGTGGGGGGATGCTATTTTAGCTGCCAACTACATTCTAAATAGAATGCCCCACAAGAAAACTCTCAAAATTTCATATGAGTTATGGAAAGGGCACAAACCAAGTTTTAATTACTTGAAAGTGTGGGGATGTCTAGCTAAAGTAGCTATTCCCAAACCTAAGAGGACAAAACTTGGACCAAAGACCATTGATTGTGTCTTTGTTGGTTATGCACAAAATAGTAGTGCATATCGTTTCCTTGTCCACAAATCCCATAACATGGATATATTGGCTGATACTTTTATAGAATCTAGAGACGCTACATTCTTTGAGAATGTATTCCCTTTCAAGGGAGATTGTGAAGTTGTCTCCTCCGATATGGATGTTTTCATTCCAACCCATGTTGAAGAAACAAACTCACATAAGAGGCCGTTTGATTCTATAAAAGATAACAACGAAATAACGCAGGAATGTGAAGTGGGACGCAACAAAAGGGCTCGAAAATCGAAAGATTTTGGACCAGAATTTGTTGTGTACCTTCTAGACGATGAGCCTCAAACCTATAAAGAAGCCATGTCTTCACCGGACGCTGTACAATGGCAAGAGGCTATCAAAAGTGAAATTGATTCCATCATGTCTAACCACGTTTGGAAAGTGGTAGATTTGCCTCCTGGATCTAAACCTCTAGGATGCAAATGGATCTTCAAAAAGAAAAGTAGAACTGATGGAACAATTGAAAAGTACAAAGCTCGATTGGTTGCCAAAGGATACAACCAAAAAGGAGAATTTGACTACTTTGATGTCTACTCACCGGTCACAAGAATAACTTCAATTCGAACGTTATTAGCAATAGCTGCATTGAAGGGTTTGGAAATCCATCAAATGGATGTAAAAACTGCATTCTTGAACGGTGACTTAGAGGAAGAGATTTACATGCAACAACCTGAAGGTTTTATTGTCCCTGGACAAGAAAGAAAGGTTTGTCGCTTAGTAAAATCTCTTTATGGGTTAAAACAAGCCCCCAAACAATGACATGATAAATGTGACAGTGTAATGCTATCAAATGGATTTAAGATCAACGAGGCTGACAAGTGCGTGTACGTGAAAGGCAATAAAAATGACTACATCATAGTCTGTCTATACGTAGATGATATGCTCATTTTTGGTAGTAACAATAATTTGATAAAGGCTACCAAAAGTATGTTGGCCAGGAGATTTGAAATGAAGGATCTCAGTGTTGCTGATGTGATTCTAGGAATTAAAATCATCAGATCACCTAAAGGGTTGATATTATCTCAATCACACTACATTGAGAAAATGCTTGAGAGATTCAAGAAGTATGATATCAAACCCATGAGAACTCCTTTTGATTCCAGTGTTCACCTCAATAAAAATAGAGGAGAAAGTGTGTCACAAGATGACTATCCTCGGGTCATAGGATGTTTAACATATGTCATGAATGGAACACGACCCGATATAGCTCAAGCTGTGAATAAGCTAAGCCGGTTTTCAGTAAATCCCGGTAGAGAACACTGGAAAGCACTTATAAGGCTGCTTGGGTATTTGATGTACACCAAAGACTATGGTTTACATTTTCAAAAATATCCAGCCGTACTAGAGGGATATACCGATGCAAATTGGATATCCGATTCCAAGGATACAAAATCAACAAGTGGACATGTGTTTACCCTTGGAAGTGGTGCTGTGTCGTGGAAATCTTCCAAACAAACATGTATTGCAAAATCTACCATGGAAGCTGAATTCATTGCCTTAGATAAGGCTGGAGAAGAAGCTGAATGGTTGAGAGAGTTTTTGGAAGATCTTCCTTGTTAGGAAAAGCCTGTCCCTCCAATATCCATTCATTGTGATAGTCAAGCTGCAATTGGAAGGGCAAGGAATGCATTTTATAAGGGTAAGTCTAGACACATCTGTCGTAGACATAATACCGTTAGAAAACTAATAAAAAATGGGATCATCTCTATTGACTATGTTAAGTCGAAAGAAAATATTACGGATCCGCTAACCAAACCTCTTCCGAAAGAGTTGGTCGAGACGTCAAGGAGAGCGATGGGCCTACGGCCAATGATCCAATAAAAGTCCATGGGGAAACCCTACCTATTATTGAGAGTGCCTCATAATTAGGTTCAAAGGGAAAACACAACTGTGGACTGGCTCGGGCGGTACTAGCCAAGATATAGTACACTCATGCCATGAGCATTTAGGGTAAGTTACGCTTTTAATGATCTCTATATCTTGATACGTTCAAAGTAAGGTATGGCATGATACCTTCCATAGAGATCACCTATGCGGGTGGAAGAAGGCCGCTTCTATGAGAGTCTATGGCACGAGATAAATTCTCCGGTGCACGATATACTCTCGAAAACACTAGCTGAACCAGGAGGTGTTCAAGGCCGAAACGAACACAAACGTGAGAACCAAAGATGCACTCGGGGCTCTGTGTGTTATTCATTGTCTAGGTTTACACTATGGCTGACAGTTCAAAACAAAGTGCTACGGATTGTCCAGTAAATCCGATGGATATACACTAAGGTAGGTTCAAAGTTTCACGACTACCTAACCCTATACAGAGTTCCCATCTTCCCATGTCAAATTCCAATATGTTTCCTGTCTTTAAGCCAATTTCCCATTCATGTGGGGGGATTGTTGAAAAAATGGTTTTGCAAATTAATATTATGGTCATTAATATTATTTGTAAAAATCATTTTGAAATGAATGAGAAATTATTCCCCCACAAACAATCATTTGGTCATTAATATTATTTGTAAAAATCATTTTGAAAAACCATTCGTTTTAAAAGAAAGGTCATGAACTTTCTTTTAAAAGGTGTCTTTTGGGTTAAGAGACTCCTGGCTAGAGCTCTATAAATACCCGCCTTGTCTTCACTTTTGAAACATCCGAAAATTCACAAACAATTCCTCAAATTCTCCCTTCCTTTGTTGCATCTTTGAGTTCGCCGGAATCCCGTTGGGAGCGAAGAACCGTTCTATCCTGGGAGATGCTTGCTACGTGTGTCGGGCAAAAACGTCTTAAGGAGACAACGCTTTTGTTGGGCTCGGTTGATACAAGTATTTTCTTTTTCTTCTATTTATCTAATTAATGCATGCAGATATATACGAATTTTGGATAACAAATAATACTACGTATATATTACGTACCTTTTATCGTCATCGAATCCTTCGTCTTCTTCTTCGCTAATTGAAAGAAAATTTCGATCAGAATTTATGAGCTTATTACATGGTACACCTGACCAAGTGAAATCCATGTGGTTCAAATGATCTTATTGGAATTGGGTTCAATCAATACCATACATCACATTTTCTCCCAAATAATACATTTTTCAGTTCAATATTTACTTAACATTTAAAGTCCTATAAATAAAGATAAACTGGATGCTTGTATAGGGACAGATTTCATAGTAGAGCTAGCACGGTGCTTCTTTCGTGGTAAATCTAAATTAGAAATGAGTTGTTTCTGTTTCTTTTTCAGTTCATATATAACTGTGTGACACCTTCCTTTGACTATTGGAGCCAAAAATTCATTATTTTTTGGCTTGAGAATATGATGGAATAAAGCAAAATGGCCCACTAAACTGTTTGCGCTTCTTTGTTATGAAGCAGCAGTCAGTTCATGCAATTTTGGACGCGATTTTCACTATGGGTCATCCGGAAACAGTTTCTCTGTGCTTTAGTACAGGGGTAAGACTGCGTACATTCGACCCCCTTATCCTACCATAGGTGGGAGCCTTTGCGGGATTGGGGTAAATGAAAATGTAATGATTAAGGATTGGAGAATTTTGAGTGATTGTGCTGCAGCCTATGAGAAAGAGAAATTTCATAAAAAATACATGTCGGGTTAAGCTCATTTTTCTTTTATTTCTATGATGTAGTCTTTTTTATTGATACCATATACTCCGTATTACCGTATATAAGAAACATCTAAGTTAGTAGTGGAATTACTACCAATATTTATGCCATACTATTTCAATTAGTATCTAAGTTTGATTGTCCATTAAGAGCTTAATCTAAAAACGTATCCAAGAATAGTAGTAGATGATGAGGAGGAAAGGTTGTTCTTAATCGGAAAAGAGGAACGGTGGAGAAGAATTGAAGAAAAAGACCATCTTCGTTTTGGACGACCAATCGTAGAACCAAATTGGGTTATGGCTGTTTGAGCACCATATAATGGAAGGAGTGAAGAAATTGGGGAATTGAGATCTCAAAATTTGACATGGGTGGGATTTGTATAGTGCAGGGCAACCACTGAGCTAATTAATGAAGAAGAGGAATTGAAAAGCATCCGGGAAATGGGCGTCGACGTGTTGGTGACGCCGGCGGATGTGGCGGTGAGCACCTTGCACTGACGGAAGCAAAGATCGGTGGAAAACACAGAAAAAATGAACGGTGAAAAAAAGATGAGAATTACTCAAGGAAAACAATAGATGTACATAGTGTATTTTTTAGTGGACGGTGGAGATCATTTTTAAATGAAGGGTGGAGATGATTTTGAAGTCTAATTCCACAAAAATGTCTAAAACATGAATTAGAAAACTATGAATGTCTCTTACTATCTTTGTCGCATTTTATATATCCTATTTTAGTTTGGCACAATTATTAATAAAATGGTTGTAAAAATAAAATTTGTGGTTGATATTTGAATATGATAAAATGGAATGTTGTATACCACATATATTTATTTAAAAAAAAGAAACGTGACACTTATTTTGGGACAACTCAAAAAGAAAAGTAAGACATGTAAAATGGGACGGAACAAATATATCATTCATAGTTCCTATTACTATCAAATACGGAGTAGTATTGAAGTCCAATTCCATAAAAGTGACATGAAAGATAAACTAATTATCAATTCGGGATCTGAAAGTTGAAATGTATCGATATAGGACCCTAATGATGGAAAATATCAATCTAGGACCTAACATTTCATTGATTTTGATTTACTTAATTTTTTTTATATTAATTCCGTTGCTAATTTTTTATACACTTTTCTTCAAAAAAAGTTTATTAGTTTAATAAAACTAAATAATTTTTAAAATTTCTAAAAAAAACTCATGACAACTTAGGTCCTTGATTGATAGTTTTCAATCATTCAGGTCTTAAATTGATAGTTTTCCATCATTTGGATCATATATCAATACATTTCATCTTTTAGGTCCCAGATTGATAAATCATCTTTTATGTTCGATACTATTGACAAAAAGTCAATTGGGTACTCGTACTCTAAGTTGAGTGTATCAAGTGAATAGATATAAACAAGCCTTGACTTGTTCATAAACCAACAAAATAACTTACGTTAAGAGAATTCATTAGAATGTAGATAATATTATTGAACCCTGAATTCTGTTTTTACTTAGATGGCCAGAGATGACCCAAAATGTAGAACAAAGTACAAGCGTACAAGGCATTCACCCCTCTTCGTTCCGGGGTAAGAAAACGAAGCGAATCGAGGTGAAATATTACCGTACAATGACTGCAAACAAAGTGAGTGAAATCATTTAACTTGACTCAGTTCAGTCCAAATTTAATATCGGAGTGGATGTATCATCTCTAAATTTATGTTTTTATTAGAACTGAAATTTCTTACCCGTTTGATCTATTTAATTCTCATAAATGTCTTTTGGTATTGCTCTAGTCTAGTATGATCTATCTAAGCATGGTCTGAAGTTGAAACAATTATGAATGAAAACATCCTTAGCACTCAATTTACCCTATTATTATCTACCTTTTTTTGAGTTGTCCTAACATTAAGAAAAAGATTATGTGCCTAATACTGTTTATGCCTTTTCCCTGTAAACCACAATTAACAAATTTCAATTTTTTAGTATGTCAAAATTAATTTTAATTTCTTAAAACTACTCTCTCCGTCCCCTTTATATTGTCCCATTTTACCTTTTCGGGAAATCTCACTAAAATTGTCCCATATCATATTTGGTAAAGTTTGCGTGGCTCTAAATCATTCTTATTTTATTCTTACTTTATCAATTAATATCAACCACACAAATCCACTTTTCTTAATAATCATACCACCATCTCCCGTCCCAATATAAAAGGGACGGAGGTAGTATATCAAGTAAAAGTGTTGAACAAAATTTTAGCGTGGGCAAAGTACTACTCTCAAGAGAGTAAGACTATCAAACAAATTTTTATTACATTTGATAAAAAGTGCTTTTCATCTATTGAATGATGAAAAGTTATATATTTACCTTTATTTTCACCATACAATGAACGCTTGTCACCCACACATGTAGTCACAAAATAGCGGTAGTTTGAAAACAGGTATATGAACTATGTGATGTGATTCAAAGGTCACTAATCCATGTCTACGTAGAGATCTTTGGTGGAACAATCAATATCAAGGCTATATGTTACCGTTGAAGAAGTAAAGTACTTTATAAGCCAAAAGTCACTAGTCAATATCTTTCGAGAGATCTTTGTTGAATCAATTAGTATTGAGGATATGTGACAGTGTGACATATCGATTTTGATGAAAACTGATATCTAGATTGAATGATACAATGACTTGGGAGCGACTTCTTAGTAATTGTAGTTGGAGATATATGAAAACAAAGTACACATAACAATATAACATGATTTGTTAGAAAGCTATTATGATCGAGGCGTAGCTTACCTGGTAGGAAGAGATCCCGAGTTCTACTTCAAGTAATGACTTGGAATTTAGCCCCACTCTCATTCCATCAGAGTGTGATCAAAACTCAACTTACATCCTTCTAGATAACTGCCCGGTCGATTCTGGGGATTCTCAGGGATGCGGTGTCATCCTTTTTTAGAAGCTATTATGAGTGGCCAATATTATTGAGTTATCTTCTCAAGAGTTTAGTCAAGTCTCCATATCTCACTAGTCTAACGAACCTGATCAATTAACAGCAAAACACAAACAAGTGAGCGGAGGCTTGACTGTTTAACGAAAGTTGCCATGTTTTCCGTTGTAGTAATGTGAACACAAAAAGAAGTGCAAATTTGGATGAAACAGAATACATACCTAAAGTCCTTAGCTTGTTCCTGGTCGACTGGATCATTGAAATCTGGAAAGAAAAGAAGGATTCGAATTTGGAGAAGGTACAATAACAATCTATTGATAGGTATGGAAATACGCTTGTGATGGGAAATCACACTAAACATATTTTATGACTGTGGTCCACTCCTCTTAATTAATTTGGGAGCCTAGCTACCGACCTAGGAATAGTACTTTAACTACATACGAGTATTTTACATGCACTGAATGCCTCATTTCAATGCCATTCCCAAATCTGCCGTGATTGGACCAACCCACCACTTCCATCACTCTTCCCTATCATTTCCCTAATCTAAATCTACACGGGATTTAGATTATATTTTGAGTCATTATCCCTGTACACGCTGTTTTGGCATATACACTTTTATACATGTTTTTGTAGGCTTTTTTTGTCTGTTCCTGACAAGATGTGTTTTTCTGAGAAGTACTTTTGTTATATTTAAAATATATTTTAATAATAAAATTAAAAAAAGAAACATATGAAAATAGTTAGAATGACCATCTATAGTAGTTTGGGTCAATTCAGTCATAAATGTAACTATTCATGAGATATTTTTATAGAATGAAATCTTCAAAGTATGAAATCTTTTTCCGATTCTATAAAAGTTTCAGTTTATTTTAAAGTCAAATCTTTTTTAATATAGCTTTCAACCTATTATAGTACTCCGGAGTATGAGATTCGAACCTGCGACCTCTTCTTAGAAGTGTCAGAGTGATGCCATCAGACCACAATGTACTTGACACATGAAATCTTAACTACTAATAATATTTTTTGCGTTAACAGATGTAATGATTTTTGTGAGGGAAAATTCCCTAAATCGGAGTAAAAACGTTTTGCAATTCCAAAATAGGACTGCCATGTTTTTATTCTCTAAATAGGATTAATTTATGGCAAGTTTGACATCATCAGACTTTAAACATGGCAGTAATTTTCAAATTTGGCAGAAATTAATCTTATTTAGGAAATAAAAACATGAAATTAATTCCATTTTGGGATTTCAAAATAGAAGAAAAAAAAATTAATAGGGAACGTAACTATTATGGACAATTAATAGGGAACTAAAGAAGTAGTCCGTGGTTTATGGGAGAATTTGACTTTGCACCCCATATTTTGCGTGGTATTTGACTTTGCACCCCGGCCATTTTTAAAATCATTAATGTATGCACCCCATCAACTCAAAAATTGTGAAGGAGTGGGGTGCAAAGTCAAATGATTTTATTGTGAATTGGGGTGCATACATTAATGATTTTAAAAATAGGGTGCAAACTCAAATATCACCTCAAACATGGGGTGCAAACTCAAATTATCCCGTGGTTTATTAGCATGCATTATACACTACAAAATATATAGTGAATAGCGACGGAGATAGCCACGGTATAAGTTCAAATAACCGTCAGGCTCAAATTCACCGACGGCTTTCCAACGGATAATTTCCGCCGAAATAGCGTGGTTGGTAAACCCAACGACGGATCTGAGCGACGGATTTGATAAATTAGCTACGGATTAGAAGCGGATATATCCGTCCATGATAACAACGGAAACAGCCGTCAGTATTTGGCATGCGTGGATATTTGAATTAATACACGTGGCTCTCAATTACCAGCACTTATTTCCGTCAGTGGTTTAAAAAAATATATTATTACCTACGGTTTTGACCGTCGGAAGTGTCTGGCCATATTATAATTGTATTGTTGTTTCCTGCGGCTTATTATGTAGCTAGTTTTGCATTTGCCACAAAATATGCACCTACAGTGGGCATTATATCATTTTCCTTCTAAACCTCAATATTCCCAAATCAGGCTACCATTTACAAACATCCTTTTCAAGATACCATTCACAAATAACTTTAACATAATACCATCAACAGCATCATTCCAAAACATATTGTGAACTTCGTTTTCACAATAATAATCATTCCAAAAATCTCATAACAAAAACAAGTAATTTAAAAGTACAACATCCTACATAAACATTCCAAGACAAATAAATTGTCAAGGACATTAAAAGAAAACAAAGTACAACATCCTACATAAGCATTCAAAAACAAATAAATTGTTCAGGATATTAAAAGAAATTGCACGTAGTGATAAGTTACTACAAGTCTTCATGGTTGTCCTTCACCCTCATTGAACCCTCCGCTAGCAAGTAAATTATCGATAAAAGCGTTATTGTCTTCTTGGGAGAGAGTATTATTTGTGTTGTGAAGAGGGACAAATGGGACAGCTGTAGGTTGCATGGATGGTTGATCCGACATGAAATAATTTGGAAACATTGTAGGCCTAGGTAAGGCAGATTGGCTTTGTTCACTCACATCGAAGAATCCCGGCGGAAGAATTTTTTCCATGTTGCAAAGTAGTACAACGAAAGTCCTTTCTAATCGTCGAAGAATTTCGACATCCACAACTCGTGTGCATAGAGTTTGAAAAAATTGACTTAATTCAACAACTATATGCCACACTGTATTGAGTACATTGTCTCGAAATGCAATTGGAATTAGGCGCTGCATGAAAACATGGCAATCGTGGCTTTTCATGTGTACTAAACTTAAACCATCTGCACTAATGCATCTTCGAAAATTTGATGTGTACCCATCAGGGAATCTTATGGAAGCAAGCCAAGCTAGGATGATTTTTTTTTGGGCAGTGGTTACAGTGTACACAGACTTACTGATTTTGTCAACATAATCCGTTGGAACTCCGATACCAGGCCGATCACAATACAATGCAACATCTTTTCTAGCTTTCAAATTGTCTTTTGTTCTTTCTTTGTCGTTCATTAGAGTATAAAATAAATTGTCAAACACATTCTTTTCAATGTGCATAACATCTAAATTATGTCTAACTAATAAACTTCCCCAATATGGGAGTTGCCAAAAAAATGCTCTTTTTTGTCCATTTGTGATCAATGCCATAACCAGGGGGTAGTACATTGGGTTCCTCAACAGCGGTTGGTATCATAGCTACACGAGAGAATAGTTGAAGGCCTGTCAATCTAGATGGACGACGACTAAGTTCTTCTTTTCCCGCTTTAAATGAATGAATGTCCCTACGATATGGGTGTTGTCTTGGTAGGAATTTTCTATGACAATCAAAGTAGCAAGGCTTACGCCCATACTTAAGCCATGTTGCTTTGTTGCCCCCCATACAAATAGGGCAACCTAAAATTCCTGCCGTGCTCCAACCTGACAACATTCCATACGCCGGAAAGTCGCTAATTGTCCACATTAAAATGGCACGCATGGAAAACATGACATTATCTACAACGTCATATGTAACGGTACCCTCATCCCACAAATGTTGCAGTTCATCAACTAATGGTTGCATATATATATCAATTTTCTTTTTTGGGCATATTGGTCCAGGAATAATGAGAGACAAAAACATGAAAGGATATTTCATGCACATACCGGGGGGCAAGTTGTACGTCGTAAGAATGACGGGCCAACAAGAGTACGATGCACCATATTGTCCATGGGCTGCAAAACCATCAGAACATAAACCAAGACGGACATTTCGAGGCTCAGCTGCAAATCCCGGATATGTATTGTTGATGTGTTTCCATGCTTCACTATCACAAGGATGACCCATTATAGTCCCGATTGCCTCATGTGTTGCATGCCATCTCATCGCTTCAGCTGTTTCCCGTGATGCGTACAACCTTTGCAACCTTGGTGTTAAGGGCAAATATCTCAACACAGACACAGCCGTCCATTTTCTTTTTTTGATTTTACATAGTTCTTCCTCCTCCAACTTATACCGATTTGCACCACAAAAAGAACAATGTGTTAACTCTTTATCGCCCTTCCAAAATAACATACACCCATTTGGACAAGCATCAATATCAATCACGGGAAGGCCCAACTTGGAAACAAGTTTTTTGGTCTCATAGTAATTACGTGGGGCCGTGTTTTCACGTGGTAAGTATCGACCAAATAGTTCTAACCACCTATTTACTTCATCCTGGGGAACATTGAAATCAGATTTTATACTCATTACCTCAGTGACGAACTGTAACTGAGAGCCTTCTAGACAACCTTCATATAAAGGTTTATCCGCTGCCTGTAGAACATTGTGGAATTGGTCCGCCAAATATGATACTTCATTTACATTTGGTGATCCACTAATGTGAGTTGCATTTGTGGTTTCTGGAATAGAGTTTGTTGTTGATGGTTGCTCCACATATCCTGCAAAAATAGCTCCAAGCATTCCTTGATCCCAGGGCATGTCTTCATGAGTTCCAGAAGCTGAAGATATATGGACCGAATCAGTATGACCTTCTTGAGAGATAATTTGTGGTGATTCCATTTGTACTGATTCACCATGAGAGGTCCAAATACTATAACCAGCAACAAATCCATGTCGAAATAGATGAAGTTTCACAGTTTCAACATCATAGAAACGTCGATTAGTGCATTTTCGACATGGACAACGAATTTCTTCTCCACTCATATACTCATGATGAAGAACAGCAAATTCAATAAAACTCTTTACACCACTAATAAATTTATGAGAAACATTTTTTGTTAATGGATTGCATCTTTCATACATCCAACTTCTGTCTGATCTAAACATTTTCGACTGATGTATTTGTTAATGTGGAAGCTAGATTATAAATATGGTGATGCAGATGTTTCCGACGGAATAGCAACGAAGTACAAAACAACCAAAAGGGCTTCCAACGAACTACGAACGGCTCACCGACGGAATAAATCCACCCATTTCAGCGACGGAAAAGCGACGGCACATTTAAAAAACCGTCGGTAATCCGTCGGTAAATCCGTCGGTAATTACCAGCGGGTTTTTCCGTCGATACCTTTCCGTCGCTATTTCGCATTGTTTTTGTAGTGATATTATTGTTAGTCTATATTGGATGCAGACATGCAGCAGCTGCATATGGTTTAATTTGTACGTACTAGTGAGTATAGATAGGTCAGCTTCAGTGTTTAGGAAACCCTTGATTCCCTTAAATGGATATGGACGGTGACTCAGATTTGAAATGAGTTGGTTCATTTTGGGGTTTCACTTCTTTTTGCTTCATTATTTGGAAAGTTAAATAGGAGCAATATGCATCAGAACGTGATGTAAGAAATTACTTTTCATCCTACTTTTGTATTTTCACAATATTTAATTTCTTGAAGTTTTTGTGAAAACATCCTCGAAATCTTATAGTACAACCAAATATAAGAGATTCGTATTTGATCATATATAAACCAGCAGGCAGTTACACATGAAAAATACAATCATTCTTGTTGTACACACTCTTATACTCACCTTATACCCACCATATTTGTGAAGATTTTTTTTTGTCTGTGAATCCGATTCACAGATAAAATAATTTGCGCAAAGATATTATTTTGTCTGTGATCGACCAGGATTCACAGACAAAAAAACTTTGCACAAACATGGTGAATATAAAAGTGGATATACAAACATGGTGAATATAAAAGTGGATATAAGAGTGAGTACAAACAACTTTTTTTTTGTTAAAAATACGTAGTACTAGTACAATTTAGTCCTTTTTGAGGTGGCAAATTAAAAAGGTGGCATTAGATTAAAGTGGCATTTTGTTTCGTTTTGGTAGTTTTTAGAAGAAACAAAGACAACTTTTTCAGTTTTTTGAGGTTCCGGCCATTTTAAAAGGGTAGCCTTAAATGATCGAAGAGTAGCACATGATATAATCTATGGAATGTACTCCCCGTCCCAAAATAGATGTGGTGTTTTTCTTTTTGGATGATACCAAAATAAATGTCCAATTAATTTGGAAAGAAATAAGTAGTTCACGTCATTTGAAACATGCCAATTCAAATCTTCATGTCATCTTTTCCTTTTCAACTATTTTCTTAATAAACATTATTTCGTGATAGAGGGCACGGAGGGCGTGGACGCGCCGTAGTTTATGATTTATATGAAACTAGTTTGACATTAAACAAATACTTCAAGAAATGGTACCTATATACTCTTGATGCAAGCATTTTGAAATTTTAAAATCTTGTAACAGTATATGTCACGGTATCAAGTACGACTCATTGTTCTAAAATTTGGGTATATATAAGTATGTGATTGGGAATTTTAAATATAGAATAGCTACAAGATGATATTTCTCAATTAAACTTATCAATAGTGTGTTTCTCATGAAATTCAGGGAGTGTTTGCAACTGCTTCTACTTAAAAAAGCACTTTTAAAGTGATTTGGAAAAAGTGATTAATAGTAAAAGATGACATTTTTTTTGACAAATTAACCAAATTTATCAAAAAAGTCATCTTGTTTTTTTAATGACAAGTAATTTAACATTAAAAAACAAGATGACTTTTTATAATAAATTTGGTTAATTTGTCAAAAAAAAATGACATTACTCTATTTTAAAAATCCGGTTCGGTATGTTAGTTTTCATTATGCATTACTTGTCATCTCCATGTGAAAACTATTTCTGACACATAATTAACACGAAGTATATTTCACTTCTTTAATTAACTATTTCGTTCCAATTTTCACGGAGCGAGAGCCTTCTCTCTAAAACTTCGTTTTCTCCCTAGGGCTCTGCCGCTAGGGTTGGTACTTCCGATCTCAGAAGTTTCACCGAGGATCACGGATAGATAGCTGAGACGCAGGGGGAACGACACAGGTGCAACGAAGTTCGCATAACTGGTCTTGGATCGAGCGGTTGGTCGCGGTAGCCGATTGGATCGAGGAAGGTCATCACATGGGGGACATTGTCAATTCGTATAAGAAGATGTCAATGGAAGATCAGGAAACGGAGCTTAATTTCGATGAGGAGGCAAAGGAAGGCGACGAGGAGGAGACGGAGCAGACGGGCTTTCCGGTGGTTGGGGTTGTCATCACTGACCACAAGGTCAAATTACTAGGGTTTCAAGAGTTGATGACTTCAATCTGGAAACCAGGGAAAGGTATGTCTATCAAAGAGATCGGCGAACAAAGGTATCTACTAAACTTTAATCATGTTTTGCATATGAACCGTGTGATGGAGGATGGCCCTTGACTTTTTGAGCGGGATTTAATACTGTTGAAAGTTGTTCAGCCAGATGACATACCTGTATCGATGAATTTATTTGAGGCTAGTTTTTGGGTACAAGTTCATAATGCCCCTATAAAGTATAGAAATTTGAGATTTGCCAGGAGAATTGGTAATTTCTTAGGCTCTTTTATTAAATTTGAGATGAGTCAATTTGATGGAAAGCATAGTGCTTATCTACGTATAAGGGTGTGTCTGGATGTTCAGCCTTCGAAAAAAGGTACCAATTTGACACAAGATGGGGTGAAGAATTGGGTTGATTTTAAATATGAAAAACTACCTAGCTTTTGCTTCATATGTGGTATAATCGGACATTCTGATAAATTCTGTCCATTGAAGTATGAAGAGGGCTTTGTAGCTGAAAAAATCTATGGGGTGGGACTTAGAGCAGGAGGACGGGAGAAGACTAGCCCGACATGAGACAACAAATGGTTATCTGATGGAGCTTCTAGCTCAGATGGATACGGAGTTCAGCGGAAGGCTGATCTCGGGGAAGAGTTTTCGGCTGAGTCCAAGACTAGTAGGTCATCACAGCACGAGATAGAGGACAAAGATGGGACTCTTGGAGATACAAAGCGCAGAAGGATATGGGATAATCAGACCAAAGAGGACATCACTGGTGAAGGAATGGCTTTGGATGGGCCAAAAAATGGGGAGGCGGCGGGTCAAGTCTGTTAGACCCGCCGTGTTTTCATATGATGGTGTTGGTGGAGAAAACAAGTGATGATGTTATTTTTATTGTCTGTTTTGTTTACTTTTATTTCGGATGCTATGTTCTGTTTTCCTTTTGTGTTTTCAATCCTTGTAAGACTCTTGCATTAGGTTTGGGGGATGAAAAGTTTGCGGTAACCGTCATTGGCTTTAAGTTGCCCAATTTTGGTCTAGCGAGTTATACGGCTTTTTTACATGTCACGCCCCGGACCTACCCGAACACGTCAACGATCTGCCGTACAGTATGAATAGTCAACCGCAGTCCAACACATCCATACTATACAAGGCGTCCGGGATATCATTCACACGTAGTACATCCATAAACCAACATAATGCAAATTATTCATTTAAAACAGCGGAAGTAATATAACAAATGTTCAGGCCACATTTGGCAAACATGGCGTACAAGCCCCGAAACAATTATTCATAGAAATATTATCCCTGAGCATTAATATAATTGTTTTTAAAACAGAAATGGAGGAAGCACGAACCACGTCTTCTCTCCTTGATCTTCCCGAAGCAAATGGGCGATAATAGCAACCTTCAAGTTCTACCTGAAACTGTGAGGTGGCCTCCCCCGTGAAGGGGAGGTCAGTACTTGGAAGCATTTGACAAGTACAATGACAACTATACTAAGTATAATCAAAGTTTCAATTTCCAAGACCCTCAATCTAGGATGTTATTATTTTATAATTAACCCACGTTCCTTCATGCTAGAGCTCGGCTCATAGCCATACTAATTTGTGCTAGAGCTCGGCTCATAGTCATACTACATTTTGCTAGAGCTCGGCTCATAGTCATACTACATTTTGCTAGAGCTCGGCTCATAGTCATACTACATTTTGCTAGAGCTCGGCTCATAGTCATACTACATTTTGCTAGAGCTCGGCTCATATCATTCACACGTAGTACATCCATAAACCAACATAATGCAAATTATTCATTTAAAATAACGGAAGTAATATAACAAATGTTCAGGCCACATTTGGCAAACATGGCGTACAAGCCCCGAAACAATTATTCATAGAAATATTATCCATGAGCATTAATATAATTGTTTTTAAAACAAAAATGGAGGAAGCACGAACCACGTCTCCTCTCCTTGATCTTCCCGAAGCAAATGGGCGATAGTAGCAACCTTCAAGTTCTACCTGAAACTGTGAGGTGGCCTCCCCCGTGAAGGGGAGGTCAGTACTTGGAAGCATTTGACAAGTACAATGACAACTATACCAAGTATAATCAAAGTTTCAATTTCCAAGACCCTCAATATAGGATGTTACTATTTTATAATTAACCCACGTTCCTTCATGCTAGAGCTCGGCTCATAGCCATACTAATTTGTGCTAGAGCTCGGCTCATAGTCATACTACATTTTGCTAGAGCTCGGCTCATAGTCATACTACATTTTGCTAGAGCTCGGCTCATAGTCATACTACCACGTGCTAGAGCTCGGCTCATAGTCACGTCATCTAATCCCTAAACAATTTCTTAGTCTAGGCTCCATCCATTTTGAGTAACCCTTAAGACCTACTCCTAATGTAACTTGAGTTCATAAAGTCCACCTTAAAAATATCTTTTAAGGTTACTTAGGGCGTACCCACCACAATTCAATATCTTGGGATTAGCTCCAAGAACCATTGAACTAACATTTCCGACTAGTATTTCTATACTAGTCGTTTGATCTTAATATAGCCAATGCTAATTCATAATAGTTCGTATATTTCAATTAAATTCTACATTCAAGTATAATTTGGCTCTAATATCAAAATATCACTTTTATCCTTCCATGACTTCTTTACATGAGGTAAAAGTATATTTATCACAATGAAATTCATGGTTAATACAACTATCATGCCATTGTATTCATAACACATAATCATACACAATTTATTCATAAATTTGTATATTATCCATTTTTACTTATAAACAATAATAATTTTATTTAGGCATTTTTAATCATTAATAAACCATGCCAAACACATTTAATTTATTTAGGTAATCTTATGAAATTAACCCAATAATTATAAGCAATATAGTCGGTCATCCTCACCTTAAGTGAGCTTAAGCGCGTTCTACGCTTCCCGATTGAACTTTGGCGAACTCCGGCGAACTTTGACCAACTCCGGCGGACTTTGACCAATTCCGGCGAAACTCCGGTGAAGCTCTAAAAATGCCTAATCAAGTTCCTAACAAGGTTTTAACATCATAAAACCTTAATTAATATAAATAACCTCTAAAAGGTTATTTTCCGGCGAACTTGTCGGTTTGGCTTCTAAGTCCGTTCTTGGACTTAGAACCACTTTCCAACCCATTACTCCCCACTCAAATCATGTAGAACGATCCAAAGGGTTCTTCATATGATATATATCTCATATGGTAGAAGAAAAATAAAGTAAAAGTTATTATAAGATCATTACCTTAATTTTCACATTTTTCCCTAGCTTTTTCCTTCTCAAATCACCCTCTTTGGACCGCTTTTTTCTTGAGCTCAGTTCTTGGCTATGGAGGATGAGTTTGCAGAGGTTATCTCCCTCTCTTGGTGTGCTTTGGCCAAAATAATGGGTAAGGAGAGAGGGGGGTGTTCCTCTTTTTGTTTCTTTAGGAAAATATGGGTGAGGGGGTCCCTTTGGATGTCAAAGGTGTTCCTCCCATCCCCTCAAGAGGTCTCAGCCCATCTTTGACACAAATCAGCCCCCTTTGGTTGCCAAATTTGTGGGTTGGCCCCACCCATGTGGAAGGTCAACCCCTTTTGTCCAAAAGTGTACAATCGGCTCCGAAGTTGTATTTTTCGGACTGTTTTAAATATATTTTAGTTTATCGGGTCAAATAAAATATATCATGTGTTCTCAGTCATTATGACATTTAGAATGAATATACATTCCCCAACTTAAATTTATAAGTCTCCGAAATTCATTTCGGGCTGTTATCAGTTAAATTACCAATACCGGTAATTGAGCCACTTTTGATCAATCGGTCCACATTATGTCCTTTCTTTGGACCAAATAAATTATCCATCTCTATATAAATATTATTTCGACCAAGATGAATAAAATATACGGTCTCAGGAATATCGGGCGACCCCGCTCCCGGTGTGGGCCCCACTTGCGAATTTACTATTCACGCAAAAGAATTAATAAAAATTCACCACTTCGTATATTCATTAACCATTCCATAAGGTTCAATGCGGATGGTTAAAAGTAAATATATTTTGGGACGATGTTACATTACAGGTGGTTAACTCTCAGTCTCGGCCACGAGCGGATGGTTATATGTGGTTCTTTTCTATTGTTGTAAGTTGTAACCTTGCTGAATGCTATTTCTATGAATTAAGCCCTGTTCGAGTAAAAGAAAATGTTAAATTACTTGTCAAAATTGTATCTTAAAACCAAAAATCACCTTTTACTCAAAAAACATTTGGGATTATTGGACTAGCTTTTTGGCTGAGAATGTCTAATTGTCTGGTGAGCTGATGTTAGAAGAAACTTTGACATAGTTGACTCAGAAAAGTGAAAAACTAATTATAACGAAAAGTTACCAAAATTAATTAGAACCGATGCGTTAGAAATTAATTAATTGTGGCAGGATTGACTTCTAGTTTTTTAATATAACTTCTCTTTAAGAAGTCTTTAATTATTAATTAAGAGATATTTGGTTCAAAAAAAAAATTAAGCGATATTAATGCTCATGGGAAAGTTCCCGAAATAGGACTAAAACAGTTTGAAAATTCCAAAACAATTGAAATAGCCAAGTTTTTTATTCCCAAAATAGGAGTAATTACTGCCATGTTTGAAGTCTGGTACTGCCAAAACATGATAATAATTAGTCCAATTTTGAGATTAAAATTAAGACATTCCTATTTTGAAATTTTGAAACTTTTTTAGTCATATTATCTAATGCTTATACGGAGTACATTTTTTGCGCTATAAAAATGGGCCCCTTGATGTACACTTTTGCGCTTTAAGGGAAAAAATGGGCCCCTTGATGTTTGTTAAACTACCTAGGCCTGCCCAGGACATTTGGTGTACACCTAGGAGCGTGGCCTTTCTTGGAAGTTGCGACTAGATAAAAGTGACATGTAGGATCGTGGTCTTAGGACTTTAGGCTACAACCAAAACTCTTAAACAAACAATTTTGGAGGATTAATTTTAGTAAAATGCCATTTGTTATACACCCTGTGCTCAGTAGCGGATTTGGAATTCAAAGTTTTGGGAGTTCAATTCTTTTTTACAACTACAAATTTTAAGAGTAATAAATAATCATGTTAAATTTACACATGGATACCTACATGTTTTTTAAATAACAGGGTGTTCATGTGAACACTTTAGAACCAATGTGGCTCTGCCATTACCTGTGCTAGACGCTTGTGTACATTTAGGGAGTGTTTGCAACTGCTTCTGCTTAAAAAAAGTACTTTTGGAGATGTAAGGAAAAAGTGATTAGTAGTTAAAGTTGATAGTGTTTGAGAAAAAAGTGATTTTGAAAAGTAAAAGTTGATAGTGTTTGGTAAAATAAGTGCTTTTTGTGTAATAGATAAGGGAAAAGCACTTTTCACACGCAAGCCGAGAAAAAGTAAAAATTGGTAGTGTTTGGTAAATAAGTGCTTTTTAAGCCAAAAGCTGATAAGTGTGTTTTTTAAACTGTTGCAAACACTCCCTTAGTTTCCTATGTTCACAAACAGCTCATTCAGAAGCTCATGTATACACGGGCAGTTACACAGTGTGTACAACAAAAGTGTACAAGTAGCATACTCCTTAATTCTATGTAATATGCACCCTCACGACGTCATACTTAACGAAGCCAGTGATTCATTTGAGTATTGTCAACTTTTTAAATTAAATATTATTTCTCTGGTACGGGATTAAAAATAATTTTATTGATAAGTCTACAATTTCTACTATTATTTGAGTCAATTTTCAAGTTTAAATAGGAAAAATTACATGAAAATTTATTTTAGTTAAATAATGTTAGAGGCTCTTTCAAAAATAATTTTGAAATAAATTTATTTCTAAAAATAACACCAAAAGTTACTTTAATATAGTGTTATGGTCACTAGTGTAAAAATTGCACATAAGTTATTATAACTAAAGTTTCTAATTTTCCCGCCAACGGGTCAGGACGAGCGTCCTCTTGGGCTTGGGTTCTGGCCCCAAATGAGTACAAGGACGGAGCTCCGCTCGGCCTAGATCGGTTGTTCTGCCTGAGGTCCTCTGGATCATCGTTTGGCCCCACCGGGCCAAGGACGTTGACTCCGAGTGTCTTCGCTAGTAGGACGAGCGTCCATCTGACATCTCGTTGGACCGTGCCTAAATGGGGGCTTTATGGTTTTCCTGCCAAGGGGTAATGGGCCGCTTCCCTGTCGGACCTATTAACCCAACAATAGTTATAAGTTATATGAGGTGATTATTGGATATTGTCGTCTTTGGAACTGGTAGGGAAATCTGACATCGAAAGATTTTAATGAAAACTTTAGAATTTTATTTGACCTGCACTAACGCTACTAGATTCCCCCCTATAGGATGTGATCCCCAAGTTTCATCAATATATGCCTCGTTCCATCATATTATACAATCTCATAGGATGATCAACACACACACATAGAGGAATGATCGTGTCCAGTCGGAGGAGGGACAGGAGCCGCCGTCTGGCTGCCGCCGTTTGGGTTGGTTCCTGGTGTAATTTTTTGACGAACTTTTATGAGCATGTTCCTCATCAAGTCTAGTTTATCCACACAAAAAATCAACTAAAAATTCGATCGAGAAGGCTGTCAAATAAAATTTTGAAGATAACTGTGCCAAATTATACTTATAAAACACAGTTATTTTCCAAAAAATATTTGATTGCCTTTCCGATCGAATTTGTAGCTGAAAATTTGTGGGTAGACTAGACTTGATGAGGAACATGCTCAAAAAAATTCATAAAAAAATAACACCGGGAATCTCCCCAAACGGCGGTGGCCGGACGATGCCTCCTGTCCATCCAGATGATCAACACACACACATAGAGGAATGATCGTGTCCAGTCGGAGGAGGGACAGGAGCCGCCGTCTGGCTGCCACCGTTTGGGGTGGTTCCTGGTGTAATTTTTTGACGAACTTTTATGAGCATGTTCCTCATCATGTCTAGTTTATCCACACAAAAAATAACTAAAAATTCGATCGAGAAGGCTGTCAAATAAAATTTTGAAGATAATTGTGCCAAATTATACTTATAAAACACAGTTATTTTCCAAAAAATATTTGATTGCCTTTCCGATCGAATTTGTAGCTGAAAATTTGTGGGTAGACTAGACTTGATGAGGAACATGCTCAAAAAAATTCATAAAAAAATAACACCGGGAATCTCCCCAAACGGCGGTGGCCGGACGATGCCTCCTGTCCATCCGGATGGACAGGAGTTTTTTCACACACACACATATATATGTGTGTGTGCGCGCGCGCGCAGAGGAGGAGCTAGGATAAACAATAGGGATGGGCCGAGTAAAGAGCACTGGGCCCAAAATGTTAATTGCTGGGTCAATATAATTTTTTTAATATTTCCTAAAAGATTTATCCCAATCTACACTGGGCCAGGGCCCAGGAAGGCCCTCCCCTACCTCCGTCAGTTTTGTGTGTGTGTAGATTTAATATCAAATGAGAACAATCCTTAATGTGAGAACGTGAAAACTCCACTTTTAAACATATGTGATGCACTATAGCGTGTATACGTTGCACATTTTCGTTTTGAAGAAATATTTATAAATCTGCCACCACATTTGTTTGATTTTGGCATATTTGGACCAATGTTTAAAAAGTGTAATATGTGAGCCTAATAGTGCACCAAATTGTGTTAAAAGTGAATGGTTCTCACGTTCTAATGTTAAGCGTGGTTCTCATTGGAACTACACCCTATATATATAGGGTGCAGTTCCAGTGACAACGATGCTTAACGTGAGAACGTGAGAACACTCACATTTAAATCAATGTGGTGCACAATGGAGCTATTTTATTTCACATTTTCAATTTGCTCGAATTAAGCCTATATTAAATAAACATGGTGGCATTTTGGTAAATATAATGAAAATGTGAAAAAGTGCAATATACAAGCTTCATTGTGCAACACGTTGGGGGTAAATGTGGTGTTCTCACGTTCTCACGTTAAGCAATGTTCTCATTTGATCTTTATATATATATATATATATATATATATATATATATATATATATATATATATATATATATAGAATACCCTATATATATATAGGGTAAGGTTCAAGTGAGAAGAACCCTTTGGGTGAGAAATGAGAATGAATCTCAGCCATTGGATTCGACTAAGTTGCAGTAAAAGACACTTCATGATGCACTGAAATATGTAATCTAGCACGGTGGCATTTCTGTAAATACTTCTGAAAAATCCGTATTACACGTGTCTAGTGCAACATGAAGCTATTTCGGTGCAACGCCGTCAAATATTAGTGCAAAATGAAACAGTTTTAGTGCAACATGTGCAAAATTTAAATGGCTGAGATTCATTCTCATTTCTGACATTAGATGCATTTCTCACCTGAACCAATATATATATATATATATATATATATATATATATAGATTCCGGTGAGAACACCCTCTTAGGAGAGTAAAAAAGATTAAAATCGAAGCATTCAATAATGTAATCATGTGGCTAAGATAAGGGCTTGGGATTTTAAAAAAATTTGTGCACCTCACGTGATTGGGCGAAAAACGGAACGGAGTTCACAAGTTTAATGATGAAAGGGCAAAGCTGTAAAATAGTGTTATGATACAATTGGACGTGTAAATGCATTTCCTTGAATATCTCACTTTTTTACCATTTCCAACCGATAAGCTCCAACATTACCTAAAAGTTAGGGCTACTAATTATGAAACATTTAATTATTTTAACTATCACACGTAATTTTATAGTTGGAAGTCTCCTAATAATTAGGAAAACAATTCAATTAAACTCTCATGTTTTGTTTTACGGCATGCATACTTCATTTCAATTTAATAATCAAATTTCTTTTCATAAATCTATTTTAAGTTTCTTTTTGCATTATTCAGGTATGTCAAAAAAATTGCATTACAATTTTGAATAAATGCATTTTATTCAAAACACTACGTATAACTTTGTTTAAAACACTACGGATTTGCACTTGAGTATAGAACTGCCACACTTTTATTTAAAACTTTATGCTGCATTGACTTAATCAAATATTTGGATTTCTTACAAACATTAATTTCAATAATTAATATTATTCATAAATGAAACAAATCGAAGAAAAACGAGATTTTTATTATATTATTTTGCACTTTTATAAGCTGCACATTAATGCCATCAACTTGCACTTTCTTTAAGCCTATCATACACTACGAGCATGTATTTGATCACTTTCATACACTTCTAAACAAAAATGATCTTAAGTATGTAAAATGAAAATAAATATACAAAGGTGTGAATCAACAACTGTCATCTGCATTTTATATCTATAGAACATCGCACTTTAATGTATATAAGAGTGCAAGATTATATCACATTTTCTAAAGTTCACTTTAATGTATACAAATGTGCAACATTATATTACATTTTCTAAAGTTTTAGATACACCCTTCTTATAGAATGGAATGGACTTTAATCATGTGCATTTGGTATACATACAAAAGTGCACTATTATAACAAACTTTCTACAATTTTACATTGACATTTATACAAAACAAAATGCACTTTTTCTTCCAAATGGATCATCGTTGCTCTATTGGCACTGCATCATATCTGCAAAAAAAATCAAAAAGTAAAAACTAATGAAAGTGCATGACCAAAGCTTGATAAGTGCATCAAAAACTTAATAGAAAACCATCTTTATTACTATGTGAAAATCAAATTGATAGCTATCATGAAAGTGTTCCATACCAAACATGTAAATGCATCACATAATAATGTAGGTGCACTAATTGTTAGTGCAAATCTGGAAACTTAATAATTAGTTTAGTGCAATTATAACAAGTCTAAAAAGTATACAACAATCATATGTAAATGTGCAACAATAAGCATGTATGGTTACATGACTTAAATCAAATTTAAATCGTGTTCAAAATATCTAAAAACTGTTAAATTAAATGCATAAAAAAAAATTAACATTGACATTTTAAAAACAGTGGCTAATGCACCATAATCATTGAATGAGTTTGATGAAGAAAATAAACCATTTTTTTTAGAATAAACTACCAATTTCGATTTTTCAACCTTTAAGATGAATAAAATGAATTTCAAAAAAATATACTTGTAGTCTGTATGAGCACAACATGATAGAAGATAAACCAAAACAAGAAATATATTATACCTTAAGAATATAATTTTGAGAAACTAACACGGAGTAATTAATGACTAAGACAAGAAATTGGAGAACTCATAAAACAGAACCTACACATATCACATGAAGATGGTCCCAATTAAGGAATGATATGATACAATGTAAGCGGCAGAAGCATTAAAGCCCGGCACAGCACCTCTGGACGGCGGAGGAGAATTTTTGCCTATCTCCAGATCATCTTTAGTCCTCTCTCGCAGTGGCCAGAAACCCCGATGGAGGTTGTCGATGATGATGATGATGATAGGAATCACAGATGATGAGATAAAGAAAGGAAATTAAATGAATATGGAAAGAAATAATGAATACTCCGTATAAGAGAACAACTATTATCATGTGCTAAAACGTAGGATCATGTTTTAAAGGAAAGGATTGTGAATTACTCATATACCCTTCTACGAATTAATTAATTAATGTAAATGATGTTGCAATCCAACGGCTCTAGATCATTCTTTTTTACTCTCCTAAGATTAAGTTCTCACATGAACCTAAATATATATATATATATATATATATATATATATATATATATATATATATATACACACCAAAATGCTCAGGTCCATCCGGAGGGACGGGAGGCTCCGTCCGAACTTTACTTTTTGAGGCGCGCCTGACCAGATGTGCTGTGCCGAATTGCCCGTTTGGGTGCCTTCCCGGTCGATTTTTTTATGAAATTTTTTGAGCATGTTCCTCATCAAGTCTAGTTTATCCATACCAAATTTCAGCGCAAAATTACATCGGGAAGGCAGTTAAATAAATTCCTGAAATATACTGGTCTTTATATATGCGCAGAATGACCAGTATGTTTAAACAATTTATTTGACTGTCTTCCCGATTGAATTTTCAGCTTAAATTTGGTATGGATAAACTAGACTTGATGAGGAACATGCTCAAAACATTTCATCAAAAAATTCGACCGGGAAGGCACCCAAACGGGTAAGTCCGCACAGCACATCTGGTCAGGCGCGCCTGACGAGATCATTACTCTCTCTCTCTCTCTATATATATATATATATATATATGTGTGTGTGTGTGTGTGTGTGTGTGTGTGTGTGTGTGTGTGTGTATAATATAGGTTCAAATGATAACCATGTTTAACGTGAGAACGTGAGAACTCCACTTTTAAGTAGATATGATGCACTATATCATGTATATGTTGCACATTTTCATGTTGACAAAATATTTAGAAATCTGCCACTACATTTATTTGATATTAGCACGTTTTGATCAAAATTTAAAAAGTGCAATAGATGAGCCTCATAGTGCACCGAGATGTGTTAAAAGTGCATGGTTCTCACGTTCTCACGTTAAGCATGGTTCTCATTGGAACCGCTCTATATATATATACATACATACATATATTAATGAGTGTTTGTATATTTTGTGCTTTTGAGAAGTGTTTTTTTTGTATATTAAGAGAAAGTGTTTCCTCTTAATAATATGCGGTGTTTGAAAGTAAAATAGATTTTTAAAATGTAAATGTTAGTGGGGAATTTAATGAAATCAATCATTAATAAGTGAACAGATGGCTATGAGTGAGGCGACGAAGGAATTAGACTTGGATGAGGAAGAGATTGGTGAGGTTGCAGCGGAAGAGGTACATCCGACGTTTCCGGTGATTGGTGCTCTACTGACAGATAGGAAGATCAAATTTCAGATCGACAAGGACCTTATGGCTTCACTATGGACAAGGCCGGCCCTGGACAAGGGCAGGCCGGGCTTGTGCCCCGGGCCCAACATTTACAGGGGCCCATAATTATATATAAATGGATGAATATAGAGAGGACAATTCATATCAGACCGAGGTCATTTGGGGCCCTTTATGGAGGAATTTTTTTATGAAAGTTTTTTAGAGTATTTTTCATCAAGTGTAAATTACATTCACAAAAATTTAGTTTAAAAATCAACCGGGAAGTCAGTTAAATAAAGTATTAAATTACAAGTTGTATTATACCTATAATGATCTCATTTTCAGTGATAAAAAGTTTCTAGAGTGCAAAATGGGAATTTTCTTGCATTCAATCTTTAATGGTAAAACCGAGTAGTCAACATCACTTTTGAGTCAGTTTGGTTCAATTAAGTTGATTTGTTTCAGTTCTTGACAAATTTAGCTTATTTTGATCATTTCCATGCCAGTTGAGTATATTTAGTCACTTTACAAATTCAAAGGTATAAAACGAACTACCTAGAGTGGGGTCAGTTTTGTTCGACTTCCGATAAAAATGTCATTGATATGGACAAATTTATTAATTATCGGATCAAATTTGTGATTGAATAAAATTACAGTATTAAAAGCGGACCTAACGAAAAATAATGAAATTATATATATAGTTTTCTCTAAATATAGATTAGAAGTTATTTAATCATCATTAAAGGATAGGGAGGGGGTAAAAGTATATTTTTGATACTATAGGGGTGTGATTGATAATGCATCAAACCTCAAGGGAGGTCAATGATAATTTCCCTATATATAAACAATACAAATTTGTAATCTTCAAACTAGAAAGAAGTGAAAATTATGATATATATATATATATATATGATTTTCTTCTTAAGTTTTACTAATTCATCTATTAAAAGTATAATTATGAGAAAAATTGAAGTTTGAGTCTTTCTTTAATAAAAGTGAAAGTGTGCGATAAATTTGTGAAATTGATGATAGTTGGAGATATTTTTAGCTGATAATTCAAACTTTTTAATGATTGAACACATACAAAAAGAACTTAATCAAAGCACCATCTATAATTAAGCTTCCAATACGAATATGAAATATTAGATTTTCTTATAAAACAAAACAAACAATTATATGGAGGTGCTCAAAAGTATCTAAGACGAAAAAAGTCATATGATTATTCCATTCTATCATCATCTTAAAATTGTAATGAAGACGGAATCGAAGGATATTTATAGTCAGCATTTCTGGAGTGGAATAATGCAAAGGTTTTTTTATACGTACTACTTATTCCCCGGCCTACTCATTACCTGTTAGTCAATCTCTTACTATTGATAGAGCCCGTTTGGTAGCACGAAAATTGGCTGATTTGACTGATTCTGCTAAAATTTATGAAGTTTTGGCTGAAATGGTTGCATTGGTTGATTCTGTTGATTTAAGGAAAAAAAATTAAAATATATTTTATTAATAAAATAAAGAAAAAAATTATATGTAAAAATAGCTAAAATGATGATCTAGAGTAATTAACTTCAGCCAAAACAGCCAGAAAAATAACTCCAACCTTACTTTTTCTGCTTATTACACAATTCAGCACGCGAAAGCAAAAAGATACGTGTTTGGTGAAAAAGTTGGCTGATAAGACTGATAAACCGAAAAACAGTGGTTCCAAACGGCCTCATAAGGTCAAACCTTGAAAAATCTGACTAAACCGGTGGGCGTAGCTCAACTGGTAGCGAGAGAGTGCCACAAGGGTTAGGTCTCGGGTTCGAATCCCGGCAACTGCGATGAGGGGTTACTATGCTGAAAAATGCATAGGGCTTCTGCAAGTACCGGGGACAGGGCCCCACTCTCTATCTATCAGATTGTGATTATAGTCCAATTTACATCCTCCCATCGTGCCGTCCGGTCGGTGTTGGGGGGCCCTCAGGGATGGGGTGTCATCCTTTTTTTTTTGAAAAATCTGACTAACTTCATCCGTTATAATTTTATACAGTATAATTATTATACATGAAATTAATTCCATCAGTGAGATCTGGTAAATTTCGCCTCCAAGTTAAATTTCCAAATGATATGTTAACTGCACAGTTTAACTGCATTATGAATTTGGTATGAGTAAACTAGACTAATGAATAAGATGCTCAAAAATTTCATCAAAAAATTCCACCGGGAATCGTCCCAAATGGCGACGGACGGACAGGTAGAGCCTCCTATATAAGAGCTTATTTGACTTTTTTATATAAGTTCGAGGGCCTATCTGACTTTTTCCCATCAAATTTTCATACTCCGTACTTTTTACTAATATGTTTTTAGATGTAGTAATCATCAAATGTCTGGACGCCGAGAGAACATGAAAATGCCAAATGCATGCTAAATAAGGATGTAATGAATTGATATGTAAGTGTGCATGTATGGCTTTGGTTCAAAGAAAAAGTGACCCATGGAAAATAAGAATAATAACCATTTGATGTTTACCAGCATCATCAATCAACAATACAGCTTGAGGTACACATTTTCATACACACACCTACACACTCATGTTTGTGAAGAGTATTTTTTTGTCTGTATACAGACATAACACATTTTCAAATACGTTATGTCTGTATACAGACAAAAAAATACTCTTCACAAACATAAGTGTTAGGTGTGTGTATGAAAAATGTGTACCAATAGTTTTTTTGATCAATCAAACATGCAAGGTTTGATTTGACGCGTTTACTTGTAATTATAACGATTGCTAGTATTGGAGTTATGAAATTATACTAAGTTTGCCATAATATTTTTTAATGCTTGTTATTGCCAATATAAATGTGGTCTCTCCCTAGAGTTAGGGTTTAGGTCTTCCGCAAGCTAAGCCTCAAGTGGCTGGTGCGGTGGTAGTTTGATCGTGCCGATTCAACGCAAAGTGAAGCGCAAGGTTTGAGCAGTGTTTCTCCGTCAATCATCATGGCCAGAGAATATGGTTAATCAATACAACAAGCTAGATTTATATTGGTGGAAAGGAAAATGGGTTGGTTTTTTGATCGGGAGGGTGAAGTTGACACACAACAGGTTGATGACAAGGAAAGTTTTCCGGTAGTGGGAACGATTATCACCGACAAAATGGTGAAATTCCAGATTTTCAAAGATCTAATAGCTTCAATATGGTGTCCGAGTAGAGGAGTCTTGATCGGGCAAATCGGAGATAAGAGGTATCTCTTCACTTTTTATCATATAGTTGATATGAATCATGTTTTGGAGAATGACCCATGGCTGTTTGAACAAAATCTAGTGGTTTCAAAGGCGATAAAACTGGAGGATATTCCTATGAGGTTCTCTTTAAATACAAAGAATTTTAATTTGGCTTCAGGTGCATAATGTGTGATATGGCTACATAACTTTAGCGTTTAGAGGTAGAAAAAAGAATTGGTAACTTTGTGGAGATATTTATAAATTCTGGATGAAAGTCAATTTGACCAAAAGGGGGAAGCATATATGCGTATAAGAGTCTGATTAGACTTGGAAAAATCTTTAATGATTGGAACTACAGTCTGAAATGGTAAGGGAAATGGATATTGGGTGGATTTTAAAAATGCAAAATTGTCTAGTTTCTGCTTTGTGTGTGGATTCATTGGTCATGTAAATAATTTATGTCCATTGACATAAGCAAAAGGGGATTTGACTCTAGAGAAAGCTTTTAGGCTATGGCCTAGAGCGGAAGGAAGGAAACATGTCCCACAGTTTCTAACAAATGGCTTGTTCAAGAGGGGTCTTCATCGACTAAAATGGGCTACAAGCAGTTTGGGCATAGGCAAGACCATTGTTCTAAAACTCACTAGGCGTCAGTTGGGCGGTTGAGGGGCTCCTTACGCCTGCCTAGGCAACCGACTAGGTCGATTTTTTGGCCGACTAGGCCGATTCTTTGACCAATTAGACCAACTAGACCTTTACAGTTAGGGCCGACTAGGCCGATTAATCGGTCCGCCTAGGCCGATTAATCGGTCCGCCTAGGCCGATTAATCGGTCCGCCTAGGCCGATTAATCGGTCTGCCTAGGCCGATTTTTAGAACAATGGGCAAGACACGACGGACTGGCAGCTAGACAGAAAGTGGAAGGGAATCAGGGCTGGCCAATCACAGTACCATAAAATGAAGAGGAGAAAGACGTGGGAGGAAGAGCAGGAGAAACTGATGCAGAATGAAGATGAAATGGCTCTTGATGAGCCAAAAAATGGCATAGGGGCGGGTGCTGGCTATCAGCCGGAGTCTTTGAGAGTTGCTGCTTCTCGTGAGGGCCAACTACTACTCCTCGTGATTTTGGGGAGGCAGGCTCCCTCTACTTGCTATGTTTTTCTTATCGTTTTTTATTTTTGTTAGGGCGCTATTTGAGTATTTGGTTGTGTTTATGTTTTTTTTCTGGTCTGACTATTGAGTTTAGGTCGAGTGATGGAATTTCTGTTTTGACCGTCTTTGGCTCAATTATTCCCATTACAGGATCAACGAGTCCTATTGCTTTTCAAAATAGTGATTGACTCTAAGTCTGGTTAGAGGGATGACAGTTGGGTGTGGACTTTTTTTTTCTTGTTAATTGCCGCCTGAATTCTGATATTTCAATGTAAGTCACTTTCTTCCACACAAAAAAGCTTGTCATATTATCATGTATACATTTGTTAGTTATTATTTGGTAGATATATACACATACATGTTTTGTATAATTATTATAAGTTGTGACTCATGGTCTTATCACTCCATAGTTGTAGTTAGCTTGTTAGCTAGTTCTTTCCCTTTGTGCAACATGTATTATGTATACATATAATCTTTGCTCATTATTGAGTTATAAGGAGTGATAACTCCTCAAATAGCTAGGAGTAAAATATGGAAGGAGTGCAAAAGCACGAACATATTTCCAAACTTCTCAAAATAGGAATATTTTTTAAAGCTTCCACAAGAATACCCATGGGGGAGTTGCTGCCGAAGCTCACGCCGGCCGCCTCCACCGTCTGATCTGCCACCGCAACTGCCCGATCTGCCGCTAGGCGCCAGTTTCTGCCGAAAATTTCTAGAATGCTTTATCCACCAGTCTGATGCTGTAGGTCGCCGCAGCCGTCGTTATCATCATCGGACTGCCCGCCACCAACAGACTGACCCAGTTATCCAAGGGAACTAAGGGACAATTAATTGTATTAATTGATTTGACTAGAGATATTATATTAAGAGTAGAAATTTAATGTTTAGTCATATTATGGACAATTACTTTTATACAAATCATCATCCTCTTGACTATATATGACGTTATTCTATGGAATTTGGGATGTCTTTACGAACTTATTTCAGTCTCAGATCAGACCAGACCAGATCAGATCATACCATATCAGATCAGATTATACTTAAACTGATCATATCATACCTGAGTATCAGATCAAACCAGACCAAACTAGACCAGACTATAAAATTTCAGTCCAAGTAAAACATACTTGATATCTAATCAAGCTCTTGGATTAGCTAATTAATCACATTTAGGGTGGACCTCTCTAGCTCCCCTTAATAAATAAGCCATTATTTGCTGACTGTCATACAAAATCAAATATAAAGCAGGTCTCGTGTACATGTTTAGAGTTTAGAACCGCCACTTACCACAGTTGGTTTTCGAGGGCCATCCATTGTCACCTATAATATGTATAGTTAATTAGGGGTGTGTTGTGTTGGTGTTAGCTAGTACCTTGTTGTCTTTTATTCTTAACCCGATCTGCTTACTTGCTTATGCATGTATATATAATTATACGAGTATTATTAGGTAGTACGTACGTATTTACCTACTATTTTGTTCTTTGATACTCTCTTATACATTGTGTACATTTTTCTTTTTATTTCTTTTAATAAATATAGTTAACAAGGGGTGTGTTGTGTCGGTGTTAGTTAGTAATCCCTTCGCCTAAAAAATTTATCTACTTTTATTTTACTTCCTTCTCAAAATAAATTCCATTTGCAACGAATTTGTTATTTTTAATATTCCTTTCTTTTTTACAAAACTCCTAATCGTATAACCAATTTACATTTTGTTAATCTATATGGAAAGTCAAAAGACGAGTAAATATCAGAGGAATTACATTTTGTGAGAATATATAAAGTACGCCAACATACCTACTACAGAGCACGTTGACTTGACGAATGGTCAAGATTTACTGTTTTTTAGATGAATCCATCTTGATCATTCATCACACCAACACACTCACTATGTTGGTGTGCTCAATATATTACCTAGTACTTTGTTCTTTCTCTATTTGATTCTAGCTTATTAAACATGCATGTACATTGTTTTTTTAGGCACTTGCTTTAAGGAAATACTTTTCCTACACGATCTTTATGGAACAAGTATACTTTTCATATACTTATTCCTTAAAACTTTGTCATCTTTCTGTTTTGGAATGTTCCAAAAATTTTGTCACTTTCTCTTTTAATCAACTAATTTGTGGTTCTTGTTATTTATCTCCCCTTTACAAAAATCTCAATCACACAGTATTACTTTATTATTCTCCGTACCGATCAAATTTGGCAAGTTACAAGGGGCAGAGGGAGTAAGTTATTAGAGGTATAATAATATCTCCGCACCATGTATAGGGTCGGCCCTTATAGTTTCAAGGCCTAGGGGCAAATAGTTTATAATGGGCCTAATTTTATAAAAAAAATATAAAAAAATAATTTTTGTCTAATCTAATGCATAAAAATAATACTTCGAAAATTGTATAATAAAGAAAAGACTTTTATAATTCACCGTATGAAGCAAGTAAAATTATAGTTAGAGAACATTTTTGTTACACCTTGAAATTTATTATTTATAAATTTAATGAAAATCCATTTTTCTACTGAAAAAATTTTAAAACTATCACGGAATGATTTAATTTTATCATCCATAAACCTTAAAATTCAAAAATTGTAACTCAAATCGGGACGGAGGAAGTATAAATGTGAATTTGCGATTTCACGATCAATGAGTCAAAAACTAGGTGATCAATCAACGAAAATGTAAATTCAATGAAAACTAAAAAAGGATGAAAAGCTATGATAAGTGATCTTGAAATAAGTAAGTAGAGCATAAATGCAAAATATACAAGGACTTAAGAGTAATAAAGGATATAAACAACTCCAGGTTATCAGAAGTTAGAATCCTATGTTCGGATTAGGAAGGATAAAAAGCTCAAGAAGTTAACTTTGAAGCACTGAGGGCCTAAATGACGGTTCAGTGCTAGGCACCAACCTAGCACAGAGTCGTGTTTTTTTTTAGAAAAAAAGTTTATGCCTTCAGAAGTCTTTTCCCTATGCCGCACGAAGTTAGTGGATATAGGCAAAAAAACTCAGCCTACTCACTTTTAATACAGTCTTAAGATTGGGCCTAATTTTTTTACACTTTTTTGGGCCTAGGGCGCCCCCCCCCCTGCTGCACCCCCCCAGGGCCGCCCCTGAGTCCATGTACACAAATATAACGTGATACCTAGCTAGGTGACACGAAATTATCGATCAATCCGTATCAATTATGTGCCAATTCTGCACGAAAAGTTACATATCATCTTTCTCATACTGTAATTTGGAGTAGTCTTTATAATGTGGTGGACAAAAATATTACTTAGTGACTATTAGTGACTAAAATTGTGTTCAAAGTTTACATCGTAGTAACTTACATGTAATTACTGTGATTAAATTTAAACAAAATTATACTCCGTATTCGTTACTAAATACTCCGTAATATTTTTGTCCATGACTTTTAATTAGCAATACTTAATCATCAAGACCTAAGTGGCACAAATAATGTGGAATGGATGAGGTAGCTAGGCATTATACAAATAATACAATAGTATGTCGATCACAGCAAGATAGAATAAACAAGGGGAAAAGACCTGAATAAGACTAATACATAAGCACGGAACTTAAATAGGAGGTAACACTTTTTTAGTCTTAAATAGGACTACTTTTATGTTAAAAGACAAAAATACCCCCACCTTGTAAGAAGCTTACTAGAGAAGAAAAATAGTTAAGCCTTATAATAAACCACCGATTATCACCCTGAACCTCGCCCCAACGTTGCCGGACCTCTGCCACCTGCCGCCGTCAGACATCCGCCGCCTGCCGGACCTATGCCGCCCGCCGGATCTTCGTCGATCTCCGCCGCCGGTCCTCCTGAGACCTCTGTCCCCAACACTACAAAGACCTCTCCCACCAAATACAACCTCCGACGTCGGTCCTCCAACAAACTCCGCCGCCACAGCTTATCCGGCGACCTCATGACCGGCTGCAGCCGGTTCTCTAACCGCAACGGCCTCGCAGCTGGTCCTCTGGTGACCTTTGCCACTATTCCTCCGGTGACCTTTGCCACTGGTCCTCCGGCGATCTCCGCCACTGCTCCTCCGGCGACCTCGCCATTAGTCCTCTAAATATCAATAGTATGAAAAATGACAAATGTTATATTCACAATGTCAATGACAATGTTATACTCACAATGTCAATGACAATGATATTAAAATGACATTGTAACAATGCCAATGAATGTCATTATTGTGAACTTTGTGAAAAAATGACATCGTGAATATTACAATGTCAATATTGAAATCAGAAAACTTTTACAATGTCAACATTGATATCAGAAAATTTCACAATGTCATGTATTATAATTATAATTATAAATAATTCCAAAACAAACAATGTTACAATAGTGTTAACAGTATCAAAATTTTAAGAAAATATAATGTCAAGCACAATGTTATAAAAAATGACATTGTAACAAAGATACAATGTCAATGACAATGTTATAAAAGAAATGACATTGTAACAATGCCATTTCTAATATTGTGACAATGTGATATAACAACAATGTCATTAAAATCAAACTGTTTTGAAAAGAATGTCAATATATTACAAAATGTCAGAATGTTAAAATCATTTATCAACATAGCTATTATGAATTATGTGACCATGTTGATATCATTGTAAAATTTATCTGATAATACACATCAAAGTCTTACATTAACAATGACATTTGAATCAAATATTATCTAAAAATATTTAATAGAAAAAAAAAGCTAGAACTCAAAAAAAGAAATTACATAAACAAGTAGAATACCATTCAACAAAACAATAAAATAGATCGAAAGGAACCACTGAATTGAACCAGGCGCATGGTATATTAAAAACAATAAAAACCCAATAAGTTCCCAAAAAAAAACACATCACGTAGGCCGGGAAAGGAGCAGCCAGCGAACAATTTCCAGATCTAACCAAGAGAAAAAATTCCCAGATCTATCCAAGAGAAGATGAAGAGAAAAAGTAGAAGAAGAAGAAGAAGAAGAAGGGGAAGAAGAAGAAAAGTAGAAGAAGAAGAAGAAGGGGAAGAAGAAGAGGGGAGAAGAGAACGCAACAGGGCATCCCACCACAGCCGCCGCGCCGCTGCGTTTTCTCTGTTGAGCCGTCGGCACCACGTTGCCATATCGCCGTATCTTATCTGTCTCGATCACCACATCTACAACACCAGTACGCCAGTACAAATAACAATCAACTCCTTCTTTGTTTCGTATGGTGTAGGATCTTGAAGCTGCCAGCATGATATGGCTATAGAGGAAGGAGTGAGAGAGAATATTTGGCGAGATTGTGGACGAGAGAAGGAATCTCGTGGAGGAAAGATAAGGTTAGGAAATAGGGGCAGTTGTGGAATAAAGAAAAAACGAAGTCTTATTTACGAGTTAAAAAAGACGGAGTCCTATTTAAGTATATACGGACGTTTTAACTCCTACTTATGACCATTTCTCTAAATAAACAACGTAACATTTTTATTACTATGATGCAATCGTAATGCATTATTTTGCAGAACACGATCTATCCGGGTAAGGGTACTATGAGCCCGTTTGGCAGCCTCTTTTTCAGCTTATCAGACTTATCAGTCAGTTTTTTCATCAAACACGCAACTTTTGATTTCACGCCCTGAATTTTGAAATAATAAGAAAATGTAATGTTGAAGTTACTTTTCTGGCTGTATTGGTTGAATTTACTGTAAAATATCAATTTATCTACTTTTTCATATAATTTTTTATTTTATTTATTAATAACAAATATTTTAAATATAATTTTTTAATAGACCAGCCGAACCAGACAATACAACCACTTCATCTAGAATTTAATCAATTTTAGCAGAATAAGGCAATTCAGGCAATTTCAGTGTTACTAAATGAGCTCTATATATATTTTAAATGACGTACTATTGTAGCTAGAAATAGACCATGGCATAATAATGGCAGATATACACAATATTTTATTACATTATGTATCTTTATGACTTTATGATGATGTTTAAATTGTTAGTTTTAACATTAAAACATTTTATCATGAATTTATGATAACGTGTTTAATACGAGTAAATCAGTGGTGCCAAATGTCCAAGTACCAATTAATTACGGAATATGAAGATAAATTGCATAGTGTTGCTCTTTTATATACGGATATATTTTGCATTTGTAGAATTTGACATTTACGAGATACGCCTACCTAGCATTGATACAATATAATGTACAAAATCTTGGCCTCCCCAACAAACGAAATATTTAGGTAAAATGTTTATATCTGTGTTTAATTCGGTGGTGCAGTTATTAGTTATATGTCAAAACCAAACCGATGTTGAGGCCTTTTGGGTTAGTCTTTTCATTCTTTGATGGGACAAAGTTGATATCATAATAGATTAGAGTCATGATGTATACTCGTTCGCATTCATTAGAGGCATCACGCTATCAGCGCGTTAGCCATGATTTTAGTTGCATCTTACTCGGGATTAATTAAATAACATGATAGATTTTCTTAAAATTCTGACAGGCTACACTTTTCGTATTTAAATCCATGCCTACAACATTTTTTTTTGTGCAAAAAGTGTAACATTGTAATCAGAGGAGGTACCCTAGCTAGGGTGCATAATTAAAATGGACCTAATTTTACAAAAAAATCGTAGAACTTTTTTCTATCTAAATTGATATGCATAATACTAGTAATTTAGGAAGGAATTAAACAATGGTGATCTTATTTGTACATTTTATCAATGTTTAAGTCATATTTAAAGAAATAACTATATTATTATCATCTCCTAAATTATGTAATCATTTTGAATCGTCTCATTTTTAGTAGCTAATTTTTTGTTATTTTATGAGTTCTCATCTTGAAGAGGATATTCAGAATTTGACTTTTTTACACAAATAAACTTTTCCATTGAACTTTTTTTTTACTTGGCACCGCTTTCTCTAATCTTCTCCTCTTTTTTATTTATCCTATTCAGATTTGATCCTTTTTATTACACTTTGAAATCAATTAAATTTATAACATTTAGCATAATTGAAAATGTTTGTCTAACAAAATCAACAAGTTATAACACCAACACTCAATACCAAACAATCAACAATTAAGAAATCAAACCATCAACTATAAATGGAATCAATTAATAAACTAATCAAATAATCATATGAGACTAATCTGCTTTCAAGTGAATTTTTTTATATGAAATTTTAAGAGAATGTTTTTCATCAAGTGTAGATTATGTCCATAAAATTTCATCTTAAAATTCAATCGTGCAGTCAGTTAAATAAATTACTGAAAAATAATGCACCAAAATATGTATACAAACATAGTGTTTTTCAATAATTTATTTAACTGACTTCTAAATTGAACTTTAAGCTGATTTTTTTTCATAATCTACACTTCATAGAGAACATGATCATAAGTTTTTACCCAAAAAAATCCATTCCGAAGAACTTCAACAAATTTCACCCGAAAAATTATTATTGTAGCGCGGGAAAATGAGCCTACTCGATTCATGGGCCTATTTTTTATCCATTTTTTTAGGGCCTAGGGGCCCGCCCCCCTTGCACCCCTCCTAGGGCGGGAAAATGAGCCTACTCGCGACCTCTAGTATTGTCCTCACAAATTGCCACTAGCATTTTACGCGCACTTTGTCCTCACTCGTGCGTGGCCCGAGAAACTTCCTAGGGGATCACCAATCCCAAGGTTGCTCCCGTGCAACCACGCTTAACTTTGGAGTTTTTAGTTGATGAGCTCCCTTAAAAGGAGATAATCTTGTTGGTATGAGTAGTACTATTAATCCTGTTAAATCAATCTCGAGTATTACACTTAGCTTTTAATTAGTTAAAAATAGGAGAATTTTTTATTTAGGACAAAAAAGAGATTGAAATATTAAGAAGTTTCTAAAATACCCCTAACCCTTTTACCTTTCTCCTCCTCCTCCTCCTCCTTCGCATCTATCTGGGAATTCTCTCGTCCCTTCCTCTTCGCAACGATCTGGGAGCTAAAAACATGGAACTCGAGAGCAACTCTCACATCTGACAGTGTGCTGCGGACAACGTGCGACAGACGCGAGACTCATGGCGAGGCACGGTGACGGACCCATGATAACGGTGAAGCTTCAACAACGACGATGAGATTGGAGATAAAGACATCTCTAGCTTCATATTTCCAATTGTCTTCTTCAACTATATCTTCTTCTTCTCAAATATTGAATCATCATCTTCGCATCTAGATTTAATCAAGCGACGGCAATAAGCAGATTTGCAGCCACTGTAGGTAGGGTTACAGGTTCCGATTGGACGCCTCGCCACTCTCCTTCCGCCACTGCTAGGGTTTCTGGCACTGTGAGGGCTGGGGAGGAGGCTGAAGGGTGTAGGCAACGATGGTGTGGGAGATGGGGGCGATGCATGAGGTGGGGAGCAAGGGTGTGGGTGGCGAGGTGGGGTGGAGTGTTGGGGTGGGCTGATAGGGTAGAGCTGGGGGTTGGGGACTGACAAGGGGTCTGGGGGATGAGGGCTGGGGTTGTGAAGAGGGTTGTGGAGCTATTTGGCGAGGGGCGGTGGCAGTCACCACCGGGCACGACGGCGATCCCTATAAGGGCGGTGACACTAACTGATGCATTAGTCACATGAGAGCAGAATGACCTATGAAAAACAAAATTTGACAAACTATAGGTGGTGGGATAGATACAATAATACCTCATCTGAAGCCTGCAAATTCATGGTTTGTCACGCCCAGGGCCTCCCCGGACTCACTAACAACCACCATACAATCTGAATAAGTCAACCTTGCTCATATCACACAAGGCATCATGAAAATCATTCACACATATATCATCCATAAACAATCATAAGTAAAGTAAATCAAGTACGCAACGGAAACCAATGTACTTAGAAAATCAAAAGTCACACAGGGCAAATATGAGCACGCAAGCCTCAATAGTTTAAGTCAAATAATACCCATGAGCATATTTATTTATTGTTTTGAAAATAGAACGGAGAAAGAACGAACCACATCTTCTCTCCACGAATTCCCGAAGCAACGTGCACATGAAGCAAGCTCTAGCTTCTACCTGAAAACTATGAGGTGGCCTCTCCATGAGGAGAGATAAGTACTTTAAAGCATTTGAGAAGTACAATGATAACTATATATATACTACATATAATCAATATTTCAATCCGTAGAGTCCATGTAGTCAGGCAAGATCCTTAGACTCGGTCGGCCCATGTCCCCCATTTATCCATTTACAAATCCTTGTGGTCATGCATCTATCCTTAGACTAGAGCCGAGCCATAACCCTTGCTACCAATCAAATGATCAATTACGGGTATTCTAAAGACCTCCCGGAAAATAGCATCAGCAATCCAATCGTGGGATCAATATATCATTTAAATCATCTAAGGCTATCCCAAATGAATACCCTAGTCACGAAGCATCACAATCCTAACCTTATGATCAATTTTATTAATGTCCATACAAGGGCTAGGCAAACCGGTTTATGGTTCGGTTTGTATCAGTTTCGGTTTATTCGGTTCAAGGGAAAATGTACCAAAGTAAAACCAAATAAACTTCGATTTGGTTTCGGTTCGGCTTGCAAATGGTTCAGTTTGATTCGGTTTTTAGTTCGGTTTATAAAATTGAAAACATTTTAGAAAAGTGAAAGCAGTTTAAATCGTATGGTTCAATTTGAGTCTAAATCAAATAAAATGAAACTAAAATAAATACAATTAAAAGACATAATTTGGGCATAATAGTGAGCTTCCAATTAAAAAGTGACATGCTAGCCATATGTTTTAGCACCCATATATAAACATAACAACACCGATATATATATATATATATATATATATATATATATATATATATATATATATATATATATATATATATATATATATATAGGGGTTGGTTTCCGTGAGAACGGTGGCTTAGGAGAGAAAAAAAGAATAAATCACAGCCGTCCAAAACCAAATCTCTACGGTGCTAATTAGATTTTAGAGGGTGGCATAATTGAAATTAAGCAAGGATTTGGAGAACTAACGGAGATATTGATGTTCACTTTAAAGATGATTATATCAATTTGGTCCACTATCCTCCTTTAAAGGCGGATGTATCTTTGGAGCATTTATTATACAATAATTTGTTTTATTCTAGTATTTTAGCATTAATTACTTTGAATAAAAAAATCAGATACACATATTCAGTATGTGTATGTGAAAAAATCAGATACACATATTAATACACCTTGTATTATTACAAGGTTAGGATCAAATAAAAAGATGTTTTAATGTGTATGTGAAAAGTGCGAAATGCACTTATTCAGTACTATGGTGCACTTCTAGCTTTAGTTATTTCACTTTTTCACATTTGTAAAAAAAAAATCACTTATTTACGAAATTAGCACCACCCGTTTAATAAAAAAGTACATTTTTACATTTACTTTATAAATTGCACCGGTATGTTTACTAAACATACACTTTTAAAATATTTGTTGTGTACTTTAATCATTAATCGATGCACATCTATTCTTAACAAACTATTCTGCACTTTATATAATATTGTCTAGATCATGAAAAACATCTCATCGAAAGAGTAGTGAAACTATATTTTCTATTTTAGATACGATGAAAATGTGCAACTTTATTATCTCCTAGTGCAAACAAACTATTGTGCACTTTATATGATATTGTCTAGATCATGAAAAACATCTCATCGAAAGAGTAGTGAAATTATATTTTCTATTTTAGATACGATGAAAATGTGCAACTTTATTATTTCCCAGTGCATCTTTAATCGTGATTGTACTATTGTGAAGTTACTTAGAAGTATATGTGCACCTTGAGAAATATCATTGTGTACCTTTATAAATTTGATGCACTTTTGTTTTAAATAAAACTCTTATGCACTCATTGCAATAATTAACTATTTTTAACAACATTTATATAATGTGAATATGTTTTCTTTATGATAAACAATTTATCCTAAGATAAGTCATAATATATTTTCTTTTTCAAATGAAAATGAATATGCAACTTTATTATTCTAGGAGTGCACTGATATCCAAAATTATGCACTTCTATCATTAAATAAGTCCTTTTAAAATAAAATAATTATTCGACCTTAACATTTATTTATGAGTTCACCATCAAATTCAGTATATTTGTTTAGACTCCAAAGTTGATACAACCTCCAATGATATAGTTCTAAAAAATTAAATGAACCTCAACAAAAGCAGAGTGGGGATGGTGGTGTACATATTTTTTTTGGCTGAGGTGGTCTACATATTTACAAATGTTTTAAGGAAAATAAGAGACGTGATCTACACAAAATAAGAAATAGTGGAAAGAGTGGGATGTCATTAAAGCACTAACGGCATAGTCCTAAGCCAATAATTTAACCGTTAATACAAGATCGGATTTCTGTTAGATTAAATTTAATTAGTGGTGGAGATATATTCTTTTTTTCTCTCCTAAGATGATATTCTCACATGAACCTAAATCTATGTGTATGTGTATATATATATATATATATATATATATATATATATAGGGTGCGGTTCCAGTGAGAACGATGCTTAACGTGAGAACGTGAGAACACTCACATTTAAATCAATGTGGTGCACAATGGAGCTATTCTGTTGCACATTTTCAATTTGGTCGAAACAAGAGTATAATAAATAAACACGGTGGCATTTTTGTAAATATTGTTAAAATGTGAGAATGTGCAATATACAAGCTTCATTGTGCAACACGTTGGGGAAAAAGTGGTGTTCTCACGTTCTCACGTTAAGCAATGTTCTCATTTGATCTTTATTCTATATATATATATATATATACATACATATATATATATATATACATATATATATATATAGGGTAAGGTTCAAGTGAGAAGAACCCTTTGGGTGAGAAATGAGAATGAATCTCAGCCATTGGATTCGACTAAGTTGCAGTAAAAGACACTTCATGATGCACTGAAATATGCAATCTAGCACTGTGGCATTTCTGTAAATACTTCTGAAAAATCCGTATTACACGTGTCTAGTGCAACATGAAGCTATTTCGGTGCAACGCCGTCAAATATTAGTGCAACATGAAACAGTTTTAGTGCAACATGTGCAAAATTTAAATATTACTGCAACATAAAGCCAATTTTAGTGCAACTTCGTAAATCCAATGGTTGAGATTCATTCTCATTTCTCACATTAGATGCATTTCTCACCTGAACCAATATATATATATATATATATATATATATATATAAATGCTGCCAAGTTTCCACCATATGCCTAAATGTTACAACACCCATATATATAAACAAAAACATGTTGCCAAGTTTCCAGCATATGGCTAAATGTTACAGCACCTATTATATATATGAACAAATACATGCTGCCAAGTTTCCAGCATATGCCTAAATATTACAGCGGCCATATATATAAACAAAAACATGCTGCCAAGTTTCCAACATATGCCTAAATGTTACAACACCTACATATATATGAACAAAAACATGCTGTCATGTTTCCAGCATATGCCTAAATGTTACAGCACCCATATATATAAACAAAAACATGCTGCCAAGTTTCCAGCATATGACTAAATGTTACAGCACCCATATATAAACAAAACATGCTACTAGGATGCCTCCATACAAACTGCCCGCTTCAAATTCTTGCCTTCTTACATGGTCCCTGAAAACAAAACATTAAAGATTCCAGACAAGTGCAAATTAAGTCAGAACATTAAAGATCCCAGAAAAGGTGCAAATTAAGTTGTGCAACCTTTCTTCATCAAGCATCAATATCATCACGTCGGTCACTTGAATTACTGAGATCTGTAAAATAAACTTACACATGTCATACAAAGTTAAAATATTTATCATAAAACAAAAAAGTGTAATGACTATAAAATGTTTAATACGTTCTGCAATTGAATCCAAAAATTTTGCATCTTCTGCTATTTGTTGAAGGCCAACTTTGGCATCAGAATCAAGTGAATCACATAACCAGTCTTAGGTCAAAATTAAGGCCTCTAGCATATGAGGAGTTAAACAACTCCTATAAGGATCTAGAATGCGACCTCATATGCTAAAGGCAGATTCTGATGCAACCGTTGAAACAGGAATTGCAAGAATATTTGTTGCCATTTCAGCCAAGATTGGAAATTTCGCACTATATCCCTTCCACCATGACATAATATCGAAATGCATGCCCAATCTATTACGTGATGGCATTTCAATTTTTTCCATCAAGTATATATCCAATTCGGTAGATGTTTCTTCCAAACTCCCTTTATCACTAACCATTTGAGTATATTCAGAAAAAAGATTCTCAATTCCCTCATCACCATCCAAACTCAAGAAATCATGTGAACTATCACTTAAGGGACAAGTCTGGTTAACACTTACGCTTTCACTTTGACTTAGATGTGCACTAGGGTGTTTGGCGTGACATGCACTATATGCTTCATATAGCATACGCAACACTGCTAATATCCCATCTTTCATTTCAATACACTTCTTACTATCTTTACCATGTAACTTCTCCAAACAAATGGTCACAAAAGTCATTTTACTTCTTGGGTCAAACACACTTGCAACAATGAGCGATTTGTTAATCTCACTTGCTTCCCAATACTTATCAAATTTACTCTTCATATCAACTGCAGACTTACTCATGTTGACATCAAGATTGCTAATTATTGATTTCAAATTCATTTCAAGAGAGAAAATCTCGTTATAGCAACTACTTGATGTTGCACTCTTACTTGCAGAAAAAGCTAAAGTAGCTAGAATCATAGAAGATTTTCAAGAACCTTACCAATCGACGAACTTTCTCCCAATCACTAAATTGTTGTGGTCAAACTCTTTTTTCTTTTTCCTTTTTCATCTTCTTGAAAGTAAGCATCATAGAGCTTGTCTTCAAGACCCATTCTATTAAAAGTTTTCCTATGCTTAAGTGCTTCAGTCAACATAAGGTAAGTATAATTCCACCTCATCTCCAAGTTTGACTCCCATTTCTTGGGAAGCACGAGCAGAAACACTCATGGAAGCAACTGGCGTGGCTGAGTACATCCCACCTTGCCACTTTTAGTGTACCTTTCCTCATGCAAGTACTGAGGTATCTGAGTAATCTTGCTAGAACCCGTCTCTCCAACAATGACTAGAACCGGGTGCTTATCGATAGCTTGTAGCAACTCATCATGATAAGGATAGCTAGATAGTCAAAGTTTTCTGGTATGCTTGCAGTTTCTCAAATGCTAATTTAGCAAAATAAACTTCTAGTTCCTAAATGGAGGACTCATGATCAACATTAACGCCATCCATAACTGCTGCTTTTATGAACTCTATCTGGTCTTCAAATACAAATTGGTAATCATCAGATTTTGCCTTGCGGTCTTTAGAACCAAAACTGAGTGTAGCTTTGTCTATTTGGTGATCCTCCCAAGCTTCTTGTTCAACAAAAGGGTTCATCCTATCATTAGCATCAGGATCCCTGTAGCGTTACAGTGCAACAACAAACCTTTGCTCTTGATTTACACTGCCTTCAAGATCATATGCATCGGGAATCCTATACTCATTTTTTCATCATCCTCATCGGTCCGCTTTTTTATTACATCATATAACTCTCTCTTGCACCTCATCTCCTTATATTCTGCTTCAGTTAGCTTCATCCCATCAAATAAGTACTACTCATCTTCTATCTCATCTTTGAGTTCATCTAATTTTTTTGCTCTCTTTTCTGACGATACGCTTGCCTTTGAGACTTTCCTGAAAGTTCCAATTTCGTCTTGCTCCAAAACGTTAGACCTCCTGATTGCCTCTTCTTCCTTCTTTCTAGATAACTTTTTATCAGTCAACTTTCTTGTTGATGCAACATCTCTTTCTCTGATATGTCTCTCCAACTTTCCGTCTCTTTTTTATCACGCAGTCTTTCCTCTTCTGACTCAGAACAACTATCACCACCATCATCATTGGAAGTTCGTCTCCTTACTTGTCTTTCCTCTTCTATTTCTCTTATTTTTTTCTTCATCTTCATCAGCTTCAGTAACATTTTTCTCTTATGCTGGTTCAATCCTTACTGAAGAGTTTAAAATTGGAGAATTTGTGTATACGTAACCTACTAAATTGTACTCCCTCTAGCCCCACTATATTTGTCCTATTTTTTCATATTCGTCTATGTCACTAAATTTATCTCATACTATTGACAATATTTGTGTGATTCAAATTCCATTCTTGCTTCTTTACCAAATTTGGTATGGGACACATGTATGGGAAAAAATGTCATCATGCATTAGTAATGTCATATTTATGGCAGTTTTAATGAAATTTTGGCATCATCGAGAGTAATAATGTCATTCTCTGAAAAAATGACATGTTTTCACCGATCGAGGGTGCTGGTGCTGGGAGGCGGTGGGAAAGGCATCATATTTTTTTTTATGAGTTTTTGCTATTTTTCATTACTACCTCCGTCCCACTAAGATTGAGACGGAAGAAGGTGGCACGATTATTAAGAAAATTGAGTTTGTGTGATTGATATTAAATTGATAAAGTAAGAATAAAGCAAAAATGATTTAGAACCACTCAATCTTTACCAAAAAAATACACAAATAAACTTAGAGCCACTCAATCTTTACCAAATTTATCTCATACTATATTTGACTTCTTTACACAAATAAACTTTTCCATTGAACTTTTTTTAAATTAGCACCGCTTTCTCCAATCTTCTCCTCTTTTTTATTTATCCTATTCAAATTTGATCCTTTTTATTACACTTTGAAATTAATTATATTTATAACATTTATCATAATTGAAAATGTTTGTCTAACAAAATCAACAAGTTATAACACCAACACTCAATACCAAACAATCAACAATTAAGAAATCAAACCATCAACTATGAATAGAATCAATTAATAAACTAATCAAATAATCATATGAGACTAATCTGCTTTCGAGTGATTTTTTTTATTTGAAATTTTAATAGAATGTTTTTCATCAAGTGTAGATTATGTCCATAAAATTTCATCTTAAAATTCAATCGTGCAGTCAGTTAAATAAATTACTGAAAAATAATGCACCAAAATATGTGTACATAGTGTTTTTCGATAATTTATTTAACTTACTTCTAAATTGAACTTTAAGCTGATTTTCTCATAATCTACACTTCATAGAGAACATGATTATAAGTTTTTATCCAAAAAATCCATTCCGTAGCACTTCAACAAATTTCACCCAAAAAATTATTATTGTAGCGCAGGAAAATGAGCCTACTCAATCACACCTATTACAAAGAATTAAACATGAGCCTATTTTTGATCCTTTTTTCCCTAGGGCGTCCGTCTCCCTTGCACCGCTAGGCCCTAGGGCCGCCCCGGTTAGGTAGACGAATGCCTAGAGAAGTCTTCGTCCTTCTTTAGGCCAATTACTATAATTTTTTGTATAGAAAGTTTATTTGGGTGTTTGCCGTCGAATAAGCCTAGCCACTCTCCTTGTCAACGTCGGCTCATCTTCGCATCCACTGTAATCCTCCGTCTTCATTTTCTATAATATAGGAATGACATCATCCATGGCGTAAGTCATGAGCGGCGAAAACGTGTCAACGCAAATGAAAATGACATCAGCATAAGCTTTGTTTTAATCAAATAAATAAATAAAATCTGAAACAAGTAAGTGAGTATAAGAAATTTGTCGGTGTCCTGGATGAACGCTACTATGCCAAAGGATAGGATTTTCCGTACAAATGATGCGCCTTTGCTCTTTATTTCCTTTGCTTGCATAAAATAAACCGAATTGGTCGGTACATAGTCTACCCTACAGATTCTATTCACCATAAAATAAAATAAAATAAAAATTGTTAAGGTAATATTCCTTAACAATTTGTCAAATTTGATCGTTTCAAATAATAATAAAGAAAATATTTTTACTGTGATTTAGATTTGTGCATAAGAATGTTTTTACTTAGATTGTAATCCGTCCCAGACCAGACCAAATCAGAACAGACTTCGATAGTTATAAAAATACAAAGAGACTAGGCATTATCAGACCAGACCAGACTAGATCAGATCAGACCAACAAATTACAGTCCAAGTAAAAACATCACAAGAGAGAGAAATAACATGAACCAAAAATTAATTGATTAAAATGAAAAGTAATAAAATTTTTGGAACATACAAAAAGAAAAGATGATAAAGTTTTAAAGGGCGGTAGATTGGTAGGTATATGCCTTCAAAGCGTTGCTTTATTGGGTCCGTTACATGTGAAATGAATTTTACTACTAGCTAGCTAGGCTTATTGTTACCTTCATTTCATTTTAACCGCCCACCTATATCGTATCATAATAATTACGCGATGTTTTTACGCCCATTATTCTCCCATTTATACTCTCCTTTTGAATACCATTTCTACTGACTTCATTGTTATAACTTCTAGAACATAGATAACTTGGATAATTTAACAAACGGTTAAAGGTTTTAACTACTTCACCCTCTCAGATTCTTTTGTTGTGTTGTGACTGAGGAATAAAACAAACTAAAGAGGTGGAAATTGTAAAAAATGAAAAAAAAAAATCAAATGTAAACTTTAAAGGACTTAAGAAAAGAAGGAAATTTGTGAAAGTAGAAAAGAATGAATAGAGGAGAGGGGGTGTATTTTTAGAACTTGTTTGGTAACACGGAAAGTTTGGAGAAAAAAATAATAAGGTCAAGGAAGTGGATGTGTTTTAGTTATACCTAGGATAATTTTCTCTTTTAAAATGGGTGCAACATTAACACTTCTTCAAATATGGAACAAAGTCCAATTTCACCCAAAATATAGGGTTCAATGTCAAATTCTCCAATATCTTTTAGGGTTTTTGTTCCTGTGATCTGTATAAAAAATGTTAGGGTTTCAGCTAGTTCATGTTCGATTTTGAATTTATTTTAGTTGATAACAATTATGCTGGATATATATGGGTTTTTGTTGGTATACTAATTTTCAGTTTCGTTGGGTACCTGAGTTTTATTCATACTTCAGTTATCTATACACTACATATGTTAATGGAAAAATGAATTGAGTTTTTTTGGCAAATCTTTCTAACATATTATAGTATCAGTTTTGTTAAGGTCAACATCCTTAAATTGGGATGTGATTTGAATCTGTGACCTCTTCTTTGTAAATGCCGGCCACAGTAATGCCATCAAGTCATAAAGTACTTAAGCAAATGAATTGAGTTTGTGATAATGGTAAATATATTCGCTTGGTATGATTAGAAAATCGAATTGCTAATCTTGACCTATCTTAATAAAGGCCACTCCTATGATTAAAATGCTCATTGCTTCCTCATAGTTAAGCTTTAAGTTGTAGTAACATGTGCTATTAGAGTATCACCCTTCTAATTGATTGACTTCACCGTCAACTTTCATAGCTAACGGTGTTAGATTTGCTTACACCGTCACCTCATTAGGTATATTTCGTATTATCTATCCATTATTTGTTGTTTCGACTCTTCACCTACATGAGCCTGTTTTTATTCAACATGTAATTCATTTTCTTGGTTTCAAAATTTGTTTCCCATGGCACCTTTCACCTCATGAACCCTTCACATCCGTTCAAGAAGATGTAGAATCTCTTGTTAATTTAATTTTACCTTTAGCTGGATTTAGACTTTTCTCAAAGAAAAATATATAATGGCATTTCAACTTCTAGTTATTCAATTCTCACAATCATCGAGATCAACAATTATATTATGCTCTCATGCAGTACTATTTCAGCATTCTTCCTTGTGCCCTGTCCTTCACTTAATGAGTTAAGGATTATACTTTTTTCTATTTCATCCATAGATGTTACCCCTGTTATTAAAATTGTAAAATGGTTGTGCTCTATGTAGGTAAGCTTGAAATTATTCTTTGTGTGTTTTTGAATTTATAGGACCAAAACAAGCTCCCACTTTTTATGTGTGTTACATCGTTTTTATGCGTGTTTTATATTCATTGATACCTTCATTGTGATTAAAGGGTCTCTACAAGTTCAGAGAAAAGAATGAAACTAAAAGCACAGTAGGTGTTTGGTATTTGGTAATATGTCAAGGTTGTCTCATTTTTTTGGATGAAATGTAAATATATATTAACACCCAAGAAAGTATACATCAAGTGTCCTAGATCTCATAAAAAAACCACCCCCACATAATGTAGGGTGAAAGGAGGGTTTTTCTCGATCTAATCCGCGCTCAAGGACCAAGTATAAACACTTTTCCAATCAAAAATCAAAATATGTATCGGTGCTGCATATGCACGCACACAGATCATACAATACAATGAAATCAAAGCAAAAATAAAAGGTGTTGCGTCCAAGATATCCATGCCTCAGCATCCAATCTGTCTAGGCCGCGGCATCCAAAATATCCATTCCATGACATCCTCAAAAGTTGACCAAGTGATGTGGGTAAATACTAAAGAGTATTTTGTAAACCACATGCTTGATCTTGGCCACAACACCATCTTCCGTCTTCTTCCCATCATCAAATCTCGCCTCATTTCTTGCTTGCCAAATGTAATAGGCCGCGGCATAGAGTGCAATCCGACACGCCTTTGCCTTCATCATTGCTCCTTTGTGCGTCTTGATGATCCATTTGATTGCAGTAAGTAGCGTTGTCATCTGGTTTCCAAGTCCAATCCACTCTCTAATGTTGTCCCATACCCTACAAGAAAATGAGCAACGGAAAAACAGGTGTGGAATCGTTTCCAATCCACCCTTGCAAAAGGTCACACCTATTTACTATGTGTAAGTAACCGAGGCTATCTTGAGTAGGAAGCCAGTTTCTCAAAGCCAACCACATATTGAAAGAAAATTTGGGAGGTATATAGGACTTCCAAATGAAACTCATTGAAGTCCTAGGGGCCCCTTTAACTCGAAAGAGCTCGTAGACTTTACCTGATATAATTTCCCATCTATGCTCCTGGCATTAAGTCCCATTAAAGTTTTGTTTAGGTTGTTAAAGCATCCACGAATTTTGTCTCGAATTTGGCCCAACCTTTTCATGAGTTGCGAGTCCCGGCCGTGTGGGATTACACTACAGCTTGAAGTGCATTTTTTTTAGATAACACATGTATATGAGTTTTCACTTCTTCTAACAATTGATTTTCACTTAGGCTTGGAATGATGTGTGATTTTCATCAAATTGTTCTAAAACCTTATCAACACACAGTTCACTGGCCAGTTACACATTGCTTAGTTCATACTTCATAGGTGTTAAAATTATCATTGTAGACTCTAAATGGGAGGATAAAGTTGTAATCATGAATAATTGGCCTTATAGAGCATAGTACGTGCACCATTTGAAAATGAAAAGTAAACAATTCTATCAAAACGCTGATGCATTTAGGAATGAAAGATATTAATCTCCTTTCTAGACTCTAAGTGGGGAGATAAATAGCTAAAATGAACTAGAAAATGTATATAACGATCACTCAAAAATGGTTTGAAAAATAACTTTAAAGAACTAAGTAGTTTTTCTAAAACAAATTGTGTACAAAAAATGGCCTTTGAGGGCAAATCACGTAAAAGTATTAAAAATGGTTATGGATTTGAATGAAATGATGTACTCCGTAATTCCTTTTGTAGAATCTATGATTCTATGTCATACGGAGTATATTTTAATCTCTGTATAGTTGAACTTTCAATATCTTTTGAAGAAACAATGTTTAAAACTTTAAACTAAATTTGGTCAAAAAAACTACACAAGAATTGTGTACCCTTTTTACTTGATATTTTGCAAATATACTACGGCTCCTAACTCCCAGGCTCCCAGCTAGGGGTGGGGGAAAATACCGAAATTTTGGTATACCGGACTTACCATATCGAAAAATACCAAATTTACCGAAGTGTTTAGTATACCGACACTTTTGGTACGGTATGATACCGTACCGAATTACTTCGGTATGGTATCGGTATATATTTTGGAAATAAACGGTATACCGTCATACCGTAATTCCAAGCCAATAATTTCTTTAAAATTATAAAAATAACTAGAAACACAACATTAATTCAAGGATAATGACTTTATATCCATGTTTCTTGAATTATTTATACTTTTTGTTGGAGATTAATGTTATTTCAAATATATTTATGTTGTTTAAATTATTATTTTAGCAGAATGTGTTGTTATCTTCATATATCATGTGTTGAAGTATCTGTACATATTTATAATATTTTTTTGTTCACAGTTGAATAGAACACAAATAGGTTATCATTGGCATTTTATAATTAATTTCATTAATAATTTTAGTATATCACTATTAACACTGATTTTCTATATTTCATTTGATATATAATACGTAGTAATTTGATATTAAATCATGATAATTTACATGATATATCTTGTTGCTTACCGAAACAAGATATACTGAAATTTAGGTATGATAACGGTATGTATTTTTGCTTACCAAAAGTTTACGGTATAGTAAGGTATGAGATAAAATCTTCAGTATACCGTACCGAACCACCCCTACTCCCAGCTGTATGTTTCTCTATTTGAATAAATACTTTTATACTAATAAAATTAGTGTCCGAATTACTTTATCATTATACTATCGTATATTGCAACACGATCCAATTCAACCACATCTCATTATATCATTTGTGAAAACTATATGATACTCCGTAATATGTAGCATAAAAAATAAGCATTTCATATATACTTATTTGAAAACATTTTACAAAATTCTTCAAAATTGAAAATTGGGCATATTATAATCGCGCAAAGCGCGAACAATTTACTAGTAATTGATATATATGCGATTACTGGGTATTTATGATGCATTTGAAAGATGCGAATGCAGAAAGTTAATTTAACATAATAACATTGTTTGGTTGCCTCTTATTCAATAAACGGAACACGTAATTATCTGCCATTGACTTAATTGGTCAAAGAAGAAAGATTGTAAATTTGTAATCATGGTGGCTCAGAGCCTGGGCGGCTGGGCCTGGTGAAGATTCAGATATTGATGAAGAAGATATATGAATCTTTATGTACGGTCCAACAATAATGAAGCTGAGTGTGATGATCCCTTTTTTTGGCTTATCATGTTTATCAGTCAACTTTTTTATCTAACACGTAACTTTTGATTTCGCGCGCTAAATTTTGTAAAAAGTATGATTAGAGTTACTTTTCTGACTGTATTGGCTGAAGTAACTGTAGATGATCATATTAGCTATTTTTTCATAAATCAGCAGAATCAGCGAATACAACCACTCCAACCAGAACTTCATAATGTGTGTATTAACTTCCAAGTTCCAAGTTGGAACTTCCAACAATGGTGCCACAACATCACCTAGTATGTTGCCATATACTCTCCGACCAGCGAACCACCGCAGTCACCGCTCTTTGGTCAATCCGCTGCCGCTGCCCACCTACAAGGCGACACAACCACCCTCAGGCGCGTCCCTTTCGTATATTGGCGAGATTGTCATCTTGTTATAAATGACAAGATAATGATATTTTCATGTAAAAACTATGCCATTTTTTAAAAAGTAAAGAATTTTTTAGATTACATTTGTGACTTTTTTTCTAAGAATTATGACATTTTTAAAATAAAATAATGGTGATTTAAATTAAATAAATCAACATATGGAAAAAAAAAATGAAAAACTAGTAAGAAAATCCAATCTTCATAAAGTTAGTGACAGAATTAACATTATTTTGTCAAATCAAATGCGTAAAAAATGGCATTATAAAGTTTTATAATTTCAAAATAATATTGTCCTCTTAATAGATGTAATGACATAAAAGTGACGGTTTCTAATTACTAGTAATTTATGACATTCTTAAACTCCAAGTTAATCCAAATTAACAAATAAAATTCAAAGAAAAAGGAAAAGAGAATAGAGTACCACGAATTTGAAAATGACGATGATTAGGGGGGGGGGGGGGGGGGGACTCATCCAACTCTAACACTATCAAAGATCTTTGTTTATGAGGGTACGTTGCAAGATCTTCTTAGTTCAAAGAATCGCTCAAGCAATCAAACATATTATGAAAGTTGAATTTGTGTGTTGGAAATAGGTCATGCCATATACCCGCCAAGCATTTGTCAAGACATGTATTTTTTATAACTACAAGTGTCCCTTTTGTTAATACAAATAGTAATTAAACCTTCAACTTATTTATTGTGTGAAATGATAGGGGAATCGAGAGTGTGAATAAAAAAGAATTAGCACAAAAATGTAGAAGCTGGATTAAGAGAGAGTAACACCTCATATAGATTGGATTTTAGGAGATAAAAATGTGAGATGAGATTTCAGATTGAAGAAATAATGGTCACATGTCAACTCAAAAATGTGTTTGCGAAAAAAAAATGTGTTTGCGATGATCATCTTTGAGGTTCATGAATACATCGTCTTGTGTTATACTCAAAAAATTACACATTCAGAAAGAGAGAATTCCCTAAATAGGAGTAAAAACGTTTTAAAATTCCAAAATATGAGTATCATGTTTTTTATTCCCTAAATAAGAGTAAATTTCTGCCAGGTTTGGCATTACAAAGCTTTAAACATGGCATTTTTTCCCAAACATGGCAGATTACTCCTATTCAGGGAATTAAAAACATGATACTCCTATTTTGGAATTTCAAAACGTTTTTACTCCTATTTAGGGCAATTTCTGATTCAGAAACTACATTAAAAACTTTACAAAGTCGTAAAAACCAGAATCCAATTTGATAAAATTTTAATATATAAAGTAAGAGATTGAGAGTGATTTGTGTTGATCAAGTGAATAGTGTCTGGGACAATCTTAACAGAACGGAAGGAGTAATAGTCATCCTAAAAATAACCTGAGTACTTGACTTTGTAGATGACTAAAACAGCCTTCAAATTTTAAAAGATTAACACACATACAAAAAGAGTTTTAATAATTATAATGTGCTTGAAACAATTAAAATAAAACAGGTAAAAATGACACTCCCCTAGTCCCTAGTTAGGCCTACGAGGCCCACACGGGTAGCTCAGCAGTGGAAAAATCAGACATTGAGGAAGGATCGGAATCCGTGTGGAGGTTACAACTCATGTATACTGGATTAAACCTCTGGTGGGAACAGATACAATATCTATCATCATTGCGCATACTGAATCGCCATAATTTACATTATGTCAAATACCTCATCATGTCGGGTGGAAGCCTTGGGGTTAGGAATTCAATCGGTAGCTATGGCCTATGGGTGCTTTACCGGTGGGCGTAGCTCAATTGGTAGCGAGGGAGTGACACAAGGGTTAGGTTCCGGATTCATATCCCGGCAATTGCGATGAAAGGTTACTGTGCTAAAAATGCATAGAGCCTCTACAAGTACCGGGGACGGAGCCTCATTCTCTATCTTTCAGATTGTGATTATAGTCCAATTTACATCCTTTCATCCTGTCGTCCGGTCGGTGTTGGGGGCCCTCAGGGATGGGGTGTCATCCTGCTTTTCAGTTTTCACTAGGGATGGCAATGGGGCGGGGGTACACTCCCCCATCCCCCGCCCCATGTCTAAAAAGTTCCCCCCATCCCCGCCCCATCCCCCGTTACTCCCAGACCCGCCCCATCCCCGCCCCACCCCATTGTCCCCCACGGGTGTCCCCATATAGATTTAATTTATCGTATTTGCATATACTTTTAATCTCTTATAATCTTATTATAAATATATGTAGTGCGATTCCAATGAAAATGATGCTTAACGTGGAACACACACATTTAATCCAATGTGATACACAATAATCCAATGTGATACACAATATAGTCATTCTAGTGAATATTTGGACTTCGCTCAATACAAGCTATTATAAATAATCACGGTGGCACTTTTGTAAATATTATGCTAGATACGAAAAAGTGCATTGTGCAAGCCATTGTGCTTCACATTGGGGGTAAATGTGGTGTTCGCACGTTCTCATGTTAAACATTGTTCTCATTTGATCCTACGCCTATATATATATATATATATATATATATATATATATATATATATATATCTACGCGCGCACAGTGATATATGATACACACACGCAACACTAAAGTATTGTGTTTGTTAAAAATTAATACCACCAATTTTAATAATTCTTCAATTTGAATAAGTTTTGTGAATTGAAGACAATTAAAATAAAAATATGAGTAAACATATTATCATCATGTACGTTGTTTCAAATTCTAAACAATTATAATACAATTAATTACATATTATATTACATATAAATGTGTGTATTTATTTACTCACTTTCTCACTCTTAAAACTCATATACGGAGTAACATTTTTAATCATCACTAGCTTATTATTATTCTAGTATAATATGTATTAATTCATTAATCATGATTATACAATTATGTTTGTCTATATGTATATGCATTTGTTATATACTACATATAATTTAATTTAATATGTGTGTACATTATTTATATATGTGTATATATATGTTTGAGTATATATTTATAACGGGGACGGGGCGGGTGTAGCAATACCCGTCCCCCGCCCCATATTTTAACGGCGTAAAAATATTTCACCAATCCCCGCCCCCGCCCCGCCCCAAGCCCCGCCCCATCCTTCCCCCGCGGGGCGGTTCCCCACGGGTCCCGCCCCCATTGCCATCCTTAGTTTTCACCCGTGGAGTCAAGCATAGCTATTTTACATTCACACTTTCACCATTCCATTTTTATGATAGAATTCCAAAACATTTGAACTGCCGCGCATTTGGCAAACTGCCTAAAACATTTGTGAAAAAAAAATGTTTTTTGAAAATATGAATGAGAATACGAACAAGGAATATCTTTTTCTAAAAAAAGAAAGAAAATAAAAAAAGTGCATTCATTTTTAATTTATCATCAGCCCAGCCAAGTGGCGAGGCCGTTACCGGGAAAGTTGTACTGATGCGACGCGCTCACACTCGAGCGTTGCACTTAAATACCGACTTCTCCGACCCTTTCGTTCCGATTCTCAAGCCTCTCCCGTCTATTCTCTCCATCATCTCTCTATACACTCACTGTATCGGAGATTCGCCGGCGCCGGCCGCTTCTTCCTCCGATGGAAGTCCAAACTCACCCTCCACCGACCTTCAGCTCCGACTCCGGCCCCCGCGCCACCTGCTCCTCCTACGTCGATCAACCGAAGCTGTGCGCCTCGGGGTTCCGGGGCTCCGGCGAGGGTTTCGGACGCAGCAGTTTCGACGACGGAGGTAAGGAATGCGGTATCGTCGGAGATAAAGTTCCGTCTCCCTTGTCCGTTTTGTGTTCAGAAGCTGATTTCTACGCTGACAATGGAGAGGACGTTAGAGGCTTAGCCTCCCTCGAAGAGGAGGGGACGGTGGACAAGCTGCAGAGATGTACGTCCAACGCCGCCATGAAGGTGCAGAAGGTGTACCGGAGCTACCGTACGCGGCGCATGTTAGCCGACTCTGCTGTGGTTGCTGAAGAGCTCTGGTGAACTTAACTTATTTTATTTTATAGCTAGGGCTAGTAGTCCCTTTTAATTATATTCAAATATATAGGAACGTCTGAATTGCCAAAAACGTCTGACAGTTGAACGTAATCGCTATTTTCTGATAACATTTTCTCTATTTATTCTGGCTTGAAGGTGGCAAGCTCTTGATTATGCTCGATTAAATCACAGTACAATTTCATTCTTCAACTTCTTGAAGCCAGAAACAACCACTTCTCGCTGGAACAGAGTTCGATTGAATGCTTCAAAGGTGGATTAAATTCTGCATTTTACTATTTCGATCGAGTGATTCACTCATGTTTTAATTAGCTGTGCGTTAACAGCAAGAGTCGTTTAATAGTAGTATATGTTAAGTCAATATCTCTTTTCTATCAGCAACTACTGGTGAAAACTGAAAACCTGAATATAATAAGCTTAAATGATATGTCCAGGTGGGTAAGGGTCTGTCTAAACATGAGAAGGCTCAGAAATTGGCATTTCAACATTGGATTGAAGCGGTAAAGTTCATAACATGCCTACTCGGCTGACTGACTTATCTGGTTGCTTTGTTTTTCAATATACAAATTGCACTATGTTCTACTTCACTACCATGCCTGATTTGATGGTGTGTTCAAATTCTAGATTGACCCACGCCATCGTTATGGGCATAATTTACATTTCTATTATGAGGAGTGGTGCACGTCTGATTCGGGTCAGCCATTTTTCTTTTGGTAAGTATACTTTCAGCCTGAGAAGTTTTTCTCTGTTCTGTTTTTACTGAGGATGTGAGGTTGTGGTATATATTCTACATAGATAGATCATTAGAAAGAAGGCCACCTTCTTTTGGCCCGAAGAAGTTCGATCAGTTATCCAGGAAGTAGCTATGTACATTCAATGAGTTCTTAAAACATGCACTGTTCTGCTGTGCAGGTTGGATCTTGGAGATGGTAGAAAAGTTGAGCTGAAGAAATGCCCAAGGTCAAAGCTCCAGCAACAGTGCATTAAATACCTTGGACCAGTAAGTCATATTATGTTGAAATTTCTTGTTTTGGTTGGCCTTTTGAATAGTGGTTCCATTTTCTTGCATTTATTCGCATCCTTAATGATAAAGATTGCATTAAGTTATTTGATGATATGCTTGACCCCATATTCATTGGTGTGGGTATGTATGTCCTCAGTGTATAGCCGGCCGGCCCCTAATAACCTTTTTCTTTCTTTGATTCTATCCAACCCGTGTCTCCAATCAGCAAGAGAGGGATCATTATGAATATGTAGTGGTTGATGGGAAAATTGTGAGCCAAAAAACTGGAAAGCTTCTTGATACCAACAAAAGTTTACCAGGGGTCAAATGGATTTTCGTGATGAGCACCTCCAAAAAGCTTTATGCTGGCGAGGTAAGGACAACAATAGACTTTTTTTTAGGATAATGATGCTTTGACTGTGCCTCAAAATTCTTATTCTTTGAAATGTTTATGCTTATAATGCTTTCAGAAAAAGAAAGGAATATTTCACCATTCCAGTTTTCTTGCTGGTGGGGCTACTTTAGCTGCAGGTAGACTTGTGGTAGAAGATGGAACACCTAAGGTTGGTTGATACCTGATCTCGTTTTGTACTTTTATTTATGACTTGATAGTTGGTTGGTGGAGATAATTAAGGACTTTCCTCTTTTGAATTACCGTAGTATATCGGAAAAGAAGGATGTGTTCTTTATGCCTCCATCTAAATCATTTTTGCACAAATTATCTTTTCAGTCGTATAATCTATTTACTTTTGATAACTTTATGCTATTCTATCGTTTCTATGTATTATGTACTAGTATTTCCCTTTATATATTACCCCTGCTTATAAACCTGAATTTATTCTAAAAACCCATATAATTCTCACTATATTCACACTTCTTTCAGTCTATATCACCCTACAGTGGACACTATCGGCCAAGTGATGACAGTCTCAACACCTTTCTGTCATTTCTCAAGGAGCACGGAGTCAACCTTGATGAGGTTCAGGTAATAGATTTTATACCACTTTATGTACATATTTACTTAAAAACTGGAATTATATTATTGGCTTCAGCATGCAGCTGAAGCAAGCCATAGGGATGACCAGTTGACCACGTAAATATGATACGTTGTGAATACTGAATATCTCTAAAAAGGGCCACTATATGTTACCCTATAACTATCACTTCATTGTGCTTGCAACATGAGCCGATAATACTATACTCCCTCCGCCCCAAATTGATTTGCAAATTAAGTGATACTCCGTATATTATTATCAGAACAGTCTAATTATGATGAGGCATGTAACTTGTTTGGGTGGTAACCTATTCTAATTTTCCCCCAATCGAATATAAAAACAAAAACTCATAGATAAGATCATCAGTTACTTAGACATTTTTAAACAGATTCTCGGGTGCTCTTTCAACTGATTTTTATATTTTGTGTCATCATCAGATAAAGAAGGCTGGTGAAGAACTTTGTATCTCTACAGACTCCCCATTCGGAATGCCAGCTTATTGTGATTCTCCACTGCCATATACCCGTGAACAAAATGAAGAGAAGAAGGATTGGTTAGCAGAATTATCGGCCAAACTGCCCCCACCTGCACCAGCACCTATTCTTGCACCTGCACCTATCCTTGCACCTGCACCACCTAGCAACAACTATAGAAGGACACTGTCCGGTGGACTCCAGAGCCAAAGGTCAGAGGTGCCAAAGACTGCAATCCTGCAAAGGATCAACTCCAAGAATGCATCCAGTTCTTACCAACTGGGGAAACAACTCTCCAGAACATGGTCAACCGGTGCAGGTCCCAGGATTGGCTGCGTTGCTGACTACCCGGTTGAGTTGAGGCTGCAAGCCTTGGAGCTCACTAATCTCTCACCCCCCACACTTCCTCCATGCCTCGAAGACTTCTTTTCGCCAGCAACTCGTTCTTCATCAGTTCCTGTCTCATCTTTACTATCTAATTAACAAACACATATCTATCTGTCTATCTATCTATTCTCCCATAGCTATGTATACGAAGTATGTGTTAAGTTGTAGTAGTTCCCATGTGTTTGTTGTACTTGTGCCTCCATGCTCCTCGGCAGTGGAGTATATATGTGATAGTTTTCTGCAGTACGCTATTATGACATGTAGCTCCAAAGATAAATGGTTCTTGTTTTGACATAAACCTTCGCAATGCACGATTAGTAAGTGAACTTTATTCCGAATTTTGAATGTTGGGATGAGAGGTTGGCCTTGATCTCTACATCATCATCTCCTAAAAGTAGCTCTCTCTTTTTCTAGCTTAAATATTAATGAGATGAGGTAAATGTGAAAAATGAAAAAAAATACACTAAAAGAAGTTATTCTAGAACTTTAGCTCATTATAGCCTATAGATTGTTAGAAAAATGATATTAAAAGTGCGAGTTTAACCAGATAAAAATTCTGAATTTAAACAAATCACCAGACAAACCGCCAAATACAAGAAAAGAAAATAATAATAATAATAATAATTATAATTATAATAATAATAATAATAATAATAATAATAATAATAATAATAATAATAATAATAATAATAATAATAATAATAATAATAATAATAATAATAATAATAATAATAATAATAATAATAATAATAATAATAATAATAATAATAATAATAATAATAATAATAATAATAATAATAATAATAATAATAATAATAATAATAATAATAATAATAATAATAATAATAATAATAATAATAATAATAATAATAATAATAATAATAATAATAATAATAATAATAATAATAATAATAATAATAATAATAATAATAATAATAATAATAATAATAATAATAATAATAATAATAATAATAATAATAATAATAATAATAATAATAATAATAATAATAATAATAAATTAGAATAAATGGAACCAGATAATCCCCAGTTTATAAACATTTTTCTAACAATACCTAAACCTCAGATGTTTCTGATAATCTACAATGTCACTTCTAGCCTTCTAGAGTTGCCTAACTAGCCGGGCTGGCTCACTTCGTCCTATTGTGGGCTATGTGTTCTCAAGATGAATGGGGACCTCGCTAAAAGATGACTGGAATTTTTATAGCCCCTAGTCCAAATCACATTCTCCCTATAAGACCATTTGTAGTGGTTACAGATTAGGAGTCAAAAAATTAAATATGGAATTTTTAGACTCTTAATTGAGTGTAGTGAGAGATTAAAAGAGGGAGTAAAAGTGGAAAGGGGGGTGGAGTAGTGTAAAAATAGAGGGTTGGGTTGACAGGGGAAAAGAAAAGGAAAAAGAAAAAGAAGAAGAAAAGCGGCCAATGCTGCGCGTGGGTAATGGTTTTGGTGACGTCACAATGATGTCATGCATATGTCATTAAAATCCCATTTAATTTTAAACTCTTATAACTTTTTTATTTTTTCTCCAAATTCTTCAAAAAATATATCAAAATTCATGATTTTTTATGATCTTTCATATGACACCAATATGTAATATATAAAAAAAATTAAATTTTAACTGTTGAAGTTTTCTTGAACCCAAAAAAGTACGAAACACGAATTTTTAATTCATTAAGCCTTCACAAATAATAACTGAATATTCTATAATCGAATTTTATTTTAACTAAGTTCTTTTTTGTTAACCAAAAACTGTTTAAAAAAGTTAGTGAAATTTAATTTTTTGCGTATCTTTTATTTCATAATTATCTAGGTAAAAAATTAAAAGGAAAATATTTTTTATAATAATTTAATTAATGTTTTACTAAATTGATATGTAAAAAATATGCAGAGTGTATTTTATTGACAGTGCACGGATGCGGGAAAAACAGTATTGACGGAGTCTAAACACCGTTTTCATATGGACGAAGTCCAAATTTAACAATTTAGACTCCGCACCACTACAAATAGTCTAACATAGGAGGCTTTACTGATTACATGTGGGCCACAACATGAGGAAATTGATCAAGCTAAAAAACATTTTTGAGAAATTATTGTGTGTAGCTTTTCATTAAAAGATCTTTTATTTAAAAAAACTCTTGATTATTGTCAATGATACAACTACAATCTGCAAAGCTTGTAGAGTCTTCTTTTTAACGAGTACAAAGGCTAGAAGATATGAATGTATGCCTACCAAACATACATTGTATCTGATCTAATCAATTATATTCTTGATCACATGTTATTTTATCTCAGTTATTCTTTGCATTTTTAGAGGGGATCGGGAAATATAAATATACACCTATGTATAACAACAACACAACTATAAAATGTTGAGAAATTAGGAGCCTGTTTGGTAATCCCTACTTTAAACTTATTGGTCAATATTTTTTTCCAAACACCTAACTCTTGATTTCACTTGCTGAATTATGTAATAATAAAAATAAGGAAGATTAGATGTACTTTTATGACTAGATTGATTGGAGTTAGATGCTCATTTTAGTATTTTCATTTAATTTCTCCATAATACGGCAGATCCAACAAATTGAGGCGCTTAAGACAAAACTTCATCAATTTCAATAGCTTCAGTCAACTTCTATATTACCAAACAACAAGCTCCAAATAGTTAGGTTGTGCAATTTATTGAGAAGTTTATTTAATGTTGAACAAGAAGTTTTTGTCAAGTAAAGCCTACAGTTTTGATTTTTTATACCTTGCTAGTTGCTACCAAGATCATGTGTGCCTCACTTTTTACTTATGTTGTGCTTAGTCTATAACATGCTTGTATCTATCGTTTTGATCTTGTAATTTCTATTGACTATATTTTAAATTCTTCTCATCTCACTCTATTTATATCCATAAAGGGTAAAAACTATATACGTGGTATATGAAAATTGTGATGTATATTGTATAAACTTAATCGTTAGTAGCTCATTTGGCGTGAGTGTAAGAAAAAGTATAGGAAACCAATTAGCCAAAGTTGAGGCACTTTATATAGTAATTTGTGTTCTTTAAGTATTCCGATAACTTCTTTATATAAAATTAGGGCATGTATAATTCCAGACAACAGTATATAATTACAGTAATTTTTTATCTATCGCAAACAATTAATGTCTGATTATAAACAATTGTTTTCGTGCCGCTCGATATTGACATTTCTATAAAGAGCGTGCAGACTAATGTGATTGAGGTGTAAATCAATATCAATATTTATATAAAAACATGATTTATTTGTTTGAGAAAATTAATCATTCAGTTCCATAGAAAGATGGTAAAATACATCGTACAGCCGGCTGTACCGTGCGCACGGTACAGCCGACATTTTCTTTCCTCCTAGGCTTATGTTGGTGATTTTCGTGTCACCGGCCGTTTTGTGTAATTGGAAATGACATTAGTGTCAATGGGAATTAGAACTATGATCTAATACAAGTTAGTAGGTGTGGAGTGCACACTTGTATATAAGAACTAGTTTAATTCCAAAGTGTCTACGTTAGTGGAACTCAAGGTAGAACTCGAGGTATAACTTTCAGTAGACCAGCTCTGTGGTTCTAGACCGAGTTCTAGAACGGTTAGGCAGTTTCCCAAAAACTGCTGCGGTTATTCTTAAACGTGTTGCAACTGCCTAGGACGGTGAATATGGATATATACCACCATATTTCGTACAGAGGAGATAGAGGAATCATATCCAACATATCTTCATCACTTTGGCACTCAAATTAAAGATAACAATCCATATATTCGACTAGTTTGGCTCTAGTTCTTGTGCCTAAGTTCTAGAGTGTCCTTAAGGATTATCCTAGATTGAATTTCTTGTAACCCAGGCATAGGGGAGAAATATCAATTCGGAAAGTGAACTTACACGATCCTTAAGCTATCCAAGTACTCGATTATCACCCCCTACGTGATATACCCCAACAATCGAATTGATATTTCCTTTGTAATAATCATGAGTACCGTGGAAGAGATGACATCCAAGTTCAACAAATTGGACAAGTTTCAAGGGAACGATTTCCGTAGATGGCAGAAGAAGATGCACTTTCTTCTCACCACGTTGAAGGTTGTGTACGTGTTGAGCACTCCAATGTCGGAGGTGATGGAAGATGAAACCTTGGAACAAACTAGGAGGCACAACAAGTGGGAAAACGATGACTACATATGTAGAGGCCACATCCTTAACGGTATGTCCGATGCGTTATTTGATATTTACCAAAACGTTGAGAGTGCGAAGGAATTGTGGAATTCTCTTGAGTCAAAATACATCGCCGAGGATGCTTCTAGTAAGAAGTTCTTAGTGAGTGATTTTAATAATTATAAAATGGTTGACTCAAGGCCGGTTATGGAACAATACAATGAACTCCTTCGTGTTCTTGGTCAATTTAAACTCCACAAGATAGGTGTTGATGAATCCTATGCCGTGTCGAGTATAATTGACAAACTTCCACCTTCTTAGAAGGATTTTAAACGTTCTTTAAAACATCAAGATGAGGAACTGTCATTGGTTCAACTTGGGAGTCACTTGCGCATTGAGGAGTCTCTTCGTGTGCAAAAGAATGACCAAATTATGGGTGAAGTTGAATCTAGACTGGCTCATGTTCACTTGGTTGAGGATAATAAATCTAACCCGAAAGATAAAGGGAAAGGCAAAAAGCGCAAGTATGAAGACCACGACAAACCCAACAAGAAACCGAAAGGTTTGGTTTGTTGGAGGTGTCAAAAGGTTGGACATATCAAGCGTGATTGCCGTGTGAAACTGAACAAGAATGGCGCTGGAACGAGTGACAGTGGACAGGAATGGTCTAAGGACTTGGTTCCACGGAAAGGAGGTCAGTTCCTGACTAACCTTGATAATTCTGTCCAGAATTATGTATCACTCAGTCCATAATCTTTTTATGTACAGGATGATGACTGTGCATGGTAGATTGACTCGGGGGCTACGAGCCATGTGTGTAAGGATAAAGGATGGTTTGAAGACCTAGAACCAGTGGAGGTCGGTTCCTTCTTACGCATGGGAGACGAGTCAATGGCGCCTATCTTGGGAAAGGGTGTAGTTGTTTTAGAATTTACTTCTGGAAAAACAATTACGTTGTTTGATGTTTTGTATGTACCGAAGGTTCGAAAGAATCTTGTTTCGGGAAGTATGTTGAATAATTTAGGGTTCAAACAAGTGATTGAATCCGATAAATATATTCTGTCCAAGGGTGGTGTGTTTGTTGGTTTTGGATATTTATCAAATCGCATGTTTCGTTTAAATGTTGTGAATAAATTAATTCCTAGTGATAATTCTGTTTTTGTGGCATCTTCCATGAATGATTGTATGATTTGGCATGCTAGACTAGCTCACATTAATTTTAGAAAAATGCATGAAATGTCTAAAGATGGTTTTGTAAGGAATAAATGTAATTAGATTTTGATGATGCTATAGGATTAGAAAGTTAAAGTACCCCAATTAGACTTTATGTATTAGAATTTTCAATTGTAAGTATTAGTGTAGTCGACGATCAGAGTTGCTCAGTTTTGGATCAGATCAGAAGTGCATCAGAACTGCTCAACCAGACTTGCTCTATGAGAACTGCTCCATCAGAATTGCACCATGAGAGTTGCTGATAAACTTGGACATCTGATAGCCGATGAGAACTACAGATCAGAGGTACTCATCAGCGGACCTATCAGAGTCAGAGATCAGAAGACCATCAGAACTCAACTCATCAGATAGCCATCAGAACCCAACACGTCAGAAGAGCCTGATCAGAGCCCGACGAACACTTAGAAGATTTCAAGCAACATCCAACAGCTATGAATTCAACGGGTAAAAACATCCAACGGCTAGAAGACTGTACATGAAAGGAAAGCATTTAATGCACATTAAATGAGCCTGATACGCTGAAGGATTGATTGCAAATGATTGACCAAAGAATCCGGGAAGATATATTATAAAAATAGAAACCTTCCAAAACGGCGGTCAAGTCAACTGTACGCGCATTTAATGCAGTTGTCTCCTCCTCCAACGGGCAGACAACCCCAGTATATAAGCTACTCACCGAAGAACAGGGATACAACTTTGCTACAACTTTTGCTCATCAAATTTTCAAGCTCTCTTGAGATTCAAACTCCACAACACAAAAACAAGAAAAAGCTTACGTTGGGAAGATTCAATCTCACAATCTCTCATCCCCAACAAGAGCAAAGTTCATCCTGTTCTTCAACACTTCAAGAACTTCAACTACATATCTCTTGTAACGAAGCAAGTTGGAGAAAACTCTGTTTTCAGAACATCTTCTGCAAAGAAGGGCGTCCAAGTAACTGCAGTAGTGAAGTGGTGATACTTCCGGGAAGCTGAGTGAAAGGACCAGTCATCAGGAAGCAGGATTGCATCCCGGGTGACAACTAGACTTGAAGAAGGCGTGGAGAACTTCTTAAGTGCTAGGGACTAAGCTTTGTAACCGATCTACTTCAAAGCTAGTGGAACAGTGGACTAGAGGAACGAGTTGTTCCTTGAACCACTATAAAAATATCCGGTGTCATTTACCTTACTGTAATTTATTTTCCTGCACTTAGGATATTAACTGCTTAACTCTAAGACTTGGAATCTGTGTTCAGCAGATCTTGTTTTCAGAGTTATCAGAAAGGCATTTGCCTTAGTGTTTCTGAGGCTACCCGGACAGATCAGAATCCGCTGCCAAGGCCGGTTCTGATATCAGAACCAGCCTTTCTCTGCCATCAGAATCAGACCTTCTCTGATAAGTCACTTTGGACTTAGAGAAAATTTGAAAAACCAATCAGTCTATTCACCCCCCCCCCCCTCTAGACTGATTACCATATTAAACGGGACCAACAAGTGGTATCAGAGCCTCCTTGTTCTTGTAATCTTTTAGGTTACTCTCTGAACAAAGATCCACTTGTTCTTAGCCTCTATTTATTTGTTATTATGGATAACTCTCTTGCAAAGCACCTCATGTTTTCAGATCAGAAGTATGATGACTGGAAGATCAGAATGAAAGCACATCTCTGCGCTCTTCATGATGAAATGTGGGAAGTCCTTGAAGAAGGACCTTTCACCAAATTTATGAAGGTGAATACTGAGCATACTATTGACAGGACTCAGCCTGAGATGATTGAGAAAGCCAGATCAGAATGGACAAAGGAAGAGAGGAGACAGTACAATCTTGACAATATTGCCAAAGATATCCTCTACAAAGCCATCGACAACAGATACTTCAACAGAATCAAGAAGTGTCGAACTGCCAAAGAAATATGGGACAAACTTGATCTCATAGGAGCAGGTGATGAACAAGAGAGAGACAACAAACTGACAATAGCTATGAAGAAGTTTGATGACTTCAAACTTCTACCTGAGGAATGCATAGCTGAGATGCATGCCAGACTTCTGATTCTTACCAGTGAGATATCCGAGCTTGGGAAGGAGCTCACAGTTAAAGAAGTCAACCTGAAGATTCTCAGAGGACTGCCCCCAGTCTGGAAGATGAAGGTTGTTGCTGTCCAAGAAAGCAAGGACATCAAAACCTATCCCACAGAGAAACTGATATCTGATCTCAAAGCTTATGAGTTTGAGATGCATGATGAGAAAGAAGAAGTGCCAGATGAGAGAACCACAACTGCTCTTACTGCCAGCACTTCTAAGGCTACAAATTTTGATCCCTCAACTCTTCTATCTGATGAATATATGGCTGCCTTTGCCAGAAAATTCAGAAAATTTATGAAGAAAGATGGAAGGAGTCCATCTTCCATCAGAAGACCACATCAGAAGACCAAATCTTCTGAAAGCAATGGAGAGTACCTCTGCTACAACTGCAGACAACCTGGGCACTTCAAAGCAAACTGCCCCTATCCAAGAGTGTCCAAGAAGCAAGGACATGAAGAAGAAAAGAAACCAGAAGATCAACACAGAAGAAGAAGAGCATTCGTCTCAGAACAAGCTGAGAGAGATCCACTCTCTGAATCAGAGTACAGTTCAGACTCTGACTCTGATGAAGCTTTCTGCTGCTTGGATGCAGAAACTGAAGACCTTTGCCTCATGGCACAATCTGATGATGAGGTATGCTCTACTTCTGACTCTGTTTCTTCTTCGGTAGGCACAGCCTTAAATGATGATCCAATGTCATCATTTTGGGAAGAGTTCCAAACTATCCAAGCCACTTACTCTTCTGTTAAAGATGAGAACAGTAGGCTGAAAGTTGATATCTCTGATCTAAGGAAAGAGACTGAGTGCAAACTTAATCTCTTAACTGAGGAAAGAGATAAACTGAAGGCTGAAAATGAGTCTCTTCTGAAAAGAATAAGAGACATTGAGGAACTTGAGAGTAGATATAATAGTCTTCTGAAGATGCAATCTTCCATGAAGAATATTGGTGACTCTCATAACTTCACCTCTGGTCTTGGATATGTTGAACCAGAGTCTGGTGAGCCTTCTGTAAGGCCTAGCACCAAAGTTGCTAAGGCTAAAAAGGTCATAGTGCCACAGACTCTGAGCCCCATTTGCCATGCTAGTACTTCTGGTACTAAAGTTGTTCATGAGAAGGTCACACCAGAGAAACAAACTCTAAAGGCCAAACCAAAACACAGTTTGAAAACTAATGAACCTGGCAGAAACTCAAACAAAAGGAAGAGTTTTCAGAAAAATAATAATCAAAGGCCTAATCCAATCAGACAATCTCATGACAATGGTATCAGAAACTGCTATCAGAAAGGCAGATATCAAGAGAAGATTAACTATAGGCAGAAGAGGTTGTCTGGTCAACCTCAGAAGCCTAAAGTTAAGCGCTCCTCTGATCTTGATAGCATATGGGACTTCTTTCCAACAAAGAAGGCTATGCAAAAGTATGCAAACAGAAAGCATGATCCTCACAAGCATCTGCCCAAAGTGAATCATACATCTGTTTACTACGACTACCAGGTGGACAATGGGTACCATCCACCAAGGTTTCAGTTGATGAGACCAAAATGGTACCAACTACCAAGACTGCATTACCCCCCAGGACCCAACATTGCTTGGGTACCTAAATCTTCCTTTTAATCTTGCAGGAACTGTGTGCTGGAGCCATCTCAGAACAAGAATGGTATATTGACAGTGGATGCTCCAGGCACATGACAGGTGACAAGAGTTGCCTATCAGAGTTCCAGAAAATCAATGGACCCCGAGTCACTTTTGGAGGAAATGACAAGGATGGTCAAACAAAGGGAAGAGGAAAGCTGATCAAGAACCAGATAATCATTGATGATGTCTCATATGTCAAGGGTCTGAAGTTCAACTTGCTGAGTGCTAGCCAATTCTGTGACAAAGGCTACACAGTTGAATTCACCAAGATCTTATGCTATGTCAAGCATGAGACAACCAAAGAAGTGGTTCTTACAGCCAAAAGAAGGAAGAACATCTATGTTGTTGACTGGCAAACAGCAAAAGATGGAACCTGTCTGATAGCAAAGGACAATTCAAAGCTAAGCTGGGACTGGCACAAGAAGCTTAGCCACCTGAATTTCAAAACCATCAACAAACTGGCAAGGGGACACATTGTAGATGGTCTGCCTGACATTGTCTACAAGAAGGAGACCCTCTGCAGTGCTTGTCAGAAAGGCAAACAAGTGAAGACCTCATTCAAACCCATAGCTGGAGATCTTTCTACTTGTCCTCTAAATCTGATCCACATGGATTTATTTGGACCAGTTGAAACTCCCAGTGTTGGTGGAAAAAGATATACTCTTGTTATGGTTGATGACTACTCAAGATACACATGGACTGTGTTTCTAACCAAGAAGAATGAAACCCTTCAGAAGTTGCCATCTCTGTTAAAGCAACTTCAGACTGAGAAGAACATGAAGGTCAGGACAATCAGATCTGACAGAGGAACTGAATTTGTCAACAAAGTGATCAAGGACTTCTGTGATCAGAATGGCACTTTCCATCAACTCTCTGCAGCCAGGACACCTCAACAAAATGGTGTTGCAGAAAGAAGGAACAGAACACTGAAGGAAGCTGCAAGAACTATGATTGCTGAATCAGGCTTGCCCATCAGATACTGGGCTGAAGCAATCAACACAGCATGCTACACTCAGAACAGAAGCATGATCCACAAGAATCATAAGAAGACCCCCTACGAGCTATGGAAAGGAAGAAAGCCAAACATCAGCTACTTCCATGTGTTTGGATGCAAGTGCTATATTCTAAACAATGGAAAGGAGAATCTGAAAGTTTTTCAAGAAAAAGCTGATGAAGGTGTATTCCTAGGCTACTCAAATTCAAGCAAAGCCTATAGAGTACTCAACAGGAGAACTATACAAGTTGAAGAATCCATTCATGTCAAGTTTGATGACAGCACCTCTGCAGAAGAACTATCAGAGACCCTGCAGAAGATCAATCTTGAAGATAAGGTTTCAGAACCATCAGAAGAGGTCACCATCAATCCTGTTTTATCAATTCCTCCTGTCAATCCAATTCTGATAGACAAAGATGAAGATGAAGAATCAGAAGATGAACCCTCAGAGTTGCCTAGACAGCAACTGTCAGAACCTGATCTAACTTGGTTAAGAGATCATCCTCCTGATCAAGTGATAGGTCAAGTCACCAGTGGTGTTAGAACCAGATCTGCATCTAGAAGAGAAGCCATGTTCACCTGCTGCATATCTCAGATGGAACCAATGAGTGTAGAAGAAGCTCTAGAAGATTCAGATTGGATCAATGCAATGCAAGAAGAGCTGACACAGTTTGAAAGGAATGAAGTATGGAAACTTGTTCCCAGACCAAAGCATCAGAATGTCATTGGAACCAAATGGGTATTCAAGAACAAAGCAGATGAAGAAGGCAACATTGTAAGGAATAAAGCAAGGCTTGTAGCAAAGGGATACTGTCAAGAAGAAGGCATCGATTTTGATGAGACCTTTGCACCTGTAGCAAGACTGGAAGCAATCAGAATATTCCTAGCCTATGCTGCTTACAATGACATCAAAGTCTACCAGATGGATGTCAAGAGTGCATTTCTGAATGGAGAACTTGAAGAGGAAGTTTATGTTGAACAACCTCCAGGTTTTGTCATTCCTACTCAATCCTCTTGTGTCTACAAACTTAGAAAGGCCCTTTATGGTCTTAAGCAAGCTCCCAGAGCTTGGTATGACACATTGTCCCTATTTTTGGTGAACCATGGGTTTACTAAAGGAAAGGTTGACAAGACTCTATTTCAGATTACTGTTGCTAATCATATTCTATTAGTGCAAATCTATGTTGATGATATTATATTTGGAAGCACTAATCCAGAATTATGCAAGAAATTCTCTCAAGTTATGCAGAACAAGTTTGAAATGAGCATGATGGGAGAACTCAGTTATTTCCTTGGATTGCAAGTCAAACAAGTTCCAGAAGGCATCTTTATCAACCAAGGGAAGTACACCAGAGATCTCATCAAGAAGTTTGGAGTAGATGGAAAGGCCTCAGTCAAGATTCCAATGAATGCATCTCAAGGAATTGGACCAGATGATGAAGGAAAAGATGTTGATGCTACAACATATAGAGGAATCATTGGATCTCTCCTCTATCTGACTGCAAGTAGACCAGACATAGCTTTTGCAGTAGGAATCTGTGCCAGATACCAATCAAAGCCCAAGGAGAGCCATCTAGTTGCTGCTAAGAAGATTATCAGATATATCAAGGGAAATCCTAATGCAGGCCTATGGTATCACAAGGGAGGTAATTTTGAACTAATTGGTTATTCTGATTCAGATTTTGCAGGTTGTAGATTGGACAGGAAAAGCACTTCCGGTCATTGCCAATTGCTAGGTGGGAGACTTGTCTCCTGGTTTAGCAAGAAGCAGAATTCAATCTCAACTAGCACTGCTGAAGCTGAATACATTGCTGCTGGAAGCTGCTGTGCTCAATTGCTCTGGATGAAGCAACAACTCAAGGATTATGGAGTGCAAGCAAAGGAGATCAAGCTGCTGTGTGATAACACAAGTGCCATTGCCATCACTCAGAATCCTGTGCTGCATTCAAGAACCAAGCATATCGAGATCAGACATCACTTCATCAGAGATCATGTGGAGAAGAAGCACATCTCAATTGAGCATGTACCAACTGAAGACCAGCTTGCAGATATCTTAACCAAACCTCTCTCTGAGGCAAGGTTTAACAAGCTAAGAGAAGAATTGGGAATGATGGATGATCTTCCCAGAGATACATGAATCAGAGTTGCAGAAGTATCAGATATGGATTCATCAGAACATCCCATCTCTGATACCTAAGCTCTTATCCATCAGAAGCTTGAATCAGAATTGAGAAGGATCAGACTTGCAAAAGTCAGAGTTGCAGGAAGGATCAGACTTGGTATTCATCAGAGGTCCTCATATCAGAACATCTCTATCTCTGATACAAGAACTAATACTTATCAGAGTGGCTGTGGACTTAGCAAATTTTCTAAAATTCGGGCGAGACTATTCAATAAACCGGAAGTTACTATTTTACCCCCGGTAGTTATTACCATATTTGGAAAACGGCTTTCCGCCCACAATCCATTTAATGCAACCTCGAAACCGTAAATTATATCAAACGTCCACTAACCCAAATTCATATATACCCCTTCTGAAAACCTAAACCGCTACTGCAATTTTACTCTTCGACTTCAAGCTTTATTTCTCCAAATCTTCAACCTTCAAACCTCTCAAATCTTTCCAAGAATCCAAAAATGAAGTTCATCAACATTTCCGACCTCTCAGCATCTGAAGCCAAGGCGCTTGTGGCTAACATCGCCACCGGAATGAAGGTTGACATGTCCTCCCTGCCATTGTTGGCCGAGAACTCTAAAGTGATGAAAGCGGTCATTGCTGGGATGAATGACTCGCAACTGACCAAAATAGTGGCTCACCCTTATGAGCACTTCAGTAATCTAGATGTGGCCGAATTCTACCTCAACGCCTTCATCTCTGACAATGCCATCCACTCCCAGGTTCAGGGAAAGAACCTGAAGATCGATGCTGACTCTCTCAATGAGTTCTTCGGCATCGAACTCGACTCTCAGGACATTGACACCCCTGCACTCATCGACTTGGAGTCAGTCGAAATCTCTGTGGAGACATTTGTGGACACCTACTGCCGGGATGATGCAACCGGAGTAGATAAACTCTACATGAAGAAGAACCAGCTTAAGAAGGACTTTGAAAGACTGATGAGCATCATGCACAGATGCTTATGGTGCAAAACTGGGTCAACTGACCAAATGAACAATGCTAACTCCAAGGCCATCTATGCTGTTCATCGGGGAATGAACATCAACTGGGGAAAGGTGCTTTTTCAGTCCATCTCTGAGTCCATTGCTAAGAAGGACAAAAAGACAGGGATGTTCTCCACCAAGATGGGCCATGGACTTCTGATATCTAGGCTCATATCCAATGTCAACATAGCGCTCAGAGAAGCCAATGAAGTCAATCACAACAAAACCATCTTTCTTACTGCATCCCCCAAACTACATGTGGCTGTTGCTGCAGAATTGAAGAAAACTAGCAAGCTTGAGCAATTAAGGGAGAAACCAGTCACTACAGCTGCGGTTGATGATGAACAACCCAAAGAGAAGAAGAAGAAGGTTCAGAAGAAGCCTGACACCACCCCAGAGAAACCTGCATCAGAGGTTGACACATCAGAAAAGGATGAACCAGCAGAGGCTCCTGTCAAGAAGCTGAGACAGAAGAGGAGAAGAAAAGCAATCATTCAGAGTGATTCTGATGGCTCCAAGTCTCCTATCAGAGTGGCAAAGAAGAAGAAGAAGGTTCTCTCATCCCCTAAAGGATCAGCACCTCAGGGGGAACCTGCACCAGAGTTGGCTACAGCACTAGTGATCTCTGACGCTCAGGGGGAACCTATATCAGAGGTCCAACCCATCTCTGAATCAGCACTGCAAGTCACCATCTCTCCACCAGCGCACCCAACCTCATCAAGTGGGATTCCTGAGGTAGATCCCATCTCTGCTCTTGAGAAACAATTTCAAAGGGTGCTAACATGGAGGAAGTGGAGAATGGGACCTCTGCAGCAAATTCTTGCCCAAGCTGCCACTTTTGAATCTGAGGAAGTTGAAGTCCTCAAATGGGCAGGTACTGATGATATCTCCTTGTGCTTTGACCTCCAATATCTGCACTCTATCCTTGAAAAGAAGAAGGTAATCTACAAAGGAAAGGAGAAGGTACCTACAACCTCACCAGAGAGACCTGTCAAGGCTCTAGAAGATCATGAGAGGGATGCCTTTGATGCCTGGTTGTTGGAAAAGAAAAGGAGGGAGTCTCTGATCAAGATGAAACCCATTCCAGGTACAGAGGGAGAGCCATCAACTGCCAATGACCTATCTCTGGCAATGATGAACCTTATCAGAGAATGGAGAGACTCGCAATTTGAAGAAACAGTGCTTGAGGTAATTCCTAACTCTCCTACCCCCCTACCATCACCTCCCAAATCCCCTTCACCCAAACCAGTCACACCAACCCCAACACCACCACCATCTCCTCCACCCTCACTCATATTACCCACTCCATCACCCAAGAAATCCTCCACACCAAAACAATCTTCACCCTGCCACCAGATAAACCCCATCAGAAGCCGATCACCCTCACCTCCTCCTTCACCCCAACATCAGAATACCCCCGCTCTACAAGCTCAATCTCATCAGAGCTCAGCCAATCAGAGCTCCAAATCTGCTCCTCATCAGAAATCCTCCAAACCTCTCTCTCCTCAACATTCTGCAGCCTCTACTCAGAAAAGAGAGCCAGTTGTAAGGATTCTTTCCTCAACTGAAGACAATGATGGCTTTCTCACAGCTTCAATGGCTGGTGATCTTCAGTCTGCAAAGAGGAAGACTCCTACACCTCCTCCATCTTCTGCTCAACCTCAACCCCAGGTCAATCAAATACCTCAACCAGAACCTCCAAAAGCTGTCCTCATCCCCTTCCAGGAGTTTGTGGAATCAGCCGAAGAATTTGGAGACCAAATGATTGCTGGGATCAACAAAATGCTTGTACTGAATCAGAAGCATGATGCTCACCTTGATTTGGTTCAGTACAACATTGAGTCAGAGCTTGCCAAGATATCCACTACACTCTCTACCTTGGCCACTACCTTCCTGAGCTTCATGAAAACTTCAAATGAAAAGGTAGACAACATTGCATCTGAGGTAGCCAGTGTACACACTGTCCTCTACTCTCAATCTCTGACCCTCTCTGCTCAAGACAAGGCCATTCAGGAGCTGTCTGATGCTGTGGATGATCTTCAATGGTCCTCTGATAAGCATGCTGAGCAACTCACAGATGTAGAGGACATCTGCAAGACCTTGAAAGAATTTGACATCAAACTGATAAACAGTGGAAAGGACAGAGATCACAAGTTGACTCTCCTTGAAGCTACTACCAAGGATATTCAATCAGCTGTGGGCAAGCAAAAGGAGCTGATAGAAGGGCTGGCCTCTGTGACCCAAACTCTACCTGGTACCCTTGAAGCTATAAAAGAGAGCAATGCTACAGAATTCTCGAAAATTGGACTCCTACTTGGTGATCTTGTTGATGCCAAAAAGGGGGAAGATAGCAGAGAACCTGTCCCACCTCCCAGAGAAGCAGAAGGCCCAAGCTCAAGAACTATTAACCCTGCCAGATACTATGAAAGAGCAAGGCAAAAGAGGCTAGCTGCTGGCATTCAGAGACCTCCTCCTCCTCGTTCAACGAAGAAGAAATCTCCATCTTTCACACTGAACCAATGGCTGAACAGTGGGTTGTCTAAACCAGACAAAGTCCAATTTGCTGAGATGAAAAAGCATATGACTCCCCTGCAGTGTGAGAATCTGATCCAAGATGAGAATGGCATCATCACCATTGCTCATGGAGGATCCATAGAAGAAGCTGAGGAATGGTGGAGGTTGAGGATCCTACCTGGGAAGGATGAGAAGGATGCAATAAGGTACTATCTTGATTGCCAGCTTACTCCACTCTGGAAGAGATACATGACTCCCAGGAACCTTGCTTCAATTAGAGAAAGAGTAAATGCTGAGCTTCAAGAAACCAAGGCAAAAGAAGAGGCTGTCCTTGCAGAGGTTGCAGAGGAAGATTTCTAAACTTTATCTCTTTTGCATTTCTTGTTTGAAAAATTCTGATTAATAAAAATAACCTCTCTGCCTCTATTTTGCATGGCTATATCATATTTTGTGTTATCTATTGCTTTCTATCCTTATTTGATTATTGCGTGATTGATTGTATCTTACTCTTACTATTTTCCTATGCCAAGTGCCCACCAAGATTCTAAGTGAAAGTTTATTTTTAACTTATTTTCCTTCATGGTGTAAGGCACTTCTCTGGAAATAGTCTAAGGGTTTTGGCATCATCAAAAAGGGGGAAATTGTAAGGAATAAATGTAATTAGATTTTGATGATGCTATAGGATTAGAAAGTTAAAGTACCCCAATTAGACTTTATGTATTAGAATTTTCAATTGTAAGTATTAGTGTAGTCGACGATCAGAGTTGCTCAGTTTTGGATCAGATCAGAAGTGCATCAGAACTGCTCAACCAGACTTGCTCTATGAGAACTGCTCCATCAGAATTGCACCATGAGAGTTGCTGATAAACTTGGACATCTGATAGCCGATGAGAACTACAGATCAGAGGTACTCATCAGCGGACCTATCAGAGTCAGAGATCAGAAGACCATCAGAACTCAACTCATCAGATAGCCATCAGAACCCAACACGTCAGAAGAGCCTGATCAGAGCCCGACGAACACTTAGAAGATTTCAAGCAACATCCAACAGCTATGAATTCAACGGGTAAAAACATCCAACGGCTAGAAGACTGTACATGAAAGGAAAGCATTTAATGCACATTAAATGAGCCTGATACGCTGAAGGATTGATTGCAAATGATTGACCAAAGAATCCGGGAAGATATATTATAAAAATAGAAACCTTCCAAAACGGCGGTCAAGTCAACTGTACGCGCATTTAATGCAGTTGTCTCCTCCTCCAACGGGCAGACAACCCCAGTATATAAGCTACTCACCGAAGAACAGGGATACAACTTTGCTACAACTTTTGCTCATCAAATTTTCAAGCTCTCTTGAGATTCAAACTCCACAACACAAAAACAAGAAAAAGCTTACGTTGGGAAGATTCAATCTCACAATCTCTCATCCCCAACAAGAGCAAAGTTCATCCTGTTCTTCAACACTTCAAGAACTTCAACTACATATCTCTTGTAACGAAGCAAGTTGGAGAAAACTCTGTTTTCAGAACATCTTCTGCAAAGAAGGGCGTCCAAGTAACTGCAGTAGTGAAGTGGTGATACTTCCGGGAAGCTGAGTGAAAGGACCAGTCATCAGGAAGCAGGATTGCATCCCGGGTGACAACTAGACTTGAAGAAGGCGTGGAGAACTTCTTAAGTGCTAGGGACTAAGCTTTGTAACCGATCTACTTCAAAGCTAGTGGAACAGTGGACTAGAGGAACGAGTTGTTCCTTGAACCACTATAAAAATATCCGGTGTCATTTACCTTACTGTAATTTATTTTCCTGCACTTAGGATATTAACTGCTTAACTCTAAGACTTGGAATCTGTGTTCAGCAGATCTTGTTTTCAGAGTTATCAGAAAGGCATTTGCCTTAGTGTTTCTGAGGCTACCCGGACAGATCAGAATCCGCTGCCAAGGCCGGTTCTGATATCAGAACCAGCCTTTCTCTGCCATCAGAATCAGACCTTCTCTGATAAGTCACTTTGGACTTAGAGAAAATTTGAAAAACCAATCAGTCTATTCACCCCCCCCCCCCCCTCTAGACTGATTACCATATTAAACGGGACCAACAGGTTTAATTCCTTCTTTTGATATTAATGATGATAAGTGTAGGACTTGCATGCTTACTAAGATCACAAAACAACTGTTTCCAAATATTGAAAGGAATTCGGCTATTTTGGCTCTTATACATAGTGATCTATGTGACTTTCACTCAACTCCTTCCCTTGGCAATAAAAAGTATGTTGTTACTTTTATTGATGATTCAACTCGGTTTTGTTATGTGTATTTATTACACACCAAGGATGAAGCTTTAGAGAAATTTAAAGTGTATAAAACCGAGGTTGAATTGCAATTGGGCAATCCAATTAAATGTCTTGGGACTGATCGGGGAGGAGAATATATGGATCCCCATTATTTTCAATCTGTTGGAATCATTCATGAGACCACGGCTCCGTATACACCACAACAAAATGGTGTGGCCGAAGGGAAAAATCGAGTGTTAAAGGAAATGGTTAATTCCAAACAAAATTGAGTAAAAGGTTTTGGGGAGAGGCCATGCTCACGGCCTGCTGTGTTCTAAATAGGGTTCCAAACAAAAGGAACAAGACAACCCCATATGAGCTTTGGTACAAGAAAGCGCCGAATTTGAAACATTTTCGGGTTTGGGGTTGCAGGGCGGTTGTAAAATTGCCCGAGCCCAAAAGGAATACTTTGGGGGAAAGGGGAATTGATTGCATATTCATAGGGTATGCTGAACATTCCAAGGCTTATAGGTTTTATGTAATAGAACCTAATGATGCGGTAGCGGTTAACACCGTGATTGAATCTCGGGATGTGATCTTTGATGAGATGAGATTTTCATCAATTCAAAGACCAAAGGAACTAGTTCCAATAACTAGTGAGGTGCAAGTTCCAGAATGTTTGGATGGTGCTTTGAATCCCAAAGCACCACAAATAAGGAAAAGCAAACGAGGCCGCATCGTGAAAGACTTTGGTCCCGATTTTCACTTGTATTTAGTTGAAGGTTCAAGGGATGAAACGGGGGTACAATATTCATATTGTTACCAAGTTGAGGATGATCCAAAGACCTTTAAAGAGGCAATGGAATCCCGAGATGTTGCCTTTTGGAAGGAGGCAATTGATGATGAAATGTCATCAATTATGGAGAACAACACTTGGGTGTTGTCGGATTTGCCACCGGGTTCTAAACTCTTAGGTTGCAAATGGATCTTCAAAAAGAAGATGAAAGTGGATGGAACTGTTGACAGGTTCAAGGCTCGGTTGGTCATTCAAGGTTTTAGACAAAAACCCGGAATTGACTATTTTGATACGTATGCGCCGGTTGCTCGAATTACAACCATTAGGTTGTTAATTGCTTTGGCGGCTATACACAATCTGATTATACATCAGATGGATGTCAAGACGGCATTTTTAAATGGTGATCTTGATGAGGAAGTTTACATGAAACAACCGGAAGGTTTTGTTATGTCGGGAAATGAGCATAAGGTTTGTAAACTTGTCAAATCATTGTATGGGCTAAAACAAGCACCCAAACAATGGCATCAAAAGTTTGATGAAGTTATTTTTTCCAATGGTTTTAGTTTAAACCAATCGGATAAGTGTGTCTATAGCTGATTTGATGCCTTAGGGGCGGGTGTGATCATATGTCTCTATGTTGATGACATGTTGATTTTTGGATCTGACCAAAATCAGGTTGATGAAACCAAAAGGTTGTTATCATCAAGGTTTTCCATGAAGGACATGGGGGAGGCAGATGTGATCCTTGGTATAAGGATTAAACGGGTAAACAAAGGGATTGCTTTGACACAAGCTCATTATGTTGAGAATATTCTCAAAAGGTTTAATTATAGTGATTGTTCACCTGTTGGTACTCCCATGGATCCTAGTGTGAAGTTGATGCCTAATAAAGGAAAGGCGGTATCACAACTTGAGTACTCTCAAGCCATTGGTAGTCTGATGTATGCCATGACAAGCACTCGGCCGGATATTGCTTATGTCGTGGGTAGGTTGAGCCGGTTTACTAGTAATCCTAGTACTCAACATTGGCACGCAATGAAGAGAGTGTTCAAGTATTTAAAGGGAACCATGGATTATGGTCTGTGTTACTTTGAGTATCCTTCGGTTTTAGAGGGATATTCGGATGCAAGTTGGATATCCAATGTAGAGGATTATTCTTCTACAAGTGGTTGGGTATTCTTGCTTGGGGGAGGTGCCATTTCTTGGGCATCCAAGAAGCAAACTTGTATCACAAGTTCAACGATGGAATCTGAGTTTGTTGCGTTGGCTACCGCCGCTAAAGAGGCGGAGTGGTTAAGAAATTTATTTTTTGAGATTTCATTGTGGGGGAAGCCGATTGCACCTATTTCTATCCATTGTGATAGTGCTGCCACTTTGGCTAAGGCGTATAGTCATGTTTATAATGGCAAGTCTAGACACTTAGGTGTTAGACATAGTATGATTAGAGAACTAATCATGAATGGTGTAATTTCGGTGGAATTTGTAAGATCGCAACATAACTTGGCGGACCACTTGACCAAAAGTTTGGCCCGGGACTTAGTGCACAAGTCTGTTATAGGGATGGGTTTAAAGTCCATTTAGGGGGTGTTTGGATCTGATTCTCAAAACTGATTATGCTCCTTCAGGGAGCAGAAGCAGAAGCTGGAGTGTTTGGGTGAAATTCCAGAAACACTTCTGGTGCTCTAATTTACTCTCAGAATCAGTTTTTTTTAGAAGCTGGAGGGTACCAGCTTCTGAAAACTAATTCTGATTCTGCTTCTGCTTTAAAAAAAGAAACAGAAGCAGAATCAGTTCCAAACACCCCTTTAATCCTTAGTGGTGAGACACCCAATTCCCCTCTAATACAACGTTAGAGGCTGAATTCAATGCGGAAAGCTCACACTTAATGGATTGGAACACACAATGAAAATCATCCCAAGGTGTGTGTTCGGGCCTGTAGTAGGGAGGCTGAATTTATTTCTTAATAATTCCTTTGATAAAGTGTGTTAGACCCTAGATTTTGATGAACTGTTTTGATGATGCCATAGTTTTTGTTTTCCCCCCTCTGTTGTAGCATTCTTATAAGTTACTTACAGTTGACCTTTACTAAGTAAATTATCTAGATGTGTCTTGCTCTTATTGTAGTTAACAAATAAATATAACTGGAAAAACATGAAATACAATAAGGCAATATTTTATTGCCTTAAAAGGATATCATACTTATTCCCCAGTTACATTTATTTGTGAACAACTAACTGGAACACAAAATGCAATAAGGTAATAACTTTTACCTTAAATAGGATTTGTTATCCTACCAGTTAAGTTGTACACAATACCTGTTAAACTTCACAAACTCTAAAAGTGACAAAAACACCAATGTAAAAACTATGTACCAAATTAAACATACTGGAATTATAAAATACAATAAGGTAAATTCTTTTTTACCTTACATGGATATTTAAATCCAACCAGTATAGTTTTTATTTGGTACATAAGTTTAATCATGTCACTTTAAAAAGAAAGTGATTAGTAAAATAAGTGACAAATTTTATTGTAAAATTTGTACCAAATAAATTGTACTGGAAAGAACAAAATGCAATAAGGTAATTTTATTACCTCAATAGGATATTTAAAAAAAAAAAATCCTACCAGTACAAAATTTATTTGGTACAAAATATTCTAAGTCACACATTTTACTACTTCACTACACAAATTGAGCAGGTTCACGCACTTTACTACATGAGTATAGTTGCAAGACAAAGCCAAGACCTAATGGCAGGTGAACAGTGAAGAAAAGGCCTAAGGTATGGGTTGACATTTCGTACGAAGCAAGTTGGCCTTCAAGCAGCACCAAAGACAATTCCTTATCCTGCTCCAACACAAGAAGACGCAAGTACAATACTTTGGACGTCTAGATTTAAATCCTCTCAACCAACGGAGGAAATTAATCTACTGGAGATGCCTATAAAAATAGGCCGAAGCATGAGTTCAAAAACAAGTCATTGAGTTCAAAGCAAGTGGTTCAGTCATTACACTACGCATATCCAGCAAAAGAGAAAGTGCTTGAACACTCTGCTTTGACTCATGCTTCACTAAGCTCTTAGACTAGATTATTCATTGTAAAATTTATAGAGCTTAGGTTTTAGTTGGTGGCCAGAAATTCCTTGTAACATTTTACAAGTGGTTGTAAACACTTAGGAGAACAGTTGTTCGGATCCTAAAGTGTGGTTAGATAGATAGAGTACCTTTTGATCCCCACTGGATCAATTGAGAAAAGTCTAAGGACTGAGTAACTTTGAGTGGTGTTTATACTCATTGTGAAAAACCTTCAATCTAGGCCAGGGTTGTCAAGGCTAGATTGGCACTAATTGTATTGGGCTGAATACTTTAGTGGAAATCCATTTGAAATAGAATGGGACCGGATGTAGGAGGATTACACCACCTCTGAACCAGGATACATGGTGTGTTGATTTATTTTCATACATACAGAACACACACCAAACACATCTCACTAAAGGTTTGTAGTTTGCCAGCAGCATCCTAAGCAGTAGTCTTCATCGACTCTACTGCTTCGCCTACTGCTTAATAACTCACTCTCCTTGAGAGTGTTTTCCACTAGAAGTTGTCTTAAACTCAGAAGGTAACTCAGCAGTACACTGGTCTTCACCCTCCTGCTGAGCCCACTGCCCATCCAAACGTGTCTTTCCAAACCCCATAACAAGCCAGAACAAAAAGCCATCCAAGAGTCATCCTAGTCCTCAGCAGTTGCCTCAGCAGTAACCTGCCTACCAGCCAACTGCCAACTCAGCAGTTGCCTGCCAGTCAGCAAACTGCCTGTGCAGCAGTAGCCTAAGCAGTTACCTGCTCACCAGCCTACTGCCAAGCCTACTTCCTCTCGTAACCAGTCTAAACATCATCTAAACTAGAAAGTTATCTCACACTAAGTATAAAGAGGTTAAAGACTTCCGCTGTGCATCTATTGATCTCTCAAAAGATTATAGATCAACTCATCTAGAGGGAAAACTTCATAAAGTTGAAAAAGATTTAAAAGTCTATTCACCCCCCCCCCCCTCTAGACTTTTACCTCTATCCGGGACCATCAAGTGGTATCAGAGCAGTGTGTTCCTAGAGTCAGTTTCTGACTATTTTCGAACTAAAGATCCAAGTCCACTTTTATCCCAAAACTTTCTAAATGATGGATGAACAACAAACAAAGAATCTGTTGATCAACAACAACAAATCCAATGACTGGAAAACAAAGGATGCATGGGATGAACTCACGGAGAATCAATCAGAAGATGAACAAAGCAGCTCAAATGATGAAAGCTGCTCATCAGAAAGGCAGGAGGAAGCTATAACTTTCTTCTTTGGAATGATTCCAGAAAATAGTTCCTCTCACAACTATGATATGGCCAGATCTTATGAAGGTGACAATGATGAGGTATTATCCTGTTCTTCAAACGATTCATATGATTCCAACTCTTCCAGTGTTGATATGGAGACATTGCTCCATCAATTTGAAAACTTCCAAAAAGAGCACCTTAGCTTAATGAATGAAAACTACAGACTTCAAGAAAATCTCTTAGTAGCTCATACACAATTGGGTGAAGCAATCAAAAAGATAGATTTTCTTGAAAATGAAAACATCAGTTTGAAAGAAAAGCTAAGCTCCCTCACTCCCCCACTCACTAATTAAGGAAGTTCAACACACTGAAAAAGACACAGGTTACACATCATGTTCCTACTCATTGAAAAACTCTCCCAAATACTCTTCTACTACAAAACATACTTTCAAAGAAGACACAAAGTCTCTTAGCCACCAACACTCCCACATCCAAACAGTTCCTACAAGAAGGAACACGTCTGCTCCCAAACCAAAATCAAAATCCCTGTACAAACAGAAACTTCCTATCAAAAAGGAAAACCAGAGAACCAGTTGGCATATCACCAATAAGACCAACTACCCACCTAAGAAGCAGCTAAATCAACCCAGAAGAAATCACTCTTATCCTACATACAGGAGAGAGATGATGAACTCATACACAGCCACCTCATCTAAATACATCACCTCAAAAGGCTGTAGATCACACTGCTTAAGGGAAAATGGTTCTAAATGGGTATGGATGCCCAAATCTGTTCAAAGGAAGTTGCCCACTTCAATGTGGGCTACTACCACTCAACATTGACAAAAACAGGAAGGTGCTGGAGCAACTAAACCCAACAGAATAGTACATACATTCTAGTTTCTTCAGGCACATGATTAGGAGCAGAAGGCCACTGATAAATTGTTCAAAGGAAGAACCCAAAGAAACACTTGTATAAGAGGAAAAGAGAAGAAGATATCAAAGGAGTTGGAGATTCAATCAAATGAAGAACTTACAAATCAATACACTCCCTGTGTTGAGGTTTTTAAAGTTCAATCAAAAGCACAAGCCAACTCCAGATCAATTGTTACATCAAAAATGATGTAACTGTGCTTAAAGAAAGATGAAGGAAGAACCACCTAGGTGATGGAAGAAGAAAAGATGAGACCATTTCAAGAAGGTGACTCAGACGCCAGACTACTGCTAGCAGAAGACTCAGACTGAGACAACTGCCAGCGGTAGGATCAGATCAAAAAGGATCATCACCAGAATCAAAACTCCCAATCTTGCAATTCTATCTGAGGAGAATGATGAGAAAGAGGAAGAAAAGCAGCTGCTCAAATACTCTGGAAGAAACAACAATTGAAGAAACTTAGAATGCTTGATGATCTCAATCATCTTAAAGATTAATGATGCATCGACTCAGGGAGAACCTAACTCAAAATATTTCTAAATATTTTGATCATGAGGAGCATCATATAAGGGGGAATGATACTCAGAAACACGGGAATGAAGCAACAAAGTCCGAACAAAAAGAAAAAGAAGAATGCTCAGCAGAGATCTCAGCAGAGGTCTCTGCCAAAGACACCTCTAACAGCAGGAAGGTGGAAATTAAAGAAGATCGCTACAGCAATCCCTCATCTAGGATATGAATTTCTCATTGGAGAAATCTTAAAAAAAAAAGGGAGTCAACTGCTCAATTAAAGTGGCAACTGATTGGAGAAAGTTCCTTTCCAAAAATCAAGTCAAGGAACTCCACAAATACCAAAAGAAGGAGACTCCATAGTCTCAAATGATCTTCTCAAAAACACTCTCACCAGAATCAAATCTAAATCTCTGAAGAGAGCTCAGCCAGACAATGAAGAAGTCCAGTCAAGAAAATCCTCAAAGAAGACGGTTGCCAATCGAAATCTTTAAGCAGAAATGGAGGCAGTAGCCTCCCCATTAAAAGTCTATTCGACTCAGCAGCATCCTCACTTCCAACTATCCATGAAGAAGGTGAGGGATCTCAACATCTTGAGGAGCAGCAGACATCTGATCTTCTTCTACATACAAACTATTCATGAAGGGATTCGTCTTGGAAGAATACCAGAAAGGCTCCAAGCTGCTTGACCAGCTATATTAACTGAAAATGACTGGATTCTGGAAACAAAGGTTGAATCAAATGGCAGCCAACTGCCAGCGGGCAGCTTGAAATGCAGATCACCACCAGCAGTTGACTCAACTGTCAGCCCACTGCCAGCAGGTGACTCACCAACAAACAACCTTCCGAGCACTTATGACATTCCTAATCACACTATTCTACCAGAGGATAGTGAAGATGAAGAAAAGAAGGAGGATGACCAACAAACTCTAGCCAAAACAACAACATCTGATGTCAGATGGTTGAGTAAACATCCTCCTCACCAAATTATTGGAAGTATCAATACAGGGGTTCGTACCAGATCAGCAATTCAGAGAGAAGCATTCTTCTCATGCTTCATCTCCCAAATGGAACCCAAGAAAATTGAAGAAGCCCTACTTGACTCTGACTGGATACAAGCAATGCAAGAGGAACTAAATCAGTTCGAGAGAAACAATATGTGGGAGCTTGTGCCCAGACCCTATCACCAACATGTGATAGGAACCAAATGGGTGTTAAGAAACAAGATGGATGAGGAAGGCACAATTGTCAAGAACAAGGCAAGACTAGTAGCCAAAGGCTACTGCCAGGAAGAAGGTATAGATTTTGATGAAACCTTTGCTCCTGTTGCCAGATTAGAAGCAATAAGAATATTCTTGGCACAAGCAATTCACAGTCTATCAAATGGATGTGAAAAGTGCCTTCCTAAGCGGTCTACTAGAAGAGGAGGTCTTTGTGGAGCAACCTCCTGGTTTTGAAATCATTAGAGAGAAGGATCAAGTCTGCAAGCTAAACAAAGCTCGATACGGACTCAAGCAAGCTCCAAGAGCATGGATAACAAGTGAAGCAGCCTCCACAAAACTTCTACATCAACCAAGAAACTGAATAAAGAAAGATTCAGAATTCGAGTCAAAAGCTTGGGGTGATGATCAAAGTAAAGGAATTACCCTGTACCCATTCAGGGGGAACTCAATTGAAAGGGAATTCCTAGCCACCTGTTGAGGGGGAACTCTTCACTATACTCAAGAAAAGTCACCTACTCAAAGAAAGCTACTCAAACTCACAGGGAATGAAGCATCAAGGTCCAAGAAAGTCAATCTCAAATTTAAAAGAAGTCAAAATCCAAGCAGAATGAACAGCAGAAGACTACTCTCCAACAAGCAGCTGCCTCCGCAGATGACTGCTCTCCGGTAGCAGCAAACTCAGCAGGCGACTGACTATCAGGCCACTGCTACATTAGTAAAAGAGATGCTTTCACAAAGAAAAGAACAAATGTAAGAAGAGCAATGGAGCAAGTGCCTGCCAGCAGGTGCCTACCTCAGAAGCAAGCCACTGTATCAGAAGCAGGAGGCTGGAAAGAACAGCAGGAGGCTCACGATTGGTACGTCTGAATGAGCCATCTTGATTAACTTAAAGAAGTACATCCAAAAAAGCTCCAAACAGTCAAGAAACCACAGAAGGAGAATTTCACTCTAAAAAGGAATATCCAAAGCATCAATTGAGGGGGAACTACGCATGGAAAATTTCGTGACAAAAGGAAATTACTAAGGAGCATCAACTAAGGGGGAATGGAACAAAAAGCCATCTCAAAGAGGAAGGAAAGAGGATGTCAAAAGCAAAGAAGAGGATGAAAAATGAAGATCATGACTCATCAAACTCAGCAGTTGATACAGAGGAACCTGCTGCCACAACAACTGAAAGTCATAATCATTGGAGAATGAGAAGAACAACTAGCTCAAACTGCTAAAAATCAGATACCAATTCAAAAAGGTACGATATTGATCCACAAAACTCAGCAGTAGACCCATATATGGATAGAAAATAGAATGCTACTATTCTGTAGAAACTTATTTTTATTAGGAGCATCTTGCATCTGCAGCGTCCTAATAAAATAAAGATTATCTAAAGTTTTTAGTAAGTATCCCATTTTTGATTACTGTCAAAATTAGCCATAAACAAGCTAAAATAGTATCCTAGAACTATCCATCTCTGAGCATGCAAAAGGGAGTGTCAGAATCATCTAAAAGCAGAAAGAATTTATGGTTACATGCAACATGCAAGAGCAACACATGTTGATCCGAGTAAACCTACTCAGTGGCATCATTAAAGATGGTCATCAATACCATTTAATAGAAATTCTTATACTCCCCATTAAAAAGAGAACCCACCGCTAAAAACCTCCAATCGACACGCCTCGATCTCCTAGACGCAATCTCGAAAGACGAGGAGACGATCTGAAAAACTAGGTATTAAATCTTAATCGATCTCCTCTCACATTTCATCTCCAACCTACATATATTCTTCCCCATACAACCTTGCAGAAAACCTCAAAACCTTAACATGGCCAACAACATGTATTCAGAAGACCTTCTTGAGCTCTCACTAGCTCAACCTTCCTCTATTCATCAAACAAATCTCACTCCACAACAAAACGAACACGTTAACTTCCTCGAAACAAGAACTCTATTCCTCAAAGAAAGAGAAGATCTTAACAACCAAGTCAAAAGAGTTCTAAACTGGAGAGCATGGAGAATGGCTCCAATGGAGAAGCTGGCTCAAGAAGCAGCCTTCGTACAAAATGAAGAACAATTTGCTCTTAACTGGCTTCAGGAACAGAGCATTGAGATAGCTATGCTTAAGACCACCATCCGAGGAGTCTACTACGAGAAGCTTAGAGCACTCAAAGAGACTGACAATCAAAGGATGAGAAGAAGAAGCTCAAACTTTGTCCCTGGGGAATCATCAAGCCGAAGAAGAAGAACAGAGTGATTGGTGAATGCTACCAAAAGAGGGGGAAAGAGAGTAGGAAAACACTTTAGGTTCATCTGCTAAATAAAGTGTTTAAACTCTTCTTTTGGCATCATCACAAAAGGGGGAAATTGTTAGACCCTAGATTTTGATGAACTGTTTTGATGATGCCATAGTTTTTGTTTCCCCCCCTCTGTTGTAGCATTCTTATAAGTTACTTACAGTTGACCTTTACTAAGTAAATTATCTAGATGTGTCTTGCTCTTATTGTAGTTAACAAATAAATATAACTGGAAAAACATGAAATACAATAAGGCAATATTTTATTGCCTTAAAAGGATATCATACTTATTCCCCAGTTACATTTATTTGTGAACAACTAACTGGAACACAAAATGCAATAAGGTAATAACTTTTACCTTAAATAGGATTTGTTATCCTACCAGTTAAGTTGTACACAATACCTGTTAAACTTCACAAACTCTAAAAGTGACAAAAACACCAATGTAAAAACTATGTACCAAATTAAACATACTGGAATTATAAAATACAATAAGGTAAATTCTTTTTTACCTTACATGGATATTTAAATCCAACCAGTATAGTTTTTATTTGGTACATAAGTTTAATCATGTCACTTTAAAAAGAAAGTGATTAGTAAAATAAGTGACAAATTTTATTGTAAAATTTGTACCAAATAAATTGTACTGGAAAGAACAAAATGCAATAAGGTAATTTTATTACCTCAATAGGATATTTAAAAAAAAAAATCCTACCAGTACAAAATTTATTTGGTACAAAATATTCTAAGTCACACATTTTACTACTTCACTACACAAATTGAGCAGGTTCACGCACTTTACTACATGAGTATAGTTGCAAGACAAAGCCAAGACCTAATGGCAGGTGAACAGTGAAGAAAAGGCCTAAGGTATGGGTTGACATTTCGTACGAAGCAAGTTGGCCTTCAAGCAGCACCAAAGACAATTCCTTATCCTGCTCCAACACAAGAAGACGCAAGTACAATACTTTGGACGTCTAGATTTAAATCCTCTCAACCAACGGAGGAAATTAATCTACTGGAGATGCCTATAAAAATAGGCCAAAGCATGAGTTCAAAAACAAGTCATTGAGTTCAAAGCAAGTGGTTCAGTCATTACACTACGCATATCCAGCAAAAGAGAAAGTGCTTGAACACTCTGCTTTGACTCATGCTTCACTAAGCTCTTAGACTAGATTATTCATTGTAAAATTTATAGAGCTTAGGTTTTAGTTGGTGGCCAGAAATTCCTTGTAACATTTTACAAGTGGTTGTAAACACTTAGGAGAACAGTTGTTCGGATCCTAAAGTGTGGTTAGATAGATAGAGTACCTTTTGATCCCCACTGGATCAATTGAGAAAAGTCTAAGGACTGAGTAACTTTGAGTGGTGTTTATACTCATTGTGAAAAACCTTCAATCTAGGCCAGGGTTGTCAAGGCTAGATTGGCACTAATTGTATTGGGCTGAATACTTTAGTGGAAATCCATTTGAAATAGAATGGGACCGGATGTAGGAGGATTACACCACCTCTGAACCAGGATACATGGTGTGTAGATTTATTTTCATACATACAGAACACACACCAAACACATCTCACTAAAGGTTTGTAGTTTGCCAGCAGCATCCTAAGCAGTAGTCTTCATCGACTCTACTGCTTCGCCTACTGCTTAATAACTCACTCTCCTTGAGAGTGTTTTCCACTAGAAGTTGTCTTAAACTCAGAAGGTAACTCAGCAGTACACTGGTCTTCACCCTCCTGCTGAGCCCACTGCCCATCCAAACGTGTCTTTCCAAACCCCATAACAAGCCAGAACAAAAAGCCATCCAAGAGTCATCCTAGTCCTCAGCAGTTGCCTCAGCAGTAACCTGCCTACCAGCCAACTGCCAACTCAGCAGTTGCCTGCCAGTCAGCAAACTGCCTGTGCAGCAGTAGCCTAAGCAGTTACCTGCTCACCAGCCTACTGCCAAGCCTACTTCCTCTCGTAACCAGTCTAAACATCATCTAAACTAGAAAGTTATCTCACACTAAGTATAAAGAGGTTAAAGACTTCCGCTGTGCATCTATTGATCTCTCAAAAGATTATAGATCAACTCATCTAGGGGGAAAACTTCATAAAGTTGAAAAAGATTTAAAAGTCTATTCACCCCCCCCCCCCCCCCCCTCTAGACTTTTACCTCTATCCGGGACCATCAAAGTGTAAGCAGGTACACGAGTAAAGGAATTACCTATATGATCGTGAAGTGTAGCCGCACTTCAAAAAGCTTGGGACTTGGCTTTTATACGATCATGAATGGGATTAGGACACACGGCTTTATAATTGTGTCAAGGTTGTATTCTAGTTGAGTGTAGAAACTTGTATGTATTTTATCTTGAGGTATTCAAATGGGTTAAAGGGTTCAATCCGTAGGACACCCCGATTCTCGAATATTTTGAATGTGTAAAATACTAAGATGGAAATTCAATCGTATCGTCATTTCCATTTATGTGCAAGTTTTGGTTTGTAAACTTTGTTATGTCATTTCATGGGTTACACTAAAATGGGGGAGTATTGTTGGTGATTTTAGTGTCACCGGCCGTTTTGTGTAATTGGAAATGACATGAGTGCCAATGGGAATTAGAACTATGATCTAATACAAGTTAGTAGGTGTGGAGTGCACACTTGTATATAAGAACTAGTTTAATTCCAAAGTGTTTACGTTAGTGGAACTCAAGGTAGAACTCGAGGTATAACTTTCAGTAGACCAGCTCTGTGGTTCTAGACCGAGTTCTAGAACAGTTAGGCAGTTTCCCAAAAATTGCTGCGGTTATTCTTAAACGTGTTGCAACTGCCTAGGACAGTGAATATGGATATATACCACCATATTTCGTACAGAGGAGATAGAGGAATCATATCCAACATATCTTCATCACTTTGGCACTCAAATTAAAGATAACAATCCATATATTCGACTAGTTTGGCTCTGGTTCTTGTGCCTAAGTTCTAGAGTGTCCTTAAGGATTATCCTAGATTGAATTTCTTGTAACCCAGACATAGGGGAGAAATATCAATTCGGAAAGTGAACTTACATGATCCTTAAGCTATCCAAGTACTCGATTATCACCCCCTACGTGATATACCCCAACAGCTTATGCACGCTACCTTCTCCTTCTTCGATCTAGCTTCGCTACCTTCGCCGGCTGCTTGCTCGATCGTTCCCTTCCCTATTCGCTGCTGCTCGTTGCTCGTTGTCGCAGACTCGTAATCATCCGGCAAGAAAAACGGACTCAGACTCGAGCTTGTGCGCAGAGACCACAACTTCGACGGATGAATAGGGCCAGGGGCAGTCCTGTATGTTCGAAGGCCTAGGGGCGAAAAATTAAAATAGGCCTAATATTACAAAAAAAATTGTAGAACTTTTTTCTATCTAAAATGACACCCATAATAATAATAATAATAATAATAATAATAATAATAATAATAATAATAATAATAATAATAATAATAATAATAATAATAATAATAATAATAATAATAATAATAATAATAATAATAATAATAATAATAATAATAATAATAATAATAATAATAATAATAATAATAATAATAATAATAATAATAATAATAATAATAATAATAATAATAATAATAATAATAATAATAATAATAATAATAATAATAATAATAATAATAATAATAATAATAATAATAATAATAATAATAATAATAATAATAATAATAATAATAATAATAATAATAATAATAATAATAATAATAATAATAATAATAATAATAATAATAATAATAATAATAATAATAATAATAATAATAATAATAATAATAATAATAATAATAATAATAATAATAATAATAATAATAATAATAATAATAATAATAATAATAATAATATTTCAAGACATTTATAAATTGTTTCAAAACCCTATTCTGTCTAAATCAATCATATTATAGTATTGATGTTCTTTATTTAGGAAGAAAATAATGATGATCATATTTGTACACTACTAATGTTTCATATATTTAAGAAATTAACTCTATTATTATCACCTCCTAAATCCCCCCTTCAATGATGTAATCATTCTGAATTATTTCATTTTCAGTAGCTAAATTATTGTTCTTCGATGTGTTCTCGTCTTGAGAAGGACATTCAGAATTTGACTTCTTCACACGAACAAATTTTTCCATTGAACTTTTTTTACTTATCGCCGTTTTCTCTAATCTTCTATTCTTTTGAATTTATCGTATTCAGATCCAATTCTTTTTATTACACTTTGAAATTAATTAAGTTTATAAATTGTATCATAATTGAAAATGTTTGTCTAACAAAATCAACAAGTTATAACACCAGCACTCAATATAAAGCAATCAACAATTAATAAATCAAACAACCATGAATGGAATCAATTAATAAACTAATCAAATAATCATATCAGACAAATCTACTTTCGAGTAGAAATTCTCTATGAAATTTTAAGAGAATATTTTTCATCAAATGTAGATTGTGTCCATAAAATTTCAATTTAAAATGAAATTGTGAAGTCAGTTAAATAAATTATTGAAACACAATGCGCCAAAATATGTATAAAAACGCATTGTTTTTCAATAATTTATTTAGCTGACTTCTAAATTAAACTTTAAACTGATTTTTTTTCTTACATACTCTAAACTTCATAGAGAACATGGTCACAAGTTTCGCTAAAAAATCCATTGAAAAGAACTTCAACAAACTTCACTCGAAAACTTGTTAGTTTAGGGCCGAAAAATCAGCCTTCTCACATCTGTTATAAAGAACTAAACTTGGACTTATTTTTTAGCCATATATTTTGGGCCTAGGGCGCCCGTCCCACTTGCACCCCCCTAGGGCCTCCCCTGAATAGGGCTGCGCTCTTTCTTTTCTTGTTTGGAACTCTTTCCGTTTAGGTTCAATGTTTTTGGTAACTTGTTTGGCTTTAACTCAGAAGAAACATTAGCTATACCTAGTTGTACATATATGGACATTTACAAAAGAAATTCTGAGCATTGTACACATTTTAAATGAGTTTTTTGATATTTTTGAATGCTCATTTTGTAATTAATGTGTAATTTGATATTAGTGATCTCAAATGAGTTTTATATTAAACTCAAATGAGTATATGCTTAAAAAATTGAGCATACACAAATGACTATTGAACAAATTAGAAATGAGTTTTATGTTAAACTCAAATGAGTATAACGCCCAAAATGGATGAACACACACAAATGAGTTTTTTAATTTTTTATACTCATTTTGTAAGTTATGTGTGCTCATTTGGTACTTTTTTATGCTTAATTTAAAAGTTTGCACATATCAAATATAACGCCCAAAATCAATGAGCATACACAAATGAGCTTTTGAATTTTTTGATACTCATTTTGTAAATTATGTATGATCATTTCGTACTGCTTTATACTCATTTTAAAATGATGCACATATCAAACATATCATACTACATTATATTCACATATTGAAATTAATTACAAACATAATTTAAGATTTTTTACAAACGAAAAAATAATAAAAAGAAACTGAATTAGAAGGTATGAAACAGAGATCATTGGTGCTCATTGTTAGGCTCCTAATACTCAGAAGAACAGACTTGATGCTCATCCAAATTACATCAATGCTCATTTAAGAGAAACCATGAACTTCATCATTATTTAAAAAAATGCCACCGGTTGTACGGTGTCAGCCGTACAACCGGCTGTATGGTATACGCTTCCATAGAAAGATACTCACTTTTTTTGGATGTCGCATATAAAGGTTCGCATTTCCAATTTAGGAAACAATTAATAATCTTAAATGACAAATTAATCATTAAATATTGGCAAAGTTCACAAGAATAATCCATACTTTTATGGATTCTACAATAATAATCCATACTGAGAATGTCCATAAAAATAATATATACTAGCAATAGTGTCCATAAGAATAAATTGGAGTGAATTCAAACTAATGCCCATTTAATACTCCTAACCCCTACCTCCACTTTCTCATTCACCATTCTCGTCTCAGGGAAGTGAAACGTGGGAGTAAGGGTTGAAAGTATTAAACGGGTATTAATTTGAAATTTGAATTCACCTCAATTTATTCTTGTAAACATCATTACTAGTTCGAATTATTTTTGTGAACACTCTCAGTATGGATTATTATTGTAGAATCCCTAAAAGTAGGGATTATTCTTTTGAATTTTGCCTTAAATATTAAAAGTAATACTTTATAAGATCACAGTTATCAACACTAACCTCACTATATATTATATACATATTAAAATTTTATTTCTCTAAATATACTCAAACTACTTTATTTAATTATTGTCTAAATAGTCGTGTCATTTTGTCATTTTAGATTGATTTTTGAATTGGCTGTCTTTACAGAATCCAAGTCATGTGTACGAATAGCTGGTACAAGTGTCATTTTCCATGAGGAATTGAGGATGGCTTGTTTTTGGCTTTGTCATGCGTGTTCTACCTATTAGCCTCATGAACATTAGGCTTTGACTTGCATGTTAACTGAATGGATTCAATTAAACGGTTTTCTTTGAAGAATTCAATGCATTCAAACATTTCTAAGTGAGCATTTAACTCTATCTAAATGATCTTTTATTTTATAGGGGTGTTTGAATCTGATTCTTAAAACTGTTTTTGCTCCTTCAAGGAGTAGAAACAGAAGTTGGAGTGTTTGGGTAAAAGTGAAGAAGTGATTTTGCATTGGTGCTCTAATTTACTATTAGAATCAGTTTTTTTAGAAGTTTGGGGGCCAACTTCTGAAAACTGATTCTGATTCTGCTTTAACAAGGATACAGAAGCAGAATCAGTTCCAAACACCCCCAAAATTGTATAGGCTAAAATTATTATTTGATACAAACTCATTTTTTGAAAGAACCACTGTAATAATGAACAAAATTTCGGCATATTTGCTCGCTCAAATCTTCTAATAATCTCACAATCTCAGAAATCGATCCAATCTGAGTTATTAATGGTATTCCCTACATCCCATATTTAATTTCACACTATGACTTAACATGTTTTTATGTGAAAACATATTTGTATTGAATTTTCTTTTACACCCTTACTTGAAAAAGTAAAAAGGGGTAAAATCAAAAGGGTAAATGAACATGGGTAAATTGGGAAATGCAAATATCATTTACATACTTCGTATTACTTTTAATGAAAGTGTAAACTTTAATAGGAACATGTTTGAAAAAGTGAGAACTTAAATACGAGAATATAACATATTAAACTACCATTAAATACGTACTGTTATTTTTCTTTAACTTCTTAGATTAATATCTTAGAGTACGTAGAACAAATATATGAACCACGTCAAGTCGCAAATGAGCTCACTATGAAGCACGTTGATGCGATGATTATATTCATCACGCCAACATGCTGGTCAGTGAGCACAATTTAGCACCTAGCAAAGTAGCAAGCCATGAATAAGAACTCCCCTCTAATTTCTTCCTTCTTCCGGAGCTAATAAAGATTTTGTAGTGGTAGGCCTTAGGTTGTAGGAGTAGCTCGCCTGTTGGGATCAGGATCACTTGTTGGTTCTTCAGTCTCAATCGCCTCTTTGCAGGACCTAGAAATTCATTTATGAATGAATCAATCAAAGCCCATAAATACTTCATTGGGTATACATATATATGTATATAATAATTAATTAATGGTACCAATATTTATTATATTTTGGAGCTGGCAAGAGAGCATGTTATACGTAGGAATGGAGTTCACCATATATTCATTCCTTCATTCATTACTGTTCAGATCAACTGCCTTTTCAGCCGCGCCGCGAATGAGCAACACATGTTCACCCTCCCTCACGAATTGTGTGACAATTCCGAACCCATAAATAGTGCAATAATACTGAAAATTTTATTCTCTTTATCCCATAAAACTTCAAGAAAATTCAACTTGCATAATAATGTTTGTGCACAAGAGAAAATAATTTTAATCATATACACCGGATAATGTTTACTTTAAATGGAAATGATAGTCTTTTAATTTAGAACGTCCAAATAAGAAAATTTGCTAATGTTTTATGAAAATGAGTTAAACTTTGACTGATTAACCAAACACTATTTTCCATGTCAATGAGTTAAATTTTGACTGATTATATATTTATACACGATGATATTGATAATATAAAAATGTTATGAAAATGTTCTTTGTTAAAAATACTATCATAGAAGTATAAATTTATTAAGTTTCACATAAATATATTAGTTAAATAATGGATCAAAGTTTATCATTTTTTACTGAAAAAGTCAAAGTTGGCTGAATAAAAAGGGACAGATGTAGTAGTTTATATTAGACTCAAACTAGAGCTGAAAAAGAAGTTTTATCTAGAAATAATTACATATTTATGATTAAAATAAAGATTGTTTACAAAATTGTGACTAGTTACTTGAATAGTAATGAAATCATAGTAACTTGTATTCAAGTTTTAGACTTAAATTACCATGACACTAGATTATAGTAACTATAAGTGTATAAATTAGTTTTATTTTAATAATATTTTAAAAAAATCTCTTTTATCTATTGTTCTTAAATATTTCCACTCTTTCCTAAAGAGTTATATTTGTACAATTTCGTTTTTTGGTGGCAATTACAGAAGTTGAGGTAATTTTCATTCATGTTATTTTGATACAATAATACCTCTTGATCAAGTATTCTGAGCTAACAGCCTTACCTTTCTTTTTTTATACGGAGTACTACGTACTCCACTACTCCCTATAATTTAATTATTATAATTGGGTTATCATCGCTATATCTTGTGATTGTACTACGAAAGGTGGAGATAGGGGAGGCTGGCGGTGGCCTTGGCCCCTGCAAGAAAAAAAGTTGTGATGTACTCCGTATATATATATATATGTATAAATATTCATGAGTAGTAAATAATATAGTGAAAATTTAAGTTTTGGCCCTTGCTATATAAATTTCTTAAGCCCCGACCCCTGTAAGCTGTCAATCCTGGCTCCGCCACTGACTACGAAGCTATGTTGTATAAATACGTATATGTAGATGACAGACACCCATAAACAAATAAGTCAAAATGTCATTCCTGTAATAAACATAAATAAATACGGACACTAGGGAATACTTGTAAATACATACGTAGTATTAAAAATTTAAAAACCCGTTGATTAACACGCATTTTAAGTATTTAAAAAAAACACGCATTTTAAGGAAATATTTTCTGTTTGACTTCTTGGAAATTGGAATGCTCTTTTTACTTGGACTAGTTTTACTGTGCAGTACGCTTTTTAACACTATTTAACATTTTTGCAATGTTCGTTCATTATTAATTAAAAGTATGATAGAAATTTATTTGTCAAATAAAAAAGACAACTTTATTTCAAAAAAGAAAAATTTGCCTTTTATCTACATATGGTAATTACTTTGCCATTAATAAAGGTTACTATGAACTAGTCACACTATTTAAAATTTATTTCTTAAGTCACTGTTAAAGTATATATTACATATGATAATAAAAAATGCTTAACTTACTCCTATCGGCTCCAAATAAATTATCATTTTTCTCTGGATGTTCCAAAGTTAACCTTACACGGCCTAGTTTGAGAAGATTTAGGATGTTTTTACTTTTAATTTGTCCCAGATCAGACCAGACTTAGATAGTTATAAAAATACAAAGAAACCAGACCAAAACAGACCAGACCAGTTCAAACCAGATCAGGCCAGACCAGCAAATTACAGTCCAAGTAAAAACATCTTATGGGACAAAAGATGTTGTTACCTCTAAAAAGGACAATATTCGTCACTCTCATATTCCTTAATAAGCCAGGTGTGTAAATATGCGCCAGAACTGGCTAGTAGTTTGCACTAATATTGAACATATATTTAGCTCATTAGCTGTATAACTGGGAGGGGAGAGGAACCTAGATCAAGCCTTATGTCAGTTCCTGAAAGGGCCTATCCGGCCTCCCCACCTCTGTTAGTTTATTCGCGTATAATTCGCGTATAATACACTCGAACGTACAATTCACGTATAATACTCCCGTTTATGAATTTTTCAAAATTTTTTGAAAAATTCGCGTACTTTAAGGATAAAATGTATAATACACGTACCGTACGTATTGATACGTATTTTATTACGTATAATACTCTTGTTTATGAATTTTTCAAAAAATTCTGAAAAACTCACGTGCTTTAAAAATAAAATTTATAATACACGTACTGTACGTATTGATACGTATTTTATTAAAAAAAAACACCATTAAACAGAAGCTTAATGGAGTGATATAACTGAAACAAAATGCATGTCAAGCTAATCAATATTATTTATATTGCTTAAAAAACGTTATGCCTTATGTGTTCGCTAATTGTTTAACGGTCATTACATTTAATGAATTAGCTTCTTAAATTCGTAATCTGTTTCGATATTTCTATTGTACTACTACTGTATTACTTTTGTTCTCCACCCATATACCAAGACTCCAAAGAGATTGAAAAATGTTGTGGCGGCTCACTAAACTCATGGTCAAAGTAATATCAACTATTTTCTAGTAATATCTCTCCACTTCTACTTAAATAAGCAATGTCATTTATATTACGTATTGTACCTATGCATTTAAATACGTAAATCTGAAGAAAAAAAACTATTCCGTACATTTTAAATTGTTGAAGATTGGGGTGCAAATGTTAAATAACTCTTTATTTCTATCATTAAATAAATACTTCGTATATAAGACACATATTATATGCCGTATTTTTAAATTGTGAAACGTTTAAAACGCGTCCGTATCTTTATATATTTCACGAACGTATGAAACATATATTAAGCCGTATTTATATAATTGTATAGTATTATACACGAACGTATGTATTATTGTATTATTCACGTACTGTATATTACTAACAAAGCTCCCCACTGCTTTTTTCCCGAAAACCAAACGTGAACTGACCAAGAACCAAAATCAAAACGGGACATCGACACCAAGACCCAAACCAGTATGTAGAGCTTTGTGGCAGTTCCAGTGACTGCTTTGGAGTGACCCCGAACCGATCAATCCAGAACCGGACAGTGTCCATAGAGATATGGAGTATAAGTTACGTAGTATAAATTATAATCTCTCATTCTATCATGCCCTTATTTCCATATTAGATATCCCATTGGCTATCAGCTATCTTACCAGCTCAAATCACCAAACATAGTGTTAGCCAAGAACCAGAATTGATGTCATTGAAAGCATAAATAACCAAGGAACAAGAATTGGCAATTGCACTCATAGGCGTCATAGTGAATATCATTAAACAAACCATATGTATCCAGGATTTCAGGACAATTATATTTTATCCAAACCGCCACAAAAGGCGTCGCGGAATTGCATAATATCAACATCAGTTTTCTCTGTAACATATGAGCGATTAGTTCAATCGCGTAAATAATCCTTTTTCCAGCCAGCACCTCATGAATGCTCAGATGTGGGCAAAAGAAATCAAGGTTTCATGAGCATGTCTTTAATATAACTCAGAACTTCATCCACTTCGACTGTCCATGCCACTGAAACCGGGGAATAGCCTGACCACGGGTTATTCGAGTTCCATCTATATCAAACAAAGCACAATCAAAGCTCAAGTAAGAGCGGAATATAAAGTTGTGAATAACCACTATAAAAATAATGGCTACAAAGTGACCTACTTCTTTAGCCCCATGTCCATAAGTGTGTGTCCTGTACATATGCCCTGAGTTTCCACTCTCACCACCCCCTTCCTGAATGAGAAGAGATCAGGTCGGACCAATGCCACGAAACTGACAGGGTCGTGAAGGAATATTCCTGAAAAGAGAGCATTGAGCAATGGTGAAGGATGTTAAAATATAAAAAATATATATGCAATTATTTATGCAAGTGTATACAAATATATTACTTTTTCTTCTGTTAATAATTAATATTACCAATGAATATATCTTTCTACTTTAACTTTTGGAGTCCAAGTTTGTTAAATTTAGCCGTTATCTATTCTTAAATAACAAGAAAATACAATTGAACAATTTGAGTTATTATATAATTCTGAAATAGTAATCCATTACAACGTATAAGTATATTATTGTAAACAATAATAATGATCAAGGATAGACATTGAAGACCGCAAAAGTCAAAACAGAAATTTTAAATAGGGAAAGATGTACAAAAAATCAAATATATACAACCAAAAAAATAAGTTACAGCCCTTATCTGTCTGCCTCGCCGCCACCCGCCAAAACAATTCAGGGACAAACAGTCTGTCAACTTACTAACCCACCGCCTATCAATTTAGTAACTCACTGCTCACCATGTAGATGATCCACTATTGTCACTGATCCACCACCAATGTCAAGCTACTGGATTTGCAGTGATATTAAGACATTGGATGGAATGAACCAGATAGCCAATCAAAGATGACAGGGAAATGGGAAGGAGGTTCAGCAATTTGCAGTAGTCTCTTTTTTCCAAGTCATATTCTAAACCTATTTCATGAATCATGAGTAATAATTGGATATGTATTTGGACTCATTATTTCTATACATAAACGATTGGATATAATGTGCCAAACCTCCTATACAAATTATAATCATTAGCCCCTCGTGATTCAAACAATATATCAAAACCTCATTTTGTTATAACTAATCATGCACGTACTCTCAAATGCCAAATATAACTATCGGGAAAACACACGTTTGGTCTTATGATTAAATGATTAATCAACATGTAAATTTGCATGTATAGTGTATACCTTAGATATTATGTGTGTGTGTGTGCACACACACATATATAATTATATATAGGGAGCGGTTCCTATAAGAACCATGACGTGAGAAGTGAGAACCATGCACTTTTAACACAATTTGATGCACTATGAGGCTCATCTTTAACACTTTTTAAACTTTGGTCAAAAAGTGCCAACATCTAATAAATGCGGTGGCACATTCGTAAATATTTCATCAACACGAAAATGTTTAAGGTATAAAAAATATTGTGCATCACATTTGCTTAAAAGTGAAGTTCTCACGTTAAACATGGTTCTCATTTGATCATAAATCTCTCTCTCTCTCTCTCTCTCTCTCTCTCTCTCTCTATATATATATATATATATATATATATATATATAATTAAAATGCCAAAGGTGTGTGTCTCACCAAACATTTACATTTGTCATTCCAGGGTATAACGTGCATGATTATAGCATAAATAAGAGTTTTGATGTATTTTAACAGAAATTGGGGGTTGACTCATTTTTTGGACCTGTAAACATTGTGAAAGTATACAGACATAATGAAGATTAGTTTTCATATTGTACCGTAGACACCATCAGACTTGACATGCCAATCCCTATAGAATTTGCATGTGTCACTTATGAACTGAGCATATCTTCCTTTTGACTGCTTCAGCATTTCAAGATCAGAATCTGAGAGGACATCCAAACTTGGTTATAAGGTAAAGGATCCATGGTAAAAAAGAGTTTCCAGATGAGAAAGGAAGCACCTGTCAATTGGACTTGTGTTGTAATATTAATGCCAATAACATCGATATTTGCACCAGAGGTGAACACGATATCTGCAGCTTCTGGGTCTCCATAGATCTGATTTTTTGAAAAAAGTTTCATGCGAAAAAATGGCATTGCAAATGAAGATAAATTTGGATTTGGCATGGCTTTAAGAAAATAAGGGAAATAGTTATTATTTTAAAATCTTAAAATAATAAGGAGAAAAGGCAGTACGGTTCCAAAAAAGGCAAAATGATAGAAAAAGATAAAGAGAGAAAGTAAAGAGCTACTGGAGTTCAAATTAAGAAAGTGTTCATATTTTTGGACAGACGAAAAAATTAAGCTATACGGAGTATCTAACAAAACGGGACAAATACAATATATTTTCATGAGAAAATAAATTTTTATGTCAAGCTCGAATAGTATGAAGTTTAAGATGAGGTGAGCTTGAGTTTGATACATAGATCGAGCTCAAGCTAAGCTTCAGCTATTCGGGCTTCGCTCAACTAAATCCCTATGTAATAACAACAGCAATAAGTATGTTAACAAACCAATGGACCATACAGTATGAAGAATGTGAAATATATGTTTTCTGTAATTGAAAAAGGCCTGCAAAGAAGGTGACAACTAATTGAATACCGCATACATTAGCTTCCGCAGCCGGATTAACATTGCCCAATGCAAAAAATGCACCGCCGAGAATTACCACTCTCTTCACCTTGCTGGCAAAGGATGAGTCCCTCTTGACAGCCTGAACAATTATAAAACGTGTTGCCTGTAAATATAATACTGGAGTACTAAAGAAATAGTATATTATGTATCACACTTTACCAAAATATTCTGAACTTACCAAAGCCAAGTTTGTGAGAGGTCCAAGTGCGAGTATAGACACTTCACCAGGATATTCAGACACTTTATCAACCAAAAATTCAGGTGCAAATTTCTCAATTTTCTTAGACTTCGGAGGCGGTAAATTTATGTTGCCCAATCCATCTAAACCATGTACAAAGTCTGCAATACGTGGCTCTCCTGTCTGCAAATAGACAAGAGCGAACATTATGTCAAGGTAACTGTTTTGTAGGAATGAAAATGGTTTAATGGTTTAGCAAGTATAATCATAGTTTACAAATTACCTATTATGAAATAATTTTATCAAAATGCAGGCAGTGATTGTGTTTGCTTCTGCTTTTCAGAAGTGTTTTAGGGATTATAGATAAAGCGCTCAATGTTAAAGCTGGTTGTGTTTGAAAACACAAGTGATTTGTAAAAAGTAGGAGCGTTTGTAGAAAAAACGTTCTTTTGGTGTATTACTTGGGTATATTAGAACTAGACTAGATAATTTAAAACAGTACTAAGCACTCTTCTCCTTGATTTCAGATTTTAGCTAAAAAGTGTTTAAAGTTGAGCATAAGCATCTACTTGAAAACAGTATTTTTAGCTTCTTTATTGCAAACAGAAAACAGAGAGGTGCTTCCAAAAAAGCAATGGAAAACAATCATGTAATAATTCACTTTTAAATTCAAAAAACATCTGAGTGTTCTATATTTTAATCGCCGTCTTGATATGATCTAGCACACTTTTCTAAAGCACATTTTATACTTATGTATGCCAACCATTCTGTGCTTCACAACATTTATGTTTTTCATATTAGAATCTAAGCTTGGGATTTGTACCTATTTCCAAATTCATCTAGAGGTGATTTTGTGTAAAATGGGAAAGCTAACGTGGTTGATTACTCCTCACTGGAAAATTGTGGATAAATAAGGTAACTGATCTGGTCATTGTGGCTAATTTTGTAATCAATTTGATGAAAGAAAGGAAATTCTGTTGGGAACTGAATAACTGTCAAGAACCAATACCCATCCATCTATGTGTAAACTTCACCGCAAGAAATTTGCAAGCAAAGCGGGAAGAAGAACATGGATGGAACGAAAGTTGAATCATTACCTTCAGGGGTTCATGGCTACCCTCTGCAACTGGAACACCAGGACATCCTGCAATCTCACACTATGCTTTTGTGCAACAAACATACAAAGGTGTTTTTGATCATGAATTTGTCTTGAAAAGACAAATGGACTGAATTGAGCTAAGAAGTTAACAAGGCATACCAGAAGTAATGCATTCCGTGTAGCATCTTGTGTATTAACATTACCAAAAACTGTTGTCAATCCCAGTATCTCCAAATGCGATGTCTGGAATGCCATTAGAATTGCCATAGCATCATCTGGATTTAACATAAATCCGGTTAGTACTCAACTACTCACATGTGAAAAGGGGTGAACCTTGTGGAACTTGAAATCTAATGCTGTACAGATTTTAGGGACTAACTTTAGAAAACATCCTTAATTAACATTCTCTAAAGCACTATTTCATTGATATGGTTTCATGACTTTTTCCACTTAAGTATTTTTAAATCAACAAGACTGTTTTCAAGATACGTAAAACAGCATGCTGTTTTGAATCTTTAAGGTCATCTCGTCATAATTTATAAAGAATGTAAGAGTTCCATAAGCTGCCATAAGTGTTGAAAGATGTCAACTTAATACCTTCAGCTATTTGCATTATCCAATTGTCTTGTTTAACCAGTGCTAATGTTAAACCTCAAATTTTTAGAACTACAATATTTGAGGTTTGGTATGATATACCTTTCAGTGTGGTAGGAACTCAAAACCATATTACTTCGTATAACGCTAAAAGGTTTGCAGTTCCTCCGTCAAATTCTTTTTGTGCAAACAAATAAATTTAAAAGCATAATTACTACTACCACCGTCCCATATTGGATGTCTTATTTTAGTTTGGCACGATTATTAATAAAGTGGTTGAAGATTAAAAGTTGTGATTGAGTTGAGATTTGAATAGAATAAAGTGAAATGATATGAACCACATATTTCTTGCCAAAAAGGAAAGAAGACATTCATTTAGGGACAATCAAAAAAGGAAAGTAAAACAACCAATATGAGACCGAGGGAGTACTATTCACTTATAGCAGTTATATGTCTTGGTCAAAAAGGAAATTATTTTGGGACGGATGGAACATCAAATAGAACCAAATTGAAAAGTGTCTTGTATTAAAAAGGTTAGTACTTTTGTATAGTATGGAGCTGAAAGAAAAAAAATACTACGAATACCAACCTTTTATATACAAACTATGTTCTTTTCAATTATCATGTTTTCTTATACATCCCTTAGTTAAAAATACGTCCCAAAGGAGAACCAATGTATCAAAACTTGATTTTATTCCAAAATTCAGCAAAAGAAGCTAACTTACACTTACTTTAATGCATGAAACATAATCTTTTTTAGATGGAGCACTATATTTTATTTTGACATAATTCACAGATAATTATTTTCAGGATATCAAACGTACCTGAAGGACCAAATGCATATGAAAATCTCAAAGTTTGGACTGAATTACCTTCTAACCGCACACACATAAAAAGAGCTAAAGGGAAAACCAACTTTCCAAAGATAAAGTCACTAAAAAGCAATCTTTTAAATAGCACTTTAAAGATCCAACCACATTACCAAACACGATAAGAATATTCAATCTTTCTAGTAGCCAACAGGATTATCCACACTCACATGAATATCCAAACCTCCAAGTAAATAAAACTAAAAATAATACTCGTATTACTATTAATAATTAGCTTGAATTACAGTAACTCATGAATGGAAGAAATAAAATCACCAATTCCAGGATCTGTGTCGATGATGATCTTCTCACGTTCCTTAACAAAAGAACTGTTGGGCAACCCAGAATCAGCAACCGACATGACAGTTTGTTGAAAACCAAACGGATCACACCGGCAATGCAAAAAAATGTGAGAACGGGTCAAACTTGGATCTTTAGATTTCAATGGGTACGGCCATTTTTCAATATGTACGACGTGTATGATTTCTCTGCATAAAAGAAAAAGTAATGCGAGTTTGGTGAAAAGATAGAATTCTATAATCAGCTCTTCTTATGAGACGAGGAGCTGATGCTTCTATCTTTTCCGTTCTCCCGCACCCAAAACCAGACCCAGTGGAGTCCGCCTCTGCCTTGTTGATGAGGTCAACGTCTAGAGATTGTAGATGCCTATAACTTTGCAGCACATGGTTCAATTTAAGCGAATAAATATAGGAAAAGTCCACACATGTTGATACTCCCCATACCTTAAACTCGTTAGGTTAGGGTGGTTCGGTTCAATCTCATCGGTTTTCACCAAATATCGAAATAGTTCGGTTCGGTTTTATGTTCAAAATTTTGGAACCTCAGTTCGTTCAGTTCGGTTTATTTCGATTTCAATTTTTTCGGGATTTGCCAAAATGTTTTTGTTGATTAAAAAAATAGTAATTGGAAAACAAAAACAAAAAAAAATAATCTACATCAAAGTCCGGTGAAACTCCGACAATCTCCGGCAACCACTTCGACCACTTCTCAACTCTTTGAGAAAGATAGCTTCAACTTAAACTCTCAACAAGTTTTTGTGTCCCAAAGACTCATGTTAATAATTATAACTCATCAAAAGTCATTTTCTGACGAACCGGTATACTTTGGCTTCTATGTCCGTTCTTGGATATGAACCAACCTTCCAACCCCTCATTCTACACTTCTAAATGTTAGGAACAACTGAACAAGCCTAGGCTTATATAATATGATTTACGTAATCATATGAGAAGATTAAAGAAGGAGAAAACATAAGTGAGGTCATTACCTTTGTTGAGCTAAGTTTTTCCTTCTTATCCTCCCCTCTTCTCTTCTCTTTTCCCCTCCTTCCCCATGTTCTATGTGCGAAAATGGAAGACGAAATGTGTTTTTGCAGATAAAAGTGCCTGTAGACGGTGTTAGAAGTTCACCCCCTAATTGTGATTTCGTCCTCGAAATCCATGTGTCTATTCAAACAGAAACATAATTGCCCTCTCATCAGAGTCTCCATTTCCCACATTTGCTCCCCGACCCGATCACTTTTCTAAAGCACTTTTACCATATATTGGTACCTCCTTGCTTCTTAGTTTGTTCACTTTCTGGTCCATGATCTTCACTGGTTGCACCTCAAAGTGTAGATCTTCCCATATTTCCACCGGTGGCTTCTCAAAAACATGTGACGGATCTCGTACGTACTTCCTCACCATGGATACATGAAACACATCATTAATCTTTCCTCACTTTCGAGTCAAACTGAATTCGATATGCTACAACCCCAATCCTTTCAAGGATTTTGAATGGACTGATGTAATGTGGATTGAGCTTACCCCGGATGAAGAACCTAATGATCCCTTTCCAAGATGACACTCTCAGAAATACTTCATCACCAAACTCAAACTTCAACGTCCTTCGATGTTTATCCGCATAGCTCTTCTGCCGATCTTGGGCAGTCTTGAGTCTATCCTGGATAACCCTCAACATCTCTTTGGTGATCTGAACTAGCTCGGTGCCCTCCAACTTGGCCTCGCCAACCTCATCCCAACACAAAGGTGTCCGACATTTCCTGCCATGCAATGCCTCGTGTGGAGGCATGCGTATACTTCCCCGACAACTGTTGTTATATGCAGATTCCTGTAAAGCCAATTGATTGTCCAGCTTTCTTGGAACTCCAGAGCACATGCCTTTAACATGTCCTCCAAAATCCAGATCACCTGTTCAGATTGTCCATCCGTTTGAGGATGAAATGTTGTGTTGAACTTCAACTTGGTCCCCATGGAGTCCTGAAACTTAGGCAAAAATCGTGATGTAAATAGTTGGTCTCTATCTGATACTATAGTAACCGAGACCCCATGCAGTCTCACAATCTCATTTGTGTACAACTTGACCAACCACTCTAGCGAATAAGTAGTGTTGATAGGTAAGAAGTGAGCATTCTTGGTCAAGCCTATCAATCACCACCCATACCGCATCATAGTTCCTAATCGTCCGTGGCAGTCCTACCACGAAGTCCATGGTAATATGCTCTCACTTCCACTCCAGAATGGTAAGTGGCTGTAACAATCATGTGGGGTGCTGGTGTTTTGCCTTAACTTGCTGACAAGTATGACAATGGCTCAGATAGTCTGCATTTTCCCTCTTCATCCCAACCACCAATAACTTTCCTTCAAGTCCCGTTACATCATAGTGCCACCCAGGTGCATGACATAAGCAGATGAGTGAGCCTCCTCAAGAATTGATTTATGGAGCTCCTCATCTAATGGCACACACTCGTTCTTTGAATAGTAAGACCCCCCGTATTCGCTCTCTCGGAAACCCTCAACGGGTCCCACATGCATCCGTTCACGGACTTTCTGTAGTTCCTCGTCATTGCCCTGACGTCTCTTAATCTCATATAGTAAGGTGGGTCTCACCTCAAACCTGGCCAATAAAACCCCATTCATGGACACCTCCATGTGTGCCCTCAAAGCCCGTAAGCATGTGAGTAGGGTTGTCACGCCCCAGACCACATCTAAGCGCGTGTACAACCGCCGTATGACTAAGTGACGCCACTCGCAAGTCAACGTGACTTAATCATACAAGGCGCCCATGAACATAGTCCATACCATACTCAGTAAGTAAATATACATAACAACATCACATTTTAGATTGAACGAATAGCGGAAATATTCAATAACCAATCATGGGCCACACATGGCCAAAATGTGGGATCGCAGGCCCAAAACAAATGTAATTATTACAAAGTATCCATGAGCATAGTTTATAGTTTAAAACAGTAAAGGAAACACGAACCACGTCTTCCTTTAGATCACTTCACCGAGCAAGGTGTGAGTAGCAAGCTTGAGCTTTAACCTGAAATGGTGGGGCCCTTGAAGGGGTCATTACGCGAATACCGAGCGAGCAGTAGGTTGAATGTAGCATAACTAATGTTTCAAGTATAAGACTCAAACATAGGGTGATACATACACATATAGTTCTTTCCCCCAAGTTATGAAATACTTATTAGTATATATACACTTTGAAATACCCGACCCGAAGGTCATTGTCTAATTGGGAAAATAGTAGTAGTCAATGTCCTTGACTTCAATGCCAACCCACCCATAAACCTATGAGTGTATAGAACTCCTTCTGGTTCAACTCATTCTATCATGAAGACACCGCGCGGCCCTGAATTACTAAACTGTAATATATGAGTTTTGAGGATACACACCCGATCCTTGGGTACTCCACCCGTCATAACCGAGTTTTGAGGATACACACCTGATCTTTGGGTACTCCATCCGTCATAACCGAGTTTTGAGGATACACGCCCGATCCTTGGGTACTCCACCCCGCATAACCGAGTTTTGAGGATACACGCCTGATCCTTGGGTGCTCCACCCGACCTATGACCTACCTGATATAATGCTAGATAGGGTCTATATCATAATCAATAATCAAGTTTAAACCAAGCCTTAAGGCCTAAGCATACTCATCCATGCAATTCATGCATTAAAAATCAACATATAGGTAAAACAGCACTAAACTGGCGCCGATTTTATACCTAACCGGCGCCGGTTCTTAATTAAATTAATAAACCAGTCAGGCCAAACCAAAATCGGCGCAGGTTTTGCCTATAACCGGCGCCAGTTACCCCCTGGGCAACCTAGTCAACATTTTTGTTGACTCGCCATTTCAAACCCGATTTGTGTCAAACTTGATCCCAATGTGTATAAAGTTACGACCAAGCATTTTATGCACTTTTTATTCTATAAAACATCATGTATGTTTTTATAAACATTTTCATATCATACTTCATTCATGATATCAATTGTTCATTTCATATAAGCCTAATCACTTTGGTTAATCACATGTTTAAGCATCTTTTAAACATCATCATGAACACATATAACATTTACTTAGGTAATCTCATAATTAACCCAAGAGTTACAAGACATTAAGCTGTCCACTCACCTCGAATGAGCGCTATGAAGTTATACCCTTCTCGGTTGAGCTCCGACGAAACTCCAGTGAACTTTGATAAACTCCGGCGATAATTCCGCTAACTCTTTCAACTCCTTGAAAGCTCTAGGAACACCATAGACAAGGTCCTAATAAGGTTCTATCATCACAAAACCCATATCAACACAAATAACCTATAAAGGGTTATTTTCCGGCGAACCGGTCACTTTGGCTTCTAAGTCCGTTCTTGGACTTAGAACTACCTTCCAACCCCTCATCCTACATTTCTAAACATGTAGAGCTATCCTAGGGGTTCCTCATATGCTATATAAGTTATATGGTAGATAATGAATGGAGGGAAATTTATTATAAGGTCATTACCTTAATACACCACACTTTTCCTCCTCTTTCCTTCTTTAAACTTCCTGCTCCTTGGACCTTCTTGAGCTTATTCTTGGCTATGGAGTATGGAGTTGCAGAGATTTCTCTCTCCCTTTTCTTGGTGCTGACTGAAATACTAGGTGAGGGAAATGGGGGGGTGCTTCTCTTCTGTCTCTTTGAGCAATTAAGGGTGAGAGGACCACTTTGGATGTCAAAAATGTTTCCCCCATCCCTTCAAGAGCTTTCAGCCAACCTTTGAAGCCAATCGGCCCCTATTGGTGGCTAAATTCGTGGGATGGCCCTCACCCATGTGAGAGGTCATCCTAATATGTCCCAAAGTGTGCAATCGGACCCGAAACTTGTATTTCTTGGACTGTTTTAACTATATTTTATTTTATCGGGTCAAATAAAATATATTATGTGCTCATAATCATTATGGGCCTTTAGAATGATTATACATTCCTCAACTTTAATTAGAATTCCCCAAAATTCAATTCAGGCTATTATCTGGTAAATTTCCAATACCGGTAATTGGGCCCTGTTTGACCAACCAGTCAACCCAATGCCTTTCCTATGGCCCAACATGAATGTCCACCACCATATAACTATTATCTATACCAAGATGAATATAATATGTGGCCTCGAGTTATAGGGTGCCCCCCCGCTCCCGGTGTGGGCCCCACGTGGAATTTACTATTCATGCAAAAGTAATAACAAATATTTACAACCTCGTAAATTCATTATTCAAAACTCAATGTTCCATACATACTTTACATAAAGGTAAATATACTTGGGGACGGTGTTACAAGGGCTGGTTCGGTATGGTATACCGAAATTTAAACGCCATACCGCAAACCGTACCGTAATGCCGGTATTTGGAATTTTCATACTGTTACCATACCAAAACTTTCGGTACGGTATGTAACCCATACCGTTTTATACCTAAAATTCACAACACTAAACTTGTTGGACGATTCCGTATAAAGCATCGGCATAAGAGACTTACTGAACATCCAAAAAATCTGATTTTAATATGACAAAAGTAGCATATCACATCAATTGCATAATCTTATACCCAAACTAAAACACAATATTTAATCCAAAGTATAAAATACTACCTCCGTCCCATATTTATCTTCATAGTTCGGTTTACGATGCTTGACTGACGATAAAGCAACTCGATCCCTGTTCACACTCAGATTATTTTTAGTAAATAAAATTTACATATTCAGAAACTACATTAAAACCGCTACAAAGCCTGATCAAGAAAATTTAAGTTTGATAAAAATTTGATAAATAAAGTAAAAGATTAAGAGTAATTTGAGTTGACCATGTGAATAGTAACTATGAAGATAATTTTGGGACGGAGGGAGTACTAAATTATGTCCTAATATCTCAAGTCTCAACATAAAATATAATGAAAATTAGAACATTTATCCAACATAATTCAATGATAATTAATGTTTCTAATAACAAATCTTTGAACGGTTGTTGCATCTCCGAAAGATTAGTAAGCTAAAGCTTCACTCCTGCATTCCTACAAATGAAAATAAATAAGTTTTGAAGTATTTAAATCCCCCAACTTTACATATTTAGACAAACAAGTGGAACATAGTAAAGAACAAGAATTGTGATAGATATTCCATTCAGAGTTAATATTTTGAATTTGACTAAACCGTTTTCAGAGATGATTGAATTAAAATAGAAACTAACTATTAATAGACAAATTGTGGTCAGTAGTTAAAGCCTCAAATCTCTGCCCCTAAAGAGAAAATATCAGTAGACAAATTATGGTCTGTAGTTAAAGCTCTGCTCCTAAAGCAAGGATCAGCGTGAAAGATTGCTACGGTACTAAAACACAAAACGCATACACATGCACATGTACTGATGCAGACACATAAGAATAGATTGAGAATAGGCTGTCATAGACTCATAGGGCATTCAAAGAATGGTTCCTAAACAATATCTCAAAGTTGTACAAAATAAGAAAGATTAAAAAAAATCTAGTCCATAACCATTCTAATTCAAATGCAGCTACCATTTCGTATAATAGCTACTGGAGCGAGTAATGTCATATCCATGAAGTTAAATAAACAAACAGAACAAGAATACAGACCTCTACTTGCTTAGGTGCATTAATTCGTACATTCAGATTCAAGGGTGACCAATGCTAAATAGCATTTGCAGCTGCAAAAAGAGGCATACAAAAACCATAAGATAAACAAAATAATAATTCATGTATATATTTAATTAAATAAAGACTTACATTTTTTCATTTCTTCAATTTGTTTATACAATTCAAGGTCTTCATCACTTGGATCTTTATAGAAGTTGAACTCCTCCGCTCTTAACCAATCATTAGTGCACAATAATGCCTCCACCATTTTGGGACTCAAACAACTTCTAAAAGGATCCACAACTCTTTTCTTCAAACTAAATGTGGACTCACTAGCAACCGTTGAACTTGGAATTGCAAAGATATCATTGGCAATAGTTGAAAGAATTGGGTCCCTAGTTTCACTCCCTTTTTTTAAAAGAAAAGTACTATTATTAGAAAGAAAGATTACAAAGTAGGAGGACCAAACCAAAGCCTATTTGGAATTACAAAACATATGGATAACTAATAGCATCAAATTTCAGAATACCATCAAAGTGACTAATAATAGTTTCACTCCCTTTCCACCATTCCAAAAGATTGAAAGATGGATTAGATCTTTTTTCAATCTCATCACTTATGTACTTTTCAACCTCATTCGATATCTCTTGAAGTTTCTCTTCTTCATTTTGAGCCTCCACTTCATTGAACAATTCATCCCAAAGGTCATCACCTCCACCACTATCTCCATCATCCAATTGCACTTGCAAGCTTTGCCTCTCCACATTCAAGGTTTCACTCATTCCTTTGTACTCAATCCACAAAGCTACCAAATCTTTTTTAAGTTTCTCAATGAAGTCTTGGACCTTTGTGGGTGCACCTTGAATCTTTTTAATGCTCAATTTAATCATTTGGAATTTGTTTTGAGGGTCCAAAACATTGCTAATGAAAACCAAAGGAATCATATCATTCTCATTCCCCCAATATTTGTCAAATTTTAACTTCACTGCATTAGCCACCTTGCTTAGAATTGGGTCCAAGTCATCACTCACCTTTTTTCAATCTAAATTTGGAGGGAAATCATTGATTGATAGATCAATTGAGAGGTAGGAGTTTTTGTGGCACTCAAATCTAATGTAGCATCATAAAACTTTTTCAAAAAGTGCACAAAAGCTCGTGCATTCTCCCAATTTAAAGCAATTGGTGGTTCTACCCTTGCTTCACCCTTTTTGTTTTTCTCATTAAAATAACTCACAAAAGGACACCACTCTCCGGTCATCCATTCAAACACCCTTCTATATTTCAAAGCAACATTGAGCATTTTATTGTTTAAAGACAATAACAAAAATAATTGAGAATATATTGTCTATGCTTTTAAAAATTGAAATTTTTGCAAAACAAATGTACTACTTATACTTTTAACATATCAATGACCAGATTGTTCATATAATCATATTACCAGGATTGAAAAGCTTTAGAAAATGATGAAGGTCGTCCACTGCTCCTTACTTCGTCAATGGCGTCTGCGTCACTCGTCCGCAGCTCTAGGTCGAAGTTTTCTGCTATTCTTGAGTGCTCCGTCACTCGTCCGCGGCTTCATCTTCCACAGCTTCGTCGTTCGCAGCTTCGTCCTCAATACTCAATCGTCCGAAGGACCGTCACTCATCACTTAAGAGAACTGGAGAAGAGAAAGTGTTCGACTTAGACTCTACGTTGATTTAGTTGATTAGGGATTTGGTCTCCACTTGTGAGAATGGAGAAGAGCCATAGTATTAAGATGGAGTTTTTAAATTTAGGGCCTTGATATTTTACTAATTTTATTTGATAACTAGTTTTTTTGTACGCGCGTTGCGCGATTGTGTAAATGCCCAATATCATATACTACGTATATGAAATACACTTGCAAGGATAGCTTGCTATGGAAATTAAGCTCCACATAAAAAGAATAAAAATGAAATAAGTTTGAATTAGGAAGAAAGAGTACATTAATTTTCGAAGTACAGTCATTCACACATAATAAAGTCATATTACAAGTAAAGAAAAATCTAAAACTACAAAACCAGTTATCAGGCTGCAACAAGTGATTCGTTAATCACAGGTAAAGAAAAAAATATGGGCAAAAACATGAATCAACTTATATAGGGCTAATGAGAATTACAAAAGAAAAAAAATCTAAAACTATGAAATGATCCATTACAATTTTGGAGTGTATTTTGGATGAATCATTGGGCTCCTTTTCCTTCATTTTGGAGCAAATTCACTTTCCTCTCCTCCCCTCTTTTGAATCAACATAAGGCTTAAACAAAGAAAAAATTGTGTGAAAAGGAAGGAATTCCTCGTACATTTTGAACCAATGAAGTTGAAAATGGGGGTCAATCCAAGTAAATACCTGTCTCTAATGATGTTAAGACTGAGAATGCCTCGAACTCGAGCAAGTTGAATAACACATTGCCCCACGACGCTTGTGGAAACATTTTTCACAATAAAATCTCCTATATATATGTGTGCATAAATCAAAACATGCATATTGAAGGAAGAGCAGCGGTAACCTGTTTAAAATGGAAATACATGATTCTAACGCAACAAAGTCCTCGAGCATTCTCAAGACAGTCATTGGATTAACAATAATAGTGGCAGCATACTCCATTGGTGTGCTTTTGTCAACTTTATACCAGAAACTTTGTTCTTTTAAAGCATAAGTCTACCATGTGCCTACCAAAAGAAAAAATGAGACGTTTTTCTTGCATCTAACAGATGGAAAGGTATATGTTGCACAACCTAAAACTTGGCAACTATACTTTATTGCATGCACTTACATTGTCTTGCCTCAGAAAAATGAAAATTCTTGGGTACCTTATAATACACAATACAAAAGCTAACAGAATGAAAGAAATAAATATATGCAAAAGTCAGACTTCATGTCTTTTAAGAAAAAATATTCTAATTGAACAACAAAGAGCAGGAATATTGATAGAGAAAGAAGTGAATAAAACTAAAAGTCTGCATTTAAAACTTCTAATATCATAATTTAAAAATCTTCATGCCTGGAATTGGTGGAAAGGCAATAACCCAATCTCCTAGGGAAAGAGACTTCACTCCAACACCTATAGCATGAACCCCTTCATTTCCTTCAAATCCTCTCACCGCTGGTGGTGGTGGCCTCACGAGATACATTCCTACGAGAAAATAGTTTAATCACTCATTGTTATTTTTATAACAATATTTCAGTATAGTACTTATAATATGAGTGATAAGAAAGAAAAGGTGCAAATACATTGCCAAATTTTCAGCAAACAAAAGGGAAACACTCAATCTTTTACTCCATAAATTTTCTCTATTTTGGTTTTCCAAAACCAAAACATCGTTTTGTTGATTTATCAAATAGAACCATCTTTGCAAACCTGACAAGTAGTAATATGTCCATTTAAAAAGTCAGTAGTTACATCGTAAAACAAATACTCCGTACAAAGTACCCAAAATATGAAGGAAAGAAGTTCATATCACATAGCTCTATACATGTATTAGTGTGTGTGTTTTAAACACTAGTGCAAATGGTTCACCTACTCTCATTTGTGGCATATAATGAATTGCATAAATGTGTATAGAAGTGCTCATGATCTGCTAGTCCAATTTTAGAATTACATAAGAAAAAAATACTAACCTAATAAGTTAAAAATAACACATTATTGTCAATTTGAATGAAAATATTAAATAACCATGTCACTGGTAATTTCTAAGTTGGTGACAACAAAGGACGAAATACACTTTTAGTTCATTTGAATGCACTTTGTACATTCTTAATTGTTTAGTTATGTTTTAGGAAACACATTTCCAATATGGAGATAAAAATGTATAATACATTGCTCTAATATACCAAATATTGCATGTATTTATTTATTCGTTACTAAACCTCATTTTTGTTTGCCCATATATGAAATTTTCACTATGACTGAATATTTTAGGTGCTGAAATTTGACAGAGTACTGTTGAGGGTATTAACTAAATTGAAATGGATAAGCATGTAATGAATAGTCAGAAAACACAAAGACTCTCACCTAGATAATTTCTCAAACACGTTGTGTGCTTCATAATATTTTGTAGCCATTTGTATTTTGTAATACTCCAAACTGATTTTAAATGTTTAAGAAAATACTTAAGCAATAGAGCAACACAGATAACGACTAAACAATAGAGCCAATCAATTGAGAATGGAAGAAACTTAACCTTTTTTCAGGTGTTAGTCAAACCGGACAGTCTCATTCGTTAGGGGTCACTCATTTAGTCATCTAGTGTTGTAAGATGATGTATGCATTGATGAATTCACGTGATAAGCAAGATTCGGGAATAAATTTTGGATGATGCTGCTAACCATCGAAGTCTCCCAGTCTGCCTCCCTTCGGTCACCTGGTATCTTTCAACCGCTTTGCTTATGGGGGTAGGAATGGAATCGTCTGAGAGAGTGCTTCGCGAAAGGTTCCTCGTTGGGGTTTCCGACCCTCCTAGTCACCACCTACTTGTGGCGGATGATGGGGTTCCTTGATATGTTGGTGTAAAGGAGCCCGAATAAAGCCAAAAGTGGAAGCAGCCAATGCTTTGATTAACCATTTGACTCTTTGCTTCCATTATGTGATTTCTGGCATGCTGGCAAAAGCAGGGGTTCACCAGAAGTGAACGATGGGTAGAACTCCGTCTGGATAGAAGGGAACTTGGACAAAGAAGAATATATAAAAACAAAGCACATGGTACAAGCTCATATAACTATCGGTACCACCAACACATTTTTCATACCCAAGATAACCTTACCCTTATTCATGCTTATACTTTTGTAGAGATTTACAAATTCTGTTTCGGTATTTCGGTATATATCGTACCATACCGAAAATTAACGGTATTTCGGTATATACCTAAATACCAAAAATTTTAACAATGCATACCGTTACCATACCGAAGTGACATAGTATGGTATCATACCATACCGAATTTTTCGGTATACCAAAAATTTCGGTGAAATCAGTATTTTTCGGTACGATATGACCGGTATACCGAGATTTCGATATATTTTCCCACCCATACATGTGAGTAATACTCTAGATGAACTCTTCCTACTAAGGGCATCGACTACAACGTTAGCCTTACCCGGATGATAATTGATAATCAAGTTGTAGTCCTTGTTCAACTCCATCGAGTTTCTTTGCCTCGTGTTCAATACTTTTTGAGTGAACACGTATTTTCAAACTTCTGTGGTCGGTATAGATATGACACAACTCCCCATAGAGGTAGCGCCTCTAAATCTTTAGTGCAAACATCACAGCCCCAAGCTCAAGATCATGTGTTGGGTAATTCACTTCATGTTTTCTCAACTGCCGAGAAACATAAGCAATTACCTTCCTCGATTGCATCAGTACACATCCAAGCCCCTGAATGCTAGCATCACTATCGATGCCATACCCTAACCCTTGCACAAGTAGAGTGAGTACTGACGCCTCACACTTGTCATCCCACACAAAATTAGCCCCTTATAGTGAGCTTCGTGAGTGGAAATGTTACCACTGAAAATCTCTCTATGAATTTGCGGTAGTACCCCGCTAAGTCAGAGAAACTATGTGACTATGGTAACCCCATAGTCACATAGTTCGTGGAACTCTTTGGTAAGGGAACGAGGATCTGGAACGCGGTTCGCTAGGTCTAGTGTATCCGATTCGGAGGGGGTAGGTTCATTCTGGTACGCATTTGATACGATGTACCATATGTTCGGTGCATTGTACTTAATTTTTTGGTACTATAATAAAACTGAATTATAGAATACAGATCTCAACATTGATGAACAAAAACAAAATTCATAACATGATTTCATAACTTCAACAAAAGCAAAAACATTAATATTCAAGAAACATTTCAAGCAAAGCTGAAAAACTGTACTACAACCATTGATTCAAAGTTCAAACAAGAAAAGCACATGACTCAATCTACTCGAGGTCTCTTTCCTTTCCCATTGTCCACGTCATCATCATCTAGATTCTCCCAAACCATGTCTTCTAGTCGTGAACTTGATCCTTCTATGTATGTGATTTCGGGATTGATGTCCCAATATTTGTGTGGACCGGCTTTAGACGATTCTGAAAAACATGGTTGGAGTCGATTGCTGGAGTGAATGAAAACCAATTTGTCGGCTCTTTTGCAATTCAACTGATTTCTTTTCCCACTATGATGTAAGAATATGTACTCCAATTTCTTTCTGCCGAAGAGCTACTAATCGGTTGTGAAAGCACCTTGTTTGCTACTTCAGCTAATCCTGGTGTTTCAGATCCATAGGTTGACCACCAATCTATCGCATCCATTGTCACGATATCTGCTTGTGTGGCCACCATTGAATAGATCCATTTCTTTAATTCTCTTTAAAGCTTCCATAATACCAAGCACAACCTTTTTATCTTGATTTGATGCTTTTCTTGGAATACCACCAGGAGACAATATAATGTTTCAAGATAGACTGTATCATAACAATGCGGGTTTAATGCAAACCCTAAACAATAAAGCGAGATTGTCATCTTCTCCCACCTAGCTACAATAATTTTCTCAATATCTTTTTAATAGCAAGAAAAATTATTATCTCGCATGATGTCCTTTGTTTCACCCAACATTTATCCATTCTTTCATAAATTTGCTCATCACCATCACAAAAATTTATTAGTAGAAAAAATAGGTTCAATAATTGCCAAAAACATTCCTAACACCATCCCAAAAATCACCATTTTAAATGGTTTCAGCAATATTAGACCCAATCATTCTTGCGTTTTCATTTCCACTTCTAACTCATTCCCTCCAAGAATTGCAAAAAATAGTGATGGCAAAAGCCTCCCTACAATCTGTCACTCTTTTTAACAATATCTAGTGGGAAGCAACCCGAGTATTCGCAACCTTCAACAGCTCCAACTTTGAATTTTCACGAAAGATATATAAAGCAATGGCGTGGTTAATAAAATATTTAACAATACCCTTGCCTCTTCTATACGTGTTATGTAACCAATGGAGTTTTCGTGCCATGTCTTTCAAAATTAAATTCAAAGTGTGTATGCAACAAGGAGACCAAAAACTATGCTTGTGTACCTTCTCGATCTCTCGTCCAGTTGCTTTACAATTGGCCGCATTATCTGTTACCACTTGCAACACATTACTTGGTTCGACGGTGTCAATAGCTCCAAGTAGGAACTTTGAAATCTCAACTCCAGAAGAATCTTCCGCATGCATGAACATTGCACCATGCGAGATCACTGCCAACACATTGATAAGTGGCCTATATTTCACGTTAGACCACCCATCCGAGACAAATGACATCCTTTTAGTATACCACATGTCTTTCACTTGCGTTAGATCCTTCTCAATGTCCCTAACGCACCCGTCAAACAGCACCGTTCTCACATTTTCACTAGAAAGAGGTTTGTATCTTTCCAGACGTTCCAGTTCCTTTTTATAACATTCACCATTTCAATAAAAATTGCGGGTTGCATAGCACGATGAATGGAATCTCATTCGCACACAAACCTCTATTGATCTTCAAGTTAATCGCGTTTCTCTCCAATAGGCCGAAAGATTCTTCCAAGCATTTCTTTGAGGATACATTTATGGATAGTAGAGAATTCTTCAACAATTTTGCAATGTCACCAGCTTCGACTTCTTTTACGTTATTCCAAAGGCTTTCGTATTTCTGCCTATCTTTGAGGAGTGCAGGACATCTTCGTATTTCTGCATTTTCCCCCGTTGGCAGCCCAAAAAGGTGAACATCAATTCTTGTACAATAACTCGTGAACTTCACTTTGCAGTGTTTGCATACTCACTGCTTTGCACCTCCTGAATTTTTACTTTCACCAGCGCCAAGGAATGTAACTTCTTCAAGTAGTGGTTTGGCATGATTTGCATCCTTAGTTAGTGTAGTGGATATAATGTGTTGAGTTTCTGGAAGAATATGCCCTTATGCGTGATATGTTCGTATTTCAACACGCATTTAATGCGTGTTGAGATTGAGTTTTGTCACTTTTCCTAATTTATTTGCGTCACAAAATGTTTATTTAGCTCAAGTCACGGTTTACCGGGTTTGGTTTGCACTCGTTGAAGAAAAGGAAGAATTCGGTCCCGGCATCGACATTTGAGCCAAAGTTGAGAAGATTCGGGATATGTTCGAGAGATAGCAAGAGGCACCGGAGGTCCACGGGATGATTTAGAGGCACGATTCGAGGCTTGGAAGGTTAAAGAATGAAGATAGGATCGATCGGGAGCGAACAAGGAAGAAAATAGCAAAAAAAATGGTTCTAGAGCAATCCGCGCGCCCCGCGGGCTTGTACCGCACGCCCCGCGGGTGAATCTGAGGGCCAGAAGTCTGAACCGCACGCCCCGCGGTTCAGAACACCCCGCAGGAGTGCCCGCACGGCTGTACCGTGCGGTTTCCCGCACGCCCTGCGGGCGGAGTAAGTTTCCGAGGCGAGAATATTTTTATGCATGGCCACACGGTGACCCGCACGGCGTGCGGTCTATTTTCGGTCTGTTTTCGGATTTTTCTATAAATAGGCACCTGTTTTGCCCGTTTTTTATGGAGGAGCTTAAAGAGATAAACCCTAGGTCATTTTTGAGAGCCTTTCAAGCCTTGGATTGTCAAGATTTGGGGATTCTTTGTAAGTTTAATCTTTTTAATTAATGACAATTAATTCTTTCTTTCCCAATTCTATTGATTCTTTAATGAATTGTGAGTAGTTTTAATTAGGGATTTGGGATTGATGAAGGAGTTATTCATTATGTATGGCTAGTTTCTTGATGGTTTACTTTGCATGAATCTTTATTTAATTTGTGTATGAATGATTTAATTAATATCTCTTGTAACCTAGAACGGCCGCTAGAATTACAATTGCTTGTAGAATAAGTTAAGGGAGATCTAATTTATTCTAGGACACATTCACATACACTTCATCGTTCGCTAAGAGATTAGTAGCGATTAAGGGACCGTACACTCGCTCGTTTTGGCAATAATTTTTGTAACGCCCCAAAATCCGGTCTAGTAGTTGCCTATGAATAATTTACTTTATCAAAGTTGTGGTTCATGGAAATTATTAGGAGTACTAACAGTCACCGACTTAGCTAAAAATACATAGACATACTTGTAAAGTGTAATAATACGTGTAATGCTTATATTCAATTCATGAATTAACTACTTTAGCTAAGTTAAACGTAGTTAGGCACTGTATATATAAAAATGTGTATATGCAATTATGGACTAAAATTAACATACCAATTAAGCATGTATAATTCTAGGTATTACTTTCTACGTAAATGAAAAAGTAAGTTATGAATTGATTTTATAAGATTTTTTTTTTTGATTTTATAAGATTAGTAATAATCCAATGATAAAAAAAGATTAGTAATAATCCAAAGTAATGATTAGGCTATATATGTGGAATTAAGTCATACGGTATATTTTGTTAAATAACTCTTTAAAACTTTATAAATAAATAAATAAATAAATAAATAAATAAAAGTACGCTGCTTAGAAGTTCTACGGTAATCGTCATTGGCTTTAAGTTGGCCAATCTCAGTCTAGCGAGTTATACTGCTTTCTTACAGGTGGTTAGCTCTTAGTCTCGGCCACGGGCGGATGATTACATGTGGTTCTTTTACTATCTTGTACCCTTACGGAATGCTATTTTTATGAATTAAGCCACCTTCGATAAAAAAAAAATACGCTACTTAGAAATTTAACGAAAAACTTCCAGTAAAGATTTATGTATAATTCTTGAAAACTGAAATGTCCCTAATGTAAGATATATTAAACTTGATATTTTTTATTGTAAACAAATTAAACTAAAGAAAATAAAAATGTTTCTCTCTTGCTCTTGATGTGACACTCTGGCACGAATACTCCTGACCTGTCTGTTTAGTATACTATATGTACACTCCTGAAATTTTGTCTTAGAGGAATTAGTGTTCTCCTGTTTAGTGTACTATGTACACTCCTGAAATCTTTTTAGAGCACTATTACTCTTCTGTTAAGGTTCGAGTCTTCTCAGTGATCTCGTCCTTTCTGTTCAGCTAGCTTCTGTTAGGGATTGGTATGTGTAACTCCGGCGATTACGTTTCCATATCCTTTCTGGGTAATGTTGGTATGGACTTTATGTCCGCATTCCTTACCATTAGTATTCCTCTGTCTAGGTCCAGCTTCTTGAGTACATGCTTAAATGAATTTATGAATAATATACCTCCGAATAAGAATTATTTGATAATTATGAAATCTCAATATGCTTATGATCTGTATATGAATATTTTGATTCTCATGACAGTTATTCGGCTCACTCAGGTATGTTATATGTATGCTTGACGAGATGCTAATTATGTCATGTTGTTATTTGATTTAATATGTGATTATTATTATTATCATTATTATGATTATTGTTATTATTATTATTTGTACCGTACCACTCAGCACATTGCTGAGCGGGTAGTTGTTTGTTTTTCCTACCCGTAGGTTTAAGTAGATTCAGCTAAGATAAGGATGTTGGGATGGAAGGAGGCGTAGGATTCATGTGCATACCATGTGTGTATTGTTTATAAATAAACAAATAAGAAGCAAATTTGACTTTAAACTTATCTGATCATTTTTGTTTTGTAAACGCTTCCGCATATCTTGAAATATTTTGTGCTGTATACTATTAAGGGATTTATGGCGACTTGATATTTTCACGTATTAAACAATAAGTTGACATTTGAATAAAGATATTTTATTTAAATACTTAATTTTGTTGAAATAACTAAAAGTCTTTTGGTTAAATCTGTTTTGATTCCTGCCACGTGACACACCGCTCAGGTCGGCGGGGCCGGTTCAGGTAGGGTGATACGATTTTAGATACATGTCGCATGAGAGATCAACCTGGTTCTATAAATTATTGTACTCTTTGCCGTGAGAGCGGTTAGAACTTAGTATTGATTAGCGTTGCTCAATTAAATAATATTCATGTGATTGAGCCTGATCTACCAGAAATCTAAGTATCCCGGAATCAATCCATGTTCCCTTCGTCATTAGTTAGAAAGAACCCTTTATTTTAATCGTTTATTCGCATTTTAATTTTCCAACAATCAATCTCGCAAAATTGCATTTTTTTCTTCTGTTTATCACTGAATTTAATTAATACTTAATTCCCCCTTTCCGTCCCTGTGGAGACGATACTCGTACTTATACCCTATACTGTTACATATTTTTAGTGCGAGAAAACTCACATCAGTTTTTGGCACCGGGGACGGTGTCGGATTTAAGGGTTAATTAGACTCAGCGACTTGTTTTTAGTTTTTTGTAGGATTTTTGTCTGCTAACCTTGCATATCAGATCTGTTTATGCATACACGTTTGAAGATGGGAGTACCGTTTGTCCCCCTGAATCCTGAGATTGAGAAGCTCGCTAGACAGAACTGCAAGGCTCAAATCGAGAAGAATTCAGCCATGGAACCGCCATCATCTGGAACTGCAGGGACGTCTGATGTTCATACCACTTCTGGTAATCTTGATTTCTACATCAGTACCTCACCACAATCTTCACCGCCTATTTCACCAAGACGCCCTCCTGGTTTTCAGAACTTCCGTACCCCATTCTTTCCCCAAAATCGGTCCACACCACAAATAAACTTTCCCTCATTATTCCAACTTTCCAAAACGCCTCTACTGCTCGTGAAACTACTTTTCAGAACCAAACCTATGGGATGCAAGGAGCAAGGCAGAACATTTCGGTATTTCAACCTAGACAGAATCCACCCTTAGTCACTCAAAATCCATTCTAAACTCAGCCACAATTTCAAAACCCATTCCAGAACCAGTACCGCCATCCACCCCAAGTACAGCCCCAACCACAACCTGCTCAACAAAGACCAGTTTTCCAGCCAAGACAGCAGACCCCTCCGTTTGATGCTAATGCTTATGTCCCGCATGATAACCCGCTCTACCAGGGACAGACCATTGCAAAGTTCCTTACTCCCGAGATTTAAGAGTACGACAACATTCAAGTGCCGGGAATTACTGTAAATCGCTACGAGATCAAGCCAATAGTGATAAACATGGTGTCCAATAATCAGTTTGGAGGAGGACCGACCAAAGATCCAGTGGCATATATTACCCGATTCCTGAGGATGTGCCAGACTTTCAAGATACCCGGAGTAGCTGATGATCAAGTATGAATGATGCTTTTCCCTTTCTCATTAAGGGATGATGCACAGAGGTGCTTGGACAACAACCCTCACCACCACCACCAGACTCGGGACCAGCTGCATAGTGCCTTCATCAAAGAGTATTTCCTTACATCAAAGGCACTGAAGTTGAAGAAGCAGTTGCAAGAATTCAAGCAGGGATCACTTAAGACATTGACTGAAGCGTGGAAGAGATTTAAAATGCTGAGAAGAGCTTGCCCTCAAGGCAAGATGAGTAACTGTGAGATTCTATCCTTCTTCCACAGCAGGATCAACAACGAGGGGAAGATGATGTCAGATGCCTCTGCCAATGGAACTTTTCCTACTTTACCGGCTGAGGATGGCGAAACACTAGTAGAGAAGATCGTTGCTAAAATAATGTGTCCTGGTACAACTCACGAAGTTCACCTCAGCAAATAGCTTCAGGCCTTAACGAGACCAGTGATAATTTTGCCCTTTCTGCACGAGTAGACACCTTGACAAGCATGATGCAAAAGCTTATGACCAGTGTGAATGATCTAGGGAAGAAGGTAGAAACTTCTCACTCGGTGCCTAGCGTGAACATGATGGCCTCCTGACCCATTAACCCTTCCTGTAGTACGTGTGGGGGCCTCCATTGACCGCATGAATGTTATATGATGGCACACACCTTGGCAGCCCCTGGATTGGAGCAATAGATGCGATGAACTTTCGGAAGCAGCGCTGTTACAATCAGCAGCAGTACGAGAACTACGGGCAGGAAAATCAGCAGCAGTATAGGAATTACAATCAGCCCCAAGCACCTCAGGCCCCACAATAAGTACCTTAGCAGGTTCAAGGGTGTCGCGTGAAAGGGACTGGACAGAGACTGTCTAGCCTGGAAGATACACTCCAGAAATTTATGCAAACGACTGTTGCAAGTCTTCAGAACCTGGAATCACAAATGGGTCAGCTCGCAAAGGTCCAATCTGGAAAACTTATGGGATCCCTCCCTAGTAACACTGAGAATAATCCAAGAGAGCAAGTTCTTGCTATCACACTGAGAATAATCCAAGAGAGCAAGTTCTTGCTATCACGGAGAAGAAGCTCGCAGAAGTTGAACCTAATGAAGCTGTCCAGGAGGAGAAGAATGAAGAAGAGAAGAATAAAGAGGAGGAGTCAGCCCCAAAATAGCCCGTTCCAATTAAAGTTTATAGCCCGCCCCTCCCATTCCCACAATGATTGAAGGGGAAGAGTGACACCGAGGTCTGCAACAAGTTTCTAAACCTTTTTAGACAGGTTCAGATTAACTTACCATTCATGGATGCGCTGCAACAAATGCCAATGTATGCCAATTTATGAAAGAACTCTCTAACAAAAGAAAGTGGGGAGAACCGAAATCGGTAGTGCTTAATGAGGAGTGCTCGGCGGTAGTGTTGAAGGAGATGCCCAAAAAGCTCAAGGATCCAGGTAAGTTTACTATCCCTTGCTTGATAGAAAGTTTGATTTTTGATAATGCCTTAGCTGATTTGGGTACACGTATCAATTTGATGTCTCATTCCTTGTATGAGAAACTTGCACTCACATGAAGGTATACTCCGTACAAAATAAGGCAGAGGTAGGGAGTGTTTGCGATTGCTTGTGCTTTTCAAAAGTGATTTTTTTAAGAGATTTTAGGAAAAGTGATTTGTATTAAAAGTATGTAGTGTTTGGGAATAGAAGTGATTGTGAATAAAGTGTAAAAGTTGAAGTGTTTGGTAGAAAAGTGATTTTTGATGTAATAAATTATCAAAATACACAAATACCCTAATAGGACAAATTGAGAAATTGAAGAGGAAAAGGTGAGAGCCACTCGACCAGCTCCCGTGGCCTTTTTTTCTATCCAAATAATTCAATATATACAAACATTTATATACATAGAGACATATATACGTATATATGTAAATATATAGATATACAATATTAAGATGGACTTCCTTAAAAAAAAATAAGAAGAAAACGGAAGATTTTTTGCAAAAGAAATAACAACTGATCGTCTTCCTCCTCTGAAGTTAAGTGACGGACTTCTATCGGAAGCTAAGTGATGGACTTCTTCAAAAAAAAAAAAATGTGACGGACCAGAGATCAAGGTGCAGTGAGGAAGAGAGCAAGATGGAGGTGCAGATGTCAGATGTTGGGTAAGTGATAAGGGTATTGTGGACTTTGGTGGTTATATCTATCATAATAATCATCCCCAAAGTTGGAATAATTTACAAGAAAACCAAGAAGCAATTAGAAGCTATCTTACCCCAGCTTCCAGCTTTTGGATTAAAAGTGCTTAATTTAAGTAGAATCAAGCATTAGCAAACATCAATTTCAGCTTTTTTTAACCAAAAGCTGAAAAATGTTTTTTTTAATCCCTTGCAAAAGTATCGATGTTGTTTGGTAATCATTCTTCCAATCAATTTCGAACAGAATGGACTTTTATCGGTCCAGGACTCGAAAGTTAAGTCTACTATCAATTTTGGACCTAAAAGATACTCCGGGTCTACTATCAATTTTGGACCTACTATCTTTTAGGTCCAAAATTGATAGTAGACATAACTTTCGGGTCAAAACGGAATCTAAACCGATATCCGCCCCCTACTTTTATCCAATATAACTGTTGCCCCATCCCGCCCAAGTCATTGCTCTTCGGCCCGTATAGTTCGGGTTTGAGACGGGGTATCACAGTTCAGGTCAAACCCAAGGTCAACTGGAAAGAAAAGTAAAGGAAAAAACGCAACAGTCGCCATCCTGAATAGAGAGAGCAGCGGAATGGAGTCAGCAGAGGATACACCCGGAAATTTAATGGAGCAACAACCGCCGCCGGCGTCTAGCGACCTGTCGGCGCAACCGGAACAGCAGCATCAACAACCGCCGCCATCTTCATCACTATCATCGTCTGCTCCGCTACCTTCCTCCGTTTATTCCTCGGCGGCAGCACCTCTTCTTTCGCCAGCAGGCCCAGGAAATTCACTTCCTCCTCCTTCAGCGCCAGAATCTTCGGAGAACTCAACCCTAATAAGTCCCCCACCTCCTGCTTCCGTAGCCCCAACTTTGCAAAATACTCAACCTAGACCAGCTTTAGAGCCGCCGTCCTCCTTCACTACTAACCGGCAACAACCCCCGTCTTTCCAGCACACGACTCACCAATCTTCTTCTTCTTCCTCACTAACCGTGCCGCCGCCTGGCAGGGGTGGATTGGTAATTGGGGTCCCTGCCCACCAGCCCGGCACTTCTCCGCCGCTCACCTCCTTTTCATCTATGACCCAGCCTTCTTTTGGGCAGCAATTTGGTGTGTTGGGTCGTGGAGTGCCGGAATCTATGCCTACTTCGAGCCTGGTCCAGGTGCTGATCGTTTTGTTCAATTAGATTTATTTAAAGACAATTCTTCATACAATGCATAGCGTTAGCTGTCGATCTGTGCATATTGTTTGTTTCTTGTTATTGCTTTTTTTTCTGAGTGTACCTATTGTTATTGTGAGAAAGAGAGTATGCCTGCCTATGTTGATGCAGTACAGTTTTTCTGGGCTTGCAATCTATAGGGGAGACAGACGGTACAAGGGATGCAAGGGATAGGAATTACTGGGTCGCTTGGTTCTAGTATGCCAATGCGGCCAGCTGGGATTCTTCCTCAGCCAGTGAGATCTATTACAACATCACTCAGACAGCATACTGTCATGAATAGCCAGTCCCCTTCTTCCCAAGTAGGTTCTATATTTTTTACGTTTGCCTCCTTTTATATTTATCTTTTTGTTTTGGTGGCTTACTAGTTCAACTTCACATTAGGTGAGCGAGATGACTGCCACACTTAAAATTAGTTGTTTGTATATCAATCAGTTGCATTGTTGCTCTATTCCGAAGTGCCCAAAAATAAATTATATTCTTGCTGATTTAGAAATGACTATTGCGAGTCTTGTGACCTGTCCAATCATAATTTTGATGAAAAGTTTGCAATAAGGTGGGGTGTCTTGTGATGACACGGGTGTGATAGATTTCATAAGTGAGTACTTGCTGAGTAGGCTCCATAGTTGGAATGGTTCAAAAAAGGGAGTTACTCAGGCTATTTTTGTTACATAAGTGACTAGTTTTACTTGACGAGTAACTTGGTTGAGGTCAAGTTAGACAGACTGCAGAATAAAAAATTGAAGAAACCAATTAAGTTTGGTGAACTTTGGCCGATTTCTCTTGGCATCTTCCAATTTACAAAATTAGGGTTTAGAAATATGGTAGCCCATCATGGACTAATATTATTATAACTTTATAGCAAATACATTTTTAGCTTTACTAATACGTGAACTGAATATCATCGAGTATTCTCAAGTAATCAGTCATATTTGCCACGTGACCCTTTGCCAAGTAGTTACCAAATAATATCTAACAACTTAACATTGACATATATTTAAGAATGGTTTGGTATGACTTCTGAAGAAGAGCTTTCAGTAGTTGTCTGTAGGTCATTTACCAAAAAGTTTTCAATAGTAAGTTATATTTCTTTGACACTATGTATTAAGTTTCCAATTTTCCATCAATTGTGATGAAGACTTGGCTGTTGATATAGTTGTGGAATGGCAGGGCTATATGAAACCGCCATGGTCCAGTAAAAGGAACTGAGGATACTATAGTATTGTTAATAATTTGAATGCACTAAAGACAATTTCACAAACTTATTAGGGAAAAGTAATTCAAATACCCCAAACTATGGTATATGTGGACTGTGAACTTGGCACCCCAAAATTTGACATGTGAAATAAATATCTTGAACGTTATATTATAAGTGATTTGATGATCATTCATGAAAGTGTAAGCTTAGGGGCGTAAATCAAGTACTTGGAACATTATGGGGTGTCACTTAGCATCCTAAACTTACATGTGTGACAGTGTGAGATAAGTAATCTACATCCATGGTGTTAAAATCATATACTACATATAATATAAAGTTGAGGATGTTTATTTCACAGTTCACACATAAAGTTTGGGGTACTAGTTCACACATTCCGGTAGTTTGAGGTATTTAAATTAATTTTCCCTGCTTATTGTTACCATTTTTCTTATATGCAGAGTTTTCAAGGACAGGGAATGTTGAGATCTCCAAACCCCTCTAGTACACCTCAAAGTCCACAGACCCAGAATCAAGCATGGGCATCTTCAGGAGTACAAGGAAAGCCGCCTCTGCCACACCCTTCACTGAGGCCTCAACAGAGCTCACAGTCTTTACAGCAACGTTCTCATATTCGTCCAAGTCAGCAGCAACACTTCTCATCTTCTTCCCAGCAAGCATCGGCTTCGAACACTAGTCAGTCTCAAGAGAATATGGGCCAGGGTCAATCTTTAAGGATTCAACAACCCATTTCTAATCCACAACCAAATGCTCCAAGGAGTCATGGATTTGGAGTCCAAAGACCTTCATCACATGCAGTGCTGCACTCTGCTGCTGTCCAATCTGGACCTCTGAATAACATTGCCACTACAGAGACTGAGGAGGCGTGTGATAGGATTCTGAGCAAGAGAAGCATCCGAGGGCTGGTGACCCAGGTGATATACACACATTTTGCTTCTTCTGCCTTCCTTTCATCATTTCATTTTCATTTACCCCAGTGCCACAAAGGCTCCCACCTACGGTGGGGTAGGGGGGGTCAGATGTACGCAGTCTTACCCCTGTACTAAAGCACATAGAGACTGTTTCCGGATGACCCATAGTGAAAATCGCGTCCAAAATTGCATGGACTGACTGCTGCTTCATAACAAAGAAGCGCAGACAGTTTAGTGAGCCATTTTGCTTCTTTTGCCTTCATTTTTCAATATTTCTTTTGCCTAAGAGTTGTGTCTTTCCTGGTGAAGGCTACATACTGCCCTATTATTCTCATTGTTTAAACTGAGATTACTATTGTTACAGTTACAGGTGCCCTTAAACTGAGATTACTAATGTTGAATAATGGTTTAGGAATCTTATAAGTATTGCAAGTTTACATGAATAATGCTCTAGCAGTTCAAGATTGCTACAATTGGGAAATATGTTGAAATAGTGCTTTTCCTTAGTCATGGTTTACTCTAGGATCGAGCAGGAAAATATAGACCATAAATTGTGAGATTATAATATGAACAGAAATGAAACATTAAAGACAGCTGTATAATGGTATGTTTTGTGCAATATAAAGACAGAATGGAAGGGAAAAACAGAGCATCACTCTCTAGTTGTTATGATTCAAGATTTCTAATAGTCATATATTTTATATAACTCACTTCTTAAATTTAAATACTCTGTTAGTCTTATATTTGAAGAGTTTATTGGAGTCTTCACGGAGAAGGCTATAAACCTGTTTATTGTAAGCACAATATTTTTTAAAATATTTTACAATATCCTAGTATCCTTGGTATATGGCTATACACATTTTTTGGTAAGATTGGGTGTGAGTAACATTGTGTAATAATTAACTAATTGAGAGAAAATCACTCTATGTGACGCTCTTCCGTGAAAGGGGAGGATTTGGTAGTCGTGCTTGTATAGTTCGGATGATAAGGAGCTTTTAGAGGATAAAATCGTTTCTAGTAGAAATGTGTATCCGAAAATCCACTCGATCAATTATTATTGGCATTAAGGGTTCGATAAGTAATTTGCTCAATTTACCATACTCATGTTAACTTTCAGTGTTTTTGATAATCAAATGATGCATCGATAAGTAATAATTTTTTGTTTGCTCTTGACTTCATGCCTTTGGATCTTTACTTTTTCCTAAACATTTTATGGTTTTCATTCCTTAAATGTGGTCCATACATTTGACTGACACTGTCATTGATAGATTGACCCATCAGAAAAGCTAGATCCTGAAGTTGAAGACATCCTTGTAGATATTGCAGAAGAATTTGTGGAATCTGTAAGTTTTATGTACAATGGCAGATTATTTGAATCTCAGACGAAGTTTGTGTTTATTTTTTGTGATTCTATAAATTTGGTTCTTTGCAGTATTGACTATAATAGTGGTGTAACCTGTCATGTGCATGCCAATTGGGCATTTCAGTAAAAGTGTTTGTAAATTCATAGCATTTCGAATCAGGAACCCATATACAAATGAAGTACTTTATGTCCGTATGATGTGTCATACTCTTCATGTAGAGAATATTCTGCTTATCCTTTGATGCTTTATATTTTGTTAGTAAATTATATGTTGGTCTTAAATTATGATTTCATACGAAGAAGATAAATGGATAAACCTTGTCGAATGATTGATGACTATATTTCTATATTTCAACTTTGCCAACTTGCATATTTACAGTTGCATCTTAAACCAAGATTCAATTGATACTTGAAGTATATTAAGCATTGCATTATATTTAAATCTCGACGCCTATTCTTGTTTCTTCTGCTTTTCTCACTTGCTGATTGATATGGTGTGCTTTCACTTTATCTTTCCCCACACATTTGTTCAAACAGCTTACAACATTTGGTTGCTCATTGGCAAAACACCGCAAATCCTCTACACTGGAAGCTAAGGACATCCTTCTACATGCTGGTGAGTTTCATTGTATCACATTAGAAGTTGTATCATTGGTTACATTTACATTGGCCAATGCGTAATGCTTCATGCCTTCATTCATGTTTTTATTCAGAAAGGAACTGGAATATTTCCCTTCCTGGATTTTGTGGGGATGAGATTAGAACATACAAGAAACCTGTAAGAATGTTTTTGACTTACTTTAATGCCCTTAGTTTCTGCCTCGTATTCTCAAACTGTTTTTTCTTTACCTCATGATGTCTTTTGGCTTGCAGCTAACAACTGACATTCATAGAGAACGTCTGGCTGCAGTAAGTATCAGTCCCTCTTCTCAACCTCTTCTTTTGAAATGATAGACATAACAAAAGTATGAGAAACCCATGTGAAGTTTTTTAGTTGGAGTACTAGAGACGGCATTTGTCCTTGATTTTTTTTATACCTGTTGTTTTTCAAGGGATACTTTGATAAATGTCAATCTGAAACATCTTTATTCATGATCAATGTTTATCTGTTTGTTGTCACTGCTTGCAGATCAAGAGGTCAGCTACAAAGACAAACAATCCAAAGAGCTCATCTGGACAAGGTGGAAATTCGAAGACTCAATTTGGAAAAGGTCCTAGCAATATTTTGACTTCCCCTAATGCAAAGACCTGAAACCGCATGAAGTGCTGCTCTCTAGTCCGACTAGCTGTGCTATCTTTCTTACCGCATAAGGTCTGGGACTCTGGGCTTGCGTAAAAAGCTTTCATTTTCGCTTTCGTGCCTCTAGTATATTTTTCTTCGCGTTTTTTACATTCACTTTCGTGCCGCATAGGAGTTGCGTTTTGGAATTCCCATAATAGTATACGTGATATAGAACTGTTTGTCACCAAAATGTCGTTTGTTTTCTCTCTGATAGTAGGCATGTCTGTGATTCATTTTTAATCACATGAAGTTCTCCGTACTCATCTAGTGCAGGTTGATGTGAAAGGTTGCTACTAGTTTTGTGACCAAACTGGGTTTTACATCGTCCCTTGAGTGTTACAAAGAGGGAAAGTTCTGAACAAAGAAATTGGCGATCCATAGGGGAGACGGTCTAATGAAACATCGTAACTTGAAATGCGCAATCCTCAAACGAACCATCAAAAGGCCCAGCCCCTTCTTTGCCATGGTACCATGATTAGCGAGGATGACAATATAACTTTCTTGCTTCCATGGTTAATTAGAGGTAGTAAAGATAGTTGATATTGTGGAGTATTTGATTTATCATGTACATAACTGTAACATGCTACCCCCCGGCTGAAAATTGACATCTGATCAGTGTACTGTTATTTTTATATCATTTTGTGCAAGCATTTTCCTATAAGCGTCTTATGATTGTATTTATTATTCTTTTCATCGTACAAAATTTGTTCATATTTGCTTTTCTTCGTCAATGATAATCAAGTTTGATCAATGATACCCCTCCGTTCTACAATGAAGTTCCTAGTTTAATCTACACATTTATTACATAGAAATATTGTTTGTTAAAAGTACTATCTTAAAAATATAGAATTTATGAATTTCATGCAAATATAATACGGAGTAACTAAAATCATTGACCATAAAAGTCAGTTTGACCAAGTTTTGGAATTTGGATACCCCATGTCCCATTAGTTTTGGGGTGATGGCTGTCCTGCCGTTTTTGGGGTTTTCCTCTTGAGGTGTAATCCGTGGGATGGACCTATGGATGGACTCGGATCGGGCTGGGCCCGGGCCGGTTGGGCCTCCGGTCCTGGATTGGAGGGCCCGAAACCGGACCGTGTAACCCCCGGGTCCGGCCGGGCCGGGCCTCGGGTATATATATATATATATATATATATATATATATATATATATATATATATATATATATATATATATATATATATATATATATATTTGCCTTTTCCTAAATAACCCCCCACACCCAAACCACCTCAAATGGCCCAAAATACCCAGCCCAATCTAAAAACTTAAAAAAAAAAAATTAAAATGGCCCGGACCGGGCCACGAACCGGCCGGGCCGGTTCACGTTTTGAAGGGTCCGAGCCCGGACCGGAACCACCTCGGGTTGGGCCTACCCGGACCAGTCCCTGACCATGCCACCGGACCGGGCCGGGCTGGAACAGTTCCGGGCCGGTTCCGGGTTGGGCCATCCGGCCCGAGTCCACCCATAGATGGACCAGGTTCAACTATTTTCCTGTAGAGAAATACAGTTTGGGCCGAACTGTTCCAAATTTAGGGCTGTGAATAAAAAAAAGGGGTTGTAAATAGTATTATCGTATTTAAAATAAATTAAGAAATCAATTTGTGCTCTGCATGTAGGGAACCGTGGATGGCATAGTGGACCTAAAGTTGGGGGTAGTGGAGAAGTGGAGGACATTCCAGTAGTCTCAACTTTTGACGGCATGAACCCCTCCAACGTCTGTTTTGTCGGGCCTGGCCCATCTTTATATCAAGGGAATGGGCTGTACTGCTATTGTACCACAACCCTGTACTACATATGGACTGGTCCACGACCTAGTAGTGCTTAGCCCAAGCCCATGCAGAACACCAACTTTATTTATGATTAGTATGATGAGGGAGTATTGGTTCATTAAAAGAACAATGATGGCGTAGAGGAGGGAGCATGTGTTATTGAATGGGGAAGTGGTCACATTTTTGGGCGATTAAATGATTCAAATCTGAAAACGTAATGTTAAGAATGATAATAGTGATGGGCGCCCGTCGATCCGAACCATCATTGTGAATCTTATTAGCCCCTATCATCATACCACCGATCATCATTAATTCATTAAACCGAAACACTCATGCCTCTCCAAGTTCAATACTCTACTTATTACTAGTTTCATCATTGTGATGTGTGTTCATAATTAATAAACCAACCACAAACATAAATATTATGAAAAATTGTATTTGTACGTGAAATTTGCACACTTGATATACATTTGTACGTATTTATGTGTGCACACAGACAATGTATACACCATTTGGTTGCCTACGTACACATGCAGCTCGTGCAACAATTGTCTGTGTGCACACACTTTTGAACCAATATATATACTCCGTATATTGGTTCAAAAGTGTTTGCACACAGACAATTGTACAAATGCGTGCTAAGTGAGTATAAATTTTGTGTACATCAAGATTTAATGTAGATATTATAGAGCTCGTTTAGGAACTCTATTGTCAATTTATTAATTTTATCAAACAACTATTTTAGTTAACACGTAAGTTTTGATTTCACACGTTGAACGATGTAGTAATAAAAATAATTAAAGTATAATTACTTTTGTTTAGCTATTTTCTCTTAATTTTTTCTTTTTTAGTCAATAAGATATATCTTAAATATGATGTTCCATAATTCAAGAAGTTCAATTTGTTTAGCTATTTCACTCATAATATAATCAACTTCAGAGTTACCAATAGAATTATTTGAACAGGTTGCATTTGATGAAATTGGAGAAATTGATAGTAATAATCTCAACTATTGGCGGTCCGCCTATAATAATTCCAACTATCGATTATTTCATAATAATCCCAACTTTAGGAACCTTCCGCCAATAATGGTCCAGATAAATAAATTGTTATAATTTCTAAAGTGTATGAGAAGAGATATAACAAGTAATCCCTATAAATAATCTCAACTTTTAATTTTTACGCTTAATTTCTATTTAAAATTCATTTTTTATAGGAGGTAATATTTGGTCATGGAACATTATCGGCGGACGGTCCATATAGTTGGGATTATAAAAAAATAATCAATAGTTGGGATTATTATCGGCGGACCGACAATAGTTGTGATTATTATTTTTAATTTTTCCTAACTGAAATAAGCTGAACGATAAAAAAACTAAAATAAGTTGAAACGAAAAAACTGTTATTAAAAAACTAAAATGTAAAAAGTATAAGTTTAAAATGAAAAAACTTTCAAAATGTACGATATAACATATAACTTCAAAAATAAAAAATGTTTATAGATTTTGACATTTGTAAGTTGCTGTAAATATTTTCCGTCATTCATTTTTTATTCTTTTTTGAACTTTTTTTCTTCAAAAAGCGACATGCTTTAAGAGATTAGGAATTGATACTCAGTACTTTAGTGCGTATACAAGATTAGGAGATTAATTGAAATAGTAGAAAAATGTTAAGTTCCACCTTTCCCATCGAAAGAAAAGAAATTGACGAGTAAAACCGTCAAGAGTGTCAACTTTCAAATAAGTGTGCTACGTTCTTTCCCTATTCTGTCAAAGTTAAAAAAAAGTTGCTACTTTTCATAATAAATTACAAATTACAATGTTTAAAATGACAACAATGTGCCCTTATTTAGGAAAGAATAATATAGTTCATATTTGATATTTCCAAACATTTTTTCTCTAATTTCGAGGATTTTCACTTAAATCTAATATGCTAAGTCTGATCTAATTGGATTCGAGGTCTCTGCCTTACTTCGGAGCAAGACACTCTGTCCGACCTTTGAGAGTCATTCAATCAATGTTTTAACGGGCTGAAGATTTCGAAGTCCGAATCTTGAAGTGTGACCTTCCCGATCCTACGGCCCCCTTGCAGCAAGGTATTCCGCCGCACAGCAGAGGATCCTCATCCGATCTAATTGGCCAGACATGTTCTATTTAAGTTTATTCTTTTCTGGTTTATTCAAATATGACGACCTTTAATCATGTAATATCTTGTGCGATTTAATTCAATTTAAGGATGTCTTCAACTTCATTGAAAATCTCTAAAATGAATATACGGAGTATGATTTATCTAAGTTTGATATGTTCTTAAATGGGAAAACTGTCAAATAGGTCCTCGAGTTTTCATAAAAAGATCAAATAAGTCCTTATATAGAAGGCTCTGTCCGATCGTCGCGATTTTGGGCGGTTCTCGGTGGAATTTTTTGAGCATCTTATTCATCGAGTCTAGTTTACTCATACCAAATTTCATCTAAAACTTCAATCGGGAACACATTCAAATTAATTCTTGAAGATAACTGCACATTTAACTGCACAATTATCTTCAAGAATTAATTTGAATGCGTTCCCGATTGAAGTTTTAGCTGAAATTTGGTATGCATAAACTAGACTTGATGAATAAGATGCAAAAAAAAAATTCATCAAAAAATTCCACCAGGAACCGCCCCAAATCGCGACGGCCAGACAAAATCTCTTATATAAGGACTTATTTGACCTTTTTATGAAAGTTCGAGCACTTATTTGACAGTTTGCCGTTCTTAAATTGAGACTAGCTTAATTGAAAACATGCGAAATTGGTACATGACAGAAGCAAATCCAAGTGCACATATATTTTTACTAAATCGATCACTTTTCACCTCTCCTTTTTGTTCTCTGCCCGTATAGAAATGGAGAGGATCCAAATACTTGTTGGTGGGTCATGAAATGATCTACCCCTGGCTGCCACACCATCATTCCCATGACGCCATCCCAAACAAAACACATCATCAATCATCATCATGTATGTGTATGTATGCATGTAATGATCATTCATGGTCATCATCATCGATATTCATGATGCCACTGTATGCTCAGTCGTCCTTGAGCAACGCTGTAAAATAATTGCCATTCGAAGCCGCCTATGATGCTTACACATGCATCATCCTTCAGCAGCCGACAAACTGGATACTTAATGCACTTCTTTCACTTTTATCATTTCACATTTAAATGTTTTGCATAGAAATTAAAAGCCTATGGGCTAACCTCCATTTTCCACCCATCCGTTTTAAAACTTACTACGTATTTGGTCACACACAAATTGATAAAATCGGTTCAATCGGCTCAAATTGATGAAATTCTGGATGAATTAGTTAAATTGATTCAATCTGATAAACTATAAAAATAATTATATTTAAAATATACTTCGTCCATATTTAAAAGATTCATACGTTAGGTTATGACACAAGATTTAAGGGTAGTAGGGGTAATGAATAATATAAACAAAATAGAGAGTATTTTACTAATAAAAATAATATAAAAAATATGAAAGATAGCTAAAACGACCATCTCCATTTGTGGTGGTTGATAGGATACCCTGACCGGGTATCCTTGGCAATAGCTCCAAAACTGCTAAAATCTAGTCATATTAGACCGAGTGGTCCGGGTATGTCAATATACCCGGGTATAAGATCGGGTATACCTTCACCTTATTCAACCACATAAACATCTTCAACATTATAAAAAAAAATAATGTTTAATAATTTTGTGCGCGAAATCAATTTTAGAGGTTATCAATTTTGGAGGTATAATTTTAATAAAAAATTCAGTTCATAAGCTGATATTAGAGGTTATCTTTCGATGATTCGGCCAATCTTTTTTATCTTATGCTTGTGGTTGAAAGTTTGAAACTACATGACTGAAGAGGCATTTTTAAATCAAACGTGTTATAGGTACCCCCAATTTGTACCCCAACCTATTATTGTGGCTCACAAAAACTCACCTCAATAAATGAATTCCTCCACTTTAATGAGGTGCTTTTGTGAGCCACAAAAATAGGGTGGGGTATAAATTGGGGTACTTTTAACATTTTTCTTTTTAAATCCTTTGAAAAACGCCTCAATAGTGAATATGATAATTTCAGCTGTTTTCAAATATTTTTCTTTATTTTGCATTTGGTAGATTCAACAGTAAAAATTTCACCAATTTGAACAGATATGTATAATCGACTCAACCATTTTCAATTTGATGAGGCAGGCTCTAAAACTAATATGGTGAGCAAGTACTCCATGTGTCTCTTAAAACTTTGTCATCTATCTTTTCCACTCAACCAATTTTTACCTTTTTTTGTTGTCTCAAAACTTTTTCACTTTCCGTTTTAATCAATCAATTTGTTGTTTCTATCATTTCTCTCTATTTTACACAAACCTTAATCGGACAACTTTTACTTTATTATTCTTCATTTCGGTCAAATTTGGCATAGTTTTGAACAACAGAAGTAAGTAATGTAGAAAAATGAGGTAAGGGTCGGATTGATACTCGAAGTTGCAAAAAAGGGGTCAAAAAAGTCTTTATATAGGAGACTTTGTCTGGCCGTCGCCATTTGGGACGGTTCCCGGTGGAAGTTTTTGACTACATTTTTTGAACATCTTATTCATTAGGTCTAGTTTACTCATAACAAATTTCAGCTAAAACTTCAATCTTGAAGGCATTCAAATGAATTCTTGAAGATAATTGCGCAGTTAAAAGTGCAGTTATCTTCAAGAATGCATTTGAATGCCTTCCAGATTGAAGTTTTAGCTGAAATTTAGTATGAGTAAACTAGACTTAATGAATAAAATGTTTAAAAAAATTTATCAAAAAATTCCACTGGGAACCGCCCCAAATGGCGACGGGCCGGACAATAAGTACTTATTTGACTCTTTTTATGCAATTTCGAGTACCAATCTGACCCTTACCTCTTGAAAAATGATGGGAGAAGATAGATCAGATAAAACAAAACGTAAGAATAAGAAAATTAGCAGTTGCCGAAAAGAAATACTTCGTAGATCTCTGGGCAAAGATGACACCATTGACACGCACAAAAAACAAAATGCAAGGATGCTCAAAGTGTTTTTTTTTGGAAAGAATGCTCAAGTGTTTTATGGTATGTTTGCAACAGTTTATGCTTTTAAAAAGTGCTTTTTAATAAAATGAGGAGAAGCGATTAAATAAAAGTTGATAGTCTTTGAGAAAAAAGTGATTTTGAAAAGTAAAAGTGGGTAGTGTTTGGTAAAATAAGTGTTTTTTGTGTAATAGAAAACGTAAAAGCACTTTTAACGCGGAAGCCGAGAAAAATAAAAGTTGTAGTATTTAAGAAAATAAGTGCTTTTTTAAAGTCAGAAGCTGAGAAATGCTTTTTTAGTAATCTCAAAAACTACTCCCTATTCTAAACATTTAAAAGGTTATTCTATTAATTTTTACGCTACATAAGTACACATGATAGATTAAATAACTATACATAAAATAACACAAAAGTGAGAAAAATAACACTGGGTAAAAGTCAGAAGTTGTTCTCTTCGCGTGATCTGAATGTTTCTGATATGAATTTTTTAAGTTCTGATCTGATCTGATCTGAATTTTTCTGATCTGATCTGATCTGAATCTTTCTGATCTGATCTGATCTGAATCTTTCTGATCTGATCTGATCTGAATCCTTCTGATCTGATCTGAATCTTTCTGATCTGATCTGATTTGAATATTTCTATAATTATAATTATAATAATAATTATTATAATTATTACAATTGTAATTAAAAATATAATTTAAATAAAATTATAATTATAATCCTAACTATAATAATAATAATAATAATTAAAATTAAATTTAAAATGAAAAAATTTATACCTATTACACTAATTATAAATATAGATACAATTATAACTGTAATTATATTTTTAATTATAATTAATTATGTAATTATAATTGTAATTATAATTACAATATTTATCTCTATAATTGTAACTATAGTTATCAATATTATTATAATTAATCCGTAAAATAATTACAATAGTAATAATAATATTATTAATAATAATTATAATAAAAATAATAATTATAATCATAAATTATAATTATAATATAATTATAAGTATAATTATATTAACGGTAATTATAATATCATAATATAATAATAGTAATACAAATACAATTAATATTATTATAAAGATATTATTATATTAATATTATTATTACAATAATATAATAATAATATAATTATTGTTATTATAATAAGTATTATATTATTATAATATTATATTATAATTATATTTATAATCATAATTGTAATTATGATTGTATATATAGTTATAATTATTATTATAATTATAATTAATTATAATTATAATTATAATTAATTATACTTATAATTATAATAATTATAATTGATTATACTTATAATTATAAGAATTATAATATAATATTATAATAATATTAATCATATTATTATAATTTTTTTATTGTAATAATAATAATAATAATTATAATAGTAATAATAATAATAATAATAATAATAATAATAATAATAATAATAATAATAATAATAATAATAATAATAATAATAATAATAATAATAATAATAATAATAATAATAATAATAATAATAATAATAATAATAATAATAATAATAATAATAATAATAATAATAATAAAAATAATAATAATAATAATAAAAGTGAAAACTTTTCTGATCTGATCTGATCTGAATGTTTCTGATCTGATCTGAATGTTTCTGATCTGGTCTGATCTGATCTGAATCTTTCTGATCTGATCTGAATCTTTCTGATCTGATCTGAATCTTTCTGATCTGGTCTGATCTGATCTGATCTGATCTGATCTGAATCTTTCTGATCTGATCTGATCTGATCTGAATAAAATAAGAATAAGCAATAAGTAATAAGAATAAGACGAACAGAACAGCACCTAAACTTCGGATAAGCTTATTTTTTTCCGTAGAGAGCATTAGCTCCTAGCCTCCTACCTATCATTAATGATCAAACGATGTCGGGAAATTCTAAACAGTCATACGCAATTAATGTGTAATGATAATCGAGAATCAACATTAGAAATATAATGAACAACAATAGGTATCTTTGGCCTAAGTTAGCTAAAAAGTCTGTTGCATGATTAAACACGTTCAACTTTGACTGTCCAATTTTGATTTAAATTTTCAAAGCTCACAAAACTATGGAACCTCAGAAGAATGTTGGTGCACACGCTCACCATCTGTCATCAAAAGTTGAATAGTTGTCTGATAGTCCAACTACACTCGCACTTGGCGATATTCGAACTACCAGACATGCAAAATGTAATCCTTGCCCAACATCTCTCAATTCAGCCCTGGTTATCGAGCAAAAACCCAGGTTCATTGGATGAGCTTATTGAATACGGAGTATATATACAATTGGAAGTGTATGTGAGTATACCCTATCAAATGCTTGAATTGGTTTAAGTCTCATATCAAAGCAAAACAGAATAAATCAGATCGAACTTAAATAGATCGGATTATATCAAATTAGATCGGATCAGATCAAATAAAAAACTTTCAAATCCAATTCAAATGCATTCTATAAAAATATCATTATTATTTTCATCAAATTTACATTTAAAAATGAATTAAAGCTCCACATTTTATCATCGAATCAGAACCAATCTGATATGTACCTTTTGGTTCGAGTCCCCTATGACAAAGAGGCGTTGTCGATAAATTCGACGTTTGTTTCTAAAATTGTACCCCGGAGTAGATAATTGTTAATTTGCCACTTCCATTACTTCTAAATTAGTGAATGTTCCACGTATATTCTTGAGTCAACTACTGTATATTAGGTCTTGTGGGGGTGTGGGACTGTGGGAAATTGAGATAAATATTCAAACAAATGACTCTTCTATCTAATACGGAGCATAATATATACGTAGTAGATAATATGGATGATTATGGCTTTGATAAATGTCAAACATTGATTGAAAAAATTGTTCTTCCCAATTGTTAAAAGAAGAAATATTTGCTAAAGCTCATTTGCTCACGTTGTCGAATTGATATTTTTGGGGGATAGATGAGAGTAGGCATGGACCCAATCACCCAACCGTTAAAAATTTAGCCTTGGAACCGAGTAAAAAAGTAATAAAGCAGCCAAGTACTTTGTGGTCTGATGGCATCACCATTGATCTCCCAAAGAGAAGGTCACGAGTTCGAGTCTCATCCCAATCAAGGATGTTGACATTAACTAGAGCAGATACTATAATAGGTTTAGAAAGATATGCAAAAAAAGTAATAAAGCAGGGCCGGACTGACCGGGTATCAAGAATCAGCCCAAATTCGAAATAATACGGGTTGGATCTAAGCTTCAAATTTTCGTGGCAGGGAGCTAGTGGTCTCGGCCCAGATTCGGGACCCGACCCGCATCCACACCTAATGAGAGGAAGGTGGTACTAGAATTATATTTCTTTTGCTTTTGTGTGGATTATTATTTATGATACTTTTGCTTTTGTATGGATTATTATTTATGATACTGTTATTACTCTAGAGTCTAGAATGTGTATTTTGAAAAAAGATGAAATGAGCAAAATATATCTAATTTATAAAGTAGTAGGAAATGAGTTAGATCAAAGACTTCAAAAAAAGCAAGGTGACAAGTGTGGAGTTATTCTTCCAACATCCGTTTGTATAGCTCAATTGGTTGAGTAGAATAAGTAGATATTACAATTCTTGTGTGCTGGGCTGAACATCCGGTGCACACATATCCTTCTTAGAAGGATGAATGACATTTCTTCTCTAGACACATGGGTACCTTATATCTCGAGGAGATTCCGAGATTACATATCACACGCTATGTAGCACCGATACCGGTACGCGGAAACGCAGAAACGGGTATGAGGATACGTCAAAACAAAAAAAGTAGGATACGGATACGGGGCCATATTTATAAATATTACGTAGTAAAAGTTATGGAGGTGGATTTACAAATATTAAAAGTTATATGGGAGTATTTATAAATATTAAAAAGAGATTTTTTTGAAAATGTATACATATAATATCTCATGACGTCTACATATTCATTGCATTGAAGAATTTTCTTTTTTCAAGATACTTAGTAATAAATTCATAATATTTCTCAAATAGACTAGTGCATCTCGAAATATAAATGTAGTCAATAAGTCAAACAATTAAAAATGAGAAATAAGTCAAACAATTACAATCTTGAAATTAAAAGTGCAAGTACCCAATGTTCTAGAATAATGAAGATAGAAAACAATATTTTAAAAGTTCTAACTTCTAATACATATTTTCACTAGAAGTACTAATTTCCAGGGATAATATTGTCTTCCAAAAAAACAGCCTCCAATTCTTGTTCATCTATGGAGAGGTTGGCAAACTCAAGTACTCCTATATCCTCCATGCTCCCAAAATCATCTCCACCAACATCCCACATTTTACTTTTGTCATTCATATACTGCTTAGAAGCTTGTGATAAAAGACGAAGAGTTTTATGAACAAATACCAAATCCTTCGCTCGCTTTGGAAGCAATTTGTTTCTTCTAATGAATTAATAAAAGAATAAGAACTCCAATTCCTTTATGATCATGATGATGAAGTAGGCAAAGTATGCCCGTAAAATGGAAATATAGCCATATAGGCCCATTATTTGATTACCAAGTAAAATGTAGTTTTAGTTTTTCGTCTTTTTAGAATTCTATTAAGTAAATTTTGGGTTTATTGTTTTTTTAAAAAAAAGTCGATACGGGTATCCGTTGGGATACGAGTATCGGAAACTTTCAAAAAATTAAAAAAAAAATGGAAACTTTTAAAAATTGCAGATACGGCCCAGGAACGTACAGTACGGGTATCCTAGAGTATCGGATATGGGAACGTATCCGATACGCCGATACGCTACCCTAGGGAAGTATCCGTGCTTCATAGATCACACGTGTCTTGAGGAGGGTGTCAACCTTTAGTTATAATAGGTCGAATTGGCTGAATATGTTGAAATAAATGAAATTATGGTAGAAGAGACTAAATTGTTTGAATCTGCTGAATTGTGAAAAAGTTACTACCTCCACCCTATTCAAAGGTTCTTATGGTAAAATGACACGCTTATCTAGATATAATTAAATATGCTAATTCGAGTATATTTTGAGAAATAATTTTGATGAGCATATAACATAATGACTTATTGATGACAACTGTGATGTTGTAAATGTAATATTTTTAATATTTGATGATTAAATTGTTATTAAAAGTGTTAAATGTTTCCTAAAATAGAAAATGAGAATCTTTAAATGGAACAAAGAGTATATTTTATTGTCAAAAGATATATATTTGAAAATAGATAAAATGATCTTCTACAATAACTTCAATCAATTCAGGCAGAAAAGTAACTTCAAACTTACATATTTTTATTATTACACATTCAACATGTGAATTAGAAGTTACTTGTTTGATAAAAAAAATAGGATGATAAAGTAATTATCTAAAAATAAGTGTTACCAAATGGGCTCTAAGAGTCCATTTGAATTGTCTGAAGTGTGTGATAATTGATATATGTAAGGTTGAAGTTATTTTTCTCTCCGAATTGACTGGAGTCAATGAAGAGGACAATGTTATCTATTTTCATCTATTTTTTCCTTATTTTATTAACAACAAATAGTTTAAATATAATTTTCAAATCATTTTAATGTGTAGGTTTTAGGAATATAATTTCCTTGAATAACAATGCCAATCGGCCAGGATATTTATACAGATGTACAAGCAACTAATCAGCTAATTTAGATCCTAAAAAATAGGATCTTGATTGCTACGTGATTATCTCTAATTTACAGCTAGTATTCTAATCCATTCGGCTAACTAAGTACACAAAATTAAATCATGTAACATTTTCTACAATAATGTAACATTTTCTACACTCCCCCTCAAGTTGGTGAATATATATCATACATTCCCAACTTGTTTATAAGCAGCTCGAACACAGGTTTAAATAACCCTTTGGTGAGGATGTCAGTTGTTTGGTCTTTGGTAGATACAAATGGTGTGCAAATAATTCCAGCCTCTATCTTCTCCTTAATGAAGTGTCTGTCCACTTCAATATGCTTAGTTCGATCATGTAGTACAGGATTATGAGCAATGCTTATAGCTGCTTTATTATCACAATACAATTTCATAGGTAGTTGCATCTCCATCTTCAGTTCTGCCATTACTCTCTTGACCCAGAGTAATTCACATATTCCATTGGCCATAGATCTGAATTCTGATTCTGCACTACTTCTAGCAACCACATTTTGTTTCTTACTTCTCCAAGTTACTAAGTTTCCCCATACATAGGTACAATACCCAGAAGTAGACCTCCTGTCAGATATGGAGCCAACATAATCTGCATCAGTATAGGCTTCAATTGTTCTACTGATTCCCTTTTTGAAAAATAATCCTTTCCCTGGGCAGCTCTTCAGGTACCTTAGAATCTTGTAAGTAGCATCAAGATGTTCCTGGAAAGGATTATGCATAAACTGGCTCACCATGCTTACTGCAAATGCAATATCTGGCCTTGTATGTGCCAGATCAGCCTTCCCACTAATCTTTGATATTGGTGAATATCTACTGGGATTCCCTCTTTGATATCTCCCAACTTCTGACCTGGATCAATTGGAGTGTCTGCTGGTTTGCATGCACTCATCCCAGTTTCCTGCAGAAGATCTAAAATATACTTCCTTTGTGAGACAACAATACCCTTTTTTGATCTAGCTATCTCCATTCCCAGAAAGTATTTTAAATCTCCTAGGTCTTTTACTTCAAATTCATGGGCAAGCTTTTCCTTTAAATTCTTAGTCTCTGTATGATAATTTCCTGTGAGGATAATATCATCTACATAGACTATCAGTATTGCAATCTCCCCCTTATCTGAAAACTTCATGAATAATGTATGATCAGATTGAGCCTGATTGAATCCTTGTTTCTTAACAAATTTTGTGAATCTGTCAAACCAGGCTCGTGGAGACTGTTTAAGTCCATATAGAGCTTTCTCTAATTTGCATACCTTTGCACCATACTTATTCTCAAATCCAGGAGGAGGTTTCATATACACTTCTTCTTCAAGCTTTCCATTTAAAAAAGCATTCTTTACATCCAACTGTTGCAGTGGCCAGTCTAGATTAGCAGCAAGAGATAAGAGAATTCTTACAGTGTTCAACTTTGCAACTGGTGCAAAGGTTTCTGTGTAGTCAATGCCATAGGTCTGTGTGTACCCCTTAGCAACTAACCTCGCCTTATACCTCTCCAGACTTCCATCTGCTTTGACCTTAGGAGTGAAAATCCACCTGCAACCAACAGTTGGTTAGTTTTTAGGTAACTCTACAAGTTTCCATGTCTGATTCTTTTCAAGAGCCTCCATCTCCTCCAAAACAGCTTTCTTCCACTCAGGTTTAGATAGAGCATCCTGTATAGTTGAAGGAATAGAAATAGAAGAAACACTAGAAGTAAAGGTTGCAAAGGATGAGGATAATTTAGAATAAGAGACATGGTTTGAGATAGGGTATTTAACACATGTTCTTCTTTCTTTTCTGAGGGAAATTGGGAGGTCAAGTTGACTAGAAGTATTACCTTTTTCACTCCCTGTCATTGAGTCAGAATCATGGATAGTGGCAGGTTCTTGGACTTCCTCTACTCTTTGATTTTGGACTCTTCTCTCATAAACTTTGCCAAAGAACTGACTTGTCTGTTGTTCTTTTTCAATTGGTTCAGGTGTATTTATTTCATTATCTGTTATTCCTTGATCATTTTCAGATGTAATATCATCTAGATTAATATCAAGAAAATTAAGATTTTCATGGATATGTGGTAAAGTTTGAAGATGTGTATCAAAAAAAGGCCGTTCTTCCACAAAAAAAGTGTCAAGGGTAACAAACATTTTCTTGGTTATAGGATCAAAACATTTATACCCTTTTTGAGTGGAAGAAACACCTAGAAATACACACTTTGTTCCTCTGTGATCAAATTTACTTGCAGTTTTATCAGGGTTTTTTATAAACACTGTGCAACCAAAATTTTTTAGGGAAAGAGTATTAACCAGTCTAGTTGTAGGAAAGTAATGCTGCAAGGAATTGATAGGACTTTTAAATCCTAAAACTTTTGATGGCATACGGTTAATTAAGTAAGTAGCATGTAATACAGCCTCTCCCCAAAGATATTTTGGTATGTTTGTAGAAAACATAAGTGCACGAGTGACTTCAAGTAAATGTTTGTTTTTTCTCTCTGCAATTCCATTCTGAGCTGGTGTATTGATACAAGAGCTTTGATGGATTATGCCTTTTTCAGCAAAAAAAGTGTTTAGGTTTCGAGAAAAATATTCACGGCCATTATCACTTCTTACCATTTTAATTTTGGTATTGAATTGAGTTTGGACCATGGCATAAAAATCCCTAAACACTTTTTCAACTTCAGATTTTTCTTTAAGCAAAAAACCCAAGTGACCCGTGTATGATCATCAATAATAGTTACAAACCATCTCTTTCCCTTTAAAGTTGGTACTCTAGATGCCCCCCAAATGTCACTATGTACCAAAGTAAAAGGACTGGTAGGTTTATAACTGTGGGGAAGATAAGAGTTTTTATGATGTTTTGCAAGTGCACACATATCACAATGAAGCAAAGAAATATCTTTATTCAGAAACAATTGAGGAAACATCCTTTTTAGGTAATAGAAATTAGGGTGTCCTAGTCTATAGTGAAGCAAATACAACTCCTTATTATTTGAAAAAGAAACAGTTTGCAGACAAGCATTTCTTGGACCTCTTTTACTTGATTGAGTCCCTTCATCAAAGATATAGAGTCCATCTTCCTCCCTAGCACTGCCAATCCTCTTCCCCGATGCTAGGTCCTGAAAAATGCAATAAGAAGGATAAAAAATAACACAACATTGTAGATCTTTAGTTAGCTGACTAACAGAAGCAAGATTGCAGGAAAGATTAGGGGCATGAAGGACTTTGGATAGCTTAACAGAAGGGGAAATATTAATATTTCCCATCCCTGCAATGGCTGACAGAGAGCCATCTGCAACTTTAACCTTTTTGTCCCCTGCACAAGGTTTATATGAAGAAAAGAGGTTTTAAATAGAGGTCATATGGTCAGTAGCCCCTGAGTCAATGACCCAGGTGCTTTTAGGTTTCCTAGAACAAAAAAATGAATAGGTACCATTCTGGGCATAAGAACAAGAGGAGGATTCAGATGTAGGTTTGGAATTTTTTTGAGTATTCAGAAGGTTGAGAAGTTGCTCTATCTGTTCCCTTGTGAAGGAAGACTGTGTGAAGTTGACTGGTGAATCTTGTTGAGTCTCATTCATAGTTGCTTGTAGAGCCTTTTTCTTTCCAGCTTCTGGTGGTTTCCCATGGAGTTTCCAGCAGGTATCTCTAGTGTGCCATAATTTTTTGCAGTAGTCACACCAAGGTTTTTTCTTGTCACCACCTCTGGCCACCATTGCTGATGAGTCTCCAGGTTCCTCATGAGTTATTGGAGTATTATACATCACCTTCTTCCTACTATCTTCCAGTCGGATCTCAGAAAACACTTCTCTGATTGATGCCAGAGGTTTTTTTCCAAGTATCCTTCCCTTAACTTCATCTAGGTCTCTATTTATGCCTGCTAAAAACATATAGACCCTGTCATTCTCTTCTCTTTTCCTATGCCTTGCCAGATCCTTGGCACTTTCCCATTCTTCAGCCTCATAACACTGATCTAATTCTTGCCATAGAGATACCATTTCATTATAGTATGAAATGATATCACTATTTCCTTGTTTAGATTGCCACAGTTTGGTTTTGAGTTCAAAGATCTGAGAAGAATTCTCAAGATCTGAGTAGGTTTCCTTAATAGAGTCCCATACCTCTTTTGCAGTCTTCATAAACATATGAGGTTTGGCGATTGATGCATCCATTGAACTGAGAAGCCAGGCTGTCACTAGTGAGTTTTCTGACCTCCAGGTACTGTAGCCATCTTCACCAATTTTCTTCTCTTTGATCTCTCCAGTCAGATATCCCAGTTTGCCCTTGCCATCAATTGCTAATTTGACAGATTGTGACCCCTCTAGGTAGTTTCTCCCATTCAATCTATGGCCAGTGATGAGCATAGATGAATTAATCGTGGCCTGATAATTTGTCATTGAGCTAATATGGGGGTTACTGGTATGTGAATGAAGAGAGGAGTCAGAGTGTTCGAATTCCACCATCGGAAAGTGTGAATTCAAGGCTCTGATACCATGTAGGTTTTAGGAATATAATTTCCTTGAATAACAATGCCAATCGGCCAGGATATTTATACAGATGTACAAGCAACTAATCAGCTAATTTAGATCCTAAAAAATAGAATCTTGATTGCTACGTGATTATCTCTAATTTACAGCTAGTATTCTAATCCATTCGGCTAACTAAGTACACAAAATTAAATCATGTAACATTTTCTACAATAATGTAACATTTTCTACATAATGTTACCAAACAAACTTTAAGTTGTGTTGAAGTTAATTATGTGAATGAAATGGCACAAGTATTCAGCAAATAAGAGGGGAGACAGTAAGTGGACCGAGTTCTTATCAAGCAATAACGAACACTTACAGCACACCCTACTGAAGCCGAAGTCCAACATCAAATATGAGCTAAAGTACAGAGAATTAGAACTAATGCTTGGTGAATATAAGTTGTCAACCCCTAACTATAAAATAAATGCTACTAGTCATATTACCATGGGGTTGTAAGCCAGCCAACATCACGTCCTGTGCCATAGGAGTGCAGGACATTGGTTTGATGATTGTTGTTCCAGCTTTCGCATGGGCCAAAAACTGTGATGTGCTGTCTTTGGATAATGCGGCTACCATTTCCCTCCACATATTAGAAACAGTGGCCCACACTGTTCACAATGGGGTCGGCCCCTAGATTGAGCACTGTTGCGTGGGACCACCGGAGTTTGATCCGTTGCGGCGTGTTGGCAGAATCTTGGATCATCCAAGCACCTTTGACCACCCGTGTCATGGGAGCCCGATGTCCCGCCGATCTGTGTGTGAGCCGAGGTATGAGAGGCCTCGGTCTCACTAGTGCGCTTCCCAAAAGAATGCATGTGTCGAATGGGGGAGGGGTACGCACAGTTTCCGCTGAATAGACGGTCCACTCCATGCCATTTTCACTTGCCATGCGTCGCATGGCTTCCGCCATTATCTTGCTTTCCTGCCAGATGTCTTAGACGTTCGTATCTGAAGGCTTCCTGTTCCTGGATCCAAGCGCAAGACCAGGATGCCGCTCTGCCCTGCCGAACGTCTCCGCTGACGCCCCAATTGATTGTCTGGCTCAAACGAGCCAAGATAAAGGCGATGAGCATCATACCATACTGGCGAGTGTCGAGTGCTCCTTGTGGGCCGTTACCCATGATCCACTCTTCCTTGTGGGGTATTGGGCCGATTCGATATCGGGCCAATTACCCCAACAAGTTGTAATAGTTTGCTCATATTTTATGTGGCTTCCACATTTTGTATGCCCCTATATATTTTCTCATCTGGTGTATTCTTATTAATTATAACTTATAAATAGTGTTTCTCAAATCATGTATTCTCTCAGTCGCTTAGCGTTTTGTCGCTTTTGAAATTTGATCAGTTATATATTTTTATTGAAAATCAATTATAATATAAGAATAATTTAAAAATGTTTAATGTTAAAAATACTTCAATAAAAGGTATAAAATTTGTAACTTTTATAATCTTATACGGAGTACTACTTACTAATTATAATCATGACCCAAACTTTATATAATTATATATTTTTTTCTTAAATAATTTTGTAAATTATAAATTTGATATGAAGCGTATATATAATCCTAATTTACTTGAAATGATGTCATACTTCAATTCCCCCATAGGTAGTGTGACAGATATAAGCAGTATATTTTTGTTCTGTCCCTCTGTGGATTTTATGCTTGTGCAGTGCCAGTTTGCATTACCTAACCACATTATTCCTACTGCAATTCGCATTTGAAGGTCTTGTTTTGTTTAATTTGCTACTGGAAAAATGTTAGTCAATTTCTACTTAAATGGATGATGGGCGGTCTTTTCAAATCTTACTCCACAGTGGTGGGTATATCGCATTACATTTGGTTTGACTTTTAGAGTAAATAGCATAATCGAGTAGCTAGTGTAATCACATACATACATATTCATAATGCCACGATCAAGTACTCGAGTGGTAATAATTACCTGTATTTATTTTATTTTAATTAATGCATCACATATATAAATGCATTTTTTTTATTTTCTTCAACACACCCATCAAGTACTATACGCAGATCCCAAATTCCCCCCAAACTGCACTTCCCCTGTGGGACCCACATCTTTCCAAAGATTTGCTCCCTCTGATCTGATCACCCCCCCACCCCCACCCCCACTCCTTCCAACTATATATATAGACCTCAAATTCCACTCTCCCCTCACACTACTACTACTACTACTTGTTCTTTCTTCAGCACTGATCATAAGAATCTGTTCTTTTCTGCATCTCTCTGTTGTTTTTACTGCCAAGTAAGAAGAAAATCTTTAAAGCAGAAGCAGAAGTCTCTTCTTCTCTTCTTCTTCCATATATCCTCTTGAAAAGGTAAAACTTTTTATGGGAAACCACATCCATCTCTCTGTTTAGGCAGACAGAAACAGAAACAGAAACACTAAATTCTCCACCTTTTTTGTGTTTGGTCTGGTCAATGGTTGTCTGCCACTGCACGGTTCCACCCAAACCAGCAAAACAGTACCACTTTCTCATGAAAAGATTAAAAAAGATTGTTCTTTTCTGACTCTTTTTTGGTTTCCTGAAAATGGGTTTTATGCAGGAAAGGAAATGGAGAGGATAAACACAAAGCTGTATGTGGAGAACTGCTACATAATGGCAGAGAATGAGAGGCTGAGGAAGAAGGCAGAGATTCTGAACCAGGAGAACCGGGCGCTGCTGAATGAGCTCAAGAACCGCCGCCTGTCGCAGCCGTCTGCTCCGTCGTCAACCTCCGGCCACACCAATAAACAGAGGATGGGAAACAGTAATAATATCCCAGACCTGAACCTGGCCTTCTCTGCCGCGGCTTCCAACGCTTCTGCTTCTGGATATCCCATGAACTCCAACAACTATTAAATGATTGCCTTCTGAACTCAAATCATAATGAGGCATTATGGATTTTGCATGTGTAATGTTGGTTATCATCATGTATAGGAAGGAAGGAAATGATGATTAAGGATGTTTTGTGTTGTTGGATGGTCTGAGGATGTTTTGTTGCTAGCTAGGCCAGGCCAGGTTTTAATTAGTTGCATGCTTTTATTAGTATGGAATTATTATTGCTCTCTCTATATATAAACATGAATTTATCTTCTCATCTACTCGTCTATCTTAATTATAGCAAGTATGTGTATTATGTAATCATCCCTTCCATTAGAATTTGCCAACTGACCGTCTTAAAAATTTTGATACTTTTTCACAAATATCAATCGTTAAATTTTTCTTACTCCGTATTTCTTAATTGATTTGAAGTTGATAAAGTTCATCGGTAATATATGTTCCATGCATTGTTACTACCCCGTATATCTTAAGATTGTCTTCAATATGAAATCATTATATTGCTCTGATCATACCAATTAAAAGTTAGTTCAACCTAAAAAAAACAGAACGATAATAATCTTCTGAAGAACTTATATCATGCCGTCATGCGTTTTTTACATTAGTAAATACGGAGTAATATCATGTGGCACTTGGTTGAATTTATAGAAACTAACAAGGTTTAAAAAATCCAAAACAGGTTTATTTTGGGAATAAAAAGTTTTTTTCCCCAAAATAGGACTAATTATCGTCATGTTTTGGCAGTACCAGACTTCAAACATGTCAATATTTTCCAAACTTGGCAGTAATTATTCTTATTTTGAGAATAAAAAACATGTCAGTCCTATTTTGGAATTTTCAAACTTTTTTAGTCCTATTTCGAGAACTTTCCCGAATTTATATTATTCTTGATACTTCGTTGAACAAAAATTTACAAAACTCACATTAAAAATCCGTTTTTAGTGAACTTTTTTTTGTTCATAATAAAAACTTGAGTGAGTGTTTCTATAAAATCTATTCCCCGTCCCAATTTGTTTTGCAAAATTTCCTATTTTGGTTGTCTCAAAATGATTTTCCACTTTCTATTTTAGGTATGTAAATAATGATAAAGTAATCTACTTAAAGACATCTACTTTTACTTTTTTCCATCAACTTAAAGGTATCTACATTTAGGATGATGGGCAAAAGTGTAAAAAGCAAGTCATATTTATTGTCATTACTTAATCCTTGTGCCGGTCAAAGTTTGCAATTCAATTCGGGACGGAGGGAGTATATAAAAGAGCAGTTAGGAGATTCGAATAATATACAACAATGTGTTAATATTATTAGGGCTGCACATCGGGCGGATTGGGTCGGGTTTGCTATATTTTTTTGGGCCTACCCGATTTGTTCGGGTTGACAATTAACCAACCCGCGATACGCAAAATATGTTGGTAAACCATGCATGAACGGGTCGGGTAGGGTCGGGTATTGGAGGTGGGAATCATTTCGGGTTGCATCTTTCATGTGGGAAATTAACATAACCAATTTAAAACATTTCCAAAACATACAAACAAATACAAGTATTCGTATCTTTTATAAGCAAAAATATTAGGTAATAGCATTAAAACATCCTTCCGTAAAGGAAGTTCATTTAGAAGGGAACGTAAATATATAATAATCACCTAGTTAAAATGATAAATGTTTAATTATGATTCTAATATCATAAAGTCCTAGATAGAGCATATTGGTCTTAAATTGAAATTATCCAAGAAAAATGAACTTCGATCGGGTTGGGTACTATCAGGTTTGAGATTTTAATTCCGCAACCCTACCCATTAGGTGCAGGTTCAAACATATTTAACCAATGAATATTTTTAAAAATCGAATACCCGATTAAATAGGATCGAGTAGGGAGTTGGGTCGAGCAGGTTATGCGGGTTCGGGTTATTCTTGTGTAGACCTAAATATTATTATATAAAAAAACAAAATAAAGCACGTTCGTGAGTGGATATTTAAAATTAACACTTTCTCATCACCCATGATGAAAATGGAAGATGGTTGATGGGTTATTCAAGTAACTGTAAAGAAGAGTTAATTGAACTAACTGTAAAGAAGAGTTAAAGAGTAATTACGTTTGAAGTAATTTCAGAGTAAGAAAATTATGATTTAATTAAACAGAAATTGTCCTAAATAAGTAAATAGGACTAATGAGCTCCTAAAATAAACAAATAGGACTACTAAATTCTAAATTTCCTAAATAGGATTACACATTGATTTTTCTACACTAAATACCTCTAAGGGTATTAATTCATAATGAAACGCTTAAATTCATAATAAAATCATTAAAAATAATAAAAATCGTAAAAAATATTAAAAAATGTAAAAGTTTTATAAAAATTAATAAAATATTTATAAAATAAAAAAATAAAAAATAATTATTTTTTATTTTTTAAAATAATAAAAATAGTAAAAACCCTTAAAAAATAAAAAATATGGACACATTTTCCACCGCCTCTCAGCACCACCACCTTCGATCGGTGAAATTTTGGTCACTTTTTGTAAATAAAAAATGTCATCTTTTCTAGAAAATGTCCAGAAAATAACATAATTAATCTTCAATGTCAACATTTTCATTGAATCTGCCATCATATGACACTAAACACTTTCACTTCAATACTTTAAGGATGTTTTCTTTGGAACTGAAATTTGCTGATCTGGTGTGATCTGGTCTAGTCTGTTTAAGTCTGATCCGGTTTGAATTGGTCTGATCTGATAAATATCTGATATTTTTGTATTTTATAATTGTCTAAATCTGATTTGATCTGTTTAATTCTGATATGTTCATTCTCTAAGACTTGAAACACTCCAAAAAGAAAACATCCTACCGAGGAAATCATCAACATGTTTTAGCCATTACCGAAGAGGCTTGTATCTTTCAAATATACTCCGTATATACTTTCCCGGAGAGTTGGAGTATATATTTTTTTTTAAAAAAAAAAGATGACACTCCATCCCACAGGTCCCCCAACACCGATCAGACGGCACGATAATAGGATGTAAATTGGACTATAATCACAATCTGACATATAGAGCGTGAGGTTCCGTCCCCGGTACTTGCAAAGACCCTCTATTGAGTAACCTCGCATCGCAGTTGCCGAGAGTCGAACCCGGGGCCTAACTCTTGTGACACTCCCTCGCTAACAGTTGAGCTACGCCCACCGGTCGGAGTATATATTTCAAATAACAGCTGTCCGGTACCCTATATTAAGAGCTCGTTTGGTAGCAGGAAAATCGGTTGTTTTGGCTGATTTTGCTGAAATTTATGAAATTCTGGTTGAAGTGGCTGCATTGGTTGATTCTACTAATTTAAGAAAAAAATATTTTTAAAACATATTTTATTAATAAAATAAAGAAAAAATTATATGTAAAAAATAGCTAAAATGGTCATCTACAGTAACTTCAGCCAATGCAGCCAGAAAAGTAACTCCAACCTTACTTTTTCAGCTTATTACATAATTCAGCGCGCGAAAGTAAAAATATGTGTTTGGTTAAAAAAATTGGCTGATAAACCTGATAAGTAGAAAAACATTGTTGTCGAACGGCCTCTAGGTTTCAATATTAAATTAAACTAAAGTAAAAAATGAGATAGAATATGAAATGCATACCGGAAGTGCTAGTCATACTGCCGAGTTAAAACTTATGGCTGGACTCGGGCCGGTTCGGGCCTGGGCCCGGCCGGGCCTCGGGCCAGAAAATTGGGGCCCGAGCCCGAACCGCCGGTGGCCGGTTCCGGGCCAAACCGGGCCGGGCCGGGCCAAACCGGTACTTTTTTTTTGGTTCTCCTATTTACCCCCTACCCCTACCCCTCAACCTAAACCACTCCAAACCACCTCAAATGGCCCTAAATACCTAATCCAACCCAAAACTTAAAAAAAATTTAAAAAAAAAAATTAAAATCCGGCCCGGACCGGGCCCGAACCGGCCGGGCCGGTTCGCCTAAAGCAGGGCCCGAGCCCGGACCGCCCATCACCCGGGCCGGGCCAAACCGAACCGCTGGACCCACCGGGCCCCGGGTTGGGCCGGGCCAAACAGTAACCGGGCCGGTTCCGGGTCGGGCCGCCCGGCCCGAGTCCACCCCTAGTTAAAACTCTAGTTAAAACTCGTCATTATGCGCATCATTTCGGAAATTCTTTTTATTGCGGACGGTTATTGTAACAACAATGATTGAAAATTGTAGAACCAAGGTGTCAAAATTAACAAAATTTAGAAAATAACGAAAAAACAAACATCGTGGTACACGTTATGATCACTCATAATTGTGGTACACCCTATCTTAAACTATACGGAGTATTGTAGAGGTTGGGTAAAAGTGAAAGGCCGAGAACAATCGTGAAAATCCTACATTGGGCGTAGGCTGTAATTATTATTTGTCATCATTATGTACTTTTACTCTACGCTGTTAAATACTCCCTCCGTCCCTTATAACTTTGCCAACTTTCCTTTTTTGGATGTCCCATTAACTTTGCCACTTTCCCATTTAAGTAAAGAATTTGTGGTTCCAGTTAATTCTCTCTCCTCTGCACAAACCTCACCCACACAGTTTTTACTTTATTAATCTCCGTGCCGGTCAAACTTGGCAAAGTTATTAGGGACGGAGGGAGTACATTAAAAAAAATGACACCTCATTGGTGAGGGTTTTGGAACCGATAAAACCATTGATATAAATCGAACTTTGATCTATGCTTCTGTTAAACATTTAAAATGATATTGGATTTTTGTAATTGGAGGATGTTTGTTATTGGAGTGAAATTTAGGATGTTTTTATTCAATTACAATTTTCCGATCTAATTTGGTCTGATTTGTATAAGTATGATACATAGTATGATTTAATTTGATTTGTATATTTCATAATTAATGAACTCTGATCTGATCTGTTTAAGATTAGTCGGATCTAATTTGGTCTATTTAAATATGATCTAAATTAATTTGGTATGAGACCGAAATAAATCCAAATAAAAACATCATATTAGTCTGCTCATGATCATTTTAGTCTGATCTTAATCTTATTCGATTTGGTTAAATATGATACGTGAACAGAATTGTAACTACTCTGATTTAGTTTGGTAGATACTACCTATTAGTTTCGTGTCTTTTTATTATATATAATTTGATTCATTGTGTTAAAGTTTGATCTTATCGGATGTAGTCTAGTTTTTTGAACAAAAATCAACCCAATTGAAAGCATCTTTGTTCTCACACTTGACAATCGAATAATGGAAGTGTTAATAATGGAAGTGTCAGTAAGTATTGACAGGGACCGGGAAGGGCAAGTAAGTGTAAATGTTAATCATAAATTTACATTATTTGACAGAGTTTAAAAAATGAAGTGTTAGTAATAGAAGTCTTTTCCCCTAAATTGAAAAAGTTTTAAAGATAGCTAAAACGTAATAAAAATTCCTTTTTCCAATTTACCTGTAATGGTACTCCATTTAATATTGTGTTTAAGATACATTTAATATTGTGTTTAAGATACATATAAATTGAGATTTTTCCAAAAACATTATAAAATTTATTGAAAAGAATGTGACTAAAATTACTAAAAATATATTTTCTTGGTTAATAGTTCAATAGGTATACATATTGAACATGGATATAATAACTAAAAGTCATTGTCTCCCGCCTATTCGAGTCATATATTAGAAATAACTGTATCACTTTATTTGCCCCACTTTTCTTTTGGGACATATCAAATTAATTGTCTCACTTTCCTCTATGAAAAGAAACTCAGCCTAAAAATATCTACAATACCACTACAGTGTGGTGCTACAGTAGCGTTGCAATATCAAAATCTCTTACTTTTTAAGTGTACAATATTATACTCCCTCCGTATTTATAAGATCACTATAATAGCATTGAACACATTATTTAAGAAAGAAATAGTAGGGGTAATGAATAGTGTAGAAAAAAAGTAAGAGAGAGTGTGTAAAAGTATGAAAGAGAAGATAAAAAATAGAAAAAGTATGAGTAATTGAGTATTTTTAAAGGAAAAACTTACTAAAAATGAAAAGTTAGTAAACTTTTAAATACATCCCAAAAAGAAAAGTGTAACAAATTTTAAAATACGGAGAGTGTATTAAATTACAGGCAAAAACAAATGAGACAGATAATGTGATACAGAGGAAGTATTGATTATTAAAAGTAATTATTTTGATTTTTGAACTTATAGGGACAAGTTAGGGTTCTCAAATAGTATCTTTTTGGGGCTAATTTAGAATTACTCATTATTAGTATTTTGGGGCTAATTTAGAATTACTCATTATTAGTATTAGTGAATCATGTACAAAGTGGGATTAAGATGTTTTTACTTGGACTAACACTTTTTAATCTAGTGTGATCTGATTTGGTTAGTAATTAATTTACATCTTTAGAAGCCATCAATGATGGAGCATGAGGATGAACCGATGAAGGAAAAAGGAAGATGGTGCCGATGATAATTTATCCTTACACGACTTGAAATATTTATACTAAAGGTTTCAAGATACCGGTGTGCGTAGCTCAACTGGTAGTAAGGGAGTCCACAAGGGTTAGGTCTCAGGTTCGAATCCCGGCAACTGCGATGAGAGGTTACTATGCTGAAAAATGCATAGGGCCTCTGCAAGTACCGGGGACAGAGTCTCACTCTCTATCTGTCAGATTGTGATTATAGTCCAATTTACATCCTCCCATCGTGCCGTCCGGTCGGTGGTGGGGGCCCCTCAGGGATGGGGTGTCATCCTTTTTTACTAAAGGTTTCAAGATTTGAGAATGACTTTTTACCACGAATGCGTACAAACAGCGTTTGGAATCTGAAGGATTGTCCAAATTCAAGTAGGATACTCGTCCATCTAATTTATCCCTAGACTTAACTTGAATGTACATATTTGGACAAAATGTTACACTTCAACTATTGGGGTGATGGCTTTGGCTATAATAATGATATTATCCCAACACAACTAAAACTTTGATAAGTCTAACCTTTATTCTGAAATCTGAATACTCAAAACCAATGTATATAACATTAGAAGCTATAAGGAAATGGAAAACAAACGATAACACAAATTGCTCCAAAGGCAATAATACATTAGATAAAATATTCTGATTATTGGTTTAGCGAATGCGATAATACATTAGTGAAATAAACGATAACACTGTATATTCTGAAATTTGGTTTAGCGAATGCTATAATACATTAGATAAAATATTACCTAAAAATAGTTTGAAGTTATTACAAAGTAAGATTACTCACTTTTTTGGAATAAAGAGACTTATATTGAAATATCAAAATTCAGGCAAACAACAAAAAGACAAAAGTTCACTCTCTCGAATCAGACTCAGAGTGAACCACCTTTCTAAAACCAAATATGATGATCCTATAATGAGCATAACTGAATCAAAGGCGATCAAAATAGACTTTCCATCACTAAACATAAACTCAATAGTCTGACTACAAAAAAACAAAAAGAGAAAAGGGCCAAATAAGGCTTTCTACTATTATGAAATAGTCACATAAGGCCATATACTCGATAAAGTGTCATATAAGTACCTCTACTTGTAAAAAGCAATCAAATGGGTCCTAATGACCTCTTTAACACCTCTTAATCCTGCTTTTAGCGTACTTCTGACCATCTTTTTAGAATAGAATATACGGCATACGTCGAATATTTAACAAAGATTGATTGAAATACAAGTCAAAAAATTCGACATGTAAGCTAAAACCGGGATTATGAGGTTGTAAATAGATCGTTATGACTTATTTGATTGTTTTTTACAAGTAGAGGTACTTATATGACACTTTATTGAGTACATGACCTTATACGACTATTTCATAATAGTAGAAGGCCTTATTTGACCCTTTTCTCAAACAAAAACACAACCAAAATAACATCCTGACTCATAAAAACAGCCAAAATAACATCCTGACTAAAAAAAACCAAAATAACATCCTGACTAAAAAAAACCAAAATAATAAGAAAAACATAGCAAGTAGAGAAAGACTGCCTCCCCAATATATCAAGAAGCACGAGCTTGCCCTCTCAAAGACCCAGGCGGGCCCGATAGCCAGCACCCGCCCCTATCCCGTTTTCTGGCTCATCTAGAGCCATTTTGTCACCATTCTGCGTTGCTTTCTCCAACTCTTCCTCCCACATCTTTCTTCTCTTCTGGTCCAATTCCATGCTAGATGTTCCAACTTCTTTGCCCTTTACCTCCTCATTTTCTGACACTGTGACTAGCCAACCCTGATTCCCTTCCACCTTAGGTCTAGTCTGCCAATCTGCTCTGTCTTGCTTGGGCCTTGCCGGTTTGTAGCCCATTCCATCCGATGAAGATCCCTCTTAAACAAGCCATTTATTAAAAACTGTGGGTCGAAATTTCCTTCCTCCTGATCTAAGCCATGACCCAAAAGATTTCTTCAAAGACTTATGCCTTTTCTGTACGTCAAAAGATAGAACTTATCTGCATGACCAAGGACTCCAGACACAATAGGCAAATTTTCATATTTAAATTCCATCCAATGTTTTTTTGATTGTAGTTTTAGTCTTTAGAGATTTTCCTACATCCAAACAGACTCTTATACGCATATACGCTTTTTACTTTTCGTCAAACCGACTCTCATCCAATTTAATAAAGGTTCCCACAAAGTTATTAATCACTTTTGCTACCTCTAAAGTCATATAGCCATATGACACATTATGCACCTGAACCAAAATTTAGTTGTATTTAAAGGTCCCCTGATTTTATTGATTTTTATCATACTAACTACTACCTCCGTAACATTGGGATGTTCCCATTTGAAAAGTAGGTAGATTAAGAATAGTGAAAGGAGATATATATTATTAGGGGTATGATGGGAAGATAGTGAAATAATGTGATGGAATGAAGGATAAATCCAAAAAAAGTAGGTGTAATAGTGTATTATTTTTAAAATTATTGAGGGTATGATGAGAAGATTTAGAAATGAGAAGATATTAGTGTTACGTCCAAAAAAGGAAAGTAGGAAGATATTAATGTTCAGAGGAAGTATATGATTAAAAAATGAAAGGACACCTCTTATCTCCTATTTTCTTGATCGAGACTCCTCTACCCAGACGCCATATTGAAGTCATTAAATCTTTGAAAATATGGAATTTCAACATCTTGTCGGTGATAATCATGCCCACCACCAGAAAAACCTCCCTGTCGACGTCCTCTTGTGCACCATCTTCTATTCTTCACCCTCAAAAACCAGTTCATCTCCTCTCCTATATCTAACTTGTCATATTGGTTTACCATGGTTTTCATTTTGATAGACAAACGACTGATGCTCCTACCTTGCGTTGCACTTTCTGTTTAATCGACAAGAAACTCAAACCACTTCGAGGTAGAGACTGCCCCAAATTAAGATTACTTACTTTGATATATGATATTCCCTACATACTACATACGACAAACTTCGTAAACCAACAAATAAATCAGAAAAACATACGGAGTATAAGCAATTCATGATTTGTGATCAATGTATGCATGTACTTTATCACAAGAAAAGAATTACACACTGATCAAACATGATTTTTGGGGGGGCATAGGTAGTATTCCTTAAGCTGTTAAATATCAAGGACAAATTACGAATGGTCTAAAAGTATAACAAGGTGTTAGGAATAACATGCCAGTAGTATTCCTAAAGCCCTTAATACATAAGAAACCCCAGCTAATCGCGTTAAAATGTTAAAGTACACCAAAAACCCTAGCTAATCACGTCACCCTAATATTACCTTACTTTCATACGTCTTCCTAGAAGTATCATTGAATTACCCTATTAATATGTAAACTGGAACCAAAGAAAGGTAATCTCACATTACTTTTCTCACATTAACAATGTAATATAAGATTACCTAAACCAAATGACTCTAACAGTATTAGGGTTTAGCGTTTGAAACTTTGAATGACATGTATTTAAACTCTTCTTTTTGAAACCTCTTAAGGTTAGGCCAATGCAGGGTAGTCAAAAGCGCGCGCCTGAGCGCTTAAGCGCACCAGGCGAGGCGCATATGAGAGTCAGCGACTGTTAGAGTCCCAGGCGCAGCCAACTGAGTGAAGCGCAAGTGAGGCGCAATAAGCGCAGAAGCGGTGAAGGCCTTAAGCGCAAAAAAGCGCACGCTTCAGTCGCCTGGCCTGGGAAAGGAGTAGCAGCCTATTTATTTGTTTGGTCCTACTTTAAATAACAAGCCCATACTTATAATAAGATTTAGCCCATTCAAATAACAGGTCAAAATAACTTAAACCCATGTTAAGCCCTTCTAACTTCTAAGTCATGGTAAAATAACTTCTATAGCGTGACTTCATCGTTACTCTGCTATGCTCTACTCGTGCAACTAGTTCAGCGCTGAAACAACATTCAATGATCAACCCACAGAAGTCAGAAACCCATAAGGTGTCTTTCTTTTCATCATCTTCCCATGTTCTTTCATTTTTCTGTTTCAGATTATAGTTTTCATTTATTTTGTCATCTTCATTGATCCTTTCTTTTTTATTCTTTCAGTCTATCTTCATCCTTTACTTCTATAGTTCTCTTTTATTCTTATATATTTTATACAACTCAAACATATTATATTTCTCTTTGCTTCTTATATATTCTATAATTTATAGTTCTCTTTGCTTCTTATATATTCTACACTTTATAGCTCTCTTTGCTTCTTATATCTTCTATACTTTATATGCAGTCTATAACTATATATATCTTCTTATTATCAGTTCATATTATAATTTTATTAAACTTCATATAATCTAACTTAATTAATAGTTTCATACACTACACAATTTATGCTACCCCAATCCTCAAACCTCAAAACCAGCTATTGAGAGACATGACTTTTTAATGCATTTAGTTCAATATGATGTTGAATATGTCATATTTGATCACTCTAGAATAGTATACATAATATTTTCTACATAGTGCGCTTGACATGAGTCAGGCGAGCGCTTTTTTGCGCCTTGCGCCTCAGGCGATATAAATACTCTAGCGCCTTGAGTGCGCCTCACGACTTTGACTACCTTGGGCCAATGTCTCGAATAAGCAAGCGCAACCGATATCTAGTATCCATTTTGTTCTGTCCTACTCATGCAATAAGACAAGACACTACCTGTTTTCAGTTCAATTTTGTAATGATTAATATGGTATAAGCGAAAAAAATATATATTTAAGAACTACATCAAAAGTGTTGCTAAACTAAAGGTGATTCACTATTCAGTATTAAACAAATACTACATATTAAAGAAAATAAGCCAAGAAAGAAAGTGTTGTAAATAATGTTAATATTTGAAGTATGAATGACCTGCAGGCAGGACTATTGGTAGTACAACATTCTAAAATGGTGGGAAGGGGCAATTGGTGGCTGGCTTCCTGTATGAAGTAAGAGAAAGCACCATCTATCTTGAATTTCATGATGGAGCCGATCAATCTCTTTCAAGGCGTCCAATCTTCTTTAGTTTCAAGTACAATATTGATGCCAGCAGTTGCAACTATCTGTTCTATTGTTATAAAGTTGTGGGCTGGTTAATGGGAAAAGAAGCCAGTAGAATCCCAGTAGCCCAGCTAGAAATGCCAATGTTATTGTTCCTACAACTCAAAGACAATTTGAAATTGAACATTAGTGTGTTGAGCATATTTCATTAAAGAATAATACTTTTTGTACATCAAGCGCTAAAGTGAGGTTCACTGAATATAACTGGTTAGGCTTACTGCCTTACTGGAAATCTTTTTCAAAAAACTTGTGGGGTGAAGTTGACTCGAGGAAATTCAAAACCTTTAGAATCTGAAACGAGGAATTGCAGAATCTGAAGTTAAGGAAAGAAAGAAATTAGAAACTGGCAAAGCTTATTGCTTCTTGAGTAGTCCACAATTTTTTAGAAGGTTTTAGAAGCCCAAACCAGTAGTATGGAACTTCAGAAATAATTGATGTCGTTTTTCACAAGTTCGCAATTTTAAAGCAAATTAATTAGCAGCTTCTTAATAAAGGTAGCTTTCACTCATCCAAAAAGAAACACCTTGACACGCAGAAATGCCCAATATAAAGACTAAATATTGTAACCATCAAGGACAGGAAAAGAAACTCTAGTATTTAAAGCACACATGATCAATCATGTCTATTGTCTCCGAATGTTGTATGTTTACCTAGGCGTAGTAGCGAGTGCCCATTATGCATAAAAGTGCATTATGCATGTGTATATGACTTTAAGTGGCAGATCCTTTACATTGAAAAATACAACCCAATAAGTTCTGACATACCTGATTGAGGAGAATTTATGGCGGGCAAGCCCATATAATTACAAAAGATGTGAGCAACAAGAGGTGCAACCAGATGCCCTGATATAGAAAAGGGTGGGAACAAGCAAACTTTATACTTTTGCCTCTGTATGAAAAGAAACCAAAAGAAGAAAAGAGGGGGGGGGGGGAGGGGGGGAAGCACAGTCAAGTTGAAAATATGATAGGACTTTGTATGAGCAGTTAGTACACAAGCTGGTGAGGTGATGTGCAAATTAAAATCAATACTTCAACTCTTTTTCAGGTAAAAAGAAATAAAACCCTTACTCCCATCTGACCATTGTCACGAATGAATTTTATTTATATTATATTAGGCCAAATTTAGAAAATGTAATTATTATCAAGTGTCTATGCTCTTTAATGTTTCCATCATTTGCAATGTAGCCAAAGATTCACTATTTTTTGGCTTGAGAATATGATGGAATAAAGCAAAATGGTTCACTAAACTGTCTGCGCTTCTTTGTTATGAAGCAACAATCAGTCCATGCAATTTTCGATGCAATTTTCACTATGTATCATCCGGAAACAATCTCTCTATGCTTTAGTGCAGGGGTAAGACTACATACATCCAACCCTCCCTTACTCCACCGTAGCTGGGAGCCTTAGCGGCACTGAGGTGATGATGATGCTGATGTCTATGCTCTTTAGTAAAAATACTCCGTATAAATTTTTAACTTGACTCTAACAGTCTAACTAGAAGTATGATGTCTATGCTCTTTAGTAAAAATACTCCGTATAAATTTTTAACTTGACTCTAACTAGAAGTATATTAGGCTGATAGCAAAATGCCAAGGAGGATATTATGTAGAGCATTGTTCCTAAAAATACAAAAAGTCTGCTAAATCAACAATCACATTTTAAAATTGAAACTAAGGAAGAAGATCAGGGAAGTTAATCAGCAGAACAAGCATAAGATAAGTGTAATATGAAGTGATGTTTAAGCATATTCCACCTGTACGAACATATAGAAAGGAAGCATATGATCCAAATATGACAGTGTAGCCAAGCTGGAAACCTGCAAAATTGAACACAAAAATAAAATAATTAGGTCAGTATACCAGGCAAGTGAACTACAAACGATCATTTATTTTGACACTTCATCACCAAGAATTATCTACTATCCAAGAATGGAAATCTCCGGAATGCCCACCATGAAGTGGAAGAGAGTAAGAGGAGTTTTTCTTTCAGCAGTTTCAAGTACTGAGAGCACAGAGTGGTTATACCTGCAACCATAAAAGCTTTGAGCATGCTGCCTCTTTGCTGGGCATATTCCAATAAATGGTTCAAATGAGCTGCAAGGACACCACAGTTTACTTCACTTATGTTATTATCAAATTATAAAGGGCAAAATGGCAAATGCATGATAGACGTAGAAGAATAAAATGAAAATTAGCAAAACAAAGGAAGTCAATCAAGAAAAAATGACATGTATGACTACTCACAGTCACTGTGTATATGTCACTTTTTTGGAAAATTTTAAAACAAGTCATATTTTTGTCTTTTGAATTTAATTTAATAATATTCATGGAAAAAGGCCAAAGATTTATGGTCTTGATTCTTGATATCAGGGACTTAAATATCACTCCTATAGTCCTTCAAATCAACTTATTATTTACATTATTTGCAAATTTTGAAAGATTATAAATAAAGGCTTCTTTTTAGTATAGAGTATTGAGTGATTGTGGTATACACTAGGCTGTGGGAAAGTTACGTTACGGGAGAATACCTTCTGGTATTTCATGTTCTTTTCTATCTTATTCACGTAGTTTCTTCATTTTCTTTCTATTTTATAAAACATCTTCTTAGATTATTTCTCCCGCTGCCTCTTTACTCTCTATCAGTTTAGGATCGAGTGTTGGTCTAAGATGCATTGCGGAAGTAGAGCGAAGTAGAGCATTGAGTATGAATAAGTGATAGGGTTTAGCCGGGGTCCAGGGAGATGGTATCCTTCAATGGTACGTTAAATGTTATAAATTAAAGCTCTACGAAACTGTTTTCATTCAATAATGCACTATTAAGTGGTCCGTAACACCCTCATTCAATTTTCAGTATATGCATTCCATGAGCTGGATATATATATATATATATATATATATATATATATATATATATATACTTATTTCCTCAGTCCTAATAGAAAAACAAGTATAATCCCTGATGCTTGATGTATTCCATGTGCTGAAACTTGTTTCTTACCTAAACTGAAAAATATGGGACAAAGAAACACGACAGTATACATATTGAATCCTCCACAAGAAAGCAAAGGGATCATACAAGCTCTAAAAACAAGCTCTTCTGTGAGTGGTGCCTGTTCAATAAAACAATGTTGATATTATTGAACACTTGGTCTAAACGACAAAAGAACAAATTGCTTTGCTATTATGGAGTATACAAATCAAAGAGGATAAACTCAAAAACTAAGCTGCAACTATCTGCATTTAATGACTTCGGGCCTACGGCATATCACGAAAAAGAGTGTATTCTCCAAAATCAGAAAGTAAAGGCAATGAAGTAACACACAAAAAAAGAACAATCTTCAAATTTAAGTTGCCTCTATTAACCTTGTCTTGCTCGCAATTGTGAATCATTTTTCTGTGCTTAATATTTCCTTTTCAGTAAATAATACACTAGGGCTACAGATATGTTTTGAATCTTGAATATCCGTAATCCTGCAAAAATACTTTTGAGGTTTTTCTAACTTTAGAACTATCATCATGCTTCATGTCGTTAGCTTTTTATTCAATGCAACAGAATATTCTATTGTTATTTAAAAGGAAAGTGAGAAAAGGTCATACAACTATAATTTGTAAGAAAAGTACATAAACATTTCTTGAAATTGTTTTATCGATAGCAAGCAAACATATAAGGTACATCCAATGAAATTGCAAACTACAAATCTTCATGATCAGTAAGAATATAGTCAAAGAGTTTCGGTAAATGGATCTGAATTATAAAATGCAAAGCACACAAATACACCCAGTATCAGGAAGAAATGATATGTTTCCTTCGAGGGAAAGATTAAATAGGTTCTAGTACTTTTCCCTCAAGTATAGAGTTTGATAGTGGTGAAAGGATAAATGAATCAATTTATCCAACTCACGATATCAGTACCACAACTTAGTTGAGTTCTTTTTTTTCATCAAATGCCACATTTTATTATATATGAAATTTCTATAGCAGATGCAGTTTTTGGTAAACCAATAACTTCACATACTGCAAGTTCAAATGTCTCACATACTCCATACTAAAGTCATATACATTGACTATTCCATTACAATAGAAAATTATATGTGTACTCATTAGGTCGTAAGTTCATGGGTGGAAAGGAACTAGATGCAAAGTATTAGGAAACACTGCTTAAAAATTTGATCAATTTGTAACATGTTGATGGTATAACATGGAAAACAATTAGATTTGGCCAGGAAATTTATGAGATCAATAAATTGGTGAAAGTACTGACCACAAAATAATTACGCCAAGCTGAGACATTAGATGCTATTGAAAAAACTGAGTTTATGAGCATTTTCGGAATCGTTTTAATGTACACTGACAAAACCCTTCTACCATCATTATCATTGCAGGAACGCAATAGCAGCAAACCCTTCGTGAGAGATCCAACATACATAAGAGCGGTTAAAGATAGAGGATAGGCAACAGCTTGCCACTGTTTCACAAACAAACAATACATTTATTAGTACTTGCACTTTTACAATCTTTGCATCAGATGGGCTTACTATTGATTATAGCAAACCAAACAACGTATCACGCAATGAAAGAGATTTCTAGAAGTCGGAGTTGATACTCACTATGTGGTCTGCTCTGATACCAAAAGCCTGCAGCAAGTTTGATGCATTCCACCTTATCTAGAAACATATTAAGAATCTTAAAATTCAGGCCATTAAACAAATCAGAAGGTATATAACAACAATGTTTCACCCAGTTCCACTGACATTTTAATGTGAGGCAATAGAGGTTATATATTCGAAATTAAATAATGATCCGGAATAAATATTTTTCTCTTCTTTTTTGGACAATCCATTCAACAACAATTCTTCATATGGCGACCCTTTAACTTCAATGTAAAGATTACAGTCGATCTTTCTACAGAACTTTATGTGTAGCATAAAATGATCAAGATAGCTGTACCGTAGATACACGAGTTTAGTTTCACTTTTCGAAGATATCCACTATTAAAGAAAAAGCGCATTTTGGATTGGAGCTTACAGGGAGGATGATAGAGCAGGCTATGAGGGAGGCGACGGTGGAAACGGCAGCACATATGAACCGGCGAACCATGAACGATTTAAAGGAATTAGCCGGCGGCAAGCGGAGAATCATAGTCGGAGCATATAGGACTGCGACGTAAGATAGCGCCATGGTAGTACATGCCAGTACGGCGGTCCATTTTGAAACGCCAGTGGTGCTGGAAGCTAGAGCAGCACTGTCTACTTCCTCCATCTTCATCGGAGTAAGAAGCGCAGACGTTGTGGATTATTCACAGTGTTTTGAGTCGGTTTGTCGGTAGACTCCATGTTGACTTTCCGGCAAGGAATTCTTCTGGCTCTTCGTCTTGAATTAGAATGGACGGAAGGGCATTTAAGTCATTTAAATAGGAACAGTACAAAATAGTGACATAGAGAGTCCGTTTGGTAGCACGAAAATCGGCATATTTGACTGATTCTGCTGAAATTTACGAAGTTCTGGCTGAAGTGGCTGCATTAGCTGATTCAGCTGATTTAAGAACAAAATAATTTTAAAATATATTTTATTAATAAAATAAAGAAAAATTTATATGTAAAATAGCTAAAACGATCATCTACAGTAACTTCAGGCAATACAGCCAGAAAAGTAACTTCAACCTTACTTTTTCTGCTTATTACAAAATTCAGCGCGTGAAAGCAAAAATTATGTGTTTTATGAAAAAGTTGGTTGATAAGTCAGAAAACAGTGTCGACAAACGACCTCAGAGTCTCACGCTTTTAGCAGACATTTCTTCTCGGGTAGGCAAGGCCCGATCCAATATTTAACCGAGCTGTACTCGTACCGTGATTATTTAAATGGTTCGGTTCGCTATTGTCTTAGACTTAAACTTATTTGTTACGGTTCAATTTTCAAATGGGAAAGTACCATGTCAATGCCAGTACCAAACAATGCTTAAAGTGTAGTCATTCTCCAAAAATCTACACAATTTATCAATTTTTCATATTACATAATTAATAAATTTTAGATAAACTATTGTAGCACAAATTTAAAAATTAAACTATACTTTGACCCGATTCTCAGTTTCCAGTGAACTAGCAAAGGTTGTTAAAGTGTGAAGGAACTAATCAAAGTAATTGTATAAATGTACATTTAAATAATTAAATCATACTTCGATCCGGTTCGGTTCGGTTCAGGACAAAAATTTTGAGATTCATTTCAAACCCTGTTTTTCAGTTTGGTACCATGTCGGTTCGGTATTTTTGCTCATGCCTAGTTTCTTCACTCGGTGTTATTGAAGATATTAGAAAACTCAGAGTATCTCAATCTAGATGTCTCTATCTAGATGGACTTTGTCAAATTCAAATTAGGTGATAAATAAGAAAAGTAGAATTGTTAGGTTGAGGTTTATCTAGATGAGAGAGAATTAAGCAGAATTACAAATTAGTTGTTTTAATAATAAAGTGACAAAGTTTTTTGGTATATAACAAAAAAAAAATTGGCAAAATCCGATTGGACGGAGGGAGCAATTATTTTTAGCGTATTTTTGCAACAAAAAAAAATTGCTTTTGGTTTAAAAAAGCAAAAAAGTGTGTTTTGAGGTTACAATTTCTGCTTAACTTAAACATGTAAAAGCTAAAAGCTAGAATCTCATTTTTACATTTTCTATTACACTACCAACTTTTTATTTTCAAATTCAATTTTTTCTCAAACACTAGTCTTTTACTATTAAGCACTTTTTTTCCATAAAAAGCGATTTTTAATGCAAAAGCTATTGCAAAACACTCTTAATACCATTAGCGCAGGTCATATTTAGCGATATGTGAATCGTATTGATCGCAATTTTATGAGAAAAGCCGTTTGTATGCGTAGTTGTGGTTTTTGGTAGAGTAGTCACCCTCAGTTACTAGTCGCCATGTACGAATAACTGAACAAGAGTTATTGCAGAATGACAAATCACTAGAAACTAGTTACTGAATATGTTACTTTTTAGAAAATTTTAAAACAAGTCATATTTTTGTTATTTGAATTTAATTTAATACCATATGAATAATATTCTGAAAAAAGGCCACATAAAAACACGGCATAGAGAAAATATAAGATGTTTGATCAAACTAAACTTAAATCGACCATCTCAAATTAACTTAAATAATGGTAACTTACTCATAAAATTAATCAAATCGGATCAGATTAGACTTAAATAGTTAGACTAACTTAAAAAATGAGTCTAATTAAAAACATATACTAAATGATGTTACAAGTTGATACATACTAGTATTAAAGAAATTCATAGTGCATGTAGCTTTAGTTATATTTAATTTATCGTTGTTGTTGCTTTGCATATTGCTGAACGTCGCGAACATCATCATAGACTCATGGTGGTATGTATCATGTATGTCTATTTCTATCATAATTTACTTGTTGAATGATGTTTTTATATTGTAAATCATCACCACTACGATTATTGCTCATATGGCATTAATGCTTGTTAACTTGTTATATCTTCCCTGACATGCTCAAAAGTTTGGAAAATGTTCATCCCAACAGCTAATATCTTTTTCTTAATCAAATTTACCTCTTTTATGAAATGGGTCCATTTGCAACTCAGAACCATATTGCCGCAAAGCCGCAAACCAACTGAGTAGCCTAGAACTAGACCAGGAATCAAAACCCGTTTTCATCCCGGTTCTTAAACAATGATTTGAACCCATTTTTATGTATTCAAAAGATTAATTCAAGTTCTAAAACTCTTTGAGTCTACATTCCCAAATTAAATCGTTTCACTGATAATTTTTTTGTAATTACTAATTCCTTGAGAGCTCTTAGATGTTCATTCTAATATATCATCTAAGATGTGATTCTCATCTGTACCCACACATTACACATATATACCAACATAATCTTTGTACTTAAATAGGCGTAGTGAGACACATAAATACAACACTTTTGATTAATTCAAACTAGACTCAAGTTTCAAGTGCAAACTTAATCAAGTTGTGAACCACATAGCTGCTCACAAGCTAATCATACACTATGTCCCTATGTGGGATTACACACTAATCTCACACGGAGTAATCTGAGCCCATAATGAACACACCCTTTCATGTTGATCAATACCAATTTTATAGATTCCCTAAAAAAACCAATTTTATAGACTTGGAAAATGCAATATAGAGCACATCATTCTCTTCTTCATCAATTCGATCATATCAGCAAGAATAAATAGTCATTAGTTTTCTATGTACAGTTCTGTAGAATTGAATATTTGAAGGAGATAGTATGCGCTTTCGAGGCACCAATTCCTCTTTGAACTCTTATAGGTGAGCGTATTGTACACACAGCGGCTCGGGGAAGGAAACACACTGATTGACTACTCCATAATGGGGCACATGAGCCTGGATATATTGTGTTAAACAAGTACAAAATCTAACAATTCAATTATGGCAAATCTCATTGGATACTGACCCTTGCCTTTAGGATCCGCCATGCATTGAAGTAGTCATAAAGGACTCACCACAGCCACATTGACCTTTAGAATTAGGATTAATGAATACAAACTCTGATCTGTACATACATGCCAAGATTAAACCTCAGAAAGATGATATAAATAGTTGGTACGTGAAAGATGCATAACTCATTTGAAATATGGGCTTTGTGGGCAGCGTATATTGTACAACATAGTGGGGGAGAGGGGCGCGTAAAGTGAACTTACCTGAGCTTATCGTCAACAAAATCCATTTTAGTACCAATAACATGCATTAATGCCTTCGGGTCAATCAGTATCTTCACTCCTTTCTCCTCAACAGCTTCATCAAATTTTCCCTTCTCATCTATCCATTTCAAAAGTTTGTACTTTCAATTGGTCAGTGTATAAAGACATTCAAATTTAAGATTATAACATCACATTCAGGCTCATGGATCGTATAAAATTGAATATTAGAGTACTATACCATTTCATAAGACCACAAAGGACAATTTAAAAACTCAGATGCACAACGGGAATTAAAGAAATTGGATATGGAACCAGTCCAATTGCCAGGCGCATTGATTACCTGATTGCGTGCAATTGTGCAAATATACAAAAAAATCCCATAACTTGTTGAGATGCGCCCCAAGTCCCACATCGGAAAAATAAGTAAAATTAACCTTGAATTTAAGTATCCACCTAGCTTCACTAGCATGAACATGAAGCCTTTTGGCAGGTACCAGGAAATAGATTCATGCAAGCTTGGCCCAAAGCTGACTTTATCAGAGACAATGTATAAAGATAGTCTTCCTGATATTCTGTTCACCAGGCCTGTCCAGTTGGTTGAATAGCAGCAGTGCTAGATGATTTGATGGATCAAATGGATTATCACTGGAGAAGAGGCCATGAGCTTTGAGGTCCTTGGTTTGAGGCATAAAATTGCAGGCTTGATTCAAAGCGCACAATATCAAACTAATGAAGTTAGGTGGATACTTATATAAGTTATATTCATGGTGACTCTTCCTTTTTTCAAATTGGGACTTCGGATTCATCCTAACGTAGCTGAGAATGCAAAACACACACAAATCTAATCAACCAATAGGAAATTTGATGACTAAGAAAAAGGCCATTGCACTTTGACTACGGCTATCATTTTTAACTCATACGTGAGGCGATGAGCATCTAGACTCATGGTCACTGTTTCTACTTGACAATTCAATAAGCTCTAACTTTCATTACATGATTATGAAGTGGCTCAAACTTACTCACTTTTGTTCCATGATAAAAATTATTTTAAGACTTTCCATATACTTGACCTAATAAAACGATGAGGAAACTTTGTTGTTCTTGTAGTTTTCCAGGAGAAATAATGATGTGTTCTATCGTCACATGCTCACATAAACTTTTTGGGGAGCTTTTTTGACCTAAAAATTCATGTTCAATTTAATCAAAATCTGCATTATCCTATAACATGAAATTTCAATATGTAAATTATTTTGAGCAAACATTTCATAGTAACTAATCTGTCCATATTGTTCCATTTGATGCTTTGATCCCTCCTCATCTCACTAAGACAGTTCAAGTGCATGTGTAATGAATTCAGCCATTCAGGTACATGCGCAAACTGAGATTTAATAATCATTGAAATCTCAAGTATTGCAACTCCATAAAACTTTCATCTACTGATTCCACAATTTATTTCTCCATTGAATTTTGGCTATATATTCAATATTCACTATATTACACTAACAATTAGAGATTCTCTCCTCCTTCAAAAAAGAATTATTCCTAGGCATTGAGGGGGAACTTGAGAATGTTGACAGGCAACACAGTAATTAGAGTGAACAGATGAACACTGGTGCTATTTTAATCATGTTACATGCACAAACAAACTGCGCCCACAATTATAAACCCGTGTTTGCTTGTACAGTCCAAATATTTGACATTTAACACTTTCACCATAAATTCAAAATTGCAAATAACCTGTACAAATCCGAATTTATTGAACTTCTTTTGGTTAAAAAAATAATATAACTGCTATTTATCATGTTTTTCCTATGAAGAACGAAAACTTTTTGTGGCTCACATCTCCCATTTCACAAACTCTATGGTGTGTCGAAAAATTATAAACTTCAAATTCCCGTTTAGGGGCTGTTTCCGTAATCATGAAGAATTAAGAAAGCCGTTTCCCTAAATATTTCCTTCAGAAATATCTTTGGTGAATTTTTATGGTATTTCTTCGTGTAACATTGAGGCATTTCATAACGCATGCTATAAATGTAAATTATGTGATGCATTCTATGTTTAATTATGCACTAATGTTTCCAAATTTGAACATGCAGTATTTATCATTGGCTTACTAAACAAGTTATATGAAACAATATGTGCATATATAAATGAAAAACATGTGTACATATGTGAAAAAATATTTATAAATATATCCTTATATTTTTTAATATTTACACTTTTTCCCTCATTTTGTATCCTGTATAAATTAGAAATCACGTTTCATGTTTCCAGTTTCCGTGCTACTTACTGATTTTCTGATCTCAGCAAAAACCCAACCTGACTCGACCCTACCCAGCTCCTAAGCTGCGGAGCTGCCCCTTAAAGAAATGTTAAGAGTTCGCCACCCATCAATACATTAATCCCCTACCCATGATATCATCCAGAGATCCATTCATGTTCTGAAATGCAATACAAACTTCGGCAAGAACTTTCTCAAATTAAGCAAAGAAATTCAATAGACTAAAATAAATATACAGAATCAAGAAATGGAGGCAATGAAAATTCCAATTTGAAATTTTACGTTAATCAGATAATATGAATTACCGGCGTAGTTGAGGGTGTAAGATAGACCATTGCAGCCCCGAGCCTTGACGCCGAGCTTGAGAAAAGAGCGTTGGCGCTGCTGAAGGAGGTAGCGTATCCTATCGGCGGCGGAGTCGGTCAAGGTAATAGCCTGGCGGCGGGCTGCGGCGGCAATCTTCTCCGCTGCCTTGGATAAAACCGGAGCGGCCATGGATCGGACGTTTGTTTGGGAAATAGGAGAACCGTGAAAATGTGGGAAAACTGTCAAATAGGTCCTCGAACTTTCATAAAAAAGTCAATTAAGTCCTTCTATAGGAGACTCTGTCCGATCGTCGCGATTTGGAGCGGTTCCCGGTGGAATTTTTTGATGAATTTTTTTGAGCATCTTATTCATCAAGTCTAGTTTACTCATACCAAATTTCAGCTAAAAATTTAATCGGGAGCGCATTCAAATTAATTCGAGAACGCAAAAATGCGCAGTTATCTTCAAGAATTAATTTGAATGTGTTCCCGATTGAATTTTTAGCTGAAATTTGGTATGAGTAAACTAGACTTGATGAATAAGATGCTCAAAACATTTCATCAAAAAATTCCACCGGAAACTGCCCCAAATCGCGACGGCCGTACAGAACCTCCTATAGAAGGACTTAATTGACTTTTTTATGAAAGTTTGAGGACCTATTTGACAGTTTTCCCGTGAAAATGTGTTTCTCTTCTTCGCCTACCCATTTATTTTCCCATTTAACGGGTTGTATTTAACTATTTATGGTCTGGAGAAAAAAGCACAAAATTGTGGGTTTTGAAGAAAAAAAATTAATTGTTTTTTATATACCGAAAATATGATCAATCTTTGTTTAATACGGAGTAATTCAATTTTTCCCCTATAATCTATACTCAACCTTTCATTAGACAAATATTATACTCCCTTCGGCCTTAAATAAACTAGTAAACTCACCCGTGCGATGCACGGTTTGAGAATTTTTCTTTAAAATTTATTTGTGCTTAGTAATTCAAATCACACTATCAATTGATAATAACGTCTATCTTCATATAATACTGATATACATTAAAACATTAAGCGAAACACATTTATAATATTATGTTAAAAAGAGAGTACTAAGCATTACTTAAAAGATAAAAAACATCCAACGAATACGTTGAAACCATAACATTGTAAATATGCATTTAACATAAACCTAAACAATGTTGAACACTTCTTTGAATACAACATTCTGAGTATTGTCGGTGGCTCCTTCATCTTTGTCAACAATTAGAATTTTCAAACCACAACGATTGGTAACCTTGATATTGCAACATACAACTCTTCATGGGTAAATACCGGTTTTTTCAACAACAATCCAACACAGGACAAAGATTGACCTTGACTTTTATTTATAGTCATAGCATATGAAGTCATAATAGGATATTGTCGCCAATGAAATTTGAAAGGGAAGCTGACATGGGATGGCGTCAAGGACAATCTAGGAATTAATACTTCTTGTCCAACATTCACACCAGTTAAAATATTCCCCTCCAAAACATGATCACCGAGCCTCGTTACAATAAGACGTGTCCCGTTACACGACTCCATTGAATGATCGGTATTTCGTACACCAGACAATTTTATACTATTCAAGTATGGTCTGGTCTTGTTTGTTTAAGTTTGGTTTGGTCTGTGACTGAAATAAGTCTAAGTATAAACATCTCAAGTAATATGATGACTATGCATTTATACGAATTGCTTTTTTTACACGAATTGCCCGGGTACATTGGCAAATCAGGGGGGTGTGCAAATATGTGAAAGTGTGTTGTGGCATCACTAAACAATACTCAAATATGAATTTGTGAGAAGATGTTAGTTGAGTCCGTATATGAAAAGTAATGCTATCGTTTAAGCACAATAACTTCCGAAACACATTCAATGGGTAGAATCTATAATAGTTCCTAATTCAAAACTGAGTACAACTCCAGTGCGATGCTCGGTTTGTGAAATTTTAAGGGCGAAGCTTTACTCAAATTAGAAAAAAAAATCACAATAATCAAGTTTGATGTAAATTGAAATGTATTCAATCGATTTACGGAGTATCAATGATTGTGGAGTAGCACACAAATGTGTATTGTCTAACAAAATAGTAACACTCAATACGATGTACATTCTATCCTTGACTTCATGAAAAAGTTATTTATACAGAAAATTCTTGGTTTTACATTTCATTCTCATGTCATCGTTTGTGTGCAGTGTCATTTTTTACGTTTAGCGGATGCTTATTCTTGACAAAACCATGTAAAGATGATGACCATGACTAAAAATAGTTTTTCCAACAACGAACCAACACACGACAACGAAACATGCATAAAACACAAATGTGATACACAGTGGGTGAGTATTTTCAAATATGTATTTTTTAGAACTGATTCTGCTTCTGTTTTTTTTAAGCAAAAACAGAATCACGATCGGTTTTCGGAAGCTGGTCTCCCATACCTTCTAAAAAAACTGCTTCTAGGAGTAAATTAGAGCACCAAAATTACTTCTGCACCTTCACCCAAACACTCAAACTTGTGCTTCTGCTCCATAAACATAATTATAATTTAAATTACTCCATATAATAATAACTACTCCCTTCGTCCCTTAAAATTTTGTCATCTTTCCTTTTTGGGACGTCCCAAAAAACTTTGCCTCTTTCCCTTTTAATAAATTATTTTGTGGTTTCTGCTTTTTCTCCCTCCTCTGCACAAACCTCAACCACACAGTTTTTACTTTATTATTCTCCGTGCCTGTCAACTTTGGCAAAGTTTTAAGGGACGGAGGTAGTATAATAATAGTAATAATAATACTAAGGGATAAGGCTCAAATTGGACACTATGGTTTCATCAGAATCTCATATTTGACACTAAGGTTTCAAGTGGATCAAATTAGACACTATGGTTTCATATGTATCTCATATTGGATACTAAAGTTTCATAATTCATAGGTTTTGAACACTCACTTATATTGGATAAAGATCAAATTGGACACTCACTTATATATTGAATTATGAAACTTTAGTGTCTAATATGAGACACATATGAAACCATAGTGTCTAATTTGGTTCATTTAAAACCTTATTGTCAAATATGAGATTCTGATGAAACCATAGTGTCCAATTTGAGCCTTATCCCTAATACTAATAACAACAACAACTACAACAACAACAACAATAACAATAATAATAATAATAATAATAATAATAATAATAATAATTATAAAAGTGATAAATAAGATAAAAAAAAGTGATAAATCATGTTTGAAAATTTTCTAATCTGATATGATTTGAATGTTTCTGTCTGGTCTGATCTGAATCTTTCTGATCTGATATAAATTTTCTGATTTGATCTCATCTGAATAAAATAAGAATAAAATGAAGAGAACAACTTCTAAATATTCCTTATAGGATCATATTAGACGTTATACTTGTAAAAAATTTGAAGTGTTAATTTTGGGTATTCAACACTACAATAAAATAAACCCTTATTTTATGGGTCATACGTCATCAGCCCATTAAAGAAGCTTATAATTCGAAGTGCAACCCGTTAAACAACCCTATCTGCATATATCAGGCTCATTCGACCTTTCCAGAAACAAACACTTCATTTCTTCATCGCCCCAGTCCAAGTGAAGCAGTTCCTGTTGGTCGCCAGTTCGTGAAGATAAATCCATCTGAGCTACATGCCTACATCCGCGTATGAAACGACAATCCGACAATGAGAGATATATGACAACAGTAACAACACAACACTCTCTACCATCCTGAACAACGTCATTGATGAAATAGTTAATTTTAAAAAACCAAGTCAAATTTCTATACCCATTAAACTATATAGAACCGATACTTCTGTAGTTCTGTTAGGGTGTTTCATTTTTTTATTATCAGTACTTATATAAGCCTATCTGCCGTAAATAATAAAAACGATTAAATGTATTATTTTTTAATCCGTTTAATTACGCTCATAATCATTAGGAGGAGTAATTACAATTAAAATATGAATTAAAGTGCCAATGTATCTTTTGAGGTCGATTAAAGGAATTTCTTAAATAGATTAATTACTTTTTTTAGAAAATCAAGAAATTTTATATACACTCAAGGAATTTGACTTTACACCCCACTTTTTTTTAGACTTTGCACCCCATTTTTAAAAAACTTTGATTTTGCATCTCATTTCACTTCAAAATCATTTGACTTTGCACCTCATTTCACTTCAAAATCATTTGACTTTGCATCTCATTTAGAAATTTTCCTTTTTATATGATAGGATTCAAAGTCAAAGATTTAAAAAAATGAGGTGCAAAGTTTAATATGGGGGCAATTTTTTGAAACTTGGTGTGTTTTCTTTAACCAATTTAAATTCACCATGTGCACACTTGTACATGGAGATTCCAGAATATTGGTAAAATGCATACTCACTCTTCTAAATTAAGAAACGTTTGACTTGTAGACCAGAATACACGTGGATTTTGTTTCAAACACATTATGGGATAAGATTTGTTAAAAGATAAGCATTCATAATCATGCATATTTATTCGTGTCGTATTATTATGTCAGTTAGCACAAGTATTGTGTTTGTGATATCTCACCTACAAAATGCATAAACATTTTATACGTTTGTGGAAGAATAAAACTTCTCATTAGGCATCCACATCCATTTTATTTCTACATGAAAACCAAGCAATTTTTATGTGTTTAAAATTGCACGACAAAAAAATGCATATTTATAAACATTTTATTCATACTTTTTCATACCCTTTCTCAAAGGGCTCTTAAACATCTAAATACATACATATCTTATTGGTAATGTTCTTTGTGGAAGAATTTACGTGAATTGGGCCTCTTGGAAACTAAACATCTATATATACATCTATTTATTCAATCATAGCTATGAAATATTTTCCTACTATGCGCCTTATAGTAAGTTACACGTCTCTCCTGTTTTCTTAAGATGAATAATAACCGTCACCAAGTGCATTTCCCATTGCAAATGTGATCTTGAAATGCTGAAAAAAGAGTAGGAGAGAATGTCGTTTATCCATTTTTTAAATTCCAGATGATGTGTATATATTTCAAATTATTTTCCAAGACCTAAATCATTGAATATATTAAGTAGATCAGAAAACTAAACCAAGGTATTCGTACACTTTAAAAGAAAAAAAGAGGGAACTTTTATTAAAATGGGCCCGAAGGCTACTAAAAGTGGAAAGAAAACATATCAGTGGCCCACACACGGGCCCAATGCAAAACTAAAAAACAGCAATAAAGGTACTAAAATGAAGTAATTGGGCTGGCCAAAAAGGTCCAGATCGTTGGCCCAAACGAAGAAGGGGCACCGATAGCAGATCCGAACATAATACTCCAGGAATGTCGGTCGATCACTTGGGTTTTACGCAGCAAACATTTTAGAAAGAGGGCTTTACGGTTTCAGGCGTAGCTTCGAGAGAAATTGTGTGTGCGCTGAGTGTCTCTCCAGTGTCTCTAAAGTAAGATGCACTCTTTTTATCTTCAAGATAATCTTTGTTCGCTTTTGGAGGGAGGTCGGTTGCCCCGAAGCACATCGGATCGCTCAGTGATAGTATTGGACCGTCTCAAATGGTTGATTCTTTCCACATCTTGCTTCAGGTAACCTGGTATTTTCATGCATCCCCTTATCCCGCTATGAAGGTATACACACTTCCTATTATTAAACAATACACTTCCTAGAATAAACTTGGAGGCCTTTAGATCCGAAATCTGAATGAAACTCCAGATGATTCAATAAATTAATATAATCGGAATTTGAATATGCATACTAAAATTACTTTTCTTTTGAAAAATAGTTTGTTACAATTTTATTTAACCTGTCAATATTAAACATGAAATGAAAATGTTTTGAAATGTCCTCCGTATAGCAAAGCAAGATGAAATGCCATTTTTTCGTCAGTTTAAAATTTTCATTTCAAATTGCACATTTTTAGCGCTTATTAATCAGATACTACGTACATGTTTTAATTATAGCCAGAATACTAATTCTACACTGATATAGTACACGTAATTTACATATATTACCATTTATTGTTTGTGAAAATTGTCTCCCAACAACACACCATATTTCATTATAATTGAAGTAATTCTTATTATTAAAACTGCAACCCTTTTTATACATATTGCTGCTATCTTTTATACTACGTAGTACTCTGTATTTAAAATAACGTGCAACCCTTTCAATATACAGTATTTGAATATCAAACTCTAATGGAGGTGAACTCAGCGTAGTTGTTATGAGTGAGTATTGTTATTTTGAATTAGTAAAACACAACACACGCTCCCTCCATATACTTTACATAGTTGAATTTAGGTTGCACTTTTGTTGAAAAACATTAAATTCATGAATACGTAAAAACTCAAAATACTGTGTTTTTTTGTATGATGTTGATGATCTCTAACAAAATTTTGGTTGTGTGTATGCAGGGATAGATCCCCTCATTGAATCAGTACAGATTAAAAGAAAAAGAGTTTAGGACCAGAAGCCATCTGTTGGGTTTACATGAGCTGCGAACTTCTTTACCTTTGTGTGGATAGGCTCTTGCTTCTTTGTATGTTAGACACAAAAGAACTTTAGGGCTTTGTGAATTCCCCAGTTTGAGATTCCTGTTTGTGTGTGTTCGCAAGCTATGTTTGTGGAAAACAGGGATGCTCTATTTATAGCAGCTGAACTGAAGCCAGGGAGTTTTGCGTACACAGTGTGCACCACAACCTCAACCAATTGGAATGGTTCTAAGGGCTTGGGGGGAAACTGTTCACCAAAATTTGAAATTCAAACTGGGCCACCAAATCATCCAAAATATCTTTCCCAGACTGTTAGCCCATTTGCGCATAAAGAAAATGTTTTGCCAAAAACTTGGCCAATGAAAACAATCCAGCTGGCAGGAAAATCCTGGCAAAATCCTACTGCTGCGCACCAGCTCACACCTCCTAAATCAACCAATGAAAAAGTGATAGGAAAATCTAAATCAGATCAAAACAGTAACCAAAAATATATCATCCGCACGTTTCACTCCAAACACTCCATCGAATAATTAAACTTTATGGAATCTTAAACATTACACACACATCAGTCGTTACATTAGTGACCGATTAACCATAACCCATTGAAAGTGACATTTCTGAGCGGGAAATCCAGGCCCCCTTTTATTTTGCTGTTAGATTATAATGGATTTCACACTTTCCTTTTTGAGTAGGTTCCAAATAAACTTCACACTTTTATTTTTGGAAAATTTTTAACATAAAGTTACTCTTATTACCCTACTTTATACCCATTTTCTCTCCTCCACTACACTTTATCACTTTTTTGATAAAGTGATAAAGTCAAAAAGTAAAAATTTCACTTTCTTGAAACTCGTAAAGTCAAACTGTGAAGTTTATTTAGGACCGAAGAGAGTAATAAGTTAGAAAGTACAATAGGAAAACATAAACCTTCTTCTTAATATACGATAGTACATTGTTTATTTGATATAAGCAATTTGGAGATTTGAGCGCGACAAAAATAAACCCTGGTAGCCACCTATTTCTCTCATCTTTATGAAGTATAAAAAAATATTCAAGCAGTAGATTGAAGCTCGTGTGAGCGGTGATTTGTTCCCAGTGTGTGTAGAGTTCTTAATATTCTTTCAATTTTGACTGTTATTTTATGGATGACACCGGCCTATTAGTGATACAAGTTGCTATCGGATGCTATACTATTGTTTAAATGTTATTGAACACACCCATCTAGTCGTAGATATGTTTTTCTCAGTGGTCGCCTTTTTCTCAAATTGTCTATAGCATTGTCGACGACTCGTCTCGTCTCAAACCATCGTCATTGATTCGAAGAGTGATTCTATAATTTTTTATTAGACTGGTGTGTTTCAAATTGGAATAAAAGTTATTGATATTCTCTCTGGCGCGCTATGTCTAAAGGTTCCGTGGAAATAGGTGAGGATGCAACAACTACATGATTGGACATTATTATTTGGACATTGATGCACAATTTCTACCGTATTTACAATTTTGTTTATTTATGAACTTTTTATTTGTCGTTATTCATTCATTTTGATTTTTTAGAGAGATTATAGGTTTTTCACATCAGATTGGAAGCATAGAGATTAACATGATCAAATTAAACTTTCATTTGTTCATTACATGGCTAGCTACTTTTGCGACTCATTTGTGGGTGATAGAGTATAAATATAATCATTGGGCTTCTTACTGTGACCGGTATTATTTTGAGTCTATTGTAATGATCTTTGGTTTATTACTTTTAATATAGGCGATTTCCATGCAAAAAATGTTCAACCTCTCTTTCCATGAAAGCACTTCCAGATATCCCTACTGGCGATCCCCTGAATTTTTTTTTATTTTATCAATTTTTTTAGCCAGAAAAGGTCATCAGAAAGATTTTCATTGGACACAATAACATATTCTACGGTGACAGTGACGATGGCGGTAGCAGTAATGACAACCGCAATAACTGTTAGTGAACAAAATAAAATAAAAAATGACCTAATAAGCTGACGGTGACTTTCAAGGAAAAACTAACACTTTTTTTAATTGAGTTTCAATTTAATACGGAGTAATATTTAAGAAAAACCTTTTGTATAAATTGAACATTTACTAATGAAATTGTTAAATAGTGAAAACATGGTTGGGGCACATAAACTCGTCTTGTTTAATTAGGAGGGTAAAAAATGCATGTTTCTATTCATATTGACAAATATGTTGAACTAGTGTGGGATCTAGGGGACAATATGGCAAGTGCCCCTCTTCCACTCCAGAACAATAAGTTGATTTTGGACGACTATTTAGAAATGGACGTTGTAGAAAAAATATTATTGTCCTTAAGAAGAAACGTGCATTATATTAGTATATTACTTATTAAAGTTCAACCCCAAAGCAATACCATTTTGATACTCGTATCAAATATAGATATTGATATACACAATGCACTATCACTGCATAACACTAAAAAACTTTCTGGCAATACTTAACCTGACTTAGCTCTAAGCCAAACATCTCATAATAAGGGGCCGTTTGGCAACACTGTTTTTCGGGTTATCATGCTTATCAGTCAACTTTTTTACCAAACACGCAATTTTTGCTTTCGCCCGCTGAATTGTGTAATTAGCAGAAAAAGTAAGGTTGGAGTTACTTTTCTGGCTGTATTGTCTGAAGTTACTGTAGATAAACCATTTTAGCTATTTTTACATATAATTTTTTCTTTATTTTATTAATAAAATATATTTTAAAAATAATTTTTCTTAAATCGGCAGAATCATCCACTGCAGCCACTTCACCCAGAACTTCATAAATTTCAGCAGAATCAACCAAATCAGCCGATTTTCGTGCTACCAAACGGGCTCTAAAACAACTTTGACAAGGATCCATAAATTGCTGTTGAATTTATTTGTACCAAAGCTTTATTGTCACAAAGAAATTAGCACAAAATCGTGATACAATTGTATATCTTATAATATAGGAAAAATTGAAAATAATAATCCCAACTATTGTCGGTCCGCTGACAATAATCTCAACTATTGATTATTTTTGTATAATCCCAACTATATAGACTGTCCGCCAATAATGGTCCGTGACTAGATATTACCTCTATAAAAAGTGAATTTTAAATAGAAATTAAGCGTAAAAATTAAAAGTTGAGATTATTTATAGGGATTACTTGCTATATCTCATCCCATCCACTTTAGAAACTACAAGAATTTATTCATAGGGACCATTATTGGCGGAAGGTCCCTAAAGTTGGGATTATTCAGGAATAATCAATAGTTGAGATTATTATGAGCGGACCGCCAATAGTTGGGATTATTACAATCAATTTTTCCTATAATAAATCCATGTTGAACCCATTATTTTTTTGTACTGTAACATAGTTACAACATATAAATCCAAATATTAAAACAGACTTTTGTGAAACGTGGAAAGAGTAAATCTGAATTACTGAACTTCATTTTGAGATAGTGATTTTATTATTTCAAACTAGCAGATTTATTAGGGAAAATGGAAACTAATAATCCAACCTTTTAGCGGTCTTCTTTCAATAATCCCACCTTTTGATTATTCATGAATAATCCAACCTTTGCACCTCATCTTCATTCACTGGTCCCTGACCGGTTGATGGCCTGCTATTCCAAGCTATTTTCTTATCTTTGCAAATCATTATACCATAAATCTCATCTTTCACAAAGATAATATTTTGGAAAGATAAGAAAATAACTTGGAATAGTAGTTCATTAACCGACCAGGGACCAATGAATGAAGATGAGGTGCAAAGGTTGGATTATTCATGAATAATCAAAAGGTGGGATTATTGAAAGAAGACCGCTAAAAGGTTGGATTATTAGTTTCCATTTTCCCGATTTATTATGTACAATGTGTAGTAGCGCAGCTAGGATTGGAAGCAGTCTGCAGTCATAGTTCTGTACCATAACTTGGACCATAGATTAATGGGAAATTTACCGGGATGTGACTAAAACTCAATGAGTTTCTCAATCTATGACCTAACTAGTTTTTATACCTTTGTATGACCGAAAATCCAAAAAAAATAGAAAATTCGTTTATATTTAAATGCTGAATTACGAAAATACCCTTATTTAAAATATGTGCATTTTGCACTAATTTTGTCCAATTAAAATTATTGCACTTTATATTGCTGTTAATGCACAAAATTAATGCACGTCTTTACTGTCCATCTGGTAATAATCACTGCACTTCCGCAAAATTAATTCTCTTCTCATTCACTTGAGGAATTTGTTTTTTTAGATTTAATAATTTTATTATTTTACATCTCATTAAGTGTATTGTGTTTCATGGTGAAATTATTTTTATTTTACTGCACTATTGGTCATAATCACTGCACAATAAACTTCATTAATGCATTCATTTACTGACATGTACAACATATATATTGTCATATTCACGATCATGTTCACTGTCAATGTCCAATGCTCAAATTTAATACCCGCAAACCCTAAATTCACTCACAATACTCAACAATATCTATTATGATTTCACTGCCCATATTCATCGCGCATATTTAATGCCCACAAACCCTAATTTTAGACTCCTAATTTCAAAAGGGAAAAAGCAAAATTGTGAATGAAGGGCCACCTAGTAGCAAATCTAAAGCAGTGGCCTACTACGTGTCTAACAAATCTAAAGCAGTGGCTTAATTTGAAGAGATAGGAAAAGAAGAAACTCACAAATCCTAATTTCAAACAAAAAAAATGGAAATTGTGGTTCTTACGGAGGTCCACTACGTACCCACATATATACTCAACAAATTAATTAAATCTAAATGCTATCTTATCCCCCACCTACTCGAGCAACCAATTCCGTCGTTCCACACAATTTATACCTTATCTCTTGACAAAACGACTATATATGGGTAAAGTTAGGGACTCTGTTCTTCTTGATTCGCTGGAGACACGGAGTTGCAGACCAAGAGGAGGCTGAAATCGACGACAGGGAGTTGTAGATCAGAGGGCGGCGCAGTGGCCGTGCGGCTGGGCAACGGTGGCTGTGCGGTTGGGAGGCCGTGCGAGCGGCTAGGTTTGAGAAAATGATTTGGCTATTAGGGTTTTATAATAACAATTTAAGGGCATATTAGTCCATAAAAATATTTATTTAATTATTTATTAATATGTTAATTAATTAGGACGAATTTAACTAGTATTTTGGGAAATAAAGTAATAAGGTCATAGATTGAGAATGTGATGGAGTTTTACTCATACCTAAGATAATTATCTCTAGATTAATACGTGTAACTAGATCAGAATTGTAATCTGAAATCGGAAATGGCCATTGTCAATTCCGATCTATTAAAAAAATGTGTAAACAAATTCTATGAAAACTTAAATACATTATAAAAATATTTTAAAAATTAGTATTATAGAAAAGACTTCTATATATAATTTATTAAATGTTAAACAAACTAGAGCCAAAACTATTGAAAAATTAAAAATGCCACATTCCACATTTTCAGAGGAATGTAACATTTTTACACAAGATGACACTTAATTTTTCAGCGATCGAGCTGGTGGTGCGCGCTGGGAAGTGGAGGATGCAACGGCCTACATATTTTTTAATATTCTTTAGGTGTTATTTTATGTTTGTTAATTGTTTTTTATTTTTTGTTTATTTTTATTTTATTGTAATTTATGTTATGTTTTACCTTTTTAAATCTTAATTTTTAATTATTTTTTTATAATTTTTTTCTATATTTATATTTTTATTATAAATAAAACTATGATTTTTTATTAATAAAATAAATCTATTAGAAATTATAGGAATGTGGTAAAAATGTTACGTGGTAAAAATGTTATGTGGTAAAATGCGGATTTAGTCAAACCCGCTGACTGAATCCGCTATTGACAACCCGCTATCCGCTAATCGCTAAATGCCAAACATGCTCAATGAATGGAGTACAATACAATCTTTTTATTATCAAACGACTTTTATTATATTATTATCAGTGACGGATCTAGAAAATATTGTTATTGGGGGCATAGGACAACACCACCATCTATGTTACGTAGTACAAACATTCAAAAATGCAATAAATTTAAAAAGTGAAATGCTTCCATGTGTGTGTATGTGCGTGTATCATAGCAAAATGTTTTAAAATTAGCTAACTAATCGTGAAAGTATACTTATTAAAAAGGATAAATTTTGAAAACTTTCAAAATAAATTTCAAGAATAAGATAGATTCATGAATAACAATAGTTAAATATATCTGCAACAAGTTAATATGAGTATCAAAGTTATTTGGAAAAATTAATAGTAATAATCCCAACTATTAGCAGTCCGCTAATAATAATCCCAACTATTGATTATTTCAGAATAATCCCACCTTAGGGACCTTCTGTCAATAATGGTCCGACGTGACCGGCTATAAATAAATCCGTATAAATAATCTCAACTTTTAATTTTTACGCTTAATTTCTACTTAAAATTCACTTGTTATAGCAGGTAATATCTGGAAATTGACCATTATTGGCGTTCATATAGTTGGGATTATACAAAAATAATCAATAGTTGGGATAATTGTTGGCGGACCTGCATGCAATAGTTAGAATTATTATTTTCAATTTTTCCAAGTTATTTCCATTGTATTATTCTATCGGTTTGCCACATCGATCACTACGTAGTTGTGTGATAGAGAGCTCACAAGTTCAAGTTCTGGGAGCGACATCTTGCTTATAAATTGTTAAATAAGCAAACAAAGAAAGTAAATCTACAATTAAAAAAATTAAAGCTTCAAGAAGCAAGACATTCATAATGCCTATATCCAGATTGAGCAAACTTAGTAAAATAATTTAGATTATTATGATTTGTGCATATGCTTTTATTATGGAATAGGAAAATGCCCGAATTGGGAGTATTAATGTTTGAGAATTGCAAATAAGATTGCCAGATTTTTATTCTCTTAGAAGTAATTTTTGTCAAGCTTGGAAAATACTGTCACGTTCAAAATCTGATACTGCCAAAATATGACGATAATTATTCCTATTTAAGGTCTACAAAAAAGTTAGTTACATTAAAAAAAATGTTTTTGTCCTATTTAGGACAATTTCCATATGGAAAGTTTGTCTGTCTAAGTGACTAAAGTTTTCACAAATTTCTAATATATGAAATAATAGTGCCAAAACACTTACCAAACATGCAAAACACCAGAATTGAGAATGCAGGTCTTATATTCCACTAATTATATAAACTAAAACTTTGGATAATGTAAGCAATAAGCAACGATTATTGATTTAATAACTTCAAAAACATTGAGATAAAGGTTATACGTAGTAGTTTTTCACTTTTTTGTAGCGTTCTCCAATTGTTTATAGAGTTCAATTATAGAAGGGTCATTTGCAAAAAGATCCGTAATTTTCTTGTGTCGACCGCACTGACTGTCTTCATTGGGGGCATTTCATTTTTTTGATTGGGGGCACAGCACTATTTTTAAACTAAACAATAATGGTATAAAGCAAGAACTTCATATTTTATTGGGGGCATGTGCCCCCATTGTCTTGAACGTGTGTCCGCCCCTGAAATTTATTATTGAATCAATATATATATATAAAAGAGGAATTTTTTAAGAGCATACGGCGTGCCACGTAATCATGCCATATCATCATATATAATTATTATTTAATTACTTTCTATATCTTTTATTTTCTTTAGAGTATTACGTTTTGTATACCATCAAATTTGGTAACTCTTATTTGTATAAAATCTGATTTTATTCTGCACTTATAAATCTCATTTAGTAAACTTTACATTATATATAGTTCCGAAACTATATAGAGTAACCTTACGTTAGTTGCACCACAACTTATTTATTTTAACTTTAATGGTGCATCATTACCACAACTTAATAGTTGCACCATATATAGTAACCTTATGTTTCTATATTGATTTTAGCAAACTTTTAGTATATTTTATTCGGTAACTCTTTTAGTAAACTTTTATTATATTTTATTGATTTTAGTATTACGTTTCTATATTGATTTTAGCAAACTTTGAGTATATTTTATTCGGTAACTCTTTTTTGTATACCATCTTATTTGTTAACTTTGGAGTAAAATTTTAGTATATTTTATTTTATAGTTTCTACATAAAAACTACCTATAGTGCATATGTAAGCTATTATAAATATACAAAGAGAATGTAAACAAAAGTGTATTTTCACTATTGGCTTTCTCCTTAGTTTGAAGAATTCTATTGCTTAGTGTTCTTATATCAAGAATGTCATCACGATAAGTTTCTACAACATTTTTAATGGTATATTATTCAATACTACGTACAGGTGATACTTTACCATTCACATGTTTATGATACATGATATTATTATGCATTATACCTGATTAATTAATATTCCATAAACGTGTTTACTTTTTTGGGTTGAGCTAAACATACGTATTACGGAGTATATATATTTATATGATCAAAAATATTCCTTTTCAATGATTCCATATATGAACATGTCATAGTATAAATTCCGTTTTGAATTAAAAATACATGTGGCTGCATTTTTCATCATTCAAAGGCAACAAAGAAAGAGTATTATGATACTTTACCATTCACATGTTTATGATACATGATATTATTATGCATTATACCTGATTAATTAATATTCCATAAACGTGTTTACTTTTTTGGGCTGAGCTAAACATATTACTTGTGAAAATACATACGTATTGAGCTAAACATATTACTTGTGAAAATACATACGTATTGAGCTAAACATAATACTTATCTCAGTTATACTGATAATACATATGAGTGATATTTTTATGGAATATTTGATTAATATTCCATAAAATGCAGAAGTTATTCTCTAATACGTCAACTTGATACATCCAAGTCCGACTGGACAATCAAAGTTCGTGTTACACGCCTCTGTGATGTCATCAATCACAAAAGGCAAGGAAGCTTAATTTGTCTAGACATGATTCTGATCGATGAAGAGGTATACTTTTTTTTTTAATTTTGAATTTTTAATGCATTTATTTTACACAAAAATCTAATGATATTTTTCATGATTACAAATTCCTAATCCATTTTTAATATGTAAATATTTTTGGTTGTTTCTTTAGTTTACTCCTAAAATTTAAATATGTCTTCACTTTTGAAATAGATTCCTAATCCAAATTAGAAAAACTTTATATGTTTACAAATTCCTACTTTTATTTTAATAGAATGTTTTTAATTGGATTGATTTCAGTTCCAGATTAAATCAGGTCAGATCAAACTTTAATAATTATAACAATAAGTCACATAAAAAAACTGACATCTAATAGACCATATTAATTCATACCAAATCAAACCCGAAATTTTAATTCAATTAAAAACGTTCTTATTACTGAGTAAACTGTAAGATCTAACAATTAAGAAGTATAAAAAAAAATATTGAGTTCATAACAATTATGTTTACTTGAGATGCTTATGTAGAAGACCAATATAACTTTTTTTTCATATAATTTTTTCTTTGTTTCACAAATGGAATATATTTCACAATTATTTTTCATGATTCCGGAGATTCCACTTATTTAACCAGAATTCAATCAATTTCAGCAAAATAAGTTAATTCTATTTATTTTAGTATCATCAAACAGACTCTATATTAGACTAAATTTATTTTTATTTTAAATCACATTATATGTGATCCGATAGAAATTAAATTTTAAATTAGCTAAATTACATACTGCCCGTGCATCGCACGGGCTTGAAAGCTAGTATTAAATAGTTATAAATAACAAGTACTCGTTAAAAATTCAAATTTTCAATGGCACGAAAAGTGGAGTAAAACAAATTAAAAATCATTGATCATCAGGTATGATACAATAGCAGGCCACAATAGCCCCAGGGGCTCCTTGCATGCACTTTCCACCGGCTGGGAACCCGATGCTTTTGCAATATCCACTGCAATCTTTGTATTTGGGATCAGAACAAGGCCCTTGGTACACAAAAGTCAATGACCCTTCTGCTGCACCCACAATAAATAAGAGTAACAAATTAGTTTTTTTATCGAATTATTTAAAGGTTGATATTTTTCCTCTTGTTGGTCCAAAATATTAATTATACTAAATTAATCTTAACTACATAGCATCCTAATAAATTTCATGTGCTTTGCTTAAAAAATGTCTAGCTAATTAATTTACCGATTTCAGGATTTGATGAGACCATTATAAGTTTCATGAGTTCTATTTTATATATTACTGTTAAGACTTGAAGTTTAATCTTAAGAAATTAACCTTTTAATATGAAACTACGAGTCTTATCATGATATCAGAGTCAAACTGATTCATAACCATGGTATCAAAGTCTCTGATCATAAGGAAGAGTGTTGAAGTCACACATCGGTATAATAAGAAGTATCAAAGTGTTATATTAAGATTCTGGACTACTTTTCATAAATATCATATTGAGAGTGTTTGGCAATTGGCTGATAGCAGTTTCTGTTGATGGTAGATGACAACTGATACAGTTGACTGTTTTGATCAGCTGATAGTATTAGCGGTTTGCAAAATGGTGTTTGGTTAAATGACTGTTTAAAGTCAGCTGAAAATTTATAAAATGACTTTTAAGGACATAATATTCTTATTGGTTGCATAGAACATTGCACTTTTTAAATCTGATACCAAATCATTTCAAAAAATATGTGATACAAAATTACAACTATTATAAATATTTAAATTATAGTTTTAAATTTTTAACTGGTATTGTCATTGATGTTATTACTATTGTTTCAGTCCTAAAAATATGATGTATAGCATTTTATTTTAAAAATGATAGTTTCCACACATCATGATTTTATAGTTTCCTATTGTTTCACATTTGGTCTGGGAAATAACATTGTTCAGGCCTTCAGGGAAATAACATACCGAACAAATATGATACTATTATAAACCAGTTACGCATTTGTCCTGGAATTAGTAAATAATAGTATGATAATAGGATGTTATAATTATCATATGCGTATGATGAAGGTCTGAGGACTGTGAAGTTGGAATTAGACTATTTTGTATCATACTCTTTTAATATTATACTCCGTACAAAATTATGACTACTTAAATTAGATCACTATTATTTACTAAATATTAAAAAGAATAAAAATGATAATTGCAAATAACAATTCTTTTAATATTTTCACGTTTTTATAAATTTATTAATAAATAATTATAACTTAAATTATGCTAAGAATTGTCATCTAACAAAAAAGAAATCCTTCAAAAGAATACCTAACAAAAAAGAAACATGTTTAACCATTGCTAATAGCCTAGTAACCTAGAACGTAAAAAAACTACGGAGGCAAGAAAGGCAAAGGACTGCGTTTGGGGAAGAAAAATAAAGCCAAAAATAAATGGGTAAATTAGGAATATTGAATTGTGGAAAAGCCAAACTCAAAAGCTATATTTCTTAGCTTTTTCAATTTTAGCTGTTTGGGACAAAAAATCAAATGAAAAGGTCATTTAACCAAACACATTATTAGCTGATGAATCTGATCAAAAAGCCAAATCATGGTCAAAACAGCCAAAAATTTGTTGATCCGCCGATAACCAAACACCTCCATTAATTTTTTAGGATCAAATCCCGCGTCTCAAAGTTACAAATTATTATTAATATAGATTGATTATATAACCGGATAGTATAATAGATTTAGAAGAATGAAAAATACTCCGTATATGGGATCGGAGAAACCCCATGATAATATTAAAACTCACGAGTTTTGGTGAGAGTTGTAGTATTATTAGCGAAAAAAAATATAGACTGAATTAAAAAAAAAATTAACATATGTTTGATTTCTTTTGAATTTATGGAGCCAATCAGTATGATCAGAGTTATTCATTAATTAAAGATAACTATTAAATATATGAGATGAAATGAAAAGGCATCGAATCAGAATGATAGTTTACCCGAAGGAGAGAGCAAAGCAAGCATGGCGAAACTCAAACATAAGCAAAAAATGTAAACCTTCAGTGTATTCATTTTGATCTTCTATATGTTGTATTAGAATGTCTCTCTATATTGTTCTGCACTTCTGCTTCAATCTTTTTGAATAAAACATATCGTTCTACTTTGATAGTTATAGTATTTCGAGTGTACTGTACTTTTGGTAAAGCATTGAAGATTAAAATGAGAATACTATAAAAACACTTGTCTAAATAAGGAATTTCATTTAATTTGGTGACATGCATTTAGTATTTTTACAAAGAGATTTACAACAAAAAACGAAAAATGGAACCTACTCCATTTTGCCTCCGTAGTTTTTTCTTCGTTTGGGGAGTAATTAATAATCGTACCTTTTATCGGATTTCATTAAATATTGTCACCTATAAGTATAATAAAACCCATTTTTTGTCCTTTCCGTTATCAATTACCTATTATTTGTGTTTTCCCTTTCTTTGTAAATCACATTTTTTTTCAATCTTCTCAAAAGAGTCTCACATATCATTTTTCATTTCCCCTAAAAGTTATCTCTATGTTTTTATCCTCTCGACACTTTTATTCTTTTTTTATCTTCTTTTTATTTACTATGTTTAGTATATATTCCTTTACCCCCTTATCTGAAGACCTTTTTTTTGGACAAATCTGAAGACCTTTTTTGTAAAAAAAAAAAAAGATCGATAGTTTTTTTCCTTCTTTCTTATTCCACATTTTATCTTCTTTTCTTTTTATGTACCCTATTTGGTGTAATCTCTTTTTATAAAATTCCTTTTTTGGCTACTTGTTTATACTTTCTTTGTTTTGTTTTCCTTTGAATTTTTATTTTCTTTTTAGTTTCTTTCTCTCTTTTTTTATCCTTCTCACTTCTTCTTCCTTCTTTCGTCATATTAAAAGTTACTTTTCATCTTCCATTTTCATCTCATCTCTTTTGTTAGTCCTTAACGTACTGGTTAGCGACTTTTCTTCTCCTTCGAGTTTGGACTAATCACAAAAATAATCGGGGGGGGGGGGGGGGGGGGACTCGAGTTGGGTCCAATTTTGACCTAATTAGTTCAAGTGTCCAAGTTGAATAATTTAATTGAGAGCGAGTTAATTAGTTTAAATTTGGGTTGATCATATACACATTTCACTCTAGGGACATGTTTACTTCACCGGTTATTACACGGTGCTTATTAAGACCCGTGTTAATAAGCGGCGCATAAAATAAACAATGTTGTAAGACCGTGTTTACTTCAAACAGTTTAAAACACCGCTTAACATTAAAATGTCCAAAATAACCCTATACAATGTTGTGGGGTAGGGTAGGGTGGGGTGGGGTCGGGGTAGGTGGGGTAAGGGTAGGGGTGGGGTCGGGGTAAGGGTAGTGTAGGTGGGGGTAAGGGTAGGGTGGGGGTCGGTTAGGTAGGGTGGGGGTGGGGTAGGTAGGGTGGGGTAGGGTAGGTGGGGTGGGGTCGGGGTAGGGTGGGGTCGGGGTAGGTGGGGTAAGGGTGGGGTCGGGGTAGGTGGGGTTGGGGTCGAGGTGGGGCAGGGATAGCAGTAGGTTAAGGGCAAGGGGTAAATTCGGAAACTGAAAAAGCTTAAAGTGCCGCTTAATTAATACATGGGGGGTGGTATGCTTAATAAGCGGCACTTTAAGCACCTCTTTCGGTTAGTAAGCAGCTTTTTAAACAGTGTGCGTGTTTACTTCACCTGTCTTACTAACCTAACTGTGACTTTAGCAGTGAAGTTCTAAATAAAATCATTCAGTTGTGAGCACAATTGCAAAGTTCTAAATAAAATCATTCAGTTTTTTAAAGTAAAATTGTAAAGTTCTAAATAAAATCATTCAGTTTTTGTAAAGTAAAACATGCATAATCAAAACTATGTTTTTTCATAAATATTACTCCCTCCGTCCCGTTGGAATGTTCCCGTTCACTATTCATTGGTCAACTTAGGTCACTCCTAATCTTTTACTTTATATATCAAATTTTTATCAAATTGAACTTTTCTTGATCAGGCTTTGTAGCGGTTTTAATGTAGTTTCTGAATATGTAAATTTTATTTACTAAAAATAAGCGGAATTTGAACAGGGATCGAGTTGCTTTATCGTCAGTCAAGCATTGTAAACCGAACGGGAACATTCCAACGGGACGGAGGTAGTACTAAAAAAAATAGACAAGAAAAAAATGACCCTTAAAAAATTTCTGAAAATGTGACTAAAAAGAGTAGAGGGACTATTTCACCCTTACTAATCAAGCTAATTCACTACGGTGATCAACCCTACGGTGACAACCGCTCATTGACCAAAAGGCCCGGTGACTTCCGTCCAGTGGCCAGTTGATCTAGTGACTCCCGCTCAATGACCAATTGTCACAGTGACTCCCGCCCAGTGTCCAATTCTAGAGTAATTACATTTGCACCCAACCAACACCCGTCAGTGACATAACTTTCGATCACACCCACGCCAACCACCACCTCTGGTAACTGCCGGTTGCGACTACCTCCTCCGGCCACCATCACCGGAGACTGCCGTTGTTGATGACCACCACCGCCAACACCACATCCTAACCCATTGCCTCACCTAGCCCCTCCCCCGTGTCACCCCGGCCTCTACCTCACACAACCATGTCTCCTACCTCACCCAACCCCCTCCCCTGCGTCACCCGTCCTAACTCCTTCGGCACCACCACACACCAACCCCCAGCCCACACAAAGACCCTCCTTTGCCCCCATGGTTACCCCAACCCACAACCCTCAAGCCCCCTAGCCCCATTCCCCTTCCAGCCCGACGGCCCCACCTCCCTAACCCCAATCTCATCTCCCCAACCTCTGTCACCCAATATCTGCACCACTGCCGCCCTGCCACTCTTGTTGTCGCAACATCATCGCATATCTGGGATAATCGTTGCCTGGGCGAAGTCGGGCAGAAAGAGAATAAAAAGAAGTTGGGCATGGCGACACCGAGGTCCAGGGCAACGTCAGCGGAGAAGATCTGGTTCTGTTATGTGTAGCGGTGTGAGGCAACTAGGCAAGGGCACCCCGAGTTGTCAATGATTTGTTGTATGTATGTATTAATAGATAATAATGTAGGGATACTCTTGTAATTACTTATTCTTGGATTATTATAAATACATGCATACGGCTACCTTTAGGGTAAGCCATTCCCTCATAATTTTCATATGGTATCAGTTTGCTAAGGGTATACGATTCTAACCCTTATGAGTACTGCCATGTTTATGGCCGTTTCATCGATCGACTCCCATGGCTCGTACATCGCTGGTACTACTCAGCCAGATACTACGGCCGTATTATCAGCTATATCTTCTCAGGCGCCCACATCTCTGTCGTTGGAGCAGCCCCTTGCAAGTCGCCCACAACCTTTGTTCATGCAGGAGCAGACAGTCCTTCCATCGTCGGCTATTTTCAGTGCTACCAGCCCTCACGTTTCAAGCTATTCTCTGTTCCAGATGCCGGAACCCTTTACCTAGCAGCCGACGATCACCACATCCTCTTCAGTCGCTGCAGTCCAGACCAGTGGCTCCTCTATGCCTTTTACTCATGCCCTCGGGGGTCAGTTCGAAATTGGGTCTTCCTCCAGGCAGCCGCATCACTCATCATCAGGACTCGGTAATTCACCATCTTATCTTTCTACTATGGCATCCCAGTTGACATTTTCTACCCCAAATGTCACGAATATAGTTACTACTCGGTTCGCTTGGGTTGAGGATTATATACCTTGGAAAACACAATTTGAATCTTTTTTGGTCTCCCACAGTTTGTTGGGTGTGTTGGATGGTACGATTCTCATTCCTTCTCCGTTTATTTTGGATGTTTCTCGTCGGGAAATTGTTAACACGGACTATCAACACTGGTTGAAAATAGACCAAACAGTCCGTTCATGGCTTTTCACAACACTTTCCCGCGATATTTTAATTGACGTGCATGAACTTGAATTTTCTTATCAAATTTGGGATCGTCTTAGAAGCGAGTTTCTTTTTGCAAGTACTACACGGTCTATGGAAATTAAACGTCAACTTTCTACGAAAAAGAAAAAGCCCGGTCAGACCATGGACCAGTATCTTCGGGAAATCTAGGTTGCTGCCGACTCCATGGCACTAATCAATTCCCCGGTTAGTGACAAGGATCTTATTGATTATGCTCTTGTTGGTCTTGGTCCAGAATTTGAGTCAATGATAGGCGGTTTGGCATACATTCCTCCGATATTTACCTTTGATCAATTGGGGCCTATTTTAGTCCTCCAAGAGAGCCGACTGCAGTACATGCATGGGACGGATGCATCTTCATCCCAGCATCAGGCCTTTGCCGCTACTGGACAGTTTTCTTCGAGCTCACCAGTACGCCCGTAGCATCATTTTCAGGGCCGAGGGGGTGCACCACCTTGGAGAGGTCGTGGTGGTTGCGCCCAGCGCTAACAGCGGGGTCACCGGGGCCGTGGCAGAGGGTATGGCTACCCCGGTACCCCTGGACAGCAGCCCTATCCACGTGACTATGATTACCGGTATGCGGGACATCATGCATCTTACACTCCGGGAGCACCCGGTGCAGGTATGGGTAATATTCCTCTGGTGAATTCTCGTCTGTTTCCCTATTATACTCGTGGTACTCACACTAAAAGTGCAAGTGTCCCATTAGTTGATCACACTTATGCATCCCCCCCCCCCCCCTCGTAGTTTGTCAATTATGTTTCACACTGGGTCACTCTGCCATTACTTGCTCCAAGTTCACATCTGGATCCTCTCCGGCCTTAGCTGCTTTACCAACCGGTGAGACCAATGAAGCGACATGGTATCCAGATTCTGGTGCCTCAGCTCATATGACGCCAAATGAAGGTATTTTAAATAATAAATCCATTGTTACTAACCCCACGCATGTGCAGGTAGCTAATGGTACTAATTTATCTATGTCTACAATTGGCAATGTGCATTTACCTTCACTTGGTCGCCCACTTTGTTTAAAATCAGTATATCATGTTCCTCATCTAAAATTCAATGTACTGTCTTTTCAAAAGCTGTGTGAGGATAATGGTTGTACTGGAATTTTTAACAAATCTTCTTTTTTTTTGTCAAGGACAATCAAACGGGGGCAACTCTACTCCACGCTTCCAATAAGGATAGGACTTACCCCTTCACGGTTTCTTCATCACCTCTAGCCCTTTTTACTTCTTCTGCACCTGGTCCGGTATGGCACAAACGCTTAGGTCATTGTGGTGATAGCATATTGTCTACTCTTCGGCGCACACATTCGATTTTTTCATCTACTAGTTTTCATCATTTATGTACTTCTTGTAGACTAGGCAAATCCCATCGTTTACCTTTTCAAGATGTTTTACATACTGCTACTGCTCTATTACAATTAATACATTCTGATGTTTGGCAGTCTCCTATTTTATCCCATCTCGGTTATAAATATTATGTTTGTTTTATTGATGTTTTTTCTAGGTTTACTTGGGTTTATCCCATGCATAGGAAATCTGAGGTCTTTACCCATTTTTGTAATTTTCAGAAACTAACAGAAAATCTTTTAGGTTGTAAAATTAAATATTTTCAGGGTGATGGAGGAGGTGAATTTAATAACCATCAATTTATTAATCATTTTCTTAATTGTGGTATTTTATTTCAAAAATCTTGTGCCGACACCCCTGCTCAGAATGGCGTGGCTGAACGTAAACACCGTCATCTTTTAGAATTAATACGTACTATGCTTATTGATGCACAACTTCCTCCTTTTTGGGTTGATGCACTTTACACTGCCACGTACATTATTAATCGGCTTCCCACGCCTATTCTACAGGGTCTGAGTTTATATCAGAATTTTTTTCAAAAATCTCCTGACTATAGTTTTTTACGTGTGTTTGGTTGTGCGTGTTTTCCCAATAAAGTTGCCACGTCGGGTAATAAGCTATCACCGAGATCTACTCCTTGTGTTTTTATTAGCTATGCACCGGGGTACAAAGGTTACCGTTGTTTTGACCCTATCACTGGTCGTGTCTACATTAGTCGCGATGTTGTATTTCATGAGTCTACTTTCCCTTATCCTACCCTCTCTTCAAATCAATCAACTCCTCCACATTCCTCAAGTCAACTATTTTCTTCACTCCCATCTTTTCCCACAAATGTAGCTCGTCCTATCACACCTCCCCCAGGCTCCCAACAGCTCATCACCCGCCACATTTACCTCCTTCGTCGGCACACACCAATACCCCTACCAGCCCAATATCTTTCCCATTGATCCAGCACCATACAGTGTCACCTGACCCTCTCTCGAGCCCAGACCGTACCACTTCTGCCAACTTCAGCCGCACTTCCAGTTCTCGGTCAAGCCCGTCCCCAAGCCCACCTCCTAGTATCGTACCCACTCCACCTGATAGTCTATCACCTAGCCCACCACCGGTCCAAAATATCCACCCTGTGAGAACCCGAGCTAAAGACGGCATCTACAAGCCTAAAAATAGTTTATCTCTTACCTCTGTGGAGTGCCCCCCCCCCCCCCCCCCCCCCCCGATCCTACTTGTTTTTCTCAAGCTAATAAAAGTGAAAAATGGCAGGCAGCTATGGATGAAGAGTTTAATGCTCTCATTGCTAATAAGACTTGATATTTAGTACCTAGTGATAACACAAAAAATGTGGTCAGATGTAAATGGGTTTATAAAACAAAATACAATTGTGATGGGTCTATAGAGCATCACAAAGCTCGCTTAGTGGCTCAAGGTTTTAATCAGCAGGCCGGGTAGATTTTTCTGAAACTTTTAGTCTTGTTGTCAAACCTACTACTGTGCGTCTATTACTTTCTCTAGCGACTTCTTTTGGCTGGGGGTGCGTCAGTTAGATGTCAAAAATGCATTTTTGCATGGTTATTTAATAGAGGAAGTTTATATGCGTCAGCCACTGGGATTTGTTCATCCATCCTTTCCTCATCACATTTGTCGTCTTCGTAAGGCGTTGTATGGGCTCAAACAAGCCCCTCGTGCCCGGTTTCATCGTTTCAGTGGATTTCTTCTTAGTCATGGGTTCTCACAGAGTCGATCTGATTCCTCTATGTTTATTTATCACTGTGGCTCTCATCGTATATATATTCTTTTGTATGTGGATGATATTCTCATTACAGGCAGCTCTCCTTCTCTAGTTCAGTCTATTATTCACTTACTTTCTCAGACTTTTGCCATGAAAGATCTGAGAGATATTCATTTCTTTCTCGGGGTTCAGACTATACGTACCTCTGCATGTATTTTTCTCTCCCAACAAAAGTATATTTCCGATCTCTTGAGGCGATTTCATCTTCACACAGTCACACAAGTTCGCACACCTCTCCCCACTCGTACCACTTTATCTTTAACTGATGGGGAATTACTCGTTGATGGTACTGAATATCGCAGTATGGTAGGTGCTTTACAGTACTTGATTATTACTAGACCGGATATTACATATGTTGTTCATTTGGTCTCCCAGTTTATGCATGCTCCTCGCACTACTCACCTTTTAGCTGTGAAGCGTATTTATAGGTACTTGCAGGGTACTATTACCGAGGGACTATGGTTGCGCAAGGGTGGCGATCCCTCTCTTGTTGTTGCTTACTCTGATGCAGACTGGGCTGGCTGTCCTGATAGTTGTCGGTCCACTGCCGGGTATGCTATATTCTTGGGCAACAATTTAATTTCTTTGCGATTCAAAAAGCAACCTACTGTCTCAAAATCCTCCACTGAGGCCGAATATAGAGCTGTGGCTTATACTGTTCAAGACACCTTGTTTATTCATTCTTTGCTTGCGGATACGTGATATTTTATTTCTCAACCTGTTCAGCTCTACTGTGATAATGTCTCAGCCTCATACCTTGCGGTTAACCGTATTCAGCACGATCGGAGCAAGCATATAAAGATTGACTACCATTTCGTTCGTGAGCGTGTGGCTCATGGTGATTTAGTTGTAAAATATATCCCTACTCAGTTTCAGTTAGCAGATATTTTTACTAAAAATCTGTCTAGTCAGCGTTTTAATTTTCTTTAAGTCCAATCTGTGTGTTGTTCCCGCTGCATAGATTGAGGGGGTGTAATAGATAATAATGTAGGGATACTCTTGTAATTACTTATTCTTGGATTATTATAAATACATGCATATGGCTAACTCTAGGGTAAGCCATTCCCTCATAATTTTCATATGTATGTCTGCTCGGTGATTCCGCCGCGGATGCAGGAAGAAAGAGAACAGTTGGAGGCCGAGAATTAGACGTAGCAAACAAGTCGAGACGAAAGATAGGCAGTTAGGGTTCCATGGCATTAAAGTGAATTCAAACTATTTTTAATCAGGGGCGCCCTTGAGGAGACACAATGACGAAACAGGGTAAAAAATGAACAGCTGATTCCAAATAGGGTAGATTCCTTTTTTTTTTTACAAAAAAGAATGGAACGGAGGAGAGTACTCCGAATTGGAAGAGTACTGCAGCACTTTATTCACTTTCGGATCTGACACATCCGAAGTCAGTAGACGTCAGAAAGATAAGGATTTTTGAACATTTTGATTGGCGGGTGAAATTTCATATGGATAAAACTTTTGTATAAAAAAGCCTTTTCCACACAAATTAATGGACGAAAAAAGAGCTGCATCCCCCAAATCTTCAAACCAACCGACGGAAAAAAGAGCTGCCAACACCTCCTCCATTATTTGTTGAAAGGTTAGTAATTAAATACTCCTTATTATTATTATTATTATTTGGATATCATTACTATTATTATTGTGTGTGTATATTTAAAGTTTACTTAAATTAGTCCGTAGTGAATTGTTTAAAATGAACAAGTGTATATATATTTTTATTATTACATTAGTCGTAAGAATTGTTGATAAATAAGTGTAATATTTCTATAAAAAAAAATAGGTGAATAGAAACAATGACATAGGAATATTAACATATTTAAGCTAATATAGTCTTACAAATGCGGTACAATATATTCATTCTCAAAGTATATACGGTACAATATAATAAAGTAAACAATACTGCTACAACATAAAAAATATCCTAATTTTTCAAGAAGTGTACAATAAACTTATTAGTTGTCTTGAATTACGTGAAAAGTCTACTGAGACACTTATTTTAATATAGATGGAGTATTTTTATTAAAGGAGTTGTTATTGAATACTACTAAGAGTATTAGTTACTACATATTTATTAATTATAGTTATGACTTTGTATTAGTTGTAGACCTAGTATTTGTGTTATTGCATGGCTTGTTATTTATTCTTGTTCTTGCCAAAAATGTAAATGATGTGATTGCAGAAATTGGTATATGTATTTCCCTAATCCATAAGTTGTACGGAGTAGTTAATAAGTACATTTTAAGTAATAATATGGGTAAATATATAAATTCGTATTACTATTTAAGTAGTTATAAATTCGTAGTGGACACATCAAAATGTAGTATTAGTTTTATTGTTAAACTACGTAATATTATTGATCACATTTAATAACATTGAGTTAAAAACATAATAAAAATATTTAGTATTTGTGGGTTATTAATTGTGTACTGTAGGTTGTAATGGCCGACCGAGTTGAACATTCAGGCCCTCTGTATCGTTCTGTGTTAGTTATGATACCTGGTGAGCATCGTGTTGATCGTGTGTGGTGTGAATCAGCATTTCGAGACAACAAACTGAGGTGCCATCACTATTTGTCGTGTGCCTACGATAACGGCCTGCGTCATCCTAGGGTGGTACGATTGTTGAGAGCATCTGGATTTCACGGTGTCGAGAGAATAGGACAAGTGCAGTTAAATTGGTCCCTTGTGACTGCGTTAGTGGAGAGGTGGAGACCTGGGTACATATGAATTTAAATTTGCATTTTGGTCAATAAAAGCGGCGATTGATGGGTTCAATCACGGCCTTCCGGTGGTGTCAATTGATGGAACTCACTTGTACGGAAAGTACAAGGGCCGTCTCCTAGTCGCGGTGGCAATGAATGCCAATCGTGAAATCTACCCTCTAGCATTTGGAGTGGTAGATAGTGAGAATGGTGCTAGTTGGACGTGGTTCTTACAGTTGCTTGTGACACAAATCATAGGGCCGCAACGGAATGTTTGCATCATCTCCGATAGGCGTGCGTGCGGCTATAGATTATGCATTTCGAAATGTGGAAGAATTGGTAACACCTCGACCTCACATTATGGTTCTTCCACACAACCACTACACAAGAATTTACTCAGTCGCCGTAGAAAATGCAATACATGTTATGATGAATCTAGCGAGGCGCGCCTGTGGGTGCGGTTGTTGGAGATGAACGGCATGCCATGCGTCCATGCACATGCTGTTTGCCATATTCTTAAGTGTCCTGTTGATCATCTTATTCCCGAGGTATACAAACTGAGTTCTTACATAAATGCACATTCCAGTGATATTATGTCATTGCCGAATATGAATGAGCGGCCACAAAATGAGTTCATTCTTCTACCGCCTAAATACTCTTCCAGAACTTCTCGAGCATGACGCCGTCAAGAAACAAGATTTCTAAATGAGATGGATATGCGTCCAAGATGCAGAGCACAACATGATTGATCTGTATTTGTACTCTCTTATAGTTTATTATTTATTTTCTTTGTAGTTTGTTTTAATGTTGTAACACTTTTATTAGTCACATGTTTTAAATGTACCCTTAATATGTTATGAACTTTGTTTAATTTTGAGTTCATATATGACTTAAACGCATGATATTGTAAATTGTATTTGTAATTGCATTCGAGTTAATAACACTGAATGGGTCAAGCATTTTTAAAACTCGTCGCTTTGCTTATATGTATTCATACTTTATATTTGTACTCTGTTATTTTTTGGGTTCACGTTATTTAATGGATATGATTTTATTAGCTCAAACGGGTCCATTCTTTAAATGTAATTTAATAATATAAGAACTATGTCAATATTCGAGTTAAGAAGATTTAATGGATAGATTTAATGGATCCATTTTGTAAAAGGTGTGCTAATTTAATTGAATGGGTCAATTTTTTTTTGTAAATCGCATATTCATGATCAAAATTTGAGGTGTCAAAACGCCTATTTGATTTAAAAAACAGTATTGTACAATTTTTACTTATATTGAATAACTTATGATTTATAACAAATACAAACAATTCATTTAAAAAAAAACAAATAAACACAATCATACTACCACAAATCCACAATAGGAAATCACCTATTTGCTCCAATAATGGGAATGGTGGGTGTACCGTGTACGTACTGGCGCGGCCGTCTGGCGGAAGTAAAAGAGGCTAAAAAAATTTTTAAAAAAATACTATCCATTTTTCGGAGGTGTCAAACTCGAAAATGGGCTGACAATACTGCCGAAAATATTTTCGGACCTGCCATCTCCATTGTGAGCTACGGAGTATCTCAGAAAACCAAAAAAAAAAATACACTTTTTGAAATGTAATGTCAATAATTTGCTCTTATCCGTCAAGCACCCCCTTGAGGAGGCAGCATCAGTTGTGGCCCCAATCTAAAAAATCAATAAAAATAAAAGTAAAAATTAGGCTCAACATTTATTCTTTGTGGAGTATTAGTTATGAGTAGGCTCAGAATTGGTTTTACATTATACGGAGTAATTTATAAGGTACTTCTAATGTACAAAAAAAGTGGCAACCTTTTCCCAACAAACATTTATGTTACTAGCAAACCAATTTAGTTTTTTGTTTCTTTTTTAGGCCCGAGCTTTAGAAAATAAGTCAAAACTTAAAAAGTTGGGATAGTATTGCACCTCCATGACTCCATCTAACTCTTGTGGTTTATGAATATATATCAGGCTCTAGTTGTGACTTATTAATTACATAATTGAAAAATTCAGAACTTCAAACACTTGCCCACTTGAGAACAGATGAGTGTTTCATCTACGCCTAAAGCCTAAATGCCAATATATGCCTTCGCTTTTTAGTGGTAATATGTCACGTCTTTTAAAAATTACCAATAAAACACTCAAATTTAAAAAATAGTACGAAGTATGTGTTAGTTTCTACAACCTTCTACCTATTCATTCAATTGTTTTTAAAATTTTTAACTGTTCTTTTATGGAACTGTTAGTTTTGTGCTAGTGTTAAAAATTGTTCTTAGAAAGGCATGATTTGATTATAGAACTATTAGTTTTCGCTCTACCAGCTTAGCAAGAAATGTATTTAAGTAATATTTGTTTCACTAAAACGAATTTGATTTATAGAGGCAGAGCATAATTGCCTTTATACATAGGGAAGTAGCTCTAATTTTTAGAGGCAATTTATTGGTTGCCCTTAAGGTGCTCTAATAAATCCTTCGCTAATTGATGATTGCCTCTAAAACTACATTTAGAGGCAATCATATTATCTTTTCACAAAACATCATTTGAGGCAACTATATTACTTTGTCCCGAAATATTATTTGAGGTAATGATATTACTTTGTTCCAAAATTCCAAAATATTATTTGAGGCAACTATATTTTCTTGATCCAAACATCACTTGATGCGATCATATTATCTTATCCCAAAACACCATTTGAGACAACCATATTGTCTTGTTTCAAAATATCATTTGGGGCATTCAAATTATATTGTTTCAAAATATCATTAGAAGCAACCTTTATACAGGGACTCAAAAGTGGCAGATTTTATCACTCCTTCCAAGCAGTGGAATGTTATTAAATTGAAAGAGATAATGCCAGAGGATGTAGTGGGTGATGTTAGAGCTATCCCCGTACCACACGAGAAGGGGAAGCGTGATAGCATTTACTAGAGTTTTTCAGTCATCGGTGAGTTCACTATCAAATCTGCTTACGAGGCTTCTTTTTCGGTCCAGGTTGAAGAAGAGATGAGCTGGCTATGGAGAATAGACGACATCTCTCAAATGATTCCACGTGTCCTATTTGCAATACTGAGGAAACTGTCCTCCATATGTTGTGTGACTGTGAATTTGTTGCAACATATTGGACCAAAGCTGCATTTGGTATGCGTAGGATGGGAGATAGTTTTCTCAATAGTTTGGAATGGATACAAAGACATTGTCAAGGGAAAGGAAGAAATTCGGACAGGATTCCCTACGCTTCCATGTTTGCTTATGTTATTTGGTGTTTATGGAAAGCTCGTAACACTTGGATTTTTTAAGGCATGCGTCCAGATGCATATCGAATTGTGAGGAACGCACACGCACATGCAGAGGAGTATAACAAAGTAAGTGTTAGGGATGGAATCAAACAATTAAAGGTGGCTAAGTATATTAAGTTAAAGGGAAATTTTCAAGGATATGACTAAAGTCTAAAACTCATTGAGATTCTCTAAATATGACTATCTTAGTTTTTTGACATTTGGATGACCGAAAATCCAAAAAAAAATGAAAACACATTTATATTTAAATGTTGAGTGACTAAAATACTCTTTTTTAAAAATATGTTCATTTTGCAACAATTTTGTCCAATTAAAATTACTGCATTTTATATTGCATATTACTGCACGACATTAATGCACGACATTACTGCACATCCGGTAATAATCACTGCACTTCCGTCAAAATTAATCCTCTTCTCATTCACTTTAGCAATTTATTTATACTTTTTACTTTATAGTTTTTAGATTTAACAATTTTATTATTTTACGTCGAATTTATTATGTTGAATGTCATTATTTTTCCACCAAAATTAATTCTCTTCTTCAATGCATTCACTCACTGCCCAAGTGTTGCACAACGCTCTTCCTGAATGATTCTATTTCTCAATGCATCCACTCACTGTCCATTCATGTGCACCGCTATCTAATGCTATGGTCATTGTTCATGTTCATCACTATCTATTGTCACTACCCATATTCAATGCACATGTTCACTGAGTTACATAACACCTAGGCTTTAATCTTCCACCTGTGCTTTGGCTTCGGATCTGATCTGTCACACGATTTTTCAATTGGTTGAGGAATTTATGGAGTTTTTGGTTTTTGTAGAAACTATCTAGAAAGCTTTGCGGAGACCTCAAGATCGATCAACATTATGTGTCCCTTCCCTTGAATCCGCGAAGATAGTCTAATGCGAGTACCAAATCCATGGCTAAGAATCTGGAGGAAAAAAACTAAGCATATTTACTATCATTATAAAAAAATCTTCAAATCCAAAAACAAAGAAATTTACATATAAAAGGCTGACCAGATTACATCTCAGAGAACATTTTTCTCCGCTTGTTTGTTTCTGAGAGCATTGAGATAGCCTCCGGCCAGAGCAATAATCAATAACATAACGAACAATTTTTTCAGTGGCCACCACTCCGTGTAGTTTTGGTAGAAGCTCTTGAGATGGCTTTAAACCTAAGCTAGTCGTATTTTGTTGTCTTCTTCTGCTTGAACGATGAGCACAAATTAAAGCTTTGAGATCCTTCAGGTAAAGAGGAGGCAGATTTTGTTTTCGATGGTATTCATCGCGGCAGCTAACAGAGAGCATGCGGCTGCAGGATTTGGAGGTGGGGAATGGAGGTTAGGGTTGGAGAAAAAAATAGGAGATTAGGGTTTTATAGATATAAGCTAAAGGACATATTTGTCCACCTAAATTATTTAATTATTTATTTATTACGAATTTCCATTAAATATTATGAATTTTAATATTATTTTGGCAAAAAAAAAACTAGTTACGTCATAGATTGGGTAACTCATTGAGTTTTAGTCATATCTAGGGTAATTATCTCTAAGTTAAATTGTGACGGCTCTGGTTAGGATAACGGGAGAGAGGCAGGTGCAGGTGGAGTTATTCGGAATCACTAAGGGGAATGAATTCTTGGCTTCACATTGAACATTGGGAGAACTGATAGCTTCAAAGCGGAACTCTAGGGACTTTTTGAGGGATTGTTGTTAGTTAAAGAGCTGGATTTGAAGAGGGTCATCGTGGAAGTGGATTCAAAAAGTATGATAAAGGCTCTCAAAAGGAGACACGGCTCGTGGACAGCTAATATCGGAGTCCTAGTTCAAGATTGTCGAAGACGGCTCCAGGATGGTCGATTCATTCACATTAAACATGTCTAACGTGAAGGAAATAAATGTGTTGATAGGCTTGCTAATGCTGCACATCAAGCTCCAAAGGGTCTTTCGCAGGGATGGACTCGGGCCGAGTCGGGCTGGTTCCGGTTCGGGCCTGAGCCCGGCCGGGCCTTTATTTGGGAAAATGGGAACCGGAACCGACCCGGGTGGCTGGCGGTTACGGGTCGGGCCGGGCCACCCGGCGGTTTACCGGGCCGGTTCCGGGCTTTTTAATTTTTTTTTGTTGATTCTTGAATTGATGTACACACTAATATAAAAAAATCAAGTATATTTATTTCAAATAAGAAGAACAATTGAGAATTAGGATGAATTTAATAAATGTAATAAATTTTGTAATAAATAATCAATCGGAATCTCCGCCTTCGGTTGTTTCCTCCATAAAGTGGCGGGTGGGAGCGATGCTCATTTCTTGAGTTCTTCGTTGGGCCTTCAACCAATCGTGGAAGCAAACTAGCGTCTCAAGAGAGCTTGGGCTCAATCTCGATCTATAATCGGTTAGGACGTTGCCGGCCGCACTAAATTCATGTTCAACGGCAATTGTTGATATCGGCATTGCTAGCACTTGCTTAGCCTATCCATCTTTGATAAAATCGTGAACGTTCTTTCATTTTCCTTCCACCACTTAAGAACGTCAAAGTAATCCCCAACTTCATAATCAACATTCAATGTTAGATACAAAGAAAGCTCGTTAACTGAGCTTTGTTCATTAGCGGAAGTTGCTTTACTTTTTTTCAAAAGAGAACCAAATGAAGATTTTAAAAGTGATTTTCCTTTAGATGAAAAAGATGTTCGCGGCAGGGGAGGGGGTGCATTACCATATTGTGCATAAAATTCATTATACAATTGATGAAATAAATTACTAACCTCGTTGAATTCTTGTTTAGGGTCTATGGGATTGTCATCGAACTCTTGAGTTGGAAAAAAAGAAGCATAATAGTAATCTATACAAGTTCTCAAGGAAGCAAGTTTATAACGAGGATCAAGAATAAATGCAATACCATATATATGCGGAAAATGTGAATAATATTGTAAAAAAATTTGTTTCATGAAATCACAAAAATAACTGACGTAAGCGGCATCGGCAAATTCACAAAAAGCGCCGGCAAGATTAACAGCTTCAACAAAAAATTCGTTTGCGGTAGATTTATAAACATGACTAAAAGTTTGAGTTGCATTATTAAAATATATCAAAACATCAACAATTTTTTCACAAGTGTCGATGTCAGTCGGGTGATACAAGATTGTCTTAAAAAAACAGGAAAATGATCTTTATATCTAATAAGTACTTTAATTAAGTTATAAGTACTATTCCAACGAATAGACAAATCTTTAGAAAAAGCACAATAACTGACATGTCTATCCTTCAAATATTGCCGCCATTGCATTTTTAGTGGAGTATTAGCCCAAATCAATTTAATTCCCCCTTCACTACTTCCAAAGCATTTCCTAATGTCGCTAACCCATCTTGTACACACAAATTTAAAATACGACATGCACAACGTTGATGAAAAAACCTACCCATCAATGTAGAAGCACCACACAATTCACGCAATCTAGGTATAGTAGCAGTATTATTACTAGCATTATCAAAACCTACATCAAATACCTTATCAATCAAATTATACTCAATTAAAATACACTCAATGAGAAGATAAATATTATCAGCAGTGTGACGTTCATTGAATTCACGAAAAGCAAGAACACGTTTATGCATATTCCAATCATCATCAATATAATGTGCAGTAAGACCCAAATAATATAAGTGATGATAAGTATCCTCCCATATATCGCTACAAATACTAACACGTCCATCAAAGTTTGCGAAAAATATTTGTAATTTTTCTTTTTCCAAGTTATATTGCCTTATAACTTCTTTTTTAATTGTTTTGCGACTATAATTTCTAAATTGAGGATTTAAAGTAGCTTGAGCATAATCTCTTAAAGCAAGACTTTGGGAAAAAATATAAGGTAAATTTTCTTCAACAATTAAATGAGACATACCAGTCAAATGTTTTTTATCATCATAGGAGAAATTACCGAAGGGTTGAGAATTTGCAAACCTCGATATTTGTGTTTGCTTCCCCTTGCCTTTGTCTATTTTCGCATACTCCACTAAGTGCGCGGACTTAAGATGCCTTGTCAGACTCCCGTATCCGCCAGAAGTTCCCAAGCTATATACTCTTTGTTACAATGATTGCAACTTGCGTACCATTTATCGGTATTTTTGTCTTTCCTTTTTGTAAAATTGTTTTCAATAATAGGAGATTTAGATTTCTTACCAATTTGGGATGAACCGCCCTCGTCCTCCAACTCTTTCTCATCATCCGGGGCGCCGTCGCCCCCCGCCCCTCGTGCTCCTCCGCATCCTCATCCTCGAGCTCATCTTCGTCAATGGTTGTCGGAAATTGTTATTCTTGTGCAAAGCGTGGATCATTTTGTAGTTGGTCGTCGGACATCGCCATATCATCTCTCCGTTGGTAATCCGTTTCAAAATCATCTCGACTTTGAAAAGAAGACTCGGCCTGCGCTTTACCTTTGCCTTTGCGTGAACTAGGACGAGTCGTCGCAATCTCCCTCTTCCGGTTGCGTTGGAGATTACTCATATCTACAGAATGTCTACCACGGTCCATCTTTAAAATTGAACAAATATTATATGATATCAAATATTTTATATGAGTACAATAGTAATAATAAAATGTGACTAAGAAAATCATAGCAAATTCGAACTAAAATATGAGTATATCAAATGTAACAATTTTTTTCCTTGAAAAAAAAATTGAACTACTTCTAATTAATACTTTAATGAGAAATGTACCAATTAACTAATATTAATGTGAGAAATGTAACAATTAACTAGTTTTTTTTCTTTAAAAAGAAATGTTACAATTAACTAGTTTTTTTTTTCTTTAAAGAGAAATGTAGAGAAATGTTACAATTAACTAGTTTTTTTATACTTTAAAGAGAAATGTAATAAGTAACTAGTTTTTTTTACTTTAATGAGAAATGTACCAATTAACTAATATTAATATGAGAAATGTAACAATTAACTAGTTTTTTCACTTTAATGAGAAATGTACCAATTAACTAATATTAATATGAGAAATGTAACAATTAACTAGTTTTTTCACTTTAATGAGAAATGTACCAATTAACTAATATTAATATGAGAAATGTAACAATTAACTAGTTTTTTTTTTACTTTACTGAGAAATGTACCAATTAACTAATAGGAAAATGAGAAATGTAACAATTAACTACTTTTTATAGTTTAAAGATAAATGTAGAAAAATTAGAAAAATTAACTAATATTAATATGAGATATGAAACAAGTAACTAATTTTTTTTTTAAAGAGAAATGTAGAGAAATGTAACAATTAACTAATTTAATAGAAAAATGAGAAGTGTAACAATTAACTAGTTTTATAAAATGTATGAATGTGTATAAGTATATTAGTATATTTAGTATATATAATGTGTAAATATATTATAAGTAATATATAATATAATGTTTATAGTATATAATATATAAGTATATTGCTATAAGATGAGTAATACACTTATACTTAATACTTTAATATATATCTATAAGTATATATTAACTAAATGTAATATGTAAATATAAGTAAATAAAAATAGTATAGATAATTACTAAATATCAAGTAAATATGAATGTGTATAAGTATATATAGTATATATAATGTGTAAATATATTATAAGTAATATATAATATAATGTTTACAGTATATAATATATAAGTATATTACTATAAGATGAGTAATACACTTATACTTAATACTTTAATATATATATATATATATATATATATATATATATATATATATATATATAAGTATATATTAACTAAATGTAATATGTAAATATAAGTAAATAACAATAAGTATAGATAATAACTAAATATCAAGTAAATATTAAGTAGATAATAAATAGTAGTAATATAATATATGCATTTATAAGTAGATAATTAATATATAAGTAGATATAATAATTATATAAATAATATATATGTAGAAAGAATTTGGAGAAGATGAAGATGATTGCATATGAGAGAATAGAGAATTAGAGAGTAGGAAGAGTTGTAGGAGAAGAGGTGTAAAAAATGTATAAAAAATAGGAGTATAAACAGGTTTTTTTTGTATCCCCCCCGGACCCCCCCCCCCCCCCCCCCCTCCTATGCCTCCAACGGCTATAGAGCCGTTTGGGAACAGTCCCAACGGCTAGGAGGTTTAAAAAAAAAAGTGACCGTTATGGCCCGGACCGAACCCGGACCGGTTTTTTTTTGTATTCCCCCTCCCCAAACCCCCCGGACCCCCCCCCCCCCCCCTCCTATGCCTCCAACAGTCCAACGGCTATAGAGCCGTTTGGGAACAGTCCCAACGGCTAGGAGGTTTAAAATATAAAAATAAAATAAAAAAAGTGACCGTTATGGCCCGGGCCGGTTCATCTTTTCTCAGTCCCGAGCCCGGACCGCTATATGACCGGGTCGGTTGGCCCGAACCGGCACCCAGACCGGTTCCCGGGCCGGGTACAAACAGTACCAGTCCGGGCCAGTTCCGGACCGGTTGGCCCGACCCGAGTCCACTCCTAGTCTTTCAGTTCTTGAATCAACTCCAAATTGGATCAAACAAGTTCTTTGGGAGGATGCTAATGGGTTAGAGAGTATTGGATTTTAATATATATTTTTCTTGTTTTTATTTCAATATTACGTATATTTAGATGCAAGTTCTTTCTTTTTTATACAAGTTTTTTAGATACAATCTGATTTTAATGCTAAAGGTAGTATGTTATACGTAAAATGCAATTATGCAAACGGTAATATTACTCCGTACAATTGTACATCAATAAATTTCATTACAATGAAGGTCACCCTAGTATACTCTGAAAAAAATCACCCAGTATTACTATGTACCTTGAATCCATAACAAGGTTTAGTCACCTAATTACACAAGCAACTAGCAACTTTAAGTCATTTATAACTACTCAATAAATAGAGTTCAATAATATGAAGCTCGACGGCTCGCGAACATTTAATGCCTATTAAGAATTAATTAAGTTTAAAACCAAACAAAACTGAAAGCTAAGAACAAAATCACTTCAAATGAGTTATTGATCTTCATCGGTTGGCATTTCATCACCTCCTCATCTACCTGACATATTAAAAATCATAATTTAGTATGACATAAATATCAATATAAAATAATTTTTAAAGTGAATAGTCGAACTCTCAAAATTTGATATATTTACACTTGTGGCCGTTGTGGGTAAATTTTCTTATGGTCAACCTGAGCTTGAGGTCATCCGAAGCCATTTTGCTATTGAGACTGTCCAACAAGGTAGTATTACTATTGGATGCAATCGTACCCAGGCACGCTTTCCTGACTTTTTACAATGTCTAGGATTTTACTTATATTCTCCTACAAAGGTAAATACTATTTTATGGTGCTTTAGTACTTATATTCTGCTAAAAGGGAAAATACTATTTAGTGAGGCTAACCCTATGAGGGTTTTCAAATGGACACATGATTTCAACACAAGCTGACACTTGTCTTGAACCTATCTAGATTATACTCTACGGTCTTCCGGTTCACTATTTTAGAATGAAGGCTCTTGCATGTATATCTCTCTTAGGAAAGCCCCGAGGGGAGGAGGGTGACCAAACCACACTTACTAAAACCAAACCCCCAGGTGGCAAGGGTTAGAGTAGAAATGGACCTAATGAAACCACTAATACACAGATTATTCATTGGTACATCACAAACACATACAAAAGAAAATTATAGCAGCTTTTATCAAAAGAATTGAGTACCCAAGGATGCCACGATATGGCTCTAAGTCCTCAAACAAGGTCACCTTGATATTAATTGCAAATCTGCAACTAGTGAACACAAATCAAAATAGGTGACACAAAAGCAGTAAAAAGAATCATTGGAACTTCATCAAGTGACAAAACCAACTATTAAACGGGTTGATTATTCTAACAACAGACAAGGTTCTCTGAAATTGATGATATCAATACTGAAGTGTTCCAGAAATCTAAGCAATTATTATCTCTTAAAAGAGGTTCAGCTATGACATTAGATCAAGTTAACTTGAAGGATATTGCACAGAAACATGATCCGGAATTTATCCAGGGCCTCAAGGCATCTAACTTCTTTTCTTTTATAAATAAATTCTGCTAGACTAGAGTGAGCATGGCCCCTTTCACAATCTCTAGTGGAACTTTACCGGGTAAAAATTTACTCATTTGACATTGCTAAGGTACTATATATTGATGGAGGTTTTTACGAATAAAGACTCCTGCCCCTAAAGTGAAGAAATTAGAAATAAAACTTTTTATTGAAAACCCCTTAGAACACTAATTATCATTTGAAAAAAACACTAGACGGACAAAAGTAAAAAAGCTAAAATACCAGTAAATCCTTGCCAAAGTTTTCATATATACGTAGTATGTAGAACAAGAGAAGATCTAGGACTTGCATATTCCACAGTTCGGTCACAATATTTCATGTTCTGTTTAGTCCAAATATGTGAAAAAACTATAAAAGCATGGATCAATTGTTAAACACTTAACAATGTGAGAAAATAATATGACAATTTAATTATTTATCTAGAACAATCTTCAATTTAAATTTTCACACAGATAACAAAAAATAGTTAACAATTGAATCTCGTATTATATTTTCCCCTCATCTTTTTTCTTGTTTTTATCCTTTTATCCTTATTATATAAACATTATTTTTATCATTTTTAGGTATATTCATCTCTTTTTATATTATATTTTTTATAATAGCTTATCTTTTTATCTTTTTCTTTTTTTCTTTCTTTTCCTTTTGGTGGTGATATCATGTATCGATTCATGTTAGCCGACCCCAAATCTTTTGGGACTAAGGCTTGGATGTTGTTGTATAACAAAAAATAGTTAACACTCTGTAAAATAGGAGAGTTTTATTAACAAAGTACATAAAATGAAGCAAGAGAGTAGAATAAGCTTACTTGAGGGTATAAAAGATGTACTTATAAGTGGCACCCATTAGCCATCTATAACAGGATGAAAGAGTGGTATCTTCTACTCCTGCAAAAGTGCCAAACTTTTTTAGCATAAATAGTCCCATTTCACACCTTTCGCAATGAATATACCATACAGCAAAGTGCAAGTTGGACAACTTTGCTTTTTAATCTAGCTCCCCCATAATGCTTAGGCTCATTTTAACAGTGCTTAAAAGAGTATAAGGACTAAGGAGAGTTCCTAAAAACTTCATCACTACTTTACTTTTACTAAAGGTAATCTCCAAAAGCACCAAGCTGTGTCTCTTTGTAGCATACTTAATGTTGGACAGATATAAGACAACAGAGTTAAGTCCAACAACATTTTCCCTATGCACAAATAACAAAGATAATTTAAGAGTTATATACCATTGAAGAAAATACAAACTTTTTATTCAGAAATTTCTCATTACCTCAAGTACTAATCCAAACTCATAGCTTTCAACTTCAGGCTTGTACCTACAGGGACATGGACAGCCAATAATAATAAGAATAATAGAGTGTTATTGTAAAAATAAATGTTCTGGGCCATGTAATTCAGGAAGTATGGGCCAGCCCTTAAGAATAGAAATTATATAAAGGGGGGGAGGAAGAAGGTAGGCAGAAATTGGGACTGGAATTTGGGACTGCGAGACTACTCGAAGTGTCTCACTGTATTTCCGTTTTTCTCTTTCTTGTACGCTAGCTAAGGTTTCTGCCATTGCAAGTGCTTCAGGAATTTTTTGATATTTCTGAATTCTTTACTTAATATACACGAATTGTCTGGTTCCTATCATTGGTATCAAAGCAACATCCTGGAATACCAGTGAATGACCTCGACGAGAGCTCGGATGGAACACAGGATCGAATCGGTGGAAAATAGTGTTCAGGATCTGCGCACGGTAGTAGAAGAGATGTGGAACAAGATGCTGAGCTTAGAACAGATGATGGAAACGAAAATGGAGAATCTGGACCTTTGGATGGATGTAAGATGGATGAGCTGCGGAATTCGGTAGCGAACCAGAAACAGCACCTATCGTGAGGACGAGCCAGGACAGTGTGACGCTGTACGAATTCTGCAAAATCGCTAGCCGAGTCTCCTTGTCCGCATTCTTCGTCGCAAGCCGTTTCTATGGGTTCGCAGGTCTCTTCTCGGTTGCTAGCCGCAGTTTCCAGTTCGTCATTGCAAACAGCTTCTCACCGTTCGTCGTCGCTAGCCATTCTTCATCAAATTTCATCGCAGGCAGTTTCTACCGGGTTGCAGACTTGCAGGTGTCCAGTTCGCCTTCTCACACAGGGTCACTAGTCGTCTCTCACCAAGCGCAGCTTTCCTTGCTAGGAACTTCACAGCCGGTAATGAACATTGAGTTGAAGTCAGCTGAATCGGTAATCAAGGAACTGGATCCAGACGAGAGATTACTCAGCTTGCGGAAGATCCACCAGTTATTCCGAACAATCCGAACCCAACTGAGGAGGAAGTCAATGCAATGCGTCCAGGTAAAGAGGAATTATCTTTACAAATCACTTCTGAGAACTCTCTGACTGAACCTTATGCTGCACACACCAATCTGACTGCTATTTGCGGTGAATCTGCTATCTTGTTTGGAAACAACATGCCTACTTGTGATGCTGATATGTATGTACGGATTACACCAGAAAGTTAGCATAATTTGTCTATCAGGTAGGGCTCAGGATCCTGTTGCTATATACAAGTTGGTTCCAATAGAGGAGCTAGTGGTATTGATGGCCTGCTAAGCACGGCCATTGGTTTTACTGTTGGCTGCGACAAAAGAAGAAATGATAAAGCAGTTACCTGTATGCTGAAGTGGCAGAGGTAGCTATAAATAGTTTTCCAACTTCAATTGACTCACCTGTAAATTGAACCAGTTCTGATACATAATGGGAGTAAGAAAAATAGGGAAGCATTGAGGAAATTCAGAGGAGAAGAGGATGAGGACTTCCAAATTTTAGAATATCGAGCACAGAAAGGGAATGCAAGAGCAAAGTACAGAATTGGTATATTCTACAACCTTGGGATTATGCACTTAAAAGAGCTTGGGGCTAAAAGGGACTTGAAGCTGGTCGAAAAGTATTTTCTAGAAGATGAAGTAGATGCTTTGTGGCAGCAAGTTTCTGTGCAGGGCAATGAAAACGCTGCTCTACCTATTGGGGATGCATATTATTATGGTCAGGATACTGACCGAGATTATGAACGTGCAGCAAAATCGTATAAACATATCAAGTCACAAGCCCATGCTCAAAACTTTTTTAACCTGAGATACATGCATGAGCATGACCAAGGATTGCCATTTGTTCTTCACTTTGCACAGCGTTTATACCATCAAGCTTTTCAGGGTGGGTATGAGGCAGCATGGTCTTCGTCTTTACCTTTGGCGAAAAGCAGTGTTTTGGGTGGACTCTTACTTGAATTATTGCTTTAGGTGTTGGAATGTAGTGGCTGAGCTGCAATTTTTTTAACCATGGGTTCAGATTCTGATATTCCTAAGATCCCCTGGACACACATAATGTGGGCTGAAATCTATAGGGAAGAGACGCAGGGAGATTCAAACTTTCGCAACATAAGGGAGCACTCTGCCACCAGGACTTTGTTTCTGCTCGTTTTTGAAGTGAAGAACATGAAGATGCAGCTTTGAGTACTGAAGTTAAAGGTCCAGAAACCCAAGATGTATTGGGACGGAAGAGGCGCCAGAATGAAGATGAAGTTGAAGGTCAAGGCTGTTTCCTATCACCCACCGACAATGTGGTTGTTCAAGGGGGGAGATATGATAGGGACATGGACAGTCAATAATAATAAGAATAATATAGTATTATTAAATAGAGTGTTATTGTATAATAAATGTTCTGGGCCATGTAATTCAGGAAGTATGGGCCGGCCCTTAAGAATAGAAATTATATAAAAGAGGGGGCAGGAGGAAGAAGGTAGGCAGAAATTGGGACTGGAATTTGGGACTGCGAGACTACTCAAAGTGTCTCACTGAGTCACTGTATTTCAGTTTCTTTCTTCTCTTTCTTGTACGCTAGCTACAGTTTCTGCCATCGCAAGTGCTTCAGGAATTCTGTGATTTCTCTGAATTCTTTACTTAATATACATGAATTTTCTGGTTCCTCATTCCTATCACAATTACAATCAGTAAGACTATAGACTCCTTTTGAGACATTTTTATTTCTCCAAGTCATAACTCTATATCAGTGTGGATATGTGATGTTTTTAATAAAAACATCCGTTTTTAGTTAGATACCCGATGCTGAAGTGTAATAGTGTGGTATGTTGGGTGTTTACTTGCATCTCTTGAATTTAAAACTAAAGTAAGAAGCAATCTACAGGTCGGGCTTCCTTCACTGCATAATTATCACATTAATGTAATTCTATTTGGAAAATGCCAACAAAGAGATTAGAGACATCAAAAAAGTGAGTCGTTGATATTGCTTTATATATTTGCTTTTGTTCTTCGACGATTTAAAACTCTCTCGGAAGTAGAAAAACAACAACTGCCCATAGGACAGGATAGTGCAGGATTGTTATTCTAGAGCCTGAGCAGTTTATCCATCCAATGCTAGTATAAAAGGTAAAATGTGAAGCTTACATATAGTTCTCTAGCAACTGGTGTGTAAACGTTAACCCCTTGAAAACCCACACCCTCAAACATCCTTCATCCACACTGACACTAAGTTTAATAGTCTCGATCTTAGGGTTCATCATCCATCCCCAATAAATCACACAACTATTTATCAATTAAATTCTCATTTAGTTTTATTCAAGAAAATCGGTTGGCAATCATTTTCATTTGGCATTTCTATTACTGGCAAACCACAGAAGATGACTCTCTTGTGGAGGTCCCTTCATGGCTACACAGGTGACCTTGGTAAGTTTTATTTATTTATTTTCCATATAGAATGGAAAGGGAGAATACAACAAAGAAAGCACAGAGAGTAGATGGAGTACAATAGAGAAAGCAGAGAAGTTAATAGTGATCGAACAGGAAGAAAAAATACATACCTTCAGTTAGAGCTCTGCCTTGATAACCTGGCTATCGGTCTGGTGAGAAATAGGAGCAGAGAGGCTGGAAACACCCGGCTGAAGAGAAAGGCCATGATGGGAATAGAAAGGCTGGAAACACCCGGCTGAAGAGGAACACTTCTAGACTAAACATTTAAGTTCAGCTCATTTCAACTCAAGCTGACTTCAGCCCTTCAAACAAACAACACTACTTTAATTAAAATGGGCTGAATTTAAAAGATTTCAGCCCTTTTTTAGCTGAACGGACGTGCCAAAGATAGCCTAAGAGTAGTATTTACAGTAGAATAACGTAAAAAGTAGGAGAAAAGAGCTGAAAGGTAAAATGGGGAGATAAGTCGAAAAAGTAAATATATTTCTGTTGTTATGAATGAATAACTTATCAAAACAAAAGTGTTGTAAATAATAAAATATGTCCGGAAAAAAACATGTTTCAACAAATAAAATCCAGTAGAGTATGTTTTGATAAATAAACTATGTGGGAGGGGAATGAACTTGTCAAAAGTAGCCAATACTTCAGATGAACCAATATTATTGATGACCCAAAAATAGCATATCTACGCAAAGTATCAAATTATGATAAAATTACAAAGTAAGGTTCTTACCAGCAAGTATATACGCAAGAAATCCTCATTTGAGCTTAACTCATCCCACTAATCCTTTAACACTCATTTCTGAGCATATTATCTTGGCTTCCTCAAATTTTCCTTCAGCCTTAAGGCCAGAAATAAGCTCATTGCAGATAGTGATAGCTGGTAAAAAACCTTTCTCAAACATTTCTCTGTACCAAATAAGTGCTCCATTGAAGTCATTTAGCTTGCAGTGTCCACTAACCAGAGTGTTATAAGTGTCAGAATTAGGAACAACTCCTTTAGCCTTCATGCAATCAAACACGTTCTGTGCTTCTAAACTCTCTCCCTTCATCAAGTGGCCCATAATCAAGCTATTACAGGTTACCTTGTCAGCAATAATTCCTTGTTGTTCCATTTCACCAAGTAGCGCAAATGATTTTCCAACCTCTCCATGAAGTGCATAACAATTAATTAGCTCATTATATACAACTCTATCAGGAGACAGGTTCATTACGGACATTTCTTGCACAATTTTGTCAACTAGAGTCAGTCCACTCTCTTTCTTTTTGCAAGCACTAATTAGGGGATGATAAGTGTTTACGGTTGGTTTAACACCAGCTGTTTTCAACTGCTCATACCATTCAAAACACTTAGCAGTGTCCCCTTCATGTGAGTAGCCAGAGATCAAAGAATTATATGTAATAACATCAGGATTTAGACCTCTTTTTGGAATCTCTAGGATTAATTCCTCAGCATCCCTAACCCTTCCATTTCTACATAAGCCATGTATTAACGAATTGTATGTTACAATTGTGGGTGCAGTGTCATTCCCGACCATCTTGTCCAAGACCCGGAAAGCATCTTCCATTTTTCCGCGGGTGCAGTGACCATCTATAACCATATTATGTATTTGGACATTGGGCTTAACCCCTCTAACAAGCATATCATTCACAACCACTTCCGCCTCAGGAAGCCTACCATCCTTGCACAAACAATTTATTAATGAACCATATGTTATAACATTGGGCGTCAGTTCTCTGCTTTCCATTTCCTCAAGAATCTCGAAGCACCTATCAAACTGATGTCTACAACCGTAACCATTTATTAAGATGTTGTATGTCTGCACAGTTGGAGAAACTTGCTTCTCATCCATCTTTCTAAGCAATCCCTCTGCCTCTTCCATCTTTCCAGATTTACATATCGTACCGATTAATGTGTTAAATGTTGCACAACTTGGCTTCAATCCACAACTCTCCATTGCTTCAATAATTGAAACCGCCTGCTCCATATTGCCTTCCTTGCAATAGCCATTGACAATTGTGTTAAATATCACCTCTGTAAGGGTATGTCTACTTTGCATCAACAGCTTGAGAATCTGCTCAGCCTTATCCATCTTCCCATTCTTGCACAACACATTCAACAAAATGCTGATAGTATACTCATTCATTGTAACCCCCTGCTTCACCAAATCTTCAAACAAAGCCAAAGATGAATCAACATCAGCACACCTTGAGTGCCCATCAAAGAGTACACTGTATGTATATCCATCTGGAACAAATCCATAAGTCTTCATTTCTTCCAACACCATGTTAGCTTCCTTCATTCTCCCCGTCTTACAAAGCCCATTTAGCAAAGTGTTAAAAGTGATCAGATTTGGCTTTACATTTTCATTCTTCATCTTTTCCCTCACATTAAAAGCCTCTTTCAAGTTCCCCACTTTACAGTACCCATCAATGAGAATGTTAAAAGTCACCTTGGTAGGTGTCACTCTTCTTAGGAGCATCTCATCAAACAGCTTCCGTGCTTCGCTGACCCTTCTCTCTTTACAAAAGCCCCCCATGACCACATTGTACACAAAAGAATCCATTCGCAACCCAGACTTTCTCATGAAATCCATTGCATGAAGTGCCTGTCTCAAGTCTCCTAGCTTCACCGCTGATTGTATAGCTACATTGCAACTGCAACTATCGACCTGCATATCTGTTTTAACCGCATCCGAAAACACTTCGAGAACCTTCTCGTACTGTCTCGAATTGTTCAGCATTTCAAGAAACGAATTGAGATCAGACAAAGAAGGGAACTTACCTTCTTTTCTCATCAACGAATACAGCTCGCTTGCTTTATCAAGTAGCCTGGAGTCGGCATAAATGGAGAAAAGCATGTCAGCAAAAAGGGGCTTCGTCGATGCGGCTACAGGGACACAGAAGACATTGTAAAGCTCGGAGACAGAGTTTGAGTGCGCAAGATTGACTAGGATATTCTTTGCACTGACACATCGATTCTGCTGCAGAAGGATTCGGAGCTTCCGCAACTCTTCTTGAAGGTTTTTGCTTGCAGCTTCGGGTGGATCATGAATGGCGCTAGGGGAAGGTAGTGCGCAGGAGCAGAAGAATTTACGGCTTACAGCGACGTGGCTGCTGAGGAACTTGGAGGAAATCACATGTTTCGCCATTGTTTTTGGAATCCGTCGTCAAGCTGATTTAAAATATGGAGTAATGTTATCACACACAAGTTTTGGACTTTTATAACATGGAAAACACATGTGAATTTCAGAGATTCTACTTACTCCGTATTTGATCTGATCTAATTATTTAGTACATCGAGATTTTTAAAAATATATTTATATTATTCATATTACACGTAGTAGTTATTAAAATGTTAAATTGTCAACTTTTCAAGTTATTATTTAGATTTATGGCAAAAAAGTTTGCACGGATAATAATATTGTATTTTCTTATACAAAAACAATATCACTAATTTACGTTTCAAAATATTGAATTAAATTTTTGAACTTTAAATAGTTACATTTGAGTAAGAAATTGTTTGCGCTAGTCTGTATGTGTGTATGACAACCTTCACTAATTAGAACATACATGTATTCTATATTTTTTATTTCATACAATTTTTTATACATTAAATGGTTTTGAAATAAATATGTTGTAAAGTTATGATTGAATACAATTTCTTTGACATCTTTAAAAGATGTTTCCATTTATATTTTGTTGCTATTTTGGTCGAATGTGGATTTGAATCAATAAAACACAATAATTTTAGTGCTTAAGACTTGAATTCAAAGGTTACATATTAAATCCAAATGAATGTGGGTCAAAGATGAAAATAGTAAGATCATGTAGTTCCCACATAGGGGTACAAGACTATAGGTCCATTTAAAAAAAATGCCTACTCACTCATTGGCATGTTCTCATAGTAAGTCACATGATTATGTATATGTCATGCTTTGGGGGGGGGGGCTTTGTAGGAAACTAGTGTATGGTCAGCAAAGCCGGTCATGTCATTTCAAGGGTAGAGGCGGGTAGGTCATAAAGGGCTTAATCTTAAAAATACAAATTGTATAAACCAACATGCATATTAAACATATTTCAAGACCTCTATAATAATAAAAAGACTTAGATATGTTAGATTTTCGGCAACAAAGTCAGTCTTTTCCTACGACTTATCATTTTCATTCAAAGGAGGATATTCAAGATGTGACTTCTTCAAACAGACAAACTTTACCGTTTAATCCCTATGACTTAAGGTCAATTTCTCTAGTATTCTCCTCTTTCATTTCCTTCTCTCATTCGGATTTTACCATTTTTATGACATTGAGATATTAATTAATTAAATTTAGAACTTTAATTACTGAACAAATTATAACAAACACAAAATCCAAATAAAATTAGATTAGATAAAACCCACTTCACTTGGAACAAATCAACCAATGACTATGAGCTAATCAACTAATAGCTGAATTTAGCAGAGGCAGAACAGCAACAAGCCAACATAAAAAATGAACTAAATAGCAACACAAATGAATTTATCGAGAAACCAATGAATCAACTAATAACAACATCAACAAGGTAAGAACAAATCAAGTAAGCAACAGATAAAATAAACTAAAAAATGATCAACATTCAACTTCTATGAAGTATGAATTGTATGATTGTATTAGTATACTTGTATGGATTCTGAACTAGTCAATACGTAGTATAATAATTAGAGGAGTACCAAAATTATAAGTCCGCGGAAGCCAGAAGGTCCACCGTCCACAAAGTCGCTGGCGGAGTGCCGATGCGGCGGTGCAGGCCGTGCGGCACACCACAAGACTGCACAGCTGCTCCTATCAGTCCTCTCCAGTTTCTCCTTTGCTCAACAGCTCCTATAGTGCTCGGATGCATGGTTGGCTGCTCTGCTCCTTTGTTTGGTGAGTTCCAGGGTTTTGGCGCTTTTGCGTTCCTAATTTAAGCCTGAAGAGTGAAGTGTCTGAATAAAGGACAGTTTTTCACATTAATTGCTCCTTCATGCTTTATTATATTGTACTCTGTCCATGGTGTACGGAGTATTTCACTTGCTTGACAGTTAGCTACTGTTCGGTTGAGTTGTACACTTAACGGTGTTAAAATTTTCGGTATAACGGTGTTCTACCTAGAGTAAAATACAACCGAGCAAATTAATACACAATAGCACACTTCCAAACACTTGATTCTTCACTAAATCATCCCTGAAGCTTATAGGTCTGCAATTGAATTGACTATTCATATTTAGTGTGTATTATCTTCCAAACTCCATAATTAATAAGGTGACTTTTTGATTTCTCCTTGTTTGATTTACATACATTCCAAATGTTAAAAATCCTTCGTATATAGATTGAGAAGACAAGATAATGAAATTTCCGCCATTTAATATTGAGCTTTCCTCCTGATTTGTTGTTCGCTGTAATTTTGTCATGTCTTAATTAAGTTGATAAAGATTAAATGCTGAATTCATTCATCTTGATGTAAACGTTTCTTGGCAAATTGAACACTTTTTAGCCTATGGAACTTTTTGTTTGTTTGAAGAGAAGCATATGGAACTTCATCTCATCAATTCTGTACAAATTGTTGACACAAGATAAAAAGAATTAGAAACTTTTTGAATAAAACTCAAACCCACAACAAGTTTGTTTATATGTCTAATAGAATAGTTCTACATGTGATATCTCAGACCAAATAGTTTTAAGGATTGAATAGTTTTGTCATGAACTAGGACTTTGGGATAATGTCTTATTTAAGTATTTAACCATATTAGGTGTTTGTTATTCCAATGCGACCTGCAATTTTAAAGTGGGACAGGAATGGTAGTATAATTAGTAGAAATAGAACTTCCAATATTTTTTAGACATGTACTGATCTATAGTGTATGAATTGTAATATCATCATTTTAAATCAAAAGTGTGCATCTGCAAAGACTAAAAAGAAACATTAATCTCCAAAACAAACCATCTAGATTTTGTAATTTTAAATTAATAGGCTAAATATAAGCTATAGATAATACCTCCAGTAATTGCTTAACCATTCCATGATACTCCCTTCTTGTTCAGAAACAAACTGTCGTAGGCCAATTAGTTACATTTTGATCTCAAAGTAATTGTATATTTAAAAACCCAATAAGATATAAATTATATAGAATTTGTGCTCTAAACGTGCAAGGTTGCTTCATTTAAATTACTAGAGCTTATTAGATCAACTTTTATTTTTATATGCAAGTCATTCTATGAGCATAAAATCTCCCGCATTTTTTGCATTGTTGCTTCTTTGAAGTTGATTAATTCAGCAATTGGTCAGTTCAGTTTCACATGTTTATCCATTTATTATGGGTTTTCTGCTTTTTGGCTGTCCTTCTTATATTAATAAGACATCAATTATGATTCCAAAAATTCATATGAAAGGAATAAAAAACACACTAGGTTATTTAATTGTTATTGCCTTTATGTGCAGTTTTTTAGTAATCACACTTTAGTTTTTAACTTCTCTAAAAGATAGATTTTCATTGAGGCTTAAAATGGTCCGTTGTTTTCAATAACATGTTTTCAACCCCTGAGATATATTCAAACAACAAATCTTCAGTGCCCTTTGTAGAGTTTAAGAGGGGAAATAAAATAGCTAAACTGAATTATACAAAGAATATACCATGTTATAATTAAAAAAAATGTCTATGATAGGAGACCTCATCATTTCACAATCAAAAGCACAAAAAATATTAAAAATGCTTATTCATTTATGAATGAAATGAATTTTATCCCCTTTGAAGAGTTGAATGGGGGAATCAAATAGCTAATACGAAGTATAAACTAGAAGAAGTATATAACTGAATGTTACAGATTATAACGTTTTACACTTTCACATTAACATATTACCTTCTAATGTTTGATACTCCAGTATTAGAAATGTATTTCAAACACTTAATTCACAAGTTACATATGATATATTTTAAATACAATAAAGTGGATCACTTGGTAGATATGGTTAGATAGATTTTCTTGCATGCATGTTCTCGAATTTAATTGCACTATTTCATCTTTTGGATTTTGAGAGCATACTATTTTCCACTTCGTCGTCATACTCTGTTTGTTATTTCAGCTCTATTATTCTCATGTTCACATTACGTATCATTGTTCATAGTGTTTTATTGTAACACCAACTGAATGAGTGTTGGGCATTAATCATTGTTCAACTTAATCTCATTTTTTGTGAAATCAGTATGGTATATTATATAACTCCTAAAGTAAACATTATGTTGAAAACATTTTACAAAATTCATAAAAAAAATGAATGTTGGGTATATGACATTCGCGCAACGCGCGATCAATATACTACTGGATATTATGTTGGGGCCTGGAGTAACCATAGTTAAGGAAAATCGCCAATATGAGTGGTGACTTCAAAGTCGCCAATCCTAGTGGCGACTTGTTTGTTTATGTAAAACGGATTATGTGGGTGCAAGGGCGTAGCCAAGACGGATGTTCGGGGGCAACTATAAACTAAAACACTACAGAGTATATAAAAATTTTAAAAGCGTAAATAGCGTGAACTTAATGATTAAAATATATTAAAATTCATAATAATATTTTTAACATTACATACAATATTTGAAACTAAAACGTTAACTGAACACGACGTTCTTTGACCTTAGCAAACTCATATATGACAGCCTCAATGTCGATTTTGTTAACATATTCTTTTTCAATAAAGATGGTTAAACGATCGGCAAGAAATTCAAGAATCATCTTGTTACGAATTTTAGTCTTCACGTGTTTCATTGTAGAAAATGAATACAAAACTAATCAATGTTTTATTTTAATTCACATAATTCATATTAATATTTTTAAAAATTCAAAGCACAAAAATGCATTAAATTGGCACACTAAGGGAGTGTTTGCAAATGCTTTTTAAAAACCACTTTTTGAAGTGATTTTGGAAAAAGTGATTAGTAGTAAACGTTGATAGTGTTTGATAAACTAGTGATTTTGAAAAGTAAAAGTTAGTAGTGTTTGGTAAATATGTGTTTTTTGTGTAATAGAAAAAGGTAAAAAGTAGTTTTTAGCCAAAAACAGTGAATTTTTTTTTAAGTAGAAGCTGTCACTTAAAAACACTAATTTAAACACTAGTTTTAGCTTTTTTAAGCCAAGCGGAGAAGCGCTTATTTTTAAGCGTTTGCAAACGGACCTAAGTCACTAACACAAATAAAATTGTAAAATACAATTAAACTAAAAATTGTAAAAAAAAAGAAACAAAAAAACTTACCGGCGAGAGAAGCTACGCAGGCGAGCAGGAGCAACAGAAGGTCTGAGGGGGGCGTGCGGCCTCCGACGATGCGAGCGGCGGAGCGGTCGAGCTTCGAGCGGCCCTGTGGCGTCCGGCGATGCGAGCAGCGAGCGGTGTGGCCCTGTGGAGTCCTGCGGCGTGCGTGAGGTGCGTCCCGTTCAATGATTCATCAACCTCTGCTAGTCTGTTGCACTCATTGGTCAAAAAGACATTCTTTTTTTAGATTAGGAGACGTAAAACTGTTTTTCGTGCGGACTCACCACTATCGATCAGCCTAATTCAGTTAGTCTGGACTTGTTAGTAAGTGCGCACTCCATGTTTTGCATTCAGCTTTTTCTATTTTTTTATATTCATAATAATAATTCATGTTGCACATTTTAAAAAAAGGCTTTGCAGCATATCCATGAGCGAGCGACTATTACAGTTAATGACTCGGACAATGTGGACACATGCCATGAAGTTGTGCCAGGCATTGTGTCGTTGCGTGCTAATGTGTTGGGCCGCGTTGACTATGGTCATCTTTTACATATGACATTCTCTTAGTACCCTATGACATCCACATCTATAGTAGCATCACCCCAGACTGCGAGCCGTAACAGAGTCATTCTTCATCCACGTCAGCAGCGTGGACGTTGTCTCCCACAGCCACATCTGCGTGACTGTGACACCTTAGAAAAATTAAATTTAAAATAATAATAATAAAACAAATAAAATTCATATAAAATAGCTGATAAAAATAAACCAGATATAAATTATCTGATAAAATAAATAAAACAAATAATACTTCATAAAGTAAATAATAAGGATGAGTTAGTACATAACTAGATAATGTACTACGTAATACATACTATACGCATACACGATATGCATGCAGCGTACATACATACATATCAAATATACATCTACCTTATATACTACCTTACGTACCTTATATATATATATATGATATACATATATATGAAGTACAAAATATTCATACGCTATAAGACATACAACATACATAATACATACATATACTTCGGCGCATGCATATATATACATCATACACATAACTACATATATGTATAACGTACGACGTATTAAAATCAACGGGAACCGGAGTTAATAAGATGATTATTATCACCATTAAGAAGATAATTAAGGCCATAAACAGACCATGAGCAACCAACGGGCGGAGAGTTACGGTCTACATGTGTATATATAAGCACATATCGGCACCCTCGTCCGGCACAATTGTTTGACGCCAAAAAGAAACAAAACCAGCTCAAGGCATCCCAAACGTAGTCTCTAGGAGTACTGGAGAGGTCGGGCGTAGTTTTGGAATAAAAGAAGCACCGGAAAGCTGTAGTTCCACGCCGGAGAAGAAGAAGTTGGTGCCGCCGGACCAAACTTGTTGCTGCCGCCGTCGCTCAACCGGAAAGCCATCGGGTGCCGCCATCTCCATCATAAAGGAAGTCTTGCCGCCGGACCAAACTTGTTGATGATAAAAATACTACTAATGATATTAGTAACAATAGTAAGAATCATCATTGCAATAATAAAAGTGGATTATGTTAATATCGGACTACTTATCTATATTGATCACTTCTAAATTGTCACTTTTAATTAATTAGTTGTATCCTTCTAATAAAATAAGTGTTTACTATAGACCTGTTGTAGATGGATTAAAATAATGAAATAGGCTAACGATGTAATTGAATAAACTACAATTTTGGACGATGGTGGATAAACTACAATTCGTGAACAATTAGACCATTACTAATACTATTAACAAAAATATGTTAATTAGACCATACTAATATTATTAACCAATATTTAAACGTACTAATTAAGTGTGAAGCTAAATTATGGACTTCTATACACATTAATTATTAGTAAAGAAATGAAACCTTAGTAGTGGGAATATATAACGGAATTTAACTATAAGTTGGGTAGATACTGATTTGTAAATTTTAATAGAAGGCGACTTGAGTGAGGAGCAAAGTAGGAGACCTAACTAAAAGTATTTGGAGTTCGAGGTAAGTTTCACGTCAACCGAAATTCGTTCTTTTTACTTCGTGATTTCTTTGAATATTTTTGTGTGCATATTTGAGAATTGAATTTATGTGTGCTGAATTTGATTAATATTATGATATGAAAGGGTTGTATTTGGGATATTAGTTGATATATTGGTTTGTTAATATGAGTTATTGTATACAATTTTGGGAGATTTTGTAATAGTACGTAATTTGTTATCTTTGTGGGAGTTTGATAAAAAGGAAAATTTTGAAGTATAAACTTCGATTGATTTTGAGAAAGCAAAGGAAAATAAATATTTTCATAAAGAGTGGGTGATGGAGTATATGGCCCAGGAACCCCCGGCCCATAGACTCCTACTTCTCCTACACAAGTCCATTGAGCCCAGAGAACAACTCAGGCCCAAATGCAACGGCCCGAGCCTCAAAGTAGCCCAGAATACACACTGGGGGGTGCCTTCGGCCTCCTTGGCCGAAGGCTCCAAAACTCACAGGACAGCCCCTTTGACATAAGAAACTGCTGGGAGAAAACGGGCGAGAACATAAGCCTTCGGCATTTTCATGCCCTCGGCATCAGAAAAGCCCTCGGCTGAACCAAGCCTTCGGCCACACGAGGGTCCTTACCACATGGATCCCTCGGTTACACAAGGAGCCCTCGGCTACACAAGGGGCCCTCGGCTACACAGGGGACCCTCGGCTACACAAGGAGCCTTCGGCTGAACTAGCTCAATCATCAAAGATTCCTTTTGGGGGCAGCCAACCACCGCATTTAAAGCCACGTCACATCCGCCAACCGCATTCAATGCGGTGAACGTACCACCGCCGGTGCCAACCGGTTGATGTGACCCTTCGGCCGTTGGATTACTGACACGCGTCCTCTCATCGCATTTATTGCTACTATAAATAGCAGCCCATTTCTCCTTGTAAAACAGAATCTACATCCCAACTCCACATCTCGAGTTCATTTAATAAATCGACTCTCTCTCCTCCTATTTGCTCCGACTTCTCTCTAGTTATTTCCGCAATAACCCCTCGGATAAGATACCCCCCGGGTAGACAATCCATCATTTGGTGCTCTCGTTGAGAGGTCTGAACTATCAAGTAAGAAACCCTCCCCTGCTACCAAATACGAAACGCTTACCAAAAAATGGGAAGAACCACTCGTGCCCAATCCAAAACTCTGGAGGAGAACCACATCGCCCCCGGCGAAACCAACGGGGCTGAGGCCTCCAACAGGCTCTTGGTACCCGAGGGTGGTATCATCCTTGAGTTGGAGCAGGCTACTGCTGACCTCCGTCAGCAACTACAGAAGAACGCTCCTGATACCCGCATTGGCCTTGATAATCGAAGGAGGGATCGGAGTGAGAACCAAGTTCCCCCTCCGGCCCCGGCCATCGATCTTCAGGCTGCCTTTGCGGCCTTTGTTCAAAACATGGCTCTCAATTTCGGAGCCCTCACCTCTCAGGCACCCCTTCAGCCCTATGCTGGAGGGAATGTTATCAACCTACCACCACTCCCTCCTTTGTTCAACAATCCTCCCCCGGGGATTGGCAATGCCGAGGGGGTCATGGCGCAGGATACCGCCTCCCAAGAGGCCCAGTCCAGGGACAAGCGCCCCATGATGAAGGAGAAGCCCCGAACCTCTGCACTTGAGAGGCTCGGGGGAGCTCCCGGGCACCGAGGGGTCCAAGACCGCCTCGGGAAACAAGCGCTCAGCAGGCCCCAGGAAAGTGGAGCCTCCGCTTTGGGTGCCGAGGGCGTGCCTCCCCCCCGAAGCAAAGGCAAGGCTCTCCTCCATGCCGATGATGCCAGGCACCAAATCACACAGGCGCAATCCTTCCGGGCCAACTCCCAAGGGGTTGCCCCGAAGGATCCCAAGGACGAAATCATTGAGGCCCTCCTCCGTCAACTCGAGGAGAATTGTCAGGCACCCCCGACGGCTTCCACAGCAAGGCCAGATCCTGAGTACGCCGACCTCCGGGCGCAGGTGGAGGAAATGAAGCGTAAGCTTGCCGAAGGCTCAGGCGAGCCCCTCATTCAACTCCGCACTAGAACACCCTTCACCCCAAGGGTGTTGGCGGCCAAAATCCCCCACAAATATCGCGGGCAACCCATCAAACCATACGAGGGGAAAACAGATCCCCAAGAACACTACAACAGATATCAGAACAGTATGATGATGATGGGGGCCTCGGATGAATACTTATGCCGATGGTTCCTTTCCACCTTGGAGAGGCCAGCGTATGAGTGGTTCAACCGGTTGCCCGAAGGCAGCATCGATTCCTGGCAGGAACTTGCCCACCGATTCCTCACACAGTTTGCCAGGAGGCATCGCTCAAAGAAACACTTCTCCCACCTCCTGAACGTGAGGCAACAGAAGGAAGAAACCCTTCGGAGTTTTTTAGAACGCTGGAGGCAGGCCTCCCTCGAGGTCGAAGGCGCCGATGACAGAACCTTGATGGCCCTCTTCCACACCGTCCTCCGCAACGGTAACTTCTCTCGGAGTCTTATCACTGATCCCCCCCGCGATTATACGAAGGCCCTTCAGCGGGGGGACCGTTATGCTGAGGCAGAGGAAATCGAGAAGGACCGCCGCAACACGGATCCTTCTCAGAAGAATGAGGGCAGGAATCGGCCCGGAGGGCCTCCCCCTCCGGTCAACCGAGAGCCCCATTACAATGATCGCTCCCGAGGTGGCCAAGCCAGACCCGGGGGCGGTTACAAAAACAATCTGAAGGCATGGGCGCAACCCGTCCTCCTTGAGCACCCACGCACTCCCTTGACGCATCCCGTCAGCATCATTCTTGAGCATGCAGAAGAGCGGGGGCTCGTTGAGCGAGACTCCCGTACACCCCTCGAGATTTATGCCATCGGCCCTGATGAGCCCTACTGCCGCTTCCACCGCCACCATGGACACAAAACCGACGACTGCCATCAGCTGAAGAACGCCATCGAGAGGCTGATACAGGCGGGCCACTTGTCCCAATTTATCAGGGGCACTCCTCCCCAGGGCCCCCCACATCATCAAGGCCCTCCGCCGAAGGCGAACAAGTGGGTAAACCCCAACACCATCCCCTTGGGAAACCCACAGGGGAAGAAACGTGAAATTGGGGGCCTCGACGACGAGGGAGAGGGCTCCCATCAACAATACAAGCGCCATATTCACATGATTAACGGCGGCAACACTGGTGGAGACTCCACCAGCCAACGGAAGAAGTGGGCACAGTCCCTTTACATTGGGGAAGTCAATCACATGCCCCCAACTAAAAGGCCGAGGGCGGATCCAATATTCTTCACGGATGCGGACCTCCCCTCGGGTTCTCTGCCGCATAGGGATGCCCTCGTCATCCGCACTGAGATCAATGATGCCATCATCCACCGGACTTACGTCGACACGGGGAGTTCGGTCAACGTCATGTATCTCAGCACCTTTCGAGAATTGGGACTCGACAGGGGGTCCCTTCGGCACATCAACACCCCCCTCTCCGGATTCACGGGGGATAGCATAGACGCCGAAGGCGTCATCACCCTCATGGTTGAATTCGGCGACGGATCCCATAGAGCCAAGCTCGAAGTGGAGTTCGTCGTCGTCAACCTCGACTGCACACACAACATCATCCTCGGCCGGCCTGCCCTCGAGGACTTGGAGGCTGTCATCTCCATGAGGCACCTCTGCCTCAAGTTCCCCACGCCTACCGGCATCAGTCACTCGAGGGGGAATCAAAAACTCTCCAGGGCCTGCTACCTTCAACTTACCAAGAAGGTTAGTAAAACAGAGTTACGTGTGGACACCATCACCACCAAGGCCTTGGAGGAGGAAGAAAACAGGCCGAGGGCTGAACCTGCCGAGGAGACTGAAGACTTGATACTCGATCCGGCCAAGCCGGAAAGGGTCCTGAAGATTGGAGCCGAGCTCCCCGAAGACCTGAAGACTGGCATCACCGAAGCCCTACGCGCCTACTCCATTGTTTTTGCATGGGGGCCGGAGGACATGCCAGGAATTGACCGAAGGGTTATCATCCACCGCCTAGCGGTGGACCCTTCGGCCAAACCAGTGCAACAACGAAGAAGACCCCTCTCAGCCGAGAGAAGGGAGTTCGTGAAGAAGGAGGTATCTATGCTCCTCTCCATCAAACACATTAAGGAGGTGAAATATCCTTCTGGGTTGGCAAACGTTGTCCTCGCACAGAAGCCTCCTACCTTCCGCATGTGCGTGGACTACACTGATCTGAATAAGGCGTGCCCTATGGACCCCTTCCCTCTGCCGAACATCGATCAACTTGTGGATGAGACCGCGGGATGCGAGATCATGTCATTCCTCGACGCGTTCCGCGGATATCATCAAATCTACATGCATGAGGAAGACGCTGAAAAGACTGCCTTCATGACACCCGAAGGCATCTTCTGTTATCTTGTGATGGCTTTCGGCCTCAAAAATTCAGGCGCCACCTACACACGCATGGTGGCTAGGGTCTTTCAAGCTGTCCTAGGACGCACCATGGAGGCTTACGTTGACGATATGATCGTCAAAAGTAAGAAGGCAAACACTCACGCCGACGACCTCCGGGAGATTTTTGCCATCATGCAAAAATTCAACCTCCGGCTAAATCCAAAGAAATGCACCTTCGGCGTGCAGGGAGGAAAGTTCTTGGGCTACATGGTCAGCCGAAGGGGTATTGAGGCCAACCCCGAGAAGATTCAGGCCATCATCAACATGGAGCCTCCACGCAACGTCAAAGAAGTTCAACGGCTGACGGGTCGCCTGGCGGCCCTCAACCGATTCCTCTCTAAGTCAGCTGAGAGGGCCCTCCCCTTCTTCCAAATCATGAGGAAGACGGCGGGTTTTCAATGGACACCTGAGTGTCAAGAGGCCTTCGACGAACTCAAGAAGTACCTCTCCTCTCCCCCAGTGCTCTCCAAACCAAAGGTGGGGGAGACTTTATACTTATATCTCGGTGTTAGCCCTGCGGCTATCAGCTCAGTACTAATCCGAGAAGAAGACGGCATCCAACATGCCATCTTCTACGTCAGCAAAACCCTCCGGGAGGCCGAACTCAGGTATTCTCCCGTCGAGAAGACGGTACTAGCCATCGTTTGGACCGTCAAGAAGCTTGGCCACTACTTTCAAGCTCATCCGGTCCAAGTGCTCACTCATCAACCCCTCGGCGCCCTCATGAGAAGTCCCACTAGCTCCTCCCGGATGGTGAAATGGGCCATCTTCCTCAGCCAATACAACATAGACATCCGTCCGAGGCCTGCCATTAAGGGCCAAGCCCTGGCGGACTTCGTAACGGAATGCACCGCAAGATCAGCAACTGACGAGGAGCCCTCGGCACCCCTCGATGAGTGGTGGACCCTCTACACCGATGGCTCCTCGGCCACCAAAGCATGCGGAGGGGGAGTAGTCCTGATCACACCCGAGGGCTTCCGCGCCTATTACGCCATCCGCTTCTCCTTCAAGGTCTCCAACAACGAGGCCGAGTACGAAGCCCTCCTATGTGGCCTTCGGCTGGCAGCAAATCTGAAGGCCAAGATGATCCACGTCAAGTGTGACTCCAAACTTGTCGTGGGGCAAATTTCCGGGGAGTACGAAGTCAAGGAAGGAAGGATGAAACAATACAAGGAAGCGGCTAAGGAGTTGCTCGAGGTGTTTGAGGCACATTCTCTCACCCAAATACCGAGGGCTCAAAACTCCGAGGCCGACATTCTATCCAAGCTTTCGGATGAATCCCCCGAGCACCTCTCCAAAATTGCAAGAATTGAGGAACTTAGCCTCTCAAGTATCCACGCGAGCCCCGTCATGAACATCCACCTAAGGCCGGAGGATTGGATCTCCGACATCGTCACCTTCATCACCACAGGGCAACTGCCCCGGGATGAGGGCCGCGCAAAATTGACAAAACTGAGGGCTCCCAGCTACACCCTCGAGAACGGGAGGCTTTACAAGAGATCTTACAACGGCACCCTCCTTCGGTGCCTTCATCAGGATGAAGCCGAAGTCGCTATGGAGGAAGTGCACAGTGGCACTTGCTCAGCCCACCAGGGACCCTTCTCCATGTCCCGAAGGCTCATAGTTCAGGGCTACTTCTGGCCCACGATGGCTAGGGATTGTGCTGATCTGGCCCGAAGGTGCACCGCTTGCCAACACTTTCAGAAGGCCCCCGGCAGGCCCGCGGTCAACTACGCCCCCATCAGCACCGCCATACCCTTCTCCCGATGGGGTATCGACCTGGTGGGTCCTCTGCCGAGGGGTACCTCCAACAACAGGTACATCATCGTGGCCATTGACTACTTCACCAAATGGGTAGAAGCCGAGCCCCTCGCCAGCATCACTGAGGCCCGGTGCCGCCACTTTGTTCTCAAAAATATCCTCACCAGGTTTGGCGTCCCCCAACAAATCATCTCTGACAACGGGACTCAATTCGAGGCAGCCCCCTTCTGTGCCCTCCTGGAGGCGTGGGGCATCAAACACACCTTTTCATCCGTTGCCTACCCCCAAGGCAACGGGCAAGTAGAGAACGCCAACCGAACCCTACTTGAAGGGTTGAAGAAGAAGCTGGAAGCCGAGGGGGGAGGCTGGGTAGAAGAGCTACACAACATCTTATGGGCCTACCGCACCACCCCTCGGCGCGCAACCGGCGAAACACCCTTCTCCCTATGCTATGGCTTTGAGGCTAAGGCTCCAACAGAAGTGACTCTTCCCACCCGAAGGGTGGAAAAATATGAGCCTGAGGTCAACGACGCCAACATGGCCCTCGGCCTTCATCTCATCTCAGAACGCCGAGAGCAAGCTTTCCTCAGGGCCGAAAACTATAGGAGACAAGTCAAGGGCTACATCGACGCCAAGGTCCGCTCCCGGGAATTCCAGGTGGGAGACTACGTCCTCCGACGAAGGGAGGCCAGTCTACCCACCGAAGGAGGGAAGATGGCGCCCAAGTTTGAGGGCCCCTACATCATCTCAGCCATCATCAAACCAGGGACATACAAGCTTAAACGCCCCAATGGGACGGAGGTCCCTAGACATTGGAATGTGCACCACCTTGTCAAATTCTATCAATAAGGCATGAGCGGCCAAGCCCTCATCCTCAGCAAGTGTAAATATCAATGGCCCAAGGCCCCATCTGTTTTTTGAAGGATAATCAAAAGGCCAAGCCTTCATCACCTACATATTGTACAAGCGGCCCAAGGCCCCCTTTCTCTCCTACAAATGAGTGGCCAAGCCCTCATCTCTTCACCAAAATAGGCCCAAGGCCTCTTCCTTTCAGGAAGGGGAACAACAATTTAGGTACCAAGTACCAAGTGTATGGGTCACCCCCATCACTCTTTGAAAACACCAAGTGTTTTCTCACTAAGCCGTACCCCACGAGGACGCAACCATTATGCATACTTTTACATACTCTCCTAAAAAAAAAAAAAAAAAAAAAAACGGGGGGCGCGATACCCCTCGGCTCCGGCTGGTACCAAGTACCCCCGGCTATTTGTGTTCCACACGCAAATAAAACCCTTCCCAGGAACGCTTTCCGCGCCATCCCCCAAGGGGAGGCAGGCAACGGACCATGTCCCGGGCCCAGGATTCGACTTCCACAAACGAAACGCTCCCCGCGCTATCCCCTAAGGGGAAGCAGGCAACAGACCATGTCTCGGGCTGAGGGGACGACTTTCAAAACCGAGGCGCTTTCCGTGCTATCTCCCAAGGGGAAGCAGGCAACAGACGATGTCTCGGGCCGAGGAAACGACCCTCAAACCCTTCGGGATATCGGAAGGTCATTCCCGAAGGGGGAGCCAACGGTTTGTTCCGTTGCCTCCCATATAGGCCAAGCCTTCCCTAGAAACCAAGTTCCTGGATGCCTCTCCTACACCATCTAAAAAAAAAAAAAAAAAAAAAGATGTGTATGGGGGAAGGAACTCCCCGGATACTATTCTCCCCGGAGGCTCAACACTTCGGATATATATTCCCGAAGGCTCCTACAAAAGCGCAACAAAATCTCTCAACAACAAGACATATGGCTACATAGCCGAAGGCTTCACTGCATGAAACCTTGGAGTACAAGATGGAGGCTCACTAGCAAAGCTTCACCAACGTTTGGCTGAATCAAAGTCAACTGCGTTTCATGCCAGAGACAGAATACCACCCGGCTCATTCAGCGATGAAAAAATTTCTTAAGTCCACGTATCGGCTTCCTTCGGGAAACATTCATCAAACCGGGGGCCACTCACAAGATCTGTTGGAGACAAAGTCTCAGAATTTCACCAAGTCCATAATCTCGAACCCCTCGGCAATCATATGCACCGGGGGCTCAGGCAATTCCCACGCTCGAAGGTTCACCACGACAACTATTGGAATTTGGTGTAAATTTGACCAAGTCCACAAGTGCGGACCCTCCGGCTCGAGGCCGTGCACTGCACTGCTAATCTGAGGCCCAGCATTTCCGGGGACACAGGATGCAATTTCACCTAGTAGAATTCCTAAGTCTAATTCATTTTATCCCTCGGCCTCACTACTATGAACATCCAAAGGGGGCTTATTCTACACTACGACCGGAGGCTCACGACAAAAGTTCTTAGAAAATTCTCTAAGTCCACAATCACAAACCTCCCGATGATTCTGCTCTACATCCGAAGGGTTCTGACCAAGTTTACTTGGAAAATTTTCTAAGTCCACAACTACAAGCCCCGGCGAACCAGTACTACAACCGAGGGCTTGCTGTCAAGTCACTACTTAGAAAATTTTCTAAGTCCACCAATCCCTGGCCCTCGAACAGGCAGACAGAAAGAAAGAAAGAAACATACATTCATGCACAAACATAAGGAAGCGAGGGCATACATTCTGATTCAGATAAAGGGGGCATTCATTGAGAAAAAGCCCGAGGGCAAAACATTGGTCGCAAAAGATATACAAGTATCAAAGATGTCTGTTTACAGTGGGCCGAAGCCGGGACCTACGGACTATTACAAAATTCGAACTTAGAAAACTTCAAAGTTGAGCTTCTTGACCCGCATCACCCTTCGGCCTGGAAGCAGCATCGTCCTCGACTTCCTCGCCACCACCCTCTTGCATAAGCTCGGAATCTTCGAGATCCGGCCTCTCTTCACCTGGGGGGAGGGGAACCCTGACATCTGGCTGCAAAGGGGGAAGGCCGTAAGCTGCTGGGTCAAATTCCTTCGGCTCGATTTTGAAATGCCTGGCTAGCCTCCTGTATATGAGGTTTTGAGTGAAGAACTCTCCACCATCATAATAATCTTTGCCCTTCTGGGCTAGTGTTACACGGTAAAATTCACGTCTAGAATTTTCACCCTGTACGGCCTGCCTTAACGCCTTAAGACAGTCAGCCTTCCACCCAATGCCGCGGCGCAACCCTTAATTGGAATAGGAACGCAACACTTAAACACACACTTAGAATAAAGGCACACGACTTTACGGTCAACGACCAACCTTGTATTAATTCACAATTAATACACTAGGACTAATAAAACACGCTCACAATGTCTAACACACTTGCAAACACTCGGCCACACTGCTGTCTCTCGCTAAGACTACAAAACTCACAGTTATGCCGCGGCATATTTATAGACGAGCCACGTCTGGCAGTTACAAGCCAACTGCCTAGCCTGAAGGGACGCGTCTCTTCACGTGTGGCAGTTACCAACCAACCGCCCTATGCCGCGGCCTTCCGGTCTGCCCAAGCACTTGTCCGCCCGAAGCCCTCAACTGCCTTGCCACCGGTTCGCCCCAAGGCACCTGTTCGCGTGTAACCGCCTACCCTTCCAGACTTGAGTCATGCCGCACCGAATCGACACGCCTCTTCGAGCTTGCACTCATGCCGCGGCCTAACCCAGGCCACCCACGAGCCAACTCTTTGCTTTGAGCTTGTGACCAACTCTCGTTGCCTTGCGCCCAGCTTGCCCAAGTCCCACTTGTCAACCGGCCAACCAACCCTCGTTGCCACCGAAGCTCCCAAATGTCGTGACTGCCCAAGGACAGCCACGCCCCGGGCTCAAGCCTGGCCACGCACCACGCACTACCCTTGAGTCGCCCACGTGCCACCTTGAGCCACTTGCTTTTGTTGTGCCTCCAAGCTGTTGTTCCGCATCCCGTAAGCCATGCCCCGCATGCCACTGATCTTCACCAACACTTGGATCACATGCCGGACCCGCACACCCATAGTCTCCCTTGACCATGTCATGCCGCCCATGAACCGAACATGGTTTCTCGCAACGCCAACCGTTCTGCCCTCATACTTGGTCTAGCTTGCCTTGTCTTGACTAAGTCCCCATGCCTTAGCCAAACTTCCACCTTGCCCATTCCTCGCAATGTTGCAATGCCGCGGCATACCTATGCCTTGGCCATTGCCACGATGACTTTGGCCGCATCCCATGCCCCACAAGCCACCCTATCGAGCCCAAACCAGGTCTCGATAAAGACCCGCCAAAAAGGGGTCTAACAGCTAGCCACATGGCGCCAGGACCTTTCACCCAGGCATCCACCCCCTGCTCTATGACCGAGGCCACCCATCCTTTCCGGTCTTCGGCCCTCCAGCCCTCAGCGGCAAAGGCGGCGATGGCGTTCTTCTCAGCCTCGGTGACAGCTTCCTTCTTGGCTGCCTCGGCCTCCTCGGCGGCGGTCTTAGCAGCAGCGGCGGCGGCCTCCTCGGCGATAGCCTTCCCTTTGGCTTCGGCATCCTTCAGCCTCTGCTCCACTGTCTCCCTCTCCAGCCGAAGGGCTGTATCCGCATCAGCAATCCTCTGCCGAAGGGCAACCCTCTCCTCGTCGGCTTTCTTTAGTGCCTCGTCCGCCTGGCACTTGGCAATCCTCAGCTGCTCGACCCTTCGGGCCTGCTCGGAAGCAGCCAGGGCAGCCTGCAAATGAACGCACATAGACGAAAATATAACATCAGAACGAGCTATTGGGAGCTATCGTCAAAAAGAAAGAATTGAAGGAGATAAAAAGGGAAGACAACTCACCATAGTGCTGTAGCTCGCGACTTTATAATCGAGGATGTCGTCCCCGAGGCGGGCCAGCACTGACCTATCCTTCGGCGCCATGACCCCCCTCATGAAGCCGACAGGATGAAGGGTGCCATGCATAACTGAGGTCCCCGACTTGACAGGGAACTGGATGATCTCCGCCGGGCGGATTCCCTCGTCTATGGGGGATGGAGGAGATCGAGGAGGGGTAGTCGCAGGAGGATTTGGGGAAGGCTGCTCCTCGACTATCACAATGGGAGCATCCGTCTTCTCGGGGGCCCCCTTCTTCTTCTTCTTCTCCGGAGGCATCACGCCCTTGCCGGAGTTTTTCCTCTTTTGCTCCGCCTTGGAGCCCCCAGCACCAGCACCGGTATCAGCAGCTTGGGAGGGTCCCTCACCCTCCGGGACCTGAGCATCCCCTTCCTTTCGGAAGAACTCATCGACGGGTTTCTGAACCCCCGTCTCCTTCCTCTTCTTCGGCAACCTGGAGGGCGAGGGCCATTTCTTCGTCTTCAGCCACTTGCTCGAACTCCTCCGCCTCCAGCTCCGTTCGAAGGTTGCTTTGGACCTCCTCGGCGACCGCCAGGTCATTGTTCGCCGACGACCGCTCACTCGACGACTCCACGTCCGAATAACTCTCCTGTTGCGCCGACGGATCCCCCGAGATGTTCTGGGAATCGCTTTGGGAAGACATTGTGTCTAAGAGCGAAGGGTCTTAAGGAAGGTTTCTACCTAAAAGTACCTTAGACAATGGCCCCTAAGATCTCTAACACTCGATCTAAAGGTAAAGAAGCAAAATACGCCAAGGTAGTAAGGAACAGAGCAAGAACTGACCTTGTGACTTAGGGTTTGATCGGAGGAAATACTTTATCTCTCTAGAAATTTTGGCAGAGCTCCGCTACCACTCAGGTTCGCACAAAAGAAAATGAATTTGGCTTGGGGTATATATAGACTTTCGGCCTCGAGAACTGGGCCTCGATTTAAAAAGGCCATCATTACGGGCCGCCGGTTCAGCCAATGGGTGGCTACCGCCCGCCTTCAACCAACGAGAACACGCCACGTCAACTCCTCTCCCAACGGCTATACTACAACGACTATATTTCGGCAACACTGGGGTGCCCCCGAATGATAGCCTCCGGCTATCACTCACCACAACCTCCGGCCAACAAATTCCGACAAGCACCTTCGAACTGCCAGGAGCATAAGCCCCCGGCTATCAGTGTTGGCACTCGCCAGCCAATGATTACCCCTCGGGGTCATAAGCAAACATCACAACTCCTTCAGCCCGAACTAGCCTTCGGCCTAAAGGAGTGAGGGACTGAGGACACACCCCTCGGGTACATACTTCGGCAGGAAACAAGTATCAAAATTTTTCCCCAAATCACTTGTGAAAATGAAGCATCCCTCATCACAACACATGCAGGCAATACATCCATGCTTTCCTCAGAAAACCCTCGACATGTGAGGGACTGAGGAAAGCCTTCGGCGGTTATACAGGTGTTATACCTCCCTCAGAAAACCCTCGACATGTGAGGGACTGAGGGAAGCCTTCGGCAATCAGCAGAAGGCAAGTTCTCAAGCAAGGGCGCCCAACCAAACGATGAAGCCTCCAGAAGAATCAACACAACTACTCCTTTTCCCTCAAGTACCTTTCGGCAAAAGGAGTGAGGGACTCCTGATGGAGTATATGGCCCAGGAACCCCCGGCCCATAGACTCCTACTTCTCCTACACAAGTCCATTGAGCCCAGAGAACAACTCAGGCCCAAATGCAACGGCCCGAGCCTCAAAGTAGCCCAGAATACACACTGGGGGGTGCCTTCGGCCTCCTTGGCCGAAGGCTCCAAAACTCACAGGACAGCCCCTTTGACATAAGAAACTGCTGGGAGAAAACGGGCGAGAACATAAGCCTTCGGCATTTTCATGCCCTCGGCATCAGAAAAGCCCTCAGCTGAACCAAGCCTTCGGCCACACGAGGGTCCTTACCACATGGATCCCTCGGTTACACAAGGAGCCCTCGGCTACACAAGGGGCCCTCGGCTACACAGGGGACCCTCGGCTACACAAGGAGCCTTCGGCTGAACTAGCTCAATCATCAAAGATTCCTTTTGGGGACAGCCAACCACCGCATTTAAAGCCACGTCACATCCGCCAACCGCATTCAATGCGGTGAACGTACCACCGCCGGTGCCAACCGGTTGATGTGACCCTTCGGCCGTTGGATTACTGACACGCGTCCTCTCATCGCATTTATTGCTGCTATAAATAGCAGCCCATTTCTCCTTGTAAAACAGAATCTACATCCCAACTCCACATCTCGAGTTCATTTAATAAATCGACTCTCTCTCCTCCTATTTGCTCCGACTTCTCTCTAGTTATTTCCGCAATAACCCCTCGGATAAGATACCCCCCGGGTAGACAATCCATCAGTGGGCATCACGGGAGAAATCCGTGATGTCGGTTTTCCACATCCCTTAAAATGTGGAGGGTGGTTAGGCCTACTACTACTCAATTCTTGTTGGTATTGGTTTGAGGGGAATTGATGGTCGGTAGAAAACATCCCGGCTTTTGAGTAGTAGGGATAGTAGTAGCTCCTAATCATTCAGTTTTTGAGGTGGGGTAGTTGGTAGAAAACATCCCGACTACCCGGATCAACTTACTAACCCGGAGGGCTTGGAATACCTTTAGGGGGTGTGCACACTTAAAGTAGTTGTTTCTGTTTCCATTGAGCAGTTGTGGTACCGGCAATAGTCCCGGGGTGGCCGTACATAACAACGGACCACCGGGCTCAACCAAAGTATTGAGCACCGCCCTTCTAAAGTACTAGGGAGTTAGTTACAAAGGGATTTTTAAGAGAAATTCACAAGAGGAGAACCTTGGTGTTTTGGAATTATTATGATATTTGCAAATTGTGTGGTTAGGATTTTGGATAGATACCATTTACATACAATTTATAAAGTGATTTGAAAAATATTTTATGAGGTTGTACGAATTTATATATATATATTAATTATTATTATTTTAAAAGGTTAGGTGGAACTTACTTAGCATTATTGCTAATGTTGTTTTTTTTTTATTTTCTTTTGCTCGTTCTAACAGGAGGTGATCATGTTGATTTTGATGCTGGAATGTTTGAGAGTGCGAATTAGAAGACCTTATCGTAGTTCACTAGAATAAACTTTAATATTTGCTTCTGATTCGAACATCTTGATTTTTATCTAAACTCATGTTTTGGTAGATAGCCTTAACATCCAACCATTCACGGATTGGATGTGGCGGTGACATGCCCCTTTTCCTTTATTTTACCTATTTCCGCTGCAACCATTTGAATGTTTAAATAATAAATAAAAGTTCATTTCTGTTTCAAAGTATTATTTTGGGTGGGAAATTTGGGGGTGTCACAGTGACCTCAATGATGTTGAGCATGAATGAACGGTTGTTCTCTGTCTCCGTTATATTTATGTTATGAACATGATCATGTTTACTTATGTAGACTTTTTTACAACTATTGTCAATCTTATGAAAAACATTTATCATTTATGTATGTCACCTGCAACATATTAGATAGTACTTTGTATGTTTAATTTCTTTGTTTTTTAGAATTCGGATTTTTGCGTATCATTCGTTGTGGATGGTTTATGTTTTCCTATATATCAGGATGTGTGATGGATATATGATGCGCACGCTATAGGCGTGATGGTCTGTTTGAATGTGTGTTTTGTTTTTGCTTTTTTTTGTTTGCTGATTTTTTGCAGGTGCAGAGGCAAAGTCGCCACCCATATTGGTGACTTTGAAGTCGCCACTCAGATTAACGGTTTTCAGTATTCATAATTAGCTCCGAAAGTATTTCCGTAAATAATTTTAACCTGACCTATTTACGTAATACTTTTTTAATTCGCATTATTTTGGAAAAACTCGCAATTTTGGACATGTATATACACGATTTGTGCTAATTTTTTTTTTGTGTTTTGTTTGGCTGCCACGTAACCATGTCCACCCTTATACTTATTTTTCATTTCTTTTTTTGTGCTGCACTCAAATTCTTTATGGGCCTTTTTCATAATAAATGAAAATCTTTTTTATTCAAAAAAAATTAAAAAACTTTTTGTTATTTCAATATATCATAGTACTTCCTCCGTTATTAACAAGTGCAATAATCAACTTTTTACGTTTATTAGTGTACAACTTTGATCATTAACATATTATTCTCTAGTAGTAAAAAATTTAAAGAAATGGATTTTTGAACATTTATAATGAGACAAATTTGATTTTTTTATTATTATTTTATGTTGTTGCTGCATTAACAAATAAAGTGTAGTCAAAATAGAACATGTAAATAGTGTAAAATTTAACATGTTTACACTGATTTAACAACAAAGGAAGTATTACATCGTGACAGGGCCGTAGATGAGGGCGTGCAAAAAGTGCTACCACACAAGGCCTCTCGATTTTAGAAGGCTCAAAATTTTAAATATAGTATATATAATATACGGAGTAATAAATCTTTATATATTTGATTAAAAATTCTCATATTCATACTTTTTTAAAATACAAACATTAAAAAGGAATATTTATATGTATAAAAAAGCAATTCAAATTGTGTAATTTCTTTATTTCACAAGGCCTAGTTACACTAATTAGTACAAAGGCCTCGTACAGTTTGGAACGAGCTTGTAACTACTTTATTTTCCATACTTTAATTTGTCATTACTTTACTTTTCGTAATATATTCTCTTTTCTACTTTTTCATTTACCTTACACCTCTATACTACACCTACTATTTTCTTCTTAAAATCCACAAAAAACCTAAGGAGACTATATTATTTAAAAACGGTGGAAGTATTAATATAGTGTTTTATACTTCAGGGCCTCATATACAATTTTGCACAGTGCCTTTTATATGTCAGAGCTGGCCGGCCCTGCATTGTGAACATGAAATTAGAAAGATCTAAAAATATATCTTTATTTTGAAAAGCACTTGTAAGTCTACATAATTATTTGGAAGATACCTAATATAATTATGATACTACTAGTGTTGTATTTAATACTAAAAATAGTCACACATTTAGAGACAATTTGATAACTTCAATTTTTGGCTTATCGACAACTTTTTTGTCAAATATTGCACTTTTTGATTTTGCATGTTAATCTATGTAATAATAAACACAATTATTGTTAAAGTTACTTTTCTAACTAAATTGGTCGGAATTATTGAAAATGACGATTTAAAATAATTTTCATAGAATTGTTTCTTTATTTTATTAATATAATAGATTTTAAATATATTTTTTTCCAAAAAAAAAACGGGCAATTCAGTTGCTTCAACATGAGTTTCACCAATTTTAGCAAATTCTAATGTTACCAAGATAATACGGAGCATGAAGTTATGAACAACATATCATTCTATAAAAGAGTGGTTTGGTAATCTGTATCATCAGTCTTATCAACTATTTTTTATACCAATCATACAACTTTGGATTTTACATGAATTGTAAAAATTCTAAAATAAGTAAGATTGAAGTTATTTTTCTGGCTGAATTGGATGAATATGCCGAAATTATTAGTTTAGCTATTTTCACATATCATTTTCTTTATTTTATTGCTAAATTATAGATTAAATACTGCCTCTGTTTTTTTTATTACGACACATTGAACTTTTTTTTATTATGACCTCTTAAAGCTTTCACTATTCACATATTGTACTTTCATTACACTTTATTTTTCAATCTATGAGAAATTTATTTAATGAAAACATTCTTAAACTCATCTCATTGTGAATTGTAGTTTCAAAAACTGGACTTTTAAATTTTCACTAATAGAGAAGTAAATGTATCATCATTCGAAGTTAAGTGTTGGCAAACATGAGGATGAGAGTGTTGCAATAAAAAAGAAACAAATGAAGTACTACTTCCGTCCCATTTTATGTGTCTCATTTGGTTTTGACACAATTTTTAATAAAATGGTTGAAAAGATAAAAGTTGTGGTTGAAATTTGAGCATAGTAAAGTGAAATGTTCTGAACCACATATTTCTTTCCAAAAAGGGAAATGTGACACTAATTTTGGGACAACCCATAAAGGAAAGTAAGACAGGTAAAATGAGACGGAGGGAGTATAATTTTTCATAGTTCGGCGAATTCAATCAATTTAATCGCTTCAGTTAGAATTTCACCAATCACATCATATTCAATTGATTCAACCTAATTTTGTGAAACAAAACAAGCTCTTAAGCTATTTTATCATGATGAGCCCTTAAGGTATATGAGATTGAAATGTAAAAAAGATTACTACATCACAAAAGTACAAAACCAATTTAAAATTTTTATCATTTGAAAAGTATGTTAACTATTTTTAATTATATCTTGATCTTAAAATATTACTATAAAAAGCCGCTCAAATATAATAAATAGGGGTATATAATTACTAATGCAAATGTATAGAATTTATTCAACACAATTTCTTTAAACGATTAAAATAACAAGAAAAAATAGAAAACGATAAAGTAACATAATCACAACAAACAATATCTAAAGATCAATTGTGCATAATGAAAAACACCGCGTGGAGAATGCAACTAATTCTTGTCTATATAAGGGTAGATTAAATAAAAAATTATCAAAGACAATGGTGTGCAAATACTAATTAAAAAATCAATGAAAATATTCAAATGGGTAATTTTATCTTATTTAGATTAATTAATTTGGTGGGTGAATGAAGCAATGTGCATAAATAAATTATCAAGTACTCCTTGGACCCTATTATTAAATTAGGACTGAAAATTCACTCTACACACAATTATAAAAGAAAATTAGTGGACCTGATTTTTATTCATTTTTTGGGCCTATGGCCTCGTCCCTCCTGCCTCCAGGCCCGCCTCTGATGGTCGGAAACCGCCATCACCACTTTTCATGAAAGATTATTATATTAATTGGCACATGTCTAGAAAAGCATGATCAACGGGTATTCAAAACACGGAGAAAAGATCGATTATAAATTTCCTATCTTTTTCAGCACTCCAGTGACCCTTGGTAAAGCCTAATCAATTGTTATTTGGCGATTCTATATTTTATGCGAAAATAATTTCGAACTCTCCCGAATCCCTTATTCCATTAATGTTTTTTTAATCAACCCATCGCAATTGTCACGAGCCTCCATAAAATTTCAAAATTCCACATCCAAGTCTAGTCGATTCATGACACAACCGGTGGAGGAAGCCTCGTCGGCCTCCTTGTAGATCTCGGAGAGACATCCAAGAATCCTCGATAACATTAACTCTAACACAACTATTTAATTGCATCCCTAATATTGAAAGAGTAAACTTTTTCTCGAGGCTAGCGTACCATCAAAAACCGTCATCATCACTTTTTATGAAAAAATATTTTGTTAATCGACATGTATTGAGAAGAGGTAAAACACAGAGAAACAAACTCAGAGAAGAGAATTGTTGTCATATGAATAGAAAATAGTTTATCTAATGATTATCATAGTTGACTAAATCACGCTAGTAAAGAATGTCTGGACTAAGGGTTGGTTTGCAACTGCTTTTAAAAAAGCACTTCTCAGCTTTTGGCTTTAAAAAAGAACTTATTTTCCCAAACACTACAACTTTTATTTTTCTCGGCTTCCGCGTCAAAAGTGCTTTTACTTTTTCTATTACACAAAAAGCACTTATTTTACCAAACACTACCCACTTTTACTTTTCAAAATCATTTTTTTCTCAAACACTATCAACTTTTATTTAATCACTTTTCTCCATTTCATTTAAAAAAACACTTTTTTAAAAGCAAAAGCTGTTGCAAACAGACCCTAAATAGAATCTGTCATCGTTAGATTGGAGATTAAAATTGCTAATACTTTTTGAATGTATAAATATTTGAAAATGTAATTAACTATTTAATGTTGTCATGCCATCAATTATCATGATAATAATACCATAGATATGTAGTATATGGAGGCAATATTGATGAGTGATGAGTTATAGAACCCTTGTTTTACACTGGTGACCGGTGACTGGTTCCCTGCCAAAGCACGCACAGCCTTGTGCTGAAGACAAAAATCGCTGCTGCTGTCCCCAACTCCCACAAAAGCTCAAGGCGTTCTCAAAATCCCCCATCTCTCTTAATTCCCAGGTGCCACTTTCTCACTCTTTTTCTACTCTTATGTGAATGAATGTTCTAGGTTTATCTGTTTAAGTCTGGGTTCGAGTACTATCTTGAAACTGGTCACTAATTAGTTATTGCTCTGGGTGATTGTGATTCTACTCTTTCCCATTATCCAGGTGCCGACGGGAAGAAGCTTGTAGAGGCAAAATTTTGAAATACAAGGATTCCTCCGCACAAACATTATTACTGTATTACTTTAAAGTTGATATCTTTTGGATTTTAGTCTGGAATGGCTGCTTGTACTTCTACATGCTTTATAACTTCGGATATATGGTGCTCGAGGGGGGGACGGGCTGCTCTTGGAGGGAGAGTTAGTCCTTCGAAAATGCTCATTGAAAGGAACGGGTCTTTGAGTTTGGGTGCTTCTCGAAGGAGTTGTTTGGATTGGTCATTGTTCAGGTGTTCTGCCAATTCCAATAGTTCACCCAATGCTCGTAGTGCGAATCAGTATCAGAGTAAAGACCCATTTCTCAACCTGCACCCAGAGATTTCAATGCTAAGAGGTGAAGGGAACAGTAAAATGGTGACCCCAAGACAGGAAAATGTGATTGAAAATGTTACCGAGAGCTTGAAAGACTTGTCCAGCGTGAGTAATTACAACGAGGCTAAGATTAAGGTTGTTGGAGTTGGAGGCGGTGGGTCAAATGCAGTGAACCGGATGATAGAAAGTGCAATGAGGGGGGTGGAGTTCTGGATTGTTAACACTGATATACAAGCCATGAGAATGTCACCTGTGTTTTCTGAGCAGCGTTTGCAAATTGGTCAGGAGCTCACTAGAGGACTTGGTGCTGGTGGGAACCCAGACATTGGAATGAATGCTGCCAAGGAAAGCAAAGAGGCTATTGAGGAAGCAGTTTATGGTGCTGATATGGTCTTTGTTACAGTAAGTCCAGTGTTCTTTACCTGAAACATTGCGTTGGACTAGCTAGCATTTTCTCTAAGGTCTTGTTTGATTCAGGTTTTATTAATTTTACAAATTTGTCAATATCTGCTAGTTTTGGACTAAAGAATGATTATATGCTTAGTTAGTTCGTGCATTTCCTGTGCAGCTTTTTACCTTCACTTTATTTTCAAACATCTAAAAATTAAAGAAATATTGACCCTCCAAAAAAGTCCCAACAGTTTGACCCTACAATCTCTGTTTACTGTCTTTGAATGTCAGTGTATAATAAAGATGTGGATTCATTTCATATGATTGGGGTTGATACTTAATTGTCATCTTGATACATAGTATATCTCTCTCTATATATATGAGACTATGACTATCCTATGCAGGCTGGAATGGGTGGTGGAACGGGGACTGGTGCAGCCCCTGTAATAGCAGGAACTGCAAAGGCAATGGGGATATTGACCGTTGGTATCGTCACAACCCCCTTTTCATTTGAAGGGAGAAGAAGAGCAGTTCAAGCCCAAGAAGGCATTGCTGCTTTAAGGGAAAATGTTGATACTCTGATTGTCATCCCAAATGACAAGTTGTTAACAGCGGTTTCCCCATCTACCCCTGTAACAGAAGCATTTAACCTGGCCGATGACATTCTACGTCAAGGTGTTCGTGGCATATCTGATATAATAACGGTATGGGTGTTTGGAGTGTTATATCATTTGGTTTTATTTGCCACTATTATTTATTTCTCTTGCCTTTTTAATTAGGGAATTAGTTACGGGGTTATAGTTATTTACGTCACTGAATTGCACAATGACCATGATAATACCTAATTGTAACCTATACAGGCTAGATAGACCCCTCACCTTATGGAACACATAATCTTCTTAGTGACTGCACCTGAAAAATACAAAACCTAGTCTAATGAGCTGCCTTTAAACCCATTGAAGCACTTGTTTTGTAAACCCATTGAAGCACTTTTATTTGGACCTCCCCCACGCCATCAAAAGCCCAACCCCACAACCCCTGAAGAATTTCAAACCCCATAGTGCCATTTAGTCTGAGTAATTACCCACCGATTCTTTAAAGGTTACTGATACAAGCTGTTCTTTGGGTTAATTCGTAAAACTATGAAAACATAAAAATGACACACACACAAGTAATTAATGGAAACACATACATAGAAGTAGCAACACATACATAGAAGTCTTAATGGACAGGTGTAGTATTATGGTATCATTTGAAGTGGCTGACTTACATACATATATGTATCCACACACACACAAGTAATTAATTGTCCATAACCGCAAAGCCTTTCAAGTTTATGCATGAAACATGTGTTATTTCTCATTTCGTCAATGATTCCTTTATAAGCAGTTTGCGTAAAACTAGAAAAACACAAAAAAGTTAGTGTGCATTGCATTGCTGACTGTTAATAACATTTGAAGTGGCAGATATACATACACGACTCATTAGTTTCCCAGAACTTAACCATTCTAATATATCCTTGCATACATACTCAGCAATGTTTGGTCATTGGAGAAACTAAAGCCACTGTAAATAATTTTCTTACTGAAGAGGAAGAGAAACAATGTACTTTGGTGCTCTTGAGCATTCATATAGCCATAGTTGTTCTCATTCATTTGGGATGATTTTTTAATCATAATTCTGAACTAAACAAGTTTGTATGTTAGTACACTCATATTTATGCATACTGAAACAATACCCAGAAAACATATTCTTTTTTGCAACTTTCTATGCATTTCGTTGTGGTAAAATCATTTATTTTTATTCCAATTCATGCAGGCCACATGGCCTATTGATGGTTGAATTTCTTTACCCTAATGATCTGCAAATTGCAGATACCAGGATTGGTAAATGTAGATTTTGCTGATGTACGTGCTATTATGGAAAATGCTGGTTCTTCATTAATGGGGATAGGGACTGCCACAGGTATTTTCATGCATCTCAGATACCTTGATCAGTTTTATCAGAAGAATCTTTGCTGTTGTTGCCTCGCTTCTTTTATGTTTGTATTATTTTAAAGTTCGTCATTTGGATTCGAATTTAGTTGCTATCATCTAGGTATATTATTTCTATCATTGTTCTGTGTAGACATTGTGTCTATATATTTGATCTTGTGATTAAATTGAAATATGTTGACTTACTTTTTGCAATCTAATCCCATCAAAGTATCAACTAGTTAATTTATCTAGTTATGGTGAAAGCTAAAATAGACGAGTTGAGAGGTGGGGGAGGAGAGGGAGAGCCAAAAAAAGCGTGAATTAGAAGGGTCAAGAATGATATATTACTTATTGGGTTGGATGAGAGTATGACTGTGATTGATCTCATTTTTTCTTTTTCTTCATTCTTATCTTCTTAATCTTTTTTATCTTATCCTTTTAGCTTTTAAACTTTTTTTGCATTTATCTTATCCTTTTAGCTTTTAATCTTTTTTCACTTCGATCTCATGTGTATATTCATGATAGCCAGCTCCAAATTCTTTTGGGACAAAGGCTTGGATGCTGTTTTGTATGGTGAAAGCTAAAATAGAGCAAAAAAGTGATGTTATTTTCTTGTTGTTACACAGGGAAGACCAGGGCGAGAGATGCTGCATTAAATGCCATTCAGTCTCCTTTACTAGATATTGGTATTGAGAGGGCTACTGGAATTGTATGGAATATAACTGGTGGCACTGACTTAACATTGTTCGAGGTACTTTCCCTACCTTCCACACCCTTTCTGATGTCATGCATTTGATCTTGTGGCATGTTCGTATTGAACATTACATTCATTTGAAACAACACAACACAGTTTACTGATGCTGCCAAAGCTTTGGCTGTCTGAACCTTTCATATTGGCTTACTGAACACGTGTATGAATGGAAATAATTAATGGATGTAAGAACTTATTAAAGGTTTGATAAAACACACCTATCTCTTCATCATGCACCATTATGCATTCAAAAGATCCATCCTCATAAAACGACTAGCACTGACAGTCTGACACACATATATGTCATCTATCTGCAAATTTCAGTTTATTGATTTACTCAGTCCGCATTTTGGTTAACTATATGTTAAAATTATTTGTGATGCATTTCTCAGAACTTATTACCCCACCTGTTCAGCGGTATTTTCTTGCACAAATAGTTTTGAATTGGGAAAATAACTTTAAATAATACCAACTATCACTCATAAACCAAGAATAATACATACTTTGAAAATGACTTTTAATAATACCAACTATTTGAATATAAAACAAAAATAATATGGAGTCACTTTTCGACAAGAAACCAGTCATTTGAGACATTGAGAACTAAAAGCAAACTATCAAATAAATGATATTTGGAAATACAGTCACTTATTTGATATTTTGATGCTAGTTTTTGATGACTTAAATACCTGAATTTTCAGTGAAAAATTGCTCATATCACTTTTGGTTTATATTCAGGTAGTTAGTGTTATTAAAAGTTATTTTAGAAGTACTTATGATTCTTGGTTCATGGAAGATAGTTTGTATTATTAAAAGTTATCTTTCCTTTAAAATTTGTAATGTTTCTAGTGTTAACGGTTTTTGTTGCATGCTGGGTTTCTCTTACCTCATGGTTATATTAGTGGGGATTTGGGTTTTTACTGTTGCACTTGATGTTGCGTTAGGATGGGTAAAAGTGGGGAAAATGGAGAGTAACGGAGCGAAACAAACATGGTGCAAGAGAGAAATACTGATAATAAAGTTTGTGTTTGGACAGGAGGAGCTCCATTCAATGTATTGTGTGTTGATGTATAGCAGAAACATTTTTCCCTAGCTTTGTGTAATGACTTCTTCCGTGTAATGATTATAAACCTTTTATTAGGTAAATGCTGCAGCAGAGGTCATATACGACCTTGTTGATCCAAGCGCCAACTTAATTTTTGGAGCTGTTGTGGATCCCTCAATAAGTGGTCAGGTATTTCCTTATCACAATGACGTTTGCTTTTACGAAGTACTAGAAAACAATTGGTTTTTGAGTTTCTCTATGTATGCTATGCATTCGATTTGGAGATTCTGTTTGTTTTTTCAAGTGACATGAGTGCACACTACTAAGAACTAAGAAGTACGGAGTATGCAACAATTCTTGATATTCTGAAACAAGGAAACTCCTCAATAGAAGAAGATTCTGTTGCTAATAATCAAATCATCTAATAATGCTTATTGTAGCTTTTCTCATCTATATTCCTTTCTTCATTTGTCTGTGTAGAGGAAAGGCATATGATTTGGTTATTGATTGCTAATAACCAAATCATTTACTAATGGTTATTGTAGCTTTTCTCCTCTATATTCCTTTCTTTGTTTGTCTGTGTAGTAGATACTAGCTGGTGATATATCATTTTTTATGGTTGGTTATTTATCACAAATAAAAGTGGATTTATAAAACAATACCTGACTCTCATAGAGGTAAGGTAGATCCTGAAAGTGTATTCCTCCTGCCTGTAGTAGTGTCCTTGCTTGACCTCCAAGCCAACCACCATCCTTTGAGATAACAGGGTTGGAAATTTTCATTGCATAATACCTGGCTAGACACTCATAGAGTATGTTTCGGGTTCTCTAGGTCAAACAGCTTTCATAATCACCCTTAAAATAAACAACTATGTTGGGTTGATGACATAAAATTTCTAGTTTGGATTAATTGTTTATAGCTAGTTAACACTAAATGACTAAATCGATGCAAAAAGCATAGTAAAAATGATTTGCTCTGGATGTCATTAATGTCGAGGACCTTCTCACGAAGGAATGTTTAGATGAAATTTAAAGAATGCCACCATCATTAATTATTTCCACTTGCATGAAAATATCACAATACAACAATGGGTTGAGATAGATTTTATAGTCATGTGCTGTTTATTGGTATATTATATTGTAAAATTGACGAGTATCATGGAGCATGACCAATTCTCCAACAGTTCAACAACTCTAACCGTCTAACGGGGCCACATTAATACTATCTCCTCCCCAAAGAAAGAGTAATGCTAAAGCTATTATTCCAAACAACCAAAAATCCCCTATCCACTGCCTATGTCCTAAAATGTAAGGTTCATTTGGGTTTGGCACAGGCTTAAAATAATAGATATTTTTTATTTTGCCCACCGTAGGCGGAAGCCTTTGCAACACTGGGGTAATGTTGTTGTTGCTGTTGCGTTTGTAATATTCTAATAAGAAGAACAGTACTCAGTAGTATGCGTCTACAAAAAGTAAAAGGTGAAATGATAGATAAAAGAAAAAGGCAAAGAAAGAAAAAGTTGGCGGAATTTCAATTAGGAAAAAAGGAAGGTGTATCTTATCTTACAGAATGGGTAAGAGAGAGCATTACATTTCCACTTAATGCTGCTCTTATGAAGTTAAATATATACTAAAGTACTGCATAAAATGATTAGTTTGATCAGTCAGCAAACTAATCAAACCAGCTTTCCATGATTCTAATCGATGCTATGGCGATTTGATGGTAAAATATCTGTCCATGATTTGTCACTCTTCAATGGCTCGTTTTCATGATTTTGTCACTTAGCTTTCTTCATTTGCACTCTCGTACTGCTCTTCTAATACAGTTGCTTTTAACTTGCATATTTGTTTTTTCATTATTGCATCTGTCACTTAGGTTAGTATAACTTTAATTGCCACTGGATTCAAACGGCAAGAAGGTGATGATAAGCCCGCCCAGGTTAGTGCTTCCCTACTCTGTTTTTCAAGGTTTAGATTGTGGCATCACATATATGAACTACACAAACTTTCACATTCACTCCGTTGCCTACATTGAAAATATAGGCAAGCCAGCTAACTCCAGGAGATGCCACCATTGGCATTAACCGACGGCCTGCTTCATTCATGGAAGGTGGTTCAGTAGAAATCCCCGAGTTTTTGAAGAAGAAAGGACGTTCGCGGTATCCAAGAGCTTAAGTGAGTTTCTCTCCTTCAATATAATCTAGATTTACCCATCACATTTTTATGGTCAAATTTCTTGTTCAACCTCACTTTATGAGCTTTCCGACTTTATTAGTCTCTAAATTACATCAATGTTGATATAACTGTAGCTTTACTCTATTATAATTGCCTTAACATCACATGCAATCCTGCTCTACCTGACTCATTGCAGAATCTGTTTCTCTCAAGAACAAGCTTGCACTGTTGCAGGGTTTCACTAATGATGAGCTAAGCTCCGGCTAGAAAGCATTAATCCATTAGACAATTATCAAGCTAGTAGTAGAATAAGTAAGAGGGGATGCGACGAAAGGACAAAGTTTTATAGAGACAAATTTTCGAGCTTGTGGCGTGTGTACAGTGTACTTATTGTATTTATTTGATGCTTAGTTGATCGCTTCCATGATTATGCAATAGAGGCCATTTTGTTATTCCATTTTGCTTTGAAGTGATATTCCCTTGATTCACTACTTCGTCTCATTCTCTTTTATTCACCTAAGTTTGTTCTAATCTATATTTGGTTCAAATTCATTCATATTTTATAAATTCGATATCAGCTAATTGGAATTGGTAAAATGCTCAACACTTCTGCGTGTTTTGGGATTTGTATGGGAAGAAGGATTCACAAACAGCTGCCATCATATTTTTGCGTCAGATTAGTGATTACCCATTCGTTTTCCATTTCACCCGGTTGAAACAATTCAGAGCTTGTGTGGCGAATTTGTTGATTTTTGAATAATTATATTAAAATATACTGAGTATTTTATTAATAAAAATAAAGAAAGAATTATATAAGAAATAGTTAAAATGACTCTACATTAATTTAAGCCAATACATTCAAAAACCAATCCTAAAATAAAAAATTACGTTTTTCATTTTGTTAAATCATAAATATCAAAAGTTTTTCACTTGACTAAATCATAGATATCAAAAGTTAATGTCTGAATTTGTTTTGATAACGTGGCATTTTCCCCTCACGGCTTTGACCTATAAAACGATATGAATTGTATGATCTGTCCCTTAGCTAATTTTGGTAGACATGGAGACATGGGCTAACAACCTACCACTGTGGCCTATATGAGCTACACTTAGGGGTGGACTCGGGCCGGGCCAACCGGCCCGGAACCGGACCGGCCCGCTACTGTGCGGGCCCGGACCGGCCCGGTCACCCGGTTCTTGACCGGTTCGGGCCACCCGGCCCGGTTGTATAGCGGTCCGGGCCCGGGCCTCAATTTTAATGAACCGGCCCGGCCGGGCCGGGCCCGGTTCGGGCCTCCAACGGCCAGATTTTAAAAAAAAAAAAAATTTTTTTTTTTTAAATTGGAAGAGGCTCTCCTAGCCGTTGGGAAGGCTCCCAAACGGCTCTATAGCCGTTGGGAGCATAGGAGGGGGGGTCTGGGGGGTTAGGGGGGGTGGGGTGGGGGGTCGGGTGGGGGGGTGGGGGTGGGGTATCAAAAAAAAATCTATTTAAACTCCTATTTTCTCTACATTTTTTACATCTCTTCTTCTACAACTCTTCCTACTCTCTAATTCTCTACTCTAAATCTCTCATATTCAATCATCTTCATTCTTCATCTTCTCCAAATTCTTTCTACATATATATAATTTATATAATTATTATATCTACTTATATATTAATTATCTATTTAAAAATATATACTTATACACATTCATATTATAATTCTTTACACATTATATATACTTCCTCCGTTCGGTTATAAGTGCAACATGCACTTGGGCACAAAGATTAAGAGACCGTGTAAAGGTGCAAGACTTGACTATTTTACCCTTCTAAATAGCAGAGTAGCCGACACACAAACAAAGTGCTACAGTAAACAAAAGTGGATGAATGATTACAGCCATGAAATAAAACAGGCTCTGGGTACTGTTCACTTTCGGAAAACCCCATTTGAATCTTGCCTAAACTCCAGCAAGCGACTCTATCCTCCTTCTCCGGCGTGAAGCCTAGCTCAGTACTCTCGTTCGCTTCTGCCAATTGTCATCCCACATGAGCAATGGACACCACAGCAGTCGGCCGCCGCCTAGAAGCCACCATTACCGTCGTGTCTCAACTTGTGGGGGGAGTAACTGGAGCAAAATTGGTTTAATAGTTGTCCCTATCTTCCGTTTCGGCCATCATTGAAATACAAATTAGAAGAAAGAAAAATAAATGACGAAGATGATAAGAAAGAAATGGAGAATTATTGAGTCGGTGAACAGATTCGAAAGTGCAAGGAACTTAAAAGAAGAATGGTATAGTGGGTGGCCAGGTGGGTGAGTGGAGAAGTTAAAGCAAAAGTCAGAAACGAAAGAGGAACGGTTGTAAATAATGAAGGGTATAAAAGTCAATTGGCTTTGGATTTCTTTCCCAAAATAGAAACGTTGCACTTAATTTGAAACTGCCGAAAATGGAAAGTGTTGCACTTATTAAAGAACGGAGGAAGTACTATATAAGTATATATACTATACACATTCATATTCACTTGATATTTAGTTATTATCCATACTATTGTTATTTACTTATATTTACATATTACATTTAGTTAATATATACTTATATATATATATATATATATATATTAAAGTATTAAGTATAAGTGTATTACTCATCTTATAGTAATATACTTATATATTATATACTATAAACATTATATATACTATATATACTTATACACATTCATATTTATTTGATATTTAGTTTTTATACATACTATTGTTATTTACTTATATTTACATATTACATTTAGTTAATATATACTTATATATATATATATATATTAAAGTATTAAGTATAAGTGTATTACTCATCTTATAGTAATATACTTATATATTATATACTATAAACATTATATTATATATTACTTATAATAGTAGTTAATTGTTAGACTTCTAATTTATCTATTAAATTAGTTAATTGTTACATTTCTCTACATTTCTCTTTAAAGAAAAACATAGTTAAAGTAGTATATTTTTACATTTGTCATATTTCAATTAGTTAAAGTACTTAATTGTTTCATTTGTCATATTAAAATTAGTTATTTCATACATTGCTCATTAAAGTAAAAAAAAAAACTAGTTAAGTTTTACATTTGTCATAATAATATTAGTTAAACTACTTAATTGGTACATTTTTCATATTAATATTAGTTACTTGCTACATTTCTCATTAAAGTAAAAAAAGTAGTACATTTTTTCATTTGTCATATTAATATTAGTTAAAGTATACATTTCTCATTAAGGTAAAAATAACTAGTAAATTTTTACATTTGTCATTTTAAAAACTACCTAAAGTAGTTAATTGTTAAAATTGTCATATTAATATTAGTTAAACTACCTAATTGTTACATTTCTCATATTAATATTAGTTGATTTGTACATTGCTCATTAAAGTAAAAAAAAAAAACTAGTTAATTTTAACATTTCTCATATTTATATTAGTCAAACTAGTTAATATTTAGTTAATTGATACATTTCTCATTAAAGTATTAATTAGAAGTAGTTCGATTTGTATACTCATATTTTAGTTCGAATTCGCAATAGTTTTCTTAGTCACATTTTATTATTACTATTGTACTCATATAAAATATTTGATATCATTTAATATTTGTTCAATTTTAAAGATGGAACGTGGTAGACATTCTGTAGATGTGGGTAATCTCCAACGCAACCGCAAGAGGGAGATTGCGTCGACTCGTCCTAATTCACGCAAAGGCAAAGGTAAAGCGCGGGCCGAGTCTTCTTTTCAAAGTCGAGATGATTTTGAAACGGATTACCAACGGAGAGATGATATGATGATGTCCGACGAGCATCTACAAAACCTATTGTCCCAAAACGATCCACGCTTTGCACAAGAACAACCCATCCCGACAACCATTGATGAAGAGGAGCTCGAGGATGACGATGCGGAGGAGGACGCGGGGGGCGACGGGACTCACGGCACCCCGGATGATGAGCAAGACTTGGAGGACGAGGGCGGTTCAACCCAAACTGGTAAGAAATCTAAATCTCCTATTACTGAAAACAATTTTACAAAAAGGAAAGACAAAAATACCGAAAAATGGTACGCAAGTTGCAATCATTGCGGCAAAGAGTATAGCTTGGGAACTTCTGGCGGATACGGGAGTCTCACAAGGCATCTTAAATCCGCCCATCTTGTGGAGTATGCGAAAATAGACAAGGGCAAGGGGAAGCAAACACAAATATCGAGGTTTGCAAATTCTCAACCCTTTGGTAATTTCTCCTATGATGATCAAAAACATTTGACTGGTATGTCTCATTTAATTGTTGAAGAAAATTTACCCTATATTTTTTCCGAAAGTCTTGCTTTAAGAGATTATGCTCAAGGCACTTTAAATCCTCAATTTAGAAATTATAGTCGCAAAACGATTAAAAAAGAAGTTATAAGGCAATATAACTTCGAAAAAGAAAATTTACAAACATTTTTCGCAAACTTTAATGGACGTGTTAGTATTTGTAGCGATATATGGGAGGATACTTATCATCATTTATATTATTTGGGTCTTACTGCACATTATATTGATGATGATTGGAATATGCATAAACGTGTTCTTGCATTTCGTGAATTCAATGATCGTCATACTGCTGATAATATTTATATTCTCATTGAGCGTATTTTAATTGAGTATAATTTGCTTGATAAGGTGTTTGTTGTAGGTTTTGATAATGCTAGTAATAATACTGCTGTTATACCTAGATTGCGTGAATTGTGTGGTGCTTCTACATTGATGGGTAGGTTTTGTCATCAACGTTGTGCATGTCATATTCTAAATTTGTGTGTACAAGATGGATTAGCGGCATTAGGAAATGCTTTGGAGGTAGTGAAGGGGGGAATTAAATTGATTTGGGCTAACACTCCACTAAAAATGCAATGGCGACAATATTTGAAGGAAAGACGTGTCAATTATTGTGCTTTTCCTAAAGATTTGTCTATTCGTTGGAATAGTACTTATAACTTAATTCAAGTACTTATTAGATATAAAGAACATTTTCCTGCTTTTTTAAGACAAACTTGTAACTATATTATAAACCCGGCTGACATCGACACTTGTGAAAAAATTGTTAATGTTTTGGTATATTTTAATAACGCAACTCAAACTTTTAGTCATGTTTATAAACCTACCGCAAACGAATTTTTTGTTGAAGCTGTTAATCTCGCCGGCGCATTTTTAGAATTTTCCGATGCCGCTTACGTTAGTTATTTTTGTGATTTCATGAAACAAAAATTTTTAAAATATTATTCACATGTTCCGCATATATATGGTATTGCATTTGTTCTTGATCCTCGTTATAGACTTGCCGCGTTGCCAAGTTGTATAGATTACTATTATAATTGTTTTTTTCCAACTCAAGAGTTCGATGATAATCCTATCGACCCTAAACAAGAATACAACGAGGTTAGTAATTTATTTCATCAATTGTATAATGAATTTTATGCACAATATGGTAATGCACCCCCTCCCATGCCGCGAACATCTTCTTCATCTAAAGGAAAATCACTTTTAAAATCTGCATTTGGTTCTCTTATGAAAAAAAGTAGAGCAACTCCCGCTACTGAACAAAGCTCAGTTAACGAGCTTTCTATCTATCTAACATTGAATGTTGATTATGAAGTTGGGGATGATTTTGACGTTCTTAAGTGGTGGAAGGACAATGAAAGAACGTTCCCGGTTTTATCAAAACTGGCTAAGCAAGTGCTAGCAATGCCGATATCAACAGTTGCCGTGGAACAAGAATTTAGTGCGGCCGGCAACGTCCTAACTGATTATAGAACGAGGTTGAGCCCGAGCTCTCTTGAGACGCTAGTTTGCTTCCATGATTGGTTGAAGGCCAAACGAAGAACTCAAGAAATGACCATCGCTCCCACCCGCCACTTTATGGAGGAAACAACCACCGAAGGCGGAGATTCCGATTGATTTTTTATTTCAAAATGTATTACATATTTTAAATGCATCCTAATTCTCAATTGTACTTTCTTATTTGAAATAAATATACTTGAATTATTTTATATTATTGTGTACATCAATTCAATAATTCAATTCAATAAAATTCATTTGTAAACTTGTACTTCATAATTCATATGTAGCACTTCTCAAATTAATTAATTGGTTACAATTTTACAAACTTATAACTTACAACTTGAAATTATTTTTGTAAAATCTAAAGGCTGTTTTTAAATTAAAATATGTAATATTAATATGTAAATTAATTAATTTGTTACAAACTTACAAGATACAACTTATACACCTATTTTGTAACATTTGTAAATTATAAATCAAATCACTTTTCTAAGTAAAAATAGTTTTACTTAATTAAAAAATTAAAAACATTTTCCTTACACAATATGTATAATTTTCTAAATCATATCACTTTCCTTACACTTTTCTAAATCAAATCACTTTTCTCAAATGTACTTCCTATTTATTCGAAAATGTATTTCATATTGTTATTTTTTCCTCAATTCTCAAATGTACTTCCTATTTCAAATAAATGCACTTGAATTTTGTTTTTCATAACAATTATTATAATTATATAGTATAGAATATAAAAAAAAAATGAAAAGGACCGACCCGAACCGGGCCCGGCCCGTGAACCGGGCGGGCCACCCGGCCCGAACCGGACCCGGGGTTACCCGGGCCGGTTCCGGGCCTCCCAAACCGTGAACCGAGGCCCGGCCGGTTCAAGGCCCGAACCGGGCCCGGCCCGAACCGAGTCCATGCCTAGCTACACTGCTACACTTTTCATTTAGCTACTACTTTCTGTTCCAAAATAATAACAACATCCGTCTAAAGAAATCTCAATTTGAATTGGGTGTTAGTCACAAAAATATAAAATGAAAATGTATGATTATGATAATGTAAGAAAAATGTAAATGAGTGTTAGTCACAGAAATCACTCCATAAAAAGAAGTGTGATTTTCTATCGTTATCGTCAAACATCTTTTCATACAGGTAGAGTACAAAACATAACAAATACAAATATGTCATATTAGCTAACTTTGTCATAATGAATAATGTATGAAATTTGTAAAAGTTAAAATGATATATGTCACACTTGTATTTTTCATATCTAAATTATTTATTTATATCATACATACTCCATATGAAGATTGAAGATATATACAAAGTGTGTGTATTACAATCAAGTTGTTCAGTGCTTCATTCGGTTTACGGTTCTTCGATTTTAAACCAAACCATCGATTTGAGCAAATTATTTTCAAATGGTTTACAAAAGTAAATCCAAACCAAACCAAAGTACCAATTTTCAAATTGGTCCGATTCGATCCGATAAAACCAAAACATTTTGCTCAACCTTAGCCGATATCTTGAGCATAAAAGTGAACAGTGGTGGTAATTTCCACATTAATATTTTGTACAGCCAAATCGCCAGCGGCCCAAACTAACAAAAGGTAAGCATTACGGTCCACGGGCTTCAGCCGAACACAGGAGCAGGCAAGACCGCAAGAGTGCAAGACCGCATCAGCCAATCGTGCGGACGAACGCCAAGTGCCAAGTCGCCGACTCGCCGGCCGCAGACCGCTCACGCCTCTACCGCCGGCGGCCCACGCTATGCCGCATTGAGCCCCTATCCCTCAATTCGTCAGCCTTCTGGCCGGTGTGCCTTCATCACTGCTTCAGGCTTCCTTCACCGGAATCACCGTTTCAGCAGTCACCCTTCAGGTGCTCCTCCGGCTTGTCGGCCTTCTTCCTTATCTGATAAGGCCCATAAGGGCTTAAATCTTTGTCTTTTTCAGAGTACGTTTTCTTTTGTTGATTAATATGAATCATATGATTATTTGAGTAGTTTATCGATTGATTTCATTCATAGTCGTTTAATGTTTATAAATGAATAGTTGATAAATAGTTAGTCAATTTGTTGGTCGTTGAGTGTTAATAAATGTGTAGTTCAAATTGTTTATTGTTGATTGTTAATTTGTTATTATGCATTGAATGTTAGTGTTATAATTTGTTAATAATAATACTACGTATAATATGATATGCATCATCATTGCTTTACTAACTAAATTTGAAATTGGTCTTCTATTGTCTGGTAAGTCATTTCTTTTGTCTGGACCTTTTTCAATGATAGGCATTCCTAAGATAATTCTTTGAGTACTTTGTCATTTAAAAACCTGTCACATAGTGTTTTAACTTCGGAAGATAATGTCAAACAAAAGTCATTTTTAATACTCTGAAAGACTGAAACAAAGTTGCAGTTCCAAAATTAATAAAGCTAGAGTGGAACAACAATGGTTTTTGTTAATTGTCATCTAAAGTTTTATGTTAAAAATATACTCCATATAACTCGAAAGTAGTCATTTATACTGAAATAATTCAAAGTTGTATTCAAATGTGCTTGTATGCACATTTAAGAATTGTCTCAGTGTTTAATAATGCCCAGTAATATTTTATTGTTAGTATACAATAATACGAAGTACGTTTTATTGTACTAATTACATCTATAAAGGAAAAGGTATTCATTACATTTAAATTGTATAAAGAGATTAGATTTTAAAATATTGAGATTTATATCAATCCATTTGGTGCGACTTAGGGTTGGTTTGCAACTCCTTTTAAAAAAGCACTTCTCAGCTTTTGGCTTTAAAAAAATACTTATTTTCCCAAACACTACAACTTTTATTTTTCTCGGCTTCCGCGTCAAAAGTGCTTTTACTTTTTCTATTACACAAAAAGCACTTATTTCACCAAACACTACCCACTTTTACTTTTCAAAATCATTTTTTTCTCAAACACTATCAACTTTTATTTAATCACTTCTCGTCTTCTCCCCATTTCATTAAAAAAAGCACTTTTTTAAAAGTAAAAAAGTGTAAATTCAAACAGACCCTTAATAAAATGTAAATTCAAAGTTTAGTCATTTTAGGCAAACTATATACTCCGTATATATATACTGGAGTATTCATTTCTCAAACTTATCATTTCATATGCATACTTTCATAATTGGCAGAGCATACATATACTATCACGCTCATACACCCAGACACAAATCATATTTATTCAAAATTTGAAATAGCTATTTATATTTCATTTCTTATACCCTAAAAGAACTGTTCTATGTTTAACAGATACTACTATATTAGTCACACATGCACACACACATATATCTTGTTCGGTCCTTTTCAAAATGGCTGCCTATGGTCTATTTTAAATTTTAAATTATAGTTTTAACGTGTATATTGTGTGTGTGTATCCTGGCTTACATTTTTCACGTTTTCACTTTTTGTGTGTGTGTAAACAGTGACATTGTTACCTTTTCACCTTTATACTTAATGTAAGTAAAAAGTTTTTTTTTTGTCAAAAGTAAGTCATTCTTTATGTGTCAAAAAGTTGGTATTGTCAAGTAATTGATCTTTATTATATTATTAAAAGTTGGTTAATTAATATGCATGCACACCATGTATGTACACATTAGACATTCACAAATGCACTATTAAGACACACAAACACATAAAATGCTACGGAGTTTTAAATATGATTTACTTTTAACATGATTTGTTTTAAATATGACACTCACAAACACACAATGAAGACACACAAACACATTCTGCCAAATTTTAGATCTCACCCTATTGCAGCTCTTCAGAGCTACATGAATCCATGTCGTCCTTCGTATTCAAAATGAAACTCCTGCAATCAAAGTATCGAACTAAAGGGAAAAAATTGAGGCAGGTTTCGAGAATGAACTGAATTACTGTTACATCTCCTTTGATGCTCAACATAAAATATCAGCAAACAGTACATTATATTCTGCCAAAATCTCAACACGACAACACATAGCAATGTATCTGCAGACTTTGACTTTCCTATTTTTCTTTAGTTAGGTCACTTCGTAAGATTGGAAAACTCTATTCTTAAAGAAAAATAGACAAGAGCATTCAAAGATATTGGAGAATTGTTAAGTTGACACAATATACTTATAGATATGAAAGATATCTAAATTGAAGCTCACTAGAAGAACAAATGGCATCCAACCTTTAAATTCAATTAAGCTTTGAATCACTAGGGAAAATTTAGACTAAAGCAAGAAATAAGATGCCTTGAATAGGAAGTACGTAACCTTCCATTTTTATGTAAACATGCTTCAAGTATATGAATGGACAGTAGTACTATTGAGTAATTAATGCTGCTTGTTTGTTGTGCAGACTACAAAAAGGTGCAGCAGTAGGTGATACAAAAAGTCACAACAGTCAATGTTTTATTTATTTCCAGCACGTGTTATCAAGTATCGTATATAGAACTATAACTCTCAAACTGTCCTCCCACATTACAACTTGTTTCGAGACAAAACCATGATCAAGTATCCTGGAGGCTGGAGGTGGTTGACTTGAACGACTCTCGCTTCTTGTCCTCTTTATTTCATTGTCATGATCTGAAGTCTGAACTTTAAAGTATATTGTCTCTTTCTCTTTGCTACTTTGCGATCAGTTCATGTGCTTTTCATTTGCTTCAGATCTCACTCGGCTCCTACAAGGTCGCATTCCCAATTCTCATCTCCTTCAAATACACGCTCGTGTTTTTCGTATCAGCGCACACCAAGATAACCTTGTAGCCACTCGCCTTATCGGGCAGTACAAGTCCAGACTAGCTCTTCGCATTTTTAATCATTTACAAAAACCAAATATTTTCCCTTTCAACGCTATCACCCGAGTTTTATCTGAAGAAGGCTTATATGTTGATGCATTTTTGGTGTACAAGAGATTGAATTTGCAATGCCTTTACCCTAATGATTTGACAATTTCTTTTCTCCTTAAAGCGTGTACCAGCACTAGTAAATCGATTTATGTTCAGCAGCTCCATGCCCATGTTTTAAAGTTTGGATTTTTGGCCAATTCATTTGTCTTTAATGGTTTGCTAAGCGTGCACACCAAGACCCTGAAGGATTTTCATTCGGCTTGTAAACTGTTCGATGAAATGCCTGATAAGGAAGCCTCTTGCTGGACTTGTTTGATTTCTGGATATTCCAAGTCGGGTCAATCTGAGGAAGCTCTATCGACATACTTGTCCATGGTTAAGGAGAAAGTCGTCCCTGAAAATGACACTATGGTTAGTGTGATGTCTGCTTGTTCGAATCTTGATTTTGTACAGGTTGAGAATTGGGTAGGGAATTTGTTAGACGCAATTGATAGCTATGGTTTGAAGGATGACCATTGTGACTCTGTAAAAACTGTTCTTATTTATTTGTATGGTAAATGTGGAAAGGTTGATAAGAGTAAGGAGATGTTTGACCAGGTATCTGCTGATGGGAAGAAAAGTGTGGTTTCTTGGAATGTCATCATTAGTTCTCTTGTCCAGAACGGATTTCCTTGGGACGCATTGGATCTTTTTCAGGTAATGACAAGGCATCATAAATCTCATCCCAACCATGTTACAATGGTCAGTGTGCTCTCTGCATGTGCTCAAGTTGGTGATTTGGATATGGGAATTTCGGTCCATGAACATATTAAATCAAGCAATATTTGGAATAGGAATCTTGCAACTGCATTGATAGATATGTACTCTAAATGTGGCTGTGTGGAGAAGTCTATGGAAGTGTTTGACCAGCTTGTTTTAAAAGATGTTGTCACGTATAACGCCATGATCATGGGTTTGGCAACAAATGGAAATGGAAAAAGTGCGCTTACACTTTTTGCGAAAATGCTAGAGCTTAATTTGCAACCTAACTCCCAAACGCTCCTCAGTGTATTATGCGCTTGTAGTCACTCAGGACTGATAGATAAAGGCCGGCGGCTGTTTCGAGAAATTTGCCAACGGTTCTTTATTGTCCCCAGATTGGAACACTATGCTTGTTACATTGATATGCTTTCACGAACAGGTCATGTTGAAGAAGCACTTAAAGTTGTTACGTCAATGCCATTTGAGCCGAACAGTTTTGTTTGGGGGGCTCTACTAGGTGGTTGTGTGGTTCATGGCAAATTAGAACTTGCCAATCACATCTCACAGATGCTTGTCCAGGTGGATCCACATAGCTCTGCCGGATATGTGATGATGTCGAATGCATTTGCCACAGAACATCATTGGAAGAATGTTTCGATTATGAGGTCATCTATGAAGGAAAGTGGAGTGAGCAAAGAACCGGGGCATAGTTGGATTTCCATAGAGGGAAAGGTGCACAAGTTCCTTGTTGGATCGTTTGCATCAAAACTTCAAGATGAGAAAATATGCAGTGCACTTGAGGGATTAGTGAAGGAGATGAAGTTACCTAGTACTTAAAGGATCTTGTAGTTGTTTTTAAGATTTATAGTATACTACGTATAAAATATTCTGTAAAGCTTATAATGTAAGGGTGTCTGGGTGTGGTAAAAACAAGGCACAATTTGTAAAAATGTAAAATACCATGGTATTGCCATTGGGTTAATTTATAAATTTATGGGGTGGAATGTTATGTGGGTGCCAAGTTGATGTTAGTGTCATGTTATGCACCGACGGGAAGAAGCTTGTAGAGGCAAAATTTTGAAATCCAAGGATTCCTCCGCACAAACATTATTACTGTATTACTTTAAAGTTGATATCTTTTGGATTTTAGTCTGGAATGGCTGCTTGTACTTCTACATGCTTTATAACTTCGGATATATGGTGCTCGAGGGGGGGACGGGCTGCTCTTGGAGGGAGAGTTAGTCCTTCGAAAATGCTCATTGAAAGGAACAGGTCTTTGAGTTTGGGTGCTTCTCGAAGGAGTTGTTTGGATTGGTCATTGGTCAGGTGTTCTGCCAATTCCAATAGTTCACCCAATGCTCGTAGTGCGAATCAGTATCAGAGTAAAGACCCATTTCTCAACCTGCACCCAGAGATTTCAATGCTAAGAGGTGAAGGGAACAGTAAAATGGTGACCCCAAGACAGGAAAATGTGATTGAAAATGTTACCGAGAGCTTGAAAGACTTGTCCAGCGTGAGTAATTACAACGAGGCTAAGATTAAGGTTGTTGGAGTTGGAGGCGGTGGGTCAAATGCAGTGAACCGGATGATAGAAAGTGCATTGAGGGGGGTGAAGTTCTGGATGGTTAACACTGATATACAAGCCATGAGAATGTCACCTGTGTTTTCTGAGCAGCGTTTGCAAATTGGTCAGGAGCTCACTAGAGGACTTGGTGCTGGTGGGAACCCAGACATTGGAATGAATGCTGCCAAGGAAAGCAAAGAGGCTATTGAGGAAGCAGTTTATGGTGCTGATATGGTCTTTGTTACTGTAAGTCCAGTGTTCTTTACCTGAAACATTGCGTTGGACTAGCTAGCATTTTCTCTAAGGTCTTGTTTGATTCAGGTTTTATTAGTTTTACAAATTTGTCAATATCTGCTAGTTTTGGACTAAAGAATGATTATATGCTTAGTTAGTTCGTGCATTTCTATGCCGCTTTTTACCTTCACTTTATTTTCAATCATCTAAAAATTAAAGAAATATTGACCCTCCAAAAAAGTCCCAACAGTTTGACCCTACAATCTCTGTTTACTGTCTCTGAATGTCAGTGTATAAGAAACATGTGGATTCATTTCATATGATTGGGGTTGATACTTAATTGTCATCTTGATACATAGTATATATCTCTCTCTATATATATGAGACTATGACTATCCTATGCAGGCTGGAATGGGTGGTGGAACGGGGACTGGTGCAGCCCCTGTAATAGCAGGAACTGCAAAGGCAATGGGGATATTGACCGTTGGTATCGTCACAACCCCCTTTTCATTTCAAGGGAGAAGAAGAGCAGTTCAAGCCCAAGAAGGCATTGCTGCTTTAAGGGAAAATGTTGATACTCTGATTGTCATCCCAAATGACAAGTTGTTAACAGCGGTTTCCCCATCTACCCCTGTAACAGAAGCATTTAACCTGGCCGATGACATTCTACGTCAAGGTGTTCGTGGCATATCTGATATAATAACGGTATGGGTGTTTGGAGTGTTCTATCATTTGGTTTTATTGGCCACTATTATTTATTTCTATTGCCTTTTTAATTAGGGAATTAGTTACGGGGTTATAGTTATTTACGTCACTGAATTACACAATGACCATGATAATACCTAATCGTAACCTATACAGGCCAGATAGACCCCTCACCTTATGGAACACATTATCTTCTTAGTGACTGCACCTGAAAAATACAAAACCTAGTCTAATGAGCTGCCTTTAAACCCATTGAAGCACTTGTTTTGTAAACCCATTGAAGCACTTTTATTTGGACCTCCCCCACACCATCAAAAGCCCAACCCCACAACCCCTGAAGAATTTTAATGGTTATTGATTGCTAATAACCAAATCATCTACTAATGGTTATTGATTGCTAATAACCAAATCATCTACTAATGGTTATTGTAGCTTTTCTCCTCTATATTTCTTTCTTCGTTTGTCTGTGTAGTAGATCCTATCTGGTGATATATCATTTTTTATGGTTGGTTATTTATCACAAATAAAAGTGGATTTATAAAACAATACCTGACTCTCATAGAGGTAAGGCAGATCCTGAAAGTGTATTCCTCCTGACCTGTAGTATCCTTGCTTGACCTCCAAGCCAACCACCATCCTTTGAGATAACAGGGTTGGAAATTTTCATTGCATAATACCTGGCTAGACACTCATAGAGTATGTTTCGGGTTCTCTAGGTCAAACAGCTTTCATAATCACCCTTAAAATAAACAACTATGTTGGTTTGATGACATAAAATTTGGGTTTGGCACAGACTTAAAAAAATAGATATTTTTTATTTTGTCCACCGTAGGCGGAAGCCTTTGCAACACTGGGGTAATGTTGTTGTTGCTGTTGCCTTTGTAATCTTCTAATAAGAAGAACAGTAGTATGGGTCTACAAAAAGTAAAAGGTGAAATGATAGATAAAAGAAAAAGGCAAAGAAAGAAAAAGTTGGGGGAATTTCAATTAGGAAAAAAGGAAGGTGTATCTTATCTTACAGAATGGGTAAGAGAGAGCATTACATTTCCACTTAATGCTGCTCTTATGAAGTTAAATATATACTAAGGTACTGCATAAGATGTTTAGTTTGATCAGTCAGCAAACTAATCAAACCAGCTTTCCATGATTCTAATCGATGCTGTGACGATTTGATGGTAAAATATCTGCCCATGATTTGTCACTCTTCAATGGCTCGTTTTTCATGATTTGGTCACTTAGCTTTCTTCATTTGCACTCTCGTACTACTCTTCTACTACAGTTGCTTTTAACTTGCATATTTGTTTTTTCATTATTGCATCTGTCACTTAGGTTAGTATAACTTTGATTGCCACTGGATTCAAACAGCAGGAAGGTGATGATAAGCCCACCCAGGTTAGTGCTTCCCTACTCTGTTTTTCAAGGTTTAGATTGTGGCATCACATATATGAACTACACAAACTTTCACATTCACTCCGTCTTGCCTACATTCAAAATACAGGCAAGCCAGCTAACTCCAGGAGATGCCACCATTGGCATTAACCGACGGCCTGCTTCATTCATGGAAGGTGGTTCAGTAGAAATCCCCTAGTTTTTGAAGAAGAAAGGGCGTTCGCGGTATCCAAGAGCTTAAGTGAGTTTCTCTCCTTCAATATAATCTAGATTTACCCCTTCGGTGACATTTTTGTGGTCAAATTACTTTTTCAACCTCACTTGATGAGCTTTCAGACTTTAATGTAATGCAGATATAACTGTAGCTTTACTCTATTATAATTGCCTTAGCATCACATGCAATCCTGCTCTACCTGACTCATTGCAGAATCTGTTTCTCTCAAGAACAAGCTTGCACTGTTGCAGGGTTTCACTAATGATGAGCTAAGCTCCGGCTGGAAAGCATTAATCCATCAGACAATTATCAAGCTAGTAGTAGAATAAGTAAGAGGGGATGCGACGAAAGGACAAAGTTTTATAGAGACAAATTTTCGAGCTTGTGGCGTGTGTACAGTGTACTTATTGTATTGGATGACACCCCATCCCTGAGGGTCGGCCCCCCAACACCGACAGGACAACACGATGGGAGGATGTAAATTGGATTTTAATCACAATTTGACAGATAGAGAGTGGGGTTCTGTCTCCGGTACTTGCAGAGATCCTATGCATTTTTAGCATAGTAACCTTTCATCGCAATAGTCGGGATTCGAATCCGGGATAACCCTTGTGGCACTACCTCGCTACTAGTTGAGCTACGCCCACCGGTACGGCTTTGACCTATAAAACGATATGAATCATATGATATGTCCCTTAGCTAATTATGGTAGACACGGAGAGATGGGCTAACAACCTACCACTGTGGCCTATATGAGCTACACTGCTACACTTTTCATTTGGGACAAGAGAAGGTCATACAGTTATTAATAAAAGTGAATTTGTGTGGTTGATATTGAATTGATAAAGTAAGAATAAAGTAAGAATCATTTGAACCACACAAATTTTACCAAATAAAGTATGAGACAATCTTAGTGGGACTAACCGAAAAGGTAAAATCAAACAATCATAGCGGGACGGAGGGAGTAATAACATCCGTCTAAAGAAATCTCAATTTCAATTGGCATACTTGTTAAAAATGCGGGACAAGAATAAAATAAAAATGTATGATTATGATAATGTAAGAAAAATATAAATGAGTGTTAGTCACAGAAATCACTCCATAAAAAGAAGTGTGATTTTTTTTGTGGCATCTCAAAATGGTCAGTGAGAAATTTTTTGTTTGTATGAAAATAGTACTAGTATCTTTTAATAGTTAAATGCATAATTTGTACTTATCTCAGATTTTACTATTTTTCTAATATTAATTGTAGTTTCTTAAAAATATACTCCGTATAAGTTTAACGTTTAAATTTTAAGAAGATGCTTTTTTAGGTTAATTCTCAAAGAGGGATCTGTATTCATCATTCAAATAGCCCAATACAAAGCTCTTAAGTTTTACTGGTGGAATACGCATATACGGAGTATATAACTAGAGAAGAAGAAGAAGGTTCAAATCCTCTACATTAAAATCAAGCCATCTGCCTCACAAGCTATAAATAGCAACAATAATGGGGAATGAATGCTACACTAAATGTTCTAAAAAAATAAATGTTAGTTAACCCTTCAAATGGTGAATTTGGGGTGTTTATAGTTCAAAGAAGGGTCTATCAGTATACCTCTTGTCTTGTATCCTTGGGTATTGGGCAACCGGTGGGTTAAGGAATTAACGTGAGGGTAGAATAGAACTATTGAGAAATTAGAGGAAAGAATAAGACTTGGGATACAATTGAAGTATAATATGCAAGCCCATGATTGTATGACATGTGTTCTTTGGATGTCTTGGGATTACACTGATGACTTCAAGTGTGCACTAGTCTCATGTAGGCATGATGTCAGTCCTGGGATCATATGTAGGCATGATGTCAGTCCTGGGATCATGATGTAACCATGCATGTGCATGTCTGGAATGACCGAGAAATGACTAAGTATTTATGGAAGTTGTTTTAATCGAGGCGGATCAAGTCTGCTCGACCTCAACTAAGGAAATAATGGTGGAGATTATCTCGCTTGGCGTCGGTGATTCATTTCGGCCATGATGGAATTGGCCCCCTGGTGCAACGTCGGGAACGAACTACAAACCCCGGCCTCGGCTGGGAGCTTCAGCCTTGGTGGTAGGGACTGTTGGGCTACCTCTCAAGACCGTCTTCTATGGGCTTCTGGGATATGTTAAGATATGTCATAATCTCTCCCTCTTGCTAAGGTCGTCCCATTTTTCCTATTCGGGAAATGTCATTAAGATTATTTTTACTTTATCAATTCAATATTAACCTAAACTCACTTTTCTTAATAACTGTGTCACTCCCTCTTATCCATAAGTTAGTTAGACGGGTGTAGTAATATATAGCCATAATATAATCAAGATTTTAGATTTTGAGATGGTGCGGTTATGGCTTTGTTCCATATTTGTGCAATCGGACACATTGAGCCCATATAAGCCACTTAGAACATACTAGTTAACCAGATCCTACGATAGGGTCGTCTAATCAACTTAGAGACCTCGGTTTCAATTGCGAAATTGAGGCCCCACATATGAATACAGGTAAAATCACATATAATTACAAACTCACATAGCTCAATAAAATTAATTGTGTTCAAGTGTTCATATAGAAAAAAACATGATTTGAAATAACTACACATTACTATAATATAATATAACTTTATTATAATACTAATACCACAAAAATTTGGGGCCCTCAATTTGGTGGACCCTTTTGCAGAGGACCTTTTGAACCTGTCAAAAAGCGGCCTTACCTTGGAACTTGGGAGGATGTCCTAGCCGTTAGCCACCCACCGCGACCAAGTTAGGGACCTAGGGTTGTTCTTTCCATCCGTCCAAGTTAGGGACCAAGATTACAAAGTTTTAAAGGACGGAGGTAGTATTAAAAAATGTTGGAGTTCTTTCTCCGTCACCGTTCTAATATGAATACGGAGTATTATTTATTGCATATGGCTCTTTAAACATGAATACAAGTCTCGTGAAACGTACTCGTAAAAGACACTAAGCTAGACTATTGGTTAGAGCATCTCCAATGCTAAAATGTGCATGATACACATGTGGCATTAGAGGTAACCATATAAAAATTAGCAAATGTATTATCTCTCTCCTTATTTGAATGATTTTATACAATTTCAGCAAGTTTTTCTCCACAATGTTGAGAAAATCATCTAGAAGTTAACATTGTGATTGACACTGTAGAGAAAAACTTACCAAAATTGTATAGAATCATTCAAATAAGGAGAGAGATAATACATTTGCTAATATTTATGTGGTTATCTTTCATGACACATATGTATCGTACACATTGTCGTATTGGCTCTTAGCAGACGTTTTCACTTTGGCATTTAAATAAATGAACCTTTTTATAGTGTCAATAAAATTTGAATGGTAAGACTAGGGGTGGGATCGGTCCAGTTTGGGTCGGGTTTTTGCTAAACCCGGAAATTACTCGGAAGGTCTCGGGTTATGAAAATTAGGGACCGGAACAAAGCCCATTATATTTGGTCCGAGTCGGGTTTTTGGTAGCCCGGGTTCGGTCCGGGTTCGGGTTGGACCAGTTAAAGCCCGGACGTGAAATATGTCATTGTTCTTTTATATTTTAACACTTATTTTCAAATAAAATTAATAAAAAATACAAACTGCAAGTAATAACACAAATATTAGTCTCCAAAATCACCAACAATTTAAATTTAAAGAAGATAATTATCTTAATATTTTATGTAAGATGTATATATTGATGATAAAAAAAATGTAAGATGTATATATATAAATAATATAGGTTTCTTAAAAATATTACGAAATAAATTTTATAAATAAAAAAGTTACTAGAGTTGCTATAAATATATTCTCATGGTTAGCATTACGCTAAACAAATTCAATATATTTGTAGTCACTAAAAGTTACTAAATCTTTTTTATCCACCGTGATTATAATCATATATTAGGAAATATTTTATTTATATTCATATACTATATTAATTTTATATTAAAACTAATTGTTTCGAGTTTTTTTTGCTCTGGGCCGGGTTATAGATTTTAAGGCCCGTTAATGGGCCCGGAATTTTCGGTTCGGTCCGGGCTTTTTTTTTTAATTCGGGCCGGTTAAAAAGAAAAAACTCCGGACCGAGATCATAATTCGGGTCGGTCTAGGGTCGGTTTCTGGGTTTCGGTTCGGTTTTTCCCACCCCTAGGTAAGACTATCCATTGTATACCATATTTGAGCTAACATCCCAATGCTTGAAATAACTACTTCGTTTGAACTACCTCGCACTTTCTAATTTTATACTACGTTTATATATATATATATAAAGGACTGCTCAGGTCCAGTCGGAGGGACGAGAGCAGCCGTCCGAACTTCACTGTTTGGGGCGGTTCCCGGTGGAATTTTTTGATGAAATTTTTTTAGCATGTTCCTCATCAAGTCTAGTTTGTCCATACCAAATTTCAGCTAAAAATGCGACCGGGAAGGCAGTCAAATAAATTCTTGAAACTTAGTGCACTTTATATATGCGCAGAATGTGCAGTAAGCTTCAAGAATTTATTTGAATGCCTTCCCGGTCGAATTTTGAGCTGAAATTTGGTATGGACAAACTAGAATTGATGAGGAACATGCTCAAAAATTTTCATTGAAAAATTCCACCGGGAACCGCCCCAAACAGTGAAGTTCGGACGGCTGCTCCCGTCCCTCCGGAGGGACCTGAGCATTTCTGTATATATATATATATATATATATATATATATATATATATATATATATATATATATATATATATATAGAGTAATGATCCGGTCAGGAGCTCCTGACCGGAACCGCCGTCCGGACCTAGGCGTTTGGCCGCCTTCCCGGTGGCTTTTTTTGATGAAATTTTTATGGCATGTTCTCCATCAAGTCTAGTTTATCCACAAAAAAATTCAGCCAAAAACTCAATCGGGAAGGTCGTCAAATGATTTTTGCAAGTTAACTGGTCTGGAAAATACATATTCCGGACCAGTTAACTTGCAAAAATCATTTGACGACCTTCCCGATTGAGTTTTTAGCTGAATTTTTTTGTGGATAAACTAGACTTGATGGAGAACATGCCATAAAAATTTCATCAAAATATTCCACCGGGAAGGCGGCCAAACGCCGCGGTCCGTACGGCGGTTCCTGTCCGGACGTCCGGACAGGAATATTTGTCTATATATATATATATATATAGAGTAATGATCCGGTCAGGAGCTCCTGACCGGAACCGCCGTCCGGACCTAGGCGTTTGGCCGCCTTCCCGGTGGCTTTTTTTGATGAAATTTTTATGGCATGTTCTCCATCAAGTCTAGTTTATCCACAAAAAAATTCAGCCAAAAACTCAATCGGGAAGGTCGTCAAATGATTTTTGCAAGTTAACTGGTCCGGAAAATACATATTCCGGACCAGTTAACTTGAAAAAATCATTTGACGACCTTCCCGATTGAGTTTTTAGCTGAATTTTTTTGTGGATAAACTAGACTTGATGGAGAACATGCCATAAAAATTTCATCAAAAAATTCCACCGGGAAGGCGTCCAAACGCCGCGGTCCGTACGGCGGTTCCTGTCCGGACGTCCGGACAGGAATATTTGTGATATATATATATATATATATATATATATATATATACACTGAAATATAATATCCCATTTCATGAGACCGTATGTATGTCCGTATTCATTAAAAACTCTTCCATATATCTGCTCAACTGTTTTTTAATTGAGTCAACGTCATATGAGGGGATGAGCATGAGGTCCATTTACATCATGTCGAAAGTGCTAATGACTCCACCATTTTCAATACACATTCATGATAAATCAAATCAATAGTTTGTGAAATACGAAGTATCTCACACAACGAAGTGTGTGATTTTAAAACTAAACGAAGTGTGTTGCACACAAAAACCACTTTATAAATGCCAAGTACTTAAGAATCCAACGAAGGAGGGCAGTGAGATAAGTACTTACAAGTTACAAATTAAAGGCCCCTTTTGTAAATAACATCTTCTCTAGCTATTAAGTTTTGCTTAATGAGGTGTGAGAGAAAGTAGGTTTACTAATGATTTGTTTTAGAGTGTGTTTCCGTTATGAAAAGTCTTTTGAAACTCTATAAACAGTCATTTTTCTATTAAACAATGTTGTTTCCCGTTTCGCTATGCAAGAATTAAAAAAGAAAGTGATCAACACACTGAGGAGTGGAACACTTAACCTGATTAGCTTCTCTAATTTCTACAGACACGGTTAATTCATACTATTCCAATATCATGGAGTATGAGTAGGTGTTATAGTTATTGAGGAAGTTGATTTATATAGTTAATATTGAATAAATAAAGTATAAATAAAATAAAAATAATTTAGAAATATACACATTTTATCAAATTTGGTACGATGAAATCTTAGTGAAATGGGCTTAAACGATGGCACCACCGAATTGAAGCAAGTGAAAGCCTTCGAATTGTAGCTTGTACTTGTACCTCAATTATATTATAAATCAGCCCCTACCAAATGTGGGGTTTAAAAATCACCCCATAATCTACACTTACATTTGTATTGGCTAAATGTCCCATCTTATGTATCTGCTTTAATTGTGATATGCAATCTTAGGCTGAGATAAACCACACATTTTAGTGATCAAGACATTCCAAAAGAAAAGGATACGTACATACCTTAGTTACCATACATCCCACATAGGAAACACTCAACCCCTTGGCCTCATTGGCTGTTAATTTGTTGTCACACTTACTGACATACACGGGGGATTGACATTGTGCGGTATGAATTCTACGTTTGATCTATTATATTCTACTCTCCAAACATAAAATTAAATGTCAAGATCCTTATTTGAAAGGGAGTTATCTCTGTAATTCAACTGTACTTAGAATTGATAAATCTTAATGTACTTATGTGTCTGAATGCTTCATCTGTCTTACAATACTTTACAAACTATCTTATTTAACTGTCCCAAAAAAAATTACAACTTCCATTAAAAGCAATTAACATGTGGGTAACATTTCTGCTCTAAATCCATTACACAATTTTTATTCTACTATTTTATGTTCAAGTCAACTTTGATACCGTTTTACAGGACATGAGCGGTATTATTCAAGTCTCAACTTATCTAATCTATTTGAGTTTGTCTGATGTATTTAAGTATTATCTAACTCAGTTTAAATTCATGTAAGACCATGTGATTTTTCTTTTTGAAACATATAAAAACTAAACTATTGATGATGATTGATGATTAGTACTACCTGAATTAGCTTTCACCTGCAGTTTTGCACGTGGATTAAGAAAACGAGAATTGTGTCATGAAGAGTTGTATAGAGAATAGATGAATATGTAAGAAATGTCATAAATCATAAATTCTTTTAACAGAAATGAATAGATAAAATTATGTTAAAACGCAGGAGAAGGGAAAGTTGGCATATGAAGTGCTACCAAACTCAAGTGGACATATGACCTTATTTGAGAGTGGGACCCACTAAAGCAAAGCGTGTCCACTCGTTAGAATTGTAAGAGTATATAAAATCTAAGCTAGCTTCATGCAACCTTCTCATACACACAATCATACCAACACCACAAATAAGAACTGAAACATATCCTCAACAGCCCAAACCCAAGCCTTAGTCTTACCATCTCCATGAAACAAAAACGTTTGACCACTGCCACTCGTTATGATCATCATCAAGAAGAACCCCCCAGCAAAGTTAGGGCAACTGCTTACCACTGGGGCAACAGTTATGACAGCCAATCCCATATGGAGGCTTCCCTCCTAAAGGGCACGGCGGCAGGAGGAGGAGGAGGGTGTGATGAGCTGGAGGAAGGCGGCCTCCTCCTACGGGAGCCGCCGCTCGCGGCGGAGGATACCGGAAGGGAGCGGCTGCAGAGGCATATTCATGAGGTGGCCGGGCACGTGTGGATCCCGGAGATGTGGGGCCAGGAGGAGTTTCTCAAGGATTGGATCGACTCTTGCACTTTTGACGCTTCCTGGGTGAATGCCAATATCATCTTAGCTCGTACGGCTTTGGCGGAGACGGCGCGGAGAACGCCGCCGCCGCCTCACCCCACTCCGGCCAGATTAAGAATAGACAGCACTTGCTTTCCTATTCCGTGATTATTATTACTACTACGTACTAGTACTACATATTGTCCCCAGCTCAAATAAACTTCAACCGTTTGAATTTAATTACGGTTTTTCCGATACATATTGTGTACAATATTCATTCTTTTTTATATGCAAAAAATAAACGTGTAATAAAGCAAAAGTTTAGTCAATACGGAGCATAAAACAATATAATTTGTGAAAATTTAATAAAAAGGCAACAACTTTATCCAAATGTCTAGTCATGAAATTTAACGTAATAAGCCCATAGATCTGATGTTTTTCTGCATATACTAGTATCAAATTTCAATAGCTTCCAGCAAACCCTTATGCTTTAGGATAAATGAACTTAGATATATTTAATATCGGGAGCAAATATTGGGTGAACGATTTAATAAAGGCCAGGTACACTTCATGAACGATGTGGGTTAACCTGGGTGATTATAGTAAAACGTCGTTTACATAAAAAATATTCTAGTTGACATACCAATATATTTATAAAAAGAACATAACTTTTTGAACACCTTAGGGCCTGTTCCGCATCAATGCCGTTTCACCGTTTCCGTTTTTTCTTTCAAAATAAAAAACAAAACTCGTTCGGTAGAAAAAGATTCCGCTTCCAAATATTAGAAAAGCAAGAACTGTTTTAAAGAACGAAATCGCTATTTGAGAAACGAGGAAAGATGGTTTCCAAAAATTAAAGCCCACTTTCTCATCTGTCTCTTATTCTTCTCCCACAATATTTCCCTCTACAATAAACTCCACTGAAGCTACGTATCTCAGTATCTGCCTCCATATTACCGGTTTTGTCTTTCTTCATTTTGTATAATAATCTTTGTACTTTTTCATAAGATGGAGTTTTGATACTGCGATGTTGAGTATTTGCTTCCACCGTCAAATACTCTTGAAGTGCCCATGCACCATGATTTTTGTGATATTTGTGAAGTACCAGAGTTTTTGGATGTGGTAATCAAGTTTTCTTTGGATGTGGCAATCAAGTTTAGATTCATGGCTTCGATTTTCAAAACAGTTTTTAGAAAAAGTGAAAATAAAAAACTGAGAACAGTTTTTTGTTTTCTAAAACCCAAAAACAATAAACTCACAATCAGAAAGTTATCAGCTTTCTGAATTATTGAAGGTTCTTGAGGATCTTAGTATCTTACTAATAAATTTACTCTTCACAAGCAGGGGTTGCATTATACATAGGGCTGTAGCCTGTAGGTAGTTTTAATAAGAACATTTCTGTGTTTACAACTCCAAAATAGGTAAATGTTTTTTTATTACTCTGTAGTTTGTAATATTCATTTTATTTCTTACTCCGTATAGGGAACATGGGTGGAGTTCTTATATTCCCGTCAAGGCGTCAAAATATATGGTTATTTATAAGAAAAAACAGGAAGCCATTTTTTCCTTGCAGATATGTCACCAAGGAAAGTAACTTATGCACGACCCTTTTCTATACTTGTACTGGTCGAGGTAGTACTTAGTAGAGTCAAAAATAAAGTATTTGGTATAAAACAAAAAATAGCGTCTGAGAAAAGTGGACAAAGTAAGCCAATACTTTAAAACCAATAAAGAGAGCCTCTGCGAACATAACATCTCTACATAAAGCATCAGGTTATAATGAAGTTACAATGGTAGGTTGTTATCATCCAGACTGAGGAACCAATTCCCATATTTTGATTGTCTCATCATCGCTTGCTGAAGCAAGTAGCCTTTTATCCTGTCAGGTTTGGACAAGCAAATGCACAGTTTAAAAGGTCTGCCACCATCCAACTCCAACTTACGACAAGCAAAATGTTTTCTAGTATGATGCAAGATTTTGCTATTCATCTGATGCAAATTGTTAAAATCACTGAAGGATTAAAAGTTTTTTTTTTTGTTTTAATCCTTTGCTAATGTAGTTGTAGAAATTCAAGTCCTTTGTGGTTAATCATTTGCAAATAAATCACCCCTGAGCCTACATCTGTAACTCCTAGTGGTAGTTATTCTCCTCAAATAACAGCCCCATGGACTAAAATAGCTAGAATTGATATACCAAAACTGTCACTAAATCTAGAACAAGGGAAAAGACTTGGGAGAGTTCACAGGGAAGAAAGACCAAAGTAATAGTTTACGCAAGAACTATTAAGTGCCCAGAATGATGCCTTCAACATTTTTTTTAGAGTGATGCCTTCAACATTTTTTTTAGAGTGATGCCTTCAACATTTTCAGAAATCAGAACTAGAGGCATATACAGAATGATGCCTTCAACATTTTCAGAAATCAGAACTAGAGGCAGATACAGAATGATGCCTTCAGAATGAGACCTAGAAGTTGAAAACTCAGCAATGATAGTGCAAGAGTTCAGCCTTCAGAATGTAATTCAATATTGGTAAGCAAACTCTCAGACACCCAAGTGTAAATTTTAATCCACGTATTTTGTAAATTTATTATGGCTGCTCACTTTATATTTGAAAATAACACATTTTTCCATGTTCAGCGCATTTTTATTATCTAGATTAGATTGCCCATTTAAATATATGGAATACTCATTTTGGTGTATTTTAATAGATCCTAATAACATTTTAATGTAATCAAATACTACCTCCGACTCACAACACTTTGGGAGCATTCTTTATTTGGTTGTCCCAAAAACTTTGATCATAATCATCATAATTAGTTCGTGATTCATAGTGTTTCTCTTTCCTCTGTCAAACATCAAGCACAGAGTTTATGGTTTCTTATTCACATGTGCCAATCAAACTTGTCAAAGTTTTAAGAGGAGGGGTAATGTGTTTTAGTATAAATTCACAATAGACATTTGATTGCATCTTGTGAAAATGCACCCTAATGCTTTTTCAAGAGTTGTAATATGATCCTTTGCTCGTAGTTTTTTCCATAATAACGACATACTTCAGAGGAATAAATATGTTATATGGGCATGGAGAGAACTGGCAGTCTATTGTTTATGGTACCAAACATTATTGACTTCCAAATCAAAATACTAACCCCAGTGTTCCATTGCACAGCATTTACATCCATCTCATGGGCCTTCTCCTTCTTTAAAAGTAAGCTGTATGCAGGTCCATCTACCTGTGATGAAGATAAAGTTGAAAACTGCCATTAATTCCCTTCCATAAAGGTCAGCCCAAAACGCTTGAAGTAGGGAGGTAAAGCTGAGTAGTCTACAAGTAAACAAAGCAAACATTAATTATGAGGAGCGAGGAGGGTTGTTGGATGACTTGAGCAATACCACTGTGCTGTTGTTCTCAACAAATAAGCGTATAGCATCATCAGCCGCTCCACTGGCAATTATTCCTTCACTGCAATATACATTGTTAACATTAACTTTAGAAATGCAAAAAGTCAAATAATAATACTTTCTCGCTGCAAAATAAGGTTCTTGCTCATTACTTTTGCGGCCAATTTAACTCCGCTTTAATCTTTTATTTTCAATACTAATTCCACTCCATTAACTTTTGGACATGGAGTTCAGCAAAATATTAAGAAAAGGGAAAAATAAGTGGCTGGTATTGAATTTGGTATGGGATCAGCATTTTGGGACAGTCTAAAAAAACATCTTGGGACAGTCTAAAAAAGAAAACGGGACTAACAATGAGAGTGTCAATTTTTATCATATTCGAACTCAACTGTTGCACTTCAAAAAACGTTTAGTGTAGCTTTTGAATATATAAAATTGAATTATGAATAGTAATTTAAATATTAATCGGGAAAATTTAACTTCACTGCCACTCAAACATCGTAAAGAGAAACCAAAACATGAACCTTAATATGGGATGGAGGTCATACTTGTATAGCTAATTGAAAGTAAATAGATAGCATAACAAACTAACGAGTTTGGTTTAACTTCTGAGCAAAATAGTCATGCTAAAAAACCAGACCACATCGCTCGACCCATATCCAAAACTGGACCGGTCAATGAAAGTACCGGAAATGGAGATAAACGGGAAAGCTCGGCTAACCTGGAGAATCCACTTGACCCTACCCCAGTCTCCCTCCTCCTCCCACAAAAGTAAAATAAAATAACATACACACACAAGGTACTCTGTAAATGATAAGGCATATAATCTTTTAGACCAGGGTCAAGAGAAAAAGGTAAAGTATATTTGTTAAATAGAACCACTGGTTGTGAGTGGAGAGTTAGAGGAAGAATTGATACCTTGACCAATGTACAGAAAAAACTGTTCTGTCATGATACCCAGTGAGAGTACTAATGTGCCTCCTGGGAAAATGAAAGCATGAAGATAATTGCAATAAGCATGCAAATCAAAAGTGAAAGCGATAAAACAGTTTACTAGCATACCAGTTGCTAATATACCTAATAAACACTGTGAATGCTTGTATAGTTGTATTGTTACTTGTCAATTTCTCAATAAAAATTATTCCTTCTTTTATATACTGAAAATAGATTTAATGAGACCAGAAACTTAGCATCTACAATCTGAAAACACGTAAATGTTGGAACATTTGTTTTAACTGATGTGAGTTGTGGCAGTTCTTTTCAACGACAAGCAAGTAAATCAATATATTCCAAAAAGAAGAAACTTTAAGGACAAGAAACTTGAGGAAAGTATGTTATACTCCGTAATATACGAGCACAGATTTAAGGACATACACAGAAAAATGAACCCTGTCATTCCACACTCACCAAGGTGTGTTTAAATCACCAGACATCAATTTTTCTACGTCTGCTGTCCATATCTTCAGGGAAAGGTCATCACTGTAAATTCAATTTAACAACACAATATTACCCCTTGAAAGTCCACCTACGCGTACTTCAAAACTAATTCTGTATCGAAATCAACTTATAGACATGGAATAATGATATAATGATAATAAGAACATTAAGAAAAATAATAACAACCATCAAAGAAAAGAGGTTTATGAAAGTATGACTGCATACCTACAGGTAACCATTCGATCTCCACTGGCATTAAAAGATAGAGCCCAAACTGTTGACTTATGACCGCTGTAATGAGAAAAGTTTGACTGAGCTTTTCAATAACTTATACAGCATTGCTGGTGATAGAAGTTTGAAATGGTGACTCAATACAAAATGTATAAACAAACCGCCATGCCAACTATAATATGCAAAAGAATTTCTTTTAAAACGAATAATTGAATCAATTCAACCTTTTTTAATAAATTATTATTTTTATATTAAATAGGGAGCAAGTTAAGCTATAACCTGTTAGATTCAGATAATGTTTGAATGCAATGCCAATCATCACTATCACCTTCATCTGCCCAAACCTGTCATATGAGTCACTATCAATGCTGTTTCTAAAGAAAATAAATCTTGGAATCTAACGTGGCATTCGTAGGCAGTAAACAATCCATTCGAACTGAACAGTCATGAAATCGAAGTTCAGTTCAAGAAATTATAAAAATAAAAGAAACCCTCTGTATCGAACTAGAGCAATAACTTGATAACAGATACACACATGCATACATACATGTTACATACATGCTTTCATCCATATACAACCATATGAGTGTGTGACTGTGTACTGCAGTAGTTCATGCAATTTTGGACGCGATTTTCACTATGGGTCATCTGGACAGTCTCTTTGTGCTTTAGTACAGGGGTAAGACTGCGTACATCCGACCCCCCTTACCCCACCGTATGTGGGAGCCTTTGCGGCGCTGGGGTAAATGAAAATGATATTTACCTTGATAGTGTTATCATAACTGCATGAAAACAAGATATCCACACAAGGATGCCACCGGACCATTTTAACATCTTGTGTATGAGCTTGGAGCACAGAAACACATTCATATTCATTGCCAGGCTGAACTTCCCATATCCAAACTGATTTGTCTCGTCCACAAGTTGCAAGCAGCGTGCCAGATGCATTCCACGAGACGCTTTTTACTTCATTCTCGTGACCCTAATATAAGTCCAACATCCCAGTAAAACTAAAATTAGGACCCATGAAAATTGGTGAAGGGGTGACAAAAAGGAAATGCTTATAACTTGTTGCTTAGAATTTGTTGCCCAAACATGATAGAAGTACATTCCAATTTAAATTAGTAAAATCTCTTACACCACTGAAGAAAAAATAAAAAATAAAAAAATAAAATAAAAGCATAATTACAATATAATGATATGTACTTCTTAGTTAAGCAACTGTAAGAATGAAATGTACAAGTTTTTAGTAGCATACAAAGTTAAACAACCCAAAACCAGGTTGGGAAAAGAAACTGATTAAGGACATGTATCTCTCCATTAATTCCCTTGTTTGGGAAATACGTAGTAATTTTCTTTCTGCAATAAATTGATGGGGGGTCATGGTTGCGACATTATTACAAGAATTTAAGATCTGTAAAGTACCTCTATGGTAGAGACACATTCAATATCGTCTCCCATGTGTTCCCATATAGCAGTAGTGCCATCAAAACTTGCAGTTGCCAGAAAGTTGCCTGATGGAGACCATGCACAGCATCTGACTGTTCTAGTGTGAGTTTCATCTAGAACTGCCTGCACATATATATTTAACATAATAGATGTTACTACTATTGAGTAAATAAATCGATTTTACTTTCTAACAGTCTAACACCCCGTAAAAATGTGAGGATGAAAGGTATAATAGATGTTACTACTATTTTGTACGGAGTAATTAAATCGAATTTACTTACTAACCTTCTAACCAAAATGAGAGAGCGATCCTATCGAAATTTCTTATCCATTGATCACTGCCAGCTTATTGCCAAAGACGAGTATCAATTTTAAGCAATTTGTTTTTAGTTTGTTCGGATAGTATACTAATATTAAAAGACTCAAAATCTGAAAATGCCTTTCGTTTATTTCCCCATTTTACTGACTCCTAGAATATATTTGAAATGATAAGAATAACATAAAGAGGACTGATTCAAGATACCCCTTGGCAAATTGGATTACCGCACACAAAAATAGCTCTTAAAACGGCAAGAATTTCGAACTAAATAAGCTGTGAAATTGAAAAGTATCTCCAAACCTTGCAGTGGAAAGAACCGGATGGAGAACTCTGTTCCCAAATACGAACGGTTTTGTCGCCGCTGCAGGAGGCGAGTACTGCGGGTACGCCGCCAGTTCCGGTTGCCGGTTTCCATGCGACATTCCAGACCCTGTCGGTGTGGCCTTCGAGCCTCTGAATCTCCTTGAGCTCGAATGAATTGTCCAAGAAATTCATCACGAGATTCATGGGGCAAGACCTGCTGTCATGGGTCGGAGCCCCAACTTCTTGGGAATTTTTCAGGCAAAAAAAGAGAAATAATATCACTTCTTTGCCTTCTCAATTTTCTTTTTAAAAATAGACCATATACAAATTTATATGGTGTAATTTGAGTTTGCAAATTGGACTTTGGACTGAGTTATTATTAAAAATTTTTTTTTGCACCCTCAACCCCTTATGAAAAGACAAAAATGTCATCAACCAAGAATATGTTGAACACCAACAAAATTGTTAATGTAGTTGGTGTGCAAAACAAAGTTTTTTTAAAAACGGGGTGCAAAGTCTAATTTTCACAATAAAATGAAGTGCAAACTCAAATTACCCCAATTTATTTTCAGCAATTGACTTTAAACGTCACCAAGTACCTTGTCGTCTGATGACATTATCAGGAGCGGAGCCAAGGGAGTCATGATGGTTAGCCGACTCCGCTGAAAGTTTGAGTGTATAGAGCTCTGAAATATCTTTGTTTAAATATATTATGGCCCATGTAATTCATTATGAATAAAAAGTTATGACTTCTGGAAAGTCAGAACTATCTAAACGTAAAATCAGCAAAATTTGATGTGTAATGTTGATTATTTTCCCAAGTTTTAAAAATAACGTATAATTAACTCATTACTTACGTGACATGATTCAGAAACAGAGCAAAAATAATCTATCTTATTGCTATGAGTGCCTATTTATCTAAAATACAAATAAAACATTCAACTTGAATATTATCTAAAAACGATCTACCATTTTCATTTTGTTCATTGTTGATATTCGACCCCCTTGAGTCGTTTTTCTGGCTCCGTCACTGGGCATCATTGTGACACTTCCAAAGAAGATGTCACAGGTTCGAATCTCATCACCTACAGTTCAAGGATTATAATACCCGGAGTTTCATCCTAAAAAGTCAACCTCATAGGAGGAGTAGCTCAAAGTCTTATATCGTGTTTGATTGTTGGCTAAAGGGTCAAATAAGTCCATGAACTAACTTAAAGTGTTCAATTAGCCCCTTATGTAGAAGGTCCTGCCCGGCCGTCGCCAATTGGGGCAGTTCCCGGTGGAATTTTTTGATGAAATGTTTTGAGCATCTTCTTCATTAAGTCTAGTTTACCCATACCAAATTCCAGCTAAAAATTCAACCGGGAAGACAGTCAAATGATTTTTTGAAGATAACTGCGCAGTTAAATAATGCAGTACATTTCGGAAAATCATTTGACTGCCTTCCCGATTTAATTTTTAGCTGAAATTTGATATAGGTAAACTAGACTTAATGAAGAAGATGCTCAAAAACTTTCATAAAAAAATTCAACCGGGAACCGCCCCAATCGGCGATGGTCGGGCTGAACATCCTATATTTGACCCTTTAGCCTTAATTGTTTTATAGCTTTCGGGTGTGGGACAAATGCTTTAACACGCCCCCTCAGTCCAAACTGGGCTGGACAATATCGGGGTGTATAAACGGGCCAAACAAATCCTTGACAAGCTACCCTTAATCATGGGTGCTAAACAAGCCGTCAAACCACAACCAAAATTGACTCTGATACCATGCTAAATACGGAAGTAATATGTTAATCATGGAAACAAATATTGGGGTAAAATTGGTGTATATTCATGTGTGTTTAATATACACAGAAGAGTGACACACACACACACACACACGTATGAACATGCTAGTCTAAGTAGAGCCCTTAGCCCAAAATTCTAAAATAAGCACCAGCGTGCTCCATGCGGCAATAATGGCGGATCTAACGTCCCCGTTTTACCTTAATTCATGAGATCAACCTGGAAATCTTATCACTCATGTTATTTTCAAATGAGATAACTACGTAGCGTGGTCTCGTGCGTTTTCTCTTTCTTTGACGGCTCGACGGGAGTATGGCTTCATTGACGGCACCATTACTAAACCCGATGAAGAAGCGAAACAGAGTGACTGGGAAACGGCCAATTCTATGGTGGTTTCGTGGCCTGGCTATTACGAGGCATGGAACCATTGGTGGCCTGTTCTATTCCGTTCCACGATGAAGCCCGTTCTTTGTGGCTTTATCTCGAGAAACGTTTTTCGGTTGCCAACAGACCCAGGTTGCAGCAACTACAAGCATCAATTGTGACGTGCAAACAGTCCAAGAACATGACTGTCGATGCATACAACACGGTTCTCATGAGCCTTTATGATGAGTTGAACAGACTGAACCCATTACACGTGTGTAAGTGCGGCCAGTGTTCGTGCGGTGTCGTTAAGAAATTTGCGGTCGGTCTAGAAGAAGAACAAGTTCATCAATTTCTTATTGGGATCGATGAAGAGGTGTATGGAATGGTCTGGTCGAACATTCTCTCACATACCCCATTGTCGGACATAGATCGAGCTCACCACGCCTTCCTTAAAGAAGAAAATTCAAGAGCCATATCACGAGGGAAGGCGGCAGCAATGGACACTCAAGCTTTTGCGCTGCAGGTGGATCGTGCGGCCAAGGGGCGTTCAGACAAGCAGGATCTGACTCGCCCCATATGCACACACTGTAAACAAAAAGGACACGAGATCAGTTCATTCTTTAAACTGCACGGTTATCCTGATTGGTGGGGAAAACGAAGTAAAGCCAACGGAAATGCGAGTGGGTCTGTCGGTGGACGTGCAGGGGGGTTCGTACCCTAACACTAACTTTGAGCTCAGCGGCAGCAGGTGAGGGTGATGTTCCTCACGAAGGTATTGCAAACGGGTTGGCTACGTTAAGTAGTGTACAGGTTCAGGCCCTTTTAAATTTGATTAATGCTGATAACCGCTCTTGTGACCGCATGTCAGGTAAGTGTGTTTGTCTTGATTGGATTATTGATACTGGCGCATCACATCATGTTACGGGAAATTTATCTTGTCTAATTGCACCTACCCGAATAACTGCATGTCCAGTTGGGCTTCCCGACGGGCGGACAATGGCTGCCACGTTGCAAGGGCGTGTGCCCTTGTCACAAAATCTTATTCTTGATCGGGTTCTTTATGCGCCCGGGCTTACTTACCATCTCATGTCTGGATCTCGTCTTGCATGGTCTTCCTCCAGTGTTCGTGACACATTGCCTCTTTAAAGGAAGTAGGTTCCTTCTCTATCTCTAAAGCTACCAGAAACAAACGATGGTTTTATGAAAAATGGGTACAAGATACATACCGATGAATTGGATATGAACTGGTCGTGGAAACGGGAGAGGAACAAACAATAGTATTAGTGACATAGTCATTGAGCCGAACAGAAGGAATGTGTGCTCGTTGTCCTCAACCATACTCGGTGACGACGTGGCCAAAGACCCCCCCCCCCCCCTCTGTGATGGGTGACATGGGCTCACCTGCTGAAGAAGTGCCCTCCTCATGCGTAGAAGACGAAGTAGTGTTTGCCGGACTGGAAGATTGAGCCACAATATATATAACTCCTATCCCCAATTGAAAGGGCGAGACACCGGCCATAGAATCATTATCAAGGTCAGAGAGTGAAAATTGTTGAGTATCAACATTGGGAGATGCAACCTGAGATTGATCACCAAAAGGAAATACATTTGGAGAAACACACAACACCCCTTGAAATAAGGAATTTTCTAGTATCCGGACAAAAAACGTGGGATATCCATATGGCACGTTTTTGTGGGATATCCATATTTCTAATCCCTTGAAATATGGAATTTTCTAAAGGGATATCCATACGTTTTTGTGGAATTTTCTACACTTCGAGCTGCAAACTTAGAGTTTCTGTTTGCTCTCTCGTAATAGGTGGTTATAATTAGAATGTCAAAGACATAATGTCACCTTTCCATCCTCCAAGCGTGACCTTACAAGCATGTGTGCCACACGATTATCACTCCTATTGCAGTTACGAATCACAAAATTCGCCTCATTCTGGATTGCTCCTCTAATGACTTTTATAACTGAATCAAAATAAGGATCACCATCACCTTCACTAAATCTGGAAGTCACCATAAGAGTCTATTTTGGCTCCAAGTCTGACTTACCCTTGTTTTTTGCCCACAAGAATGCTTCTCGAAGACCCTCCACTTCAATGATTCTCATTGACTGATTAGTTTTGCCCATCGAACTTCCTCACAAAACAAACATGTCCTCACTGTCGCGTGCAACCCATCCCAGGCGGCCCTGCCCCTTTATCACAAATAGAGTCGCGTCAACATTAATTTTGATGCCTCCCATTGCTAGTCTTATTAACTGGGTTACGATAGAAGTTAATCGATCCTCCTTTGTCCCAAACTTTGTGCCTCCCGCCACACCCCGCAGAGCAGCCGCTCCAATTTGTTTGCCCTTTTCAAACCACCTGATTTCATGCCTTCCATATGCTCCATAAACTCATTAGGGTGGGCAAAAATAACACACTGGCATGGTACCAAACCGAAACACGGGGTTTGAAATGAATCTCATATATATTTATCCCAAACCGGACCGTACTGGTTCCAAACTATGTCATGACCAGTTTTCATAAAAGAAGAAGCGGTACTAGACCGAACCGGACCGAAGTATGATTTAAACATATATGTATAACAATGTGTGGATTTATGTTTTGTAATTTATGTTTTTTAGTTTTTTACATCTCAAATTAAATAAATGTAAAAGCACATTTCAAATTAATGTTTTGTGATTTATGTTTTGTACTACTACAGTTTATTGTAAATTTATTAATTATGTAGTATGAATGTTGATAAATTGTTTAGATTTTTAGAGGCCGGCTAAACTTTAAATTTCCGGTAAAAGTGACATTGTTTGATATCGGTATGACATGGTACCGACCTGTTTGAAAAAGGAACCATACTAAATAGGTTTAGGTCTAAGACCGAACCGATCTAGACCGTTTCAATAATCACGATATGGGTACGGGGTTGACAAAATATTTAACCGTCCCAGACCGTACCTACCTCAAAAGCCGAGACCCGCCGTTAGGGATGGCACCTAGTGCCCCATATGCCAAACCTTTATCACCTCGTCACAACCATGGAATATGTGTATCCTCACACCCTTTATCATTCTCCTCCTCACACCCTTTATCACCTCGTCACAACCTTTATCATTCTCCTCCTCACACCCACTTATTTTGCAAATCGTCAGAAGATCCACACGCCGTAGAATTAACTTGCTCATTGTGGGCAGACATCGCCTGCCAAAGAAACAATTTATCCTTAGGTTGAATACATAAGTCCCAAATATGGGTCCAACCAACCAATACCCCCATGCTATAGAAGCCCACATAAAACTATCATCTGGTCTCCTCTTGCTATACTAATAGGAATGCTACAAATCATTGCACACTCTGAATCGGAAAAATACCGATGACACTTTAGTCATATACCAATCGTGTTCTTCCTCCATTAGTAAAGCTACCATATTCATATCAAGAACCTCATGTGGTGGCAAGGAGAAAGCAAGAAAAAAGAAACAAAGTAAAAAGATAAGGCAACAAGAAAATAGAAAAGAAGAATGAAAAACACAAAAAAATAACGAGTGAAAATGATGAAAGTGAAAATAAAAATATATATAACAAAAGTAGAGTGAGTAAAAGATCTTTTATAAAAAGAGAATGATCAAGAAGAGCTAGAGATACATAAAAAGGGATATGAAATAAAAACACGGGGACACAAAGAAGAAGAAAATGGAAAAAATATATGTCCTGCGAAGAAAATTTTGCATAAAAGAAATATCCCAAAAGAGTGAAAAATAGAATACATAAATATATAAAAGAAATAAAAACCAAAAAGGTGAAAAAATAAAAGTGCATAGGGATAACAATAAATAAATAAAAACACCAAAGAGAAAAAATGCAACATTGGGTTATTTTGAGAAGATTTGTGGAAGATGACATTTTTTATGTAATGACCCCGTAGAAGACGCAAAAGAAATTGTTATAGCCGGTTAAAGATCAATGAAACAAGATTCAAATTGCTAACATAAGTGAGTTTCAAATAACTTTTGTGATGGAATAAATTGGAATTACTCTAATATTTTGAATATAATATTTCCGAAATCAACAAACTAATGAAGTTGTCCAATTCAGCTAGAATTTTATTAGTTTCAATAGATTCAACCCATTTACATGATTTCAATGTTATCAAATGAGTAAAAATATTTCTTTCATCCCTTAAAACTTAGTCAAGTTTGATCTATACGGAGAATAATTAGTTAAAAAAAGTGTGTAATTGAAATTTATACAAATTAAAGAGAATTAACATGAACCACAATTATTATACTTTAAAGGAAAAGTGAGAAAATTAATGCAAAAAAAATTAATATTAATATAAAATTTTAAGAGGAGAAGAGAGTACAATTTAAAACCTGCTAAGCTGAATACTCCACAATTTAAACTTATTGGCCCAACTTGTTTGATCCGGCCCATTTAGAAAATCAGATTTGGAATAACCTAACCCTAGTAATTCGATCTACCATTTCTCTCTACGGCTCGTCTCTCAGCTTACAGCTCCTCTTCACCTTAGGCCGGTCGGACACATCCTACACCACGCCGTTCGTCTAATATCCAGAGGTTTGTCGATTATCACTAACTGTCTTCCATATCTTCTTATATATTATCAGGAGTGAATTGATCAAGCTTGGAGTGTGTTGTTGAGGTTCCTTCTTTATCTGTTATTTCAGTTAAACGATGAATAATTTTTTAATTAACGAGTTGTAATGAGTTATAATTTTAATGACAAACCAATACGCCGGCAGTGTTGCCTTAGTAATGAGTAGAGCCAAAATTCCGCAGACTAACTGTGAGGCGGTAACAGTTATCCAGGCAGTCCAGCTTATATATATAGAGAGATAAGATTGATTAAACAATTATTCTGTTATGATAATGAATCGCTAAGTCTTCTTTTCTCTGGATAATGCAGATATTTTGAAGGGGCAAGGCATTCTTTTGCCATGAGGTCAGTAGCTAAAATTAATGATTCAAATTATGCCTATATGAGTGTATGACATGGCTAACATTCCAGCACCATCAGTATCAATTTTATGTGTTATGGTTTCCATCTTTTTCGTCCCATTTCAATGTGTTAACCTAATTACTGTGATTTTAAACAGACAGTGTGTAAGTTCAAATGTTGTAGTGCTATTATGATTTGTCTTTATTTTGAATCGCAGTAAGTTGCAAAGTGATGCCGTGAGAGAAGCGATATCCCAACTAATGGGTGATTCAAAGGAGAAGAATCGCAAGTTCACTGAGACCATTGAACTTCAAATTGGGCTGAAGAACTATGACCCACAAAAGGACAAGCGTTTCAGTGGTTCTGTGAAATTGCCTCATGTCCCACGCCCTAAGATGAAAGTATGCATGCTTGGAGATGCCCAACATGTGGAAGAGGTATTTTCCATGCATGCATAAAGTTTAGTTCAATTATTTGTGTTGATTTGTTATGTCATCACTCATCAGTGTGTTAAGTGTAAACTGCTAAGTATTCAGTTGTAAGAAGTTCTTTTTGTGATGATTTGTCATTATATTCCATGCCCTTGTGCATATATCAATTTCAACTTTGGCTCTTCCGAAATGTGTGCTACATACATATTGATCATATTCACTTGGATCAAATTCATACTTAACAAGTTCATTTTCAATCACACAACTCCATTTTCCTTCATTTCTGTGCTTCCCAACCACACAACGGTAATTACTAGTATTACTCAATATTTTTAACTGTTTTGCTGCTTCTAATCTGCAGGCTGAGAAAATTGGCATGGAGTATATGGATGTGGAGAGTTTAAAGAAACTCAACAAAAACAAGAAACTTGTGAAGAAACTTGCTAAGAAGTACCATGCTTTTTTGGCATCTGAAGCTGTTATCAAACAAATCCCTCGTCTATTGGGCCCTGGTCTAAACAAGGCAGGCATGTATATTTATTTAATTTTATATTTCTAATGAATGCCTGGAAAAAGCATCCAAAGTGGATGCTGAAGCAGCCACATTTTTAGGCTACCTGTAGAGTATTAGCTTTCAATTTTTTAGAAGGAAAAGTGTTTATATTAGTCACATTGAACTAAAGATGGCTAAATAATGAGAGGGGAAAGTGCTTTTATTAGTCACATTGAACTAAAGATGGCTTAATAATAATTTTATTTCCTTACCTTAAGCTATGATTTTCCAATTGATATCAGGCAAGTTTCCTACCTTGGTGACACATTCAGAGTCATTGGAGAACAAAGTTAACGAAACAAAGGCTACTGTGAAATTCCAGCTTAAAAAGGTCCTTTGTATGGGTGTTGCTGTTGGTAATGTGGCAATGGAAGATAAGCAGATTTTCCAGAATGTTCAAATGAGTGTGAATTTTTTGGTATCATTGCTGAAAAAGAACTGGCAAAATGTATGTTCACATCAGGGTTTGCTTCTTAACCCCTTAACATGTTATTTCTTTAAGTTCTTTTTTTTTTCTTTTCTAAATGGTGAAGCATGTGTGGATAATGTGTGTGTGTGTGTATATGTATGTATATATATATTTGTTATGAAAATATGTAACCGTTATTAAACTTCAAAAAGCTTCAAGAGATTGTCAAAATTACTTTTACCACACAAATATGGTAATATTCATGTGGTTCAAATTCATTTGTATTTTACAATTTCAATATCAACCTTATAATTTTACTTTCCACTCTTCCTGCTATTTTTTATTTATGTCCCAAAGACAAGTGAGACTCTAAATAGAACACAAAAGCATTGACTGACTACACCCTAGTCTTCACACATTCACTGATTCACTCCATCCTTTTCTTAAGCTAGTTTGCTCTTAGTCATTTTCTCTTTATTTGTTCACAGTTACTCGCCTTGAAATTAATTTATGTTTGATTTCTATGGAACAGGTAAGGTGCCTGTATCTGAAGACCACAATGGGAAGGCCTATTCGTATCTTTTAATTTATTTTCTTTGTATTTTTTAGTTACCTTCTTTGAAGGAGAAATGAGAATTTCTGAAAGTTATTATGAGGTACTAAGAACTGTAAATCAGTCTTGTACTGCTGTTTTTGAAGACTCGTTTTCTACAGCATCTAGCATTTTGCTTTGTTGTGACTTGAGAGTTGAGACATTAGTAATACTTTATCTATTGTTTTCTGTCCTATCTTATGTATTGGGATATTTCAAGCCAGCTTTGCGCATTATGCCCTCATAAATTTGGTTAAATTTCAACGTATCTCCCCTAATAGGCTAATATTATAAACGCCAACTTCCGTTAGTATGGTTCTTTTTCCGTAGGCTCCTAATTTTAATGACTACTCTGTACTTCTTTCTACTCCGCTAAACAGCTCTAGGGGTGGACTCTGGTCGGGCCGCCCAGCCCGGCCTGGTACCCGGTCTTGGGGACGGTTTGGGCCACCTGGAACCGGTCTAATCCCGGTGCGGGCTCGGGCCCCCTAAATGGCGAACCGGTCCGTCCGGTCTGGGCCCGGTTTAGGTCAAATTATTATTTTTTGTTTTCATTTTTTTTACTTTCTACCCGATTGGGCTGGGTGTTTTGGGGGGGTTTGGGGTGGGGGGTGAAGGTTGGTGGGTGAGGGGGGGGGGGGGGGGTCGGGGTTATTTTGAAAATCAAAAGAAATTAAATAAAAAAAATTGATCTGGAAACCGGCTCGGCCCAGCCCGGAAGCGTCGGCTACCTGGGCCGGTTCCCTACTTCCCAAACAAAAGCCCGGCCAGGCCTGAATCTGAACCGGCCCGGCCCGGGTCCACCCCTAAACAGTCCCTTCCTTTACCAGTTATCATCACACCGAATCACATTCAAGCGGTTACTTTACAACCATTCACCACCAGTGGCTTCCAGACTTAGCCCTTAAATGTATAATTTCACATAGGGGTGGACTCGGGCCGGGCGGCCCGGCTCGGAACCGGCCCGGTTACTGTTTGGCCCGGCCCGGCCCGGGGCCCGGTGGGTCCACCGGTTCGGTTCGGCCCGGCCCGGCTGCTGGGCGGTTCGGGCTCGGGCCCAGTTTTTGGTGAACTGACCCGGCCGGTTCGGGCCCGGTTCGGGCCGGTTTTTAATTTTTTTTTGAATTTTTTTTAAGTTTTGGGTTGGATTTTGTATTTTGGGCCATTTGAGGTGGTTTGGGGTGGTTTGGGGTTGAGGGGGAGGGGTTGGGGGTTAAATAGAAGAGCAAAAAAAAAAAAAATTAGAACCGGTTAGGCCCGGCCCGGCCCGGCCCGGTTTGGCCCGGAACCGGAACCGGAACCGCCCACCGGCGGTTCGGGCTCGGGCCCAACTTTCCTGGCCCGAGGCCCGGCCGGGCCCAGGCCCGAACCGGGCCCGAACCGGGCCCGAACCGGCCTGAGTCCACCCCTAATTTCACATATCGTTGCCATGTGTCCATGCCACTGATCATTTACTCTTTTCTCTTCATTGCTACTCTTCTCATCGATCTTCTTTGGTCTTACTGCTCTCTTCAAACAAGGCACATCTTACTTCGTAATTAGTTTTGTGTTCCTACTCACTTCAAAGTTCTTATAATATACGACCGCAAATATATTTTGAAACACACAAATCCCACCAGTTATATAATTGACCGTGTAGAGTTTAAGACCTTTTCCCAGGTCTCTAAACAGTTGGTACACTGAAAGGAAGTTAGTTATATCGTCAAAATGCCTAAAAGGGGATTGCTCACTATTACATTTGACATATTTGAACAACTATTTTCCCATAGGGACCATATCACACAAAAAAATGTAGGGAATATTAATAACACATGTAAATACTGATTGACTAAAACACTAAATCACTGCACATAACTAATTCCTCCGCCAACAAACATAAACAACATCCTAATTTCAAAATTGGGATATCAGTTATTACATATGAAATTTATAATTACAACGTAACAGCTGTTTGATTTAGAGTACAAATCCTAGCCCATACCAATTATCATTCTCAACTTTCTTTAGAAACTATATCACCACTACGTACTTGTTTCTATTCTTTAGTTGTTTCACTCAAGACATTAGGTTGATAGTGCATGCCATTATCATTAATTGACTTACAATTTGGACTTAGATGTGTGTAGACAGAAAATTTACATGGCCCTCTAACAAAGATTACCTTACTTATACTCCGTATTTATTAACATTGAGTAGTTGTTGAAGGTATTATAATTACATCTTATTTAAGAATTTAGTTGTGTTATTTGGCAACTTTTGTTAATTGAAGAGTTTTACATAACACATACTACCTCCATTCTTAAATAAGTGCAACATGTGAAATTTTACACTATTTACATGTTCTACTTTGACTACATTTTATTTATTGATGTATTAATATATTTTTTTGAAAAATATATTATTAAATTTGTCTCATTGTAAATTTTCAAAAACTGATTTTTTTAAATTTTTTACTAATAGAGAAATATATATATATATTAATGGTCAAAGTTGTGTCTCGACAAGTGTGAAATGTTGACTGTTGCACTTATTTAAGAACGGAAGAAGTATGATGGATGTGCATGTTAATTTTCATATGCGGTTTAAAAATATTCCCGATCAACATAGGCCTGCAGGTAAAACTTAAGTGAGAGCTTTTAGAAAAAATCTGTTGGAGTAAAATGTTGTGTTGGTTGTAATGGCAATTTTCAGAAGATATTTTTCACAGAAAATTCATTGACTAAGGCCCCTGAAAATAACAAAAAAAACTCATTTTAGTAACTTTCATTATATTTTACAATATAAACCCAGAAACCTCTAAAATATATTTCAACATTTTGAAATAAGTATATACCATAGTATAAGGGAGTTAATTAAATAACACCGCTTGTGCAACTCAACAACCTCAATCTCTGGGCTTGATCTGATCCTAAAGGTTTTATATATGTTTCATTTATATTTGTCATTCTACATATTACTGATGTTCTAAAACACTAACCAACTTTTCCTCTTTAATTTTGCCAACCACTTGTTACACACATCATAACTACTTCTAAAATAATACTTATAAATAACCAAAAGCACATCCCTTAAGAATTTCAACATTTTGAGATGCTGCTTATTTTAGAAACTGCTAAACAAGCGCTAATCAAACATTTCTTTGTTTAGGTTTTGTTGCTGATTTTTTAAAATTTGGAGCATCATGAGCCTTATTCACAAATTAAAGTGTTTATAAAACATGGTTCACTCGCAAGTGTTGCTATTTTTAAATAGACCAAACCACACAATTTTTTGCTCTTTTTGGCTCAAAGGTAGACTATAATTGATTTTGATTTTATATGAACTTTTTTATTTTGATTTATTTTTTATACTCCGTATGAAACACATTTGTTAACTAAACTATATGACTTATATAATGAGTGCACAAAGTATATTTTAACTCAGTCACAACACTTATATACTTTTTTCATGCTTTGAGTTTTTTGTATAGAAAATTTTGAGATCGAAGTCATTCCCTCGCTTCCTTTGTCTATGGGGATGTTTTTCTCAACTTTATGAAGACAATGAAAAGTAATTTCAATTATGAATTTACTTAAGGAATTGAAATTTAACAGAGGTATAATATTTCTGTAAATGTACTTCCACAATACATTCCTAACTTATTTACTCATCAACTTATTCCTAAAGACAATTGGCTCTATCATTTTTTTTTAATATCATTAATTACCCAATTCCACCTGCATATATGACTGACCTTTCATTGTGGACGTAATAATGATATTTATTAGAAACTGCTTACTGTGCAAGAAAGCTTTGTGAAAAGCAACATTCCTATTGGTGTTGACATAAACATGAGTATATATTATCAATCCACCCGTGTGTTGCACGGAGAACAAATGAAATAAATCAATTTTTACAAATAATTTATTTCATGAGTAATGTGTATATACTTACTTATTGTATAAAATAAAAACATGATATAGAATTATATTAGAATACATGTATGATAATTGTTAGCTTGTTAGAGATACACCAACTAGTATAAAACTACCAAATAAGTATTCTTTCATCCCTAACCTTGTCTAATGAAGATGATAACAATTGTTATCATATTACAATCTCATACGTAGTACTACTTATTATTTAGTTATAATTATGATGATTATTCAACACATCACATTACTTTTTACTATCTTGTTGTGTTTTAATGTTTCTAAATATATTCCATCAAAAAAGTGAAAATATTTATTTTATACTCCATAATATCTCTTCATTCATCTCAATATATGTTTTATAAAAGCTACAGATCAAGATTGTTAAAATCACTATATGTTCTATAAGAACTACACATCGATGTTCTTAAAATCGCAAGTTGAATCGTAAAATTGTATAATTCAATATCATTGAACCAATTTGACTCGTAAACAAAATTGGAAATGCTAAAAATCATTTCAAGATTGGGAAACATTATTAAAATTGTGATTTCAACGGATTTTTAAAATAGTTACTTATTTACTAATGAATAGTTATAGTAGAATTAAATGAATGAATTTTTGTATTTTATGTTGCAACTACTTATAAAAAAACAATTACTCCCTCATCTTGTTAAATTGTGCTAACTTTATTTTAGCAACTGCCCCAACGAAAATTGTCATTTCCATTTAAACTAATAAATGTGTATGTAAATTATTTCTCTCAACTGATTTGTAAAAATCTCAATCACATACAAAGTAGTTTTTACTTTATTTATATTCCACATGCAAGTCAATTATGGATACATTTAATGGGGTTACTGATTATTATCATTGTCCTTTACATAATATTTGTATCCAAATCTATTGTAATACTCTATTTTATATTTTGAAATGGGAACATTTCATTTTTAACTTTATTATATTATGTCTCTTAATTAATTATGTATCTTTTAGTATTTTTCTACTTTTTTTAATACTTAATGCATTTATGCTCAATATAATTATCTAAAGTTTTATTTATGACTTGCAACAATTAATTAAGTTGACACTTAATATGGCTTCACTAAGTATGATTAATGGTGAAAATAGTTTTCTAAAGTTTTCTTTATAACTTACAACGATTAATTAGGTTGACACTTAATATGACTTCATTAAGTAATGCTTCTTTAATAGTGACAACAATTTTTCACTTCTTTATTTCTATTTGGATCACCATCATGTTCTTGTTATATCTATAAGAGAAAACTGTCAAATTAGTCCATCTACATTTACCAAAAAGTCAATTGAGTTCATATTTAATTTAATTTATAAATCTTATAAACATCAATGAAAGTTGTGGTATGTTTGGTATATTAAATGTGTTGGTATAACACTTAAACACTATAGAATTGTACACTATGTTTTAGTTATTGTACCATTTATTTTTACTCCTACTACTATCTAAACTCCGTTAAGTACAAACGTATAAGCCCTTCAATGCATTCATTTTATTTTGCATATGCCTTTTGATCTCCTTGTATTTATATTTTCATTTAATCATTGTAAAAAAATACATTTAATCATTTACATTTATAACGTGGAACTCCTTTAACTCCTATATGCTTCTATTTACATTTAATCATTCTATATAATGGAAAATTCATTTCACCCCTCCATTGATAATTATATCACCGCCGAGCAAGTAATATATCACCGTCGGTCGTGAGATTCTTCCGCTCAAACTATATCCTTTACAGATAGTCTTTAATTTCTGCCGCTCAAATATAAGAATGACAAATACGGAGTATGAGATACTGTTTTGTCTAATTTCATGCGAAAAATGTTTCAGATTTGATTATTTTAGGGCACACAGACGTTTTGTGTTTATATAATTTGAAAAATTGAAAACAAAAGCCCCACTATTACCGGTTTGCTCAAATAATTTTAACTATTGGATTATATATAATTCATCAAGATTGGAATTTTTGCTTCTCAGAAATTCAGAATGTGCATGACATTCTATCAATTTACAGTTCGTATACCACCGTCCCACGGTGCGCATGGTATACCTGGGAGAGCGAAGAAGCAGTTCGTATATTTTGGCTTTGTTATTTTTTATTTCTCCTTTTTTTAAAAATGTTAATGATTTTTTTATTTTTGATCCGATTTTATAAAATTTATATCAAATTTTTTTATTTTTCATGATCTTTCAAATGAGACCAATATTGCCTATGTAATTTTAACATATTAACATTTGCGTGTAAAAATATGTAACTTTACGTGTTAAAATATGTAACTCACATTCAGTCAGGCCAAATGCAACTCGTGTGTATAAATATGTAACTCTACGTGTAAAAATATGTAACTTTACGTAAAAAATGTGTAACTCGCGTTGAGACAGGTCAAATGCAACTCGTGTGTATAAATATGTAACTTGCGTGTATAAATATGTAACTTTACGTGTAAAAATATGTAACTTTACATGTAAATATATGTAACTCGCGTTCAGGCAGGTCAAATGCAACTCGTGTGTATATATATGTAACTCGCGTGTAGAAATATGTAACTTTACGTGTAAAAATATGTAACTCACATGTATAAATACATAATACAATAAATTTTTTATATACACAATTTTAAGATAAATTGTGGATTACACAATTATTTTTCTGTATTAAATTTAGTTCGATTTTCCTTATAATCCAATACTCATTAATATAATAGTTCAATAATTTCTTAAAATTACATAAGCAATATTGGTCTCATTTGAAAGATCATGAAAAATAAAAAATATTGATATAAATTTTATAAAAATTGGATCAAAAATAAAAAAGTTATTACCATTTTTTAACAACAAAAGCAATAAAAATAAAGAAACCAGGCACAATACTCCGTCGTTTTGCAACCGGGCGCACCATCCTCATGGTGCGCCGGTTGCACGATATAATTTGCGATCAATTTAGTATGTGTGGTACTTAATTTTTGTCAATTTTAACTTTTCCTAATTATTTAATTACTCCGTACTACATTATTCTTGGGGTATCTTTACTATATGTAATTTGGATGATTTCTTTACGACTTTACTATACGTAAATTGGATTATTTATATTCAGATTCAACTCCTCCTAGAGTTTGAATTTAATTATGAATTACGAAGTATATTATTACTCTTGAGTTTTCTCTATACATGCAACTTTTAAGAGGGTTTTTATTTTCAATATTACTCCTTCCCTCTTGAAAAGAAGTTTCACTTTTCCTTTTCGTGATGTGCCAAACAAGCTCTCATTTCCTTATATGCAGTGGTCGAACCAGAACGAAATTAAAGGGGTGGCTAAAAGTATTACAAAATGCAAAAATATAAATTGTTATTAAAGTTTACGGAATATAAACTTTGTGAGAAAAGTACATTACATTACAATTAAATGTTGAAGAAGAAACCAATTTAGACATTTGCGTGTGGCATGTCTGCATATGTTGAGAACGTTGCAAAATTGCTTCACTTTCAATTTTGGCAAAAATTTCCTTCTCCATCTAGATCACCAAACTGTCATTCATCCATTCATCTCCCATTCTACTCCGTAATCAAATTCGACACGAGGATGTTTTTCTCTACTACTTTCTTCGTTATCTCGTCTAGAAGACACAACGCCCCGTGTTAGAAATGGTAAAATAGACACGATCGCATGAGTAACCCAACGAGTTGAGATGTGTGGAGAAGAGGCATGGAAGAAAGGGAGAGGAAGGCCCAAATAGACGTGGGTTAGAGGAGTCAGAAGTGATATGCTTCTTCTTGGCTTGAATGAGGGTATGACTTTGGAGAGAGCAAAGTGGAGGGCGCATATTCGTGTGGAGGAGTGATCTTGTATCATCTTCATCCCCCCCTTTAATCCTTTTATCCTTTTATATAAATATTATTTTTTCCCTTTTTATTTTATCTTTTATATGTATATTCATCTCTTTTATATTATCTTTTTTATAATAGCTTATCTTTTTTTATCTTTATTTTCTTTTTTTCCTTTTGGCGATATCATGTATCGATTCATGTTAGCCGACCCCAATATCGTTTGGGACTAAGGCTTTGATGTTGTTGTTGTTGTTGTTGCTGTTGTAATCAATTTCAACTTTATACGGTTATACCAATTCAACCAATTATCAATTGCACTAAAAAGTAATTAAACTAATGAATCAATAAAGTTGCAAAAAAAAATCAAACCTTAAAGCAATTAATCGATCCAATTTCAAATTAAATAATTAATCAAAGCATATAACCAATAAAAGTAATTAAAACAGATTTCAGTTATAAAATTACTTACCAAACTAGCCCAGGCAAGTGGCCTTACTTCGAATGATTGGAGAAACACCAGACAGAAGTTCGAAGTCTCAACCTCAACTCCTAGAGCGAACTCAGAGAACTAGCAAAGAACTCTCGAACTTAACTCCCGTGAGCTAGAACTCTCGAACTTAACTCCCGTGAGCCATCTGCGAACCTCTGGACGAAGGCGGAAGTTCGAAGTTGGAAGTCTGGAACGAGCCACCTGCGATTCTGCCGTCTGCCGGTCTACGGAACTCTGGAGGCGGAAATTCTATAGTCTGCGTTCAACTCTCACGGTTGGAACGGGCAGAGAGGAACATGAATTGAAGTAAACGGAAAGGTCAGAAATTCCGAACTATAGTCAAGACGACGTCATTTCAATTATTCCTGTGCACTTAACCAAACGACGTCGTTTGGATAGGTGATTTAATTAAAAAAACAGGCCGTTCTTAGATGTTCTTAGGTCTCCTGGTTCGCTGGATGTCTCCGTAGCAGGGGCGAAGGGCAGCTCAGCGAAGAAGATGAAGGGGCGCCGGCCGAATAACCTAATAGTACTACTGAAAAAACTCCGGCGAAGGGGTGATGTCAGCACTGGCTCGCTCCCCTGGTTCCGCCCCTACTTATATGACAAACAAATTTACTCCAAAACAGTTTCAAAACAGTACAAAACATGTCAAACAGTGTCACCACAGTGTACTATACAGTGAAATTTATCCCTCAGTAAATTCATTTTCTTAATATATGTGAACTCTAACCCGGAACTTGTTTTCGGGACGGAAGGAGTACAAAAATATAACTAATAGACATAAATATTACTCCGTACTATAATCATTATACATTGTGACTATAGTGTTAAAGTAGAACACAATCATGATCACTAAAGTTATTATGATACTACTTGAGCACTACCTTTATTTTCATTATATATTTGCCATTATTTCATTGTATAATCTGCGTCCTCTTCCGCGATTAAGCATTTGGAAAAGTGAAAAAGGTGATCCTGACTTAAGGTGTTTAAACTTTTTAAATCGATAAGTGACTATATATGATCGACTCATGAGTTTCAACTAATATAAAAAGTATATTCTTAGATATACTACGAGCACTTTTTATTTGAATTTAGTAGTTGAGATATGAAGTTTAAAATAGATATTCTTATATTTTAAATATAATTTTTTTTATAGTTCAACATAATCAGTCAATCCAGTCACTTCAACAAGAACTTCATAAATTTCAGAAGAATCAACTAATACAGTCAATTTTGGTATTACCATACGGACTCTTAATTAGCGGCAGTATTTGTTTGATTTTAGTTGACTAATTAGTATTAATGTATCGTGCCAGTTGAGTGAAAGTGTCACTTCTATGTGCATTAATCAATATATGGTAAAAGATACTTTTAAGCCCCGTTTGGCATTTGTGACACAAGACAATTCATTAGTCTCAAAATGGTTTGAGACATATGAATATAGTTGCGGACCGAGTTTAATATGGCCTCCATATCGGGTTATCAGGGCGACTATAGTCGCATTCAAACTTTAAAATGAGACAAATGTCCGGTACTCATATACACACCATCACTCAACTGGTTGAATTTAAAGGCCTAGATTAGTTCTTACTTTTCATCTATGAATCATTTTTATCTGAATCAATCTCTATATGTGTGCATTTATTCATATGTTTTTCTTATCATGATTTCCACTTTCTCGCACAAATTAAAAGAGATGTATGCCATCTCTTTTTAACTATTTGATAACTATGTTTGTTAATACATAACTATTGTGTAATTTAAAATATCTCAATTATACGCAGAAATAAAATTTCATGCTATTAGTGCCATTAAAATAATATTGGGCATCTTCCACTCGCGCAACGCGCGTAATATAAATAGTACTTTTTTTAAGGAATCAATCAAGTACACGAACTATCTTAAAACAATCGAATTGGCTTATTTGCAGGTGATCAACCGGTTTCCCGGTTGGCGGCTTACGTGGAATGTCCAGTGGCGATTTCTATTTTTTTCCTCTTGGCTTTTCTTTTCTCCCTTTCTTATTTTCTTCTCTTTGTTTCTCCTCTTCCTTACCCGTTCCAGGCTTCCACCGTCAAACACTCAACTTGCCACCAACTCCTCCTTCTCAGTTATACCCCATTTCCTTTCTTCTCTTTCTTTCTTCTTCCGTTCACCCGTTTCGAGTAGACTTCTCACCCCCTCATTCTTTCTTCTTTTCTATTTCACCGAATTTACCCCTTCTTGTTTATTCTTCCATGAAATTCAAAATTGGGGTTTTTGATGCCAGGCGCGGGTTAATTGACCTGGCTTGAATGTCTCCAAGTCGGGCACGGGAGGAAGGTTACCGCAAGATTACCGCACAAATTGCAAAAATGATTACTTTAAAAGTAGTCCTTTGTTATTAACCTCTTGTGACTCCAAATCCCCAATAATAGTTGGTTTCATCTCTTTGTTAGGAGTGGTTCTGTTAATCGTATTCTTGTTCTTAATTTATGGAGATCAGAAAATTTTAGATATGCTCATATACTCATATCAATCTATCAAATTGAAAAACTCAAATCAGATCAGGATGATTCAAACCATATCTTATCACAAAATATAGATCTAATCAAAAAAGTTGCAATATGATTTATTATTGTTATTATTATTAATATTATATACTTCGTATTATTATTATTATTATTATACTCATTATTATTATTATTATTATGAATATTACAATTATCAATACTTTTGTTATCAATATTATGGTTATTATTGTATTTATTATACCAAAAAACAAAAAAAACAAAAACAAAAAAACAATAACTAATAATACCAAACAATATGAAAAATATATTGTAGTTGTCATTTGTGTGTTATTTTTATACGTATAAAAGCATAAGTTTTGCTATTAATATTTAAAAATAATAACATTTTTTCAAATGCCGAGATCATAACTTAATACTTCGTATATGTTTAAGGCATAAGTGTAGTCGAATAATGGAAATATCAATATGCAGACACAAGTTTGATCTGGTACTCCTAACTCGATCCTAAGCAATATCTATCAGGTCGTAGGATACTTTATTGCATATGCTTATTAAAGATGAATATCAAACTATTAAATCAGAAATATTATTGATTTTACCCTAGTGGAACTATTAACTCACATTCGTTATGGCACTTGCCTCATAATTACTACTTATTTAAGGCTATTGGACACAAATATAAAAATGGCACACATGTCCTACCCATTATAAAATTAAAAACCTTTGATATTACAACATATTTAGGGCTATTGGACTCAAATATCGAAATTCGTTTAGATGGTTTATTAACACAATGTTGAAATTATATTCTTATATTTTATAGGGTGTTTGGAAATGACCTTTAGCTTGCTCCAGTTACGGGCAAAGAGAAGCCTCACATATTTTTAATCATTTGTTATGGCAAAGATATGCATAAATTTTGTGTGCAATTTCAAACAAACCAAATATACTAATCATTAATATTCCATTATGTTAACCCTATCAAAATACCTTTGGGCATCTTCAATTCGTGCATCGCATGTCGTACCACTAGTTGATAATAAGAGACAACAAGTGGGGTATGTCTTACACCTACAGTTGGGAAGAGACGTGTAATAAGTTCAAATTTAATTGCAAAGTACGTGGCATGCACATTTTACACAAGTTTTTCTCTCATTTCTTCAATAAAAAATAAAATAGTTTTTCAAAGTGTGCCCTCACCCTTCCTATTATAAGAGTGTTTAGTTTAATGCAGAGTCCTCCTTGACCAAAAGCACATCCCTTGGAATTTATTAGCTATTTTTTAAAGTGCTTTCAAAACACTAAAGTCCAAAACATTTTTTCAATTTTATGATATTTGTTTTATTTATTTTTTAAAACATTTACGCAAAACAATTATTATGCCAAAACATTTTATGTAATTTTTCTAGAAATGATGAAAATCCAATTGTTTTTAATCACATGTTGGGTATCCATGGCATGTAGTGCGTACTTTGCTATTAAACTTATAAATGGGACGTTTGCTGAACGGCTGAACCTAATACTCAGGTTTGTACTTTGTAGTAATCAAAATGACCAACGGTTATTAGGCTATACCCTGAAATCTTGTGGTTACCTTAGGTACAAGAGTGAACTTTCGAATATGTTAAACTGTTGAAGTATAAAACACATTTGCCCGATTTATTTGCATTAGGAATATGGAACTTATGTACTTCTCAATTACGGAGTATGTGATAGGGAACCTATACCTAGGAGTGCACAGGGACCATGATGGGCCGGGCTCCGGGCCGGGCCTGGGCAGACTCGGGCTTATGAAATACAAGCCCGATATGGGCCCGGGTTTTACCGGGACTGGGTCGGGCCTAAACAGTACCGGGCCAGGTTTCGGGGATGAGGTTGAGAAATAAATTAAAAAAAAATGAAATTGGGTCCGAGCTCGGCCCGGCCGGGTCGGGCCCAAAAAATGAGCCCAAAGCCCACCTTTATAGCCACCGGGTCGGACAGCGGGCCGGGATCGGGCCTGAACCGTGCCGGCCTGGTTGGGTCCAGGTCGGGCCGACCCGTCCGAGTATATCCTTACATATAGCCCCTTATGTATTTTTCAGTACAAAAATCAAGCAAAATTAACAATAAGTGCCACATTTACCCTTTCTCGTAACTCTACCTTGCCTTCAATTGCGGTTTCTTCTTTTCTTTTTTGTATACAAATGAGTTTTTTTTTAACTCAGTTTATAATTTCTTTCTCTTATTTCTTTTTCTACACGAATGAGTTTCTTCACACACTTTATAGTTCAAGTTGTTAATTCAAGAGAATGGTAAATTTATAGTACAAACTATAAATTCATAGTACAAATGAGTTTCTCTACGTACAAATGATATAGTTCAAGTTGTTAATTCAAGAGACAACTTTTCTTGATGTTTTTTTAAATAACGTGTAACTTTAATCATCCAACGAAAAGAACTGCCATGGCCTATAAGATAGAACACAAGAGTCTATCTAAAAATTCATGGCTCAATAGAAGCCTCATCCTCAGGGCGAGTCAAGGCACTGATCCAACACAAAAAATATCTTTTTACAAGGAATATTTTTTAAAAATTAAGTTATTTTTTTTTAATTTGGGATGAGTCGGGACCTAGATTGCCTCCTAGATCTGCCTGTGCTCATCCTCATTGCTAGATAAGCTTGGCGCGTCATTAAAGAACTTATCTTCTTACCGAGAGGCTCTGCAGTGAACCGATGACTGCATTGTGATTAACTTCATGAGGAGCGTGACAAAAAAAATTATCAAAAATTCTATTAGAAACTTTGAAGATATCCGGACGGCGGTTCCATGTTATGCCTTTGAAGATGAAGATCGTTAGAAGAGGAGTTCTGTAAAAACATGCATTAGTTTTTTAATAATATTGGGTGTGAGGTATTTTTTAAATTCACAATTGTGTTGGAATGGATGTATTATTTTAATGTGAGTCCATCTAAGGGAGTGTTTGCGATTGCTTGTACTTTTTAAAAGTGATTTTTTTAAGAGATTATTGGAAAAGTGATTTGTAGTGAAAGTTGGTAGTGTTTGGGAATAGAAGTGATTTTAATTAAAATGTAAAAGTTGGAGTGTTTGATAAAAAAGTGATTGTGATGGTATATTTTGATGAAAAGTACAAAAATGTCCTTTTTAACATTTCCCACATAGGGTTAACAATAAAATAGCACCGTTTATATGAGCAGCAGGCAGCATGGGTATATCCGTGTATTATTGAAGCAAAATATAAAAATTAAAAAAGATATAGGGATGCTAGACAAAATACAAGCCTTAATCGTTAAGCAATATATATGTATAATGTATATATTTGAAGAAGAATGAGATGCTGCAGGTAGCTAAGCAACAAAGAGGGAAGCCCGGAGCAGAGCTGGGACGAGAACGACGGACAGAAGATTTTGGGTTGTAATCATTTCAGGGTATTTTGGGCCTTAGATGGATTTTGGGGCATTATAATTATCCAAAAAGTTTGAAGTATTTACAAGAATACTTAGAAGCATTTAGAAGTTGGTATATACTAGCTTTTAACTTTTGGCTTAAAAGTGCTTTTTTTAATTAGAAATAGGATTTGGCAAACACCTTTTGTGGCTTTTTTTAAGTTAAAAGCTCAAAAGTGCTTATTTTGAGCAAATGCAAACACTACGTAAGTCCCACACACCGTTTAGATAAGTGATTTTTCTATTTTTATGAGGTACAATCAACATCCTCTTTACATTGGCCTCCTTCCACAATGAACGTTTTTTCACATTGAAGAGAAAATCGAACCATCAAATACTGAAGCCTGAAGGCATTTTTGAGAAGATGACGGAAAAGTGCAAATGATTTATCTACGAGGACAGCGGCGGTGGGAGAGGGCCCGACCCAAGGCATTTTTTAGTATTTTATACTCCCTCCGTCCCGTAAAGATGTTCCCGGTTTGACCTACAAACATATTTAGGAAATAAATTTGACTTTACTGTTTGGCACTGTTTATACACTGTTTGGCACTGTTTAGACACTGTTTTGATGTAGGATAATTTTCCATTTAGAGAAATGGGAACTTCATTTTGGGACATCCAAAAAAGGAAAACGAGAACATGTTTGCGGGATGGAGGGAGTATATTAAAAAATAGAACGGGCCGGTGCAAAAAAATCTGGCCCAGTACAGGTATTCATCCCATTGTCCACTGTCCATGGCCCAATCTAATAGATGATAGAAAAATGGGAATAAGCAGCAGAGGTCGGGCGAATGGGACGCACGCCGCGAGGAGACAACTCATCGAACGCAGGGCCTCTCCGCCGCTCGCATCGCCGTAGGCCGCTTGTTGGCAATCTTAAAATCTGACCTTCGGCCCCTTATGCACCTTTGCGTCTCTCGATTCTCATGTAAGTTTATCTGTTCTTATTTTTACATTTTAATTTTAATTTTAATTTGTGTTAGTGTGTCATTTAATTCATTTGTGTGATTTGAATTGCGAAATCGAAAATTGGGAATGTCAAATGTAATTTTTTAATTTCTTATAAATTTTGTTAATTTTAGTAGGTATGACACTCAATCTACCTACTTCCAAAACGACATTGCTTTCGTTTTATAAGCTTAGTACAAAGTACATAAAATAGATAAGAGTTAAATGATTCGATTTAAACTCCAAATATCTCATCTTTCAAGAGGAAGTTGTTTCTAATACACTTGAAATTGAGCGGGATCCCGGAAAAAGATAAGTGATTGAAAATATTATTATGATTTTTATGGATTTTAATCATTATGTTCACACTATTTACGCATTTAAAATTTTTACATAGTGTTTTTTAGTTTATAGCCCCCCAACATCTGTCCTGGCTACGCCCCTGTATGTGGGTTTGTTTAATTTTTTGCTGTTAGAGTTTTAATCGTAGTTATTCCCTTTCTTTGGATTCAGACCCTTCATGTTTCTGCTTTGTTCAGAGTGTAGCAAAGTTCGAGTCTGTCACAGTGTTAATAACTTTTCGTTCCTGGCTTCACACCTACATTTGATTTCTTGAGTGCTTGAGCCTTGAGACCAGCTGACCAGGGTTGCCCAGCCGGAAGACTCAAACAATGGTAGCCATTGCCCTCCACTCCCCTCAACTCATTCGGTAAGGGCTTTGAAACATCTTTCAGTCCACTCTCTTCTTGAAATCTGCTGCAAAAGATGCAAATCCCGAGTCGCGGAAGTGAGGAAAATTTTCGGATTCGAAGATTAGAAATCTTAGACAAGAGCAAGGGGTTTATCGAACTGTTACAGCAATTAACCGTGTGTGATGCAGTGTCAGATGAAAAATTCAAGGAAAGGTTCGAGGAAGTGGCGAAATATGGGGACGACCATGTAATATGTGTGATCGAAGATGTCATTTCTGGAAAGATTGTTGCGACTGGGAGTGTGTTTGTGGAGAGGAAGTTCATTAGGAACTGTGGAAAAGTCGGTCACATTGAGGATGTTGTAGTTGATTCGGGTGCTCGTGGATTGCAGCTTGGGAAGAGGGTTGTTGAGTTCCTGACGGATCACTCCGCTTCAATGGGGTGTTACAAGGTGATTCTTGACTGCAGTGAGGAGAATAAGCCATTCTATGAGAAATGTGGGTTCAAGAAGAAGGAGGTTCAGATGGTTAAGTACTTTGTCGCATAATTGATCCATTTGTGTGGCAATGAGTGATTTTTGTGGAGAAATGCGCTCTAGCTGCACAAGATTCACCTTTGAAGTAGTAATACTTAAACAGTCTAGAATTCTTCTATATTCATTTTTAGTACTCCCTTGTCCCAGAATGACTTGAAAGTTTACTTTTTGGTCAACCCAGTTTTATTTACTTATCTGGTTTTGAATATCATTTGTGTGATCATATTGGAATCTGGTTTTTGAGGTTTAGTAAAACTTTTGGTTGTAGTTTCTAAGGATGTTTTTACTTGGACTGTAATTTGCTGGTCTGAACTAGTCTGGTCTGGTCTGGTTTCTTTGTATTTTTATAATTATCCAAGTCTGGTCTGGACTGGTCTGGGACAAATTACAGTCCAAGTAAAAACATCCTAAATATGTTAAGTTTAACATTTAAATTTTAGAAGTGAATGTTTAACTTTATCATCATCAAGACAAATTTGAACATCTTTTTTGGGACAAATTTTAACATTTAAATTTTATAAGTGCTCTTGTGTTTCAAACTTCCCCTCGTCGGTTTTAATTTAGTCTGCAAATGCTATCAGCCTATCACTGTGCGATGTGAGGCGTTTGAGAAAAAGATCAATAAGAATAACAGCTATGAAAGTAATAACTACACACCCTTTTGGCAAGGCAGGGCAGGGCAGGGCTTGGTCTTGCCGAAAATACCCATAATAAGCAAAAATTCCCAGATTACTGATGATACATTGATACTATTAGCGAATAAACCCTCCCTCTATTTATACTACTCCACAACAGTCTTGGTGATCAAATATTAGAGGTCTTCTAACTTATGAATCTCGTAACATATCAGAATACTACTACTAGAGGAAACTATTACGTAGTACTACGTACTAACTAATAATAATAATAATAATAATAATAATTTTTTTGCGCGAATAATAATAATAATAATAATAATAATAAAAGCAAACTATAATAATACTAATAAAGTTTCCCATACTTTATAAGTTTCTGTCATGCGGCCATAGCACAGGGACATGCTCACATCGTATTATTCCTCCCCTTTCTATTTTATATTTCTATTTTATATTTTTATGGCATATCTTGCTGATTGTTTGACAACACCGTTTTTCGGCTTATCAGCTTATCAACCAACTTTTTCACCAAACATGTAATTTTGCTTTCGCGCGTTGAGTTGTGTAATAAGAAGAAAATGTAATGTTGAAGTTACTTCTCTGGCTGTATTGGCTGAAGTTGTTGTAAATATCATTTTAGCTATTTTTACATATTTTTATTTTATTTTATTAATATAATATATTTAATTTTTTTTCTTAAATCAGCAGCATTCACTTCAGACAGAACTTCATAAATTTCAGCAGATTCAGTCAAATCAGCCGATTTTCGTGCTACCAAACGGGCTCCTACTTGAAGACCTTAACCACTCTATTTGTGGTTTAAAGGATGAGTAATAGTTGTCCTCACTTATCCATATGGTGAATTGAACTCATTGTAGTTATTAAGGAGTGCTCTACCAATTTATTAATTTAAAAATTTACTCCACACCTAACATCACCCACCAATTAAATACGTACCTAATAAATATATACATATTTACCTAATAAATGCATGCCTACCAACTAAATGCACCTACCAACTTCATACTTATCTAAAAAAAATAAATGCATACCAACTAACATAACTCATACCAACCACATCTACCAGTCTAAATCACAACTATTTAATGTGGACACTACGTTGAAGAAAAAACACACCTCAATTGAACTCCCTTAATATGTGTGCATCCTCTACCTCCTCCGAGGCTCCGACTCCTACGTCGATGAATTGCAAAGCGAACTTGATGAGTTCGTCAAGTTCAATCAAGATGTTGACGCACGACGTGAAGAGAGAAGTGAGGTAGAGTATAACATAATATCTACTTTACCTCAATTGCTAATACAAACAATTGAGCGCCCTACCCAAAGGCGACACTACTTGCATAGGGACCGTGACGATGCTCATAATCGTCTAATGCGTGATTACTTCATTGTTACCCCAACATATGGACAACGTGAGTTTCGTCGTCGATTTCGTATGCGCAATGTATCTTTGAGCGAATCATGAATGCTTTGAGTGCACATAATTCGTTCTTTCACCAAAAGTGAGATGTTGTTGGTCGAATGGGATTATCTGCGCAACAAAAGTGCACTCGTGCCATACGGATATTGGCGTTTGGAGTTACGGCGGATATTTTAGATGAGCATTTCAAAGTTGCAGATACAACTGGAAGAGAATGTCTCCTTCAATCTGTTGAAGGGGTCACAACCATATTTTTGCTCGAGTACCTTTGTAGGCCAAACACCCAAGACGTCACACAGCTTCTTGCGGAGGGTGAAAGTTGTGGATTCCCAGGCATGATGGCTAACATTGATTGCATGCACTGGGAGTGGAAGAATTGTCCCCGAGCATGGAGAGATATGTTTCAGGGTAGGAATAGAAAAGCTACCCTTATCTTGGAAGTTGTTGCCTCTCGCGGCCTTTGGATTTGGCATGTGTTGGTCCCGTTTAATATGGTAATCAGTCTAGAGGGGGGGGGGGTGAATAGACTGATTGGTTTTTCAACTTTTCTCCAAGTCCAAAAAGACTTGTTAGAGAAGATCTGATTCTGGTGACAGAGAAAGGCTGGTTCTGATATCAGAACTGGCCTTGGCAGCGGATTCTGATCTGTCCGGGTAGCCTCAGAAACACTAAGGCAAATGCCTTTCTGATAACTCTGAAAACAAGATCTGCTGAACACAGATTCCAAGTCTTAGAGTTAACAGTAAATATCCTAAGTGCAGAAATATAAATTTCAGTAAAGTAAATGACACCGGATATTTTTATAGTGGTTCAAGGAACAACGCGTTCCTCTAGTCCACTGTTCCACTAGCTTTGAAGTAGATCGGTTACAAAGCTAATCCCTAGTGCTTAAGAAGTTCTCCACGCCTTCTTCAAGCCTAGTTGTCACCCGGGATGCAGTCCTGCTTCCTGATGACTGGTCCTTTCACTCAGCTTCCCGGAAGTATCACCACTTCACTACTGCAGTTACTTGGACGCCCTTCTTTGCAGAAGATCCTTTGAAAAACACAAAGTTTTTCCTCCAACTAGCTTCGTCACAATTGATGTGTTATGAAGATCTTGAAGTGTTGAAGAACAGGATGAACTTTGCTCGTTGTTGGGGATGAAAGATTTGGAGTTTGAATCTTCCCAACGTAGGACTTTTCTTGTAGAGTGTTATGAAGATTGAATCTCAAGAAGTATGTTCAGTGAATGGAGCAAAAATCGTAGCAAAAGTTGTTTTTCTGTTCTTCGGTGTGTAGCTTATATACTGAGGTTGTCTCCCCGTTGGAGGAGGAGACAACTGCATTAAATGCGCGTACAGTTGACTTGACCGCCGTTTTGGAAGGTTTCTATTTTTATAATATATCTTCCCGGATTCCTTGGTCAATCATTTGCAATCAATCCTTCAGCGTATCAGGCTCATTTAATGTGCATTAAATGCTTTCCTTTCATGCACAGTCTTCTAGCCGTTGGATGTTTTTACCCGTTGGATTCATAGCTGTTGGATGTTGCCTGAAATCTTCTAAGTGTTAGTCGGGCTCTGATCAGGCTCTTCTGATGTGTTGGATTCTGATGGTTTTCTGAGTTCTGATGGCTTTCTGATCTCTGACTGAACTTTAACTCTGACTCTGATAGGTCCGCTGATGAGTACCTCTGATCTGTAACTCTCATCGGTTATCAGATGTCCAAGCTTATCAGCAACCCTCATGGTGCAAATCTGATGGACTTCTGGTAAGAGAGCTCTGATGGAGCAGTTCTCATAGAGCAAGTCTGGTCGAGCAATTCTGATGCACTTCTGATCTGATCCAAAGCAGAGCAGCTCTGATCGCCGACTACACTAATACTTACAAATGAAAATTCTAATACAAGAAATCTAATTTGGGGGTACTTTAACATTCTAATCTAAATAACCTAGCATCATCAAAATCTAATTACATTTATTCCTTACAATTTCCCCCCTTTTGATGATGCCAAAACCCTGAAACTATTTCCAGAGAAGTGCCTTTCACCATAAGGAAAATAAAAAAACTTTCATTGAGAATCTTGGTGGGCACTTGGCATAGGAAAATAGTAAGAGTAAGATACAATCAATCAGATAAGCAAAATAAGAAATAACACAAGGTATCAGAGCAAGAAACAATCAGAGTGCAAGATAGAGATAATTTGAAATTGCCATGCAAAATAGAGGCAAGCTGGTTATCTTATTAAGGAAGAGTATTTAAAGCAACAATAGGATAGAGTTTAGAAATCTTCCTCTTCTAGTTGAGCTTCCTTTGCTTCAATTTCCTTTAGATCAGCATTTATTTTTGCTCTGATTGTAGCAAGGTTCCTGGGATTCTGATATTCTGACCAGGCAGGTGCAAGCTGACAATCTAGATAGTTTCTGATGGCTTCAGACAGGTCCTTGCCAGGGATCACTTTCATTCGCCACCAGTCTTCTGCTTCTTGCATTGACCCACCATGGTTAATTATTATTAGCCCATCTTTATCCAGAATGAGATTCTCTTGTTGAATAGGGGTCATATGCTTCTTCATCTCTCTGAATTGAGTAGCATCAGGTTTAGCCAAGTCACTGTTGAGCCATTGGGCCAAAGTGAAAGTGGAGGCTGTCTTCTTTCCTTTCTTTGATCTTGGAGGAGTTGGTCTCTGAATACCAGCAGCAATCCTCTTTTGTTTTGCCCTTTCAAAATATTCTGCAGGATCAACAGCTCTGGTGCTAGATCCTTCTGCAGCTCTGATGGCTTTAGCAGGTTCTCTGATTTCTTCCCCCTTTTTGGCATCAACAAGATCACCAAGTAGGAGTCCAATCTTGGAGAATTCAGTGGCATTGTTTTCTTTGATTGCTTCGAGAGCTCCTGGAAGAGTCTGAGTAACAGAAGCCAGCCCTTCGAGAGTCTCTTTCTGCTTGTCAACAGCTGATTGGATATCTTTTGTAGTAGCTTCCAGGAGAGTCAGCTTGTGATCTCTGTCCTTGCCAGTGTTGATCAGTTTGAGACTAAATTCTTTGTTTGTCTTGCAGATTTCCTCCACATCTGTCAGATGCTCTGCATTTTTGTCATGAGACCATTGTAGAGTGTCAACAGCATCAGATAATTCTTGAATGGCCTTGTCCTGTGCTGTCAGAGTCTGAGATTGTGAGAACAAGACTGTGTGTAGACTAGCAACCTCTGAGGCTATGTTATCAACCTTCTCATTGGATGTCTTCATGTAACTGAGGAATGTTGTTGCCAGTGTAGAAAGAGAGGTTGAGATTGTGGTGAGTTCAGATTCAATGTTGTACTGTACCAAATCAAGGTGAGCATCATGCTTCTGATTCAGTACAAGCAGCTTGTTCAGTCCAGCCACCATCTGATCTCCAAAGTCCTCAGCTGATTCCACAAACTCCTGGAAGGGGATGAGGACAGCTTTTGGAGGTTCTGGCTGAGGTATATGATTGACCTGTGGTTGTGGTTGAGCAGGAGATGGAGGAGGAGTAGGAGTCTTTCTCTTGGCAGATTGAAGATCACCAGCCATTGAAGCTGTGAGAAAGCCATCATTGTCTTCAGTTGAGGAAAGAATCCTTACAACTGGCTCTCTTTTCTGAGTGGAGGCTGCAGAATGCTGTGGGGAGAGAGGTTTGGATGATTTCTGATGAGGAGCAGACTTGGATCTCTGATTGACAGAGTTCTGATGAGGTTGAGCTTGTAGAGCGGGGGTATTCTGATGTTGGGGTGAAGGAGGAGGTGAGGGTGACCGGCTTCTGATGGGGGTTATCTGATGGCAGGGTGAGGGTTGTTTAGGTGAGGATTGCTTATGAGATGAAGTGGGTGTTTTCTGAATTTGTAGAGGAGACGGAGTTGAGGCTGGTGTGGTTGGTTTGGGTGAAGGGGATTTGGGAGGTGAGTGTGGGGGAGATGGAGTTGGTTGCAAAGTAATTGGAGGAATGGGAGATACTGGTATTACCTCTAAAACCGTTTCTTCAACTGGAGATTCTCTCCATTCTCTGATAAGGTTCTGCATTGCCAGAGATATATCATTGGCAGTTGATGGCTCTCCCTCTGTACCTGGAACATGTTTCATCTTGATTAGAGACTCCCTCCTTTTCTTCTCCATCAGCCATGCTTCAAAGATGGGAACCTCGTGTTCAGATAAAGCTTTGACATGCTCGTCTGATGAGGTAGTAGTCAGCTTCTCCTTTCCTTTGTGGTTTGCCTTCTTCTTTTCAAGAATAGATTGTAAGAATTGAAGGTCGAAGCATAAAGAGACATCATCAGTACCTGCCCATTTGAGGACTTCGACTTCCTCAGTTTCATAAGTGGCAGCTTGGGCAAGTATCTGCTGCAGAGGTCCCATTCTCCACTTCCTCCAAGTTAATACCCGTTGAAACTGTCTGTCCAGAGCAGTAGTAGGGTCTAGCTGTTTTGTTGGAGACTTGGTGACTTGCAGGTCTGGTGCAGATAAAGGTTGGACCTCTGACTCAGGTTCCCCCTGAGCATCAGAGATCACCAGTGCAGCAGTCAACTCTGGTGCTGGTTCCCCCTGAGGTGCTGATCCTTTAGGGGATGAGAGAACCTTCTTCTTCTTCTTTGCCACTCTGATAGGAGATTTGGAGCTATCAGAATCACTCTGAATGATTGCTTTTCTTCTCCTCTTCTGTCTCATCTTTTTGATAGGAGCCTCAGCTGGTGCATCCTTCTCTGATGCGTCACCCTCTGATGCAGGTTTCTCTGGGTTGGTGTCAGGCTTCTTCTGAACCTTCTTCTTCTTCCCTTTTGGTTGTCCATCATCAACCGTAGCTGTAGTAACGGGTTTCTCCCTTAATTGCTCAAGCTTGCTGGTTTTCTTCAACTCTGCAGCAACAGCCACATGTAGTTTGGGGGATGCAGTAAGAAAGATGGTTTTGTTGTGGTTGACTTCATTGGCTTCTCTGAGCGCTATGTTGACATTGGATATCAGTCGAGAAATCAGAAGGCCATGGCCCATCTTGGTTGAGAACATCCCTGTCTTTTTGTCCTTCTTAGCAATGGACTCAGAGATGGACTGGAAAAACACCTTTCCCCAGTTGATGTTCATTCCTCGATGAACAGCATAGATGGCCTTGGAGTTGGCATTGTTCATCTGGTCAGTTGACCCAGTTTTGCACCATAAGCATCTGTGCATGATGCTCATCAATCTTTCAAAGTCCTTCTTCAGGACATTCTTCTTCATGTACAGCTTATCTACTCCGGTTGCATCCTTCCGGCAGTAAGTGTGCACAAACGTTTCTACAGAGATTTCGACTGACTCCAAGTCGATGAGTGTAGGGGTGTCAATGTCTTGGGAGTCGAGTTGGATGTTGAAGAACTCATTCAGTGCTTCAGCATCAATCTTCAGGTCCTTCCCTTGGACTTGAGAGTGGATGGTGTTGTCAGCGATGTAGGCGTTGAGATAAAACTCAGCCACATCCAAGTTGCTGAAGTGCTCATAAGGATGAGCCACTATCTTGGTCAGTTGCGAGTCATTCATCCCGGCAATGACCGCTTTCATCACCTTAGAATTTTCTGCCAGTAGCGGCAATGAAGACATGTCCACTTTCATTCCGGTGGCTATGTTAGCCACAAGCACCTTGGCTTCAGAATCTGAGAGAACTGTGATGTTGATGAACTTCATCTTCAGGTTCTTGGAAAGATTTTAGAGGTTTGAAGGTTGGAGATTTGGAGAAATAAAGCTTGAAGTCGAAGAGTAAAATTGCAGTAGCGATTTAGGTTTCAGAATGGGTATATATGAATTTGGGTTAGTGGACGTTTGATATAATTTGCGGTTTCGAGGTCGCATTAAATGGATTGTGGGCGGAAAGCCGTTTTTCCAAATATGGTAATAACTATCAGGGGTAAAATGATAACTTTCGGTTTATTGAACAGTCTCGCCCGAAATTTAGAAAATTTTCTAAGTCCACAGCCACTCTGATGAATAACATTCCATATATCAGAGAAGGGGTATTCTGACATAGGGTTCTCTGATGGATAAGCGTATCAGAGGTGGAGAGTTCTGATTGATCCACGTCTGATGTTTCTGCAACTCTGATTCAAGCATCTGACGGATAAAAGTTCAGGTATCAGAGATGGGGTGTTCTGATGGATCCACATCTGATGTTTCTGCAACTCTGATTCATGACTCTCTGGGAAGATCATCCATCATTCCCAATTCTTCTCTCAACTTATTAAACCTAGCCTCTGAAAGAGGTTTGGTTAGGATATCCGCAAGCTGATCTTCAGTTGGAACATGCTCAATTGAGATGTGCTTCTTCTCCACATGATCTCTGATGAAGTGATGTCTGATCTCAATGTGTTTAGTCCTTGAATGCAGCACAGGATTTTGAGTGATGGCAATAGCACTTGTATTGTCACACAGCAGCTTGATCTCCTTTGCTTGCACTTCATAATCCTTGAGTTGTTGCTTCATCCAGAGTAATTGTGCACAGCAACTTCCAGCAGCAATATACTCAGCTTCAGCTGTACTTGTTGAGATTGAATTCTGCTTCTTGCTAAACCAGGAGACAAGTCTCCCACCTAGCAATTGACAGTGACCAGAAGTGCTTTTCCTGTCCAATCTACAACCTGCAAAATCTGAATCAGAATAACCAATTAGTTCAAAATTACCTCCCTTGGGATACCATAGGCCTGCATTTGGATTTCCCTTGATATATCTGATAATCTTCTTAGCAGCAACTAGATGGCTCTCCTTGGGCTTTGATTGGTATCTGGCACAGATTCCTACTGCAAAAGCTATGTCTGGTCTGCTTGCAGTCAGATAGAGGAGAGATCCAATGATTCCTCTATATGTTGTAGCATCAACATCTTTTCCTTCATCATCTGGTCCAATTCCTTGAGATGCATTCATAGGAATTTTGACTGAAGATTTTCCATCAATTCCAAACTTCTTGATAAGATCTCTGGTGTACTTTCCTTGGTTGATAAAGATGCCTTCTGGTACTTGTTTGACTTGTAATCCAAGAAAGTAACTGAGTTCTCCCATCATACTCATTTCAAACTTTTTCTGCATAACTTTAGAAAACTTCTTGCATAATTCTGGATTAGTGCTTCCAAATATAATATCATCAACATAGATTTGCACTAATAGAATATGATTAGCAACAGAAATTTGAAATAAAGTCTTGTCAACCTTTCCTTTAGTAAACCCATGGTTCACTAAGAATAGGGACAATGTGTCATACCAAGCTCTGGGAGCTTGCTTAAGACCATAAAGGGCCTTTCTCAGCTTATAGACACAAGAAGATTGAGTAGGAATGACAAAACCTGGAGGTTGTTCAACATAGACTTCCTCTTCAAGTTCTCCATTCAGGAATGCACTCTTGACATCCATCTGGTAGACCTTGATGTTGTTATAAGCAGCATAGGCTAGGAATATCCTGATTGCTTCCAGTCTGGCAACAGGTGCAAAGGTCTCATCAAAATCTATGCCTTGTTCTTGACAGTATCCCTTTGCTACAAGCCTTGCTTTATTCCTTACAATGTTGCCTTCTTCATCTGCTTTGTTCTTGAATACCCATTTAGTTCCAATGACATTCTGATGCTTTGGTCTGGGAACAAGTTTCCACACATCATTCCTTTCAAACTGTGTTAGCTCTTCTTGCATTGCATTGATCCAGTCTGAGTCTTCTAGAGCTTCTTCTACACTTATTGGTTCCATCTGAGATATGCAGCAGGTGTACATGGCTTCTCTTCTGGATGCAGATCTGGTCCTAACACCACTGGTGACTTGACCAATTACTTGATTAGGAGGATGATCTCTTAACCATGTCAGATCGGGTTCTGACAGTTGCTGTCTAGGCAACTCTGATGGTTCATCTTCTGATTCTTCATCTTCATCTTTGTCTATCAGAATTGGATTGACAGAAGGAATTGGTAATACAGGATTGATGGTGACCTCTTCTGATGGTTCTGAAATCTTGTCTTCAAGATTGATCTTCTGCAGGGTTTCTGATAGTTCTTCTGCAGAGGTGCTGTCATCAAACTTGACATGAATGGATTCTTCAACTTGTATAGTTCTCTTGTTAAGTATTCTATAGGCTTTGCTTGAGCTTGAGTAGCCTAAGAATACACCTTTATCAGCTTTTTCTTGAAATACTTTCAGGTTCTCCTTTCCATTGTTTAGAATATAGCACTTGCATCCAAACACATGGAAGTAGTTGATGTTTGGCTTTCTTCCTTTCCACAGCTCGTAGGGGGTCTTCTGATGATTCTTGTGGATCATGCTCCTGTTTTGGGTATAGCATGCAGTGTTGATTGCCTCAGCCCAGTATCTGATGGGCAAGCCTGATTCAGCAATCATTGTCCTTGCAGCTTCCTTTAGTGTTCTGTTCCTTCTTTCTGCAACACCATTTTGTTGGGGTGTTCTGGCAGCAGAGAGTTGATGGAATGTGCCATTCTGATCACAGAAGTCCTTGATCACCTTGTTGACAAATTCAGTTCCTCTGTCAGATCTGATTGTCCTGACCTTCATGTTCTTCTCAGTTTGAAGTTGCTTCAACAGAGATGGCAACTTCTGAAGAGTTTCATTCTTCTTGGTTAGGAACACAGTCCATGTGTATCTTGAGTAGTCATCAACCATAACAAGAGTATATCTTTTTCCACTAACACTGGGAGTTTCAACTGGTCCAAATAAATCCATGTGGATCAGATTTAGAGGACAAGTAGAAAGATCTCCAGCTATGGGTTTGAATGAGGTCTTCACTTGTTTGCCTTTCTGACAAGCACTGCAGAGAGTCTCCTTCTTATAGACAATGTCAGGCAGACCATCTACAATGTGTTCCCTTGCCAGTTTGTTGATGGTTTTGAAATTCAGGTGGCTAAGCTTCTTGTGCCAGTCCCAGCTTAGCTTTGAATTGTCCTTTGCTATCAGACAGGTTCCATCTTTTGCTGTTTGCCAGTCAACAACATAGATGTTCTTTCTTCTTTTGGCTGTAAGAACCACTTCTTTGGTTGTCTCATGCTTGACATAGCACAAGGTCTTGGTGAATTCAACTGTGTACCCTTTGTCACAGAACTGGCTAGCACTCAGCAAGTTGAACTTCAGACCTTTGACATATGAGACATCTTCAATGATTATCTGGTTCTTGATCAGCTTCCCTCTTCCCTTTGTTTGACCATCCTTGTCATTTCCTCCAAAAGTGACTCGGGGTCCATTGTATTTCTGGAACTCTGATAGGCAACTCTTGTCACCTGTCATGTGCCTGGAGCATCCACTGTCAATATACCATTCTTGTTCTGAGATGGCTCCAGCACACAGTTCCTGCAAGATTAAAAGGAAGATTTAGGTACCCAAGCAATGTTGGGTCCTGGGGGGTAATGCAGTCTTGGAAGTTGGTACCATTTTGGTCTCATCAACTGAAACCTTGGTGGATGGTACCCATTGTCCACCTGGTAGTTGTAGTAAACAGACGTATGATTCACTTTGGGCAGATGCTTGTGAGGATCATGCTTTCTGTTTGCATACTTCTGCATAGCCTTCTTTGTTGGAAAGAAGTCCCATATACTATCAAGATCAGAGGAGCGCTTAACTTTAGGCTTCTGAGGCTGACCAGACAACCTCTTCTGCCTATAGTTAATCTTCTCTTGATATCTGTCTCTCTGATAGCAGTTTCTGATACCATTGTCATGAGATTGTCTGATAGGATTAGGCCTTTGATTATTATTTTTCTGAAAACTTTTCCTTTTGTTAGAGTTTCTGCCAGGTTCATTAGTTTTCAAACTTTGTTTTGGTTTGGCCTTTAGAGTTTGTTTCTCTGGTATGACCTTCTCATGAACAACTTTAGTACCAGAAGTACTAGCATGGCAATTGGGGCTCAGAGTCTGTGGCACTATGACCTTTTTAGCTTTAGCAACTTTGGTGCTAGTCCTTACAGAAGGCTCACCAGACTCTGGTTCAACATATCCAAGACCAGAGGTGAAGTTATGAGAGTCACCAATATTCTTCATGGAAGATTGCATCTTCAGAAGACTATTATATTTACTCTCAAGTTCCTCAATGTCTCTTATTCTTTTCAGAAGAGACTCATTTTCAGCTTTCAGTCTATCTCTTTCCTCAGTTAAGAGATTAAGTTTACACTCAGTCTCTTTCCTTAGATCAGAGATATCAACTTTCAGCCTACTGTTCTCATCTTTAACAAAAGAATAAGTGGCTTGGATAGTTTGGAACTCTTCCCAAAATGATGACATTGGATCATCATTTAAGGCTGTGCCTACCGAAGAAGAAACAGAGTCAGAGGTAGAGCATACCTCATCATCTGATTGTGCCATGAGGCAGAGGTCTTCAGTTTCTGCATCCAAGCAGCAGAATGCTTCATCAGAGTCGGAGTCTGAACTGGATTCTGATTCAGAGAGTGGATCTCTCTCAGCTTGTTCTGAGACAAAAGCTCTTCTTCTTCTATGTTGATCATCAGTTTTCTTTTCTTCTTCTTGTCCTTGCTTCTTGGACACTCTTGGATAGGGGCAGTTTGCTTTGAAGTGCCCAGGCTGTCTGCAGTTGTAGCAGAGGTACTCTCCATTGTTTTCAGAAGATTTGGTCTTCTGATGTGGTCTTCTGATGGAAGATGGACTCCTTCCATCTTTCTTCATGAATTTTCTGAATTTTCTGGCAAAGGCAGCCATATATTCATCAGATAGGAGAGTTGAGGGATCAAAGTTCGTTGCCTTAGAAGTGCTGGCAGTAAGAGCAGTTGTGGTTCTCTCATCTGGCACTTCTTCTTTCTCATCATGCATCTCAAACTCATAAGCTTTGAGATCAGATATCAGTTTCTCTGTGGGATAGGTTTTGATGTCCTTGCTTTCTTGGACAGCAATAACCTTCATCTTCCAGACTGGGGGCAGTCCTCTGAGAATCTTCAGGTTGACTTCTTTAACTGTGAGCTCCTTCCCAAGCTCGGATATTTCACTGGTAAGAATCAGAAGTCTGGCATGCATCTCAGCTATGCATTCCTCAGGTAGAAGTTTGAAGTCATCAAACTTCTTCATTGCTATTGTCAGTTTGTTGTCTCTCTCTTGTTCATCACCTGCTCCTATGAGATCAAGTTTGTCCCATATTTCTTTAGCAGTTCGACACCTCTTGATTTTGTTGAAGTATCTGTTGTCGATGGCTTTGTAGAGGATATCTTTGGCAATATTGTCAAGATTGTACTGTCTCCTCTCTTCCTTTGTCCATTCTGATCTGGCTTTCTCAATCATCTCAGGCTGAGTCCTGTCAATAGTGTGCTCAGTATTCACCTTCATAAATTTGGTGAAAGGTCCTTCTTCAAGGACTTCCCACATTTCATCATGAAGAGCACATAGGTGTGCTTTCATTCTGATCTTCCAGTCATCATACTTCTGATCTGAAAACATGAGGTGCTTTGCAAGAGAGTTATCCATAATAGTAAGTAAATAGAGGCTAAGAACAAGTGGATCTTTTGTTCAGAGAGTAACCTAAAAGATTACAAGAACAAGGAGGCTCTGATACCACTTGTTGGTCCCGTTTAATATGGTAATCAGTCTAGAGGGGGGGGGGGTGAATAGACTGATTGGTTTTTCAACTTTTCTCCAAGTCCAAAAAGACTTGTTAGAGAAGATCTGATTCTGGTGACAGAGAAAGGCTGGTTCTGATATCAGAACTGGCCTTGGCAGCGGATTCTGATCTGTCCGGGTAGCCTCAGAAACACTAAGGCAAATGCCTTTCTGATAACTCTGAAAACAAGATCTGCTGAACACAGATTCCAAGTCTTAGAGTTAACAGTAAATATCCTAAGTGCAGAAATATAAATTTCAGTAAAGTAAATGACACCGGATATTTTTATAGTGGTTCAAGGAACAACGCGTTCCTCTAGTCCACTGTTCCACTAGCTTTGAAGTAGATCGGTTACAAAGCTAATCCCTAGTGCTTAAGAAGTTCTCCACGCCTTCTTCAAGCCTAGTTGTCACCCGGGATGCAGTCCTGCTTCCTGATGACTGGTCCTTTCACTCAGCTTCCCGGAAGTATCACCACTTCACTACTGCAGTTACTTGGACGCCCTTCTTTGCAGAAGATCCTTTGAAAAACACAAAGTTTTTCCTCCAACTAGCTTCGTCACAATTGATGTGTTATGAAGATCTTGAAGTGTTGAAGAACAGGATGAACTTTGCTCGTTGTTGGGGATGAAAGATTTGGAGTTTGAATCTTCCCAACGTAGGACTTTTCTTGTAGAGTGTTATGAAGATTGAATCTCAAGAAGTATGTTCAGTGAATGGAGCAAAAATCGTAGCAAAAGTTGTTTTTCTGTTCTTCGGTGTGTAGCTTATATACTGAGGTTGTCTGCCCGTTGGAGGAGGAGATAACTGCATTAAATGCGCGTACAGTTGACTTGACCGCCGTTTTGGAAGGTTTCTATTTTTATAATATATCTTCCCGGATTCCTTGGTCAATCATTTGCAATCAATCGTTCAGCGTATCAGGCTCATTTAATGTGCATTAAATGCTTTCCTTTCATGCACAGTCTTCTAGCCGTTGGATGTTTTTACCCGTTGGATTCATAGCTGTTGGATGTTGCCTGAAATCTTCTAAGTGTTAGTCGGGCTCTGATCAGGCTCTTCTGATGTGTTGGATTCTGATGGCTTTCTGAGTTCTGATGGCTTTCTGATCTCTGACTGAACTTTAACTCTGACTCTGATAGGTCCGCTGATGAGTACCTCTGATCTGTAACTCTCATCGGTTATCAGATGTCCAAGCTTATCAGCAACCCTCATGGTGCAAATCTGATGGACTTCTGGTAAGAGAGCTCTGATGGAGCAGTTCTCATAGAGCAAGTCTGGTCGAGCAATTCTGATGCACTTCTGATCTGATCCAAAGCAGAGCAGCTCTGATCGTCGACTACACTAATACTTACAAATGAAAATTCTAATACAAGAAATCTAATTTGGGGGTACTTTAACATTCTAATCTAAATAACCTAGCATCATCAAAATCTAATTACATTTATTCCTTACAGCATGCATTCTTCGGGACACCAGGTTCTTGCAATGATATTAATGTGCTTGATAAATCCCCCATTTTTATGATATCCTAAGTGGCCACGCTCCACGTGTTTTGTATGTCGTGAATGATAATGTTTACGATATGAGATATTATCTAGCAGATGATATTTTTCCTAAGTGGGCTATCTTTGTTTCATTTATCACTGCTCCACAAATTGCCAAACAGAAACTTTTTGCACAACGACAAGAGGGTGCGAGAAAGGACGTGGAACGAGCTTTCGGAGTGTTACAAGCGTGATGGACAATTGTAAAGTACCCATCCCTAGCTTGGGATAAACAAGTATTGGGAAAAATAATGATGGCTTGCATTGTTATGCACAACATGATTGTAGAGGATTATAGGGAACAAGGAATTGAGCATAACAATGATGAACGCCTAGTGCCTCTTCGTAGCTTAACTACTAATATGCCATCATCAAGCAATGAAAGAACGCAACACACTAATACCTTTGTCGCTCAACCATCGAGATTACCAACATACATGGATAATGGAGCCCGAATTCGTGAGCGGAATATACACACCACACTAATAAAAGACTTGTAAAATGATGTATTAAAATGATGAACTTAATTATCCCATTTAGAAATGAATCATCTCTCATGATTATTTATAAAATATCTTATGATAAGAAACATGTTTCCTGTATCGTATAAAGTGGCTATATAAATATCTTTATCTTTATATTATATAAACTAACAGAATGGTTACAACTTTTGGAGGCAAAATTGCCGCCAAAATTAGGGGCAAAATTGAAAAAAAACGGCCACAAAAATTTAGGGGGTGTTTGGTTACGGGACTATCAGCCATTTTTTGGCTAATTTGATCATTTTTTAGCTTTTTTACCAGATGAACAACTAATTGAGGTGTTTGGTTAATTGACATTTTCACTTGACTAAAATGCTAATGAACCCAACTTTTGAACTTGGCCGATGGAATATTTATAGCAAATTTGTGCCCGCACTTGGTTTGGTTCGTCACTTCGTTTTCTCCCTAGCCTATGCCAAGAAAACAAACAGCAGGTATTCTGAAAATTGGTGCACTGTCAGAACATTGAGGCCTCTAATAATGTACTCGTATAACTATATATATTGGCTATCGTGAATTCATGATTACATAATTAAATACGATAGTATATACGATAGTACTCCGTATATATTTTATATACTTCGTAATATAAACATGAAGACGTGTTTAATTAATGTTTGGACCTCTTTGGTACAATCATGCGTTGATAAAAATTTTATTTTTATTAAATAAATATTTTATATACTTCGTAATATAAACATGAAGACGTGTTTAATTAATGTTTGGACCTCTTTGGTACAATCATGCGTTGATAAAAATTTTATTTTTATTAAATAAAAGGGAGATTTACCTTAATAGGATCAAAACATGACTTTTTTCTCAAAATAGGAGTACCTAGTTTAAACATCCTTAAATAGGACTTTTTATTAGTGATTGGACCAAAATACCCCTCACAACCTTTACCACTGCTGCCCAGGGACTGCCGGACCGCCGCCTACCGCCGGCCGCCGCCGGAAAAATTCCAGATTTTTTTTCTGGAGGGTTGCCAACATTCTGCCGCCGGCCGCCGGCTGCCGCCGCCGCCGCCGGCCACCGCCGGAAACCGCCTCTTCCACTGCCGCCAACCTGCCGCCACCTCCGGACTGCCCCGCTACCAACGGACTGCCTTGGTTGTGCAAGAGAACTAGGGGGGCAATTAATTGGGTTAATTAATTGCCGGAGTTGCCGCCGCCGCCGCCGGAATCCGCCGCCAGCCGCTGCCGGAGTGCTGCCGCCACCACGGACTGCCCCGCCACCGACGGACTGCCTTGGTTGTGCAAGGAAACTAGGGGGGCAATTATTTAGATTAATTAATTAATTAAATAGAATTAGGGGTAAAAAGGGTAAGGTTAGTCCTATTTAGAGAAAAACATGATGTGATCTTATTTTGAGAAAAATGTTGAGTTTTAGTCCTATCTTGGACAATTTTCTCTAAATAAAAACGGATTAAGTAGTTGCAGTAGTAATATTAACAATGCAAAATGTGTGAAACATATACTTCTTACGTTGTATTAAAAGTAGCAATAAACAAAACAAATTAATTGATGTCTTTAAAAGTAATTTAACAATTTATCAGTCGATTGTGAACAGCCGTCTAACCAAACAATATTTATAAACAGCTAATATTATCAGCTAATCAAAGCAGCCAACAAAATCCGATGTTATCAATCAGCCAACAACTAACCGTCAACGGCCAATTGCCAAACACCCCTTAATCTCGGTCAAGGTTACTAATTATTGAAAGATTAATTAATAAATGGAGCCAAGCAATTTACGGAAAGACAAATCATGTCCATATATTCAGCACCGCACTCGCTCTACACGTCTACGCCATAAATATATTGTCATATTGAAAAGAATCTGCCCACCATAAAAGGAAACATAATTAAACCCATTTAAACTAAAAGGACTGTCCGATGGTTCACTATACATACGTTCCCATACTAAAGAAACAAAAATATTAGTATTGATTAATTAAAAAATGTACGGAGCATTAATTAAATCTACTTGGAGAAAATACTTCACACCAAAAAGTACTCCATATCAAATGTTGTATATGGACCTTAATTCAATGGAGTAATAGTAATACATCAATTTAGTGTTTTTTTTTCTCAATTCAATGTATAGTACACACTACACATAAATCAATTAAATGTTTATTTACTAATAAAATTTATAAGCATTAAATCTTGAGAACATAAGAGGAAAAAGCTTCATAATCAACTTTCTAACATACTATCGAAGTATGAGTGAGCTGTGAGCGTGAGTATTGATATATCCGATCATCACAAATGAATGGAAAATGATCAAATATTACTCCGTACTATTCATTTATTAGTCAAGCTAGACTCAATGATTCATTTGTCAATTCAGAAATATTGTTATTGTTATTTTTGTCATTGCCGTTGTTGGTTTTGAATTAATAATAGATCTTTAAAGTGGACGGACTTTTAGATGCACCCTTCAATTCTTCATCTGCTTTTTCCAAAAGGACACGTCTGTATGGATATAGTAAATATATAAAGTAATTAAGAATTATTGAAGCAAAATAGCATTCAGATTTAATTTATTATTTCATCAGTCAATCAAACATGACAAAGCTAAAAGGATGAAGGGAGCATGCAACATCACATCTTCTTACGGTGCACATGTGACATGATAAACATAAACACATAAATATTAGTGTGCAAAATATGTATCTCCTTATTTGAATGGTCTCATATGTTTTTTTATAAGTCTTGTTCCACAATGTCAAGAAAATTGTCTAGATAAATATTTTTTTGAAAGGAAAAACGTGTCTAGATATGGACATTGTGATTGACATTGTTGAAAACAAGTTACTAAAATGACATAAGATCGTGAAAAGAAAGAGAGAAAGATATTATTGATTTGTTTTTATGTGTTTATCTCTCTCATGTTACATGTTCATCACCATGCACATTGTTGAAATGCACCATGAACATTTTTGGGAGGGGTTAAGGATAATGACCACACGGCTATACTAGACTTGGTTGACTTCAAAGTTGGTGCTTTCCCTGTCAAATACATTGGGATCCCCCTATCCCCTCTTAAACTTTTGGTGGCACAATATGCCCCTCTTTTGGAAAAGGTTTCTAACTATCTCAACTCTTGGATTACTAAAACCCTTTCATATATAAGTAGGACTGAATTGATTAAATCTGTTATTCAATGTGTGCACTCTTTTTTGTTACAAGTGTTTCTTATACCTCGAGCTATTCTTGATGGGGTGACTGCCCTATGTCGTATATTTTTTTGGGGGTGCAAATTTGCTAGGGTGGCTTGGGCAGATATGTGCCTCCAAAAGAGAAAAGTGATTTGGGTATTAGACACACCAAAATTTGGAATAATGCTTTGTTATCTAAAACTCTTTGGGATATTCACTTAAAGAGAGACACACTCTGGGTGAAACGAGTAGTGTGCATTTACTTATATTGAACGTACTTTATTTTAAAGGTTATGTAAAAGTTATTAATATTGAAAGAATATTTATGATTGGTTTTGCTTTTAAGAGTGTGATTTCTTAAAAGATTATATGAAAAGTAACAAATAATAAAAATGAGTCATTGTTGTAAAGAACAGTTCTTTTAGTAAAAGTATATGTACATTTCTCCCCTTTTTATGCTTTTAACTTTAAACTACTTAATTTTAAGTAGAAGCCCCTATTTGAAAATACCATTTTACTTTTTAGTTTTAAAGCAAAAAGTTGATCGAAAATCATTTCTTTAAGTAGTTGCAACGGCTTTCTAATAGGTGGTAGTGTTTAAAAAGAATAGTGATTGTGAGAAATTAAAGTTAAATTCTTTAGTAAAATATTAATTTATATGTATAATCGGTTTAACGTACTCCTTTTCTTACTCCCAACTTTTATCTTTAAAGTGATTAATCTAAATATACGCATCTCATTGCTAAGACTGCTTTAGCTTTTCTAAATCTAAAAGCTTGCATAGGTCTGCTTTTAATATGTACACAAAAAATGCATATTACGTATCATCACAATAAAACTAATTTCAAATAAATTGTTATTTTATTCTAGATATGCCCGTGCGTGTTCACAGTTCTTAGTCTAGTTATAGAGTATGAGTAATGTTTATGATTCGGTGGTTCATTGGACCTGAAAGAATTTATTTTCTTAATAAATTAATATTGAATTAGGATGGTATTATCATGAACAGCTTGCCTTGAGTGTAGGGGTGGGTTCGGTTCTTTCGGTTCGGTTTTGACCTAAAACCAAATACAGAACCAAAGTAAAAGTTCGGTTCGGTTTTGGTTCGGTTTTACACTCCAAAACTTGGAACCACGGTTTGATCGGTTCGGTTTGTTTCGGTTCAGTTTCGGTTTTTTCGGTTTTTTCCAAAAAAATTGCCATTTGATTTAAAATTGATATAAAAGTTTGAGAGATCAAACATATCACATTAAATGCAAGCATACTTGAACAAATAAAGAAAATAATACGGAGTAATAACAAATATGTCTTGAATTATATGAGTATATATGCGGGAGAGATAAAAGTGTATATATATTCTTAATTTAGATTATTTGTGACTAGTTTGAAAAAGTTTATGAATACATACGTCCTATGTGATATAGCTGAAATGAATATTTATTTGTTTTATCAACATAAAAATTTAAGTTACATAAAAATAAAAGTTAGTTACTACTAATAACCAGTAAAAACATATAACCATGCAATAAGTTGCAACATACATACATAGAAGACATAGGCTATGTTTGCTATTGCTTAACTTTTAAAAAAGTGATTTTGTAAAGTGATTTTTGAAAAAGTGATTATTGATAAAAGTTGAGAGTGTTTTAGAATAGAAGTGATTAAAGTGAAAAAGTTAAAGTTGGAATGTTTGGGAAAAAAGTGATTGTGATATTATATTTTTGGGAATGTACAAAAATATCCTCCCCTTCATTAATCAGCTCACTCTCCCCTGCGACATAGCTTTCTCAGATACACGGTTCTCCACTTCTCCTCCAAGCTAATTTTCCAAATTCAAAGTAAAAAATCAAAATCTCCAAGATTATTTGCAATACTCTTTTAAATAGGTTAGTGACAATTACGAAGGGAAAATCTCCCTGGGTTCTTTATTTATAAATCCATATAAGCATGGAGTTTTGCAATACAGACATCATCGCTCTCTTTCTTATGGGGATGTGCGAAACAACGTTTCAATGGGGAAAGGGAGCTGATCTTTAATTAGCTAGAGCAGCGTTCACGACTCAACTTCTCGATGCGGATGTGCGACACAGAGATGGAGAAGAAAGAGATATGGAGGGAGGCTGCGAGTCTGGGACAGAGATATCGGGATGATTGATAAGGGTAAAGTTGGGTATAGGGGGAAATGGAATGATATAACTATCCTTAATGTTGGCTTTAATTACCATAAAACCAAAAAAAGCAGATAAAAGCATGCTGGGAGCAGCTTCCAGCTTTTAATCCAAAATCACTTTTTTAAAAGCTAAAGCTCCCTTTTGCAAACACTCCAAATAGATTTTTTTTCTAAAAAAGCCAAAAGTGCTTTTCAAAAGCAAACCAAAACACTGCCATAATAGATCAATATAGGTACATTATTATGGGCATTTATAAACTAAAATAAACATAGCACAAACATTATTTCTCTAGCACAAGAAATTCAAAGATTATTGATGATAGTAAGATTAATGCTTTCATTTAACAAATAAAATTTCATATTTTATTTTAGTTCGGTTTGTTCGGTTCGGTTTTGAAGAGTAAAAACCAAAACCGAACCAAACTACTACGGTTCGGTTTTTTACATTCGGTTTCGGTTTTTTAGCGGTTCGGTTTATTTGGTCGCGGTTCGGTTTGATTTGATTCGGTTTTCGGTTTTCGGTTTTTCGGACCCAGCCCTACTTGAGTGAATGAAACATAACTCCGTGCATTTAAATGCGCGCAACAAGTTCGAATAAGGTTGTAATTGATCCTTATTTTTGGATCATGCAACTCTTTCCTTTTAATTTTCGTACGTGCATTGTTTCACCGAAAAGAGTTTTTAGATTATTTGGTTGAAAGACCAAACTTCTATTCGGTGTATAGTCTATTACTCCTTTTCCAGAAAACCCGCTGGAGTGTAACTTACGAATAATGTTGTAACCTCCGTCCGAATCACTATGTCCGTAACTTTCCTCTAGCTGGCTTTGACAAAATTGTAAAGTGAACTTGAACTCCCGTTTTGGAGTTTCTTAGAGTGATGTTCCAGATCGGCCTTCCTTTTTTGGAAAACTTCGTTGAAATTGATATAGCTGAAATAGCTCTTTCCTCTGGTAATACGGGTAATGGTAACTACAAGCGTGAAGTAGAATTATCATTAGAGCGAGCTAGCTGCCTAGTTAGACCCATCCGAATAGCTATTGAGATAAGGGGTTGTATATCTTTCTTCAAGGTCAATCCGTTTTAATGGGTGGTCCTGCGATGAGTCTTCTAATTTCTTCTCTTATTTATTTTTATTTGTTCTATATTATTTTTTAATTTTTATTTTTTCCTGTTCTTGCATTTGACAGTATGTCTAGTGATTTCTGTAAGCTCGAGATTTTTATCTGGTTAAATTCGCATTTTAATACCATTTTTCTAACATGGCCAACCAAGTAAACCGCACCACAGACCTAATGATTTTAAAGAAAATTTCCACAATCATAAAAAACACCGTTGTAGGGTTTGAATTGAAGCTATCAATTTGCCATTATCGGACCGCTGATGCCAGTTGCCGTTTGGGCGCCTCAATCTGCCGGACTTCTGCCATGCCTCCGTTGTCAGGCCTCCTCTGCCACCATATACCTCCCGTCGCCAACGGCTACCTCCAAACCTTATTAAATTCAGCCTTATATAAGACACTACTTCGTATATTTTAAAGAAAAAATATAAATCCTTATTTTTGCACTTTTCTTATTCTTTACCTAGCAATTTCTTTTGATTTTATTTCTTAAAAAAGGATGACACTCATCACTGAGGGTCTTCCATAATCGACTAGACAACTATCTGGGAGGATGTAAGTTGAGCTTTAATCACATTGTGATAGAAAAAGAATGAAGTTCTATTCCAAGTAATTAATTGAAGTTGAAATATGAAACATCTCCCTTGTGACTTTTGTACCAGGTGAGCTATGTCCCTCAATTTTGATTACATTTCTTAGTTTTGCAGTTGGAGGGTGTCGGTCAAACCTAAAAAAGCCATTGACGGGCTGTGTGGCCACATTCAATTGAACGTGGCTTAGGGAGTGTTTGCAACTGCCCCCTTCTGCTTAAAAAAAACATTTTTTGGAAAAAGCTATTAGTAGTAAAAGCCGATAGTGTTTGAGAAAAATATGATTTTGAAAGATAAAAGTTGGTAGCGTTTGATAAAATAAATGCTTTTTGTGTAATAGAAAAAGTAAAAAGTATTTTTCGCACAAAAGCCGAGAAATGCTTTTTTAAATAAAAATTGTCACTTGAAAACACTACTTTTATCGTTTAAGCCAAAAGTCGAGAAACGTTTTTTAGCTACGGCAAACACTCCCTTAAAGTATTATCTATTCTAAACATAATTAATTACTTTCAAATGAATGCTTTTACTATTCGAATTTCTAAAACGTATCATTTTCTCGACGAATATAACAAAAATTATAGTCACTTCATTTCATTTAAATTTTTACTTTTGTTGTGAAATGAAGAAGATGCAGAACAGATTAAAGAGATAGATATAATAATAAAAGCTCTAAATTATTTATTCTTAATATATGATAATTTCTGAATGAATTTACAAGGCTTTACCAAGCTCCTATTTATAGTGGTTGAGCTTGATGATTAGTCATCTAAAGGATGACTCTACAGATTTGGTGGCAATAATAAATTGAGCCATCTGTTCTAAGTTGGTTACAAGGATTGATGCTAGATTAGTGTCCTGATTAAAAGGATGAATAATTCACACCTGTAATTTCCATGATTTTACAACAACTTTCTTTTTTAGGCTTCAAAAAAGTGTAGATATTTTGTTTGATGGGCTGACATTCACTCCCTCCTTCCCCTAATATCGGAAGAGACTCAAGAGAGTGATGAAGTTTTTAAGAAAAATAGAATTATGTGATTGATGATAAATTGATAAAGCGAAAATAAAGTAAGAATGAATTAGAGTCGAGACAATTATATGAGACTGTTTTTTATGAAGAGTTGTTTGATATTAGAATGATATTGGCTAAAGGGTCAAATATGTACATGAACTAACTTAAAGTGTTCAATTAGCCCTTATATAGGAGGTTCTACCCGGCCGTCGTCAATTGGAGCGGTTCTCGGTGGAATTTTTTTATGAAATTTTTTGAGCATCTTCTTCATTAAGTCTAGTTTATCCATACCAAATTTCAGCTAAATATTCAACTGGGAAGGCAGTCAAATGATTTTTTGAAGATAACTGCGCAGTTAAACAACACAGTACATTTTGGAAAATCATTTGACTGCCTTCCCGATTTAATTTAAAGCTGAAATTTGATATGGGTAAACTAGACTTAATGAATAAGATGCTCAAAAAATTTCATCAAAAAATTCCACCGGGAACCGCCTCAATTGACGACGGCCGGGTAGAACCTCCTATATAAGAGGCTAATTGAACACTTTAAGTTAGTTCATGTACCTATTTGACCCTTTAGCCAATGATATTATATGAATTGATATTAGTGTTTACTTGCTTTCCCTTTGTGAAATCGAAGAGCCGTTTTAACGGTTGAGCTGACCAACCGTCACACCCAAATCCAAATCGCCCCCTCCACTATCCACAAAGAACAACATAACCAATTTCTAACCGGAGCTCCACCGCGCCGGTGAGCCATGTTCGGCTCTCTGAACCTATCCCCATCCCCTATTGTTCGACCGATTTCGACCCGGAAAGTTATTTCAAACAGCCGGAGCAAGAGAGTACTGTTTTCTGTTACATCATCTTCGGAAAACTCCATGGCTTCCACCTCTGCCAGCACAAATGAACCCAAATCGGAAACTTCCCTTTTGGCTCCTCCTAATTTCAAGGCGCCACAGCCCAAGCCTTTCAGGGCTAGGGGCGATAAGCTCTTCGACGTATTGGGAGCTGCTGTTGCTATAGTCTTTCGACTGGGTACTGGCGCTACTGTTTCTGGGTATGTGTTGTAAAGTTCATCTTTTCAGGTTACTCGCTTACTGAAGTTAGGTTTATTTGCTCATATGAGTTTTGTCCGAAAATGTTAGATTATGATGTTCATTGAATTAAATCTCTATTGATTTCATAATCAGTCACTTACTGGATGGGGAATTGGTAGCCAGTTTTATAATGGATTCATTTAATTTTGAGGGGAATTGGAGTTTGCACCCCTACTTTTTCATCAAGATTTAAGTTTGCACCCAATGCTTGAGAGTTGTTCTGCGCCCCAAAGCTAGAAAATTCTGTTAATGAGGGGGGGGGGGAGCAATCTCCTCATTGGAAGAGAAATGAGTTGCCAGTTTCAAATTTGGGTTCAAATGTTAATGTTTTTTAAAAATGGGGTTCAAACTCAATTCTGGATGAAAAAGCGGGTTGCACACTCCAATCCCCCTTCTTTTTAATTAACTGTCTAATATGTATGTAAAAGGAATGACCGGATGATGAGATTAAAAGTCATTGAAATATACATGGTTTATATTTGGAAATAATTGGAAATTGGTAGCTATACATAGCCAAAAGCCTAGAGTTAAGATTGCAAGGACTTCTGGTTTATCAACTGCACCGTCTTAGACTTCATGTTGCTAGCCTCTTAGTTCTTGTTAACCAGTGATTCAATCACTAATAGTGAAAGTGTGGCAACTGGTGATTTTGATCGTGATAAAGTGGTAGTCGTAGCAGCTTGTAAGATCTTGAACTGATTTACAAGGCTTTATGTAACATTTATTTCATCAGTTTGTGCAGATATGTACAAGTTTTAAACATTATTCTGTCTTCAATATGCAGATATTCAGCCTCCCTTGTTAGCAAGGATAAAATACCATCTGACCAGTATGCACTTGAAATTGCAGGTAGTTATCTGCCTTTTAACATCTCCACTCATAACCCTTTAACTGTTATTTATTCTCTATGCCTAGTTGGATGGTGAAAATGCACTAGTAATGATTAAGTCACTGCGCAAACTAAACATGCAGTTATTATTTGATTCATTGAAACTGTTATAAGTCAATTGACACACTAGTGTGCTGCTACACAGTAAATCTTAGAATATTGTCACAATATTTTAACTTGCAAAGTTCTGATTTTAGAAGTTTATTTAACAGGCTTCAAGGTGAAAGAGAGTTCAAGAGTGGGTCCTCGCCCAGAGAAGCCCATTGAGATATACGAATTTGAAAGGTTTCTTTGCTTTCATTTGAACTACAATTGGCCTTTCTTCAGCCGAATATGTCATTTCCTTATTTCATCATCTTTTTTTCTGTACTAATGTGCCTGCCATGGATTAAACGGTGGTTTGCTCAGCTGCCCCTTTTGTCGGAAGGTACCACTGACTTTCTCTCTTCTTTTACTATATACCTTTTTTAATCACATCTCGTTAGGAGCATTCCTCAAAGTCTTCCGTATTTTTATTCAAAAATTGCTCTTAGAATGTACCCAGGAGTTTAATACTACGTATTATACAACATGAGATATTTCTCTCACTCTCTCCGTATGATTTTATTATTTTATACTACATACAATGTTTTTCATAGTATGAGTCCCTTTTAGATATATCGGTTTCACTTACTTTTGTAATGAAATTCTCATAAATATTGGACTCAACAGTTCTGAAGTTTTGGCCTAGCATCAGTTAGGTATCCCCAAAATGGCCGCTTTCAGACAGACTAGGAACTTGATTAGATACTCCTACTCTCCTAGATGGGTTGCTTTGGTCAGTTTAGCTTTCAGCATTAGTTTTTTTTTTTATGCTTAGCTTCTGCTTGACTTTGGCAACCCTGATCTGCCTATGATGCTTTTACTTTCAATAGCACCTTTCATACAACAACAACAACATTTCCCCTGTGCCGCAAAGGCTCCCACCTACAGTGGGGTAAGGGGGTCGGATGCACGCAGCTTTACCCCCTGTACTAAAGCACATAGAGACTGTTTCCGGATGACCCATTATGAAAAACGCGTCAAAAATCACATGGAGTAACTGTTGATTCATAACAAAGGAGCGCAAACAGTTGAATTGCACCTTTAATGAAATAAAATCACACTAATCTACTTTCATGAATTTAGGGAGTTTACCGAATTCTGCATTAAGAAATACCTCATTTAGATTTTACTTTTCCAATTGGTTCATTGCTCTTTTTTTTGTAATGACAAACATATAAGATATTGTCTCTATAGTATGACTTTTGCAAATTCCTTACGTGCCAACCACAAATAAATACAGGTAAGGGAAATTGTTGCAATTTTGGATCTTGATGTGCTGTTCTATCCATGCCCAAGAAATGGACCAAATTTTCGTCCAAAGGTCGCACAAATGGGAGGAAAACAACAGTTTCCTTATATGGTAACTCAACACTTATGCTATCACAGTTCACTTGTAACTCTTAATATTGTTCAAATATGAAATACATTTTATGATATTTCTGCTACAGGTTGATCCAAACACTGGGGCTGCAATGTATGAATCAGATGAGATAATAAAGTACCTGGTTGGAAAATATGGTATACTACTGCATCCTGCTGAATCAATAGGATTTATATTCATACACTACCTTTACTTTAAATTTCTTTTCTATTTGTTCAGTTTTTTAAATTTGTATTATATCAACTAATATGTATACATAATACATACATTATCTCACACGGTATTCTTGTGTAGGTGATGGACATGTCCCACTTTCTTTGTCTCTTGGTCCGCTAACTGTAAGTGAAAAACTCACTCTGTCTCGTTGGACATTGCCTACTGTGATTTGGGTATGGAATAGAAAAGTAAAAATTGTGTGGCTGAGAATTGTGCAGAGGAGAGAGAAATAAGAACCACAAATTCATTACTTTAAAAAGAAAGTTACAAAGTTTTTGGGACAAACAAAAAAGAAAAGTTGGCGAAGTCTAGTGGGATAGAGGGAGTAATAGTTTTCCAGACTAATTGAAATCACTAGGAGTCTATGTCTTCAATGATGTCTTCCACCTTTCAGACATTGTCAGCTGGCTTAGCTATGATTGGTAGAATGGGAAAGGGATCTTCCTATACACCATCTAAACTTCCACAAAAGCCTCTTGATATTTGGGCATATGAGGTAAGACTTTTTCTTGCTTGGGTGAAATTTAACAACTATTTGAACTGATACCAATACATTTCGTGTCATTTTTCATTTGGATTACATACTGATTATTGTTGGGTTTCAATATTGTATAGACTCAGTGCTTACATGTTTTGTCATTAATTGATGTGTAATCCCTTTCTTTCAGCCTTCTCCGTTTTGTAAAATTGTGCGTGAAGTACTTGTTGAACTTGAGCTGCCTCACATACTTCACAGGTACTACATGTCATCCCATGGTTCCCGCTATGACAATAGATTTGCGGTTATGACAATGGAACTGTGAGAACAAACTCCCAACCATAGATTTGGATCCTAAAGAACAGTGGCGTATTTGGCCTTTATGTTTTGGGTCTTCAAAAAACTCAATTAAAATTAAATGGAATACTCATACGGAGTATTAATTATTAATTTAACCAGCAGAGTGGATTTTTTATTAACACAACTAAATGAAGCAAAAACATACTGCTAAGTTAGCCACTAGGTTAATTATAAAGTGGAGTTAAAAGTCGTCACCCTATGAAGCATCAAATTCATAGGCAGAACGGAGACTGAATTCGCTGAAATGGAATCATAAGCGTAAGAGGAGAAGTAGGATTGTCTTTCCAAATTCTCCGAAATGAGATATGCCTTGCCTGTAGGCGAGAAAAGAGATCCCGACTTCCGATTTGGCAGAGATCGGCGATGTTTCCACAGAGCGAGGACGATGACTGGAATTCGTGAGAGATGGAGGAGCGAGCTGCAATTCTTCTTTGAGTGGCTACTAATCTAGGGCAGCTGGCTACGCACTTACGCAGTGGAGGGGTGGACAGGTTGGGCAATCTTCTGAAACGCAAGTGAGATTTAGGGAGAAACCAAGGAACATTGGAGCTTTATTTTTTCAAAGACTAACAAAACGACGACATTTTGATTTTTGGGTGTTCACATGAACACTCTTGAACAACATCAGCTCTGCCCCTGCTAAAGAATTCACCCAAACACTTAAATTCATTAAGCGTCAGATCCATTTTTATTTGTTAAACAGCCGTGACCTTATTGTTCTCAGCTCATATCTGTTGCCGGTGTCATTGGCAGTTGATTTGCCTAATAACACCATGCATTCAAGGCTGTGCTGGCAAATCCTGTGAAGTAATGAACTTCACTTGTTTGAACCTTCAATGAAAAGTTTTCCCAAAATAACAAACCTTCCTCATCAGCTTCCAGCAACCGTCACATACAAGTCCTTTTAGTTTGGAGGCCAACAAGTCACCATTCATGATTGATTTTGGAAAGTTGGTTTCAGTTTCTTTACCGTGGCAAAATATCTTAGCAGTATTTGATTGTTATTTCAGATGGTATGTTAGATTAGCAAAATACTCCGTAGAGGAAGCGGTCCAGCCCAGCTGGTCGCCGACTCACTCTCCCTTATGGGAGGTCACGGGTTCATTTCTCAATGGAGTGAGATTGATCCAAGTTTACCCCAAGCCCCCCAAACCCCCCTCCCCCGACGCCCCCTGGGGTGGAAAAAGAAAAGCAAAATACTCCATATGTTATAGACTTCCATGGCAGGGATTGGCAGCCAAAAAAGTGGTGGTGAAAAACGATTACATGTAGCCAAAATTTAAAGGGTTGCTATTTACTTTGCAGTTGTGCTCGGGGCAGCTCCAAACGTCAAACATTGTACCAACGAGTTGGACATTTCCAGGTATTCCTCTCTTCCTCGTTAGCAGTACTTTGTTTCCCAAACACATTGGGGAACTAAAACAAGAAATTACAATCATATGCCAATGTATTTTCCCAGGTTCCATACTTAGAGGATCCAAATACCGGGGTGCAGATGTTTGAGAGTGCAGAGATTGTTGAATATCTACGGGCAACTTATGCACTTAAAGGAGTGAGCTAAGGCGTGCTTATCTCTCTGCAGTTTATATCGGTTTTGTCGAGACCTCATAAGTAACATCTTGGAGTGTTGATATATGTCTTAAGACTTTAGTGTAACAGAAACCTATTGAACGGCTATTTTCCATTAAATGTGGTGTTCTGTGTTGCATTTTCGATTTAAAGCAGGCATGGGACTTGGGACTTGGAACCTTAAAAACCGGGAAAACTGATCCGAACCGAATCAAAATTGCAATCTAGATTTATACTTTATTATGAACAGGTTTGGTAATTTAGATTTTGACGGTCTCTTATCAATCATTTTTATTAAACATGTGATTTGTAATCTGGCACGTTAAATTCTACACTAAACACGTGATTTGTAATCACAATAATTATGATTGATGCTAGTTTTCTGATTTTGTCTGATTTTATAAGAAGTTATTGACTTAGCTATTTTTCATGCATTTTTTCTTTTTTCTTTTTTAAAAAAAATCCATATACTTTTTCTTTATCTTATCAATAATATGAGTTTTCCTGAAAATATTAATAAAAAATAAATGTATGAATAAATATATGGCGAAGATTACTATGAGTTTAGTTTTATATGGTCACTCTATAGAAATTAAACATTGTCCTAGTCACGGATAAAATTCCATAAAATAATAAGATGATAATTTATTTGACGGTTAATGTGTATACACCTTTTAAATTGAAGATTGAAGTATATATGATAGAAGGTTGTGTTAAAAATACATATATCTAATTTCAACAAATAGTTTAACCTTTTCAATATTGGGAACCGTAACAATGAGTCTCTCAATTCTGTTTTACATGATTGGTTTACTGCAAAAGATGATTTTTTAACCTTAACTGCCAAGTTGCTAGTTACATTTGTTGGACCATTAGGAAAAGAAACGGGTACACTTAATATTGATTGTATCGATAACAAGATCCGGGATGTTAGTGAGATTAACCCCTTCATCACTAAAGCTGTTAACCCCCCATTCCTGATATTACCCTTAATACACCTAAGATGAAAACCTAGGAGGCTACCATGCGGTTTGCTAGTTGGCATAAACCTCCCAAGAACTCCATTAAGATCAATATTGCCATGGATATCAGTAGGGATGGTGACACTATTACTGGCTTGATAATGAGGAATGATCAGGGGCAAACGATATATTTCAGCTCGAATACACACAACCAGTTGTATTGCACCTCCAATTTATGTGATATTATGATCCGAATGAACAATCTGCTTAGAGAAAGCAATTACACTAATGTTATTCTTGAATGTGACAAATTGCAAGTTATACGAACCTTGACAGGAATTGAGAGACCAAGGTGGAAAGCGCTAGCTAATTTCAATGCCTTTAAAGAGTTGTTCCAATACGTCAATTTCAATTTATCTTATATTAAGAAACCTTGTAATAGGGCATCATATTTTATTGCAAATAACTCTAATCTTTTTTTACAGTAGCCCGATCATTTACAGTAAGTTTATGGGCATTGTGAAGTTTGATGCGATCAGTTACCCATATGTTCTGTAATTTGGTAGATCTTGGCTTTACATCCCCCCTACGATGTACTTCCTCCGTTCTATAATTCGTGCAACATTGTGATTTTTACACTATTCACAGATCTTACTTTGACCATGATTTTCTACTAATATACATAATTGTTGAGTTTAATCCAACACGATATAATAAATATATGTATAAATGTGTATGAACAAGCTATTTTTACGTGGAAACCCGAAAGGGAGAAAACCACAAGACTTTTTAGGCTAATGTCCAAGCCCTCTCATTCTCATTTTGACTCTCCTCACCATTACATAGTACAATATTCAAGCTCCTATTAATGGAGGATCAAGCTAATCTAGAGAAGAAGAAGCATGAAGAAGGAGGAAAAGGGGATCCTTTACATGGAGGGAAAGCCTCCTATAAATAGGGAAAGGGGTGAGGGAAGTACTCCACCCTAATGGACCAAACGGGCCGATGTCGGGCCTAATGGCCAAAGTGGGCTTAGCTGCTCGGGCTCCGTACTGGATAATGTCTTGGGCTCCTGAACAGTAATAGGCCGGGATAATATATCCCAACACAAGTCCCCCAGTTTCTTGAGTAGTGAGCGTGCGAATCTGCTCGAGAAAATATACTCTTGCCTGCGCTCTTCCTCTGTCTAGCTGGAACCTGTGTCTTCGAATAATCATAATATATGAGTGGGTATCTGCACTCCTGAACGTAATCTGCCGGTGAGGCACCCCCCTTCCCGACAGGGTCGGACGAAAGGTGCTCCTCCACGGGCACACTCCCCCTGAATGAATCAGGCGAGAGTAAAGGACTCTGACTCGAGCTTTCCAATCGGAGAAGCTTAGAGGTCCATGCATCTATAAACCGACGTCGCGGTACTGTCAAAACATGATGCACGTGTGCATGTATGAATGTATGAGGTATGATGCATGAATGCATGAATGCATGTAATGTATGGGTGCAATGTATGAGAGAAGGAATGTGAGATGTGATAGAAAGCGGTGGCTCTCATCGATAAACCGAGCATGTCAGCGCCGAGAGGCAGACGTGCTGCATAAGACGGTCATCGCCATCCTAGAAGGAATGGGCGATCCGGAGATGAACTTGACACAATGGCACGGAGGGGCCGATTGTGCTGCATAAGAGATGTTCGTCGCCATCCTGGAAGGGATGGGCGAGCCGAACATGAGCCAGACACGATGGTGCTGAGAGGCCGATCGTGCTGCATAAGGACGTTCGTCGCCATCCTGGAAGGGAATGGGCGAACCGAACCGTGAATCTGGACACGATGGCGCTGAGGGGCCGATCGTGATGCATAATACGTTCGTCGCCACCCTGGAAGGGATGGACAAGCTGAACGTGAGCTGGGTACGATGGCGCTGAGGGGCCGATCGTACTGCATAAGACGATCGTCGCCATCCTGGAAGGGAATGGGCGAGCCGAACCGTGAGTCTGGACACGATGGCGCTGAGGGGCCGATCGTGATGCATAAGACGTTCGTCGCCACCCTGGAAGGGATGGACGGGCTGAACGTGAGCTGGGTACGATGGCGCTGAGGGGCCGATCGTACTGCATAAGACGGTCGTCGCCATCCTGGAGGGAATGGGCGAGCCGAACCGTGAATCTGGACACGATGGCTGACATGCCAAAATGTGTAGTGTGAAATGGTGTAAAAATGTGAATGGAAATGATGTTTTAATTGGCTTGTAACGATATAGTATAGAGTAAGTGAGTATCGTTCCGCTAGAGAATGGCTCAAAAAGAGAACTAGAATTAATGATTGATTTTTAGCTAATCACAAATTGATAACATTTTGCAATGGAGCTAAGTGAACAGATTTTTTTATCTTGTTTTTATAAATGTGAAATTGCTAGGAAATAAAATAAATCACAAGACTTGATAATTTAACAATTAATGATATAGTGAAAATTAGGCTTGGGCTAAGAGTGATTTTATTTTCATGTTCATAATAATAAAGATTTAACTGATTAACTTGGTTACTTTTAGGTGTGTGAAAGATTTTCAAATGGTAATCTTCTAATCGTTCCCACGACTTAGTTGATCACACTATCTTAAATTAATTCCGCTCCCGCGGTAATTTTATTAAGACAGTAAAAAGTACAAAATCAAATTATCCTAAATTCCTTAACACTTCCGTGTAGCAATTTAGTGGGTGAATTAACTAAAGGGATTTTTAATGAAACTTCACTCCCGTGATAATATTCATTTCCCAATATAATGTATTTATCAGATTAGAACATTCAACCCAACACCCTAAAATTAACCAAGTAAAAGTTTTAACCAATTATTATCATATGAACATTAACAGTAAAATTTACATCTTGCCCAAGCCTAAACTAAATTAGCTACTCATGTTTGCACGAAAATAAAATGAAAACTTCATACATTGTTTAATATTTAAGTATGAGAAACGAAATTAAAAGAGAATAAAACTTTACTTGCATTCAGGCTTTTCTGTAACTGGAGTGCACAAGATGACGAACTCAAGACTGAAATTGCTGGAAACTAACTTTACAGGAGTACTGATTTATACATAGTAGCTCTAGAAAGAACTATTTATTAAATAACTACTAATACAAACTGAACTAAAGAAAGAAGAAGGAGATTTCTCTCCGAATTGGTGTATTTTCGCAGCTCCCAAATGACCCTTTATATAGCAGCCGGAGAAGGAGCTAGGCCATAGAAGAAATCTGAAACGAAGATGCTGATCAATGATTCTTGGTGTGCTATTACCTCAGCCTTCATTAGATGTGATTGTCACTTGCTTAATTTCTTTCTGCAAATAGTACCAGCCGCTGTTCAATTGCCGTTTTTTCCTTCGCCGGCTACTGTTTTCTTCTGTTTTGCCGTTGTTCTCTTGATTGCAGAATGGAGATGATGAAGACAGCTTTGTATGCAGTTGGTGGATCAATACAATGTATTTAATCTCCTTTGTTTTCTTCTTCGAGTTTTTCTACGGTGGAGCCTTATTCACAATAATGGAGTGAATAATGTTGTCAGCTTGGCTCTTTGTTCGCCACTTCTTTATTTGGCCGGTTAGCTGTTTGATCAGTTGACTGGTCAAACAGTTAACCGGTACATTTTATTGTGGACAGTCTGATTTATTCTGAAATGAACTTCGGGTCTCTGTATAAATATTTCGGAGATAAAGTAAGGACTCGCTTCACTTTGATGATTGTTCCGAATTATCCTGAAACTCAAAAGTATACCAAAACAAGTGCAATACCTTAAAATGTCCAAGATGATAAAGATCAATCCATTTTATTTAAAAATGAGAAATAAAGTATTAAAAATGTGACAAAACAAGATCATAAATATGGTAAATTAGGAGTACATCAACTCCCCCATACTTAAGATTTTGTTTGTCCTCAAGCAAAAATATTTACATTTCACACAAGCAAACGAGCATGCAAAAATGAATTGCCAAATCATATGTGTAATCCTCAAATCATGCACACTTTACTTTCACTCCACCTGTTTAATCAAATTCCCTTGACTTGTCACAAAATAAGAGAAGTGAGAATCATAAAAATATTGTGCATATCATTTGAAACGTTTTGGTCAAATCTCAACTCTAACAAACACAAAGTGTGTGGTGTGAACATGGAATCTAGCTTCATTTGTTCAATCATGCAAAATTATGCAAAATAAGATTTTCCTATCAACTTATTTAAGACAAAACACAATTAAGATCAATTAGGACTTTTAACATTGGGTTATAATGGGGTCTGTGGGATAGGCTTATGAACAAAGGGAATTAATGAGGAAACAAAAGAAATGAACTTGACATAAATTTAACAAATTTAGAGAGGTACTAAGTAGTGAGTAGGAGCTTTTGACAATAATCTATACAACACTTGTTATTTTTTTAAAGTTAGGGATAGTAACTAGTAAAAAGGGTAAATTAATGTACAAGAAAAATACACAAAAGAGAGAAGCATATACATGGATATTCAGCCTTGTATAGATTGTTTTTTTTCATTTTCTTTTTTTCTGTTTTTTTTTTATTTTTTTTTCAAGGCTTTTTAATGCTTCTAACACTAAGAATTTACAAGAATAATATGTACAATGATGATACAACAAGAACAACTACCCCTATAAACGAATATTAACAACTAAGTAATCACAAAAGTGTAATTATTAAAGCTCCCTAAATGTGAATGACACTCTCTAAACTCATTAAAATTTATGCAAAGTTCATTCTAGGGTGGTTGGAAAGTGTTTGGCTTTTAGGCTAAGGGTCACATATAACTGGTTTTTATGAAAGAAAATAAGAAAAGCAGGGTTAAACATATAACGCTTATTAAAACAAATGGGCTCAAAGGGGGTGAACAAGGGATATTTATCATGTGGGTAAGGCTAGGTATATGGGTGTTGAGTTTAATCCAACACGATATAGTAAATATATGTATAAATGTGTATGAACAACTCAGTTTTTACGTGGAAACCCGAAAGGGAGAAAACCACGGGACTTTTTAGGCTAATGTCCAAGCCCTCTCAATTCTCATTAGGCACTCCTCACCATTACATTATACAAGCTTGAAGCTCCCATTAATGGAGTATTATATAATCTAGAGAAGAAGAAGCATGAAGAAGGAGGAAAAAGGGGATCCTTCATATGGAGGGAAACCCCCATATTTATAAGGAAAGGGGATGGGAAGTACTCTCCACCCTAATGGGCCAAGTGGGCCGAAACAGGCCCAAAGGCTAAAGTGGGCCGGATGGGCCGAAATGGTCCTAACTGTTCAGGCTCCGTACTGGATAATATCTTGGGCTCTTGAACAGTAATAGGCCGGGATAATATATCCCAACACAAGTCCCCCAGTTTCTTGAGTAGTGAGCGTGCGAATCTGCTCGAGAAAATATACTCTTGCCTGCGCTTTACCTCGGTCTAGCTGGAACCTGTGTCTTCGAATAATCATAATATATGAGTGGATGTCCACACTCCTGAACGTAATCTGCCGGTGAGGCACCCCCGTTCCCGATGGGGTCGGGCGAAAGGTGCTCCTCCACGGGCACGCTCCCCCTGAATGCATCAGGCGAGAGTAAAGGACTCTGACTCGAGCTTTCCAACGGAGAAGCTTAGAGGTCCATGCATCTATAAACCGACATCGCGGTACTGTCAAAACATGATGCACGTGTGTATGTATGAATGTATGAGGTATGATGCATGAATGCATGAATGCATGTAATGTATGAGTGCAATGTATGAGAGAAGGAATGTGAGATGTGATAGAAAGCGGTGGCTCTCATCGATAAAACGGGCATGTCAGCACCGAGGGGCAGACGTGCTGCATAAGAGACGTTCGTCGCCATCCTGAAAGGGATGGGCGACCCTAACGTGAGCCAGACACGATGGCGCTGGCGCTGATCGTGCTGCATAAGAGACGTTCGTCGCCATCCTGAAAGGGATGGGCGACCCTAACGTGAGCCAGACACGATGGCGCTGGGGCGCTGATCGTGCTGCATAAGAGACGTTCGTCGCCATCCTGAAAGGGATGGGCGACCCTAACGTGAGCCAGACACGATGGCGCTGGGGCGCTGATCGTGCTGCATAAGAGACGTTCGTCGCCATCCTGAAAGGGATGGGCGACCCTAACGTGAGCCAGACACGATGGCGCTGGGGCGCTGATCGTGCTGCATAAGAGACGTTCGTCGCCATCCTGGAAGGGATGGGCGACCCTAACGTGAGCCAGACACGATGGCGCTGGGGCGCTGATCGTGCTGCATAAGAGACGTTCGTCGCCATCCTGGAAGGGATGGGCGACCCTAACGTGAGCCAGACACGATGGCGCTGGGGCGCTGATCGTGCTGCATAAGAGACGTTCGTCGCCATCCTGGAAGGGAATGGGGCGATCCGAACGTGAAAGAGACACGATGGCGCTGAGAAGCCGATCGTGCTGCATAGGACGGTCGTCGCCATCCTGGAGGGAATGGGCGAGCCGAACCGTGAAGCCAAGTACGATGGCGTCGAGGGGCCGATCGCACTGCATAAGACGTTCGTCGCCATCCTGGAGGGAATGGGGCGATCCGAACGTGAAAGAGACACGATGGCGCTGAGAAGCCGATCGTGCTGCATAGGACGGTCGTCGCCATCCTGGAGGGAATGGGCGAGCCGAACCGTGAAGCCAAGTACGATGGCGTCGAGGGGCCGATCGCACTGCATAAGACGTTCGTCGCCATCCTGGAGGGAATGGGGCGATCCGAACGTGAAAGAGACACGATGGCGCTGAGAAGCCGATCGTGCTGCATAAGACGGTCGTCGCCATCCTGGAGGGAATGGGCGAGCCGAACCGTGAAGCCAAGTACGATGGCGTCGAGGGGCCGATCGCACTGCATAAGACGTTCGTCGCCATCCTGGAGGGAATGGGGCGATCCGAACGTGAAAGAGACACGATGGCGCTGAGAAGCCGATCGTGCTGCATAGGACGGTCGTCGCCATCCTGGAGGGAATGGGCGAGCCGAACCGTGAAGCCAAGTACGATGGCGTCGAGGGGCCGATCGCACTGCATAAGACGTTCGTCGCCATCCTGGAGGGAATGGGGCGATCCGAACGTGAAAGAGACACGATGGCGCTGAGAAGCCGATCGTGCTGCATAAGACGGTCGTCGCCATCCTGGAGGGAATGGGCGAGCCGAACCGTGAAGCCAAGTACGATGGCGTCGAGGGGCCGATCGCACTGCATAAGACGTTCGTCGCCATCCTGGAGGGAATGGGGCGATCCGAACGTGAAAGAGACACGATGGCGCTGAGAAGCCGATCGTGCTGCATAGGACGGTCGTCGCCATCCTGGAGGGAATGGGCGAGCCGAACCGTGAAGCCAAGTACGATGGCGTCGAGGGGCCGATCGCACTGCATAAGACGTTCGTCGCCATCCTGGAGGGAATGGGGCGATCCGAACGTGAAAGAGACACGATGGCGCTGAGAAGCCGATCGTGCTGCATAGGACGGTCGTCGCCATCCTGGAGGGAATGGGCGAGCCGAACCGTGAAGCCAAGTACGATGGCGTCGAGGGGCCGATCGCACTGCATAAGACGTTCGTCGCCATCCTGGAGGGAATGGGGCGATCCGAACGTGAAAGAGACACGATGGCGCTGAGAAGCCGATCGTGCTGCATAGGACGGTCGTCGCCATCCTGGAGGGAATGGGCGAGCCGAACCGTGAAGCCAAGTACGATGGCGTCGAGGGGCCGATCGCACTGCATAAGACGTTCGTCGCCATCCTGGAGGGAATGGGGCGATCCGAACGTGAAAGAGACACGATGGCGCTGAGAAGCCGATCGTGCTGCATAAGACGGTCGTCGCCATCCTGGAGGGAATGGGCGAGCCGAACCGTGAAGCCAAGTACGATGGCGTCGAGGGGCCGATCGCACTGCATAAGACGTTCGTCGCCATCCTGGAGGGAATGGGGCGATCCGAACGTGAAAGAGACACGATGGCGCTGAGAAGCCGATCGTGCTGCATAGGACGGTCGTCGCCATCCTGGAGGGAATGGGCGAGCCGAACCGTGAAGCCAAGTACGATGGCGTCGAGGGGCCGATCGCACTGCATAAGACGTTCGTCGCCATCCTGGAGGGAATGGGGCGATCCGAACGTGAAAGAGACACGATGGCGCTGAGAAGCCGATCGTGCTGCATAAGACGGTCGTCGCCATCCTGGAGGGAATGGGCGAGCCGAACCGTGAAGCCAAGTACGATGGCGTCGAGGGGCCGATCGCACTGCATAAGACGTTCGTTCGCCATCCTGGAGGGAATGGGGCGATCCGAACGTGAAAGAGACACGATGGCGCTGAGAAGCCGATCGTGCTGCATAGGACGGTCGTCGCCATCCTGGAGGGAATGGGCGAGCCGAACCGTGAAGCCAAGTACGATGGCGTCGAGGGGCCGATCGCACTGCATAAGACGTTCGTCGCCATCCTGGAGGGAATGGGGCGATCCGAACGTGAAAGAGACACGATGGCGCTGAGAAGCCGATCGTGCTGCATAAGACGGTCGTCGCCATCCTGGAGGGAATGGGCGAGACGAACCGTGAGTCTGGACACGATGGCGCTGAGGGGGCCGATCGTGATACAGAAAAATGGTGATGATCATCTCATGGCCCTCGGCCTGTCGGTGAGTGGTAATCGTCTCACGGCCCTCGGCCGTGCTGGTGATGTGTCAAGTCTCTCTCCTGATTGGCTGTGAGAAGCCGATCGTCTGCCAGGACTCCATCCGGGAAGGAATGGTGAGCCTGAAATAAATCTGGGCGATGTCCCCTTCTACCTGATCTGGGGAGCTAATCGTCGTTCGAGGCAAAAGAAAACCTGATGTTAGCCGATCGTCGTCGGCCACTTCATTCTTCGTACTTAAGTCTTGTAATTATTCTTTACATATGTTTTTCAGTTTGTACTTCACAGCCAATAGTGCCAAGGGATAAAATCATTCTTTGCTCCGTGCTCTTCTGGCATCACTTTTTTTTTTTTTTTTTTTTTTTTTTTGGAGTCTTTTAGTCTTCGTTCGTCATTGGTCCTTGGTCCCTACCGGCGTTCTTACATCGAAGAGACGTTCGGTATCCGCGGACATCGCAATGAGAACAGGTATATCTACATCGAGATTCCCCCTTTTTTCGTTCGTCCCTGGTCCTTTTAGTCTTACCGGCGTCTCTTGCATCGAAGAAGACGTTCCGGTACCCAAGGAACTCGCAGGGACGAACTGGTTTACCCTCACGGGTTCCCGTCTTTGTTATCCCACATCCATCGATCCATGGTCATTGTGGGATGAACAGGTTTATCTTGGCAAGGCTCCCTTGGTTCGTCTAGCCCCCTCCGCGTCTCTACTAAACCTCTGCATCGAGAGGCGTTCGTCTTCGGCGGTGGGAGAAGATCTGGCACACCCGGGCAAGATTCCCTTCCACATAGGAGCTACCCTCCTCTTCTCCCCATCTTCTTTTTTTTTTTTTTTTTTTTTTTTTTTTTTTTTTTTTTTTGTTTGAGGGAGGCAATCTATACTCTTCGTTCGTCATTGGTCCTTGGTCCTACCGGCGTTCCTACTTCGAGGAGACGTTCGGTATCCGCGGACATCTCAATGAGGAACAGGTTTATCTGCATCGAGATTCCCTGGCGCTTCGTTCGTCCCTGGTCCTTGGTCCTACCGGCGTCCTTACTTCGAGGAGACGTTCGGTATCCGCAGACATCGCAAGGAGGAACAGGTTTATCTGCATCGAGATTCCCTGGTGCTTCGTTCGTCCCTGGTCCTTGGTCCCTACCGGCGCCCTTACTTCGAGGAGACGTTCGGTATCCGCAGACATCGCAAGGAGGAACAGGTTTATCTGCATCGAGATTCCCTGGCGCTTCGTTCGTCCCTGGTCCGTGGTCCTACCGATCTTCCTACATCGAAGAAGACATTCGGTATCCAAGAAACTCGCAGGGATCACGGGATGTCACACATAATGGTGGTGGCATACCAACACGAATAAAATGACGGGGCGACGGAATAGCTGGTCGTCATGCGAAGGCGATGGTCACCCTCCTGGAGGGGAGGGGTAAGCCCGATCGCTGACTCAAGAAGGTCGGCATTGGGAGCCGATATACAATGATCATAATGTCGCTGAGCAGTCGGTCCTGATAATGGAGATGGCAATAGTGTCCGGTCAGGCCGATATATCCGAGCAACGGCTCTCATCCAACGCAGCGCGGGGATGAAACCGGTCTTCAAAAGATAAATATGTCGTGCCGAGAGGCCGAACATAACATGATAGTGTCGGCAGTGAGAGGCCGACCTGAAAGAATCAAACAACGGTCCTCGTCCGCGGGGTGGCGGGGACGAGGCCGGTCTTCAAGAGACAAGCACGCCGAGCCGAGAGGCCGGTCGTGGTATAATGGTGTCGGCAATGAGCGGCCGATCTGAGAAAATCAAGCAACGGCCCTCGTCCGCGAGGGCGGGGACGAGGCCGGTCTTCAAAAGATAAGCACGCCGAGCCGAGAGGCCGGTCGTGATATGACGATATCGGCAATGAGAGGCCGATCTGAGAAAACAAGCAACGGTCCTCATCCGCGCAGTGCGGGGACGAGGCCGGTCTTCAAATATGAACACGCCGAGCCGAGGGGCCGGTCGTGGTATGATAATGTCGGCAATGAGATGCCGATCAAGATATGGTCAAGCAACGGTCCTCGTCCACGAGGTGGCGGGGACGAGGCCGGTCTTCGAATATGATCATCACGCCGGTCCGAGAGGCCGGTCGTGGTATAATGGTGTCGGCAATGAGCGGCCGATCTGAGAAAATCAAGCAACGGCCCTCGTCCGCGAGGGCGGGGACGAGGCCGGTCTTCAAATATGAACACGCCGAGCCGAGGGGCCGGTCGTGGTATGATAATGTCGGCAATGAGATGCCGATCAAGATATGGTCAAGCAACGGTCCTCGTCCACGAGGTGGCGGGGACGAGGCCGGTCTTCGAATATGATCATCACGCCGGTCCGAGAGGCCGGTCGTGGTATAATGGTGTCGGCAATGAGCGGCCGACATGAAAGAACCAAGCAACGGTCCTCATCCGCGCAGCGCGGGGACGAGACCGGTCTTCAAAAGATGAACACGCCGAGCCGAGGGGCCGGTCGTGGTATGATAATGTCGGCGATGAGAGGCCGACCTGAAAATCAGGATGGTCTCACGGCCCTCGGCCGTGATGGTCTCCTCTAGGCCCTCGGCCTCTGAATGATGGATGATCGTCTCACGGTCCTCCGCCGTGGTAGTCCACTATAGTCCTCGGCCTCTAGGTGTTCTCTCCTAGGCCATCGGTCTCTGGGGTGGAGATGCTCGTCTCACGGTCCTCCGCCGTGATGGTCTCCTCTTTAGCTGGCCCTGAACGTCTTCAAGACTCGGGCCGAGCGTCTTTTAATCATTTCACTCGAGCGCGTCGAGTGATTTCAGCTGCGCAATAAGCATGGTAACGGCCACATGGCCCAACAATAAATATGCACACATAACCATCTGCATGGGTCATCGTGGCTTCCCTCTAACACCCACGATTACCGGCCTATGGGTCATCGTGACCCTCGACCCGGCTCATCGTGTGGGGTTAATGGACGTAGTAGCTCGCGGCGGGGCCAATTAGCAGCCCGCCGAACGTCACATAGAAATATTCACCGGTCCGTGAGTTTTCAAACTCAGACCCAAGTTGGTCGCACTACCCTCGAAAAATGAGGTTGAGCACTTCGGTGCCCTCGGGCCCCACAGGCCACGTTTGGCACGGTCACTTCGCCTAGTGGCGCAGATGGTACTAGGGTACGATCGTCGCTCGGGCACTTGGTGCCATGCGGACCAATGCGTAACCCCCCAATTAAAATGCGTCGTCGGGGCATCGCCCTTCTGGAGACGCTCAAATCGCTTAATCAAGCCGATCGAGAGTGGGCCAATCGGGCCCACAAGAAATTAAATATCCAATAAAATGTTGGCTGAACCAACCATCACTAGAGCTTCGCTCCACATTATTTAATTCGGGACATTTTTATCCCTAATAAATAATGGTGGCGTAACAGGTAATAGCAATGATATTTTCCTATCAAAGGCCATTCAGGTACGCTCCGCTCGCTAATTAAAGCCGGTTGGGAGCGGGCCGACAGGCCCACAACAACAGCCATTAATTAAAAATGACGGTGAAAACTAGTTATCACTAGAGCGTCGCGCGGCATTATTTAATTTCGGGATATTTTATCCCTACTAAATAATGGTGATAAAAACTAGCAATATTTCTTATTTTTAATATCTTTACGGAGTATCAAAAAAGTGCAAGAACGGGTACTTAGCTTCAAAATAGACGTTCGGCCAAGAAGCTCGTGGAGTCAGATCCGCTCCCCTTTTAAATTTGACTTAGTCAACTTATGTAATCAGTTGGCCCCCACCTTTTTGACCAAGAGCAAGGTTTCGGCCTAGGCTTGCTAGAACTCTCCAATTTGACTTGGTCAAAAATTCTCCCAGAGATTGGGCCCTCTATCCTTTGGCTCTAAACTTGGAGTCGTGGTCTGCTCTCAGCCGAGTGAATGGCTCCTTGCGCAGTGTCAGGCGGAAGCACCCCACCGAGGCCAAGCAAACGTCGGCCGCTGACTCATGGCGGCGATGGTGTCACGGCAGATCGGAGGCGTCCGTGGAGGCTTTCCTCCGTCCGCAAAACCTGGTTCCCTGGAGCTTTAAACCGCCATCAATGGCGAGAACGCAGGAAGCTCTGGTTGATGGCGAGTTGGACAAGCCACCCAAACTCGGTGACCGGCGGTCTTTGGCAGGTGGCACCGACGCGGCCTGAGTTGGTCCGGGAACCCCGGCGGATCTGGTAGTTTCCGGCGAGTCCATCCCAGTCTGGAAAATCCAGATCCGAGCTTCCACTTCCTCGCTGGAACCAGCATCTTCTTCCTGCTTTCATCTCCAGAATCTTTCTTCCCTAATTCTTCCTTTCCTTTCACGTCAGATATTCTTCCTCCTGCTTGCTTTCCAGGATTTTTTTTTTCTTGCCAAAAACAGTCCACTTCGAGTGAATTTTCCTTGTAAAAAACTCAAGAACAATAGAACACATGAATCTTTTTGGACAGTTTCCCACAGACGGCGCCAGTGTTGAGTTTAATCCAACACGATATAGTAAATATATGTATAAATGTGTATGAACAACTCAGTTTTTACGTGGAAACCCGAAAGGGAGAAAACCACGGGACTTTTTAGGCTAATGTCCAAGCCCTCTCAATTCTCATTAGGCACTCCTCACCATTACATTATACAAGCTTGAAGCTCCCATTAATGGAGTATTATATAATCTAGAGAAGAAGAAGCATGAAGAAGGAGGAAAAAGGGGATCCTTCATATGGAGGGAAACCCCCATATTTATAAGGAAAGGGGATGGGAAGTACTCTCCACCCTAATGGGCCAAGTGGGCCGAAACAGGCCCAAAGGCTAAAGTGGGCCGGATGGGCCGAAATGGTCCTAACTGTTCAGGCTCCGTACTGGATAATATCTTGGGCTCTTGAACAGTAATAGGCCGGGATAATATATCCCAACAATGGGTTTATGAAAAATGGCCTATATCATTTCCTAATGTGCCAAGTCAGAAAATCATGTCAAGGAAAATAAAAGCACATAGCACTCTTGTTTTGCACAATTTTAAACATATTGAACAACAATTCACTAGATAACCATTTACGTGCATGAGATGTTTTGTGTTTGTAAAAAGTTTAAAATTTTGACCAAAATTTTACTCAACGCTCAAAAATTATGATTCTCAATCCAATTATTAAGAGACAAGTCCCGCCAACAATCCATGTACCATGTGAAAGAATAGAATGCATGATTTGAAAGTTAAACAGATGATAAGGCAATTCACAAACAAACAAACATGCATATTCTCCCCCCACACTTAGGATGAAACATCGTCCTCGATGTGACAAATATATACAGGGTGGGTGAGTAAATGGGTGGGAAAATAAAATTATTCAATGCAAACACACAAGCAAAACACACATTCAAATGCAAGTAAATAAACTTGGGTTGCCTCCCAAGAAGCGCTATTTTTAACGTCGTGTGCCCGACATTACCTGATTGGTTTACTCATACGGAGGATGATCCAGTTGAACACTGAGTTTCTTCTTTGCGTCCTCTCCTTGAGGATATTTGTTAACTCTTTGGCCACTGACAACAAATTTCCTCCCATCACTTCTGCTCTCTTCAATTTCTCCATTTCTCCCCCCTCACTTAAGTGTTTACAACACCCTTTCTTTTTCACACGCTCCACTAACTCTTCATCCTCATGATTTTTTTCGACTTCCACTACATCACAAACCTCCATAGGATCCTTGTGAAAGAATCCCATGAAGTCTATCACGGATTCATCAGCTATATCAACCCTCCAACAACTTTCTACACATGCAGGATTTGTCGTCGTTTGGAAAATATTAAACGCAACCCTTTCATCTCCGACTTCAATTTTTAATGTACCCTTTTTAACATCAATGATGGCACCAGCAGTGGCCAAGAAAGGCCTTCCCAATATGACGGGTACTCGCTCATCTTCATCCATGTCTAGGATGACAAAGTCACAAGGGATGAAATATTTTCCAACCTGTACAGGAATGTCTTCAAGAATGCCAATAGGGTGCCTAACAGATCGGTCAGCAAGCTGAATGGTCATTGAAGTAGCTTTGGGAATACCAAGACTAAGGCGCTTGCTCATAGAATAAGGGATAAGGCTAACACTAGCCCCAAGGTCACATAAAGCTTTGTTGACCATGAACCCTCCAATTATGCATGGAATAGTAAAGCTACCTGGATCCTTCAATTTTTCTGGAAGTTTCTTTTGAATGATAGCACTGGATCCCTCGCTCATGGCTACAATAGCTTTCTCCTCAAACTTCTTCTTGTTTGAAAGAATTTCCTTCAGAAATTTGGAATATGAAGGCATATGTTTTAGAGCATCAAGAAGTGGGATTGTTGTGTTGAGTTGACCGATCCATTTAAGGAATTTGTCCCTCCTCTCATCAATTGTGTTTTTCTTTGCTCTATGAGGAAATGGTAAAGGTGGAACATATGGTTGTACTACCTTTTTCTTGCCTTCATGTGAGTGAGAATTCAGATCTTCTTCATTGTTCTCCTTTAGTGGTGAAGTCTCTTTTTCAGGTATCTTCTCTTTCTCAACTACACGTGGGGGATCAGAAAGTTGTTTTCCACTCCTTATAGTGACTGCACTGACATTCTCCCTGGGATGTTCAGAGTAGGCAGGCAACTTGCCTTGAGCTTTACTAGTAGATGGTGAAGCAAAACTAGCAATCTGGATCTCAAGCATTTTGTTGTGAGCTTGAATTTGATTGAGTTGAGTGGTCAGTTGAGAGAATTGATTAGTGATACCTTGCATCATTCTCTGGAAGTCATTAACTCCAACAAATTGTTGTTGTTGCTGAGGTGGTGGTGGTGGTAATTGTTGTTGCGGTGGGTACCCTTGCTGATTTTGAAATCCAGGAGGTGTTGGTTTGGATGAATATGGTGAATTTGCTGCACCTGATGGGTTACTCCATGAAAATCCTGGATGTGTCTTCCCTTGAGGATTATAGTTTCCTTGATATGGTACTTGAGGTCTACCATATATAGCATCGACTTGTTCAACTGTGGGTCCAGAAGGAACATTTTGTGTACGTTCAAGAAGATTACATTCCTTAAAAGAATGCCCTCCTCCACAGAGTTCACAGAACAAAGCTTGAGCTAAAGATGAAGATGGATTTGTTGATGTGCTAGAAGTTGATGATGATTGCTTCTCAGTGAGCTTTTGGATCATGTTTGTGAGAGAATCAACCTTTGCTGTTAAAGCTGTTGTTTGGTCAACCTCATAAATTCCTGCTCCTAGCTTTTGAGTGGATCTTTCAGAATACCATGAAGAACTGTTATTACAAATTTTCTCAAGCATCTCTTTGCCTGTTTCAGGATCAAGCTCCATGAAAGCTCCATTAGCAGAGGCATCCACAACAATTTTGGAATTATCATGTAATCCTTCATAAAATGAGACAATGAGATCACCCATGCTCATATTATGATGTGGATATTGAACTTGAAGATCTTTAAATCTCTTCCATGATTCGTAAAGAGATTCTGATGGTTGTTGTCTGAATTGTTGGATCAGTTTCTTCATTTTTGATGCCTTAGAAGGAGGATAGAACTCCTTCATGAAATCTCTATGCAACTTCTCCCATGTGTTGAAATAACCGGATGGTTTAGAGTTCAACCAACTCAATGCTTCATCCCTTAGTGAGAATGGAAACAATCTGAGCCTGATAGCATCAACAGAGGCTCCATTAAGCTTAAGAGTTTGGAGAACTCTCAAGAATTGCTTCACTTGGCTCGTCGGATCTTCATTCTTTGATCCGCCAAATTTGTTGGCTGATACCAATGAGATAAGTGCTGGTTTAATCTCGAAATTTGCTGCATCCACACCTGGATAGAGAATGCTATCTTGTTCCTCAATTTCACCTGCAACATAATCAAGAAGTCTTCTGCCCTGTTGTTGTTGTCTCGTGAATTGGCCTTGACCTTGTTGATTATGTGTTTGTTGGTAATATTGGCCATATGGGTGAGGTTGGTATGGGTGTATAAATGGAGGAGGTGGGTAAGGATAAGGATATGTATATGGATATGGTGGAGGTTGGTTTTGGTGATTTTGGTAGGGATGTGGTGGATAAAATTGGGGTTGTGTTTGGGGAGGAATTTGTTGGAAATTTTCAAATCCAGGGGGTCTTTGATCTCCAAAGAAAGGATTGTGTTCATCTCTAGGAGTATCAATGGGTGTATTTTGTGGTGGCGTAGGATTTGGATTTGGAATTAGGTTTTGGCCATTTGGATTATTGGGGTTGTTTTGAAGGTCCTCCATGATCTGATCTTGAATTTTAAGTTCAAGGGTTTGTGCCTTTCTTCTTTTCCTTAATTCTTTTTCAAAATCAAGGTTAAGTGGTTGCAATCCTTCACTCCCTTGAGAGTGAGTATGCATACACTATTTTTTTTTTTTACAATGGGAAACTAAAAACAAGTGATGATAACAGGAAATAAAAACACTTAGTCTCCAAATAAATAAAAACAAACACTAATATTAACTTATAATCAATCATTAACACTATGCCATTCCCCGGCAACGGCGCCAAAATCGTGACATGCCAAAATGTGTAGTGTGAAATGGTGTAAAAATGTGAATGGAAATGATGTTTTAATTGGCTTGTAACGATATAGTATAGAGTAAGTGAGTATCGTTCCGCTAGAGAATGGCTCAAAAAGAGAACTAGAATTAATGATTGATTTTTAGCTAATCACAAATTGATAACATTTTGCAATGGAGCTAAGTGAACAGATTTTTTTATCTTGTTTTTATAAATGTGAAATTGCTAGGAAATAAAATAAATCACAATACTTGATAATTTAACAATTAATGATATAGTGAAAATTAGGATTGGGCTAAGAGTGATTTTATTTTCATGTTCATAATAATAAAGATTTAACTGATTAACTTGGTTACTTTTAGGTGTGTGAAAGATTTTCAAATGGTAATCTTCTAATCGTTCCCACGACTTAGTTGATTACACTATCTTAAATTAATTCCGCTCCCGCGGTAATTTTATTAAGACAGTAAAAAGTACAAAATCAAATTATCCTAAATTCCTTAACACTTCCGTGTAGCAATTTAGTGGGTGAATTAACTAAAGGGATTTTTAATGAAACTTCACTCCCGTGATAATATTCATTTCCCAATATAATGTATTTATCAGATTAGAACATTCAACCCAACACCCTAAAATTAACCAAGTAAAAGTTTTAACCAATTATTATCATATGAACATTAACAGTAAAATTTACATCTTGCCCAAGCCTAAACTAAATTAGCTACTCATGTTTGCACGAAAATAAAATGAAAACTTCATACATTGTTTAATATTTAAGTATGAGAAACGAAATTAAAAGAGAATAAAACTTTACTTGCATTCAGGCTTTTCTGTAACTGGAGTGCACAAGATGACTGGAGTGCACAAGATGACGAACTCAAGACTGAAATTGCTGGAAACTAACTTTACAGGAGTACTGATTTATACATAGTAGCTCTAGAAAGAACTATTTATTAAATAACTACTAATACAAACTGAACTAAAGAAAGAAGAAGGAGATTTCTCTCCGAATTGGTGTATTTTCGCAGCTCCCAAATGACCCTTTATATAGCAGCCGGAGAAGGAGCTAGGCCATAGAAGAAATCTGAAACGAAGATGCTGATCAATGATTCTTGGTGTGCTATTACCTCAGCCTTCATTAGATGTGATTGTCACTTGCTTAATTTCTTTCTGCAAATAGTACCAGCCGCTGTTCAATTGCCGTTTTTTCCTTCGCCGGCTACTGTTTTCTTCTGTTTTGCCGTTGTTCTCTTGATTGCAGAATGGAGATGATGAAGACAGCTTTGTATGCAGTTGGTGGATCAATACAATGTATTTAATCTCCTTTGTTTTCTTCTTCGAGTTTTTCTACGGTGGAGCCTTATTCACAATAATGGAGTGAATAATGTTGTCAGCTTGGCTCTTTGTTCGCCACTTCTTTATTTGGCCGGTTAGTTGTTTGATCAGTTGACTGGTCAAACAGTTAACCGGTACATTTTATTGTGGACAGTCTGATTTATTCTGAAATGAACTTCGGGTCTCTGTATAAATATTTCGGAGATAAAGTAAGGACTCGCTTCACTTTGATGATTGTTCCGAATTATCCTGAAACTCAAAAGTATACCAAAACAAGTGCAATACCTTAAAATGTCCAAGATGATAAAGATCAATCCATTTTATTTAAAAATGAGAAATAAAGTATTAAAAATGTGACAAAACAAGATCATAAATATGGTAAATTAGGAGTACATCAATGGCGTTGAGGGGGCCGATCGTGATGCATAAGACGTTCGTCGCCACCCTGGAAGGGATGGACGAGCTGAGCGTGAGCTGGGTACGATGGCGCTGAGGGGCCGATCGTACTGCATAAGACGGTCGTCGCCATCCTGGGGGGAATGGGTGAGCCGAACCGTGAGTCTGGACACGATGGCGCTGAGGGGCCGATCGTGATGCATAAGACGTTCGTCGCCACCCTGGAAGGGATGGGCGAGTCGAACCGTGAGTCTGGACACGATGGCGCTGAGGGGCCGATCGTGATGCATAAGACGGTCGTCGCCATCCTGGAGGGAATGGGCGAGCCGAACCATGAATCCGAACACGATGGCGCTGAGGGGCCAATCGTGATGCATAAGACGTTCGTCGCCACCCTGGAAGGGATGGGCGAGCCGAACCGTGAGTCTGGACACGATGGCGCTGAGGGGCCGATCGTGATGCATAAGACAGTCGTCGCCATCCTGGAGGGAATGGGCGAGCCGAACCGTGAATCTGGACGCGATGGCGCTGAGGGGCCGATCGTGATGCATAAGACGTTCGTCGCCACCCTGGAAGGGATGGACGAGCCGAACGTGAGCTGGGTACGATGGCGCTGAGGGGCCGATCGTACTGCATAAGACTGGTGATGATCATCTCATGGCCTTCGGCCTGTCGGTGAGTGATAATCGTCTCACGGCCCTCGGCCGTGCTGGTGATGTGCCAAGTTTCTCTCCTGATTGGCTGTGAGAAGCCGATCGTCTGCCAGGACTCCATCCGGGAAGGAATGGTGAGCCTGAAATAAATCTGGGCGATGTCCCTCCTACCTGATCTGGGGAGCTAATCGTCGTTCGTCTACCGTATCTGTGGTCCTATGTACGGACCGCTAAGCGGTGTACACTCGGTACGCAACAGACTCCGGTGGAGAACTGGTCCTTCGTGTCTGATCCATGGAGCTGGTGTTCGTTCGTCTACCGTATCCGTGGTCCTATGTATGGACCGCTAAGCGGTGTACACTCGGCACGCAACAGACTCCGGTAAAGAACTGGTTCTTCGTGTCTGGTCCATGGAGCTGGTCTTCGTTCGTCTACCGTATCCGTGGTCCTATGTATGGACCGCTAAGCGGTGTACACTCGGTACGCAACAGACTCCGGTAAAAAACTGGTTCTTCGTGTCTGATCAATGGAGCTGGTCTTCGTTCGTCTACCGTATCCGTGGTCCTATGTATGGACCGCTAAGCGGTGTACACTCGGTATGCAACAGACTCCGGTAAAGAACTCGGTCTTTGTTCTTCCCAAGTCTCGTGAGTACTGGTCTCCTGGTTTCGCAGGAGACGTTCGTCATCCCAACTATGAGAAGAAACAGGTTTATCCACGTCGGGATTCCCTATCTCTGTTCGTCCCCAGTCGTGAGTTACTAGTCTTCTGGCTTCGCATAAGACGTTCGTCATCCGTCCATAAGGGGGATGAACCGGTACACCCTGTCAGGGTTCCCGTTTCTTCGTTCGTCCCTGTCGTGATCCTACTAACCTTCTTCCCTCGAAGAAGACGTTCGGTCATTCACCGATCGCAAGGAGGAACTGGTTTACCCTATCGCGGGTTCCCTGCTTCGTCGTCCCATGCTCGTGGCCCTACTAGCCTTCTGCTTTTGCAGAAGGTTTTCATCGATCCACGGGAAATGGGAGGAACTGGTTTATCTTGCCGAGGTTCCCTTTGGTTCGTCTAGCCCCCCCCCCCCCCACGTTCCTACTGGCCTCCGTGTCAGGAGACGTTCGTCATACGCGGCGAAGGAAGATCTGGCATACCTCGCCAAGACTCCCTCTCTCATAGGATCTCGTCTCCCCTTCTCCCCATCTTTTTTTTTTGAGGGAGGAAAATACGTTCATCGGTTCTAAGAATGACCACAAGTGATGTCACACATAATGGTGGTGGGATACCAAAATGAATAGAATGACGAGGCGATGGAAATGTTGGTCGTCATGCGAAGGCGATGGTCACCCTCCTGGAGGGGAGGGGTGAGCCCGATCGCTAACTCAAGAAGGTCGGCATCGGTAGCCGATATACAATGATCATAATGTCGTTGAGCAGTCGGTCCTGATAAGGAGATGACAATAGTGTCCAATCAGGCCGATATATCCGAGCAACGGCTCTCATCCACGCAGCGCGGGGATGAAACCGGTCTTCAAAAGATAAATATGTCGTGCCGAGAGGCCGAACATAACATGATAGTGTCGGCAGTGAGGGGCCGACCTGAAAGAATCAAGCAATGGTCCTCGTCCGCGAGGGGCAGGGACAAGGCCGGTCTTCAGATATGGAAAGCACGCCGAGCCGGGAGGCCGGTCGTGGTATAATGGCGTCGGAAATGAGCGGCCGATCTGAGAAAATCAAGCCACGGCCCTCGTCCGCGAGGGCGGGGACGAGGCCGGTCTTCAAATATCATAATCACGTCGGGCCGAGAGGCCGGTCGTGATATATAATGACATCGACAATGTTTCCCACAGACGGCGCCAGTGTTGAGTTTAATCCAACACGATATAATAAATATATGTATAAATGTGTATGAACAAGCTATTTTTACGTGGAAACCCGAAAGGGAGAAAACCACGAGACTTTTTAGGCTAATGTCCAAGCCCTCTCATTCTCATTAGGACTCTCCTCACCATTACATAGTACAATATTCAAGCTCCTATTAATGGAGGATCAAGCTAATCTAGAGAAGAAGAAGCATGAAGGAGGAAAAGGGGATCCTTTACATGGAGGGAAAGCCTCCTATAAATAGGGACATGGGTGAGGGAAGTACTCCACCCTAATGGACTAAATGGGCCGATGTCGGGCCTAATGGCCAAAGTGGGCCTAGCTGCTCGGGCTCCGTACTGGATAATGTCTTGGGCTCCTGAACAGTAATAGGCCGGGATAATATATCCCAACAATAATCAAATTATTACGTATAAAATGTTATTGAACTCTTATCAATGTGAATTTCCAAAATATCAACTTTTTATAACGTTTACTAATACATAATTAAATATAATTACAGTCAAAGTTGTGCATTGACAACCGTGAAAGTCAAACTGTTGCAAGAATTATAGAATGGAGGATAGTATTTGTTTTCATTCAATAAACTGGTAAGGTGTTCCCCGGCCCTTACCCCACTATATGTGGAATAACACCGTGATTAAAAAAAATGTATGTGTTTGTTATATACTTCGTACTACATACTCCATAGTTTACTTAAATATGCTTATACATTATGTATGTATGTATGTATGTATGTATGTATGTATGTATGTATGTATGTATGTATGTATGTATGTATGTATGTATGTATGTATGTATGTATGTATGTATGTATGTATGTATGTATGTATGTATGTATGTATGTATGTATGTATGTATGTATGTATGTATGTATGTATGTATGTATGTATGTATGTATGTATGTATGTATGTATGTATGTATGTATGTATGTATGTATGTATGTATGTATGTATGTATGTATGTATGCATGTATGCATGTATGTATGTATGTATGTATGTATGTATATGTATTTGAATTTATATATATAACGGGGACAGAACAGTCGACGATCGGTGATCGAGCTGGCTTTACGGAGGAGGATCGGCGTTAATCCCTTTACGGCAGGTTTGATAATTTTGTTTTATTGGCGATTTCGTCCAAGGTTTTTCATTTTCCGGGCGTTTGTTCTGCGTTTTTGTCCGGCTTGATTTGGCCGAGAGTTTGTTGTGTTGGTTTCTATTCGTTTGGTCTTTGGAATTCCTGTTGCTGTGATTGAAGTGCTTAGTTGTGAGTTTTGTGTTTTTTCATTATTTCCATTTTGTTTGTGTCGGTGATTCTCGATTTGGGTTGAAATGGATATGATCTCAAAGAATGTCAATATGTTATCAATTGCTGAGGAAGAAAACATGGGGCTGGTGATTGCGGCGGACCCGTTAGAGAATGAGGGTGGGATTATAGAGGGTTTCAATCTAGAGGCGTTGGCTAGAGTGGTGTCTGATAAACCTGTTCGTGCTGTTTCTTTTTGTCAAACAATGGCTATGGTCTGAAAGCCAGTGAAAGGGGTCTCTATTGATGAAATCGAGGACTCAAAATTCTTGTTGCAATTTTATCATGAAGGAGACCTAACAATAACAAACCGGGTGACACACATGGGAAAATAGTAGAGTCTAATAAAGAGACAGGGGAACAAGATGGCTATTTGGTGGAGGGACTCTTGTCAAAGGGTAAGAAGATTACTACAACCAGGGATGCGCCTAGAAAGCGTAGGATCACTGAAAAGGATAGTGAGATGGGGACACTGGGACACAGACGAGCATGGATGTTGATGAAGCGTCTTCAAAAAACTTGGAAGTGGCGGTGCTGCCCGGACAGCACCGCCAGTAGCGGGAGAAGACGAGGTTATGAAGGTTGTTCCTTAAGCGGAGGCCGGTTAAACCGCTGCTCCCTTGTCAGGGCCGGCCCAAGGCAAGTGCGACCGCACAGGGCCCATAAATCCAGAAGGCCCAATTTTTAATAGTCCTCCTACTATTATAACCTACTCAAAGCCCAATAGTTATTCCCATGCTACATTAAAAATGATGAAGCCAGGGGGATTCGAACCCTAACTACTCTCTAACACATGCAGACCGTATGCCATCTCAACCGAGTGGTGGCTGTTAACATTCATTCAGTTTTCGTTTTTATATCATACAATGATTAATATTAACTTTACTAATTGATATTAATTTGTAATTTTAATAGTAACTATATATTAATTTATAAAAATGCTCATTAACTATGAAATGCTCATTAATAGTAACTAAATGATATTTATGAAATGCTCATTACGTTTATCAATTTTATTTATAAATTATCCATTAATTACAAAAACATCTTAAATTTATGACTATTTTATAAACTGATACATTAATTTTTAATTTATTCTTATAACCATTGATAAATTTTTGAATGAGAGTTATTTTTTAATATCTTCTTTTTTCGATACACATTGACTGGATTGACATCGGACTGATCCTTCCGAGTCCGGTATTGATTGCTTGTCCGAGTTGAATTGTCTCAATATCTGGTTTTAACAACATAGTGTATTTGCGTGTTTCCAATTCGAAGCTTGAAGCTCTTCCCCAAGATTCAGCCCCACACACCCATATGATATGCCCTTTTCTCCAATTAATGGAATGATAAACGGTCTAATTTTAGATTTGATTATTCTCTTTGGTTTTATAGAATGCGGAGTAATAATCTTATTTCTTATATTTTGTAATTTATATTGTTCTTTTTTCGGTTTTGATTCCAAGTTTGAATGCTTTAGTACGTAGGTAATTATTTTTGGATGGTTTTGTAATAATTGAACTTGGCGAATCACCAAGTTCAAGTATTAGGTTATTAGTCTATTATTTTACAATTAGCTTTAACAAATAAATGAAGTGTACTTTGTTAAGGAATACTTTTATTTTAACTATTATGTTAGTGAATAACTTATATTTTGATCTAAATTATTATTGTAGCAAATTGTTACAAATATAAAATTTAGTTATATTATATTTTTACCTCTTTTAGAAAAGGCCCACATTTTATTTTTGCACAGGGCCCGTGTTTTCTCGGGACCGGCCCTGTCCCTTGTCAGTGGTTGGTCAAACTGGATTATGTTATTCTTCTGTTTTGTTATCAGTTCCGAACTCTATTTTGTTATTTCATTCTCCTTCTAGTAGTAGGTACAACGTTGATGTGTATGTAGTCTACCAAATTGCGGGGTTAGTGAGATGGTCCGCTAGTAAGTGCGATTCCAGCTCTGAGCCTCACCCCAGTGTAGCCTTTGTTATGGCGAATTTGTATCTCGTCCTCAGTCTTATTAATAATTAAGTTATCTATTCTAAAAAAAATATAACGGGGACGGAGTGGGAACGGGGCGGGTGTAGCAATCCCCGTCCCCCGCCCCATATTTTAGCGGAGTATAAACATCTCACCCACCCCCCGTCCCCGTCCCATCCCAAACCCCACCCCATTCTTCCCCACGGGCGGTTCCCCACGGGCCCCGCCTCCATTAACTTTGCCACTTTTCCTCTTTAGTAAATAATTCAAATCTCAATCACACAGTTTTTACTTTATTAATTCATGTGTCAATCAAACTTGGCCAAATTGTAAGAGACAGAAGTATAACTTATGTGCATTTTTTTTCAATTATTACTATATACTTCGTATAATTTTGCTAAATATTACTCCCTCCGTCCCCCTAATATTGGGACAGAAGAGAGTGATGTGTTTTTTTTAATAAAAGTAGAATTATGTGGTTGATAATGAGTTGATAAAATGAGAATGTAAGAATGAATTAGAGCTACACAAATGTTAACAAATATGGTATGAAACAATAATACGGGGACATCCGAAAATGAAAAAATAGGACAATTATAGGGAGACAAAAATGAAAAAATGGGACAAAATAGTGGTAAAATACACCGTACAGCCGGCTAGGGTTGTTAACGAGCCGAGCCGAGCCCGAACGCCGAAAGCTCGAGTTCGGATCGATAAGGAATTAATGGTGTTCGGGTTCGAGCTCGAAGCTCGGCGAGCTTTACAAATGAGGCTCGAGTTCGGCGAGCCGAACCGAGCGCTCGTTAAGCTCGATAAATATGGTCGAATTTAAAATTTTAGGTGATGCTCGTTAATAGGCTCGTGCTCGAATGATTCGACAACTATTCGGTTCGTTAATAAACATATTTAAATTCATGAAATCTAACTAATTATATTTAAATTTTGATTATATATAAATCATATTTACAATTTCAGGGTGTTCGATAGACTCGAGTTCGAACCGAGCCGAATACTACTATGTTCGAACTCGGCTCAATTAATTTTTCGAACTTAAAACTTAGCTCGGGTTCGAGCTCGAAAGCTCGTTAAGATCGGCTCGTTGGGCTCAAAACCGAGATCGAACTCGAATAGTTCGATAAAAGCTCGGTTCGTTAACAGCCCTACAGCCGGCTGTACCCTGCGCACGGTACAACCGGCATTTTTTAGACTTTTGCGCTTCTCGCCCTAGCAACGGCTTCTCCGATCTTCGTCACTGCTTCTGCGCTGCTCTCCGATCTTCGCCCCTGCTTCTGCGCTGCTCGCACAGGACTTCGCCGCTGCTTCTTCAATCTCGCTGATTTCTCCTATCTTATCTCGCGCACCGGGCAGACCACTCTCTGGCCGCTCTCTTCTCCTCAAGCTGTCCTCTCGCTGCTCTCTTCTCCTCTTAAAGAGCTGCGCAAGAGACGGCGGCTCTCGGTGATTTCTTTGTTGGTCGGTGTACCGGGAAGACAGATTGAAAGATGATTTAGGAGATTTGAGTTCATACTTCTTGCTGACGAATCTGGAATGAGTTTATATTAAACTCAGGCTTTGTTTGCAACCACTTCTGCTTAAATAAAAGCACTTTTGGGGAAAAAGTGATTAGTAGTAAAAGTTGGTAGTGTTTGGTAAAATAAGTGCTTTTTGTGTAATAGAAAAAGTAAAAAGTAGATTCTACACGGAAGCCGAGAAAGTAAAAGTTGGTAGTGTTTGGTAAAATAAGTGTTTTTTTCTTAAAAAAAGTTAAAAGCACTTTTTTTAATGGGTTGCAAACAGACCCTCAAATGAGTATAAGCTTAAAAAGAATGAGAATACACAAATAAATATTGAGCATATTAAAAATGAATTTTATGTTAAACTCAAATGAGTATAAAACAAAAAATGAATGAGCATACACAAATGATCTTTTGAATTTTTTTTAATACTCATTTTGTAAGTCATGTATGCTCATTTTGGTAACTCTTTATGCTCATTTTAAAAATGTTGCACATTTCAAACGTTTCATACTACATTATGTTAAACTCAAATGAGTATAATGCCAAAATGAATGAGCATACACAAATGAGCTTTTGAATTTTTTGATACTCATTTAGTAAGTTACATATGCTCATTTGATATTGTTTTATGCTCATTTAAAAATGTTTCACATTTCAAACGCATCATACTACATTGGATTCAGATATTGAAATAAATGGAAATTGGTTATAATCATAATTTAAGATTTTTATAAACGAAAAAATAATAAAAAGAAATTGAATTAGAAGATATGAAACAGAAATGAGTGGTGCCCATAGTTAGACTCCTAATACTCAAAAGAACAGACTCGATGCTCAGCACAATTGCATAAATGCTCAATTGAGAGAAATCGTGATTTTCGCGAAAATTACAAAAATGCCACTGGCGGTAGGGTGACACAGCCGTACGGCCGCTTGTATCATACTACCTCCGTCCCTTAAAACTTTGCCAAATTTGGCTGGCACGTGGAATAATAAAGTAAAAAATGTGTGGTAGAGGTTTGTGAAGAAGAGAGAGAATTAACTAGAATCACAAATTGTTTACTTAAAAGGGAAAGTGACAAAGTTAGTGGGACAATAAAAAAAGGAAAGTTGACAAAGTTTTAACGGACGGATGTAGTATACGCTTTCAAAAAATGGTACTCCCTCCGTCCCATTTTACCTGTCCTACTTTCCTTTTCAGGTTGTCACAAAATAAGTGTCTTCTTTCTTTTTTTGGAAAGAAATATGTAGCATATACCATGTCATTTCATGATACTCAAACCTCAACCACAAATTTTATCTTTTCAACCACTTCATTAATAACCGTGCCAAATCAAAACAAGACATATAAAATGGGAAGGAGTTAAGATGATAAAGTAGTAACGTATTTATATTTTTTGGCCTTTTGCGGCTCTCGTCTAGTGTACCACAGGAGTACAGGGTCTACACTCTACAGTGCATCTCTGAACCATGGGCCATGGATGTTTGGGCAGGAACACAAAAACATGTTGTTGTTAGCAATAGTAGAAGATATATAAATGTGATCCTCCATGCATTGATTTCCTGTTCTTTACTCATGTACTTGTCTGAATCAAAGAGAGAAAATCAATAATGGAGTCTCTGCTTGTGAAAACTTCAGCTTCCATCTCTTTTCCGCTTAAGCCTCAGTTATCTTTGTTTAGGACAGGTACGTATACTGCCAGAACCCCACTTTCGCTCTCTTCTCCCCCTTTGTACATTGACATTCTTAGATTCGCAATGTACGATCTCTGGAGGGTGTTTCTCTTCCTGGTGTTCCTGCCATGCTTCTATCAATTGCAAATCTTAGAAGTCATAATTGTTTATAAAATCTTGTTGGTTTGTCTAAATAATTTTGTGTTTTTTATTTGATATTTTTATTGCTACCAATTTGGGGGTTTCAAGAATTTATAAAACCAAAATAGTGTAAGATTGTTCTAGTTTAGTATACAATTGTTTTCCTAACATAACTGTGAAGGTTGAAATTTATACATTTTCTCTGAGAATATTTTTTAATGTTTGAGATTTTTTATCATAACCTTTGGAACAATTACTGAATTACATCATTATATGTGCGTAATTGCAAAGAAATTAACTTTATAAATATGCTCATAATGAACTAGAGCAACAAAATGTCCCATCTTACTTTTGGGTGAATGGTGGCTTAATGGGTTACTTTAGTGGGGCTATTTAAGGAAGATACAAGTCTTGGAACAAAACTTTCGCGGATCAGCAGGAGTGGAATTTTTTTAGCGTTTGGGGTTGATTAAGAACGTGTGACTAAAGAAAAGGTGTTGTGAATAATAACATAAATATTTCAATTTTGGTGGAAAACAAATAGGGTGATAGTAATTTTTTCCAAAAACAACTACCTTTTCAGCTGTCATACAAAGACAGGTACAGGGATTGAGAGATATATTGCTTTCTGGTTTCTGTGGCTTTTTGTTTCCCTAGCAAGTATTGGGGGTTTGGCCTTTCAGACCTGCTTAGTCATTTTTAAGTGATGAATGGGATATTTGTTAGTGAAATGAGATTTGAACCCAGAATTTTTTAACCAATTCACCATCATTAGAAGTTAGAACATTGGGGTATTAGGGTTTGGCCATAAGTTAAAGAAAATCAGATCTTATTTTTATGCTGCGAATAATATATTTGCATAATATCCTTTGGCGGAACTTTGCACTTATATTTTAGTTTATGTTCTCACTTCTCAGTATTTCTGTATTTACATGCTATTTTTTCACTTACAATGTTTATAAGTAATGATGTCATAATTGGTAATCATAGATTCATATCAAGCACCGCAAGTTTCGAAGAGCAAAATATGGAATGGTGGAGAAAAGCACTCCTCAAAGCGTATGCAATTACAAAGAGTATCTGCTACTGAACATCATCTAGGAAGCAGTGCAGGAAGTATTTTTACCTTAAACTCGAGATTTAAAGCACGTATTTTGGTGAATGCGGCTTCAGAGCTTCCTCTTGAATCCGAGTCATCCAACAGCCCTTTAAAGTCAGTTCAAGGCGCAGTAGATGCTTTCTACAGATTTTCACGGCCTCATACAGTCATAGGAACAGTTATGTTCATAACTTTTGAGTAATTGAGAGGATTCTAGACAGTTCTTTTGACTCATTCATACTCCTTCATATTTTACTGTTGTATGTCAACCTCTTCCTTTTTGAATGGTTGACATTTCTAGACTGATTCCTGTATAAAATGACAAGTGTAGAATAAGTTGATATCATGTTAAAAACAACTCAATCACAATTCACAAACACATTACACATCCTTATGTTTATTGGGTATTAAACTGAAGATATATATACCAACTCCATCCTACAAATATGATTTTTTTGTTCACAATTTTATGCGGCATTCACTTAATGATTGCTAATTTTTCATCATCCAATAAGTGAATGTCACATAAGAATGTACACAAAAAATATAGAAAAAAATGTTAACATAGTCTTACATTCTTACTCTTGTTCACACCATCATCTTAGTTGCCAATATTAGATCTTAACAAAAGGCCTATCTTAATAAGGTCTCAAATAACTTTATACTATGACTTGCTCATTGTGCAATGAAACATCCCTTGATGCCTACATCATACTCCCTCCGGTTCTAAATAAACTTCACACTTTCCTTTTTGGGACGGTCCAAAATAAACTTCACACTTCCTTATTTCCTTATTTGGCAAAGAAACCTACATCAAAACAGTGCTAAACACTGCTAAACAGTGCCAAACAGTGTCTCAACTCTCAACAGTGCCAAACAGTGTCTCAACAGTGTACTCTACAGTAAAGTCAACTTCATTTCCTTAATAACTGTGAAGTCAAACACTGAAGTTTAAAAAGATCCGGAGGGAGTAGTATTCTTAATCATATTAATATCCAATATAAATTTAAAAGCCCTTATGTTTTGTTCACTTTGTTAGTTTTGGATGATACACATGGAGTCTTGCTTGATTAGTTGATCTAAATTTACCCAGTATTGACTTACACATTCCTTTTTCTGTGAGCAGGCACTGAGCATAGTTTCAGTTTCTCTTCTTGCAGCCGAGAACCTCTCAGATATTTCACCATTATTTTTCACTGGGGTGCTTAAGGTCAGTTTCAAGTGTTTGCTGAGTCGGTAGAGTGTATACTTAGTTTTACAATTTGTGTGTTCGACTATATTAATGCAGGCCATTGTTGCTGCTCTCTTCATGAATATATACATAGTTGGTTTGAACCAGTTGTCTGATATCGAAATAGACAAGGTATGACAATTATCAACACAATTTCAGCACCCTCATGGCCTCGTGTATAAACACTAACAATGGTTTTGTATTTAAATTCTTGTTTATGTTGATATTTGGTTGGTTTTTAGGAGTTATGCCACTAAACTACTTCATACTTAGTGGATGATTAAGGAAGTTGGTAAGACCATGATGTTTACCACTTCATTTACTGTGCATGGTTTTGTGTGGGGAAAGGGAGGGAGAATACTTCCTCATGCCCTATGGCATATAAGAAGAGAGCACGACATTATAAAAGCCTCAACACAAGTTAATTGATCAGGGCCTTAGAGATTCTGTTATTTTTATTCAATCAACAAATGAGCATATTTAAGGGTACAATAGAATCATAGCCCAACTATAGCTGGAATCCCTATCTAACCACAACTCCCACAAGATGATAGATCAAAGAGATCTGGCACACAAACAATTAGCAAAGTGACAGAGAATGAAGAGGAATAATTGAAGTAGCTTTATTTCTCCAACTGAACAGTTCACAAAGGAAACAGTGTTCAGGGGTGGATTCGAGATGCCCAATCTCCAAGTCCAATCCCAATCAAAATAAAGCCTACCTTTCCCAACCACAAGCCCTTTCTATTTATAGTAACATCCACGCAGGGATAAAACATAACAAATAAAGTCAGCTAATTACCAACTACCCTTCCCTTCCTCCTTTTATAAACTTTATTGAAATATTCAATAGGTTGCTGAGCTGGCTGTCTATCAATACTCCCCCCTGGAAATTCACCTTGTCCCCAAGGTGAAATGCTGGGAAGAGTTCCTTCATCACTTGCACAGGTTCCCAGGAATCTTCAAAGCTAGGCAGGCCCTTCCAATGTATTAACACCTCTTCCTTCCCATTTGACCCCATCCTGTACTCTACCACTTCCTCAGGAATAACCTGCAATTCTAATTCTTCATTGAGGCAATTTGGAAGAGGCTGGAAGAAAGTGTTTGAGGCTAACACCTTCTTCAGTAGAGAGACATGGAATACAGGGTGTATTCTACTCTCAGTTGGGAGCCTGAGTTTATAAGCTACTGGTCCAATCTTTTCCAAAATCTCAAATGGCCCATAATCTGGGGCTTAGCTTTTGGTTCATCCTCTTGGCCAAACTCTTAAGTTTATAAGGTTGTATTTTTAAATACACCATATCTCCAACATCAAATTGTACCTCCCTTCTCTGCTTATTGGCCTGCTGCTGCATCAGGTTCTGAGCATTTGCTAAATTTATCTTCAGTTCATCTAACAAAGCATTCCTTTGAGCTGTTAACTGAGACACCTCCTCCACCGCTGTTAAAATCACATCACCCCTGATGACAGCTGGGGGGTCTTGTCCAAAGAGAGCCCTGTAAGGTGTCAGTTTCAATGAGGAGTGGTAGTTGGTGTTGTACCAGAACTCAGCCCAGTGTAAGCATTGATACCATTGCTTAGGCCTTCTCCCCGTAATGCACCTCAAATAGGTTTCCAAGCATCGATTCACCACCTCAGACTGCCCATCAGTTTGAGGGTGGTAAGCTGTACTGTACTTGAGTTGGGTTCCTGCTAATCTGAAAAGCTCTGACCAGAAGGTGCTCATGAAGAGGCTGTCCCTATCACTCACAATAGTCTTAGGGAAGCCGTGCAGTTTCACCACCTCCTTAGTGAACAATTCTGCAACCTCTTTTGCATTGTAGGGGTGGGAAAGTGCTAGGAAGTGTGCATACTTGGTTAGTCTATCCACAATAACCAAAATAGTGTCCTTGCCATGGGATTTAGGTAAACCACCTATGAAATCCATGCTGAGGTCAGTCCAGATGTTATTGGGAATAGGAAGAGGCTGCAACAATCCCGCTGGCTTTAGGGCTTGATATTTATTGGTTTGGCAAACACTACACCCCTCTACATATTTCTTGATGTCTGTCTTCATTCCATGCCAGTAGAACAGGTTAGTTATCCTTTTCATAGGTCTGAAGTATCCGGAATGCCCCCCCACACTGGAATCATGATACTCCTTCAAAAATTTTGCTACTCTGGGGAATTGCCTTGGCAGGACCAGCTTCTTTTGGTAGTATAACAACCCTTTAACAATTTGAAAGTCTGGAATCTGGATAGTTATCAGGTTGTCATATTATTGATGTAAAACTGAGAAACGAAGAAGATGATACAAATGAGGCACTTCGAGAGGCACTTGACTCTCCAAAACCAATTCCCAAATCCAAAATCAGCCTACCTCTTCCCTTCCCCCTTCCTTACTATTAATAGTACCAGCCCATTTATTCTTTATAATAATAGGCCCACTTATTATTATCTATAATAATAGGCCCATTTATTCCTATCAATAATAGGCCCATTCCTATCAATACTCCCCCCTAAACAACCACCTTGCCCTCAAGGTGGGTGATAGGAGTCAGCCTTGATCTTCAGGTTGGCCTTCATTCTTGAGCCCCTCCCTTCCCAGTACTTTACTGCTTTCTGTACCCCTAGCTTCCTGATTTGAACCTTCAACATCACTCCTTCTATAACCAGAAAGAGCATAGCAAGAGAGAGCAAAGGAAAGGACTGTTTTGCATCCTGCTGCACCATGTTGCAGAGGTTAAAATCTTCCAGCATCTGTGTTTCCTGTTGTATCCTTTGCTTTTGTTGCAACATCTTTTCAAGAGAAATGACCTCACTTTGGACAAGACCTTGAACAAGTTCAAAAGCATCTGATCTCTCCAAGGTATATCTTTTCACAAGAAGATACTGGTCTCTGAGTCTCTCAGCCATGAGTTTGATTCTTTCAGAACATATCGAAGATAAGGCACAACCTGCTACCTCACAGAAAACAACACTCATTTGCTTATGAGCATCTTCATCATAATCCAGCAGTATCTTCCATAAAACAGAAATAATCTGAGGGAGTTTCATCTCTAAAGGGATCACTGAGCAAACCAGTTTTAACCTTTTCAAGGACACCCATCCGAACTTCAGCTGTTCTATCAGTACATTTCTTTAGAACTTCAGCTTTAACATTCCAGCAAGCTGAAGGTCCTCCTGAAGAAATGGCATGGGGTTTACCTTTAGGTTCAGCAGCATCTGATGCTTTTTCCTCGCTCTCATCGACGTCATCGTCACCCTTAGTGCACTTCTCTGCCTTTTCTCTGACAAGAGAAGCATTCCTATCTTCAGAGGATGGTTGCTGCTCCCTCACAGACTCCTGCCGGACTGTTGATACCTGCGCACAGTGAGAAGTGATTTGTGACATAAGGTGCGAGCTGGGAGAAGTTGCTTGCCACTGAGGCAAATTGGGCGAACTCAGTGAATCTGATATCAACGAAGCTGGCGTACTGGAAGAAGCCGATTGTGTCTTATCCTGAGAACTCAGAACAACAGATAGAGAGGAAGTCTGCGAACTGTGAGGATAGGCGAACGCAAAAGTCTGATGTCGAGGGTCTGGCGACGAATTATGAGGAGCTGTTCGCGACTGAGAAGAAACAGGGCTGGAAGCTACTGTTCGAGCCGAAGCTGATGAGGCTTGCGATTCGGTTGAATCAGCTAGCGACTGCGCACAAGACGACGTCTGCGAACTAGGCAAAACTGTTCGCGATTGGGGAAATTTCTGCAAACTGATGAGATAGCCGAGTTGCGATGATGATCTGTTTTGGTGATTCCAGGATAAAAAAAAACTTTGGATCAAAGTTTTCGGATAAGAGATTCAACCTCTCTTCTGGAGTCGTCAGACTGTTAGAGTGTCGCGCGTGGTGTCTAGATTGGGATCGGAACTGCTCACTCCACGCGGCCATGTTTGCCATCATATCCTTCATTGCTGAACAGTGATCTTTCATCTCTGCTTTCATCTCCTCCGCAATTCGGTCTATATTGTCAAAACTTTTTTCCATTCGAGGCGTCATATAGACTTCCTCCATCGTTCTGGATTGTTGTTGCTCTGAGATGATTATCGATTCCGATTCTCTGCCTCCAGGAAGCAAGAGCTCTGATACCATTGATAGATCAAAGAGATCTGGCACACAAACAATTAGCAAAGTGACAGAGAATGAAGAGGAATAATCGAAGTAGCTTTATTTCTCCAACTGAACAGTTCACAAAGGAAACAGTGTTCAGGGGCGGATTCGAGATGCCCAATCTCCAAGTCCAATCCCAATCAAAATAAAGCCTACCTTTCCCAACCACAAGCCCTTTTTATTTATAGTAACATCCACTCAGGGATAAAACATAACAAATAAAGTCAGCTAATTACCAACTACCCTTCCCTTCCTCCTTTTATAAACTTTATTGAAATATTCAATAGGTTGCTGAGCTGGCTGTCTATCACAAGACTAATATCTAATTGGGCTAAATCTCATACGAAGAAACTAAACATGAATTAAAATACAAGTCTGGCTTATTGAGTCATGCCTGGTCTTCTTTTGCTGTTAAGGAACTGGCACACCCATATAATATCTCCCCTTATTGACCACGAACTTCTCCTCAAGCAAATGTTGGGAAATGAATTCAATAAATGTTCACGATAAATTGCACGTCGCCTCAATGATTTTTGGTTACAGATTATTGAATCTGTGACGTGTGCTCAAAGTTACGTTAGCCTCTAGAAATGCAGGGTATTGTTTTCCATCCAAACGGTCTTCCAAATCATTGTAAGTTGATTCAATTCAGATGGCGTCCCCTGTAAGGTGATGTTTTTGGTGTCACTGGATATATCATTGGACTATTGGAGGCTTTTTGTAAGATTGCTGCTCCTAAGCATTCTTCAAACTGGTTTAGAGCGACACCACTGTGCTTTAGTAATGCTATTAGTTAATAGTGGTGTGGTTGTGAAGCATACTGCCAGGCCTGCACATCACATTGATTCTCTGGACCAGCCTGTTGGTCTATGAGTCTATCATCTTTTCCTCCAAGAGTCTTTGTCGATGTTTCATCTGATCCAAAAGTTGTTTCAGTGAGTCTTTGTTTCAGCCAAGCTGTCATCATACCAAAACTGTATACCTAGTTGGTAAGGCCATGAGTGCAGGATATATTAGTCTTAGTCATTGTCGAGTCGTGCTAGAGTTCTATTCCTTCATTATTAAGGAACTGCCACACTGATATCAGACATTTTTCATCAGTATTGTTTCTTTTTCATCTTTTACCTTTAAATTATGCTTAGTGTTAAATAAATATAAGTAGCTGAGGTTTTGTACAGAAAAGTACAAAATTTATGTGGATGAAGTGCATCCTTATATCTGGATATGTGGTATTAAAACTTAAATGACTTGAGATGAGATTATATCTTAGCAATGCATTATTGTGATTTTAAAATGTTTATAATAAGATCTTTTAAACAAGAGGCATGCATAATCATTGACATTGGACTTGATGAGGTTTTTAATAACGTGGAACTTTAGGTGTTATCGTATAGCCATATAGGTAATCATGTAGACAACTATTCATTTGTCAGGAGTCTCTAACAACTCTGACAGAATATCTCAAGGGAGCAGCAGCCAAGGTTCTTTAGTTGTATGCTAGCTTTGACCTTGAATAGCTGCCTTTAATATATAACACTATGAACACTTTTATTGTGTAATCTAATTTTACCTTGAGATTTCATCTAGTTCAATTGTTCTTCGTTGATCAATTTAACTTTTAATTATTATGCATTCCAAGTCTGAAGCTTTTTTTTTTCAGGTAAACAAACCATATCTTCCATTAGCATCAGGGGAATATTCCGTGAAAACCGGCGTATTAATTATTTCGTCTTTTGGTGTTATGGTAATAATATCTTTTTATATATAACAAGTTATTTATTTGTTTCATGCTTCAATGCTTGTAGTTAATTCAGATGTTTGATGCTACTACTGTTATGTTCTAACCTAGACTTATGCCTCACTAATACTCGCTTTTAAGATTCTGTGGATTAATCATGCTATATTGTCAAAATCTTGCATTTTAAGTATCTCTCTCATCTCAAACTCAAATTCCTTAAGAAAATAGTATTTGGAATTAATTCATTGCTTTTGCAGAGTTTTTTGCTTGGAAGTGTTGTTGGTTCGTGGCCGTTATTTTGGGCTCTTTTTATCAGTTTTGGACTTGGAACTGCCTATTCAATCAATGTGAGTTCAGCTTCAGTTTAACACACACACTCATGCATATATCTATGGTCCACACATTGTTTTTGTATGTCCTCTGCTAGTATGCAACTCGACAATGCCTTAGTTAATCAATCTTGTAAACCAAACTGTTGAGACAAAGAAAATAAGAGAAGTGAGGAATTTTACGCATATGACGGTTTAGTCCCTATATATGCACATTACAAAGATATTTACCTAAATATAAGATTGAACATTGAATTAATGTCGGGAATATTTCCATGGCAATCACTGAGGCACCAACCTTCTCCACTGGCTTTGAAATAAAGCATTCAATCGGGGATTTGAGAAAGGAGCTTCCTTTATTTTGTTCTCTCCCTCCCAATGCCAACAAACAAGTGCTCATCAATAGAGAGATAGGTTTTCATAATTGTGTCCTCTTCTTGCTTTGGACCTAGCTCATTAGACATTGCAAGCTTCCTAGCAGTAGGTCCTCCAACACAAGGGACCATCAGCCGCACATTGTATCTCTTTGTTCTCAAGGTAGTATGCATCTAGTTTCTTCATCAAGCCCATGGAAATTTCATACTTGCTTGAGCATTTCACTTTCCTTTTCTGATGGTGCCCTTTCTTCTTGAACATAAGGTAAGTTTCGAATTGCTACAGTTTTCTCAGCCGGATCTTCTGATCCAGAGTCATTGAGGTAGTAACCAGTAGTCCATCCAAAGTTGAAACCCCTTGACGTTGTTGATCATGAACCCTTTCCTTTTTATTAAACTTGTCCTTGAATGTAAGAGAAGTATGTCCATTCAATCTCTTCCTGATATATTTTTGTTTGGGGTTGTATGTTGATGAAAATGTTGTTCTTTTCTATATGTTTGATTTTTTCTGTTAATTATGTTAGATAATATAAACATGAATGGTGAAAACGTGAAATTGTGGTTACAAACTGGTTCTTAAGTGATGATGTTGATTTAATTAAATACTTTCAGCACTTAACTGCATGTAATATGAAAAAACTATGAACATGAAGTGATGTTCTCCAGTGTGTTTCTTATAGATTCGTTCTACTTTTGTAGCTACCACTCTTGAGGTGGAAAAGATTTGCATTAGTTGCTGCAATGTGCATTCTTGCAGTGCGAGCAGTCATTGTGCAATTAGCATTCTATTTGCATATACAGGTATTGCTTGCTCTCTCCTTGAGTTTTACGTTTTATCGTTTTATACTTCTCCACTTATATTAACATATGTACACAGTAAAACGCAACCAAATAGAGGGTCTTGCTTTATGGAATTGAGTTTATAAAAAGTATATTAGGATGGTTTGAGGATTGTTATTAAGAAGTCTTAAAATAGGTATTTCTTGTGAATCATATGTGAGCATGTACCTGTATTTATTACTCCTAGAGTCCTAGACTGGATGGGCTTTTAAGCTTATCTCCAAAGAGTGTGTTTGCAAAATGTTGAAAGATGAATGTAAGTGATTGTATCCATTCCCCATGATGAAGGTTATTACCATCACCATGTTGATTCATATGTTATGTAGACACAACTTCTTGACTTAGTCCAACACATAACCATCTCTCAAGCAGCGGGTTGAATTGGTACATGATCTATTTGGATTCATAACTCATCCTAGTATGTTAGTATGTGGTGGGAGCTAGTTTTAGAATCACTATGAGACTTTTTGGGATGCAAAACATTAGATGTTGTGTTGTTGCTTGGTCAAAAGTGGGGGAAATGTAACAATCAATGGCATTTGGGGCATGTACTTGGTAGGAGTACCTCCTTATTTAATTAAAGCTTGCGAGTTATTTAATTGGTTTATACATGTTAATCACAAATTTTACATTAAATCCAACATAGAGAGTGTTCAGGTAAATGATTGAAGAATGAACATTCAAATAACCATGTTTTGGAAACATGTTTTTTTTGTTTGATATAATTGTGATTCTAAAACAATGTTTTGATTGAGTGTTTAGATAGTTGCTTAGTAAAATGTGATTTTGAAGTGTTTATAGTTAAACAAAGACAAGGAAGAACCACCAACATAAATCTATAGTGGACCCCAAACTCTTTTAGTACTAAGGATGTTGTTAGGGTCAAATGCATAAATGGTACCTTAATTATTGGTAATGTTGCATTTTGGTACCTTAACTCTTAAATGAATCAAAACGGTACCTTAACTATACATAAATGTTTCAAATTGAGATTTTATTCAAATTTTTAACAAAAGTGTCCTTCATGACAATCAAATTTCATGTGTAGAGTCACCCTACAGTGATCATATGGACAAAAATAAGGTGAAGTAGACTTTACGCATAGAATTCTGACCGCCACGAGTAATTTTTTGGTCGGAAATTTGAATAAAATCTCAATTCGAAACATTGATGTATAGTTAAGGTACTGCTTTGATTCATTTAAGAGTTAAGGTACCAAAATGCAACATTACCAATAGTTGAGGTACCATTTACGCATTTAACCCGATGTTGTTAATTGGATTGGAAAATTTCTGGTCTGGTAAATATTTGGTCTGGTCAGGCCCGTTTAAGTTTGGTATGGGACTGAAATAAGTCAAGTGAAAACATCCTAAGGCTGGTATATTGTTGTTGTTGGTGTACAGTTAAACAATAAATAGATCTTTCATGCAAAAATGATTTACAAGAAACCAAAAATTAGCTTGTTAGATGGTATTTGAGTTCAGAAAAAGTTGCATTCAATTGTCATGTTGTGCCCCTTCTGATGCACCAAAAACACATGGTATTTCAGTTAAAAATTACACAAAACACTAAATTCAAAAGAAGCTATAAACCTATAATTATAAATTCATGATTTTAGCTTTTGGTGGCACTTTGAGTCTTTTTAAAGACGTTGCCAAAATGCGCCACCATACACATAAGGCGGCAATGTTTTACTTGTAATAGTGTCATGGGAGCCAAAATCCCCCAAATCGCTATACCAAATTACCCCCAAGTATTTAACAAGAGAAGAAAACAAATCAAAGACAACTCTCGCTTTATTTGTGAACAGGTTAAGTGTGGGGGTGTTGTTACTTTTTTTTGTTGGTCTAAAGTTCAAACCACCAATGGTGCAATACAGTGGATATACCTAGAAGTATTTGATAAGGTCTAGAGTTGGGTACATATGTAGAAAGATTGGAGTGTGGCAATATTGGAGCATGTCTAGCTTGAGGGTGTGTGATAACTGTTGAGAAACATAGCAATCATGTACCCTTATGGGAAATGTGTGCATTATTGAACTCTGTGTCTAGCAGGGACAATTTATGACTTTGTGTTTGTGTATATGCGCACGCAACTACACAAATTGTCTCTTTAATGTCTGTCTATAATATACCTTGGTACCACCCTTACGAGAATCAAGTCCTATTATCTAATTTATTGAGTAGGGGTTAATAGTGTGGAATATGTTCGAACTTCGAAGCTGCTACACCAGCAATGTTTGAGCTAAATAATTCCTCAGTTATGATAGCTTTGTGAAAAATGGATGACTGTGGGCAGCTCTTGAAATTCTTCATGAGTTGTATTATCAATTAAATACTCTCAGTTTGTCACTGTTTCTTTATACTTGTTACCAACACTAAATAAAATATTTCCATGTTGACCTTTTTTGTCTCATATGTGTAAACTGATTCTTTTTAATGTTTAGACTCATGTGTTTGGAAGACCAGCTGTCTTTTCAAAACCTTTAATATTTGCGACAGCATTCATGAGCTTCTTCTCAGTTGTTATTGCACTCTTTAAGGTAAACTTTCTCCTTTCATTTGTGGAATGTAATCACAGAGCAAATTACTTGTGAACTCTATCATTTTTTGTATAATTATTTCTTTGGGATTTGTACAGCCTTTGCATGTTAAATGGTTAGGTGATCATTTCAAGCATAGCCTTTACAACATATCCAAGCTTATTTAACCAATACCACGTACCATCATATGAAACTTTGTATTTATTTTGGATTACATAGAGTCAATAATTATAGGCAATAAAAATAATCTGTGACCATATACTGTAGTACTTTCCAAAATGGAACCAATATGTTTTTTATGCTTACTAGACTTATTCAACATACGCAAGTGGCGTACAAATCACATCCAGATTCACATGATATTGTAGGATATTCCTGATATTGTTGGCGACAAGATTTTTGGAATACGGTCTTTTACTGTTAGATTGGGCCAAGAAAAGGTAAGTAACCTTGTTACTTGGTAATTTGATCATGATCTGAATCCTGGATGATGTTACATGTTTGCTTATTTGCAGGTTTTCTGGATTTGCATTTCCCTACTTCAAATGGCTTATCTGGTTGCTATATTGGTTGGAGCCTCCTCCTCATGCACCTGGAGCAAATATTTGACGGTAGTTATCCTCTAACACAATTTTTTTGGCGGAGACCACTCTATATAGTGTATTTTGTGGCAATGATATGTAATGATTTCCCCCTTTAAGTTTGACATTTCAAAGCATCATTTTAGTTGCAATGATATGAATTCACAGTGACAAGGATTTTCTTCATTGAATTCATATTTGTTGAACAGTTGAATCAATCATCATCATCATCATCATCATCATCATCATCATCATCATTACCCCAGTGCCACAAAGGCTCCCACCTACGGTGGGGTAAGGGGGGTTGGATGAAACAGTTGAATAATTGGATTTCATATTTTGGATCTAATTTAGGTTTACAACAGCATCCTTAAATAGACACATATATTTATGTGTCAACTTATCGCAAATTTTGGAGCATACATAAGAGGCTTTTAGTTGCCTACCTGTTATGTTCAAATACCACAATTACCATCACTTATTATACTGTGTATCTATTTTTTAAGGTTATTGGTCATGCTGCTTTAGCCTTGATACTTTGGAATCGTGCTAGATCAATTGACTTCAGCCGAAAAGAAGAAATCACATCCTTCTACATGTTCATATGGAAGGTACATGCAACACGCAAACAAATAAATATGATAATGTGTGTCTTTGACAGAAAAGTGTTCTAAAACGTTTTAAGATTTACAGAAACTGTTCCAAAACATTTCTAGAGCTTCCTAGAGTTCTTGTTCAAGAATAGAAAATCTTGATTGAAGAATTGTGTGGAGATAAAAGATATGCTTTATTTTTCTCTCTTTAGCCTTCTCATCTGCTAGACAATCATAACATCCCCTAAACAATCCATTAAGTTTGATATAATTCAAGATTGTTGTGGGGTTGCTCCATTGGGCTATAAAACACTTGGGTCAGATGAAGATCGAATCAAACCTGTTAACTGATTCAACCTGAAGTGTTCTTAACCCATCTTCTTCCTTTAGTTTTGTTGATGTGGGTTCTAATATTCTTCTTCAAGCTGACAACTGAGCCATTTTGAATCTTATTGTACTCGCTATCTCTCTAAAATCGATACTCGGAATACAATGACAGCTGGCCACTGGTGCGAGACTTCTAGATACACCTAGGCTGAACTTTGAGACAGACAACGGGGCTTAAGACCAACTATTTAGGATGTACTTAAAGACAAATAACGGGGCTATTTAGGATGTATTCAAGACGAAAAACTGGAGAAGCATAGTCTGCCAAAACCTGCTTTATACCATGACATTTTTTGAGGTTAGGTTTTGCGTCACTCGGCCGGGCCATAAGGCACTTGAGATAAACCATACTATAAGAATGAATCCAATCTATTATCTAGTTCAATTCAAAGTGTTCTAAGTTATTTATTCTCTAATTTTCCAATATAGGACTCTTCCATATTTACAGGAAATTACAAATAAGAACCGGTCATCAACTTCTTTGCCAAATGACATAGTAGTCTTTTCCATTAAAAAGGGTTTGTCTCTGGCTTAGATCTGCAATCAATGTGGACCATCTACATCACATTGTTTCAAACATTGGATGCTATATGTTATTTCAACCCTTATATTTGCTCTCCTTTCCACCATGAATGCCTTTTTCAAGGTATCACTTGGACCCTTAGAATACACCATCTGCTATTTGAGCCTTCGGAACATCTATACACGTCCCAGTGCCCGGTGAGAGCCTTGTGTGAGTGTGTGACCATCCATGTACCTTGTTTCATTAACTTTTGAACTCCTGATAATCATGCTAGGTCATGAGGCCTTTTTATTATCTACGCAATCCATTGGACCTAATCCAGCACACTCCTCCATATTAAGGTCCATGACAAGACTTCCCCATCTCCTCGAGATGGTAAGGCGCCAACTACAGCTTTTGATCTTCATTGATGGTAAGGAAACTGCTCAACTTCTGCCAGTGTTGTCAATCGCACACTATAGCGACAGTTTTTCATAGCAGCACTTGGAAGTTGAAGTGCTCCCTGTCGGGTTGGTGTTGTGGGCATCGCAGAAAGGGAGTGTTGCTTTACTCCCAAAATCCTAAAGATACCCTAAGGGTACCCCCTAATGGGCCACTTTTAGTGAGAATTACAATGAGGATTTACACAAGAATAGTCCACTCAACCTTTACACCTTCAATGTATATAATTATAAAACACAAGTTCTTTTTCACTCTCAAAATGTATAAAATTGAGAAAATGGAATTGACAAAAAAAATCATAATATAAGAAATAGAAAGTACAAGATCAGATTTATAGATATGAGTAATAGTACTGCTATTTATTAATTTCTTGCGGCCTCTTCGGACTTTACAAACGTGGCATGTGCACATTAGTGGCAAGTTCAGTATACATAACTCTTTTTTCAAGGGTGGAAGACGCATTGTTTGCGAGATCTTACAGACTACATTTTGAACTGTATAAAAAATTTAAAACAGTGCACATCTCTCTATCTGCTATGTCACTGGTGTTTTGAAGGTTGACCGCTACCCTTATCCATCCTAGATTGACAACACTGATTTTCGCACTTTTGGGTCATTTCCAGAATATGTTGAAACTCCAACTTGGGTAACTTTGATGTGAAAATTACTCTCCTGTGGTCAAATTGCCTTTGACCATAAATGCTGGATGATTCCCCGCTATGATATGCCATAGGGGTTAGTGTACTGTTAGGTTCTTGAATCTTGATAAACCAAAACAACTTTCAATGTGTTCCCAAGAGCTGTCTTGAGATGCTTGAATGTATGGACGAATCCCGACTCCTTTGAACTGGACTTATTTTGCAAACTCTTGAGGGATGCATTGACATTTTCAATCCTCCTTATGGGTTCTGTTTAACAAGTGAGCCTGATACCTAATTGTTCAGGAATTTCCATTGAGGAAAAGAAGATCTTGAATAAAGACTTCCATGAAGAAAAATAGGCCAATTTAATTGTCTTGTTTAATGCTTATTTAGGGTTGTCCCACAATGAATGTTTTGATTCCCTTTTTGGCAAGATATATGTGATTCATATCATTTCACTTTATTATACTCAAACCTGAACCACAACTTTTACTTTTCAACTACTTTATGAAGAAGATCCTTAATTTGATGATAACTAATTTTATTGATGTAATGCTAACTTGTTTCCTTTCATCTTTGCGCAGCTCTTCTATGCTGAGTACCTACTCATACCACTTGTGAGGTGAGCCATGGGAGCTTGGTAAATACAGTTTCACTTGCTGTAAGAAGGTTAGCCTGTGTTTGGTTAATCTTGTAAATACTGTTCAGAGACACAAGTGCGGTCTGCTTTTTGCTATTTGTTGACTTCATTACATTTGTATTTACTCTTGAATTGGGATATCTTTAAAACTATGTGTCGTGAGTAGTCACCCCCCCCCCCCGCGAGTTCTTTACTGCTCTATTGTGTTCTGTTCTTGTGATTCATTGTAGAATGAGATAATATTACAAACCTTCCTTCGGTTTCATGCAATAATAAGTTAATAACTACTCAGCCTACTCTGCCGTAAGTTGTGTAATGCTTTTGTTTTGGTAAAAAAACTAGGGGTGGATCAGGGAAAAATCCGAAAACCAAATCGAACAAAAACAAGTCGCAGGAAAAATGAACTGAACTGCATAAAAATGAAACTAAATTGAACTTTAGTTGTTTGATTTCGGCTTTGGTTTTTACCTTTAAAACTGGACTGAACCAAATAAACTGCAAGAAAAATAAGTAGGGTGAATCACTGAAAACCAAATTGAAAAAAATGAGCTGCAAGAAAAATAAATTGAATTATGCTTTTTTTTTTATTTACTACTTCGTATTAAATATTTATGGCAATATCTTTAGTAGTTTTTAATTTCCAAATGCTAGATATTTACGAGTTAGTATGCATTTTTATTTATTTAAGATGTTAAGATGCTAAATTTATTATATTCAAATAAGAAATGTCTACTTATATAAATTGAATACGACAGTATAATTTATAATAATAAATTTATAAATTGAATCAAACAATGTCTACTTATTTAATTGTTCAAGTGACATAATTTTACATGATTTAACTAATTAACTATGTAGCTGTGGAAACGATTTTCAAATGGGGAGGTGAATTGGAATTCTGCTTCAACAAATGCACTTTTTATTGCAAAATCTACTCTCTCCAATGCATATCTTTATCTTTATCTTTATACATATAAAGAGAACATGGTGGAGATCCAAATAGAAATCTATTTGGAGCCAAAAGAAGTGAAAATTTGTTGTCACAATTAATGAAGCATTATTTAATATTCAACAATTAATAGCAATCAATGATTAATTAGAAGTCCAATTAATAGTTATAAGTTACAAATTAAATGTTAAATAAATAAGGATAAATACAATAAATATAAACATAGTTGTTAGATAAATATTAGAAACATCCCCATGCAGAATTAATTAATTAATAGGCATAGTATAATTATAGTCTGCTTTGTGACCATGTTTTTCGGCTTATCAGTGACCTTTTTTTTTATACCAAATATGTAACTTTTGATTTCGTGCGCTGAATTGTGTAGTAAAAAGAAGTAAGGTTGTAGTTACTCGTTTGCTGTATTGGCTAAAGTTATCATAAATGATCATTTTAGCTATTTTTTCATATAATTATTTCTTTATTTTATTAATAAAAATTTATTAAATATAATGTTTTCATAAATTAGCATAATCAACCAATTTAGTCAGAGCTTCATAAATTTCACCAGAACCAGCTCATCTCAGTGTTACCAAATTGGCTCCAAACTTAGGAAAATAAAATCTCCAAATTTTCAAATATAAAAATTGAGCACTACATTATATTATATCCAAGCGCGATAAATCGAGATATAAACATTGTATAAAGTACAACGATAATAATTGATACTCCCCCATAAAACTTGACCATAGTTGACTTTCCTGTGAAATACGAATTATGAAAGTTATGTGATTGATGTTTATGTAAAGAGAAAAATAACTTTAAATAGATATTTAATTACTACTTTAAATGGAAACAATCATTTGGGGTACATAGTAGAGTATTTATATATTTAATAATTTTATATTTCGTATGAGGTAGTGTGATCTTCAAGGATGTTTTTACTTGGATTGTAATTTGTCCCAGACCAGACTTGGGTAGTTATAAAAATACAAAGAAACCAGATTAGACCAGATCAGACCAGACCAGTAAATTACAGTCCAAGTAAAAACATCCTAACAATTATCTTACATGTACTTTAATATAGTTCAATATCATGTTTTAATTTTTACAACAAGTATGTTGTAACATGAACAATATACATTAGAGATATTACCCAAAATGGAACTAAAAAAGTTTGAAAATTCCAAAATAGGACTTCCATTTTTTATTCCCAAAATAGGACTAATTATTGCCATGTTTAGGCAGTACCAGACTTCAAACACGACAGTATTTTCTAAATCTGGCAGTAATTAGTCCCATTTTGGGAATAAAAACATGACAGTCCTATTTTGGAATTTTTGAACTTTTTTAGTCCCATTTCGGGAACTTTCCCTATACATTATTCATAAAATCAATGAATTTCAAAAATAAAATAATTGCGAGCCCGTTTGGTAACATGAAAATCGGCTGATTCTGCTGAAATTTATGAAGTTCTGACTGAAATGACTGCATTGGCTGATTCTGCTGATTTAAGGAGAAAACTAAAATACACTTTATTAATAAAACAAAGAAAAAATTATATGTAAAAATAGCTAAAATGATCATTTGCAGTAACTTCAGTTAATACAGTCTGAAAAGTAACTCCAACCTTACTTTTTCTTATTATTACACAATTCAGTGCGCGAAAAAAAAATTACGTGTTTGGTGAAAAAGTTGGCTGATAAGTCTGATAAACCAAAAAACAATGTTACCAAACAACTTCTACATCTGTTATCCGTGCAACTCACGGGTCGATTGACTAGTATGGATATGAACTTTTAAAATGTGAGTTGGAAATTGAAGGGGTCCAGCACGCACGGGGGCATGGGGCTTAGTTTGAGATCTTACACGGGTGTGTGTTATTGAAAGGGTGAGAAAATTGTGTTTTATTTACATAGAGGAGGCTTTATTTTTCTCTTTCCTTTTAATTTTTATTTTTAAAATTACTTTTCCCATCCTGCACTAGTTTGTGTTGCAAAAACCCCCACTCCCTTGATGAAATTTGGTCCATGTAAACATGTATATTTAGTGAGCACGCCAACATGTTTAGGCGTGAAGAAGAGTGAAGATTTTCTCATCTAAAAAATGAGAAGATCTACATAGTGAACATGTTGGCGTGATCGTTATATTTTGACCAATTAAAATAGACCTTTATTTCTTTACTAAATAAGCAACAATGCATTGATAATAAGCATCGGATATGCTATATGGCATCTTCAACTAAAAAAAGTGTAGATTTAGTGTAGTTGAGTTGGCAAAAGCAAAAGAGGAACAAGGTGTAGGATGAGGTCTCAGTTGAGAGTTGAGACCTTCGATATCACCCTCTGAAGGTATAATAAAAGTGTGAGCCTTTGCGTCTATAATTATTTATTTGGTTGCGTAGAGCGCAACCAAGTGTAACTTTACACTTGAGTCGCAATACTCAAGTGTAACTTCGAGAGTGTTTGGATCTGATTCTTAAAACTGCTTCTGCTCCCTGAAGGAGCAGAAGCAGAAGCTGAGTGTTTGGGTAAAAGTGCAGAAGTGATTCTGATACTCAAATTTGCTCCTAGAAACAGTTTTTTTAGAAACTGGGAGTGATCACTGATTTTGATTCTGCTTTAAAAAAGAAGCAGAAGCACTTCCAAACACCCCTTCATATCTATTCAATCTGTAGATCGACTGCAAATGCCAAATGGTCTTAGGATGATGGATTTGTAACTTCATAGAAGAATCTGATTCCATATACCCACATGGTGTCATGCACTCATGCACTATATATACCATTCCTATGTACATGTACTAATAGCCTAATACGTATGTATGTGGAATTTCTGAAAAAATATATGTATACCACTAGTCCACTACTATTTTATTTAAACTATCGTCAAAGACGTCAATGCAAGTAATTGCGTTATAGAAATATCTAACCTTTACAAAATGATCTAAAATCGGTGAAAAAATAGAGTAGTCGCTTAAATTATATCCCAAAATAGAAGTAGTTGTATTTTTATTCCCTAAATAGGGCTTTTATTCCATATATGTCCTTCCTAATATAAATGATTGCCCCCTAGTTCCCTTGCGTAATCAAGGTCAGATCGTTAGTGTGCTGCAGATTTAAATCTGCAGCACACGGGCCGGATCTGCAGCGGTGGTGGTTGGATCTGCATCAGTGGCCTGATCTGGCCAAATCTGCAGCAGCGGCCGATCGGAGACGACCAACGACAGTAGGTTCACCCAGTTTCATGGATATTTCTGTCCAACTACAAACAATAACTCGAAACTTTTAAACTTCGCTCCTACTTTGACAATTAAGGATTATAAATATGTACTCCCTCCGGTCCCTATTAAAGTTCACACTTTTCTTTTTGGGATGTCCCTTATTTAAGTTCACACTTCCATTTTAGGAAACAAAACAGTGCAAAACAGTGTCAAACAGTTCACTCCACAGTAAAGTCAAATTTATTTTCTTAATCTGTGTGAAGACAAACTGGGAACTTTAATAGGAACCGGAGGGAGTATATCTCCCAAAAGTATAATGTACTACTACCTCCGTCCCGCTAACATTGTCTCGTTTTACCATTTCGGTCCGTCCCACTGAGATTGTCTCATACCAAATTTGGCAAAATTTGTGTGGCTCTAAATCATTCTTACTTTATTCTTACTTTATCAATTCAATATCAACCACATAAATCACTTTTTATTAATTTGCGTGTCATTCCCTCTTGTCCCATTGTTAGTGGGACGGAGGGAGTATGTATTAAAAAATATTGAATATGCCTTGAATAAAATAAGCGAGTGAATAATTCTCCCTAGTCTTCTAGGGTTCTGCCGCCACATTCACGTCTAAGATTGTTTCTCTCTTGCCGCCTTTGGCTTGTTCACGTTTGCATGTCAGGGGATATGGAAGACATGTATGCCCGTATGAGTTTCCATGACGAGGAGGAGGAAGAGGTGGATATTGATGGTATTGCACCTGAACCGTCGTCGGGGATCACACCTCTCTGTATGGTTGGACGGCTTCTATCAGATAAGGCCATCAAATTTCCTTTTTTCCGTGATACTATGGCCGAAGTTTGGCGGCCCTTGGGGGAGTTAATATCAGGGAAATTGAGGATCGTAGATTCCTTTTTCAATTTTACAATGAGGTGGATCTTGAAAGGGTGCTGGTTGATGGACCGTGGTGCTATGAAAATACTTTACTAATTTTACACAAACTGGAAGCATCTGAAAAACCATCCTGCATTCCCTTGTCTCGAATGCAATTTTGGGTGCAGGCTTTTAACCTGCTTCAGGACCTTTATACGGAGGAGATTGCTCAGATCATTGGGAAGCAAATTGGCCAGTTTGTTAAAGCAGATGCAAATAACTATAAGAAAGGATGGAAAGAGTTCATGAGGATCCGGGTCTTTCTTGATGTTGGGTGCAGGCTTTTAACCTGCTTCAGGACCTTTATACGGGGGATATTGCTCAGATCATTGGGAAGCAAATTGGCCAGTTTGTTAAAGCAGATGCAAATAACTATAAGAAAGGATGGAAAGAGTTCATGAGGATCCGAGTCTTTCTTGATGTTGGAGTTCCTCTCAAGCAAAGGGTAAAACCGAAGCGAAGAGGGGAATCTCTTGGGATCGATTTGAGATACGAACGGCTGCCCCATTTTTGCTTTATATGTGGTCTTATGAATCATATTGATCATATGTGCCCCAAGATATTCGAGTTTACTCAAGGGGGAAAGACAAACCGTATGGGGTTTGGCTGAAAGCTGGCTCCAGGAGGGATACTTCTAGCAAAGGGAGCAAATGGTTGGTGGATGTGGAAGGAAACTTTCTCTTTGGGAAACCTACTTTACTGGAAGCAGTGGCTAAGCCGAGTGCAGAAGAGATGATAGCTGATGTCTCCGGCCTTGGGGAGGGATCAGTGACTAAAAAAAGAAAAGCAGGTGAGCCATCTCTCACGGGTGAATCTAGCGAAGGTCATAACATGGACTATATTCTCTCAAAAAACGGGGAAACGGCGGGTTTTAGCCTCCAGACCCGCCGGGAGCAATGAGTTGCATTAGTTGGAACTGTCGGGGGCTTGGCAACCCTGCGACAGTTCAAGCATTGGTGGATATGGTCCACCTGAAGAGGCCGTCGTTAGTGTTCTTGATGGAAACTTTACGTCTTTGACTAGAGTGGATGCTATCAAAAGAAAATTGGGAATGTCACATTGTTTAGCAGTGGATTGTGTGGGTCACCATGGTGGCTTAACGCTCTTGTGGGGCGAGGGGGTTGAAGTTCAGTTGCTTGGTTCAACAAGTAATTACATTGATGCTAAAATTAATTTGGAGGAAGGGGCTCCTGAATGGCGTTTTACAGGTTTCTATGGGCTCCCGGAGCGGCATAGAAGAAGAGAATCTTGGGAGATTCTTAAATCTTTGAGTACAAGAATTAATCTTCCCTGGTTAGTGATGGGGGATTTTAACGATATCATGGTTGCCTCGGAGAAACGAGGAAGGGTCCCGCATCCGCCTTGGCTCTTAAGAGGCTTTCGGGAGACAGTCTGGGAGTGCGGTCTATAGAATTTTGCTTTTCATGGATATCAGTTTACGTGGGAACGATGGAGGGGTTCGCCGAATTGGGTTGAAGAAAAGCTGGATAGGATCTTGATAACAGAGAGTTGGCTTGATATCTTTGGGGAGGCTTCGGCTGAATCTTTGGAAGGTTCTCCTAGTGATCATTTGGCTCTCCTTATTAAATTAATTCCCTCTCAAGCTGTGACCAGAAGACGCAAATTTAAATTTGAAAATGTTTGGCTTTGCGAAGCGGACTGTCGCAAGATTGTGGCCCGGAGTTGGGGGCTCGGTCGTGATCTTGGCATTATGGGGCAGGTCCAGTTTTGCGGGAAGGCTGTGGGTGACTGGGGATATCGTCATATTGGATCCTATGGCCGACGAATTAATTTTTGCAAAAAGCGACTGGATTTTCTGCGCAGGCGCACAGATCAGTGGAGTATTGGGGAATTCCAGTGTGTCAAAAAAGAATATTTGGAGCTACTGGAAAAAGAAAATATTTTTTGGAGACAGAGAGCCAAAGAATTCTGGTTACAAGGTGGAGATCTAAATACCAAGTATTTTCACAATTCTGTCAAAAATTGGAGGCGCAAGAATAGGATTGAAGGCTTCCGACTAGATGATGGCAGGTGGGAAGATGATAGGGCAGCGATTGGGGACTTAATTGGTGAATATTTTAATCAGCTTTTCACGGCGGGATCTGGGAGGGGTGACTTCATGCTGGAATTTGTTCCCCGTAGGATTGCAGATTCCCATAACCAAGACCTTCTTCACCCTATCCGAGGGAAGGAGGTCAAAGAGGCTTTTTTTGACATGTTTCCTGATAAATTCACGGGACCTAATGGTTTTAGCCCAGGATTCTATCAGCATTATTGGGATGTCGTGGGCCCGGATGTTGTTGCGTTTTGCAGAGAGACTTTCGAGACAGGTAAGCTCCCTCATAATATTAATCATACTAACATGGTTTTAATTCCCAAAAAAGAACAACCTGAAGCTATGGGGGACTGGAGGCCTATCTCTCTTTGCAACGTCATCTATAAATTTTTTTTAAAGTTCTGGCTAATAGGTTGAAGAGATGGCTGCATCTGTGTATATCTGAACAACAAAGCGCTTTCATTCCTGGAAGATTTATTGTTGACAATATTATGATTGCATTTGAGTCTCAACATTTTTTGAAGAGAAAGAGACAAGGAAAGGTGGGTTACACTGCTCTGAAGTTAGATATGAGCAAAGCCTATGACAGGGTTGAATGGCCTTTTCTTGAAGGTATGATGCGTCAGTTGGGTTTTAGTGAAAGATGGATCCGCCTGATAATGGAGTGCGTTACTTCTGTCTCCTATTCCACCCCGTTTGATAATTCTGAGATTGATCTACTACCTTCGGGGAGGGGACTACGTCAAGGAGATCCTCTGTCGCTTTACCTGTTCTTAATTATCACAGAAGGTTTAAGCGCTTTACTTCGCCATCATGAGAGCACCGGGCGGCTACATGGAATCAGGGTTGCTAGGGGAGCTCCTATGATTTCCCATCTTTTCTTTGCTGATGACAGTTTGTTGTTTTTTTAGAGAAACTCATGAGGAGGCAACCCTGATTAATGAGGTGTTATCCGATTATGAAGAGGCTTCGGGGCAGGTTATTAATTTTAATAAGTCCAAATTATTTTTCAGCTCTAATATTGGGGAGGATTATAAAATGAGGTTTATTGATTTGCTGGGAGTTGGAATGGCGGGGTCTACTGAGAATTATTTGGGTTTGCCTGCATTAGTTAGAAGAGGAAAGAAGGAGATTTTAAGCTATATTAGACAGAGAGTGATTAATCACATTCATAGCTGGAATAATAAATTTTTATCTAAGGTAGGTCGTGAGGTCTTGTTTAAAGCTGTGATTCAGGCTATGCCAACTTATGCTATGAATGGTTTTTTATTGCCTACTGAGCTTTGCAAGGAGATCGAGGTTATTATGAATGGCTTTTGGTGGAAAGGGAAGTCTGGGTCTGGGATTCGCTGGAAGGATTGGTCCTCTATTAGTAAACCAAAAAGTTGTGGAGGCTTGGGGTTCAAGAGGCTTCGGGAATTTAACTTAGCCATGCTAGCTAAACAGGCTTGGCGCCTTTTTAATCTCCCTGAGTCTCTTGTCGGTAAGGTCTATAAGGCTCGTTACTTCCGTAAAGGTGAATTCTTGACCGCTAAAATTGGCAATAATCCCTCTTTGTCTGGAGGAGCATCTTTCAGGTTCAAGATCTTATTCGTGAAGGCTTCAAATGGCGGGTAGGAAACGGAAAGTCTATTAATATTTGGGAGGACCCGTGGCTACCGGACAGAGATAATCCTAAGATTACTACTTCTGTGGTCAATGGCCTTGAACAAGCTACTGTGGCATCCTTATTAGATGTTTCGGGGAAGGCCTGGGATGAGGACTTGCTTAAGGACATTTTTTATAGCCGAGATGCTGCCCTGGTTCGAAGCATACATGTTAGTGTGAGACAGGTTCCCGACGTGAGACAATGGAGATGGGAGGAAAACGACCATTTTTCAGTCCGAAGTTGCTACAGAAAGCTAGTCGGGGAGCTTAATCCTACGTCTTGGGTCGGCTGGACCTCAATGTGGTCTTGGAATATTCCTCCTAAACTAAAAATCTTTTTTTTTGGCAGGTTTGCAATGGGTGCTTACCCACGAAGGATCTATTGCAAGCAAGACGTGTAAATTGCCTGGACAGCTGCGGCTTGTGCGGTGGAGGAGGAGAATCTTTAACCCATCTGTTCTTGAAATGCCCATTTGCTAAGGAAGCTTGGGCGGAGATCTTCTGGAACTGGTCGGGAAGTGTAGCAGGTGACTTCATGGAGCAGGTGAAATTGGAATTTCAAGCTAGAAGAAAAGAGGATCTTGAGAAGCTGGTTTGGGGTTGTTGGGCTCTTTAGGGCAAACGAAATCAGAGGCTCTGGCAGAACTCTTTCTCGACTGCAGGGCAAGTTATGAGGAAAGCTCAAACGTTTGTCCTGGGGTGGATCCAAGCTCAGGTTGCTCACACGGAGAGGAGAGGTGTTACTCTACAGTCCACTACACACTGGAGAAAGCCCGCGGTTGGGAGGCTTAAGCTGAATGTTGATGCTGCGGTGAGGACTGATAAATGTGGTTTTGGATGGTGCCTGCGTGACGAAGCTGGAAATTTTGTGGCAGGGGCGGCAAAGCCATGGACGGGGCAATTTTCTTCTTTGGAGGCAGAATTAATTGGCATTAGGGAAGCTTTGAGTTGGTTACAGGGAACGAGTTGGAGGACAGTTGATGTGGAGTCTGATGCATCACGAGCTATTGCGGAGATTATGAAGGGTTTTAGCTGCTCTTCTTTTGGTTTGGTTGCTGATGATATACGAGATATAGCGAAGAATTTTTCATGCATTTCTTTCTCTCATATTAAGCGATCAGCGAATAAGACAGCTCATACGATTGCTAGGGCTGCTTGTTCTATGTCTGATTCGTGTTTTTGGTTTCTTGACTACCCACCTTTTATTTCATCTGTACTGAACAATGATTTAATTAATGGAAGCTAGACTCTTCTTTTGCAAAAAAAAAAAAAGCGAGTCCAGTCTAGTAAAAATAAAACGAACTTCTTAATACTTCGTACGGAGTATGTAGTAAAATTTTGAACATGCTCTTCATATAGATTATTAGAGTGTTGGGTTGCTAGTGAATGGCGATAGGGTGGTGTTATATATTGCCACTTACAGGTGATAATTATGTCGTCACTACTGACGAGGGTGTTACTCTATGAGTCTATGGAGAGGGGCGGGTGTTAGTTTGCCAAGATGGTGGTCACTAACTATTTTTACATAAATTTTTTATTATAAAATATATTTTAAATATAATTTTTTCATAAATCAACATAATCAGCTATTATAGTCACTTCAAGCAGAAGTTACATAAATTTCAATACATTCAGTCGGTTTACCCGATTTTGACATTATCAAACGGGCTCTCAAAATGGTCTCTATTTTTTCAACAAGAGGTATTTTAATGATTTTGGTGAAACCCCTAAAAATACTACGGAGTAAGAAAAACGTAGTAAAATGAATGAAGTGGATACGACATCATTGGTGTTTTTATTGAGCTATTTTCATTTTAAACTAGCTAGGTTTAACTAATTTTAATTTTTTCTACTCCTTTGGGCTATTTCCAACTGTTTTATTTTGAACTACTAATCTCAAATTATCAATTAAACTACTTCAATTAAAGTCAAATTGTCAACTTACATTTCAAACTATTAATTATCTTGAGCAATCAGTTTTTAAGCAGTTTTGTTTTTAGTTAATATTAATCAACAATTTTTAGAACCCGTTTCGTAATACCCAAATCAGCTTTATTGACTAATTGTGCTGAAATTTATTAAGTTCTGACTGAAATGGTTGGATTGACTGATTTAAGAAATATATATACTTCGGGTATATATATATACTATATTTTAGAAAAAATGTCAATTTCGTCCTCGTACTTTCATGAAAAGTCAATTAGGTCATCGTACTTTTAAAAAATACAATCAAATCCCCGAACTTTGTAAAAACGTTCAATTGAGTTCATTTGCAGGTTCCTTGCCATGTCAGCAGGTCACCCACTAATGTGGCACACATGTGTCAGCCCAACCAGAATTAACTTTGCTGATGTGACACGCATGTGGAAGTCCAGACAACCAATTGCTGATGACGTGGCGCACACGTGGACCGCCATGTGTGCGTCACGTCAATGGGTGACCCGCTGACATAGCAAATGACCTGCAAATGTACTCAATTGAACTTTTTTTTTACAAAGTTCGGGGATTTGATTTATTTTTTAAAAGTATGAGGACCTAATTGACTTTTTCATGAACGTCGAGGTCCAAATTAAATTGACAATTTTCCCTATATTTTATGAATAAAATAAAGAAAATATTATACTACGTATGAAAAACAGATAAAATGATCATCTACAATAACTTCATCATGCGAATTCAACATGCGAATAAAAAGTTGGTCCGTGAAAAAGTTGGTTGATAAGTATGATAAGTCGGAAAATGGAGTCACCAAACGAGCTATTAATGTGTGTCCGTCACACGTGATAAACAAAACTATTACGCATTAATGCATTATTTCCAAGTTAGCATTAGAATTAGAAAAACAGGCATTGACACTAGAAATTGTACGTGTTTGAAAAAATGATTTTAGAACAACATTAAATTCTATGCTCATGGCACCATAGTAAAGGATACCAAATACATTCTAGAGCATACAAATATGCAATAGATTTACCCTTCAATTAACATCTCTTACTTTGACTTTAGTTTTTAGTTAATTGAATTTTGTTATTGATTGAACATTTAAGAACTTTATTAGTCATTGCAACAAACAAATAAGACAAGTAGCTGCATCTAATTTAAAATGATTTTTTATAAAATTAAAACATTTAAAAAGTTCGCAAATAGGACTTCACTATTCCGTATGATTAAATCTGTATTATTTGACCAATTTACCTCTAATGAAACTTCAAGTGTATTTGTAACTAAAAATACATTCCTTAAAAAAAAAACTAAAAATACATAGTAGAAAAATAAATTAAAAACATTCCAAAACCAACAAATTGGTACGCAACAACGAGTAAAGGGTCAGATTGGTATGCAAAGTTGCATAAAAAGGGTCAAATAAGTCCTTATATAGAAGGCTTTGTCCGGCTGTCGCCATTTGTGGCGGTTCCCGGCTGAATTTTTTGACGAAATTTTTTGAGCATCTTATTCATTAAGTCTACTTTACTCATACCGAATTTCAGCTAAAACTTCAATCGAGAAGGCATTCGAATGAATTCTTGAAGATAACTGCGCAGTTAAAAGCGCAGTTATCTTCAAGAATTCATTTGAATGTCTTCCCGGTTGAAGTTTTAGCTGAAACTTGGTATGAGTAAACAAGACTTAATAAATAACATGCTCAAAAAATTTCGTCAAAGTGATCCACAGGGAACTGCCCCAAATGGCGACGGGCCGAACAATAAGGACTTATTTAATTGACCCCTTTTATGTAATTTTGATGACCAATCTGACCCTTTACTCCCACAACAACGGACTAGCCAAAGGTTTAATTGTTGATGTTGCCCTAGTCTATTGTTGCCGCCCGACGGTGACACCATCACTGCCCTCCTCTACCCGAGTGCAATTTTGTTCACCCCCTCCTTGGAGGGTGAACATCACCCTCATAGCTCAAATGTTGCCATTTGACATTTCATTTCTTTTTTTGACACATGACAAGGAAATAGGGAGAGAGTTATGTCCATGAGGGTGAACAAAATTGCACTCCCTCTACCCCGACACTTTTTGGTGAAACCATCACTGACATCCTTTCAATGACGACTTTCTCTATCAATCTCCTCCTCCGAGAAGGCCGCCATTGCAGCGTCGCTAACTTCAAAAACACATATTCTCATGCGACCACTGTCAATCTCCAAAATATGAATATTTATACTTAGTACTCCGTATAAACGACAATATATGATTGATATGTCCGTCTTGAAATTGACAATGTTTATTATTGGTAGTATTACGGACGTCCTTAATAGGAGCAATTATTGACATCTCAACACTACCGATGGCATGAAAACTGTCAAAAAAATATTTTTAGGTAGAAGAACATGACATTATTAGAGTAAATATTATTGTCGGGGTAAACGTAATGTCAAAATGGCATTATTTTGCAGTCTTCACATCAATGTTCAAAGAGATAAGAGTCAGATAGGGTCTCGAACTTGAAAAAAAAAAGTCAAATAAGACCATATTTAGGATGCTCTGTCCGGCCGACGCCATTTGGGGTGGTTCCCGGTAGAATTTTTTTATGAATTTTTTTGAGAATCTTATTCATTAAGTCTAGTTTACTCATATCAAATTTGAACTAAAACTTTAATCGGGAAGGCATTCAAATGAATTCTTGAAGATAACTGTAACATTAATAGAGCAGTTATCTTGGCTGGAATAGAGAGTACTTACAAAATAAATACTCCCTCCGTCCCAGAATTAACTTCGGTTTTGACTGGGCACGAGGATTAAGATAGTGAGAAATGTGTGGTGGAGAGTTGTGCAGAGGAGAGAGAAATGTGTAAGAATGGCTGTGAACCACAAATTCTTTGCCAAAAAAGGAAAGAGGAGATAAATTTGGGACGGACCGAAAATGAAAGAATGAAGATAATTTCGGGACGGATAGAGTACAATATTTATGTCACCTTCAAATTCAAAATTCATTATAATTATTTATAAATAAATACTCCATAACTAAAATCAAAATTAAATTAAAAATAACAGAAGAAGTATAATAATCAATTTAGAAACTAATATTTCATAATAATCTGTAAATTTTACAAGAAATAATTACTCTTATATTACTACTAGACTTTTGGGTTGCAAATATATGACTCTTTTGATATTTTCCAAAAATATGACTCATCGTTGCCTCACCAGGACACCACACATTTTCGTCGCCTTCATCAGACCTTTACCGGTGAACATCGACTGCCGACGCACGTCCATCTCAGTCCGCCGCAGCCCCCATCCAGCCAAAACAACATGTGAGTGCACCCAGGTAAGTCATTGTCCCCTTCACAGTTCTGATTCTTCCATCTTCTCCTTCTATTCGAATTGATGGGACGATGAATCTGGGTAGCACATTGGAGTTTCTGAAAATAGAAGAGGTTGTAGGTGTATGAATATGATAAGTGATTTTAGTGAGGTGTAGTATAAAAGAGGTGTTTTAAAGTATTGTGTTGATATATCTTGGGTTTGCTTGGTGAGCAAAATGAGTATAATGAGTCCTATTTATAGGAGCTAGATGATCATTCTAGATCCTTATTAAATGCTAGGAATCTAGAGTATTCTACAACTATGTCTAACTACTGTAGATTTTACATTAGAATTCTCACGTAGAGAATTCTCTAGAACACTTTTAGCTATAGTTCTCTAGAACATTTCTAGCCTTTTCTACATAGAAAATTCAAGATAAATGCATCACTATTTAATACTCCTCCTTGATGCATTTGTCGGTAACTTCAAGCATTCTTCGTAGAAACTGGAATCTGTCTCTTGGTAAGGCCTTCGTGAAAATATCTGCCGATTGTTCTTCTGTAGGGAAGTACCTCATCTCAATATGCCCCTTTGCTAGCTAGGACATCTCTCAAGAAGTGATACTTGATATCGATGTGCTTAGTGCGATTGTGTTGAACTGGATTTTTAGCCATCGCAAAAGCTGACTTGTTGTCGCAAAATATCTTGCAATTCTCCCATGTCTTCTAATATTCTTTTTAGCCATATAGCTTGTCACGCTGCTCCGGCTGCTGCAACATACTCGGCTTCTGCTGATGACAGTGCAACTGAATCTTGCTTCTTTGATCCCCATGAGAAAATTCCCGAACCAAGTTTAAATGCGTAACCAGAGGTGCTTTTCATGTCATCTTGAGATCCGGCCCAATCACTATCGTTGTATCCAGTTAGTCATGAGTCGGGGCTTGTTTTGTACCAAATACCATAGCTAATTGACACTTGTAGGTATCTAAGGAGTCTTTTTGCCGCTCCATAGTGAGTCTCAGTTGGACTTTCCATGAATCTCGCGACCAAGCTTGTAGCATACATGATGTTCGGCCTCGTAGCCGTTAAGTAGAGTAGACTCCCAATCAAACTCCGGTAATTGGTAGCATCCGTTGGCTTTGACCCATCTTCTTTCTTTAATTTCTCATTAGGAACCAATAGAGTAACAACGGCTTGGCAGTCTTGCATCTTGAACTTCTTTAGCATGTCCTTAATATATTTTTCTTGAGATAAGAAGATGCCTTCTTCTTCTTGACTTATCTCCATGCCATGGAAGTAATGCATTAATCCCAAGTCACTCATCTCAAAAGTGTTCATCATATCTCTCTTAAATTCTTCAATCAATTTTGAATTATTTCCCATGACAATTAAGTCATCAACATATAGAGAGACGATGAGAATGTCTGATTTGCCTTGGGATTTGATGTACAGTGTAGCCTCGTTCTTACTCCTCCTGAGCCCTTGATGGGTGAAGTATCCATCAATATTGTTATACCAGGCTCGTGGAGCTTGTTTGAGCCCGTAGAGCGCTTTCTTTAGACGAAAAACTTTTCCTTCTTCTTTGATGAATCCTTCAGGTTGCTCCATATACACTTCTTCTCTCAGTTCTCTATTTAGAAAGGCTGATTTGACATCTAGCTGATAAATTTTCCATTTCTTCTGAGCTGCAAGAGCTAGGAATGTTCTTATGGTGTCCATCCGAGCAACTGGTGCAAACGTCTCCGTGTAGTCAACTCTTGGTATTTGAGCATATCCCTTTGCAACCAGCCTTGTCTTATGTTTCTGAATTGAGCCATCGGGGTTCAGCTTTGTTTTATACACCCATTTGACTCCAATAACTTCTTTGTTATGCGGAAGATCTACCATTTCCCAAGTATCATTCTTTTCTATCATTTGATCTCCTCCTCCATTGCTTTAATCCAAACTTTTTCTTTGGAGGCTTCAGTGTAGCTATGTGGCTCCAAAGAACAAAAGTTGCATGTTTCATAGATATCAGTAGACTCATATAGTTCTGCTAGAGTTCTTACTCGCAGGGGTACCACCGGTGGAGATTCTAGCGAGGAGTCATGCCCGTTTGATGTATTGGCTTCGGAAGAGAATCTTGGAGTAAATGTGGGGCACTGTTGATCATGATCTTCCTCTTCTAGAATTTCCTCTAGTTGGGTAGTAGTTGCCTTTCTTTCAACTCTTTTCGTCTCCCAATCCAAGAGGCTTGCTCGTCAAACTCCACATCTCGACTTGTGACCAGCTTCTTAGTCTCAAGATTGTAAATCCTATATCCCTTGGATTTGGAGTTGTAGCCGAGGAAGATGCCCTTCTCTGCTTTATCTTCTAATTTGTGTCTTTTTACGAATGGGACGTGGATGTAGCATATGCTTCCGAACACGTTCAAATGTTTGGCTGAAGGCTTTTGTCCCGACCATGCCTCAATAGGTGTTTTGTTTAGAACGACCTTAGTTGGACATCGGTTGAGTAGGTAGACTGAAGTATACACTGCTTCTGCCCAAAACATTTTAGTCATTCCTTTCTCAGCTAACATAGACCTTGTCATCTCCATGACTGTGTGGTTCTTTCTTTCGGATACCCCATTTTGTTGTGGAGTGTATGATACAGTTAGTACTTAGTTTGATGCTCCATGCCTTCATCTTCACAGAACATGTCAAATTCTTTTGAGTTATATTCGGTACATCGGTCGCTTCTCAACTTCTTGATTTGATGGCCACTTTGTTTCTCCACGAAGTTCTTGAATCTCTTGAATATTTTAAAAACTTCGGATTTTTCTCGGAAGAAATACACCCATGTCATCCTCGAGTAATCATCAATGAAGAGTATGAAGTACTTGTTCTTGGAAACTGAAGGCGTGCACATTGGACCACAGACATCGGTGTGGACAAGCTCTAGTATCTGTTTGGCTCTCCATGTTTTTTCAGTTGCAAATGGCTGCCTGAGCTTTAGTTTCTTACACACCGAGTTGATGCGTCGTCACTTCCTTTTTCCGGCATGATGATTCCTTCTTCAACAATATCCCAAAGATCATGTGACTCTAGGCAAGTCTTCATACGCACACTCCAATAGTCATAGCTTTCTCCATTCAACATCGGGGTCGATACTAACAAGTGGTATCAGAGCCTGTTCAATCATAAGCGGGCGTTAGAAAATAGAAGAGGTTGTAGGTGTATGAAAATGATAAGTGATTTTAGTGAGGTGTAGTATAGAGGAGGTGTTTTAGAGTAGAGCTCTTGTCTCTAGAAAAGAAGTATTGTATTGATATTTCTTGGGTTTGCTTATTGAGCAAAATGAGTAAAATGAGTCCTATTTATAGGAGCTAGAGGATCATTCTAGATCCTTATTAAATGCTAGGAATCTAGAACTATTTCTAACTACTTTAGATTTTACATTAGAATTCTCTAGTAGAGAATTATCTAGAACACTTTTAGTTATAGTTCTCTAGAACATTTCTAGCCTTTTCTACGTAGAAAATTCTAGATAAATGCATCACTATTTAATACTTCTGTCATGGCGAGCGATGGACGAGGCTGGTTGTCAACGCTCGTCTATGATGCCTACCTACAAGCAGATCGAAGATTATGATCCCAGCGGTGACTCAACTATAGGTTAAGCAAAGGCGAGATGAGGGATAGAGGAAACATGTGGGGGATGGACGAATGACGTTGGAGTGGTTATGGGGGCTTTGAGCTGAGGCTTTGAGGGGGCTGCCGAAACTGGAAAGGAATGGGAAAGGGGGTCAGTGCAGGGGCCTAGGGCAAGGGAGGCGGTTGGGACACGGTTTGAGGTTACGACAGTACGTGGGCGGTGCGGAAATGGCTGAGAGGTGTGGTGTGGTGTGGTGGAGGAATGTCGCACAGTTGCAGGGTCTCGGGACAGTGATTGGTGGTGGTTGGAAAAACTGTGGCCGGAGTAATTGTGTGTCACTGTGGAAATGTCACTGCGGGGATGTCATTGTGGCCGATGACGGTGGCCGGCGGCGGAGATATCGATCACTACAGTGATATCATTGTGGCAAGAGGTTGGGGCGAAGATGTCATTGCGGAGATGTCACTACGGAGGTGTCCTTGTGGCCGGAGGCGGTGGCAGCAATGACATGAGCGGCGGCGGCAACACGAGCGGTGATGACAATGACATGAGCGGTGGCGGTGACATGAGAAAATTTCTAACAGACCAGCCTTCTACGATTATAAATACACAGAGACCATACATCTGTTAGACCAGATTTACACAAACCACTCTTGGAAATTTCAGTCTAAATAAAAACATCGTTAAGGATTTAAGTATATTCAGGATATTTAGTTAATAAGGAGTCATATTTACGGAATATTTAAAATGTTCTCAATATTTTAATTTTATTTCAAGCAATTTCATATATAAAATGTAGTACTCCCTCCGTCCCTGAAAATTGTTCCCTGTTTCCTTTTTGGGCCGTTCCAAAAAATTGTTCCCCTTTTCCCTTTTGGAAAGTTTTTTGTGGCTACAATTCATTTACTTTTTTCTTACTCAACCACAACCATACATTTCTACTTTATTCTCACTTTCTTAAACTCCGTTCCAATTCAATGTGGGAACAATTTTCCGGGACGGAGGGAGTATAAAATTACTTTTTTTCCAAATTTGCATTGACTTTACCTTGGAATGGTAGTCTTTTCAACAGAAACAAAGAAGACCACATTTGTCATTCAATGATTGAACTTTTGCGCGATTGTCAAATTTCCATCGAACAAGGACACGTCCACTTCATCAGTAGATTATACACACGAATGTAGATTTCTTACGAAAATCAACAATACAGTAGGGTAAAAGGTGGAAATAAATCAAAGAAACGTTGAAAAGGTAAAAAGTAAAAAGAAATTGGAGGCATCAATTCTAAGGAGAGAAATGACACTACGTATAATATGTCAAATGGAAGGCAAATATCTTAAACTTGTATACGGAGTATCTTATCTAATACTACCTCCGTCCCAGGGACAAGTTCTCATTTTCCATTTTTGGCAGTCACAACAAAAAGTTCCCATTTCCTTAAATAGAAAGTTATCCCACATCAAAACAATGCAAAACAGTGCAAAACAGTGTCAAACTGTGTCGAAACAGTGCCAAACAGTGTCGAAACAGTGCCAAACAGTAAAATTTACCCCTCAGTAACTTTATTTCCTTAATATGTGTGAAAGTCAACCCGGGAACTTTTCCCTGGGACGGAGGGAGTATATACAGAGTAATACGGAGTATATAAGTACGGAAAATATCATGTCTAGGGGTTATCCATCCACCCGGCCGCCGCCGTATGAGGCGCTTCCCGGTGAATTTTTTTATGAAAGTTATTGAGCATGTGTTTTATTAAGTCTAGTTTATTCACAAAACATTTTAGCTAAAAATCAATCGTGAAGACAGTCAAACAATTTTTGAAAATAACGGCGTTTTTATATGTATATTTTGACGTTGTTATCTTGCAAAAATAATTTGACTGTCTACCCGATTGTATTTTTAGCTGAAATATTTTTGTGGATAATAATAGAATTGATGAAGAACATGCAAAAAAAATCATCAAAAAATGCACCGGGTACCGCCCAAAACAGGGTGGCCGGACGGAGCATTCTGTCACTCTTGCTGGACAAGATCATTCCTCTATATAAGTACACTTCCAACTTTATATAAATAAAAAATTAGCACCATGACAATATACTCCCTCCGTCCCAAGGAGAAGTTCTCGGGTTGACTTTCACACATATTAAGGAAATAAAGTTACTGAGGGGTAATTTTACTGTTTGACACTGTTTCGACACTGTTAGCACTGTTTTGACACTGTTTGACATTGTTTTGCACTGTTTTGATGTAGGATAACTTTTCATTTAGGGAAATGAGAACTTTTTGTTGAGACTGCCAAAAAAGAAAAGTGGAAACTTGTCCCTGGGACGGAGGTAGTATTATTTTTCAACAAATGTAAATTTATGATGTTAAGTACATATTTTAAAGAGAAAATTCCTTGAATAGGACTATAACATCAATAAAGTTTATAAAAAGGATTATCAATGTTTTATTCCTAAAATAGGAAGCATCCACTCATATATTGGAAAGTTTTAATCAATTTATTCTTTTAATAGGACTAAATAAGTCTTATTTGGGGAATAAAACATATTTAATCTTTTTCTTAACGTTGTTTAAGTTTTGGTTTTATATTGAACAATTTCTTTATTTTCATTTATTGTTTCAGACAACTTTCCTACATAAAACATTGCAAACAGACCCAAACCAGACCAGACCAAACTTAAACAGACCAGACCAGACAGACTTCCATATTTATAAAATACACAGAGACCATAAGTTTACCAGACCAAACCAGACCAGTTCAGACCAGACTAGACCAGCAAATTTCAGTCCAAAAGAAAACATCCTTTGTCTCATTAAAATTTCAAAAAATTGATATTTTAATATTTTTTTTACTAATAGTCAATTTTTTGGTGAAACTACTAGTCAATGTTAATTTTCAAAATACTAACATTATTTAAAGTATGATTAACATTAATAGTAACATTATTTATTTCACAATTAGAAATTAAGAATGTTAACTACATATTAAACGTATTTAAACTATTTATTTAATAATTCACAACATAAATGTATATTTTTGGAAGAAAAAAATGTCGCAATGGTGATAACACAACCTTTTAACTTTTTATAAATTTTGGTGTATTTATATTATCAAATTTGAAATATTTTCATGTCACACCACTCCAAAATTTGATGTATTTATTCCAAAGTTTGATGTATTTAAATTATTGTTCTCATTTTAAAATGGGAAGGCAATGTTATCTATTACTCCTCCATCCCGCAACAACACTCATTAACACATAACACATAAAAGGTTAACTTCTATTAACACTGCAATCGCAGATTTTAAGACTTAACTAGTGAAAAAGTTAACTTTAAAATATTGAAATTAGAAATTAAATCAATAAGAGTCCGTTTGGAAACGCTGTTTTTCGACTTATCGGGCTTATCAGTCAACTTTTTCACCAAACACATAACTTTTATTTTCGCGCGTTAAATTGTGTAATAAGCAGAAAAGGTAAGGTTGGAGTTACTTTTATGGCTGTATTGGCTGACGTTACTGTAGATGACCATTTTAGCTACTTTTACATATAATTTTTCTGTATTTTATTAATAAAATATATTTTAAAAATAATTTTTTCTTAAATTAGCAGAATCAGACAAAGTAGCCAAAGTATAACTAGATTAAAAATTTATTAGTTAAATCACATATGGTCAAAGTTTGACACAAAAAATAGCTATCAAAGTGACATGCATGAACTGTTACGAGTAAACTGTTACTATCATTTTCGAACAGAGATAGAGCAAAAATAGTATTTCTACTCTAATAAAGAGTCCAGTTTGGTAGCTTGAAAATCGGTTCATTTGGCTTATTTTTCTCAAATTTAGAAATTCTGACTGAAGTGACTGCATTGGCTGATTCTTCTGATTAAGAAAAAATTATTTTTAAAATACGTAGTACTAGTATATTTTATTAATAAAATAAAGAAAAAATTATTTGTAAGAGTAACTAAGGTCATCTACATAGTAATTTCAGCCAATACAGCCTGAAAAGTAACTTTAATTTTACTTTTTCTGCTTATTACACATTTCAACGTGAAATTAAAGCTAACAAAAGTCATGTGTTTGATAAAAAAGTTGATTGATAAACCGATAAAAAGTGTTGCCAAAGAACATCTAATTCATGTGGGATCCGCTGTTCATTTGCTTGGTAAGAGATTTAGCTTCCACAAAATGCTAAAACCTGGGCAATTATGGATCTGCTATAAATTGAATTAAAGTTACATGAAATTACTTAGCTCAATGGAATCTTAAACAGGTGATAGATTAATTTCACACCATCGATCAGATCTGAATCCAAACCAGACACCAATTCAAGATAAACCGGCCTGGAAACCAAATCGATCGAACTACAACATCATAGTAGTAGTAGTATAGCGTACCGGAAAAAGAAGGCCGGCGCAGCCGGCAGGGGAATCTATATATATGTTACACTCACTGTATAAGCAAATAAAGGTAGACGGGAAAGAGAATCGATTAACCGGCGTAGATGTGAACTCCGATGGCGATGAGGAGAATAGTGATGACGCCGAAGAAGATGATGGTGTGGACCACAATGGCAGCCCCGCTGGTATGCATACCCCCGAACTCAACCACCTTGTTCCTGCCCGGAATCTGGAAGAGCAGCCCCGGAGTGAGGAGCACGAAGAGCACCACCGCTATCACCACCGGCCCCCAATCCGCCATCTCGATCTCCGGCGATTTGATTTTTCACGCTCTGCTCCGATCCAACTGCTCTTCGCCGGCCACTCAGCACCTACAACAACTCTGAAATACAGAAAATTATAAATAACTCTTGAATTGAATCTAATCACCGAAAGCTCTCACGTCTGTAAGGAGCAAGGAATGAAGCGAAGTGAATTTACAGCTTCGAACAAAGCACAGATTTAAAGGCAGGCGGATAGTGCTTTATGGCTGTGAAACTATATTTTTTTTCCGTGCCGGTACGCCACGTGTAAAGGCGCGTCGTTTAAGACGCTACAACTAAATTTATATTGGCAAATTGTATGTATGCTCTCAAATTGAAACGGTTTTATACTCATCCCAAATTTTAAATTTTTTAGAATGTGCTTGAGAGGTGTGATTTTAGCGATTTGGATCCCTGCAGCACGGTAGAGATGCCTTCGGCATCCATCCACAGAGACAACAGGGGAGGAGAGGCTGTGAGATTGCCTTGGTTGAATCGCGTGACTATTAAATACATGCATTGTACCTTGTTGCTATAGTAACTTAGCAAGGCAGAGAATCCCCATCCCGATTTTAGAGAGGAGAATGTATGTGAGAATGTATATCAGTTTAATTATTTGAGTTCACCATATATATCTCATAAGTGATTTTAATTATTATCCCTTCTAGAACTCTGTTATCCAATTTACTACTGACGTGCTCTTTGTCGTGATGTGCACTCAAAATAATAATACAATACGACACTAATACGTAGTATAGTGTAGTAAGGTTCGTATCCACAGGGAAAGGAACACTTCTCTTTTTATAGAGATAAATAAGTAATAACAGGGGGGTTTTATGTTTGGTTGATGAAATTAAATTATCTTTAAACACGAAGATGAACGAGTTATGTGGTTTAAATAAGAAGGAGACTTGGCTTTGCTTTTATCCACTTAATGAAATGTTCGTCGATCCCGGTTATATCTTTAACTATCTTCCTCTCGAATACTCAATCGAGGTGTATATCCAGTTCATCGAGGGTAGTTATTAATAACGAGATGCGTTCATTAATAAAACTTACTATTGAGTCAATATAGAACAAGCGCCGTATATTAACTTGATAGTAGCAATAAACTTAAGATGAAAACGATTGAGATTGATAACCTCAACACAAGCGGTTTATTGGTTTAATCAATATAATTAATTCCTCTTGGCTTATTAACCATGAGAAGCATGTATTAACAATCCAAGTTTACTACCATTGAAAGAACTGAATTAATAACAAGCGTATTAACCGATTGATTCTAGTAATAATTAATATATGAAACAAAAGTAATTGATCCTTTAAGTAATGCTCAAAATATTAATATGGAATATGAATAGGAAGTAATTAATATTCAAGGAAGAAGATTAAAGAAAATAACTCACAACTTACAAATCATTAAGCTTCAAAGTAGCAAAACCAAGATGGAAGAGTTTAGCTCCTCATTTGGAGACTAAACATGAAGAAAATATAAAGAAATAACTTGTTTAAACTGAGTTTAGAAGTATATAGGAATTGGTGATTTATTGTGGAGGAAATGAGGTGTATTTATAGGATTTTTAGGCCTGCAGGGTCGTGTATCCGATCGGGTATGTAGGGTACTCGACCGGGCCTTCAGTTGCTTCGCGGAAGCTGGAAAAACATGGACATACCCGATCGGGTATGTCGGCTACCCGATCGGGTATAGACACTCGATCGTGGTCAAAATCTCCCCTGCATGTTGCCTTGTTCCCGGGTTGATCCGATTTGATTTTTCAGCGACTTACCCGATCGAGTATAGGTCATACTCGACCGGGTACAACACAAAAAATCAGGATCTTCATTTTTTCTTGGAATTTTTGCACCTTCCTTCCACTTGTGATGTTCACCAATGGTCCCTAGAGTGGTCTTGGACCTGTTTGAGCTCAGAATCAACCTAATCTAAACAATTTTACAAACATTTTACAAACTAAACTATTACGCCAAAAGTGTGTAATTTCTAGAGTAACAATCACTCAAAACTAATCAAAAACACAAATATAAACATGGAAATAACATGAATGTCAACTACACTAAAATAAGAAGAAGAGTTTCTTCATTTTCCTCTCACTTTCGCCTCCAACAACTTACCATCAAAACTTCCCCCCTCCCCCAAACTCCCAAACACACCTTTAGAGAAATATCCCGAGATATGACTAAAGCATATTGAATTTTATTCATATGTTTTATGACTACTCCCAAATGAGAAGAAAGGTTTCCTCATGTTATCCTCTCTTTCCCCTTCAAGAGCTTACTTTCAAAGCATTCCCATCCCTTTCCTCCCAAACTCCCAAACATACCTTTAGGAAAATTTCTTGGGATATGTCTAATACATATTGAGTTTGTCTAAATATGATTAGCTTTTTTTAGACATTCCTATGACAAAAAAAAGCAAAAATATTATATTTAAATATTGAATGACGAAAATACTCTTGTTTAAAATATGTGTAATTGCATTGCAGTTGCTGCACCACATTACTACACATTCGATAATAATCATTGCACTTCCATCAAACATAAATACTGATAATAATCACTACACTCCCCGCCAGTGTTGTAACACTCTATCTATTGCTTTCAAATCACTGCACACCACACTTCTTCAAATGAATTTATACACTGCCTATGTACAACATTATATATTACCATGCTCACTGCGCGCCCACACGCAACACTATCTATTGCCATGTTGAATGCGCCACAAACCTTTTTTCAACAAAACCTGATTTCAAGAAATAGAAATAGAAGAATGATAATGGATGTTCAGCGACTGGACACTGGAGGTTGGCGTTTAGAGGATGGAGGCAGACTGAAGGGTGATATGTCATTCCAAACATGCTTCTAAAATCAGGTAAACTTAAGAACGACAACTTGTCCAAATAAATCAATATTACTATTGCAATTGAGTAATTTAAATATAAATGGATAATGAAGCAATGGTTTGAATCAATCAAATACGTAGTACATAATATGTAATAGTTTCCCGGTAAACCGCTAGTGGTATTACTTAGAGAGAAGGGAGATCTAAAATAGAGAGAGAGCTTGCAATTAATGGGTTGTGAACCCCTACAACTACCATCAAGAGGGTATTTATAGATGAAATATGGGTTGAGCTCCTAGATCTTGGGCCTACGAGGCCCACTTACAATAATGGGTCGCTAATGGAATGTTTACATGTGTTCGAATCAACTAAGGACATGCGATGTTCTCTGCTGGCCATGGGGCCGAGGCGCGTGGGTGCACCTCGGATGTAATGCTAATCCTTGGGTGTGCTTCTGGAGGCCTGTGGAGGCGGGTGTCAAGGTGATGGTACGGGTTGAAAATCTGATTCTTCATTCAGGACCATGCTCTTCCGCTGGATATTTTGATACCGATGTGGATTTTGGGCCGTGTGTATATCAAAAAATGTGACACATCAAGTTCAATATACTATCTATTATACACACGAATGTAGATTTCTTACGAAAATCAACTATACAATAGGTTACAAAGTGGAAATACATCCAAGAAAAGTTGAAAAAGTAAAAAGAAATTGGTAGGCTGCAATTCTAAGGAGAAAAATAATTTAATATTGTAAATGTAAGGCAGGTATTCAATTATTAACACCATAAGTGTATATTTTTTATATTATTAAGTTCGGAATATTTTTATGTTACACCACTTCAAAGTTTGAACACTTTGAAGTATTTAAATTATTGTTCTTATTCTAAAATGGGAATGTAGTATATCTATTACTCCTCCATCGTGGTGGATCTAGAACTTTTCTTAAGCAGAGACACTACGTACTCATCAATGGAGGAAGATGGGTCGGACCGGGTGTGAAACTAATCTATACCATGTGTAGACAATTTTTCTTAATAAAAAAAAGTTATGCAATGTCAGTTTCAAATGACAATTCTAGTTTTCAAACCATTAAAACATTTCTAAATAACAATATTCAGTTGAAAAACATAATACTTTATATAAATTAGAACTAGATCATCCCGACACCATTTTTGGTCTTGGATTAGAATTCAAATTGTTTTTGTACTAGGATAAACGATCAGAATTTCGATTTAGAACTATGATAATTTCCAACGTTACACGTTATGTCATAGAATAACAATGTTCAAAATTCCTTCATCAACTCGGTATTAAATTGTGAATCCTAACTTGTAACTCTCTGTCGGGCTAAACTACCTAAACTACTTTAATTTTCTTGATTCAATAATCTCCCGTTTGTTACAACTGCACTCTTTTCTAATACCTCTCTTATGGTATCATATCATGTTGTCTTGTCAGTATATGTCCTTTATTTTACAAGATTCCAACATTTTAGTAACATAACTATAGACAAATATCCAAAGAAAGTATCCACAAACTTCTTTATTTGTGCAATAGACACAATAACTAATTGTAATTGATACAAAACAATGAATATATCTTGTGTATGAAATTTCATTTAAGATAATCTTAAATCCATTAACCTCACCACACATATTAGAAGTCTTATCATATCATTGACTTCTAATTTTGGAAAAAGATAATTTGTACTTCACAGAAATAACCAACAATGCCACTTTTCAAGGAATGACAGTGTCAAGAACATGTCCAACTGTATGAAATAGCTTCATCATAACTCCGTAATCATTTAAGTGTTTTACAACAATTTACATATACTCTTTGACAAAATTATTACATATCTAATAGTCATAGTTTATACCAAAAAAAGCGGGGACACTCATTTTATCATAAGTACTAATACTAAATTTTGAGATCGGAGCGAAGCACTTGCCCCCCAGATCCTCCACTGCCTCCATCCGACGTTAACACATAACACATGAAAAGTTAACTTCTAATAACATCCCAATCGCAGATTTGAAGACATAACTCGGGAAAAAGTTAACTTGAAAATATTGAAATTAGAAATTAAATCAAACTTCATACTCGTATATGTATAACAACATTAGAAGTTCTATTAATTAAATCACATAATTTGAATATAGTAAGAATTTGATACATAAAAATTAGCTATCAAAGTGACATACATGAACTGTTAATAGTAAAATGTTACTACTCCGTATCATTTTCGAACAGAGATAGAGCAATAATAGTAAATTCATCTGGGATCCGCTGTTCTGTTCTGCCTGTTCATTTGCTTGGTAAAAGATTTAGCTTCCACAAATTGCTAAAACTTGGGCAACTATGGATCTGCTATAAATTGAATTAAAGTTACATGAAATTACTTAGTTCAATGGAATCTTAAGCAGTTGATAGATTGATTTCACACCATCCATCAGATCTAATCCAAACTAAACACCAATTCAAGATAAACTGGCCTGGAAACTAAATCGATCAAACTACAATATCATACTAGTAATAGTATAGTAGCGTACCGGAGAAAGAAGGCCGGCGCAGGCGCGCAACCGGCAGGAAAATCTATATATGTGATACACGCACTACTGTATAAACAAATAAAGGCAGACGGGAAAGAGCTCGATTAACCAGCATAGATGTGAACTCCGATGGCGATGAGGAGAATAGTGATGACGCCGAAGAAGATGATGGTGTGGACCACAATGGCAGCCCCGCTGGTATGCATAGGTCCGAACTCAATCACCTTGTTCCTGCCCGGAATCTGGAAGAGCAGCCCAGGAGTGAGGAGCACGAAGAACACCACCGCTATCACCACCGGCCCCCAATCCGCCATCTCGATCTCCGGCGATTTGATGTTTCACGCTCTGCTCCGATCCAACTGCTCGTCGCCGGCCACCTACAACAACTCTGAAATACAGAAAATTATAAATATCGCTTGAATTGATTCGCGGATTGATTGAATCTAATCACCGAAAGCTCTCACGTCTGTAAGGAGCAAGGAATGAAGCGAAGAGAATTTACCGCTTCGAACAAAGCATAGATTTAAAGGCAGGCGGATAGTGCTTTATGGCTGTGAAACTGTATTTGTTTCGTGCGGGTGCGCCACGTGTAAAGGCGCGTCGTATACGATGCTACAACTAATTTTATACGGCAACAACTCTCGTACCCTTCTAAAAAATGGGGTACCGTACCTACCATTAATTTGATTGGACCACACCACTTTATCATTTTTAATTTAGATTTAAATTATTCAACTGCTAGATTCTCATTGGTCCATATGGACAAAGGTATGGTACCTTATGGGTACCATAGAATCTACCATTTTATATTGGCAACTTGGATCAGTTGTATGTACCTCAATGGACCTCAAATTAAAACGGTTCTATAGCAATCCTAAATTTAAAAACTGTTTAAGGTGTGTTTGGGAGTTATTTTTTGGGTGGGAAGACATGTGTGACAGTGTGAGCAGGGGCGGAGCCAGGACACTGGGCCGGTATAAAGAATATTTTTGGAAAAAAATTTAAACGGAATTTTTTACACTAAAAATATAGAGATTTTTAAAATTTAGGCTGGGCCAGGGCCAGGGGTGGCCACCCCCTAGCTCCGCCCCTGAGTGTGAGTTGATGACTAACATATTTCTGGTTTTTGGGAGGTGAAGATATGGGACTGATATTTGCTCAGATGAATGACAGTCATTAAGACCCACACCTCGAGATTTGTGTAAAAAAATGGGACCCTTCATCTCCTACCATCCGTTTTTTTATCTAAGGGCTTAAAATAGTCATGCACCCTCATAGTCTGCTTAATTTAGGCAGAGACGCCGGATCCGAGGATATGTGAGAGTTTTTTACTATCATATTTATGAGTTTGAAAATAGTGTACGAATGACATTGGAATGTTTTTTTCATCTTAAAAAACTCCTCAAATGCTCAATTTTTAAATTTCTCCAAAATGTAGATTTTTGATGAATAATTAACTAAACTATAATGTAAGCTCAGTTTTAAATGAATATTTGTTCAATTATTTGAATTCGTCGTATCTCATAAGTGATTTTAATTATAATTGTTTCTAAAACTGTAAGGAATAAATTGTATTTGGATTTTGATGATGCTTGACTAATTAGGATATTATTAGAGTACCTTTTTAGTTAATTTGTATTAGAACTTTTCCAAGTGTAAGTTCTAGAGTATTCGACAGAACAGAAGACCCCAGGTCTTCTGGTACACTTGCTGGACAGAACTGCTAGTAGGCCTCTCATGGACTTGATCATTCTCAGAAAATCCACCAAAAGTGCTTATACTTAGAGAATTCAACCAAATCTTCCTAAGCTGTTAAACTAACGGGATATTCCCTAACGGCTAGGAGCCTCTCAATAGAAGAGCTACAGTACGTGGATTAAATGCTCATTTAATGAGCTTCACACGTTGAGATATTTAAAACTGATGATTGACCAAGGATCCAGGCGAATAATATTTACCACGCCCCCAAAAATAGCAAGTCGTCTACTTTTGGAACCAACCGGTCAAATCAACAATACAAGCATTTAATAAAGATGTTTTCTACACTCCAACGGGAAGGCATCTCTCAGTATATATGATACACTCTGAAGCACTGACCGGATAACTTTCTATGCAATTTGAATCCATGCTATCAAATCTCTTGAGACCTCATCTTCTTCATCCTCTACAAGAGTTCAAGCTTGACATTGGAAAGACTATACTTTCATATTCTTCAAACCAACTCATAGAAAGTTCCTCCAGTTCTTCAACTCCTTCGAAATCTTTATCTACATATTCTTCACAAAGCACGTTGAAGAAAACCTTTTTACTCTCAAAGATCTTCTTGTTTAAGAAGGAAGTCTTAAAAAAATGGGGATACTTCAAGAGACTCAGTGAAACAAGACCATTCATCAGGAAGCTTGGAAGAGCATCCCTGGTGACATCTAGGCTTGAAGGAGACATGAAGTGCTTCTTAAGTGCTAGGACTAAGGCGTTGTAACTTGATCTTTACAAGCTTAGTGGAACAGTGGACTAGAGGAACAAGTTGTTCCTTGAACCACTATAAAAATCTCTGGTGTCATTTACTTACTGCTCTTTAATTTTTGCATTAGATTCTAACTATTTACCTCTAAAAGGCTTGGACTTTATGTTCAACAAATCTTGCCTTAAGAGTTAACAGAAAGGCAACTGCCTTAGTGCGTTTATGAGGTTACTCGACCAGAAGACCTATTCCGCTCATGGTCAGCTCTGTGAAGAACTTGACCCTCTCTGTGTGTCTTTTCCTTAGGCGCGCGAAAACTTAGAAACCAGAACAGTCTATTCACCCCCCCCCCCCAGACTGTTCCATGTGTAACCGGGACCAACAAAAACTTTTTTTGTCAAATTTACTTCTCTCAAATAAGAAAACATGTTTCCTCACAATCCCCTCTTTTTTGCCTCCAACAACATACCTTCAAAGTCTCCCCCCCCCCCCTCAAACTCTCAAATATACCTTTAGGGAAACTTCCCAGAATATGACTAAAACATACGTAGTATTGAGTTTCCATAAATATGACTAACTTGTTTTTAGACATTCGTATGACAAAAAAGCAAAAGAAAAAATCTCGATTATATTCAAATGTTGAATGATGAAAATATCCTTGTTTGAAATACGTGCATTTGCACTACTTTCGTGCAATTATAATATTGCACCTTATACTGCAGTTATTGCATGAAATTACTGCACATCCAATATTGCACTTCTGTCAATATAAATTACCTTCTCATCCACTTTAGTAATTTATATATATATATATATATATATATATATATATATATATATATATATATATATATATTAGATTTATTAACTTTACTATTTTACGTCCAATTAAATATATTCTTTTTCATGGAAGTATTACTACACTACTGGTCATAATCATTGTACTCCCTGCCAAAATTGAAACATTATCTATTGTTTTCGAATCATTGTACAACACACTTCCTCAAATGCATTCATTCAATGCCTATGTACAACATTATCTATTGTCATGTTCATTTAACGCCTGTACTCAACACTGTCTATTGTCATGTCTCACAAATCTAATTTCAACAAACCTTAATTTCAAAAATTAGAAATAGAAGAACGAGAATGGATGTATAGCGGCTGGACGCTGGAGGTGGGCGTCTGGAGTATGGAGGCAGACAGCTGGGTAGCGGTGGCGAGTAACCATGGGGATGGTCGTGGGGAGCAGGCATAGAATCAGCAATGGCACATGGCGACAACGGCAACTACAGTAGGTGTGCAGACATGAGGGCGGACGCTGCAAGTAGGCATGTGAACGACCACGTCGAGCAGACATGGAGACAACAACAGCACATGAGGATGGTTGCGGCGCATGGGGACAATGGGGGCGCATGGGGGAGGGGTGACGCTTGGGGGCCGCCACGATGATGGGGGAGACGAGTGTCGCGGTGATGGGGGCAGCAAGAGAATAGAGGTGAACGACTAGTAGCAATGGTTTTGAGAAAATGAATAGAAAATTAAGGTTTTATAATAACAATCTAAGGGCATATTAAATTCAAAAAAATATTTATTTACTTATTAGATATTAGGAATTTAAATATTAATGGGGGGCTAATGAGGTCATATATTGAGCAGGTTAATGAGCTTTAATAATATCTAGGGTAATTTTCTCAATTCTTTGATTATCAATGTAAAAATATGTAAAAATTTATTTAAAAATACTCTTTGTACCGATCCAGTTCGGCACAGTGATCTAATTATACCTTAGTTCTATGTAACATGGTGCACCAAATATGTGGCCTCCAAATTTTAAAGTTTACCATAAAATACGTGAATCATCTCGTGCAAATGGTGTTGAGGCTGGTGGCCTACCAATATAGGGAATCTATTCTCTTTAGATTTCATTGAAATGTGTAATATATTTGGCATTTGTGAAATTTAGAGCCATTTGGGGATCATGTTTTTGGGTTTATTAGGCTTATGAGCCAACTTTTTCATCAAACTTTTGATCCAACAACCTCTATAAGAGTATTTTTGTCCAATAACAAATAATAGCTAACAGGGAAAACTGTCAAGTACACCCTCATACTATATCCAAAATAGCAATTATACCCTCCTACTTCAAAACCATCCAATCAAACCCTCAAAGTTGTAAAAAAAAGCCTCAAATAAGCTATTTAGCCGGTTACCTATAGGTTTGCCGGTCTCCCTTGCTAAACTGAAGTACGTGGCAGTTTTTTTTGTTGCAAGAAGTATGTGGCAGGTTTTAAAAATCGATTTCATTTTTAAACACAATCCACCTCTGACCATATTCCATGCACTTTACTTCATCCATATTCATGGTTGTTGCGTCCTAGTACGAAAAATCAAGCATCTTTAAACTAATATTTCAATGAACCCAACCAATTCCATTGCTTAATTTATTACTCATTTTCTCTCTTTTACGGGTTCAATATTTCACAATTGATAGTGGAGTTAGAATTTGGCTTTTGTGAAAAAAGCATATAAACATAAGAGTTTATACATACGGAGTATGTGTGTGTGGATAAAAAATCGGGACAAAAGATTTTTGTTGGCAGAGGAGCTAGGATTGTGAGGTTTTTTGGGAGACAGGTAGAGCTTTTGGGAGCCAGGAGTTTCTATTTTCCGGTGGGATTTACTCCCAATCTCTGCACCTGTGATTTTCTAGACATGGCGACGACTCTTAATGACCTATGGATCCACAACCGCAGGGGTAGATTCAGATGTGTGGGTTTCTTGAAGGCAAATTCGATTGAGATCTTCAGAAGCATGGTGAGGTGCGTGGGACGAGAAACAATGGTGTGAACAAAAGTGAGATGAGAGAATGGGCATCAAAAGAATGCTTAATTTTCCATTAAAATAATGAAAGTGCGAGATGGAATAAAAAAAATGAAAAAGTGACATATGGACTGCCACATCAACAGGTGACCGCAAAACCTATGGGTGACTGCCTAAATTTATTGAATTGGGTGTTTTTTACAAGTTAAAGGGTTTGATGGAGTGATATTGAAGTATGAGGGCTTAGTTGCCATTTTGCATATAGTACGAGGGTATATTTAATAGTTTAAACTCATATTTATGGAATTTTAAACATTGAGTTCTATTTTTGGAAAATGAGCATGTTTTGTGGCGTCGGGTTTTCGGCCAAAATAAAAAATAGATAGTTTGACTTTCATTATCTTCAATATAGATCTTTAACAACCAAAATTATTATAATTACAATTATATACAGCATATTTATCATTTTACAACCATAGAAAAATAATACTCCCTCCGTCCAAAAAAGATTGACCAATTTGACTTTTATTAGTCAATGATGTTAAAGTTTAGAAACTGCTTTTAGGTATTATATTTGTGTGTAATTTATAAATTTTTAGAAAACACTTTGTAAAAAAATGCTCATATAATTTTCATATTTCAAATAATTTTGTATTAAAAAATATAATTGGTAAAACTTGATCACCATTGACCAAGAAAAGTCAATTTGACTTAACTTCTTGGGACGAAGGGAGTAATTATAATATATCTATAATAACTATTCAAATTAAAAGAGAATTGACCGCACATGAAAAAGAAGAAAACAAAAGCAAAGGAAAAAATGAAAACATTAATGAAACAAATTAAACACTAAAACCCAACCCATTTCTAGCAGGACCCCCCCCCCTCCCCCCCCATATTTGAAAAAGTTGAATATTTCATCAAATGTCTATTGACGGTTAGGTGACTATACTTGAAACTATGTTTTCTCTCACTCATTTGGACAATTCGTGTGAAACGCGTATGTGACGACATCCCTATAAGTGTCATTACATTTTGAAATTTTGTGAATATTTCTTGTTCAATCTATTGATTTCATTTGTGTTAGGAATAGGTATCGTCGTAGGAATTTTGGACCCCTGAAGTCGATTCTTGGTCTCAGCTTGCGCCACATAACACAAAAGGAGCAACACTTCTCCAAAACTTTCTACACTACAAAATTGTCACTTCATATAGAGATAATGATTTTTGTCAACGTGAATGATGCTTATTTGTTAAGAAAATTCTCACAAAGGAAATATCTCCTATCCATGGAATGAGTTCGAAAGTTACAATATATCAGAAAATTCCAACATATTGTTGGTTTATTTCAACATAATATGCACAATCGATCACACACCACACATATTACTCAAATTATTAACACTACAACAAAATAGGCCTTTTGTAACACCAGCAAAATGTTACATTACATAGTTTAAATGTTACAAAAGGTTTAAGTAACACTTTTATGAGCGTTACTTCAGGTCTCGTTGCATAAAGTCATATGCAACACTTTTCACTATATTATGCAACATTTAATAAAATGCAACACTAATACTATGACTTCTTGCAACATAAATTTAGATTATGCAACATGTGTATCACTATTTTATGCAACAAGTTTCTCGAAATTGCAACACTTTTATTAAGTTATAGGTAACACTTTTCTAAGAATATGTAATACGTAGTATATATATACGTATATAGTTATAGGCATAAATACATATCAATGAAAATGTTAAAAGCATCACAATATTATATTATCCAATCAAGACAATATTCATTACATATCTTATGTGTCAAAGAGAAACTCAAATGGATTACAATATAATCAACGTTGCACAATTTGAAATAAATAGTACTGTAATATATCAAAATCGATAATAACATCAACCGATTAATCCTTTAAAAACTAGCTAATTAAATATCTCAGACTCTATACTCCAAGCGAGTTGACATCAAAATTTGGAATCATGGCAGACAATTTTGCTAGAATCAAATCCATCTTCTGTTTCTCAACTTCACGCTCCTTTCGCATTTGTTCTAGCTCAGCATCCTTTTTCTCATTTTTCTCTTCAATCTCCTTTCTCAAAGTGCTCATGATTGTCTCCATATCATTAGAAGTCATGACATGCGACTGATGCACGGTCTCTTTTGTATTAGCAAGGTCTTTCTTGGTAACACCTCTTCCACACATTATTGGACCACCACTTTTCTCCTTTGACACAACATCATACCCATCAACTGCAGCTTCACCTTCTTCATTATTGTCTTCCTCATAATTTTTCATTTCAATCTATAAATGACATATAATGATAATAATTAAACATTCCAGTTATTTGCCTCATAAATCTACATCTCAAATCTGCAAATGACATTATGATAAAGTATACCACCAAAAATCATTATCAACGTATTGTTCCATAGATTTTTACTCAAATTATTGTACTTGAAACAAAAAAAATTTATCTAACATATAAGCAAAATAAATTTCTCTTAAGTGTGTGAGTACCACAGACTGATGTAAGTAAACCTATATATATGACAAACTAACTACTCTATGAAAATCAAGCAATCACCATGATAAAGAGAGCAGAAAGATTGAAACTAATTATTGTTCCACAAGCACAAGACAATTGATACTACAACAGGATCAATAATGCCTCATAATTTTATTTGGCACTACAGAAACTTAAAAACCATTACTTTATCTTCACCCTCACGTATTATGGCATCAGATAGGTCCTAATTACTAGCATCCCCCTCTGCCTCAATTCCTTCCTCAATCTTAGGCTCAATTGGCTCATCCTCATGTCGTCCATCCATCTCATGTACATCATGTTTCAAAATCCTTTCTTGTTCTTATCTGAACTAATTGCTTGTTAATGGTTTGTAATTTAAATAAATCTTTATCCAAGTTAGTTTAATTTAGACCTTTCCTTTTCATATTCAAATTATAAAAAATAACGGAAGTAGTCAAAGTCCAATATTATGATATTCACAATCCAAAAAAAAACTAAATTCGTTTTACCAGGAAAAAAAGTTAAGCCATTTTTTATTAGATTATATTCAGAAAAGTTTTTATGCCTAATCATAAGTTTATTATATTCTAATAAACCACTTAGTAAGAACATATAGACTAATAAACCACTTCGTTTTAATAAACTAATGAAAGTACCACTTCGTTTTAATCAGTCTAGTGAAAGTAAAGTTCTTATGACTAATTCATAAAACTAAACGAAATTACCAGTAAGAACATAAACCACTACAGAAAAATAAATCTCAATTTCAGAAAAGTAAATTCCTAATCAGATTCAAACTAAAATAAGCAATTACTCAGCAATCCGTTAGATCTATATTCGTACGTGATGTGCTCCTAATTTACCATATTTACGATCTTGTTTTGTCACACTTTTAATACTTTATTTCTCATTTTTAAATAAAAAGGATTGATCTTTATCATCTTGGACATTTTAAGGTATTGCACTTGTTTTGGTATATTTTTGAGTTTCAGGATAATTCGGAACGTATATTAATTTCTGAAAAGAAATAAATATTACTCCCGAGTGAAGACGGAAAAATCATCAAAGTGAAGCGAGTCCTTACTTTATCTCCGAAATATTTATACAGAGACCCGAAGTTCATTTCAGAATAAATCAGACTGTCCACAATAAAATGTACCGGTTAACTGTTTGACCAGTTAACTGATCAAACAGCTAACCGGCCAAATAAAGAAGTGGCGAACAAAGAGCCAAGCTGACAACATTAGTCACTCCATTATTGTGAATAAGGCTCCACCGTAGAAGAAATCTCAAGAAGAAAACAAATTGAGATCAAATAATTATATTGCATCCACTTGGAACCAAAGCTGTCTTCATCATCTTTCATTAGCCGAACAGAGGAGCACAGCGGCCGACGAAGAAAAATGCACAACAGAACAGTGGCCGGTGCTATTTGCAGGAAGAAAAATGAGAAATTGGCAATCACATCTAGTGAAGATTGAAATCAATGGCCGTCCAAATTAAATGATCTTTATCTTCATTCGGAGATATTTATGAGCTACACCCTTCTTTTGCTACTATATAAAGGGGTTATTCAGGAGCTTCAAAGAACACACCAATTCGGAGAGAAATCTCCCTCTTCTTTCTTTAGCTTTGTTCATAGTAGTAGCAATAAAATAAAAGTGATTCTTTCAAGAACACTTTCTGTAAAAATTCAGTTTGTAATTTCCATTCCAGAATTTCAGTTCTATATATATTCAACAATAAAGTTCATTTGGAGATATCAGTTCGAAGTTAATCAGTTCCAGCTTAATCTGAGGATTTCAGTCTTTTCTGTTCCAGCTCTTCTATGTTCTTGAATATTTATGCCTTCAGGTTCTTATTTAAACACTACTTTAATTTCTTTAATCTGTTAATTTAATTATATGCCTAGCATGAATTTTTACTTCTATATTGTCTACTGTAATTATGTGTAACTAAATTAGTTTAGGTTTGGGCAAGATGTAAATTTTACTGTTAATGTTCATATGATAATAATTGGTTAAAACTTTTACTTGGTTAATTTTAGGGGTGTTGGGTTGAATGTTCTAATCTGCTAAATACATTATATTGGGAAATGAATATTATCACGAGAGTGGAGTTTCATTAAAAATCCCTTTAGTTAATTCACCCACTAAATTGCTACACGGAAGTGTTAAGGAATTTAGGATAATTTGATTTTGTACTTTTTACTGTCTTAATAAAATTACCGCGGGAGCGGAATTAAATTAAGATAGTGTAATCAACTAAGTCGTGGGAACGATTAGAAGATTACCATTTGTAAATCTTTCACACACCTAAAAGTAACCAAGTTAATCAGTTAAATCTTTATTATTTATGAACATCATAATAAATTTACGCTTAGCCCAAGCCTAATTTTCTCTATATCATTAATTGTTAAATTATCAAGTATTGTGATTTATTTTATTTCCTAGCAATTTCACATTTATAAAAACAAGATAAAAAATCTGTTCACTTAGCTCCATTGCAAAATGTTATCAATTTGTGATTAGCTAAAAATCAATCATTAATTCTAGTTCTCTTTTTGAGCCATTCTCTAGCGGAACGATACTCACTTACTCTATACTATATCGTTACAAGCCAATTAAAACATCATTTTCATTCACATTTTTACACCATTTCACACTACACATTTTGGCATGTCAGTACGAACATCCAAAAAGAACATAAATTGTAAAACTAAGTAGTACAAGATTGAGGTAAAAGGCGTGCCTGAGATAAATATGAACCGCGGATCAGAAGAACTGGCCGGCGATGGTTGAGTTTGCCGGTGTGGGTTCTCTGGAGCGAACGTGGTTCAGCGATCTAGAAGCAGACAAGTTTGTGGTCGCAAAAGCCAGAAGGAGGCGAGCTTTTGCCGTTGAGAAAGCCAGGAGGAGGCCGGCAAGCGAGCTGCGCAGGATTGAGAATTCTGATCGCAATAGAAAAAGGGCAACATGAAAATTTTATGTTGGCGGTGGCGTCAACATGAAAATTTTAATAGCGGGCCGGGACTATATTTTAAGAGCGTGCGATTAATAAATAATTCACAACTAAAACTTATTTAATTTTTATTTTTAGAGATATATGTTGCATAAGACTTAAACAAAAGCAACATTCCTAAGAATTGTTACATAAAAATCACCCGTAAATTTGTTTATTTATCAATTGCAACACTTAAAATATAAGTGTTGCATAATATTTAGTAACATGCAACACTTTGCAACAAGTGTTACATAATTTCATACTCCAAAGGTTTGAGCAACACTTATAAAAAAGTGTTGCATAATTTTAAATCTAAATGACATATGTAACACAATAAATAAATGTTACAAACAAAGTGTTACAAAAGATCAATTTTGTTGTAGTGTAAGATGAATTAGATTCAAATAGACGTGTTAGGTAGCAAAGGTGAAACCATGAAGGCAATTGGTGTGATAAGGTGTAGTGAGTTGGTAGGTAGAATATTATCATTATTAATCGAAATAGTCCATTTGGTCACTAACATATTGACAAATTGATAAAAAGAATATTATTGAAAATAATACACTTTTAAGGATTATAAAATAAAGAAATGACGAAAAAGAAATGGTGACAAACTCATTACAAAATATAGGTTATGTAACACCCCTACCGGGCCCGGAAGGCTAAGGCAGGGAGTGCTACCCCCAGTGCCGGAGCACCAAAGCGCAGAGTAGCTTTTCATTATCTTTTTCATTATTCCAAATTTACTTTTATTTAAAAAAAACATGCTAATGATAATAACTTTATGAAATATCATATTTGTGGAAGCATTCATATTTTATACATAACATGTAAGTGTTTGGTGCTGCTATTATATTATATTACTATACTAAATACATGATTAATATGTAGGCTAAAAATGTAATATTACTAATATGCAAGTGTGACTCTGTGCTGATTGGCAGGTTGCTCACAAATGCTTTTCTCCTTGAACTTTGCCTCGTAGTATGTACCTACGCAAAGGACAAAAATCCAATGCGCTAAACAAATCTTGTTTAGTGGTGTTCATTCTCTCTCCATACAATTTAAATATCAAATATCACATAATAAATCGACAATAAAAATAATCATGTATTGAAAAATATAAATTTCTCCGGAAGGATTTTACCAACTGAATATGTTTCTTTCAAGTAGCTATTCGACACATTTAACAACATCCGATAAAATAGCAACTCTTTAATTTTATTAAATCACGAATAAGATAAATTACAACTAATTCAACACTTTAACAACATATAACCCAGGTTTTATAATTAAGTAATACAATTCCCTTTTCATCCATTAATTATACAATTCAAATTGATCGGATTGTTGTTCCGAAATATAGAACTCCACTTTGTTCAAACTAATTATTTTAATATATCCTTCCTATTAGATTTAATATATAAAATCATAACTTTATTCTTTATTAATTTACCTCCTTGTCTCCCGTAGTCAACCTTAACTTATTTCAGAATAAATAATTCATGAGCAAAATCTAATCCTTCAATTGAATATAATATTATGTTAATATTATGTTCTCCTATCGTCTTTCGTTGTTAAATTCATATCATTCTTTCATTTTCATAATTCTATTTTCATATTTTCTCTTTCATTTATGGTCTCCGATTTCACAACTTCGTATCATATATAGTCAGCTTACATGAGCAATATCATAGCTCGCTCTAGTTCAATATTCCATTCCACTTTCTCATTATCTCACTTTAATTTTCATCTTCTCAGTTTTCATCTTCTGCTCATTTACCAGTGTCATTCTCTCTATCATTTTCCTTTTTCACACTTTTATTCTTTTATTAATATTTCTGGAATTCTACTCCTTAATTTAATGGACAGGATCAACGGGATGTTCTCATCTCTGGCACTATCCACTCGGTGGCTACGGACCATCAGAGAACTATTTCGGCACGGACCACTCGGTGGCTCTGGCCGGGGTTCGTTTGGGTACTGTCCACTCGGTGGCTACGGACCCGTAAACGAACATATTTGGGTACTGTCCACTCGGTGGCTACGGACCCGTAAACGAACATATTTGGGTATTGTCCATTCGGTGGCTACGGACCCGTATAGAAGTGCGTGTGTCAAATATCAAGATTTGGGTGCTGTCCACTCGGTGGCTACGGACCCGAAATCATTGATCAAATTCTACGGCCGTGTTTTTATCCCTATTGGGATGCCAACCTATCCGAATCCAGAAACAAGATTTCGAATTCCATTTATTTTTATTTATTTTCAATTAAGCATGTATGATTACTATTATGATTATCGGCTCTCATTCAAAATAACCTCTTCATATTCAACTGAAATATTACTTATATTTAAATAAATATAAGTAATATATCTGAGTTTGATAAGTTTTACATAACTTTAATTTCTAATATAAGTCACTGTAAGTATTCAAGCTCATGTTATTTTAAACAATAGCCTCTAACGTTACCTTGTATATATGTCATAGGATGAGATTTACATAATTATTATACGTAGTATTCAAATTTAGTTTGATCATAGGTAAACATGCATATAACTCCACGTATATGATTGATCGATTTTCTTTCATTTAATAAAATTGTTTTCTGTTATATTTCATCTAATTTTACAAGCAAAAACGTAGATATGATATATACTATTTCATTTTATTATTATTAGACTCAAAGTTATAAATTACGAAAATGTAGTCATATATCCCATATCATTTTCATTATTAGACAATCATTTAATAATAAGCTAAACTACATAAACGTCCTTTATAATTCAACACCTTTATATTTTGTTTCAACATTTTTTTTCCGTTCATTCCTTAAATTTATAGCATGTAACATGTAGGTCTCTAATTTTCAAGTAAATAATGTTATTCTTCAAAGAAATAATAGATCAACATGCAAATTAAAACATAACGCTGTAGCTAAACAGTATATTTAAGCTGAAATGCATCAATAAATTAAACCAATAACAATATAATTTAAATATATTTAGGAGAAGGAATGAACACATACCTTAATTAAACTTGTAGCAAGATTTTCTCCCTTTTTCCTAACCCTTTATTCACTTCTCATCTCCTCTCCTTTCATCTCTTCTCTTAGCCGTGTCCCTAATTTTTTTTCTTGTTCATAACATTGGCCGGCTAACTACAAGCTAAGGAAGTATTTCTCACTGTCGGCAATTGGACTTGCTACTCTATATATTTATCCTTAGCTTGATTTACACACTCCGTATTTATTAGTAATCAAAGCTACCTGTTTGTATTCATATGCATGCATGTGTGATTAATAACTGCATGTTACTTTTGTTCTTTTCTTTAGTGTCTGGCCATGTGTATTCACCTATGTATATGTGCATGCATTTCTTATACACGTGTAAGCATGCATATCCATATGTATTAATTTAATATATAGGATAACTAGGTGCATGTCCATATGTCATGCATATAGGTACTTAATAAAACAATTTTATAGTGACAATTTTATAAACAATTCACCTAGCCACTTGTCATATTACATTTGATCACTTTACTTCTTAGTAATATTATTGTTATTTTATACACCGTACCAATACATCATAAGTGTAATTTAAATTACTTAAACATCAATGGGAAATATTAATTTATAATTTTGGTTTTATAGTTTTAATTACTTATATGATTACTTTAATTTCAACTTTTAAAATGTGTAAATTTTGAGGATGTTACATTTCTTCCCCTCTAAAAAGAAATTTCGTCCCCGAAATTTCACTTTACTCGATTAGTTATGGATACTGGTGTATTATCATTTTTTGTGTGTGTTAATTGTCTAATGATTTATTCACCTTTTACAGCCTAGCTTTCTTGTGATATGGTTCTACGTACGAAAATTGATTAACGAGATATTTTAAAATTTTGAATTGCTTGATTTCTCTTATAGCCATCTTGACCAGTTTCTCCTCATTACGTATATGTCAAGGGTGAAAAGAAATTAAATATTGTGGCATAACGATCCAAACTATAAACATACTTCGTATAACGTACGCATCCTATCAAGATTTGTCCATCTAAAATTTTAGTGATGTGATCATTAAGTAAATAATAAATTTTTATGACTTTGATCCATCTTGTATACCGATCTAATTATAATGTCTAACAAAACCTTATAATTTATTTTTATCGTCACTATCCACTTATTTATTTACTGCATACGGAGTATTATCTATTAATATAACTATACTGTTTCATTTTTATCTACAAGTATTCAATAATTAAGTAGAAACATCATATGGCTGGATACATATCTAGGAATGTCATAATCACTATGACTTGGACATACTTCGTATATGATACGTATAGTATGAATGTTTGATATGATGGCTATGTCCAATTTTTAACATTTTTGGTTAGGAACTAACGAATCAAAATATAATTTTAGAGTCCTACTAGTCCTTAATTGGCTAACGTTTACTAGACGAGTTTTTTTTTTTTTTAAAAAAAAGGGAAAACTGTCAAATAAGTCCTCCAACTTTCATAAAAAGGTCAATTAAGTCCTTCTATAGGAGGTTCTGTCCGGCCGTCGTGATTAAGGACAGTTCCCGGTGGAATTTTTCGATGAAATTTTTTGAGCATCTTATTCACCAAGTCTAGTTTACTCATACCAAATTTCAGCTAAAAATTCAATTGGGAACACATTCAAATTAATTCTTGAAGATAACTGCGCATTTTTGCGTTCTCGAATTAATTTGAATGCGCTTCCGATTAAATTTTTAGCTGAAATTTGGTATGAGTAAACTACACTTGATTAATAAGATGCTCAAAAAATTTCATCAAAAAATTCCACCGGGAACAGCCCCAAATCGCGACGATCGGACAGAGTCTCCTATAGAAGGACTTAATTGACTTTTTTATGAAAGTTCGAGGACCTATTTGACAGTTTTCCCAAAAAAAAATATTAATTAACTAAATCGACAAGCTAAATTGTCTCAACTTATACGCAGTATATATTTAATCTTAAGGAGTATCGTACATTCAGTGTCAACAAGGAGCTATGAAAACTGAAAACCTTGTTAATTCATATCGTTATCCATTCCACTTGCCTATTTACTAAATAACTTTGTTATCTACTCAATATTTATAACTATAATATTTCATTTTTTTTCTGTCTAAAATTGAAATTACGTATTAAGCACTGTATTTAAGTAGATACATGGTTAGCTAGGAATATTCTCATATTCATCTTAACGTATGAAAGTTTGAACACAATAGCTATTTCTACTTTATGACGTTTTCTTTTATTTGGGCTGCGCAGCATGACAGTGTAATCTTAATATGTAACTTTTGGCTGAATTCTATTGTGCAAGTAGTTCATTTAATTTTTTCACTGCAAAATTAGATTTGTCCTCAACAAATTTAGTTATTAAAATCCTTACGAATTTAAAACACAAAAAATCTATTTGGGTATGATTAAAAATTCTTAGATCCTTATATATTTATCTAGCCTTATTCACAAAAATTATATTGCTTGCACTCGATCACTAACTTAACTTAATTTATTAATTAATCCTTATTATGTACTACTGTTTAAATTGTACACACGAGAAGTTATAGGGGCATGTGCCACGTTACCTACTTAAAATTCAATCCCTTGAGTGGGTATAATGTGATTTAATTCCGATTCCAATTGAAATGGATCATATCTATATACGACCTTAACACCGTTGTGTTTTTACTATTAGGTATTTTTTTTCCACGGTTTCCCATAATAGTTCATTCATAATACCGGTTAAGTGACTATTTGGTCTATTATTTTTGTAACTAGTTTTTTTTTGGGCCTATGGAAGCAACTTGGAGTTTGCCAACCAGTCACATTAACGTGCAAGTGAATGATCTCCTATCTTATATGCAATGCTTTTAAACCTAGGCTCTGATACCACCAAATGTAACACCGGCCCCCTATCCGAGCCTTCCGGGCCGGGTAGGGGGTGTTACAGGTTATTTACAAAAATGTGACGTCTTAAGTGTAGTAATTATAATTGTAATTTTGGTTATTAATGACATTGCATATGAGATGAAGGGAAACCGGCTGATTTGTTTTTTGATGGGAAAATGAAGTGTTGAGTGATGATGAAGCAGAAAAGTTAGTGATGAAAAATACTTTGTTGCTAAGAATAGGGAAAAGGTGCAAATAAGTTCATGTACTAACCAAAAAAGGTCAAATAAGCCCTTATTTAGGAGGCTCTGTCCGGTCATCTCCATTTGGGGTGGTTACCGGTGGAATTTTTTGATGAATTTTTTTGAGCATCTTATTCATCAAGTCTAGTTTACTCATACCAAATTTCAGCTAAAAATTCAATCGGTAAGGCATTCAAATGAATTCTTGAAAGTAACTGCGCAGTTAGAATCACAGTGATCTTCAAGAATTCATTTGAATGCCTTCCCGATTAAAGTTTTAGCTGAAATTTGGTATGAATAAACTAGACTTGATGAATAAGATGCTCAAAAAATTTCATCAAACAATTCCACCGAGAACCACCCCAAATGACGACGGCCGGACAGAGCCTCCTAAATAAGGGTTTATTTGACCTTTTTTTTGTTAGTACATGAGCCTATTTGCATCTTTTTCCCTAAGAATATGATAAAAGAATGTAAAAATAAGTTATTTGAAATTGCAAAGCAACTTCAAAAAGAGGCAGAACAGGGTATTCTCCAAGGGCAAAAAAATGCAGAATTACTACATGTGATAGAGAGAATGGAATTTTAAGTGAGTATGTGGACAATGAACACGAGATACACATTCCACCAGACAGTGAGGGGGTGTTTGGATCTGATTCTCTAAACTGATTCTGCTCCTTCAGGGAGCAGAAGCAGAAGCTGGAGTGTTTGGGTGAAATTCCAGAAGCACTTCTGGAGCTCTAATTTACTCTCAGAATCAGTTTTTTTAGAAGTTGTGAGGTACCAGCTTCTGAAAACTGATTCTGATTCTGCTTCTACTTTTAAAAAAGAAGCAGAAGCAGAATCAGTTCCAAACACCCCCTGAATAGTTCATAGTATGACGAAGAGAAAAAATAGTGCTCTTTTGATTCAAAATACGGACTTTGCAAAGTTTCAGTGGAAGTTGGGGCAAAGATTTATTACTAGGGGTGATTTTAAGAATGTTGTAGCCAAGTATGCAATCTTACAAAGTCAAAATTTGACATTTCCCATGAGTAACAAAAACAGACTACAAAGACAGGGGGTAAGATGTGTAAATGAGTGTCTATTTATATTGTATTACTCTTGGGATTCAAGAAGCTAGTGCAACATTTGTGGTGAAGTCAGTTTTAGGGAAGCACAAAATGTCAACGAAATATGAAAAAACGACTCAAGTGTCCATGAGTGGAAAGGTAGTTTCTTGATGTATTTAGAGCGACCCCACTGGCCATCCAAAGAGATCACAGAGACAGTTAAGAAAGCATACAAGGTAGTAATGACAAGGGATTTTTCTATAAAGTGAAGTTATATTCTCATAAACTGCTCCATGAGTCTACGCATGAGCACTATAAAAAACTTGAGAGATATTTGGAGGCGCTAAAGTTATCGAGCCCTAGGACTGAAATACATTTGGTGACTATGGGAAGCAACAACTTTCTACATCGATTTTCACAGGCTGTTCATTTGCTTTGAGGGGCTAATAAAATATGACAGAAGGATCAGTGTAGGAAGATCATATGTGTTGATGTCTGTTTTTTAAAAACTTTCCTGGGAGGACAATTATTATGTGCAATCGGGAGAGATGGTAACGAACAAATGTACCCAATTGCTTGGGCAATTGTAGAAAGTGAAAATAATCAATCTTAGAAATGGTTTGTCTTGCTTCTGAAAATCTGCCTCAGCTTGGGAGAAGGAGCAAACATAACTATACTATCAGATGAGCATCAGGTACAAGTATAATAATGTCTTATTTGGAACTACTTTTTGTTTGATCTAACAAAATGTTATTATTTTATAGGCCATTTTAAATGCAGTTTCCAAAGTTCTTCCACTAGCTGAGCATAGGCACCTTGTGAAACATATTTTTGCTCTATGACATAAAAATAATAGAAGGAATGAGTTTATACTGAAGTTTTGGAAGATAGCTAAACCCTATAACATTGGCTCATTATACTAATCCATTTAAGAAATTGGTTACACTAAATCTTGAGGCTGCCAATGCACTTAACAATGGCAACACGAGGTGATTTTGTAGAACATATATGAATACTATTATGAGATGTGATGTCGTTGCCAACAATATGACACAAACCTTTAACGGGTACATCTTCAACACGGGGACCAAACACCTCATTTATATGTCGGGGGATATAAGAGTACCAGCCAAGTTAGAAGTATAGACTTCTAAGGCTTGTTAATGTGATATTCTACCATCAAGTTTTCACACATCCCAAGTTAATATGGACTTTGGACAATCTCAATGTTGATCTTCAAAATAGGACATTCACATGTAAAAGGTGAGATTTGTCATGTATACCGTGTTATCATGCCTAGCATATAGAATGATGTTATAAAGGGGAGCTGTATTTGAGGATATATATAGGCTCCATCTCCTTGTGAATGTGAGAGGCATTAATTGAGAATAAACTATACCTTGTATCCCCCAATTAAAATTGGGCTTCACTAAAAAAGACCCATTTGAAGACCCCAAAAATCTAATAAGTTGACCAAGCATGGTATGAAAATGACATGTAACACTCGTCAGACTTATGGTCAATAAGCAAATGTGTCTAAATAGAGACAATATTGCCACTGTAGTTCAGGAACCTACTCCCAGAAAACCCAGGGGTCAGCCAAGAAATAATGGAAAAGCTCCCCACAATGCTACACCAACCCCAACAAGTGAACCACATAGCCATCATTCTGCCATGGCTCAACCCAACATGATCGACAAGGGTGGGAGAGTCATTAGAATAGGAAGAGGATCAATAGGAGGGAGAGGATCTAGAGGAAGAGGATACTGAGCTAAGGTGGAAGAGGTAGTGGGGTGATAGAAAAAAGGTAATCGTTATTTTAATACCTTAAGTGTGTATTTGGGGTTATGTTGCTACTGCATGATGGCGCCACATATAGAAATGTAATTCTATTTGCACCCCAATACAGAGTAGTTGACTAAATGGTGACATAATGTCATTGACAAGCAATTTTTTTTTATTGATACAGGTTCCAGGTCAGTCAGGAGGAGCAAGACTAGTGACAAAAAGCAGAGACTCTGTAGTGATATCTTCTCAAATCAACTAAAATCAACTTTAACTTTGGGAAGTTTGTAATTCTGGGCATGGATAAAATCAACTAAAATACAACTTTAACTTTTGGAAGTTTGTAGTTCTGGGAATGAATGAAAAGATGGTCATATGTAGATCGATCTATGTAATACAACATTTATAGATCACTCTAGTGACCGGATCTTATTTGTTTAATATGTACTTAGTTATGATTTTGATGTCTGTTATGACATGTAATTTGGAACGAAATGTAATTCTTACGGTTCATCTATGCATGACGTGCTATAGTATTATGAATATTTGTTGTCTCTATAAAAGATTTGTGCATCATTTTCATTACAACGTTTTTGACCCATCAAGCTCAATGCATTAGCTCAATGTTTTTGATAAATCAAATACGGAGTAATACTTACTTGAAGAAAAAGAATACAATGGAAGATATAAAAATGAAATAGTTAGATAAAGCGAATACTTCTTCTCATTCCCAAAAAACTTCAAATTTCACTACCTAACTGACAAACTTTATTTTTCATATCCTGTAAATCCTCTTTCAAATTTTTATTTTTCAAATACAACTTTTTGATCTTTTCTTCCATCATCATGTTTCAACTTTGATTGCTTGTTTCATATGAGCACCGACACCTTCAATTTCAGGTGATGAATGTGCATCAAAACCATTTTCCGACTTGAGAAAACCATAATTTTCATCCTCATGCAAAAAAACGAAAATTTCTCTCATCAAGGATTTCATTTTTAGTCAAAACAATTACAAAATCTGACTCAATCAAATAATACATAGCTCCAACTCAGTATGAACTTTAAGTTTACCTTCTATGTAACAACATCAATGGAAATTGATAACTAACACTTACAGGCAATAAAGAGCAGCCATGAAACCTCATTCCAACATTTATCCCATTTTTATTAATCTCAAAGCAGAAATGACAATTCAACTTTGATTTTGCTCCTCCGCTTAATTTCATCAAAGAGGGCCCATAACCATTTAAATTTATTCTTTGTACAAGCATCAATGACATGTGCAGAGTAAATATATAAGCGGAAAAAGGAAGACAAGTGTGAGGATAAATGTTAAGAAGGAAGACAAGTAAACCGAACGAATTGGTGCATCGAAGGAGACACAGAGAGAAACCATAAAGGCTGAAGAGATGTATGGGCCCCCAAAAAACGGCCCTGTTGATATCATAACTAGCATAACCGTTCGTGTAGATCATTTGGAATTCATTAGTCTTGAAGAGACGCTGGCAACCCGATCTCCTCGACTGTTTTTTTGTAGTTCGTAAGTCTACTGCTCTATATACATTTTAAACCTCTAAGATTTGTTTCCCACACCGGAAGTTGAGGAGAAGGTGCCCCTACTATCCATCTATAAAGCCGCTCATCTCCCTTTAAACCATCAAGGCATAAGACAAGCAGTGCATAAGCAAGGTTTGCGATTAAAAGCCTAAGCTTTCGAGTCAATCTCGAGCGGATCGCGATCTTTATGCAAAGCTATCGAGTCAAACTCGAGTTATAAAATTTAGGCTTGATCGAACTCGAGCCGAGCTCGAGCATTTAGAATAATTTCGAGCTCGAGTTTGAGCATATTTGAGTTCGGGCTCGACTCGGCTCGTTTGCACCCCTAGTTTTAACAGATTATCAATAAAGGAGTCATTTTGAGAACAAATAACAATTGGATTATTTATTTCCATTTTCCCTGATAATAACAACAATTCTTGTTTTCTTGTTTAATTTTGTATGCTCATTTCCATACAAGTGACTGACTGAGTTGTGTAATTCTCTCTTAAGAAAATGAATATGTGATACATATACAATAGTATTAGTTTTTAATCCAAGTAACTAAATTTAAATTCAACAAGTGAAATCAAAGTACTTGTTTTCAAAAGGATGGAGACTAATTTACTCAATCTTTTGGAAAACAAACTTATTTACAAAACAATTTTCAAAAGGATGAAGACTAATTTACTCAATCTTTTGGAAAAGAAACTCATTTACAAAACAATCTCATGTTTAATAAATGTTAATAAGATCATTGTTTCTATACTCTGTATATATCTCTTTTCACCAAGAAATAAAACTTGCTTTTTAGTGATTTACCATGATTATAAGTTAAAACCATAATTATTTTGCAATTGAGTTTCTCTTCAAAAGTCTTTGATTTAATTTCTTTCTTACATTTTTTACACATGATCAATTATGTAAAGTATGTTGGAGGAAATTCGGCTGGATATACCTGCAAAAATAACGTTAGAAAATAATCTAGCTCGAGACGCGTCAGACGCTGTCCTCAAGAAAGTATTTCCGACTAGCGAAAACCTTTCCCCAAGATATAACGAGCTCTTCGGTGTAAACCGGTAACAGAACAACGAGAGTAGAAAATAATATTAATCCAGCAGAGTGAGAGTATTAGGGGATGTTTTTGCTCAAAGTATATATATTTCCAACATAGCTAGCCGAACACACATATATATAATGAACGTTGCTGCTAATGTTTGGAGTAATAAAGATCCAACCTCCCAACGTTCAAATTAATAAATACTATTTACGTTGAGCATGCACGTTGAGCATATTAAATTAGTCTTTAAAGACTCAGGCTCTAAAAAGTGAACGTTGAGCACATTAGTAATTCCTTTGTACTCATTAAGGAAAAATTATTAAACACTGAAGGATGCTTACGTTATTATTTTGAAGGACTAAATGAACCATTCATTATTTTATAATGGAATATACGAAAGTACAAGTTTGATTAATAAAATAATATTATTGAATAACAGATAATATTTTGGATATTTTATTCATTTGAAATACTCCCAATTATTCCAACAATCCCCCACATATTTCAAATGAATAGTTTAGAAAATTTCTGCTGGATTAAAGGAATGAGACTTTAAATTTGGTGTCCGTAGACTTGAACCAAACCGAGACGATTAAGTCTTAATGAACCGAGCTTTTGGTGAAACGTATAGTTTATTGAACCAACAAGCTGCTATTGGTAAATCAGGGTCTTAACGGTCGTGTCTCACCCCGCACAATTTCTCGTTATTACGCCGTTGTGCGCCGTAAGGCCATGCGCGTGCTTGGTGTTCATGAGTGCTCTAGAAGTTTTGTCATGCTTCATAGAGGCGGCCCCACCTCACGCTCATATAGGTGATATCATCAAGTGTGTACCGCTTTTGCACACCACCCTAAAAGTAAGGGCTATGATAATCATTAAGAGCTTTTAGCTCATCCTCTCAAAGAATGCGGTTTCTAGCCTATATCTCACATCATGGAAATGGGCAAATTTAGTTAGGCTAGCAGAACTAAATGGAAGACTTGTTATTACCCATTTGAACTTGCTTCATGGGATCTCCAATCACACAAGTTGGGTTCCCATCCCCATTTGTTTCAAAGTGACACTAGTCCCATTTCCTTAGATGTTTCGGTTATTAATTTTCGTCCTAGGGCTTTTGTCAAAGGATCCGCTAAATTTCCTTGTGACCTCACAAAATTAATGGACACAATTCCATTCTTCAATAATCGTTTAATGATTTTATGCCTTAAACGAATGTGTCTATTCTTCCCATTATAACACATTTTCTTAGCAGTATCTATTGCACTTCTGCAATCACAATGAATAGACACAGATGGTATTGGTTTTGTACCAACCGGAATTTCTGCTAAGAAAGATTTCAACCACTCCGCTTCACTACAGGCTACTTCCAAAGCAATAAGTTCGGACTCCATAATGGATCTAGAAATTATAGTTTGTTTGGTTGATTTCCACGTAATGGCACCACCTCCAAGGGTGAATATATATCCAGTATTGGATTTTATCTCATCTGAGTCAGAGACCCAGTTAGCATCGCTGTATCCCTCTAGTACAGCGGGTAACCCACGATAAAATATACCATAATTAATGGTACCTCTCAAATATCTGAGTAACCGCCTCAACGCGGTCCAGTGATCCCCACTTGGATTATGAGTATATCGACTCAATCTTCCGACAGCATAAGCTATGTCGGGCCTCGTATAATTCATCAAGTGTAATAAACTTCCAATAATTTGGGAATACTCATATTGAGCCTCGGGATCACCTCTATGTTTTTTCAAATGTGTATGAGAGTCATAAGGGGTGCTCACGGGGCTGACATCGAAATGTCCAAACCTCTTTAGAAGTTTTTCAGCATAATGCTTTTGAGATAGTATAATACCATCATCCTTCCTTATGACTTTCATACCCAAAATCACACTTGCTTCCCCCAAATCTTTCATTACAAATTTTGAAGCAAGAAAGGATTTTGTCTCAATTATTAACTCAAGGTTGCTACTAAAAATTAACATATCATCCACATATAAGCAAATAATAATGCACACACCATTTTCACATTTAGTGTATACACACTTATCTACTTCTAGTGAGGTAAAACCATTCCATTGTTTTGGAGCTTGTTTCAACCCATAAAAGAATTTAATCAAATTACACAATTTGTGTTTCTGACTAGTAACCACATGACCCTCCGGTTGCACCATATAAATTTCTTCCTCTAGCTCTTCATTTAAAAACACAATTTTAACACCTACTTGATGAAAAAAATTGTGAATAGAGTCAATTTCACTTTAAATGGCCCCAAGAAATAATGTTTTTTTTAAAGAAATAGTTTCTAAATAAGTCAACAATTCATCATTAGTAAGATATGTATGAAAATCATTTCCAAAAGATTTCTCTATCTTTGACTTCTTACTTCTTCTCAAAAGAGAAGGTTCATCATTCAAAGAATCATTGTCTTTTAATGGATCACTATCACTAGAGGGTTCATCACTAAAGGTTTCATTTTCTTGTAATGGATTATACTCACTATATGGTGCAACGGTCTTGTGTTCAAATTTCAAAGGAAACACATTTTTCAAAAAATTAAGCATTATTGTTTCAACAATGTATAAACAAATAATCATACATGCATCATTTAGTGTGTACACATTCTCCAAAATGATCACATTAATATCAGCAAAATATAGCTTGCACACTAGCACACTATTTCTTCAATTTATGAAAATAACATATGTGTTCCACTGTTTCAGTTTATGCAAAACTAGCGAAGAGTTATAAAGCTCAGTTTACTCAATGAGATAGGTAATAAAAATATAGCTAAGCACCCCCACAATTTTAAATATTTGAGAACCAGGTGCATAGCCCTTCTAGAATTCATAGAGAAATAGGTTACATCTCAACCTTTATATGTACACAATGATTTAATAGAAAGAAACTCGCCTTTTAAATTTAAGTACGATAAATTTAGTTTATCTCGAAAAAACACCAATAAATGTGATAAAGAACTTTTACCACCTCTAAGCACAGTGTAGTTGCTCTAATAAAGTTTATAAAAAATTCATAAAAAAAATATATCACAATTTTCTAGAGGTGCTCCCATATCACTAAATATCAATCTTATGATATTTAGGAATTTCATAAATCAAATAAAAACAAAGATCAACTTAAAATGCCACGTAAAAGTCAAATTTATAATATCACATTACACGATAATTAGCCAACTGTAATTACGTATATCATTATCATGCAACACTTCAAAATTACTGAGCAAAAAAAAATTCTGTTCTTACAATAGTCATTTCCCACAAAAATATCATTTTTGGTCATAACAAATTTGTCACAACCAAAAGAAACTTTAACCCCAACTTTTTTCAAGAGAGAAATGGAAACTAAATTAGTCCGATCTCGGGTGCATGAAACATATCATTTAGTGATAAAGTTTTCCTCGATGTGAGCTTAAGAAGAACTTTCCCTTTTCCATGTACCTTAGCGGTTTTTGACTCCGCTAGATACACGAGCTCTTCACCATCTCCTATAATAGTATACGAGGTAAAAGCATTTTGTTTTCTTTTACAAATATGCTTGGTAGCCTCGGAGTCTACCGCCCACTCATTCACATCATTAGTTTTACAACTTTGAGAAACAACCGCAATAAAATTATCATCACTACAAACCAAGTTTGAACTTGATTTTATTGGGTTGTTGTTTTTCATGGTTGTCATTTTATCACTAAATAAACGAATAACATTTTTTCTTAAAAAGTGGAGTTAAAGTATGACTTATTGTAAGTAGGAAAGTGGAGAGACTAACCATTATACGTAGAAGACTTTTGTGAGCGTTTATCCGATAAATACGGTCCCCCATGCGGGTGTATCACAACCTCCTTCCCCGATGAGTGCGGCGGCAATGCCTTGTGAGATTATATGTGCAGGCATATCTGATGCAAAATACTTTCTTGAGATTGTTGGAGGAAATTCGGCCGGATATACCTGCAAAAATAACGTTAGAAAATAATCTAGCTCGAGACGCGTCAGACGCTGTCCTCAAGAAAGTATTTCCGACTAGCGAAAACCTTTCCCCAAGATATAACGAGCTCTTCGGTGTAAACCGGCAACAGAACAACGAGAGTAGAAAATAATATTAATCCAGCAGAGTGAGAGTATTAGGGGATGTTTTTGCTCAAAGTATATATATTTCCAACATAGCTAGCCGAACACACATATATATAATGAACGTTGCTGCTAATGTTTGGAGTAATAAAGATCCAACCTCCCAACGTTCAAATTAATAAATACTATTTACGTTGAGCATGCACGTTGAGCATATTAAATTAGTCTTTAAAGACTCAGGCTCTAAAAAGTGAACGTTGAGCACATTAGTAATTCCTTTGTACTCATTAAGGAAAAATTATTAAACACTGAAGGATGCTTACGTTATTATTTTGAAGGACTAAATGAACCATTCATTATTTTATAATGGAATATACGAAAGTACAAGTTTGATTAATAAAATAATATTATTGAATAACAGATAATATTTTGGATATTTTATTCATTTGAAATACTCCCAATTATTCCAACAAAGTATAAGTTGTTATCCAGATAGCTAACAATTTAACACATGACAATATTTTTCACCTAATTTCAATATAATGTAAACAAAAATTGAGATGACTATATTAATATAGACTAGATAAAATAAATATTAAAATCACATATTTATTAGTTTGAGGATAATTACATATTATCACAGGTTATATTTTTTAGTTCTAAAAACTAACGCTTACTAATAATTCATGGAGTTTTTTTCATCCAAACATTATATGAGTAAAAATAATTAGGACTAAATAAATTACAATAAAATCGAAAATTGGTTAGGTATGTTTTGGCTCCAAGCCTCCAACAATCAGAGCCTGGAACTGAGCTAAAAGCTCCTAGAAACCCAGAGTCTCAGAGAGGCTTTTAGAAGTCTGGGTTGAATTCACACAAATTCGTAGAGGTTGATTTCGCTTGTGCTGTAAAATTCACACATGGAGGAACGGTTGCAGAAAGCGTTAAGTGAAAAAGGCTTATTAGTATCAACTCATCCACAAAAGGGTCGCTGCATTTTTACCACTCGAGATTTTTCTCCAGGTCCCTCTGTTCTTTCATATCTCTCACTGAAATCTTTGAAAAAATAAATAAAAAAGCGATTTTTTTCGCACATGTTCTGGTTGAGTTTACCCTTTTTGTCTTATCAGGAGAAGTAATCATCAGCCAAGAGCCTTATGTTTCTGTTCCCACGAAAACTAAGACTGAACCATTGCCAAAGTGCGAATGGTGTTTTGCATCTGCTAATGTCAAGAAGTGTTCTTCTTGTCAGATTGTCTATTATTGTGGCGCCACTTGCCAGGTATACAAGTAATTCTTATCATCATGCAAACAAAGAATTTTGTTGATGCTGCAAATTACTAGGAAGCTTTTTAGAGTGCAAATGGATATTCTAACACACCCCTTCACGCCTAAAAGTGCCTCAAAGGAGGATGGTGGCTTACTCTGGCATAGCAAGGACCTCAATTCTTATGAATTTGGGGTGGGCTGAGGAAAAAGTTCAACAATACTCCCTCATTTTCATAATGCTTGCCCCACTTTTATAAAATGTGCAATACTGACACAGTACCAAAAACAAACCTTTTATTGCCCTAAGAAACACTTTCTTAAACTACGTGAATCCTCTATTGAGACGTCCGAAACGAAACAGAGGGAGTATGTATTTTTAATAAAAAACAACTCATAAAAAAGTTTGTATCAAACCTGGAATTGGCCCCAGCCTGGGTTGGCCCGCATATCAACTCTGCTTCCATAGTTTGGTAGACTCTGATACCATGTCGAAAAAATAGACTGGCTACCTTTCTCAAAAGTTGAGGGATGGTACAAACCCTATAAGATGGTTCATTCCATCACAAATAGTAATGTGGGAATTCTAAGTTTTTAACATATATGTACGCAAATAAACTTGCAAGTTTTAACACAGTTGGTTTTCAGAAGTCAGATTGGAAGTTGCATCGACTTGAATGCCAAGCACTATTGAAAGTTGAGAGGGATAAGATAAAATCCCTTGCACCAACTTTAAGATTGATGGTTAAACTTTATCTGAAGAGAAAACTGCAAAGTGGCAATGTAGGTACTCTTGAATGCTTTTTTTTGCTAGTGCTGTTTTATTCATAAGAATTCATGTATGTATTCATGGTGTCAATGTGTCTTTCTACCCTGTGGTAGTGTTGTTCCTGAGCACACATAGTTCTATGGCAGCTGCGAAATGCAAAGATTCTTTAATATACATAATCTTCATAGCAGATCAAAAGGTGGAACTTAGTTCTTGAAATTAGAATAACAAGTCTGATAAGTTTCTGACAGCAAGAGTTATTACAAATATCTCTCAGCAATTCAGCATGATGTTTCAAACAACAACAACAGTCACAACATCCAAACCTAAGTTCCAAAAGAGTTTTAGGTCGGCTAACATGAATCGACATATGAATTCGGAGTTAAAAAAATAAAAAGAGAAAAGAGAGACAAACAAAAACATATTTTCCTTCCACTTTTCACTCAAAGTTATACCCTCATCTAAGCCAAGAAGTACCGTATCATTCCTGACCACTCTATTCACATCTGTTTGGGTCACCCTCTTCCTCTTCTCACTGCCTCTTCTCTCCACCTCTCAGTTCTTCTAACAAGTGCATCATTCGGTTTTCTACACATGGCCAAACCATTGCAGTTAAACCCTCGCATCTTATCTTCAATTGGTGTTAATTTGTTTGATTGTCTCATTCCTCAATCAGTCTTTTCTAGTATGCCTACACATCCAACGCCAGATGCGCATCTCAGTCACACTCATCTTTTGAATGTGACATCGTTTCACTGTCCAACACTCTACGCAATATAATAACGCAGATTTAACTGTTGTCCGATAAAACTTACCCTTCAATCTAATTGACATTCCTCGATCACATATAAATCCTGACGCACTCTTCCATTTCATCCACCATGTTCTGATTTTATGTGATACATGTCCATCTAGTTCATCAACTTTTTGAACTATAGAGCATTAGAGCTTAGGTAACGGAACATATCACCGGCCAGGATCTCCTTACCATCTAAGGCAATCCAACTGTTAACGTTGTTTCTACTTCCACTAAACTTGCACTCTATATACTCAGGCACTCAGCCTTGATTCAACTCAGCCCGGAACCCTTGTTCTTTAGAGTTTGGCATAAAGCTCAACACGATGTTTCATTGGAGTTTAAATGCTGGTTTACTTGGATGAATTGAAGTCAAATTACATATCTATTAGTAAAAGTGACCATTTGTTAACTGTAGTGGTCAAATGTTAATGTTTTGTTACACTAGGTAAGACCCGTTTTGGGGTAGTTGCCACTTATCATGTATTACTGTAAAATGGACCGCGTGTATGATATGATAAACCAAAACAACTCACACGTATACCAATCATGTCACTTTTGAAAAATGCTCACCGAAATTGAAACCACTTTTTCTTGGTTCCAAAATTTGGATTTTGGCTTTAAAAAGAAATACCTGAAAACAGAAAACCACCCCAAAGGGGAACAGGGTTTATGTCATATAGGTTCAGCACTCTATATTTGAAATTAGAGAAATAGGCACTTTTAGGGTCTTGAAGCTGTCTTTAAATATGCTGTTTTAATTCAGTTTTTATGTTTATGAAGTGTTTTTATTTTCCAATAGCTCTTTTGGTTTACAATCTTCAGTTGAGTTCACACTTCTCAATCAAAACTTTCTTAACAAAATTCCTATTTAATCAGCATAAATTCTTTATGGACATTTATTGGATAATCAATTGGTGCTAGACTGCTAGAAGTAACCTAAAAGACATGGGCAGAGAGATCTAGCTCAGAACAGTGTAAACAGAGGTAGAGGATGGGAAACATATTTAATTCATGGAATTGTTTTTTTCTTTTTAAAACATTGTGCAAAAATTTATTCTATTCTTCTATTAACTTCACACCACTTCCTTATTGCAGATAGGGATTCATAGTCCATTTCACAATGTCTTATATAAATTATAATAATTGCTCTAGTTTAGAGTACATGTAGGCTGTATTGGGATCGCAAAACCTCTAATATTATTTTCTTGTTGACAGAATGTTCCATCTACTGCTATGGATAACTACACATTGATGGAAGCTTTGGTCTCTCGTATCCTTGTATGTGTGTGTGTGTCTATATGTATCGACTTTATTATATTCATATAAGAGAAATTGTTATATCTAAACATATTCACTTTTGAAGACATGCCTGATATTGATGAGAAGCAATTAGTGTTGTATGCACAAATGGCAAACCTTGTAAGTTTGATTCTCCAATGGACTGACATCAATATAAAAGAGATTGCAGAAAACTTCTGTAAGGTATTGAAACTGGGCAGCCTTCTACATTCTATTTCATGTAGGTTATTTAATGACATTTGTCCATTTTATCTTTCACTCTCCATTATGATATGGCTCTCTTCATACTGTTTTGGTCCACAATATGGTTCATGACAGTTCACATAGTGACATATCAGTTACTGGCCAATAGCTGCCAGCAATTTCCAATTTATTTTTTTGTAACTTTATGTTTCTACCATAATACTCCGTAATTAGACGGCCTAATTTACAAATGTTTGTTTTCTTTCCTGATGCATGCTACCTTGGGCACCAGTTTTGTCTAAATATATTAAATTTCACTCCATTGCTCCCCCCTATTCTTCCCAATAGTTCTGCCATTTTGTAATGCTTTGACATACTCTAAGTCTCTAATAAATCCTGCTGATGTTATTAACATGCAGTTTGCGTGCAATGCACATACAATCTGTGACAGTGAACTGAAACCCCTTGGTACTGGTCTCTATCCTGTAATTTCTATAATCAATCACAGGTAAGTTCTATAAAGCATTCTAGTATACTTTCCATGACTGGTCTTTAATAAACCAGTCATTTCCCCAATAATCTCTCTAGTAGGCTAGTCTATTTTGGATTTTTACCTGCCCACTTATTTTCTTCTAATTAAGCTTTCATATCATAGTTGTTTGCCAAATTCCTGTTTAGTGTTTGAGGGACGATGTGCTGTGGTACGTGCTGTACAACATATAAAGAAAGGTACTGAGGTAATAGTTGTGTAACCTTTAATCATATACACATATGTTATTGTGATTTGTGTATTGTACATGATTGTTTGTGAGGTTTCTGTCAGTACTCGAGTGGAAATAGCTGTAGGGTTATTGGAAACTGTCCTTGTGGGGAGGGGGGCTGCTGAAAATGGGTTCAGTTTTTCAAATTAGTCGCGATTTCTAACCTTCACCGTAAAATGTAAAGCAAAGAAGTTATCAGTAGTTCCCACTTGAATACATAAATACATAATTTTATGAATCAACATTAGAAAAGCCAACAGAAAACATGTATCTAAATCAAGAAATAAAATTAACTCCTTGATGCTAAATAAACCTAGAAAAGTAGGGTAGTAAACCAGTGATAAAGATGCCCGATAGTGCTTTGTGCTATAGTTCAGACATGAACATAAAGAAGAGCTTGTGGAAGTCTAGGTTTTTGCTTTAGTGGTGGTAGCAGGGAGGTAATCTTATAGCATCACTTTTTAGTATTTCAACCAAGGGTTAGTATCAGATATATGTGTAATAAATGGATACATGTTAGGGTGAAAAGATGTTAGTAAAATAAAAAAATCATGGGGATGATTGGTTAAATGAAATGGAAGTTACCTCAAGCTATAAGATAACTTCCATTACTTGGAATGGGTTCAAGGCTGTCTTGGATTAGAATTGTAGACATATTCTACATGTACACCTAACATGATAAACATGTGATTTTCCATCCCCGTTTCAATATGAAAAACTACAATGACTCTTCTCAAACTGCTTCACAATAAAAGAAATGGTAGAATTGTTTCCTTCTCGAATTCAACACTGGAAGCACAAAAACTATATTTGCTGCTATTTAAACACTACTCAACAATGAAATTAAAGCTTAGTGTATTATGGGATGGCCCCACAAATTTGCTTCAACATATCATTCCTCCTAATGCTTCCTCATGCAAAGATACATCTTGTGTGTATCCTTCAGAATGCTCACCAACTTCCATGACCTCTGGGCTAGAGAATCAGGTTAGTTGCATGATCTCTAGTAATATCTGCCTCTCCTCATGGTGCTCCCATAATCTTGCTTGCAGTTATGCACCAACATACTGAGTTACTGGAATCTATGCTATCATATCATTTAAACCATCATTTCTTTTAGTAATCTTCTTGCCATTTCCTTGTTTTTGCTATTGTCAATGCTGGAGGGTAAGTAGACAACTCTTTAATTTCAAGACCAGCATTTCTTCTTTGTTTCTTGCCTGATCAGCTCCTTCTCCATCTTCCTAATCAAATTCATATTTCCTCTATCCCATAAAAAACTTCCCATTTTCATTTCTGCACATTAATTAAGTGGGAAGTTCATTTTGGGACAGAGTTTAATATGATAATATCCTCTGTTTCCTCCATCACATCAGCGGGAATTTCTGCAATAGCTCCATACGTATGATCATTCTCTCAAACATTTATCAATTCATTCAAGTAAAGGGGCCTTGGTTCCCTAAACCAGTTTCACTAGGATTACAATGAAAATAATACAAGCACAAGTGACATGAATTATGTATTAAGAAAAGTAGTAGTTTAATCCAAACAAATTACCTCTTGAAAATTTCATTTCATTTCAGATTTTCATTGCAAAGCACATCAATCCACGAAGTCACAATTGTATTCCCTTTCTATCAAGACTGAGCGGTAAAATGAGACACAAGTTTATTTTAGATGACTTGGAACATGTTTACTTCGGAGGCTAATAAGCAGTGCTTATTAAACATCGTGTTAACAAACCATTCTTGTTAAAAAGTGTTCAGTAAACACATGTTTACTTCAATATGATGCTTTGCTTAGTAACACAAATATATGTTTACTTCAAGTCTTCAATAGGATTAAGATATATGTTAATTGTAAAAGGTAAAAAATAACCTTAAACTTAACTAATATTCTGTAAAAACCCTAGAAGCCTTCATCACCCTTTATCATCTCTGAAAAAGCTCTCCAACGATTTCTACTGCAAAAGCTTAGATTAAGGAGTTCAGGAGCAAAGAATATGTAAGGGTCACGTGGCCAATATAAAAAAGTTTAAAAACCGACTAAATAATACATGGGGATGTGGAAGTTCAACTTGTTTACTTCACACGTATTACTTACCTAACGGTATAATAAAACGTGAATTAAATATGTCCTCCGTCATTCTCTTGACACTGCACTATTTTTTTCTTATTGTACGTCTGAATGGCCTATCTTTCTTGTCTTCTTTAAGGTATGTATAAGCTACATAGAAACTGCTGGAAGCACTACAACTCGACAAAAGGTCCTCAAAGAACAATACTTCTTCTCCTGCACCTGCAGTCGCTGCATAAAACTGGTTTCTTCTTCTTTCTTGTGCTTATGCCAGCTATTTGTATACTAATTTCCTGGGCTTCCTGTTTGGCTGAACCCAGCTAGTTATGTTATGTAGGGACTAACTGATGATATCCAAGAAACTGCAGTTCTGGAAGGCTATAGATGTAAAGATAATGGGTGCAAGGGTTTCCTACTTTGTGACGCTGGTATATCACCTGCATTAAGCATAGAGCCTTTTGTGGTTCATGAAGTTTTTATAGTTTGTAACTCATTTCTTTTCTATATGTACTAGAGGATAAAGGATTCATATGTCAGCAGTGTGGATTACTTAGAGAGAAGGAAGAAATAAAGAGCATTGTGAGCGATATCAATTCATTGTTGGACATAGCTTCACTGTCATCTTCATCTGGGAGTATCCTCCATTTTTTATCTAGATCAGTTTGTAGCTAAAAACTGGTTCTACTTTTAAAGATAGTTATACTATTCTCAACGGGCTAAACATTGTGTTTTCATTAGCACTGTTTATATTAGCTAAATTAGGTGATTACATTTGTTTTTCCTAATAGTTTTTATGGGAAATCAGACCAGGAAGATGCTATTAGGTTGTATAAGATGATTGAGGAGCGTGAGTTGAAGCTTAACCATCCCTTTTCACTCAATCTGATGCGGACTCGAGAAAATCTTTTAAAGGTATATTCCTAATCATTAGCTGTCTGGTTTTGAACTGGGTTTATAATTGTGTAAGCCTTGTTGCACAACAGTATAAGCCTCAGTTTATTGCAATTGTATAGAATATAATACTCCCTCTGTCCCACTAACAATGGGACAAGAGGGAGTGGCACGCAAACCAATAAAAAGTGGTTTATGTGGTTGATATTGAATTGATAAAGTAAGAATAATTTAGAGCCACACAAACTTTACCAAATTTGGTATGAGACAATCTTAGCGGGACGGACCGAAAAGGTAAAATGGGACAATCTTAGCGGGACGGAGGGAATAACAGTTAATATTAACAACCACTTACATTAGTTGGTAGCTATTTAAACACTACTCAACAACCCTCTGTTTAAAAAATTTCTTATCATTTTGAGTTGGTAGCTTATTAAGAAAATAAAATTGTATGCTTTTGATTGAACAAAAGGAGATAAAAAAAAAATATAAACCACACAAATCTTTCCTCAAAGAAAATGAGATAAATTTTTGGGACATCTGGAAAGAAGAAAGTGAGAAGTAAATTATGGGACATAGGAAGCAATAAAATGTGGAGCATTCATTAATACCGAGTTCATTAGATTCTGGAGTGAAAAACAGAGTCGTGTGTATTTAATGATATGAAATTGGGATAAAAACTACTAGCATATCCGTTTTTGTCAGATCAACTTCATACCATCATCATCTCAAATGTGAAGGGATAGAGGAGGAGAAGTTGTGTAGGGCTATCCAGTAATATCGACATCATACCAGAAAAGTACAATTAGTTTTTTAAATCTTTACAGTTGACTGAAATTATATCATCCTCATTGGGTATAACCTCACGGTGTAAAGGTCTGCCAAAATACCCGAGACACACCTCAAGGTGCAACTTTTTAATTTTGTTTTGTTTTATTTTCTCGTACTGTATTTGTTCAGAAATTGGAAACAAACCATATTACAATTTCTGTTGAATTTAGTTCTGCATTTCTCAGTAGTTATTCCTAGTTTTGTGAAAAATTCTGCAACCATCAATCTATGTTGCCTTTTCCTTTTACTTTCTTATTGTTTTTGACTTTTTGTAATGACGATGAGTGAAACTTATTGATTCTCAGATATGCATGGAGTTGCAAGATTGGAAGGCAGCCTTGTTGTATTGCAGATTGACTATTCCAGTTTATCAGAGTATGACACTATAGCTTACTGTTGTCTGAATGAAATGTATTTAGTTACTGGCTTACTGCTTAAGGTTAATATACAAAGAAAAATATAAAGGGAGTTCAATCTATTATCTATCTGTTAGAGAAAAAATTGTATCTTCCATTGATAAGTATTCTAATGCCTCTTTAGTTCTATCAATATGATACATGATATAATCTAAAAGAATCATATTCATTCTTATTATGGTTTTGTCAGTCCAAAAGCATGAAAGATCCTGACATACAGTTGATGAAAGAAAATTGAGGTGAAGAGAAGTGCCATATAAATTGGATATTTCTGGTGCCAAGTAACTGACTAATGACACTGAAAGTAAAAAAAAATGAGTTTTTTCCACTTTTATCCTCCGACTATTATGTCAATAACACTTTTGGTACTCGACTTTAATTTTTTCCATTTTTAGTCCTCAACTATTGTGTTGGAGACACTTTTAGTACTCGTATTTGAAATTTTCCATATTTAGTCCTTCAACTTTAATAAAAGTGACATTTTTTATCCTTCAACTATTATAATAGTGACATTTTTAGTCCTTCACTTATTGTGGCAAAATCATAGTGGGAGGACTAAAAGTGTCAATTTGATAATAATCAGGGGACCAAATGTGGGAAATTTTGAAGTCGAGGACCAAAAATGTCTCTAGCACAGTAGATTAAGACTAAAAATGGAAAAAATAAAAGTCAAGTACCAAACGTGTCACTGAACTCGCTAGAATAAGAAAAGAAATAATTACATAAATATGACCAACAAATGGTGTTATTTCTAGCTCAAGTGGGAGGTGGGAGCCGCTGGAAAATAACCTCGTTAGAATAAGAAAAAGACTATTATTGAGTTTTTCCTAAAATGTTGCTAATAGAAAAGTGGTGGACAAAAATGTGACTTCGTAACTTTTAGTGACCTATAGCCATAAAAGTTACAAAGTCACATTTTTGTCCACTACTTTTCCATGAGTAATATTAGTGGAGTTTTTTCTTATTGTATTGCACGGAGTAATAGAAAAAGTCAAGAACAAAACATATTTACAATAGGTTAAAAACCAACGGGATCCACCTGGATGCAGAAATGAACTACTTCGTATTTTATATGCAGCAAACTATAGTTTAATTGATAAAGCACTTTTGAATTTTTCTATTACATTTTGAGCTACTATTCAACAAATCTTGGTGTGCGGCCTTGTGCTGAACTTTTTCTGGAACCCAATAACTGACCATGACTAGCAGTAAACTCTAAAAATTCGAAGTGCCATTTGAATGTGGTTCTGGGTGGGTTGGGTGTAAAACTCAACCCCAACAAGACTTGTTTGACATTTTATGCGATTCAAGGAAATAAAGATCGGGCCAGAATGAAAACACCGGAATTCACTTCATAAAATATAACAAATTATCTGATTAGTTATGGTTATGATTGATAATAAAGAGATATGTAATGATTATACATTTGAAATATTTAGAAAATGGCAATATTTTTCTTGGACTAGAGTCGTCCTTCCCCAGGCCTGCCTTCCCGGACCTGACCCAAACCTAAAATGCAAAAATCCAGGACCTGGACCTAGTGCTGACTACTGAGACACATGCTCTATATCAAATGTCTATGCTCTTATATTGACCTTTTAATATTGCTTTGCTGATCAATTTTTGAATGAACCACGTGAAGTTGCATGTAAAGTTCTTATCTGTTATTCTCTTACTGGTGTCTCAGCATATGAGTGATTTTATTAATCGTAGTAAATTGTAAATATACTGTTGCTTTCTGCAGGAGTGTATCTAGGATGTCATCCTTTGCTTGGGCTCCAACATTATACATGTGGGAAACTTGAATGGTCAGAGACTTTCCATCCCTACCTTATCATTATTTGATTACTCTACTCCTGGACATACTATTGAATCATTCTGTAAAGAAAATGTTCGCACAAAGTAGGACGTACCAGCAGATTATTGATGGGAAGTATATTATCCTTTGTTTTCCAGAAAGTGGCAGGAATGTTGTTATTAAGAGAAATAGCCTGAGATATTCTGCTAGTCTATTTTGTTTTTTAAACTATTCATTACCAATCGAATGCAAAAAACTAAAAATTACTCAAAATAGGACTAAACCATGGACAAAATTGTTAAATAAGATTAAGTATATGTACTTTCCAAAGGACTTATTTACTCCGATTAAAAGAATAAAACAATAAAAACCTCTCAAAAAAAGAGTATGAGTCATATATAGAGAAGAAAACAATGACAGTTATATATGAGAAATTATGTTTTGTTTCAATCCTATTTAGAGAATTTCCTAAAACTAAGTTACATACAAGCCTTGAACTACTCCTATAATCCTATTAGATTGACCTTTTATAATGAAATCCTAAATTGTAATATAGTATCAAAGCTAATAAGCTCGAATAGAATACTGAGGGAAAGTATATTATCCTCAATTTCCCAGAAAGTGCCAAACATATGTTCTATAGAGAAACAATTCTCCTATATTCTGCTTTTGTCAATTTTGTTAAACTGCCAAATGCATAATAGTAACTTACAAGGAAGGTCCTGAGCTACTTCTCTGAAAGTCGATGCATATATTTAATCTTATTTCAAAAGTTTATATGATATCAAAGTCGATGCACACATCAGATAAACAATTGATTGGATTAAGAACCAAAAAGAGCACATGAATTTTAAGATTAGTCTGCTCAATGAGCCACTATCTTGCGGGATATATGAAGTTGTCTTATTTTAGGTTTTGCTATTATAAATACAAAATACGAATAAACACTGGACAACTCAATTATAAGCTTGGTCTTATTATAAAGTTGACGAAAATGATTAACACATTTGTTTCCTCCTCTCTGGGTGTGTTTTTTAGGTTGCTTGGAGAGTCAGAGGAAGCATTGAAGTCGCTGACTAAGGCCATGGATATTTTAAGAATCACTCACGGAACAAATACTCCTTTCATGAAGGAGCTTTCCTTCAAGTTGGATGAAGCACGCGCTGAGGTTTCTTTCAAGCTTTCAAGAAATAATGTTGATTACTAAAGACTGTAAAGAGTGTGCCTGCCTCCTCATACTTTCCTTTCAATCTTATTATTGTTTTGTCTAATGCGTCACTGGATGTCTGGATGAGGCCTATTCTTCTGTTCCTTACGAACATATATTCCTACCAAGTTTCTTCTTCCTGTAAGCTTCCATTTCATCTTTTACGTTTTACCTGTGTTCTCTCTCCGCATGTGTATGTATATATGTGTGTAGGGGCACACGTCAATGTGCTAAAATATGTATTTTGAATGTTTCAAGACTTATTACAAGGATCGTCATCAAAACTATATGATCATTGTCAAAACTGAGAAAGTATCTAAGCAAATCCTTGACTAGATTTTACTCGTATACATGGATATTTATACAACCCAATCCCAAATTCCCAACATGTGAATGAAATTTTGAATAGAGTAAATGGTCAGTTTGATCCTCGAAGATGCAAAAAGGGGGTCAAATAAGTCCTTATATAGAAGATTCTGTCCGGACGTGCCATTTGAGGTGGCTCCCGGTAGAATTTTTTGATGAAATTTTTTGAGCATCTTATTCATTAAGTCTAGTTTACTCATACCAAATTTCAGCTAAAAATTCAATCGGGAAGACATTCAAATGAATTCTTGAAGATAACCGCGCTTTTAACGGCACAGTTATCTTCAAGAATTCATTTGAATGTCTTACCGATTGAATTTTTATCTTAAATTTGGTATGAGTAAACTAGACTTAATGAATAAGATGTTCAAAAAATTTAATCAAAAAATTCCACCGGGAGCCACCTCAAATGGCACGTCCGGACAGAATTTTCTATATAAGGACTTATTTGACCCCTTTTTTGCAACTTCGAGGACAAAACTAACCCTTATCCCATTTTGAATATGACAAGTGGATTAGATGGGCCTGTTTGGGTATGGGCGAGGGGTGAACATACATTTAACTCATCCTCAGTAAATTTAGATGGACTCGTTTGGGTCCGAGCGAGGGGTCATTTCATTTTCATTTACCCTAGTCCCAAGTGCTGCAAAGGATCCCACCTATGGTGGGGTAGGGGGGGGGGGTCGGATGTACGCAGTCTTACTCCTATATTAAAGTACAGAGAGATTGTTTCTGGATGACCTATACTAGGGGTGGACTCGGGCCGGGCGGCCCGACCCGGAATCGGCCTGACCCGGTTACTGTTTGGCCCGGCCCGGCCCGGCTCGGGGCCCGGTGGGTCCATCGGTTTGGTTTGGCCCGGCCCGGGTGATGGGCGGTCTGGGCTCGGGCCCTGCTTTAGGTGAACCGGCCCGGCCGGTCCGGATTTGAATCTTTTTTTTTTTTGAAATTTTTTTAAGTTTTGGATTGGATTAGGTATTTTGGGCCATTTGAGGTGGTTTGGGGTGGTTTGGGGGAGGGGTAGGGGGTTAAAAAGGAGAACAAAAAAAAAGGACCGGTTTGGCCCGACTCAGCCTGGTTTGGCCCGGAACCGGAACCGGCCACCGGCGGTTCGGGCTTGGGCCCCAGTTTTCTGGCCCGAGGCCCGGCCGGGCCCAGGCTCGAACCGGGCTTGAACCGGCCTGAGTCCAGCCCTGTCCTATACATTTGACTCATCCTCACTTCTATACTTCTATCACTCATCCATCCATTTGCTATGTAGTAATTAATTATTTACACAAATTTAAAGTACGTAAAGGTAAGCAACTCTAACACTCCTAACATGTTAGGAATTCAAATTCAAAGGCTTGTTTCTATGTGCATTTTCATTAAATCTCATGATATTACATTCTTAGAATAACATTTAATGTTTTATCGCCGCAAATTTTAAGAACATTCTTTATTTACAAGTTCTCCAATGCAATAGTTTGCACGGTGAATGTGTCATGAGAGAGGTAGACATATAAACTAAATGAATGATATTTTTCTCTTTTTCTCTCAACAATCTTATAAGTTTATGGTAATTTTCTCTCTCGAATGCCAACCACAAAGGTTACATCCAGAGTCCAGACTTTCATCTTGATTCTTGATATTGTGTAGAAAAATTTATCAAAAACATAAAAATCCATCAAGTAAGGAGAGAAATATTTTGCTTATTAATTTGTATATGCATCTTTCATACCACATATGCATTATTGTTCACATTTTTGCGTTGAAAATGCTCTAAGAATTGAAGCTGTGAATACGATTCAATTAAACATCTCATTTTGTATTAAAACATAATTCATTGGAAATTTTGACTTAGAAAACTAAAAATCCCACTATATTCAAATATTTTCACTTTAAGTTATATAATTACGCACTACCCCACTTGCTTTTATTTTACTTTGCATTTTATTTAAAATGTGTTAATCTGGAAGTTGGAATTTATTTTGTGATAGTGGATTTAGTAAAATAAAGGACTTGTATAATAATTAATATAAATGTCATTAGTCTACTTATATTCCGTATTACGTAGTACGGAGTATCATTTTAGAAAGAGTTATAATATTTTGTAAATTTTAGTTTAGAATTAATTCCCTATATAGGTTAAAAAGTGACTTAAGAGCACGAATAGGACTACTGGCCCGTTTGGGAACAACTGCAATGGCTGAAACGGCTAAAAAGGCTGAAAATACTTAATCTGCTGAAGTTAAAGTGTTTGGTAATATGTTGGCCGGGCGGCCCGGCCCGGTACTGTTGGGGCCCAGCCCAGCCCGGTACCCGGTCTTGGAGCCAGTTCGGGCCAACCGGAACCGGTCAGTTCCCGGTGCGGGCTCGGGCCTTGAAAACGGTGAACCGGCCCGGCCGGTTCGGGCTAATTTGTTTTTTTATAATTTTTTTGGTTTCTACCGGGTAGGGCTAGGTGTTTTGGGGGGGTTTGGGGGGTGGGGGGTTAAGGGGGGGGGGGGTCGGGGATAATTTAGAAAAACATAAGAAAAAAAAATAACTTGAACCGGAAACCGGCCCGGAACCGCCGGCTACCCGGGCCGGTTCCGGTTCCCTACTTCCCAAACAAAAGCCCGGCCGGGCCCAGGCCCGAACCGGAACCGGCCCGGGGCCATCCATAATCACCGGTTGAAAATCTGCCAAAATTTGTAGTGGCATAATTTTTATCGATCGAAGGTGGTGGTGCTGGGAGGCGGTGGGAAAGGTTTCCATATTTTTTTAATTCTTTATGATTTTTTACTTTTTTTATTTAATTTTAATTTTTTTTAATTTTTTAAGTCTAAAAATATTTTATTATTATTATTAGTTTTGTACGATTCTTAAAAAAAATACGATTTTTTACTATTTTGTCAGATTTATTATGCATTATAACATGTTATTATGAAATAATACTTTATGGGCATTTCTGGTAGGAATGAACTGTTTGTCCTATTTCGAATGGTAAAAAATGTAGTGGTTCTATTTGTGCTTTTTTAGTTATTTTTGTTCTTACATAGAATAATTTCTATTTAGTTTATTGTTGACTTTTACTTTGAGAACGTTATCACTCTATTTGGGTTTGTTTTATTTGTTCATTATCCGTTCCATCCAATTAATCCTATCATGGTGGACGAACTGAATGTGAATATAATCTTTAGCCGGTAATAAAAGGGAAAGCTTTGTTTACTTAGGAATCAGATCAAGTGACCAACAGATGGATTAATAACTTGTTGAATTGGTTCCAACTTTGAAGGTTCATTCAATGACATCTTAAATATTCATTGATTAGACAAAATCAAAGATCTGGTATTTGATAAAAAGAGAACATAGCGTTGCACAAGAAATAAACTATCTTCGTTCCAAAAAGACTTGTCATATTGATTTTTTCGATCAATGATTTTAAAATTTGGACAATAATTTTAATTATTATAATTATATGTAATTAAAAAAAATTATATTTTATAAAAAATATTTTAAATAAGGAACGTGCGAAAATGTAAAATGCACTTACAACCACATATAGCACACTTTATAAGAGTTAGTGATGGCAACGGGGCGGATCGGGGACGGGTACACATAAAACTGAAACCGCCCCGTTGGATAAATGTTTGCCCCAAAACCGCCCCATTACTCGTTCGGGTAATTTTTATTTGAACCGTACCCGCCCCAACGGGGAATCGGTTTATCCACGGGTAACCGTTTCCCCAAATGATACCAAATAATCATTTTTTTAAAACAAATAACTCATTTCTAATCCTACTTGTTATTTATATATTCAAAACACCCTAAAACATACAAAAGTAAATATTTAAGCAATCAAGCAGACTGACTTAAATTCATTAGTATGACATGCACCTAATATCTCTTGTGACATAATAAAAAAGTAGTAATCATCCTAGAATCCAAATTCCAAAAACAGGTTTAGGCATATATTTAGTTTTAGGCCTAAAAAGTAATATACTTTTTAGCATTATTTATATGATATATATTGTACTATTTAGTATGCACAATTTAGCATATATACTTATTATTCTTATATATAAAAAGTAATAATTCATCAATAATGTTACAGATCGGGTAACGGTGTGGGTACCCGCACCATTAGTGAACGGGGCGGTTTCGGGGCGGATAACGGGGCGGATTAGTATAGAACCATAACCGCACCATTAACCATTTAAAAAATTCGGATATTCCCCGCCCCGTACCCATTCCCCAGTCAAACCGGTTTTCCCCAGTTTGACCAAATAGGTTCGGTGCGGGTATCCAACGGGTCGGCCGAAATTGCCATCTCTAATAAGAGTTGCTACACTTTAGCATTGGTAAAAAATGACATTTTTATAAATAAGTAGAATTTTTTACAAACATGCAAAAGTGCACTTTTGAACTTAAAGGTGCATTGTAGCACTGTAAAAGTGAAATTATAACATTTTAAGACTCCTTTTTATTTTAACCGACCCCTAATGTATGTATGTATGTGTGTGAGTGTGAGTGTATGAATGTGTATGTATGTATGTATGTATGTATGTATGTATGTATGTATGTATGTATGTATGTATGTATGTATGTATGTATGTATGTATGTATGTATGTATGTATGTATGGAGTATATATATGGGTAATTAAGTAGAAGTAAATGGTAGTCTTTTGTGAAAAATAAGAATAAGTCTTAGTCTTTTTTTTGAAGGAAATAAGTCTTAGACTTTTAATCACTTGATTACTTGAAATGGGTGAATTAGATAGATGAACTAATTGTGATCAATAAACATGGTGACGAATTGTAAATATGTAAAACTTTAATATGAAAATATTTATAAGATAAAGTGAATCATGTACAATTAAAAATGTATTCATCTCGGTCATGCATTTGTTACATAAATTAAATGATCAAGATTATTAATTGTCATTTTTCATTTAAGAACTGTTTTTTTATTTGTGCCATACTATATATTTCGTAGAGTATTAATAACAAAAATTTACATATAATAATATAAATTTGCGTATTTAGAAACTCAACTACATATATATTGAACAATTGATATATATACACTACATAATGAAAAAAATGAAATTAGTTTGGTCACTTGACAGTTGACACAGCAACTTAGTAGATACGCGTACTCGATAGTAGATCATCAGAGTAATTAAATTGATGTCGAACACTAGAAATATCGATTAAAAATAAAAATAGTTGAAGTGGTGGATCTAGGGAAAAAGATTATTTGGGACATAATTGTCTAGAATTTTGACTGAGAATGGAATATTAGAATAATTAAAACTCAATTATGCAATGATACAATTTTGTCAATTTATATATACGTACGTTAGTACGTAGTGTATAGGAATTGTGATTTGGCATAAATTAAAAATTTATATTAAATGTTGTATTTGATTTTGCACATAATGTTGCACATAATATTGCTCTTTTTGTTTGTGTCGATCTGATGAATGTTCTAAAAGGCGCTAGTCGGGCGCCGGCCCAGCGCATAGGCACCTAGGCGGGGACTAGTTGGAACCATAGAAATTGCATTTTTATCTATATTTTTGCATAAATATGATAAGTAATATTGCATTTTTGTGTATATAAAATACATATATACATAGACATTAACAAACATGAAAGATATAATTATCACATTTAATCATACATAGTACTAGTATATGATAACTAATCACATGACTTCATTATGTTATAAATATAAATAATGATAACATTTAGGTATATATACAAACATATATAGTTTTATTTTAGTTTACAACTTCATTTCTGTATATCCATGGCTAAAGTTAAAGTACGTATATTGCTTGGAAAATTAAAATTAAAAAGTAAAGTAATGTTCGGCGAATATAGACGACCTAGGCGGCCGATTAGGAGCTATAGGCGGGCAACTAGGCGCAATAGGCGGCCGACTAATTCACCTAGACGGCAAATCAATTAGTCGGAGCGCCTAGACAAAAATCGGGGCGCCCGGCCAACGCCTACCGCCTAGGCGGGGATATATATGTATATATATATATATATAGAGGGCTGTTCCTGTACATATGGATGTACAGGAAGCTCCGTACGGACAAAGCCATTAGAGGCCCTTCCGGGTGGAATTTTTTGATGAAATTTTTTTAGCATGTTCTTCATCAAGTCTAGTTTATCCATACCAAATTTCAGCTCAAAATTCGATCAGGAAGGCAGTCAAATAAATTCTTGAAGTATACTGCACATTATATGTGCGCAGAATGCACCATTTATTTCAAGAATTTATTTGACTGCCTTCCCGATCGAATTTTGAGCTGAAATTTGGTATGGATAAACTAGACTTGATGAAGAACATGCTCAAAAAATTTCATCAAAAAATTCCACCCGGAAGGGCCTCTAATGGCTTTGTCCGTACGGAGCCCCCCGTACATCCATATGTACATGATCATTCCTCTATATATATATATATATATATATATATATATATATATATAGAGAGAGAGAGAGAGAGAGAGAGAGAGGAATGTTCAGGTCCGAACATTCCCCGTCCGAGCATCGTCCGAACATGGACGTTTGGGCCACTTCCCGGTGGAATTGTTTGATGAAATTTTTTGAGCATGTTCCTCATCAAGTCTAGTTTGTCAATACCAAATTTCAACTCAAAATTTGATCGGGAAGACATTCAAATCATTTTTTGAAGTTGACTGCGTCAAAACATACATATAAAAACGCAGTCAAAAAGAGTATACCACACGCCTAAAAAACTTTCATCAAAAAATTCCACCGGGAAGAACCCCAAACGAGGATGTTCGGACGGAGGGTCCTGTCCGAACGTTCGGACCTGATCTTTTTCCTGTATATATATCAATGTGCAGACTAGAATCTGCACATTGATGGCCTTTGCACTCGGCTCATCTAGTAATTCTCCAATTTAATGCTATCACCTGTCTTCCTTCTTCAAGCCAGTTGTTTTCTTAATTTTCCAACGACATGCAAACCCACGACCTGATAATTATTCAAATGAAATTAAAACTGACTCAAAGCAAAGCAACCAAACCCCGACCAATGGTTTTTTCCCACCAATGAAATCAAGACGTATATACTCTTAGTATAAATCGAAAGCCCAAGTATGTACGGAGTATACCATTCAAAATATGATTAAAATTAGTGCAAAGTATACGATCACTTTAATGTCAAATTGAACATAACAATGATGATTCAAGTTGCTATTATAGTCACTAAAATATAAAAAATTACATTGTTGTTCATTCCTTTTATTTTATTCATATTGTTATTATTATTTCTTATAAAAAGCCATTCAAGCTAGAGCTAAAACAATTCAATAGAAAAGAATACTTTTTACGTTTATCAAAACTTTGTCAAATTTGATCAGTACGAGGAATAAAAAAATAATTGATTAAAAAGAAAAGTAACCAAATTATCAGGACAAACTAAATTTTATGGTGTAATTGAAGTTTGATAAGGCTAACATGGAAGTATCTGTAACTTCATTGAAAAATGATATAGATTTAAAATTTAAAAACAATTTATAACTTCAGCTAACTAAAACAGTTAGTTGAAGATTGATATGGTTGTATCATAAATCAGTAACTTTATTGGAAATTGAAAGATTTAAAAGCAAAATATAACTTTCGAGGATGACAAACAAAAGTAACTCGTCTTCATCTTCAAAAGAAAATGATAAATCCAATTCAAGAGTGTTTGCTGGCTTGGGGGATTTGTAAAATATACTCGTAATTACTAATTAGTTCTATACGGGGGTGTTTGGCAATTGGTTGTTGGCTGTTGGCTGTTAGCTGGTTGTGTTGGCTGATTCATAATAGCGGATTCTGTTAGCTGTTTTGGTTGGCTGATAATATTAGCGGTTCGTAAAATGGTGTTTGGTTAAATGAGCGTTTACAATCAGCTGATAACCTGTTAAATGACTTTCAAGGACATCAATAATTTTTAACTTCAATAATAATAATAATATTGTTGTTGTCGTTATTGTTATTATTATTATTATTGATGTTATTATTTTGAGATAAAAAGGTACAAACGGAGTAGTATATTTTAATAAATAATGCGCAAAACCTGAACCTTCTTCATATGACTAACAAAAGATTGAAAGGAATATTTAATTTTATTATATGCATGTTTAGCTTGCTTCCTGCAATGTTCTTTTTCTCTTTTGTAGTGGGAGTGGTTTTTTGCATTGATGCGTATGTAAGGAGACTGGGAGGAGCTGAGGCAAATACGGGAAGTAAGTTCACTAAGTTGCGTGGGTAGTAAGGGGAAAATAACAAACAGCCGGACCTAAACGCCACTATTATCAGCATTTTCAATTTTGGCTGTTTGGGACAAAAAGCTAAATGTAATAGCCAATTAACCAAACACCTCTATTAGCTGTTTATTTGGTCAAAAAGCCAAAAAGTGGTCAAATCAGCCAAAAAATGGCTGATAGGCCATTATTATGCAACTTATTTGGACTTGAGAGGCTACTAGTTTCAATTTTATTCTAATGCCTAGAATTAGGATTTTAGTAGCTTTACCTTTTTACGGAACTCCGAGTAATTGACGCTCCCTTTATCCAAGAAAATTTGACACCCTTTTTACTATTCAATTCATTTTGATTAAGATCAAGAAAATGAAAGTGTAAAGAGAATCTAATCATCAGTATTTCCAACCCACTTATATTTTTTAATCATAAACCCACTTAATTGTTAAAAAAATACTCCGTATCATTTAGAAACAAGTGAAGAAAAAGAAAGTATTTTTGTCTATTCCATAGATATAAAAACGTGTCATATATATTTTCGTTTTTTCTATCCAAAAAATACAAACACTTTCCTACTTTAAATTGAATATAATTTACATTCCCGTTTTCTCACGCTATCAAAATTTTTAGGGAAAACTGTCAAATAGGTCTTCGAACTTTAAAAAAAAGGTCAATTAAGTCCTTCTATAGGAGGTTCTTTCCGGCTGTTGTGATTTGGGGCAGTTCCTGGTGGAATTTTTTGATTAAATTTTTTGAGCATCTTATTCACAAAGTCTAGTTTAATCATACCAAATTTCAGCTAAAAATTCAATCGGGAACACATTCAAATTAATTCTTGAAGATAACTGCGCATTTTTGCGTTCTCGAATTAATTTGAATGCCCTCCCGATTCAATTTTTAGCTGAAATTTGGTATGAGTAAACTAGGCTTGATGAATAAGATACTCAAAAAAATTCATCAAAAAATTCCACCGGGAACCGCCCCAAATCGCGACGACCGGACAAAGTCTCTTATAGAAGGACTTAATTGGCTTTTTTATGAAAGTTCGAGGACCTATTTGACAGTTTTCCCAAATTTTCACTTTTAAATACAATAAGTCTTTTGTGTATCTTTAAGCTTTTTCCTCCGAATTAAGAATACATGATAAAATAATTATTCTTCCCTTAATTTTTTTTAAACAACCGTCAAAATGTGTCTTACCTTAAATTGTACATTTAGTAATATAAAGAGTATACCACACGCCTTAAAATTACATAAATATTATTTCTAGCCAAAAAGACTGGATGGATTGCATTCACCCATTTCTAGAAATAAAATATATTTACAAATCTATAAATGACTGAATGCTGACTGGAAATCAATAACAAAATGTAAAACCTGCAACCATGGCTACAGTGTTTTGACGGCGTACAATGTTAGCCAAAGGTCAACGGAAAAGCCGTTAGACAACGTGCCACGTCGGACCACCAGCTCACCGCCGTGTAGATCAATTTCTAGCCCTGGGCCCCACCCGGCCAACTTCCCTGCTTAAACTCTCCGAAACCGCGGCGCTAATTTCTTGAGCCCCCCACGATGCGGACCGGCGGCCCGACGCGAACCGGTTCATGGCACCCAAACCGGGCTGCCCGCTGCCCAGTGGAATTTCACAAGATCTCGTCGCTTTCACGATCTTCGCGGGACCGCTCGGCGGCTCCCTGTTTCGTTCCTTTCCGGCCTTCTTCCCGGCGGACGTGAACATGGCCAAAAACCGGGAATAGAACCCCGGCTTCCGATTCTCCCTGTCACTCCTCGATCTCTCGATCGGATTTTCGTTCCTCGATGAAGATCTCCGGCGGCGGTGCTTCGATCTCACCCTTCCGATGCACGAAACCTTCGGGGACGACGGCTCTGCGACCGGTTTCCCGACCGAACCCGTCCGCTTCGGCGGGAAAAGCCGGATTATCCCCGGTTTATTCCCCGCCCGCCGCTTAGATTCCGCGTAGGCGGTCTTCTGGCCTTTAGGCAGCCCGATGATCGAAGCCTTCGATTTGGAAAACCTCTGGGACTGGGAGTAGGAATTCGAATTCGGATTCGGGAGCGAGCCGGAGTTCGGAATGGCGCCTTTCGTTGACTCCTTCCGCTCGAAGTAAGCGTTCCGTTCAAACCAATCGATTTCGGAATCCTTCGACAGCCAGAAGGACTCTGGCGGTAAATCAGTGGGTGCTGCTATTTCGATGTCGCCGGAATCGATCCCGTCGTCGCCGGGAATCTCTTTGATGTCGCCGGAGTTGAATCCGTCGTCTGCCTGCGATTCGCATGCTATTTTCCGGTCAGTTCCACCGCCGGCGCATGCGGAGACTAGATCAACTTGAGGCATTGTTGAGAGAGAAAGAGGAGAGAGAGGAAGAGAGACTTTGAAACTAGAAAAACGAAAAAAGGCAGAAAGAGCGAGGGGCAGAAAACGGGTGAAGTGGGACTTGGGCGACGAATAAACTGTACAGCCGCGACTATAGTTTAGACCATGTAGCCAAGTTTATTACTAGTAAAAAACATTTTCCTTTTGAAATAATTAGACTAGAGACCATATTTAATAAAAGATTTTAGACTAGAGAGTAGAGACCATATTGAATAAAACATTTTATTACCTAATAAATGTTGCGACTTAATCTCTAATATAAACTCATCAACAAACTTAATGTCTAGGATATTTTTATTTGGAATATTTTCAATATCAGATCAAATCAGGCCACAACAGATCAAATCATATCATATCATTATCTGACTTGCGAGGTTATATAATATATAGAGATCAGACATTTATCATATCAAAACTCATTAGAATATTTCATTCCAACTAAAAACATCCTTAATACTACATATTATGGTAGACATATCTCTAAACTTGTGTTTGGTGTTGTTGGTACATGGATTTGATAGCTTGGACTACATTCAAAAAGGCTTGACCATGGCAATTAATTAGAAGTAATGTTAGCTAATTAATCTGAGCGGTTTAATGCATATAATTAGAGTAATTATTGTAATTATGACATAGGTTACTCAAAGGGCTGACCAGAATTGATGATGCAATAATGACGATATTGATGTCGTCGTAACGGTCGGGACATGTCGTCGCAACGGTCGGAACATGTTGTCAACGGACAAAAGTACATTAAATGCATCTCTTATAAATAGCTCAGGCTCTATGTAATCAGCACATTCAGTTACATTCAGTTACAAATACACACAAAAGAGCTCTCCTATTCTCTCTATTGGAGTTCATAGCTATTCATATTATATTCAAATTATCGATTATAGATAAATCAATTTATTTTATCTTGTCAATCATTCGATCTTATTTGCTTGATTCCCAACTCAATTCCATAATCATAGATTAGTTAATTTCTAGTTAAAACAATTGGCGCCGTCTGCGGGAAATTCTTGCAAAAAGAAGATCGATTTAGGCTGAAAGCTCTAACACTTTGATGGAGGAAATTCAAACCCAATTGCAAGCTGTCAGGGAAGAGTTGCGCTTGGCCAGGAGCTCTAATCCTTCGGCGGATGATGTTCAGGCGCAAATGGAGGCTGTCAGAGAGGAAATACGTCAACGCATAGCCTTCCTACAAAGGGAAAATGACGCTTTACAATCTCAAGTACAATCGGTGGCGTCCATAGCCTCCAACTCGCGACGGGGGAAAGAGATCATGTCTACGGCTTCACGGGGGGCACGGATCCAATACCGGCTTCAACTTCGACACTTACCTTCACAACCGAGTCTTTTCTGGAAATGTTGAACTTCGATCCAAATGGTGGTCCCTACTCCCTGGTGATTTCACAGCTCGCGCCCTACAAACCTCTTATCCCGGGAACGACCTCAGCGACGAGTGTCCCGATGTATTTCTTCCCAGATTCGCTGTGGACCACAACGACATCGGCCATAACACAAAAGATTGCGTTTCCTTGCGGAAAGAAGTTGCCTACCTACTGAGAAAGGGGTATTTGACGGAAATCATGACGGAACAAACCAAATCCATGTTGCATAGGAATCTGAAGTCGTCTAAGGGTCAACGACGACCTCCCTCGCCTACAGACCCCCAAAAGGTAATTAATTTCATTAATGGTGGTTCAGATTTATGTGGACTAACCTACTCTGCAGCGAAGAGACAAGCTCGGGAGTATTCCTGAGACAAGTCGTCACAAGCGTACGAAGTCGTCTGAAAGGAGGAAGCCTGGAGACGTGAGACTATCACGTTCGATGAAACAGATCTGACTAGCTCAGGCGATGCCCATCATGACACCTTAGTCATCGCTCTTAGGGTGGCGAATTGTGAGGTGAGGCGAGTCTTGGTTGACAACGGCATCACAACCAACATCACAACATTGAAGACGCTAAAGCAGATGTGATACAAAGAAGAAGACCTGGCTGCGTCTGGCTCCACCCTTGTCGGATTCAATGGCGAACCAAGCCAGACAATAGGTAATGTTTCTTTGTCTGTACATACTGTTGGTCTTAACTTGCAGGTCAAATTCGATGTAGTCCAAGATCTGCCCGCCTACAACATGATATTGGAGACGCCTGGGCTACATCAAATGGGGGCAATCCCGTCAACATATCATTAGGTTGTCAAAGTTTCAACATCGTGGGGAGTGCAATCCATCCAAAGCGACATGGCAGCTGCTAAATCATGCTACCAAACAGCGATGAAGCCATCTGCCTCTACGACAACTTCTGCGTCGCAACTAAAGGGCGACTTCGTCCGCATTGGGGGCAACATGCCGACTCAATTGGAGTCATGACGACATGACTGGTATCGATCCGCGAGTGATCACCCACAAGCTTAACGTCAACCCCTTACACAAGCCAGTCCAACAGAAGAGACGACGCTTCGCCAGAGAAAGGAACGACATCATCAACCAGGAAGTCGAGACACTGCTACGCACCGGTAAGATTCGCGAGGTAAAGTATCCGATTTGGCTCGCTAATGTTGTTGTAGTGCAGAAAAAGAAGGGTCACCAGAAAGGCAAGAAACCAAAGTGGAGGGTGTGCGTCGACTTCACTGATCTGAACAAGGCTTGTCCAAAAGACATGTTTCCGATGCCACATATTGACATCCTCGCGGATGCCACAACGGGACATGAGATGTTGACGTTCATGGACGCTTTCAGCGGCTACCATCAAATTCAATTGCACCCTGATGACCAAGAGAAGACTGCATTCATCACGGAGACAGGTACATATTGTTATGTTATTATGTCATTTGGTCTAAAAAATGCAGGTGCCACTTTTCAAAGATTGATAACGACGATCTTCAAAGAACAACTTGGGAAAACTATGGAGGTTTACATCGACGACATGTTGGTTAAATCCAAAATGACATCAGACCACATCGGACACCCGCGGAAATCATTCCTGAAATTGCAAGAGTACAATTTAAAGCTTAATCCTGCCAAGTGCACATTCGGAGTGTCGTCAGGAGAATTCCTAGGATACATTGTCAGCGAAAGAGGGATAGAAGCTAGCCCGGGGCAGATAAGAGCCATACTTGACATTGAATCTCCCAAATCAATCAAAGATGTCCGGAAACTGACAGGACGAGTTGCGGCGCTCAACAGATTCATATCGAAGTCGTTAGACAGATGTCGACTTTTTTACGATGTCCTCAGAAAAAATAGGAAATTCAAATGGACGGAACAGCACGAAAAAGCTTTACAACAATTGAAGGAATACATGACAACAACGCCGCTGCTGACAAAACCTAAAGATGGTGAGGAACTACAGTTGTATCTAGCAGTGTCAGAACATGCTGTCAGTGTAGTCCTGACCCAGGAAGAAGACGGCCGACAAACACCAGTTTACTATGTAAGTAAGTCATTAAATGGGCCGGAAACCAGGTACGCACTCTTAGAAAAATTAGTACTCGCACTAGTTACAGCATCAATTAAATTGCGACCTTATTTCGAATCACATTCTATTTGTGTTCTTACTAACTATCCCATGAAGTCAATCATGAGGAAACCAGAACTGACAGGTCGGATGATCAAATGGTCAATGCAGCTAGGGGGTATACGACATCAAGTATGAGCCTAGGACAGCTTTGAAATCACAAGCTCTAGCTGATTTTGTGGCGGACTTCAGTCCCAAACTACAAATGGAAGCAGAAAAAGAGATATGCCTGCTGATGGAAGACCAGCACCAACAAAAATGGACCTTCCACACTGACGGAGCCTCGAACATGCATGGGGCCGGACTTGGAGTTATGCTGAAGTCACCACAAAGGGGCAATATAGTACAAGCTGTCAGATGTGATTTCAACGCAACAAACAATGAAGCGGAAAATGAGGCACTGATTTTCGGGCTAAACTTAGCTCGAAACCTGGGCATGAAAACAATCGAGGTAAAGTGCGATTCCCTTTTAATTGTTAATCAAACTAACGGAGTTTACGCAGCGAAAGACCCGAAGATGACGGCATATCTACGAGTCGTCACCAATTTGAGTCACCATTTTGACGACATAACTTTTGAGCAAATCCCGAGGGAGGAAAATGTTCAAGTTGATGCCTTGGCAGCAATAGGGTCATGTCTCGGGGCAGGAAGCAGTGACAACATCCCACTTGTCCACTTGACACAGCCGGCTATTGAACGGTCAGAAATGCTCAACATCATTGAGTCAACTGCGGACAACAACCGGATGCAGCCATTTATAGACTATCTCAAACATAACATCCTACCAACTGACAAAAGAGAAGCAAGGGCACTCTTATCAAAGGTAACAAAATTTTAATTAATTGATGATGTCTTGTTTAAACGTTCAAAGGCAGGACCATATCAAAGGTGTTTAGCCCCACCCGAAGCTGTCAAAGTACTTCAAGGCCTCCATGAAGGAGAGTGTGGCAACCACGCAGCAGGAAGAAGTCTGTCTAACAAAGCCCTGAGGTTTGGCTATCATTGGCCAACGATGAGGCACGATGCTGTCGCATACACTCAAGCTTGTCAACCATGCCAAAGACATGCACCAGTACACCACCAACATGCAGAAGCACTACATCCTGTCTTATCCCCCTGGCCCTTCATGAAGTGGGGCTTACATCGTAGGAAAGCTGCCCGAAGCACCCGGACAAAAGGTCTACATGTTGTCAATGACTGACTACTTCTCAAAGTGGATCGAAGCTGAACCTTTCCGACAAATCCGTGACACCCAGGTAATATCTTTTATCAAAAGAAATATATTGAGCAGGTTTGGCATCCCGTCAGAGATCGTCTGCGACAATGGGTCACAGTTCATCAGCATCAAAATCAGACGATTCTGTGAGAAGTACAACATCAAACTGGAGATGTCGACACCACGCTATCCATAATCGAATGGACAAGCTGAGTCAAGCAACAAGATCATCATCTCAAATCTAAAGAAACGAATGGAGAAAGCAAAAGGAAAGCGGGCCGACGAGTTACCACTTATATTATGGGCAGACCGGACAACACCAAAAAATGCCATAGGACAAACGCCTTTTTCGTTGGTGTATGGATGCGAAGCTGTCATTCCAGTCGAAGTTGAGGTGCCAACATCCAGATACGGACTTATCACAGAGGCAGCAAACAACATAGAGCTAGTTCATGACCTTGACACTGTTGATGAATTGAGAGAGAAAGCTAAAGTACAAATGGCCGCCTATCAACAAAGGGTGGCAAGAAGCTACAACAAGGATGTCCGAGTTAAAATATTCAAGAAAGGTGACTGGGTACTCAGAAAATCCTTCGGCAACGAAGCGAACGGAAAGTTTAGTCCTAATTGGGAAGGCCCATATCAGATTACAGATGTCGTCGGACAGGGGGCATACCGGTTGGAATCCATTGACGGTAAACAAATACCAAGGAGATGGAATGCGCCAACGGCCAAATAAGTTTCTGACCAATTGCAGGCTGACAACATCAGAACAGTCGGAGCTAACAAATCAATAAAGGTAATTCTTAACCATGAAACGAACAAGTGATATACCAGGTACGTGACAACAATCATAGTACGTATTGCCACGTTAGTCTGTTCACTCAATTTGACAACTAAAAGGGCATATCGTTAGGTAATAAACCTGACCAGATGAGTGAAACGGTCTGACTATAGACATGTTCCGACGATAGATATTTGGTTTCATATACATATTCTTAATTTATTACTTTCATATGACTATAAACGATCACTGACTTAAGCGTCGAAGGACCGTTGGCTAAAAGCCAACGACCAAACTTTGACAACATGTCTGTATGCAGGATATCGACGGAATGAGAGACGACCAGTACTATACACACACAACGATAACTGCTAACGGTAACTAGACGCAATCCCCTTACACGTTAAAACACAATTAACGGGGGGCTTACACGAAATAAAGCCTTACAACACGACAAAACACAATTGACGGGGGTCTTACATCAAACGAAGCCTTACAACACGTCAACACAATTGACGGGGGGCTTACATCAAACGAAGCCTTACAACACGTCAAAACACAATTGACGGGGGCTTACAGAATTTAATGGGAAGGGTTAGGCTGCCCATGAGAAATCATGGATCACAGTCCTAACAGAACCCATACAATACGTTTTGGCCAAAACAACAAATAGAACGAACATAAAAAACAACACCGACGTCAAACATGATTGTGCGACACCAAAACAACAGACAGATCATACATCACAAATGCTGACAACATCAAAGTCAGAAAAACACAAAGCAACAACAGTACACGTACAAATGACATCGTCATGTGGAACCACAACCACATTCAAAACTACAAAAATACGCAACAGAAGTGTGACGACATTAGCTCCAAAACATAAGGAGACACTACGAACGACATAAACACTCATGTTGACAATATTGATAAAATTACAAACGAAACGTTATTCAAAGTTTTTGCAGGTTATGGACTATGTTCACACAACACAACTCGTCATCTTTAACGACGGGTGATGTTCCCTTTGCCAGCTGAGGTGTCGACATGATGCTGTTACAAATTTCTGTCATCTAATCGTCAGCACAATGCTAGAGGGAAAGCATTTAAGTTAGACAAGTTGATCAATATGTAACGATGCATTGAACCAATATGCGAAGTGTACTTTCAAATTTTCGACAAGTCGTTGCTGAATAAGTCGACGGACGTGTGCATCATTCGCCCCAACTTCTCGAAAAGGGGGCAATTGTTGGTACATGGATTTGATAGCTTGGACTACATTCAAAAAGGCTTGACCATGGCAATTAATTAGAAGTAATGTTAGCTAATTAATCTGAGCGGTTTAATGCATATAATTAGAGTAATTATTGTAATTATGACATAGGTTACTCAAAGGGCTGACCAGAATTGATGATGCAATAATGACGATATTGATGTCGTCGTAACGGTCGGGACATGTCGTCGCAACGGTCGGAACATGTCGTCAACGGACAAAAGTACATTAAACGCATCTCTTATAAATAGCTCAGGCTCTATGTAATCAGCACATTCAGTTACAAATACACACAAAAGAGCTCTCCTATTCTCTCTATTGGAGTTCATAGCTATTCATATTATATTCAAATTATCGATTATAGATAAATCCATTTATTTTATCTTGTCAATCATTCTTATTCGATCTTATTTGCTTGATTCCCAACTCAATTCCATAATCATAGATTAGTTAATTTCTAGTTAAAACAGGTGTTAGTTTTAGGGTCATTTCAAAGCTCTTGTGAAATAAAATGCAGTTTGGCGATGAACCTTTTGACGTATGAATTTTTTTTTACTAATTACGGAATACGGAATATTTATTTAATCGATTAATTTATAATACTTATAATAAGTAAAATCGATTTTTTATTGAATAGACTAAATTACATAGGGCAACAATAATATCAATTATTTTAGTATGAGGTCCATATTTTTGTTCTATATTCTCCTTATATAATAAATTTAAATACAATTAAGTTATAACTAAACAGATTCGCTCAGTTTAATACATTCAATTTAGTCTTACCAAAATGTTCTCAACTACCCACTCACTTGTAAATTGAAAGTATGTTATTTAGTTATTAGATTCTTTAGGAAATGATTTGTAATCCAACACTTCAAAAATAATTGGTATAACCAAATGTGTTTATAAATAAACATGTCATCATAAAATCAGGGAAATGTATAAATATATTCTGTAGTATGAGTATGAGAATAAATATATCTGTATTCTATTTTTTGGAACAAATATACCCTTGTAGTTTTATGTGGAAGTGCATATACCCATGAACTTTTAAAAGGTGCACATCCTTATTGACTTCAAAAAAAATTAAATAAATTTTATAAAAACACTAAAAAATAAACATTAAATTCGAAATTGAAAAATAAAAAAAATTAAAGAGTTAAAAATAAATATTTATTTTTATGTTAAAATATTAACGCTTTAATTTTAAATTGCAAAATTATTATTTTTCCGTTGTAAATGAAGCACTTCTTTTCCATCACTTGCAATGGAGCCAAAGATTCATTATTTTTTGGTTTGAGAATATGATGTAATAAAGCAAAATGGCTCACCAAACTGTCTGCTCTTCTTTGTTATGAAGCAGCAGTCAGTCCATGCAATTTTGGACGCGATTTTCATTATGGGTCATCCGGAAACAGTCTCTATGTGCTTTAGTACAGGGGTAAGACTGCGTACATCCGACCCCCCCTTACCCCACCTTAGGTGGAAGCCTTTGCGGCACTGGGGTAAATGATGATTGATTGATTGTAAATGAAGCACTTCAAATTCCTAAACAGTATTAATTTTACTCTTGGCGCTAAATTTTGAACACATTGTTACATTATTTGGAAATAACATTTTTTATTTTGTGTAACCTTAATAAAATTCAATTCACTATTTTGTAATCTTGGATATTATCATCATACAAAATATGTAATTTTAGTGTAAATCATACAAAAAATAATGATTTTTTACGTTGTAACGTATATATTAACACTTTTTCGAAAAAATATTTAATATATAGTAATGTTTTGCAATAATATTAAATTTTGATGTAAAAATAATAAAAGGGAGAATCAGACAAGAAGAATTTTTTATTTTTCAATTTAAAATTTATAATTTATTTTGGCTGTTTTTTGAATTTATTTAATCTATTTATAGGAACGTGAGGGGTATTTTTGCACCTTTTAAAAGTTCAGGAGTATATATGCACTTCCACATAAATTTTAGTATTGTTTAAAAAATAGAATAGGGATATATTTGTTTCCACACCCATACTAAAAGGGTATATTTGTACATTTTCCCTAAAACCAAAGCTATATTAATGCAGCTTGTTGCCGTGAGAAGCTATTGCCAAATGCCGATTCGTGGAAAAAAACCCATGGAAGTTGGTCTCTTGTTCTGCTGTTTTGGATGCTCCGTCATAAGTTAAGAATGATTTGGTGGTGGAATAGAACTTATCATATTTATGATTGAAATTCACTTTTTGCAAATGATATGAAAAATGTTGCTTCATTTGATGAAGTTAGTCTGTTTAAAAAAATAACTTTTGAAACATGATCCTTCATTCTTGTATTGAGCTAGAGAGAGTAATACATTTAACCTTCTTGACATGAATCAATATGTCCAAAATTAGTAATGCAATATAATTCAACTTCTCACTTGAATTGTGGACAAGGTCGTCTAATGAATTTGGAGGTACCTGTTTCAAATGCAAAATTGAGCCCCATATATGAATAAAATTCAAATCACATATAATAACAAACTGCCATTGTTTAACAAGATTAATTGTGTTCAATTGTACATATAGAAAAAAGACATGATTTAACTACACATATTAATAGTATATAATATAACTATACTATAATACTAATATTAAAAAATTAGGGCCCCCCATTTTGGTACATAAAAATGTTGCAATATATTTCTCACACTACATAAAATTTATTATACTCCCTCCATATTTTAAAGTTCTCTACACTTTCCTTTTTGGGATGTATTTAAAATTTTGCTATACTTTCCCTTTTGATAGGTTTTTCTTTTAAAAATACTCAATTACTTTTACCTTTTCTACTTTTTACCTTCACTTTCCTACTTTTCACCTTCTCTCCTACTTTTTCAAGAGCCACTGCCATGTACGCACGATCGTGCGTGGCAAAGGACGCACGATCGTGCGTACCCCTGAAACACGGATTTCAGCCCCTTTTTAGTCCCAGTTCAGTCCAAACTCATCTGTTTTATATAAATAAGGTCTCCCTTCTCGTGTTTAAGTGTTACGAACATTACGGAGAGACCTAGGGATGATTTTTATAAAGGTTGATTATCAATTTATGGCATTGTAATATTCTCCGTAATAGCATTACGGACAGACATTACGGAGAAAACACACAGTGTATAATAAATCATAAATTTCATGGCATTGTAATATTCTACGCATAATATTTACATTTGAATGAGATGGTTGATTATTCATTGTCGTTGTCTTTTTTATATTTAACATTTTATATTTTCATTTATTAATATAAATAAATTAACTATTGAAGTCTAGGTACCATTTTCTTAAAATTTGACATTTTTTAGTGTATTGTGCCGTGATTTATTACACCAAGTACACATTATTACGCAGGTCAACATGGTTCCGGCACTACTAGAATAAAGTCTATTTGCTGCGGTTATTTTCACCTATTTATTGCGGTTCTGAACCGCAACAATTTAAGGGGCAATAATTTGTGAGTTTACTTATTTGCTGCGGTTCACAACCGTACCAAATACTCAACCAATTTTTTTTTTAAAAATGCTTTGTGCTGCGGGTATGCAATGACCGCAGCAAATGCTGAGAGCAATTTACACGTACAATATCAATACGTACCACCACTACCACATGCTTTGATTACTGTGTGTTTTCATTACAATTTCAAATAGAAAATTAAACTTATTGAAAACAAAAAAAAGACCTATGCATAAAGAAAAACAAGTCTTTTCTTGATATATCATGAATCACCCATAATGTCACTTATTAAGTTTTACAAAAACATCATAGAATCCAATACAACAACAAAATTTAACTTAGAATACATTCTTTAAATATAGTATTCCAACCGATTATTAACATTTCGGAGTACATAACACTTGTAACAAAAATAAAGTTGAAGAATCCATAATATGGAACGTGACCCCCTCATCTTTCCCCATCTTAGAATCCTTCGATAAATAAACCTTTTGTTGAGAGAGATCAAAGCGTGGGTCAATTTTAAACCCATCTCACAAGACATTTTTGTTCCTCAGTTCTTATGCGTTGCTGACATAATAAACAAAGAAATTGATACTAAAAAAATACAATTCAAACAAAAGAAATTAATAATAATGAAATTATTACTTTAATTCATAACCTAACAAATATTATTCACAACTCATTAACTTATTTTTAAAACGTGACTGCTATTTGGCTTTGCTCTAAAACGAACTACTCTACACTAAGAAAATTTTTAGAGTATGTACAAATAATTAAGTGCATTTGAATTTCATTCCCTAAAGCATTGAATCTAACATTTGAAATGATAACTCAGAAAGTAATAATTTCTAGAATACACACTGATAGTTATAACTCTATGGAGACACTTAAAATAAAGTTAACAAGAGAACCACTCAACATGTATGGAACTCCATAATATACAGTTTTATATATACTTCGTATAAATTATCAATTAATGTCAATTTAGAAGTAATCTAGAGTTATACCTGAAACAACTTTTTTTAGATTTATACTAAAACTTAAAGGAGTTTAGAGTTACCAGGAGTTCAATACTATGTAATTTTCTACACATCTCTTTGTAATTCTACTTCGAAGGTTATTCTTTGTAACTCTACCAGGACTTTATAGATACAATTCTGCCATGACTTTATAGCTATAACTCAACCAGGACTTGATAGCTATAATTCTACCAGGAGTTTCAACAAGAATAAAACTTCATAATATTCAAAGTAAGAAAAGAATTTAGACTAGAGTGACATTATGAAGAGGCACCTACATTTTGTCAACCCACAGTTACAAAGTCAACAAGAGTTGATCCTAGTTTTTCCACCATTCATCCAACTGTTACCCAATATCATTTCAAGTGAGTCTTAAGAAAAACAGCTCTAATAAATGTCAATAAAGGGAAGAAGCAATAACCAAATTCATAGGGAAAAAAATTACAGTAGCTAGGAAGAGCCAATTACCATTCCCAGACATATTTGTAGTCTTCCAGGATGTCTTCCATGATCTTCTGAGAATTAATCACTGCATTCCTAAGTGACAAATGACCGAAGAAGCGAATGTGACTGGAAACTATGGATGGAATTAACAGCAAAAGTTCGGTTACTTAAAGACCATCAAGAAAATATAATGCCAATAAGTTGCAAATGTTCATGTGTTAGAAAATGACACATGCTGAGGTTAATCCTCAAGAGGAAGAGTTCACTGTGGTACAAAACAAAACAAATAAGAAAAAGAAGAGTGATATAAGGGATAAGGAAACTGATGGCATATATAAAATCCACAATCACACGGAATGAAGCTAAAAAGATGTCTCAAGCTTTACCTGTCTCTTCCCAATGAATAACTGCCTCACATAAAATACTCGTGGTCTGATTTCAATCCCTTGCACAACTAAGCCACACTTCACTTTTCCTTCTTTCACCTCCATACAACTTATATCATACACCCTTCTTCACCATTGGTTGGGATGAAAATATTCTTTAACTCAACTTCCATCCAATTATCACTTCTTTGCTCCTGATATTCTGCATGCTCCTCTGGGGTGTGCTCTCGTTCTGTCTCATTGATACTCATGTAATTTTCGATTGTATATTTGTATTTTTAACTAGTTTTTATTAGTTCTAGTTGTGGAAATTACACACTTTTGGTGTAATACTTTATTTTCATTTTTATTTGTAATTTGGTTAAATTAGGATTTTTCTGAGCTAAACAGGTCAAAGATCATCCAAGGGATCAAGATTGGACCTTAAAAGATCAAGGAAAGTGGAAGGAAGATGCAAAAATCTCAAGACAAATGAAGATCTTGATTTTTTGTGTTGTACCCGGCCGGGTATGACCTATACCTGATCGGGTACCTTGCTGAAAAATCAAATCGGATCAAATCCGGGAACAAGGCATCATGCGGGAAGATTTTTAACCACGTTCGGGTGTCATACCCGATCGGGTGACCGACATACCCGATCGGGTATGCCCCAACTTTCTGGCTTTCGGGAAGCTCTCTAGGTACCCGATCGAGTGGCCTTGAAGCCCGATCGGGTACACAGCCCTGCAGCTCCCAAAAGCCTATAAATACACCCCATTTCCTTCCCATAAAATCACCAATTCACATATACTCTTTAGCTCAATTTAGATTAGTGTTTTATTTATATTTTCAATCATGTTTAGTCTCCAAATGAGGAGCTAAATTCTTCCGTCTTGGTTTTGCTACTTTGAAGCTTAATGAATTTGTAAGTTGTGAGTTATTCTCTTTAATTTTCTTCCTTGAATATTAATTCTTCCTTTAAATACTATTTCTATATCAATGTTGGGGAGTGTTACTAAGATGACAATTAGTTAACATCTTGACATTAGTTATAGTAATAGTTATTTCTTCCTCTATGTTAATATTGGGGAGTGTTACTAAGATGACAATTAGTTAACATCTTGATATTAACTATAGTAGGATTCATCTTCTTTAATATTCTTTCTTGAGTATTAATTGATTCCTATTCATATTTCATATTAATATTTTGAACATTACTTAAAGGATTAACTAGTTTTGTTTCATATATTAATTAATACTAGAATCGGTCGATTAATACGCTTGTTATTAATTCGGTCCTTTCATGGTAGTAAACTTGGATTATTAATGCATGCATCTCATGGTTAATAATCTAAGGGGAATTAATTATATTGATTAAACCAATAAACCGCTTGTGTTGAGGTTATCAATCTCAATCGTTTTCATCTTAAGTTTATTGCTACTATCAAGTTAATATACGACGCTTGTTCTATATTGACTCGATAGTAAGTTTTATTAATGAACACATCTCGTTATTAATAACTACCCTTGATGAACTGGATATACTCATCGATTGAGTATTCGAGAGGAAGATAGTTAAAGATATAATAACCGGGATCGATGAACATTTCATTAAGTGGATAAAAGCAAAGCCAAGTCTTCTTCTCATTAATTAAACCACATAAGTCGTTCATCTTTGTGTTTAAATATAATTTAAGTTCATCAACCAAATATAAACCCCCCCTTGTTACTAGTTTATAAAAAGAGAAGTATTCCTTTCCCTGCGGATACGAACCTTACTTCAATATACTACGTATTTTTTTTGTATTGTATTTATTTTGAGTGCACACCACGACAAAGTGCACGTCACTCATCACATGAGGCATTCAGTGACCGAATTGCCGCACCTGCCTTGCAGCTACTATGTGCCTGCGTGGTTCTAAATAAATATTCCTTGCTTTAGCCTCTTGTCCGCTAATAGCTATTGAAGTCTTGATGGGTACGGAGTCAAAACCATAAGCATTTGATTTTAGTGAGAACACCAAGTATGCTGAGTAATTAGTGCCTGGTGACAGCAACTTTGCATTTATCTTGCAAACTTAAGTTAAAAGAGAATTTTAGAAAAAGTGTATTAGAGTAATTTAAAAATAATTAAGTTAAGATTTTTTATCATAATTATAATTAAATACAATTTAGTAAATAAATTTTACCGCTGATTCTTAGCTATGTAAGGCACAGAGAATTGAGCTCAAAAGGTAGGATAAGGAAGCAAAGAGAAAACCACAGTTTCTTTGATGAAATGCAGTGAATACAAGAGAACAAGGAAATGTGAGAAAAAAGACTTTTTTTAGAAGAAAGACAAAATTAACTACCTCCCAAGTATCAGTTCATTACGTCCATGCTCACAAGCTAGTGTACTTTATAACTGAATGTCCAATTGACAGCATCCATCATAAATATTGCACCCCAAAGAATATAAGGGTCTATTTACTCACAGAAATATTTTCCAGTTTTCCAGAAAACTGGAAAACAGGAAAACATAAAATAGGAAACGTGTTTACCAAAGAAAATTGCTGGAAAACTGGAGAAAGGAAAATAGAAAAACGCGTTTACCAAAACGAAAAATGAGACATGTCTCTCTTTTCCATAATGATTTGGAGAAGTGACTTTTACTAGTTTTCCAAATTTGGAAAACGCAGATGTTACAATGCCGCTGCAATGAATTTGCATACTTACACCTAGTGGTGGGTCCGATCCCGCTCCGATGTCGATTCGATTCCAGTACCTCCATTCTCGTACCTTGCCCCTTACCCCTACCCTACCCACCTTATTCCCACCCTGCGTATCCCTTTTCCCTACAACGACCCTAACCCACCTTCTACCACATGCCCCTACTTTGGCCCCACCCCGATCCATCCTATCCTACCGCCACCCTACCACCTCGACCCCACCCCGACCCACCCTACCCCCCACCCCTACCTTACCCCTTACCACATGCCCCCTACCTCGGCTCCACCATGCCGCCATCCTACCCCCACCCTCATACCCCCACTCTACCGCCTTCCTACCCCCCCACCCTACATTTCCCTTACCTCGGCCCCACCCTGATCCCGGCCCCACCCTACCGTCATCCTACCCCAACTCCCTACCCTACCCCTACCTTACCCCAACACGCACTACCCCCACCCTTACCCCTAACCATGACCCTAACCCAACCCCAACCCCTAGACCTTACCACCCCCACCCCCACCCCTACGGGTAGGTATGGGTGGGTATGAAGGGTTGTAGGGGAGTATGGGTAGAGTTTAAGATCGTGGTAAGGGTAGGGGTAGGGGTCGAGGGTGTGGAATTGGGTATAGGGTGTAGGGTGGGGGTACGAGGTATAGGGGCGAGGTAAGGGTTAGGGGTATGAGTACACGTACGAGGTGATCGACCCCACATATTATATTATATATTTGTGTTTATGAATGTTTGTATGTCTATATATGTATAAGGTTATTTTGGACATTTTAATGTCAAACGGTGTTTTAAACATTTTGAAGTAATAAACATGATCTTACAACATTGCTTATTTTATGTGCCGCTTATTGACGTGAGTTTTTTTTAGGGAATTATTAACGCGGGTCTTAATAAGCACCATTAAGTAACCCGTGAAGTAAACATGTCCTCAGTCTTCTGGATGATCACAGGATGGAAAAACTGATGAACATGTTTTCAGATTTGAAAATGGAAAACTAAAAAATAGAAACAGAAAATTGAAGATAGAAAAATTGAAAATAAAAACAGAAAACTAGAGAATGATAAACAGAAGTAGAAAACAGGAAAATATCTCTATTAGTAAACATGCCCTAAAATTTTAAGATATAAGCTTCCATTGAATTAAGATAAAGAGGCTGGCTAGCAGACTTCCAAAAAGTGTTGATCTTCCCTAAATTTTGTATAAGACATACTATTAATGAATGTAATTGGTTGATTGATATGTCATCACGTACATACCATGACCTGAATAAAACGCTCTTGCTGCCTTGCTGGTACACCAAAACCGATGCAAGTTATACCAGAATGCTCATATGCAATTATGCAAACTAAACTGCTTGTTACATGTGACATGGCCGAATGAGTCAACTGTAAAAATGTTGTTTTATCGGCAAAGTAATAAGAAATAGTTCAATATGCCACCCAACTCCATGCACGCACTCTCCCTGCCTCATTTACTACCCCATCAATGTTTATTTTAATAAATCCTTCCATCGGCTTCTTCCACCTTTCCACCATTATCGGACCTGTCTGGTCCTTCCCCTTACTAGCCACTTGCGCATTCTTCCACCCCGATAGCATCCCTGCTGCTCCATTGATGACACTTACTGCGTTAAGTTTCTGGTCCTTCCAAACAACATTATTTTTCCTCTTCCACAAGCTCCATAAAATAGATATAAACCTCTCCCGTATCTCCCCATTGCTATCCGTAAGATATACTTTGATCCAGTCTTCAATGGATTTCTTGTCCTCTGTGGGAATATTCGCCTCCTTCCAAACATCTTTCGCCCATGAGCACCCTCGAAACACATGCTCAATGGACTTCATCTGGCTATCACACAACTTGCAACCGCTTTGGATAATCATGCCTCTATGCCTCAGATTGTCAACCGTGGGGATAGAGCCATCCAATACCTGCCATAAAAAATATTTAAATTTAGGTGGCACATTAGCCTCCCATAACTTCTTCCATGATTCAGTCAGCCCACTCTGAAATTCCCCCATTAGGAGGCGATAGCAACTATAACCGAAAACAACCCATTTTTCTCCCCCTTCCACCAGAACCCATCGGCCCTCTCCCTACTACCTATAGGGATACTCAGGATTCTTTCTCTATCTGCTTCATTAAAAATTGCATTGATTCTATCTCTATTCCACTTTTTCCTGGTAAAATCTCTTAATGCTGCTACATTCATGTCTTGCACCCATTGAGGCTTAGGTGAAGTAATTCGTCCCTCATCTTCTCCTGGCAACCAAGCGTCGGCCCAGACCTAGACTTTTAAACCATTCCCCACCCTGCACCGAATGTTGTTCTTGATAATACTCCGAGTCTCAAAAATACTCTTCCAAATAAAAGATGGATTCCTTCCCAATTTGCCTGGAGAAAATTGGATTGGGGATAGTATTTTGCTTCCATGATCTTGCTCACTAGGATGCCTTCATCATTCATGAGCCTCCACCCCCTCCACCCCTGCTTCGCTAGCATAGCGAGATTAAACTCTCGAACCCTTCGAAAACCCAACCCTCTAACCTCTTTTGGTTTACATAATTTCTGCCAACTCCTCCACCTGAGCCCTTTTTTATCAAGCTTTGAGCCCCTCCACCAGAATCCATTCATTAGTTCCTCAATCTCATCACACAACTCCTTCGGTAGAAGGAAGACATTCATAGCATAATTTGGCATAGCCTGAATGACATTTTTTTAATAAAACCGCACGCCCCGCCCTAGATAGGAACCCCGATTATTCCAACTCTTAATCCTATTTAGAACTCTATCCCTAAGATAGCCCAATATAGCAGTTTTATTCCTCTCCACAAGCCCCGATAGCCCTAAATACCTCCCCTGAGTGTCCTCGGCCTCCACACCCAAAATAAGACTACAATGTTCCTTCATTTGATCGTTGTGTTTGGACTAAAGGTAATAGAAGATTTTTGAAAATTTACCTTTTGTCCTGACACTTCTGCATAACTATTCAAGATATTTTTTATCACTTCCGCCTCTCCTGGAAATGCTCGAAAAAAAAGAAAGCTGTCGTGAAATCTTCGGTGCTCCTCTACACACGGCCACCCCATGCAGTCTACCCCCAAACTCTGCTCTTGTGATCATGGAACTCAGCCCTTCTGCCACCAGAATAAACTTTTTTTTTTGTCCCGGAAGGCAAACCACCAAAATCAGTGGGGCAAACGCCGGGGAACGTTTGCCAGGTTTTATTAAAATAAATGCAAGTACAATGTGTTGGTCCCGTTTAATATGGTAATCAGTCTAGAGGGGGGGGGGGGGGTGAATAGACTGATTGGTTTTTCTATTTTTTTTTTAAAGTCAAAACTGACTCATCAGAGAAGGTCTGATTCTGATGTCAGAGAAAGGCTGGTTCTGATATCAGAACTGGCCTTGGCAGCGGATTCTGATCTGTCCGGGTAGCCTCAGAAAAATACTAAGGCAAATGCCTTTCTGATAACTCTGAAAGCAAGATCTGCTGTACACAGATTTCAAGTCTTAGAGTTAATCAGTTAATATCCTAAGTGCAGAAATATAAATTGCAGTAAAGTAAATGACACCGGATATTTTATAGTGGTTCAAGGAACAACTCGTTCCTCTAGTCCACTGTTCCACTAGCTTTGAAGTAGATCAGTTACAAAGCTAATTCCTAGCACTCAAGAAGCACTCCACGTCTTCTTCAAGCCTAGATGCCACCCAGGATGCAGTTCCACGTCCTGATGGCTGATCCTTTCACTCAGCTTCCCGGAAGTATCACCACTTCACTACTGCAGTTACTTGGACGCCCTTCTTTTCAGAAGATCCTTTGAAAAACAGAGTTTTTCCTCCAACTTGCTTCGTTACAAATGATGTTTGATGAAGTTCTTGAAGTGTTGAAGAACAGGATGAACTTTGCTCGTTGTTGGGGATGAAAGATTTGGAGTTTGAATCTTCCCAACGTAGGACTTTTCTTGTAGAGTGTTATGAGGATTGAATCTCAAGAAGTATGTTTAGTGAATGGAGCAAAAGTTGTAGCAAAGTTGTTTTTCAGTTCTTCGGTATGTAGCTTATATACGGAGGTTGTCTGCCCGTTGGAGGAGGAGACAACTGCATTAAATGCACGTACAGTTGACTTGACCGCCGTTTTTGGAAGGTTTCTATTTTTATAATATATCTTCCCGGATTCTTTGGTCAATCATTTGCAATCAATCCTTCAGCGTATCAGGCTCATTTAATGTGCATTAAATGCTTTCCTTTCATGCACAGTCTTGTAGCCGTTGGATGTTTTACCCGTTGGATTCATAGCTGTTGGATGTTGCATGAAATCTTCTAAGTGTTAGTCGGGCTCTGATCAGGATCTTCTGATGTGTTGGATTCTGATGGCTTTCTGAGTTCTGATGGCTTTCTGATGAGTTGAGTTCTGATGGCTTTCTGATCTCTGACTGAACTCTAACTCTGACTCTGATAGGTCCGCTGATGAGTACCTCTGATCTGTAACTCTCATCGGTTATCAGATGTCCAAATTTATCAGCAATTCTCATGGTGCAACTCTGATGGACTTCTGATAAGAGAACTCTGATGGAGCAGTTCTCATAGAGCAAGTCTGGTCGAACAATTCTGATGCACTTCTGATCTGATCCAAAACAGAGCAACTCTGATCGTCGACTACACTAATACTTACAATTGAAAACTCTAATACATAAAATCTAATTGGGGGTACTCTAACTTTCTAATCCTATAGCATCATCAAAATCTAATTACATTTATTCCTTACAATTTCCCCCTTTTTGATGATGCCAAAAACCCTTAAACTATTTCCAGAGAAGTGCCTTTCACCATAAGAGAAAAAAACTTTCATTTAGAATCTTGGTGGGCACTTGGCATAGAAAAATAGTAAGAGTAAGATACAATCAACCAAATAAACAACGATAAGAAATAACACAAGGTATCAGAGCATAAATAATCAGAGTGCAAAATAGAAATAATTTGAAATTGCCATGCAAAATAGAGGCAAGCTGGTTACTTTATTAAGGAAGAGTATTAAAAGTAACAAGAGGATAAGGTTTAGATATCTTCCTCTTCTAGTTCAGCTTCCTTTGCTTCAATTTCTTTCAGATCAGCATTTACCTTTGCTCTGATGGAGGCCAAGTTCCTTGGGTTCTGACACTCTGACCAGGCAGGTTCAAGCTTGCAATCAAGGTAGTTTCTGATGGCTTCAGAGATGTCCTTGCCAGGGATCACTTTCATGTGCCACCAATCCTCTGCTTCTTGCATGGAGCCACCATGATTTATGATGATCGTCCCATCTCTATCCAGAATAAGATTTTCCTGTTGGAGAGGTGTCATGTGCTTCTTCATTTCTTGAAACTGAGCAGCATCAGGTTTAGCTAGATCACTTTTAAGCCATTGAGCAAGTGTGAAAGTTGACTTCTTTCCTTTCTTTGATCTTGGAAGAGGTGGTCTCTGAGTACCAGCAGCAATCCTCTTTTGTCTTGCCCTTTCAAAGTATACAGCAGGATTAACAGCTCTGGTGCTAGTTCCTTCTGCAGCTCTGATGGCTCTAGCAGGTTCTCTGATTTCTTCCCCCTTTTTGGCATCAACAAGATCGCCAAGCAGGAGTCCAATTTTGGAGAACTCTGTAGCATTATTGTCTTTGATCGCTTCTAGGGCACCTGGGAGTGTCTGAGTCACCGAGGCCAGCCCTTCTATCAGCTCTTTCTGCTTATCAACTGCAGATTGGATATCCTTAGTAGTAGCCTCAAGGAGAGTCAACTTGTGATCTCTGTCCTTGCCAGTGTTGATCAATTTGAGACTAAACTCTTTGTTGGTCTTGCAGATTTCCTCCACATCTGTCAGATGCTCTGCATTTTTGTCATGAGACCATTGAAGAGTGTCAACAGCATCAGATAATTCTTGAATGGATTTGTCCTGTGCTGTCAGAGTCTGAGATTGTGAGAACAAGACTGTGTGTAGACTAGCAACCTCTGAAGCTATGTTATCAACCTTCTCATTTGATGTCTTCATGTAGCTGAGGAAGGTAGTTGCCAGTGTAGAGAGGGTAGTGGAAATCTTGGTAAGTTCAGACTCAATGTTGTACTGAACTAAATCCAGATGAGCATCATGCTTCTGATTTAGTACAAGCATTTTGTTGAGCCCAGCAATCATCTGGTCTCCAAATTCTTCAGCTGATTCCACAAACTCCTGGAAGGGGATGAGGACAGCTTTTGGAGGCGTCGGCTGAGGCAATTCATTGGCCTGAGGTTGAGGTTGTACGGGAGATGGAGGAGGTGTAGGGGTCTTCCTTCTGGCTGATTGAAGATCTCCAGCCAATGAGGATGGAAGAAATCCATCATTATCTTCAGTTGAGGAGAGAATCCTCACAACTGGTTCTCTCTTTTGTGCCGAGGCAGCAGATTGCTGAGGAGAGCGGGGTACTGATGATGGTTTCTGATGTGGAGATGGAGTTGCTGATTTGGATTTCTGATTGGCTGAGTTCTGATGAGGTGATGGTTGCAGAGCGGGGGTTCTCTGATGTTGGGGTGAAGGAGGAGGTGAGGGTGATCGGCTTCTGATGGGGGTTATCTGACGGCAGGGTGAGGGCTGTTTAGGTGAGGATTTCTTAGGTGATGGAGTTTTCTTGGGTGAGGCTATTGGTGAATTTGGGAGAGGTTGAGGGGATGGAGGTGGATTTGTGGTTGGTGTGATTGGTTTGGGTGAAGGGGATGTGGGAGGTGATGGTAGGGGGACAAGAGAGTTAGGAATTACCTCAATCTCCTGGTTCTGAGCTTTCCTCCAATCAGCAATCAGATTGGCAAGGATGAGGTTTGCATCAGAGGGTCCTCCAGCTGGTTGTTGAGGTGTCATAGAGTCCCTCATGGTCTTCTCCACCAGCCAAGCTTCAAAAAGTGGCACCTCTTGCTCAGTGAGAGGTGGAACATCTGATGCAGCATGCTCCACTGCAATTGAGACTGAAAGACGTCCCTTGCCTTTGAAGGCTCTCTTTTTCTCTGCTAGAACAGATTCCAGAAAGTTTAAGTCAGTGCACTTGATCACATCATCAGTGCCTGTCCAGTTGAAAACTTCCTTTTCTTCAGTAGAGTAGTAACCAAACTGTTGCAAAATGTTGGAGAGTGGTCCCAATCTCCACTTCCTCCATTCTAGGACTCTGGTGAACTGCTTGTTCAGAGCAGCAAGGATGTCATCTTGAACTTCATCCTCTGGAGTTGGAAGTACTGGAGAGATAGATATATGCAAGTCTTGTCCTGTGGAGGGTTGGGCTTCTGATGCAGGTTCCCCCTGAGCATCAGCCTTCTCTGGCGCTAGTTCTTGTGCAGCAACCAACTCTGGTGCTGGTTCCTGTGCAGTAACCAACTCTGGTGCTGGTTCCCCCTGGGGTTCTGATTCCTTGGGGGGAGAGTTGGTCTTCTTCTTCTTCTTCTTCAATCTGATAGGAGATTTTGAGCTATCAGAGTCACTTTGAATGACAGCTCTTCTTCTCCTCTTTTGTCTCAACTTTTTGACAGGAGCCACAGCTGGTGCATCCTTCTCTGATGCTTCCTCCTCTGATGCAGGTTTCTCAGGTGTTGTCTCCTGCTGCTTCTGAGGCTTCTTCTTGGAAACAGCTTTGGACAGGGCAGCCAATTTTTCTCTTTTCTCATCTAGTTTCTGCTCCCTTTTCAGTTCTGCAGCAACAGCTACATGGAGCTTTGGTGAGGCAGTGAGAAAGACAAGTTTGGAGTGGTCAACTTTGGAAGGATTCCTGAGCTTCAATCCTTGATTTTTGATGACTTGAGAGATGAGGAGACCATGCCCCATCTTGGTTGAGAATAGACCAGTCTCCTTGTCCTTCTTCTTCACAGATTCAGAGATGGATCTGAGAATCACCTTTCCCCAGTCAACATTCATACCCCGATGAACTGCATAAATCGCCTTGGCATTTGCATTGTTCATCTCATCTGTGGATCCGGTCTTGCACCACAGGCATCTGTGCATAATGCTGACTAGCTTTTCATAGTCCTTCTTCAGTAGACATTTCTTCATATATAGTTTTTCTACTCCAGTGACTTCTGTCCTGCAGTAGGTGTCAACAAAGGTCTCTACAGCGATGTCCACTGTGTCTAGATCAATCAGGGTTGGAGTATCCGGATCTTGAGAATCGAGTTGAACACCAAAGAACTCGTTTAGAGCATCGGCGTCAATCTTCAAGTCCTTGCCTTGAACTTGAGAGTGAATGGCTTCTCCGGTGATAGTGGCGTTCAGATAGAACTCGGCTACATCCATGGTGCTGAATTCTTCATATGGATGAGCAACAATCTTGCTTAGTTGGGAATCGTGCATTCCCTGGATGATTTTCTTCATCCGCTTCTGATTTTCTGCCAACAAGGGCAAAGCGGACATGTCAACTCGCATGCCTGTAACAATATTGTTCACAAGAGCCTTGACTTCCTCCTTGGAAAGATCGTTGATGTTGATGAACTTCATTTTCAGTTTAGTGAAGAGGTTGAGAGGTCTGAAAGTTTAAAGTTTAGAGAGATAAAGCTTGAGGACGAAGAATAAAATTGCAGTAGCGACTTAGGTTTTCAGAAGGGGTATATATGAATTTGGGTTAGTGGACGTTTGATATAATTTACGGTTTCGAGGTTGCATTTAATGGATTGTGGGCGGAAAGCCGTTTTCCAAAAGTGGTAATAACTACCGGGGGTAAAATAGTAACTTCCGGTTTATTGAATAGTCTCGTCCGAAATTTAGAAAATTTTTCTAAGTCCACAGCCACTCTGATAGGTATTAGCCCTTGTATCAGAGATAGAGATGTTCTGATATGAGGACCTCTGATGAATACCAAGTCTGATCCTTCCTGCAACTCTGACTTTTGCAAGTCTGATCCTTGCAATTCTGATTCAAGCTTCTGATGAATAAGAGCTTCGGGTATCAGAGATGGGGTGTTCTGATGAGTCCACATCTGATACTTCTGCAACTCTGATTTATGTATCTCTGGGAAGATCATCCATCATTCCCAATTCTTCTCTCAACTTGTTAAACCTTGCCTCAGAGAGAGGTTTGGTTAAGATGTCTGCAAGCTGATCTTCAGTTGGAACATGCTCAATTGAGATGTGCTTCTTCTCCACATGATCTCTGATGAAGTGATGTCTGATCTCGATATGCTTTGTCCTTGAATGCAGCACAGGATTCTGAGTGATTGCAATGGCACTGGTATTGTCACACAGCAACTTGATCTCCTTTGCTTGCACTCCATAATCCTTGAGTTGTTGCTTCATCCAGAGCAATTGAGCACAGCAACTTCCAGCAGCAATATACTCAGCTTCAGCTGTACTTGTTGAGATTGAATTCTGCTTCTTGCTAAACCAGGAGACAAGTCTCCCACCTAGCAATTGACAGTGACCGGAAGTGCTCTTCCTGTCCAATCTACAACCTGCAAAATCTGAATCAGAATAACCAATTAGTTCAAAATTACCTCCCTTAGGATACCATAGGCCTGCATTTGGATTTCCCTTGATATATCTGATAATCTTCTTAGCAGCAACTAGATGGCTCTCCTTGGGCTTTGATTGGTATCTGGCACAGATTCCTACTGCAAAAGCTATGTCTGGTCTGCTTGCAGTCAGATAGAGGAGAGATCCAATGATTCCTCTATAAGTTGTTGCATCAACATCCTTTCCTTCATCATCTGGTCCAATTCCTTGAGATGCATTCATAGGAATTTTGACTGAAGTTTTTCCATCAATTCCAAACTTCTTGATGAGATCTCTGGTGTACTTTCCTTGGTTGATAAAGATGCCTTCTGGTACTTGTTTGACTTGTAATCCAAGAAAGTAACTGAGTTCTCCCATCATACTCATTTCAAATTTCTTCTGCATAACTTTAGAGAACTTCTTGCATAATTCTGGATTAGTGCTTCCAAATATAATATCATCAACATAGATTTGCACTAATAGAATATGATTAGCAACAGAAATTTGAAATAGAGTCTTGTCAACCTTTCCTTTAGTAAACCCATGGTTCACTAAGAATAGGGACAATGTGTCATACCAAGCTCTGGGAGCTTGCTTAAGACCATAAAGAGCCTTTCTCAGCTTATAGACACAAGAAGATTGAGTAGGAATGACAAAACCTGGAGGTTGTTCAACATAAACTTCCTCTTCAAGTTCTCCATTCAGAAATGCACTCTTGACATCCATCTGGTAGACTTTGATGTCCTTGTAGGCAGCATAGGCTAGAAATATCCTGATTGCTTCTAGTCTTGCAACAGGTGCAAAGGTCTCATCAAAATCTATGCCTTCTTCTTGACAGTATCCCTTTGCTACAAGCCTTGCTTTATTCCTTACAATGTTGCCTTCTTCATCTGCTTTGTTCTTGAATACCCACTTGGTTCCAATGACATTCTGATGCTTTGGTCGAGGAACAAGTTTCCATACTTCATTCCTTTCAAACTGTGTCAGCTCTTCTTGCATTGCATTGATCCAGTCTGAATCTTCTAGAGCTTCTTCCACACACATTGGTTCCATCTGGGAAATACAGCAAGTGAACATGGCTTCTCTTCTTGATGCAGATCTGGTCCTTACTCCACTGGTAACTTGACCAATCACTTGATTAGGAGGATGGTCTCTTAACCAAGTTAGATCAGGTTCTGATAGTTGCTGTCTAGGCAACTCTGATGGTTCATCTTCTGATTCTTCATCTTCATCTTTGTCTATCAGAATTGGATTAGCAGGAGGGATTGATAAAACAGGATTGATGGTGACCTCTTCGGATGGTTCTGAACTTTTGTCATCAAGATTGATCTTCTGCAGGGTTTCTGATATTTCTTCAGCAGAGGTGCCGTCATCAAACTTGACATGAATGGATTCTTCAACTTGTATAGTTCTCCTGTTGAGTACTCTATAGGCTTTGCTTGAGCTTGAATAGCCTAAGAATACACCTTCATCAGCTTTTTCTTGAAATACTTTCAGATTCTCCTTTCCATTGTTTAGAATATAGCACTTGCATCCAAACACATGGAAGTAGCTGATGTTTGGCTTTCTTCCTTTCCACAGCTCATAGGGTGTCTTCTGATGGTTCTTGTGGATCATGCTTCTATTCTGAGTGTAGCATGCAGTGTTAATAGCTTCAGCCCAGTATCTGATGGGCAGTCCTGATTCTGCAATCATAGTTCTTGCAGCTTCTTTCAGTGTTCTGTTCCTTCTTTCTGCAACACCATTTTGTTGGGGTGTTCTGGCAGCAGAAAGTTGATGGAATGTACCATTCTGATCACAGAAGTCTTTGATCACTTTGTTGACAAATTCAGTTCCTCTGTCAGATCTGATTGTTCTGACCTTCATATTTTTCTCAGTCTGAAGTTGCTTTAACAGAGATGGCAACTTCTGAAGAGTTTCATTTTTCTTTGTTAGGAACACAGTCCAAGTGTATCTTGAGTAGTCATCAACCATAACAAGAGTATATCTTTTTCCACCAACACTGGGAGTTTCAACTGGTCCAAATAAATCCATGTGAATCAGATTTAGAGGGCAAGTGGAAAGATCTCCAGCTATGGGTTTGAATGAGGTCTTCACTTGCTTGCCTTTCTGACAAGCACTGCAGAGAGTCTCCTTTTTGTACACAATGTCAGGCAGACCATCTACAATGTGTTCTCTTGCCAGTTTGTTGATGGTTTTGAAATTCAAGTGACTAAGCTTCTTGTGCCAGTCCCAGCTTAGCTTTGAATTGTCCTTTGCTATCAAGCAGGTTCCATCTTTTGCTGTTTGCCAGTCAACAACATAGATGTTCTTTCTTCTCTTGGCTGTAAGAATCACTTCCTTGGTTGTCTCATGCTTGACATAGCATAGGGTCTTGGTGAATTCAACAGTGTAGCCTTTGTCACAAAATTGGCTAGCACTCAAGAGGTTGAACTTCAGACCTTTGACATATGAGACATCATCAATGATTATCTGGTTCTTGATCATCTTTCCTCTTCCTTTTGTTTGAACATCCTTGTCATTTCCTCCAAAGGTGACTCGGGGTCCATTGTATTTCTGGAACTCTGATAGGCAACTCTTGTCACCTGTCATGTGTCTGGAGCATCCACTATCTATAAACCATTCTTGTTCTGAGATAGCTCCAGCACACAGTTCCTGCAAGATTAAAAGGAAGATTTAGGTACCCAAGCAATGTTGGGTCCTGGGGGGTAATGCAGTCTTGGAAGTTGGTACCATTTTGGTCTCATCAACTGAAACCTTGGTGGATGGTACCCATTATCCACCTGGTAGTCGTAGTAAACAGATGTATGATTCACTTTGGGCAGATGCTTGTGAGGATCATGCTTTCTGTTTGCATACTTTTGCATAGCCTTCTTTGTTGGAAAGAAGTCCCATATACTATCAAGATCAGAGGAGCGCTTAACTTTAGGCTTCTGATGTTGACCAGACAACCTCTTCTGCCTATAGTTAATCTTCTCTTGATATCTGCCTCTCTGATAGCAGTTTCTGATACCATTGTCATGAGATTGTCTGATAGGATTAGGCCTTTGATTATTATTTTTCTGAAAACTCTTCCTTTTGTTAGAATTTCTGCCAGGTTCATTAGTTTTCAAACTGTGTTTTGGTTTGGCCTTTAGAGTTTGTTTCTCTGGTATGACCTTCTCATGAACAACTTTAGTACCAGAAGTACTAGCATGACAATTGGGGCTCAGAGTCTGTGGCACTATGACCTTTTTAACCTTAGCAACTTTGGTGCTAGGCCTTACAGAAGGCTCACCAGACTCTGGTTCAACATATCCAAGACCAGAGGTGAAGTTATGAGAGTCACCAATATTCTTCATGGAAGATTGCATCTTCAGAAGACTATTATATTTACTCTCAAGTTCCTCAATGTCTCTTATTCTTTTCAGAAGAGACTCATTTTCAGCTTTCAGTCTATCTCTTTCCTCAGTTAAGAGATTAAGTTTACACTCAGTCTCTTTCCTTAGATCAGAGATATCAACTTTCAGCCTACTGTTCTCATCTTTAACAAAAGAATGAGTGGCTTGGATAGTCTGGAATTCTTCCCAAAATGATGACATTGGATCATCATTTAAGGCTGTGCCTACCGAAGAGGAAATAGAGTCAGCTGTAGAACATACCTCATCATCTGATTGTGCCATGAGGCAAAGATCTTCAGTTTCTGCATCCAAGCAGCAGAAAGCTTCATCAGAGTCAGAGTCTGAACTGGACTCTGATTCAGAGAGTGGATCTCTCTCAGCTTGCTCTGAGACGAATGCTCTTCTTCTTCTGTGTTGATCTTCAGGCTTCTTTTCTTCTTCGTGTCCTTGCTTCTTGGACACTCTGGGGAAGGGGCAGTTAGCCTTGAAGTGACCAGGCTGTCTGCAATTGTAGCAGAGGTACTCTCCATTGTTTTCAGAAGATTTGGTCTTCTGATGTGGTCTTCTGATGGAAGATGGACTCCTTCCATCTTTCTTCATAAATTTTCTGAATTTTCTGGCAAAGGCAGCCATATATTCATCAGATAGAAGAGTTGAGGGATCAAAATTTGTAGCCTTAGAAGTGCTGGCAGTAAGAGCAGTTGTGGTTCTCTCATCTGGCACTTCTTCTTTCTCATCATGCATCTCAAACTCATAAGCTTTGAGATCAGATATCAGTTTCTCTGTGGGATAGGTTTTGATGTCCTTGCTTTCTTGGACAGCAATAACCTTCATCTTCCAGACTGAGGGCAGTCCTCTGAGAATCTTCAGATTTACTTCTTTGATAGTGAGTTCCTTTCCAAGCTCAGAGATTTCGCTAGTAAGGATCAGCAGTCTGGCATGCATTTCAGTTATGCATTCATCAGGCAGAAGTTTGAAGTCATCAAACTTCTTCATGGCTATGGTCAGTTTGTTGTCTCTCTCCTGCTCATCTCCAGCACCAATGAGATCAAGTTTGTCCCATATCTCCTTGGCAGTTTTACACTTCTTTATTCTGTTGAAGTATCTGTTGTCTATAGCCTTGTAGAGAATATCCTTGGCTATGTTGTCCAAGTTATACTGTCTCCTCTCTTCCTTGGTCCATTCAGACCTGGCTTTTTCAATCATCTCAGGCTGTGTTTTATCAGCAGCATATGCAGTGTTTATCTTCATGAATTTGGTGAAGGGTCCTTCTTCAAGGACTTCCCACATTTCATCATGGAGGGCACAGAGGTGTGCTTTCATCCGGATTTTCCAGTCATCATACTTCTGATCTGAAAACATGAGGTGCTTTGCAAGAGAGTTATCCATAGTAACAAGTAAAGAGGCTAGAAACAAGTGGATCTTTGTTCAAGAAGTAACCTAAAAGATTACAAGAACAAGGAGGCTCTGATACCACTTGTTGGTCCCGTTTAATATGGTAATCAGTCTAGAGGGGGGGGGGTGAATAGACTGATTGGTTTTTCTATTTTTTTTTTAAAGTCAAAACTGACTCATCAGAGAAGGTCTGATTCTGATGTCAGAGAAAGGCTGGTTCTGATATCAGAACTGGCCTTGGCAGCGGATTCTGATCTGTCCGGGTAGCCTCAGAAAAATACTAAGGCAAATGCCTTTCTGATAACTCTGAAAGCAAGATCTGCTGTACACAGATTTCAAGTCTTAGAGTTAATCAGTTAATATCCTAAGTGCAGAAATATAAATTGCAGTAAAGTAAATGACACTGGATATTTTATAGTGGTTCAAGGAACAACTCGTTCCTCTAGTCCACTGTTCCACTAGCTTTGAAGTAGATCAGTTACAAAGCTAATTCCTAGCACTCAAGAAGCACTCCACGTCTTCTTCAAGCCTAGATGCCACCCAGGATGCAGTTCCACGTCCTGATGGCTGATCCTTTCACTCAGCTTCCCGGAAGTATCACCACTTCACTACTGCAGTTACTTGGACGCCCTTCTTTTCAGAAGATCCTTTGAAAAACAGAGTTTTTCCTCCAACTTGCTTCGTTACAAATGATGTTTGATGAAGTTCTTGAAGTGTTGAAGAACAGGATGAACTTTGCTCGTTGTTGGGGATGAAAGATTTGGAGTTTGAATCTTCCCAACGTAGGACTTTTCTTGTAGAGTGTTATGAGGATTGAATCTCAAGAAGTATGTTTAGTGAATGGAGCAAAAGTTGTAGCAAAGTTGTTTTTCAGTTCTTCGGTATGTAGCTTATATACGGAGGTTGTCTGCCCGTTGGAGGAGGAGACAACTGCATTAAATGCACGTACAGTTGACTTGACCGCCGTTTTTGGAAGGTTTCTATTTTTATAATATATCTTCCCGGATTCTTTGGTCAATCATTTGCAATCAATCCTTCAGCGTATCAGGCTCATTTAATGTGCATTAAATGCTTTCCTTTCATGCACAGTCTTGTAGCCGTTGGATGTTTTACCCGTTGGATTCATAGCTGTTGGATGTTGCATGAAATCTTCTAAGTGTTAGTCGGGCTCTGATCAGGATCTTCTGATGTGTTGGATTCTGATGGCTTTCTGAGTTCTGATGGCTTTCTGATGAGTTGAGTTCTGATGGCTTTCTGATCTCTGACTGAACTCTAACTCTGACTCTGATAGGTCCGCTGATGAGTACCTCTGATCTGTAACTCTCATCGGTTATCAGATGTCCAAATTTATCAGCAATTCTCATGGTGCAACTCTGATGGACTTCTGATAAGAGAACTCTGATGGAGCAGTTCTCATAGAGCAAGTCTGGTCGAACAATTCTGATGCACTTCTGATCTGATCCAAAACAGAGCAACTCTGATCGTCGACTACACTAATACTTACAATTGAAAACTCTAATACATAAAATCTAATTGGGGGTACTCTAACTTTCTAATCCTATAGCATCATCAAAATCTAATTACATTTATTCCTTACACAATGGAAGAGGGGGACCACACCAAAACCTCTTCAGAAGGGCATTCCCTTCTAAAAAAACATAAATACGAAAAAGAAAGAGAAAAATTGGGGGGACTAGACCTTACCCAATTGTAAAAAATACAAATTTAACTTAAAAACGGAAATAATAAAGACCACATTTATCAGCCCAGAAAGATTTTCTCAAATCCATATCCAATTCACTAACCGAGTAAAAAACCTCCAAATCTTTCGAACCGTACTTACACAAATAATGTGCAGTCCAGTTGGCTTCTCTAAAGATATGTCTGAAATGAACATTATACTCAACCGACCAACTTCTTAAATCCTCCACCATATCCTTCCATCTCCCTGACCGACCATTATCTTCAATCGTCTCCAAAACCATTCGAGAATCAGATTCCGCTTCCATCTCCCTGTATCTATGGCGAACCGACCATTCCCCCGCCGTATGAAGTGCGACCAACTCAGCCTCCAAGACCGATCTCGCTAGAATAGGAAAGCTTAGTGCAACAACCAGATCACCTGATTGCGACCGCAACACTGCCCCTCCTGTTGCCCCTTGTGAGGAAAAGGAAGCGTCAACATTCAATTTGTATCGCCGAACAGGTAATCTCCATTTCACCAGTTGAATTCCTTTCGAGTAATGTGCAAATGTATTGGCTATGAACTGCTCCTCAAAAAGAATCGAATCAGGTCCCTCCAACTTTAAATTTTTGAGTTTTGCATCAACCCAAGTTTGAGAGAATAATTTTATTTGGTGAATAAGAAATGCAGAAGAAGGCAAACTGTTCATCTCTCCCCAAATTAGGCTACTGTACAATTTCCAGATGTGCCAAACAATGAATCCTGGTAAAATATGCTTAAAAATGTCCATATAATTTCTGTATCCAGCTTCCAACCACCAAGAGATAAGTACTTGTCTAATGGATATATCATCATCCATAGGGAAGGGAATTTCAAAAACTCCCATAAAATATTTCCAAATGATCTTAGTGTAAGAACAACTGAAAAGAGCATGATTCATATTGTCTGAATGATTCTTGCACAAAGGGCACATAGAGGGGAAAATATATAATTGGAATTTGTTTATATTTTCTGGAAAAGGCAAAAATCTATGGATAATTTTCCATAAACAAAGCTGAACTTGTGATAGTTGCCTTTTATTCCAAATGTGCTTAAAAGAAAAAGCCTCTGCCCTACTCCATCTTATACTATGAAAAGCAGAAGACAAAGAAAAATACCATTATCTTCAGGCTCCCACAAATACTCTCCATTGCTGTCCATAGTAACCATAGAAGAAGCAGTAGAATTGATGGAACATAGTCTTTTCCAAATAGCAGAATCACCAAGTTTCGGACTCATATTATCTCTAGGATATCTAGAATGACAAAATTTAGCCCAAAAGGACTTCTGATTTTTCCATTTCCACCAAAGTTTAAGGGAAAAAGCTTTTTCAATGTCCGTTAAAGATCTAATCCCCAAACCCCCTTCTGCATTTGGAAAGCAAATATCCTTCCATCTCAACCAATGATGCTTTTGCTTATTAGCCTTAGAGCCCCAAAAGAAATGTGACATCTTCCTTTCCAAAATTTTAATCACAGATTTTGGTAAAGTATCAACAGCTAGCACATGAAGAGGAACAGTGTTTAAAACATGTTTTATCAGAATAAGCTTCCCTCCTTGACTTAGATTTCTCTGCTTCCAAGATGTGAGATTTTTTCAAAGGCTTGAATTAGGCCATTACAATAGCTAATCCTGTTTATGCCTTTATGCAGGACAGATCCCAGATATTTCATAGGCAAGGTGACTTTGGTCATCCCCAACAATCTCTCCAGCTTTCTTATCATGGCCAGGGAAGTCTTTCCACATGCAAAACTACTTTTATCAAAATTTACAGCTTGACCTGATGCCCTTTGATAAAGATCCAAAAACTTTTTGAAATTTAAAATAGATCTCGCCTCCCCATTTAAGAAGATTAGGATATCATCAGCAAAACAGAAATGTGTAATAGGATGTCCAGATGATCCTAACCAATAAGGTTTAACCTTAGCACAAGAAACCATATTTTTAAGACCCCTAGACAGTGCCTCAGTTGCAATGATAAATAAAAAAGGAGAAATAGGATCCCCTTGCTTCACTCCTCTAGAGGGTTGAAAGAATCCCCTAGGAACACCATTAATCAAAACCGAAAAATGAGTAGCCTTGAGATGATTTAGAACCAAGGAGATAAAACCATTAGAGAAGCCAAACTTGGCCAGAATAGCCTATAAAAATTCCCATGATAATCTGTCAAACGCTTTTGCCATGTCTAGTTTCACCACCAGATTAGTTCCCCTCACCTTTTTATCAATGGAGTTAATCATTTCTTGAGCCACCAAAATATGATCAGAAATATCTCTCCCTTTCATAAAACCTGCCTGCTCCTCTGATATTAGCTTAGGAAGAAGTATATTAAGTCTATCAGCAAGCACTTTAGTACAAACTTTACTAATAAAGTTTGACAAACTGATGGGCCTAAAATCGAAAAAACAGATGGCTTATCTTTCTTGGGAATTAAGACGATCAAAGAGCAAGAAAAAGCTCTTGGAATATGATTCCCCATAAAGAAATCTTGAACAGCCCTTAGTACATCCCCACTCACAATGCCCCAACATTTCCTAAAAAAGACCCCATTATAACCATCTGGGCCTGCTGCCCCATTTTTATTCAAGCCCCATACTGCATTTTTAACTTCCTCTATATTAGGCAACTGAGTAAGCATATTATTATCAACTTCATCGACTAACCTTGGTATGTTTTGCAGGATCTCCTCCACTCCATGAACTTGTTCCGCAGCAAAAATTGTTGAGAAATAATCTTCAGCTACCTTACCAATCTGCTCAGCTTCAGTGAAGACATTGCCATCTGAATCTTTAATAGAGGATAAGTATTGCTTTTTCCGTCTAATATTCACATAAGAATGAAAGAAATGCGTATTAGCATCCTCTTCTTTCATCCATCTTATGTGTGACTTCTGCTTCCAAAATATCTTATGTGTGACTTCTGCTTCCAAAATATTCTTTCCTGTTTGATTTTTGTAAGAAGGAGAGCCTGCTTAATTGACCAATCTTCCTTATGCTTCACTGAAGGATCTTGTTCAAATAAAATTTCAGCATTTCTAACCTCCTCCTCAAGCATCCTTACATCTTCAAAAATATTGACAAAGTGTTTTTTATTCCATTCTTTCAACTCAATTTTTAAGACCTTAAGTTTATCATATAGACCCCTCATCCCCCCAGCATAGGGCCCCTTATTCCAAGAATTTCTAACCACATCGATAAACTGAGGGTGAGAAGCCCACATATTCTGAAATTTGAAGGGTTTAGGTCCATCAATTGATAATGTTTTACATTGCAGGAGGACAGGGGAATGATCCGATGAGGCCTTATTTAAATGATTGACCTGCAAAGTATCAAACATGGAGAGAAAAGAGATATTGAGAAGAAATCTGTCTAGCCTTCTCCACACTCTTCCATTCATCCTAACCCCACTTCAGGAATAAGAGCATCCCTGAACAGGCAGGTCGATGAGGTTACAACTGGAAATACAATCATTAAAGTCAGTCATGCTCATAACAGGGGGGATGCCGAGCCTTTGTGTTCATCATGATTAGCAATAGCGTTGAAATCACCTCCAACAATCCAAGGTTCAGAGTTAGAACCAGCCCAACCTGATAAGAACTCCCATAACAATCTCCGTTTTATATAATTTTGATCCCCATAAACCACAGTAAACCAAAAGCTATGTGAAGCACTAATCCCCTTCATATGAATAAGCTGCTTGTCAATATTACAAATAGAAACATCCACGGTTCTAGAATCCCAGAACAACCAAATCCTATTTTCTGAACAACAGAAAAATTTATCCAAACCAAGAGATAAGGAAATAGAATTTATTTTAGAATCAGCCATAAGTGGCTCCATAACTGCAATAATTTTTATACTCCACTGCCTAATCAAATTTCGAAGCCTTGGACAGGAAGAAACAAGGCCCCTAACATTCCAAATTAGACAATTCATCAGGGAAAGTTGGAGAAAGCTTGAGAGAGCTTCTTTGCAGCAGCTCTGGTAATTCTTGGAGAATCGGGCACCACTTGAGCAGGTTGTTTCTTTTTCCTCGTGGCAACCTTTATAAAACCCTCATTAGTAAAGCTTTTTCCAATTTCACCCAAAAGATCTGTTTCTAATTTGTTACCCTGTGCTTTAGATTTATTAATGACTGATGCAACTTTGCGAGAAAGAGATGACTGATCTAACTTCCATTTTTGAATATTGTCCAAAAAACAGAAATCACCGTCCGAAGAGTAACCTTTTGCAACTAGTTTGGGGTCATAGGTGTTCCTCTGTATGAGCTGCAGAACCTTGTAGTCATCCTGAGCTTTATCAAAGTCAGGTAGTTTATATCCCAATGCTTCAAAGTTAACAAATTCCTCCAATGTATCATCTTTTGTATCTCCCTGGGCCTCTTGAACTGTATCCCTACATGCCTCCTGATTAATGAGTGGATTATTTGTCGCAGATTGCTTTGAGGGTATAGGGTCTGCATAAACCTCTTCAACATCAGACTCTGAATCCACCCTCCCTGCTTTAGAAGAAGACTGGATACAGAAGTTTAGTTGATCATGCTTTTGCTTTATTGTTTCTGAGGGTACACAGATGACCTCGGAAACCTTTGTTTTCCCCTTGTCAATTTTGGTTGCAATCCCCTGCTCCCCTTCTGTAATAGTTAAGTGAGTATCATTTTTGTTCTCAGCTTTTGGTTTAGCAACCCATTGCTCCTTCTGATTAATCCTCGACGGTTCATTACCAGTATGATTACTAGGCCTTTTAGGACAAGCATTAAGTGAATGACCCAGGTGTAAGCAGTGTGCACAATAAAAGGGTCGATTTTCATACACCACAGGCTGAAAAAATCCTTTGGATCCGCATTGGATCCAAAATTTGTTTGGCATTTCTTTAGTTAAATCAACCTCAACACAAACCCGAGCCACTGAGGGTTAAGATAGGGATGCTGTAGCAGCATCAATCTTCAATGGCCTTCCTACCAGCCTAGCAATGTCAAATAGGGCCCTTTAATTAAACAAATGAATCGGTAGGCCTTCAAGACCAAGCCAAATTGGAACAATCGGAGATTCAACGTTCGGTTGAAAATCCGGTGTCCATTTGGTCACACGCATCTCATTCCCAAAAATATCCCACACCTGCCTATTCCAACAACGAAGATAATCATTTTCCAATTCAAATCTGATAAGCACATGTTTTTTCTCAATAATACCTAATTGGAATTTTCCTTTGAACCCAATTAAGTCAAAAGCTTTTCGAAGAGAAGCCATAGTAGGCCTTCCTTTAAAGAAATATCCAATCAAATCTCTCGTATGCTTAGAAGCAAGAACATGCACATCTGCCTCAGGGAAAACAAGAGAAGGCACTCCCTTGTATCTGGATGGAGATTTAACCGTCAGAGGAGCCTCAGCCTTCTCTCCGGAAACTACCGTTGCAAATGATCTCCCTCCCCAAACTTTTTCCGGCGGAGGAGGGAGAACCTCCGCCGAAGTGGTCTGCGCCGTCATGGAAGATCGTCCTCGCCAAAACCCTATCACAGAGGTATTGTTATTATTCACTCTCCTAGTGAATAAACAGATAAGGTGATAATGGATCACCTTGTCTGAGCCCCCTACTTGGAATAATAGGGCCGATTCTCTCATTGTCAAACTGAATGTGATAGCTGACCGAAGATACACAAGCCATAATCATCCGTGTCCATCTTTCAGCGAAGCCCATTCGATCCATAATTTGTTTCAAATAACTCCAACTACCTCTATCATATGCTTTACTCATGTCCAGTTTTAGGGCTGCGAATCCTTCTTTTCCTTTCTGCTTTCTCTTAAGGTAATGTTGAGTCTCAAAGGCCACCATAATATTGTCTACGATGGACCTCCCTGGAATAAAGGCACTCTGACTTTCCCCAATCAGATTCCCTAGCAGTCCTTTCATACGATTAGCAAGCAATTTAGAAAAAAATCTATGTTGTAAGAACCGGACCGGTGAGCGACCTGGACAAATGATTGGGTCACGGGTCAACCCGGACCCGGCGGGTCAACCCGGTCAACGACCAGTAAACCCGGTCAACATGAATACACATATTTATATATAAAATAAAAATCAAGAATAGAAAACCTATATCATTTCTTAATTTAATATTGAGGATAGAATATTATTAATGTCAAAAAACTATATTTTATTAAAGTATATTAGTTTTAACAAAATGTAAAATACATTTGTGTATAAAATGGATGATAAATAATTTAAATATGCACATAATAAAAATTACAAAAATAAGAGAAAATGAAAAATAAAGATGACATAGATAATGTCGGATTGAGGAAGTATAAATAGAAAAGTATAATTTTAATTATAAAATAATTATTGAACAAACTAATTAAAGCTCAATTAAATGGTACACACTCACAAGGTATAAGGATAGCTAAGAATCCTAAACAACCAACTGTTGTATGTAGCCTATTGGTAGGAAACACTAAGGTACTTCAGTTGGCTCGTGTTCGATCCCCGCGCCCAACATATTTCCCCAGTTTTTTGGCATTTCCCGAGTTTGGAATGGTTCGGGTCCGTCCCGGGTTTGGGCGGGTCGCCGGTTAAATCCGGTTTTCACTACATTTGCGGTTCGATTCCCAACCAGACCGAGTTGGTGGCCGGTTGGGCGGGTTCCGGGTCGGACCGGCCGGTCCGGTTCGGTTCTTACAACACAGAAAAAAATTGAACACCACATTACATAACGCTATAGGCCTCCAGTCACCCATACTTTCCGGTTTCTCCTTCTTTGGGATTAAAACAATATTGGTAACATTTAATTCCGGGTGAATATTACCTGAAGCAAACATGTCCCTACATAACCAAACAATATCTGGCCCCACAATGTCCCAATGTCTCTGGAAGAAAGCTGGATTCATCCCATCAATCCCAGGAGCCTTTTAAGGATGCATATCGAAGGCTGCTAGCCTAAGTAAAGCTGAATTGCCCTCCTCCCCAACCTGGCTTAGAGTACCAAGTAAGTCAGCCCCCCTCCATTGCTTGATTCAGTAAAAATATCCTAAAAATATGTGTGAATCATCTCCCCCACAATCTTGTGATCAGTAACCCAAGCACCATCTTCTTTTTTCAAGCCATTGATTTTATTCCTCCTTCTCCTTGCCTTAACCATATTATGATTTTTTTTGAATTTGTGTCTCCTTCTCTCAACCAGAACTCCTTTGCCCGCTGCCTCCCGTATGTGTTCTCCTTTTCTAATAGCTCGCACACCAAAGCCCGCACCCTTAAAAACTCTGCCACACTATGAGCATCATCTCGTCGTCTTAGCCAAGATAGCCTCTTATTGCAGGCATTAATCTGATGTCTAAAACCTTTCATTCTAATGTTATCCCACCTCAATAGCTCCTTCCCACAGAAATTAATTCTATCACAAATGGGCATCAGTACACTCACCGACCAGCTATTAGCAACTATAGTTCTGCATTCCTCTTCCCGTAGCCAAATATTTTCAAATCTGAACGTCTTTTGCTTTTTGTCGCAAACTGTTGTACTAATTTTCAGGGTTAACGCCATATGATCACTAGTTGGCGCTTTAACCGAGCATCCTCTTGCTTCCATAAACATATCCCACCATTGATCATTGACAAGGATTCAATCAAGTTTTTCTTTCACTCCACAGTTATGTCCAGGTCTATGCCAGATTAACTGGTACCCATCAAAAGGGAAGTCACGCAAGCCGCTAGTCTGCACAGCTTCCTGAAACCCTTTGATTCGCCAAATCGGATGAATAACACGCCCCTTCTTCTCGGAGTCATATAGGATATCATTCATATCCCCCATAACCAGCCAGGGCAGATTACTATTCTGAGCCAGTCTCTTTAACATTGTCCACGCATCTCTTCTTCTAACCGTCTCCGGGTATCCATAGAAACCTATAAACCTCCATGTTGAACCTCCAGCCATTAAGCATACCTGGCAGTCAATAAAGTTGGAGTGAACATCCATAATCAATATATCCACCTCCTCGTTCCAACCCAGCACGAGACCTCCACTTTGACCTGCTGCATCATGCCCTTCCGGGTTCATAAACCCCAGGGAACGAAGAATGTCCTTCGAACGCTTGCATCTCAATTTGGTTTCCATTAGGAACAAGATTGAAGAACGAACCTGCTAAACAATATCGGTCAGACACTGGAGCGAGTTCGGATTCTCTAATCCTCTACAATTCCATGTCAGGGCACTCATCTTTAACAAAACGATCTGCACGTCCACCACCTTTAGAGGAATAAACAAACAGAATAAACTCCTCTGGAACCGAAATACCATCTAACCAAGAGCAAGAGCCAAACTAACGAAAAAAACACGGTGGCTACCTAGGAGGGTACGCCGCCGGACACAACCCTAGGCCAACCTAGGCGGTGGTGCTAGGGAGTAGGACTTTTCATAAACCCCCTGTTTTTAAATTAACAAAAGTAGAGAACTTAATTGGAAAGCAATAAATATAAAAAAGAACGATAAACTCAATTTTTTCATTCAATACACAATATGGAGAAAAAACATTAAAAAATTAAGTTAATAACAACTAACCTTGAAGAAAGCAAAAATGAAGTGTAGAGAAGATGAAGTTAGATCCAATGAAGGGGCAAGGTTCTACTGGCTGTCGGCGTCGGTGAGGAGATAGGCGAGGAACTGCTGCCCGTCTGAGAAAATCTGCAGCGGCGAGGAACTGCTGGCCATCGGCGAGAATCTGCAGCGGCGAGGAGCTGGCCATCGGCGTCTGCAGCAGCATCAGCGATAAGCTGGAGTTTGGCGACGAGCTGGACATCCGCGAAGAGGTGGCCGTCTGCGAAGGTCTGGGAGGGTTTGCTCTAATCGATTGAAGAAGAGGATAATCGATTGAAGGAGAGGATAAGTTGTGGCTGAGATTTGAATGTATTCGTTGTGGTTCTCTTCCACCCGCAGCCAAAAGTAAAAAAAATCAAAATTCAAAATATTACGGACTATGTGCTGCGGTTACTCTATCACCGCATCAAATACCTATTGATTTTGCCTATTTGCTGCGCTTTAGCTAAGAACCGCAACAATTAGGTAGCAACAAATAAGGAAAATTCTAGTAGTGCGGTTTAATTACCTAGGACATGATAACGTACATTCATTACATTTGTAATACCATACATTACTCTCTCTGTATACACTCATATCCACTCAGCTCTCTCTGAGTCCCATCCAATAGATCGATATGGCTACTAGTGCTTCCAATGAACCCCCTCCACTACAACTAAGGACCAATTTCGGAATATGGGAAGATCCAATTTTTTTTGGAAAAATTGATAGTAATAATTGAATAATTTAACTGATATCTCTTGTAACCTAGATGGCCACTAGAATTACAATTGCTTATAGAATAAATTAAGAGAGATCTAATTTGTTCTAGGACACATTCACACACACTTAATCGTTCGCTAAGAGATTAGTAGCGATTAAGGGGCCGTAAGCTCGCTCGTCTTGGCAATAATTTGGGATCCTGTCGCATGAGAGATCAGCCTGGTCCCCTAAATTATTGTACTCTACGCCGCGAGAGCGGTAAGAACTTAGTAATGATTAGCTAGGCTCAGTTGAATGAAATTCATGTGATTAGGCCTGTTCTGCCAGAAATCTGGTTAACCCCGGAATCAATTCATGTTCCCTTCGTCATCATTAATTAAGGAAAACCAAATCTTTTTATTCGCTCATTAGCATTAGTTTTAGTTTAATCAATCAATCAATCTCGCACAATTGCACTTTTATTTTATTTATTTCTTTTTAATCGCTAAGTTTAGTTAATCTTTAATTCCCTTTTGTCTGTCCCTGTGGAGATGATACTCGTACTTTCAACCACTTTACTACATCCATTTTAAAGTGCGAGAAAACACACATCAGTTTTTGGCGCCGTTTGCCGAGGACGGTGTCGGATTTAAGGGTTAATTAATTTTAGCGACTTGTTTTTAGTTTTTTGTAGAATTTTTTGTCTGCTAACCTTGCAGGTCAGATCTATTTATGCATACACGCTCTAAGAAGGGAGAATCACTAGTCCCTCTTAATCCTGAGATCGAGAAGCTAGCTAAGCAGAACCGCAAGGCCTTTAGAGAACAGAAAGCTACCATGGATCAACCATCCGCATCTGGAATAGCTGGGACGTCTGAGGTCCAAACCACTTCGGGTAATCTGGATTTTTATATTAATACCTCTCCCCAGTCTTCACAAGAAAATTCACCTAGAGCTTATCCGGGGTATTAAAATCTCCATACCCCATTCTTTCCCCAAAATCAGTCCACTCCACAACTAAATCTTCCACCACTTTATCAGCTCTTTCAAAATACTTCTATTGCTCCTGAAACCACTTTTCAAAACCAAACCTTTGGGATGCAAGGTCTAGGGCAAAATAATCCAGTCTTTCAGCCCAGACAGAGCCAACCACCAGTCACACAAAATCCACCCCTTCATCAACCCCAACCGCAGCCAAATGTCATCCGTCCACAACCCATTAGACCACAACCAGTTCATCAGCCGAGATATCAAGCTCCTCCATACCTGAACTATGTCCCTCATGACAATCCGCTCTATCAAGGAGAGAGCATTGCAGACTTCCTATCCCCCGAGATCACAGAGTATGACAGTATTCAGGTACCGGGAATTACTGCACCCCGTTACGAGATCAAGCCGGCGGTGATCAATATGGTCCTAAATAATCAGTTCGGAGGGAGCCCTACGGAAGATCCAGTGGCACACATTACTAAATTTCTGAGGATGTGCCAGACTTTCAAGATTCCCGGGCTAGATGATGATCAGGTACGGATGCTACTATTCCCTTTCTCATTGAGGGATGACACGCAGAGGTGGTTGGATAGCAATCCACATCACCACATTTAGACTTGGGATCAGCTGCACAAGGCCTTCATAAAAGAATATTTCCCAACATCAAAGGCTATAAAGTTGAAGAAGCAGCTACAGGAATTCAAGCAAGGTTCTTTGGAGACATTGGCTGAGGCGTGGAAGAGATTCAAGGTGCTGAGAAGAGCTTGCCCTCAAGGCAAGATGACTGATTGTGAGGTTCTATCTTGCTTCTACAGTGGACTCAACAACGAAGGAAAGATGATGCTTGATGCTTCGGGAGGTGGAGCTTTTCCTCAGTTGCCATCCGAGATTGCGGAAGAATTAGTTGAGAAGATTGTGTCTAATAATGTTTCATGGTACAGCTCTCGGGACACACCTCACCAGAAGGCCCCGAGATTGTACGAGATCAGTGAGAATTCTGCCCTTTCTGCAAGGGTAGATGCTTTGACCAGTATGATTCAGAAACTTGCTACTACTGTGGAAGACAATCAAAAGAATGCACGAATGCACGATGATGGCACACTCGACAGCCCCTGGAGTAGAGCAAGTGGATGCAATGTATTATCAGCGGCAGGGTTACTACAATCAGCCCTACGGACAGCAGCAACAGGGGAATTACGGGCAAGGAAATCAGCAGCAGCAATCTAGGAACTATAATCAGCCCCAAGCACCTCAAGGCCAGCAGCAAGCACCTCAGTCGGGGCAAGAAAATTTTATGAGAGAGACTGACCAAAAGTTTGCTAGCTTGGAGGAAACCCTCAAACGTTTCATACAAGCTTCTGAGGTAAATAATCAACAAGCAAATGCAAGGATGCAAAATATAGAAAATCAAATAGGGAAACTTGCAAAAGCCGTATATGAGAGGCCTCAAGGATCCCTCCCTAGTAATACCGAGCCAAACCCAAGAGAACATGTCCAGGCAATTACCTTGAGGAGTGGAAGAGAGCTAGAACCTGCTGCCACAACAAAGAAGCCCGATGAAGTTGAAGTTGAACAGCCTGCCCGGGAAGAAGAAAAGGAGAAAGAAGAGGGAAGAGAGGTGGCGGCTGCACCAAAACAGCTCGTTCCGGTCAAGAATTACACCCCACCTCTCCCCTATCCGGCACGATTGACAAGGAAGAATGATAGTGACCAGTTTTGTCATTTTCTGAAACTCATGAAACAAATCCAGTAAAACATACCATTCGTGGATGCACTAGCACAAATGCCAAAGTACGCGAAGTTCATGAAGGATCTGCTTACTAACAAGAGGAAGTTGGAAGAAGCATCAACTGTGAGGCTTAACGTGGACTGCTCAGCTGTGATTAGGAGGGATCTACCAGAGAAACTTAAGGATCCAGGTTCTTTTACTATACCCTGCTTAATAGGAGATCTTTCTTTTGATAGGGCCTTGGCTGATTTGGGTGCAAGCATTAATTTGATGCCATTTACTTTGTATGAAAAGCTTGCACTCGGTCCATTTAAACCTAGATGTATGTGCATTCAGTTGGCTGATCGGTCAGTCAAATATCCCCAAGGGATTGTAGAGGACGTGTTGGTTAAAGTGGACAAGTTTATTATTCCCGTAGACTTCGTTATTTTGGACATGGATCAGGATCGAGAGGTACCATTGATTTTGGGCAGACCATTCTTGGCAACTGCCCGAGCACTTATTGATGTTGGAGACGGTAAGCTTGTCCTCCGCGTTGGGGGTGAGACTGCCACCTTTGATATGTCCAAAATAATGAAGAGGCCCTGTCAGGATAATGGAGAGTGTTTTTATGTGGATGACATTGATTCTATGGTGGAGGATTGCACCCCTAACATGCTTTCCAATAAAGCCCCTTTTGATATTTTGTTGGAGGAGAGTGTGTCAGTAGAGGATCTTGAGCCCCTCCCTAGTTTTGATTGTCTTATGATTAGTGGAGGGGAGAACTTAAGTGATGCTAGTTTTGTGCAGAGGATGGAAGATGATTTAGATGAGGTGGAGAAGGAAAATTTTCAGCCCGATTCCTTATTTGTTAGTCCTTCTCCATTAAATATAAACTCTCTTCCATTCCACCTTGAGTATGGTTTTATTGATGATAATCCTGACCCCCCTATCATGTTTACACCTGAGCTAGAGCCATCCCAAATTTTTACATGTTTTAATTTACTTAGTGAACAAGGGGAAGCTCTAGCCCGGAAAATTTTTGACAAGGAAGGGAATTGTCCATTCTTTGACCCATTCTTTGCTAAAGGGCCGGATAAAGGCCACGATCCATTTTGTTGCTTTACGGGTAACCCTGAGATGCGTAATTGTTTTCATGAATTTAAGGTCTTACGCCATCTCAGGGCATTTGTTGATAGGAGGTTTGATTTGTGGAAGACTAATTTTCTGAGTGGGAGTGTCTTTGATTGAGTTTTTGATGAGGTGGTTGCGTCGGGCAAACGACGTTAAAAATAACGCTTCTCGGGAGGCAACCCGAGCTTATTTCTACTTTTGCTTTTGCTTTGTTTGTTGTTTGGTTGTTGTGCTTTGTGTTTTTGTTGCAGCTCAGGGTCTTGTTGTATGGATGATGTGCCGAGGATTACATTGACTCAGTTTAGTTTTGCATCGACCAGCGCCATAGGGAAGTTTCTTTGATTCTTTTACTCGCTTGTTGTAATAATGACTTGAGTTAAGTTGAGCACGTGTGACCCTTTCCTCTTTACCCCCTTGTGCATAGTGCATTTTTGGTCATCGAGGACGATGTCAAAGTTTAAGTGTGGGGGAGTGAATTGGGCATTCGGGCAGTGGTTGTTACATGAGATTTATTAGAGTTAGCATGCGCAGGTGTTAGTTGTATATTCATAAGAAATTCATGCAATTTTTTTTGAAAATTTTCCCTTAAACTGTGTCTTTGTGAGCTGGCTAGCGTTTTGACTATGCTTTTAGAACATCTTTGAAGTGTTTAGGCTTAAATTGCTTGCACTATAATCTAGTTGTTGAGAGGATGAAGACATTAGTCACCCATTGAATTCTCCATTAATCATCCACCCCACCTGAAAGAACCCTTTAGGAGAAGCCATTTTGAGCCTGACCGTTTATTGTTACCCAATTAATTGAGCTCCATAGCCAAATGGCCTGTTTCCTTACCCGTGAATATTTCTGACTTAGTCTTGATGCTAAGGAATTAAGGGAATAATTTGTTAAGTTTAAGGAATTTTTGTAGGAGCCATTTTTGGCACTGTTTCTATGCCCCAAATGGGGTAAGAGCAGTCACTTTTTAGGAATTTGATACTTTCGAGGATTGCATTGTAGGCATGGATTCACTTTTAAATAAATGAACCTTAATTGCTATTTTTCCTTGGTGAGGCCGAGATTAGAATGGGGTAATGTCTAGTGAGAATCCGAAAGGTGAAAAATTAATATAGCTAGACCTCTTACTTTGCGAAAAAGGGAATGGGAGCCCCGGTCAAAAAGCGTAAGATGAGACTTGGGTATCTTTCGAAAGAAACGGCGTTCTCGTGCCAACATGACAAGGAAAACTAAACTTAATCAATGAACTTGGAGGCTATTGAAAAATTAGCTTTAGTCCTCCGCGTACTTCAAGTATACGTCAAAGCACAAAAGTGCCGAGACGGTTTAGCTTAGTTGTACACCATGTCTACTCTTTGCATAGGTTTAAATGATTGTTCCTAATTTGTGGCCTACTGAGTTCCTTGTTCCTAAGAATAGCTCTGAAGTTCCTGAATGCATTGAGTCTTTGTTAGAATATTCCTATCTCTCAAAATAAAGGGACTGTCATTATTATCCATTCACCATCACATTCACAAGTCCTTCTGATCAGTAGCTAGTTTGTTTGTGTATGCTGTCATTACTTTGAGGATGTTGTGAATAATTGTGTCAAATAGTTTAGCTTGAGTACAAAGGTGTAGGTTAGGGAAGAATTTTCTTGGTTTAGATTGTCTGTCCTGTGAATATCCCTTTAACTACGTGTGTATGCTAACTATTTTAAATTCCGTGTGGTGATTATCGTAAGTCCCGTTGTTCGATTTGCTTGAGGACAAGCAAAAGCTTAAGTGTGGGGGAGTCTGATAAGTCCGTATGTAGACACGCATTTGATGCGTGTTCGGGTCGGATTTTGATGATTTTCCTGGCTTTAAGGCGTTGCAAGTCTCAATTTTGGCTCAAGTTGTGTTTAGCAGGCGTTGGATCGAGTTTCATTGCATTTGAAGTTGATTTGAAGAAGTTAGAGTCCGGCAATCGGCGCTTGAGAGGCATTCGGGAAGGATTTGAAGGCATTCGAGAAAGATTTGGAAGATTTGGAGGCCACCGGGAGATTCGGGACGAAATTCTGGTGAAGAAAGAGTATTTGGATCGACCTCGTAGGCATTCGGGAGCATTCGGAACAAGAAACGAAGAAAAATGATGAAGAAAAGGTCAGGCACGACCATGCCTAAGGGAGGCACGATCGTGCCTGCTATTAAGATTAACGTGGAGCTACTGGCAGCCAGACACGATCGTGTCCGGTGTAGGCACGATCGTGTCTGCAATCTTAACGCGCGTTTCTTCCGCAGGCACGGTCGCAGGCACGATCGTGCCTGGCACTGTGCCTGGCCGCGATTTGTCCTAATTCGACCCGAATTCGGTATTTTCTATAAATAAGGCTTCCATACCCACTTTTCGGGGTTACGAACTTTGGAGAGAGGCCTAGGGACGAGTTTTACCTGCGTTTTTACGTTGTTTAATCCAAGAACCTGGGATTCTTTGTAAGTTCAATTCTTTAATTAATGACAATTATTTCTATTCATCCCAATTCTTTTGATTCGTCAATTATGAGGCGTGAGTAGTTTAATTAGGGATTTGGGGTTGATGAAGGGGTTAATTATGATTGATGGCTAGATTCTTTTCGGTTTAATTGCATGAATGCCGTTTAATTTGTGTATGAATAATTTAACTGATATCTCTTTTAACCTAGATGGCCACTAGAATTACAATTGCTTATAGAATAAATTAAGAGAGATCTAATTTGTTCTAGGACACATTCACACACACTTAATCGTTCGCTAAGAGATTAGTAGCGATTAAGGGGCCGTAAGCTCGCTCGTCTTGGCAATAATTTGGGATCCTGTCGCATGAGAGATCAGCCTGGTCCCCTAAATTATTGTACTCTACGCCGCGAGAGCGGTAAGAACTTAGTAATGATTAGCTAGGCTCAGTTGAATGAAATTCATGTGATTAGGCCTGTTCTGCCAGAAATCTGGTTAACCCCGGAATCAATTCATGTTCCCTTCGTCATCATTAATTAAGGAAAACCAAATCTTTTTATTCGCTCATTAGCATTAGTTTTAGTTTAATCAATCAATCAATCTCGCACAATTGCACTTTTATTTTATTTATTTCTTTTTAATCGCTAAGTTTAGTTAATCTTTAATTCCCTTTTGTCCGTCCCTGTGGAGACGATACTCGTACTTTCAACCACTTTACTACATCATTTTTAAAGTGCGAGAAAACACACATCAGAGATCGTCATCCTTCCACTCATTTTTTAGCTGATGAGTATGTCTTACTCACACATGAGGGAGAGCTTGAGTGTCATGCAGAGGCCATGGAAGATGAGCATAAAAGAGTGTGGGTTGAAGCCATGCAAGACAAGACGAATTTCTTACATAAGAATAATACTTTTGAGTTGGTGAAGTTGCCTAGCAAGAGAGCTTTGAAGAACAAGTGGATCTATAAAGTGAAAACTGAAGAGCACACACCTCACAGCCAAGGTACAACGCTAGATTGAAGGTCAAGGGGTTCGGTCAGAGAAATGATATTTATTTTGTCGAGATTTTCTCTCTGGTCGTGAAGATGGGATCTATTCATGTTGTTCTTGGTTTGACAACGACCCTTGATCTTGAGGTTGAGCAGATGGATTTCAAAACAACTTTCCTTCGTGGTGACTTGGATAAACAAAATGTTCATGGAGAAACCTGAAGGGTTTCAGGTTAAGGGAAAATAAGGCTATGTGTATAAACTTCAAAGGAGCCTTTATGGATTGAAGCAAACACCAAGACAGTGATACAAGAAGTTTGAGTCAGAAATGAGTTGAAGTAAACACCAAAACTACTGAAAGACTACTTCAGGTCATCGTGTTTTCTTCCATAGGTTTGGTGATGATGATTTCACCATTTTATTGTTATATGTTGATGACATATTCATAGTTGGCAAGAATGCAGAAAAAATTACTCAGCTTAAGATACAATTGAACAAATGTTTTGCTATGAAAGACTTAGATCCAGCAAAACAAATTCTTGACTATCAAATCACTCGAGATAGAGACTTGAAGAAGCTACAAATGTCACAGGAGCAATACATCGAGAAGGTGCTTCACAGATTCAACATGGATAAACCTAAAGAGGTTAACTAACCTCTTATTACCAACTTTAGGCTTACAAATAAAGAATGTCCCGCTTCTGAGAAGAAGATTGAAGAGATGGATAGAGTCCCTAATGCCTCAGTTGTAGGGAGCTTGATGTATGTTATGGTTTGACTTTGGCCTGATATTGTCCATGCAATAGGTGTTGTTAGTTTTTTAATTTCTATCAAATCCAGATAAGAAGCATTGGGAAGAAGTGAAGTGGATTCTCAGATATCTATGTGATACTTCCAAATTACGTATAAAAATTGGAAATGGAAAGCCGATAATTGTTGATTATACTGACTTTGATATGGCAAGAAATAAGGATATCATGAAATCCACTTCTGGATATTTGATGACCTTTGCAAGCGTAGTTGTGTCATAGCAATCAAGACTGCAAAAGTGTGTGATTTCACCTATCACTAAGGCTGAGTATATGGCTGCAAGAGAAACATGCAAAAAAAACTATTTTGACTGAAAAGGGATTAATGAAAGAGCTTGGCTTTATGCAACATCGTCATGTGCTTCTTTGTGATAATCAAAGTACGATTCACATTGCTAAAAACTCTATGTTTCACAAATGAACAAAGCATATTGTTGCGAGGTATCAATGGATCAGAGATGCACATGAAGACAGACAAATTGTTTGAACTTATTGAAAGTTCATACCAATGAAAATGGAGCCGATATTTGACAGAGGTTCTGCCCAGGAAAAATTTGAAAATATGTTTCTCAATCGTCGGTATGACGAACTCTTCCTCACAAGTCAAAACGAGGGAGATTGTTGGGTTTTCTTTGTTTTTGATGCATGAGGAAAGTCCAACTCTTGAATCCATTAAAGTCTTTACATGAATGATTTTTGTACATTTTATATGTCACAAAATATAATTCAAATAATCATTCTGGAAACTACCGTTACCGAGAAGACATGCACAAGGCATGGTTTATGTGAAGCGTATCATAGTCAAAGAAGATACTCCTAGTTTTTTCATATTTGCTATTATTCATTTTCCTCTTTATTATGTAATGATTTTCCTTCCTTCTTTGACTTTACTTACTTTTCTTTGGCATCATGCACATGCATATAAGCGCAGATGATACATGCGATATGGAAAATATACGAAACAATACATGCTTCTCAATTATCATGATTTCACACCTCAATTTATTTATTTATTTATTTATCATGGTATCAGAGCATGACCAAGACGTTGATGTCAGACCTCTGCAGCAGGAGAGACTAACATTGCCACCCTTCCAGTAGTGAAAGGCTCCGAATAATAGAGGCCATTTTGAAATCTACCCACCCCAATCGGCTTCCTCGAGGGTAAGTCCTGTAAAACACAAAAATCCCTGAAGAAAGTGAGTGCACAATTATGTTCACTGGCAAGGCGACTAACGGATAGCAAATTGCAACGAAAAGATGGAATATATAAGACACGTGACAGTGTCATTCCATTAGATAATGTAACGCTGCACACAGAGTGCAAGGGTACAATATCACCATTTGGTATGCGGACCGGAGGTTCTGACGGATTTGCCATGATGTCGGTAAGTAATGTTTCATCACATGTGATATGCTCCGTCGCTCCGGAATCTATTATCCATGGTGACTGAAAATTTGCGATATTACATTAATTATTTTTGTACATTTTATATGTCACAAAATATAATTCAAATAATCACATTTTATATGTAAACAGGAGACTACTATTACAGAGAAGACATTCACAAGGCATGATTTACGTGAAGCGTATCATGCTAGGAGTATCTTCTTTGACCATGATACGCTTCACGTGAATGTCTTTCCCGTACCAGTAGTCTTCACATAGGAGACTACTGTTACAGAGAAGACATTTACCATGCATGATTTACGTGAAGCGTATCATAGTCAAAGAAGATACTCCTAGTTTTTTCATATTTGCTATTATTCATTTTCCTCTTTATCATGTAATTATTTTCCTTCCTTTTTTGACTTTACTTACTTTTCTTTGGCATCATGCGCATGCATATAGGCGCAGATGATACATGCGATATGGAAGATATACGAAACAATACAATTGATATTTTTTCTTCTCAATTATCATTGTTACACACCTCAATTTATTTATTCATCATGGTATTAGAGCCGAAATCTTGGTATTTTTTCTTGAAAAGTGAATAACGATTTCTCACACAAAATGGCAGGTAACGCAAATTTTCAATCACCATGGATAATAGATCTTGGAGCGACGGAGCATATCACATGTGATGAAACATTACTTACCGACATCATGGCAAATCCGTCAAAACCTCCGGTCCGCATACCAAATGGTGATACTGTACCCGTGCACTCTGTTGGCAGCGTTACATTATCCAATGGAATGACACTGTCACGTGTCTTATATATTCCATCTTGTTGCAATTTGCTATCCGTTAGTCGCCTTGCCAGTGAACATAATTGTGCACTCACTTTCTTCCGGGATTTTTGTGTTTTGTAGGACTTACCCTCGAGGAAGACGATTGGGGTGGGTAGATTTCAAAATGGGCTCTATTATTTGGAGCCTTTCACTACTGGACGGGTGGCAATGTTAGTCTCTCCTGCTGCAGAGGTTTGACATCAACGTCTTGGTTATGCTCTGATACCATGATAAATAAATAAATTGAGGTGTGAAACCATGATAATTGAGAAGCAAAAATATCAACTGTATGGTTTCGTATATCTTCCATATCGCATGTATCATCTGCGCTTATATGCATGCGCATGATGCCAAAGAAAAGTACGTAAAGTCAAAGAAGGAAGGAAAATAATTACATGATAAAGAGGAAAACAAATAATAGCAAATATGGAAAAACTAGGAGTATCTTCTTTGACTATGATACGCCGCTTCACGTAAATCATGCCTTGTGCATGTCTTCTCGGTAACGGTAGTCTCCAGAATGATTATTTGAATTATATTTTGTGACATATAAAATGTACAAAAATAATTCATGTAATAAAGTCTTCTATTGACTTTCTATTTCGAGAGATTATAATTAAAAGTGTCAGCCACTATCACAGATATAAGGACAAGAGAAGTGATCAAGCACATAGAGTTAGCATAAGAAAACTTTGGACTGAACTGCTTGTCGTGTTTTCAGCAACCAGAAGCAGAAAACATTTGCTCCCGGGGATTGAACCGCCGTATCTCCATGATATTTGGAAAACAGCTACACATGGCCAACGTTTTGGGCGGTGGAGATCTGCTTCTGAGGTCCAAAGGTTGGGTTCGTTTGTCTGAACACTAGTGAATTTTTGATTGATAATTTTCTTATCTTTGCTCATTCCACACACCATGATAATTGGAGTTTAATTCATGGAATTTGACATTCTAATGTTTAAAAAAGATTAATTTCATAATCGATTCGCTAAATTTCAAGATTCTAATTCTCAATATAATTATCGATAACGTGTGCAATAAAAACATAAGTTGTCAAATTTCAAATTATAGCTTCCAGCATTGAATTGACATACTTGTTAAAAAAGTCAAATGTATGTCTTAGTTAATGTGCAAAAAAATGATGAATGTTAACTACACAAATTATTCCAAAAAGGAAAATGAGAATGGAATTATGAGGTACACGTAATACTACTTTTATATGACTAATTTGCTTAACTTCATACCTATAAAATCTGAAATGTTTTGTTAGTATTAATTGGAACTTGTATTACTTTTTACATATTAACGATTGATTATTCCATCTACGAAGTTATTGCATTTAAAATTATTGCATTTTTGTCTATTAATTTAATTTATAACATTTTGGTTCAATTTCATATGTATCTTATTTCATATGTATCTTATTTATTCAAGTAATCTCAATTTGAATAAGTAACATACTAATGATAATACATATGAATCTTCTTCTGATAAAAAAATTATTGGGGACATCGCAAAGTTTTATTGGGAGAAAGCTAAAAAATTCATTAGGGGCGAATTGGTTTCCCGTAATAATTTACCTAAGTGTATATTAAAAATAAGAAATGTCATTGTGGGCACTTTCCCATTAGAAAACTAGTTTACCATTATTGAACTACTATATCTGCCCCTGATTGTATCCTCATAGACTCGTATAAGCGTTCCTTCCAAATTTACCTATTTTATTTTTATTTTTTGGATTGTCTCAATTCTCAAAATAAGTGTTATATTCCCCTAGAAGGAAATATGTGGTTTTACTTTATTATACCAAATATCGCAAGTTCTCAACCACAACTTTTACTCTTTTACTCTTCTACCAACTATTTTTGTTAATTATTGTTTCAAACCAAAACCAATACATAAAATGAGAAAAAACCATTGATGTGGTCAGAGGCGGACCCACTAAGGGTCCCACGGGGTCCTGGGACCCCGTTGACTTCAAAAAATTACCTATATATAATGTATATTTTATTTAAAATTAATTAGGGAATGTATATATATATAATAAAAATGACCATAAAAACAAAAGACCATAGTAGTAGAATGGGAGCAAGCGCAGGATGAAGGCCTTACTACCTCACTTGAGGTACCATGTTCGATTCCCTCCTGCTCTTATTTTTCTTTCGTTCAAAATGATTTTAACAACGTCGTTTTGACACCAACCGTGCCCACCACTGACCACTCCACGCCCACTAGCGGACTCACTTACCTTTTTTTATCAGTTCTCTTTGAATTTGCATTTTTTTTTTTGGATTAATTAAAAAGCTTTCTTTAAATGTTAAGATTCAATAAAAAAGATTAAATTAATATATTTGCATTTATAAACTTTATTTTCAATATTATATGATTTAGGATGAAAAGATATTTTGTTGTTGTACTAAAATTTAAACAAATTCAGAGTCCGATAGTAGTTCAGGTGTTCATTCAAATGATTTGCCATTAATAAATAAAGAATTAGATCAAGTAATTGCTGAAAGCGCAACTAATTTAACTGATAATCTACGTGAACAACAGGTTTATTTTGTATCTTTGGAAGCTGATCGTGTAATTTGTTGTTTTATAATATTTTCATGTATTGATGGTGTACATTATTTATGAAGTGTTATGCTTCTTTAATACGGAGTATTTTTTTTATCATTTTTTTTATTAATTAGAGATACACAAGAGTAGGGACCCCGTGGCTCCGACTTTCTGAGTCCGCCACTGGATGTGGTAGTGGCAATCACATGAGCAAAAAACCAATAGAATAATATTGAATCTTCGTAGAATCCAAATTACGTACAATAAATTGAAAATTATAGTATGGTTTATATAATTAAATAGATGGAAAGTTCAATATGCAGCGTGTTAAATTATGTTGTCGGAATGAAACTCACAATAAAATTTTGTGTGTTGAATTTTGGTTTCATGTCTCTCTGAGTTTCTTGGTGATGGCAAAAACGGCACCGACTACTGCCACAACTGCGGCGGAGATTAAGATGGTAATCTTCAATGACTGGAATAATGCATCCTTCCAGCCTTCCTCTCTTTCTCATCTCTACCTCTTTTTGCTCCTTCCTCTCTCGCCTGTATTTATCAGGTTTCCAGCGTAAGAGTGGTATTTATGATGTTAGCTTAACTCTATTCAAAATAAGCTCTTTTTTGGGTTAAATGGCGCTTAATTTAGTTTCTAAATATATAATTAATTACGAATATCAACTTAAAAATTATTTAACAAGTAAACCTTATTATTGGCCATTAGAAACTGAAATGAGAATTTTAAATCGACACAAAGGAATACGAAATATATACTCCACGTACATATGATAAAGTAGCATACCTGTTTAACATTTTGACATTTTTGCTAGTCCAACGTCCATATATTAAAAGGAAATGAGTTTATAACACATTGAGAACTAAGAATGCTTTAGTCCCCTCTCTCTCCAACTTGAGTTTATAACACATTGAGTTTATAACACATTGAGAACTAAGAATGCTTTTCTTAGAAAAAGTAAAAGCACTTTTGACGCGAAAGCCGAGAAAAATAAAAGTTGTAGTGTTTGGAAAAATATGTGCGTTTTAAAGCTAAAAGCTGAGAAGTGCTTTTTAAAAAGAGTTGCAAACCAACCCTAGATAGTACTTAGGGAGTGTTTCCAATTGCTTCAACTTTAAAGAAGTGATTTTTTAAAGTGATTTTGGGAAAAGTGATTAATAGTAAAAGTTGGGAGTGTTTGAGGAAAAAGTGATTCTGAAAAAGTAAAAGTTGATAGTGTTTGGTAAAATAAGTACTTTTTGTGTAATAAAAAAAGTGAAAAGCAGTTTAAAGCACTCTTCCACCTGCTTCCAGCTTTTAGCTTTTAAGTGATAAATTTAAGCAGAAGCTGTCATTTGAAAACACTTTTTTTAACTTTTTTAAGCCAAAAGCTGAAAAGCACTTTTTTTAATCAACCGCAAACACTCCCTTAACATCGGATCAAATTCTTATTTAACCTCCATTCAATAATTGCAAACTCGTCTTGAATAGTTTACTTTTCAATCTTGAATGTCAACTCAGACTCGTTTCGACCGATTTATAAATACCCAAACAAATATAGAGCCCGTTTGGTAGCACCAAAATCGGCTGTTTTGGCTGATTCTGCTGAAATTTATGATATTCTGGCTGGAGTGGCTGTTTTGGCTGATTCTGCTGATTTAAGAAAAAAATATTTTAAAAATATATTTTATTAATAAATTAAAGAAAAAATTATATGTAAAAATAGCTAAAATGGTCCTCTACAGTAACTTCAGCCAATACAGCCAGAAAAGTAACTTCAACCTTACTTTTTCGGCTTATTACACAATTCAGCGCGCGAAAGTAAAAGTTACGTATTTGGTGAAAAAGCTGGCTGATAAGCCTGATAAGCCGAAAACAGAGTTCTCCAAACGGGCTCATAAGCTCATTATGATTATTACGCTCGTGTTTTTCTCTAGAGTTAGGAAGAACAGTTAGATTCAATCAAACTAAATCAAATAAAAAATTGATAATTTAATTTTTTAATAATTCATTCATTGAAGTCGATCAACCGTTTGATAATAATTCCGAATGTTTAGTTTGAATTTGTTTCAGGCCAAACTTTGATATTACTTCCAAAGTTCCAGTTAAACTAAAAAATGTTTGGTAAGTAACAAACGTTCTTCCTTTTAACTTTAATATATAGACCTTTACATCTTTTTTCTTTGACCAACCTTAATTTTCTTTCAATATTTCGTGTAATGTTACAAAATGTCAAACAACTATAACCCAAATTAAGCAAAAGGTGAAGTTTTTCTATGGTGATTGAAAAGATGCAAACTTCGGGTAATTGGGTCATGGGTTTTTCATGCCGTCATTCTTAGCAAGGCATTTCTCAAATGTGATGTAATGGTGCACATGCTTTCAACAAAATCTGAATTCTTAGAGCCCGTTTGGAGAACTCTGTTTTCGGCTTATCAGGCTTATCAGCCAGCTTTTTCACCAAACACGTAACTTTTACTTTCGCGCGCTGAATTGTGTAATAAGCCGAAAAAGTAAGGTTGAAGTTACTTTTCTGGCTGTATTTGCTGAAGTTACTGTAGAGGACCATTTTAACTATTTTTACATATAATTTTTTCTTTAATTTATTAATAAAATATATTTTTAAAATATTTTTTTCTTAAATCAGCAGAATCAGCCAAAACAGCCACTCCAGCCAGAATATCATAAATTTCAGCAGAATCAGTCAAAACAGCCGATTTTGGTGCTACCAAACGGGCTCTTAGAGCATCACCAATGGGGTACTTTCTAGTCTAAATAAAACATGCCAAATGTCAAATAATCAATAGGCTTTCTAATAGGCTTTTTAAAAACTGGGATGACCGGACATTGGACTATGGAAGAAGCCTCCAATGCAAGATCAATTGAATCTCTCTTTTAATTTATACGGAGTACATCAAAGCACTCAAAATGATATTCTATTAATCAAAAGCAGTCATATTGTATTAACAAAAGTTTATACTTCGATTCGTATATCAAAGGGAGAGTTCCCGAAATAGGACTAAAACAGTTTGATAATTCCAAAATAGGACTGATATGTTTTTTATTCCCAAAATAGGAGTAATTACTGTCAAGTTTGAAAAATACTGTCATGTTTGAAGTCTGATACTGCCAAAACATGACAGTAATTAGTCCTATTTGGGAATAAAAACATGACAATTCTATTTTGGAATTTTCAAACCTTTTTAGTCCTATTTCGGGTAATATCTCTATATCAAATGAACCACCATCATTCGCCTTATTTTCCGGACAAAACCGAACGGGATGGGCAATATATGCGTAATAGCTACAATTTTTGCCGGAAATATATCTCACTGCAATGGCAAAGCGGCATAAAATACTCAAAAATAGTTTTCAGTTATCATTATATTTTTATTTTATCCAGTCAGCAAGTTTACACTACTTTCTACAACCAGACATTCCCCCCTCACAGTGTTCACACGTTTTTGTGCCAACTCATAAAAAACAATTAGAAGACTACATGCATTGGAGGATGAAATAAATCTTGGAGGTCTATTTTAGTGAGGTGGCATGTATTTCCTAGACTAGACTATGCTGCAATGCGGATGCTCTTAGTTTTAAAAAGTTTTGTGTTTTATTTTTAGTAAGAAGAGTAATGTTCCCCAATAAAATTAAAAGAGTGCCCAACAATAATTAATATCAGTACTCTTACATTTAATTTGAAGCCCCAAACTCCGCTTTATTTTACCCCAAGAACGAAGAAAGAGTACTCAAGAACACATTTCGCATTAACAATTCTAGGATTGGGATCCTCTGCCGCACGGCAGAGTGCCTTGCCGTAGGGACCGTCTGATGAGGAAGATGAAGCTTCGAGATGCGCGCCTGAAGATCTCTGGCCGTTGAAGATTTGATCGGTCGGCTCTAGATGGCCGGGCACCGTGCCTTGCTCTAAAGCAAGACAGACGCCCTGGTTCCACAATTCTTATGTCTAGGGACAAATAGAAAATGGCCCAACCAATCAAGCTTTTTTTATCATTGCCCAACCAAGCTTTAACTATTTCAAAAAAAACTTTTGGGTATCGCTTTTATGGAATACAATTATATAAGACTCCGAATTCTCAACTTTCTTTTTATTGGGTGGACGTTAATTAATAGTACTACTTCACAGATCTTTCAATCTCCTTGAAACTGTTTCTACTCTTTCAGGGAGCAGAAGCATCAACAGATATTGATGATGACACAATATATAATTATTTATATTGTGTTTGAGGGAAATTTAGAACTTATGAATGCTCCAAATTGCTATCAGAAGCAGTTTTTAGAAACTTTAGAGTCCTTTTTTAAAAGCTGAATCTATTCCAAAACCTCATAATATAGCAAGTTTCGTTCTCGGGGATGGCACAATATAGAGCTTGTGTATGAAATATTCAACGTTATTTACTTTGAGTTTTAAAAAATAATCAATCATATTTTGATCTTTTAAATGATGATATTAAAAATTTGTTTGGCGTGGCCGCGTGGACAGTGACTTTAGAATCTCTTTCTATAAATGATATGTGAAACGTGTTACCCATTGTGACTATAGTGTGAGTACCTCAGACTTTGGAGATTGATACTATACGCTTGTGTACGGAATTGCATTGTGACCTTAGAGATTAGTTCACTTGTGTACCGAGTTGCATTATTAGTTTAATTGAAGCTTTAAATTCTTTTTACCAAAAAAATATGGCCAACCTTGATAAGCATTTTGGTTGTCTTGATAATCTGTATACTCATTTTCTTTTTAGTTAATGATTAGTTTAGTTCAAATTTTAAATTTACGATTTTCGTCATTAGCCAATAGCCACCCATCCCAATTTCTTTTCGCATGTTCAATTTAAAGACGTTTCACTGCCGGGCCGCAAATCGAACTTTCACAATATCAAGTTTTCTCCTCAATGCCTTCAAACGTTTGTTCTTTACAATTCCATCAATGTAATTCCATTTCACTCTTTGATTTTGTGCAACAAATTACACTAATATGTATTTCAATTTGTTTGATTCAATAGAACGTTAAAGACGTACAAGTTTACTTCACGGGTTGGTAAGTATTGTTTATTTTTATTTTTATTTTGAAAGGAAGTATTGTTTATTAAAATATGTTAATTAGTAGAAAAAATGACCAAAATAATACGTGAGGCTTTCTATTAGACAAAAATAAGTCGTGTTCTCAATTTGGACAAAAAGGAGATTTAACTTTACAAACTGGACCGAAATACCCTTAATTACCCTATCCTTAATTCATTCTCCCAGTTGTCCGTCAATTCCTTCGTTTTCAAATCTTCCTCTCCAGCAACGCACCTTCATCGCCCTAAGCCAGAGCCGCACCTCCTTTGCCGCAAGCCATGGCCAAATCACGATCGCCGCAAGCCATAGCCAAATCACGATCGCCGCAAGACATAGGCAAACCACCATCGCCCATCGCTGCAACGCCTCCATCATCGTGATTGTTCGACCGCCGCACCTCCATCACCAAAGATACTTCTCTGCTTTTGAGATTGATATTTTCTTTTGATATGCTATTGAGATGACGATCCGGTGGGCTAGCGTTTCAATGACGTGCGATTTCGGTCCCAGGGGGACGGTGATGGGCTGGCGGCTAGGGTTACGGGCGGTGGTGGTGGAATGGCGGTTGAGGGTTGGGGGCTGAGGCTGGGGGTCGAGGCTGTGGCAGGTTGGGCTGATGGGGATGGGGCAGGGCTTGTAGAGGAGTGGCATGGCTAGGCTGATGGGTAGCAGGGCAGCAGAGCTAGGGTGATGGAGGCAGGGCAGGGCTGTTGTGACGGTGGTGGGGCAGGGCTGTGCGTGTGGTGGTGGAGCTGGCGGCATCTGCCCATATTGGGGCGGTGACGGTCAGTGACGGTCAGTGGTGGTCACCGAAATCACTATTGATGATAGTGACTATTGAGGCGGCGAGGGTGAGTGTATTTGGAGGCAACAATTCATTGTCAATAGGTCACTGGATGGCGGGTCAATGGCGAAGGCGTCGGTGACATGTAAATGTCACTAGCGAATTGATAGTGACTTGCTGGAGCGGTAGTAACTGGGACGGTGGTCACTGGAACAGTAATTACTGGGACGATAGTCACTGGAACAGTAGTAACTGAGACCGTCATCACTAGAGCGGTGGTAACTGGAACGGGCTAATCACTGGGATTGTAGGCCATCGGGAAAAAAATGGATAAATAAAAGTAGTTGAGTTGAGTAACTGTAACTGGTAAAATTGGATAATGGTAAAATTGGATAAATAAAAGTAGTAGAGTTGAGTAATTGTGATTGGCTAGTTCACGTGACTAACGAGAAGGGTGGATATTGGTCAATAGACAAACGGATGATTGGTACTAATCGGGCGGAATCAATGTGTTATTGGGTGAAATTTTTGGTAACTAATGATTCTTGGTCACTAATGATTTTCTGTCACTGGTGCATTTTGGTTTTTTAGTCACTAACGATTTTGGTCACTGGTGAATTTTGGATTTTTTAGTCACTAACGATTTTTGGTCACTGGTGAATTTTGGATTTTTAGTCACTAATGATTTTTGGTCACTGTGGTGATATTGGTCACTGTGACGTTACTGTAGCACTAATAGGGGTAAAGTAGTCTCCTACACTCTTTTTAGTCTCATTTTTGGAATTTGAGGAAAAAGTTCACTTTTTTGTCCACAACCATTTTTTTAGTAATATTTTAGACATAACCCCTAATTAGTATGATATTAACTAATCTTCCCCGACCGATACCAATCCTTTTACGGATGCGAAAATTTTGGTATTTGTGTAAAATCATTTAAACAATGAATTGTTTTTGACACAAAGTCCAAATGTTGGACTTTTGGGGATATAAGAATATAAGATAAGCTAATTTAAACACTAAAATTTATAAATTTATAAAGTTCTGGTTGAAATGATTAGATTGACTGATTTTGCTGATTTACGGGAGAAATTAAAATATATTTTAAAATAAAATAAAAAATAGTATTCGATTATAAGTATGAATGTCGAAAACAACATCTCTCTGTCAATAAGAGAAATATATTTCATATGATGTATTTCGCGTGAAATATATTTTAATTATTTCTACTTATTTTGATTATTGTAGAAATAAACGCGTGAAATAAAAATTATGTGTTTGGATTATAAGTTTTTATGTGTTAGGATTATATTGTAATTCCATTTCACGTTTGTCAATGCACAAGTTTGACCATTGATATATATTATCTTATATTAGTAAAAAATAAAAAATAAAAATGTTTTGAAAATTTACAGTGAGACATATTTAACAATTTTTTTTATAAATTAATTTAATAATACATGAACAAACTTTTACCTTTTATTAAACTAACATCTCAAGTTCCCAACGACAAGTTTCACTTTTTCAACTATTTTATTATAAATGTGTCAAACCAAAATCAGACACATATAATGTCACAAAATAATTGATATGCTAGTTGCAATCTACCTGACCAAAAAAAACAATAGCATAATATTGAATCTGTTTAGAATCGAAATTACGTACAATATAATAAATTGAAAATTATAATATGGTTTATATAAATAGATGGAAAGTTCAATATGCGGTGTGTTAAATTATGTTGTCGGAATGAAACTCAAAATCATTTTTGTGTATTTTTGGTTTCATGTCTCCCTGAGTTTCTTGGTGATGGCAAAAATTGCACCTGCTACCGCCACGGCAGCGGCGGAGATTAAGATAGTAGTCTTTAATGACTGGAATAATGCATCCTTCCTTTCTTTCTCATCTCTACCTCTCTTTGCTTCTTCTTCTCTCGCCTGCATTTATCAGGTTTCCATTGTAAGAATGGTATTTAGATGTTTACTCAACTCTATTGTAGTCTATAATTTTATACTCCGTACTCCTTATATCAAAACTTTGTTAGTTATATTCAAATTAAGCTCTTGTTGTGGTTAAAAGACGTTTTATTTGGTTTCTAAATATGTAGTTTTAATTACAAATATCAACTTAAATATTACGGAGTACTACGTATTTAGTAAGAAGTAAACCTTATTATTGATAATTAGAAACTGAAATGAGAATTTTTAATCGACACAAAGGAATATATACTCGATCTACGTCTCTACATACGATGAAGTAGCATATATCCGTTTAGCACTTTTGCTAGTCCCACGCCAATATATTAAAAGAGAAATGACTTTATAACACCATGAGGTGAACTATATATGAATGTTTTAGTTGACTAATTTCAATTCCTATCGGATCAAATCAGAGAGATTAGATGAATCCTAAATGAACTAGATCAAATTTCGGGTCAGGCTAGTACAAACTTGCACAATAATAAAAGAAAAATGTTTGGTGTACACAAAATGTGTACACCTTTTGTGTACACTTGTCTGTCCTTGCTAGATAAGTTGTCTGTCACAGACAACTCATATTAAGTTGTCTGTGACAGACAACTCATATTAAGTTGTCTGTGACAGACAACTTGTCTGCGAATGACAAACAAGTGTACACAAAAGATGTACACATTTTATGTACACCTATCAAAACTCAAAATAAAATACGCATAATGCATACATATACTAGATTAAATCACATCATGTCAAATTTAAATAGATCAAACCGAAACGAAATATTCGAACTCATCTATTATTGTTATTTTACTTGTATACCACCTTTTGGGTCAAAGTAAATGTTAAGTTTTAGTTTGAGGAAAGAGATAGTCCATTTACAAACAACGGTATTTGATTCAAAATCATCTGACATAAGAAAAGCATTATCCGATCAAGTTATTTTTTTGCAATATTTTTCTAAACTTATTATAAACGGAGTATAATATATGCTCATGAATTATGATAATGTCATATGTCAACATCCTTCCTTTGTAATTGGACACAAACTTGTGACTTCCGCTTTAGTAGACCAGCGGTGATCATCGTATCACAATGTATTTGATTTCCCATCAAATTCTTATTTCATCTCCATTCAGAGGTTGTTTGGTAACATTGTTTTTCGGTTTATCGGACTTATCAGTCAACTTTTTCATCAAACACGTAATTTTTGCTTTTGCGCACTGAATTGTGTAATAAGCAAAAAAGGTAAAGTTGAAGTTACTTTACTGGTTGTATTGACTGGAATTATTATAGATGATCATTTTAACTATTTTTGCATATAATTTTTTCTTTATTTTATTAATAAAATATATTTTAATAATAATTTTATCTTAAATCAGCAAATCATCCACTTCAATCAGAACTTCATAAATGTCAGCAGAATCAGCTAAATCAACCGATTTTTGTGCTATCAAACGGGCTCTCAATAAATCAAACTCGTCTTAAATAGTTTACTTTTCAATCTTGAAATGTCAACTCATGATGTTTTTACTTGGACTGTAATTTGCTGGTATGGTCTGGTCCGGTCTGGTCTGAACTGGTCTGGTCTGGTCTGGTTTTCTTGTATTTTTATAACTATCCAAGTCTGGTCTGAACTGGTCTGGTCTGGTCTGATCTGGTCTGGGACGAATTACTGTCCAAGTAAAAACATCCTCAGACTCGTTTCGACGGATTTATGAATCTAAGCTTATTGCGTTTATTATTATTTTTTATACAACGGAAGTAATTATTGCGTTTATTATGCTCATGCTTTTCTCTAGAGTTACGGAGAACGGTTAGATTCAATCAAACTAAATCAAATAAAAAATTGATAATTTCTTTTTTTATTCATTGAAGTCAACCGTTTGATAATAATATGTTCGAATGTTTAGTTTAATTTTATTTAAGACCAAAGTTCCAGTTAAGCTAAGAATGTTTGGTAACATACGTTCTTATCTTTTAATTTAAATAGACCTTTATATCATTTTTCTTTGACCAACCTTAACTTTTTTATTTCAATATTTCACGTAATGTTACAAATGTCAAATTGTCAATTAACTATAACCCAAATTATGTAAAAAGTGAAGTTTTTCTATGGTGATTGAAATGATGCAAAGTTTGGGTCTTGGTTTTTCATGCCGTCATTCTTAATAAGGCATTTCTCAAATGTGATGTAATGGTGCACAAGTTTTCAATAAAAATGAGTGATGTTCCCTAATAAAATTAAAAAAGTGCCCTACAATAATTAATATAAATTATTCAATACTCCTACATTTAATTTGAAGCCCCGAACTCCCTCATCTGATCAAATTCAGTCACAAAAGAAGTTTCAGCTATACTTAGTTTGATCATTATACAAATCGGCACACGAAAATAAAACATACATGTTTGATAAAAAAAATGACTAATAAGACTGTTAAGCCGAAAACAGAATCAGCGGATTAAGGATGTCAAAAACATTTCTCTCCGTCCATGATGCTATAAGTAATGCAATTGAGGAAATTTCAATGACAAGAACCGTCCGTAAATGAAGAGTGACTTATGATGTAAAGAGAAAAGGTTTAATTTTGAGGACCTTATTATTGTCGATATCTGATGAAACTGGATCAACTAGAAACTCCTTGCTCTTCTCTGGATTCAACTCTATCTCTGCATCAGCTGCTGGAAAAGCACCCTCAGAATTGGCCATTTTGAGAGGGGGAATTGAAGAAGAAGAAGATATTTATTTCTGATTTGAAGAATCAAACAAAAACAAGATTTTTCAAATATAAATTGATCGTTCCAGGCGTTTTCTTTTTAATCAATGAATTGACGCCTTCTGATCGAGAAAGCAAATTGATGGAAAGACAATAATTAGGAAGGTGGTGTGAATGTTTCAGAGAGACATTGTACGGCACATATATTAATCGTTCATGCATTCCTAACTTCTTCCTATTTTTTTTCTCGGTTTTGTTAGCTTCAACTGCCCGACAAATTTGTTGTGCCAATTAACGTTGGTTGTAGTGCTTTGCTTTTGATAATTAGTTACAGAAAAATATATACTACTGGAATAAGTAAGTACACTTTTGAGCAGTAAGCTAGCATTGCTTGTGAGATAAAAGGCAAGTGTAAATTTGACTATTTTTTGATAAAATCAAATGGGTGTGATTTTCTCGGTCCAGAGATCCAAGTATCCAACCCGATATCTTTAGAGGGTGATCAATTCAAATGTACAAAATTAAATACTAGTAAGAATAAGCAAGATCAAAGTATATATAGTTCGTATTGATGAAGAACTTTTATAATATACGATACGTATTCAAGAACCACTAAGTAGGGATGGACCGCAACCGGGCCAACCGGCCCGGCCCGGCACTGTTTGGAACCGGCCCGGCCCACCAACCGGGCCCTGGACAGGTCCGGGCCGATTCAAGCCGGGTGTTACCTAGAGCCGGCCCGGGTCATGTAAAACAGGAATCGGCCCGACCGGGCCGGTCCCGGTTCGGGCCTTCTTCTTTTTTTTTTCAATTTTTTTTTTGTTTTTCCCGGGTTGGGCTGGGTGTTTTGGTGAGGTTTGGGGGGTGGGGTGAGGGGGAGAGGGAGTTAATTAGAAAAGCAACAGGGAAAAAAATGAACCGGCCCGGACCCGGTGGCATCCGGGCCAGTTCCGGACCTTCCCTTCCCAGAAAGAGCCCGGTTTGGACTGGCCCGGAACCGGTCTAACCCTACCACTAAGAAACTATATATTTGCTCCATAGATGGCCACACGTATGCTTCGCACTCAATGCTTATTAAATGTTGAGAAATGAACCCCTCTTTTGAGTTAAGAGGAGCTATTTATAGTAAGGTACTAAGGTGTGATAGTTGAGCTTGATAACGTGTCATCCTCTTATTCATTGAGTCATCCTATCCCATACATGACCGAATTCATGTTTTAAATGTTTTTCTCGTTAAATTCTGATTTCCCTCCAACTGTTGTGGTGCAGGCTAGTCTACTCTTCAGCCACATTTGCACAAGTGTTGGGTATGCTCATCCCGCGGGAGACCAGACAGCTGCTCAGGCGAACTAGCAAAAGGTGTCCTTGGACCTAACCTTTAATGATCCCGCTCAAAATGGGCGGGCATGCTCGCTGGCTTCCGTTATAGCTGACAAGGTACTCCAGGGCTCAGCCCCCCCCCCCCAGGTCACGCTTGGAAGTATAGTAGCACTTGGATTGTACCCTTATGCATCTTCAGCTAGGGTCGGTTAACTTGTGTTGGGCCGGTCTGCTATTGCACAGTTCAATACCTTAATAGTGTTTAAAGTTTAAACAAAATAAAAAAAGGATGATTTAAATGAAGGAGGCCATGTTGCATCGAATTACACAAACATGGGAATCACAAGAAAATACGGAGTAGGAAATACCATCTTTATGCAAAACAACTGTTTGAAGGGTTTTGAAAAAGTTGCCATAGAATTTTCAAAAACGGGAATGTACTCTTTCCCTAGACGTTCTTTGCTTCAAAGGAAAGAAGTTTAATAACTCATGCATTTTCAAAATTTTAAACTTCTCTGAAGTGAGGTTAATTTGTGTTTAAATTCATAACATTTTTTGACAAAAAAATGACATAAAAACAATCAGAATTAGAAAGACATACATTGAACAGTTTTGTAGACACGTGGGATAGGACTGAAGAGACATTACAAAAGGATAAAAATACACACTACCGAAGCAGATCAGTTGCTTTAAAAGTTAAGCATCATTTGCAATTGTAGACGACAGGGACTTCTGCCCAAACTGGTTCCTTGTTCCAGATCTCCTCTTTCCTCTTGCAGTTCCAGGAGGGAGCTGTTTTATATGTGTAGTAAAAATGTCATCAAGATGTCACACATCGCCTCAATTGAATACAATAATACTCCCTCTGCTAAATTTGCTCCCTTTTTGGGAGGTTTTTTTTGTTAGACTTTCCTAGTTTGACGAGTTTTACTATATCTAAGTTCGAAGTACATAATTACTTTTACTTTTCATTTTCTCTTTCTTACATTTTTTACTTTTCCCTAACTAGTAGGCATTAAAATAAAGGATGAGCAGGATGAAGAAAATATAGAAAACTGTCGAATAAGCCCTCCTTTTATATCAGAAAAGATAATTAGGTCCTTGTACTTTGAAAACACTGAATTAAACCCTTGAACTTCTAAAAAAACGTTCAATTGAGCGTTTTAGTAGGTCACTAACTGGTTATCCGGTTAACTGCTTATGTGGCGACCACGTGACTGTCATTTTCTTTTTTCCTTATTTTTCTCCTTTTTCTTTTTCTTTTCTTCTTTTCTTTTTCCTTTTCTTTTCTGGTTTTACGTCTCTCCATTCTCCCTGGAAGACTTCCGCATCGATCTTCCCCATTTTCCCTATATTCCCAAGGACCTGATTGGCTGAGTTCCCCGTCGTGATTCCTCGTTCTCTTTGTATTTTGCTTCTCCTTTCTTTATTTCTTTCTCTCTTGGTTTCTTTGTTTCTTTTTTTTTTCATTCGCATGGAGGAGAGAGGTTGTCATCGCCAGAGTTTCTGCCGGAGGTCGCCGGAGATTATGGCAAGAACAACCTCGTTTGCTCTGTACCTTCGATTCGGCGGAATAGGCCGCCTAGGCTTTAGACAAAGCCCCAAGGAGTTCTGAGGAACCGAAACAAAGAATTTGCGTTTCTCGGTTTGGTTTCTCAATTAGTTTCTCGATTTGGTACCCAGATCACAATTAGTTTGTTTATACTTTAGGCCATATCTCGATTTGGTACCCAGATCTCAATTAGTTTCTCAATTTGAGCCTAAAAAGACGTGGATGAATCACAACAATCCGAACCAGCACCGTTGAGGCGTTGACCCTCTTCCTGTTCACAAAAAGGAGACCAGTTGCTCTCGCCAGAGTTGCCACCATTTGCCAGAGTTCGTCGGAGGTCCTAACAAGAAGAGCCATATTTGGCTCAGGAATGTGGATACGATGGAGGAATCCACCTGGGCTTACAATATAGTCGCTAGGGAGGAATCAAATCTCCTATGGTAGATGAGGAATTCCGGGAAGATCGGGAACAGTGGTTTAATCTGGGATGAGCCGATGAGGGGAATCAGGAAAAAGAAAAGGAAATAGAAATAGAAAAGGAGAAAATAAAGAAAAAACAAAATAATTGCCAGGTGGCCTGCCACGTGGACGCCACAGGAACATTTAACCGGATAACCGGTTTGATTGGGTGTTTTCAAATTACAAGGGCCTAATTGACTTTTCTGATATAGTAAGAGGGCTTATTTGACAGTTTTCTCAAGAAAAAACTACATGTATTCTTTCTTCCGGTGATTTGATTAGTATCCATGAGGATGCTTATGCTTCGAAAACGGATATTAAAGTATGATGTGCGCGTAAACCTTAACAGAGTAAGGACCAGCACACAAGTGTCAAATATACTCGTCTCGTCAGGAGACCATATGCCTCTCTCCGTAAGGAGACCAGACAGCTGCTCAGGCGAGCCAGCAAGTGTCCTTGGACCTAACCTTTAGTTAATCCTGCTCAAAATAGGCGTGCACGTTCACTGGATTCTTTCATAGCCGACAAGATACTCCAGGGCTCAATCCCCCCCAGGTCACGCTTGCTTGGAGTATAGTAGCATTTGGACTGTGCCCTTATGCATGTGGCTACTTCGGCTAGGGTCGGTTAGCTTGTCAGCTTGTGTTGGGCACTTGGACTAGTCTGCTATCTCACAGCTCAATACCTCAACAATGCTTATACTTTAAAGTTTAAACAAACAAACAAACAAAAGGATGTTGATTTAAATGAAAGAGGCCATGTTGCATGGAATTTCACAAACATGAGAATCACAAGAAAATAGGAAATACCATCTTTCAATAGAAACAACTGTTTGAAGTGTTCCAAAAAAGTTCCTGTAGAATTTTCAAAATGGGAACGTACTCTTTCCCAAGATTTTCTATGCTTCGAAGGAAAGGAGTAATAAATCTTGATGCATTTTGAAAATTCGGAACTTCTCTTGTAATTTCAAACAAAACAAAAGTGAAAATAATCTGTGTTTAAATGCATGAGATTAAACGTCGTTGCATAACATTTTTTGACAAAAAAAATGACATAAAAAACAATTAGAAATACATCAACTAAACAGTTTTGGTGGGCACATGGGAAAGGGTTGAAGAGACAATATAAAAGGCTAAATTTACATACTACTGAAGCAGCTCAGTTGCTTTAAAAGTTAGGCACCCTTTGCAATTGTAGACGCCAGGGAGTTCTGCCCAAACTGTTTCCTTGTTCCAGATCTCCTCTTTCTTCTTGCAGTTCCAGGAGGGAGCTGTTTTACATGTGCAGTAAAAATGTCATAAACATGCCAAACATGCATTGTATTAAAAATTAAAATCACACATCGCCTCAATTGAATACAATAATACTCCATCTGCTAAATTTGCTCCCTTTTTGGGAGGTTTTTTTATTTGCTCCACTTTCCTAGTTTGACGAGTTTTACTATATCTAAGTACGAAGTACATAATTACTTTTACTTTTCATCTTCTCTTTCTTACATTCTTTACTTTTCTATCTTGTCCCTAACTAGTAGGCATTAAAATAAAGGATGAGCAGGATGAAGAAAAACAACAGGTATTATGACAAAAAAAACAAGTATTCTTTCTTCCAGTCATTCGATTAGTATCCATGGGGATGGTTAAGCTTAGAAAACGGCTATGATGTATGTGTGTGTAAAGTCTAACAGAGTAAGGACCCGTACGTAATAAGCATCACCTTCTGTAGCGATTTCACAGACTCTTCAAGATTCCTCAGTGCAGGAATGGACCCACCCTCCATTATACCCATCAAATTCTTCATACGCGCACGCATTTGGAAAAGCTGAGCGACAAGTTGGCTCACCTACAAATTTGCTATACAGATAGTAACCCTTCGATAGGAAAATCTATTTAATAAAAAGAAATATACAAAGCATCAGCTGATTGGGAGTTTGGGACCTGCTGCTCAGTTTTTCCAGAATCTTGAGCAATGCGTTGCCTCCTGTCGGGAGATTCTGCCAACAGCTCTGGCTGCTCCCTCTCCACTACAGCAAATCACAATTTATATGCACCATCAACCATTGAATTGAAACAAAACTATTGTGGATAATTTAGGTTCACGTAACATGTAGAAATTGGGCTATACTGCATATTATTCGGTGACATGAAGTTTCTAGTAGCAACTACTCCAACTAGCAACTAGTCTTAAATGAGTTTGAACACTACTACTATAAAATTACTGCAAAAAGAAATCAGGACAAGTGCAGCAAATAACACACCTGGGGTCATTGCTTCAATCATTGATTCCACATCTTTTAAGCTCTTCTCTGCATCTCTGATCTGTGAAGGTGTTACCTACGAATAATTTGAAATCCCGCCTCTTGTTATCAGCAAAAGAAATTTACAAAACTGGAAGCGTGTTACTGATTTATATAGCTAGCAGAGATAGCTAAATCTCAAAGTTATCTAAGCCACCAACAGTTCAAAGTTAGCTCACAATCTCACATTTTTCATCACATCATTGAAATGTAACTTCATACTAATTTAGCTATTTATATTTCATCAGCCAAGTGCAAGTTAGTAACATAAATGTCAAACAAAAAACAAAACAAATTCCTGAATGTGTACACACAATTTCAAAAAAGTTAATACCCAAATTAGTCCTTTGACTTGTCACCGTTAATCAATGAAATAATGAAAAACATAGGACTAAAATAAACATTATATTGGACAAAATGTGATATTTAATGTGGTAATATTTTTGCTGTAATTGTAGTGACAATTATGATGTTCCATTCTGTGATACAGTGACCATGTAGTCGTCATATTTTTCTCCATATGCTATGGATTTATTCAATTTGGACCCCATTTAGTCCTCAAGCAATAATGGCTCTAATTAAGGACATTATCATCCATTCATGTGGACTGTGGGCTAAATTACATTCATAAAAGTCAAGGACAAAATTAAGTAAATTTGATGGCCTAAACCATGTAACTCTTTTTAGAATGCAAGTCCTAGATTTCTCTAATCAGCAAAAAAAAAAGTCGGGAACGTGGATTTTAAAGCTTGCAGGTCTCAAGTGAACAAAAAAAAGAGTTGGGGGGAGGGGTATACCTTTGCCATCCCAGGAACCATTCCAATAACACGGGACATGGGACCCATCCGTGCAACCATACGACTTTGCTTCAGGAAGTCATTGAAGTCAAACTTAGCACTCATAATCTTCTTCTGCACTTCTTCCGTATCTTCTTGGCGCATCTGATCATAATTCATAGAGTTATGCCACTCATTCAAGTTGATTCAAAATGAAGGAAAAAGAAAAAGTGTAAAGCAAGTAGACACCCACAACTTCTTCGGCCTTTTCCACTAAAGACAAAACGTCTCCCATCCCTAAGATACGTCCAGCCATACGGTCAGGGTAGAAAGGTTCAAGATCCTCCATACGCTCACCTCTTCCCACTAGTTTGATTGGTTTTCCTGAAACCTGATATTATCCATTTACCCCTGCTTGTTTAACACCACCATGTAACACTCTCGAAAGAGCACAAATATTTATTCAAGATAAATACGCCCACCAAACCTCTTTTACACTCAAAGCCGATCCACCTCTAGAATCCCCATCCAGCTTTGATAAAATGGCGCCACTAATTCCAATCTCAAGATTGAAAGTTGTGACAAGTGCTACAATTTCAAACACAACCACTTAATCAAACAACACAAATTCCACCTAAAATGCCTTTTGTAGGAGTAGTAGTTTAACATCCCATAATTCATATTCACCGTGATTTTAAGAACTATTATGAAAATGGGAATTAGTTATTTGAACAATGATGAAGAACCTGCTGCTTCTTGGCCAGTCATTGCATCCACAACAAGCAAAACCTCTGTGGGGTTTAGTACTTGTTTCACTTCTTTTAATTCATCCATCATCGCTTTATCTATCTGATAAAGGTACAAAAGAGTTCAAGAAACAAAAATAAAAACTTTTAATATTCCAATGAATTTGCTCAAGCTAATGATAACAGTTTTATATAAGTATATAACCTGAAGTCTTCCAGCTGTATCCATTATGACAACATCTACATTCTCCCTTTTGGCTTCTTTTAATCCTTGCTCCGCTATCTGTGCGGGTTTAATATCCTGCCCAGCTGTATAAACGGGCACACCAACCTGTCCCATTGTTAGAAGACATAATGAGAAATATTCAACCACAAAACTGTGGATTCTAAATTCAAAAAAGAATATTAATAATAACAAAAATGATAATAATCATCATCGGCTAAAACTGAAAATCAATAAGAGTCAAGTTCGAGAACCCTTTAATCTCGATGCTTAGGATAATAGCTTCTTCGGATGGAAGTTGTTGATCGCCAAACACTTCCTAACACAATCTGTTTGGGTTTCTCCATGACCAATTGACCATAATAACTGAAAGCAATCATTCTTATTTTGAAATACATGGATTGTTTCACAATACTGACCTACCACTACAGAACAACTTCACCATAATGGCCAGGCATGAGACGATATCAAAGAAATACCTGTTGACCCAAAATAACAAGCTGGTCAATTGCAGCAGGTCTATACACATCTCCAGCAATTAGCATGCATTTCTTCCCCTGCAATCCAGGCATCTTGAGTTATAAACTTCTTAAACCTCGTGTGCATCCAGACAATGGGAATACCATTTTTCTATATCAAGCAATGGATATAGAGACACTAGAAGGTGAAAGAGGGAGGGGACAGTGTTTCTGATATGTACCAGCTTCTTAAGATATAAAGCTAATTTTGCGCTGACGGTGGTCTTTCCAACACCTTGTAGACCGGCTAATAGAACAACTGTGGGGCCAGATTTTGCAAAAACTAGCTCAGAAACCTCTCCACCCATCAGCTTCACAAGCTCATCATGCACTATCTTCATGAAACAAATTCACTACGAAACATAATTAGGCTTCTGAAGGAAATATTGCAATTATAAATGACTAAATGTTAATTGTTAAATCATCCCGCACTCATAAAAGTATAAAAACACAGGCCAACATATAAGTTGAAACTTGAAAGTTCAAGAATGAATATAGTATAAGGTCATCCTAAGCTTAAACAAGCAATTTAGCCCTGGTACGGATAAAGAAAAAAGAACATGTGGATTTCAAAATTGTTTTACCCAATAAACCAACATAAAAGTTTTAAGATGAAACTCAAGTCTTGATAGTAAAATACCCCTTTCAATATATGACTTTAAGTAGTGACAATAAATAAAGTTAGAGGCAAATTTTAGAGGTGAAACTGGAAAAGAAAAGAAACAAACAAGGACTCTTTTGTGCAGTAAAACATTCATGTTAAATACAATACCTTAGCCATTTGTTGATCTGGTCTTACTCCTCTAATCAAGCCTGTGCCAACAGCTTGATCACTAACAGATTGAACAAACCTTCTAACGACCGGAAGACTAACCTGCCATACCAGGTGCATATTGCAAATTTGAGGTACACGTTTAATGGAGAAAGTAAAATCAGTAGAAAGATTTGATATACATCTGCTTCTAGTAGAGCCCTCCTAATGTCTCTCATAGGTTCAACAATGTTTTCCTTGGTCAGCACCTCTGAAACACAATAAGCTTGGCTTGTTCCATAACTTACAAATAAAACCAGACTATCGGAGCAAGTGGAAGCAAAACATAAACAGAATTTACCATTAGAAGAAACTTTATAGTGGGGTGCTTACTGTTTATAGCCACCCCACTCATACTTTTCGTATACACATAGTAGGTGCATAGATACACACACAAATGATATGCCTATACATTTATGTGAGCGCGAGCGCACATTATGTTGTATGTATTTTTTATGTTTTTTTGCCTCCTAATACAATGGATGACAAAACCAAAAGCATGAGTGGCACACATACGAATATTTAGAATAATCATCAATAAAAATGATAAAATATTTGTTTTGATCACACAAGGTATGAATATTATGTGTGTCTTTTACAATATGTTATGTGTAACAATATCACACGCCACATGAATATAAAAAATACAAACTAACATATTAGTTTTTAGACTACTCACGTAGAACTTTTAGAATAGAACCGAATTTCTAAATTTCTAGTAATCTAAAGTTCTAAACTGTTATTATGGTGGAATTGTACGGGAAAGGAAAACGAAGTCGCTCCCTAAAAGAAAAGGGCATCCCTGACTACAGCAATGCACTTGCTATATTATAAACTAAAGTTACATGGAGATTTTGAAATTATTCATACTTGAAAGAACATATAGGGGGTTCACCAAGCACGACAAGCCCTGGAACACATTACACTGCTTTACAAGTGAAGCCCAGAAAGTCTTATAGAGTTATAGGTATCACCAGGTCATGCATACTCACTAAGTATATGCACTCACTTTTTGGCTTAAATTGAGCTCAACAATAATATTAAAAAAAGGTAATTAATTCATGAGCCTAATTTTCAATTAAAATTAGGTCATTATGCACATTATTCTCAGAACTACATTATCAATCTCCAAAATTTAAACCAACTTCAGAATAGCCACACACAAAAAAAACATAAGCTTTGATAAGAAAAGTTTGAGAAACCTTCCCCTCTGAGCTTGCTCCAGGCGGTTTCAAGCCCGGTGGTGAGCTGCCCGAACATTTCGGCTCGGATAACGCCCCCCATTTCTCTTCTGGAAGTGGGTGCATTCTTGAAATTGATCACTCTATACACCTCGTGCTGCCACAAGAACAAAAAGAGAACGGACTTAGCTACCTAAGAAAATAAAAGCATTTGAAAAAACAAACAGATAGAAGAACAGGCAAAGTTGAGAATTGGAACGTTTTTAGTACATACGGTGAATGATTTTCCAGAAGAGAAAGACAGAGAATGGGCGGAACCGGTCCAAGAGTAAGAAGGAAAGGGCCCTTTCGGATTTGAAATGGAAACTTTGGTCGGCGAAGGCCGGGAGAAACAGCGGGAAGCAACGGCCGCTGACAAAGTTGTTTCCATGGGAAATTTTTTGTTCTCAGTCTACAGCAGCAGAACTCTCGGACAGTGTTGACTCATTGGAGACTCTATTGAACAGCTTCTTGTTTACAGGGGGATTTGATTTTCCCCGATGTTTAGACATATTGAACTTTACACCCATGTTTTGAGCATTACCTCTAACATATGACTTCAAAATTTAAAAGTTTTAACAAGTGTCATGTGTTGGAGGGAGGAGGTGATGTTCACCCTCCATGAAGAGGATGAACAAAATAGAACTCATTACTGAATAATGAATAATGATAATACAGAGTAATTATTATTATTATTTGAACAAAATAATAATAATAATAACAATAATAATTCCTTAAAATGTTTCCGACTTTCCGTTAAAAATGTTTGCACGCATTAGAGCGCTGAGAGGATTTAGGGTTGTTTGGATCTGATTCTTAAAACTGATTCTTTTCCGTGAAGGAGCAGAATGAGAAGTTAGAGTGTTTGGCTGAAAGTACAGAAGTGATTCTGGTGCTCTAATTTACTCCTAGAATAAGTTTTTTTTAGAAGTTGCGGGTGACCAGCTTCTGAAAAATGATTTTGATTTGGGAAAGTTCCCGAAATAGGACTAAAAAAGTTTGAAAATTCCAAAATAGGACTGTCATGTTTTTATTCCTAAAATAGGAGTAATTACTGCCATGTTTGGAAAATACTGCCATGTTTGAAGTCTGGTACTGCCAAAACATGACAGTAATTAGTCCTATTTTGTGAATAAAAACATGGTAGTCCTATTTTGGAATTTTTTAACTCTTTTAGTCCTATTTTGGGTAATATCTCTTTTGATTTTGATTCTTCTTAAAAAAAACAGAATCAAGTTTCAAACACCCCTTAGACCCCTTAGAAGTATTCTAATCCAAAATGTCTTGCATGTTTAAATACAAGAGTTGCATGTTAAAATACAAAAGTTGAGAATTATTATTATTATTATTTATGTACACTCAAATTGCAAAAAGGAGGCTCCAAATCTTATGATCTTTTCTGATCGAGAAGGTTTGAAAAGGCGTTAAGGAAATTTTTAATCGAATTAAAATTATCTAATTTTGTTAGTTTAAAATTGATCTATCTTGATACTTTTAAGTCTGATTTAATATGACTTAAAATACTTGTGTTGTTTATGTCTTTTGTTTAATATAGTCGAATTTTGGGTTGATTTAATTTGTTTAAATATGATCTCATTTGATCACAGTTTTTAGGTGTTATTCGATCTGGCTGATTAGAAACATATGGTGTGTGAGTAATGAGTATGCTACAATTCTATAAGATCGAGCCTGCCTGTTTGATGATCATGTTTTCGGTTTATCGGGCTTTTTAATCAACTTTTTCACCATATACGATACTTTTGATTCGTGTGTCGAAATGTGTTATAATAAGAAACGTTAAGGTTTAAGTTACTTTTCTGGTTGTATTGAGTCTATTGATTGAAGTTACTATAGATGATCATTTTAGCTATTTTCATATAACTTTTTCTTTGTTGTATTAATAAAATATTAGAATCGATCAATCCAACCATTTTAGTCAGAATTTCATAAATTTCAACATAATCAATTGATTCAATCGATTTCAGTGTTATGAAATGGGCTCTAATTCGTAGTAGATTTTTTCAATACAAAGTGAAAAGGATCAAACCTAAAACGCAATTAGGCAAGCCAGGTTGTGTTGTCCTTGAATTAATTAGTTGGATCAGTTTTAGAAAGCCAATTGAATAAAGTTTGGATATTATTCTTGGCTGCAACCCGACTATCCGAGGAATAATAATAATGATAATATAATTTCTGGTTAAAAACCCTTATTCATGAGTGTCTTGTGTCATTCTTTAGAGGATTAATTAATAAAATAATATAGTATTTCTTGGTGTTTAAGTTGACTTTTGAGTGTACAACCCATATCATAAACTTTGTTTTACAATTGGAGCATCAATTAATATGTCTTTGCCTTCAATCAAACTTGAAATATTTGCTATTTTCCCTCGTAACGTCCACTGTCCTGGCAGCATAACTTAAATCATAATGTGTCTTTGCCTTCATCAATCATATCAAATTGGCCTTAAATTCAAGCCAAGTTACTTGTAAGATCGTGCTATTTTTCTATTGATACGTGATAATGTGATATGTGATATATACTACGGGGTATTTGCTAATGCATAAGTTTATTACTTCCTCCGTTCCGCTATGATTGTCTCATTTTACCATTTTGGTCCGTCCCACTAAGATTGTCTCATACCTTATTTGGTAAAGTTTGTGTGGTTCTAAATCATTTCTACTTTATTCTTATTTATCAATTCAATATCAACCACATAAATCCACTTTTATTAATAACCGTGTCACTTTCTCTTGTCCCAAACTTAGGGGGACAGAGGTAGTATTTATTATTGCTTGGTTATTGTTTTTACTTGTTTAGTTTCTGATGTACTCTTTAAACTTATTTTGTAGGTTGTAATTTGTATGTCTTTTGTGTATTTTGTTGTAAATATCGTAAGGAATGTAATAGAGTATTTTAGGTACGTACCAAAGGGAGGTAATATGAAACATGAAAATAAGTTCTGGTATGAAACCCAATCCGGTTAAAACATACTACCTATGTCCCTAAAAATTTTGTCTCCTTTGACTTTTCAAGTTAATGGTGGTAAAATTTGGACCATGATTTTGATTAGTACTATGTATAATATTATGAAAGTGGTAAGATTTATACTTTTATGAGAGTACTTTTAACAAAGAACGTTTTCATATAATTTTTATATCTAGAAAGATGGAGTATATAATTGGTCAAAGTTGAACATGGTTGACCAAAAAATTCAAAGATGACAAAGTTTTAAGGGATGGAGGAAGTAACTCGGTTGGGTTGAAAGTGACATGTGAAGCAACCAGGAACCTACACGTCGAAAATCCTAAAATTAGGATTCATTTCTTGTCGCATATACTCACTATCCAGACAGTGGTTTGGTACACAATCCGGTCAGGTTGAGTTGACATGGACAAAAGAACATGGTGAAGATCAAGAGAACGTGAAAAATATATGATTTGATACGCAACCAGTCAGATTGGATGTGATTTTAGCGCCTTCCTAATGTCTAAGGTACCCAGTGGGTACCCTACATACCCGGTTGGATATCAAACCCTGCCACCTCCAAGAGAATAGAGTTACACCCCTTTTCTTTCTCATTTAATCACCAATTCTCTTACACTCTTAAGCTCAATTTCAATAAGTGTTTTGTTTATATTTTGCTAAAATTTTAACTATTTTTATATTCAAGTAAATCTCTTTTATTTATGCGTTACTTAAACTTTAATTTATCAGTATATTTTTCTAAAGTACTTCAATTATAAAATTGAAGTTATTTTGTTATTATGTATATTTAGAGTATCGTATATTTAAGAGTAGTGTATATGCTATTGAGAATAGTTTTTTAGTAAAAAGTTAGGCATAAATCTTGAATCCGTTCTTGAGTTATGTTTAAAATTATCATGCATTATTTCATTATATTATACGTCCACTAAACTGTTTTTCGAATATAGTCAAGTTACTCTTGTTTAATATTGTCTAAAAAGTTGTGCCTTTTTGGAATGAGATGTACAAGTATGTGTTACGGTGTATCCATTCATACTACCATTTTTATGAATAATTATTGTCCCATATGAAAAACTTAAATAATCTCACAATCTTAAACTACTTTTTAACAATAACCTTTACTGACAAAGTTTTTTTATGGGACATGTAAAATACACCTCACACCAAGTAGAAGGCTGGTCATTGCCCACAAAGTAGTAACGCACTCCCTCCATTTCACAATTAAAGTCACGATTTGGCATTATTTTTACATTGTTTGACACCGTTGGCACTGCTTTGACATTGTTTGGCACTGTTTGGCACTGTTTTGAGGTAGATTTCTTTGCCAAATAAGGAAATGAGGGAATTGTGACTTTGTTTTTGACACATCCCAAAAGTGAATGTGTGACTTTGATTGCGAAACGGATGGAGTATATATTACAAATTTCAAAGCCTTGAAAATTGAAAAAGTTGGAAATAATCTCAAATTAATCTAGATTTAAAATTTGACACTAGATTTTTTCCCTAAATAATCTCATATTCTCAATGATAATTTCAATAAAGATCTTTCCGATCATCAAATTGATCTCCAAATAAACCAACCATGAGTACTTCAAACTTATAGAGTTGAACATCCACTGCTATATTTGGTACTTCTACAATTCTACAGTACAACTCTTTAAATTAGCAATTTTAGTAATTAGTACCCATGTTTGTTTGTTTTTGCTACAACAACCAAGTTTTCAGAGTCTTCTAATGAGTTTGGAGGTCCGGTTCTAAATGATGAATGAGGCCCCATAAAACAAGAAAGTATACAAAATTTAACAATAAAATACAAACAGACTAGATAATTTAATGAAAGATAAGTTTTATAATGTTTAAAGTACATAAATTGGACAACGTAAAAGTTATAGACCTTTTGAAAACTGAAATGTTACATGATATTTATTAAAATCAACTTATAACTAATACTACTACATACTCCGTATTAAATTTCTGGAGGTCCCTATAAGAGTGGGTTCCGGTACCAAGCACATATTTCACATCCTAAATTACGGGCCTGTGTTTTTAACCAATCATTTTTTAACAACCAGCCACGTCATTTGCCAAAAAAAACAGCCACGTCATTTTCCCATTCAGGTTCTGCATAGTAGATTCTGTTTAGTCCAACAATTAGTCAATTGATTAATACGAAAAAATAAAAAGGATAGCAGCCACCGAACGTGGTTTGAAAGAAAAAAAGAAAGCTCCGAAGGCCTGGACCGCGGACGCTTGTGAGTCGTGACTGGATTCTGATTCTGATTAAATAAGGAGAATTCATTTTCGGGAGATTCACCAAAATAGGATGAAAACAATGTCATTTTCTTAAAGGAAAATTTTATGGTGCATTAACGTTAGGAAAGGTATTGGTGCATTTCACACCCGTCACTAGTTTATTGGTTCGGCTGTCCATGTCATTTTTTTTTAGAGTATTTCTAATTGAGTAAAGGGTCAGTTTGGTCCCCGAAGTTGCATAAAAGGAGTCAAATAAGTCCTTATATAGGAGATTCTATCCGGCCGTCGCCATTTGGGGCGGTTCCCGATAGAACTTTTTGATGAAATTTTTTGAGCATCTTATTCATTAAGTCTATTTCACTCATACCAAATTTTAGATAAAAATTTAATCGGGAAGACATTCAAATGAATTCTTGAAGATAACTGTGTAGTTAAAAGCGCAGTTATCTTCACGAATTCATTTGAATGCCTTACCGATTGAATTTTTAGCTGAAATTTGGTATGAGTAAACTAGACTTAATGAATAAATTCTTAAAAAAATATCAAAAAATTCCACTGGGAGCCACCTCAAATGGCACGTCCGGACATAATTTTTTATATAAGGACTTATTTGACACCTTTTTTGCAACTTCAAGGACCAAATTGACCCTTTACTCAAAAAGAAATTTTCCATTTCATTGAAATTGTTATTACTTTTTTATTTATTTATACTTAAATTCTTACAAAAAGTATATTAAAATTCATAACTTTTTTTAATCTTTTATATGACACTTTCCGATCTAACTCGAACAGCACCCCTGTGACTGCACTTCTCAAGCTTGGGAACCGCAGCAGAGAAATTTAGGACGAGCGGTCACGAGCCGATAGAAGAGCTCCATCTATCCTCCAATTTTTGGAAGTATATCCATCCATCTTTGACCCTTCTCCCTCTCGCATCCTATTGTTTTTGCCGGGGAATCTACTCCCATGCTGCAAATCGTAAAATCTGCACCTTGTGGCTCTTCTTTGTTTCCTCGTGAGCAGGAAGCACATTAGCAGCGGCACAACGTGGATAGGCTTTTTTATGCCTAAACCCCAAAACTTGCTAATCTCATACCTCACGGCTGGTTTGTCCCTAATTTCTTTAGGCATGAAAAACTTTAGAATCTCATACGAAAGAAAATAAGTAACCATCTCCCTTTCCATAGGCACCTTTGACTGGAGTATACTCTAGAGGAGTTGTTGAGCTCTAACTTCTTGAGATTAAGAGTGTTGATTCTGCAGTGAGAAATTCATTTTTTTTTTGCTCTGGTGGATTTCCATCCTTAGTTGCTAACAACTAATTAGTTTATAATTATAAGTTCATATTTGAGTGCAAAAAACCAGATGCTTATTTAAACTCACAGCTTGAGATACCACTATAAAGACAATAATGCATATATAAACGATACATTGATAGATAAGCAAGTACTCTGTAATAGAAACCTTAACAATCCATGTGATTTTCAATAACCATATGTCTCGTTAGGTCACTGTTAAGGAAATTGAAAGAATGGTCCCACTTCAAGCTAGGGTGTGGGGGTTTGTCCAACTTAGAAGGATAATGGTATAGTGTTGCAGTTTAACCATTATTCATTTAGTTAATTCTTACTACTAATTTGTGTTTTCACTCTTTTCTTCACTATGCAGACCCAAAAGTTGATTACTAGGAAAGTGAATGAAAAAGAAGGTGGTTCAAAGATGATTACTAGGAAAGTGAATAACTTCACCTCAACTTCTGTATGTCCTTGCAAGTTACAAATTTACTTTCAAAGCGTGGTTGTAGTATCTTCTGTTTTCCTCAATGTGCTCTGTAAAATGTTTTTTTTTTCAATCCCAGCTCTAACAAAATTAGTTCATTACAAAGCCAAAAGAAGGCATGTACGTTGCATATAAGTATATAACTATATCAGAGGTCTAGATATGCTCTTGTAATATCTTAATATATCTACTCCTTCCCAAAAAAAATTATCAAACATAATTAAGGAAATACATTAGCCTTTATACATTAAGAAGAAATAATTTAAATATAAAATCATAATGCCTCGTAAAAATTGTAATAGAAACTGTATAGAACAAACTAGTTACACATATTGATGAATTATTCCAATATATGTGTTACGTTTGGGGATTAGATGCATAATAGGTGATCCATATTCATAAATTGTCCCATATGACCAATATATGACGTGCATTTTTTATAGGTAAATACTACATATAGTTTCAGGTGCAACACTACCTCAATAAGTTGCATTCAGTCACATAAATAGAGTTACATGCATCCTTAAAATAGTGTGTTAATAAGAAGATGTATTTATTTACTTGTGGCAACTTCAAGCATTTGGTCCCGCCGCACCACAAAAAAGCGCCGTTGTCGAGGATCGAACCCGGGTTTTCTTTGGTTTTCTTTGGTATATTGGACACCATCGATTTTTAAAGAGCATAAAGTTCTTTATTTGTGTTCAATGTGTTTCCTCTGCTTCAATGATGGTTAATGCTCTCGAGCGATGTTGTTTTGTCAATTAAGTATGTTCTCTTTTGCAGTACATATTGGAACTATAACCACGCTTGCTACTCCAGATAGAGATTGCATTGTTAGCCTTACAGAATGCATTGCACATATATCATTTCATGTGGGTCTCCAGCTGGTTCTCTCTTTTCAAGAAAATAATGTGCCAACAAAGGCCTTCAGAGAAAGACTGCCATTGAGAAGCAGCATTAATGTTGATTAGTTATTTGCTAAATTTTGAATGTTATAAAATCATCATAAGTTTTCGTTTATTAGTTTTTGGAATCATAGATGGTCAATAAACCAAATAATTAGAAAGTGATCACACTTGTACTTAAATAGACAAATAAGAGTTGTGTTTGTGATTTTTTGGGTTGAACATAGTGAAATAGTTTGAATGGATTTTTGAGCTTGCATGTTTGAAATTGTCGTGTCGCTTCTTGTTAGTATATTAAACGAATAATATCTAATGAACGACGTCTATGTCTCTCTTTTCTCTCAGATGTATGATTTATAATTGAATTGGTTAACCGAGCTTAGTAACGATCCATCGGCGCAAATGTAATACTCCCTGCGGTTCTAAATCATCTTTACACTTTCCTTTTTTGTTAGTACCAGATTAAACTTTATACGGAGTACTTCCTTAGTTGCCTTATAAATCTATACCAAACAGTGTGCACAAAACATTGTCAAACAATATACTCTACAATAAAGTCAAATTTATTTCATTAATATGTGTGAAGTCAAAGTGTAAGACGATTCAGAAACGGAGGGAGTATTATCCTATGCACAATTAAGATACCTCACCATTCAAATATAATACAAAGACAATCCATAATGGGATCCAGGGGCTCAACTAGATCAAGTAACACTACATGTTTGAATTTATTTAATCAAACTAGTCCAAAACAAATGTTTTAATAATAAATTCATTTTCCTCTTTAAGCTCTGAAAGCTAAAATCCAATCCAAGTAACACTAGATGTGACCTTTAGATGATTACATCTCACTAACTTGCTTTAGAAACATGACTTTTTGTGCCATTATTTCAATAACTATATCTATCTATTTAACAACGGGACCTTGAGGGTTAACTATTCCCGCCTCTTCCCCTCATTCACATATCATGGTGTAATTTTTGTGTCTAATTCCTTTCATTAGAGAAAAAATATGATCAGTTAGGCAACGTAACTGCCACATTCTTATGGTTTTCATGTGTACAGATATCAAAATAAATACTCCATCCGCAAGGCTGCAAAAATTAAAAAACAAACCAACCATGAAGTAATAACCAACATAATAGCTAAATGCACTGGAAAGTGACAACAAAATTACCCCTTCCTTAGCTCCAAACCCCGGAAGGCCGCAAAAATTAAAAAACAAAAAAAAGATACATGAAAACATATTCATATTTGGTAAAAGAAGGTTAACAATGTAAGAAACTAGGCATAATAGAAGTAGAGCATGGTTGAAGTTGCATAATACAAAAGCACTTGTGTTTTATTCATTAAAGAGTGCCCATTCCACTTGTATCATCCAACTCTACTACTATATGTGTCATACATTTCTTCCTGCTCATCCTCTTAATGGCAAAAACAGCTCATTTGTCATATTTCAAGTCTTCTAGCTGCCAAGCCTTTAAGCTGTAAAAGCGGTTGTTTCACCTAAGCTTGCTACAACATTTCACGACTCTTCCGTTAAATGGAATTCCAGTTGACAGTGCACTGCTGGGTTGTGAAAAAAATGATAAAATTCAGTGTATCAAATAAATATAATACAGAAAACAAGATAAAATATGCACTATTGACCATGCACTAAAGCCATATATTCATGGAGATTACAAAACAAGAACAATGAAGAGAAGAAAGTTTCTGGCTATGACCGAAAAAAAGAGCACAAAAGATGTGTCTGAATCTAAAGAGTGTTCTGTTATGGAAATGAAAGTGCACTAACTTACTGAATGGCAGAAGGTGATGTTACAACAACAATGATGCAAAGTGTTGTTTTAAGAAGCTCCTTATCAATGTGCTGGACTGATTCCTGCAAGGAAAACAAGGGAACTACATCAGTAGCATAGACATAAGGATTAGCTTCTTATCATTTTTCTTAAGCACCTTAACATGAACAAATTTTAATTTGATAAGAGTTACATGTAAAATAAATAAATAAACTTCTGGTAAAGCACTTAACAGTAACGAATCCTATATTTCTCTATCCAATATGAGTTTAGATAAAGTTGATATAGGTTTAGTTATATACTTATTTGATGCACTTCTTCCACCAATCAAACAAAGGTTTATGCTATAGGAATGAAACTATGCTTCCAAATTAATCCTATACCAAATATTTAGTATTTGTACAGTTGTACCTGATCATATCCATAAACATGAACACAATCTCATTCAATCTCCCAACCCCATGCCCCCATGCTGTCCATCACCTATAGTCAAGTAGGTCTACAAGTAAAAAAGGGGAGAGTAAATCATCATGGCTCAGTCGTATCTATAAATCATTATATTAAACATAGAAACGTGATACTAAGGTAGATAAAATTAAGATTCATGTAAAAAACTGAGAAGGTTAACAGGGCAAAATGAAGTACCAGAAAGTAGGTAAGAAATATTTTCTTAATATAAATTAGTAAAGAATCCAATCTCTTCTCTGTTTTGCATTGCATATCTCCACAAGATTAAATATAAATAGGGGGATATGAAATGGAAATATAATAGGAACAAAATCCCTTACCTTTCACTATCAAACGTCTTATGTTCCCAATTGCAATAGAAATCTGGTGAAGGAATCCCTTCTGTGAGAGCACTAATAACCCTAAGTAGCAATAGAAATAAGAATAACAACAGGGGGTTCAGTTCAAGGGCAGTCAAAATTTGTAGGAAAATTATTAGATTTGGAGGAATGAAAAAGGTCCCCAATTGCAATACAAATTTGGTGTAGAAACCCCTTTCAGTCTAATAACCTTAAGTAGCAATAAAATGAAGTATAACAAAAGGGGATTCAATTCAGTGAATGTAGGTTGTGAACTAAATGAAAAGGAAAAATGAAAAAAATTACCCAGTGACAGAAACGGAGTGGGATGAAATTACTGCCGGTGCTGCGATGGAGTGCACTACGAAATCTGGATGAATTGAAAGAGAGAGAATAGACACGATAAAGACGAAAGACATACCAAGCAGTGCGTAGCTGAAGAGAGAAGGAAACTTACCTTTCAAGAGAGCACATCGACCGACCGTAACTCGTCCGTATTCATCCGACGTCGATCGATTCTGGAACTGTACAAAAAGAAAGTCTTTATATGCTCACGTCCTAGAAGTTTCGTCGGAATTCTGATCTGCCATGTTTGCTCTGTCGAAGTGAAGACCGAAAATGAAATGAGAACGATAGGAGGCAGTGTTCTGAACAGGGGGAAAGTGCTTACTGTTCCATTTTAGGTAGTATAGGGTTCACAATGCAATTTTTAAATTGAATGCACGTACTCCCTCCGTCCCCTTTTAAAAGTCCCGAAAGAGGGTGGCACGAGTTTTAAGAAAAGTAGGTTTGTGTGGTTGATATTAATTGATAAAGTAGGAATAAAGTAAGAATAAAGTAAGAATGATTTTGAGCCACACAAACTTTACCAAATGAGGTATGAGACATTTAAATAGGGACATCCCAATATGGTAAAATGGGACATTTAATTGGGGACGGAGGGAGTATTTTTTAAGAGTAGATGAGCTGGACCAATGACATACTGACAACTATGAAATGCACCAAAACATTCCATAATATTGATGCACCGAAGAGCTCCCCTTTCTTAAATTTAGACTTATTAATTCAAAACACAATAAATAAGATTTTTTATTTGTGATTGAACAAAAATATACCCCCTCCAGTCTCATTTTATTTATCTTATCATCTTTTTTTTGTCCCAAAATAAGTATCCCCTCCCTTTTTTGAAAAGAAACATGTGGTTGATGTCATTTCACTTTATTATACTCAAATCTCAACTACAACTTATACATTTCCAATCACTTTATTAATAATTGTGTCAAGTCAAAGTAGGATACATAAAATGAGATAGATGTAGTAACTTTATAGGGCAAACCAACTTCGTCGGTCACCAAAACTTTTTGTCCCGAAATTTGCCAAAATCACACCGTTGTCAACGTCACCAAATTACTGCCACCACCAGAATCCCCCGTCAAACCGCCATAACGATCTGACCTTGATTATGTATTGGAACTAGATGGCCAATTGTATTAATTAATTAAATTAAAGTTATAAACTAAAATTAGAAAAGTAATGTTTAGCCTTATTTAAGAAAATCATACATATCACCCTATTTTATTTAATGCTAGTCCGTCTAGTTTAATCCTACAATGAGCAATTTCCTCTTCATTTTAGTCTTCAACATCAATTTTTTATACACAACGACGTTTAAGCTTTTATCAATTTCCTTTGTTAACAGTTATTTTCATGCTTATGGATAGACACTGGCGGAGCCAAACATTTAGGGTTAAAGGGGTCGGTCCTTAAAAATTTTACATTGCAGGGACCAAAGTTTAAAATATCAACATACTTTCTACAGATTAAAAGTATTTATATATAATATATACTTAAGATTTTTTTTCTTGCAGGGGCCGTGGCCACCGCCAGCCCCTCGTCCCTGTCTCCACCCCTGTGGATAGAGCAAATATTTACTCAAACTGAAGATTTTTTTGAAGTTGCTATCAAAATGAATTTGGCTGATTGTGGGCAATGTTGAACGTAAGTTGTGTTCTGGTTACGGCGGTCTGCAGGACACGGTGGGTGTTCCTCTCTTCTTGTTCAACCTTACCTCAAGCGTCTACTGTTTTTATTCATATGGTGACTCAAGTGCAAACAACGAAATAATAATGACATGAATATGAATATATGATATGGCATAATGGTGTGAATATGATGGTTGCAATGACTGAAATGACTGAAATTGCTTAAATTGCTGAAGTGAGAGTGTTTGATTATATTTTGGCTGAGGTGACTGATTGAATGTATATTTACCAAAAAGGGTATTTGCATTTTAAATATATGTATGTTAACTTTGCTAGTAAAATATTTTTCACTAAAATGAGTAAATTCATATTTAAAACTACACTTTTATTAATTATACTATTATCAAGCTCACATGTAAATAAATAAATAAATAAATATTGTATGATGAAGTATGCATGTAGTGCTTAACTAACAACGTGTTTTGTTCCTCCTTGAAGAAAACGTGTTTTGTTAATTACAGTAAAAATGCTAGATAATTATTAGTTGTTTGGTTTTTTAAACTTTACGCCGTTTGTAACAAATGGTTTTAACATTATTGATGGGCAGTTGGGCACTTAGTATCCAATTCTCAAATCAAGTACGAAGTAGTATGTAAAAAAGAGTTAGAGAAAGAAACTCAGGTTTCTCTCTCACTTGACTAAATGTATGAGTGAATAATGTGAAAAGTCTTGAAGCTCATTCCCTCTAAGATTGTTTGGTTTACTTTTTGGGCTGATAATAAAAATTAACCAAATCAATCCATTTAAGGGGTGTTTGTGTTTTTTTGTAGGGAAAACTGTCAAATAGATCCTCCAACTTTCATAAAAAGGTCAATTAAGTCCTTCTATAGGAGGTTCTGTCCGGCCATCGCGATTTGGGGCAGTTCCCGGTGGAGTTTTTTGATGAAATTTTTTGAGCATCTTATTCACCAAGTCTAGTTTACGCATACCAAATTTCAGCTAAAAATTCAATCGGGAACACATTCAAATTAATTCTTGAAGATAACTGCGCATTTTTGCGTTCTCGAATTACTTTGAATGCGCTCCCGATTAAATTTTTAGCTAAAATTTGGTATGAGTAAACTAGACTTGATGAATAAAATGCTCTAAAAATTTCATCAAAAAATTCCACCGGAAACCGCCCCAAATCGCGATGACCAAACATAGTCTCCCATAGAAGGACTTAATTGACTTTTTTGTGAAAGTTCGAGGACCTATTTGACAGTTTTCCCTTTTTGTATATATTAAGGCTTGTAAGCCAATTTTTGTTCCACCAAACAATTTGATTATCATTTTTAAGTTTGACCGCAAAATTGATAATACTAGTTGATTACAGATAATTGTTGTCAGCGTTAGTCTCTTCAAGTTTGTTGTAATGATCACAATCATAATGATATTAACATAATAGTGTTCCCTTTCAAAAAATGAATGATTACCCAATTACATCTAATAAGCTTTTGGTACCACAAATAATTTATGTAGAACTTTGACATTCCAACTATTTGAAAAAGAGTAAAGGGTCAGTTTGGTACTCGAAGTTGCATAAAAAAAGGTCAAATAAGTCCTTACTGCCCGGCCGTCGCCATTTGGGGCGGTTTCCGGTGGAATTTTTTGATGAAATTTTTTGAGCATCTTATTCATTAAGTCTAGTTCACTCATATCAAATTTCAGCTAAAACTTTAATCGGGAAAGCATTCAAAAATATTCTTAAAATAATTGCGCTTTTAACTGCGCAGTTATCTTCAAGAATTCATTTGAATGCCTTCTCGATTGAAGTTTTAGCTGAAATTTGGTATGCGTAAACTAGACTTAATGAATAAGATGCTCAAAAAGTTTCGTCAAAAAATTCCACCGGAAACCGCCCCAAGTGATGACGGCCAGACAGAGTCTCTTATATAAGAACTTATTTGACCCTCTTCAAGTACCAAACTTACTCTTTACTCATTTGAAAAATGATGTTGATCAATGTACACATTGTACGGTAGAACTAATATGTTTTGACATTACTAGAAATTAATATGACAATACTATTGAGTATTGAGTTATTGACTATTGACACATATTTTTCAAACTTAACAATAACTACTCTATTCAAACAAAAATACCGACTCAAGCTTTAACCCTCTTTAGGTCATTTCCTTAAACTACATCATAGAAAGCTTTCCCGTATTTAATGGATGCAAAACACATAAACTACATCATAGAAAACAAATGCTTTCAATTTTCATTTGGAGCAATTACACACCATAATATAGACAAAATTTTAAAACACTAGAATATAAAGTTGGAACAAATACATTTTCTCAGCTAAGGTTCCCACTTTCCGTTTTTGAATATCCAGTATAAATACTCTTGTTTCTATTTTAAAAAACAATTAACACTCTAAAAACGACAATTTAATCATCACAATTATCATAATGACTTCATTATACTCCCTCCGTCCTATTTTACTTGTCTTATTTTAGAAATATGTGATTCACAACATTTCACTTTACTATACTCAAATTTCAACAATTTTTACCTTTTCAACCATAACATGGGAGACACATAACATGGGACAGATGTAGCATTATATACTTATCAAAATTATTTAACAAAATTTACTCGTATTACTCTATTTAATTGTCTAAATAAACATGTCATATAGGAAAGAGAACCTTTTAGTGGAACGGAGGTTGTGCTTTTTATACAAATGATTTAATGTGACAATGTGTGTATATATATGCGTAATACATTGATTAAATGTGTGTGCATATATATCAAGCTTTCGAGATATATAGTTCAAGCTTTCAAGATATTGAAAGCTTTCTAGATATTTTGTACCAAAATTTAAAAGGGGAAATTTAATTATTCCCAACTGACGTTGAAGACTTGAAGGGTTCACATAAAGTTGAAGGGTGTATTCATATATTCAATCTTATTCTCCAGTTAGAAATCTAAAATTTAACTGAAAAGCAAAAAACGCAAAATTGGACAATGTGTTAAGGTGAGACATCACTTGTAAAATTATTGTGACTAAACATAAATATGATCGAAAAAGTACAAATTTTAAAGGATGGGATGACATATAAACAAGTTGGGATCAGATTTATGGATAACAAGAGCATTCATCTTGAAAATAATACAAGACTAACACGAAGTTGTTCAACAGTCTCTTTTTTTGTTTACTTTTGACTGCAGGACCTCTTGAGTCCTAGATTGTTGATGAAGGCACATAGATTTTATGGACCTTCATAGGTTTCAAGAATCGCATAAATATATATACCTGCATAGATAGTAAATTTCAATATAAAGGATTTTATTTGATAATAAGTAATATATGCAACATATTGAGCACTCCATTAATTTGAAGTACACCATCCACAATATTAATTGAAGAGTTGAATACAAAGCTAATGTTGGAAAAAACTATTTTGTTTTAGAAAAAGACTAATTTGATCAAAGGTGAATTGCAAACATAAATATGATACATTCAATTCAACCAACAGATCCAACTAGAGATAAATGTGATATCTCGTGAAATCTAACAGCTACACACACAGAAATAGAGAAAATTATTATTCCCTCCACCCCAAAATGATGGTCCCGTATTTCCTTTTTGGGATGTCCCAAAATGATGGTCTTGTTTCCCTTTTTGGAAAGAAAGATGTGGTTCACATCATTTCATTTTTTTCTACTCAAATCTCAACCACAACTTTAACCTTTTCAATCACTTTATTAAAATTTGTGTCCAAAAGAAATGAGACCATCAAATTGGGACGGAGAGAGTATAACATAATAAAACATGACTACTTACGATTTACATGGGAGTAGTTACATGTACACCTATAACACAAAAATAAACAAGTTGCTAAAAAAGATTTGAAAGTACTTACGATTGGGGGTTGACCAATCGTAAATAAACAAAGCAAATATCAAACTAATAATCGAAATAAAACGCTAAATAAAACAGGCTTGTTACTTGATTCATATTGAAAATCAGTCCTAACAGAACTAAAATGGGAATTAGCGTTGGGCTCATGAGAATAGAACTTACAAATATAGCATTGTATAAATAATGATTATAATTTGTATTACACAAGCTGCTCTGCAATTACAAGAAACATGCTAAGACATACAAATGACTATCAGATGCAGAAAAACATTTGAAAACATAAATAAAAATAATGTACATTGATTAAATTAACATGAAAATTGCAGAATGTAGCTATCACCAGTAGTATTACCTGGGACCACAAGTCATCTAAACAAAGGCTGAAAGGTCCTCTGGTGGTTCAATCCAAATGCTTTCAAATGGATCTTGTTCCCCCCAATCATAACACTGTTTTCGGGGGTAGTATCTGTCGTGGTCCAATGAGTAGGATATGCACCGCCGGCCATAGAAACGAACTTTAGAGAAGTAAATGCTATTCCGCATCAACCCAAGGACATCTGTCCTTGCTTGGGATGACAAGAAACTTGCAAACAGTGTCAACCCACTCAGCGTTTGCACCCCCACCCAGACTCTATTAGCTTGGTCTAACTTGTATATCACTGGGTTGGCACTAGAGCAAGTATATATGACATAAATGTCTCCATTATGTTCTGCCATAAATTTCCCCTTCCACCAGTTCTTGACAAAGAAATTCTCCGGGCATCTAGGTGGAGGAACAACTCGAACAACCCACGAATGCTGCTCTGGATTATAAACCCCCAACCATCCTGTCAGACTCAGACAATAGAACAATCCATTGCAGAAAACCAATTTATTCCATATACTGCTCACAAATGGTAAGCGATTCTGGTAATGCTCTGTTGTCCACTCAGTTGCTCCAGGGAAACAAGTGCTAATGGCAACCAAAGTCGGGCTGATATGCTTAACAGTAAACACAATGCACTTGGGAGAAGTAGGAGCAGCAGAGAACGCAACAATTTGGTACGTCAATTCTAGTTTGGGCAAATTGATTAATTGTCGAGAGTAGGGATTGAAGAAAAGAACGCGTTGGGTTCTAGGCTTGTAGAGTAGCAACCATCCATCCTTGGTGTAACAAAGCCTGGAGGAACGCAACTCAGGTAACTCAACAGAGTAGGTCTTGCGCAATGAAGGGTCATAGAAATCTACCAAGTCACCAAACTTTGGGAGGAACATAAGCCAAGGAGGTTTGTTGGAAACTCTGACAAAGCGGGCAACAGAATTCCATGTCTTGCAAACAGCAGAAGCGCGGATGTTATCCATCAAGTTCAAGTGACCGATGATTATTTCCAAAATCTCTCTCGGAAGTTCCGAGCGCACGTGTTGGAATGAGTGTTCATTCTCTTCACCCCCTCCAACTTTTACTTTATCACGGTTGGCTATCTCCACTATCCTACAAATATCAGTCCAATAACTTAATTAGCTCAAATGTGTAAAAAACTGAACATTTGTTGAATCAAGTAAATGTAAATAATTTACATAATTACCGCAGTTGACCAAAAAACAAGTAAGATGATTTGATTTAGCTGATCAAAAGGATAATGGGGATTCAGCAGGCTGTATGTAGCTAAAATTAATATCATAGGAAACTGGAAAAACCCTGATATATTTTCGTGTCAATAGAAAATGAACGCCAAATCACACCAAAAGAATCTAACTTCAAGACTAGAATCAAGCTTGATCGGAGCCCAGAAATGTGAGGTGGACTATCCAAAATCTTCACTTCAAACACCTTATTAAAATCAAAACCAGTTAATTGTAAATGACAAATAAACCAAGAGACGACAATCAACGTGAATTTGTTTAGGGAAGAAGAAAATGTTCCCGATCTCAGTCATCATCTTTCATTTCCACCCATGATAAGGGAAAGCATAGTGTCTGGGATGTTTGGTGTGTATGTGGCGTATTAATAAATAACAATGGGCAAGCAAAAAAAAACATGGAAATTTAAGAATGCAAACTAGAAACTGGCTAGGACTGTGTTGTCAGTAAGTGGCAATTTCGTCTACACGTGTACCTTCAAGGCTACAATCCATCCTGTATGTTTGAAGAAGCTATATTAAAATGTTAAAATTTACTGATTTTTTCTAGAATATACTCTCCCAACTAATATAGTTTGTCCTGTTTAATTGGCATGAAATTAGAAGTAGTTTTTTAGGATTGTTAGCTTATCATATTCTACAAACAAGAGTAGTTTAGATTGTACCTTTTTAGAAGTGAAAAATGTAGAATATTGCTTTTACTTCAATCTAAATTTTGTTTCCCATTCCTTTCTAATCTCTAACACCAACCTAATTAAATTTTTCTTCTCTTATTGACCTCTTTGAATCTCAGAAGTGAGTATTCACACTTAGAATCATGGTAGCAAACCATTTCTGGAGCATGTTAATGAGCTAGCAAATAGGTAGCGTCCTTCCCTAATAGAAGCGCGAGGGATTTGGAATATAAGTACATCACTTCTTACTTTTCTGTTGCATGAGGGATTTAGGACATAACTTCTAACATTTCTGATGCATGAGGGATTTGGGATACAACTTCTTGCTTTTCTGATGCAAGAGATATATGGGACAGCAAATAGATACAATCCTTCCTTCAATTGGAGTAGCTCTATAGAACTCTATAGACTCCTTTATGGAATCATATAAGCTATCATGATACTAACTTGATATATACGTTACTTTAGGACTTTGGATGCTTTAACTGTAAAGTGAATGATATTTTTAGAAATTTGTTTGTTGCATAAAACCTTATCCGATTTTATAAAATACCAAATGATGTATAAATGTTTAGGGGGGTGACATGTGAAGACATAGACTATTTTTATACCTAAAATTAAGCTGTATAAGACAGTAATTAGTAAGTCCCGAACTTTCAAATTTGATACACAATTACACAGGTCTCACGAACACACACACATATACATATATTAATTTGAATGCCTTCCGGGGTTGAATTGTTAGCTGAAATTTGGTATGAGTAAACTAGACTTAATGAATAAGATGCTCAAAAAAATTCATCAAAAAATTCCACCGGGAACCGTCCCAAATGGCGACGGCCGGACAGAGCCTCCTATATAAGGGCTTATTTGACCTTTTTATGTAAGTTCGAGGGCCTATTTGACCCTTTTCCCTTAAAAAAAGCATATCTGATGTATATTAAAAAATTACAATTCTATTCATATAATCCATAAAAAAGTAACAAACTATTACTCTTACTTAAACTAGAGTAACAAAATGTGACATTATACCTTGAACTGAAGTTAATCTTTTACTAAAACAAAGAAATTTGTCTGATAGGTTTTGAGGTTTTTTATTTACATTCATGGTTTAAAAAGGCGCTTAAGAGGCGGGTTAAGAGGCTTACGTCTCAAAAGTTGAGGCGTACGCCTTGAGGCGTTTTTCATGTGTTTCTCTGTTTTTAATGTGCAGTAACTTAAAAAGGGCCCAAGACATTTCATTTAATATAAGGCCCAGAGTACTTATTTAAATAGAAGTCCATTAATTAAACATGTAGCCACAATAAACCCTAAGTCTTCAAGTTTTTATTCATCTTTCAGTTTTTGTGTGATGTTTCTGTGTGTGATATGTCTGTTTATGTGTGTTGTTTCTGTTTGTGTGCTTGAATTCTAAAGACTTACTGGTATTAGCTCATACGTGTTTGTGTTTCACACTTTTGGACTTCACAGTTACTGGCATTAGCTCACATGGATATATCCTTTACTTCTTTAGTTGTTTGTTACTACCTCCGTCCTGAAATAATTGTCTTGTTTCCTCTTATGGCAAGAATGTGTAGCTCATGTCAATTCACTTTTTCCTACTTAAATCTCAACCACAACTTTCGCATTTTTAACCACTTTCTTACAACTTGTGCTAAAGCAAACACGACAATTATTTTGGGATGGAGGGAGTACTAGTTTAACTGTTTTTAAGTGTTATATGTCTATATATTTTGAGGCTTACACCATGCCTCTTAGGAACAAACAGCCTTGACACCCGAACCCGTCTTTTTAAACCTTGTTTCATGATAAAAATTGAGGTCCTGGCAAAATTTTGGACCCGGATTATGAGCTTCATTTAAACAACGCTGGGTACGCGCTGAAGACAAACCAAACGCGTAAATGAATATGGTCTATACAGATGTGCAGTTGATAATTGCTAGAAGAACTTATTTATCGTGAGAGCAGATTATCAATATTCAACCTTTTGAAATTAAGTACTAGTTTTACTTTAATCTGGTGTCATCTAACAAATGCGGGGTACAATTTTATAAAATTTCTCTCCAGAAATATTACTTTGGTTCATTTTCTTTTCTATCATTAAATGCGCATATATTGAACAATGTTAAGAGGTGATGATTTAAGATCGACCATATTCTAGTATATGCTATAAACACAAACATTATTTGTTTAGTGCCCCTAGCTATAAATATTTAATCTGTTGCATTGAACCATACTCATGGTATGTAAATTTTTTTATGTGTGCACTAACTCTCCCATTACAAGTTTTTTTGATTTTTTTGGATAAACCTCTTTTTTTGTTCAATTCAGTCAATATGTAAGCATGTAACACCTAAATCCATGAAAAACATCAAAGATTAGACATTTGTATGCTGCTCTAAAACTATCAAATGTTTTTATAAATGATAAGATGCTGCTTTTGAGCATTTTGAAAAGAATTTACACAAACTCACGAATTATATTTTTTCCTTTTGAGAATTTTTTTGGATTATCTGCTCATTTGTGAAATGTGAAACCCATGAAAAACACAAAACCAATTCATTAAACATCATAACAAAACCTGAAATTGATACAAATGTGCATCATCGTGTCAAAGATAAGAACATAAAACATTAGATATTAAACACAGCAATGCAGTGATTTTAAAAATACAACTTTGCTTCTATTTTGCACATAAAATGGCATTTTAAGTGATTCTAAACTAACTTGGCATAAGTAAAGGTTAGCTCCAAACTGATGATGTCAAACTGCCTTCTCTACTGATAATGATAAAGACGTACATGATTGGAATAAAAAATATGTTTGATTAAAAAGTTATATTTTATCATAAAATTTAAATAAATATAAAATAAAGATATACTCCGTATAACATCAAGTATGTAGTAATAGTATAGTAACAATATTACATTTTACTTACTTCTTTTTCTTTATTGATCCCTTCTTCCTTCCTTTCTTGCTTCTCCCTTTGGTTTCTTCTTCCTCCTCTCCCTTTGGACACCATGAGATGTAAATTTTTCAAGATTAATATTGGCATAAATATATTTAACATACTCTGTAAATACAAATAAAGGGATACATATAACAGTGAAATAAAACAGAATATGCAAAAACGGGACAATTGAATAGCATGAAAAATCAAATTTTTAGGTAAAACCGAAATAAAGGCAAATCCAATAGTTAACTAAAATCATACATTTCCCTCTAATATTCATAGATTCCGTTTCTCTATTAACGTGAACTGCTGACAAAAGAATTTTATGTTATTAAAAATCAGAACATAACAGAAAAATTACCTCATAGGTGCACACAGCCCGCTTCGACATAGAGGATAAACCGGATCGACGATCATCAATCAGATTCTTAATTAAGTCATTGAGGACAGATCGGACCGATGGAGCGACAGTAAAGGCAGATCGGAACGACGGCGTGATGGTGAGGGTACATCGAAGCGATGAAGCGGTTGTGAGGATAGATGGGACAGGAGATGATATGGGAGAGGGGATTTAGTGGATGGGATCTTAGAGGAAGGAGGGCACGAAGTCGGAGCAGGAGGGATGAATCATAAGTCCGGAAAGACGGAAGAGGATGAAGAAAAAATATACAGTGGCTGCGGGAGCTTAGCTCACTGAAGAAAATTTCATATATACATCGACGATCTAGGGTTAGTATTTAGGCAAAATTATTCTGGGCCGAAATTTTAGGCAAGATAAAGCCAGAAATGTCAGCCTTTCGTGATTGGAATCGTCTCCTGTAGCCTCCATTTCAAGTACTACCTCCGTCCCCGGTAGGATTGAGGTAGACTTTGTCTCCAAAATTGGTGATAAATAAGAATAGTAAAAATTATGTGGTTGAGATTTGTATAGAAGAGAAATGAATGTGTGGAACCACATATTAGTTGCTTTAATAGGAAAGTGATAAAGTTTTTTTAGACAACAACAGGGGAAAGTTGGTAAAGTTCAATGGGACGGAGGGAGTATTTTTAGTAGAATTAGAAAGTTTTTTGGGGCTGAGGTTGCTGGTCTAGTCTAATTTGGTCTGATTTGGTCTGGTCTGAATTGATCTGGTCTGGTCTGATAAATGTACGGTCTCTGTGTATTTTATAACTGATAGAGTATACGGGCCTGGCCCCCATGGCCCACATACTCAACGGCCCAAAAGACATTAGCGGGACACCCGCATCGGCCAAAGGCACGTGACGTCCAAGAAAGAAGATATCGCCTGATCTCCATGGACCGCATCGTCCATGGACCGCATCGTCCATAGACCGCATCGTCCATGGACCGCATCGTCCATGGACCGCATCGTCCATAGACCGTGATGGAGTATATGGCCCAGGAACCCCCGGCCCATAGACTCCTACTTCTCCTACATAAGTCCATTGGGCTCAGGGAACAACTCAGGCCCAAATACAACGGCCCAAGCCTCAAAGTAGCCCAGAATACACGCTGGGGTGCCTTCGGCCTCCTTGGCCGAAGGCTCCAAAACTCACAGAATAGCCTTCTCTGGCATAAAAAGCTACTGGGAGAAAACGGCAAAAAACATGAGCCTTCGGCATTGTCAAGCCCTCGGCATCATAGCCTTCGGTCACATAAGGCCCTCGGCTACATAAGTCCTTCGGCTACACAGGGGTCCTGGTCGCATGGAGCCCTCGGCTACACCAGGAGCCTTCGGCCAGACACGCTCAATCATCGAAGATTCCTTTGGAGACAGCCAACCACCGCATTTAATGCCGCGTCACATCCGCCAACCGCATTCAATGCGGTAAACGTACCACTGCCGGTGCCAACCGGTTGATGTGACCCTTCGGCCGTTGGATTACTGACACGTGTCCTCTCATCGCATTTATTGCTGCTATAAATAGCAGCCCATTTCTCCTTGTGAATGATGATCTACATCCCAACTCCACATCTCGAGTTCATTTAATAAATAGACTCTCTCTCCTCCTATTTGCTCTGACTTCTCTCTAAGTTATTCCCGCAATAACCCCTCGGATAAGATACCCCCCGGGTAGACTATCCATCATTTGGTGCTCTCATTGAGAGGTCAGAACAATCAAGTGAGAAACCCTCCCCCTCTACCAAGCACAAAACACTTACCAAAAATGGGAAGAACCACTCGTGCCCAATCCAAGACCCTAGAGGAGAACCATGTAGCCCCCGGCGAAACCAACGGGGCTGAGGCCTCCAACAGGCTCTTGGTGCCCGAAGGTGGCATCATCCTTGAATTGGAACAGGCCACCGCTGACCTCCGTCAGCAGCTACAGAAGAACGCCCCTGATGCCCGCATTGGCCTTGATAATCGAAGGAGGGATCGGAGCGAGAACCAAGTTCCCCCTCCGGCCCCGGCCATCGATCTCCAGGCTGCCTTTGCGGCCTTTGTTCAGAACATGGCTCTCAATTCCGGAGCCCTCGCCTCTCAGGCACCCCTTCAGTCCTACGCTGGAGGGAATGTTATCAACCTACCGCCACTCCCTCCTTTGTTCAACAACCCTTCCCCGGGGGTTGGCAATGCCGAGGGGATCATAGCACAGGATACCGCCTCCCAGGAGGCCCAATCCAGGGACAAGCGCCCCATGATGAAGGAGAAACCCCGAACCTCTGCACTCGAGAGGCTTGGGGGAGCTCCCGGGCGCCGAGGGGTCCAAGACCGCCTCGGCAAACAGGAAATCAGCAGGCCCCAGGAGAGTGGAGCCTCCGCTTCGGGGGCCGAGGGCGTGCCTCCCCCCCGAAGCAAAGGCAAAGCCCTCCTCCATGCCGATGACGCCAGACACCAAATCAATCAGGCGCAATCCTTCCGGGCCAACTCCCAAGGGGTTGCCCCGAAGGATCCCAAGGATGAAATCATTGAAGCCCTCCTCCGTCAACTCGAGGAGAACCGCCAGGCGCCCCCGACGGCTTCCACGGCAAGGCCAGATCCGGAGTACGCTGACCTCCGGGCGCAGGTAGAGGAAATGAAGCGTAAACTCGCCGAAGGCTCCGGCGAGCCCCTCATTCAACTCCGCATTAGAACACCCTTCACCCCAAGGGTGTTGGCGGCCAAAATCCCCCACAAATATCGGGGGCAACCTATCAAGCCGTATGAAGGGAAAACAGATCCCCAAGAACACTACAGCAGGTATCAGAACAGCATGATGATGATGGGGGCCTCGGATGAATACTTATGCCGTTGGTTCCTTTCCACCTTGGAGGGGCCAGCGTATGAGTGGTTCAACCGGTTGCCCGAAGGCAGCGTCGATTCCTGGCAGGAACTTGCCCACCGATTCCTCACACAATTTGCCGGGAGGCACCGCTCAAAGAAACACTTCTCCCATCTTCTGAATGTGAGGCAACAAAAGGAGGAAAGCCTTCGGAGTTTCCTGGAACGCTGGAGGCAGGCCTCCCTCGAGGTCGAAGGCGCTGATGACAGGACACTAATGGCCCTCTTCCACACCGTCCTCCGCAACGGTAACTTCTCCCGGAGCCTTATCACTGATCCCCCCCGCGATTATACAAAGGCCCTTCAGCGGGGGGACCGATATGCTGAAGCGGAGGAAATCGAGAAGGACCGCCGCAACACGGATCCTTCTCAGAAGAATGAAGGTAGGAACCGGCCCGGAGGGCCTCCCCCTCCGACCAACCGAGAGCCACAGTACAACGATCGCTCCCGAGGTGGCCAAGCCAGACCCGGGGGCGGTTACAAGAATAATCCGAAGGCATGGGCGCAACCCGTCCTCCTGGAGCACCCACGCACTCCCCTGACGCACCCCGTCAGCGTCATCTTGGACCATGCAGAAGGACGAGGGCTGGTGGAGCGAGACTCCCGTACACCCCTCGAGATTTATGCCATTGGTCCTGATGAGCCCTATTGCCGCTTCCACCGCCACCATGGACACAAAACCGACGACTGCCATCAGCTGAAAAACGCCATTGAGAGGCTGATACAGGCGGGCCACTTTTCTCAGTTTGTCCGGGGCCCTCCTCCCCAGGGCCCCCCACATCATCAAGGCCCTCCGCCGAAGGCAAACAAGTGGGTGAACCCCAACACCATTCCTTTGGGAAACCCACAGGGGAAGAAACGTGAAATTGGGGGCCTCGATGACGAGGGAGAGGGCTCCCACCAACAATACAAGCGCCACATCCACATGATTAATGGTGGCAACACTGGTGGAGACTCCACCAGCCAGCGGAAGAAGTGGGCTCAATCCCTTTACGTTGGGGAGGTCAGCCACGTGCCCCCAACTAAGAGGCCGAGGGGGGAACCCATCTTCTTCACAGATGCAGACCTACCCTCGGGTTCTCTGCCGCATAGAGATGCCCTCGTCATCCGCACTGAAATCAATGACGCCATCATCCTCCGGACTTATGTTGACACGGGGAGTTCTGTCAACGTCATGTACCTCAACACCTTTCAAGAATTGGGACTCGACAGGGGGTCCCTTCGGCACATCAACACCCCCCTCTCCGGATTCACGGGGGACAGCATCGACGCCGAGGGCGTCATCACACTCATGGTCGAATTCGGCGACGGATCCCATAGAGCCAAGCTCAAAGTGGAGTTCGTCGTCGTCAACCTCGACTGCGCGCATAACATCATCCTCGGCCGGCCTGCCCTCGAAGATTTGGAGGCCGTCATCTCCATGAGGCACCTCTGCCTCAAGTTCCCCACGCCTACCGGCATCGGTTACTCGAGGGGGAATCAGAAGCTCTCCAGGGCCTGCTACCTTCAACTCACCAAGAAGGTTAGTAAAACCGAATTTCGAATTGACACCATCACCGCCAAGGCCCTGGAGGAAGAAGAAGGTAGGCCGAGGGCTGAGCCTGCCGAGGAGACCGAAGACTTGATACTCGATCCGGCCAAGCCGGAGAGAGTCCTGAAGATTGGAGCCAAGCTCCCCGAAGACTTGAAGGCTGGCATCACCAAAGCCCTCCGCGCCTACTCCATTGTTTTTGCATGGGGGCCGGAGGATATGCCAGGAATTGACCGAAGGGTCATCACCCACCGCCTAGCGGTGGACCCTTCGGCCAAACTAGTACAACAGCGGAGAAGACCCCTCTCGGCCGAGAGAAGGGAATTCGTGAAAAATGAAGTAGCTATGCTCCTCTCCATCAAGCACATCAAGGAGGTGAAATACCCTTCTTGGTTGGCAAACGTAGTCCTCGCACAGAAGCCCCCTACCTTCCGTATGTGCGTGGACTACACGGATCTGAATAAGGCGTGCCCCATGGACCCCTTCCCACTGCCAAACATTGATCAACTGGTAGACGAGACCGCGGGATGTGAAATCATGTCATTCCTCGACGCATTCCGCGGATATCATCAAATCTACATGTATGAGGAGGACGCTGAAAAAACTGCCTTCATGACACCCGAAGGCATCTTCTGCTATCTTGTGATGGCCTTCGGTCTAAAAAATTCAGGCGCCACCTACACACGCATGGTGGCTAGGGTTTTTCAAGCTGTCCTAGGACGCACCATGGAGGCTTACGTTGACGACATGATCGTCAAAAGCAAGAAGGCAGGCACTCACGCCGACGACCTCCGGGAGATTTTCGCCATCATGCAAAAATTCAACCTCCGGCTAAATCCAAAGAAGTGCACCTTCGGCGTGCAGGGAGGGAAGTTCTTGGGTTACATGGTCAGCCGACGGGGTATAGAGGCCAACCCCGAGAAGATTCAGGCCATCATCAACATGGAGTCCCCACGCAACGTCAAAGAAGTTCAACGGTTGACGGGTCGCCTGGCGGCCCTCAACCGATTCCTCTCTAAGTCAGCCGAGAGGGCCCTCCCTTTCTTCCAAATCATGAGGAAGACGGCGGGTTTTCAGTGGACATCTGAATGTCAAGAGGCCTTCGACGAACTCAAGAAGTACCTCTCCTCTCCCCCAGTGCTCTCCAAACCAAAGGTGGGGGAGACCTTATACTTATACCTCGGCGTTAGCCCTGCGGCCATCAGCTCAGTACTAATCCGGGAGGAAGACGGCGTCCAACACGCCATCTTCTACGTCAGTAAGACCCTCCGGGAAGCCGAACTCAGGTATTCTCCCGTCGAGAAGACGGTGCTAGCCATCGTTTGGACCGTCAAGAAGCTTGGCCACTACTTTCAAGCTCACCCAGTCCAAGTGCTCACACATCAACCCCTCGGCGCCCTCATGAGAAGCCCCACAAGTTCCTCCCGAATGGTGAAATGGGCCATCTTCCTCAGTCAGTACAACATAGATATCCGTCCGAGGCCTGCCATTAAGGGCCAAGCCCTGCGGACTTCGTGACGGAATGCACCGCGAGATCAGCAACTGACGAGGAGCCTTCGGCACCCCTTGACGAATGGTGGACCCTCTACACCGATGGCTCCTCAGCCACCAAAGCATGCGGAGGGGGAGTAGTCCTGATCACACCCGAGGGCTTCCGCGCATATTATGCCATCCGCTTCTCCTTCAAAGTCTCCAACAACGAGGCCGAGTACGAAGCCCTCCTCTGTGGCCTTCGGCTGGCAGCAAATCTGAGGGCCAAGATGATCCACGTCAAGTGTGACTCCAAGCTTGTCGTGGGTCAGATCTCCGGGGAGTACGAGGCCAAGGAAGGAAGGATGAAGCAATACAAAGAGGCGGCTAAGGAGTTGCTCAAAGTATTTGAGGCACATTCTCTTACCCAAATACCGAGGGCTCAAAACTCTGAGGCCGACATTCTATCCAAGTTATCGGATGACTCCCCCGAGCACCTCTCCAAAATTGCGAGAATTGAGGAACTCAGCCTCTCAAGCATCCACGCAAGCCCCGTCATGAGCATTAGCCTGAGGCCGGAGGACTGGATCTCTGACATCATCACCTTCATCACCACAGGGCAACTGCCCCAAGACGAAGCCCGCGCCAAGTTAGCAAAACTGAGGGCTCCCAGCTACACCCTCGAAAACGGGAGGCTTTACAAGAGATCTTACAACGGCACCCTCCTTCGGTGCCTTCATCAAGATGAGGCCGAAGTCGCCATGGAGGAAGTGCACAGTGGCACTTGCTCAGCTCACCAGGGACCCTTCTCCATGTCCCGAAGGCTCATAGTTCAGGGCTACTTCTGGCCCACGATGGCTAGAGATTGTGCTGATCTAGCCTGAAGGTGCACCGCTTGCCAACACTTTCAGAAGGCCCCCGGCAGACCAGCGGTCAACTATGCTCCCATCAGCACCGCTATACCCTTCTCCAGATGGGGGATTGACTTAGTGGGCCCTCTGCCGAGGGGTACCTCCAACAACAGATACATCATTGTGGCCATTGACTACTTCACCAAATGGGTAGAGGCCGAACCCCTCGCCAGCATCACTGAAGCCCGGTGCCGCCACTTTGTTCTCAAAAATATCCTCACAAGGTTTGGCGTCCCCCAACAAATCATCTCTGACAACGGGACTCAATTCGAGGCAGCCCCCTTCTGTGCCCTCCTGGAGGCATGGGGCATCAAACACACCTTTTCATCCGTTGCCTATCCCCAGGGCAACGGGCAAGTAGAGAACGCCAACCGAACCCTACTTGAAGGGTTGAAGAAGAAACTGGAAGCCGAAGGGGGAGGCTGGGTAGAAGAGCTACACAACATCTTATGGGCCTACCGTACCACCCCTCGGCGTGCAACAGGCGAAACACCCTTCTCCCTATGTTATGGCTTTGAGGCTAAGGCTCCAACAGAAGTGACCCTTCCTACCCGAAGGGTGGAACAATATGAGCCCGAGGTCAACGAAGCCAACATGGCCCTCGACCTTCATCTCATCTCGGAACGCCGAGAGCAAGCTTTCCTCAGGGCCGAAAACTATAGGAGACAAGTCAAAGGCTACATCGACGCCAAGGTCCGCTCCCGGGAATTCCAGGTGGGAGACTACGTCCTCCGACGAAGGGAGGCAAGTCTACCCACCGAAGGAGGAAAGATGGCGCCCAAGTTTGAAGGCCCCTACATCATCTCAGCCATCATCAAACCAGGGACATACAAGCTTAAACGTCCCAATGGGACGGAGGTCCCTAGACATTGGAATGTGCACCACCTTGTCAAATTCTATCAATAAGGCATGAGCGGCCAAGCCCTCATCCTCAGCAAATGTAAATATCAATGGCCCAAGGCCCCATCTGATTTTGAAGAATAATCACGAGGCCAAGCCTTCATCACCTGCATATTGTACAAACGGCCCAAGGCCCCCTTCTCTCCTACACATGAGTGGCCAAGCCCTCATCTCTCCACCAAAATAGGCCCAAGGCCTCTCCCTATGATGGGGGGAACAACAATTTAGGTACCAAGTACCAAGGGTATGGGTCACCCCCACCACTCTTTGAAAACACCAAGTGTTTTCTCAAACTTTTACATACTCTCCTAAAAAAAAAAAAAACGGGGGGTGCAATACCCCTCGGCTCCGGCTGGTACCAAGTGCCCCCGGCTATTTGTGTCCCACACACAAATAAAACCCTTCCCAGGAACGCTTTCCGCGCCATCCCCCAAGGGGAGGCAGGCAACGGACCATGTCCCGGGCCCAGGATTCGACTTCCACAAACGAAACGCTCCCCGCGCTATCCCCCAAGGGGAAGCAGGCAACAGACCATGTCTCGGGCTGAGGGGACGACTTTCAAAACCGAGGCGCTTTCCGTGCTGTCTCCCAAGGGGAAGCAGGCAACAGACGATGTCTCGGGCCGAGGAAACGACCCTCAAACCCTTCGGGATATCGGAAGGTCATTCCCGAAGGGGGAGCCAACGGTTTGTTCCGTTGCCTCCCATATAGGCCAAGCCTTTCCTAGAAACCAAGTTTCTAGATGCCCCTCCTACACCATCTAAAAAAAAAAAAGATGTGTAGGGGGGAAGGAACTCCCCGGATACTATTCTCCCCGGAGGCTCAACACTTCGGATATATATTACCGAAGGCTCCTACAAAGGTGCAACAAAATTTCTCAACAAGTCATCTGGTTACATAGCCGAAGGCTTCGCTACATGAATCCTTGGAGTACAACAGATTCCCCGGAAGCCCAAGAAGGGGCCTCACCAACAGAACTCCGCCAAAATTTGACTAAGTCCATGACAGCGACAACCCTCTGTTGATCCTACACTACATCCGAGGGGTCCCGATTCTATGCTACGAACCGAGGCCTACACGTGAGTCCACAATCTTGAACGCCTCGACAACTATATGAACAGGGGGCTCAAACAATCCCCTCGATCGAAGGGTCACTACAACATTTATTGAAACTTGGTTGAAGAATGACCAAGTCCACAATTGGGGGCCCTTCGGGGGCAAACCGGGATACTATCTTCACCAACCTTCTTACAGCCAATGACCTAAAGCTACACCAAGGCTACACTGTTGATCGAGGGCCCAGAATTTCCGGGGGCATAGGATGCAATTTCACCCAAAGAAATTGCTAAGTCTACTTCATTTTATCCCTTGGTCCTAGTGCTACAACCCGGGGGCAATTACAATGGTTTGTCACCGAAGATCTGTGATGGAATTTTACTTAGTAAATTTTCCTAAGTCCACAATCACGAAGCCTCCGGCAAATCTACACTACAACTGAAGGCTTAAGAGGGGTTACACTTAAAAAGTTTCTACGGCCACAACCGCAAGCCCCCGACGAATACCAGAACACAACTGAGGGCTCATGATTGGGTTTTCACTCAGAAAATTCTCTAAGTCCACGACAACGAGCCTCCGGTGATTGCCCTATGACCGATGGCTCATTGCCAAGTTTACTTAGAAAGTTTTTAAGTCCACAACTACAAGCCCCCAGCGAACCTATACTACAACCGAAGGCCTGTTGTCAAATTACTGCTTAAAAGACTTTCTAAGTCAGCCAGTCCTCGGCCCCCTAACAGACATGGAGGAAGGGAAGCAGACATTCACTCAAGGAAAGCAAACAGACATAAAAGCAAAGACATACATTCAATTCAGGGGCGCAGAGGCGACAAATTAAGGCATTCATACAAAAAGCCCGAAGGCAATCATTCATTTCAACAGGAAAAGTTATTCAAGTGAATTTCGTTACAAAAATATGGCCGAAGCCGGGGCCTATAAACTATTACAAGATTTATGCACATGCAGATAACTAAGTCTGGTCCCCCTCAGCTACATCCTCCTTAGCCTTTGAGGCGGCATCATCCCCAACATCTTCCTCATCATCCGAGGCCAGCCCGTCGAGCTCTGAATCCTCCAGCAGCTGTCTCTCCTCGCCCTCGGGGAGGGGAACCCGGATGTCTGGAACCAGCGGGGGAAGGCCATGGGACTCAGGCTTGAAATCTTTCGGGTCAAGGCCGAGGTGCCGGGCCAGCCTCCGGTACAACATTGCTTGGGTGAAGTACTGGCCCCCCTCATAGAACGACTTACCCTTGCGGGCTAGCCACATAGCCCCGGGGCCTATTACCCATTCGTCGACAACCTCCGGCATGATAGAAGGCACCCACTCCCTGTGGCTTTCAGCCCTCCAGCCCCCGGCCTTGAAAGCATCAATGGCGCCCTTCACGGCATCACTCACAGCCTCCCTCTTGGCGGCCTCGGCAGCCTCGGCGGCGGTCTTCGCGGCATCGGCGGCAGCCTTCTCGGCTTCCGCTTTCCCCTCGGCCCGGGCTTCCTCCTTAGCTGCCACCAGCTTCTTCTCCGCCTGCCGGAGGGCCTCCTCCAAGCTCGCCAGCTGCCGAATGGCCTCGGCGTTGTTGGCAACCAGTTTTCTCGTAACCTCGTCAGCTTTCGCTTTCTCGAGGCGGTGCTGCTCCGCCCTCCTCACGAACTCGCCAAAGGCCAAGCTAGCCTGCAAACAAACAAGAACGCGCCAGGGGTCAGATTATGCAAGGGAAGGAGACACAAAACAAAGTTCTGAAGGACAAGATACTTACAGTGGCCGAAGCTTGAAGAGCCTTGAGCTCGAGGGCTTCATCCCCGAACCGGCTAAGGGTGGACCGATCCACCGAAGGGGTGGCACCCCTCAAGAACTCCCTCGGGTCGAGGGTGCCATGCATGATGGTTGTCCCCTTCTTGATGGGGAAGTGTACGGTTTCAAGGGGCCAGGCACCCTCGACAAGATCCTCCAGGGGAGCAGTGGCAGACGATTGGCCGGCTGGGGGGTCATCGACAATCACGACGGGGGAAGATTTCTGCCCAACGTCCCCCTTTGGTTTCTTCTTTTCCGGGGGCTTTATGCCCTTCCCGGCATTCTTTCTTTTGAGCTCCCCCGCCTGGGAGCCCCCGGCGTCATCACCGGCATCAACAGTTACCACCCCCTTGGAGGGCCCCTGATCCTCAGGGGTCTTTTCCTTCCCGAAGAAGGCGTCCACCTGCGGCTGGGCCGGAGGCCGCTCCTCCTTCTTCTTTTTGTCCTTGGCCAGTTGCCTGGACAGCTTGGAGAACGCTTTCGGGTCCATAAAATCACCTGCAAAAGAACAACAAGGAAGGAGTTAGAATCAAAGCTAATCAAAGACTCACATCTCGAGGTACTAATGACAAGGGCGCTCGGCAACAACCTCTAACACCCGGGGAGCCCCGATCAAGGAGAGGATATCTCTCGTCTTTCTCCCCTGGCAGGCGATACCGCCGGAATTCTAGCTTAAACAGCTCTTCCGGGAGCGTGGCGGCCTTGATTGTTGTCAGCTTCTCTGAACCCGGAAGCTTCGCCTTCAGCTTTTTCCCATTACTCTCAAGGGCGGCGTTGCCTACCTTGGGGTGCCTCCGGAAATGATTGCGAAGAGGCCTCGGGAAATCAGCTCCCAGCATCCTGAGGTAGCAGAATCGATCCTTCCATCCCTTATGGGACGAGGGTACCTCTGAAAACAGCCTCCATGCCGGCAGCTGTTGAAGGTTGGCAAAGCCTTCGCTGTTTGCGGCCCCCCCTCGGCAAAGGTTGAAGGACAGGAAAAACTGGTCAAGAGAAGGCTCCACCCCCCGGGAATCACACAGAGAGAGGAACCCCGCCAAGTATGAATGGCTGTTAGGAGTTAACTGACAGGGAGCGAGGCCTACGAACCGTAGGTATTGCACGACGAAGGGGTGCAAGGGGAAGCGGAGGCCCAACTCCACCGAGAGGATATGCACGGCAAAGCAGCCTTCGGGGGGAGATAGCAGCAGGTCGTCAGGACCTGGCTCCACCACCTGTGCCGACGGCCCGACCAGAAGTTGGGTCTTGAGGTATTCTGCCTCCCCGGCTTTCGTCTTCAACTCAAGTGCGGCCGTATTAAGGTAGGAGTGCCCTTCGGGAATTCCAACTGGCTGGCCCGCATCTACCGCGGCCTGTTTCTTCTTCAGGACCGCCTTCTGCTTCTTCCTCTTCTTCCCCGAAGCTACCCGAAGGGGCACGACATCAATCGGCCGGGAGCTGCTCGCTTCGCCGGCATTCCGCAGTGGCAGAGCAGCAACGGTAACTCGTTGCCTCTCCTTCTCCTCCTCTTCGGCTACCTGAAGTGCGAGGGCCATCTCCTCGTCCTCCGCGACCTGCTTGAAGTCTTCGGCTTCGGCCTCGGCATGAAGATTGTTCTGCATCTCCCTCGCCACCTCAGAGTCATTATTCGACAAGACCTCCTCACTCGACGACCCCGTATTCGAGTAGCTGTCAGATTGTGCCGGGGCCTCCTCCGAAATGTTTTGAGAGTCGCTTCCGGAAGACATGTTCTTAAAGGGGTTTTAGACGAAGGCTTGAAACACTAGATCTAAGAAATGGGAAGCAAAACGTACTAAGGAGATCAAGAGCAGGCGAGGAACTAACCTTAAAAGCTCGTTTTGATCGGAGGGAGGACTTTCTCTCTCTAGAAAATTTTCGCCAGAGCTTCGCTAACAATGGAACGCACAAGAGAAATGAGATCTGGCCTTGGGGTATTTATAGGCAGGTGGGCCTCGAGAACTGGGCTTCGATTCAAAGCCCATCATTACGGGCCGCCGGTTCGACCAATGGATGGCTCCCGCCCACCTTCAACCAACGACAGCCGGCCACGTCAACCCCTCTTCCAACGGCTATATCACAACGGCTGTATTTCGGAAACAATGGAGTGCCCTCGAATGATAGCCTCCGACTATCGCTCTCCGCAGCCCTCAGACAACGAATTCCACCAAACGCCTTCGAGCCTGCGGCAGCATAAGCCCCCGGCTTGTCAATATTGTCACCCCTCGGGTTTGCATCAACACATCATAACTCCTTCAGCCCGAACTAGCCTTCGCCCTAAAGGAGTGGGGGACTGGGATACACCCCTCGGGAATCATACAGGACAAAAGCTCTTCATACAAACAATTTACTATTGACGCGTGCAGCCTCCGGACAAACATCAAAGTGGAACCCCTTCGGCAGAGGCAGGATATCACAAGTTTTCCCCAAGTCACTTGCGGAGATGAAGGAGCCCTCATCACAACACATGCAGGAAATACATCTATGCTTCCCTCAGAAAACCCTCGACGTGTGAGGGACTGAGGGGAGCCCCCGGCAAACATGCGAAGGTCATGAATACATTCCCTCAGAAAACCCTCGACGTGTGAGGGACTGAGGGGGAGCCCCCGGCAAACATGCGAAGGTCATGAATACATTCCCTCAGAAAACCCTCGACGTGTGAGGGACTGAGGGAAGCCTTCGGCAATAAGCAGAAGGCAGCTCTCAAGCAAAGGCGCCCAACCAAATGATGGAGCCTCCGGAAGAATCAACACATCTACTCCTTTTCCCTCAAGTACCTTTCGGCAAAAGGAGTGAGGGACTCCTGATGGAGTATATGGCCCAGGAACCCCCGGCCCATAGACTCCTACTTCTCCTACATAAGTCCATTGGGCTCAGGGAACAACTCAGGCCCAAATACAACGGCCCAAGCCTCAAAGTAGCCCAGAATACACGCTGGGGTGCCTTCGGCCTCCTTGGCCGAAGGCTCCAAAACTCACAGAATAGCCTTCTCTGGCATAAAAAGCTACTGGGAGAAAACGGCAAAAAACATGAGCCTTCGGCATTGTCAAGCCCTCGGCATCATAGCCTTCGGTCACATAAGGCCCTCGGCTACATAAGGCCTTCGGCTACACAGGGGTCCTGGTCGCATGGAGCCCTCGGCTACACCAGGAGCCTTCGGCCAGACACGCTCAATCATCGAAGATTCCTTTGGAGACAGCCAACCACCGCATTTAATGCCGCGTCACATCCGCCAACCGCATTCAATGCGGTAAACGTACCACTGCCGGTGCCAACCGGTTGATGTGACCCTTCGGCCGTTGGATTACTGACACGTGTCCTCTCATCGCATTTATTGCTGCTATAAATAGCAGCCCATTTCTCCTTGTGAATGATGATCTACATCCCAACTCCACATCTCGAGTTCATTTAATAAATAGACTCTCTCTCCTCCTATTTGCTCTGACTTCTCTCTAAGTTATTCCCGCAATAACCCCTCGGATAAGATACCCCCCGGGTAGACTATCCATCAGACCGCATCGTCCATGGACCGCATCGTCCGGATTTCGCCCGGACAGAATGTACTATTTTCCTATTTTATGTACTAAGTGTTGTACTCAGCCCATTAGTGGCCTTATTTGCCCAAAGAAGGCATGATTATTGTAATGGGCCTCCTAAGCCCAAAGCTAGGGGCCCAAATCCACGTTTTTACCTATAAATAGACCCCAAGGGGCTAATTATGGGGATTCCCAATTGAGAAATACAATTACTCACTCTCTCTCTCTAGCTCTCACTTCTCTCTAGAATTAATACTCTATCATTTGGTGCTTTCATTGAGAGTCTAGAACAGATCAAGTGAGTACCCTTCGTCGCTACCAGACACTACCACTAGCTATGACAAGAACTAGGTCAAAGAACACTGGTAGGAATGCCCCTCTGAACCAAGAAGGGCAGGGAAACGTTGCTGACAACGTCCCCAATGATCTCATCATCCGGGATGAGAATGCTCAGGAGGTCGAGCACGCAGCGGCTGACCTTCGCGTCCAACTCAACAAGACCGCCCCTGACGCCCGCATCGGGCTCGAGGACAAACGCGCTGCTGATCGCGCTTCGGGCCAGCAGACCTCTCACCCTGCTGCCCCCCAGATCAACCCAGCCGCGTTGTCGGCCATTGTCGCAAGCATTCTCCAGGACCCTAACGTGGTCAGCGCCCTCGTCGCTAAAACCGGAGAAAACAACACTCCTGTTACTGGAGAGGTCGCGACGGTGCCACCACCTCCACCTCGCCCGCTGGGCGTCACCTTCTTCGGTGACAACGAGGGCGTCCTCGCCGTGGACACCCATTCCCATACCGCCTCACCTACCCGAGATACGCCGGTCCAACCTCGCGGTAAAATCTCAGCCTTTAACAGGCTGGGTGACATCGCGAGCCGTCGGGTACCTACGGGAAGGGTGGCGGATCGGTTGGGTGACCGCGAGTCGGGATCACCAAAAGAGAGCCTCGGGTCCGTTTCCCGGACAACGGACCGGCCCCGAGCAGACAAAGGAAAAGGAAAGCTGAACGACGACGACGTGCGTCATCAAATCAACTTGGCCCACGCGGCCCGGATCCAGACTCCTCTGGGTGGCGCTGCGGCCAACACGGACCCGAGGGATGAAATCATCGCCCGCCTGGAGAAGCGCCTCGCTGACATGGAGGCTCGGGAGGCCGCGGGCCGTGCAATGGCCCTCACATCCCAGCATTCCAATTACGATGCACTTCTGAACAAAGTCAGTTCTCTGGAAAGAGAGCTGGCCGACCGGCGCGACGAGCCCGTCATCCAGATACGGACCAGAACCCCCTTCTCGGCGAGGGTGCTCTCCGCCCCCATCCCAGAGAAGTACAAGGGGAATCCAATCAAACCGTACGACGGCCGCACCGATCCCCAGGAGCACCGTACTTCACCCGTTATCAAAACAACATGATGATGACCAACGCTTCGGAGGAGTACATGTGTCGCTGGTTCCTCTCCACCTTGGAAGGACCAGCGTACGATTGGTTCAACAACCTTCCAGAGGGGAGCATCGACTCATGGCAGGATCTTGCTCAGCGTTTCCTCACCCACTTTGCCGGAAGGAAGCGCGCAAAGAAGCATTTTGCTCATCTCTTGACCATCAAACAACAGCCAGAGGAGACACTTCGCGCTTTCCTCGACCGCTGGACGAGGGAAGCTGATGAATGTGAAGGAGCAGATGAACGCACCCTCCTACCCTTCCTCCGTGGAGCACTTCGGCCGAGCCATTTCGCCCGGAGTCTGTTCACGGAGCCCCCGCGATCATATCTCGCGGCGCTCCGACGCGGAGACAGGCATGCTGATGCCGACGAACTCCTGAACCAGAAAAAGGGTGGGGAGAAGCAATCAAAGAAGGACGCCTCGTCCAACCCCCACCACCTGCCGGCCAGCAAGGGACCAAATCAACAAAAGAAGGCCCATCAGGAGATGGGAGGACAAAGAAGGGAGGATCGCTCTTGGCGTCCGAAGTTGGAGGCACAACGCATCCCCCTCACCCACCCGGTGAGCGTCGTCCTCGACCACGCTGAGGCGCAGGGCCTCATCGAGTCATCGTGAAGGACCCAAGGTCTGAGGAGGAGATATTTGCAGTCCACAAAGGAGGGACGTATTGCAAGTACCACCGCCAGACATCCCACAAGACCGAGGATTGCACCACCTTAAAAAGGCACATCGACGGCCTCGTCCGACAGGGGGAACTTTCCCAATTTGTCAAGGGTGCCCCCAAGAGTAACACTTGGGTTAACCCTGGCAAAAGGGGGGAAGGATCCTCCGGGAAAAAGAGGGAGATCGGCGCCCTCAGTGAAGATGAGGACGAAGAGGAGCCCCGCCAGAAGAAGCATCACATTCACATCATCGTCGGCGGGAACACAGGGGGGGACTCGGCTACCCAACAAAAAAATGGGCTCAGTCCCTTGATAAGTCCATTTTTGTACTTATTTTTCTTATCAAATTTAAGCGATTTTTGAATGAAAATAGAAAGAAAAGACACATTTTATATATTTTGGTTCAAGTTTCATGAAATCAGGTAAAAATCACATCCATAATATGTTTAGCGGGATTTCGGGTCAATTGAGCACAAAATGAGTCAATTTGAGTGACAAATACATTTATACCGGAAGAAGCAAGCATTTTATCAAGGTGATTCAGAAGACAAAAATGAAGAGCAGGAAAAGCCGCATCTGCCAGACAAAAGTGGCAGAAGGCGCCCAAATAGGCGCCCAAAATGGAGGCCTTCGCGGCCGCCTACGGGAAAAATCAGAAGTCAACCTCGCTTTGACTCGGGACCAGGAAAAGACCGAAGGCTGCCGACACTGGGCAGAAGGCGGCCGCCTACGGTGGCCGCCTGCGGCACAAGGGGACGAAACCAACCACCGGTCGGCCAGACAGGACGGCAGGCGGCCAGACAGGACGGCAGGCGGCCGCCTGCTGGACCGCCTGCGGCGGCCGGGATCCGTCGGGATCCGATCTGCCAACGAAAAGATGGCAGGCGGCCATTTTTGACAGAAGGCGGCCGCCCTCTGTGGCCGCCTACGGCTGACGGGACCGGCCACCGACGGTCTGCCGGCGACGGGACGGCAGGCGGCCAGAGGCTGCCAGAAGGCGGCCGCCTGCCCGGGCGCCTACGGGAATTTTTCGGCTATAAAATCCAGGCTTTTTCCTCAACTCAAACACACCAATTTCAAGCCCAAATCAGATCAAAAAGGGCGTCTTCTTCCTCCTCAAAGCTCGGATTTCCACCATTGTTGCACCTTCAACTTCAAACTTTCATATCTTTCTCATTTTAGCTCCAAATTGTGAGTTCTTTATATGTATTTTCATCCCTTCAATGAGTAGAATCTGAATGTGTACTTAGTTTTTTCTATCTGTGCTTCGAAAATTTCCAGAAAATTATTCCACTATTTCGCATTTTCTTCTTAAATTTGAATAAAATAGTTGTTGATATTGAATTCATTCCAATTAATTATATAGTTGTTTACTAGCCTCAAAGTAGTTATTTATCAAAACAAAGTTAATTTTTACGAAGCAGAAGTAATTTTTAATTAATTCCGGCATTTAGTTGTTATTATTGCATAAATTAAATTAAATACTCAAAAAGGAAAAAAAAATAGTTTCTGTCCTAATTCTAGTTTAATTCACAGTAGTATCACTCCAAGTAGTCAATATAAAATTTAGAACGAATTTAGAATAATTTTAGTTGCTTTTTGCATTTTCTAGTTAAAATTGGGAAAATTATCAATTAGTTGTTAAAATTGGATTTTAGGTTCAAAAATTCGTGAAAAATTCCAGAAAGTTATACTTCAGTTTCTACCAGTTTATTGTTCCAGAATATAAGTTTTGCTATCATCCATGTTTAATTCCTTGTTAATGTTGAATATATTCATTATATTGTTAGTTGTTAAAATGATCTTTATTAGCTAAATTTGTTTTGGGCATGAATTGACTAAAGGAATATGGATTGACTTGTTGACCAAAAAAATTAGGGATTAAAATTAATAATGGGGACTAGTTGTTTGAAATGATGAAATAGTAATTAATAATTGTTAGCCATATTCATTAATTAAATTCTTGGAAAATTATCTCTAACTTGTCTATGAGATTAGAAAATAATTTAAGCCAACCATATTCGAGCACATTAATAAGGCCTAGAAATAGGATAATTTAATGAAAGGGATTTACATCTTGTCTATGAGAGATAAATTCAATTGCTTAAATAATGAGTTTAACTAGTTAATGAATTTGGCTATTTTTATTAATTAAAATATTGGAGAATTATTTCTACCTTGTCTATGAGGTTAGAATTTAATTCAAGCCAACCATTTTGAACACATTAATGACACCTAGAAATAGGATAAATTATTGAAAATAGTTTCTATTCTTGTCTATGAGGAAAGAAATTATTAGTCCACTCTTAGTTTTAATTTCCCTAATTATTAGGTCCAAGAATATATCCATTTCTAATTACTCAATTCATTGCCCTTATTTGCATCAATCCATTTAAGTTTAATATTATATTTTTTCCTTTAGTCTATTTTTGAGCCATCATTAGTATTTGCACAATTTAATTTACTTTCTTTTCCAAAAAGTAGTTTAGAAAATCAATCAAAAGTTTTAATTTGGAAAGCTTCCAATAATTTGCGATAACCTGTGACTGGACTTGAAATCAAGAAGCTCCTCCGCCATTCCTCGAGAGACACGATACTCGGGGAAAAACCGAAAGGTTAGACTCCGTTTTACTACAACGCCGCGAAAGCGGTTATCAAATGGCGCCGTTGCCGGGGAATGGCACGATGATTTCTTGATTTTGATTTTAGCATGGGCGAATTCAAGTTAGGGAGACTTTCTTTTTCCTTTTTGTTCTGTTCTCATGTGTTTGCTTGAGATTTCCTCATGGATTACTCAAGTGAACGCTTTCATTCTTAACCACCATATCACTATCCATACTATGAACAACAATGTTTTCAAAATAATCAAAATGAAGGATACTATGGACAAGGTTATAAGGATAACAATCAATGGTGCGAAAATCCACCTTTGGGATATGGAGATTACCAATTTCAAGATAATTATTTCCACCAAGGGCAAGACTTTGAAGGTTGTGATGATTTTGCCTATCAAGGTAATTATCATGATGATTTTAATTATCATGAAAATTACCATGAAAGGATAGAAAATCATTACACCAGCACAAACGAGTACTCCTTCGAAAATGACTCTGGAATTTCAGCTTATCCTCAACACGAGCTCGAAGAATTAAAATCATCCTTACTCGATTTTGTGGAAGACTTAAGAAAGACAAGGATTGAACTAGCATCTCATGATGAGAGTATCAAGGAATTGTTTGAAAAAATCATTTATGACAATGACCACAAAGTTCAACAGGAGACATACGAGGAAGGTGCTAAATCTAAGGAGGAGACTGCGGTAACCATGGGCGAGATGGTTGAAACTCTTCTCACCCCTATTTCTTTTGAGCCTCTCATTGCTACTGAGAGAGAGCCTATCCTCGCAGAACTTAGTCCTGAAGAGCCCCATATGAAAGTGCTCAATGAGGTTGATGAAGAAATCATGGATGATGAGATACTTTGTGATGAGGAACCTACCTTATCATCTATGGATGACCTCTCACTTAAAGAGTCCCTTAAGAATAGCCTTGATGAAGATTTCGATCCTACACAAGCTCAAGCACCTGTTGAAATAGTTGATGAAACTTGTGATGTGAAGGAAATAATGTCCGATGATGCCTTCTTTGATTCTCTACTTGAGCATGTTGAGCATAGTTGTGCTAGGCAAGGATCTGTTTGCCTAGATGATATTTGTGGAGGCAGTGAGTTAGGAAGTTGGGATGCATTCTTAGAGAGTGACACAGAGTCTAAACTTTGTGATTTTCATGTTGAGGGCATAGATGAAGAAGAGAAAACCCATCAAGAGGAGTATGCAATCTCTATTCAAGCTGCTTCTACCTTGAAGACTCTCTATGAGCGGTTGGAGACACCAGAGGCACCTGATCCTGAAATACTTGTTGATTATACTCATGAGAGTGATGCAGGATATGTGCTAATTCCTTGTTCGAACGATGTGTTCTTTGAAGATTATATCACATTTTGGTGGTCACGAGAGTTCAAGGGTCTACGCCATCTGACGGCATACCTGGAGGATAAGGTGGAGGCACTAATGATGAGTGTTCCACAACTGACATGCATAGCAGAGAGTTCTCTCTCAAACGTCAAGCTAGTGACGTTAAAGAAGCGTTTCATGGGAGGCAACCCATGTTTTTCATAACATTGTTTGTTTGTTTTGTGTGTTTGCAGGGTGTGCTTCAATGTTGATGAAATAAGAGTTTGGCTTAGGCCTTACGGGAGGACACGGGTGATACTTAGTTTTCTTCCTTAACATTTTATTGTGTTTGTTTGTTTATTCAAGTTGGACATTGTGCTGCTCCTTTGACTTAAATGCTCTTACAAACTGACTATGAATGATATAAAGATTTTTTTTCTGTTTCATTATTCCTCTTCACAAAATCTTTTCAAAACTCAAGTGTGAGGAAAGAACCAAAAAAAAAAAATGTGTCTTTATTTCAAGGTTTTGTGCCTTAAAAGAAGACCTCGAGGGCGAGGTCTAGCTCAAGTGTGAGGAGGTTGTGTTTTACACTCAAAAGTTAAAAACTTATTTTAGAACAATCTTTTTACTATTTTTGACATGAAACATTAATTTCTCAATTTGTTATCAATCGCATAAATAGTTTAGATAATCACCCTTATTATATGAATTTACTTTTATTATTATTCTTGAAAACTTAAAATTGTTATGGGTTTTTGGTTGCGAATGTAAAGGTCTGAATTTGTCTTAATTGGACATTCATTTTATTCATCAAAATATATATATATATATATATATATATATATATATATATATATATATATATATATATATATATATATATATATATTACTATTAATAAACCTCTTCAAAACTCATTGTTATAGGACAATTCCATCTCCGAAAAGGGGCTCTGTTTCATTCGTTAATCACAGTCTGTGAGAATGAAATATGCATTTACCATGGGATAACACCGCCAACAAGAGTGAAAAAGAGCAAAAAAAAATGGTGAACATGATGAATGTCCAAATTAGAATAATGAAAACCTTGGGATAAGGAATTGATTGGTGGTTTAACATAATAAATAGTTTTTCTTAAGTAATACTAATTTTAAATTCTTGTATTTTGGGTGATTTTTCTAAAATGTTTAAAAATTGAGAATAAAAGAAGAGGTTTTTGTTTCTACTTCTTTAAAATAGCAATTAGATTGTAATACAGTTAGGCTTTACCTTTTGAGTGTGTTTACAACTAATTCGTCGCTTGAGGACAAGCAACGCTTAAGTGTGAGGAGATTGATAAGTCCATTTTTGTACTTATTTTTCTTATCAAATTTAAGCGATTTTTGAATGAAAATAGAAAGAAAAGACACATTTTATATATTTTGGTTCAAGTTTCATGAAATCAGGTAAAAATCACATCCATAATATGTTTAGCGGGATTTCGGGTAAATTGAGCACAAAATGAGTCAATTTGAGTGACAAATACATTTATACCGGAAGAAGCAAGCATTTTATCAAGGTGATTCAGAAGACAAAAATGAAGAGCAGGAAAAGCCGCATCTGCCAGACAAAAGTGGCAGAAGGCGCCCAAATAGGCGCCCAAAATGGAGGCCTTCGCGGCCGCCTACGGGAAAAATCAGAAGTCAACCTCGCTTTGACTCGGGACCAGGAAAAGACCGAAGGCTGCCGACACTGGGCAGAAGGCGGCCGCCTACGGTGGCCGCCTGCGGCACAAGGGGACGAAACAAACCACCGGTCGGCCAGACAGGACGCCAGGCGGCCAGACAGGACGGCAGGCGGCCGCCTGCTGGACCGCCTGCGGCGGTCGGGATCCGTCGGGATCCGTCGGGATCCGATCTGCCAACGAAAAGATGGCAGGCGGCCATTTTTGACAGAAGGCGGCCGCCCTCTGTGGCCGCCTACGGCTGACGGGACCGGCCACCGACGGTCTGCCGGCGACGGGACGGCAGGCGGCCAGAGGCTGCCAGAAGGCGGCCGCCTGCCCGGGCGCCTACAGGAATTTTTCGGCTATAAAATCCAGGCTTTTTCCTCAACTCAAACACACCAATTTCAAGCCCAAATCAGATCAAAAAGGGCGTCTTCTTCCTCCTCAAAGCTCGGATTTCCACCATTGTTGCACCTTCAACTTCAAACTTTCATATCTTTCTCATTTTAGCTCCAAATTGTGAGTTCTTTATATGTATTTTCATCCCTTCAATGAGTAGAATCTGAATGTGTACTTAGTTTTTTCTATCTGTGCTTCGAAAATTTCCAGAAAATTATTCCACTATTTCGCATTTTCTTCTTAAATTTGAATAAAATAGTTGTTGATATTGAATTCATTCCAATTAATTATATAGTTGTTTACTAGCCTCAAAGTAGTTATTTATCAAAACAAAGTTAATTTTTACGAAGAAGAAGTAATTTTTAATTAATTCCGGCATTTAGTTGTTATTATTGCATAAATTAAATTAAATACTCAAAAAGGAAAAAAAATAGTTTCTGTCCTAATTCTAGTTTAATTCACAGTAGTATCACTCCCAGTAGTCAATATAAAATTTAGAACGAATTTAGAATAATTTTAGTTGCTTTTTGCATTTTCTAGTTAAAATTGGGAAAATTATCAATTAGTTGTTAAAATTGAATTTTAGGTTCAAAAATTCGTGAAAAATTCCAGAAAGTTATACTTCAGTTTCTACCAGTTTATTGTTCCAGAATATAAGTTTTGCTATCATCCATGTTTAATTCCTTGTTAATGTTGAATATATTCATTATATTGTTAGTTGTTAAAATGATCTTTATTAGCTAAATTTGTTTTGGGCATGAATTGACTAAAGGAATATGGATTGACTTGTTGACCAAAAAAATTAGGGATTAAAATTAATAATGGGGACTAGTTGTTTGAAATGATGAAATAGTAATTAATAATTGTTAGCCATATTCATTAATTAAATTCTTGGAAAATTATCTCTAACTTGTCTATGAGATTAGAAAATTATTTAAGCCAACCATATTCGAGCACATTAATAAGGCCTAGAAATAGGATAATTTAATGAAAGGGATTTACATCTTGTCTATGAGAGATAAATTCAATTGCTTAAATAATGAGTTTAACTAGTTAATGAATTTGGCTATTTTTATTAATTAAAATATTGGAGAATTATTTCTACCTTGTCTATGAGGTTAGAATTTAATTCAAGCCAACCATTTTGAACACATTAATGACACCTAGAAATAGGATAAATTAATGAAAATAGTTTCTATTCTTGTCTATGAGGAAAGAAATTATTAGTCCACTCTTAGTTTTAATTTCCCTAATTATTAGGTCCAAGAATATATCCATTTCTAATTACTCAATTCATTGCCCTTATTTGCATCAATCCATTTAAGTTTAATATTATATTTTTTCCTTTAGTCTATTTTTGAGCCATCATTAGTATTTGCACAATTTAATTTACTTTCTTTCCCAAAAAGTAGTTTAGAAAATCAATCAAAAGTTTTAATTTGGAAAGCTTCCAATAATTTGCGATAACCTGTGACTGGACTTGAAATCAAGAAGCTCCTCCGCCATTCCTCGAGAGACATGATACTCGGGGAAAAACCGAAAGGTTAGACTCCGTTTTACTACAACGCCGCGGAAGCGGTTATCATCCCTATACGTTGGTGAGGTGACCCACGCCCCCCCTCAGCCGAAGCGGCGGCATGTGGAAGCCATCACTTTCACCGACAAGGACCTCCCCTTCGGCCCCTTGCCCCACAGGGACGCCCTCGTCGTCAAGTGCGAGGTTGGCAACAACATCATCCACCGTAACTACATCGACACTGGCAGCTCCGTCAATGTGATGTACGTTGATACATTCAGACAGCTGAAGTTGAAGAAGACCGAGCTCCGGCCGATACGGACTCCGTTATCCGGCTTTACCGGGGACTCTATCGACGCCGAGGGCACGATAGTGCTTCCCGTTGTGGTCGGTGACGGTACCTGTCAGGCGAAAATTGACATGGAGTTCGTGGTCGTCAACCTGGACAGCGCCCACAACATGATTTGGGGACGACCGGCCTTGGAGGACCTTGAGGCCATCATCTCCATGAAACATCTATGCCTCAAGTTCCCCACCAAAGACGGCGTCGGCTACGCCAGGGGAAACCAGAAGATAGCCAGAGCTTGCTACCTGAAGCTCACAAGAAAGATCAATGAGGCCGAGGAGCGGATAGACACTATCACCACCGCCTCGGCCGAAGAAGACACACCAAAAGCCGAACCGGTCGGGGACGTGGAAGATGTTCCGTTGGACGTCTCTCGGCCGGAGCGAATGCTGAAGATTGGGACACAGCTCCCCCAACAGATCCGAACGGACATCCTCTCTGTCCTGAGAGCGTACGCCATCGTCTTCGCGTGGGGACCTGAGGACATGCCGGGCATCAGCCCAAAAGTGATTACACACCGACTCTCAGTCGACCCGGCCTCCACCCCCGTCAAACAGAAGAAGCGCTACCTCTCAGCCGACAGGAGGGAATTTGTCAAGGCCGAAGTAGCCATGTTGCTCTCTATCAAGCACATTAAAGAGGTGAAGTACCCTACGTGGTTGGCGAACGTCGTCCTCGCCCCAAAACCGCCTACGTTCAGAATGTGTGTCGATTACACTGACCTGAACAAAGCATGCCCAATGGACCCATTCCCTCTCCCCAACATTGATCAGTTGGTGGACGAGACGACGGGGTGCGAGTTGATGTCGTTCCTCGACGCATTCAGAGGGTACCACCAGATATCCATGCATGAAGATGACGCGGAAAAAACTGCTTTTATGACCCCGGAGGGAGTTTTTTGCTACCTCGTCATGGCCTTTGGGCTCAAGAACTCCGGCGCCACCTACACAAGGATGGTAGCCCAGATTTTTAGAGCAGTCTTAGGCCGGACGATGGAAGCATACGTCGACGATATGATTGTCAAGAGCAAACAATCCACAACTCATGCCGACGACCTCCGGGGCATCTTCGAGATCATGAAGAGGTACAACCTCCGGCTCAACCCGAAGAAGTGCACCTTCGGCGTCCAGGGAGGTAAATTTCTGGGGTACCTGGTCAGCCGAAGGGGCATTGAAGTAAACCCGGAGAAGATACAAGCCATTATCAACATGGAGCCGCCCCGCAACATCAAAGAAGTGCAACGACTGACGGGACGCCTTGCGGCCCTGAACCGTTTCCTTTCAAAGTCCGCGGAAAAATCGCTCCCTTTCTTCCAGATAATGAGGAAGGCCACCAGTTTCAAATGGACGACGGAGTGCCAACAAGCCTTTGAAGAGCTGAAGCAATATCTCGCCTCCCCACCCGTCCTATCCAAGCCCCAACCCGGCGAGACTCTCTTCCTTTACTTAGGAGTGAGCACGTCGGCCGTCAGCTCTGTACTCATCAGGGAGGATGACGGGGTGCAAAAGGCAATATTCTACGTCAGCAAGACGCTGCGGGAGGCCGAGCTCAGGTACTCCCCCATTGAGAAGACGGTGCTGGCCATCGTCCACACGGTGAAGAAGCTAGGACACTATTTCCAGGCTCACCCCGTCCACGTCCTCACGCATCAGCCGTTGGGCGCCCTCATGAGGAGCCCAACCAGCTCTTCAAGAATGATCAAATGGGCAATATTCTTGAGCCAGTACCAGATTGAGATCAGGCCGAGGCCGTCCATCAAGGGCCAAGCCTTGGCCGACTTTGTCACGGAATGCACAGCGAGGGAGACGGCCGTCACCGCCACCGGCCATGAACCAGATGAAGCCTGGACCCTCTTCACGGATGGGTCATCGGCCAACAAGGCATGTGGGGGTGGCGTCGTCCTCATCTCCCCGGAAGGTTTCAGAGCTTTTTATGCCATCCGCTTCAACTTCAAAGTATCCAACAATGAGGCCGAGTATGAAGCGCTCCTCAGCGGGCTCAGACTAGCCGCTGGCCTCAAAGCACGCCACATCAGAATCAAATGCGACTCCAAACTCGCAGTGAACCAGATGGAGGGCTCCTACGAGGCCAAAGAGGGCAGAATGAAGCAATACAAGGAAGCCGCTGCGGAATTGCTCAAGGCGTTCGATACCTACGAGATCACTCAGATCCCAAGGGCGGAGAACGCCGAGGCCGACATACTCTCCAAACTCAGCTCCGACACCCCTGAGCACATCTCCAAGATAGCTAAGGTGGAGGAGTTGAGCATGTCAAGCATTCACGCTAGCCCTATACTCTCCATACAACATCAGCCGGAGGATTGGATCACTGACATCGCAACCTACATCACCTCCGGCACACTGCCTGAAGACGAGGAGAGAGCCAAACTCGCCAAGCTCAGGGCGCCAAGCTATGTCATTGAAGGTGACAAGCTCTACAAAAGATCATACAATGGTACTCTCCTCCGATGCCTACACCAGAATGAGGCCGAAGTGGCCATGGAAGAAGTACATTGCGGCGTCTGTTCATCACACCAGGGGCCCTTCAGCATGTCACGCCGCCTCGTCGTCCAAGGCTACTTCTGGCCGACGATGGCTCGCGACTGTGCTGAAGTCGCCCGCAAATGCAGCGCATGCCAACACTATCAAAGGGCACCTAGCCGACCAGCCGTCAACTACGCCCTGGTCAGCACTGCCATCCCATTTTCCAGATGGGGCATCGACCTCGTCGGCCCGTTACCTAGAGCTGCAGGTAACAACAGATACATCATCGTCGCCATCGACTACTTCACCAAGTGGGTCGAGGCCGAACCACTCGCCAGCATCACCGGAGCGCGGTGTCGAAAGTTCGTCTACAAGAACATCCTCACCCGCTTCGGCGTGCCTCAGGAGATCATATCAGACAACGGCACCCAATTTGAGGCCGAACCGTTCCAAAGCCTCCTCCAAGAATGGGGTATCAAGCACCGCTTCTCCTCCGTTGCCTACCCTCAGGCCAACGGGCAAGTTGAGAACGCCAACAGAACCATCTTGGAGGGGCTGAAAAAGAAGCTGGAAGAAGAAGGCGGAAGTTGGGTTGATGAGCTCCCCAACGTCCTGTGGTCCTACCGCATTACGCCGAGGAGAGCCACCGGGGAGACGCCATTCTCCCTTTGCTACGGCTTTGAAGCCAAGGCTCCCACTGAGGTGACGCTCCCCAGCCGACGGGTCACACAATATGACCCCGAAGCCAATGAAGAAGCCATGAAGATTGACTTGCACCTCATCGACGAAAGGCGAGAGACAGCTTACCTTCGGGCGGAGAACTACAGACGCCAAGTCAAATCTTACTACGACGTCAAGGTGCGCTCCCGTGAATTCCAAGTGGGGGACTACGTCCTACGCCGGAGGGAAGCAAGCAAACCGACCGAAGGAGGAAAGCTCGCCGTCAAATTCGAAGGACCCTACATCATCAGCGCCGTCATCAAAGCCGGCACCTATAGACTAAAGAACCCTAATGGGTCAGATGTACCACGATTATGGAATGTACACCATTTGGTGAAATTTTACCAATAACTCGAGAAGTGGTGAAGCGGGCAACGTCCCCCACCCCTCGGCTTGTTGGTTGAATAAAACACCCTCGGCCTAGCGCCACTTATTGAATAGAATTCATGTTTCATCCAATCTTTTAAGATTTGAGCAAAGTAAAAACCAAGGACCGCATCGGCCTAAGCGGTACAAACACCCGGGACCGATGCGACCTAAAAGCCGTCGCAATAAACGACGCACCTAAAGCCGTTGCAATAAACAACGCACCTAAAGCCGTTGCAATAAACAACACACCTAAAGCCGTCGCAGTAAACGACGCACCCAAAGCCGTTGCAATAAACAACGCACTTAAAGTCGTTGCAATAAACAACGCACCTAAGGCCGTTGCGATTCACAGCGCGCCTACAAAGCCGTTGCATAGACAACGCACCCAAATATCGTATCGGCACAAGCGGTGAAACACCCAAATCGGCCGGCGATATGAAGGACGAAAGAACTGTGTGCATGGTCCGACGTCTTCAAACGGAGAAGCATACCGCGTCGTCCGCGCGGAAACCGCAGGACGACAAGCCTGAATTAAGGCCGAGGTTACAAAAACTCCCAGTCAGTAAAATTTCGCTAAGGACCACAAAGGGCGGCCGTCAAAAGACGATACCTAGTCCGGTCCCTCGTCGACGATAGACGTGGAAAGGCCAAAAAAGATGCCACTGACACCAAGCCGAGGGCGTATTTACTCCCTCGCACAAATTCACGCGTAAAGCGTAGCGGACAAACTACCGCACAAGGACGAAGGGACAGTAACCCTTCGGCCACCTAAAAAAATAAAAAAAAAAGGGAAGCCGACGGACCGCGCACTCACCGGCCGCGAGCATAAAACAAGATCCCCAAAAAACCAAGCCTTAAATCGGCTAAGTACATATCAGGTTTTTGCTATACAGGAATCCGAAGTACACGCTTCGGCCTCTACCACAGATTCACAAGGGAGAATCGCTTCGGCTTCGGTTATATATAACCACAGTCCATTATTTGGACGAGGGGGCGCAAAACAAATTCCTTGGAACGTAGCATCCCCTAAGTCTACTAAAGTACCAATCAAACCAGTAGCCGATGCGCTTAGCGACGTAGCGCCACATTCTGGGAGGCCATGGTACTTAGAAAAATTTCAAGAAACATCCAGGCTTTCTTGCACCAGCCGAGGGAACGCATCGTTCATACAACCGTATACACATGAATGCAACCAAGACGTTGCGACCTCTGGCTAAAGGATTCAACCATCCTAAACGAGCAAATCAAGTTTGATGTTGGCACTTAGAAAAATTCTAAGGAAACTAGCCTACATTGACACATGGACGATGGGGCGCATCGTCTCAACCAAACACGGATGTATAGAACTGACACTTAGCAAAAAACGCGAGAATTAGAAAGTACACAAAAACAATGCGGTGAAGATGGGGATGCGGCCCTGAACCACCATCAGGAGCGCGCGCTTCGTCTAAAGATGCCACACCAGCAAACCACCGCATCATCTCCGACGAGGGACGCATATCCCTTGAGACATCGAAGGAACGCTTCGTCTCAATCAACCGAAGTATGTTCGCAAACACTTAGCCGAATTTGAAAAAGATGAAAACTTATAAAGCAAGGAGTACAGAGACGATACGACACCAAAAGTTCATACTTCAAAAAGCTATGAAGACGGAGCAACAAACATCTATACTTGGACAAAAAGAGATCTTTAATTGATAATTCAAAACATACAAGGAGGGCGCTTCGGCCGTTACAATCATCAGGGCGCTTCGGCCATTAAAGACTACTACTACAAATAAAGAAAGAAAACTAAGTACAAGAAACACTAAGCAGTTTGTCCTTGGCCACCCTCAACCGCTCCGCTGTCCGCATCGTCTTGCTCGTCCTCGGTATTCTTAGACTTGACCGAGCTCCGGAAGAGGTAGTCATCACTCTCGGTCCAGGGCTCGTCCTCTTCATCCGAGCTCGGGATGGGGGGCTGCCTTTCGGACAGAGGAAGTTTCAACTCCTCCTCGGGGTCCTTCATCATCCGGGGAAGGCCGATACCCCTAGGCTTCAAATTATTCACACGGCGACGGAGACGGCGGTAGACCAACATCTGCATACGCCTCTGGCCGAGGTCGTACCAGACTTCAAATTCCTGTTTGAGGCAAGCTCGGCCGGCTTCCTCCTGAGACCACGCTTCAAAGCGCTGCGCCACGACATCGAAAGTCCAATCGCGTCGGGCCTCGTCCTTCCACCCCTCGGCCATAAAGAGCTCAATGGCTTTGTCAGCAGCTGCAATCGCATCGGCCTCCAGCTTCACAGCTCTTTCCTCTGCTAGCCGACGGACAGCCGCTTCTTCGTCCAACTGAGCCTTGAGGCGCTTCGCCTCGTCCTCGGCAGCAACGACTTTCTTCTCAGCCGCATCGGCTCTTTCCTTCAAAGCGTCAGTCTCAATCCGAAGCCGCTCCAGCTGGGAAAGCGCCTCGTCAGCAGAAGCGACTTTCTTCTCAGCTTCCCGGAGGCGAGCAAGCTCTTCTTCCTGACGGCGCTGCTGCTCCATGAGCATGAAAGCACCCTGAAAAGACAACTGTTAGTAGAGGAAAGGAATACAAAAAATTACTAAGTCCCAAGTCAGAAATTTACCTGGACGACGTAGTCCAGTCCACCATCAAAGAGACGCACATCCTTGCTCTGCCGACGTAAGTACTCCCTATCGGCATCAGGAATGGCCTGGAACAGGACGTCGTGCCCAGACACCTTGTCGTTAAATAAACCGCCCTTCGGCGGATAGCGCACCGTCACCTCATAAAGACCGGAGGCCAGATCTCGGTCGGCACGGGCACTCTTTTTAGCAGCGGCACCGGACTTGGCAGGAACTAGACTGGACGAGGCGACATTCACTGTCAGGTCCTCGATGACTTGAACGTCAGAGACGGCTTCCCCTTGAACCGATGCCTGCGCATCGGTCATAGCAGCATCATTGAGGGGAGGGCTCGGCTTCGTCTTCTTAGCAGCCTGAGCCGGCACCAGACCCGTCTCGGTGAGAGTACGCTGGCCCTCAGCGGCCTTCTTCCTCTTCACTGTCGGTTTTCTTGCCGCATCAGCTTGTGACTTAGAGCCGTCACCAGAGCCCTTGGACACATCGGCTCGTTGAGCGGCTTCCATTTCTTTGGCGACCATCTTCTTGGCCTGAGCCATGAAAAGCTTGCGGCTCATGGTGAAATCTGCAGATGCAAAGGACAAAGCAAAAGAGTTAGAAACCAAAAGCAAAGAGCCACAATATAAGTCCAAAGAAAGTGATCAACCTTCGACATCGGCTGGGACGCCTAAGCGGGGCCCATCGGCCTGCTCAAAATATCCAGACATCCTCGGCCATAAACCGCAGTCCGGGTCGCCTGGTATATAGTACCGCATCATCCCAAGAGCCGCTATCTTGAACTCGGTGATGTAGGTATTAACACTCCGCGGCCCACCCTTCAGGAATGCCTCCACTTGGGCATCGATCTCGACACTCTTCGGCGGGTTATGCAAATTAAAAATGCCACTATGCCCTTGAGAAGGAAAGAATACCCCTTCGGCCAACTTCACGAAGCAGAACTTGCTCTTCCACCCATGAATGGATGATGGGAGATCGGTAAAGGACCTTTTCTTCGGCAACTGTTGTAGGGCCGCATACCCAGCACAGTTCTCGTGGCTTCCCCGGCCGATGCGGTACAAATTCATGAACAACGCCGTCGTCGGTTCAATACCGAGTTCATCACATCGGATAAGGAACCCGACGATTAGAGAATAGCTATTCGGAGTCAATAAAGCCGGGGGAAGATCTATCATACGAAGATACTCCACAACGAATGAAGGAAGAGGGAACCTTAGACCTTGGGAGAAACTCATCGGACACACTCCGAAGTAACCAGGCGGCGGATCCAGGACGTGGTCCGTCGGCTTCGGCGCCCTGACCGTCCCATAAGGTCCGACGTAGAGTTGTGCCACCTGATAGTCACCCTGGGACCCCTCCGGCCTTATAATATAAATGTTGGTCAAATCCAACTGTGACAGACTGCTTGACAACCCCGCTCGACGACGCGACCTACGCTTCTTGGGGCCAGACGAAGACGAAGCAGCACCAGGGACCGAAGTAATCGGAAGAGGACAAGGAATAGCGGCCGAGGATGCATCACCCGCATCGTCGCCACGAAGTTTGGGGTCGGAGCTCGCTTCGTCCTCACCAGAGTGTTGAGCACCCGCATCGGCGCTCAAACGCTCCTCGTCCACAGAGGTGCGATAATCCGCAGTGTTCTCCATCTCAATCTCAAAAGCCTCCACCACTCTCAGATCAACCCCGGGAGATGTGTCCTCGTCGTCAAAAGGCCAGTCGGATTCGTTCAGCGAAGCTGTTAAGTCAATTGGGGAAGGGACGCTACGGCCGTCAGGGAACGGCATAACAACTATCGCTACGTCCTAAGGGTAGTTTTCGGATCAAAGTGACTTTCCTAAAGAACACTAGATCTAACACCCTAAGGAGCAAAATATGAAGAAATCAAAGGAAAATTAAGAAATCTAACCTTAGGGGATTTGAAGAATGCGACGAACACTTGGAAAATCTCGGAACTTTATCTCTCTAGAAAAACTCGGGCAGCAATTCGACAACAACAAAGGCACAAATGAGGAGATGGCTCCGGAATAGGGGGGTATTTATAGAAAACTTCCAACGGTCACTACACGTGGCGCCATCCCATTGGCTCCACCAACGGCCACCTCTCTCCCAACCAATCAAGGGACACCGATTCAAAATCACTCAAACAGGCATCCCTACGGCCCAACTCATCCTTACAAAGAACCAGGCATCGGCTGAGTACCGCTGCGCCCCAAAAGGCTACAAAGCTCTAAAGCGGGCATCGGCCCATACCTCCGAAAGAAGGAACGCATCGGCCTGAACTCTACGTCCTCACAACGACCCAGAGAACCTTAAATAGACCGCTACGGTCGCTTATGCGCGCATCGTCGATGATAGCCCTGGCATTGCGGCCTTCGTCCAAGGGTTCTCCCACAGGGTTACCTTGGACAGGTTCGCCTAAGGGTTGGAGTCGCGACTAACGCATAGGTACCGAAACGGCTCATTAACTCCTTTGTGCCTCAGATACTCTTCGGCCAATGGAGTGGGGGACTGGGGGACTGTATCGGCCACAAGAAAAGGAAGCGCAACGGCCTTAATACAAAAGGGTGCGCTACGACTCACCAACAACAAAAGATGAACAATTCACCTCAAATAAGCAAGAGTCGCATCAGCTGCCTCAAGAGCATTGCGAGTCGCGTCGGCCGACAGAGCCCAAAAATAAAAAACCCAGAATACAAATCTAGCGCGCAACGGCTACGTACACTGGGGGACTGCGTCGGCTCACCAAATAAAAAACCCACAAGTCAAACGCTTCGGCTACATGACAAACTAAAGGCGTGCATCGCATCGTCTACATAAACGGAGTCAACCATCTGCGCCTCATAAGACAAAGTTATCGCTGCGGATCAAGAGGGGAACGTATCGCTTCGTCCTCAAAACATGCCCACGGGAGCGCATCGGCCAGCAGCAAGGTGATGAATCCCCAATAAGCACTTCGTCTACATCGAATCAAAGAAACTGCTTCGTCCAGAATCGAAGCAGAAACTCTTCGGCCATCAAGCACCTTAGGCTCACGCAGCGGCCAGCCAGAGAGGAACACGTACTCCCTTTCGCTTCGGCTTCACCTCAGCTCAGAGAGTGGGGGACTCCTGATAGAGTATACGGGCCTGGCCCCCATGGCCCACATACTCAACGGCCCAAAAGACATTAGCGGGACACCCGCATCGGCCAAAGGCACGTGACGTCCAAGAAAGAAGATATCGCCTGATCTCCATGGACCGCATCGTCCATGGACCGCATCGTCCATGGACCGCATCGTCCATGGACCGCATTGTCCATGGACTGCATCGTCCATGGACCGCATCGTCCGGATTTCGCCCGGACAGAATGTACTATTTTCCTATTTTATGTACTAAGTGTTGTACTCAGCCCATTAGTGGCCTTATTTGCCCAAAGAAGGCATGATTATTGTAATGGGCCTCCTAAGCCCAAAGCTAGGGGCCCAAATCCACGTTTTTACCTATAAATAGACCCCAAGGGGCTAATTATGGGGATTCCCAATTGAGAAATACAATTACTCACTCTCTCTCTCTAGCTCTCACTTCTCTCTAGAATTAATACTCTATCAATAACTATGAAAGTCTGGACTGGTCTGATTTGATCCGGTCTGACTTGGTATAGGACTGAAAACACTCCAAAAGAAAACATCCTTAATAGAACACCCGTTCGATGCATGGTTCGGGAAATTTCACGAATGTACTACGTAATTAACTTCAATTAATGAAATATATTTGAAATCAGAAAAACAAGTTTATGATTTTAATTGGATCATTTAAAATTATACTTTCTCTGCATCCTTAAAATTGTCTCATTTTATCTTTTCGGAAAATCCCACTAAGATCGTCTCATACTAAATTTGATAAAAAATTGTGTAATTCTAAATCTTTTTACTTTATTCTTACCTTATCAATTCAATATCAACTACATAAACTCAATTTCCTTAATATCTGTGTCACCTCCACTTGTCACAATGTTAGTGGGATGGAAGAAGTACACCATAAAATAGTAAAATGACATGTATTTAATACAATTAACCAATGATTAGTTTGTAGTACACAAATTTTTATAACCTCGTAAAATAGTAAGTATTATCACACATTGTAAATATAATTTGAAAATACATTACATGACTTTTTGTCTACAATCTGACATAATAACTCAACTTGGGTATTGTCGCATTCAAAATTAGTATGACAAGCTAACATCTAAAGGTATTAAGGAATGCTCGGGAATTAACATCTTTTGTCCTGCACTAATCCATGTTTATCCTTCCGTAGTCAAATGCTTTGATAGCAATTAAACAATGGGATGCAAAAATAAGATTTTCCAAGGAAATTTTTTCATTTTCTGAGAGAGATACTTTTGATCATGTTTTTCATCAAGTGTACATTATCCACAAAGTTTCAGCTTAAAATTTCAATTCGATAAGTTTGTTAAATAAATTATTGAAACATATTGTGCTTTATGTGTATAGGTAAAGGGAAGTATGACTTCCCGATTTTATTTTGTGGAGATATTCTACGGGGGAGGGGGGGTATAAGGGTATTGTGTGTGGATTGTGATGGACTTTTAAACAAGTTCACAGACTTTTAATATGAATGATTTTTTAGTGAACGTTTTTTTTTTAATGAAAATGACTTCAATTGTGATAATAGAACGTAAGCATGTTACAAAATGACAACAAGCGTTCTGTCTGCCATCCGTCCTAGAACCATACTTAGAATCAATCACCTACGTAGAAGCAATGTGATTCGCTGATCCCACTATGGGCTTAATTGAGCCACTGACATGCTAACTAGACTCCTCATCACCTGTCCTAGGTTCTAGAGTTTTTTTGCCGGAAAAACACAACACAACCAAAACAGAGTAAAGATCCAAATAAAAGTGAAACATGAAGAAAACTAAATAAGCAAAATAAATTCTTGAACTCTAGCACCTCGGTCAACCCCTGGCGGTGGTTCAGGAGGAGGCCGGATCATCGTTATGATTGTTGACGTACCAAAGGGGTTTTCCACCGGCATGGTCAGCTCTTCTTCGTCATCATCGATCACTAGTTCATCCGATGCTTCACCGATGTCCAGGTCAACATACTTCTCGATCAGTTTATCCATCGGGTCCTCTTCCTCTTTGGATGCCTCTCCTCCTTCCTTTCCTTCCTCGGCTCCCACAGAGTTTTCTCCATTGACCACCACAGTGAGATATCGATACAGATCTATTGATTGCTTGCGATTTCCTTTCTCTGCTAAAAAAACGGCCGCCACACCAAAGGCGGCAAAACTCGAAACCCTATTAAAGGGAAATGCCCGTCTTTTATTAGTGAACGACTTATAAAAAGTCTGTGGCTTTCTATTGATTTATACGATAAATTCACAGACTTTTATATGAATGAAATTGGTAGACTAAAAACATAAAACTTAATGCAACAATTATATTAACTAGCTTTCTTCTATCAGAAAAAAGATGAAGTACTAGCCTTAAACAAAATAATAATAAAAATTACCAACAACATCCAATCCGTTAACAATAAAATTTGAAACAATATTTTCTTCTGGTGAAACAAGAGATTGGAAATTATTCATCTTCACTGTCGTCACCTCACTAGGTATTTTGTCCACATATGAGTAGCAAGATTCTATCATTAATTAACTTATGTTCTTTATTGATCTTGTGTTTGAAAAATCATCACATTCAAAACTTTCATATGTATCAGTGGGTGGATCTTCTTCTCGGTCCAGGGGAAATTCATCATATCGACATTCACACCAAAGAAAATCATCCTATTTATCGACATCCAAAACCAACTCTATTTGTGTGTGATATGAAAATGGTGGTGCTGATTTGAATAGTGTGAAAAGTTATTTAAATACTCATATATTCGTTCAATCACGCTCCTTAAAGAAGCATGACGAAGATTGAACAACTCAACTGCATTAACAGGGTGATTTCCTTTGTCACCAAAATCTTTAAGGTAGTACCGGGTCCCTGGAAATGGAGCTAAAAAATGGCGTCAATTTGGAAACCCACAATCCCCTAAATAATATTGACCTATGCATGAAATATTTATACGATTATTCTGGCCTAGTCTAGTCTATTTAAGTCTAGTCTGATCAGATAAAAGTCTGATATCTGTGTATTTTATAACTATGGAAGTCAAGTCTGGTCTGGTCTGGTCTGTTTAAGTCTAGTCAGGTCTGGTCTGTTTAAATCTGGTCAAGTCTTGTCTAGGACTGAAAACTGAAAACAATTCAAGTAAAAACATCCTTAATGTGGTATATGATCCGTAAAATCGACTACTACTAAGAAATTGTAAAAGCATATAAAAGTGTACATGGTGGCACTTTGAGAACATTTTGCCTCGAAATTGCATCTTTTGACAATTTTGAATCATGAGTAGAACCCTCCTTACCGCTAAGCATATATATGAACGGGAAATCAAAATTGCAAGCACCTAGCACATTTTGTGAGATAGTCGCATGACAATTTCGATAGTTGTTTACCTCTCATCTAGCTATATTTACTGGAATATGGGTGTCATCTATAGGCCAATACAATCTTAAAACAAGAAAAAAATAAAAACAAACAATTTAAAAAAATACTTAATTATGTATATTGAAATTCTTAAACAACATAAAACGTTACATTGCTTACCTTAAAGTAAGAATAAAATTTTGTACTTTATCTGATGACATGTGGTACTGACTCAGGGTTAGCCACAAATTCTAGAACTATAGTATTCAATGCTTTCAACACTTTATTTTATGTTGATTGTGAAGTGCGGTCGCTTAAATATCATTTTTGGTTGACTGTAGAGGTTGTTTTGGCTGATGACAAGCAAAAATGTTGCAACCATTTCTTCAACACAAATGTATCGTGTATCTGTCAAAAGCATTTTGTATCTTAGGATAGTTGCAAAAATGGCAACCATAATTTTTGAAAAATATCGGGATGCATCATGTATGCATCTAAAAAAATATTAGGGTCTGCGGTCATTATTTCATCTATGTATTTTAACCCGTTAGATGTCACTGATCGTCTAGTCAATGGTTGTCTAATAGATTCACCATCCATTCTAGAAGCGAGAGTATATATCACATAAACGAGTGCTTCTATTGCCATTAGCAATATTAGAGTCTCATAAAACTCTACCTCGTCTTCATCTACTCCACATATATTTAATTCACACATTGCTAATAAAAACATAAAGACATGTGTAAATGTAATATATGATAAATGGCATATATTAAAACAAATTATATGACCCTAAAACATATAATGTTGCAATCCCAACCAATAAAAACAAATCACTTTAACAACTGATAAAGTAAATAATTAAAGCATCCACAAATTGCAATAACCCTAAAATTGCATGAAACTCCATAAAGTATGTCAAACATATACTCTATCACCGATGTAAATAAACCCAATACATATGTTTATAGGCCAATGATCTAATGATATCGTTGTTCAGGAGTCATCTTCAAAAAGAAATTTTGTTTTGCTTTGGTGTTCGATCAGCAAATCAAGAGCTCTAAGGCAATCCTTGTTTGTTAGTCCCGAGGTCTCCTTCATAGCATCCAAAATATCACTCTCTCTTGATTCTCTCTTCTCCATTAAATAACAAATTTTATCAAAACTCTTAACAATTTTATTAAGCCCAGTTGTCAAACTCTCAATAACCTCTATGTGACTACTAGGTTCCTTTGTTCTTTTATTGTTCTCAAAATCATTTCTACCCCATGTTTCCTTTAGCTCTATTGCTTGATGAAGGTATATCCTCCATATCCCTACCGCCATCTTGTTGAAGATATGATGAGTCCTCACTGTGGGATGATGCATTTTCACTCAGTGTGAACATGTTAGTATTTGGATAATAAAAGTAATCCATCAATCCCACCAATTCCACCCGATTCATTTGGAAACTCGTGAATCATGATAAAAGTTATTTTCTTACATACTCATCAACTCGATAGAAGCAATGAAGATTACTCCAAAAAAACTAAAAAAGCAAATGGTTATGTATTATCATGCACTATGAATGTAATTGAAATAGATTTCGTCAAGATAATACTAATTTCATAACAATCTTAAGAGTTTGTTTGGACTATGGACAAAAAGTTTTTTTTTTGTAGGGGGTCTTTTTGATATACTACGTATGTATTTTGAATTTATATTTTGAACAATGCATTCAACATCTAGCTATGACATTCAACCTTTGTGTTAAGTTGTGTCATTGAACCAATTTCGGCTGATTATCTGACTCATTTTTTCTGACTACCCAACTCATTTTCACATTCAGGAATTGTTCTCTATTGTAAATTTGTTTATAATTACCTTCTGCATGATTTCTAAAGCAGGTTTTTGTTTCTCTCTTATTCAATTTTGTTCAAATATACACTCAACACTTATTTTTAGTTCTATTTCTTCTCAAACTATTCTTTTCCTATATAAAAACACTTCTGCTTTGAATAATTATCTCAAATAATTAATCTTTGTGGGTTTGTTATTTTATTATATTTTAGCTCTATTGTTGATTGCCCAAGCCTCAGAATTATTTGAAATGGCTAGAAGTATTTATTTCACTTTCCTTTTGTTTCTTTTGTTTTATCATTTTTTTCATTCTTTTCTTTTTAACTTCCATATCACTAAATTGTTTCATGTTTTTACATATTTGACCCCAATAGTTTTAAATTGCAAGTCCTTTATATGCTCTGTGGAGAGTTTGTCTTCCACATCATGTTGGATCCCAATAATCATTAGAATTAAGGAAGCGGAATTGATTTTTAAAAGTCCTCTTTAATGCCGCTCTTGAATATGATGCACATGACATTAATTAGTTTCGTGATTTTATACGCATTTTTTTCGTGCAAAGATGCTGGTGAGCCGGATGGACGAATTGTCCAATTTTTTTCGAACTAGATTTTAAAAATTGGGAATGACACTTCTATTGAAAATTAAGATCAGATGGAGATCGAATCACTGATTGAGATACCATATGATATGATTGCTCCAATGAGATTTGATCCTGGTAGACTTGGAAGCAGTAATCCAACTTCTTAACTCAGAGCAATTCGATTTCTTATCCTTATCCCAGGGATATTTTGCTCTAACGATAAATGAGGTTGATAAGTACAATAATTATGTTGGTCAAATAGTTTCGGAATTAAAGGCTTATTTAAGCTCAATTTTAACTAATCTAACTCGGATCGTGATCTTTTACACAAGATACATTCTTCCCAATTTCTTATTGGCATTGAATGTTCATATTTATCGAATTATAAGCTATAACTGAACGTGTGGTTATCGTAATGCTTATATATGATTAATATAGACCATTCATCTAGATTGCGCTGGCAACTTCTGTTAATGGATATCCATGTCATGACCATTAAGAAGATCCAAGGACAATCATTAAAAATGATTGCCACCTTGCTCCATTAGTGGTTTTGGCGCATGGACGGTTGTATGTGGCGGTCTCAAATCAACAAGTCCATCTGAGTTGAACTTTGTGATATGTGACCAGACAAACACGGTAACAATTCAGCCAATCAAGTCTATATTGAATGTACTTTATAAATAAGTTCACGGTAATTTGTAATTTCCCATGATGGACAATACATGTACGCCTATTTTATTGCATGAGGGTGTATTTTAACTTCCAACATTACTTTTTAAATTTCCTATTAATTTTGACATTTTATTTTTTTAATGGTTTCCGTTTTTTATTCACTATCAAGTTTTTTTATATAATCCATCCAATCTTTTTGATGTAAGTATTTCACTCCCGTGCAACGCAGAGGTGGAGTAACTACTTAAGGTGAATAGATAGTAATGTTTGTGTGTACATGTGAACTTGAGAGATTAATTAAATTAAATATTTTAATAGAAGCCATAAAAAAGAATTCTTAGTACGGAGTAACTAATAACAAATCGATACATCGTTGTTTTATAGAGATAATTACCACTCCTACGACTAAAAGATGATGTGTTTCCCAACACATGACCCTATTAGTTTTTTTCCTATTGTATTACCCATATACGGCTCATGACTATTCAGGATTTTTTTAATTATTTTTTAATTCCACTGTCGCTCTCAACCATATTAAGTAAAGAGTAATTAATCATCAAGCATATTGGAAATAATGCAATTATTGCAATCCCATATTAATGCACTAACTAAAAATAAAAACCCTTTAATTGCAAGCCATCTAATGAGTTACTATTGCATTCTTAAAAAAATATTATACAAAACAATATTGCATGATATGAAAATTTAGTATCTAACTACTCACATAGACACACAAAAGCAATTACAAATGTCAAATTTATTGCACTCTTTCAAGGCATTAACAACATATACAGTGATTTCACTGCACACCGGCCTAGAGCTTCATATTTTTTTCACTGCACAACTACAACATATACGGAGTGCATTGTTTACAAATATCAGCTTCACACCATACTCAACTCTACGGCAATTACATTCGTCTCCTACTCTAAAACACAAAATACACTGATTTTGACTATTTCATACTCCGACCGATCAACTAGTATTTGCCTGCAATTTCCTCTTTCCCCTCGCCATTTTTTCCGGCTAGTACGTATGCTCTGTTCAAACTTGCTTCAACTTTAAACCTCGTTTTTTTGCTTGGATAAGTGTCGATCACAATCACGAGTTACAGTTAACATTTCTGTTCTTTCCACAATTAGAGTTCCCGAGAATCATGTTTGGTCGTAAGAGCATCTCCAATGCTACAATGTGCACGGTGCACATGTGGCATGAGAGAGATAGAGATAAAAAATTGATTTTATGACATTTCTCTCTCCGTCTTTCCACGGTCTTGTGTGTTTTTGGTAAGTTTTTCTCTGCAATGTCAACCACAATATCTACATCTAGACATTGTGCTTGACATTGTGAATAAAAACTTACCAAAATGATATAAGATCTTTCAAATAAGGAGAGAGATGTTTTTTTATTGGTTATCTCTCGTGCCACTTATGCATCGTTGACGTATTAGCATTGGAGATGCTCTTACGACCGTCCAAAGACTCCTTTCGTTAGTTTCCTTTTCCAAAGTCTAATTTGTTAAATGGACCGTCCAAGCGCACCCCATTTATTACTTAACCTAACATTACATGACTAATTTAACCTTCATCCTTTTATTGATTTGAAGATTAAAATTACCGCTTGAAGCTTTACACGTGACCCGGCAATTCAATTTTAATCAACTTCAAAATCAACGTAACTCTACAACTAATTATAACCTTTTGGTGCATATTTACACACAATCATATTTACCATGTTTTTGAAATTCATTATTATTATATCCGAAATGCCTCTCATATGTGTGCTTATATTTACCAACTTTGTTTTTCTGATATTTTAAAATTTTAAAATCATTTTTTAAAATTTTAATCATTTTAAAAATTATTTTTGTTAAGTACATTTTTAATAGTTTTGTTATTATTAACTACGGTGTATTATTTACACCGATCTTGGGAGATTAAGATAAAATTATTAATTTATTTTAGAAGTGATAAAAATTAAAAATTTGGTTTTTAAAAACTGCAATACTATTTTTTTTTGCAATACTTATTTTTTTTAAATGCCTTAAGTATATAATTTCTTCTATTACGCATAAATACACTTGAAAAGTATTAAAAATCCATAAAGTATATTTTTTCAAGTGGTTAAATAAAATAACTTGGGTAAAAAAGAGAGGAAAGATAACATTTAGAAAAAGTAAACATTTAAACTAAAAGTAATTAAAGAGATAAGTTGAGGGAGAGGAAATTGTAAGAGTTACATGTGATGAGTAGAAAAAAGAAATTGTAATAAAATGTAATTAAAAGAGTAAATAATTTCCTAAAGTACATGGAGTGAGTACTATGTAGTAGATATGATTGTTGATGGCTTTTCAAATAATGTCAATTATTAAATCTTAAAAACAATTAAGTTGACTAATATAAAAAGGGTTTTTTAAGTGAGAATGGTTTTGATTTTATAATTAATTTTTAGTAAGGATGTTAACTTTTGGACTGAAATTTGCTGGTCTGGTCTGGTCTGTTTAAGTCTGGTCTGGTCTAAAGTGGTCTAGTAAACGACTGGTCTCTGTGTATTTTATAACTACGGAAGTCTGGTCTGGTCTGGTCTGTTTAAGTGTGGTCTGGTCTGATCTGATCTGATCTGTTTAAGTCTGGTTTGGTCTGGTCTGGTCTGCGACTGAAAACATTCTTTAAGAAACTGAATAAAGGAGTGTTTGCAAGAGATTATTTTAAGGGGGTTAGGTCACCAATATTAATAATTATAAGAGATTAGACAAATATAAGACCTCTTTCTAATTTTTCCAAAAATGAGATTACCGTGTGACCATTTAGTAAGTTAATAGGATCAAAATATCAGAAATATCCCTAGTTGATTAATACTCCTTACTCTATATATACAATAACTACATATTACTCGTATGTACTACCGTACATATATATCATTCTAAAATCATACTCCGTAATGAATACATATGTACTAAATTGCAATTGTTCTAAAATCATACTCCGTATTCCGTAATGAATACGTATGTACTAAATTGCCATTGCCATTTCTTAGCTCCTTGAAATGTTATGGCCATTTTAAAAAAAGTTTTATGATTTTTTTTGTTTCCAGAATTATGGTTATCCGGTTACACGTCCAACTACTTATAGTTATCCGCTATTCCGCTCGACACCTGTACTATTAGAGTTATCCGTCGCCAATTACAATTAGTCGATCGATTATAGTTATTCGACATGTTAGTTACAGGTACCCAATACGATCAATTACAATTACTTAACCCGTTAGTTACAGTTATCTGATTAGTTACATTTATCCGACTCGTCCAGTTACAGTTATCGAACCAGTCCAGTTACAGTTACCTGACCCGTCCTGTCACTGTTAGAGTTACCCGACCCGTCCAGTTACAGTTACCCGACCCGTCCAATTACAGTTACCCGACTCGTCCAGTTACAGTTACCGACTCGTCCAATTACAGTTACTCGGCCCGTCCAGTTACAGTTACCCGACCCGTCCAGTTACAGTTACCCGACCTGTCCAGGTATCCGATTCGTACAGTTACAATTATCTGATCCATCTAGTTACAGTTACCGACCTGTCCGGTTATAGTTATCCGAACGTGACCGTTACAGTTACCCACACTGACCGGTTACAATTAACTCTAATCAGTTACCTCGGGCGGACCGGTTATAATTACCTTGTCCAATATATAGTAACCACCACCGAAAACTACCGCCGGAAACCACCACCGTTTACCACCACCCGATTGTCGGCCGCCAACCCCAACCCATCTCCAACACCAGCCCCCTGCCCCTTTTCCAGCCTATCCCAGGTCCCCTCTCCCGCCTACCCCAGCCTCACTGCCACCGCTGAGGCCTGCTACCTTGGCCACCACCGCCGCCCCCAGCCTTCTCTACATGTTCCCAACCTTCTCCGCCAACTCCCCAACCCACATCCCTTACCCAGTCGTCGCCGCCTATTCATCAAATTGGAGGGCGTCCATGGATTGGGGTTTTGCTTTGTCGATGGAGCAACTGTCGTCGGTCTTCTTCATCAAAGTCGGATATCTTCGTCAAGAAGAGAGCAACGTTGCAGATCGAAGTGAAGCTTCACCACCGCCGCCGGCGTAGAATAAAATCATCGAAGAGGAAACTGCATTGCAGGTCGGAGAAGAACGTCACTGTTTTTAGTGGAGAAGAAAGCATCGAAGAAGAGGGAGGTTTCAATTTGAAAAAGAGAATGCAAGCTTCAATGGAGAACAAACTCACTCACAGAAGAAGAAAAAGATGTGCGTGTTCTGTTGGAGAAGAAAGTACGGAGTAGGTATCAACTAGAGAGGGTATTTGTGACATTTCGGATGAGCTTTAGTCCCATATATGTCCGGATAGAAATTAGTATCAAACTTGTCCACCCTAAAGCTAGCGCTCTTACTTCCGTCATTATTTCTATTTTAAGTGCTTTTAGCTTCTAGCTTTAAAAAAGCAGAAATTAGTGTTTGCAAACACTAGCTTCTACTTAAAAAAAGTGCTTTAAAAAAAGTGCTTCTTGACTTTTTTTTTAATTAATTCAATCTTTATAGATAGTTTTAATGGAACACTTATTTAATCTAGACCAAAAGCACCCTCATTTGTACTCTTTCGTCGGACTTCATACACACAAGGATGACGATGTCTGAGGCAGCCGTAAATGACACCACCGACCGAGCTTTGGAGCAGATTTTACCACCGACCGAATTACAGAGGAAGCAATACCGGTTCTAATCCTTCAGTTGGATTGAAGGAATCAATTTGCAAGGATGGTGCCCCATACGGCCATACCCGTACCCTTAATAAATTACCGGCGCTAAGTTTTTCCCACTTCAGAGCAACTCTTGCGGCTTTGTTGATAAAAGGAATTTGGTTTGCTCGATTTGTTCTTTATCTGAATTATTATTGAATGGACAATTGGTGTTTTGCAAAGCTCTGGAGCAGACAGGAACTTGCCAGAGGATAGAGATGCTAGATGTGTTGGCTGCTAAGGGCAAATTGGTATTTTAATATAATATTACCTAAAACAATCACTTTTTTATCAAACACTCCAACTTTTACATTTTAATTAAAACCACTTCTATTCCCAAACATTACCAACTTTTATTACAAATCACTTTTCCAACAATCTCTTAAAAAAACCACTTTTAAAAAGCACAAGCAATCGCAAACACTCCCTAAATTTGAAATGCATTCCATTGTGAGCTTCTTAAGTTTTGTGAGTAAGCCACCGAGAGGACAAATCAGTCCAGTAGTGGAATAAAAGAGGTGCGCCAAGTAATATTGAAGGTGCGCCGAGAACGTCCGTTTTCACAAGTTCGGCAACTTGTGTAAAAGCACAGCGTAATAGACATCAATGACACATTTGGATATGGTTGTTCAGCCGAATCTGCGGCAAAAAGCTGATTCAAAGAGGCAACGAATTTACGCCAACAGAGAGAATGAAGAACGGATGTCTGTAGACGAAGAGGGAGACGGGGTCGACGAGGGAGAGGATGAAGACGAAGACGGCGAAGAAGAGGATGAAAAATACTGGTGGGAGGATGAAGACGACGGGATGCCGAATTGGTATCTCAGGAGTTACCTTTCACCCGACGATGAAGACCGCAAGGAGCCGATTGATGCTTGTCCGTGTCGCGCGCATAATCTTGGTGATCGCAGCAAACAGATTAATTTAGCTGGCCTTTCAGACGTGGTGGAGTTGATTAGCGTCGAGATTCGTGGAGATGGGTGTCCTGACTTGAGCAAAATCTGGGGAATTGTCGATGTTCATGGGATCTATGGACACATTTTGTTTGATGTGAAGAAAAGTGACGCAACTGCCCCCTTACCACCGTCATCTTCCAGCGCGAAACTGCAACTTCCCTTGAATCGGGGGCCTAATAGCCCGGAAGGCTGTCAAATGAGTGAGAAATATGCCATCTATGTCTGTCTGAGGGAGAAAGGTACTGGCAAATCGCTGGTATATGATGAACTTTCTGGTGAGGCTCCCTGTATGTACGCGGAACTCTATTTTGATGGAAAACTTACCCCTGCTGCCTCTTTTTCAGAAGACTTTAGAAAGTGTAAGGCCAACCCTTATGGGCTTAGAGAAGAATACCTTGCTTATGGTCCTTCTAGGCTTCCAACTCCAATCTTGGCCAAGTGGATTGTTCATCCTCTTGCTCTTCGAGCTGCCATAAGAATGGAGGTTTTGTTTCCAGCAGACAAGGGAGGCAGCAGTGATGATTGCTTGAAGCTTTACGGGGAGGTCACTGCTAGTTCCTGCAGAGTTAAGAAGCTCAAAACCCTGCTTTTCCACCACCAATCAGAAGAAGGAATACAAGTTACTCGCCTAGAACCTGGAATTCCTCTTTCCAGATCAGTCGTTGGTGTGTCTTTCCTCTTCTCGCTCCGACTCCAATTGAGTCTACATGTTGTGGGCAGAACGCCTTTGCCTGATGTGCAAGAAATGCTAATCTTTCATGCATTTCCAGGAAAGCATGAAAAGACTCCGCTAGACCTTAGTACATCTGAGTTATTTAATCCTGACTACGCTATAGAGGCACGGAAGAGGTTTCTTAAAAAAAAATTGTAGGAGTTCAGGTGTGTGTGACGTGATATTTTATGGCATATAAGCCCTACCATCTTTTAGTGTAGACTTGTCTAAGTTTGTTCTCTTGCATTACCCATTAGAAGCAGTTTCTCTTTTTCATTATGCATCCTTCTCTTCAAGTTTCATGAATGACAATGTGCTGCTTTCCATCAATCTATCTGGATAAATGGTATGCCCAACTGATCTGAGTGTTTACTTGAATTGGAGACAAGGGATTGGGATTACATATGAACGGAGGCAAGACAACATTTCTCATTCATGAGTACCTGCAACGTGGGGAGACATTTCAGCCACTGTAGGTTTGTGATTGCATCATTATGTTGTAAACTCTGCTTCATTGTAATACTATTAACAATTATCATTGTTATTATTATCTTTTTGTTGTTCTGTAAGACTGCTTCTGTATTGCTACTTTTGAAAAAATAAAGCATGGTCTTAGTATTTATGCAATTCTTTTCGTTGCCAAGTACGTAGTAGCTGTTTACATATTGCAGGCTGAGGCTTGAGGCTTGTAATGACGTGGCTTTAGCCATAGATTCAAATGAAGGAAAAAATGTAAAATTTTATGCAACAACCGATGCCTTATTCTTTAAATCATTTGTATTATTGTGTGTTTACATTAATTAATGGGTGTATCGATTGTTTTCTGTAATGATGAAATGCAAATCCCATGGAAGGTAAGAATTAGTTTGTTTATATTTAAACCCTTAAACATAAGGAAAAATTGATAATAATAATCTCAACTATTGGCGGTCCGCTTATAATAATCTCAACTATTGATTATTCCAGAACAATCCCAACTTTAGGGACCTTCCGCCAATAATGGTTCCTATGAATAAATTCTTGTAGTTTCTAAAGTGGATAAAAAGAGATATAGCAAGTAATGTCTATAAATAATCTCAATTTTTAATTTTTACGCTTAATTTCTATTTAAAATTCCCTTTTTATAGGAGTTAAATCTGATCATGGACCATTATTGGCGGACGGTCCATGTAGTTGGGATTATACAAAAATAATCAATAGTTGAGATTATTTTCGGTGGAGCGCCAATAGTTGGGATTATTATTTTCAATTTTTCCTAAACAAAATCCAACTATCCAAGTCATGGCATACAACTACGTTTAGGCTTGACCAAAAATGTGTTATTGCGGGTTTGCAATGGGCTTGACTGGTTTGACCGCGGCTCTAGTTTGCCACTTTGCCCTGAGATTAATTTTTGCCACTTTGCCCTTCCCTGTTCGCGTCGGGATGTTAATAGCCAGGGGTGAACAAAAAAACCGAAAAACTGAAACCGACCGACCAAAACCGACCGACCAAAACCGAAACCGATCAAAACCGAACCGACAAAACCGAAATCGACCGAAAGTGACTAATTCATTGGTTATTCGGTTTGCGGTTCGTACTTTTGGCTTAAAAAACCGGTCAAACAAAAATAAACCGGCAAAAACCGGCAAAATGGCTAAAATCGATAAAAAATGATACGAATTGACCAAAATTGACTCAATTTTTGTGGCCCGATTCTCGGTTTCATCTATTTTTAAAGTCGCTAAAACCGACTGACTAAAAACCGAAATCGATCAAAATTGACCGACTAAAAATCGAAACCGACTAAAACCGAACTAATAAAACCAAAACCAACAAAACCGAACCGACGAACACCCCTATTAATAGGTGTAAACAGATAGAAACAATAAAAACATCAATAGCACCCACAAACAAAATAAGTTGATTATAAACAATTAGTCTTTTACTTGTGTATTGCACAAGATAACAACTTTTGAAATTGCCCATGAACTTGTCCAATTGTATACCTAAATTTACATTCTTGACTGCGTAAATATGGTATGGACTACATATTAATTTGTGGATTATATTTAACTACTTAAGTAGGGGCAGAGCCAGAAAAATGTGTGAGATGGGTCGAAATTTAATTATATACAATATCAAAATGATGGATAGTTATTATACGATATTTGAGTTAAATGTTTCATATGTAGCTGTGATAAATGGTAGCTTAATGGGCAGTTTTTAGTCAATGTATTGATATATATGTAATTTATCATAATGTTCACACAACTAATGACTGAATAAGGTGTTTTATTTTTAAATTAAGAATATAATCAACATCCCCCATCAAATTTTGCTTATTTCAAGTTAAGATGGTGCTGATTTTTTCAGAAGTCATAATTTTTTACTCGTAATGAGTTACGGGACCCTTTATACTTCATCCGTTCCCTTTTAATTGCAACAGTCAACATTTCACGTTTGCCATGCACAAGTTTGATCATTAGTATCTTTCCTTCATTATTAGTAAACATTTTAAAAAATTCATATTTTGAAAATTTAGAATGAGAAGAATTTAACAATATTTTTTTAAAATTTTAATTTATAATACATTAATAAATAAAATATGGTCAAAGTAGAATATGTGAATAGTGTAAAAAGTCCAATGTAGCAATTAAAAGAGAACGATGGTAGTATATCAAATCGAAGGTATTTCAGAGCTCTACATTCTTGAACTTTCAGCGGGGTCGGCTGACCCCCTGACCCCCCCTTGGCTCTGCCCCTGTATTTAAGTGTGTACCCAAGATAGTATGCTGTCAAAAAATTAACATGTACTACGTTTTAAAAAGTGAGCCAACAATTAGAATTCTATCAACACATCCTTACAGGTTGTAGAATTCTATCAACTCACACATGTCAAAAAAATAACATGTATAAAAAATTGAGCCAACAATTAAAATTCCGCTATATAATATCCTTTATTGAGGTTTTTGTAAACAATTGAATTCTTGTTATGCCTATTAAGTGTTTGTTAGAATGTTTAAACAATAATGGGATAATTTGAGTAAAGTATGATTTTATGAATAACAAATAAAAACTATATTCAATTTCTTATTGAATCTTTGTCAATTCGATTATACTTTTATCCTCTTAAATTTACATTTATGTTAAAATTTAACCTTCTAAACTTTAGACCTCATACGAGTGTTCAATGAAAGTTATATCTTTCGAGTTAATAGTTATAGTAATTTCAGTAAAAGTTGTGTGTTGACCGAGAATCGTAAATAAGTTAAATTGCAATCACTAATTTTAAAGCTATTATGTCCTTTACTTGGACTGCTTTAGAATATCAAAACAATTGATATAAAAACTCAAAACAATAACCTTCAAATTGAATGGTACTAGGGGTCGAGATCATTGTGTAGTAACCGATTATTGTATCATATAGTCAGTGTTCTAAAAGACGTGAGGCGTGACGAGGCGGCACGCCCGAGCCTTAGGCCTTTGAAGCCTAGACGAGTTTAAGAGGGGGTTAGGCGTAAAAAGTCGTTTTAGTTTTATACAAATTAATCTAAACTTTATAGATATGTTAGAAAATATATAAGTGTAATATTATAAAATATCGTGCAAAACATAATACTGTTTTATTTTCCAGCAAAAATAAAATTTTAAAGTACTAAAACAACACCTATTTTATGCATCTAGTATATAAAAAGTAAAATTTGGTAAAATAAAGTTCAATGATAATATTAGCTAGGCCTATAATAAAATAATTTATAATAATCATTATAAGAATCCATAATATGCATTGGGCTTAAAAGTATAGTTAAAATTTTATATTTGGAGACGTAATGGTCACGCGTTGGGCCTAGACCCCTTTGTTGCGCTTTTATGGGCCTTTTAAAACACTACATATAGGTGATAATTCAACTTTTATGATTTATGGCTTTGACGGTTTGACCATGAAGAAAGGGGTAGAATTCAGCAAGTTGGCCTAGCTAGCATTTTGATACACTTTTTCTACATGTTTACAATTTCTTTTATACCACTTAAATTTATAATATTAATACATTTTCATCAAATATAGTCAAAGCCTCCAAAACCTATACCCAATTCACTAAAATTAAATGATAAACTATATAATATAATTTATAGAATATAATAGTATAAAATAAAGAAAATAGAAAGAAATAATTAGAAATACTAAAATGGAAAAACAAAACATTTTGGTTTTTAGAATTAATAATCTCATGATTTCTTTTTTAGGATGTTTTTACCTGGACTTTTATTTGCTGGTCTGGTCTGTTCTGGTCTGGAAAATGTTCGGTCTCTTTGTATTTTATAACTACAGAAGTCTGGTCTGGTTTGTGTGTTTAAGTTTGATCTGGTCTGATCTAGGACTGAAAACTGTCCAAGTAAAAACATCTTGAGATTTCATATGATAGCATTGCGGATTGACATGAATTTATTGGCATGTTAACTCGGTGAACTTATATTCTTCGTGGGTAATTTTTTTTAAATTTAAAACATGAAATTGAAGTGGTCAAGTTAACATCGTGCAGTGCCATAACTCATTAGCTATCGAAGAATTAAAATACTCCAATACCCTGCAAACAGGGGCGGAGCCAAGGAGGGTCAGGGTGGTCAGCCGACCTCCCTGAAAATCGAAGAGTGTAGAGCTCTGAAGTATCAACCCCTAACTCATAACGAGTAAAAAGTTATGAGTTCTGGAAAATCAACATTATGTACACGTAAAATTAGCAAAATTTGATGTTTACTAATGATTATTTTTCCAAATTTTAAAAATACCATATATATCAAAAATAATAATATATGTTCATGTCCATGCATGTATATCATTTATTAAAAAAAGTGAATTTATGTGGTTGATATTGAATTGGTAAAATAAGAATAAAATAAAAATGATTTAGAGGTACGCAAATTTTGTAGGAGACAATCTTATTTAATGTTAAATTAAATAATGGAACAACGCGCTAAGGATGTTTTTAATTGGATTGTAATTTGTCCCAGACAAGACCAGATCAGACCAGACCAGACCAGACCAGACCAGACCAGATCAGACCAGACTTGGGTAGTTATAAAAATACAAAGAAACCAGACCAGACCAGACTAGTTCAGACCAAACCAGACTAGTTCAGACCAAACCAGACCAGCAAATTACAATCCAAGTAAAAACATCCTAATTGTATATTTGATTATATGTATTACTCCGTGTAAAAAACAGACCAAAAGGAAGGCGGGGTAGAAAGCTAAGCTGGTCAATTATTAATTAATCAGTAGAATTTCGTTGCTTTTGGTATTCGGATGGGGGTGCAACCTTAAATTCCTTTTATATACACGTTTGTGTGTAAACAAACATTTTTATATAAATAAGTTTTATTTTAGTAATATCATGTAAAAAAAAACCTTTTGATAAACCCCCACCTCCATTTTCCATAACAGAAAACCTCTCTCTTCAGCTCCCACCCATTTTGTCGTCATGTAAAAAGTTGAAAAGTTGCTATTAGCATTTCAGCTCCTCCGCCTCCGACTCGCTTCATCCTTCCACTTGCTCGCCTTTCGCAGCCTCTAAAGAAAAAGAAGAGCAGAAATGTAGGAGGAATAAGCCAAGTAGCTCTGCGAATAAGTGCTCTGCAGCTTAGCTCGCTCGTCGCTCACCTCCTTAGCCCTGTGGCATATTGACACTTGTTTGAGGTAGATTTGTTCTCCATCAATGGCTCCTCACTTGCTCCTACATTTGTTCCTGTTGGGTTCCTTCCTTAATTGAGAAGTTAATGAGAATTCCAGAATACTGTGGAGATGTCTAGAATTCTCTAGATGTGTGTAGAAACATATTGAATGTTCTAGAATATTTTGGAGCTTTCTAGAGAGACGTGGAATTATCTAGAAGCGTGTGAAGGAGTGTAGAATATTCTAGAACATTGTGGAGCTTTCTAGAAAAATGTGGAATTCTCCAGAATCTTGTAGAAATGTGTGGAAGTGTGTGGATGCCTCTAGAACATTCTAAAGCAGCGTGAAGTTCTCTGGATCCTTCTAGAAGATTAGAGAAGCTTGTGGACACTTCATGGAAGAATCTAGAAGTGTAGTAAATGTATAGAAAGTTTTAGAGAAGTTTTGAGAAGATGTGTATAAATAGGGATGGGACTCCTCATTCCTAAGAGTGAGAGAGCTTTGTGAGAGCCTCCTTGAGTGTGAGCCAAGAGAGGGCCTTGTGAGAGCCTCCTTAAGTGATGAGAGAGAGAGAGAGAGCCTTGAGGAGAGCTCTTGAGTGAGTGAGTGTCTCCTTGATAGAGGGGAGTGAAAGTGAAGTAGTCTCATATTCAAAGAGTGATGTGAGCTACCCGTTGACTTGTAAAATATCCCTTGTACATTTCAATTGTATTATACAAAGTGTTATTGTTAGATGGAGCCTTTGTGTTACGATTGAGTCGGTGAGTGTACAAGAGTTCTTTGAGTTTGTGATCCTGGAAGAGGTTGGAGATCGTGTTTTCCCCAACAGTTCCATCCATATATATACTTGTTTATTCATTCGTATTCACCGGCAGAACTAGGGCCCAACATAGACCACCAATTTATTATATGTCTAAATTTTTAATGTAAAAAATTTTGTGTAAAATTTTCCAAAAATATTCTTTGCTCCGGTCAAGTCCGACTCGGTGCTTTGGCTCTGCCCTTGTTCACAGTGTATTTGTTGTGTAATTATTCATATGTAGTTGTTTCAATGCTAACATGGGGTATTATTGACTAACATTTGTTTTCAATGCTTTTACATTTGTTCCATCGATATATATATATATATATATATATATATATATATATATATATATATATATATATATATATATATATATATATGTTGCATTTGTATTTGAGGTATTTGCCCTTATCCGTAATGTTTTCTTGCAGATTGTCGAAACAATGCCTCCAAAGCCAAAACTTCTTCGGCCGAGTACAGACTTTAATTTTAAAAGGGTTAACCTTGTTTTCCGACATGCAGAGAATGACATAGACACTTTTATGGAGTATGAAAGGGCTCTCTCGAAGATAGAGGAAACAACGAGTATAGCTAAGTTAGAATGCTCCTGGGGGGAGATTCGTGGTCCATATCTCAAGAGTGCATTTGGATTTCTGCCTGACCCCTCAGTTGGAGAAAAGCGCAGAGTTATAGCTTCTGGATCTAAGGGAATAAGACATGGGAATGAGGTGTGATTAAAATAGAATGGCCAACTTACTTTGTTATTGAGTAAATACAAGTATATATACAAGTATCATTAGGGACTAAAATGAAATAATTAAATAACAACTTTATACTAATATATATACTAAATATCGCATAAGTCCACACTCCCCCTCAAGTTGGAGCATGCAAATCAGTAATGCCCAACTTGCGTGAGAAGGAAAAATGTAGATCTCGGCCCAGTGGTTTGGTGAACACATCAGCTAATTGAGAAGCAGACGAAGTATGAGTTGGAGTGATGAGTCCCGTTCGCAATTTCTCACGAACCACGTGGCAATCAATCACAATATGTTTAGTGCGTTTGTGGAAAACTAGATTCCGAGCAATGTAAATAGCAGACTCATTATCACAGTATAATGGAACATGTTGTGTGTCATTGATTCCAAAATCCCGAAGTAAATATGTCAACCAGGTAATCTCACAAGTAGTAGTAGCCATTGCCCGATATTCTGCCTCAGCCGAGGATCGCAAAACGGTGTCTTGTTTCTTGGAGTGCTAGGAAACAGGAGATTCCCCCAATTTGATAAAGAATCCAGTGGTAGATTGTCGTGTCTCGGGACATCCACCCCAGTCAGAGTCTGTATAAGCAGTAAGATGGAGATCACCGCGCGAAGGGAAAAAAAGGCCATGTCCAGGGGATCCCTTAAGGTAGCGAAGAACGCGATAAACAGCTTGTAAGTGAGCATCACAAGAATTTTGCATGAATTGACTAAGATAGGCAACGGCAAAAGAAATGAGGCGGCCAATGAGATGGCGGTAAAGACCTGGATCGGACAATGGAGTCCTCTCATGAGAACGAAGATGAAGATTCTGCTCCATAGGAAAACTGGCAGGTTTAGCACCCAATTGACCCCTATCACGTAAAATATCTAGAACATATTTCCTTTGAGAAAGAAAAATTCCATCACAAGTGCGGGCAACCTCAAGTCCCAAAAAATACTTCAGAATCCCAAGGTCCTTAATGTGGAAGCGGCCTGATAAAAATTCTTTAATCTGGCGTATGCTTTTGGGATCATTGTCTCCCACCAAAATATCATCAACATAAACCAAAACGACAGTAAATGATTGACCTGCAACTCGAGTAAACAATGAATGATCGGAAGCTGACTGCCGATAAGCACCTGAAACCAAGACTGAAGAAAGTGTGGCACACCAATTACGTGAGGCCTGCTTGAGACCATATAATTAAGGATTTGGGTAAACGACAAACCCTAGTCTCCCCCTGAACGGAGTAACCGGGCGGTATGTGCATATATACCTCCTCATCAAGATCTCTATGTAAAAAGGAATTATGAACATCTAGTTGGTGTAATTCCCAACGACGAAAAACATCAATGGCCAAAAAACAACGAATAGTAACCAACTTGGCCACTGGGGCAAAAGTATCATGAAAGTCCAATCCCTCAACCTGAGTGAAGCTTTTGGCAATAAGGCGCGCCTTATAGCGCTCAATAGACTCATCTGCACGCAATTTGGTCTTATAAACCCACTTACACCCTATAGGTTTCTTACCAGGAGGCAAATATTCAAAAGTCCAATTCTAATTAGCTTCAAGGGCTTTAATCTCAGACTCCATTGCATCACACCAATGTGAATGTCGCACAACATTAGAATAGGAGGTGAGGTTTTCAATATTAGTAATGGAAGTGAGAAAAGCAGTATGGGAAGGGGGGAAACGAGTGTAAGAAAGAAAAGATGAAATAGGGTGTACCGTGCTTGCAAACGCAGACTGGATGGTGCTGAAAGCGCCGGGATCATTACGGATATCGGGACAAGCAAGGTTGGATAGTCGGGTAAGGGGTTTAATAGTGCGACATGGTTTAGGGTGTAAGGGTGGTGGTGAAGGAGGTGGTTCAGATGCATGGGTATGACTTGGGGAAGTGGTGGGTGTGGGGATGGGATTAGGAGCGGTCTCGGGTATATGTGCAATATCGAGTATGTGTGGTGGGGAGGAGTTTAAAGGTACATGAGGAGTATGGGTGTCGGGTGCAGGTATAAAAATAGGGTCGGATGTGGCCCAAAAATCAGATTGGGTAGGAGGAGAAGTAGTTTGAGTCTGACTAGGCATAACGTGACCACTTGGATTCTCTTTAAAAGGGAAAACAGTTTCATGGAAAGTAACATCTCGTGAAATTAAAAATTTATGATTGTCAAGGTCATAGACACGGTAGGCACGGTGGGTGGATGGGTAACCAAGAAAAATACATCTAACGGCTCGCAGTTGAATTTATCCCGTCCGGCTTGAAGGGTTTGGGCATAACAAAGGCAACCAAACACTCGCAAGTGATTATATGTGGGATGAGTATTAAAAAAACAAAAGAACGGAGTATCACCGTTAAAAATGGTAGACGGTGTACGATTGATTAAATGCACGAAAGTCAGAATGCAATCACTCCAAAATTCAAGGGGTAAATTGGCTTGAAAACGCAAACATCGAGCAACATTGAGAATGTGTTGATGTTTGCGTTCAACAACGCCATTTTGTTGGGGAGTAGCATTACACGTAAGTTCATGAAATACACCTTGTGTAGAAAAAAAATATTGAGTGTCAGAAGAAGTAAATGCTTTGCCATTATCTGTACGAACATGTCGAATAGTAGCATTATACTGTGTTTTAGCCATAGAAAAAAATGTTTAAGAAAGGAAAAAGTTTCATATTTTAATTTCATTAAATACACCCAAGTAAGGCGTGAAAATTCATCAACTATAGTAAAAAATAGCGATAACCGTCAAAAGAAGCAGTGGAATATCCACCCCAAATGTCAACATAAATGCAATTAAAAATAATAGAACTTTGAATAGGTAAACGTTGAAATCCCAATCTAACATGTTTTCCTTTTTCGCAAGGATCACAAAGAAAGTCACAATTATTATTAGAAAGACTCAAAACAAATTTGGGAAGACAAAACTAGGAGGGGTGGCCTAGTCTTTGGTGCCAAAGATGATATGTGGGTGTTGCTTGGAGGGCTGTAGCTGAGAGTGTAGGACGGAAGATGTAAAGATCACCACAGCATTCACGTGATCCAATCTGCGTCTGGGTGGTAATTTCCTGAAAAATACAAGAAGTAGAAGTGAAAATGGCAGTAATGTGCATTTCTGAGCAAAATTGGCTAATAGAAAGAAGATTGTATTTAGAATCTGGCATGTACATGACATTATGAAGAGTAATGGAAGGAGATAAGACAACTGAGCCTTTAGCTCGAACTGGGACAGATGCTCCAGTGGCGACATTTACCAACCTCGGAAATTTTGCATCAAAGTAAGAATCCATAGTTGTAAGAGGACTACACGACATATGTTGTGATGCACCTGTGTCAATGATCCAAAAATTATCTAACTGAGGTAAATTACGTGATGTAATACCAGCAAAATTAGCATGGGAGATGGACTCAGGATTTGTTGGCTCAGAATTCTGGTTTGGAGCAGGTAGCAGCGGGGAGGCACTAGCATGTAGGGATGCACCTGGAGTACTACTGGCACGAGCCCGACGCCCTCGGCGGTGTGCAACGTCATCCATGGTTAGCATACGACATGTCCACCATGGTGGATACCCATTAAGAACAAAACAAGTGTCACGGCCGTGACCAGTCCCATCATAAGCAGGATATCGGCTTCGAGGAAAAGAATTCTGCGTGGGAAATATGCATTTTTCAGCAGCCTCAAAACTGGTTCGAGAAGAACTGGAATTCTGCCTTGTTGCTATGTTATTGCCAAAAGCAGTTGTTTTGGAACCTCCTGCCGCACCAGTATGTTTATCCAACGAAAAATGCAGTATTATTATTGTTTTCAACACTGTAAACGTTAACCGCACGCTGATCCTCTTCACTCCTAACTAAGGAGAAGACAACAGAGAGTTCTAGCAAAGGTTTGGTTGCAAGGATTGAACTCCTCGAATTTTTAAAAGAGTCATCCAAGCAAACTAAAAATTTGAATACCTTTTTAGATGAAAGTTTACGGAGTGTGTTCTTATGTGCATCACACGTGCACCCGTCGCAAGAGCAAACTTCTGTGGGATCTTGGACTTCCAAATCCTCATAGAGTTCGATCAGTTTGTTGTAGTAGTTTGTCACACTCCAGGAACCTTGCTTCAAATCACCAATTTCACGTTCAAGGCGATAAATCTCTGTGGTGTTGTCTTGTGTGAACCTAGTCTGAATCTCTTCCCATAATTGTTTAGTCGTTTTACAGTATTTAAGACTACTAACCAAATTAGTTTCTATAGAGCCAAACATCCAAGAGAGAACCGCCGCGTTTGCTCGATCCCAGTATTCTGCCAAAAGTGGGTTCTTTGCCGGTCGCGGTACAGTCCCAGTAATGAAACCAAATTTGTTCTTCATGAGTAGCGCCAAATGCATATTGCGTTCCCGTGCGAGATAGTTATTTCCATTCAGAACTATAGATATTAACTTTGTATAAGGACTGTCACTAGGGTGGAGATAATATGGAGATTGTGCGTCAATGGTGACTGTGGTAGCATCTGTGTCGTTCGCCGATTCAACCATGATACGGAGCTGCTCACGATGAGTATCTATGGAAGATCCGTGAGCGGCAGAAAATTTACGCTAGGGTTAGGGAGAAAAGGCTCTGATACCATGTGAATAAAATAGAATGACCAACTTACTTCATTATTGAGTAAATACAAGTATATATACAAGTATAATTAGGGACTAAAATGAAATAATTAAATAACAACTCTATACTAATATATATACTAAATATCACATAAGTCCACAGAGGGAAAGGGAAAGAAAGTATCCACGGAGCCCAAGAGGAGAATGGATTACATAGACTTATGTCTATGTTTAGAAGGAGAAACCTATTTGAGCATTCTAATGGAACTAAAACATATGTACTTGATCGGGTACCGGAAGACACCAGAACCTGGTGCACGAAAACCGCTACCGTGGACTATTTTAGGTGAAAAGGTCTTCACACATTCTGTAGAGTCAAGTGACCCGTTAGATTACACTCATATGGGGCGGGCTGTCGGCATAGATAAGTTATGAAAAACATTCTTAAACATTGAAATGGTTAGAGTAGGAATTAAGAAATTGGTGGAATTTAATATTACTGGAAAAAATACTGAGGCGAAGTTGAGAATTACATCTATATTTCTCTTAGTACAAATGTTTTGTGAGTCGGTTCGGTTTCAGGATGAAGTTGGGGAACGTGTTCGACTCTACATCAGAAACCACGGAGAAAGCTTTGATCCCGACGGTTCTATGTACAGTTGTGTGCGAAGCTAGGAAGCACTTTCCCATGATTTGATATACAATATAGGTGTTTGGAATTCACATTGGGCAAAAATGGATGAAGAGCGCCTTAGTTATTTGAAAAGAATTTGTAGAATTTTATCTCTTGTGCTCAGTCCTACTGACATAAAGAAAGATACGAACTATCTGGTGTACAAAGATAATGCCAATGAAACACAACTATTGACTCAGAAATTTGGCCTACCCGTAGATAGTATATGAGTTGTCCGTGTTGGTGATCTTCCAGAAACAACCCCCATTGCAGTTGTGCCGGAAACAACCCCCATTGCAGCTGTGGTTAAGTGGTTAACTCTTCTCCTTGAAAGAAAGTCTTGCTTGCTGTGAAAACGGGTGATAGGTGATTGGTCCTTATTGTTTGAGAAAGTCATATCTTCTGAACCAGCTTCTTTCCCTTTATTAACTTGATATTCACGTTTTCTTGATAAATTGAGCAATACTGTTAAACAACTAAGTTTAATGGGGTGAGTAAAAATTGAAGTCTACATAGACCTACTACTGTATCGGAAAAGACTGTTTGACCAATTGTAGGAGTTCAGGTGTGTCCGTGTGTGTGACTAGTTATATTGTATGGCCTATAGGTCCTAAAATTGTTAGCCACATTAATTTATTTTTGTGTACATAATATTTTTTGGTGTAACATTTTTTGTCTTGTACGTAGTAGCTGCTTTAGATTAGAAATGATATAATCATTTATTTCCTTTCCTTTCTTTCTCCAAAAGACACACATGGAAAGTACCTTGTATAGCAGTACTCGAGTGTGCATCTGTATCTGTATATATGCTGGCATCGGTTTTGTGAGATGGGCAGAATAAAGAAAATATTCCCAATATTGCATAATAATTTAACATGGTATCAGAGCCAATTCCGGTTGTGGCAAATTTTTATTAAAATGATGGAAAACTGTAAGGTTTCTGCATCAAAAGAAAAACTTCCAGGTATGAAATTTCATAACGAATGGCTTCTTGACTCCGGCGCGTCGTACCACATGACCGGGAATGACAACGCGTTAACGGAGATGGTGAAAATATCACCGGTGACAGTTACTTTTCCGAATGGTGATCACACCCAGACAACACACGTGGGGAATATGGCTATCAGTGGAAGCTTGAAATTGATCAATGTTTTGCTAGTTCCCCGATTAAAATGCAATTTAATTTCCTGGGGAAATTAATTGATAATAAAAATGTGACATATTTTTTACTAATGATTTATGTGTAATACAAGACCTACCTACGATGATGCCGATTGGAGTGAGTGAACGACGAGGGGGAGTTTATTATTTCTTATTATTTCCGGGGTCTAGATCAAGCACGAGTGCATGCAGTAGGGAGTTCGGACTCAGGAAATTTGTGGCATTTGAGGTTGGGACACCCGTCAATAAAAATATTACGTTTGCTCGGTTATTTGAATAAAACTTTGTTGGATTCTGTTCAAAATAAAACGTGTGATGCTTGTATGCGAGGCAAACACACTCGTGATAGTTTTGATGCTAGTGGTGCTAGAGCTGTTGAACCATTCGAGTTAATTCATTGTGATGTTTGGGGTCCATATCGTGTTATGTTCTCTTGTGGTGCGCGCTATTTTTTGACTGTCGTGGATGACTTTTCTAGGGCTGTGTGTGGGTACACCTGGTGCGAGAGAAAAGTGAAGTGAAAAATATCCTAAAACAATTTTTGGCCATGGCTAATCGACAATTTAACAAAAATGTGAAAATTGTGCGAAGTGACAATGGAAAAGAATTTGTAAGAAGCTGTTCCGTTCACCTGATCTGAATGTTTCTGATCTGAATTTTTTAAGTTCTGATCTGATCTGATCTGAATTTTTCTAATCTGATCTGAATCTTTCTGATCTGATCTGATCTGATCTGACCTGAATCTTTCTGATCTGATCTGAATCTTTCTGATCTGATCTGAATGTTGCTGAACTGATCTGAATGTTGCTGATCTGATCTGATCTGATCTGATCTGAATGTTTCTGATCTGATCTGAATTCTTCTGATCTGAATCTTTCTGATCTGATTTGAATATTTCTATAATTGTAATTAAAAATATAACTTAAATAAAATTACAATTATAATCATAATTATAAAAAAATAATAATTAATATTAAATTTAAAATTATAATAATTATACCAATTATACTAATTATAAATACAGATACAATTATAAATGTAATTATATTTTTAATTATGATTAATTTTATAATTATTATTATTGTAATTATAATTATAATATTTATTTCTATAGTCATAATTATGTCTATAATTACTAATTTAAATATATAATTACTCCGAAGTAATAATAATTACAACAATAACAACAGGAACAACAATCATATTAATAATAATGATGATTAAAATTATAATTACATTGTAAATCATAATTATAATTATAATTATAAATATATTATATTATATTATATTATATTATATTATATTATATTATATTATATTATATTATATTATATTATATTATATTGTATTGTATTGTATTGTATTGTATTGTATTGTATTGTATTGTATTGTATTGTATTGTATTGTATTGTATTGTATTGTATTGTATTGTATTGTATTGTATTGTATTGTATTGTATTGTATTGTATTGTATTGTATTGTATTGTATTGTATTGTATTGTATTGTATTGTATTGTATTGTATTGTATTGTATTGTATTGTATTGTATTGTATTGTATTGTATTGTATTGTATTGTATTGTATTGTATTGTATTGTATTGTATTGTATTGTATTGTATTGTATTGTATTGTATTGTATTGTATTGTATTGTATTGTATTGTATTGTATTGTATTGTATTGTATTGTATTGTATTGTATTGTATTATATTATATTATATTATATTATATTATATTATATTATATTATATTATATTATATTATATTATATTATATTATATTATATTATATTATATTATATTATATTATATTATATTATATTATATTATATTATATTATATTATTATAATATAATAATAATTTTATATTATTAACATTATTATTATATTATTATTAATAATATTATTATATTAATATATTAATATTATTAACAATAACTATAATATAATAATCATAATTAATATAATAATAAAAGTGATAAATCATGTTTGAATTTTTTGACCTGATCTGATCTGAATGTTTCTAATCTGATCTGAATGTTTCTGATCTGGTCTGATCTGGTCTGAATCTTTCTGATCTGATCTGAATGTTGCTGATCTGATCTGAATCTTTCTGATCTGATCTGAATGTTTCTGATCTGATCTGATCTGAATCTTTCTGATCTGATCTGAATCTTTCTGATCTGATCTGATCTGAATAAAATAAGATTAAGGAATAAGTAATAAGATTAAGACGAACGGAACAGCTTCTTAAGTCTCAGTGAATATTTTCTGAACAATGGGATAATATTTCAAACATCCTGCGTTTATACCCCTCAACAGAACGAGAGAGTGGAACGAAAACATAGATATATGGGTGAACCCTAAACCCTAAACCCTAAACCCTAATGGGTGAACAAGGATCGAGTAATATGTTTGGGCCCACTTGTGCTGATCACGGGATCAAACTGAATTTCCGGACCTGGCCCAATCCCAAACAACGTCACCGCTGGTTCCGAACCGGACCGAGATCACGGATGAATGCTTTTCTAGTTGTCTTGGTTTGGGGGATTGATTTTGAGAGATTTTCACCAATTTGGATTTTCAGAAGTTAATAGCATTGCACAAACTATCAGATGTATGGGCAGTATGGTTTACAGTGATCTCAACCTCTCTCTTCACAAACAAGTCTCATTTTTAATTATTTCCTTCTTTGCGAAGTGATTGTTTTCCTGGTTTCAACTTTAATAGAAATAAGATTTAATAGATTCCATCTTTAATAGAATTAAGATTGAAGTTTCCTGAAATCACTAAAAGAAATTACAAAGTGACAACAATTCAAAATGATGGGAGATTTAGAGCAACTTTGATAGGGCTATAATAACATTTGATCAAAGGACTAGTTAAATAAAAAAATTAAAATCAGATACAGAAATTGAATGAAGACGGTACTTGATTCAGATCAGGATTTCACATATGCTCCCAAAAAAACATATTTAGGATGTTTTTACTTGGACTGTAATTTGCTGGTCTGGTCTGGTCTGGTCTGATCTGGTCTGGTCTGGTCTGAACTGGTCTGGTCTGGTCTGGTAAGGTCTGGTTTCTTTGTATTTTTATAACTATCCAAGTCTGGTCTGGTCTGGTCTGGTCTGGTCTGGTCTGAACTGGTCTGGTCTGGTCTGGACTGGTCTGGTCTGGTCTGGTCTGGGACAAATTACAGTCCAAGTAAAAACATCCTTAGGCGTATATATCCGAAATATAAATATAAATATATAATAGAGATGCAAAATGCGTGAGATATGCAGTTGAAGGTTAGAAGAAATTAAATAGCATTATTTATTGAGTTGAGAAATCGAATAACAAATCTCATTTATTCATTCGCCGATTGATCCTAATTTCCTAGCAATTACCCTTATTTTTGACTTATTGCCATTTTCGATCCTCTTTTCTGTTAAACATAACTTTTAATTTCGTGTGCTAGGTTGTGCAATAATATAAGAATGAGAGTATTTGCAAATACTTTTTCTGCTTTTAGTTTAAAAAAGATAAAATTTGTGTTTTCAACTTTTCAAGTGATAGCATTTATTGAAATTAAACACTCTAACGTGAAAAGCTTGAAAGCTAAAAACATCTATTGATCGAAAGAGTGTGTTACACTATTTTTGTCAAGCACTACCAACTTTTATTACAATTGAGCAAATCTTTAAGATAATATTTAAAAGTCATTTTTTTAAGTAAAAGCAACAGTAAACACTCTTTAAGTGAGGTTGAAAATAATTTTCTCATTGAATGGATTGAAATTGACAAGGACTATTAGTCTTTTTTCTTGAGTTTGTTCATTTAATTTATTTGTAAAAGACTTTTTATACATCTTGTACAGCAAGCATATTCAGCGAATGTTATTAAATAAGTTCTGAGTATATAAAATATTGGACCAAATCGAACGCCTTTTAAAATAAATAAAAGTGTGAGATTTTCCTTGTAATGAGTCACAACAATATGATATTCAATAATGTAAGACATAAATGAAGTTTGCCTTCTGTTGCACCGCTATTAATAATCCAAGTAGACTTAAAACACGAAACAAATGTTGTTTAAAGGACAGTGATTTAAAGTTCTTCAAATATTTCTCTAGGTAATAGCAAGAGATGGAATAGCATCACGTCCCCATAAGTACGACATTTTACATTTAGTTCATCTCATAGTGTACAAAGTTTAGTGAAGTATGCCGGAAAAAAATCTAAGTTTGTGATTAATTTTTTAAGTTGAAACAATTAGGATGCTTTTACTGTAATCTGTCTCAGACCAGACCAGACTAGGATAGTTATAAAAATACAAAAAAATCAGACCAGAGTACACCAGTTCAGATTAGATCAGATCATACCAGACCAGACCAGCAAATTAAAATCCAAGTAAAAACATAGGAGAATTGTATTGAGAATATGACAATACAGTTGATATCGTTACAAATATCACGAGTCAAAGACTAAAAAATGATTCTTGGGTTTGATTTCCGGTTTTACGAACGAAGGAATTACGATAAGTCGTTTTTCTTTACCAAATCATAAATCCAAAACCATGATTTGACAGGCACTAATTAAATACTCCGTAATTGATAGAACTAAAAGCATTAAAATCTCTATTTTACTATCGCAATATTTCAAGTATCAACTTTTAGCTACTATACTATACGGTCTACCTTATATAATTATATATAACTAGTTATATACGGAGTATCAATGAGGATGCTAATGATCGAAGGAGAACATGCGGGTAGAGTTTCCGAATTCCTAAATTTTCCCTCTTGAGGTACTTACATTAGATAAAATTGTCGACAATACTTATAAGACCAAATGTAGAGATTCTTGAAGTGGAGAACTAAAAATAGAAAAGTTCAAAATCTAATACTAAATGTGTCATTGACACAATAGTTTGGGGTCATAGGTGACAAAATCTCTTTTTGGCTTTATCAATCACCTTTTTACCAAATAGAGTAAAATTTAACTTGATGTGTTAAATTGCGTAGTAATTAAAACAAATGAAACTAGAGATATTGACTGTCAAATTGATGAAGATGATGAGTATTATATTTTCTTTATTTTGTTAATAAAATGCTTTTCACCAATTTTTGAACACAATTCAACATATTCATCCAATTTAAATGTTTTTACTAAAATTTCACTAATTTTCAACCCATACACTGAATTTTAGTGATAACTCTAAAATAAACGTGATATCTTCTACCACTATTAATAATATATGAAAGAAACATGTTATTTTACTCCTTTTTATTTCAGTAGTTTCAACTTTCTTTCTTAGATATGAATTTTACACTCGCCTATGTCATCAGCCATTCATGCTTGCTGCCCATGTTTTTTTAAAGAGGGGACCGACATATTGCCATATTGGTGATATGACATCTAAATTTTGGATGGATATCTAATACACCGGAGTATTATTCTACAATTAAATTTATGAATATTAATAAATATTTGATGATATAATTCTACGTTCAGTTTTTTTTTATAAAACCAAATCATGTTTTGAAACGTTCTGCCTTTTAAGGACAATTCTCAAGTAACTGATGATTATTTCCCAGCAGCTTGTTTTTTTCTTCTTCTTAGCCGTTCTCAAACTATTTTATAATGCAAATAACTTTTTTTGTTACATTCAAGCGAAAATCATTATTTTCGAAACACTTTTCAACAAATTTTATTTCAAGAAAAGCTTATTTTGATTCTCAAAATCGATTATAAATATAACCAATCATGTACAAATGATCAATTATTGTAATGTTTTAATCTTACCCGCTATATTATTACTCGTATTTCATAAGGCTTTGGTTTTACAGGTATTTCATAATTAAGGCTTTGGTTTTACACTACAATCATTTAGAGCCCGTTTGGTGACCCCTTTTTTCGGCTTATCAGGTTTATCAACCAACTTTTTCACCAAACACGTAATATTTTATTTCGCGCGCTGAATTGTGTAATAAGCAGAAAAAGTAAGGTTGAAGTTACTTTTCTGGCTGTATTGGCTGAAGTTACTGTAGAGAATTATTTTAGCTATTTTTTCATATATTTTTTCATTTTTTTATTAATACAAAATTAAAATATTTTAAATATAATTTTTTCATGAATCAACAGAATCAGTCAATACAGTCACTTCAGCCAGAACTTCATAAATTTTAGTAAAATCAGCCAATACAGCCAATTTTAGTACGTGTTACCAAACGGGCTCTTAAGGTTAAGGTGGTCAATTTTTAATGCTTGTTACGGATCGAGAGGCACGGAAGTAACATGAAAACTAGAGAGGAAGGTATGAGTAAATATTTGAGAAATCGAATAACAAACCTCATTCATTCATTCATTCACCAATTGATCCAAATTTCCTAGTAATTACCCTTATTTCCGACTTATTGTCCTTTTCGATAATCTTTTCTGCTAAACATAAAATAAAAAATGAGAGTACTTAAATTATTTTATAAATATTTTATAAAAAATTATTTTCATAAAATAAAATAAAAATTATTTTAGCTATTTAAATATTTTTTCGTGTGCTAAATTGTGCAATAAAATAAGAATGAGAGTATAGTCTATGCTATAAGTACCCCATATTGGAGGGCATACATAAAAGTGTTGCTTCACTTAAATATGTTGCCTCATTTGTGGCCACACAATAGGAGGAAGTAAAAATGGGTGCCCCAAAGCGGGGTACCTTTAGCATTTCTCTTTCAAGTGATAGCATCTATTGAAATAAAACACTTTAACATGAAAAGCTTGAAAGCTAAAAGCATATATTGAAAGAGTGTGTTAAATTGTTTTTCGGTCTTTCTACTACACTAAAGATACTTTCTTTATCAAGCACCACCAACTCTTACGTTTTCAAAATCATTTTTCTCAAATATTACAATTGAGCAATTCTTTAAGATGTATTTAAATGTCCTTTTTTAAGTAAAAGCTATTAGTCTTTTTTCTTGAATTCGTTCATTTATTTTATTTGTAAAAGACTTTTAATAAATCTTGTACACAAACAAGCATATTCAGCGAATGTTATCAAATAAGTTGTGAACATATAAAAATTGGAACAAATCGAACGCCTTTTTAAATAGTGTGAGATTTTCTTTGTGCTAAATAGGGGTGAGCAGAAACCGAACCCACCCGAAAACCCGATCGGGTTTGCTCTCAAATACCCGCCTGGGTCGGTCTACCCGAACCCGACAACCCGAACCGAAAAGCCCAGCCCATTTTTTAAGGGTTATGGGTTACGGGTAGGGTATTATAAATGCCTACCCGACCCGCCCGAAAACCCGATCTACCCTTAGTATATATACTTAATATTCTGCCCTAAACCCAACCCTACCACTTCACTACTTCAGCGCCTCCGGCCCTCCACTCTTCTGACTCTCTCCCCTACTCCGACTTCTCTCTAACCAAGTAACCATCGCCCATCGGCATCCAACATTCCAGCTTAACCACTCAGACACTCAGTCACTCTCAGTCACTCTCTGAGTCTGTGGAACCGTGGAAGTGTGGAACCGTGGAAGTGTGGAAGTGTGGTCGTGTGGAAGCCGATCGACCTTGTGGTCCTTGTGGTCCTTGTGGATTTGTGGAAGCTTTCAAGTTGCAACCCATTCGATTATCTGAATTATTTGATCTTTCTGAGGTATAAATGTTAAATACTTAACTCAATGTTTGGTCATGCATCTTCCGATTTAAAAAAATGGCTTTGAAATATGCTTTGGTGGAAGTGTGGAACTGTGGAAGCCTGTGTGATGTGTTATCAGTTTTGTAAATGAATTAGTCATGTTATTTTGATGCACTATTATGTGTTTGGTGGAAGCTTGAAACCCTAGATTCGGAATGTGAAATCCTTTGTATGAACTACTTGTTTATCTGTGATGCCTCGATGATTCCTGTGCGATTGTGAGATTATATGAATGTATGATGTTGTGTTAATTCTGGTGGAAGCTTGCTGATATCGTTCCAGACTTTAATATGAATGTATGATGTTCTGTTCATTCTGTGATGCTTTGGTCATGTGACCCATGTCTGAGAATATGTGATTATGTCATTCTGTGAATACAAATTTGGTCATCAGAATTATGATTCTTTGATACAAATATTTTTTATAACCAATGATTTTTTATTATTGATTAATACAGTTTGCTGAGTAAAGAACTAAATATGATGGTTGATTTATTTTGAGTTTCTGACAAGTGTTGAAGTTGCCTTTCTCTACTCAAACACTCAAAGGAGTAGTTAGAGTGAACTGGCATCTTCTAAGTCTGTAGAGAAGTGAATAAGCCAACTGCTTATATCCTTCTGTAGATCAGCTTGCTGATTGTTCCAGACTTTAATGTGAATGTATGATGTTGTGTTCATTCTGTGATGCTTGCATTGAGTTTTTTGAACTATATGTTCCTATGACCTATCAGAATGGAAGTTGAATGTATGGATATCATACCTGCATCTGGTTCTCAACCTCCTCTAACTCCTGTTTCCCAAGAACCTGTGGTGGAAGCTAATGATGCTGGTCCTAACACCAGCACACAGCAGACAAATGTTACTGGAAATAAGAGAAAGGAGGTAGAGTCCAGATCTAAAATATGGGATCAGTTTGTTAAGATCAAAGATAGTAATGGTGTTGTTATCAAAGGAAGATGCATACCTTGTGCTAAAACATATTGTTGTCAGTCTAAGAAGCATGGTACTTCTTCTCTTAGAAATCACATACTTGGTTGTATGAAATTGCCTGCCTCAAAGGATGCTAGACAAGCCCTTCTCACTTTCCAACCAGTCCAGTGTAATCCAACATCTGAAAACATTGGAGTGTTGGGGACTTGGGTGTTTGATCAGGGTGACCTAAGGAGAGCACTTGCTGAAATGCTTATCATTGATGAGCTGTCATTTAGATTTGTGGACAGACAAGGATTTAGGAAGTTTATCTCTGTAGCTTGTCCTAGGTTCCAAATTCCTTCCAGGTGGACCATTGCTAGAGACATCTACCAAATCTTCTTAGATGAGAAAGTAAGTCTGAAAAAGTTGTTTAGGGAACACACTCAGAGGGTCAGTATAACAACTGACACATGGACCTCTGTACAAAGGATCAATTACATGTGTATAACTGCACATTTCATTGATAATGAGTGGAAGCTGAATAAAAAAATAATTTCCTTTGTTCTTGTGACTTCCCACAAAGGAGAGTATTTAGCTAAAGCCCTAGAGTCTTGCCTGGTAGATTGGGGATTAAAATCTATCTTCACTGTGACTGTTGATAATGCTAGCAGTAATGACACTGCAATTGGCTTTTTTAAGAAGAAACTTTTATCTTGGGGTGCCTCTTCTGTAAAAGTTAAGTACATTCATATGAGGTGTATTGCTCATATCCTTAATTTGGCTGTTCAAGATGGTTTAAAAGAAAGTGATTCTTCTGTTCAAAGAGTCAGGGATGCTGTTAAGTATGTTAGAAATTCTCCTGCTAGGCTTAAAAAATTCAAGGACATTTCAGATTTGATTGGAATGGAAACTAAAGCTGGATTGCACCTAGATGTCCCAACTAGGTGGAATTCTACATATTTGATGCTGAAATCTGCAATGTCCAATGAAAAAGTGTTTGAAGCTTATGAGGAGAATGAGAGTTCCTATCTTGTTGACCTGGGGAGTGACAGTCCTGATGTTGGGGACTGGACTGCAATTAAAACTTTGGTGGTCATTCTTCAAAACTTCTATGATATGACACTTAGGATTTCAGGATCTCTTTATGTCACTTCAAATTCCTTCTTCTCTGAAATATCTGATCTATTCCTTGTTCTCAAAGAGATGGTTTCTTCAAAAACTGCATCTGTATCTAAAATGGGGACTAGTATGAAATCCAAACTGGATAAGTACTGGGGTGATCCAGAAAAAATGAACATGCTAATTTTCTTTGCAAATGTGCTTGACCCTAGAGACAAATATGAATACATGCCACATCAATTGAATGCTTTGTATGGGGATAAGATTGGTGAGGCATTCTTTGCAAAGATAAAGCTGGGTTTGATTGAGTTGTATGGTGATTATGTTACAAACTATGATGTTTCAGTCAGTGGAAGCTCTCAATTAACCCCAAATTCTGTTTCCTTACAATCTGAGTCAAGTGGAAGTAGGCCTGTTTCTAAATTCAAAGCCCAATTGAAAAAACAAAAACAAGATAGTGGCCTCTCAAGCTTGAAAAAAAATGAACTTGAACTATATTTGAGTGAGAACATTCTTGAGGAGGACAATGAGTTTGATATATTGAGATGGTGGAAGCTTAATAGTGAGAGGTTTCCTATCCTATCTAAGATGGCAAGAGACATTCTTGCTGTTCCTATTTCCACAGTAGCTTCTGAGTCCACATTTAGTACAAGTGGAAGGGTGTTGGATTGTTTTAGGAGTTCATTGAGTGCCAAAATTGTAGAAGCACTCATATGTGCTCAAGACTGGTTAAGGATGTCCAACCAGCCTGTGTCAGTTGAAGAAAACATTGAGGAGGTAGATAGGCTGGAAACAGGTACATACTATTACATTTTTAGTATTTGGTATTTATATTTGATGTCTTGCTAACTTAATTTTGTTTTCAATGCAGAATTGACTGAAGGAAATGTTGGTGGAGGCCCTTCTCTTGATCAGATAGTAGTAAAACTTATACTTTATCTTTTATATGATGTACTATGTTATTTCACTAATAAAATGCTTTGATTCTATCAATGTTCTGGCTGTAAATGCTAATTGGAGGCCCCGCTGCTTGCCTGCTGTGATGGTAATTGGAACTTGGAAGTGTTGCTTATTCACTGGTACAATTTCACCCCTAAGTGTGTGTGTGACAACAAGACATGGTAATGTTGTTTCACTCTATACTATTTGTTCCAGTGTTCCATATTTATGGCAATGATGATAGCTTCCACCAAGTAATGAAATTAATGGTAGCTGGTGTTGATTCTATTTGTATATGGTTTCAATGCCCCCATTAATAGTGAAGTGAATGTTAATCTGAGCCAAATTATGCCCCTGCTACTTGCACTATGTTGGAACTACTTCAATTTGATACTGTCACTCTATACTATTTGTTCCAGTGTTCCATATTTATGGCAATGATGATAGCTTCCACCAAGTAATGAAATTAATGGTAGCTGGTGTTGATTCTATTTCTATATGGTTTCAATGCCCCCATTAATTGTGAAGTGAATGCAAATCTGAGCCAAACTATGTCCCTACTACTGTCTACTAGCACTTTGCAACAAGTACTTGAATATGATGTTATATTTGTATACTATTTGTTCCAGTGTTCCATATATTTGGTAATGATGATAGCTTTGACCGAGTAATGAAATTGATGGCAGCTTGTGTTGGTTCTATTTCTATCATTCTATGTACTTTCATATGCCCCCATTTACATTTATTGTTTACTTATTTCTGGCAATGATGAAAGCTGCTACTCTGCTAGAGTGCTAGCCTTCTACACTTCTACCATATTGAAAAAACAAATGGGTTGGTATTGATTCTATTTCTATATAGGTTTGAATGCCCCCATTTATTGTGAAGTGAAGCTAAACCTGAGCCAAACCTGATTGTATATAGTATTCATACAAATTTATTCTGAACCAAAAGCTAAATCTGAAACCTAAATACTACACTTGTACTATTTTTTTGACAAGTCATTTACCTAGGAACATATTGAATGACTAATTGACTATTATGATACTGGTCTGCTACACTGCCTACACACATGGAAGTGATGGAACTCTGGAAGTAGGAATGTATATGTGAAGAAATGGAAGCAGGAACTCCAGGAAGCATGGAACTATGTTAATTTTTTTGTTGCTACTTGATATTTTGGAACTTTGGAAGTTTGGATTACTCAAACTCTATTCTCTATTATGTATAAGTATTTAAGTAACAACTGTATAAGTAACTAACTGTGTTTGGAGACATGGAGTTGTACAAACTAAAAGTACAAACTCTAATCTAATGTTGTATTGCTCTACAAAATTTTGTGTTATTTAATGGTTTTAATCTACCCGAATCAACCCGAATATCCGATAAAAACCGACCGGAATCCGAAATTGGGCAACCCGAGTAGCCCGAAATTTTTATTCCACAGGGTAGGGTTTTAAATTCCTAACCCGATAACCGAACGGGTTTGCCAAATCCTCACCCGTCCTACCCGAACCCGTCCGATGCTCTCCCCTAGTGCTAAATGAGTCACACCAATATGATTATTGATTAATGCAAGACATAAATGAAGTTTGCCTCTATTGCACAGCTATTAGTAGCCCAAGTAGATTTAAAATACGAATGAAATACTAGTATGTTTGTAGAGGACGAGTATTGTGATGATAATTTAGTTAATTGGGAAAAACTTTCAATTACGCCCTCCTACTATGTACGGAAAGTCGATTAGGTACTCATATTTTAAAAACATTCAATTATATCCTCAAACTCTTAAAAAAAGTTCAATTGAGTATATCTAGCAGGTCACCAACCAGTCTTCCGGTAAGTTGCACATGTGGTAGGCCACGTGTCATTTTTTTTATCTTTTCCATTTCTTTTTCTATTTTCTGTTATTGTTTCCGTCTCTCGGTCTCTACATTCCCAATTCTCAGCCTCTGCACTATTTCTTCTTCCTTTTAACGTTTTTTCTTCTTCTTTTTACTTTCTCTTCTTTTTCTTCTTGTCAATTACCTTTATTTTCGTTCCCAAATCCCAGCTGTCTCTTCGTTCTCTTCTGTTTTTCGGGTTGCTTTATGAATATGCCCGGAGTATTACTGTATTAGGGCTCCAGCCACCTCTTTCCTTTTTCTCTTTGGTTTCAACTTTGACTCTATCAGAAATTAAGCTTCTAGGCTGCCAACAATGGTGTTCTCGTCGTAGATCTGAGCATCAGTTTCAACGACGCCACTGTCGACGATGGCGGCTGCAAGTGTGGGTAGATTCCGGCAACAATGGCGCCACTCTCTTCTCCTCTGTTCATTTCTTCTTTTGCCGGCTAGATTCCGGCGACGACGCGACGTTGAGGAAGACTCCGATGAGCAGTAGGCTCCAATGGTTGAGACAGCTGCCATCGCCTTAATCTCAGCTCGGTTTCCGGCGAGTTTGCTTTTTGGGAAGAACTGAAGAAGGGAAATGAGGCTCTGTAAAAGAAAAGAAGAAAGAAAGAAACGGAGGCGAGGGGACAGGTGCAGGAGGCGTTCAACCCAGGGAAGATAGAAGAGAATAAAGAAAGGGAAGGGAAAAGAAACAAAAAGAAAAATGAAAAAAATGACACTTGGTTTGCCACGTGGGCTGCCACGCATGTATTTAACCGGGAGACCGGTGGGTGACTTGCTAGATATACTCAATTGAACGATTTTTAAGAGTTCGAGGATATATTTGGGTGTTTTTAAAGTACGAGGACTTAATTGACATTCCGTACATAGTAGGAGAGTGTAATTGACAGTTTTCCCTAGTTAATTCCATATAGACGTATATAGTAGTAGTTTTAAATGAGGGAAAAGAATTGTGGTTTAATTTTATTCAAATATTTCTCTTGGTAATAGCAAAAGATGGAATATCATCACGTCCCCATTCTATTTCCAAAGTATAGAATTGGGAAACAATGAACAACTCCACACAACTATGGTTTAGAAAAAATGGGCTGACAAGCTAGTGGAAGTAGTTTGAGTGTGATTTGATGCTTGCTTTCTTTTGGGTAAGAAATAAAAGTTTTATTAAAATAAAAAGGAATTGAAAGTACAAACACATGAAGTTAGAAGGAAAGAAAGAAAAAAGAAAAATAGAAAATGTACAAAGGAAATCAAATAGAAAAGACAAACAAATTGGAAAAACGTAACTGAAAGAATATCAATGAATCCCTCCCTAAAATAAGAAAAAATATACTCGTTCATTCAAATCTCCAGTCAAATTTTCAAAGTTTCACTCGTTTTGTGACCTATTTTTCACCAAATGTGATCATTGATTCATCTTTTCGTACATTCTTTTGTGTGTTCAGATTTTGAGTGAGCAAACAATTTTCTCGTAATTTGATGTTAGCTTGGCACTATAAGTTTTTGTCACGGGCGGTGTAAGAGTGAACTTCTTGTTAGGAACGTACCAATATTTGACCAAACGACAATTAGTGTCGGGAATTGTTCGAGCGATTTATTTGGAGCTCACTATAATTAATTCAACCAAGTACACTCGTAATTCTTGATGATCTTGAAGAGCGTGCTTAAGAGCATTATTCCCGCCGCCATGGACATTTAGTTCATCTTATAATGTACTAAGTTTAGTGAATATGGGGGGATCTAAGTTTGTGATTAACTTTATAAGCCGAAACAATTTGAGAGAATCGTACTGAGAATATGACAATTCTATTGGTTGATATCGCTACAAATACGATAAGTCGTATTTTTTTTTTTTACCAAATCGTGAATCCAAAACAATGAATTCATAAGCACTAATTAAATACTCTGTAATTGATATAACTATTATAGCATTAAAAACTCTATTTTATCATATCATGGCATTATTTTAAGTATCAACTATCTAGCTAGCTACCATAGTACTATACGATCTACCTTATTTGGAGATAACTAATTAAAAGCATAAATATCACTACTTCGTTTGTGTTATACGAAGTACGTAGTATATCAAAGAGGATGCTGAAGAATGAAGATCGATGGAGAACATGCGGATAAAGCTTTCCCAATTCCTAAATTTTCCATCTTGACGTACCTTACATAGTTACATGCATTGAATACAGTTCATAATGAGAAATTATAATATCAACTTTTTACTTTTCTAAGAAATGGCTAAAAAGTCATATACGGTGTAATTTTGCACTTATTCAAACTCAAATGAGGATTGATGCAATTATTCAAGAATGATTATATATTATGCCAAATTGTACATATATTCCCTCAATCTATTGTATGGGCTTTGTCAATTACATTTGCATTTTAGATTATCCTAAAAAGGTATATATATTTGTCATTGATGACAAAAAGAAATTAAGTTGAAATTATACGTCATCATTTATAAATACGTGTTTATATGTTCATATGATAAAACGGAGTTTCTTAATCATCATTTGTCACATGTGTATGTGTTCTATACATAAAATAATCTCCAAGAAAGGATGTTTTTTTTTACTGAAATTTGCTGGTCTGGTCTGGTATGGTCTCTGTATATTTTATAACTACGGAAGTCAAGTCTGGTCTGATCTGGTCCGGTCTGGTCTGGGACTGAAAACAGTCCAAAAGAAAACATCCTAAACCTTTCATGTTGTAAAAGAAACCAGGTAGATCCAAATGTGATAGAAATAACATTTCAATTAAGTTTTGGAGTGATCCAAAAGGCAAAGTGTATACAACACACATACACACGAGGGACGATTATTATGTTATAATTCCTTAATTAGTTTGTTATATAGTTCGCATTTGGTATATTAAAGATCCATGTTTGGATCCTGTCGAAGTGGAGGGAGTTTTGGCAGCACACGCAAGTGTGAGGCTATCTTTGAAGTGGAGGATCGGACTACATTTTGTGCACAAGTTAATAATCTAGCTTTTAAGTCCAACGCGGCTTAGGCATCATGATTTAATCTCCACATAATCTTTCAGGAGTATAACGTGTAAAGAAGTTGGGGATAAATAAATCCACCTTTTTTGTACAAAGCAACATATATAGTTATAATGAAATAAAATATTTTATTCAAAATAATAAAATATTTTGAACGCATGCATTTCAACATATTCATCCAATTTAAACATTTCTGCTAATATTTCACCAATTTTCAGCGGATGCTGTCAATTCGGTGTTATCAGGCCGACTCAAAATATATCTGGAACATATCGTACTTTTTGTAAAATAAAATCATGTCAAATCTGCCTTTAGGATCGAGCTGGTTAGTATGCATGGATACCACATAAAGAGAAGAATAAACGTCAAATTTTGTATCGCTATAAACATGATATATATTATTATGGACATTTTTTTCTCAAAATAAAACATGATATCTTGTACGGCTATTAATATACTACATATGAAAGAAACATGTTGTTCTCCTTTTTATTTCAATAGTTTCAACTTTCATTCTTACTTCTTTAATACTGGATGGAGTATGAATTTTACATTCACCTTTGCGATCAGCCATTCATGCTAGCTACCCATGTTTTGAAAGAGGGGCCCGACATATTGGTGATCTGACATCTAAATTTTTGATATCCAATTATACCCCGGAGTATTATTCTACAATTACAATTATAAACATTAATACGGAGTACTATTTGATGATATAATTCTACATTCATTTTTTGGCTAAAGGGTAAAAAAATGGTTCAAATTTCATTTTTTACGGGTAAACCATCGGTCATTTTTTAATTTTTTTTATTGTTCCTGTTTTTTTCGATTTATTGCAATTTTGACACTTTTTAATAGTTTAGAAGTGCGAATTGGACCTTTTTACGGTTCGGGGTGGGAATTGGATCTTTTTTAATTCAAGGACTGAATTGAGCTTACACGATCAGTACAAGGGTCTATTTGAACCTTTAGCCTTCACTTTTTTCAAAACAAACCATGTTTGGAAACGTTCTACCTTTTAAGGACAACTTCTCAGGTAGCTGATGGTTATTTCGCACCAACTTGTTTTTTTTTTCTTCTTTGCCGTTCTCATACTATTTTATCCTACAAATAACTTTTTTTTGTTACATTCAAGCCAAATTCATTATTCTCAAATCACTTTTCAACAAACTTTACTTCAAGAAAAGCTTATTTTGATTCTCAAAATCGATTATAAATATAACCAATCATGTACAAAGCCTGTCAATGGGCCGGGTCCAAGTCGGAACGTAGTGTTCCAGACCCGGACCCGCTAAGTTAATAATGGATCCGGACCCGATCCGTTTACCCGGCGGGTCTGAAAATTTGGACCCAGACCCAACGAGTCTCGGAACCGGGTCGGGTAGACCCGCCAATATGATATGCGCACCATGATAAAATTTGTGAAGATAACAAGAGCTATATATGTAATGTTAATCAAAGTGTGCAAACTTAAAAGAAAAATATATACTATGTACTTACTTTTTAAAAAAGAAATAATTACATATTGTGATGTTTATGACTAAAATAAAGATTGTTTACAAAAATGTGATTAGTGACTAGAGTAGTAATAAAAATCATAGTAATTTGTATTCAATTTTTAAACTTAAGTTACAATGACATTACATTGTATGTAGTAACTAATAGTCATATTTGTGTAAATAAGTTTTGTTTTAGTAATATTTTTTGAAAAAAAACCTTCAAAAAAATCAAAGTTTTGATTCTCATAGAAAATTAGTACTTTTATACAATAAAGTATCGGTTCTTGTAGAGGCGTATAACTCCACACTCTGTGTCGTTTTCTCCCACACAAAAAACTTGTAAAAAAACTAGACATTAAGTCACAAAAAGGTTTCTCGAATTACTATGAGTATAAAAGCATATTATATATGATAATTATATAATAATATTAATAATAATAAGTATTGTGTTTTGCCTACCGAGCCCAATACACACCTTATCATTATGTACTTATATAGCCACAATGGGTATTAGTTTTAGGGTATGTCACTATCTCGATCAGTATCACTTACACAATATATATAGGGTGCGGTTCCAATGAGAACGATGCTTAACGTGAGAACACTCACAATTAACACAATGTGATACACAATAGAGCCCGTTTGGTGCACATTTTGACTTTGCTCAAAACAAGCCAATATAAATAATCACGAGACATTTTGGTAAATATAATGCCAAACACGAAAATGTGCATTGGGCGAGCCTCATTGTGCATCACATTGGTGTAAATGTGGTGTTCTCACGTTAAGCATTGTTCTCATTTGATCCTAAATCTCTGTGTGTGTGTGTGTGTGTGTGTGTGTGTGTGTGTGTGTGTGTGTGTGTGTGTGTGTGTGTGTGTGTGTTTATATGTATGCATTAGTGTGTGTTTTTAATTGAAGAATTACACCTAATAAGTTTATGTATTATTATGTATATATGCGCGTGTATTAATTAGTTTGTATTTTTTATTTGAAGTATTATAACTAATCACTTTAAGTATTAGTGTGTGTATAAAAACAAGAAAATTAAAACGGGTCCGGGTCCTTAACAGGTCAGAATCAAATGTACCATACCCGACCCATTTATTAAAAATACTAACGCGTTCGGATCCGGGTCCGGGTAAACGAAATAAAATATAGACCCGTACTCATTAAAAACAATCGGGTTCGGGTCGGATCCGGGTCAAATGATCAATTATTGTAATGTTTTAATCTTAGCCGCTATATTTATTACTAGCTTTTAAGCCCGTGCGATGCACGGGTAGTACATAATCTAGCTAACTGTATATTTGATATTTTCGAAATCATATATAATTAATAAAAGTAATTCAAATTTATATGAAAAATGTTTAAATTGGACTTCTACATAAGCATCTCAACTAAACATAATGGTTATGAACCCGATTTTAAATAATTCATACAAAAGTTTCTTAATTAATTTCACATCCTCTATATTCCTTCATTAAGCATCTAAAAAACTATTTTTAAATATTTCTCATTCAACATGTAGTATGAAATAAGTATTTGTAAATTTATTAGTGAGCTCTTACACTGTACTCATTATTTTGTCACATTGAAATGTAAAAAAGGGATCATTTTTACAATTTACTCATTTATTTCGTCACATTGAAAATGTCATTAATAAGGATATTTTTAATTAGATTGACATGTTCATTTCTAACTTGGTCGGGAAGATGTCTATTTTATGTATAATAATAATAATAATAATAATAATAATAATAATTATTATTAATGATATTTGATCCGATCTTGTCTAAGACTGAAACCAGTCCAATTAAAAACACCCTAAACATATGAAGATTTCCTAATTTAGATTAGGAATCTATGTCAAAAGTGATGGAAAATCTAAATTGTAGTTGTAAAAATAAAGAAACAACTAAACATGTTTACTTTTTTGCTGGGCTAAACGTATTCATATATGTATGATATGAATTTCCATTTCCATCCTCATAAAGGTAAGATACTTGATCAGAAGTTTTAAATGTTTTCATATATGTATGTCTAATAGTATATATCAATTTCATTTTTAAGTTAAAAAAATCTTGTGGTTATAATTTCCATCATTATCTCAACAATTAAGAAAGAATGGTATGATGATGCAGAAAAATACGAAGTATTAACACAATTGCAGATATAAGTCTGATAACTTTAGTCATTATCACATTGAGTTTAGAAAACATTCAAAAAATTGAGTTTAGAAAAATAAAATATTACTCCGTACTTTTTAGGAAATAGAACACTATTATTACTTTATTTATAAAATAACTTTGAAGAACAAAATTGATAGGAACTTGGATGATTTATTTGTTAGGTGCGCAAAACACGGATAATTCACTTCTCAATAGAATGTAATAAAAATAAAAGTATAAAAATAATTAAATTAAATAAAGTCTATGTGCACGGATGACTATTTATTGTTGTGGTTGCAATAATTGCTTATTTTAATAACAATCCATATTACTACGGAGTAAGTAGTAGATTCTAAAAAAGTTACCAAATAAGGTGGATTTTATCATACGCGACGGTCTTTTGTTTCCATATCAACATGTAATAAAAAATACGTAGTAGAATGTAATAAAAAAGGTATAAATAGTAATTAAATAATTGTTATATATGATGACATGGCAGGATTATGTGGCACGCCAGATGCCCTTAAAATTCCTCTTATATATATATATTTTAATCAATATCCATATTAATACGGAGTAAGTAGTAGATTCTGAAAAAGTTACCAAATAAGGTGGATTCTATCATACGATCTTTTGTTTCCATATCAATATGCAATAAAAATAGAATGTAATAAAAACAATAAAATGTATAAATAGTAATTAAATAATTGTAATATATGATGACATGGCAGGATTATTAAATAATGTATATATATATATATATATATATATATATATATATATATATATATATATATATTGATTTCATAAGGCTTTGGTTTTATACGTAGTATATACTAGCTACTACGTACAATCATTTGAGATGGATGAAGCTATGAGTAAATATTTCAGAAATCGAATGACAAAACTCATTCATTCATTCGCCAATTCATACTAATTTCCTAGTAATTACCCTTATAACCTTATTTTCAGACTTATTGCCCTTTCGATCATCTTTTCTGTTAAACATAATTTTTGGTTTCGTGTGCTAAGTTGTGTAATAATAAAAAATGATAGTATTTGCAAATACTTAAATATGTGTTTTTCAGATTTTAGTTTAAAAAAGATTAAATTGGCATTTTCAACTTTTCAAGTGATAGCATTTTGAAATTAAACACTTTAACGCTAAAAGCTTGAAAGTTAAAAGAATTTGTTGAAAGAGTGCTTTACACAGTTTTTCGCTCTTTCTATTACATGAAAGATACTATGTACTTTTTTTTTACCAAAAACTATCAATTTTTACTTTTTCAAAATCAATTTTTTTCCAATATTACAAACTTTTACTATTGAGCAGTTCTATAAGATGTATTTAAGAGTCATTTTTTAAGTAGAACCAATTGTAAAAGTTCTTTTAAGTAAGACTGTTTTTTTTGGGGTTGAGTTGAATGAAATTGACGTGGACTATTGCTGGCTATGTTTGGCAAACAAAAGTATGTGCCTTCTAGCTTTTCTATTATTTAAAAAATCTTTAAAAACATCTAGTTGTATGTTTGGCATGACAATATTTAAAAGCTTTTCAAAAAATAAAAGATCTTTTTTGAGATGTTATATGGAATACCATCTGAGAAAAGTCTGTGACTTTTAGCATTAATTAATCCAACAGCTTGTATACCAAACATAATTAAATCAAATAGCTTAGTCAGCTTTTTACCAAACAGCTATTACCTTTTCTTTTTAAGATCTTTTCAGTCACTAAAAGCTAACAGTTACTAAAAAACTCATAAAAGTATCTTTTCATCTAGTTGTGCCAAACATAGTCATTATAATTTTTTTTCATAAGTTTGTTTATTTTTTGTTAGTTAAACATTTTTAATAAATCTTGTACAAAAGTAAGCATATTCAGCCAATGTTATCAAATAAGTTCTAAATATTTAAAAATCGGAACAAATTGTTAACGCCTTGTAAAACAAAATGGTGTGAGATTTTCCTTGTGCTATCATGAGTCGCAGCAATATGATATTGATTAATGTAAGACATAAATGAAGTTTGCCTTTCTGTTGCACCGCTATTAATAATCCAAGTAGATTTAAAATACGAAAGAAATATGTTGTTTGAAGGATTAGTATTTTGATGACATTTAGTTACTCTGCTATTAATCGGAGTATTTCCTTAAACACGTAAATAGTAGTCTTAAATGGGGCAGAGAATAGTGCTTTAATGTTTATCAAATATTTCTCTTCGTAAAATAGCAAGAGAGAATAGCGTCACGTCCCCATTCTATTTCAATTCCAAAGTATAGAATTGCGAAAAAAAATTCTATAGTACCCCAAAAATGTATCTCATTTTGTACCCACCCCTGAATTGCCTATGTATACAAGCAATTCGTTTGAAAGAAAACATGACTTTCTGTCCAAATATCTGTGTATACAGACGGTGTACAGATTGAGTACAAATTGGGATACCCCATGCAAGGCTCAATTGGGAAACAAATAAGAACTCCACGCAGCTATGATTGTTTAGAAAAATGGGCTGGCAAGCGAGTGGAAGTAGTTTGAGTATGATTTGATGCTAGCTTGGCGCAATAAGTGCCTCGTGAGTCGTCACGGCTTAAACGGGTAGTGTAAGAGTGAACTTCTTGTTAGGAAATAGCGATATAATCCATATTTGTTCAATCAACAATTAGTGTTGGGAACTTATCAGATTGTAAGGAAATAGCGATATAATCCATATCGGTATCACATATCACATGACATTAATAGAGCAAGTGCACCCGTAATTGTTGTATGACATTTAGTTCATCTCATAGTGTACAAAGTTTAGTGAAGTACGAGGGAAAAAAACTAAGTTTGTGATTAACTTTTTCAGTTGAAACAATTTGAGAGAATTGAACTGAGAATATGACAATACTATTGGTTGATATCGTTACCATCATCATGAGTCGAAGAATAAAAATGATTCTTGGATATGATTTCCGGTGTAACCAACGAAAGCATTACGATAAGTCGTATTTCTTTTTTTTTTTTAATACCAAATCATCAATCCAAAACCACGATTTCATAGGCACTAATTAAATACTCGGTAATTGATATAACTAAAAGCATAAAAATCTCTATTTTATCGATCATGGCATTATTTTAAGTACTCCGTATCGTCAACGATCTAGCTACTTCGTTAAGATACAATACGTATAGTACCTTATTTGAAGGTAACTAATTAAATTTGTCATTGATGAGAAAAAAATTGAAACTACAAGTTATTATCATCTATAAAAATATATTATAGGAAAAATTGATAAGTAATAATCCCAACTATTGGCGCTCCGCTTATAATAATCTCAACTATCGATTATTTCAGAATAATCCCAACTTTAGGGACCTTCCGCCAATAATAGTCCCTATAAATAAATTCTTGTAGTTTTTGAAGTGGATGAAGAGATATATAGCAAGTAATCCCTATAAATAATCTCAACTTTTAATCTTTATACTTAATTTCTATTAAAAATCCACTTTTTTAGGAGGTAATATCTGGTCATGGACCATTATTGGCGGACGGTCCATATAGTTGAGATTATACAAAAATAATCATTAGTTGAGATTATTATCAGCGGACCTGTTAATATATTATTGGCCCAAATAGTCTTTGTATATTAATAATAGTTGACAACCTATTCCGCAACCCACTACTCCTACTCCAGTTACCAGGCTTGGTTTAATCATCCCTGTTTGAATTTATCCAGACTCATTATTTGAGCAAATAATGTGTGATGTGTGTGATTGAGTGTCCCTGCATATCTGCCAACCCTTACTCCTTGCTAATAAGCCAAACTCCCCATGTTAGATGTTGACTGCCTAACACGTGCGATTGTTTTTCCTGAGAGGCAGCACCTTCTCCCTTCCTTCCGTGCGCTGTATATATCTATCACCACATTGACCTTTGAGAGTGTGGGAAGAAAAAGATAAACCAGCTCTCTATGAAGCTGAGTAAGATAGTGAGGAAGGTAGAATATGTTGTTGCTCCCTTAGCCTTGGTGTGCACAAGAGACTGCCGGAAACCGACCTCCGGCATACCTGAGCTGAATCTGGCAAGACAGAAACGGATCCACAACAGTGGTATCAGAGACAAAGGTTGTCTTCGCCGTCGATTCCACTGATTTCCGCCGTCCGCCGCCGTCCGCCGCTGCACGCCGCCGGTGAAGCTACTGGAAGCTCCGCCGCATCTGAATCATTGTTCTCCGTTGCCTTTCTCAGACGATTTAGAGTCTGGGAGGACCCCCGTTGCCAGAAGTCAGTCGCCCGACGCTGATAGATTCCTACAGACAGAGGAGTTCTTCCGTCGCTCTTCGTTCACCTCCAGGATTCGCTGCCGGGAGCTGCTCGATGGTTGCTGCTTATCAATAGCCGCCGCCTGGAGCGATCAATTTCTGCTCTCCGTTCGTCGCTCGTCTGTGGAGGTCATCGCTTGTCCGGTGGTGTTCGTCGCTGAGCTGCTGAGGTCGCCCCGGAGTCAGCCACAAGCCACCACCTGCGATTTCTATGGTTCGCAGGTCTGGAGGCTGGAGCTCGTTCCTGGAGCTACTGGAACGAAGAGGAAAGGACGAAATTTTCTGGAGCTGGTTTGTGGAATCCTTCTGGGTTCTCTGTCCTCTCCGTCACTGTTCGTCATTAGGAGAAGAAAAAAAACCGGGGGGGGGGGGGGGGGGGGGGGGGCGCAGGGGATTGTTTTTTGGGCTGGAGGTGTATTGGGCAGGCATACTGCTGTACTTGGACTGACCTGGACGGGCTGCTGGAGCTAGCACAGAAGCAGAGGAGTTCAAGCAGGAGCTTTTTGGACTTGGTCAAAATCAGTCAACTTCCATTCAACAATCCAAAATCCCTTTTGTGGGTGGGTAAGGTCCAAACACTCTCCTAGTGTTTGGCTACTGTAAGTTTTCTTTAAATGAAATTTCATTTACTGTTTTTCATTTAATTTAAACTGTTAAAATTTATTGTTGTTTTAATACTTGCTAGAATTATACTTATTTGTGCTACTGTTTAGCCCTATAAATATTAAACTGTTGTTCTAGCTAAAGTTACTTTTTTTTTAAATTTTTCTTGTTTTAATTTTCTGTGCGAAAATGTCTGCATTTAATCAGTACGGAATGACTCCATTTAATGGAAAAACTGATTTTAGCATATGGAAACAGAAAATAAAATGCATATTAATTCAACAAAAATCATATAGGACCATTAGTCAAACCTATTTGACTTCCGATACGGAAGAGAAAAAAGCAGAAATGAATGAAAGTGCTTGTTCTATTATTTACTTGAACTTATCTGATTGTGTGCTCAGAAAAGTAGGAATTTTAGAATCTGCCAAATCTTTGTGGGATAAACTTGAAGAGCTTTATACTGAAACCTCTCTACCGAGTAGAATGTTTTTAGTTGATTTTTTTTTTTTCAAATTTAGACTTGACATGTCTAAAGATATTGAAGAAAATCTTGGTGTTTTCACAAAACTTATTTCCGATATTAAGTTGTCCGGTGACAAACACATAGATGATTATACTCCCATTGCTTTATTGAATGCCATACCTGATTCTTATAGTGATGTTAAATCTGCCATTAAATATGGTAGAGATAATATAACGCTAGATATTGTTGTTAGTGGTCTCAAAAGCAAAGAGTTAGATTTAAAGCAATCTAGGGGAAGTAAGAATTCGGGTGAGGTGATGCATGTTAGGGGTAGACCTCAGAATAGGTCTCATAACCAAAAATATGCTAGTAATGGAGAGTCAAGTTTTAGGAAGAATTTTGCGAATAGGAAGGGTAGATCTAAGTCTAGATCTAAAGCTAGAAAATGCTATAATTGCCATGAATTTGGGCACTTCATTAAGGACTGTCCTAAGCCTAAGAAAAATCAGCATAATGAACATGCTAATGTGGCTTTTGGTGAAGAAAAATTGGGTGATATTTTTATGGTTAATAATCTTTGTGATCATGCGTGTGTTAATTCTGTGTTTTCTAATTCCCTATGTGAATCTGATTGGTTAGTTGACTCCGGTTGTACTTTTCATATGACTCCCTTTGAAAATCTTTTTTCATTTTATAAGAAAATTGAAAATGGCTATGTGCATGTCTATGGCTAATGAAAAGAAATGCAACGTGTTAGGAACTGGTGATGTATGCCTTAGATTTTCTTCTGGCTCTGTGTTCACTTTGAAAGATGTTAGGCATGTTCATGATTTATGTTATAATTTGCTTTCATGTGCATCCCTTGAAAATGAAGGTTTTGAGGGAAAATGGGGGAAAGAGGTTATGAAAATCATGAAAGGGTCTCTTGTTATTTTTACTGCTGAAAAGAAAAATAAGTTGTATGTGTGTCAAGCTGAACCTGTACCTGATTATGTGTACTCTGTGATAGGTGATAAATCTATTTTATGGCATAATAGATTAGGTCACATGAGTAATAAGGGATTAGATATTTTGCATAAAAATGGTCATTTTGGTAGTGATAAATTATCCCCTATTTAATTCTGTGAATCATGCGTGTTAGGAAAACAACATAGGGTTAGCTTCCCTATTTCTACTTTTCCTAATCAATCTAAGTGTGTAGACATACTTGAGTATTTGCATGCTGATGTGTGGGGTCCCTCTAGTGTGTTCCTACGCAAGGAGGGAATCAATATTTTCTTTCGATTATTGATGACTAGATTTTCACCCGTGCGTTGCACGGGATGCAATCAATAAGTAATGAATAAATTAAAAAAAAAAGGTAATGAATAATTTAAAATAAAAAATATAGTAAAAATAAAAATAACACAATGATATGTTTTATTAGAAAAGTAAATGAATTTTAAAAATACAAATTATTATACAACCCCTTGTAAACAACATTTAAAGCCCTTTTGGATGGTTGTCTGTCATCATCACATAATAAACTTCAACCCCGAAGGGTACATTAATCTTGAGACTGCGACGTAAAATTACAGATGGGTGAAATTTGAACGACGTAAAAAACACTTACTTTCTCCAAGGACTGTCCCTGATTCTTATTGATTGTCATCGTGTAACTACGCATTAAATGAAATTGTCTACGATGGAATGGAATGTGAACGGTAGCATCAAATTAGAAGGTGTCAAGCTAAAATAAGTTAAAACAACATTAATAATTATAATAAAGTGCATAATTCATTGAGAACATAATTTAAAAAGACTTGTATTGTTTCATTTTTGTTACCACACAAATATGGTGTTTTTTCGTCGGATGCATTTTGAATGTCAATAAAGCTTTTCTGGTCATACGCATTCCCACCTGCGAAGTGGATGGAACACCATATTGATGTATGCATTCTTTAACCTGGATCATAGCCTAACCGGCGACATAATCCTCCACGGGAGCCTCAGCATCGCTGCCACCGTTTTCTATCTACGACGGTCATTTAGAATGATCAAACCTCGAAAAAGGCTAAAAAGAGATTAAGAAAATGCTAAAAAAAGAAATAGTTTTCAAATTTAAATTGGGATAATCAGGTACATAATTTAAATTGGGAAAATCAGGTGATAGTAATTCATGTAGCCTCTTAATGTGTTATAGTAAATCCTTCTATATAGTAGAAAAGTACCATCTAGAATTCATCTAGCTATTGGGGGTTCTAAGCAACTATTTCATCTCTCCACCCGAGCGCCTTTCTATTGCTTCTTAATTTCCTCTACATTTTCCTTAATTTCCTCCCCTTGCATTTGAGTTCCAAAAGGATACAAAAAGCATTGAAATTAAATGTTGCAGAGAGGGCTTTATTTTTATGGGAAAATGAGCATATAGTAGAACTGATTGAACTGAAACGACATGCTATTTACCAATCATCTTTCAAGCATTAGAGAGAAATATGAAGTCTCACCGAAATAAATTGAACGGCTGAAATTGCTAAATGGTTTGAGCGGGAATGACTTCTTTCCTCAAAATACTGCAATAATGTAGGAGGATTTTTTTAAATGTAATTTTTTTTAAATTTAAATATGACCCCTCCCCTTCCCTCCAAAGTCCCCCAACCTTTGAATGGTTGCACCAAACATCAATAATTATTAGTATCAAACCATCAAACAGGTAGCATATACAAACTTTCAGTATTTATTTTTAAAGAAGAGAGCCAGAGATGAGTATCATTTCTCATGGGTTCAACTATAGCTGAAACATGCATGCTCAAAAGATCTTCTAAGACACATATCATTGTCATCCTTAAATAAGCAAATAAATAAACTATATGTTAGCTTATTTAATGCGTATTATATGCTAAAAATGGCAGATAAATTACTATCTGGACATATCTTTTTAAGGTGTGTTGTCTGTTTTTACAATGGATATATGAAAAACTGATACAAAAATAGCTATGGATATGGCATAGCTTATTTATGATTACAAAACAATTTATCCATTGAAAAGAAGGATTTGTTTAGAGCACAACCCAGTTCTAAATGTATTTTGTGATTACTAAAGTCGAATCCATGACCACTATCTGAAATCGATTGAACTTCGACGAAGGCTTGTAAAATCGGAACCAAGAGATCCCATGATCGTAATCTGACTGGAGAAATTTCATGCAACAGTTCTAGGAATATTTCTCATGGAGAGGTGAGAAATCCAATAAGATTTGAGACAATTTAATAGTACTCATCATGTCTGAATGTTCATTGAAGGTCTATATCTTATAGAGACTTCTAACATGTATTTGTAATGTGTATCCCCTACAAATTTATACACCTATTTTAAACTTGCATATTCTCAACAGTAAAATTTTACCCATTTTCCAATTGTATTTTATTACCCCTTTTTTTTAGATCAATCAACCCGACGTCGGGTTTCAAAATTTCAATCATCTCTCCCGTAACTACTACCTAAACTTCTCCCCAACTGTGCATTCTGTTTCCGAGCAGCGTGCCAGCCCTCCAAGGTTGCTGCTGCAACCCTCCAAACACCCTCTGCCGAGGACACAGCTCCCTCCCAGGCCACACCTTTTCTTTGATTCCAATCACTCCAAAGAAGCATGACAAATCTGCACTGTTTCTTCTATGTTAAAGCCCTAAAAGCAACCTCAAAGCAGCCCACAATTGATGAATCTCCACCTGCAATTGATAGCCCACAATTTTTTTTTTTTGTTAGGTTTTGCCTCTTCTTTCTTTGGTTCCTCTTTTGGTTTTGCGGACTCTTTGGGCTGTGCAGCAGCCTTCTTTGTTGTTGGTGGGACAAATTCTGCTTGTTTAATCTCAGCCAAGATTTTCAGAAAAATTGGCTGGTGAAGTAAGTGGTAGATGCAAGATGGGTGTTTAAGGCTTCATTGGCTCTGTTCAATGCAGTTACTGCATTCTCCTCAGCCTACATATGCATGGACAAACAAACATAATTTACATATACTGATTTAGGCATAAAAAAAGGCTATATGTATAACAACCAATAAATACTTATTAAAAATCTAGAATGTGTAATAAAACACACAAGGAATCCCGGTTCAAAAGAAATACAGAGTAACATTTAGTTCAATTCCTTAAAAATATGTAGAAACTTTTTCTAGTTTAAAAGGAACAACATTCTCTATGATCCAAAAGCGAATCCCAAATCAAAATAAAATAAATAATATAGTCTAATTAATATTATAATGAACCAAGAGATGCTTTTTAGTAAGAAGTTCATCACAGACAAATTAGTTCAATGCCTCAAAGATATGTAGTAGCTTTTCCATCAGAGAATAAAAATTTTCCTTGTAGTAGTTAGGGAATATGTGAAGATCTACTACTCAAATAAGGGATCTTTGTGACTATGATATTACACTAACAAAATATATAGAAACAAAAAATGATGATGTAAAAGAGAAACAAAGAGACAAAGAAATACTTTGGGTTAAGAATCAGCTATTAGAGAGTTGAATTGATAAAAGATAAAAAAGAGAGGCATAAAATAGGATTATCAGAAAATTAAAATATTGTGGTACTATTTTAGAGTAAGAATATCATAACTAATAAATGAAATCTAACATGCTATAATTTCAGTGGATAATTACAGGAAAACATAAAATAAATTTTTTATTCACATTTATCATCTAAAAAAAGAGAACAAAGAAACAAAACCCAAAAGAATTGAAATGAATAAATAGTGTGGCTTATTTTAATTTAATTTTTTTTGTATTAGAATGAATAAATAAGAAACAATTTAGACACATACTTAACATACAAAAATTGAAATGTACGTCCCAGGCTCCTGGCTTAAAAATGGTCATTCATTGTGTTATTTAAGAAAATCAGTGCATAATAATATTTTAGGAAAGTATAAAAAAAGTTACATTGGAGTGTTTAAAATTGTGGGTTTGAAATAGGGTGAGGTCGCTCTAAATCACCAATATAATTGAAATTCTAATGAGGTTGGAACCTTTACTCTATTATATATATTGAATCAGAGAATGGCAATGAAATATAACAACTAAGACAATTTGAATGAAACCATAAAACTCTAGAAAAAGGCATCATCTCAAAATTGCAATTCTGTTATGCCCTAAAACATAACATATTCAAAAGGCAATGAAATATAGCAACTAAGACAATTTGAAACTTTAGATAGAAAATCAAACAAATCTTGTAAAACTAAGACAATTGAGATTAAATGGCATTTACTTAAAATCAAATAGTCCTATTGAGCAAGATATATCTAGCTCAACTGAACTCTTGCAATTGAGATTCATAATAAATAAAACACATATCCAAATGTAGCTTGAGTTTCTACACAATCACATATGTAAGCAAGTCAAAGTAACTAAATGTCATTCAATCACTACATGTAGATTAAAATTTAAACAAAATCAAATATGCTGACAATAAATGGTGAAAGCCTGAAAAGAATGAGAAATGCAGTGTGATATGAGGGGTAATGCATTGTGAATATGCACGAAATAAGAATCTATATTATTAGCACTATAAACTTACGAATCTTAAATGTAGAAACCACACTCGATCCTGAAATAGTTCATACCTTGGCCGTAGATATTGAAAGGTATCAAAACCACACTCGATCCTGAAATATTGCATACCTTGGCCGTTCTATTGAGAAAGTTTACGGTATATTTCAATTAACAAAATAGTAACCAAAATAGTTCATATTTGTAAATCGCATCACTAAAAAAATTACCTTCCAATTTGAGTACTATACTACTATAGTTGATTATAGTAAGCCTAATGTTATATACATTGAGTACACCTTTCGAAGAAGGCATAAGATGGCAATGGGCACTCCGACAAAGAAAAAGAAGAGCAGTAATCTTGCTTTCCAATAACTGAAAATCATCCTACAATAACACAAATAAATTAATTAGTTGTAATAAAACTCAACATTAGATCTGAATGATCTCAATTGCCAAGTAGAATAAGGAAGGATGAACTGACCTTGAAATTTTTTATCTTGAAATTGAGAAGAGGAAAAATATATTGAAATCGAGAATAATGAAAATGTAAAGAACAATGAAAAATGGATGGGTTTGAGTTTTAGGAAGACTGTTAGAAGAGAATTCAAGATGAAAAAAGACAAACAAAAAATGTTCCAGAAGCAGGTTATACTTTGGTAAATTAACTCTTAAAGCATTATAATTTGTGTTTGCTGTTGTACCTTCCATTGGGTCCTGGGGTGTCTAGAAGGAAGTGATGTGGCCATAAATCCTCCACTTTCCTGCACAATGCATTTGGTTTTTTCTTAGTTCCCATTTGACAATTGTTTTATGGCAGAACTCAAAATTTCCAGAGTTATTTGTTTAAAAAATTGTTTGGTATAATCATTTATGTGTTATATTTGACTATTTGTTGCGTTTTTTCCGATGATTCAAACTAAATGCTCTCTGATGCTCTACTTGAAAGTACCATAATTTGATTGTCTGACACGGATTAAGTTGTAACAGGGACCGCAAATGATTAAGATATTCAAGAGTTATATAGCAAGCCTAATGTGACATACCTTGAGTACGCCTTCCAAAGAAGGCATAAGACGGCAATGAGCACTCTAACAAAATAATAAGAGCAGTAATCCTGTTTTCCAATAACTGGAAATATATCAAAAAACATAATCAACGATAAAAAAATCAATTAGTTATAAGAAAACTCAACATTAGATCTCAATCAATTCAATTGTCAAGTAGAATATGGAAGGATGAACTGACCTTGAGATTGATGAGAGGAAAAGTATATTGAAATTGAGAACAATGAAAATGTAAAGAGCAATCAGAAACTGGAAACGGAAAGATGGTGTAAATACCTGCCATTTAGTTACAGAGATTGTCTTCACCATCTTAACTGAGTCCATTGGTGCTACCATCACCTCCCACTTGTCGTTTCTCCGTGTCTATTCAACAACAGAGCAAACTATTATGCCCGATCTGTTTGTGCCCGAGAAGGCAAACATGGGTTTTGTTTGGAGCGGCTGTAAAAGACATCTTTGAAGTGAGAATCTAGAATTCATGGATTGAAAGCTAACAGGAAGGGTTGAGATTGAGATGCGAAATGAATAATTTGATCTACTAATATGAATCCTAACTCGGATGATTCAGCGATTGAAGCCAGATCAATTCGGAGAAAGATGAAAAACGAAGGTATGAGATGTTGTTGATCGATGAAGTGAGAAATCCATATGAAGCGTCTGGCGAAAGAGATGGAAGGGTTCAACGAGGTAAAAATGAAAAGCTCGCGAAATGTTTGAAGCCGTAGATCTAATGACTAAAATCGTGCGGCTAGAATGGTTACGCGGGAGAATGATCTTTCATAAAATATTGCAATTATGTCGGATGATTATTCTAGAAAAGTTTGGGTTTTGCTCATGAAACAAAAATCTGCAGTTTTTGAAAAATTTAAAAACTGGAAAATCATGATAGAAAACCAAACAGGAAAGAAAATTAAAGCCCTTAATACAGACAATGAACTTGAGTTTTGTAATAAACAAATGAATGATTTGTGTGCTACTTAGGGTATAAAAAGGCATAAATCTGTTCCTTACACACCCCAACAGAATGGGGTTGCTGAAAGGATGAATAGATCTCTCTTAGAGAGGGTGCGGGCCATGTTGGCCACATCTGGGCTCTCTAAGAAATTTTGGGGGGAAACGCTTAATACCGCTGCTTAATTAATTAATAGGTCCCCGTCTGTCCCCTTAGGAGGGAAGTGCCCAGAATACGTTTTCACGGGCAAGAAGCTTGATTTGACGAACTTAAGAGTGTTGGGATGTGCGGGTTATGTGCATCAAAAGATTGATAAATTGGAACCTAGATCTAAGAAGTGTGTTTTCTTAGGGTACCCAAAAGGGGTAAAGGGTTTTAGGCTTTGGGATAGGAGTGCACCAGGGTTTAAAGTAGTTATAAGTAGAGATGTCATTTTTTGTAACGCCCCACCCGGACCGACCAGCTGACCCGGGCGGCGCGTCACTTGGCGGAAAATCAGAACGGGTTTAATCAAAAATACTTTTCGTGGTTCAAGAAATAGCGCCTTTTTTTTTTACTTTAAACACAAAACATTTAATAAGAGATTTTATTACTTAAAATAAAGTGTATTAATTTCAAAATGACTTCATTACTAAATACCAGAAAATGTCAAACTCACATGGAGTAGAATGTTATTAAAACAGACATAACTTAAACATCATAAAACACTTCAAGGAGTGCAGCGGAAGTTCTTAAAATCACATACGACATATTGAAGTCTTTTTTAAAAAAAAAACACCAAATAACATGGCATGCAAATGCGTCCTGCGCCTCTTTCCATCCCTGTGCTCCTAGCGGGTTCCGTGCTCAACCTACGGGTAGGAAAACACACAACTACCCGCTCCGCAATGTGCTGAGTGGTACGGTAATAACATAACAATAATATTAACATATCAAAGAACATATTAACATATCATAATTCACATCTGATCGGACAAGCATATAACATACCTGGGTGAACCGAGCAGCTGTTATAAAAATACAGATATTTACATACAGAATAGAATCATACTCGGATATCATAACTATCAGATAATTTTATTATGAGATAATTATTATATTCTTCTTGTGTACAGAACAGAAGCACATTCAGATATCATAATTACCAGATAATTCTTATTCTGAAACTTATCATTGAAAAATAGATATTCATTTAGCCTTGAACTCTAGAATCTGGACCTAGACCGAGGAATACTAACGGTAAGGAATACGGTCGATCGAAGTCCGTACCCACATTACCCAGAAGGAATATGGAAACGTAATCGCCGGAGCTACACGTACCAATTCCTGACAGAAGCTAGCTGAACAGAAAGGACGAGATCACCGAAGAGACCTGACCTTAACAGGAGAGTAATAGTGCTCTAAAAATATTTCAGGAGTGTACGAAGTACACTAAACAGAACAGGAGTGTAAGTAGTACACCAAACAGGAGAGCACTAATTCCTCTAAACAGAATTTCAGGAGTGTACATAGTACACTAAACAGGACAGGAGTATCCTAGTCAGAGTACCGGATCAAGAGTAAGGCTTTCACAAAACATATTCTTTTAATTTAAATACTAATTTCATATTTAAATTTTACACAGTGGCTCTTCGTTAATTAACATCAACCTTTTTCATAATTCACGAATCGGTTCTTTTATCAAGATTTAAGAATTTATACCAACAAAAAGTTTGGCCCAAGAAAATATATCGTATAAATGTGTTCAGATTATCATAAATTCTATAATGTTCAACATTTTATGTCATATTATATAATTCATCACAACATTACATCTCACGTCATCCACCAGTATACCATCTAGGCACCTAGTTAAGTATTACATTACATGTATGTTATATAAACCCGGCCATACATATATGATATACCTACCTAAATGTTGATATTAACATAGGCATGTGATCTAATAATTTGCATGCATGCTAACAAACTCTACTTTTAATACTACCGTAAATACTTTATGTATAATTTGATCAGAGTCCGTAAGATAATTATTAATTATATTCTTATAAAATAAGATCCATTTTCAAAGATTATTTAGCACTTAATATCAATAATTACTTTTAAATTATACTACGTATTAAGTAGTACGTCGTGTGTATATGTACGTATACCTACCAAGCTTTAGTTTAAGAGTTGATGAAAATAAGTATTGTACGTTCCATTTAAAATTCTATTTAAAATATTCGTAACAAAACATTATCCATAAAGGATACTTCGGAATTGGTTATATTATTATAATTTGATAATAACCACATTACGTAGTACATGTTTTCATCTAATTAAATATACTTATACCTATATTCCACTCATATATGCTTTCAACTCAAGTAATTTCAAGTGATATTATATTAGATAATGCATATATTACGTAAAGCATTGTGGTCCATATACATTCGTTCTTAATACCTAAAATATTTGGATTATATTTCAAAATCCTATTCCAAAATATCCTTTAATTGTCAGTTTCTATTTCCGCTACGTAGTTTCCTTCTATTTTGCAATTATTATTAATCGGTATGAAATTTACTTTTTATACCTATTACCTGCATGGTATGCATATGTATCGTAATCATATATCAAAGTACATTTACAAAAAATACCCTAGCTTAAATTTATACCAGTAATTTTTAGTTCCACTACTCTTAGTTCCGGTTTTAATTTGCATTTTTAATCACTACCATATACGAAGTGTGTGCCTATACATGAACTACTAGTACATATAAATTGATCGAAATTCACATGATAAGAGCATACAAAATTATTTCTAAGCTGAGGTTATACAATGTTCATCATCCCCATAACATAACAGGAAATGGGGACGGAATTTAGTCTAAACGGGGCGGAAACGTACTGACCTTATACAAAAACGCTGTTAAGGTTTGTTGATAAGAGAACCTCTCGTACGACTACACCCTTCCTCTCCTTAGCTTGTATATAGTTAAGTCATTTTGATGAGTTTCCTACTTCATTTAGTGAATTGTTCGCATGGGGAAAAAGAGAGCTATATTCTTATTTAAACCCAGGCTAATCCCCAAAAACCACCTCCAACTTGGCCAATGAATGAAATGTACTCTTAAATCATTTTATCCTATATAAATACGTGTAAGACATGTAGTTTGCAAAAACAATAGCCCCTCTTCTATATTATTACACGTATGATATCATTTGGTCTTATTGTTACAGGAGGCTTCACGTAGCCTTTGATGCTATTGCATGCCAATTTGGCTTTTTCCCATATTTCAATGATTTTAATTTACAATTTTGCTTATTTAATTTGGGTGTGGAATGGTAGAGTCTTTACACCATTTTGTTAACATTTTTAAACTTTTGTCTAAAAATTGAGGGTAACGGTTAGAATAGATTTGGCCATAATGAAATGCGTATAACATTACTAGGTTACTTTCATTTAAATGATATTTTAAATACTAATATTTATTGTTTAGTTAATAATCATTTAACAATTTAGACTTAATGAGAAATAAGATTATTTCAAATTTATGTTACCGGCTAGACCGGGTTTTGGGGTGTTACAACTCTCTCCCCCTTAAAAGAATTTCGTCCTCGAAATTACCTTAGTTGACGTCGTTGAACAAATGTGGATATTGGGCCAACATAGTTTCTTCTGTTTCCCATGTTGCTTCTTCTGTGGTGTGGTTTCTCCAGATAACTTTGACTAGAGGAACTTTTTTATTTCTTAACACTTTTACATCTCTAGCGAGTATCTGTACCGGTTCTTCTTCATATGTCAAATCTTTATCAATCTCCACAGTTCCGGGTGTCAGTACATGTGAAGGATCCGATCTGTACCTTCTTAACATAGATACATGAAAGACATCATGTATTTGACTCAATTCTGGTGGCAATGCTAGTCGGTAGGCTACTGGACCGATACGTTCAGTGATTTCGTAAGGCCCAATAAACCTTGGACTTAGATTTCCCTTCTTACCAAAACGTAGAACCTTTTTCCAAGGAGACACTTTTAGGAAAACTTTTTCTCCAATAGCATACTCGATATCCCGACGCTTCATATCAGCATATGATTTTTGTCTATCTGATGCTATCTTGAGTCGCTCTTGAATATGTTTGATCTTCTCCTCCGTCTCTTGAATCAAATCGGGCCCAACGATCTTTCTTTCACTTAGCTCTGTCCAACAGACTGGAGTTCTACACTTCCGACCATACAAAGCTTCATATGGTGCCATTTGAATGGTAGCTTGGTAGCTATTGTTGTATGCGAACTCCATAAGAGGTAAGTATTTCTCCCAACTTCCCTTGAACTCAATTGCACAACCCCGCATCATATCCTCAAGAATTTGAATAACTCTTTCAGATTGACCATCTGTCTGTGGATGAAAGGCTGTGCTAAAGTTCAATTTTGTACCAAGTGCCTTTTGTAAGCTTCCCCAGAATTGAGAAGTGAATCTTGGATCTCTATCAGACATGATGGACAGGGGTATCCCATGTAGTCGGACTATTTCTTGAATATACAGTTCGGCCAACATATTTAAGAAGAAATCTTTTCGAATGGGTATGAAATGAGCAGATTTGGTAAGTCGGTCTACAATTACCCAGACTGAGTCATTCTTCTTTGGTGTCAATGGTAATCCCATCACAAAATCCATGGTTACGCGATCCCATTTCCATTCCGGTATTGTAATAGGTTGTAACAATCCAGATGGAAGTTGGTGTTCGGCTTTAACCTGTTGGCAAATGAGACACTTCAAAGTATGCTCAGTGATATCACGTTTCATACCGGACCACCAATAAAGGTTCTTCAAATCTCTAAACATTTTGTTACTACCCGGATGCATTGAGTATTTTGTTTCATGTGCCTCACGAAGAATTCTTTGTTTAATTTCCCCATTAGGAACAACTAAACGGCCTCGGAAGCATAATCCACCATTACTTTGTTTAGAGAAATCAGGTCTCTCCCCCTTAGAAATGGACTCCGCTATCTTAAGACATTGATCATCACACTTTTGAGCAGCTAGGATTTCCTCTTGAAGTGAGGGTTTGAGATGTAATTCAGCTAGAGTTTTCCGGCTCAAAGCATCTGCTACAACATTAGCCTTCCCCGGATGATAATCGATTACACAATCGTAATCCTTGATTAACTCTAACCAGCGCCTTTGCCTCAAATTTAGCTCTTTCTGGGTCGGAAGATATTTGAGACTCTTATGGTCGGTAAAGATATAACATCTTTCCCCATAAAGGTAATGTCGCCATATCTTTAAAGCAAAGACTATGGCTGCTAGCTCCAGATCGTGTGTGGGGTAGTTCTTCTCATGCTCCTTGAGTTGTCTCGAGGCATAAGCAACCACTTTTCCTTCTTGCATAAGAACACATCCTAGGCCATTAAGAGAAGCATCACTATACACAGTGAAGTCTTTACCTGAAACAGGTTGGACTAGGACTGGAGCTTCAGTAAGAACCTTCTTTAGTTTATCAAAACTCTCTTGGCAAGATGGTGTCCATTCAAAACGTTTATTCTTCTTCAAAAGTTTATGGAGAGGTGAAGCTATCAAGGAAAAACCTTTAACAAAGCGACGATAGTAACCGGCTAATCCCAGAAAACTTCGGACCTCCGTCACATTTCGAGGTGGTTTCCAATTTGTGATGGCTTGTATTTTCGCGGGGTCCACTCTTATGCCATCCGCTGAAAATGACATGGCCCAGAAAAGTTACTTTATCAAGCCAAAACTCACACTTTGAAAACTTGGCATAGAGTTTGTGCTTTCGGAGTGTTTCTAGCACAATCTTGAGATGCTCCTTGTGCTCCTCCTCGGACTTTGAATAGATCAAGACGTCGTCAATAAAGACAACCACAAACTGATCTAGAAAAGGCTTGAATACTCTGTTCATTAGGTCCATGAATGCAGCAGGAGCATTGGTTAAACCAAAAGGCATGACCAAAAACTCATAGTGCCCGTATCTTGTTCTGAATGCAGTTTTTGGTACGTCTTCCTTCTTTACGGGAAGCTGGTGATATCCTGATCGAAGATCAATTTTTGAGAACACTTTAGCTCCCTTGAGTTGGTCAAAGAGATCATCAATCCTCGGTAATGGGTAACGGTTTTTCACCGTAACTTTGTTCAGCTGTCGATAATCGATGCAAAATCTCATGGAACCATCCTTTTCTTCACAAATAGAACTGGTGCGCCCCATGGAGACACACTAGGTTGGATGAATCCCTTATCTAAGAGATCTTGAAGTTGTGCCTTTAATTCTTTCATTTCGGCAGGAGCCATTCGATAAGGAGTTGCTCAAATGGGAGTGGTACTAGGAACTAGTTCAATATTAAATTCAACTTCTCGAGATGGTGGTAAACCTGGTAACTCATCAGGAAAAACATCGGGAAAATCTTGCACAATGGGAATGTCATTTAATAGAGGAGCTTCCTTCTGCGTATCTCGAACATATGCTAGGTATGCTTGACATTTCTTGCGCATAAGCCTTTTAGCATGCATCATAGAAATGAGTTGAGGTGGCTTTGGAAATAATTCTCCAGGAACAAAAATAGTCTCACCTTGCTCAGTTTGAAGCGACAATGTTTTGTCTTGGCAATTCACCACCGCTTTATGCTTAGAAAGCCAATCCATACCAAGAATGATATCAAATTCTCGATACGGTAACTCGATGAGATCCGCATTGAATTGTTTTCCTTGAACTTCCAAGGGGCAATGTCGGTATACTTGATTGACAATGATACTTCGCCCTAAAGGTGTAGATACCTCCATTTGGACGTCTAAGGATTCTCTCGGGTACTCAAATAAACATGCAAGGCGGACACATATATAAGAATGTGTAGAACCAGGATCAATTAAAGCACACATATCGGTATTAAAAAGAGTAAACATACCAATGATGACATCATTTTCCGGTTGCTCCTCCCTAGCTTGCATCGCATAGGTCCGTGCCTGGGGGCGACCCTGTTGTGGCCTGTTCACAGTTTCAGAGTTGTTGGTGGTATTTCCTTGATTATGATTTTGCCCTCTCCTCTGCGGAGGCTGCATAGGGCGGGCTGGAGCCGATGAAGCATTACCTGTGACAAGTGATGGACACTCTCTAAGCACGTGACCCATCTGGCCACACCTGAAACAAGCTCCGGAGGCTCTTCTACACTCCCCCATATGGTGTTTCCCGCAAAAGGAACATAACGGAACATTATTCACTCGGGCAGTTGGCGGGCGAGGTTTGTTGCTAGCTGACATGGATGTGGCACGAGATTTACTTCTTCCGCTTTCGTGCTTCTTCCCCATCGGATTCTTCGTCGGTGCTGAGTAAGAAAATGTCCCCCTGCTGGTCTTTCTTCTGCGCCACCCTTCGAAACTCTGAGCGGACTCCACAAGCTGCGTGAAGCTAACGTGGCGTAAGCTGACCACCTGCCCAGCGATTTCCTCATTAAGCCCATACTCAAATTTCCGGCACTTGTCAGCTTCCACTCTTACCATATCCCGAGCGTACTTGCTCAGGCGAAGGAACTCATATGCATACTCAGCTACTGTCATGGATCCTTGTGTCAGATCCATAAATTGCCGCTTTCGTTCTTCTTGGTACCAGGCCGGGACAAACTGATCTATGAAACGTGCTTGGAAGTAGTCCCACGTCACGGGCCTAGGTAGATCAGGTCGGAGAAGTACAGATTTCCACAAATCGTAGGCTCCATGTTGCAACAAACTAATAGCATGGCGCGGGCGATCGGCTATCGGTACCTGTAAATCTTCTAAGACTCGAGCAGTTTGCTCAAGCCAAAATTCAACAATTTCTGGAGTATCTCCCCTTTTCCCAAAGAAAATGGAGGCGCCATTCTTCTTAAGCTTCTCGATCGTAATGGACTCTCGTGCATCTCCATTATTAATAGGGATCACATTTTGGACTATCCGCTGGAACAGTCCAGTCATCTGCTGTATGAACAGATTCGGAACATGGTATTCTTCATGGTGAGTGCTGGCATGTTCGGATCCATGCACAGAATGCTCACTTGGATCTTCAGATGACATTTTAGGCGCCTAAATTTAAAATTTCATAATAACTTAGTTATCTATGATATAACTAAATACCAGGATAGGAGGCGGACTTCTAAAATGCAATGCAAGACACACACTGTAAATAAAGTAAACCCCATTTACCCAAGGTTTAAAAGAATCATTTAAAACCATTGGCTCTGATACCAAAACTGTAATGCCCCACCCGGACCGACCAGCCGACCCGGGCGGCGCGTCACTTGGCGGAAAATCAGAACGGATTTAATCAAAAATACTTTTCGTGGTTCAAGAAATAGCGCCTTTTTGTTTTTTGTTTTTTACTTTAAACACAAAACATTTAATAAGAGATTTTATTACTTAAAATAAAGTGTATTAATTTCAAAATGACTTCATTACTAAATACCAGAAAATGTCAAACTCACATGGAGTAGAATGTTATTAAAACAGACATAACTTAAACATCATAAAACACTTCAAGGAGTGCAGCGGAAGTTCTTAAAATCACATACGACATATTGAAGTCTTTTTTTTTTAAAAAAACACCAAATAACATGGCATGCAAATGCGTCCTACGCCTCTTTCCATCCCTGTGCTCCTAGCGGGTTCCGTGCTCAACCTACGGGTAGGAAAACACACAACTACCCGCTCAGCAATGTGCTGAGTGGTACGGTAATAACATAACAATAATATTAACATATCAAAGAACATATTAACATATCATAATTCACATCTGATCGGACAAGCATATAACATACCTGGGTGAACCGAGCAGCTGTTATAAAAATACAGATATTTACATACAGAATAGAATCATACTCGGATATCATAACTATCAGATAATTTTATTATGAGATAATTATTATATTCTTCTTGTGTACAGAACAGAAGCACATTCAGATATCATAATTACCAGATAATTCTTATTCTGAAACTTATCATTGAAAAATAGATATTCATTTAGCCTTGAACTCTAGAATCTGGACCTAGACCGAGGAATACTAACGGTAAGGAATACGGTCGATCGAAGTCCGTACCCACATTACCCAGAAGGAATATGGAAACGTAATCGCCGGAGCTACACGTACTAATTCCTGACAGAAGCTAGCTGAACAGAAAGGACGAGATCACCGAAGAGACCTGACCTTAACAGGAGAGTAATAGTGCTCTAAAAATATTTCAGGAGTGTACGAAGTACACTAAACAGAACAGGAGTGTACGTAGTACACCAAACAGGAGAGCACTAATTCCTCTAAACAGAATTTCAGGAGTGTACATAGTACACTAAACAGGACAGGAGTATCCTAGTCAGAGTACCGGATCAAGAGTAAGGCTTTCACAAAACATATTCTTTTAATTTAAATACTAATTTCATATTTAAATTTTACACAGTGGCTCTTCGTTAATTAACATCAACCTTTTTCATAATTCACGAATCGGTTCTTTTATCAAGATTTAAGAATTTATACCAACAAAAAGTTTGGCCCAAGAAAATATATCGTATAAATGTGTTCAGATTATCATAAATTCTATAATGTTCAACATTTTATGTCATATTATATAATTCATCACAACATTACATCTCACGTCATCCACCAGTATACCATCTAGGCACCTAGTTAAGTATTACATTACATGTATGTTATATAAACCCGGCCATACATATATGATATACCTACCTAAATGTTGATATTAACATAGGCATGTGATCTAATAATTTGCATGCATGCTAACATGCACTTGTCGTGAGGTGCACTCAAAATAAATAATATAATATAACACTTATACGTAGTATAGCGTAGTAAGGTTCGTATCCGCGGGGAAAGGAATACTTCTCTTTTTATAACTAGTAATAAGGGGGGGGGGGTTTAGATTTGTTGTTGAAGAACTTTTTAGAATATTTAAACACAAAGATGGACGAGTTATGTAGTTTAATTAATGAGAAGAAGACTTGGTTTTGCTTTTATCCACTTAATGAAATGTTCGTCGGTCCCGGTTATATCTTTAACTATCTTCCTCTCGAATACTCAATCGAGGAGTATATCCAGTTCATCGAGGGTAGTTATTAATAACGAGAAGCGTTCATTAATAAAACTTACTACCGAGTCAATATAGAACAAGCGCCGTATATTAACTTGATAGTAGCAATAAAATCAAGATGAAAACGATTGAGATTGATAACCTCAACACAAGCGGTTTATTGGTTTAATCAATATAATTAATTCCCCTTGGCTTATTAACCATGAGGAGCTTGTATTAACAGCCCAAGTTTACTGCCGTGAAAGGACCGAATTAATAACAAGCGTATTAACCGACCGATTCTAGTAATAATTAATATATAGAACAAGACTAGTTGATACTTTAAGTAATGCTCAATATATTAATATGGAATAAGAATAAGAAGTAATTAATATTCAAGGAAGAAGATTAAAGAAAATAACTCACAACTTACAAATCATTAAGCTTCAAAGTAGCAAAACCAAGATGGAAGAGTTTAGCTCCTCATTTGGAGACTAAACATGATGAAAAATATAAAGAAAGAACTTGTCTAAACTGAGCTAAGAAGTATATGTGAATTGGTGAATTTATTGTGAAGGAAAGGAGGTGTATTTATAGGCTTTTTTGGGGTGCAGGTCGGGTACTCGATCGAGTATATATATGTACTCGATCGAGTATGTGTAGAAAGCTGAATTCGATCCATACTCGATCGAATTTAGAGTAGAATTCATAGCTATACCCGATCGAGTATGTCGGTGTACCCGATCGGGTATAGACACTCGATCGTGGGGATATCTTCTTCTGCATGTTCCTTTGTTTTCGGATCCGATCCGATTTGAAATTTCAACCAGATACTCGATCGAGTATAGGAGATACTCGATCGAGTATAGGAGATACTCGACCGAGTATAGACAAAAATCAGGATTTCCTTGTTTTGTCTTGTGATTTTGCACCTTCCTTCCACTTTTGGGGTTCACCAACTGTCTTTGAGTGATGTTAGACCTGTTTGAGCTCAGAATAAACCTAATCTAAACAATTTACAAGAATTTAACAAACTAAACTATTACACCGAAAGTGTGTAATTTCCGAAATACTAAACAACCAAAACTAACTAAAAATGTAAATAAACACACGGAAATTACAAACGTATCACATGCTAACAAACTCTACTTTTAATACTACCGTAAATACTTTATGTATAATTTGATCAGAGTGCGTAAGATAATTATTAATTATATTCTTATAAAATAAGATCCATTTTCAAAGATTATTTAGCACTTAATATCAATAATTAGTTTTAAATTATACTACGTATTAAGTAGTACGTCGTGTGTATATGTACGTATACCTACCAAGCTTTAGTTTAAGAGTTGATGAAAATAAGTATTGTACGTTCCATTTAAAATTCTATTTAAAATATTCGTAACAAAACATTATCCATAAAGGATACTTCGGAATTGGTTATATTATTATAATTTGATAATAACCACATTACGTAGTACATGTTTTCATCTAATTAAATATACTTATACCTATATTCCACTCATATATGCTTTCAACTCAAGTAATTTCAAGTGATATTATATTAGATAATGCATATATTACGTAAAGCATTGTGGTCCATATACATTCGTTCTTAATACCTAAAATATTTAGATTATATTTCAAAATCCTACGTAGTTTCCTTCTATTTTGCAATTATTATTAATCGGTAGGAAATTTACATTTTATACCTATTACCTGCATGGTATGCATATGTATCGTAATCATATATCAAAGTACATTTACAAAAAATACCCTAGCTTAAATTTATACCAGTAATTTTTAGTTCCACTACTCTTAGTTCCGGTTTTAATTTGCATTTTTAATCACTACCATATACGAAGTGTGTGCCTATACATGAACTACTAGTACATATAAATTGATCGAAATTCACATGATAAGAGCATACAAAATTATTTCTAAGCTGAGGTTATACAATGTTCATCATCCCCATAACATAACAGGAAATGGGGACGGAATTTAGTCTAAACGGGGCGGAAACGTACTGACCTTATACAAAAACGCTGTTAAGGTTTGTTGATAAGAGAACCTCTCGTACGACTACACCCTTCCTCTCCTTAGCTTGTATATAGTTAAGTCATTTTGATGAGTTTCCTACTTCATTTAGTGAATTGTTCGCATGGGGAAAAAGAGAGCTATATTCTTATTTAAACCCAGGCTAATCCCCAAAAACCACCTCCAACTTGGCCAATGAATGAAATGTACTCTTAAATCATTTTATCCTATATAAATACGTGTAAGACATGTAGTTTGCAGAAACAATAGCCCCTCTTCTATATTATTACACGTATGATATCATTTGGTCTTATTGTTACAGGAGGCTTCACGTAGCCTTTGATGCTATTGCATGCCAATTTGGCTTTTTCCCATATTTCAATGATTTTAATTTACAATTTTGCTTATTTAATTTGGGTGTGGAATGGTAGAGTCTTTACACCATTTTGTTAACATTTTTAAACTTTTGTCTAAAAATTGAGGGTAACGGTTAGAATAGATTTGGCCATAATGAAATGCGTATAACATTACTAGGTTACTTTCATTTAAATGATATTTTAAATACTAATATTTATTGTTTAGTTAATAATCATTTAACAATTTAGACTTAATGAGAAATAAGATTATTTCAAATTTATGTTACCGGCTAGACCGGGTTTTGGGGTGTTACAACTCTCTCCCCCTTAAAAGAATTTCGTCCTCGAAATTACCTTAGTTGACGTCGTTGAACAAATGTGGATATTGGGCCAACATAGTTTCTTCTGTTTCCCATGTTGCTTCTTCTGTGGTGTGGTTTCTCCAGATAACTTTGACTAGAGGAACTTTTTTATTTCTTAACACTTTTACATCTCTAGCGAGTATCTGTACCGGTTCTTCTTCATATGTCAAATCTTTATCAATCTCCACAGTTCCGGGTGTCAGTACATGTGAAGGATCCGATCTGTACCTTCTTAACATAGATACATGAAAGACATCATGTATTTGACTCAACTCTGGTGGCAATGCTAGTCGGTAGGCTACTGGACCGATACGTTCAGTGATTTCGTAAGGCCCAATAAACCTTGGACTTAGATTTCCCTTCTTACCAAAACGTAGAACCTTTTTCCAAGGAGACACTTTTAGGAAAACTTTTTCTCCAATAGCATACTCGATATCCCGACGCTTCATATCAGCATATGATTTTTGTCTATCTGATGCTATCTTGAGTCGCTCTTGAATATGTTTGATCTTCTCCTCCGTCTCTTGAATCAAATCGGGCCCAACGATCTTTCTTTCACTTAGCTCTGTCCAACAGACTGGAGTTCTACACTTCCGACCATACAAAGCTTCATATGGTGCCATTTGAATGGTAGCTTGGTAGCTATTGTTGTATGCGAACTCCATAAGAGGTAAGTATTTCTCCCAACTTCCCTTGAACTCAATTGCACAACCCCGCATCATATCCTCAAGAATTTGAATAACTCTTTCAGATTGACCATCTGTCTGTGGATGAAAGGCTGTGCTAAAGTTCAATTTTGTACCAAGTGCCTTTTGTAAGCTTCCCCAGAATTGAGAAGTGAATCTTGGATCTCTATCAGACATGATGGACAGGGGTATCCCATGTAGTCGGACTATTTCTTGAATATACAGTTCGGCCAACATATTTAAGAAGAAATCTTTTCGAATGGGTATGAAATGAGCAGATTTGGTAAGTCGGTCTACAATTACCCAGACTGAGTCATTCTTCTTTGGTGTCAATGGTAATCCCATCACAAAATCCATGGTTACGCGATCCCATTTCCATTCCGGTATTGTAATAGGTTGTAACAATCCAGATGGAAGTTGGTGTTCGGCTTTAACCTGTTGGCAAATGAGACACTTCAAAGTATGCTCAGTGATATCACGTTTCATACCGGACCACCAATAAAGGTTCTTCAAATCTCTAAACATTTTGTTACTACCCGGATGCATTGAGTATTTTGTTTCATGTGCCTCACGAAGAATTCTTTGTTTAATTTCCCCATTAGGAACAACTAAACGGCCTCGGAAGCATAATCCACCATTACTTTGTTTAGAGAAATCAGGTCTCTCCCCCTTAGAAATGGACTCCGCTATCTTAAGACATTGATCATCACACTTTTGAGCAGCTAGGATTTCCTCTTGAAGTGAGGGTTTGAGATGTAATTCAGCTAGAGTTTTCCGGCTCAAAGCATCTGCTACAACATTAGCCTTCCCCGGATGATAATCGATTACACAATCGTAATCCTTGATTAACTCTAACCAGCGCCTTTGCCTCAAATTTAGCTCTTTCTGGGTCGGAAGATATTTGAGACTCTTATGGTCGGTAAAGATATAACATCTTTCCCCATAAAGGTAATGTCGCCATATCTTTAAAGCAAAGACTATGGCTGCTAGCTCCAGATCGTGTGTGGGGTAGTTCTTCTCATGCTCCTTGAGTTGTCTCGAGGCATAAGCAACCACTTTTCCTTCTTGCATAAGAACACATCCTAGGCCATTAAGAGAAGCATCACTATACACAGTGAAGTCTTTACCTGAAACAGGTTGGACTAGGACTGGAGCTTCAGTAAGAACCTTCTTTAGTTTATCAAAACTCTCTTGGCAAGATGGTGTCCATTCAAAACGTTTATTCTTCTTCAAAAGTTTATGGAGAGGTGAAGCTATCAAGGAAAAACCTTTAACAAAGCGACGATAGTAACCGGCTAATCCCAGAAAACTTCGGACCTCCGTCACATTTCGAGGTGGTTTCCAATTTGTGATGGCTTGTATTTTCGCGGGGTCCACTCTTATGCCATCCGCTGAAATGACATGGCCCAGAAAAGTTACTTTATCAAGCCAAAACTCACACTTTGAAAACTTGGCATAGAGTTTGTGCTTTCGGAGTGTTTCTAGCACAATCTTGAGATGCTCCTTGTGCTCCTCCTCGGACTTTGAATAGATCAAGACGTCGTCAATAAAGACAACCACAAACTGATCTAGAAAAGGCTTGAATACTCTGTTCATTAGGTCCATGAATGCAGCAGGAGCATTGGTTAAACCAAAAGGCATGACCAAAAACTCATAGTGCCCGTATCTTGTTCTGAATGCAGTTTTTGGTACGTCTTCCTTCTTTACGGGAAGCTGGTGATATCCTGATCGAAGATCAATTTTTGAGAACACTTTAGCTCCCTTGAGTTGGTCAAAGAGATCATCAATCCTTGGTAATGGGTAACGGTTTTTCACCGTAACTTTGTTCAGCTGTCGATAATCGATGCAAAATCTCATGGAACCATCCTTTTTCTTCACAAATAGAACTGGTGCGCCCCATGGAGACACACTAGGTTGGATGAATCCCTTATCTAAGAGATCTTGAAGTTGTGCCTTTAATTCTTTCATTTCGGCAGGAGCCATTCGATAAGGAGTTGCTCAAATGGGAGTGGTACTAGGAACTAGTTCAATATTAAATTCAACTTCTCGAGATGGTGGTAAACCTGGTAACTCATCAGGAAAAACATCGGGAAAATCTTGCACAATGGGAATGTCATTTAATAGAGGAGCTTCCTTCTGCGTATCTCGAACATATGCTAGGTATGCTTGACATTTCTTGCGCATAAGCCTTTTAGCATGCATCATAGAAATGAGTTGAGGTGGCTTTGGAAATAATTCTCCAGGAACAAAAATAGTCTCACCTTGCTCAGTTTGAAGCGACAATGTTTTGTCTTGGCAATTCACCACCGCTTTATGCTTAGAAAGCCAATCCATACCAAGAATGATATCAAATTCTCGATACGGTAACTCGATGAGATCCGCATTGAATTGTTTTCCTTGAACTTCCAAGGGGCAATGTCGGTATACTTGATTGACAATGATACTTCGCCCTAAAGGTGTAGATACCTCCATTTGGACGTCTAAGGATTCTCTCGGGTACTCAAATAAACATGCAAGGCGGACACATATATAAGAATGTGTAGAACCAGGATCAATTAAAGCACACATATCGGTATTAAAAAGAGTAAACATACCAATGATGACATCATTTTCCGGTTGCTCCTCCCTAGCTTGCATCGCATAGGTCCGTGCCTGGGGGCGACCCTGTTGTGGCCTGTTCACAGTTTCAGAGTTGTTGGTGGTATTTCCTTGATTATGATTTTGCCCTCTCCTCTGCGGAGGCTGCATAGGGCGGGCTGGAGCCGATGAAGCATTACCTGTGACAAGTGATGGACACTCTCTAAGCACGTGACCCATCTGGCCACACCTGAAACAAGCTCCGGAGGCTCTTCTACACTCCCCCATATGGTGTTTCCCGCAAAAGGAACATAACGGAACATTATTCACTCGGGCAGTTGGCGGGCGAGGTTTGTTGCTAGCTGACATGGATGTGGCACGAGATTTACTTCTTCCGCTTTCGTGCTTCTTCCCCATCGGATTCTTCGTCGGTGCTGAGTAAGAAAATGTCCCCCTGCTGGTCTTTCTTCTGCGCCACCCTTCGAAACTCTGAGCGGACTCCACAAGCTGCGTGAAGCTAACGTGGCGTAAGCTGACCACCTGCCCAGCGATTTCCTCATTAAGCCCATACTCAAATTTCCGGCACTTGTCAGCTTCCACTCTTACCATATCCCGAGCGTACTTGCTCAGGCGAAGGAACTCATATGCATACTCAGCTACTGTCATGGATCCTTGTGTCAGATCCATAAATTGCCGCTTTCGTTCTTCTTGGTACCAGGCCGGGACAAACTGATCTATGAAACGTGCTTGGAAGTAGTCCCACGTCACGGGCCTAGGTAGATCAGGTCGGAGAAGTACAGATTTCCACAAATCGTAGGCTCCATGTTGCAGCAAACTAATAGCATGGCGCGGGCGATCGGCTATCGGTACCTGTAAGTCTTCTAAGACTCGAGCAGTTTGCTCAAGCCAAAATTCAACAATTTCTGGAGTATCTCCCCTTTTCCCAAAGAAAATGGAGGCGCCATTCTTCTTAAGCTTCTCGATCGTAATGGACTCTCGTGCATCTCCATTATTAATAGGGATCACATTTTGGACTATCCGCTGGAACAGTCCAGTCATCTGCTGTATGAACGGATTCGGAACATGGTATTCTTCATGGTGAGTGCTGGCATGTTCGGATCCATGCACAGAATGCTCACTTGGATCTTCAGATGACATTTTAGGCGCCTAAATTTAAAATTTCATAATAACTTAGTTATCTATGATATAACTAAATACCAGGATAGGAGGCGGACTTCTAAAATGCAATGCAAGACACACACTGTAAATAAAGTAAACCCCATTTACCCAAGGTTTAAAAGAATCATTTAAAACCATTGGCTCTGATACCAAAACTGTAATGCCCCACCCGGACCGACCAGCCGACCCGGGCGGCGCGTCACTTGGCGGAAAATCAGAACGGATTTAATCAAAAATACTTTTCGTGGTTCAAGAAATAGCGCCTTTTTGTTTTTTTTTTTTTACTTTAAACACAAAACATTTAATAAGAGATTTTATTACTTAAAATAAAGTGTATTAATTTCAAAATGACTTCATTACTAAATACCAGAAAATGTCAAACTCACATGGAGTAGAATGTTATTAAAACAGACATAACTTAAACATCATAAAACACTTCAAGGAGTGCAGCGGAAGTTCTTAAAATCACATACGACATATTGAAGTCTTTTTTTTTTAAAAAAACACCAAATAACATGGCATGCAAATGCGTCCTACGCCTCTTTCCATCCCTGTGCTCCTAGCGGGTTCCGTGCTCAACCTACGGGTAGGAAAACACACAACTACCCGCTCAACAATGTGCTGAGTGGTACGGTAATAACATAACAATAATATTAACATATCAAAGAACATATTAACATATCATAATTCACATCTGATCGGACAAGCATATAACATACCTGGGTGAACCGAGCAGCTGTTATAAAAATACAGATATTTACATACAGAATAGAATCATACTCGGATATCATAACTATCAGATAATTTTATTATGAGATAATTATTATATTCTTCTTGTGTACAGAACAGAAGCACATTCAGATATCATAATTACCAGATAATTCTTATTCTGAAACTTATCATTGAAAAATAGATATTCATTTAGCCTTGAACTCTAGAATCTGGACCTAGACCGAGGAATACTAACGGTAAGGAATACGGTCGATCGAAGTCCGTACCCACATTACCCAGAAGGAATATGGAAACGTAATCGCCGGAGCTACACGTACCAATTCCTGACAGAAGCTAGCTGAACAGAAAGGACGAGATCACCGAAGAGACCTGACCTTAACAGGAGAGTAATAGTGCTCTAAAAATATTTCAGGAGTGTACGAAGTACACTAAACAGAACAGGAGTGTACGTAGTACACCAAACAGGAGAGCACTAATTCCTCTAAACAGAATTTCAGGAGTGTACATAGTACACTAAACAGGACAGGAGTATCCTAGTCAGAGTACCGGATCAAGAGTAAGGCTTTCACAAAACATATTCTTTTAATTTAAATACTAATTTCATATTTAAATTTTACACAGTGGCTCTTCGTTAATTAACATCAACCTTTTTCATAATTCACGAATCGGTTCTTTTATCAAGATTTAAGAATTTATACCAACAAAAAGTTTGGCCCAAGAAAATATATCGTATAAATGTGTTCAGATTATCATAAATTCTATAATGTTCAACATTTTATGTCATATTATATAATTCATCACAACATTACATCTCACGTCATCCACCAGTATACCATCTAGGCACCTAGTTAAGTATTACATTACATGTATGTTATATAAACCCGGCCATACATATATGATATACCTACCTAAATGTTGATATTAACATAGGCATGTGATCTAATAATTTGCATGCATGCTAACATGCACTTGTCGTGAGGTGCACTCAAAATAAATAATATAATATAACACTTATACGTAGTATAGCGTAGTAAGGTTCGTATCCGCGGGGAAAGGAATACTTCTCTTTTTATAACTAGTAATAAGGGGGGGGGGGGTTTAGATTTGTTGTTGAAGAACTTTTTAGAATATTTAAACACAAAGATGGACGAGTTATGTAGTTTAATTAATGAGAAGAAGACTTGGTTTTGCTTTTATCCACTTAATGAAATGTTCGTCGGTCCCGGTTATATCTTTAACTATCTTCCTCTCGAATACTCAATCGAGGAGTATATCCAGTTCATCGAGGGTAGTTATTAATAACGAGAAGCGTTCATTAATAAAACTTACTACCGAGTCAATATAGAACAAGCGCCGTATATTAACTTGATAGTAGCAATAAAATCAAGATGAAAACGATTGAGATTGATAACCTCAACACAAGCGGTTTATTGGTTTAATCAATATAATTAATTCCCCTTGGCTTATTAACCATGAGGAGCTTGTATTAACAGCCCAAGTTTACTGCCGTGAAAGGACCGAATTAATAACAAGCGTATTAACCGACCGATTCTAGTAATAATTAATATATAGAACAAGACTAGTTGATACTTTAAGTAATGCTCAATATATTAATATGGAATAAGAATAAGAAGTAATTAATATTCAAGGAAGAAGATTAAAGAAAATAACTCACAACTTACAAATCATTAAGCTTCAAAGTAGCAAAACCAAGATGGAAGAGTTTAGCTCCTCATTTGGAGACTAAACATGATGAAAAATATAAAGAAAGAACTTGTCTAAACTGAGCTAAGAAGTATATGTGAATTGGTGAATTTATTGTGAAGGAAAGGAGGTGTATTTATAGGCTTTTTTGGGGTGCAGGTCGGGTACTCGATCGAGTATATATATGTACTCGATCGAGTATGTGTAGAAAGCTGAATTCGATCCATACTCGATCGAATTTAGAGTAGAATTCATAGCTATACCCGATCGAGTATGTCGGTGTACCCGATCGGGTATAGACACTCGATCGTGGGGATATCTTCTTCTGCATGTTCCTTTGTTTTCGGATCCGATCCGATTTGAAATTTCAACCAGATACTCGATCGAGTATAGGAGATACTCGATCGAGTATAGGAGATACTCGACCGAGTATAGACAAAAATCAGGATTTCCTTGTTTTGTCTTGTGATTTTGCACCTTCCTTCCACTTTTGGGGTTCACCAACTGTCTTTGAGTGATGTTAGACCTGTTTGAGCTCAGAATAAACCTAATCTAAACAATTTACAAGAATTTAACAAACTAAACTATTACACCGAAAGTGTGTAATTTCCGAAATACTAAACAACCAAAACTAACTAAAAATGTAAATAAACACACGGAAATTACAAACGTATCACATGCTAACAAACTCTACTTTTAATACTACCGTAAATACTTTATGTATAATTTGATCAGAGTGCGTAAGATAATTATTAATTATATTCTTATAAAATAAGATCCATTTTCAAAGATTATTTAGCACTTAATATCAATAATTACTTTTAAATTATACTACGTATTAAGTAGTACGTCGTGTGTATATGTACGTATACCTACCAAGCTTTAGTTTAAGAGTTGATGAAAATAAGTATTGTACGTTCCATTTAAAATTCTATTTAAAATATTCGTAACAAAACATTATCCATAAAGGATACTTCGGAATTGGTTATATTATTATAATTTGATAATAACCACATTACGTAGTACATGTTTTCATCTAATTAAATATACTTATACCTATATTCCACTCATATATGCTTTCAACTCAAGTAATTTCAAGTGATATTATATTAGATAATGCATATATTACGTAAAGCATTGTGGTCCATATACATTCGTTCTTAATACCTAAAATATTTAGATTATATTTCAAAATCCTACGTAGTTTCCTTCTATTTTGCAATTATTATTAATCGGTAGGAAATTTACATTTTATACCTATTACCTGCATGGTATGCATATGTATCGTAATCATATATCAAAGTACATTTACAAAAAATACCCTAGCTTAAATTTATACCAGTAATTTTTAGTTCCACTACTCTTAGTTCCGGTTTTAATTTGTATTTTTAATCACTACCATATACGAAGTGTGTGCCTATACATGAACTACTAGTACATATAAATTGATCGAAATTCACATGATAAGAGCATACAAAATTATTTCTAAGCTGAGGTTATACAATGTTCATCATCCCCATAACATAACAGGAAATGGGGACGGAATTTAGTCTAAACGGGGCGGAAACGTACTGACCTTATACAAAAACGCTGTTAAGGTTTGTTGATAAGAGAACCTCTCGTACGACTACACCCTTCCTCTCCTTAGCTTGTATATAGTTAAGTCATTTTGATGAGTTTCCTACTTCATTTAGTGAATTGTTAGCATGGGGAAAAAGAGAGCTATATTCTTATTTAAACCTAGGCTAATCCCCAAAATCATTTTATCCTATATAAATACGTGTAAGACATGTAGTTTGCAGAAACAATAGCCCCTCTTCTATATTATTACACGTATGATATCATTTGGTCTTATTGTTACAGGAGGCTTCACGTAGCCTTTGATGCTATTGCATGCCAATTTGGCTTTTTCCCATATTTCAATGATTTTAATTTACAATTTTGCTTATTTAATTTGGGTGTGGAATGGTAGAGTCTTTACACCATTTTGTTAACATTTTTAAACTTTTGTCTAAAAATTGAGGGTAACGGTTAGAATAGATTTGGCCATGCGTATAACATTACTAGGTTACTTTCATTTAAACGATATTTTAAATACTAATATTTATTGTTTAGTTAATAATCATTTAACAATTTAGACTTAATGAGAAATAAGATTATTTCAAATTTATGTTACTGGCTAGACCGGGTTTTGGGGTGTTACATTTTTAATGAAATATGAATTTCCTTGTTTGACTTTACCTGTGCATGTTCCTCATAATGATGCTCTTAATGAGGTGGAGCAAGTGCCTGTTAAATTTCAGCATGAATTTTCTGCTAAAAATGATTTGCATGAAAATGTTCTTGAAAATCAAGGTGAGATTACTTCGAATGAGGTAGAGCATGATATGCATAATGAGAATGATTTTTCTGAAAATGATGATTTGCATGACTATCAACTTTCTAGGGATATAGATAGTAGCTTAGGGTTATTAGGAAACCAGAAAGATATAGAGACTGCAATTTGATTAATTGTGATATATCTGAGTTTGCTTTTAACATATTTGAATCCCTTGAATGCAATGAAGCTAGGACTTTTAAAGAGGCTTTAAAGTCAAAATATTCCAAAGAATGGATTAGTGCTATGAATAATGAAATGGAATCCCTTAAAATTAACCAAACTTGGAAACTTGTTCCTAGACCCGCTAGTTGTTCCTTAGTGAATTGTATGTAGCTATTTAAGGTGAAGCAAGAATCTGAAAATGTGAGGTTTAAAGCTAGATTAGTAGCTAAGGGATTTACTCAAAAGGAGGGAATTGATTATGCTGAAATTTTTGCTCCTGTTGTCAAGTTCACCACCATTAGAATTATACTTGCTTTAGTTGCTCATTTTAATTGGGAATTAAAACAGATGGATGTAACTACTGCTTTTTTGCATGGTGATCTTGATAAGAATATTTATATGCACCAACCTGAGGGTTTTGTTGACCCTAAATTGCCTGACCATGTGTGTTTGTTGAAAAAAGCTTTGTATGGTTTAAAACAATCACCTAAGCAATGGAATATTAAATTTGATCAGTGCATGCAATCGTTAAAATTTTCTAAGAGCTCTGCCGATCATTGCTTGTATTATAAAAATATTGACTCTTTGCCTATATTTTTATTACTCTATGTGGATGACATGTTAATTGTTAGTCCTTGTTTGAAGTCTATTGAGCATGTCCAAAAATCTCTTTGTGAAAACTTTGACATGAAAGACTTAGGCGATGCTAGGAAAATTTTAGGCATAAGCATTATTAGGGATAGAAAGAAATCTACACTAGTGTTGAATCAAAGTTCATACATTGATAAGGTTTTGAATAAATTTTCTATGTCCGGTGCTAAATCTGTGAATGTGCCTCTAGCCTCACATTTTGTGTTAAGTAAGGATCAGTCTCCCAAGACTGAAACTGAAATGAATGAAATGAAAAATGTGCCTTATTCAAATGCTATAGGATCTGTCATGTATGTCATGGTTAGTACGAGGCCCGACATTGCATATGCAGTTAGTTGTTTGAGTAGATACATGTCTAATCCTGGAATGCCTCATTGGAATGCTTTGAAATGGCTTTTAAGGTATTTGAAATATTCTGTGGATGTTGGTTTGACTTTTTCTAAGTGCTCTGAAGGTGTTAAATTAATTGGTTATGTTGATTCCAATTATGCTAATGATAGAGATAATAAAAAGTCTACAACTTCTTATGTGTTTACTCTGTGTGGTTCTTGTGTGAGTTGGAAATCTCAACTCCAACCTATTGTTGCTCTATCTACTACCGAGTCTGAGTATGTAGCTGTCACAGAAGCTTTCAAAGAAGCTATTTGGCTTAGAGGTCTTTTGCATGAAATTAATTTTCTTGACAAAAATGTGGTCATATTTTCCGACAGTCAATCTGCTATTGATGTTAGATTTCATTATATTCGAGATATTATTGAAAAGGGAATTATAAAGTTAGAGAAAATTCCTTCAGAATTTAATCTTGCTGACATGGGTACTAAATGTTTACCTGTTGAAAAATTTGTTTCGTGTAAAAAGATTTTAAATTTTGATTTTGGATGATTTTTTCTGTGTTGCATCAATTCACTATTAACTTACCTAGTGTTTGTTAATAGTTTGGTGTTGGTGTCCCTTTCGAACTCGATGACCGTTTGGCAGAGTAAAGTCCTTTATGGACTCAGCAAGCTTGGTGTGTTGTCCCTTTGTGATCCGAGAATACATGGGGTATTCTCTTATATTACTTGTATAATCTTTGCGATAATACTTGTAATAATTCGGTGATGATGAGTCCGCGGTTCCGTGAATTGTCTCAGTGCACTACCTTGGGCCAAAGGTGGAGATTGTTAATATATTATTGGCCCAAATAGCCTTTGTATATTAATAATAGTTGACAACCTATTCAGCAACCCACTACTCCTACTCCATTTACCAGGCTTCGTTTAATCCACCCTGTTTGAATTTATCCAGACTCATTATTTGAGCAAATAATGTGTGATGTGTGTGATTGAGTGTCCGTGCATATCTGCCAACCCTTACTCCTTGCTAATAAGCCACTCCCCAAGTTAGATGTTGACTGCCTAGCATGTGCGATTGTTTTTCCTGAGAGGCAGCACCTTCTTCCTTCCTTCCGTGTGCTGTATATATCTCACCCCATTGACCTTTGAGAGTGTGGGAAGAAAAAGATAAACCAGCTCTCTGTGAAGCTGAGTAAGATAGTCAGGAAGGTAGAATAGGATGTTGCTCCCTTAGCCTTGGTGTGAACAAGAGACCGCCGGAAACCGACCTCTGGCATATCTGAGCTGAATCCGGCAAGACAGAAACGGATCCACAACAGGACCGGCAATAGTTGGGATTATTATTTTCAATTTTTCCTATATTATATGTTCATATGATATAAAGAGAGCTTCTTAATCATCATATGTCACATATGTATGTGTTCTACACTTCTACACATAAAAGTATAAAACTAAGATCCAAATAAACCTCTTAGGTTGTAGAAGAAACAAACGTGACAGAAATAGCATTTCAATTTAGTTTTGGAGACATCCAAAAGGCAAAGTGTATACAACACACATACACACGAGGGACGATTATTATGTTATAATCCCTTAATTAGTTGGTCATAGATAGTGATGGCAACGAGGCGGATCGGGGATGAGTACACATAAAACCGAAACCGCCCCGTTGGATAAATGTTTGCCCCAAAACCGCCCCATTACCCGTTCGGGTAATTTTTATTTGAACCGTACCTGCCCCGGCCCAACGGGGAATTGGTTTATCCACAGGTAACAGTTTCCCCAAATGATGCCAAATAACCATTTTTTTGGAAAACAAATAACCAATTTCTAATCTTACTTGTTATTTATATATTCAAAGCACCCTAAAACATACAAAAGTAAATATTTAAGCAATCAAGCAGACTGACCTAAATCCATTAGTATGACATGCACCTAATATCTCTTGTAACATAATAAAAAGGTAGTAATTATCCCAGAATCCAAATTCCAAAAACAGGTTTAGGTCTATATTTAGTTTTAGGCCTAAAAAGTAGTATACTTTTTAGCATTATTTATATGATGATATATACCGAGGAAGAAATTAGAAACTCTAAATTCAATAGAAGGATTTGTCGCAAATCAGAGTTGGTCACCACTGACAATTGCCTGCCAACAGAAAATCTGAACACGCAACTAAAAATCTACAAGAAATCTCAAAAGAATAAAAAGCGTCATAGCATGAGGACCAGATCACAGTCTAGAGATTTTCCTTGGGCCTAGTTATTTTCTTTTGTTTTCCTTGTACGTTTCGGTTTTTTTTTATTTAGTTATCTTTTTGTACTGTAATTTCGTAATTTTATGAATAAAATCGTTTGCTTTAAAAAAAAATACTATTTAGTATACACAATTTAGCATATATACTTACTATTCTTATATATAAAAAGTCATAATTCATTAATAATGTTACGGATCGGGTAACGGTGCGGGTACCCGCACCATTAGTAAACGGGGCGGTTTCGGGGCGGATAACGGGGCGGATTAGTATAGAACCATAACCGCACCATTAACCATTTAAAAAATTCGGGTATTCCCCGCCCTATACCCATTCCCCAGTTCACATCTATCTATCTTAATATAATAACAAAAGGAATCTTGCAGAGCAAGTTCCTGCCTAAAATGGTGCAGCGTAGAACCATGTACTGCCGTTCACGGGATTACTACAATATTAAATGAACAAATTCAAATTCAGATAGATGTATCGGCAAAGTGGTTTAAAATACGGAAATTGTTCTAAATAGGACTAATGAGTTCCTAAAAAGCAAAAATAGGACTATTACTTTTAAAATTCCCTAAATAGGACTAAACATTGATTTTCTACCCTAAATACCCCTAAGAGTATTAATTCATAATGAAATGCTTTAATTCATAATAAAATCATAAAAAACGTAAAAAAATATTTTAAAAACGTAAAAAAATTATAAAAAATTTATAAAACATTTATAAAATAAAAAAATTAATTTTTTATTTTTTTAATTTTTTTAAAAAAATAATAAAAAATAGTAAAAACCCATAAAAATGAAAAAAAATATGGATACCTTTCCCACCGCCTCCTGCCGCCTCCCAGCACCACCACCTCCGATTGGTGAAATTTCTTCCACTTTTGGTAAAAAAATGCCATATTTTTCTGAAAATGCCAAAAAGATGGCATAATTACTCTTCAATATGCCAACATTTTCATTGAATATGCCATCATTATGGCATTATTTAAAATGTTGGCATATTTTTCTCCGGTGATGGGAGTTGGTGGTGCTGGGGGTGGCAGGGGTGGTAATGTTTTTTTTTTTAATTTTATGATTTTTTTTTATTTTTTTTATTTTTTTTTTAAAATATTTTTTTTTTAATTTTTTTTAAAAATATTTTTTATTAATTTTCTTTTATTTTTTTACGATTTTTAGTATTTTTTTCGATTTTTATAAATTTTTTTATGATTTTATTATTAATTAAAACATTTTACAAGTTACAAGGGTATATTTGTCCAAACACACATAAATAGTCCTATTAAGGGAATTTAAAAAATGTAGTCCTATTTGTGCAATTTTGCCACTTTTTAGTCCTATTTAGGGAATTGACTCTTTAAAATACAATGAGCCCAATAAATGATGCTTAACCGATCAGATACATACATCAGAAAAGTTTCTGATTGGGTGTATTAATTATTACACACGGATGGTGTATGATTTCCCTAGGCAGCAATTAATGTTTGGCTTCTCCATGTTGAGTTTCTCAGCATCCGATACATTGAGAGCCCGTTTGGTAGCACAAAAATCGGCTGATTTGGCTGATTCTGCTGAAATTTATGAAGTTCTGGCTAAGTGGCTGCATTGGCTGATTCTGCTGATTTAAGAAAAAAATATTTTTAAAATATATTTCATTAATAAAATCAAGAAAAAATTATATGTAAAAATAGCTTAAATGATCATCTACAGTAACTTCAACCAAAACAACCAGAAAAGTAACTTCAACCTTACTTTTTCTGCTTATTACACAATTCAACGCGCGAAAACAAAAATTACGCGTTTGGTGAAAAAGTTGGCTGATAAGCCTAATCCTCTGATTCTCCATTTCTCCTGTACACATTAATGTTTTGTTGCTCGTTAATTTCGCTCTAGAATATCCATTGTGGAGGGTGCAACTTTTTATATAAATAGTCCAGTGTATGCGAATTGTTTCTTTGCAATTCCTCAACTAGAGCATACTATCAAATCATCAATGCTCTCAAATAATACTCTCCCTTTCTTTTCAATAAAAGAAATAAAAGAAATGTGATGTTTGGAGGAAGGACATCAATAAAAGGAAACGGATTTAGCAGCCCAAAAGGTACGTGTCATGTGCATTCATAGAAAACGCTTCTATGGAATACATGTCATAGAGGTATATATAACTTTTATCTTTTTCTAATATATTCTGGATTGTTCATTTTCCTAATGAGTCTTTTGATGTATTTGGGGAACTAAAATTTTTGCCATATAGTCAAGAACCAAGAGACCCTATGGGAGAGGACAAGTATGATGCATTAAAGAAATACTTTGAAAAAGTATGATGCATTAAAGAAATACTTTGAAAAATAATGACATTTTGAAAACAAATAATTAAAACAGATTACGCAGTATTTTATAAAATAAATAATAGAACATGGAAAGGCGTATAAGTATTGAAAACAGACAAAATTCATTGGTCACAAACTAACTTTTATAGGAACAAACCGAGGTAAAATTGTTGACATGCAGCTAAACACGAATACTTGGTATTCCTAATTTTGGTTTAAAATAATTTATACGTAGTATTGATATATAGTCAATTAAAAGATAGTCCCTGCCATTTTTAGAAAAAGAGAATTTAATACGGAGTATCTTCATCAGCATTTCAGTCTCAAAAGGATCTTAAGAGCAAATGAAAAGCATTACACTTTAGATTATACTCCAAAATACTTGGTACAATTTAAAAGTTTCAAACTCATTTTTAAACGGAGTACTAAAAAGAACAACTCTTTTGTTCACGTCGTTTTTTTCTAATAATTAAGTTAGTGCCAATAAAATTGTTAGACATTGAAAAATATAGAATAACATGCAACATGCCCCAATCTATAAAGGCAGTGTAGGTAATCTCAACTCTTAGCTTCTGATCGTAATTCAATGGGTTTATCCAATAGAGCTAAAAAAATTAAGCATTATTGAAAAAATTTAAAAACTTACTACCATAATTTAAAATAATCTATGCCTTTACCAATTTGATCAAATGTAAACGGAAAATATATTTTATAACACTGAACAATATCAAAAATTGACTTATTGCCTAAAGTATGTTGACCTTAAAATATAGATTAACTCAACGAGACTCTTCTGAACAACACCCACTTGCTTCAGCAGAATTGTAACATAACAAATAACTAAGGGGAAAAAACCAATTAGTTAATACACGATCCCAAGAAAATTTCTTATACTGCGAGATGACCATGCAGATATAACAATATAATGTATGAGATCAAGTTATAGAGATTTTAAGACAAGGGGCGGTTGAAATGCACTTCAGAATGCCGGAAACGCAAAAGGAAAAACAAGAGCACACATCGGCAATATAATGTACAGAACAAAGGGTGAAAGAGGAGAGAGATCAGCAACCGCAGGAAAAGAAATGTTTCCTCTAATAACAAACCCTAACCCCCATTGTGTGTGTACTGTTTTTGCTATCATATATACATTCATACTGTTGACCTTTGTATATAAAAACTCAACAGCACTCTGAGATTAAGCGTTTCTTCCCATATGATTATTCAAGTAAGCTCAATATAAAAGTATGCGTTGTAATTGTGGCCGGTAATTGTTTTATGCATTTTTAACGATCGGTGTGTTCATGAGAAAAATGTTTTCTAATTACTTGATATTTGGCTATGTACCGATTGCCATCTCTCGAAATGTATAAACTCACTACCATTATTTTCAAATTTAGTGACATTCAACATTTTCGATCTATAAGGGAGAATAACTTTCATAATAAATTCATTTAAAAGAGTTTGCCATTGATATTAGCAATGTTAAATACTAGCCCGTATTCATAATATTTGTAACGTTGGGAAATAGTTTTTCCATACATGGTTATTTTAAAAAAAGCTTTGTACATTAAAAAAAAATGGTTTTCAGAGTTTAATATGTCGTATTACTTGGAAAATTTAATTACACATTATTCAAAGACATTTTCACCTAGGGAGAATGAGGACCAAGGGAGACAAAGTTTCATCAAAAGAAAACTCTAAGAGTATGTTTGGGAGTTTGGGGGAAGATGAAGAGAAGACTTTGAAGATATGTTGTTAGAGGTGTAATGAAAGGGGACGGTGAAGAAACACTTCTTTGTATTTGAAAGTAATGAATTTCGAAGAAGAAAGTCATCGAAGAAATTGTAATTAAAATCACTGATATGACGAATTTAAATAGTTGAACTAATATTCATTTTAAATTGAACTTAAATTATCATCTATATTATTACTATATAAAAGCAAGTTCCCACCCAAGACTTTGCATAGAGAAGCTGCCCCAGAATATTCGAATCAAAGCATTCAGTTGAGTGCATCGAGAAATTAATAACTGCAACCCAAAGGAGTATTTCACAAAAGTATTCAAGCAATCATAACTAGCCGATCAAAATTCTAAAAGAATTCTCTCGGTGAAATAAATGCACACACAGTTGACGTATGGCTTCCCAATACAACATTAATTTTTTAATTGCTCCATGTGTACGTCTTCAATTCTTCATAACATCTAATCACTCCATATAAATAATAGTAGTGTGAATCAAAACAACAATATAATGTATGACCATGGAATGCTCCTGCCTGTGATAGTGTGATTCACTGCAGTGCATCTTCACGGATGAAGAAGAGGTGGAATTTTAAATTAGTTCATTCTCATTGATTATTAATGCATGTTTTTTTTTTCTAACAGTTCGTTTTGTGTATATATTAAAAAGAATTAAATTCACAAATTTAGCTAACTAAATTACCAACCCTGATTAGAAGCTGTTCCGTTCGTCTTAATCTTATTACTTATTCCTTAATCTTATTTTATTCAGATCAGATCAGATCAGATCAGAAAGATTCAGATCAGATCAGATCAGATCAGAAAGATTCAGATCAGATCAGATCAGATCAGAAACATTCAGATCAGATCAGAAAGATTCAGATCAGATCAGCAACATTCAGATCAGATCAGAAAGATTCAGACCAGATCAGACCAGATCAGAAACATTCAGATCAGATCAGAAACATTCAGATCAGATCAGATCAGATCAAAAAATTCAAACATGATTTATCACTTTTATTAATATATTAATTATGATTATTATATTATAATTATTGTTAATAATATTAATATATTAATATAATAATATTATTAATAATATAATAATAATAATGTTAATAATATAAAATTATTATAATAATATAATATAATATAATATAATATAATATAGTAGAATATAGTAGAATAGAATAGAATAGAATAGAATAGAATAGAATAGAATAGAATAGAATAGAATATAATAGAATAGAATATAATATAATATAATATAATATAATATAATATAATATAATATAATATAATATAATATAATATAATATAATATAATATAATATAATATAATATAATATAATATAATATAATATAATATAATATAATATAATATAATATAATATAATATAATATAATATAATATAATATAATATAATATAATATAATATAATATAATATAATATAATATAATATAATATAATATAATATAATATAATATAATATATTTATAATTATAATTATAATTTTTATTTACAATGTAATTATAATTATAATCATCATTATTATTAATATGATTGTTGTTCTTGTTGTTATTGTTGTAATTATTATTACTTCGGAGTAATTATATATTTAAATTAATAATTATAGATATAATTATGATTATAGAAATAAATATTATAATTATAATTACAATAATAATTATAAAATTAATCATAATTAAAAATATAATTACATTTATAATTGTATCTGTACTTATAATTAGTGTAATTAGTATAATTATTATAATTTTAAATTTAATTTTAATTATTATTTTTTTATAATTATGATTATAATTGTAATTTTATTTAAGTTATATTTTTAATTACAATTATAAATCTAATAATTATAATTATAATTACAATTATAGAAATATTCAAATCAGATCAGAAAGATTCAGATCAGAAGAATTCAGATCAGATCAGAAACTTTCAGATCAGATCAGAAACATTCAGATCAGATCAGAAACATTCAGATCAGATCAGATCAGATCAGTAACATTCAGATCAGTTCAGCAACATTCAGATCAGATCAGAAAGATTCAGATCAGATCAGAAAGATTCAGATCAGATCAGATCAGATCAGAAAGATTCAGATCAGATCAGATCAGATCAGAAAAATTCAGATCAGATCAGATCAGAACTTAAAAAATTCAGATCAGAAACATTCAGATCAGGTGAACGGAACAGCTTCTAAGATTATTATTTGGTGAGTACAGAATGATAATATTTTAGTAAATGTGTCATTCTATAAGGGACACCGAATAAATATGAATAAGTAAATTATGTTGTTGATTGCAGATTTGGGAATAAGTAATTCTATAAATATGTTCTTAGAAAAAGTATCGATTTTTTTCAAATTTGTATACCTTTCAATTTCTTAAAAATGTTTTGTTTTGAAGTAGAAACCGTTTTCGGTGGAACTAAGGGGGTGTTTGGATATGATTCTTAAAACTGCTTCTGCTCTCTCAGGGAGTACAAGCAGAAACTGGAGTGTTTGGGAGAAAGTGCAGAAGTGATTCTGGTGCACTTTTTTACTCCTAGAATCAGTTTTTTTAGAAGCTGAGGGTGACCAGCTTTTGAAAACTGATTCTGCTTCTGCTTTAAAAAATAAGCAGAAGCAGAATCAGTTCCAAACACCCCTAACAGTCATATGTTGTTGTATTGTGCAATTTGTTTTATAGCAACAGGTTCCATTAACTACATCAGAAGACACAGATGCACAAGAAATCAATTACTCCCTCCGTCCCAATTTGATTATCTCATTTCTTTTGGGCTCAAAGATTAAGAAAGTGGTTGAAAAGGTAAAAGTTGTGGTTGAGATTTGAGTAGAAAAAGGTGAAATGATGTGGACCACATATTTCTTTCCAAAAAGGGAAAGGGAGAATTTGAGTTTGCACCCCACTTTTTGGGTGATATTGGACTTTGCACCCCAATTTGAAAAAACTTTGATTTTACACCCCAGCACATATCACTTTGTGAAGAAAATTTTCTAAATGAGGTGCAAAGTCAAAGGTTTTTTAAGTGGAATGGGGTGCAAAGTCAAAGTTTTTTCAAAATGGGATGCAAAGTCCAATATTATCCAAAAAGTGGGGTGCAAAGTCAAATTCCCCAAAAGGGAAATGGGACTATCAATTTGGGACGACCCAGAAAGGAAATACGGGATCATCAAATTGAGACTGAGGGAGTAGTACTTACATACAGCAGCAGATACACTGTATTACTATTCGTATATCTTAATTCTTAAGTTTTAGGTTTGGTCGACTGAACATGAGATTATCTATAAAATGAATGTGTAAATATGTAGTTGTTAGAGAGACTATAGTACGGAGTACAAATTATGATCTGAATATTTAAATAGCATATTTTAATTGATACAACCAGAAGAGGAGTTTGATGGAAGATTGAAAACAATTTCTGAAATGTTCCAGATAATTTCATTTTGAGTGCAATTGATGTGTGAAATTTATAACCATTTAAACTATATAAAAATGGCATCGTGGGATGACAAAATTTTAGATGTAAAATTGCCAGAGATGATGAACCTATTTCATCTGAGAAATGCTCAGATTAGTTGGGATTGAATCATACGGTTTCTTCCTTTATTTATTTGTTTATGGTTACTTTTATTCGTGTGATAAAAATATAATATGAACTATACTTACGTTTACATATTATGTTAGCATTTATACCATCTTCACTTTAATTTTCATCCCGTGCAACGCACGGGTGGAATAATAGTTTCATTAATTACTAAAGCCCTTCATTACTACAAAAAAAAAAGGCGGGATTGATACGGAATTTGGCACGGACTTATCAGTTTTTCGTGCCAAATAGCTCGTGCCAAAGTGTTTTTGGCACGGATTTGGCGTATCTCTGCCAAAATCCGTGCCAAATCCGTGTCAAAATCCTTGTCAATTCCGTGTTTTTTTGTAGTGATTAATAGTAGCTGCTCTTTGCAAAATAGCAACATCCTTGAACTGGAATGAGTATGGACCCCGTAAGCTCCTCTTTATGAGAGTCACAGTGATGTCATTAAATAACAAGATTCTTACCATTTTATAATTTTGGAAAACATTTGTTCTTTACTTATAGATAAAACTAGGTAAGCATTATTACTTAAGCTTTTAATATTTTGTTGAATTTTTTTCGCCGTACATCGCACATGTGAGAATACTAGTTTGGTATAATAAAGGTCCATGATTGAATCATGTCAACGCGCATCAGTGTGGGGTTATCTTCGGACTGGGGGTATTTCGTATGTGCGTGGCAAGTGTGGGGCTATCTTTAAAGTGGAGGGCTACTTGTTTGCACCAGTTAATAGTCTAGCTTTTACAAATATGTTAAAGGTGTCTCACAATTTGTACCCTAATTTGTATTTCAATTTGTACCTCCATCCTATTTTTGTGGCTCACAAAAGCAGTTCATTAAAATGGAACAATTCATTTATTGAAGTGGATTTTTGTGAGCCACAAATATAGGCTGGGGTATAAAATGAGATACGAAATAGGGTAGCAATAGCAGGGTGGTAGCTTTTAAGCCAAACGCGACATAGTCATCATGTTTTAATCTCCACATACTCTCTCGCACATGAGTGTGACGTGTGAAGAAGTTGGGGATGAATAAATCCACCTTTTTTACAAGCATTCTAGCTATTATGACCCTTTTGTATCACCATAATATGTTTAAAAATAAAAAAGTGAATCTTCACATTTTCAATTTTACCATCAATGAAAAATATTTTTAAGGTGGTTTTTGCTATTGTTTTTTGAACAATAGCAAAAGTGGGCTATAATTTAGGATGCGTACAAATGATAGACAGCGTACAAATATGTAGAGCCCGTTTGGTGACCACTTTTCTCGTCTAGTCAGGCATATCAGTTAGCTTTTTCATCAAACACGTAATTTTTCATTTTGCGCACAATTGTGTAATAAGCAGAAAAAGTAAGGTTGAGGTTACTTTTCTGGCTGTATTGGTTGAAGTTACTGTAGAGGATCTTTTTAGCTATTTTTCGTATAATTTTTTATCCTATTTATTAATAAAAAATATTTTAAATATTTTTTTTTTCATGAATCAGCAGAATTAGCCAATACAGCCAATTTTAATTTTACCAAACGGCTCGTAATCGAAGATGGAAAATAGAAGGCGTTAGGAAACTCTAATCCAGACATGCTTATTGCTCTTACGAATTTCTCATTCGGCTTTTTTTTCACCGCTTCTCAGGAAATATCGGCTTTTTCTCTATGTTGTAAAAATCGGACCGGAGAGCGACCCGGCCGAATGACTGGGTTACGGGTCAACCCGCACCCGGAGGGTCAACCCGGTCAACATATTAGTTAAATTATTATTTACAATATACAAGTTTTAACAAAATATGAAATGTATTTTAAACGAAATGGACAATGAATATGTACGGTGCTATTTAAAAAAATTAAATATAATATAAATGCTTTCACTTATTAAAATAATAATAGTAAGTAGTGTTTATTAACAATGTTATTTATTTGTTATGATGATTATTAATTATGAACCAAGTAGTAGGGGTTGTAATGTATTGATTGAAACAAAATAGTTAATAAATAAAGGTAAAGAACCAAATGCAACAACTTCCCAACACAGCTCGTTGGTTTGGTGGCCGTATGATGAAGTTGTTTAGCAGGGTTCGATTCCCCGTCTTGACAAATTTTGCACTTTCTTCCGGGTTTTACCCAATTTCTGGGTTTCAGCCAGTCCGGTCACGGTCCAGTTTCGACGGGTCAAACGGGTAAAAGCGGGTTTGGGCACATTAACGGGTTGATTGGCTACCGGTCCGGTCCGGTTCTTCCAACATAGCTTTTTCATGAATATTTGATAATGTTCGCTGCTCAGGAAATAATGAATATTTGATACTTCTATGTAATGCTATGATAAAATGTATTTGGGGGTATGAAAAATAATTGGGTTACAATATAAACTTTTGATATGTATATGAAAAAGAAGATGTACAGTGCATTTTGGTTACTTACAAAATAATACTACGTACTAAACAAGTGATATGTATTTATTTTGTTGAACCCAGAAACAAACCACCAAAATCAATGGAGCAAATATCGTGGAACATTTGACATGTTTTATTAAAATAAATGGAAATGCACAAAGAAGGGGGACTAGACCAAAATCCCTTCCAAAAAAGCATACCTTCTCAAAATACAACATAAACGAGCAATAAAAGATTGGGGGGACTAAATCTGACCCAATCAAGAAATAAATGGTAAAAGCTAAAGAAAAAGTCACGACCTGACCTGGAATAATACAAGAAATAAACAAAAGAGTAATAAAAATTTAGGGGAACCAAATCTTACTCAAATTAAACAAATCTGAAGAAAGGAAAACCAAAAAAAATAGTAATAATGAACCTATTGACCATTACTGGTAAGCTAGAGGTACGGTCCAAAAGAATTTCATCCGAAGAGCCCAAATCCATTTGAGCAATGAAATCCGCGTAAGAACCTATTGACCATTGTGCAAATTACCCGCACAGTCGACTATTGGCGTTAGAATATCATTTATCACCCAATTACCTTTTCTTTTCATTTTTAACTTTTATATTTTCAATTTCTGTTTTTTATTTCACTTTTAGACTACTTTTCGGATCCCTCCGTATCAATCGCACTCCAGACCCAGCAAAAAAATGCTCTTCTCTTCCAACCTCTCCCTCCTCCATTCTCAAACACTCGACCTCCATTCTCTCTTTTCTTCAATCCTCCGGCTCTAGCTAGCCTCTATGAAATCCTTCGATCGATTCCCGTATCGGCTTTGTGAAGAATCGACGTTAACTCTCCACGGTCCCTAATCGTCCCAACCTGCGACGCCAACCAGCCGGTCGCCTCTTTTATCCTAAATATCATAGCCATGCTCGCCGCACCGCTCCTAGTATGGTCGCTGACAAACGAATTCTAGCAAAAGGTAATTTATCCATTTCTCCTTAATTTGACCCCCATCTACCTCTGGCTTAAATTCTGACCTCTTAGGTTTCTAACCTAATTCTTTAAAGGTGATCTCACATTAATATGTTGATTTGTAAGCTTGTAATTCAAAAGTCTAAATTTGCTAAGTTGTATCGTATTATAATCTATGTCCTGAAAGTGCTTGATTCGAAAACAGTAAATTTGTTCATCTCAATTATTATAATTCGCTTTCTGTTATAATTTTAAATTTAGAAGTCATGGATTATTTTCTATATCAGCTTGAGTTGTGATTCAGATTCTTCTTTTGATTTCTGTTATTTCCTTTCCACTCATGTTCTCTCCTTCATTTAATTTGCTTTATTTTATATCTTGATTTGTTATTATTATTTTTTGAAATATGCATACATGTCTCCGCAAATCTTTTTTATGAACAATCAACATTGTATGATATTGCACGTGCTTTCAATTATTGTTTGTCAATATCTGATTTTATGATGTTTTAATGACTTATGCTTTTAGTTTTCATTTACACCATTGATATTCAATTGCGTGCAATAGTAGCTTCTAGCAGTTTGAACTATGTTATGTAAAATACTTTCTACTATCAAGTCATGCGTTGAAATGAAAATATTTCTGAAACCATTAATGCTCCTCTAGATATATTGTTAAATACCTTGTGTTTTAGATGTTGCTTTTTGTTCCTTTTTGTTGTATCGTACATGTCTTTTGTTGCATCGTGTTGCCTTTTGTTTCTTCTTGTTGCATCATGTTGTTCATTGTTGACTACTACTCTCTACTCAACTTTTGTATAAAATTCAGCTTGATTATTGAAGAAAAAAGTTACAAAATTAGTTATTGGAGAAACATGATACATAGTATTAAATATAAGTTTGTGTTGCTTTTTGTTCATTATTTTTGTTGCATAATGTTGCAACATGTTGCTTTTTGTTGCGTCGTGTTGCTAATTATTGTTTTTTATTTTTATTGTTTTTGGATATGTGCTTATCTTTGTTACTTCTTTGTACATATAATATAATTCTCTTTATGCTCTGAAGGTTTTACACTTTCTATATCCTCTATTTGAGCCTCTACACGACCACTATGGACTTGTCTATTCTTATGGAAGATTTGCTTTGGATGTTTGCCCATACCTGAAGTTTTGGCTAGTATATACAGTTCCTTCCCTTCAGTTTGCCCTTCTGTTACACTAACAATGCAACTATGACACCATATCTTTTACCTTTGTGCAAATGCTAGATGTGTATGTCAGAACTTAAGTCTACTGCTCTTGGATGGATTTAAGTTGGCTGCAACAGTTAGGGAGGCATGCTTAATGTGGTGGCTATAAGGAAATACATGTGTGTTGGATGAATTGTATAAAATGCTAACCCCAGCTATTATTTTATGTTATTTATGGAAAGCATATTATGAATTTGTTTGAGGAGGGAGAGCACTAGGGATTTAAACATTTCAGGTCACATTATTAATAAAGTTACACGATATATGTTTGCTTGGTGTATGAGCAAGTCTGACTCAAAAGTAGCAGATGGATCAACTTATGTTAGAGAACTATGCATTATTGCATTCTTCTGGGAAAAAATCCATCTGCCAAAATCTCCTATTGTTATTGGGCAGAAACAGGGTAGTGCTATGTTCAAGCTAAATCTGGCTATTCAAAGAAAACATAAGACAACAGGTTTCATTTTTCAAAACTCAATCGGAGATATGATTTCAGTGGGAACATTGCAGCTACCTGTGCAAATTGATACTCATTAATCTTACTATGCTCTACAGGAGGTCATTAATGGGTATGCTAATACTGGTTTTGCTAGCATGGAGATTGATGTAAATCAAAGATTCGTTCTTCATATCTTCGAATCTTCAAAGCTTCGTTCTTCAGATCTTCGAATCTTCAAACTTCGTTCTTCAGATCTTCGAACGTTCTTCAACTTTTTGCTTTGTTTGATCAAGAATAAATGAAATCACAGAGGATTAATCATATATTCTTGACAAAAAATGTGGCTTGATATCTTCCGATGCTTCAGAATTCTTCAGAGCCTTCCGGGAGTTCTTCAGAGCTTTTCTGCAGCGTTTCTTCGTCTGGAAGTTCTCTTCCCTTTCTCTCAACTGAGACCCCTATTTATAGGTGTGGAGGAGGTGAAAATATGGCCTAGGGTTGCTGAAATTCGTCCATACCCCTTGGGCCTCAATTAAAATGGGCTTCGGGCTCTATTTGCTTGCATTTTAATGGCTAGAAAAATCAGTACTTAAGCAATGTATCTGGACAGCTTCTTTAACAAGGTTCACGCCCATTTTCCATGCATACAGATGGATTTCCTAACCAGATTCATTGTTCTCTTTATCCATTGGATCACGTCTCTTATGTTTTGAGCCACTATTTGATAATGGACTCAAAATAGAGAAATTAATAGGATCGGATCACTCTCTTAAAGATTTAGTTTATAATTAAATTAATTAGATATTTCAATGATCCAAATTAATTCAATGACTAAATTTCATCCAAATGACTCAATATTAATCATTTTTATCAGGCCCAACAACCATCACGAGCAACTTAGAGAATCCGGCATTGGCCCAATAGCATCCAGAGGAGGTCCAATAACATGTAATCTGTCTGGGTAACAAAAAAAAACTCTAATAATATTATGGACCATCATAAAATGAAAAGTCCAAAATATTAAATAGTTTTCAATATCTACAAATGCCCCCTCGAGAGTTGCTTGAATATTCTGACCGAAAGAAAAGTAAGTCTCGAAAATAATATTACATATTCACTTGATCTTTCGGAAATAGTTCTGAATGCTTAACATAATTTCAAGCAAAATGATTGGCTTAAATCATTTATTCTTACTAGCTTGAAATAAAGCCGCTCTTCTGCAAATAGAACCGAAGTATGAATAATGGGCAATCCAAATTAATTTTGAATCTTTATCATGAGCTGGCCCAAATAATCAAAATACTAGGAATGTAATCTGCAAAATTATTTCCACGTTTATTTCCAAACATGAATCAAACATTAATCCCCTCCTCTAACTCAAAGTCTCGGCTTTCAAGTTCTATCAGGACTTCTATTCGGTCGTTTTAATCGGATCCAAACTCCCTGTTAATAACATCTATAAATATCAGTCCAGAACTCGTTCTTTGTATCTGTAATCTGGCGAACTTAACGCTTTGGAGGCTGGAGAAAGAGAGATCGGCATATTGAAAAGGTATATTTGCTCTCATGTTTTTTAACCTCTTTCTCTTTTCTTTTGCCAAATTGTAGAGGGAATTTGTTGGAGGCAATCATCAACCGGGGAAAACATGGAGACTTTCTATTGGCATCCTCTGCATCTGTTCTTCAACCATAGATATGGGAGAGCAGCCCCAATCCATAGGTGGGCGCCTGAATTGAGGAAGACGAAAGCCGGCGTTTTAAATTCAAGAGGGACCACCGTTGGATTGCGGTTTTAGTTCCAAGTTTTGCAGAGACCAATGTCCTGTTGCTGCCATTCCTTCAGTCCTTCCTCGTTGTCGGTTTATGTCCAATTGTTTGCCGGGAAAAAGAGAAGCAAAAGATGGGTTCTTCGGATTTAATTTCACCTGCGTCAATGAGGAAAAGAGCTTGTCGTCTAAATCTTGGGAGGAGTTGTTGTTTGCAGATTGGAACTTCGTTTTCTCTGGAAGTCGGTGCTCAGAGGAGGTTGATTTCAGGAAGGAGTTCTGCAGGCAGATTCTTCCGGAGCTGTAGCGGTCTGCTCTTATTCTTGCCACTGATGCAGATCGAAGCTTGAAAGCTATTTGGTGTTTGGAAGCTAGTTGGTGTTGGAGAAGATGCTGATGCCTCTTGCCGGACTGCTCGTGTTGGAAGCTAGTTGGTGTTCGGAAGCTAGTTGGTGTTGGAAAAGACGCTGTCGCCTCTTGCCGGACTGTTCGGGTTGGAAGCTAGTTGGTGTTGGAAGCTAGTCGGGGTTGGAAAAGACGCTGCCGCCTCTTGCCGGACTGTACGGGTTGGAAGCTAGTTGGTGTCGTCGTTTGAAGGCGGTACACGAGAGCTAGTTGGTGTTTGGCAGATTGCTGGGGTCGGATGCCGCGGAAGCAAGTTGGTGTTGACGACGGTGCTGGCCAGAGTAGAATTCTTCCAGCGCTGCTGCAGTTGTAGGTGTGACTGAAGTTGTGCCAGCTGGTAGGGGAAGCTTGATGGTGTGGACGCCAAGAATTTGGGGAAGACGCTGAGCCTGATTTTTGTTGCAACCGCCGTTTATTGGGCTAAGACGATGTTGCCGGTGCTATTGCCGTCGGAAATTGATGCCAGAATCCGTCCATTCAATCGCTGGTGGATGGTTGCTGTGAGAAGAATGTTGCTGGTGCTATGCCGATTTGTTCACGCTGGGGTTCTCACGCTGGTGCAAAGATGCTGCGGACAGAATAGATCGATCGAGGAAGATGATGAGACCAATTTCACCACTAGAGCCATTCATTGGAGATGCTGATTCGTGCTTATGTCCGCCGGCAAGCTCGATCAATTTTGCCGTTCCGTGAGGATGATCTGCGGCTATTGCTGGAGAATGAAGTCAGTTGTTGCTGTGTATTTGCTGGAGCTCCCAACTTTGCTTTTTTTTTTATTCTGATACTTTGGGCCATTCTCAAATCTCAAAACAGATATTTCAAAATAATGAGGTGGTCTAATTTAGATGCTTGGGAATTTTATTATTCCTTGCATTTTTTTTAGACTCTTTTTTTTTTCGTTTTTAAAACAATGCCCCTTTTCTCTCTCTCTTTCTTTTTCCTTTAAATGCAGGGACAATCAAATCATAGCTGCTTTAAGTATATAATGCATTAGTTGTCCACTTGGAGGAGAAATTAGGAGCTCAGTATTCAGCTATTTCAAACGACTTGAACATGGCGCCATTCACTGAAGAAGAAGAAAGAGCTTGGCCGATTGCCGACTGTCAGTCGTCGATGGTGCTTAGCCCTTTGTTGGGATGACAACGATTTAAAGAATTAGGCCGATTCCCGATTGTCGGCGCCGCTTAGCCCTTTGTTGGGATGACACCGATTTAAAGAGTTAGGCTGATTCCCGATCGTTGGTGCTGTTTGGGGCCCTTTGTTGGGTTGGTGGCACCGCTCTAAAGAATTAGGCTGATTTTTGCTCTTCGATGCTGCTTAGGGCCCTTTGTTGGGTTGGTGGCACCGATCTGAAGAATTTTGTTGAAGTCATGTAAATACGAAGCTGTATCGATGCCATTTATGAAGGGCGGCTATTTCGCCATTTTAAGAAAAGCGACTACTTTGCCGTTGATGAAGGGCGGCCATTTCGCCGTTTATGAAGGGCATCTATTTCCTTGTTGATGAAGGGCGGCCATTCCGCAATTTATGAAGGGAAGCCGTTTCGCCGTTTGTGAAGGGCGTCTATTTCCCCGTTTATGAAGGCTGAAATGCCGCCGCTTTCAACATCATTGAGACAATGGCGCAGATAGAAGATGATGTTCAAACCTCAGTTCAATCAACTTTCGGTGAGGAATAGACCTGAGAATTCCACTTCTTGGTATGACTTTGAAATTGAGGAGATTGCAAACATTTTTCATGATCCTTTTGCTGATATTCTCCTTTAAAAAAACTTAATTGGGGTTTGTGTTGTTATAACTGAACTCAAAAATGAAACTTTTGAGCTGCCCACGTACTCCTATGAAGGAGATCAAGTCAAACGTAGTTCATAGGTACCATTTGAATTGGTAATCTAAAAAATGGTGGGGTGCCGTACACAGTTTTAACTCATGGGGGCCAGGAGCTTGCCGTACACATTTTAAACTCTCGTGGGCCAAGAGTATCTATGATTATGTTCACTCATAGACAAAGTGAGATGTTTTAGCAGTTTAGCCACTTACAACATCATTGGTGGTTTAAGGCTTTCAACATTTTATTTGACATATCTATACCCCGACATCAAGGGTACTGGATTGTTAGAGTATGAACTCACATATTGGTCTTCATATTGACCACGAGTATGCACAATGGTCACTGCTTTGACTTTAAGTGCACTTCCATAGGTTACTTTAACATTGGTTTCTCGTTTCATACGAGATGGGATAGAACGTTTGTGCTTTTTAAGACTTTGCTTTCCGGAAAAAACTTTAGCAGATTTATTGTCTACATGTTCCAGTCCTAATCTTTCGTGAAGAGTCTTTCTTTTGAAGTTTTGTCCCATGCATGGGTCTTCAGCGTACTTGATCATCATCGGGCTCGTTCCAAGCCGTCTTTGTAAAGTCTTCTTCATAACTTTCTTTGGCTTCGGACCCAATCTATCAAAGATAGCGGGTCTTGATCTTGCCCCCTCAATCCGATCAAAGATAGAGCACTGTAGTTTGGAATTCACTTCATCTTCTTCATCGGCACTAATATGATGTATTGCGGCTCTATTTATGAGGATCTGTATAGGTTTAGGTTGAATGTAACCCAATCCAACATGCCCTCGTGAGTTTATTTGCTTTGGTGTTCCTTCTCCACCGGCTTCCGGAATGAGCTTCTCTAACTTTTGTTCGTTAGGATTATAACTAGCTTTGTCAAGGAGCTTGTATGCGTTCGGGTCAAATCCCTCTTTCGTACGTGTGTTGGGGAGCTTAGGATCAAATTTCTTTTTAGCTTCCTCTTTAGGGGCCTTTTGGGGAGGTTTCGATATCTCAATCTGGGCAAGAGGGAATGTGAGCCCCTCCACACCTTCAACAAGCTTTTGTTTTAATTTGGGCTTAGTCAAAGGGCGATACACTCCATTTCCTTCAGCATCATTATCTTTAAACACTTTTGTCTTTAAGTAGAACTTTGCATCTGCCTAGTAGGACTCGGCCTCAGTAAATGGAGTCTCATCAGCGATCACTTTCTTCACAACGCCATTTTCTTCATACATAAAGCATTGATGCCATGTTGGAGGAATTACACCGTTTTCATGAATCCACGGGCGTCCCAACAGAAGATTATATGATGTTTTGGCATCAATAACATGACATAGAGTACTTGCTTGCAATCCACCAATTACTAGGTCAAGTCTTATCATCCCTATTGCCCTTTGCCCCCCTTGATTGAAACCTTGAATCATTAAGCGGCTTTCAGAGAGTTCATGCATTGATATATCAAGGTCTTTCATAGCTCGAACTGTCAAAATATTAACGGCAGAACCTTGATCGATCATGATTTTCTTAAACCTTTGGCCTCGAGTATATCCTTCGACAAAGAGTGGGCGATTATGAGGGGCCGCGCCCAACATGAGGTCTTCATATTTAAAGACAATATCAGTGGCATAAGAGGTAGATTTGTGCGTTTTTGCTTCTTTTTTATTGACCAAAGATAGAGATGAATATATGCGTGAACTTTCAATCTCTTTCTCATGAGGGCTAAGGCAAGAACCTGCAATTTGATTCATTTTCTTCTTGAAATCCTTTGGCATATAGTCGTCCAGAGTAATTGGCCTTCGCACAACCTTGGAGCAAACATCAGTCTTTCTTTCCTTCTTTAGCTTGAGTTTATTTTCCTCCCTTTTCTTGACCCATTTCTTCACCTCCTTCATTGGGGACGGGATCAATTTGTGCCCTTTCTTGTGATTATCTCGGTCTATTAAGATCAATGACCCTTCTTTTTCATTATCTTCTTTGTATGTCCCGCTTTTGTTGAGACGAGAGCCTTTTTCCATATCTTTAATAGTAAAAGGAAGTTTGCGGATGTGAGAGCCTTTATTCTCTTCTATCGGGCCATCTTTGACTATGAACGGAGTAAACTTGCCAAAAGTGATGGCGATTTGGTTTGTGCTTGCAGCAGAATCATCGAGCTCAATCTTTCCTTCCCGAGCCAAGGCCATAATTTTATCTTTAAGCACCCAACACTTCTCGGTGGGGTGACTTAAAATGCGATGATACTTGCAATAGTTGGGATCATCAGCCTTTGTGGCTTCCTCAAGTCGCTTGGACTCGGGCAAACTGATAAGATTTAATCTCATCAGTTCCTCAAACATGGGAGGAACGTCAGAGTCTAAGAAGGGGTACTTCCTTTCCAACATCTCTTCTAAAAATGGTTTAACACGTTTCGATGCATCCAAGTTAACTCTAGGAACTTGCTTCAAATTTTGAGAGAAGATCTTAACAGGTGCAGCCTTCACGACCATTGCTTCTTTCTTTTCAAGCTTAGAAAAGGGTTTGCCCCCATTCTTGGTATCTTGTTGTTCAACCACATTATTGACGAGATACATATCCACGGTTTTCCTTCTACTGCTCGTAATGCTCAACTCCATGTTACGAGCTTTGCTTGCTAGCTCATCAAAAGTGTTTGGATTGACTCCTTTGAGAATGTAGCACAATTCCCAATGCATTCCTTCAATGCACATATCGATAGCGGAGCTCGTAGAGATTCGTTCTTTGCAGTTTAGAGCAAGATCCCTCCAACGCTCTATGTAAGCTATCACAGATTCATCTTTCCATTGGCGAGTAGTTGTATGTTCGAGTAAACTGACCACCCTTCTTGTGCTATAGAAACGGTTTAAGAACTCACGTTCCATATCTTACCAGCTATCAATGGAACTAGGCTCCAAGTCTGTATACCAGTCAAATGCATTTGCTTGCAAAGAACGCACGAATTGTTTGACAAGGTGATCTCCACTTGTTCCCGCATTATTGCAAGTTTCCATGAAATGGGCAACATGTTGCCTTGGATTTCCCTTCCCACCAAACTGGATGAACTTTGGCGGCTGGTAACCAATGGGCATATTTAGATCCTCGATCCTTTGAGTGTATGGCTTAACATAGGAGTAAGTAGATTGACTTCCTTCTATCTTCCCCTTTATGGTTCCCATGATGAAGTCTTTGAGTTGATCAATCGGGATCATGCCCCCAGAGGTTGAGATGTTCTTCCCCGAATCCCCTTGGTGTGGATCATTTTCTTCATGCATTTCGGGATCCTTTTCATGAGTGTGACTCGACTCACTTTTCAAGCTTTCTACTTTGTTGTTCAGATCATTCAACTTTTGGTCTTGAGTTTGCATGAACATGCTCATCCCCTCGATGACCTTAGTTAGATGAGCGATTTGTTCTTCCATAGACGTGGTGCTTGTTGTCATGGTGGGCATCACAGTGTAGACATTTGACCACTGCGGAGTAGTTCTTCGTGGAGGAGTTGACGGGGGAGTAGAGTCTGATCCAGATGATGAACTCTCACTGCTACTTGTCCATTTCGGGGAAGTAACTTCGCGTATGGATGAAGAAAGCTTTGGGGTCATGTCTTTCGCAATTCGAAATCCATCCATCGTATTGGGAGTAGTTCCCGAAGATGATTGCGCTGCTAGGATTCTTGATCGGCTCCTAGTGATAGGGCCTTGCATGTCTTGATTTGAGCTTGATGATGCTCTAGAATTCAAGGTGAACACGGGCCTGCTTGATGCCATTGGTTCGTTTTCCCTTGATCAAAAGTGAAGAGATGAGAGGTAGAGTTGTCCCACCGGGCGTGCCAAAAATTTGTGAAACAAATTTTAAGTATTTACTTAAAATTGATCGCAAATAATAATATGTGAGAATATTGGATACAATCTCTAAATATGAATCCTCTGATTCTTCACTTGCAATTTGAAGTAATATAATTAAAGAATTTAATTCAAAATTAAATCTCTAATCCTTCAAATATTCGAACGTTCTTCGAATCTTCGAATCTTCGTTCTTTAGATCTTCGAATCTTCGAATCTTCGTTCTTGAGATCTTCGAATCTTCGTTCTTCGGATCTTCAAACCTTCTTGAATAAAGAATTCAGATTGAAGGGCCTCCGGTTTTCAAGTGGCTTGATCTTCAACAAAAGGGCCGTTTTATGGCTTAATCTTCTGTTTAAGGGCCTCCCGGGATATATGGCTTGATCTTCAATTGAATTTTGATTCAATCTTCATATGGATATCTTCAAATCTTCAAAGATTCGTTCTTCATATCTTCGAATCTTCAAAGCTTCGTTCTTCAGATCTTCGAATCTTCAAACTTCGTTCTTCAGATCTTCGAACGTTCTTCAACTTTTTGCTTTGTTTGATCAAGAATAAATGAAATCACAGAGGATTAATCATATATTCTTGACAAAAAACGTGGCATGATATCTTCCGATGCTTCAGAATTCTTCAGAGCCTTCCGGGAGTTCTTCAGAGCTTTTCTGCAGCGTTCTTCGTCTGGAAGTTCTCTTCCCTTTCTCTCAACTGAGACCCCTATTTATAGGTGTGGAGGAGGTGAAAATATGGCCTAGGGTTGCTGAAATTCGTCCATACCCCTTGGGCCTCAATTAAAATGGGCTTCGGGCTCTATTTGCTTGCATTTTAATGGCTAGAAAAATCAGTACTTAAGCAATGTATCTGGACAGCTTCTTTAACAAGGTTCACGCCCATTTTCCATGCATACAGATGGATTTCCTAACCAGATTCATTGTTCTCTTTATCCATTGGATCACGTCTCTTATGTTTTGAGCCACTATTTGATAATGGACTCAAAATAGAGAAATTAATAGGATCGGATCACTCTCTTAAAGATTTAGTTTATAATTAAATTAATTAGATATTTCAATGATCCAAATTAATTCAATGACTAAATTTCATCCAAATGACTCAATATTAATCATTTTTATCAGGCCCAACAACCATCACGAGCAACTTAGAGAATCCGGCATTGGCCCAATAGCATCCAGAGGAGGTCCAATAACATGTAATCTGTCTGGGTAACAAAAAAAAACTCTAATAATATTATGGACCATCATAAAATGAAAAGTCCAAAATATTAAATAGTTTTCAATATCTACAATGTCACTTCTAAATCAGTTCTAGACTTCTTGTGCTCTAATAATTTCAGCCTCATGAATGATAGGAGTTGGTTGCGAAGCATTGCAAAGGTTAATGTAATCCACAAAGTAGCCGAATCCAAGGCTGGACTCTTAGTCACTTTATCGGCCACAAAGTAGAATCCAAGGCTGGACTCTTAGCCACTTTATCGGCCACAGGACGATCAGGGATGACTTTCTACTCCTATTATGACCTCACCAGAGATATTAAAAGTGATGAAATCACATTAGAGAAACTCAGTATTCCGTATGTAATTTACTTCTAAACTTTATCTCCACTAACGTTTTTGTGAGGCAAGACTTTTGACCCACTCACTTTTATGTATTTGATCCTCTTATTAATAATAGTAAAGCGTACATTGTAAATACACACACTTAAACATTTAAAATGATAAATTTGTACGTATGAATATAAAAAAACAACAAAAAACACAAAGAAACAATAAAAAAATTAAAGTTATCAACAAAAAGAAACACAAAGAAACCATATGCAACAAAAGTACAAAAATAAGCAATAAATGATAATGGTAATATTTACAAATATTAACTATTTTTTAAAAACTAAATTAAAAATCTAATTTTCAATTTTAAAGTTTTTTAGATGTTCTTTATTTTAATTTTAAATTTGTTTTTTTATTTTAAGATATTTTACACACCTTTTAGATTGCATTTCTTTTCTGGTTTTATAAAAAACATGAATCATATTTTCTTCTTTTGTTTTATTATATTAGATTAAATTTGAATTTCATGAATGTATTCAAATTTTATATGTTGATTTTTTTAGTAACCTTTGTTTTCTTTATATTTCATTTTTTTTAAATCACTATTTCATACCAGTATTTTTTATTAATTCTTTTTTTTTAATAATTTCAAAATATTTTGATCTTGTTTTGCGTTTTGAGTAATTTTTCATTTTTTAAATTTTAATTTTCAGAACATTTAATATTTTTGATAGTTTATATAAATTAAATTAACTAATTAAACAATCATTACAAACTCTTATTTTGTGAATTTTTAAAAAAATTATCCACATTTAATTATTTTAAAGGTTTTATATTTGTATGTTGGATTTTACATTTCTAATTTTTATTAACATTTTTTGCATTTTTATAATATATTTAAAAATGAAATTCCTTTTTGTTGAAATTTACATTATTTTCTAATTTTTCATTTATAAATATTTTTTACTTTGAGAGTTTCTCGTTTAATTTAATTTTTTGATTTTTAATATTTTTTATAGGTATCATTTTTTTCGACTTTAAATGAATTTTTTTTGTTTGATAAATTTGCAGTTTTAAACTTATTAGTGAAAAATCCCAATTTTAAAACTTTATGCTACAATTGTGGAGTTTAGTGTAGAGTATCCTAATCTACTATCGTACTTGCAGACTTAATTACGATGTAGTGCTAGCTCTCCGTTACTCCGTATTGATGTCTATTATTGAAATACAAAACTTAATAAGTCTATGTTTGAAAAAGAAGGCAAAGTTGAAAAAAAGTGAAATTATTTTCACCGTTTAGTCTTGTTCTGAAAAAATCCCTTGACCATTACTGTTAAGCTAGAGGTACGGTCCAAAAGAATTTCATCCGAAGAGCCCAAATCCATTTGAGCAATGAAATCCGCGTAAGGATGTTTTCTTTTGAACTGCTTTTAGTTCCAGATCAGACCACACCAGATCAGACCAGACCAAATCAGATTTGCGTAGTTATAAAATACATAAAGACCATACGTTTACCAGACCAGACCAATTCAGACCAGACCAAACCAAATCAGACCAGATCAGACCAACAAATTTCAATCCAAAAGAAAACATCCCAAATCCTTCTCGATACACATGTCCGAAAATCACTTCACCCTTTCTGGAAAGTCTCCAAAGTTCGGAAGCTAAAATCATCTTCCCGTATAACTTTCATTTCTAAACAGAAAAATCACCTTGGCCGAATAAGAATCCACCTGAAACTCAACAAAACCCCTCTCAGCCGCTTTGATAGTCGCACAATGAAGAGTTTTACGACTTACCAATCTTATTAAGACCCGCGTTAATAAGCGGCACATAAAATAAGCAATGTTGTAAGATCGTGTTTACTTCAAAGGGCTTAAAACATCGTTTAACATTAAAATGTCCAAAATAACCCTGTAGACATATAGACGCATAAACATTCATGAACACAAGTATATAATATAATATAATATAATATAATATAATATAATATAATATAATATAATATAATATAATATAATATAATATAATATAATATAATATAATATAATATAATATAATATAATATAATATAATATAATATAATATAATATAATATAATATAATATAATATAATATAATATAATACGTGGGGTCACCTCGTACGTGTACCCATACCCCTTACTCCACCCTATCCCCTCCCCTACCCCCTACCCTGCACCATACCCCCCAATTCCACACCCTTGACCCCTACCCTACCCTTACCACGATAGGGGGTGGGTGGGGGTAGGATGGCGGTAGGGTGGGGTCGGGGATCGGGGTGAGGCCGAGGTAGGGCATGTGGTGGGGGGTATGGTAGGGGGTGGTAAGGGCTAGGGGGTGGGGGTGGGATCAGGGTAGGGGCAAGTGGTATGTGTTAGATATTTTATAAATGTCTTACCTTAAAAGATTCTTATTAATATTGCATGTGTTTATATAGAAAACAAATGGCTTAATTGAGTTTATGTCAGGTTCTCAGGTGATTTATCTGTTTTGCAGACATATTTTGGTATTGAAACAATGCCTCCAAAGCTTCAGCCGAGTAAAACCTTTAGGCCTTGTTTGGTTGACCCTCAAAGGAGGGGAGGGAAGGGGAGAGTCAATGAGGGAAGGGAAGGGAAGAGGAAGGAAGGATTTTGATAAAGATTTGTGTTTGGTTGGAGGAAATAGAAGGAAAGGTTTAATGAAAATATTTTCCCAATTTACCCTTACTTGATAGTTTACTTAACAAAATAGATACATCTTAACTATGGTGAATATTCCTCCTATGGTCATGAGTCATAAATTTTTTTTTTACTTTTTTTAATTTTATAAATTTTTATTTTTTTAATTTTTTAATTTTTAATTTTTTTAGTTTTTTAATTTTTTAATTTTAAAATTTCAATTTATAAATTTTTTATTTTTTAATTTTTTTAATTTTTTTATTTTTAATTTTTAATTTATTTGATTTTTAAAATTTTAGATTTTTTTTTAAAATTTTTATTTTTTACCTTTTTATATTATAACATTTTGTCTATTTACGTAGGAGATGGATATAGTTTGTGGTTATCAACTCGTTTCCTCCGAAATACCCTGATTTGGAGGGTTTAGTATGAGAGGAAGTGGGGGATTTTGGAAGCATTCCACTTTCCCCCCCTTCCCCCTTATTTCCTTCAACCAAACACGCACAAATCCCCCACTTTCCTCCTCTCCCCTCCAAAAACCTCCAACCAAACAGGGCCTTAATTTCAAAAAGGATAATCTAATTTCCCAAGATGCATATGATATCATAGACCGTTTTATTGCTTAGGCTCTGTTTGCAAACCCAATTGAAAAGTGCTTTTAACTTTTTTAAATGATTTGGTAAAAAAGTGATTAATAGTAAAAGTTGGTAGTGTTTGAGAAAAAAGTGATTTTGAAAAGTAAAAGTTGGTGGTGTTTGGTAAAATAAGTGCTTTTTGTGTAATAGAAAAAGTAAAAAGCAGATTCTAACTTTTAGCTTTTAAGTAATTCATTTAAGTAGAAGTTGTCATTTGAAAACATCTTTTTTAGCTTTTTTAAGTCAAAAGCTGGGAAGTGCTTTTTTAGTTGTGTTTGCAAACAGAGCCTTAGTACTATAGGGCTCTGTGGGAGATTAACAAAGCATCTAGTGCAGCTAAGTTAGAATGCTCATGGGGGAGAGTCATGGTCCATGTCTAAAGAGTGCACTTGACTTTGTTCCTAGTTTGAGACAGTTATGGAGCTTCCAAATAGCTCAAGCCTCTTAGAATTTTGTTTTGAATTTTTTAGAGAATATATAGTTTTCATTCAATCTCTCTTCTGTTTTGCTAAGATCAGATTAGTTATTAAGTTGTATAAATATATTTCACGGTTGTGGTATGATGACATCAATGTTGATCTCCCAAAGAGGAGGTCGTAGGTTTGAGTCACATCCCAATCAAAGATGTTAGCATTAACATGGACAGATACTATAATAGGTTTAGAAGAATGTTCCAAAAAAAATCACTGTGTATTCTTGTCAGGCAATGAATTAAAATGACGAATGATTTCTTACCTTCTCTCAATAACTCTCAATTATAATACGAGTACACTTTCATATTATGCAAAGTTGCTTTCGTATCGTTCATGGTATCGGAGCAGAGAAAATTATCCCTTAATCTATCTGCCTTTTAATCTCCATTTTCTTCATATTCTTTATGTTTGTTTGCAAATCAGCCATGGCACGAGAATCATCAAACATAACTTCTATTTTTGATAATAGTGATCTATTTGTTCTTCAATCTTCGGATAATCCTGGAATGAAAGTAGTCAACGATCCTTTTGACGAAACAAACTATAGTAACTAGAAAAGATCCATGTTGATAGCTTTATCAACAAAAAAAAGACGAGATTCATCAGGAAGCAATCCTAAGCCTTCTTCTCAATCGGTGACATCGATGTAACGATATGGTATTCACATGGATCTTGGGCGCTTTGACAATATATATTGCCAAATTAGTACTTCGTACTTTACTGTATCTCTCCTTAGGATGTTTGGGAGGATCTTTCTGAAAGGTATACACAATTTAATGATGCACAACTTTATGGAATTCAATGTTATTTGTCAAATACTCCCTCCGTCCCTTAAAACTTTGTCATCTTTGAATTTTTTGGTCAACCATGTTCAACTTTGACCAATTATATATCTTTGTAGAAAATTATTTATGATATAAAAATTATGTGAAAATGTTCTTTGCTAAAAGTACTTTCATAAAAGTATAAAACTTACCACTTTCATAATATTATACTAATCAAAAGAGTTTTTTACCCTAAATAGGACTAAATTGTTGTGTAAATTCCCAAATAGGAGTATATATATTTTTATTCCCAAATAGGACTATTATTCCATATTTACCCCTCCTACACGCGGCTTCCGCACTTGAGCCTCTATCCACGCACTGACGCACACTTATCTTGTTGGCAGATCACATAAATTCCCAACAGATCATTTTTTCTTCTTCAACGCACACTTATTATATGCGCATCATTAGTCATCTTCTAAAATGGTACAACCTGCTCATCTTCTCCAACCTACTCAATAATTTCTCTGGCTGAAACCTGTAACAGCGAGCAGCTGCGGTGACCATCGACGAGCAGCAAAACAAGATGTCAACAAGGGCGAGCAGAGAGGGACAGATACAATCCAGATTTGTTACCGCAGAATGAAGCTCAACTCCACCTCCTTCTCCTCCTCCTCTACTATTTTTCTCTCTATCCTTCTTCTATTTTTTGTCGTAGGTCCGACGCTTGGCCAATATCTTCTTTGGTTGTTAAGATTGCCAAATTCAATCTGAAAATGCCATAAAAGTGGCATTCTTATGCTTCGAAAAATTTGTGTTTCCCTTTAAAAATGCCATTAAAATAGCATTCTCCATTCATGTTGGCATTTTGATAAAAATGTTGGCAATAGCGGCGAGGGTGGGCAGAGATGCAACGGCGGAGGCCAGATCTGCAGCGACGGAGGCCGGATCTGCAGCGGCGGCGGCGGCAGCCGGATTTGCAGGTTCAGCAGTCGACGGCTGGAAGAGGCCAGATCTATTGCTCCGGTGACTAGATCTGTAGTTGCGGTGACCATATCTAAAACGGCGGCGGCCAAATCTACAACAGTGGCCAATTTTGAGGTCACGACGGTGGACGGCGGAGGCCGGCGACGACCGGTGAGTGGCAGCGGTCTGACATTATGTCTGGACAGCATATTATCAAGCTTCAAGGGCATCTATGTCCAACCACAAATAATAAATCCTATTTAGGGAATTTTTAAATTGTAGTCCTATTTTTGCAATTAATTATTTATTTACTGCCATTTAGGGAATTCTCCCTAATCAAAATCAATAAATCATGATCTAAACTTTACCACCATTGACTTGAAAAGTCAAAGATGACAAAGTTTTAGGGACGAAGGTAGTATGTCTCAAGGAAGTGATACCATAACTTCTTATTTTACGAAAATCAAATTGATTTGGGTGAGATTGATGTTATGGGGATGAAACCAAAATGTTCATATGATTGTTCTTCTGGTGCTTTTTCCAAACAAATGAAATTCTAGCAAGATCAATAAGTTGTTAAGTTTCTTATGGAGTTGAATGACAGTTATAATGTCATAAGAGGTGCAATCTTGATCAAAATCCTTTACCTAACATCACTATAATGTACACCACTTTGATTCAAGAAGAAACACAAAGAGAAATTCATAGTTCGGAGCAGATTCAGTCCGATTCCTCGGGTCTCGATGCAAGTGATCATCATATGTGTTCTAATGTATTCTTTTTTCTGAAATGTTCCCCATATCTAAACCCTATTTTATATCTTTACCTAATCGGCATGTTATTTTAGTCAAATCTGTTGGTAAAGTTCACATTTCTTCATAAGTCACTCTACATGAAGTTCAAACTCAATCTAGTTTTCGGCCATTGCTAAATTGAAAAAACGTAACAAATGAATTCTTTCATTTCTATTGCTTCTCCAGCATAATAATCTTCATCAACAACACAATAATCAGTCCGGTAGCTCAAATTTTGTTTCAAGCATTAAAACTGTTCCCATTGGGCATAGTAAACTTGGTGACTTTCTTGTTTTCAAGCAGCTTGGATAGTGTAATGATTCTCATGTCAATAAAGTTCAACTTCTTTTTTGTTCAATTTGTTAAAAAGCTAAAGAATAAAGATTACATTTTTGCGATAGTTTCATGTAAACATCCAAACCTTTTTTGTTAATTCATGTTGATCTATGGGGACTATCATATCCAAACTTATAACATCTATCTTAATATAATAACAAAAGGATTCTTGGGGAACAAGTTCCCGCCAAAAACATGGCTTGATGTCTACGGTATATCATTTTGGCTTGCTGTTTTCGGTTTAATTTTTTGGCATCAAAACGTGGATATAAAAGCCTGTCATGCATTTAATGATTAATTAATGTTCCGATTTATCTGCCGCATGTTGAAGTTGGTTTTAAAAGGAGCTGGTGTAATATTTTGGCATGAGCACGTGAGAAGGAATATCATGGATAAAAAACATCTGCCATGCAATTAATGTTTACTACTCCATTTTATCTAGCCCACTACTAATTGAAGTCGGTTTTAGAAAAATTAATATGTTTTGCAACTATTCGTATTCCAATGTTGTCTGCCATCTTACCTTTACATTTCTCCAGGTTTTAATTCAAGTGAGAATGATTATTTCTCCAAATTCTAATTCAACTATTCGTATAACACTTATTCTGTGCCTATAAATACCATGAGTTCCCTGCAGTAGTACTATCACCAGTTCAACTTATTAATCTTGCTTCAGGTTGTCTTTAAAATGGTTGGTATGTGAACTTTGGATTGTATGTTTTTCTCAGAATGTTGAAGGAGATGTTCTGTATCCCGAAGAGATTGGAGATCTGCTAGGCTCTCAGTTATTGTTCAGGGTTCAAACAAAAAAAGATGGAAATTATTTCAAAGGAAAGAAGACATTTAGCGTGATCGACTTTAACGATGACAATGGTGTTTTATCTCTTTAAACTTCAAAGGATGGTTCACATGAGCTTTGTGTTTATATGTGTATGAATGTATGTATCATTTATATTAAATTGTACATATTACTTTCAGGTTATTTTCATATGGGTTTTTAGTTGTATTACTTTTAATGATTTTTTCTCAGGTTGTTGATGAATTTGCTGAGCTTTGTAGACAACTTTATGATAGCGAAGCGGTATGGAAATGTTGAAAATCATTCTTAGTGTGTTGTGGGTCTCTTAGTAGTTGTGAATATTCACATATTATTATTATTTGCAGATTGGTTCTTCTGAGCAAGAAGTTAACAGCCATATTCCGAATTCAAATAAAAAAGAAGTGATTGTAGTTGAAGGACATAGCGTCAGAAGATCTTTGATGGGAGGGCTCTCAGTTTCAGGCCCTTAGTTTTGAAGAAATTTAAATCTGTTGTTAAAACAGAGAAGAATTGATGCTTCGTTGGAGAATTAATTTTTGTTGTTTCTTGGCAAAACAGATACTTTGGTTTTGTTTGATGCTGTGGTTGGACAATTACTTTTTGTTTTCTAATCACTGATAGTAGTATGACTACTGCACGTTGGTTTGGTTGTTTTTTTTTTTGTTATGGATGCTTTAGCCCTTGAATGTTGTTGGGGATTATGTTTATATGCTATTTTGCTGGCTTAATATTTTGGTTGCTTTTTGTTATTTAACTTCGATATTCATGTTTTTCTAGCCTTTGTCTTGAAATTTTAATGAATGAATTAGGTTATATTATATTGGTCATATTTTTGGAGGTATGGGTATACATTTTCAATTGTTGAGGTATGTATATTAAGTTTTCATATGCTTTATTTTTAAGCAGTAAAATTTCATGTAATGTATTATTACACATTTTGTCTGTCGTATGCAGTTTAGACATGAATCACAATGGCTATGAGGAATTGACTTCAGAATGGCTATGAGGAATTGACAGGGGTGCTCAAGATAATTGCACAGAGTTCATACCAAATCTGCAATTGGATGTAGTTTAGTTCATTTGTAATGGAAAAAAGATAGTATTATTTGTAATTTAGATTATTTGTAACAAAATTTGGTTTTAATTGAATGTTGCCCAGTAAAATTGGCTACTGACTTAAATAATGTAATCTATATATGTTGGATAATTTTGATTTTTCAGCATGTGCAAATCTTAATCCTTTGAGATGGAATTTTAAGTTTTATATAAGAGTTAATAAATAGTTAAAAGTTTTAAATTTTGGATAAGGGAGAAAAAATCTATCAGTTCATCAATTAGATTTTCTAAATAAAACGTTTGTTTTTTTATTTATATATAAGAGTTTTTTTTGCATAAATATAAGTTTTTTTATTTGTAATGAAAAATTCAAATGTGCAAGAACCATACATTATTTTCACTTCAAAAATGCTATTGATACCCCATTTTGCACCCCATTTTGTACCCACCCCCTATGTTTGTGTCTCACAAATGCACTTCATTAAAATGGAGCAATTCATTTAATGTGTTGGGCTTTTGTGAGCCACAAAAATAGAGTGTGATACAAATGAGGTACTCCCTCCGTCCCGAAATTATCTTCATTCTTTCCGGTCCGTTCCAGATTTATCTCCTCTTTCCCTTTTTGGCAAAGGATTTGTGGTTCACAAACATTCTTATACATTTCTCTCACCTCTCCACAACTCTTCATCATACATTTCCCACTATCTTAATCTCCGTGCCCAGTCAAAATCAAAGTTAATTCTGGGACGGAGGAAGTACAAAATAAGCCAATGGGGTACCTATAGCAAAGTCGGTTTCACTTAATGTCCTTTTCATGTTCCAGATAATAAATTTAGTTGATGTTTTTAAATCAAATTAAAGCTTTTGTTTTTAGGCTTTAAAAAAAATACTCCCTCCGTAACATTCATATCTTCCCACTTTTCTTTTTTGGACGTAACATTTATATCTTCCCATTTCTAAATCTTCCCATCATACCCTCAATAATTTAAAAAATAATACACTACTACACATTTTTTTTTTTTTGGATTTATTTCACCATCTTCCCATCATACCCTTAATAATTCACACTCCATTTCACTATTCTTAATCTCACCCACTTCGGAAGTGGGAAGATATATCTGATACGGAGGGAGTAGCATATTAGTCCAGAGTATGTGTATTTTCATATGAAATCCGTCATTGGTTAAAAGATTTTTGGTGATTCAGATTTTAGATTCTAGAGGTATTTGTTTCAAGGAATAGATTTTAATTTTACTTCAGAATTTTTCCTGGATGAATCTATTGTTAAAATCAACATTTTAAAAATCCGGATATAAAATTCCCTAAATGTTATTTTGTTAAACATATTAGCTTTTAAGTTTTAACTTGATGATTTTTCCCGTTGTGGATCACTAGATCCTGAATAAAAAATGCATTATAAGGATTCATAATTAAAATTCCCTTTGTTGTTGGTCCTTTTAGTCCTCTTTTATTCAAATTGCTTGAGTAATGGGTGTGTTGCTTTAAATCAAGTACTCCCTCCGTCGCCCTAACAATGGGACAAGAGGGAGTGACACACAAATTAATAAAAAGTGGTGTATGTGGTTGATATTGAATTGATAAAGTAAGAATAAAGTAAGAATGATTTAAAACCATACAAACTTTACCAAATTTGACATGAGACAATCTTAGTGGGACGGACCGAAAAGGTAAAATGGGACAATCATAGCGGGACGGAGGATGTATAAAGTAACTTTTAGAATTTTTTTAATACATTAATTAATTTAATGAATATTTAATTGATTTTAGTATATCTATTTAGATTGACTTTTTTTAAGGTGTATATTAATGTGGGGTCTCAATTTTACATTTGGAACCGGGATCTTCAAATTCCTTAGACGGCTTTTGCTTACCCATACACACACACGCACTACGTATATATATAATTTGGATCAAATGAGAACATGATCTAAGAAGAAAAACGGGAATGAGTTTGGAATGTTAGATTTCAGAGTTGCTCATTATGTGAAATAGAAATGTGCACCACCATAAATCAGAAAATGAGGTGTCATTTTGTAGTTAAGCTTTACCTTTTCTGTCCATTTAAAGTATGCACTATTTTAATTATATGTGTGCACCCCATTAATCATGATGTGCATCATTACAGATCATTCTTATTTCAAGGTAATTACTTTCAAGATCTTTTTTGATGTGTATTTTTACATTGATCAGTGGGGCAGCCTTTAAAACCCGCAAGATTTTGTTGGAAAAGAAGTATGAGAGAAATATTTTTTATTTTAAGAGGCCAATTAAAATTTGTTATTTATTTTTTAGTTTTGAATATTTGCAATTTTTGCACTACTGTCAAGTGCAAATTTTTACCCATATTTATACACAACATTGTGACACATAAATACACACATATAATACTCCTAACTATATATATTGAATACCTTTTGTTTTATGTTGTTGCCACATGTCATTTTATCTTCAAAAAATGGAGCCACATGTCAATTATTTCTCCAAAGAGCTCTCCATGAGTTTGCTATATTATATTATATAGATATAGAATATGATACAATAAATTATTATTATGTACATCATTATTTTTGAACTTCTAATCTAACTTTTTGGGTGGGCATTAACACTTCGGAAACTTTCTCTAAATCTTGGATTGGTAATTGGTATCCCACGGTATATCTAAGCGGGTGCCAGAACTTTGAATCCTTAAAACTCTGTACTACGCTTATAGGTCTACTTTGCTCATAAAGAAAGCAAACAAATACGGAGTAATAATAATGTAATGACGTACATGAAAGGACCACACATTCTGTATTTCTGTATATTCAGATGGAAGAATATTCACCTATAAAAAGGAATTTGGGATGTAATAATGTACATAAGGCACATAAATCAGCATATGTATTGCACAACTCTACAAAAGGATTGATGAAAACCGTAAAAGAATGATAGATGAAAAGTTGATGATGCACAATTTTTGAAAAGCAAATACAGATCCCATGAGCAAGAACCAAAAACTGATCATTTCACACCCAAGCTTTTACCCTCTCTGTTCGAGAATTTAGGTTTCGTCCGCGGATGCTAAGCCCATTGTTATTATCTTCTGCATTTTTTCCTGATTGGCGATCACAGATTCTTTTGGAGGCCTTCTTATGATCGGAACTGCCCAGTTTCACGTTTTTCATTCTTCGGTGTTTTTGTTGAACCCTCCTCACACTTGTTACGGTACCATTCCCACCTTTGTGTTCTCCAGAGCTGGTTTCATCAGGTTGTTTGTTCAATTTCCTCCCAGGGAGATCATCTATGTCATCTGCATTTCCCTCAGGAGGGATATTCTCAATAGAGCTCAGAAAAGCCCCAGTTGTGGCCTCCTCGTCTCCGATATTTTGTTCTTCATCGGTCTCATCGGTCGTGTTGGATTCTTGCTCGGGGTTAGCATCGATTGAGGATTCTTCTCTGTTCCTCAGGGTCTTCTCAATGAGAATCTTGAGAAAGTTCATAACTTGAACAGCATGCATCAGTGCTGTCAATGGATCTGCCATCTGCAAGCACATAAAAAGAAGGGAAAGTGAGAGATGATCTAGTGTCCTGTACTCATGTAATCATATTTAAATTTCATTCCAACATATCAACCTTACGAGAAGAGCATGAGTTTTTCATATGAAAGAGTTTGTCATAAACTCACTAAATATAAAAGTACAAAAAACTTGATCTATAATATACTTCGGAATAAAATTTCAATATCTATAATATACGTAGAACTAACTAAAAAACCAACATATAAAGAGCATTAGACTACTACAGGTTCACCTTTTGGATCGAATCCTAAAGGTTAATACAATGCTTAATAAGTTGTTTATACATGATTTATATTTATTTCGTATATGATATTGATCCCTTAACACAGTAAATGAGAAAATATTATAAATACATCCACTAAAATATTTATTTGTATATTAAACAATAAATACTATTGTTCAAGTGCTATTTATATTTGTACAATGTCAGATTAGTCTCTTAGACATCTGAAAATTCATGTCATAGCTTTCTTGAAAAGGAGTAGTAGTAGTAGTCATAATAACATGACATTTCAAAACGATCATCATCGTAGGAAGTTTGAGTTTACTCTCAAACCTGAGTCATATTTGGAGCAAACACGACAGCAACATTCCTTGCATTCATTTTGTTATGATCTTTGGATTCGGCAACATCAGCCATAAGGTTTATAGCCCAGTCTAACAGTGCAGCTTCTGTTGGCGGGAGAAGGCTCACGAGCCCAACACACTCTTCCTCCGATTGTGAACCCATAACTTCTTCCGGTGAAAGAGAGTCAAGTATTCCCCTAGGGAGTTCTCTAAACCAAGCCTATTCAAAGCAATTTTTCATTTCAAGAATCAATTTTTTAAACTTCACTTATGTGTTATATATTTGTATTATGAAAATTGATGAAATAATAGTAATACCTTAATGAGACCGGCTAAGCAATGAACATCAATATCATGCGGTACAACGCCGTTATTTAACTGCTCCCTAACAAGCTCTTCTTGGCCATTTTCAGCAGTAATCCTGAATATGCCTTCAGCCTACAGCAGCAAAGTTGAAACCAAAACGATCATTAATTATATCTGTATGTGTGGTTTTGAAAGTGACTAAAGAATTTCGCAGCTAAAGCAGATTTGGTTGGACCTGCAAACCGCCATGTTCATATAAGCGCCTTTGCATCATCAAGAGTATTGTAGGCACACAATTCCCTCTGCTGTCAAAAGAAAGTTGCATGCACTCCGTTGAAACGCCAAACACTCTAGTACTACATTATTAGGATGCATATTAAGTAAAGTTATTACAATTGTCAGATTCTTCAGTTCCAAGACTATTACAATGGAGACGTTCAGATGAATAGAAGCTTTACATGATACAAAGATCATATAAAAAAAATCTTCACATGTATACATGGGAAATCATAAGTTTATTTAGAGCCAGTTTTGTGAGACATAAAATGGTTGAAAAGTGCTAAATCTGCTGAAGTTGTGAAAGTAGTGATGGGGTATGCTGAATTGTATAAAATTATACTTACAACATACTTTAGTGACAAAAGAAAAGGAAAAATATATGCTCTTGTCAAACATGATCATTTACCCGGCAACATAAAAAAGTCTTCACCCTTCTTTTTTACCAGTAGCTAATAAATTTATATGCCGAAAGATACTCCCTATTAGCTAACCAACAGCCAAAAGTCTAAAGCATTTGAACTATTGGAATTTGGGAAAAGCAAAAGCTTTTATAGAATCTACATCGAATCCTACATCAATGTATATAATCTGATATGTAAAACTCTTTGAATATTTAAAACTCTTTGAAAAATCAATCCTTGCCTTTTCCAACATGATGGAGAAAGCTGTCAATTTTTCAAATTCTCTATTTATTAATTAAACAAATATGACCAACAACCTACCATTGTCATACACAACCCATACATGCAGCCTGGGAAAAAATAGCCTTCAATGGCGTGTAACACTCATCCCCTTTCCTAGTCCCCACCCCCTACTCCCACCAACCCACTAACCCAGACAAAATGGCAAAACTTTAAATTTTAGGTTGAAGAAGTGCATATACATTTTAAATTTCTTACCTTCATTTATTTCACTTTAATTGACCATAGAATGACTAGGCAGAAAGAGAAAAAACAATTCTTGAAAAAAAATTGGGACAGAAGATAAAGAAAAAGCAACAAAAGAAACCTGGCACTGGGCGGTCTTCTGGGGACTTCAGGTTCAAACTCAACAGGAAGGCCAAGAAATCCAGCGAATCTATCAAAGGTGACATGGGCAACATGTCTGACATTGCTAGGCCAGCTTATCTCCATAGCAGAAACCGATGTAGAAGATGAAGAAGAAGATGAAAGATGGTCCTCAATGTTGTTGTTACAGGAAACCAAAGATTTCCTAAAGACAGTCACCAGAACAGTCAAGAAAGACAGCTGATCTCCCTCCTCCTCCTCCTCCTCCCTCTCCCTCCTCTTCTTGGGATTCCTCTCCTCCCCCAGCTCCTCCTCCTCCTCCTCCTCCTCTATTACTACTATTTCTGCAGTACTTCTTGTGAAATCAGGAACAGAGGAAGAAGAAATACAAGAAGCACAAAGGGCCCTTTCTTGCAGGTGCAACCCATCATTATCTGTAGGTGGGCTGGTGGAGCTTGAAGATGAAGAAAGCATTGTGATTTCTCTTTTAATCATCTTTATTTGGAAGGGTTTTGGTGAAATGGAAAGAATGATTCTTTCTAACTTCTGAATACGTATTCCTTTCTTTAAAAAAATAATAAAAAGTTGTGTTCTTGGAGTTTTCTGAGTGGTAGTTTGGTTGATTGCAGATGAAGAGAGAAAGGTTTGGAGAATGGGGATTGACAGTTGAGTAGAGTTTGATTCAAGCAAATGCGTTTCGGGAAGTTGAGACTTTAACATCACAGCATATTGGGTATTTGGGTTCGCTTTCTGTAAATTCTCGTTGCCACATTAAATGGTTAATTGACATTCCGATGACTAATGCGCGTCTTTCTTACCTTTTTAGGTAAAAAGTTTCAAGTATGGGGTCCTAAACTCCTAATTACTTTTCAACTTGAGACCACCAATGCTTTTTTAGAGGGTGGACATAACAATTTAGCTTAAGAACCGTACCAAATCGGACTAAATCGAATCAAACCGAAATTGATAAAAACCAAACAAAACCCAACCGAACTAAATAAACTAAAAAAAAATCATATATTATTAACATTGGTGGTTTGATTTGGTTTGATTTGGGTTTACTTAAGTAGTTTGGTAAACATTTGCTCACACAGAATGGTTTGCTACTTTGGTTTGCTTTGGTTTAAAACGGAAAAATCGTAAACCGAACCGAACACCAAACAACATATACATATATATCATTTATCTTCACTCTTCATTTTTAAGATATAAATAAAAATTTAGATATGAATATACATATATTTCTTTTCATTTTTAGAAAAAATTCAAAATAATAATCGCAACTATTGTCGATCCACTGAAAATAATCCCAACTATTGATTATTTTTGTATAATCCCAACTATATAGACTGTCCGCCAATAATGGTTCATGACCAGATATTACCTCTATAAAAAGTGAATTTTAAATAGTAATTAAGCGTAAAAATTAAAAGTTGAGATTATTTATAGGGATTACTTGTTATATCTCATCTCATCCACTTTAGAAACTACAAGAAATTATTCATAGAGACCATTATTGGCGGAAGGTCCCTAAAGTTGGGATTATTCTGGAATAATCAATAGTTAGGATTATTATGAGCGGACCGCCAATAGTTGGGATTATTACTATCAATTTTTCCTTATTTTTATCTATTTATTATTATTTTTACTCCAGGAGGGTTTGGGGGAGGGGGGCTGGGGGAATCTGGAGTAATCAGGGCTGAAACCCACTCCATTGAGTTTCACACCCTTATGTGCCTAGTAGGTTTCGAACCCGAGACCTCGCACTAGGCACGGTAACCTCACAACCAGCTAAGCTGAAATGCTTGGTTATATGAATATACATATTTAAGCATATACTCGTATCATTTTAATTTTTACACATTTCATACATTCCTTATGACAAAGTTAGCTAATACAACATATTTGTGCGAAGTAAACCAAAACCGAATCGAAACCGAAACCGAAGAAAACCAAACCGAAACACAAATGGTTTTACTTAGGTACAAATTCTCTCAACCCAAATAAACCAAAACCGAACCGAAACCGAAGAAAACCGAAGCGTAAACCGAATTGTCCACCTCTACTTTTTTAGACGGAAATATAGAATTAGCTAATACCTAATTAGTCAGGATGTTTTTACTTGGACTGTAATTTGCTAGTTTGATCTGGATTGGTCTGGTTTTTTTGTATTTTTATAACTATCCAAGTTGATCTGATCTGGGACAGATTACAATCTAAGTAAAAACATCTTTAATATTGCATTCGTTCTCTTTTAATTGGAAGATTGAACTTTTTGCACTATTCGCATACTCAACTTTGACTATATTTTATTTATTCATGTATTATAAATTAAAATTTTTAAAAATACTTTTAAATTCCTCTCATTTTAAATATTCAAAATTTGATTTTTATAATTTTTTACTGATAAGAAATGAAAGATATTAATAGTTAGACTTATGTATTGGGTGAATTGTTGCAATCAAATCAGAATGGAGAAAGTATCAAAAAAGGAATTTGGAATAAAAACGTTTGAAATTACAACATAGGACTATAATGTTTTTAATCCCTAAATATAAGAAATTGTTGTTAAACTTGAAATACTGTCATGTCAAAGTCAGATATTGCCAAAATATGACTAGGGGTGTGCACGGGTCGGGTTCGGGCGGGTCGGGTTTGCGAACCCTAAACCTGTTCGGGTTTTTTAATTTAAATACTAGGTCCGACCCTTTGATATTTCAAATCGGATATTTCGGATATTTTTAAGTCGGATATTATCGGATATCGGGTCGGGTTTCGGATATTTCGGTTATATTAAAAAAATTATAATTGGATAATTAAAGTGTTTAAATGCCACATTGACAAAAATTGTACACACTAGTGCACTAAACTTCCAAATTACACAAATAATTTAACACAAATTCCACAAATAATTACACAAATAATTGAACACAAGTATTAATTTAACATATTCAAAGTACACACTACATAATTTAATATATTTTGGATATTTTGGTTATATCAAAACACATTATAATTGGATAGTTAAAGTGTTGGAATGCCACTTTAACCAAAATTGTACACACTAGTTCACTACACATTCAATTTACACAAATAATTTAATACAAATTGCACAAATAATTACACAAATAATTGAACACAAGTATTAAATTAAATATTCAAAGTACACACTAACATATATTTCGGATATTCGGGCGGGTCAGGTTGGGATTTCACAAACCCTACCCGCCACCCGGTCTAGGCCCAATACTAATCGGATTTTCGGTTTCGGGTTTTTCGGGTCGGATATCCACTTCGGTTCGGATAATATCCGAAAAAAATATCGGATTTTTCGGGTCGGATCGGGTTTTGCTCAGCCCTAAATATGACAATAATTACTCTACTTTTGACAATAAAACATGACAATCTTATTTTGAAATTTCGAAACGTTTTCTCTTATTTAGGACAATTTCTCTATCTAAAATTATCTATAACATAGAAAAATATTAATTTGTATTCGCGACCATACCTATGTTATTACTCTGTATCATTTAGTCAGATATCTACATATTTATGATTAAAATAAATATTTATAAGAGTAATTTTATTCATAATTACTTATATTTAATTTTTACAATCTAAGTAACCGTGACTCTATACTTATATTAGTAAATAAATTATTTCAATATTATATTTGAAAAGTAAAAATCTCATTAATTTTTTTGGTAAAAAAAAACTCATTATTTAATAGTGATGAAAATGTCAAACAGGAGTCCCGGGCAAACTTTATTACTGCTCAAGTGCTTAACTGCGCAAGCTAGATCCTAATTCCTAAAGCAGGGTAAGAAGAAGTCAAGTCCCGGACAAACTTTAAACAAAAAACAAAAAATTGACCAAACTTTAATAAAAACAAGTCACCAACTTTAATCTGCACCTGAGAATAAGTGACCAAACTTTTTTTTGCTCGCAGAAGACTTAATTCATAAAAATAGCATTCAACAAGGGTACAGAACTAGAAAAAAACCATAAATAACCATCCGCCCGTGGCCGAGACTGAGAACTAACCACCTGTAAAAAAGCAGTATAACTCGCTAGACCAATTTTGGGCAAATTAGAGCTAATGACGGTTACCGCAGATTCTTCCTCCCCCACCTTAATGCAAGAGTCTCACAATGAAAAAAGTAACAAAACAAAAAAAAACAAAGCAACCAGATTTAAAGTAACCAAAACAGATAAATAAAGAACAACGAAACTAAACTTTTTCTTCATCACCACCCAGAAGATGCACGGCGGGTCTATGAGATCAGACCCTCCCCTTCCGCATTTTTTGACCCATCCAGAGGCATTCCTGCACCATCCGCTCCTTCTTCATTCTGGTCTTTCCACGTACGCCTACGCTTTAGATCCCCAAGTGGATCCTCTTTATCCTCGCTCTCGTTCAATGGAGCCTTGGTAGCCTTGGACTCAGCCGAGTGTTCTCTCCCGAGATCAGACTTCTGTTGACCTGCATATCCATCTGAACTAGAGGCTCCATCGGATAACCATTTATTAAACCCTGTAGGGCTGGTCTTTACCCTTCCACATGCTCTAATTTCCACCCCATATATTTTTTGAGCTACGAAACCTTCTTCATACTTCAAAGGACAAAATTTGTCAGAATGACCAATAATACCACAAATAAAGCAAAAACTGGGCAGTTTTTCGTATTTAAAATCAACTCAATGTTTCACTCCATCCTGCGTTAAATTTGTTCCCCTTTTCAAAGGTTGACGAATATCCAGACTCACTCTTATCCTTAGATAGGAACTATGTTTTCTATCAAAGTGACTCATCTCAAATTTAATAAATGAGCCTATACAGTTACCAATTTTCCTGGCAGATCTCAGATTCCTATATTTTATAGGGGCATTATGCACCTGTACCCAAAAGCTGGCCTCAAACAGATTCATTGATTCAGGTATATCATCAGGCTGGACAACTTTTAACAAAATCAAATCACGTTCAAAAAACCAAGGGCCTTCTTCAATCACACGATTCATGTCCAAAACATGATTAAAGATTAACAGATACCTGCGTTCGCAGATTTCCTTAATAGTCATACCTTTCACTGACCTCCAGATCGAGGTCATCAGCTCTTGAAATCCTGAAAGCTTAATTTTACGGTCTGTGATGACTACCCCTACTGCCGGAAATTGCTTCGGTTCTTGCACCTCCTTGGCATCAATCTCTGTATCTTCATCGAAGTTTAACTCGCTCTCCTGGTCCTTCATGGATAATATGTTATACGAAGCAACGAAATCCTCTATGAAAACAACTTTCGCCCACTCTCGACTCCCTGCGCTCACGGCGAAGAAGCTATCGGCCAGCCGCGACGTTTCTTTATTCCCTACCTTCCGCCTCACGTCCAACCGAGATGGATTGGAATCGTTCAGGCCTCCGTCTCCAAACTGCTGCTCTCGATCTTTAGCCCAAAGCCGAAAGTCGGAAAACTAACCTAGCGGCGGCACGCCCTAGGAGGATCGAAGTTTTAGAGAGCAGAGCTCTCGCTCCGTTTATTCCCTTCTTTTTTGACCAAACTTAAAATAGACAGAAAGCTCAAAAAAAAAAATTAAAGTGAATTAAAAAAAACTTGCGACCATTGATCTATAGAGTTTTTATCATTTTTAGTCCCTCATTATGGGTTCAGTGACACTTTTGGTACTCGACCTCTAATTTTTTTATGTTTAATTCTTCGACTATTATGGGAAAGACACTTTTAGTTTTCGATTTCAATATTTCTCATATTTAATCCTCTGAGTATTGTTAAATCGACACTTTCAATCCTTTCATTATGATTTTGACATAATAAGTGAATAACTAATAGTTATGATAATAGTTAAATGATCAAAAGTGTCACTTTTATGAAAATCAAATAACTAAAAATATGAAACATTTCAAACAGTTAAAAACAAAAAAAACAAAAAAAAAAAAAACAAAAAAAAACAAAAAAAAAAAACAAAAAAAAACAAAAAAAAAACATTTCAAACAGCCAAAAGTGTTTTTTGCATTATAGTTGTACAACTAAAGGTGAAAACTCAAAAACGAGTATCAAAATGTCACTAGGTCAATGACTACAAGTATTTGAACCAATCGTTCACTCAAACCTGGCATCTTTCTTTGAATGTCATAATAGTGTCATTGCTTAATTTAGGTCATGATAGCTAAGATCTTGCAAAGCCAGTTTTTTTTTTTTTTTTTTTTTTTTTTTTCTTTTGCAAAGCCAGTTTTTCAAGCTGGCTTGTCCAACAGTCCTTTTTGACTCAAACTTTTCCAACTCCATCGGACCGTCGCAGAAGATTCATTATTCCACAAACATGCCTCCTCATCCTCAACCATTCTCCTCTTATAATCAAACCTCCTTTCCCAAAGATTACCGTCCGAAACCAATCATTTATTTTCACCCCTACCCTGAAACTTTCTACCGGCAATCTTAAGTCATGGACCGTAATACTTCTCTGCCTCTGCTCGAACTGCCTCAATGAGACATGAACAAAACTTATACGCATGGCCGTAAACCCTCGCCGCAATACATTTTTTTGCAACTTTTCATCACAATATAAACCAAGCACCGGTTTTCTCATTACCTCATCATTTTCAACCTCGTCTTTAATTGTAACTTAGTTGTAATGCAGCTACTTTGATCCGTATTTACTGGTCGAAACATAATAGTCTTTGAGTATCCACAGTGTCGTCTTCAGAAGGCTGCGGAGAAGAGAGGATTTCTTGTGTTTCTTGCTTTCCTTTTCGGTGTTTGAAAATGTGGGATAGAAAAGAACAAAAATATCACAAATGATCACAACAAATATGCATGACAACAGATTGTCTCAGTCTAGAACTGTCAAGTTCTGTTTCAGTGAATTATCATTCCAGGCGGTTTTGAACCACTTTCTTTTTTCATAGGTATTGTTTAAGAATTTGGAGTTCCTATTTATAGCCTGTTGGTCCAACTACTATTATGGACAATTGGATATCAAACCGTGTTAATAGTAATAATAAAATCATTCATTAAATTAGAACCGAAATTGCCAAATCTAATACCCTAATGATACGGCATATGGGTTTATAATTATTAGCTAATAACCGTGCCTAAAAGCAAAGAGCAATATGGGCTATAAAAATATCAAATGTAAACAGCAAAGAAAAATATTTTGCATTAATTATGAGGGCTATAATAACAGATTTATTGGGCCATATATAGGACAAGAGCAAATATAACAGTACAATTGGTGAGGGAAGGGCCAAGTGAATGATTCTCCACATACAATGTTACCTACCTACCGTTCAACAAGTATTCTTTTCATCTCATCAACCAATCCCTGCATTTGCTGCCTAGAGTGTAATGGAGATGGATAAACACAAGCACAATCCAACTCTCCATCCTTAATTGTGTCAAATATGGCAATTGAGGGGCCGATGCCATGGATCGAAGCACAGCCAATGAAGTCCTCAAGGGGGTTGGTGGGTTGTTGATCAAAGATGGGCTCATCAAATACCGAGATAAAGGAAGTCCTCATGGATGAATGAGGCGTTAGGCCAGGATTATCCAAGGCCTTACTCATGAGGAAATTCATGTCCGCTAAGTCAGTGAAATGCTTGTCGTTGTTCTTGGCATTCAGAAAAGATGTGTAAGTTTGTTTTGACAATTCCCATATATCTTCCTTTCCTTTGACGTTATATGTGTTGAGAATTGCAGAGTTATAAAACCCTGTAATATTCACATCACCATTTTGTTATTGACCAAACATAAAGAAACCTTAACTGTTAAGTTGGAATGGTACTGTCAACAAATAGCTATGCTGGGGTGAACTTAGTAACTATAACTTTGAGTTAGACACATCCATAAAGTTGGCATTTGTGTAGTACACTAAATTTCCTAGTCGAGTACAAGATTTAAAAACACCTCTTCAAATATGACCATCGTTTTTTTCTGAATAAAGGACTCATTCACTATTTTTAACTGTTAAAATAAGAATTATTAACTAATATGTTTATATTTAACTCTCCGTCAGTATAGTCAAAAGCACCAGCCTGGCCTGCTTAAGTACACCAGGCTAGGCACTATAGAGGTGCAGCACCAAATAATATTCCAGGCGATGCTGCCGATGTCAGGCGCAAATGCGCAATATAAGCGCGATAAGCGCAAGACACGCGTGCCTGACTCGCCTGGGAAAGACTTCTCATCCTAATATCCTATTTTTCTTTTTGAAAATAAAATTTGGACCTATTTTAAACCCAGTTAAAAAACCCATCCAATAATAGGGCAAAACAACATAATCCTTGCTAAACCTTTCACAGACCTCAGAAACTTAGGAAGTTCTTTACGGTAACATTCTTCTTTCCTGTGTTCGACTCACAGACCACACAACTCGCAGAAGATATCCTCCCCCCTCATGTTGTTGTATCTTTCTTTTTTCATCTTCTTGTTTATCTTATTTTCTACATTTTCTTTCCTTTTGAATGTACGATCTATATCTTCTTTCTTTGTTTCTATCTTTTCTTAAAAGTCTATATCTTTATCTACTATTTTCTTCTTTTCTGTCATTTCCTAGTATTTTATATTTTCTCCTAACAAGTTTTCTCCTTTTACTTTTCATTCTTTCTATTTCTAACTTGTTTTCTTAGAACTTCTACTATAAAGTCACTTTACTAAATTAATTGCAGTGCATCACAGGGTAAAACTGTAGTTACCTATGTCGCACGGACACGTGAAAATCATGAGAAAACAGGAAATGTCAACTTTTGCTCAAAAAAACGTTTATTTGGAGAGTTTCCGAAACGGGAAACGTACTCTTTCCCGAGAGTTTCCGTGTTACATAGGTAGTTACTAATAACAAGAAAATGAGACACAGCTCCCGGCTTAAATGAGAATAGTTATGGTCAAATAGTAACAGTTTTGAGTAATAGATCAGCTCAACCCAAAATATTTTTGGTTAACTTGAATCAAAAAGTAGGATTTGAAGGGGCATGTTTTACACAAACGGACAACTAGATACAAAAAAATCTTTAGTATGCAAAGCTAAGGGACTCAAAAGTGAAATTTTCCAAAGACAAGAGGATAACTATTGGACATGTCTGGCCTTTGAAGTAAAGAACCCCACAGATCAAACTTCAGACATGACACATAAGTAAAGAACCCCACACATCAAACAAGGGAAGCATATAAAAAAAACATTTTCGTATAGGAAGAAGTCTAGTTTTGGAAAAAAACGACTCCCTTCCATCCGTCCCAGAAAGTAGTTTCATGTTTAATACGCAAACATATTTGTGCAACATAATTTTTTTATATTGACTTTACCAATACACCTCATCAAAGTCAAACTGTAAAAAATAAGCAAATGTTCACTTTATTAACACCTAAATTAAGAAAGTGAGCAGCAGTTTCCTATTTTTTTTTAAAGAGATTTTTATTGATATGAAATAAGAGTACAATGCAAAAGAAAAAAAGTACATGAAAGTAAAAATAAAAGTACGATGTTAAAGAAAAAGTAGTACAAAAAGAAAAAAGAGCTAATTCCATGGGAAATATCTGGATTGAGACCGAGTTCTCATACTGTGACGCCTTTTAGTTTTTTGAGATTTCCTGTAGATTTTTAGCTGCATGTTCAAGTTTTCGGTATTGAATTTTGATTTCCTTATTCCTAGTCAGCGTAATATAACAAAAAATGCTTTTAAGAATGTTTTTATTTGAACTAAAATTTTCTGGTATGATGTGATCTGGTGAATATTGAGTCTCTATGTATTTTACAACTGTCGAGCCAGTCTGATCTTACCTCATCTGAAACTGAAATAAATCCAAGTAAAAACATACAGAGTATTAATTAACTCGATCCAAATTAAGTTTCAAATTTCAAATACTATGTATTAAATGTTCTCATTTCAGTTTATTATTATTTTATTTTAGGAAAAATTGAAAATAATAATCACAACTATTGCGGGTCCGTTGACAATAATCCCAATTATTGATTATTTTTGTATAATCCCAACTATATGGACCGTCTGCCTATAATGGTCCATGACAAGATATTACTTCCTATAACAAGTAAATTTTAAATAGAAATTAAGCATAAAAATTAAAAGTTGGATTATTTATAGAGATTACTTGCTATATCTCTTCTCATCCACTTTAGAAACTACATGAATTTATTTATAAGGACCATTATTGGCGGAAGGTCCTTAAAGTTGGGATTATTCTAAAATAATCGATATTTGGAATTATTATGAGCGGATCACCAATAGTTAGGATTATTACTACCAATTTTTCCTTTATTTTATTAGATTCAAGAATGTTTTTACTTACACTTAAAAAGACCAATCACATCTCAAGATGGACTGGAACTAGGGGTGGACTCGGGCCGGTTCAGGCACGGTTCGGGCCTGGGCCCGACCGGGCCTCGGTTCATGAAAGGGGAGGCCCGGAACCGGCATGGGTAACCCCCGGGCCGGGCCGGGCCTCGGTTCAATTTATATTTTTTTTTGGCTTTTCCTAATTAACCCCCAACCCTCCCCCAAACCACCCCAAACCACCTCAAATGGCCCAAAATACCCAACCCACCCCCAAAAACTTAAAAAAAATTAAAAAAAAAAAAGAAAAAAAAAAATAAATTGTAGCCGGACCGGTTCACCTTTTGAGGGGCCCAAGCCCGGCCCAGAACCCCAGCGGGTCGGGCCTACCCGAAACGGTCCATGGAAGGGCCGGCGGTTCGGGTTGGTTCAAATAGTAACCGGTTCGGGCCGGTTCTGGGGCTGGCCACCCGGCCCGAGTCCACCCCTAAATGGGATGGGTCGGCCCGACCCGGGACCCAGCCTGTCCTAGAACTGTGTAGGCCCGACCTGGCCTGGTGAGCCGAAACTGAGATCGGGACCGGGGCCCGACCCAGGGGATTCAATAGGCGGGCTGCTGGATCAACATTTGGTGGGCTGGTCCGGCTGAGCTGGTCCTGGCCCGAGCCCAATTTTTTTGGCTTTGTCTCATAGGGCTGGCTGCTAGGTGGGTGGGGCTAGGCAGTTTGGGATGGGTGATTGGAATTAATTCGAAAAGACAAAATCCAAAAAAATATACTCCGTATTTAGGATGTTTTTACTTGGACTGTAATTTGCTGGTCTGGTCTGCTCTGGTCTGATCTGGTCTGGTCTGGTCTGAACTGGTCTGGTCTGGTAAGGTCTGGTTTCTTTGTATTTTTATAACTATCCAAGAATGGTCTGGTCTGGTCTGGTCTGAACTGGTCTGGTCTGGTCTGGTCTGGTCTGATGTGGGGCAAATTACAGTCCAAGTAAAAACATCCTTAAGGCCCGACTCGGGCTAGTAATGTTTTTGGACCCAGATCTCATCCGGTCCTGGCCCGGACCCGGCGCTGTCCACCCCTAAGAGCGATCTCTAATGCTATAATGTGCACGGTGCACATGTGGAATAAATGACAGTCACATAAATATTAAAAAATAAATTATATCTCTCTTTATTTGAATGATTTTATTCAATTTTGGTATGTTTTTCCCTGCAATGTCAACTGCAATGTCAACATTTAGACGATCTCCTTGACATTGTGGAGAAAAACTTACCAAAACGGTATAAAACCATTCAAATAAGGAGAGAAAGAATTTATTTACTAATATTTATGTGGCTATTTATCGTGTCACGTGTGCCCGAAGATGCTCTAATCAGATCAGACTTCAAAAGAAGATATCAGGCCAAACTAAGCCAAACCAACCAGAATGAATGGGACTAATGGCTAAAGAATTTCCAGTGCCAGTGGAAATGCATTGCGCGGGAATAAAGTTTAAAAACAAAATTTAATATGAAAAATATTTATTTATACTGTATATGAAATCAAAGATTAAAAGAAATAAATTGGACACAGACCTTAACGAATAACAAGCCAATAAAGAAGTAATCAACTAACCAGTGTGGTGCTCATTAAGAGCCGGATCAAGCATCGAGCGGCAGTCCATGATTGTCACCACTGCATACTTTTCGGATTGAGAATCCGAAAGCCCTTTTGAAGAACGGGCCGCAATCAAACCCGCGGCAGACAAAACTCCACAGAGCTTTATGCCTCTTGTCTTGCACCCATCGAGGATCCGACCCGTTTCCTCTTTCCCCAGCTTCAGCCTCACGACCCGGGAACATCTGGGCGAATGGGTATCCTGAAAGGCCACATTGGACATCCGGAAAGAATTCAAAGAGTAGCCCAACATATCCAATCCTCTGGCCCAAAGTGGCTTCTTAGCCTTCCCCTTCGGAATACAATCCTCTATTCCCAAACCGACCCCTCTTTCCCCTTCTAATTCCCCTTTTGCCCCATCCTCTTCCCCGCCGAGCAAAGGCACCAACTCCTTCAGCAATGCGGCGGCGGCGGTACGGTCGCACGCTGACGTGTGGAATCGGAGCGCCAGAACGCGGCGGCCGTCGTCCAAGTCGTATGTGCTGGCGAAGAAGGTGTCCGCATCGGCTTTCGGATTCAGCCACGAGTTGCGGTTCAATTCGTGCTCGAGAAGGAGGTGGAAGTGCGAATCGGAGGAGGAGTCAAGGCCTCGGAGAATCTCGGCCGTCGACGCTTGGTCGAACGGCTCGATTTCAAGGTGAGGAGTGGCCGGAGCCGGCGGGGTGAGGAATGAGTAGGAGTTGGCGCCGGCTCTGTGGATGAGCTTGGAGTTGAGGATAGGGTGGTCAATTTGCAATTTGCGGAGGGCACTTTGGAGAAGCGGAATGTCTACGAGTTCGGAGAGGAGGAGTGCCACGACGGTAATGCCCGTGCCGCCGGGTACCGCCCTGCACCAGTTGCGCTCGGTGCAGCCAAGCGGCCGGATCTTGGGCTGTACCGCCGCCATTAATTAAAAAGGAATGTCGCGTACTACGGATAGAGACAAAGCGGGGTTCACTAGTAAGCTGTGAAGATGCTGGGGATGACACGATGAGCGGGACTGATATAGATGATGGGGCAAGTTGACGTTTCATTTAGTAGCAGTCTACCTGTCAAATTCCACTAGTCTAATTAATTAGGAAAATGGTAAGACTACACAAGCTAACTTGTACACACAATGTTGGTCACAGACAATTGGTACGGAGTTGTCTGGGACCACAGACAAGAGTTATCTGTGTACACAAAAAAAATTTGTCTGTTTCCACATATATTTATTTTTTTGTAAAAAGTACTTGTCAGTGTCAGACGGCTCTCAGTGTACTTTTTACAAAAAAAGTAAATGTCCGTGGAAACAGACAAAATTTGTCTGTGTACACAGACAACTCTTGTCTGTGGTCACAGGCAACTCCGTACCAATTGTCTATGACCAACATTGTGTGTACAAGTTGTGTACAACTTGTGTACCCCTAGCATTTTCCAATTAATTACAACCATGCTAGGGGTACACAAGTTGTACACAAAATGTCGGTCACAGACAATTGGTACGGAATTGTCTGTGGTCACAGACAAGAGTTGTCTGTGTACACAAACAACTTTTGTCTGTGTCCACATACATTTACTTTTTTGCAAAAAGTACGCTGACAGCCGCCTGACACTGACATCAGCTTACAAATCAATCAATATATGTGCAGTGCATGTGTGCACAGAAAATCATGTTTCACAAACAATTATTTGTCAGTTAACTTGAATGGGAATACTAATTAATTACTTTAATGAAAAATGTAACAATTAGTGGGAATACTAATTAACTAATCAAGTAAGGTTAATACAAAATGTAAGTAAGAAGACAAATGTATGAATGTGTATACTAATTAATGGGAGTAAATGAGTAATAGAATGATTTTAACTAATATTAATTAAAGTATAACTAATATATAATATATATTGTGTAAGTATATATATACTTAATATATTAATTAGATGTAATAAAAGTAATATATTAGTAAAAATCGAATATATATATATATATATATATATATATATATATATATATATATATATATATATATATATATATATATATATATATATATATACTTAATATACTAATTAATATAGTTCGAATTAATTTGATATAATTCCAACAATATTAGTAGATATAAGAATTGTATAACGAATATATAATATAATGTTTATACTACTATAAGATTAGTAATGCACATCTATTTAATACTTTAATACATAAAGTATATATTAAATAGATGTAGAATGTATGTATTAAGTAGATATAAGTAGATAATAAGTAGAGAATAAGTAGATAAGAAATATAAGTAATATATTATTTGTATTTATAAGTAGATATAATAATTGTATAAGAATTAAATAGTAAAATATAATGGAGATTGGAGAATAAGAGAATAAGTAGATAAGAAATATAAGTAGAGAAGTAGATAATAGTATGTATTAAGTATATACTAATACAGAGTAGTAGATAAAGTATATTTAATATTTTAATATATAAAGTATATATTAAGTAGATTTAGTATGTATGTATTAAGTAGATATAAGTAGATAATAAGTAGAGATTAGGTAGATAAGAAATATAAGTAATATAGTATTGTATTTATAAGTAGATAATTAATATATAAGTAGATATTTTTTTTTCCTCCGGAAGGTAAATGCCGGAGTACACTTACCAGAGTATTATTAAGGAAAATAAAAGAGGGAGACCAAACCAAAACCTCTAATATAGCAAGCCAACGAAAAAGGAAAAAGAAAAAATTGGGGGGGGGGGGGCTAGGCCTGACCCAAAAAGAATTACAAGAGCTAAGACCGTAAAACCGGAAATCCGAACAGATCAGCATAATAACTCTGTTTAACTTTAATGGGCAGTTGACCAATTCGATTAAAAACCATAACTTGGGCTGACTCCAATCTCAAATTTGCAAGCCAATGGACTGGCCCATTTCCTTCCCTAAAAATATGGCCGAATGAGTATAATTATTATATAAGTAGATATAATAATTGTATAAGTATTAAATAGTAAACTTGAAAAATCATTTGACGACCTTCCCGAATGAATTTTTGGCTGAAAGTTTTTGTGGATAAACTAGACTTGATGGAGAACATGTCATAAAAATTTCATCGAAAAATTCCACCCAGAAGGCGGCCAAACGCTACCGTCCGGACGGCGGTTTCCGGTCAGGAATTCCAGACCGGAAGAGTACTCCATGGTGAGTATACTTAGCATTTTCCAATAAATTAAGCAGCTCACCTCGCATGAGCTGCCATTTGGATAGCAATGAAAATAAGAATGAAATGAAATGTTATTTCCTCCCTTAAAATTATATCATTTTTTCTTTTTACATGCCTCACTAATTTTGTCATTTTCCCTTTTAAGTAAAGAATTTGTGGATCTAAAATTATTCTCTCCTCTGCACAAACCTCAATCATACAGTTTTTATTTTTTTTAAGGAAAAATGGAAACTAACAATCCAACCTTTTAGCGGTCTTCTTTTAATAGTCCCGCCTTTTCGTTATTCATGAATAATCCAACCTTTGCACCTCATCTTCATTCACTGGTCTCTGACCGGTTGATGACCTGCTATTCCAAGTTATTTTCTTATATTTGCAAGAGTTTTTTCCCGTATTAATGTTAATTAATTAATTAATTACGAAAATAGGGTTGGGTTAAAAGTAATTACCAAAATACTGCTGGATTAACCATGGTCGGGGTAAGTCGTCCAACGGTTGGGCGACTTACCCTTAAGTAAGTTATCGCAGACAGCCACAAACACAACGCGTTAAACATTAAACCCCCAATTCGAGAGCTTCTCTGCAGCGACGAAGGACGGGCAACGACCGACGAAGGACAAGCCATCTCCAACTCCGGCGAACCTCCTTCTCCGGCGACCCCATTCTGGCGAACCTCCATCTCCATCTTCATCTCTCTTTCTTCTTTCTTCTAGGTAAATCAAAATCCCTTTCATCTCATTTTGAAATTCGGGTTTTGAATGTTAAAAATTTCGAATTTTTGGATTATGAACTGATTGTGAATTAAGTTGTTGTGAAATGCGGATATGTATGAAATGTTGAAATTTGATTTTAAATTGATTGTAAATTTAAATGTGTATTTTGACATTTGGGCATTTGGGTAGACTTGAATGTAGCTAAATTTGGGTATTAAAAGGTAGATGTAAAAATTTTGGTAGTTTCATATTGAAATGTGAATTGTTTGTGAATTTTAACTTATGGATATATTACAATTTTGGTAGTTTTTTCTATTGAAAATTTGAATGTGTTTAAAGTGTGTATATTGATGCCTACTCATGAATGTTGGACAATGAATTGTTATTAGAATATGGATTTCTCAAGCTTCCCAATCATATGTCATTGGGGAGGGAACTATTATGAGGATGCTGGGCAAATATGCCTTGAAGGTGGCAGAACCAGCTTTGTCATGGTTTCTCATGGCGCTTGCATGCTGGAGATCCTTCAAAAAATACATGCAGCCACAATGATTCATCCTAGCCGTTCTTTGCGGTTGAAAATGAAATTTCCCATGAACGGGGGAAAGTACATGCTTATGCCCCTCATTGATGAGCTAGCTATAACAAATATGTGGGGCATAACTCAGATGGAGGATATGTCGACGCTTGAGATATACATTGAGGAATCCTGTGACGCCTATGGTACTCAATCAACATCAAATGTTGTCGTATCTACGCATGATGTCAATGTAGGGGTGAATGCAGTGAACTCCTCAAAGGCTCCTGTACTGGACATGGTTATACAGGAAGATGGTAGGTATTTGCACAACGGTGCATCATTTGTGGATGGGCAGGGAACTGATGATGATGCTGACGAGAACATCAATGGTGATGACATGACAGAATCTGATGAAGATGATGGTGATACTGTCACGAAAACTGCCCCGTCTAGCCATTTTACTAGAATCTATGATCTCCCTGAAGGGTTTACTGATGCGTGGATGAGTGGATCAGGTGAGAAAAGGTTTACCCCCGATGGTGAGTTTGAGGTCGGTCAACAGTTTGACAACAAAGAACATGTCATCAATATGGTGAGCTTGTATTCTATCAAACGGAACCAATTTTATCGGGTGATAGAGTCCGATAAACACAAGTGGGTGGCACAATGCAAAAGGAAGAAAGAATGTGATTGCCCCTGGAGAATACGCGCCACAAAGAACAAAGGCAACCTTGAGACCTTCACAATTGTGCGTTATCCTGGACCTCATTCTGCTACGTGCGTTGGCAACACCGACACTACCAATCACGTGACTTTGACTTCAGATTTCATCTCTAAAGATGTGATAGACATTGTTCGCACTGATCCTTCTCTTAAAGTGCAAACTATCATTGAGATGCTGAAGGAAAAATATGAGCGACTTACCCCTGACCGTGGTTAAGGCCCAGCAGTATATTGGTAAATACTTTTTTCCAGCATTATTTTCGTAATTAATTAATTAATTAACATTAATTCGAAAAAAAAACTCTATTTGCAAAATATTATCTTTGTGAAAGGTCGAATTTATGGTATAATAGTTTGCAGAGATAAGAAAATAACTCGGAATAGCAGGTCATCAACCGGTCGGGGACCAATGAATGAAGATGAGGTGCAAAGGTTGGATTATTCATGAATAACGAAAAGGTCGGACTATTAAAAGAAGACCGCTAAATTTTTAAAAGTAACAAGTTTTAAAAAGTTTGGTTTATTCGGTTCGGTTCGGTTCGGTTTTGATAAGTGAAAACCAAAACCGAAACCAAACAACTACGGTTCGGTTCGGTTTTTTGAGTTCGGTTTCGGTTTTCTTATGGTTCGGTTGTTTTGGTTGCGGTTCGTGTTTTTCGATTCGGTTTTCGGTTTCTCCAGCCCACCCCTACTTCGAAAGCTTTTTTTTTAAAGGAACTCTAAAAGCATTTTAGAAATCAGAATTAAGATTTTTATTTGTTTTCAAAAAAACTAAGATTTTAATTTATTGGACCGGTAAATACAGGCGGTAATTATTGAGTTCTGACCCCATCACATATGCGGTGCTGCTTCGGTCACATTCTCTTTTTCGAACCTGAATTTTTTTTTTTGTTTTTTTTTTTTGCGAGGAAACCTGAAATATTTTCTTTCAATCGGACCCTCGATCTCAAGAATCGTTGCCATCTTTGATGATAAAAGAACTCAATCGAGACAGATCATAGGCTCATAGTTGAAGAATTAAATGTTTCATCTCTAATCAGATATGGGATTTAATGCCACTTGACCTACTAGCATTTGAGTTTCTACGGTGCAAATTGCATGTTATATTGTTATTCCTCATGATGTTACAAATTACAAATAATGTAGGAATTTTCCCGAGTTACTCCTCATGAAAAAATGACATGTATATAACTAATAGAGTTTTCCCGAGTAAATATCTGACTAATTATGTTTTTGGATAAAATTATGACTAATCAATATGTACGAGTAAGGATTCTTTCTTTGCTACCGCTTTCAGTTCAAGATCAGACCAGATCAAAATTGACCAGATTTGAACAGAATAGATCAGACTTAAACAGACGAGTCCTGGACAGTCATAAGATACACATAGACTTGATTGACATTACCAGACCAGACCAGACCAGACCAAATGACCAACCAATTTCAGTCCCAAAGAAAACATCTGAACGGGACAAGAGTTAGGGAAAGTTCCTGAAATAGAACTAAAATAGTTTGAAAATTCAAAAATAGGACTGCCATGTTTTTTATTCCCAAAATAGGAGTAATTACTGCCAAGTTTGGAAAATATTGCCATGTTTGAAGTAGACCTGCACAAAAACGGGTTCGGGCCGAGCTCGGGCCGGGCTTTTTATAATTTTTTTGCCCATCATATGTGGGCGGGCCCAGCCCGGCCTGCAAAACGGGCCTAACCCCATGTCCATACCCGCCCATAAGAGCGGGCCGGGTAGTCCACCGGGCCTCTGGGCCCGGAAAACCTTTATATTTTTCAAATTTTTTTTAATACTTTAAAACTAATATTACAACATTTAAAAAATTGTTAATATGCGTGTAATGTTTATAGGTCTTTCACCACATACAAAAATAATACTTACACAAAAACAATAATGAGAAACTATATCTAAAATTTAAAATTCAAGCACAAAATATTATCTTTAAGTACAAAAATAGATACTATATTAGTTGGGCTAGTGGTTCAGATCTAAAAACCTAAATTTAAACATAATAAACTATAAATATGTATAAAGATAAATTATATTAGAAAATATAAATGTACATGTAAATAAATAAATTATATATATATATATATATATATATATATATATATATATATAATGTAGCGGGCCGGGCTTATCGGCCCGAACGGGCCTACACCCTAACCCAAGCCCGCCCATATGTTATTGCGGGCCGGGCCGGGCCCGGGCCGGTGGGTAAATATATCGGAAATTGTCCTAAATAGGACTAAAAAGTTCCTAAAAAGCACAAATAGGACTACTATTTTTAAAATTCCCTAAATAGGACTAAACATTGATTTTCTACCCTAAATACCCCTAAGAGTATTAATTCATAATGAAATGCTTTAATTCATAATAAAATCAGAAAAAACGTAAAAAAATATTTAAAAAACGTAAAAAAATTAAAAAAAATTTATAAAACATTTATAAAATAAAAAATTTAATTTTTTATTTTTTTATTTTTTTTAAAAAAATAATAAAAAATAGTAAAAACCCATAAAAAATGAAAAAAATTATGGATACCTTTCTCACCGCCTCCCGCCGCCTCCCATCACCACCACCTCCGATTGGTGAAATTTCTTCCACTTTTGATAAAAAAATGCCATATTTTTCTGAAAATGCCAAAAAGATGGCATAATTACTCTTCAATATGCCAACATTTTCATTGATTATGCCATCATTATGGCATTATTTAAAATGTTGGCATATTTTTGTCCGGTGATGGGAGATGGTGGTGTTGGGGGTGGCAGGGGTGGTAATGTGTTTTTTTTAATTTTATGATTTTTTTTATTTATTTTTTATTTTTTTTTAAAAAAAATATTTTTTATTTTTTTTTAAAAAAAATATTTTTTATTTTTTTTTAAAAAATATTTTTATTAATTTTCTATTATTTTTTTTACGATTTTTAGTAATTTTTTCGATTTTTATTAATTTTTTTATGATTTTATTATTAATTAAAACATTTCACAAGTTACAAGGGTATATTTGTCCAAACACACATAAATAGTCCTATTAAGGGAATTTAAAAAATGTAGTCCTATTTGTGCAATTTTTCCACTTTTTAGTCCTATTTAGGGAATTCACTCTAAATATATATGCCCAAGCCCGCCCATTTGTGCGGGCCGGTTGGGCGGGCTGGGCGGGCCGGCCCGGTTTTGTGCAGGTCTAGTTTGAAGTCTGATACTGCCAAAACATGGCAGTAATTAGTCCTATTTTGGGAATAAAAACATGACAGACCTAGTTTGAAAATTTCATTTAACCTTTTTAGTTCTAGTTCGGGTAATATTCTCCAAGAGTTATTCTAGTGTATTTTCAAACTGATAAGTCACCTGTAGATAATGAGTCGATAAGAACTAGCAAGTGAATATGTCACCGTTTTGGAAAATTTTAAATAAGTCATATTTTTGTCTTCTGAATTTAGTTTAGTACTCTCTCCGTCCCGCTAAGATTGCACCGTCTTTCCTTTTCGTTTTGTCCCACTAAGATTGTATCATACTAAATTTGGTAAAGTTTATGTGATTCTAAATCATTCTTATTTAATTCATACTTTATCCATTCAACATTAACCACATAATCTCACATTTCTTAATAATCGTGTCAAATTCTCATGTCACAATGTTTGCGAGACGGATGTAGTAATATTCATAGAAAAAGACCATGAGAAAAATGGTAACATCTTAGATTTATTTCAACCTTTGATTGGATATCTAATAAAGTAGAGTTATCTCAATTGAAATTGATTTGTATTTAAATTGTAATTGAGGCTAATCATTAAAATTCAAAATTTTTAGATTTTGCCCTCAATTTACATTATGTGTCATTTTTGGAATGCTCTAACTTTTAATTAATGCGAACAATGTAGCTAAAATGTAGGAGAAGTAGGTATACTTCAATAGCTCAATTACGTTTAGTTCCAATATTTAGGAAATGTCCAACTCATTAGCATAAACAGTGCTATTTGCTCTCTTTATTTGACATAATGATCATTAGGACTTAAAATATAGAATTTCGAATTGGCTATACCTTGCTACCTTCGTTTTAATTGTAACATTGGTTAGTTTTAAACTATTTTGACTACATTTAATTTATTAATGTATTATAAATTTTTCTTGAAAAGTATTGTTAAATTCCTCTCATTTAAAAATATCAAAATATGAATTTTTTGATTATTTTTTGATTAATTTGTCATTTAAGAGTAGACCTGCACAAAAACGGGTTCGGGCCGGGCTCGGGCCGGGCTTTTTATAATTTTTTTGCCCATCATATGTGGGCGGGCCCGGCCCGGCCCGCAAAAACGGGCCTAACCCCATGTCCATACCCGCCCATAAGAGCGGGCCGGGTAGTCCACCGGGCCTCCGGGCCCGGAAAACCTTTATATTTTTCGAATTTTTTTAATAATTTAAAACTAATATTACAACATTTAAAAAATTGTTAATATGCGTGTAATGTTTATAGGTCTTTCACCACATACAAAAATAATACTTACACAAAAATAATAATGAGAAACTATATCTAAAATTTAAAATTCAAGCACAAAGTATTATCATTAAGTACAAAAATAGATACTATATAAGTTGGGCTAGTAGTTCAGATCTAAAAACCTAAATTTAAACATAATAAACTATAAATATGTATAAAGATAAATTATATTAGAAAATATAAATGTACATGTAAATAAATAAATTATATATATATATATTAAATGTAGCGGGCCGGGCTTATCGGCCCGAACGGGCCTACACCCTAACCCAAGCCCGCCCATAAGTTATTGCGGGCCGGGCCCGGCCCGGCCCGGTGGGTAAATATATATGCCCAAGCCCGCCCATTTGTGCGGGCCGGTTGGGCGGGCTGGGCGGGCCGGCCCGGTTTTGTGCAGGTCTATTTAAGAGTGTTAATTATTTTCTCAAGTAGAAATGAGGAGCTATACCTAGATTCTAGAATGTCTAAAAGAGAAAAATGAGAAGCTAAGGTGAGAGGGGGGAGTTGGTAGTCTGTAAGAACGTGAGTATGAAAGTTCTAGAGTGAAGCTAGAGAGAGAAAGCATTGGGTGTTAAAATGACATAGTAATGTATACACGAGGTCTTTATCAATAGCGACTCGGGTATGTATTTATATAAAAAATCAAATAAAGTAGGGTTTAAATAGGCAATTTCCAGTCATAAGTGAATGTGTATGTACTCTGGCCATAGATAAAGAATTTTCTAAAAACCTATCTAGAAAAAATGTCTTCACAATCTCCAAATTTTGTATTATCTTATAAAAGATCAAGAGTAAAACTTGATTAAGGATTTTAATTCATTCAAAAGATCAAGGATTTTCCATCAAGACCATAATGTTATCTATAGAGACGTTTTCCAAAATTTAGAGATACAATCTTTCAAATATTTTGTATCTATAAGCCGTTTTGACGTGTTATATATTCTATGCTTTTTGCTATTATATTATTGCTAAACATTTCAATTGCCAAGGAAATTAGAAAAGTCATACAGGAAAACATCATTCGTTTGTAAATCAAAATTTCATACAGAAGTTTTGCCCGGGGCAACGCCCGGGTACAAAACTAGACATTGATGAAGAATTTTCATAGAAAATAGATTTAAAAAATATACTCATATTATTTCAATTTCATAAATCCAAAAGATAATTTCATAAGAAAAAAGAGATCGATTACCAATAGGTCACTAAAAATTTCAAACTCTGTACTCTCACTAGTGAATTATATTTTGAATTAATTATATTTTGAATTAAATAGATGTTTATGATTCTGATGTCACTTAAAGTATAAGTGTTCGTGATATCTACTATATATATAATATGTGGAAGGGTGTTAAATGAGTCAACGCCCGTTACTACGTGCTCCCCCAACTAAACGGGCGCAAAGGGTGTTAGGGCTTCGGAAGGCAACGGCCGTCTATTCCACGTGGGTTTCTATTTTTTTTGCTATTATCTTTTCGACGTTTTCGAGAGCATCTTTCTGCTTTTCTTACTCGATGGAACCGGCGTCCCTTCCATACACTGTTAGTCATGATGAAGTCGGCGGAGCCTTCAACTCCTACAAGTTTACCTATTTCTTTGGACCATTTCATTGTTCTTTCGCTGTGGCCTTCTTGGGGTTGAGGTGCTTCTTCAACGGTATGTTCTCTTGTCTTTGTTGTGTTTTTTTCGTTTCTTGGTTTACCTGCAATTGTTCTTTTGTTCTTCAACGGTATGTATACCTCTGTTTGCTTTGAATTTCATTTCAACTGAGGCACTGTTTTTGCCTTTGTGCGAAAGCACCTTTCAACTAAGGCTCTATCACCCTTTGTGGAGATAGTGTCGCCGTTTTGTGTCGGTTATCGTTTTTGGGCTTGGGTCGAGCCTTCTGTGATGGCTTTGAAATTTATGTGGTTTTGGCTTGTTTTTCCGTTGCCGGTCGGTCAATTGTTCGCTTTCTTCTGCTTCTCCGCTTCTCACAAAAAAACGATTGACCGGTCAACAAGTAGTAAGATTTTTTTTAGTCTGCGATCATTTAGGCTTGAGTCCGGTTCTTTTCCAGAGCTGCGACAACCAGAAAACTTCATCGATTGACCGGTCAACAAGCTTCACTAAAATTTTATATGGTCTTCTAAAAAAATTGTCGTATAGTTTTCCTATATGGTCTGGTTTATTTGGTTTCTTAATTTTAAGTTATTATTGCAGCATATAATTTTCAGGTCAATCTTTTTCCTGTTCTTTTAGTTGGAAACTGTTTCATATAGAATTGAATTTTGAAATACAATTGCAAGAACCATTTTTTATTAGAGCATTTGTCTGAAATGATAAAGTTCTCTGCAATTTTATGTTGTTTCAGATTTAATTAAAATGACTAAGAGCAAGTTTTGCAAATTCTTGATACAAATGAAAAACATCAGTTTTCCCAGAAATTACTTGAACCACTTATGAAGTTGTCTTGGAGTTGGCAAGTTTCCTTGATGCAGTGCTTTTAGGATTAAAATTTGGTCAACTTTATAGACATTTAAAATACATCATTACTGAGTTTGCCAACTTTTTTAAGTATTTTTTTATTTATGCAGCCATCTGAAATCATCAGTTTTGAATTACGCTTATAAGTATTATCCAATTTAAATGTCTTTGAAAAAAAAGTCAATCAATAGAACAAGTAGCTGGTTGTTTACTACTGATCAAATACTACTGCGGTAGTCTTAATCTGCGAAGTCCAACTGCTTAGGTGGTAATCGAAATAGCTATATCTCCAACAAGGTTGATGCTATAAACGCATTCTACAAATTTTTATTCAATGTTTCTATCCTTTTTGTTTTATTTCGAGTGTTTGTGGTGTATATTTTGTGTTTTTCATTTTTCTGCGCTGTCTTTTCAGATTATTCACAGGTAAAAGTACTATTATTTAATTTTGCTTAACTCAGTGTTCCTGCTGTTATTAATCTATAACCATCGTTCCTAATCGAATCAAAATTGGGATTTATGGTGTGTTTTGATGAGCTTAAGATAGGAAATTGCTAATACTTGCTAAAAGAAGGTGGAGAATATGTTGAAAATTAATAACATATAAATATATACACTTGTTTATGCACTCTTATGATGACTTATGCATTTTTAGATTAGTTATACATTATATATTTAATTTTTTTTTTTTTTTATAAACAACGCTATTTGTGAGAAAGCTACGTTCCGCTTGGCGCTTTCGCTTTAAAGCAAAACCCGAAGTCGACGCTTTTGGACACTTTTCACTTTAAAAAGGTTTGGAACAGCCCCCACTTTGATATGAACAAAAAAAAATTGTTAGGATTCTTGCTATGGTGGTTTGTTATAAGTGGGTGCTGAAGTGCTGGGGGGGGGGGGGGGGGGGGTTTTAAAATGGTTTCTGGTGCTTTTTTTTCATTCTTTCTTTGTTGGGTGTGGGTCTTGAAAATATGGAAGAAAGGAGAACAACCCCAGATTTGACATGAACAAAATTAAATGTATTTGGCTTCGTGCTATGGTGGTGTGTTTTAAGTGGGTGCTGATGAGTGAGAAGGCAGACCCATGAAGATAATTTCCTACTTCTTTCCACTTATTTCCTTTTGTTGATGTGTCAGCTGAGAAAAGAAAGCCCCTTCAAAAGTGTAAAACCTTTTTTGTTTCTTTGCAGGGTTCAAGGTTTATTTTGCAGCTTCGAGTTGTCCTCTTGTGTTCTCTGTGAGTACTCGACTCCCACTGTTGTTTATTGAACTGTGTTTTGGCGTGGTTAATGTTTCCCTTAGTAGTTTACATTTGTTTTAAAATTGTGCTTGTACCTTTTTGGATTTGGCTTGGTCAACCCATTTATAACTGCTTGTTGTATCCTATGTTGTTTTAGACGGTTTACAGCGATGTTTTGACCCTTAAGTAAAACTAAGGGAAGGTCTTAGAATTAGGAGTAAAAAAAACTTCATTTGACAAATCTCTTCGCCTCATCTGCACGAAACCGTGGTGTTGTTATTCGTGTTGTTTGCTGGAGGGGGGCAGGGGTGTAGATTGCACAGACTCGGCCTGTGTCTTTGTCCCATCTGCCCAATGGCATCATGGCGTGGTTATGGGTCTGTTGTGACTCCGGAAGAGCAACGAGCTCGCGTGAACAAACGCCAGCGACTTGCGCGTGCAGACAAAAAGGCAGGGCGTCTAACGGGCGGTGATCATCCCACAGACTCACCTGCGCAATCGTTTGGCGCTGGTAAAGCCACAGGTTTGTGCTGACTGATTTTGTCATGTTTTATGTGCCACAGTGCAGTTGCTTCCACGCAAAAGGACTAACTATTTTTTGTTTTGTGTGCTGTCCTTAATCTCCTTATCCAAAACCCATTAAACGTCACATGTATGTCGAATCATTTATTATTTGATCCGTTGATATTTACAAAAAAAACACCACCTAACTTACCAATCCATATTGACTTCCTTTAACGTAACGTTTCACTGGAATATTCAATGTAATATTCAATATGCATCCAATGTAACATTCCTCACTCTGTAATATTCATAATGGTGGGGTTGATTGCTGCATTTTTTTTCACCCTGCTTGCGACGTCTGTGCGCTGTCATATATTGTGACTCATTGTTTAGATGAGGGAACTTCTACTTCTTCACGTCGCAATGTGTGTTACACACTTCAGTCAGTCCCAATGTGTATGTTTTGCGGTGCTCATCGCTTTCAGTATGAACCACCCACCATGTGTTGTAGTCGAGGTGAGGTGGTCCTTGTTTCAACTGAAATGCCACCCCAGCTGCAACATTTATTTACATCTCGTGATCATATAGCGAGGCAATTCCAAGCATCTGTTAGAACGTATAACAATACCTTCGTCTTTACATCCATTGGAATCTATAATTATGATAGGAATTTGTGTCGTCGCAATCAAGGGATATATACCTTCAGGGTGCAGGGCCAGATATATCACTTCATTAATGACCTCCTTCCTGATGGGTGCCCTCCTCGTAATTTGCAACTGTACTTCTATGATACCGATCACGCTGTGGAAAATAGGTTGGAATCGACAGAACGGCTGGACAGGGAAGTGGTGTCCGTTCTGATGGACGTGATGGCAACGAACCCATACACACAGTTTTTCAAGTCTTTGGAGGAGGTTGGGCAGGATGATGAATTTTCCATTGTTCTCAACGGCAATCCTTCTCTGGATCAGCGTGTTTACAACCGCCCAACGTCTACCCAGGTTGCTGCTATTTGGGTTGAGGATGGAGAAGAGGGTTTGGGCTCTACTAGAAACATTAAAGTGTACGCACACAGCGGAAGGTCTCAAAGCATTCAATATTATTTTGGATGTTATGATCCTTTGCAATATCCTCTCCTTTTCCCACACGGTGAGATGGGGTGGCATGATGGGATTCCAAAAAATGTGCGGCCACAGCCCCCTCGTTCCTCGCAAGTCGCTCCTGTCCCGCAGCCCATGCCTTCACTCTTGATTAACTGCCCCCGATTTGAAACAGATGATGCACTCATAGCAGATTAGGAGAGACAGCACAACGAGGGCAGGAAAAGGCATTCAGTCTCATGCAGGCAATACTACGCATATAAATTGCAAATTCGGGAACAGCACACCTCATTCATACTTCACACTGGTCGGTTGTTCCAACAATACATAGTTGATGTGTATATTAAAATTGAAACACAGCGGCTTGATTATTACCGTAGCAAACAGCGCGAGTTTCGTTCTGAAACTTATCAGGGTTTAGTGGACAGCCTTGGATCAGGCGCACATAACACAAATGAGGTCGGTCGACATGTTGTTTTGCCAGGCTCCTTCATTGGTGGCCCACGTGACATGCGCAGCCGTTACATGGACGCCATGGCGCTTGTCCAAAACTATGGGAAACCGGATTTGTTTATCACCGTCACGTGTAACCCAAATTGGCCGGAGATTAAAGAACACTTGAGGTTTGCCGATGAAGTACAGAATCGACCGGAACTTGTTGCACGCGTCTTTCACGCTCGCCTAGAAGATTTTAAAAAAGATATCATAACAAAAGCTTTGTTTGGGAAAGTTGTTGCCCACACATATGTGATAGAATTTCAAAAAAGAGGCCTTCCACATGCCCATTTCCTATTAATTTTGTCGCGGGAAAGTAAAATCGGCACTGCTGCCCATTGTGATCGCCTAATTTCTGCTGAGCTCCCTTGCCATACTAAAGAGCCAATATTGTATAAGCTTGTGAAAAAACACATGATACATGGCCCTTGTGGTTATATGAACGTCAAATGCCCTTGCATGGTGTCACAAAATCCCTCGGACCCTCCCGCATGCAGAAGCAAGTTCCCACATGTTTTTTCCACCGAAACTACCTTTGATGACAACTGCTTCCCTTCTTACAGAAGGCGTGAATCTGGCATCACAGTAGAAATCCGTAAACATGCACTGGATAACAGATGGGTTGTTCCTTATAACGCATACTTGTTAAGCAAGTATGACTGCCACATCAATGTGGAAGCTTGTGCAAGCGTCAGGTCAGTGAAGTACATATATAAATATGTGTACAAAGGACACGACAGGGTCAGCCTTTCGCTGACTGCTTCGCGGGAAGATGAAGTTGTTGATGAGATATCCGACTTTCAAAAAGCCCGTTGGGTGTCGCCTCCTGAAGCAGCGTGGCGGATTTTCAGCTTCCCCATCAGTGAAATGCGTCCATCTGTTATTCAGCTGCAGGTTCATTTGGAAAACTCTCAATATCTTACGTTCTACGGGGACCAACGCATTACTTACATCACACAGGCAGTCGATTCCGCAAAAACTATGCTGACCCAATTCTTCTGGATGAATTCAACTAATGAAGTTGCAAAGAGACTAAAGCTTCTATATGTTGAATTTCCTTACTATTTCGTGTGGACTGGTCAAAAGAAAGAGTGGACTCAACGTAAAAGGAGAGAAGTACTTGGCAGGTTGGTGTCTGTTAACCCGGTTGAGGGGGAGCGGTATTACCTCCGTCTCTTGCTTGCAAATGTTCGGGCACCAACATCTTTTGCAAATCTCAAATGCGTTGGTGGGGATGATTCTCCAACGTTTAGAGCTGCCGCTGAATCGCTCGGACTGCTTTCGGGTGATTTTGTTGTTCGGGAATCGCTTGTTGATGCTGTTGTATACCAGTTACCCGCAAGCATGCGTAAACTATTTGCTGTACACCTTTGTTTCTCATTTGTGCCTGACCCCCGAGCATTGTGGGATGAATTTAAACCTCAGTTATGTGAAGATCTCGCTAGATTTCAGTCCCAAGGGGCGGCAGAGCAGGCTGCCCTACACATCCTGCGTGACTTGCTCAGTTCAATGGGGAAAGACATAAATTCATTTGGTATAATCGACGCACAATTGAATACAAATGTTGGGAGCAACATCAACAGGGAAGTTGCTGCGGAATACAATTTATGTGTCAGCGATTTAGATCTGGCCGACATTTCGTCATTGAATGCTCATCAGCGATCTGCATTTGATGCAATCATGGGGGCTGTTCATACGTGCAAGGGTGGTGTGTACTTCGTTGATGGCCCTGGTGGAACCGGCAAAAGCTATTTATACAAATGTTTGCTTGCTGCAACTAGGACAAACAAATGGATAGCTTTGGCCACTGCCAGCTCTGGCATTGCAGCATCCATCCTCCCTGGTGGTCGTACTGCGCATTCGCGCTTCAAACTTCCCCTTGATGGTGAATCGAAACATATGTGTAACATAGGCAAACAGTCTGCAGAGGCCAAACTGCTCAAAGAAGCGCGTTTGATCTTATGGGATGAAGCATCAATGGCCCACAGAACGGCGGTTGAGAGTTTGGATGCCACGTTGAGAGACATACTGGATGTGAATGCGCTTTTTGGGGGGAAAGTTATGGTTTTTGGAGGTGATTTCAGGCAGACATTACCTGTTGTCCATTCTGGGACAAGGTCTGATTTCATTGCCGCGTGCATTTTAAGCTCAGTCAGCATATGGCCTCATGTGCAGCGGTTTCACCTTGTTTCAAATATGCGTGCGCATGAGGATCCAGCATTTTGTGAGTATCTGCTTCGTATCGGCAATGCAAGTGAACCTACTGTTTCGCAAGGTAGAATTAAAATCCCATCAAAATTTATTATTCCTTGGATCAATGAGGCTGCCTCACTTGATCTGCTATTTGCATCCGTTTATCCAGATTTGTGTCTGTTTCTAAGCGATCCGTATGCATTAATGTCACGTGCAATTCTCACAACAAAAAACGATTTCGTTGATTTCATTAACTCATACCTCATGGAAAAATTCCCTGGTGAAGCTCACACATATCTTAGCCATGATGTCCCTAATGATTCCAAACATGTCCATTGTGAAGACTACCTTCATACGCTCTCCCCGACTGGGCTGCCCCCTCATAAATTGAGTTTGAAACATAACTGTCCGGTGATGCTTCTCCGTAATTTAAACCCATGTGAAGGCCTTTGCAATGGGACTCGGTTAATCTGCGATTCGTTTGGAGACCATGTCCTGAGTTGTTTCATTGCCTCGGGCGATCACAAAGGCAAACACGTTTTTATCCCTAAGATCCCCCTTGAAATGTCAAAGGATGAATACTGTGCAATGCCGTTTAAGCGCACACAATTTCCAATAAAGGTTTGTTTTGCAATGACAATAAACAAATCACAAGGGCAAACCCTGGACTTTGTTGGAATATATTTGAAAGAACCAGTCTTTTCTCACGGACAGCTATATGTCGCGATGTCCAGGGCAAAAAACGCATCGTCTGTTAAAATGGTCATTTGTTGTCAGACCTGCTTTCTCAAATACTACATGCAACGTGGTGTATGAGGAGATATTACCTTTCATTTCTTAGCAACTGCTTATGTACTGGTGTGCATGCTTCCCTTTGTATTATGTTTAACTTATAACACTACTTCTCACTATTGCACTGGTTATGTTCCAGCTCTGAAATGTTTTTCTCTTAGTGCAGGTTCTCAGCAACTATGTCAGTTGAAATGTTACTCCCAGAAGTCAAGCCAGGAATAGGAATGCGGTCATGCCGCCTTACGGTTGTTGAAAAGCACAACGTACGCTCAGCGAAAAATTCCCCTATGAAATTCATGCACTTCATATTGATGGATGTTGCGGTAGGTTCATCATCTCCCAACCTTTTGCTGGTTTGTGCTCATGCGAAAATGGCAATTATGGAATCTGAACTGACTTCTTAATGGCGTGCGCTCCAAACCTGTTGTTCTGACTTGTTATATTGTTTTTTTTTTGCAGGGAAACAAGGTGCAGGCAGCTGCATTCCAAGGGGACATTGCTGTGATTGATCAACGTCTTGCTTTGCACTCAACCTACCTTATCTCAAATGCTTTTGTAAAGCCAGCCACTGATTTGCGATACTGTGTTGATCTTAATTACCAGTTTGTTTGGACATTCACGCGAAGAACCCTCATTCAGGATGTTACTCCTGAAGATGCCATTGATTGCGCCCTTCTCCTTGAGGCAGGGACTAAGCCTTTTCATGATTTCTATGACTGCCACTTGCGTAATGAAAAAATAAGTATGTCTCCGCTCTACAGTTTTGACTGCCTTACAATTGCTCAGCCACATAATGTTGATTTCATACATTTGCAGGTGCTCTGGCTGCAGTTGTTCAAAAATTGCCTCGTGCATTCATTGTGACGGATGGACATCAGAAACCTGCTTGGGACATCGTTCTCATTAATGAGGAGTATGCCCGTACCACTTGACCCTTTATTGTGCTATAGTGAATACTCTTATAATTGTGCATGCATTTCATCCTTTTTCCCATCTTTATTATCAAGGTGTATCCCCGTCCCTCTCACTCTCTGGGAAGATTTTGTCACCAGTCATGGAACTGAAATTGAACGACTTCTCGAGGAGGGGAATTACCCACTGGTTCTCATTGAAAGGGTTGTTGTCAACCTTTTTCAAGGTAGTATGCCTTTTGGTTTTCCCTTTGATCCACCTGTTGGCATATCTTGATGTAACATGCTCCCATTTTTTGCTAGGCCTCACTCTGGCAACCAGATTTGATACCCGTTTGGAACTCAATCCAACCGGTGAACGTGCGCTGTTGTTAAAGAAGTGGTGAGTATATGATATTTTCTTCATTTGTTGTTTTTGTTTCCCCGTTGCGCACTAACATGCTTTAATGAAAGGCTTGCTGAAAATGTCCACAAAGTTGATCAAATGATGTTAGAAAAGGTGTATGAGGATGCTCTTAGTGCTCTAGCCAAACCTTTGTCCCAGCCTCACACGCCTGTTGCTGGCCTGGAAGCAAAATTAAATGAGGTTTGTCATATTTGTGCTTTGCTGCTACTTATGATTTAACTATTCTCGCTCTAAATTGTTTAACATTTGAAACAGATTCCTGTTGCGTGGGTGTTGGGAAAGTTCGTTCTAATGGACACTTCAGATGATGGTTTCTACGTGGGTTGTGACTATTGTAACAGAAGGGTTTATGCCATGGAAGGGGTGACTTTTGAATGCATGTTCTGTGGTCAGAAAAAAGGGAAATCAGTTAAGAGGTGTGTGCAGGAAGTGTAATTAAACAGTTTGCAATCATTCTTTTGCTCTCTTGTCCATTTGCTACTGCCAGCATCCCCTTTATGTTATTATGTTTTAATGTTTTTTAAAGGTTCCGTCTTGATGCTTCACTGAGTGATGGAACCTCTAGCGTTCCCGTGACTCTCTTCACAGCGGACATTCTATCCTTGTTTGAATTCGTGCACATGGACGTAGAAGACACTGTTGATCTCGAGGCATTTGACGCAAAACTGCAAAAAATTGACATTATCGCTGGCGTGAAACGCACTAAATTTAATGAAGAGCGAGCCCAAGGGAACCTGTACACCGTAGTGTGTGTCGCTGAACCAAAACCTTTCACAGATGCTGTTGGCAAGGACAAAATTCCCCCACCAGGACCCATTTTGCTCCCCGAAGCGAAAAAAAGCCTGAACTTTGAGACCGTCAAAGATCTGCCTGTGCATGGAGCTACTTCTACTGATGAGCCACTCACAAACCAGCGTGCCAGGAAGCGCAAATTGTCCGGCTCATAAATTATGCTGCCCATTTGCCCGGTCGTGGGGATTCCCAGCTGCGTCTGCTCTTTGTTCTTTGGTTGTCCTGCTTGTATATATTTTTGTCGCCTTGAAGGCTTGTTTTGCTGAAACATTCGTGGTCTATAATTGGTGGCGAATTGGTCTGTACAATTGGCTTACTCGCTGCTCAATTATTAGTGTCCACGGCCCCTCCCCAAACTTGGTTCTCTGTACATGCGGTGTTCTTTTTGCACAAGTTACTATGTTTGGACTGTTTTCTCTGTAGATATCTAATCCCAAACTTGGTTATCTCTAAATATCTAATCCCATATTCCCATGATTGGGCCAAAATGATTTGATTAAAAAACCAAAAAAAACTGGATTAGTATTTAAAAACCCGTATTTGATTCAAGCAGTTGTTGTCCGGAGTGTTACAGATACAGCTTCATGCTAGGATTTTAAAGTAAGTAAGATGATGTCTTGGGATTTTATTTTTGTTTTTAAGGGTTACTTAATTGCATGTTGAAATGTTGGCTCCTGGCAGTGATATGGAACAAATTCTATAGCACTATATGCGAAAAACAGTCTGTAAGTGCTTTGAATATGATTGCATAGTAGACTGTATCTTTTCTGTATCACCAGCTAAGCTAGCTGTATGCTGTTTAGTAAGTGCTGGAAGAGCAAACAGTACTGGAAGAGCAAAAAAGAATGACTTATCAACCGGTGCAGGCTCGGGATATGTAGGTTAGTATTATTAGTTTATGTTTTCAACTGTGTGAAGTGGTTGCTCTCTCACTCTCTCCACCCCACCCCCAACAAAAACCACAAAGAATTACATTATCTTGACAGGTTATTATCTAAAAAACTGCAGTTCACTTGTGCATAATGTGTGTTGTAGAAGCATGTTTTCATCCTCTGAAGTTAAATAAAGTAAAATGAAATGAAATTGGATCCTTTTATCAGGCAGAAAGTACAAGCAAACCTGCAATGGCAATTGAAAAAATGGTTGAAGGTCGCTTACAGAAATACTATGAAGATGTAGTGTTGATGGAGCAGAAATTTGTTATAAATGACAAACTCGATATTAAGGTAAAGTCTTTTTATTGTTTGCGTTAGTTTACTTTTTGGATAATTGCGTCTATTCTGCTATTCCGATCCTACTTTGGTCATTTATATTCATTCCCATGCATTTCTAGCATTTTATTACCTTAATTACCGTATATGCAATGTAAATATTTATTGGAAGTTGTGATTATTTAGATAGTTTCATCACGATGACATGATAGTATCATATCTAGATTCTGTTTCTTCATGTCATGTTTTACTCCAGCAGCCAACTACTTGCTAACTTCCTAACAAAATTTTGCAGACATTGTTCAGTAATCTAGCCAAGACAGTGGGGTCGCCTGTAAAGATATTGAACTTTCTGAGAGTAGAAGTTGGAGAAAGCCTTCAGAGGTAAATTCTTCCCATTCCTTAGGAGTTAGGAAACCCCGAATACAATTTTTAGTGTCACTTTTTCATAATTAAACATTGCTCTATTCTAAGGTTCTGTACTTCTGTATTTGATTAAAAAACATTTTTTTTCCCAATTGGCCAGTATGAATGTCCAAGGGGTTTAGTGTTTACAGGTTTTTATTGGTCATTACACATATAGTGGTTGATGAAGTCACCTTTTTTCTTTGCTTTTGAGTTTATTGCTCATTACAAGTCTTCGTAAAATGATTTTCACAATCTTTAAGTTCTGCAACTTTTCTTCTGTCGTTTTCCTATTTCATTTATTTCGTAATATTCAAATCAGCTCATGTTCAGCCATTTCTTTCAATTCCATCTATTAAATTAAATAACACACCACAATGCTCCTCTCATGAATATTCCATTCAAATTAGCGATTTACAAGCACCAAAAGTTTTCTGGAAGTTCAATTCCTTTGCTTACCGTAAGGTATGGCTTTATACCATATTTATATCTTTAGTATTCCATCCTGATTAAGGTAGCAAGTGAGCAAGTGAGCCAATGCCACGTCACTAAGACTCGGGTCTGTCCACCGCCATATGCTTTTTCCTTTAATTTTGCGCGTTGGGCATGAATACTCGCGCAATGCGCGTGCACCCGCTAGTTTATTCTATACATACAAATAAAGTAAAGATGTGATTGATGACTTTTCACTTATTTAAGAATTGAAGTATTTAAATTTAGTAATGACCAATATGTGCATTTCAAATGAAGCAGACAAAAAATCATCTAAAAAGATCGAAACAACACGAATTGAAAATTTTAATTCATTCTCTGTAATTTAGGGACTCTTAAGACTAAGACCTTATCAAAATTTAGTAGGCCAAAGAAGAAAATTGTTCAAACGAAATTGTCAGGTTGTTTGAGTTTATTGTGGATCTCCTTGATACATAGGTTACACATTATCCCCAAATAATTCAAACCATACATCAAAATGTCATGGTTTTTTTTTGAAAACATGTCATGTGTTGTTATAAATCATGTACGTGTTATTCTCTGTTAAAAAATTTAATGGTTGGATAAAACGAAAGTCTTTAGTGTTTTTAATATTTAGATATCTAGATAAATTTACATGTATTCTGATTTAGAGTATGTAATGATTGATTAATTGTAACATATGAGATTTGGAGCATTGTTTCAGTCCTAATGGGATCATGTGTACGTACAGTTTTTATACGTACTAAGAGGGATTTAGCCAATTCTACATCTCATCCATAATTATCCAAATTAATAAGTTTTTAACTCAAAAAGAAGCACACCAAAATCGGTGCGGTAAGAGTTGTTCAAATTCATAAATTTTAAAAATCAATAGTTGTCAAATAAAACTAGAGTTTTTTGCTCTAAATAGGATTAAATTGTTCCTGAAATTCCAAAACAGGAGTATGTATAATTTTATTCCCTAAATGGGACTAGATTACATATTTACCCCTGTTTTTTATCTCTTTTGCCCTACGCACACGGTCCAGACTTCTTTCTCACTTGCGCATCTTATCTTTCCTCCCCTGCGCATCTTTTCCATCCGTTGCACACCTAGGGGTGGGCACGGTCCGGGACGGTCCGGGATTTGGCTTATCCCGATCCCGTCCCGGTTTTATAATAACGGTCCGGTACGGTACGGGATAAGTCTTTATCCCAATGTTGTCCCATTTAAAACGGGACCGGGACAACCCGAGAAAAACCGGGACAGTTCGGGATGTCCCATAAAATATGCATTTGTGAAATGTGATATAAAAATAAGCATAACATCAAAATAAAGACGTAACTATTTTTGCAACGTGGACATGACTAGATTGACTGAATAAGCTAAACCTGTGTACATTCCCGAACCGGAATGTTATAACTTATGATGAGAACGTACACGTGGACAATTATAAGCTAGATTGACTGAATAAGCTAAACCTGTTTAAATTTATAAAATTATAACTGAAGTGACTGCATTGACGAAGTGCGCTAAATTATGAAAAAAGTATACTTTAAATATATTTTGATAATAAATTAAGAAACAATTACATGAAAAATGACAAAGATGGTACTCTACTGTAAATTCAGCCAATTAAGCCAGAAAAATGATTTTAATCTTACTTATTTTGATTACTTCTCAATTTCGGAAAGGTGCAAAGTTGCAAACACAACCTTGAAGACGTGAAGTATACGTGGAGATACAGATATACCCCCTGAACTTCTAAAAGGTGCAAAAATACCTCAAATGTTCCTAAAAGAGCAAATATACTCTTATTGACTTTAAATAAATATAACAAATTTAAAAAAAAAAAACAAAAAATATAAACTTAAATTTTGTAATTGAAAATAATTAAGAGTTAAAAATAAAGATTTATTTTTAAGTTAAAATATTAACTATTTAATTTTAAATTGCAAAATTATTATTTTTCCATTGTAAATGTAGCATTTCAAATTCATAAAGATTAATTTTAGTCTTGAGAAATTTTGAACACATTGTTACAGTTTTTGAAATAACATTCTTTGGTTTTGTTTAAACTTAATAAAACTAAATTCACTATTTTGTAGTGCAAAAAGTGTACAGAAATAATGTTTCTATACATTGCAACACATATGTCAACCCTTTTTAGAAAGAATCATAAATTTATAGTCAAGTTTTGAAACAATTTTTTTATTCTAACATTATTAAATTGTGATATAAAAATAATAAATTGGGGAATTGGTTACAAGTAGATTTTTTTTCAATTTTAAAATTTTGAATTTATAATTTATTTTTGGTGTTTTTGAAAATTAATTTTATTTATTTAAAATTAATAAGGGTAACTAATTCGCTCGTTTATACAAACTTAAAGGGTATTTTTACACCTTTTAGAAATTCAGAAGTATATGTGCACTTTCACATATACTTTAGGAGTATACTTGCACCTTTCTCAATTCAGCGCGCGAAGTAAAAGATTTTGTGTTTACTAAAAAAGTTAGGCGATAAAACTGATAGACTAAAAACATGGATTTATCAAACAGGCTCTACATGTTTGGTAAAAAAGTAGAATGATAAACTGAAAATATACAATCACCATATCAAAACGCAGGCAATTCTCTAAATAAGAATAAATAAAGGCAATTGTAAGAATAATACAAAGTTTATATTTCCAAAATAGGAATAACTTTTTCTATCCTACCCATTCAGTTGTCATGCCTAACACGTTTTTTTAAACAAGGAAAATAATAATAAAAAATAAAAATGTAAAAAATTAAAAAATATAGGGATTATTCCCTAAATAGGACTAAATAATAACTAAATTACATGAATGGGAGTAAAAGTTTTCTCTTCTCAAAACGGGAGTAATTAATCTCTCAATTCCAGATTTATCCTTATTGATCATTCTCACGACTCACCTCCATGTACGTATTTAGAAATAAACGTCGTCGATGCTGGGAAGTTCATGATGGCAGCATCTACCACCGCCTATGCCATGTCCCAACACTGCTATTGTTCATGACCAAAATTAAATGCCATCTATTTTCTAAAAATGCCACTTTACATAAAAAATGACATACTAATGGCATTTTCAAAGTAAAAAATGACATTTCTCAAGAGTAAAAATGCCATTTTTCTGGCATTTTTAAAACAAAATTTGACATTTTTTGAAAACCAGAGTTGAGAAATAAGAACAAATGGTTGCAGATCCATTTGAAATCAAAGTTGCATAAATCAAAGTTGAGGAAGAACTAAAGTTAAGAACGAGAATACAAAAATCGAAAAATAACGGCAGATTCATTTGAAGATGAGAATGATTTCAGAAACAAACATAAATTGAAGAGAAGTAAAACCAACAACACAACTTGATTGCAGATCGAGGAAGACCCCAAGGGTTCGGCGCCGCAAAACCAGATCCAGACAGAAACTCCAAAAATTGCAGAAAATTAAATGAGATCGGCGAAGAGACAGAGAGGAAGAGGAAGATCGCCGGCCGCCGCTCATCGCCTACCACTGCGAATCGTCACTTCGCCGTTGTTCATCACCGCTGCTTGCTTCCGTCTGCAGGTGCTTGCTCGATATCCCCCAGGTCTATGTTGCGCATACTAGCAACCAGACTCATTGAGTTGGTGTAATAGCACGATTAGAATTGATTGGAGGGGTAAAATTGGAATAATAGTCCCATTTAGAGAATAAAAGATACTTACTCTTATTTAAGAATTTAAGCATCATTTTAGTCATATTTAGGACAAAAAACTCAAAAATATATATGCAGGCCTCAGTGGCCTTCCAACACCTCACCATCGGTCGTCGAAAAAAACTAACTTGCAGAAAATGTTATCGTAATGATAATTTTGAAAGCAAAACTGGGTATCATTTTTAGATGTCATCTTCACGATATTTTTAGAGAAATGTGGCATATTTTACACAAGATATCATTTTTTCCGCAATGGGAGGTGGAAGATGCAATGACAAAGTTTTTTAGGTATTTTATTTATTTGTGTACATTTTTTTAATGTTTTTTTGTTATTTTTTTATTTTATTGTGTTTTAACAAAAATTTATATATGTTTTTTTTAATTATTATGTTTATATTATAAGTAAAAATAATATTTTGTTATTAATAAAATAAGTTTAATTGGGGATTATATGAATGTGGAGAATAAGACGACCCTAGGGGAAAGACTAGGCGTCCTACAAGATCTCATCTTTGAGCCTTGTCTTCTTCAACTAGTAAGAGTTTTGGACGATAGTGATTTTTTCTAGGGAGTGAAGTATCGAGCCAAAGATTTTTCTATACTCCCGCCCTATCTTTTTTATTTTCTACTTTCGAGAGTTTTTGTTCGGCACCTTTTTTGGCTGAGAGTTTTGTCTGCTTCAAGTGTGTGATATGTTTTTCTCCTAGCGATATCTAGACTTCAACCTTGTTGCTTTGAAGCTTCAATTACTCGCTCTCCACCTGAACCATCGTCTCGCTTTGGGAATAAGAAAGCGCTCAATGGATCTCTTTTTCGGTGATTGATCAAACCGATGATTCAGACAATTTTTGCTTGGTAGGGTTTCCTTTGCTGGTTGGTGGTCAAATCAATTCCCCTTTTTGGTGGCTGATGAAGCCAAATCGTTTATTTGTATTTTTTTATTTTTTTATTTGGAGTACTATGTGCATCAAGAATGTTAGACTAGACTACATTATTGCGGGGTTAGCGATTTGGAATAATTTGTGAGAAGATTTTTTCCGTTCAAAATATCATTTCATTGTAGCTTTAGACTATTCATTCACATGCTTCTTTAGTATGATGTTACTAGTATTTGATTTTCAAAAAAAAAGGAATAGGAAGAATAAGAAGATGAAACACATATTATTCCTATTTTACGAATAAGAAGAATGTAATCTTATTTTTTCATTTAAGAGTAACTTTTGTTTCTTTGGCATGGCATATGAGTTCTTCCATTCCGTCGTCCAAACTACCAAATTAAACTTCTCCATATACATATACCCCATGTGAGATGATTTAATTAATTAGACCTTGATAAGAGGTAGTGTGGAATTGGACAGGTAGACTGCTACCAAATGAAACACACACTTACGGTCGTGGTCTCGTGGACTCGTGGCAAACTGGCAATGTACTTCGCTCAATCCATAAATATTCTCAGTTGTTTTTTACTCTCATGTGAGCCATTTTTTATTCTTAAGAAACAAAACTTGCATATGTACACAATTTTCGTTAACCATCTTCCCATATCCTTATCAAATGTCTAGAATTTGTTACGTAGTATTAATTAAAAGCACTATTCATCCGTACTTAAAAAATAAATACTTTGCTATTTAAACCATTTTGGTTAAATGAGAATGAGTATTTTTGGAATAAAATTCACTCCCACCAAGGAATGTAAGATAACCTAAGAGTTGAGTGGGTTTGAGATGGAGGGGCATCCTATTAATAATGTATTTACTAATATTAATTAGGTTGTCTAATTATAGTAGGAATCTCAATGTATCTTTGACTCTCTTATTATAAATAATACTTCTGGGGCTACCATTAAGGTACGCTCGCTTCCTCATTATTCTCACATGGTATCAAGAGCCATAGGGTTATAATTTTTTTTTACGATCATCATGTCTACCGAAGCCGCCTCATTCTCGGCCAGCGTGGCAGCGCCTACTACGGCCGCGCCTCCTCCTGCAATATCGACCACCACTGCAGGCAGCCAGACGCAGAACGGGATGGACACCACCATCTTCAGTTCGCCGGCTGACACGACGCTTCCGCCTTTGACGTTTGGAAGTTGGGTCCCACCGATCTTTACATGGTCTCCGACAACTCCGGCGATTCCATCTCCACCTCCGGTCTCATCGCATTCCATTTCTCCTGGACACAACTCGGCCTTCTCTTCTGCTGCGATAATCTCGGATGCTCCCGCAAGTGTGTTCAACGGTTCGACGCTCCTTGGTTCTCCCGGTCTGTCTGTGATCCCTCAAATCAGTCCCATTGGCACCCGGAATCAGGTATCATCCGGCAATTCCTCACTTGCCATTCTGTCCCAATCACTCGGTTTTTCCGCCATGAACATCACAAATATTGTTACTACCCGATTAAATGCTGTGGAGGATTATTTACCTTGGCGAACCCAGTTTGAATCCTTTTTGGTATCTCATAGTTTACTTGGTATTTTGGATGGAACAATTGAAACTCCCCCTATGCATGTTATGAACATTCAAAATTGCCAAGTCATGAATAATGAGTATTGTCATTGGCTCAAATTGGATCAAACTGTTCGTTCTTGGATTTTTGCTACACTTTCTCGTGATGTTTTGGTTGAAGTTCATACTGTTAAACATGCTCGTCTTATTTGGGATCGTCTTGAGTCTCAGTTCATGGCAGCCAGTTTGGCACGTTCCATGGAGCTCAAAACCATGCTTACTACTTTACGCAAGAAGGAATCTCAGTCTATGGAACAATATCTTCGGGAAATACATAATATTGCCGAAGCACTAGCTGCCATTAATTCTCCAGTACCGATGAAAGGTTTACTTGAGCAAACTCTCATTGGTTTGGGTCCTGATTATCGGTCAGTTGTCACCCCACTCACATTGTTCTCCGAGGGACTTACGTTTGACAATTTGTGGACCAAATTGGTACACCAAGAGCACTGGCTATTGTTTCAGCAGCGCCATGAACAACTGGTTGGCTCCCCAGCATTCGCGGCACCCCAGGCAGCAGCTGCCCAACCTGCCGTGGCACCTCGGCCACCAGGACCTCCGCAGCAGCCATATGGGCAACGAGGCAGGGGAGGACGTCGCGGCCAGTGTGGTAGGGGAGGTCGTGGGCGTGGAGGACGTGGCTACGGACCTCCTCCAGTCGGCTCTGGACAGTATGGTGCTCCTCCACCGGCTTTTGGCTTCTATCCGCCTCCTGCTTTTGGTAACTATGGTGGACGACCATCTACACCTCAGGGACAACCAGGTACAGTTGTAGGTAATTCTATTGTGTCACGGTGTTATACTAATTATGCTTTATCTACTTCTGTTGCTAATCGTGCATCTGCAGGGTCTCCATCTTTTGAGCATAGCTTTGGTACTGTTCCTCCTCCGGTTGTTTGTCAGATTTGTCACTCCCCAGGTCATTCTGCTGTCACTTGTTTGTCCCGTTTTGTTCAAGCCTCTAATCCTACTTTAGCTGTGTCCACTGGTGAATCCACATCTGCTGTATGGTTTCCTGACTCCGGTGCATCTGCTCACATGACACCTCATGAAGGTATTTTGTCTCATAAATCCTTTTCTTCCGACTCACTTTCTGTCACGGTTGCTAATGGGTCTAATTTACCGGTTGCTACTGTTGGTCATGTGTCTTTATCTACCCCATCTAGACCTCTCCATTTAAGATCTGTTTATTATGTTCCCCAAATAAAATATAATTTGCTCTCAATTCAAAAATTATGTGCTGACAATAACTGTGCTGTAATTTTTGATAAAAATTCTATTTTTGTTAAGGACATCCACACGGGGAGGGTTCTTCTTCAGGGTTCCAGTAACGGTGGAGTTTATCCCATAACCCTATCTCAACCTCTAGCCCTCAGCTCTCACGTGGCACCTGGTCCGGTCTGGCATCGTCGTTTGGGACACTGTGGAAGTCGTGTGTTAGATAGGCTCAAGAAAAATGGTTCTATTTTAAGCACATCTAGTTTTTCTCATGACTGTATTTCATGCCGTTTAGGAAAATCTCAACGATTACCCTTTCAGAAAGTTTTTCATAAATCTACAGTACCCTTACATTTTATTCATTCAGATGTGTGGCAATCTCCTGTTTTATCTGAATCGGGTTTTAAGTATTATGTTATATTTATTGATGATTATTCTCGATTTACTTGGTTGTACCCCATGCGCCGTAAAGATGAGGTCATTCATCATTTTCAAAATTTTAAATTATTGGTCGAAAATCTACTTGACCATAAAATTAAAATTTTTCAAAGTGATGGAGGGGTGAATTTGATAATTTGGGTATGCGGAATATTTTTCTGAAAAATGGCATTCTGTTTAGGAAATCATGTCCTGACACTCCTGAACAGAATGGGGTTTCTGAACGTAAACATCGTCATCTCTTAGAATTAACCCGAACTATGCTCTTTGAAGCTAATTTACCGGCTAAATTCTGGGTTGATGTTGTTTACACTGCTACTTTTATTATTAATCGCCTCCCTTCTTCCAATTTAAATGGGTCATCTCCCTTTGAAAAATTATTTAATCATCCACCTGACTTCTCCTTTATGCGTGTGTTTGGTTGTGCCTGTTTTCCTAATTTTAATGCCAAGTCTGCAAACAAGTTGTCTCCTAGATCGGTACTGTGTGTATTTTTGGGATATGCTCCTGAATATAAAGGTTATCGGTGTTAGATAAAGTTTTAGATCCTAAAACTGGAAAAATTTACGTTAATCAGAATGTGCGTTTTCATGAAAATCATTTTCCATATTCTGAGCTTATCTCTACTTCCACTCGTTCCACTGATCATGCTATTATTTGGTCTGCTTCATCATCTTTACCTGAGTCTACTTTTGCCTCGTCTCCTGGTACACTTCTTCCTCACACCACTCTACCTCCTGCCAGCTTTTCTCCACCATCCGAGCACACACACACCGAGCTCCAGCACTTGCCCAGTCCGTCTCACCCACCTTCCAGTCAACCGAGCCCAGCCAGCCAACTTTCCCGGCTAACTCACTACCAAACACACCGACCCAGGCTAGCCCACCTTCCACTCCACTCACCATACACAGCCCGTGCACCAGCCCCATCCAGTCTGATATCCAAATTAACTCTCCTCCGTCACAACCATTAGTCGGCAGCCCTCCACCGTTAAACTGTCACCCAATGCAAACCCGCTCCAAATCTGGAATTTTTAAACCAAAACAGATTTTTACGTTAAAAACAGATATTGCGGCATGTGATCCCACTTGTTTTTCTCAGGCTAATAAGGATTTTAAATGGAGAGCGGCTATGGCTGAGAAATTTAATGCACTTATCAATAATAACACCTGGGAATTAGTTCCACCTTGTAATAGACAGAATGTTGTTGGGTCAAAATGGATTTACAAAACAAAATTTAATTCTGATGGGTCTATTGAGCGGTTTAAGGCGTGACTGGTTGCTCAAGGTTTTAATCAACAAGCAGGTGTGGATTTTTCAGAAACTTTTAGTCCTGTTGTTAAACCCACCACGGTTCGTCTCGTCCTTACCTTAGCTGTTTCTTTTGGTTGGCAAATACGCCAATTGGATGTCAAAAATGCATTTCTTCATGGTCATCTTACGGAGGAGGTTTATATGCGTCAGCCCCCTGGTTTCATTCATCCTCAGTTTCCTCATTATGTCTGTCGTCTACGTAAAGCTATTTACGGGCTTAAGCAAGCTCCACGTGCATGGTTCTATCGTTTTAGTAGCTTTTTATTAATGCATGGCTTTATTTGTAGTCGTTCAGATAATTCCTTGTTTATCTATAACCATGGTGCCCTCACTATCTACTTGTTACTTTATGTTGACGATATCATAATCACAGGTAATTCTCCCTCTTTCATCAGCTCATTTATTTCCTCTCTTGATAAATCCTTTGCTATGAAAGGTTTGGGTGATCTACATTTTTTTCTTGGGATTCAAGCTCTTAAAACCCCTCGTGGTCTTTTCTTATCTCAGCATAAATATGTGTCTGATTTGTTACTCCGTTTTCATCTCCATACTCTTAAACCAGTCTGTACTCCTCTTCCTACTCGTACCAAGCTTTCTCTAACTGATGGGGATCTGTTAGCGGATCCGACCGAGTATCGGAGTATGGTAGGAGTGTTACAATATTTAACCATGACTCGACCTGATATTACTTATGCTGTTCACCTGGTCTCTCAGTTTATGCATGCTTCCCGTACTAGACATTTGTTGGCAGTTAAGCGCATTTTCAGGTACGTACATGGGACGTCTGACTTCGGCCTACTTCTCCAGTCGAGTTCTACAGCTCCTACTATACTGGCTTATTCAGATGCTGATTGGGGAGGATGTCCGGACAGCAGTAGATCCACGTCTGGGTTTGCTATCTTTCTTGGTCCGAATTTGGTGTCCTGGAAGTCTAAGAAACAGCCTACCGTTTCCCGCTCATCTACGGAGGCAGAATATCGTGCTATTGCCTATGTTGTTCAAGATACTCTTCACATCCGGTCTATTTTATTTGAGTTGGGTATCTCCATTGCCGCGCCTGTTCAACTCCTCTTTGATAATGTGTCTGCTTCTTATTTATCTGCAAATCCTGTTCAGCATGCTCGCAGCAAACACATTAATATTGATTATCATTTTGTTCGTGAACGGGTGGCCCATGGTGATTTACAAGTCAAATTTGTTCCTACTCATCTACAATTAGCGGACATCTTTACAAAGTGTCTATCTCCACAACGGTTCACTTTTCTTCGAGACAATCTGCACAATGTTTCCCTTGCACAGCTTGAGGGGGTATAATAATGTATTTATTAATATTAATTAGGTTGTCTAATTATAGTAGGAATCTCAATGTATCGTTGACTCTCTTATTATAAATAATACTTCCGGGGCTACCATTAAGGTACGCTTCCTCATTATTCTCACACCTATTACTTTCTCTTCTTTTTTGGAATGTGACATTCCCCCCATAAAAATAAACCTACGAACCAAACACAGATATTTCAGATTCCGGGCATGAGATTCCGGCCTGTATAGGTGATTACCTTGAACCAAACATACCCTAAAGGTTTTCCATTTGCCTTTCAAGCGTCGCATATAAAGGTTAATTTGTATTTTAAAAAATAACTAGCATTCTTCAATCACAACTTATTAATCAAATGTTAAAAATAATAGGGAAAATGGAAATTAATAATCCAACCTTTTAGTGGTCTTCTTTTAATAGTCCGACCTTTTCGTTATTCATGAATAATCTAACCTTTACACCTCATCTTCATTCATTGGTCCCCGACCGGTTGATGACCCGCTATTCCGAGTTATTTTCTTATCTCTGCAAACTATTATACCATAAATTCGACCTTTCACAAAGATAATATTTTGCAAAGATAAGAAAATAACTTGGAATAACAGGTCATCAACCGGTCAGGGACCAGTGAATGAAGATAAGGTGCAAAGGTTGGATTATTCATGAATAACGAAAAGGCGGGACTATTAAAAGAAGACCGCTAAAAGGTTGGATTATTAGTTTCCATTAGAATAAGTTATTTACTAATAAAATTTTAACTTACGAATATATTGTATATAACTCACAAATAAACTCATGTGTTTAATTAATTTAGAAAATGTTTAAATTGGTATACACGCACTCTCTAATTCATTGTTTGGAAGTGCATTTGTTTCTTCTTTCTTTTAATTAAGCATGTTTTTTATTGTATTACTATTATTAATAGTTTGATGTAGTTTATTGTTTTGTTTTTGTTTTCCAATTACTACTTCTCTAATCAACAAAAATACTTTTGTAAAAACCGAACCGAAATAAACCGAACCGAACAAACCGTGATTCCAATTTTTTGAGCATAAACTGAGCCGAAGCGAATTTTTTACTTTGGTTCGCCATTTGGTTTTAGATGAAAACCGTACCGTTTGAGCATTCCTTACATTACTGAACACCAAGGAAAAATGGCTCAATCAACGTGAAGTGCAAACAACGTAACTAGTAACAATTCTATATCCTTGAGACCCCCTTTCTCACCGTCTCATATAGGCATGGTAGGTAGGCGCAACTCACCGATAAAAAAAAGGGAAAAATTGACAGTAATAATCCCAACTATTGACGGTTCGCTAATAATAATCTCAACTATCGATTATTTTAGAATAATCTCAACTTTAGGGACCTTCCGCTAATAATGGTCCCTATACATAAATTCTTGTAGTTTCTAAAGTGAATGAGAAGAGATATAGGAAGTAATCCCTATAAATAATCTCGACTTTTAATTTTTACGCTTATTTCTATTTAAAATTCACTTGTTATTGGAGGTAATATTTGGTCGTGGACCATTATTGGCGGAGGCCCCATATAGTTGGAATTATACAAAAATAATCAATAGTTGAGATTATTGTTAGTGGACCAGCAATAGTTGAGATTATTATTTTCAATTTTTCCTAAAAAAGTGCTACAAGGAGTAAGTCCCCGGTCAAATGCTAACAAATGAGATGGGGGGATTATCGTGTAAAAACGCATAGAACCTCTCAAAATACGTGAGTCCTTACTCCTTATCTATCAACTTGTGACGAAAGACAAATTTATACTGTTTGATCACTAATGGAGCTCAGGCTATTATCCTTTTTTGATGTGTATGCAAGACGCTATCTATTATCCCATGCGGGGAGGGATGCACCCAATCCGTGTTTTGTGTCCTTGTGACCAATAAGACACGATAGTATTTTGTAGGGCTTATACCGATTTTATATTATTCCAAAACACAATTGGGATGTTCTAAGTTCTAACTCTAAATTAGAATGTTTTTAGACTTAGGCTATGTTTGGTACAACGAGCTGGAACTGGAGACTGATGATTGAATTAGAGTCTATTGTCTGAATCAGAGACTATTGTCTGGAACTGAATTTTAAAGACTGAATCTGAATTGTTAGTTGAATGATGTATATCTGTTTGGCAAAAGAGCTGAAAGAGTGTCTGGAAATGATAAAAATTACACTAAAGGGCATGTCAGTTAACAATATAATTTTTTTATGACGTTACCATTAATTAAGTTTTACTATTTCTTAAAATCACTTTCTTTTACACATGTTTTTTAAAATAAAGATTGGATTAATTAAACACATAGTTGTAGCTATATGTTTAGACGAAACACAAAGGCTTCGTTTGGAAAACAGCTTATTAGCTGATATTTAGCTGGTTTGACTAAAAATAGCTGGTCCAAATGGTAAAGAAGCCGAAATTGTTGTTTGGTAATCAACTTGTTGATTCGGCTGTTTAATCCCAAGAAGCTGAAAAGCAAAACGCCAAGGGGAGCAGCGTTTGTGGACAGCTTGTGTGAATTATTCCTTTTATGCCATTGCATATTCCAAGTTGTTCGTTCTTCTTCAATAAAAATCAAACCTCACAAATTAATCTGCCATCTACGTTGTACACTTGTACGTCATTCTCTTTCTTCATATTTTTAGTTTACGTGCAAGATTTTTTTCCAGCTTTTCTTCTTCGTTTGTAATTTATCTTGCTAAATTAGAGAAAGTTTTGCACATTAGAGAAAGAACAAAAATTATTTAAAATAAACAATAAAAAAGTTTTCAAAAGTGATAACTTATTTTATCTAGATTTGTTAAGTGTTATAACAACACGGAATTATAAGTGTTTATAAAATATGAGGTATGTTATTCTATAGGTAATTGTAATTATAATATGATTATTATAAAAAATATGTAGCAGTAAAAAGAGTATATATATAATTATGCCCGTATGCGTCTTTTTACATTCTAACAGCTATTTTTAACCAGCTAATCTACCAAACAATTACTGACAACAAGCTATTATAACCAGTCAATCAAAAAAGCTAACACAACCAGCCGTTGCCAAACCGCTATCATAACCAGCTAACAGCTAACAATTATAAGCCAATTGCCAAACAAGGCCAAAACATAAAACCAGTATTTAAAAAAAATCAACGACGATGAATCATTGAATGAATTAAAGTAATTAAAGTACATATCTTTAAAATTTGTAGTGCCTGAAAGCAATGGCCGAACAAAGATGAATACTCTAGATTATCTCTGCTGGACATGAGATGCGATAAGTCAAAGCACCGACGAATTGAAGTAGGCAGGGATAATTTGGAAAATATATCCATCGGCTGAAGAGAAACGTTGGATAAGCTAACGTTTCAATTTAGCCCACTTATTTCAGATTCAGCTCACTTAAGCCCTTCATCCAAACAAGAATATTTTTAAAATAATTAACTGAATTTTAAATATTTCAGCCCTTTTTGGGCTGAAGTGACCTGCCAAACATAGCCTTAGGCTCTCTTTGAAAGCCCTTGATTTAAGTGTTTGTGCTTTTTTTTAAAGAAAACACACTTATTTTATCAAACACTACCAACTTTTACTTTCTTAGCTTTCGTGTAGAATCTACTTTTTACTTTTTCTATTACACAAAAAGCACTTATTTTACCAAACACTATCAACTTTAACTACTAATCACTTTTTCCCAAAAAGTGCTTTTATTTAAACACCAGGACTTGCAAACAAAGCCTTAAACGGACTACAAGTGAGTAAGTGACATAATGAAATACACATAAAATCAAGTTAGTGAACATCAAACCAGAACATATTAGAAAATTTCGATTCAATTAAAAACATTTTGGTACAAAAAGCAGTCTAAACTCATTGGGCTCACATTCGTTCTTTACACGACATCACCAGTTCTATAACGGCTAAAAGGTGAATGAAATAAAAACTGCACTGGAAACCACATGAGTGTAGTAACAACATAACAGTGTAGATTAACATAAGTAGAAATCACTCAACACAAATAAATGGTGTTTGTACCATACACAAAGCCTAACTTATTACGTTTTTTGTCCCGGGGATGTTGGCTTTATTAAATTTCATTTTATAACATCAACTCCAGAATACCCAAATCATCAAAGCCTGAAATGCAACAAGGCAGAAGTTCCGTCGAGACCCTTTGAATGAAAATAATTGACAAAGTCCCTCACGGTGGTTTCCCTGTACTTGGGCGGATTCTCCTCCGATAACAGTTCCTTAATGGGACCGTAAAGCCTTTGAGATGATAACAAGTACGTACTAAAGAAACACGCCACCGATATCCTCGGTCCGCGCGGGACAGCCAACACTCTGTGCTCGGAACTCTTGAACCTATCATTCGTTATAAGCTGCCCCCAAAGAAAGAAAAATCAAATGTAACACGTTTGTTAAAAAAGAGTTTTTATAAAAAAAAAATAGACAGGTTTAATGGATAACTTCAAGCAAGTTTAGAGGAAATTTGTTTCCACCCATTTTCTTCTTTCAAATTAGGATTTGCCCTTAATTTAAATTACTAATTTGAATGACTTTAATATTAGGCTATTATCTCTAAGGTAATATCCGAAATGATGTTAACACCTAGTAAAAGCTGTTACTATTAAGATTTGATATTATAACTTATAGCTGTAGTGAATTTAAGTTTGTCTTAGTCATACTTCGTACAAAGTATTATAATACTCGGTATTGCTTATAGGTCGAGTCCTGGCCTCAACCTGAGGGTACGCTTGAGTCTTGACGCCACTATCATTCAATAGTAGCCATTAAGAGCAGAAGACTATTTCATGGTTGAAAAATAAAGCATGTTCGATGGGAGCTTTAATGGAGAAGTTATACTTCCTCTATCTCATTCAACTTTGTCATTCTTTTTGTTTGTACAATTTTTTTGTCATTTTCTTAAATTTGTGATTATGTTTGTTTCTCTCTCTTTATCGCAAATTTTAATCTCACAATTTTTTATTTTATTGTTTCTCACCTAATTCGAAGTCGCGCCGACAAAGTTCATCCTTTACGTGGACATTGTAATATTAGATTTGTATTAGCTCCATTCCAATGGACATTGTAATACTCCGTATTAGATTTGTATTAGCTCCATTCCATTGGACATTGCACACTTTGAATTAGATGAGAAATATGAAACGTAAAAATTGTGCGATTGAGATTTGTGTAACAAATAGAGAAGTAGTAATACCATAAATCAGTAACTTTAATGAAAAGTAGTAAATCAAAAGAAAATAAGAGTGGAAAGGTATTGGGAGAGTTTTGGTGAGCTGTGTTTTTTGTAAGCGTGATTATCTACCCTGTGATTTTTGTGTGTGATACGTATCAGAATTTTCTGAGCTCATAAGTTGAACTAGACCAGTTCATCTAGCTGTGGGGCGAATCGGGAATCTAGATTGATTGGATTGAATTGAAGTCTAAACATAACGAGGTGATCTAAATATGAAAAAAAATGGTTCATGACATTTCATTTTATTCTATTCAAATCAAATCTCAACTACAAGTTTTGTCTTTTTAATCACTTTATCAAAAATTGTGTCAAAGCTAAATGAGACACATATAATGGAACGTGATAGTAATACTTGGATTTGAGTTCAATCCTAATCCTAATGTAGATCCTCTGTCCATTCGTGACTCTGTGTGCAATTGTATTTTGTTCTTGAAAGAGCGGAAGAACTCACACAAAATAATACGGAGTACTCGGTAATGAAACTTTACTGGAGAGTTCGGGAGTGAGTTGCTACTTCTTATTTGAATACTCGGTACATTTTTTCGAAAATATTCATATCAGATAAAAATTTCTAAATCAAATAAATATATTTCATAAAAAATAGGGGAAATAATTAAAATACCTCAAACTTTGAAGGGGTGTGAGATAAACACCTCAAACTTTTATGTAATTTAAATACCCCAAACCTTATATAAAAAGTTATTTTTAACATCATGATCATGTATTATTTCTTTCAAAATATAAATTTATGGTGTTAAATGAATAATTTAAAATAGCAAATTGAAAAAACTAGAATTATATATAGTGGGGGGTAATACTATTTATTTTACAATGGAAGTTTATAATGTTAAATGTAGAATGCTAAAAATTATCAAATTATGACATAAACACCAAAAATGAATATTTTTTAAAGAAATAATACATGACCATGGTGCTAAATTAACCTTTTATATTAAGCTTGAGATATTTAAATTACATATGCAAGTTTGAAGTGTTTATCTCACACTCCATCAAATTTGGAGTATTTTAATTAGTTTCCCCATATAAATAAGAAAATAAAAGTTAAGAAATTCATATACGTCAGAAACATTGAAATTAGTACTAGTATCATCATTATTTTGTGACTCACATCGATCATAACCACTACGTCCGATTCATCGTTATAACTCTTTCATTAATACATTATTTAGAATTTGGTGAATAATTTATTCGTTTATTGAAATAAATAACAAACGTAATTTGTTTCTTCATAGATGACATGTTATCTTTTCGTATTTATCATGTTATACTAATATTATTATTGTAAATGCTGTTATTTATTACAATTGTTAATGATAAATAGAAGTTTGCACCCCTAATTTTTAATTTTTTAACTGAGTTTTCATTTCAACCTCAAAATAATTGAAATTTGGACACAAAACATGAAATTTTGCACATAATTATGTGCAAAATTCGCATCCCCATTTTGAGAGATTTATTTGGGACTTTGGGTGCAAACATTGATCATTTTCAAAATGGTTCAAAATCAAATTAGGACAAAACTGGGACTAAAATATCCAGATATGATGCTAATAGTATTAATAAATAAAATCATTTTCTTATTACTAGGGGTGTTTGGAACTGATTCTGCTTCTGGTTCTTTTTTAAAGCAGAAGCAGAATCAGAAGCAGAATCAGAATCAGTTTTCAGAAACTGGTCACCCCTAGCTTCTGAAAAAAATGATTCTAGAAGTAAACTAGAGCACCAGAATCACTTCTACACTTTCACTCAAACACAAAAATATGACTAATAGTTATTATAGTGTATTGTCATAATCGCTAAAATTTAAAAATTAAATATAAGTTACGGAGTACTATAACTAAGTTACTACTATAGTTATTATAAGAGATCATATTTTTGTAATCTATCTTTATTTTAGCCATAAATATATAATAATTTCATATATTTAGCCCAGTCAGCGTCGGATGATTGAACAACCAATGAAATGCGCTCATTCAAATTTGGAATGAAGAAGAGGAATCGAATTCAAATATTTTCATTTATCAAACAAGAGAAGTGGCCAGAGGGCTTGCCTGGAGAAGATCTCCAATGTTAATAACAAGAGCTCCTGGGGTAGGGGGGACATCCACCCACTGGTTATGGTGAAGAATTTGAAGGCAGACAATATCATCATCTTGGAGCAAAACCGTGAGGAAGTCATTATCAGAATGATTGCTGGCGCCCAAAGTTAGGTTGGGTTCTGGACAGGCTGGGTAGTAATGCCCCAGGATGGCTAGCCCCTTGTTGCAATCAATGTCTTTGAAATAGTTCCTATGGAGGCCCAAAGCCTCTGACAATAGCTCAAACAAAACAACTCCCAATTTTTGCACTTCATCAGAATATTTGAACATAATATCCCTGCATCAAGGCAACTCCCTCAGAATGTACACAATAAAATACTTCCTCCTTCCAGCAAACAATGTTCCATTTGAGTTACATACATTTTTATGTAAGTTTGAAGAAGTTGACTTTCCCAAAGACACCCCTACTTCCCCCCCCCCCCCCCCCCAAAAAAAAAAGACACCCCTACTTCATATCTCGAAAAAATAATTTAAATATCTAAAAAAAATTGAAGTAGTGTCCAGTCTCCAAATCATATAAAAAAATTATGTTAAAGCCATATAATATGTGTTCTCTTTCACAAATGTAAATTTATGATGATAATTATATAATTTGAAACACGCAAAGCATTTTTGAGGATACAATTAAAATCAGATTGTACAGAATGTAATATTATTTACATATAAAATTTTAGAGTCTTAGCGTTTGCAAAAGTGTGTAAACACTAAAAGTGTGTATAAAAGATTTTTTCCTGGAAGAAATAAGTTTTTTTTGTAATATTCTTCTAAACCTATTATAGTATCTGTTTATCATAATATCAACATCTCTGATTGGGATGAGACTTGAATTGCAATTTCTTTTTGGGAGATTAGCATTAATGTTACCAGATCACTAGGTACTTGGCAACAACTCTCATATTAAATAGTTCGTGTGCATGTTTGGCAGACTGCAGAGTGGCAGACATAAGTCCATGGCTTCTAGTGTTTGTACTATTTAATACTCCCTCCGTCCTTCAAAACTTTGTCAACTTCCCTTTTTTGGATGTGCTACTAACTTTGTCACTATCCTTTTTAAGTAAAAGAATTTGTGTTTCCAGTTAATTCTCTCTCCTCTGCACAAATCTCAATCACACAGTTTTTACTTTATTAATCCCCGTGTCGGCCAAACTTGGCAAAGTTTTAAGAGACCGAGGGGTAAATATTTAAAAGTTTCAAGTTGTATGTTTGACATATTAATTTTTAAGATTTTTTTTAAAAATAAAAAATCTTTGGAAAGACTGTCAATTTGATCCTTGTACTATCACGAAAGGAGTCAATTAAATCCTCGTACTTTTAAAAAATCAATCAAATCCCCAAACTATATTAGCACGTTCAATTGAGTCCATTAGTAGGTTACCCGCCACGTCAGCAAGTCACATGTTGATGTGGCACATATGTAGCAGTCCAGTCAACAATGATTTTGCTGACATGACTCAATTAAACGTTTTTTCAAAGTTCGGAGATTATGATTGATTTTTTAAAGTGTGAGGATCTAATTGATTTTTTTTTGTAATGGTACGAGAATCAAATTGACAAATTTCCCAAAATCTTTTTGAGATGGTACAATGAGTAGTATCTCAAATAAGTCTGTAGCTTCTGCTTTAACTTGTCCCAATAGTTTGTATGACATACAGAACTAAATCAAATAGCCACCTTTTTATCAAACGGTTACTATCTTTTTCTTTTTTAAATCTTTTACGTAACTAAAATTCTCCTAAGTATATTTCAGCTAATTGTTCCCAACATATCATCTTTTTGTATATAGCTATATATTTATAACTAATTTGGGCTGCTCTTGTTTACTCGGGTTTGATTTAAATGGAATAGTGAACCTTTTGACTTTTTTTTTTATCGTTGAACCTTTTGTCTTGTATTCTCCCTATTATTATGCGATTTATTTATTTATTTATTTATTTATTTATTTATTTATTTATTTTGAGGGGTTCCCATAGATTGTGCAAAAATCCAACTTCCCACCTCTGTAAAAAAAAAAAAAAAAGGGATTGCTGCCGAGTAGGGCTGAGCCAGGCCACACTTTCAGAAAACAGTTCGGTAGAGCTCGATATGAAAGAATTAATCAAGGGGGGACCGGACAGACCTACATGTCACTAATATGCCTGGAATTCTACGGGTTTACAAGAAAAAATATACTCCGTAAATTAAATACTTCGTATAATGTTTTACTTCATCATGAAATATAATGTAATCTACTAAGTGAGTTATAAATAATTTAATACTCTAGAAAATTTACTAATCGAGTAAAAGTTAATATAGCTTATATTACATCCATACCACTTGTACATTGTCAATTTGTATTTGGTGTAAAATAAATAAAGTAAAAATTGCATAGTTGAGAATTGTGTAGAAGAGAGAGAAATCATAACTATTTACTTTAAAAGAAAAATGACAAAAATTTTTAAACAAGCAAAAAGTTGGTAAAGTATAATGAAATTGAGTCAATAAGGTTTTGCAAGTAAACTTTTGAAATTGTGATGCACAAATACCACACACATTTTTCTAATCTAAATCTCAAATTTTATCAGCCTTTATCACCTAACAATCATCAAGGACTTCATTCTCTTTCACATTAGCCTTAGTTGTCCAATCTAATCTTCATGTAATAATATACGAACTGCATAATAAGATATTTCTCTCTCGATCAAATGTTGATTTTTCTAACTTGCATTCTAGAGTTACCTATAACCAATCTTTTTTAATAGTTAATGCTTTAATTATACTAGGATGCAACCAAGATCTTGTCTCAAAAACTATATGATGCTAGTGCTATTATACATATATAACTAATTATATATTGAGTGTGATTAAATAATAAATAGTATATAAATGTGCTTCTGGACTATGTCTAGTTATGGTTAACAAGCTGCCCCGAGATGGGTCATAACTCATAACGGGTTGTGCCAATGGGCAAGACTGAATTTCAAATATTTTACCCTATATTCAACCCTTCAAATAATGGGCTGGGCTGGGCTGACTCGTGACATATATGAGTCGGGTCAGACTTTTTAGCAAATACTCCCTCCGTCCCTTAAAACTTTGCCAACTTTCCTTTTTTGGATGTCCCACTAACTTTGCCACTTTCTCTTTTAAGTAAAGAATTTGTGGTTTTTGTTAATTCTCTCTCCTCTGCACAAATCTCAACCACACAGTTTTTACTTTATTAATCCCCGTGCCGGTCAAACTTGGCAAAGTTTTAAGGGACGGAGGTAGTAAGATGGATAGGTCTCATAAACAAATGATGGGCCCTAACTGAGTGAATGTGAGAAATCTACATAATCCGGCAAAGACCCGATATGCTAAATGGAATACAAAATTTCTTTTGTACGCGTTCTTATACACATCAATACACCTCCGTGTCTGTGAGAGTTTTTTTTCCGTGAATACCAATAGACATACAAAAAGTGACTTGTTTTGTCTGTAGAATTTTCCACAAACAAAACAAGCCAGTTTTGTCTGTGAACTAGGATTCACAGACAAAAAAACTCTCACAAACACAGAGGTGTACCGGTGTGTATACGAGTACACCAAGAATTTTCCAAATGGAATCACCACCACCAAACCTACACTTTTTTTTACCATTCTCTGATTTCTCTCAACAGTGATAGCTATGGTGGTGAATAAAAGACGGAATTTAAGCTCTTGGTGTACATTGGAGATTGTGCCTATATATTTGGACGGAAATCATGTTCAATTCATTGTACGAAGTTGTCATATCTCCTGGAAATTATCCTCTCTTCTCGCACTATTATAAATAGGTTCTATTGATCGACTCCAAGAAGAACTGAAGAGATCCAAATCGTCAGTTTTTAGAAATGCCTCTCCCTTGAAATTTCATTTACTTAGGCCGTCCGCAATAATAAGTGTGAAAAACTAGATTTGAGGTTTTCACTCTCAAAATCACTCAAACACATGTATTAGGAGGTATCAAAATGGATAACGGCATCCAAGGTGGGGTGGATTTGCCACCCCATATTAACTCCTCGAACAAAGAAGCGGAAGAATAAAAGGGTGGCAGCTGCGGTAATGTGGAGATAGGGTGTGGACCCCAACAAAAAAGAAATTTTCCATTTCATTGAAATTGTTATTACTTTTTTATTTATTTATACTTAAATTCTTACAAAAAGTATATTAAAATTCATAAATTTTTTTAATCTTTTATATGACACAATATGACATATATAAAATTCAAAAAAAAATATGCAATTTCAATTATTGAAGATTTTCAGACTCAAATTTTTAATTAAATATATTCAAATTAATATCTCATTTGAAATTATTATTTTTACACCCGTTAGTCATTTTTTCAAAAATGGGTCTGAAATAAAAATGAAAAAAAAAAAATTCAAATGTATTTATTTTTACATCGTAATGTTTGATTTTTTATATCTTAATATCTTTTTTTTTTCAAATTATGCATAACAATAAAAATAAGACTTTAATTAAAAAACTTTGGTAAGTGAATATATTGACGTCGTCTGGATTGCAGTAAAAACTGAATTAATAGAATGAATACGTATAAAATGGTGAGAAATTTGATTTATTGACAGATGAGGGTTGCAGTTAGTCTTTGGGCACACGAAGACACTCTATTAAGATTTCTTCCGTTTTTGATAACATAAATCAAAGTTGTCGATGAAATTCTATAATTTTGTCGGATTAGAATAAATAAAATTATTTTTTATTGTACATCATTATTCACTTCGTATACAGTTTGACATAATTTTCTTTCTTAAATAAATATATAAATATATCACATATGTTTTCCTATTTAGCTATTTAGGGTATTGAAGTTGGAATTTTATTGATATAAAAATGCTTTAAAAACAAAGAAAAACATTTTTTTTGAAAAAATTGGTTTCTCATAGTTGTGTGACTTTTTCTAGCCCGGTTTCGTAGTGGGTTTTTCCAGATTGACCGGTTTTTAATGATTTTCAGATTTTTAACTACCTGAATTGGTTTTTAGTCCGAGTCACTGGTTTTCGGATCAATCCGAGTGGCACGGGTCAGCTTTTTTAAACATGGACTTCAGCCCAATGGCGTATACTCCGTATTAAATATGTACGAAGTAATTAACATATACGAAGTAGATACGTACGTAGTATATATACTACGTATTTAATAATCTGTATTTTGTATTTAATGTGTTCTGCATTTTTCGCTTTATTTTTATCTTAACTAACTTTGCGGTTTATAATTTTCCTTAAAGCTAAAATTACTTAAATAAACACAACTCATTCACTATGAATAAGTTCTATTTTATACGAACTCATCAGTGGTGAGAGATTTGGATCAATAAATCAAAGTTCGATGGTTATTTGAACTTTGAAACCTCCCGAATGATGACGGCTGGACAAAACCTTTTATATAAGAGCTTATTTGAACTTTTTAAGTTAGTTCGATGGTTAATTGCCCCTATCCCCGAAAATAAAAGCAAATATTTGACGATCCTATTTGAAACAGTTTCTTTTTCTTAACCCAACAAAAAAGTATGTACCTGCAAACGGGAGGCAACTGGTGAGGTTGAGGGGGATTGGGAGCCATGGAACAGTGGAAAGTGTCCCTCCAATTAGCCGCCGGCGCCTGAAACAGATCAAAGTTGGAGTTGTACATGAACGTCGCCGCCAAATCGCGGGTGTACCATTCCTTCTTCGCCTCCGTGTCCTGCTCGTGGAACGCCCGCACCCCGCCCTTGATCTCGTCCAGCACGCCGATCGGAATCCCGTGATTGACGACCTGGAAGAACCCCCACTTCTCCAGCGCTTCCCGGACTTCCTCCACCACCCGCCGCCGGTCGGGCTCGCTCAGGTGGATGCCTCCCAGGTCTATGGTGGGTATGCCGGAAACTGAAACGGACGGGAGTTGGTTGATTCCGGGGTCGATGAAAGCTTTTGGGACTTTGGTTATGCCGGCGTCGACTAGCCCTTTCACGCCGGCTTTCGTCTCGTCAAAGGCTTTGAGCTCACTGAGCCGGTCGTATTTTGGACCGTTTTCATGGTTCAGCAGTGTGGCTTCCATTTTGATCGCCTTACGGATTGAGTCCATAATAATACGGTTGTTTATACACTTATACCTGGTTTTGCTACGTACGACAAAGGTATTTACTGATGGGCCCATATGATTGGAAAATCATTGAACAATTTTTCAAAGTCAAATAAATTGGTGGTATTTCCAATTCATGATACTCCCTAATATATTTAGAGTTTAATATTTTATCCATTGTGTGAAGTTAGTTTGCGTTATTTGTAAACACTCCTTATCTTATTATTAGATACAAGAACTAATTCCACTTTACTCTAATGATGAGTTTTTATTTTCACATTAAAGATGTTTTTTACTTGGACTATAATTTGTCCCAGATCAGATCAGACCAGATCAGACTTGAATAGTTATAAAAATACAAAGAAACCAGACCAGACCATGCCAGTTTAGACCAGATCAGCAACTTACAGTCCAAGTAAAAACATCCTTAATATACATTTTTTCACTTTTCCATTTTTGATATATAATCAATATTATTTTATCATTTATAGTTTTTTTGTCTAATTTTTGGATGCCTCTCTAGCGATTTTAACCATAAGAATATTGACGAAAGGACTATATATGGACGAAAAACAATAGTCATGTTTAAAAAGTGATCAAAGTCAAAGACGAGGATTAATTATAGAAATAGAGTAATACTCCTTGCACCAAAAGTGAAATTTATTTTAGATGTAATTGAAATAAACACTCTCCATCACAATATTATACTCCCAATGGTATTCACTTATTGGCAAATTAAGGCTAAATATTGTTTTTTCATTCGTTCCAAACATTCTTTTTTATATGTTCCCATATAAACTCCTTTTATCTTTTTGACAAAAAATATGGTTCAGAATATTTGGTTGTGACTGTCTCTTTCATCCCTACAAATTTAGACCCTTTTAGCCAAAAAATATCTCATTAGTATGTATATATTTATACGTTGTGAATTCGTGGGGGAGGAAGATATATTAGTTTGTGGTGAGGAAATGGGCGGCGAGCCAGGTTGATCACTTGTTGGATCTCCAAACGCGGAGGTATGGGGCACGTGAAGCTGTGCAGTGAGGCATTTACGTTGAGCAGCTCCACCACCGCCGTACTTCATTTACAGTCCTGTGAACCCCGCGCGCCCATCTTATCTGGATCTCACTTAGCTACTGTAATATTCTCGACTTCTATATTGTAGTGGACACCGGAAGGGGTTGGAGAAGAAGCCTTAGCTTAGCGGCAGAGATTGAGCCATGTATCCGAGTATTCAAATTACACACTATTCATGTACTCTATTTTGACTACATTTTATTTATTAATGTAAGTGAATTATGTTTTTTGAAATGATTTTCCATCTTGTGGCTTAAAAAATTGAAATGAGTGTTTTCAAATGTCAGCTTCACCTTAAATTAAACATTTAAAAGTTAAAAGCTGAGAAATAGGTGGAAAAGTGCTCTCAATTGCTTCTCGCTTTTTTATTACACAAAAAACATTTATTTTATCAAACATTATCAACTTTTACTTATTTCAGAAATATTTTTTTCTCAAATATTGTCAACTTTTACTATTAAATGTTTTCTCCAAAATCACTTTAAAAATCACTTTTTTGAAGTAAAAGTAATCACAAACACTACTTAAAAATATAGTTCGTATAAGTTGAAATTTTAAAAATAACACAGTACGGAGTACTACGTTTGATAGATAGTAGGGAAAACTGTCAAATAAGTTCTCGAACTTTCATAAAAAAATCAATTAAGTCATTCTATAGAAGACTCTGTCCGGTCGTTGTGATTTGGGGCGGTTCCTGGTGGAATTTTTTGATGAAATGTTTTGAGCATCTTATTCATCAAGTCTAGTTTACTCATACCAAATTTCAGCTAAAAATTTAATCGGGAGCGCATTCAAATTAATTCGAGAACGCAAAAATGCGCTGTTAACTTCAAGAATTAATTTGAATGTCTTCCGGATTGAATTTTTAGCTTAAATTTGGTATGAGTAAACAAGACTTGGTGAATAAGATGCTCAAAAAATTTCATCAAAAAATTCCACCGGGAATTACCCCAAATCGAGACGGCCGGATAGAACCTCCTATAGAAGGACTTAATTGACCTTTTTATGAAAGTTCGAGGACCTATTTGACTGTTTTCCCTAGATAGTACTACAATTTTTGTTAGTGTCATATATAGTATCGTTACTTGTTATTTTTAAAAATAACATTGTATGATACTCCGTTTGTTAAACTACTTTTTTTTTGGCAAGCATTAAACTACTTAAAACTATACTCCATATAAGTTGAAATTTCAAAAATAACATAGTATGTTAATAGTATTTGTTAGTACTCACTCCGCCCAAAATGAGAGACTTGTTTCTTTTGTGCACAAAGATTAAGAAAGTGTGGTAGAAAGACTAAAGAACTTTACTTTATTGTACTGTTCATCCTTTTACTTTTACTATTCATTAAAAAGGAGGGGTATAAAAGATAATCCACTTTCAGTTCTTTACCAAAAAGGGAAACAAGATCATCATTTTGGGACATCCCAAAAAGGAAACGCAGGACCATCATTTTGGGACGGAGGGAGTATCAATTAACACTACTTAAAAAATACTTGTATAAGTTGCTAAGTTGAAATTTCAACTCGAAAAATGGGTTAAAACAACAAATGTAATGTTATCCTTAGAAGTAGGGATGGACCCGATTCGGCCCGGTTCAGAAATTGGTCCTGTATTGTACTGAATCAATCCCAATCCTAATTCCGTATGTCAATAATTTCACGGACCCAGGATTGACTGTAGTAAAAAATAAGAATTAAAAACCCGCCCGAAGCGGCCCGGGACCTATATTCCCAGGTCGGTTCCGGACCCCCATATGTTAGAACGGGACCTGAACCAGGACTGGACCGTGAATAGGTCCACTTCTACTTAGAAGTCTCAGAACTACTTATTTCACTAAAAAATCTAAAAATTATTATAGACCTCTCTACTTTATACAAACTTCAACATTATGATAAAAAAAAAAATACAAACTTCAACATCGTATCTATATTGGTTATCCATCGATAATGAATACCACAAACTTTTTAAGTAGTACTTTCTTGACCTTATGATATGCTCATAGATATTCAATCGTTATGATGTGCACACTTGACTTCATGCACTTGAGGTTATTATATTAACAATCGATAGATCAATTGTTCATGAAATTGGTAATATTTATATTTGTTTCAGTTGATAGTAAAAGTTGGAGTACGTAAAACATGATCATATTACTAAAAGGTATGCGATGCCGAATTACGATCGAAGTATATTTATGAACATTTTAAATTCTGTTAAATCATTGGTAGCATTACTGAAAACAAAAAATGAGAACACCAAGGAGTTTCAACATGTTTATTAATTTAATCAAATCCTCAAAATGGTGCTCAACCCACATTGAATTTCATTACTAATGTAAGATTCTCTGCTGAATGTTGAATATAATAGGTGTTGAATATAAAAGGCATGCCCATAGTTATTCCCTTAAAAGTAAATGAATTAAAATGAAAAATACACGAATATACTCAAGTTGGAACAATTGAAAATCTCCCCAGATAAAGAGCAATTGATAGAAACACAATGCTTCCTAAGAATTAACTGTTAAGAAAACATATTTTGTCATATTGAGGCTCATGTCAATTCTAGAATGGATCTACTTTTCATCCGAAGACGTAGCCAACAAAGCCGACCAACAAATTGAAATGGCTAAACTGATAATCAGATTTGTGTTCATCGGAGGCATTGCGAAGGTGATGTTGGCAGTGCCGATGGGATTTAGAAGAGAGATTTTACAGTCAGAAATCTGCAGTCCTCCTTTGTAATTCCATTTCTTCAGAGTTCAAATGGGAAGAAGTATAAAGCCAAAGTTATAGTATCATATTGGCCCCTTTTCAAGTAGTTGCTTACAAAAAAATTGAAAGTTTGAGTGCATAAATGTATTCCGTATTTATTTATCACATTCGTTTTAGGTATATACAGATTAATTCAGTGTCAAAACTCTTGGATCAGTACATGATTCAAGCTCAAGTAAGATATACAAAAATATGTGAATTGAAAGAATATACTTGTATTTGGAAACCTTGGAGAATTGTAATGAAGCATACAATAAAATGATTTGGAACAAATCATTTTATGTGCGAAACCATAAAATTAAGAGCCAAAATCCATATTTCATACCTTTGATAAGTTTTTCCATCTTTCCAACTTAAGAATGATGAATAAAAAGGGCTGAACCCATCTTCTGACTGTGAATGTAAATCTGTTATTTTTAGAGAAGTCATTTAAATATAGCTATCTAAATAGGATAAATTATTGGAAGAAATGGACTGCACAACAACAAAAATAAAAATAAACCTCTAGAACTACACAACCCAATAACACAAATGAAATACTATATGCCTGGGCTGCTTTCCCTAAACTATGACAGTTAGCTATGATCTATAAAGATGGATATTATAAAGTGAAACTAACTATATCTTACATTCTTCCACCATCCACTTTGTACCTAAATGAAAATTGACACTGGAATGTTGCATAAACCAAGCACTTGAAAATAATATAGTGCATAGAAGTACTTAAATTCTTGTATTTCACTAAACCAGACCAAAAGGCGAAATACTACTCCATCCCAAAAATAAGAATACAAAGCAAAGTTAATTACAGGATGAGTGATGACTATGATGATCAGAGGCAGCAATCCAATGCAATGATAAAAATTTCTTGCTATGCCCCCCTAGACCGATTTTTAGAACATTCCAATCATATAAATAATGATGCATGCGTCAAAAACCGGCAAAACACTTAACATATGTCAGGATCCTGGAAAATACTATGGAAATGAAAATAAAGATAAGAAAAATTAATTATGTTCGGTGTTAACTTTTCAAATGGAAAGAAAAATGGAATATAATCAATGCTTTTTTATATAGATTTTGAATCCTACACTCTCCCATATGTTAGTGGTAGGAGAAACTCGTTTCTACAAACTTCAAGCATCATTCTTCTAGTATGTGCAGCTTTACTCTAATGAAGAAAAATAATCATTACTTAGTAGAATAGTTGTAGTGCTACTACTGTATATAAGCTAACATGCAGACAGTCTCATCTTGGACTTCCAATTCCTTCTTCAGTGACAGTATGAAGAATTTCTTCTTCAGCAACTGTTCCGATTCCTGCTTCAGTGTTGTTCTTCTTTGCTGGAGGTCCTCTGGCTACTAGCATGCCATCACCACCAAAAGTCTTGGGTTTCGCATGGTCAACAAAGATAACACGCCCATGTAGAGGCTACAATCATTCACGAATACAATGAAGATGCAAAGTTAATAAGCTGAAGAGAGTCGGTGTATGCATATATCCATACATGTATGTGCAATTGTGCATCATCATCGCCACCGTCTTCTTTTTTATCATGACCTAAATTCTTGCAATTAATTGAAATTGACAAACTTAACCTTGGATGGAAATTTCTTCGAGGTAGATAATTAAATGAATTAAGAATATAAGTAACTAATAAACATGCGCTACTTATGAACATAGATAAGACCGTGATCCACATGGTTGGAAATAATAATAAAAAAAAATCAAAAATTTTAAATAAAAACTTATAGAGAAAATTGGGTATATAAACACAATTAAATATGTGCATTTAAGTTAATGTTATGGATTAAGAAAAATAAACTAGATAGCTTTTATCAAAACAACCGATACACTATGTCGATCATTACCTCATACCAGTTCCGTTAACCTTAATTACAATAGTTTCATTTATACTCCGTCATAAAGAGATCATGCCTCTATGGAGCAAATTAATTCCCGAATTCCAACTTCTGCATTTGTTTCATCTAAGAGTTAATCTTACTTTCATCTCCTATTCATATAATGCAATTCTCCAACATTCTTTTGTTTTATATATCATATTACTCTTACTCCCAAAAAATCTTTCGACAGCAGCAGCCTGCAAAACATACCACTCGCAATGTCAATCGCCCCGTAGTTCCCTTGCACAACCAAAACAATTCGTTGGTGGTGCCAACAAACTTCGACGGCAGCGGCAGCGGCAGCGGATTTTACGACAGTTCGGCAGAAAATTTCACGAAAAAGTTCCGGCGGCGGACGTCACGCAATGATCTGGTGAGCCATGGTCAGTAGTTATTAGCCATATGAATGGATTTTGGTCCAATCACAAATATAAAATCCTAGTAAGGTATTTTAAGTAGTAGATCCTATTTTTGAAAAAAATAACTTTGTTTTAATCTGGTTTTTTACCGGTCTATGGATGCAATTCCGGGAACGTAGCGGCTTTTGCCTGCTTCTCTGACACCACCGTTTAGTACCAACATGACCTGGAAATCTGGAATCCAATTGTGATATGTAGTATTTGACTATTTGGAAGGTCTTATATTTGTAACCATAATAATTGCAGATGAAAGATTGGATACAGTATTAAAAATTTACCGACCTCATATTAACAACAAATATGCTATGTATTTAATTATATAAAATATAGGCTACTAACTTCAAGAGGCCTAATTTTTTAGGCTATATAGCCATTTTTCCCAAACTTATAATACTTTTTAAAAAACAGATACTATAAAAAGCACAGTATAAAAACACTAAAAACAAAAAACTATCCGCCAAAAAAATGAACTGCAGAAGATTTCTGTTAAATGTGAGTGAATGGTTAATATGGAATTTCATTGTCAACTTAATTTTACGATAGCCCTCCAGTTGAATAATGAGATGAAATTCCAAAAATTGTCAACATCAGGGTTGTCCATTTGGAAGGGGAGCTTTGGCGCACCGGTTAAAGTGTTAGTGTGTGACTGAGAGGTCACGAGTTGAAGTCTTGGGAATGGCCTCTTGACAAAATTTGACAAGAGAAGCCTTGCCCCTTGTACACCCTTGTGGTGGGAGTGTGGGACCCTTACCTGGACCCTTGCCTTGTGGGGATGCCTTCGTGCACCGGGATGTCCAGGTTGTCCATTTGCATGTAATTGTATCCTGAGAGAGCGATGTATGTGCATCTTGTGTACATATAGAATCTACAAACATATGGAAATTGGGTATACATACCTTCCCATTCATCTCTCTCAGGGCTCTATCTGCTTCATCTTGTGATGCATAAGTGACAAACCCAAACCCCTTTGATTTTTCTGAGGTTCTATTAGTGACTATTTTAGCTGAAAACCAAAAATACACACATAAGGAGGTTATGCTCTTGTTAGCTTTAAAGAATGAGCAATGTATCTTTTTTGCCTGACGGACACACCTTCAATGACTTGGCCAAACTGAGAAAATGCTTCTGACAACACCTTTTCTGTGGTGTAAAATGAAATCCCTGCACCATTTACAAAATAGAAGATACACAAAGTAGATAAAAAAAGTTTTCCCAAATATAGGTATTGACAGATATGTACAATACGGTATTGTACATATGGTCAATTGCAATAAACATCAATAAGCTGAAATAGCCATTTGAAGAAATTACGAAAAGGAAGAAAATTTATAGAACACATGCTCAGTAGAGACAAACACGAACAGCATATCTCATTCTATAAACGACAATTCAAATAACTCAACAACTTATGTTAGCACACATTAGCAGATGAATTATTTATCAAAAGATATACTAGTACTGATTTCGGTATATATTGAAATTGCTTGGCTATCAATTTATAGTTTGTAAAAGTTGCGATTACTTTTGTTCTATAATGAATAGTCGGTGTCATTTAAATTTGCTTTCCCATGGAAGAGCAATAACTTCATGTTTATTAAAAAACCTGAAAAATAACCACATAAGGCCATATCTGTTAAATTGAAGGAGCATACTATTAACCATGTAAACATAAAACATGATTGACACAATCAAATTATTTCCATCAGTAAAACCTGGGAGCTCACTAACCATCACATCATTTATACAACATTGACAATGCAATAGTAATCATTTTTTTCTAAGGCCTTGCAGAGTTTTTCATATTTAAACAAAACCATTTATCATGGAAACTAGTAAAAACATATTTTGTTAATTGATAGAATCTATTATACCTAATTGATGCATTATACTCCATTACTCCACAAATCTAATCCTAAATTAGCTAGCTGATGATAATAAACAAGTATTAGAGAGAGACCTCCGACAAAGAGCTTGGAAGCGATGCCTCTTCGAGAGCGAAAGAGATAAGAGGGCTGTGCTGAATGAGTGAGAACATTCTGCAGCCTTCTAAGAGCAGCCATGCTTCTCCCTCTGTTGTCCCTCTGAACTCCACAATTAGGGTGCGTTCAAAATGGCATTTAGGCAAAAAAAAATGTCTACTAAGAGCTTCTAGTATTTAGGTATTTCGTATCCACTAGCTCTTTGATTTGTTATAGCAGGTTCTTATTTTTTTAATTAAATTAGGAATTTATTAAAAAAAAAAAAAAGAGAGAGAATGTCAAAAAAGAATGTCAAATAAGAGCTTCTAGTATTTAGGTATTTCGTATCCACTAAGCTCTTTGATTTGTTATAGCAGGTTCGTATGTCAAATAAGAACGTCTACTTTTAAAATAAGATCCACTAAGCTCTTTGATTTGCTATAGCAGGTTCTTATTTTTTTTAATTAAATTAGGAATATTGATAAATGTTACAAAAATTCATTTTAATTTGAATAAATAATCTAATAATAATGTAAAAATAGTATAAATATAAAAAAATAGTTAACATTTTATAAACATTAAAGTAAAAAAATAAAATAATCATAAAACTGAAAAGATAATGTGAAAATAAAAAATAAAAAATAAATAAAAACCTCTGAAATAGATGTTGAATATACAATTTTTTTAACAATTAAAAAAATATTAAATTTAATATTATGAAAGTTTTCACAATTTTTGAATCAATTTCGTAAAACTTCAAAAAAAAAATAGAATTTTTAAGCATTAAAAACTTGCTATTACAAATCAAAAACTGATTAAATGGCCAAATTGATTCATTTTGTAAAGTAAGCGTACTTATATGATACTCTTTTTAGTACAAGGGTTTAAGTGACGGTTTGGAAATAGTATAAGGGCTTATTTGAACATTTTTTCATAAAAAAGTCATGATTTGATTTCTTATACATTTCATGTTAGTGATCCACATTGTTTAGTAAATATTGTTCAGCTATAACATTTTTGTGTGGAAATAATTGGTGTTAGTAATTAAGTAGTAATTGTTTAGTAATAGCATTTTTATGGAAATAATTGGTCTACACATTTTTATACATGGTTTTTGTGCATAGCTTTATTTTGTGTACGTGTACGTCTAACTAGTCATGGACCCGGGCCGGGCCGGTTCCGGTTCGGGCCTAGGCCCGGCCGGGCTTCTTTTTTGGGAAGGAAGAACTGGAACCGGTCCGAGTAGGCAGCGGTTCCGGGCCATGCCGGGCCGGTTCATGTTATTTTTTTTTAATTTTCTTTTGCTTTTCTAATTAACCCCGAGCCCCCCACCCCCAAACCCCCCCAAAACACCCAGACCAACCTGGGAGAAACCAAAAAATTTGAAAAAAAAATAATAATAAATAGGACGGGCCGGTTCCGGGCCGGTCCGGCCTTTTAGGAGGCCCGCCCTGTTTAACCCCCAGTTCGGGTGGCCTGGACCAGTCCTATGACCGGGTACCGGGCCGGTCCCAAACAGTACCCGTCCCGGGCCGGTTCCAGGCCGGTTCCACGCCGGGCGGCCCGACCCGAGTCCATGACTACGTCTAACTTTCAAAACTTTTGCATTTTTCTACAACGTTTTGGTTTAGCGTTTAAAAATATAGCATTACCCGTATAATCATCGGCTAGCTAGCTGATTAGGATTAGATTTGCAAAAAAGTCTTTGAAAATGCAATTTGTGGAGTGCTTAAAGTTTTTATGATTTCACTAATTTTGAGTAATACTAAACCGAACTCAAGCATAATGAAATAAGGAATGTTGACACAATTTATAGAACTAATATATATATATATATATATATATATATATATATATATATATTCCTTAGACAAATTAATAAATAAAAAAAATACTTCCTGTAAAGATTGTCAGTTTGTCACATCTTTCCTTTGCAATATGTGCCTTATATCAAATTTAGTAAAGTTTGTATGAATCTAAATCATTCTTAGTGTATTCCTACTTTGTTATTATAACATCAACCACTAAACTCACTTTTCTTAATAATCATGTCATCTTTTTATATCCTAATGTTGGATTGTTACTTTATTATTATAACATCAACCACTAAATTCACTTTTCTTAATAATCATGTCACCTTTTTATATCCTAATGTTGGATTGTTGGTGGGACAGACATGGTAACACGGTAAACAACAATAATTCTCAAGTTGGCTTTTTAATATAATATTTTGATACGCATTGTTCGGAGTAATAAATTAAAAGAATGCATCCAAAAATTAGCAATACTACTGACGTGGATTCAATTTACGGTATAATTTGCAGAAAAATGGATGTCAAAGTAACTCAAAGGTTGTAAGTTGTAACAAAATGCGATATAGTAACAAGTTAACAAGACAATAACAACACTACAGAATTATGTAGGTCTCTATCAGCCCATTTTAAACTGTTAAAGAATACAGAATTACACACTGTTAATAGAGAAAAAATGGCACACCACAAGAATTTAGAGAGCAGATTCACAAATCATCTTTTCCAAAGACAAAACGGTCCAGCCAACCAAATCAATCACATTCTGTGATGCCCAAAGGTAGCTAACATTAAACTCCGACCCATATACAAACAACTTCACACTCGACTTTCACCATAAGATTAAAACATACGAAACTATAAATGAATTATGTGTTCTAACTCTGGTCCTCAGAGAAGGCAGACAAAACCTTTAAATGAAAGAAATACAGAGAGAAAAAATGATTACACATACTAATGCACCCATCTCCACCAGTGTGGAGTATATATGCATAATGGTCATACACAAATGAACTCAGAAGTTTATGATGCCACCATGTTCATTAATTAGAACTCTCAAGGTTGGTGTACTTTTGACAACGTCTGGTAGACCAAGTCGATAAACTGATTGTCCTGTCATCAGAAACAAAAACATGAATATAGTAAAGCATCAAATTTCATCATCATGAGAAAACTGGTTTTATATCAATTAAACAAAAAGTTCATTATATACCTGAACTAGCATTAGAAGTGCATCTCGGACTTTTTCTCTGCTTAGTGTCACATTAATAGGAGTGGGGTTAGAAGTGAGTGAGAGGGGCGGTGTAGGAGGAGGGAAGGGTTGAAGTATTGGTGCACCATGTGGGCGCTGTTGAGTCAGAGGGGGAGGATTAAGAGAAGGCATCGTTTGGATAGAGGTGGGCATAGGGTTCATTGGCATTGCGGGTGACATAGGGGGAGGTGTGAAGAAAGAAGAAGGCTTGAGAAGAGCAGCAATCTGATTGGTTTTGTTCATCCGGTCAGTGCCATCATGCAGAGACAAAAGTGATGGAGCAGCTGAATGAGGGGGAAGAGTTGGGACATGTGGTGTGGGGCTGGGTACACGTGCAGTTGGAGCTAAGGTTTGGGCAGAAGGATAGTATATTGGCCCAGTGTTTGGAAGCTTAGACGAGGTTACACCTATACTCGTGGCCGCCTGCAAGAATTCAACCATTCATACTTGTCACGGCGGTAAGGCGAGGCGAGGCGCGGCGCTAGCTGACCGCCTTATCGCCTAGGCGACTAGGCGCCTGCCTAGGCGACAATTAGGCGACTAGTCGCACCATATGTAATATTTAAATATGTAAAATAATATATTTAAAGATATCTCCAATTTGTAATTTATTATTTACTATATAATACAAATAAAAATATGCATTACCTAGTTTTGGAAGCAACGATTAATAATTCAAAACAGGGTTTACTAAATCAAAGCCAGAGTAAATCAAAATTTGAAAAAAAAAATCTAAAATATTAAATCCAACATAAACAATTTGTAAAGGTGGTGCATACAACAAACACAAGTATGCAGCATGTAAAGACATAATTAGACTAAAGGACCTACAGTATACTGCGTATTATGTGAAGGAACAAGAAACGTTCAGTTGAGGAAAAGCTGGGGAAAAATGGGAAAACATAGAAAGAAGACCTGCGGAATTTTGATTAATGATTTTCTATTCTCCTGGACTTAGATGCAACTCTGCGACTTGAATTCTTAAACTCGACGGACATCTTTTGAGATTCAACTGGACTTCGACTGCGATTTTCGTTCTGAAACTCATCACGCATCTTTGACTGGAGTTCGACGAAGGCTTTATATTTACATTATAAATCTTTTTTGGGTCTGGGTTATGTCCCTTTCGCCTAACCTACGCCTAATCTATGCCTGGACGACGTCGAAGTCGCCTGGTCTTCTTCAAGCGAGGTGATGATGCTTGGCGACCACTTTCCACTGCCAGGACGCCTAGTCGCCGACTAGGCGACGCCTAGTCGCCGACTAGGCGACGCCGTAACAACAATGCAACCATTATTATTTACATATGCTTAAGCTGCATTTGATTGCTGGAAAATAAGTTATATTAGAACATGTCCTTCACAAAAATAATGTATTTTATATATATATCTGTATTACAATATAATAATGAATGTATACCACAGGAAAGTCAGGGGCAACAAGGGGAAAAGAGGAAACGAACAGAGCCTTAATGTATCCATTCACTTCATCCATTACCATTCACGCACTAGATAAAACATAACATATTACTCCTCATTAGACAGTTACACTTCATTTCTTGTCTAAAAAAGCAGTTCTAGGGGCTGGGTATGTTTCCTCGAGTATTAGCCGGGCAATTGCCAAAAACACCTTTACTTAAAAAAAGAATGTTGACAAAGACTCGCTATTTCTTGGCTTGGGAATATCATGGAAGAAAGCAAAAGGGCTCACTAAACTGTGCGCTTCTTTGTTATGAAAGCGCAGTCAATCCATGCAACTTTTGACGCGATTTTCGTCCTGGGTCATTCAGAAACAGTCTCTTTGTGCTCTGGCACTATGATAATGTTGTTGTTGTGTACTTAAAAAGAATGTTATGTTTCCATATATCCAAACTTTAATGTATCTAACAGAACATGTATCCTTACAAACTTGCTAAGTGACAAGCCTGTGAATAGAGTCTCCCCACTTAAAATGGAGAAAAATGTCATAAACACACCTAATGAGGAAAAGGAAGTAGCACATATGTTGAGTATGATAGTGCATTTAGAGAGCGTTAAGTAGGCAAAGAAGTTAGAAGACAAGGTAGTCAACCCTACAATCTTTTTGCATGCAATATTTAGAAATGAATGAATTAGGAATGCAATATAAGAGACTATGACTATACAGTATTAGCAAGAAGTGGTTGTTTGAAGAAGCAACATATGGATAATGAATTAGGAAGTCATGATGTATTTTTTTGTGAGAATTACAAAAAAAGTAATTGTGGTTGTGAGCATTTTCAAATAGGGGTCTCAGATTCATTTTCTCACAAAGTGGTGTATGTGTTTTCAATCCATTAGCACCGCACCCATGTGGCCTCCGTCTAAACTCCATCAGAAAGAAGGTGACATACTGACATGTAACTTTTATATACATCCATGGCGTTTTCTTTTTTACGGCATTTAGACAGAGATCCCAAAATTGAAAACAAATGCCCTGCTTTGTGAAAAAATGAATCTCAAACCCGTAATTGATAATGCACACAACCACAAATAGCATTTTTGTACTTGTTCCTTTTATATTCTACCATTAGAACCCATCCTATCACAGTTTCAAGTATACCCCCTCCTTCCGTCGCTTGAGGAGTTTTACAAGTGCATTTGATATGCCTTTTAAGGGAGTGCATTTTGTATAACTTCCCATTGGATACTTATGAGCCATGACAAATAATTGGCATGCTATGTAGTAGGCCTGGGACTTAGAACCGGAAAACCGGGAAAACCGGACCGAACCGAACCGAAATTTCCGGTTCGGTTCGGTTCTTAACAATGCAGACTTTTCACTTTTTCGGTTCGGTTCCTAAAGTACCGTGAACGGTTCGGTTCCGGTTCTAATAAAAAATAACCTATTAGAACCGAAAGAACCGAAATATACATACTCCAGCCATCTTTTTTATAGCGGACCAAGCCCACATTGAATAACTAGATTTTTAACACTTTACCTTTTAACCTAATACGTAAGGAGAAGCCAACCATCTTTTTCAAACTACTTGCCGCTGCTTGTCAACCTGACGACCTGAAGTCTTTCTTCTTCGCTACGACGCTACTGAACATCTTCCAGCGAATACTCAAGTTGAAAAGCCACCTCCAGGTAAGCCATCTTCCAATCTCTTCGTTTCTGGTATGTTATTGTTTCTTTTCTCTCAACTCAGAAGTTTGTTTCTTTTTCATAGATTTGGGCATTAAAATAAATGAACTAAAGACATGATTTTGGCTTATAAATTTGAGGTTTCAACAGATGCTTTTACTAAGCCAGTTTACAGATGGTGCAGTTATTGTAGGGTACACATATTTTTTGGTTTTTCTTCAACACCTTCACACATTTAATTCCAATTTTTTGTATATTCAATGAAAATAATTGCTGGAGCAGCCATAGCTCGTGCTAAAGTGCTAAGAATGTTAACTATTAGGTTACCTTTGTCAAATACTTTTTAGGTCAAAGTCTTAGAGGAACTGGTATACCTTTATTACTTTAACTATTAATTCTTTTATGCTACTATTATATTCAGTCATTTGTGATTACTAAACTATATTGAGAGAAACTGGTATACCTTTATATTACTAACACATTATGTCTCTCAATTTTTTATCTCGTGTAGGTGGTGCAAGCTAGCATGGATTTGACAATGGTTCTTGATACTACTGACCCAATTAAAGGAAGTGGGAATAGCAGCAATGGAAGTCAAGAATCAGCTGAAAAATCAAAAGAAGTGAAAATTTGTACAAAGACAAAATCTGCTGCAGGTGGAAGGAAGAGAAAAAAGAATGCTACTATAATAAAAGAGAGGTCCAAGATCTGGCAGCACTTCACCAAAGAAGATCATCCCATAATCAAGATGATTGATGGGAAGGAAACTGTGGTAGGAAATACCAAGAGAGCACAATGTAAGTATTGCCCTACTCACCTTGCTTGTCATTCTACAAACAACGGAACTAGTAGTCTTAGAAAACACATTGAGCAAGTTTGCACAGGATACGGAGGGAGGACAGATTTAAGTAAGGGTCAGAGTCATTTGAACTTTGATGGGTCTGATGAAGTTATTTTGAATTGGAGTCAAGAAAATTGTGTAATTGCTGCGACTGAGATGATGGTTATAGATGAACTATCATTTAGTTTCATTGAAAGACCTGGATTTAGGAGGTTTTGTAGAATAGCAATTCCCAAATTTATCGTTCCCTGTAGGAAAACCATTGTGAAAACTTTTTTAAGCATGTACGATGCAAAAAAGGCAGAATTAAAGAAGGAACTTAGTAACCATTGTGTTTGTTTGACTACTGATACATGGACGTCAATACAAAACATAAACTACATGGTTATTACAGCTCATTTCATTGATAACGGATGGAGAATGCACAAGAGGGTGCTTAATTTCTGCCTCATTCCTAACCATCAAGGGCAAACCATAGGTAAGATTTTAGAGTGTTGTTTACTACAGTGGGGAATTAAGAGGGTTTTGACTATAAGCGTAGATAATGCATCAGCTAACAAGGTGGCGATTGATTACATTAGGAAAAAGTTGTCTAATATTGATCCACAACAGTTATTTGGAGGAAAGTTTCTACATGTAAGGTGCTTAGCTCACATTATCAACCTTATAGTCAAGTCTGGTTTGCATATGTTGGATAAATCTATAGCTAGCATCAGAAACGGAGTAAGGTATGTTAGAAGCTCTCCTGCAAGGCTTGATGTTTTTAAGGGCTGTGTTCAAAATGAAAACCTAAACACCAATAAAGTGTGTGTTTTAGATGTTCCAACAAGGTGGAATTCAACATACATCATGTTGGATACTGCATTGCAGTTGAAAAGGGGATTTGAGAGGATGGCTGAGGAGGAGGATGAGAGATGGAGGAGTTACTTTGATGAGAATGAGGATATAGATGAGGATGATGAAGAGTATGTAGTTATATCACCGCGAAGAAGGGTAGGTCCGCCAGCTGAATCAGATTGGGACAAAGCAGTTGTCTTTGTGAAATTTTTGAAGATATTCTTTGATGTAACTGTGATGGTGAGTGCAACAAACTGTCCCACTTCACCCAAAGCTTTCCATCACATGATCACGATTGACTCAGAGATTGAGGACATGTTTAAGCAACATTACTCATCTGACAAAGATGTAGATGGAGGTGAAGGTCAAGGTCAAAGTGAAGCTAAAAAGTTGCTGTCAAGTATGGCTGTGAAAATGAGAAGTAAGTACAAGAAGTACTTTGGATCTATAGATGACTGCAATCAACTCCTTTTGATAGCTTTAGTCTTGGACCCAAGGTATAAATTGTTAAACTTCCAACGAATATGTGAAAAGATGTTGAACTTGGGAAAGGAAATGGTGAAAAAGAAAGTTGAAGAAGTGAAAGAATTGTTAACCAATCTAACTGATATATACGCTTCAACGTTTGGTACTCAAAGTTGTCAGAAAGGAGTCAAAGTGGTGGAGCAAAGTACTGACAGTAAGAATGGTGACTATCTATCAATTGGTGTAAGTGGAAAGATGGCTGAGCTTCTTGAGGATTGGGACAGGGAGTTGGAAGAGGGAGATAATGTTGTTATAGGCAATGAAGTAGATAGGTATCTACTGGATCCAATTGAAAAGCCTCCTAAAGGATCTGATTTTGACATACTGACATGGTGGAAGATTAATGGAAGCAAGTACCCTAATCTGCAGTTGGTCGCCAAGGATGTTCTAGCAATTCAAGTCTCCACAGTGGCATCTGAATCATGTTTCAGCACTGGAAAGAGAGTTATAGATCCACATCGAAGCTCTTTAACTCCAAGAACTGTGGAGGCTTTAATCTGCCTCCAGAATTGGCTAAAGTCTGATAGTATTCAAGGACTAGAGTACACTCCTACACCTGAGGAAATGGCGTGGCTTGAAATGGTTGAGAAAGGTATTATGTTTGTTTGCAAAGAGTGACTTAATATATTGTTTTATTCCATGTTAAAATATAAAAGTAAAAACTGCAGTAAATTTTATATACTTTTTCATTTGATGTAAATTATTTATTGGTATATATGCAGAACATGAGGATGATGAAAGGGAAAAGAAGGAGAAGCATGATGCAGAAAAGGCAACAAATGCCCCAAAGCCACCAAAAGTCCAGAAAGTGCAGAGATATGGTGTAGGAAGATCAGCCAAGAAATGATATGTTTTGCCAGCTTTGGTGAAGTAAGTATACCGATTTGTTGATGTAGAGATATAGTGTGGGAAGGTTCTTTGACTTTGGACAAAAGTAGGTAAAATTATTTGTCAAGTTTGCTTCTGTCCATAAAATAAAACATTCCCTAGGGACCTTAAGCCCCATAGTCATATTTAAAAAATTCATTAGAATGGTAAGTTAAATCCCCAACAAGGTGCTTGAAATTTATAACCCAGATAGAAACTGCAACACCTTCATAATACTTCAGGGGCAGTAATGTTAGTGCCTATTTTGATTTGCATTTTACCGATTTTTATTCTTTATGTTTAGCTACTTTTAATGTTAGTAGAAGTATGTTTTTTCAGGGTTGAAATAGCTTGTATTGAAGTGCTGGTGAGCTGCTGCTTTTGGAAATATAAAGTCCTCATTGCTTGCTCAGGGGCCAGTTGCTTGGATATCTTTTTGTTTAGACATTGCTACTTATGTTTTAACTTTAATGTTTCACTTATGTTTGCACTGTTGGACGTTTTTGTGATGTAATGCCTAAGTTTGACTAAAATTGTACTTGTAATGTAACTTTGAATGTTTTTTTTGGTAGCATACATTCAAATGTGTTCATTTTAGAAGTAGTAAAATATTTTCAGGAACCGAAAAAAGGCCAGAACCGAACCGTTCAAACCTTGTTCGGTTCTAATACGGTTCCTGTTTTTTTTTTAAGGAACCGAACCGATATTAAAAATTACATTTTTTAAAACGGTTCTAAGTTTTTTTAACTAGAACCGAACCGGTCCCAGGCCTACTATGTAGAGTGGGAAAAACAAGGGTAAAATTGTCATTTACTAGATAATTATAACAGAACAAGAGACACGAAGTTTCTTTTGAGATGAACAAAAAAGAAGTGTGAAATTTTCAAAGGATGAATGGAAGATATCTGATTCTGTGACTCATTTTCAATCCAACAACCACAGAACACATCCGAATCAGCTGGGAAATAAAAGTGTTCATGACCATTGGAAACTTACATCAAAGAAATTCAAGAAGGCGGAGTCATCAGCAACATCAGTGTGAGCAGGCACAGTAAATGACGGCTCCAGTGGCCCCTCAATCACTGCACTAGTTGGTACTGCCTCAAGTTCTTCATACTCACTGTCAAGACAATAAGATATGTTGAAAAGACAAGAAAGAGTCTATTAAGATAACACATGGGATCACTAATTTTCTGCTCGATGAACAATGATAATATATATCAAGTAGCTTTGGTTTCCATATGAAGAAAAGTTTTTTTACAAGACTTCATTTTGGCTGTCAAGAACTCAAGATAACTTTATTAAACAAAAAACTGCAACTCCAGCAGCACTTAATAATTTAGCATACTTAAGAAGTGATGAAACATCATCTGTATGTATAATGATATAATCACACTCGCCAATAGAGCTGAATTCCTTAACATTGCAGCGTACCTTTTGGTCGAGCTTAGCTTTGGCTTCGGAGAAACTTTCAAATATGCACTAAGAATTCTGGATAAAAGATACAAAATAGATTAAACTTTAAGTGAGAAGATTTTATATGCCAGTTAATACACTAAAAACTATATAAGGAAAACTTTGTATTAATATATACAGGATATCATGCAACAATAAAATTAAACAAGCCTTATCAATCTTTTGAAGTATGAACTTTTTTACAGTTATCACGGGAGAGTCTTAAACAAGCAAATTAAACAAGCAAGACACCAAAGTCAAATATCTTAATATCCACCTGTTTATGACCAGCATAATTTCTGTACACAGAGCTACAAAGTACAAACAAAAGAGAATTTCTTTCATGATTTACAAGATCCAAGAAAATCCTTTTTAATGACTTCCTCTTTAAAAACACTTCAATATGAAATTGTATTCAGCTAAAGCTATCAAACAGTACATATATGAAGAATTGAAGAGGACCATGACTGGTACCAAAGATACTAATCCTAACCAATGTTACTACATATTTAGTGACCATCCCACAAAACATGTTTGTTAGACAAAGATACTTGCTTGAAGACAATTAATTCAGGAACAGAATGTCTGCAATGTTTATGTACAAGCATGTGTGATGTATACACCCAGAAAGCATCGACATCACTAGGTTACTGCATTAATTCTAGCATTTACATACAGTTGAAGACTTTATGCTGTCAAATTTGATATGTAAAAGAGTTACCTACTAAATAGATTTCCGACCTCCTCACATTCACGTGAATTGTAAAACCAGATACCGTTTACTTCTTGATCTGCATTACGATACAACAGATATGGAACCTGAATTTCAAACTCGAAATCTTCCAAGAGATTCTCCACCAGATTCTCTGTTGATACCAAGGAAGAGACCGTGCACATTAGAATTAGAAAGAGAACAAAAAAGTTAGCACACAATACGAACTCTCTCAAAGCACAATTGATTGGAGATGACACAACAAGTCAACAATTTACTTAATGTTAATGCACATTAGCTGCATCAAGTTTTAAGAGCAAAGGCTACAGGTGTATTCAATTATTCTATGCAAAACAGGGTCGATAACCTGATAGGGTTAGCTCTACTGAAGCCAATGAAGCTAAATGAAACCTCTCGGTATTTTTAAATAGGATTTGGCAGCACCAAAGGATGGTAATTGATCAAAAGGGGTGACCTGGAAGTTTGGAACAAAAGCACCTCCAAGTGCAGGTTGAGACATCAAGGCCAAATGTTTGCAGCCCTTATATATTCATAAGAGGCTGTTTGCGTGGCTCAGACCTGCGACATTGAGGTCACATTGCAATAGCTTTACCACTCCACCCAAGTTCTCATTTGAGTGATGGAAATCAATGATGGTAAATAAATAGTGGGGTCGAGCTAATAGCATTCACAAACAACAACATCCAAGTCTTATTTCCAAAAGAGTATGAGATTGGCTAGCATGAATAGACATATGATATGGTATCGGACTTAAAAACAATAAATATAGAAAGAGGAAGACACACAAAAAAATATCAATCCTCCACAATAAAAAACAGCATTCAAATAAAAAAAATCATAACAGCTTTCCATTTGTAAATCAAATTCCATGTTTGCCACACTCTTCAGAGTCAAAACCCGTGCAGGCCGTGCTTAGTCTAATAATGGTTCAGAATGGTGCTCAGTGCTCAGTCTCACACTTGTCATTCAAATACACATTTGCACACACTCAAAGATTTTTTTTAAATGCACTATTACGAAGCCAAAGAATGGAGCCAAAGAATCGTTTTGGCTTGGGAATATGATGGAATAAAGCAATATGGCTCACTAAACTGTCTGAGTTTATCTGTTATGAAGCAACACTCAGTTCATGTAATTTTTAAGCAATTTTCATTGAGGGTCATCCGGAAACAATTTCTTTGTGCTTTAGTACACGGGTAAGACTGCATACATCCAAGCCCCCTTACCTCACCGTAGGTGGGAGCCTTTTTGGCATTGGGGTAATGATGATGAACTATTATATGCCTTTCAGGCTAGAAACAAGAGATTAGTGAGCACGAGTTTAGCCTAATGGCTAATGGTACAAGTCAAGCTCAAAGAGCTTGACACTTGAGAGCCATCTCAACTTAATAAGTATCTCCATCAATGTGATATTCTAAACATACCAAATTGACACAAACACCCTTGCAATAAACTAATACGGAACAACCCAAAGATCTAACCAGATTTAATTAGACTAACCTGTATTCCGGCGGTTCATAACAACGAACTGGAACCTTGGTTGAGTGTTCCTAATAAAATAATACAAAAACAGCTATAAATGAGCATCCTTACAATAGAGTATTAAGAGCCTCAGCTAATGATAATCATACTAAACTACAGCAAACAACCAGACATAAAAACAGAGACAAGATTTAAGATTTGAGCATCAAAGTCATGAACTTGCAAGTTTCCAAATAGAACATTGTAACTTGTATGGAACTTCCTTTTTGAACTTTAAGCTCATAGACTCTGAGCTTACCAATTGGGAGAACAAACAAACTTAGAAAGCATACAAGTATTTACCTTTAAATACCAAAAATCCATAAGATTCGATGTTGAATACAAATGATATGAATCATTGTTGCAAGATGCACACCTTAGCAGAGAGGAGGACGAGGTGAAAGGGACAGAAGGAACGCCTAAGTGAAGGGGACCTTAATCCTCACTTTTTTAGGTTTTTATGTGGGATGAGTAAAGCAAATACTAAAAAATAAAGACTTAGGGACATATTACTTCCTGGTCTTCATCTAAACTGCCAACAACCCTGCAACTCCTCTTCCCAAACCAAGTTTACTAAGTAAATCATGCAGCCAGTTCTCACAGTTCCCCTCATCTTTGAACTCATCTTCTGATCTTCTCCATTATCACTGTTCATTGCTCTTCTCTAGTTTTTCTTCTTTATTTCGACCTATTCTCCCCCTTCTTCCCCTCTTGTCCTCTCCTCCATTTTTCCTTTATTTCCTTGATGTCTCAATTATTAATTTCGGAATTTATGCTTTCTGTTTTAATATTTAATTTTTAGTTTTTCCTTGAACTACTTCAGTAGCCTTGCAATGCACGTAAGGTTACAAAGCACTACAGCCTTAGCACGCCCTTGAACTTTCACAGCACTGATACAAATATATATACATATATATATATATATATAGAGAGAGAGAGGAATGCTCAGGTCCATCCGGAGGGACGGGAGGCTCCGTCCGAACTTTACTGTTTGAGGTGGTTCCCGGTAGAATTTTTTGATGAAAATTTTTGAGCATGTTCCTCATCAAGTCTAGTTTATCCATACCAAATTTCAGCTCAAAATTCGATCGGAAAGACATTCAAATAAATTCTTGAAACATACTGCACTTTATATGTGCACAGAATGTGCAGTATGTTTCAAGAATTTATTTGAATGCCTTCCCGATTGAATTTTGCGCTGAAATTTGGTATGGATAAACTAGACTTGATGAGGAACATGCTCAAAAATTTTCATCAAAAAATTCCAACGGGAACCGCCCCAAACAGTAAAGTTCGGACGGAGCCTCCCGTCCCTCCGGATGGACCTGATCTTTTCTATATATATATATATATATATATATATATATATATATATATGCTCGCTCTGAGTTAGCTAGCTAGAATACAAATAGTATGCACATACCTCTTAACTACAAATAGAGAACCTTCAACATCCTTACGGCTCTGCATAAAAAAAAGAGCTAATATTATAGAAGTGACTTAGATGGAAAAATACTATGAAATCTATTACTAGTATTTGCTATAAGTATAAAATAAGTCAATCATTTTCAAAAGTTCTCTTTAAGACAGGGTTCATAAAAGGTAAAGTTACAATCCTTTCAAAGCTATGCATTTACAATCCTGTTTTCTACTTCTGTTTTTCTATCTCCAATTTTCTGTTTTTATTTTTCAGTTTTTCTATCTCCGATTTTCTGTTTCTATTTTTTAGTTTTCCATTTTCAAATCTGAAAACATGTTCATCAATTTTTTCACCCAGTTCTCCAATTCCACACCCTTGACCCCTACCCTTACCATGATCTTACACTCTACCCATACTCCCCCACAACCCTTCATACCCACCCATACCTACTCGTAGGGGTCGGGGTAGGGAAGTTATGGGTGGGGGTGGGGTAAGGGGTATGGTCGGGGTGGGGTGGTAAGGTCTAGGGTAGGGGGTTGGGTGGGGGTAGTTGGTGGGTTAGGGTCGTGGTTAGGGGTAAGGGTGGGGTAGTGGGTAGGGTTTGAGGTAAGGTAGAGGTAGGGTATGGAGTTGGGATAGGATGGCGGTAGGGTGGGGCTGAGGTAGGGAAGGGATAGGGGTAGGATGGCGGTAAGGGTGGGGGTAGTGGGTAGGGTTGGGGTTGGGGTTGGGGTAAGGTAGGGGTAGTGGGATAGGATGGTGATAGGGTGGGCCCGGGATCTGGGTGGGGCCAAGATAGGGGAAGGGTAGGGGTGGGGGGGTAGGATGGTGGTCGGATGGCGGAAGGGTGGGGGTAGGATGGCGGTGAGGTGGTGCCGAGGTAGGGGCATGTGGTAAGGGGTAATATGCGGGTGGGCCGGGGTGGGGTCGAGGTGGTAGGGGGGTGGCAGTAGGGTGGGCCCGGGATCTAGGTGGGGCCGAGGTAGGAGAAGGGTAGGGGGTAGGATGGTGGTAGGATGGCAGAAAGGTGGGGGCAGGATGGCGGTACGAGGGTGGGGGTAGGATGACGGTGGGGTGGGGTCGAGGTAGGGGCATGTGGTAAGGGGTAATATATGGGTGGGGGTAGGTTAGGGTGGGTCGGGGGTGGGGTCGAGGTGGTAGGGGGTGGCGGTAGGGTAGGGTGGATCGGGGTGGGGCCGGGGTGGGGTAGGGTCATTATAGGGAAAAATGGGTATGCGGGTTGGGGTTGGGTGGGTAAGGTATGGTAGGGTAGGGGTAAGGGGTAAGGTACGATGATGGAGGTACCGGAATGGAATCGACATCGGAGCGAGACCGGACCCACCACTAGATGTAAGTATGCAAATTCATTGCAGCGGCACTGTAGCATCTGCGTTTTCCAAATTTGGAAAACTAGTAAAGTCACTTCTCCAAATCATTAAGGAAAAGAGAGACATGTCTCATTTTTTCCGTTTTGGAAAACGATTTGGTAAACGCGTTTTTCTTTTTTCCTTTCTCTAGTTTTCCAGGAATTTCTTTGGTAAACATGTTTCCTGTTTTCTGTTTTCCAGTTTTCCAGTTTTCTGGAAAACTGGAAAATATCTCTGTTAGTAAACAGGCCCATAGCTTTCCCCATCTCCTCACGATCTCAAGTTTATAACACTGATAAAAGAAAGTTACTAGTATGCCGACTAGTAACTGAACTACAACATCCAAGCCTTATTCCCAATCTGAAGTATAGAATCGACAACAAAAACAACAATCAATCCTTAAATTCCTAATCCAACAAAAACACCTCGAGATCATCCACTAAACTCCTTTTATTGTGATGTACCATATATGCTCATTAAGTCTCAAAGCTTTGATGTATCTTTTACACCTTCAATCAAATAAAATAGATAATAATATCAATCTCTCTTTTTAAATTGAAAGCGGCAACAATGGTATCCAATTTCTATACAGATAATTGAAAGTTCCTACTAATAAGAATCCCAATGGACTTAAAAGGGGATAAAAACTCAGTTCTATCTGTATATGTTCTGAGCGCCAACTCATACATCTGAATTTATTTTATTGGTATTGCAAACCCCCCCCCCCCCCATTTTGAACTTTTCTATTTCCAAAGTAATTCTCATCAAACTGGTATTATTTTGATGGGAATCTTTAGGGGTAATTCATCAACTTGGTTAGATCTAATATGATAGCGCCTTAGGCCAATACAATTTCACAGATATTCCTGTTATGATGCAAGAAAAGGACAAAATTGGATTCCAGCTTCTGTTTAGGTCTCCAACACTTCAAGATTCCACCCTCTGTACCAGTGAACTTGCTTCTCGGAGGGCTAACATGCCCAGAAAAAGTGTAACTACTTCTCCGCTTCTCGCTTACTTTATCTTCAATAACAGCTCTACTCACACTATTATGGATCTCCTAAACCTTTTTTGCACATCTACTTTTTTCATCCTTATCACAATTCCTCTTTAACAACCACAAATTCTACACATAACTTCTCTATTAAATCTTTCTTCATTGCGATATTTCTACATTGATCCTTATATTAAAGAGGTCTTATAGCAGTCTTATAATCTCGTTAAGTAATGTAGAAGAAAAGTGGGAAACTGGGCCCTGTAGGCTGTAGCCTTTTTGTGCAATTAATTTGTTTGTTCACGCAATATCATATGGTGTCTTCCATCATATGGTGTCTCTGTTTCTTTGTTATAAAGTCGCAGTCAGTCCATACAATTTTGGACGTGATTTTCACTATGGGTCATTCGGAAACACTCTTTCTGTTCTTTAGCCTAAGGTGCTTTAGTGCAGGGGTAAGACTACGTACATCTGACCCCTTACCCTACCGTAGGTGGGAGCCTTTGCGGCATTGGGGTAAAGATGACGACGCAATATCATATAGTTCTTTCAAATATACTGTTTCATATAGGTGCTAAGAGTCAATTAGTTTTAAACAACTAATTGGCACTATAGCTTTATTGCCATCAACCCTATTGTAGTTGGGACTAAGGTGCTCACGATAATGATGAGATTACTTAGTCTTGAGCAAACACAAGTAAACAACTTCAATAGCCTTTGTTAAACAAGGGCCAAAGAACCAATTCGATCATATATTAAAGAAAACTATAATCTCCAATGTGATAACTAATTCACGCTACAAGAGCTCAAATGTATGGGTTCAGTTGTCACTTATTGTACACGGCTATACCATAATCAATCAAAGCAGCATGTACCTAATTGAAGTTATTCCCAATTAATTATCACTATAACTTGGACGCTGATTATGAAAGAAAAAGAACGAACCCACTGATTAATGTCGACATTGAACTCGTAGAAGGTGACATGAGCGGCAGTGATTAAGATCTCTTCAATGAAGGGATCAATTCTCTGAAGAACGGTGAGATTGAGCACCTTGGTGCTCCGCTCGTCTAGATTCGGAATCAACTTTCCAGTTTGGGAAGAAGACATCACTTCCCACACCAGTGAAACACAACGAACAGCTTAATCGATCGACAAGTCTTGGAGAGTAGGGAGCAGTAAGTAAGATCCTCCTGGTACTCTGTATTATTTGGTCAATTTCGAGAACTGGATATTTGTTCCTTCAAGGCTGCAACAACTCTTGTGGCCGTCTAGCGGACCTATTAAAAAATTGAAATTTATACGACGGCCAGACAACTCGTGATATATTTTTTTGTTATAAGGCTAAAATTGGACATTATGGTTTATCTGAATCTCATATTGGACACTGAGGTTACAAATGGACCAAATTAGACATTATGATTCATATGTATCTCATATTGGATACTAAAGTTTCATAATTTAATATAAGTGAATGTCCAATTTGATCTTTATCCAATATAAGTGAGTGTCCAAAAACTATGAATTATGAAACTTTAGTGTCCAATATAAGATATATATGAAATCATAGTGTCTAATTTGGTCCATTTGAAACCTTAGTGTCCTATATGAGATTTTGATGAAACCATAGTGTCCAATTTGAGCCATATCCCTATATTTTTTTGTATAGAGAATAGAGATTATCACTTAGAGCTGAGATTGATTACCTTATAAGAAAAGGATACGGAGTATGTGTTATTTTACAAATTGGAACTATTATTAAGTATAATAAAATAATTATAAAAGAAATAAAATTATTAGCTTATTTTATTCCAAACTATCACTAAATTCACAAATCTATACTATTCTTTTATTTTTATAAAAAAAAACTCAAACTTCATCTTTTTCAACAATTATACTTTTCTTTTTTGGTTTTTCAAAATTACACATTTTTATCAATATCAATTAGATATAAGCAATACAAATTTGTAAACTTGAAACTATAAACAAGTAAAAAAAATATGAATATGATTATCATCTTAATTTTTACTAATATTGAAAGTGTAATTGTGAGATACTGATAAGGCAAATAAACTAATAAAACTGTCAAATGGAGTCAACTTTGGGAAATGCTTCTAGTGAATTTAATAGCTAATTTGCACTTTGACTTTCAGTTCCTAATTTTTTCACGTAAAATATTGTTCTTGTTTGCAAAATTCCTATTTAGATTAAGTTCACACAGTAACATAATTCTAATGTTAATTGTTTCACCAAAGTTTAACAATTTTTTTGAGTCATGAGTTCTTAATACATCTCTCTCACTAGTTCTTGTGGTGTCTTTTGAGAAACAATAGTGATTTGCTGATATCTTTGTACATAAACATTCACAAAGATTTGTAGAAAAAACGTGTAAAGAAATACAATTTACAATCAAGAAAGTCTGAAACAAACAATATATTTCTTTCACAAACATAAGTTTCGATGCACACTAACATGCATAGACATTAGCGTTAAGTGCATAATGTATACACCAGATTAGTGTGCACAAGCATCACTTTCGGATCCAAGTAAATTTTAATGAATTGCACCAACTTACTTGAAAGTGAGCAATTGAGCACATTAATTTGATCACTATATATTTAGCTCCACTTAGACAAACAAAATCACATTTGATCAATGCACCAAATTATTATTATTATTATTATTCACAGAACCAAATTATTAATTTAGAGGTAAGGAATAGTGTAAAATAGTGACTTTTACACTTCGTTAATCTATTAACTGTTGTCTCACTTTATTTACTAGAGCATGTAACATTATTATTTTTTAATCTCACTTATTGATTTAAGAGAGTCATTGGAATATGACTATACTTTAAAGGTTTGGAGATGCTTGTAGTCCCTCCAAATATATTGCATTTTGTTTTACGTCCCTATGTAATTATCTTTTGCATTACATCTCTGAATATTTATGTTGGTTTCTTTGGTTCATCACCGATAATAATAACCTCCGTTTGATAATAAACAACCATAATTAATAGATTTTCTCTGATTCTTTTCATGTTATTAAAAATATATTTAATTTTCATTTTTAGAAGATTTTTAATACCTATTTTTAAAATATGAATAATGTGAGTAATATTTTTACATTGCTTTAACTCTCATATTAACAAGGATAAATTTAAAAGTTTCTAGTGCCACATTGCCCCATTATATGTGTCTTATTTTGATTTGGGACAATTATTAATAATTTGGTTGAAAATTTTAAAATTTACAGTTGAGATTTTGTGTATAATAAATGGAAATATTGTAAACCACATATTTCTTTCTAAAAAGAAAATATAATACGGAGTACTTTTTTTGAAACAATTTAAAAAAAGAAAGTAAGACAAATAATAGTTTAAATGTGTATCACTAAATCAATGTATTTAAGTATGTGATATTTGTAAGGACTAAAACCTTTTTAAATGATGTGTATGTTGCATTCTACCTAATACTCCGTATGACTCAATATTATTCATTTGAATGAAGAGACTAAATTAATTTGAATGTGACTAAATTATTAATTTATGCCCACACACCAATCAAGAGATCATATACTATCGTCTGTAATTGGGAGCTGAATCAGAAGTAGGAAAGCTAGCCTAGCTTCTTTTTTATATAGTAAGATAGAGAGAAAGAGCTTATTTCGATGGAGAGAAAGAGGCTTTGTGTTCTATGCTAAGGATCATGTGATTCATGTCTCTGTAACAATAAATAAGGTAATCTTATTTTGGATAACCGCTAGTAAAAGGAATCTAGAGATAGTATCAACCGTTTTACAAAAGCCATGTTTTACTAACTGAACTAATTTTTCATTCAATTCACTAATTCTTGTGAGCAAACCAAAGAAGATAATGATAGGCAAACTAACAGATAAACTTTAACCTATATGTATAGTTCCAAAACTTTTAGAACAGAATTGGGAAAAAATAATCTTACATATTAACTTTTAGTTGATAATTTTTTTAATAAAATATCAAAATCTATGCAAAATAATACTTCAATTTTTCAATGAATGAACCAATTGCCACAATGATATTTTTGGTAAAGTATCTAAATGCTTTGTACCAATTGTGTGACATTTTAGATGTTTTGTGCCATAATTTGGTTGGTAAATTTAGTACGGTGGATAAGTGGATTCAAGAATAGGGTCGCAAGGATAAAGATCTTCTCAGTTCTAATTCATAGTTCATACAGGAGTATGATCTTGGAACTTGGGTATCAAACATTTATGGCCTAACAGGAAAAAAATACAGCCCGTCAAGAATTGTTGAGTATTTCTGTCTTTCTGAGCAATGGACCAGTCATTGCAATCTCCATCCACGATCTTCAAGCGCACTTATAACCGCACCCGCAGCCTCTTTGGTATCATTCAATGGAGAATATGTCCATCTTTCTTTACATATCTGAGTGATAAACACAACTAAGTGAGTCGGAGAACTAAAGAACTTGGAAATTAGTGTTATAAGATGTTTAAAAAAGAAGTTCACAGAGACTAGAAGAAAAAAGTAGCTCACATTTTCTTTCCCTGTGAACGGCCGTACCATGCATCGTTCTCTGAGGGATTTGTGGAAATCTGTAAACTTCCATCTACATCGCTCAGCTCCAATCACATAAACAGGCTTCCTGCATTCAATGTCGAAAGAGTTGATATAGTTGAATAACCATAAATAAGAAAGATTAGTAAAAAAAAAATGCAATGAATTGCCAATAGCCCAATACATTTTTTTGGGATGCAGTATCATTCATTTAATTTTAAAACCTCATAATTCTAATTATGATACTGATTCATAAAATCATAAATTTGTCAAACGCCCCTCCTAGGCGTAAAACTGAGAGTATGGAACTCAAAGTCTCACACTATTATTGTGGGCACATAAATAACATACCCTGTACTGCAGGCCTCACTCAACATGCTAATTGAGTCAGCCGTGATGACAAAAGCATCTGCCAAAGCTAAATGTCCCATATGTGGGTTTGGACCTGTAATATGTTTGATGTCATGTTAAGCTTCATTAGTACAAGGCTTCACATCCCATTATTCTTTGTTGTCGGAGGAAACTGAATGGTGAAGTAATGGATAAAGTAATGCGGAGTATATAGTACCTTCCCCATTCCAAATGTAAACTTTAGGATGATTTCCTAGTTTGAGCACTACAAGATCTGCAACCTGTTCATGAAAGCACTAAAATGATTCAGAACATGAAAATTTGAAATAAGATGAGTCTGTTCGGCACGTCGAGCTGAAAAGCCGATGGCTAGGCACTGAAATTTCTTGGTTAGAAATGCTTGATAAAACATGTATAGATGATGAATTAATAATATGCAAAAGACATAAAAAGAGTGTTTCTTGGAGCAGTAAAAGACAAATGCCGGATATATTTTAGTAATAGGTGGCTTATGCTTCAGATGCTTGGCTTATGTATATATTTATTTTCACACAAGCGCTTATTTTAAGTTCCTATTTTATCCTCTAAATAAAGACAATGGCTATTTAGAGCTTAAAATAAGCTTTAAGCTCGTTAATGATATTTACTGAAAATACAAGAAAACACACCAATCATGCTTTACCATCTTGGGAGTTCTACGCGAAAAAGAAATTCTGACACTTCCACAAGTTGGAATAACATTTTGCAGTGACGATGTGAGCTCATTTGCCAGGTCTTCACCATATTTACAATGGGCTGTATAACAAATTGTTAGTGGGAAAATGAGCACATGTTACTTCAAAGTTCAAACTAGCATACTTACACAGTGCTATTTAATAAGTGAGTACTCACAAATCACAATATACTACCTACATGGTCAGATTTAAAAAAACGAGTTACTCTGTGAGTGCTAGGAAATTTTAGTGACTTGGTGATTCCGATTACTCGACAAGTAACTCGGTCAAAGTTAAATGTGGAAAATCGAAAATGAGAATTGGATATTCAAAAAAACCAGGGAACTTCAATTTAATACGGAGTAAAATACATTGAATAGTTCATAAAACTACAAATTCTTATTCAAGATTTGTTTATGGAAAACTGGACATGGACAGAGATGAAGACAGTGCTGATCTTGAACCAAATTGTGATTAATTTAAGATACAAGAAGTTAGGATTTATTAGATGGAAAAAAACTTCTTTAAATGCTTTATGCATTATGCTAGTTATTGAGGATTATTGTTTGTTGCTTCACATTTGAAATTTGTAGCATACAATTTTTTTAAAAAGGTGTGCCATACTCAAACACAACCCTTTTTTGTAGAAAAAACTAAAAAAACATGACTCTTTTTTTGAGGGTATAATTTATAGAAGGTTCATTAATTCTACACTTCAGTAACAAGACCTTATCAAGGGTAACATAACAAGGTGGATGCACAAGACTTACAAGTGGGTCCTCCAATGTTTACCACAAGCAATGGTTTTGGCAGTAGTCCAATTCCCTCATGCCAGGCAGAAGCAGCACTTTGCAGTGAGCTGCAATCAATTTGATGAAGGGCTCCTATAGTGAGGACCTGCACTTTTTTATTTTTATGTGGGCAAAGGGCTCCGGAAACATGGTCTTTACACACTTGCAACTTTGCAAGCAAAGATCTCCGTTTTGCAGCTATTCTATTGCAAAAGAGAAAAATGAAAAAAAGCATATACCACATGCTTTTCTGGAGGGTTTTGAGGTGTTATCCACCTCCGAATAAGTTTGGGAATCTGCTTTTGTCCATCAGGTGTGAGTGGATAATAATCATGTCGAGGTGTGATGACTACATCAAACCAATTCAGATGTGACCTGGGGTGTTGAATCTGGAAGCACAAGAAATGTCAGTTTCATTCTTTAAATTTAGCATACTTATTTGATGGGAGAAAGATGGTTTGTAGAAGCTCAATTTATGCATAATTTAGTTCTGAAATAAATGAATGCATCTCAACTCATCGTCCTTTCATGATATCTTTCATGCAAGTGAAAGATTTATGACAAAGGTGGTTTTGAAAAATAATTAAATTTAGGTAATTACTTAATAGATACTCTAAATTTCATGCCACTGACCCCAACTAGTTTGGATTAAGGTGGTAGTTGTGAGTTATGACTGGTGATGAAGATGAAATAGCACGACATTGTTTCACTAAACCTGAACAAGAAAAACATTTTCTGGTGCTAACCGCTTTACAGAACATGCAGTGGAAATTGTATCTCGCCCCGATGCAACCACCAACATAGGCCCCTCCCTGAAGAAGTTAGAAAACCAAGAGCAAGAAATTATAGATGGTAGGATTATTAATTGTTCAAATTGAGAGAAAAAAGTATCTCAAGGAAGCCCATCTTCTGACCTACCAGACAAAGGAAACTCTTTCCGGGGAATGCACAGGGAAAGGAAAAGTTACTCCCTCCCACCAAATGACCCCTTAAATGGCAAGACTAAGAAAAGAGGATGCACACATACTTTTCGAATGTTTCATGAGCCACTTTTGCAATATGCTCAGCATCAGCTTCTGGTATAACTGAAACAAGTGAAGTTCAAAATTTCAAATGTCTCAATGTACCATTCAAGCTTCCCGTGTGCAAAGCAGACCCCTTCATTGAAACCACGCCCAAGAAAATATCAGGAAGACCCATTTTTTCAAAATAGCAATTCAAGAACCAGAGATATTGCAGAACACCCTAGTTTGAATAATTAGAAACCAACCTGTTTGTTTGGCAGGGAAATTAGTCACCTTATTCCATTTGTTACAAAATTGTGGCTGTAAATCCCTAAGAATCCAATTAAATGCATACACTGTTTTTTTGTGGAGCGAAACCGGCAACCAACGAAGACTCTCATTAATTCCTCCCCTAGGCCTAGTAACTCTCTGCACAAGCATAGCATGGGTGTAAAAAAGGCGCATCTTCTTTCAGAGATCAAGCTTTTCAAGATTGATGCTATGATGATGCTTTGAATTGGCACATTGGAGTTGATCAGCACTTTACAAGAGCAAATGAGGTATGGAACAAATTTTTATAAAAGAAAAAAGATACACTTTTCAAGGAAAACCCGTATGAGCTTTTTCTCTTAGAAGGTGACCGAAACTTTAGTCTTTAGGTGATGAAATGTTTCACAAAGCATGGATATCAATTTCTAGCATCATCAGTAAAGTTTTTCAATACATCTTAGCAATAAACTTTGTGATTACTAACGTGATAGTATAAGCATTACATCTTATTGCTCTGGAATTAAATAAGACAAACTATAAGCACATTTAATATGTAAATCAGTTCCTCACTTGTCAATACCTTGTGATGATGATGATCTATTTCATTAATAGTGCTTCGTACTGTACTAGTGATAATCACATTGAAGTTGATCGGCACGTTATACAAGAGAAAATCACTACTAGAGACACCATAGCATCATTTTTTGGGTTCAAAATGATCATTTAGCAGATGTTTGTAGACTTCACATTGAAGTTAATCTTGGCATCTCTTTACATCACTAAATTATCTCAGTCTAGTTTCTTTCGAAGAATTCAATAATCAATTTTTTTTCTAGCTAACAGGCACCATGTCATCTGGTACGTTATATCACTTCATTTTCTAAGGAACTAATAACAGCAAAAGAAAATAATATAAACACTCTTAGGGGTAAATCTCAAGCTTTTGTCTTACAACTTGACCCAAACTTTCCGTGATGAAATGTTTCCCAAAAGATGGAAAGCAATCTCTCGCATCATCAGTAAAAAAAATCAATTTTCAATACAGTCTTCACGATCCACTTCACAATTAGTGAAGTGATAGAATAAGAATTGCATATTATTGCTCCTCAACAAAAACAAACTATCAGCACATTTCATATGTAAATCAGTTCCTCACAAAAAAAATCAATACCTTGTACTATTACTTCATAATTACTACTTTGTATTGTACTTGTGCAATCATCTGAGATACTAGCTATACTGCGGAGCACTCCGTAGTAAATAACGAATAGACTAGTAAGAATTTAAATTCAGCTCAGTTAAAATGCAACGTAAGACACCGAATTAAAAATTCAAAGGCCAAAATCAAATGCAATGCATTAAAGAAACAGAGGATCATACATAGAGAGTATGCCGATGCGATAGGCCGAGAGCTCGAAGTAAACCGATGCACTGATTTTCTGCGCCGGCGACGCCGTTTCCGATCACCACTGCCCTGCTAACGATTCGCATAGGGTCGGCGGTCTTAAAAAATGATAGACTGGTTTTGAAAATTGGGCGGGTTTTGTGATAACTGATTGACCGGATAACCCGGCCCATTTTGATACCCATCCGCTTAATTTAGCCTCCACAGTACACACTTCGACATTAGAATCTGCTGGAAGACGCGCGCCCTCGCGTACAGAGCTCACTCGCCAGGTTTGTGGATGTCGCAGAACGCGGAAGGAGGGCCGCCGGAGGTCACACTGGCGACCTCAATGGGCTCTTTTACAGTTGAGGTAGTTCTCTTCTTCTTCAAAAACACCTCATAGAAATTTCAGATTTTGGGAGAACATATTCATGAAATAAATGAAAAATTAATCAGATGTACACCAAACACGCGCCGAGAACTTGCCGGAACTTCATTGAGCTCGCTCGGAGTGGTTACTATGACAACGTTAAGTTCCATAGGATCATCAAGGTGCTTCATTTCTTTCCCTGAACAATGTCTCATTAACATATACACAGATTTAATGCTATATATTAGGGCTACTTCCATTTTTAATTTACGGTTGTGTGACTATGCCATGTGCTATACATATATGGAGTAGGATTTCATTGTGCAAGGTGGCGATCCAACTGGTACCGGAAGAGGAGGACAATCCATTTACGGGTATTCTTTCTTTCCATGGCCCTTTCTTCATCTTTTCTATATATGTTTCCGGTCACTAACACAGTAACACATATATGCACATTTTGTATATACTGAAGCTTCTCTATTGTCAAGTCATGATTCAAGTCAGGGGGGTTAGTTTTAGTAGTTGCTATTAGTATATGATGCATCATGCATGTATTTGGCTAAATCATGTTTGGTAGTTCTAGTAGTTGCTATTAGTGGTGTGTGATACAATGAACTTCAGAACTGCAATCTTCATTAAGTTAATTGAAAATGTATGAATTTTAATGAGGAACCATAAAACTGGCTAAAGAGGTGGATGAGACTAGAATTTGAAATGGGGTGTTTTGCTATACAAAATAAAAAAGGCATATCCATTTCTTGATTCTATTTTCCAAGATCCATATCGGGTGACGATGTTGGTGTGTTTACTCAATGTTCTAGAAGGTGGCGTCTTAGAGCATCTCCCATGCTACAATGTGTACGGTGCATATGTGACATGAGAGAGATAGACACAAAAGATTAAATTTATGACATTTCTCTCTCCTTCTCTCCACGGTCTTATGTGTTTTTGGTATGTTTTTATCAACAATGTCAATCACAATGTTTACATCTAGACATTGTGTTTGACATTGTGGACCGTTCAAATACATATAAGACCGTTCAAATAAATAGATAGATATTCTATTTTTTGTTTTTTGAATTGGCAATCTCTCATGCCACGTAAGTACCGTTCACGTTTTTGCATTGGAGATGCTCTTAGCAAGGAGTGGAATGATCTTACTCTCTGATATTGTTTATCTACTTCTCCATCAATTTTGCAGTTCGAAATTTAAGGATGAAATTGACAAAGAATTAAAACATACTGGAGCAGGTATTCTATCCATGGCTAATGCAGGACCGAACTCAAATGGAAGTCAATTCTTCATTACATTAGCACCTGCACAATCGCTGGATGGTAAGTATAGTTCTAAAGGATACTTTGCCTCAACTCGGATTGAGTTATTTTAAACACATTTTGAACTTATCTGTCTCCGTGTGATTGATTCTAATACAGTAATACAGATTAGTTTACTCTGAAAGGCAAGTTGGTGCCAAATACCCTATCTTAACCTTGAACATTAAAAGAAAGGCCGATTGATGTTTTACTCTTCAAACATCTCATTTACCCCATAAAGTAACCCAAATATCTCAATAAAGATCTTGAAGGCTCGAACTTTCGTAAAAAACAAAAAAAATGTAATTTTGCAGGCGTCTCATAGACATATGCAATTTAAAATTGCCACTTTTAAGCCTTGACATTTCATTTATGCAAATGCCTTGAACAAATAATTTCGGACAAAATGGCTGACAAGTTGCAAGTTTGCAACAGTATAAAGAACATAGTAAATCTCAAATAGTGAAGCAATTTCACTCATGTTTGAGCTTTTTCAGGTAATTTTTTGTCACTGTAACCAGTTGTCCAGTCATATCACGTGTGTGTTCATCTACAACTATCTTCATGTACCCTATCATGTGTGTGTTTGAGGCGACCCGTGAATGCATATGTGGCATGTACCGGGGGGTCTGTCATGGCTCTTCTTGAATGTTTAAAGCATTATTGTGTGTTTTTCTTTTAGCTTATTGGGATTTTTAGGAGCCTAGGATCGACTGGGGGATGGGTTTAAGTGCATAGTAATTATGGGCCATTTGATGAGTATTCTTCTCACACTTCCGTACTTGCGCAATTGATAAGCCTTTTTTCTTTAAAAGAAATTACTCCCTGTGTCCTAGGTTCAGTTTATGATGTTTGATTGGTCATAAAGTTAATTGATCCATGTCAATAATAAGATTATTTTTTGTAAGTAAAATTTAAATATTCAGAAACTACATTGAAAGTTATATAAAGTCACAAAAAAACTCAAATTTGATAAAAGTCGGAGGATATATGAAGTAAAAGAATAAGAGCAATTTATCTGGGACGGAGGTAGTACCTTATACTCCGTATAAGATATTATGAATTAAATAAAACATAGACAAAATGGAAAACAGGACCAAATGTTTTTTCCCAGAAAAAGGAGTTCACTTTACCTGTTTACCTCTAACCCAAAAAAGTTTAGGGTTTAGGTATTAGTGTTTTAGCATATACTCCCTTCATCCCCCTAATATTGGGACGGAAGGGAGTGATGTGGTTGATAATGAGTTGATAAAGTGGGAAGAAAGTAAGAATGAATTGGAACCACACAAATGTTACTAAATATGGCATGAGACAATAATAGGGAGACATCCAAAAATGAAAAAATGGGACAATTATTGGGGGGCGGAGGGAGTACTACATATGATTTAGCATTTAGAGTTTTACGGTTTATCATTTACCATTTAGAATTAAGTGGTGGTGGGCATGGCCAGGTGGGGTGGCGGACGGGTAGCAACTGAGGCATGGTAGTGACATCTACAGAGGTCGGAGGTCGGAGGCAGCCAGACAACTGTGGTTGCAGACTTGCTAATTGTATTATAAGAGATAAATTCTGATAGTAATAGTAATGTTATTATTTGTCAATCCATTTAATCTTTACTCCTGGCCCCTGGGAATAAAAACATTCTAATCATATTAGGAAACACCTATGTTATCCTATAGCCACTAGAAATCATAATTGGGGTAAGTGTGGTGATTTGAGCTTTGAACGTTTCTCTTGAAATAAATTGCTTTACATAGAACTAAAACTTAGTACAGAGTAATTTATTTAAACGTGTACGATAAAAGGTATTTTTTTATTTTGACAGTACGATAAAGGGTATTTGGGCAATCTAATAAATTTGAGCCTTAAATTTGTCTGAGATCCTATCTAGCGAAAAATGTCATTGTTGCTCCTATTTGAAGATATCTCCCTTTTCGGTTTCACCCATTAAATGATGAAGCTGCAGTTTGAGCTGATGGATATATACTGATATATTGCTAGGCAAACATACCATATTTGGAAGAGTCTGTCGAGGAATGGAAATTGTGAAGAGACTTGGCAGCGTTCAAACTGATAACACAGATAGGTAAAACTCTTTTTCTTTCTTACATTCATAAGCCCGTCTCAATAATATTGTACATTGATATGTTTTAATCCGTGTCACTTGTATGTACATCTCCTTGGTTTCATTATTACACTAATGGGGTAACTTTTTCTTGTTTATAACTTTAATAAAAACTGCATCTTCATGCCAAGGAAACTGCATCTAAAAAGCATCCCATTCATGTTTCACATAATGAGATTTTATGATCCTCGTTTTAAAAGTGTTTCCACATAGTTTTTGTTTTACATAATCTCACTCTATCACGAGATCATCAACACTAAATAATCTGGTTTCATATTTTGATCCCGAATAATCACTTTCACTCAATCAAACTCTGGAACCAACACATCACCAACTTGATTATCTAATAAGCCTATTCCTAAGAATGGAGCTGAACAAATTATTTTTCTGGGACCAGACCAAGCTGAGCGAGTAGCCACTGCTTTCCACTTTGTGTATTTCTTTTGACTTCAAAAAGCACTTTTTCTATTCCATATTTCCAGTAAATTGTTTCTATTTTAATGCAGACCTGTCCACGATGTGAAGATATTAAAGGCAACCGTTAAAGATTGATGTCATGCTGCACTACAAAAGGGCCGTCAATCTTTTCTAAAAGACACCATCTTTGGCCTGTGCTCAAATTGCTTTATTGCAGCCAATTGATATAATTTGACGGATGGAATGACTAGGCTTTATGTTTGTTATTTCACAGTTTTAATGCATGGGAATTCCTTATTATTCCCCTCAAAAACAAGATCCACTTATAGAACGGACCAGGAATCGACCAAGCCAAGTGATCAGGTCAAGGGTTATACAAAAGGCTAAAGATATGGAATTCGAAAAAATAGAGAATATTACCTGAAATAGGACTTAAAAAGGTTTGAAAATGAAAAGTTCTCGAAATAGGACTATAACAGTTTGAAAATTCCAAAATAGGATTGTTATATTTTTATTTCCAAAATATGATTAATTACTGTCATGTTTTGGCAATACCAGACTTTAAACATGACAGTATTTTCCAAACTTGGCAGTAATTATTCATATTTTGGGAATAAAAAACATGTCAGTCATATTTTGGAACTTTTAAAATGCTTTAGTCCTATTTCGAGAATTTTTCCAAAAAATATCACTGTCGTATCTAATAACCTAATAATAAGAATGTGTAATAAAAATTGAAAACACATATTCTTAAATATAGGTTGAAACTTCAAACTTTAAAGCCCTTTAGGGCTGAGAATACTCTCAGCCTCTCAGGTTGAAATTAAAGGATCTCACATCTTTGGAATAATTTTTGTTTAAACTATGTATCACATGAGATAATGAACTACTGAGGTATATCATGTCATACTCCGCATTATTTATTTATCCTTAATGAAAGTAAGCTTGAAATATTTTAGTTCAAAGAAGCTCAAACATTAAAAAATTTGAGTTTTATGAGGGATCAGGATCTTTTGCCATAAGGCAGAGTGCCTTGCCGCATCCGACGGCGGGGAGACAACGAGGACGACCTCGAGAGTCGAGATCAGGGAAGGGGTGCAGCCCAACATCTTCGGTCGTCCAATTCCCGATCGAACGGCTTGGAAGAGCCAGACACCCTGCCTTGCTTTAAAGCAAGGCAGAGCCTCCGGATCCGTTTTATGAGGGTGAGTGGGTGACTCAGGACAAACAAAACATTCATGAATATTGAATTGAAAATGAACTAATCAAAAAAGGGTGAAAAATAAGAATAAATCAATAACAGATGTTTCGGGAGAGAGATTGTACGATCAATAGTAAGAGTATGTTTAGTAACACTCAAATTTGTTGAATTGATTGATTCTCTTAGAATTTATGAAGTTTGGCTAAAATGATCGGATTAGTTGATTCTACCGAATTATGAAAATTTTATATTTTATTAATAGAGTAAATAAAAAATTATATAAAAAATTGCTAAAATGGTCTTCTGTAGTAACTTCAGTCAATCCATCCGGAAGAGTACCTTCAAATTTGCTTATTTTGATGATTACATAATTTATTAGCGTGTGAAATTGAAAGTTACGTGTTTAGTGAAAAGTTGAGTGAATGACATAATCACCCAAAGGGATCTAACTATCTAAGTAAAGTTGCTCTTGAAGATGTATTTTACTATGAAAGAAAAGTTGTGGGGGGGGGATGTAAACTCATTCGGATAAGGAGGAAAATAGAACACATTAATGCTATTGAATAAAATAACTAGTAATGTACTCTCGTACTACGTATTACGGAGTATATACTAAGTCACCTCCGAATATTGAGTAAAACTACAAATTCACATAGAACAAAATATATACTCCCTCCGTCCCAAATTGTTCTGTAAAGTCAATATTTTTGGTCAATCAATAATAAAAGTCAAACTTTCTTATTGATAATTAATTCAATTTTTAATAATTAAAATTTACATATTCATAAACTATATTGAAATCTCTTCAAAGTCATAAACTCCAAATTGGAATATAATTAGAAATTGACATCCTAATTAAACGAACAAAACAAATCTCTTTGACCAAGAAAAGTCAAAATTGCAACTCAATTTGAGACGGAGGTAGGATAAACAGCATGTTTATACTTTCATCTACAACAAGTTCATGTCTCCATTAAGTGAAAATTAAAAGAAAAATAATAAAAATAAAAGGAAAAACGGGCTCTTTTAGATTTAGTTATTTGAGAAGAAAATGCATAACCATATTGATCAATGCGAGTATGTTGGTTTGAAGAAAATTATACGGAGTAAATAATAGCGGATCAGATGAGTGAAGGTGAAATGGTGTTCGGGTGATGGATGATACATGTCTCCACCAACACTCATCTGTTTCATGACTTCATCACTCTCCATCATCTCATTTTTCACTCTATTTTTTCCGGTTTTCATTTATTGTTGTGGAATCTCTCACCACCGGAGCCTCACATTCTGACCCGACGGAATGGTGGAGGAGTAAGTCATAGTGACTCAGTCGGGTCAATGGTGGTAGGTCTTATACCCGTGCACCCAAAGATACGACCCAGCATGCAGGAGTTGTAACCTCCACATGGGTGTTGCGAGTTTCAAACTTTGGTCATTGTTCCAAATTTTCCACCACTCAACCAATCGGGCGGGTAAGCGGGTTTTTTATTTTCATTCATATTGTGGATTTGAATGGATCTATTATCCAACACGTGCATTTAATCGACTTCATGTAGCAATTTTTTGTTAGTATTTATCATTTCACTTGTATTTATGACGTAGTACGCATTATTTTTATTGTCGCACGATGAAGTTTTATACTTTTCCTGTTGACTTAAGATATATTGCTCATATTTGTGTTATACTCCGTATTGTTTAAAGGGATAAGGGTCAGATAGGGCCTCGAACTCGAAAAAAAATGTCAAATAAGGTCATATTTCGGATGCTCTGTCTGGCCGACGCCATTTGGGGCGGTTCCCGATGGAATTTTTTGATGAAATTTTTTGAGCATCTTCCTCATTAAGTCTAGTTTACCCATACCAAATTTCAGCTAAAAACTCAACCGGGAAGGTAGTCAAATGAATTTTTGAAGATAACTGTGAAGTTAAACAACGCCGTACATTTCGGAAAATTATTTGACTACCTTCCCGGTTGAATTTTTAGCTGAAATTTGGTATGGGTAAACTAGACTTAATGAGAAAGATGCTCAAAAAATTTCATCAAAAAATTCCATCGGGAACCGCCCCAAATGGCGTCGGCCAGACAGAGCATCCGAAATATGACCTTATTTGACATTTTTTTTCGAGTTCGAGCCCCTATCTGACCCTTATCCCTTGTTTAAATGATGGAAGAAATTAAACCCGTTGAATGAATGTAATTGATTGATTGTATCGTGAAGGTTGTTTATGAGAAGGATAAAATACTAAAGTAGATTTGTTTTTTAAATTTTATTGAATAAAGGTACGTACCTTTTTGATGTGAAATGGTGGTTGGGAATAGTTAATCAAACCCCATACAATCAAACTTCAAAATAATACTCCGCACTTAGCACCGTACCACCCTCTACTTAGTTGACCAACAATTTCAGTCAAATTATCATTTACCTTGTATAAGAATATGGAGTAGAAAATAGTGATGGATAAATCTGCGTATTATTTCAGTCATGTAACATATGGTTAAATTTGTACGTATGGGTCGGCCATAAAAAAGAAATTACATATGAAGTGCTCAAGTGCACTTTTAATGTAACAATTATACACATTTTATATTGATCAAATATCCCATAACATGGATATATACACAAATTGATATTCCACATAGAAAAGTAACACCTTTCTTTTTATTTCTACATCTTCCATGATTTTTGTCTTTTTGGTAATTTTCCTTCATAGTCTAGTGATTAATACAACGTATTACATTTGTTTTAAGGCAACCACTACAAAAAAATGGTGCAATACCGACCGACTTTCCAACGAAATTTGAAGAAATAGTCGTTGGAACTGGAATTTCCAACGAAATACCGACAGAACTTGGCCGTTGGAATACATTGGTTGGAAATTTTTCCAACGACCATTTCCAACCAATTTTATTGTTTTGCGCCAGAGTTCAGACGAATATAGCTGTTGGAAATTTCCAACAGATAATTCCGTTGGAAATAAACAACCAGATTTCTCAAGACCATATCAATGACCAACGAGCTTCCAACAGATAAATTGGTCGGAAATTAAACAAGCCATTTAAAAAATTGGTTTCTCATTTTGTATTTCTAGTTCCATGCTACTTTTCTACCATAAAAATTCACCATAAATAAACTGCACATTATACCATCCAACTTGAAAATTTCAAAACATACCATAAACACTATTCGTAATTGTCAATAAACACAAAGTGAATGTGGTACAAAAGTTTGACAAATTAAAGACAAGTAGATTGTTCATTACACCACAAATAAATAAAAGCTTATGCTAGAAATTGTTCTTCATTGTCCACCACCTTCATTTCCTCTTGTTTGTTCGTGTTTCAGCCTTCATGCAAAACACTCTTCAACTAAAATGAACACCTAGAAGGCTAGAATTGAAATCAATCTTAATACCAGCTTCTTGAACAGAATGATATGCGTAGTTCTGCTGCATAAAACACATAGTCAAAACTAATGTAAAAATCAAACACATATGCCATATATACAAGTATTATATACTCAAATTTACCACAAACAACATAAACCATGACTCACGAACTTCCTTTCGAATATGTCCATGCACTATGTAACTTTCGCTGTCAAGAATGTTTATTCTTCAAAGTGGCATCAATAATCAGAATATTTGTTTAAATTCACCTTAAAAGTATAAGTACCTAGTAGGTTTTTCATTTCGAATTTTTGTCAAACACCATGGCCACAAAGCTCTTTGACAAAGAAGGGGAAGCAATAAGAATATCCTCTCACTAATTATATATAAATCACTATTTCACTAATCCCACTACCGTTTACAATAAAATGTTACGGGGTAATAATATAGTCATCCATTTTAGGATAAACTACAAAATAGTCAAATCTAAAGCATTTGGACACATTTCAGAATCAAAGTAATATCCATATTAAGCTCAATTGTAGGCATCAATTGTTGGTTCCATCCTTAAACATTAAATTAGTTCTTCCAAAATCCTATTAAATTAAAGCAAGTATCAATCGTTGGTTCCGTGGGTTATAAATGAGTTAAATTAGTTCTTCCCAAATCCTATATAATTAATAAATGAGTTAAATCAAAGAACTAGTTTAGTTAATTAGTACGGCGCTTTGGAAGAATCAACTGCATAAAAAGTAAAAACGTCTAATTTGCATCTGGAGAAGAAAAGATAGAAGAAAGACGGAGATGATAATTTACCTAGAGATTTCGAAGCCTTGATATGCCGTCAGTGTACACCGGTTCTTCACTTCGTTGTTGAGCGATAGTTCTCTGCCCCAGCCACTATAGGTTTAAGGGGTATATGTTTTGGGCTTGCATATATCCAACGGACGAGATTTGTGTTCACCAGCCAAAAAACCCGCATATCAACTGTGTTTATCAACGGACGGGATTTGCTGGAAATCCGACGAAATGCCAACCGAATTCCAATCACTTTCCTACGGAATTCCAACCAATGCTATCCTGACCAGAGCTCAAAAATTTCCAACGACATTTTGCCAGATTTCCGACGGAGTCCGTTGGAAAGCTAGTTGGAAATCGGTTGGAAATTTCCAACACAAAAAACGGTGGGAAATCGTCCGTAGGTAATGAGGTGTGTTTTTGTAGTGAACAACAAGTCAACAACATCATATCTAAGCCTTGTCCGATCCCCAAATAAGTTTAGGGTCGATTAATAATTTTGAATGAGCGTAGGAATAAATTGGGATTAAAGAAGATTAAAAAGAAACCTATAACCCATACGTATACTCTTCAAAGTGATCATTTTTGTATTTATTTCTCTCGATCGTGCTACTATACAACAAATTAAATGTGTGGAGAAAATCATTACATTGGAGATGGTGAAATGCTATGAGATTGGTAAGTCTCTATTTTTCGTCCATTCAGGGGTTGCATTGGCCTTGCATTCTTCGTGCTTCCATTGTCCAATGGACGTTGCAAAGTTTCGACTTGATCCATTGAAATTGTGCGAAACTGAATCATATACATATATAGTCCATGCATTTTTAATAGAGTTTTACCAATTCAAAAACTACCAATTTAGAGAAACAAATGAATATATAAACAATTTAGAAAAAACTAAGGATGTTTTTTGTTGGTTTAGTTTCAGTATGAGATCACACCTAATTTAGACACTAATAATACACATAAAATAGACATCTATCAGACTAAACTTATATAATACTACTTAATACAATACACATAAAACATACATCAGTCAGACCAGACGAGAAAATTTCAATCTAATTAAAAACATACTAAATCATACTACTGCCATCCTACCTAGTGTCCCTATACACTTTCATATCATATGTTTATGCATGTGAAAGCTTTAAGTGTTACTTTTATGAAAGTATTCTTGATAGAGAATCATCTCATATCAATTTTATATTATAAGTAGTTTCATATTAAAGTTTAATTGACCAAAAAGTTTAAAATGTCAAAAACAATTAAGGGACAAATGGTGGCCTCATGACTCTCATCAATCTTGTACATATATAGGCCCGTACGTACCTTTTCTATGACAATCCAAGTAACATCTTCTGTGCATGGGGGAGTGGTTAAAGAGCCTTCGTATGTGTAATATCTATCGACATTAGTAAATTCTCTTAAAAGATTTTGAATATGACGAATATTATTGTTTCCCAGTGCAACTTCAGGTGGATGTTGGGACGGTGACCTTTTTGAGAGCCGACTCAATTCTTGTTCTAGCTGCATGTTTACACAGGATATATATGAATCAACAATTCTACATCATAACCTCACTAATTGTCTCCAAAAAAAACCTCACTAATTAATAACATCATTTAGCTGCACAATAAAATTGTAGATTTATGGGATGTTTAATTTGAATCTGATTCTTAAAACTGTTTCTACTCTTTCGGGAAGCAGAAGCAGAAGTCGATGTTTTTGGGTGAAAGTGCAGAAGTAATTCCGGTGCTCTAGTTTACTCTTTGGAACAGTTTTTTTAGAAGATATATGGGGGGACAAACTTCTCAAAACTTATTTGTTTTTTTTTGTTTCGTAATTTTCGATTGTATCCGTTCTCTAATTTGATTTTATTCCGTACTCCGTATAACTTTATTTACTTGCAAACGAGTCGGGTAACTAATAAATAAAAGACCTTTTCACTGAAACCATAAAGACATAAAGTCAACCTTTCGGTGGAAAATTTTACAACGCTGAAACCTTTTGATGAAACCTTTTCATGTCAAATTACAATTACTTAATTTACCTCTGCAATAATGGGGTCAGATTGGCCAAATCGAAACATAATTGCGACCACAACCATGCTATTATGGGGAGATTTGAACGGTAGGTGAAGCTCACACGTGAACCTGCAAGATAATACGGAGTAATAATTTACAAAATTATATGCACACTCATAAAGAAAATATTGCAAATTTAATACTCCCTTCGTCCCTTATTTAAGTTTTCACTTTCCTTTTTTGGATGTCAAGATTCACATTTCCTTATTTGGGAAACAAATCTACACCAAAATTAAATAATGTCAAACAATGCCAAAACAATGCATTCATGTGTCCCTCACTAAATTTATTTTCTTAATATGTGTGAAGTCAAACTGTGAACTTAAATACAGGACGGAGGGAGTACTATGAGTACGTAAAAGTAGTAAAATGTAGGTTGTATAAGCCCAAGACGAATTACTATTAATTAATGTCTCCGAAAATGAAATGTATTCAGTTCGAGATAAGGAAACAAACAAAAGTATTCTCTCCATCTCATAAAACTTGGCCATTTTTTTTATCTATCTCAAAATTTTTTGTCATTTCCATAATTAAAGTAAGACTCATTCACTTTTTGTGATAAGTTTTTATTGTTAATAGCTAGGACTTAGTAAGCCCCATGTTGAGAAGAAAGACATACTTGGTTATTTCTATTTTAAAACATTATAATTGTTTTGCTCTTATTTTACGCAATTCTTTAGTTAGTTAGTTGAATGTATAGTATATATGCTGTTTCGAACTAGATCAAAGACGTGGTAACATTCTAGTACATAAACTTTTAAAGCACAACAAGAAACTATTTACGTATGACGTATTGAATTGGAAAACTTTTATAGCCACATCCCATTTACTACTTTTTTGTTCAATTTTTTAGTGTAATTGTTTTGCACGTTTCTTATTTGGCTTATTCGGTATCACGTAGTACTTTTTACCTAATATATCACTACAAAAAAATTACGGGATTGTCACGGTTTCGGTACGGATTGATTGATGATTTCGTGTCAAATAACTCATGTCAAAGTGTTTTTGGAATGAATTTGACGAATCTCTGTCAAAAGTATCTGTCAATTCCATATTTTTTGTAGTGTATGATCAATTTTTAGCCCAACGAACTCAAATTTATGAATACAGATAGATGTTTAAAAAGTTTGAGTGAAAAAGAGAGCTAACGAGTTGCTGAAGTGTTCAGAAGGGGCATGCCAATGCAATTGTGACAAAGTGTAAATGGTACCGTGAAGGACCAACGATCCTCCACCTCCTCCATTATAACGTAACTGCATGCACAAATCCAACTTAGTTAATTATTAGATCTCCTTCATTATAACCCTTAATTGATTGCTTTGAAAAAAAACTTATAGTAGTTAATTATTAGATCTCTCTTACGGACCCAAATCCCCAATCTCCTTCATTATAACCCTTAATTGATTTCTTTGAAAAAAAATTATATTACCTCCGTCTCAAATTGATTTGCAAAATTGATTTTTTTTCGTCAAACAGTTTTATTTTATTAACTTAATTAGGATGTCAATATATAATTATATTCAAATTCGAAGTTTGCAACTTTGAAGATATATATTTTTTCATAATTACTGAGTATGTAAGTTTTAATTATTATAAATAAATTGAATTAATTATCAATAGGGATGATTTAACTTTAACATTAGTTGACCAAGAAATGTTGAGTTTGCAAATCAATTTCATACATGTACAACACTCTCATTTTCTACTATTTGTATATAAAGACGACTTGAAATTGAGAAAGCAAATTAAACATATTTACAAACCTCGACATGGTAGCCCGTGTTAACCAATGTGGCATTGACTGAATCGGTAAAATGGATATCCAAAGCCTTCAAATTAGGATTCAAATGGACGGGTATAGAAGAAAGATTAACCGGGGACTGAGATCTACCGGTGGCGCATAGCGCGTAATTCGGGCTTAACCTTGCCCAATGGTCAGGGCCGGTTGAGTCCGAGTAACTGAACGCAACATCTTCACAAAATACGGGTTTGATGAGGAAGTTAAAGGCAGCAACCGCAAATAGCAAATTCATCTATATATGCTCAACAACCTTGTCGTGCTATTCCAATTTCTACACCATTTTTATGAATGTGCTCTTCATATATGTACTCCCTATATATAAGTAGATGGGCACGGAATCATTATATATAGCCCTTATATATGTACTCTTAATATAACAATAGTAAAGTAGCAAGAAATTATTGCCCGATCCTTTTAATTACTCCGTAATAAAAGACACGCCCATTTTCCTACTTTTCGGCATAATAACACTAATTAATGATAGGAAAGAAAAGAACTACAAAAAGAAAAGGAGGGATTGAGTAGACCTCCAAAAAAGTGGGTTCACATGTAGTTACATTTTTTAGGGAAAAGGTGCAAATAGGCCCATGTACTAACCAAAAAGGTCAAATAAGCCCTTATTTAGGAGGTTCTGTTCGGTCATCACCATTTGGGGTGGTTCCCGGTGGAATTTTTTTATGAAAACTTTTGAGCATCTTATTCATCAAGTCTAGTTTACTCATACCAAATTTCAGCTAAAACTTCAATCGTGAAGGCATTCAAATGAATTCTTGAAAATAACTGCGCAGTTAGAAGCGCAGTTATATATCTTCAAGAATTCATTTGAATGCCTTCCCGATTGAAGTTTTAGCTGAAATTTGGTATGAGTAAACTAGACTTGATGAATAAGATTCTCAAAAAATTTCATCAAAAAAAATCCACCGGGAACCGCCCCAAATGAAGACGGCCGGACAGAGCCTCCTAAATAAAGGCTTATTTGACCTTTTTTTGTTAGTACATGGGCCTATTTGCACATTTTCCCTTTTCTTTATATTTTCTACTCATTCATGAGGGCGGGCCCAGTCCGGCCCGTAACATACGGGTCTAATCGAATATCCATATATGCCCGTAAGAGCGGCCTGGTAGTCTACTGGGCCATCCAGCCCCCCAAAGCTCTAAAATATTTCAAAAATATAAAAAACAATTTAGAACACTTAAAATGATATTACAACATTTTAAAAATAGTTAATATGTTTATAATGTTTGTAGGCCTCTCACCATATACACAAAAAAGGTTTACATAAAAATAATGATGAAAAAGTATAACTAAAACATAATAATCAAACACAAATTATTATCTTTAACTATAAGAATAGATATTATTGTATATTGAGTGGGCTAATTGTTAAGAACTAAAAACTTAATTTAAACAAGGGAAGTTCTAATTGCAGCCCATGTTTTACTATTAACAGCCACCATACTAAACCGTAAATGAATATATTTTCTATATACTTGTATTACCCTTCCCTTTAAATCGTCGTCTTCTTCTGTTCGTTCTTTAAAAAAACGTCGTCTTCGATCTGTTCGTTCATGAAGTCTGGACTACTTGAATCGGAGATGAAGCTAAGTGCAGAATTACAAAAAAAAAAAAAGATGAAATTCAAACTTCCAAAGTCTAAACAATTGTTTGAAAGAATAAATTAATCAAAATCAACTTTCAAAAATAAAAACAGAGAAAAAAAACATAATTATTTAGTACAATTTATTTTTTACATGCTTCTGGCGTCAAGAAGACAAATGATAATGGATTATGAAGGTAGTTCGAAATCTAAATCCCCTTCCAGCGAATAGTAATAGCACTAGCTAAAACAACCAATGAGTTTCATCACCATCTTATTGCAAGTTTCCCTTTGAAGGTGTGAGAGATAATTGAAGAAGAAGATCTGCACCCATATCTAGTCCTCCAGATGTGGATGCCCTTGAGGTAGAAGGCGTTGACATTGGTGATGGAGGCGAAGGCTGCACCGGAAGACGTGGAGGCCGAATCAAAGGAAATCGGCGATGGCGGTGGAGACCAAAGTGGAAGACTGGAAGGCGTCTACGATGGACGATGGTGGGGACCGAGGGCTGAATCACAAAGTTGCTGGCCGGCTGTATTTCCTAAAGGACAAATTGGTTATTTATATTTATTATTTACAATTATTTATTTTGGGGCTGTTTTTAGTAGAGTGGAGGCTCTAAATAGAATCTCCCTTTAAACAAAATGGACCATAAATATGTATAGCGACAAGGGCCTGGACTTATCAGCCTGGGGCTACGCCCTATATAACTCAATCCTTCCATATGCTATTATATTTTAAGACTAAAAAAATGAGACCCTCAATAATAAATTGCATCATCATATTTATAGAAAAAAAATGTAAACTCATTTAGATTAGGAGGAAAAGAGAACACATTAATGCTATTGAATAAAATAACTATCGTATTATATACTGTCACCTCCAAATATTGAATAAAACTACAAATTCACATAGAACGTAACAAAATATAAATAACATGTTTATACTTTCATCTACAACAAATTCATGTAAAACATTATGTGTGGATGAGAATTCCTAAATATTAATTTCTCCCGGCAGACGCATTTTGATTCAATTCCTAAAAATTGTCACTAGTGATGGCTTTTTAATCTTTTTTTTGGTCTAGGTTTGCAATCGGCGGCTCGGCGTAGGTTTGCAGACTACTTTTCGCCGTGAGAAGAGATCAATGGAACGTTTATTTTGCAGGCCGGCAGGAGCATATCCTCTGGTGTCGTGCAAGTTTCCTCTCTTTAGGGTTCGTCATCAGGTGTTACCGCTAGAGACGTTCGTCCGCTGTCGGTTTGCTTCGAGGAGCAGGACCGATTTCGGCCATTCTTTTTGTCACAATCTAGATCTAATGTGTATCAAGAGGATGCAGCAAGCAAGAGGCGGGGGTATTGGCAACCTAGTCACGGATCATGGATTGACAGATTTGGTTCCGACCCTCAACACGGGTGATGAGCAGAGGGGGAGCGACGAAGGGCTGAGCAAGGGAGATTACAGATCGGCGGTCCGTCCCCCTCATGCTACTATACAACAAACTGTGAAATTATGGGAAAGGGTACTCCAATAGGAGTCCTGACAGATATATTTATAATAGAAGAATTGTCCAAATACAAAGTATTCCTAAATAGATATTAGGCAGATTCCTAAATATCTATTAGGTAGATTCCTAATTATATTAGTCTATTACAAACTAGTATTCTCACCCGTGCGATGCACGACCGAAATATTTAATCCAAGTATTATAAATCAAAGAGTAATATATATATATATATATATATATATATATATATATATACATATATATATATATATATATATAGGGAAAAGATCAGGTGAGAAGTGCCCCTTAAAATGAAAAGTGAGAAGTAATCTCAGCCCTTGGATTTGCATCTGATCTTACAACGCAGTAAACTTATATACTAAATATAGGAACTTATAACCAATAAATCATAACTTATAAAGCTCTCCATAATAATTACGAAAATGCCACCGCGTCCAAAAATTTTCTAGGTTTTCGTAATTATTTTTTTGCGGTGGCATTTTAGTAATTATTTTTGAGGGGTTTATAAGTTATGATTTATTGGTTAAAAGTTCATATACTACGTATTTAGTCTATAAGTTTAACTTCGCAGTTTTCAGCCTAAGAGCACTTCTCACCTGATCTGCTCCCTGTATTTGTGCGCGCGCGTATATATGTGTGTGTAAAAATGAAACATAAGAGAATTAAAATTAACACACTTGGAAAAGTTTCTTAACCTCAAATGACGTGTAAACATATGAGGATTTCGAAACACTTTATCGAAAACAACATTTAATTAGTTTTTTATTATTACTATTTTGAACTAATTAAAAATAAATATAACACAAATACAAATTAAAAACATAACAAACTCACCATAATCTTTTTGTGTGCGCGCTTTCATAAAATGAATTAAGCTTTTTTCTAATACAATTGAATTAAGCTTATTAAAAAATACAGAGTACATCATGTAAAAGTAGTATATGACAAATTGTCAATATGAACAAAGTAAAGAAAAACTAACCGTCATAGTAAGTGAAACACAATACATAAGCATATGCATAATGAAGAACCATCTATCTTCACAAATTAGAATATATAGGTGAAAATGTGAAATACGAAGGTACAGTATACTTTTAAAGACATTCACTTGGCTGAATTGACTAAATTTGGGGAAATTAACGAAATAGTGAATGGCTCTACTGAAATATGGAAAACTTATATTAAAAATATATTTTATTTTACTAATAAAATAAAATAAAAATTATATGAAAATATCCTAAACGTCATCTACAGTAATTTCAATCAAAAAAATAATTTCAACCTTACAAATTTTGAATTTACCCAATTCAATATACGAAAACAAAAATTACGTTTTTTTGAAAATAAAAATTGACTGATAAGAATGATAAGCTAGTATCACCCGTGTGATGCACGAGCAAAAAATTATAGCCGAATTCTTACAATATTACTATTACTAAAAATGAATGTAAAATCTTTACATAAATATGATTTTAATGAATACGTAATATAAATATGCAAATCAGTTCTTTAGAATTGAAGCTGTAATATGGTTGGTTTTGAACGTAACAGAAGATTGGTTTCCAATCGCAATCCAACATGAGAGTGACTAACTTCTTTATAGTCATAGCGTAGCTGAAATTGTATTTTTTGAAATTTGAAAGTCTAACATTTGAGAAAAGTTAAAGAATAATATTGGAATCAAAACTTATGCTCACACAGTCACACTTCTCCCCCGTGAGAACTTTTACTTCTAAAATATACTCGGTGAAATTATTATAGAGATTATTAATTACTTCATTTATAGAGATTATTACAAAAACATTATAGGCCCGTAAGTAGGCCCACAGACCTCTTCAATTTCTATTTCTTTTAATTTATTCTAAGCTTGTAACACTTACTCCATACAAAATAAAATGTTATAACAATTGTTGATGTACACGCTTACATTAGTAAAATTGTATCTCAAATAACTTTTACATTATTAAGATGAATTGTTAGTGATATCATCAAAAAATACGGAGTGTGTACAAAACTTAGACCATGGAACAATTCAAAAGGGAAAACAAGACAGAAAAAATTAGTTTTTTTGCTAAACTATTACTAAAATAAAACATATTTACGCAAATATGACTAATAGTCACTACAATATATTTTCATGGTAATTTAATTTTAAAATTGAAAATAAGTTACTATGATTCTATTACTACTCTAGTATTATCTATGATAATTCTCTCAATATATTATTGTATTCTTGTTGCTTTTTATTCTTCTCTTTCATCCATGCATGTTATTCACTTTTTCCTTGTTTTTCATAATTTTTCTTCAGTTCCCCTGACACGGTAATATTATTTTTATCCCATAAAATATATAATGGGCAAGTATTATAGAAACTAGAAAGGATGGACTATTAGCCAAGAATACCATACCATATTTAGATTAGAAGACTGGGTGATTGATTAGGATTCTATCAGTCGTTTTTTGGTTGATTTGACTCATATTTGACCTTTTGACCAGATCAAAGATTTAATTCGGTGTTTGGTAAAATAATGACTTTCTCATTTGATTCTTATTTATCTCAAACAGTCAAAATATAAAATGTTATTAAATCTAGGGTTTGGGAGTGACTTTTCCTTTATTCTTCATATATTCCTTTACTACCCAAAGCTCTTCTTTTATGTATGTGCTTCCCTCCCGGACAATAATAACATCTGCCGGTCTTATTAATTTTCCGCAAAATAGAAAATTAGCAACTCATGGAGCAGAAAGTCATTAAAAAACGCAGCAACACACGGATTCTTTCTTAGCAATGCATGGATTCTCTTTTAGCATTTTATTCCATTTAGTTTCAATTAGTTTTGTGGAAGGGGATGTCATTAGACTGAAGAGAGAATGGGACCATTCTTGAAATAAATAATAAGTTGGGGATATATTTTTCATTTTACACAAGGTCGATCGTGAGTTGTGACCTCATCTCCCTCATTTCTTAGCTTTTTATAAATGATGATGTTAAATGATGATGTATCGATGTCAGGCAGTGATGTACCATCAGTGGGTTGCGACACTTTTCGTTCATAGGTGGCTAAGCTCGCTTAGTGCAATTGGTGTAACTGGAGGTGTTATCGTGACATTTGTTGAAACTAATGTCAGTATAATCTCACGTGTTGTTAAAATCATTGAAGGGTGTGGAGTGGCCTATCTAACTCTCCCTAAATGGAACCAATTTATTATCAAAGAGACCTACATTATACCCTAGTAATTGTGGATAAATGTATTGAGTTTTAATCACATTGAAACTCTGAAAAGTAAAAGGAATAAGTATGTCTCACGATAAATAGATCTGGAATTACACACATTTTTGAAAAAACGCCAACGTATTCCTCTTAATTATATTATACATATATAAGTTGATGAATTATGATAAATGCGATATCCAATAAAAAGATTAATACCAATTCTTGTGGCATGACCGTTTAGGTCATCCAGACAGTATTATGATGCACAAAAGTATTGAATGTTCACTTGGACATTAATTAAAGAATGTAAAGATTTCAATATAAGGTAGTTTTTCATGTGTTGCATGTTTTCTAGCAAATTGATTGTTAGGTCATACAAAATAAGATTGGAGTTGAATCTTTAACGCATAGATATATAATAGAAAAATGTGTCATTGCCTTTATCTTTCAAAACATTACTTTTATTATTTCATACTATTAAACGATTAAACGCATACCACCAGTCATTTTTCACATCAATCCGTATATAGAGAAAAAAAACTCCGACATTGTTCAAGTTGAGTAACGACTTCACATGTAAGTGGTTCCTCAAGTTGCGAGCTGCTCGCAGCCCTGATGCAATTTTATCCACAACAATGAGTTTGCTCTCATCTATCACAGTCATATGCAAAAGCTACTAGAGCTCGATCATCCTTCGTTCACACTCTCCTCATTAGACATGTCAATGACCGTTGTGGCGCTCAATTTAGCCCTCATGCATCCTTGCCAATGACAATGAATTGTTTTTGTATCCCATATTCAAATCAACCTGAAATATCTAATCCTGAATAACCTGTCTAAAGCTACTTTTTTTTATGGATCGTCAAACTTGAAATCTTCAAAGAAACTACACATTTGTGATGGTGTATCCACCTATGGTGCATTTGGTTTTGCTCATGAAACTAGCGACTACAAGGTTCTCAAAATCTAGTTTACTCGTGGTTTCCCTTATCAACACAAATGAAAACTTAATGAAATAGCATGGTCTTAGAGTTTACTTTATGAAAACCTTTTAAGGTTTATGTGACCCTTAACGAGCTACCCGTAATCATGCACCTAAACAAATGGTCAAATCATAATCAAATCTAGCTCTGATACCATGTAAATATTTGAGATTTCATCCTAAAAGGTCAACCTGATATGAGGAGTAGCCTTGAACCTTATATAATATTTTATAGCAATTTGGTGGGGAACAAATACTTCAATATGTCATGTGATTGTGTAGTCATCTATGTTGCATTTGGTTTTTCTCTTAAAACTAGTGACTATAAGGTTCTGAGAATATGATTTACTCCTTATTTTCCCCAATTGATGCAATACATTTTTGTATATCTCCATTCTTTCAATTTTGACTCTTTTAAGTTGTTGGATGTGCATTTCGAATACATCTTTAAGGGACAGATACTTGATGTCTTAACTGGAAACCTACATTGGTGTGCAACTAAAAAGATTATTCTTTGAGGTTAGAAATGAAGTTTTCCGAATGATGGTTATTCCCGATGTTAGAGATACTTCCATTAAAATTAAAGACAACGTTCGTTCGCGACTGCCACTCCAGGCATAAGGATTCTGTTTCATTCGTGAGTGCCATCAAGGAGGATTCAATTTCATTCGCGACTTCACGAGGATTTTGTTTCATTCGCAACTGCAAAAAGATTCTGTTTCATTCGCGACTACCGCTCCAGGAGGATTTGGTAGGTGGCAATGTATCATAGAGCATTCTCGTGGTGAGAACAATTGTGGTACACTCATGATATTGTGGGGGTTGGGAACCCCACAGAATCCCTCCTCCTCCCCCCTCTTTCACTTAGACATATGTCAAACTCTGAGAAGAGATGTCAGACTCTGAAAAGTACTTTTCACTTGCAAGAAAAATTCATAACATGTATGAAATGATGCATAGAGTGCATCATGTGGGCATACTATTTGAAGAGAATTATACATTGTATGGTAGAAGATCATATGGCCAGCCCGCTGAGGTTCCTAATGACGCAACGTGTTACCTATAATTACGAGGATGATTACGAACTTCTAGACCATAAGAACAAGACAGTCCATCTTTTGGCGCTTTTGTGGATCAGATGAAGGCTCGGATGAGAGAATGACCTCTACTAGCACAGTTACGAATTGGAAAAAATTACACGAAATTAGACGAGTCCCTCTACCATACTATTCCCTCCAAGCTTGATAGAGGCACAGCGATCAGCCATGTTGTTCTTTTGAATGGGTGGGGGGACTGTTACTCTGGAAGAGAGAAATCTTGAAGTTTGGGAATATCTTAACTCATGGGGTGACGTTTTTGGGGATAATAGTTTTGGGCGGGTTCCCCTTGACAAGGTCAATTTTGGATATGTAAGCACCATTGAGAAATGGTGGTGAAACCTATGTGCCCAGTACAATAACAAATCTATACACATAAAGACATTTAGTGTGTACTAATGACACTCTTTCTATGTTGACGGTCTCTGGTTGGTGTAACTTCAGGGCATGGGCCTTTAGTGCCTATGACGATGAAAAATCTTGATCTAAGTGTTTCAGTGTTAGGGATCTTCTTCCAGGTGACGAAATGGGTGCTCTTCTTGTAGTGGGCAATTGGAAGGACCAGAGGAAACACTTCCATTATTACATTGCCCACCAACTTTTGTCTTATGATCGTTCATCTCAAAACTTTGAATGTCTATGGCCTCTATTCTATCACAGTTCTATTGTGAATTACTTTGAGAATCTTGAATCTATTTATGGGTGTAGTCAGTTGCATAGTCAAAATAGTACATTGTCATATTGGGTTGGGCCAGTATATAAATAATGAAAAAAACTCACACGATATTTTTATCTTAATAATGTAAATTAATACGAGACACATGATTATAAGAGACACGTGTTTATTACTCAAATAATATTTTATGCATGCATTTACTATGTATATCGAATCAGATGGAATATTGTGATCCTGCTATTTCAGCATTCCTTTTATTCTTACTTTGCATGTACTTGTCACCATCCCAAGTACATAAGGGAGGTGTTGTTGTTTGGTGCAATAATAAGAGAGACAAACAATATGTTTATTTTCGTATATTTTATATTGTACTACTTCTTTATGTGGTATCAGAGCCAAACCCTGACTTCTCTTTTTAATATGTTTGTTAGTTGTCATACTCGTGTTTTCACAACGAGAGATTAACAATTATCAAGACATTAACAATAGTGAAATCCAACCATTCATTGCATGTTCCCATATTTCATTCAGTTTGATGATACACTCGACGACATATTGGTTACCCAACTTCTTCGAGATTGTAATTATGGTGATTGGTTAGATGAAATGACCAACGCTCTATATGCCAAAAATAAGATTGGGTCAAAGAATGGTGACATCCCAATGCAGCAAAACAATTATCCTTATTTATCATACTTGCAACGAGTTAATGCTATGGTAATGGTGTGACTGAACAACACTATGGAACTGAAACTAAGACAAAGTTTCAAATTCAAAACAGTGCGAGAATATGAATTATGATGCACGCTTGGATCCATTAGAAAAGACAAGCAATTTGTCTTAGCATATTTTAGTCATCTTCAACGAACATGGGATGAGATTACATTCATTACCAAGACGCCTAGGTGCTCCCGTGGAAAATGTTTGTGCAGTATTACAATACAAATTAACGAAGCTCGTGATCGGGACCATTTCTATGATTTTCTCATGGACTCAATGATTATTATGGGCACCTTAAGAGTCAGATATCGAAAACACGACCAATTCCTAATCTCACTGCCACATACCATCTAATTTCGGAAGGGGAGCAGCATCGCAATATCACTGCAGCAAGGAAAACAAGCTTCGAGACTACGACATTTCAGACTTAGGTTAAGACACTTCTGATGCAAATCGAAGATACCTGGAAAAGTTGGACGTTTTTGTACCCAATGTGGTAGAACGAACCCATGTATGAAAATGGGATCGAGTTTCGATCTAACACGATGCTTGATGATTATGTCAATAACGGTATTGTCCTAGAAACTTCTTGCACTGACCCCCCCCCCCCCCCCAAGAAATTGGGGTTGTAGCGTGCAAACATCGACACATCCTTGAAGTGGCTAGAGCACTACATTTCCAATCATGCCTACCCACGAAGTATGGAGCGAAAAAAATTATAGAAGGCTCGATACCATAAAAAAATTAAAAGAAGCGATGAAACTTACATTGCATAGGCCACATACTAGGGCTTAAATATACAAGAGATATATGGGGCGGATCCGGGTATTAGTATTGACCCGTGCCGCCCCGACCCGACCCGACCCGCTCAATATATAAGTATACATACTTTTTCTTAAATTATACTACAAATATACTTCAACATACATATGTGTATACAATAAATCATACTTTTTTCTTATAATATATTAATATATATACTAGAATGAGATGAACGACGGATTATGAATGTCTTCTTTATATATAGCATTTCAATACATATTTTCAATTATTAATATAATTAAATAGATTAACTATTCAAGTTTGGTTCCACACAACCACTACACAGGAATTTACTCTGTCGCAGTAGAAAATGCAACACCTGTTACGGTGAATGATGAGCACTTTGTCGTATGTGCGACAAAATAAAATTCAATACTAACACTTATACGTAGTATAGTGAAGTAGAATTCGTATCCACAGGGAAATGAATAAATCTCTTTTTATGAACTAGTAAATAAAAGGGGGGTTTTGGGATTGTTGGAATTTAATTAATTAAACACTAAGATGAACAACTTATATGTGATTTAATTCAAAGATAAAAAGAACTTGGTCTTGCGACTTTCCACTTGTTGATATATTTTAGTAGATCATTGTTATATCTATAACTTATCCCCTCTCGAATACTCAATCGAGGAGTATCTCCAATTCATAGATGGTAGTTATTAACAACGACCGTTCATTAATAACCCTTACTATTAGCCAAGTATAGAACACCGCAATATACCGACTTGATAGTAGCATTAAATCTCTTAACTCCTTGATGAAATCAATTGAGATTGATAACCTCAACACAACGGTTTCAGTTTAACCAACACAATTAATTAGTCCCTCTTAAGGTTATTAACCACGACCGTGCATTAATAATCCGAATTTACTTACTTGTACTGTGAAACCATCAATGATTTACCATCGGTTCATTGATCGTTTCTAGTAGTAATTAATGTCGAGATGTTAACTCATTGTCATCTTAACAACACTCCCCAACATTAATATAGAGATAGATTAAGGGAAGAATTAATATTCAAGGAAAGAAGTTAAGTAAATAACTCACAACTTTAATAATCAACAAGCTTAAGAGCAACACCAAGAAATGGAAGTTTAGCTATTCATTTGGAGACTAAGCATGCTATAAAAACATAAAAGAAATGATATTCTAAACTCAGCTTAAGAGTATGGAAGGAGTGATTATTTGAGAAGGAAAGTGTGTTATTTATAGATGTTTTTCAACACCTTTGGTCGGGTACCCGACCGGGTATAGTGCCCACCCGACCGGGGTACCGGTCAAAATCAAATATTTCTCCACGTTCTTGTGTTTCAGCACGTCGTTTTGTCCCGGGTCACATCTGACCCAACCGGGTGAGGTAGGGGACCCTACCGGGTCTGGCAATTTCCTGAGCATCTTCAGTTTTCACTTCTTACCCAACCGGGTGCAAGGTCTTACCCGGTCGGGTTTTAGCTCCTGGGCAGTCAAATATCATTTTTCTTCACTTCAAAGTAGTTCAAAGTCCTCCTTTCCAACACCATAATTCCTAACTCTACTTTACAACTTACAAATGAAGATTAAAATACAATTACAACTAAAATCACACAAATGTTTATAAACTAAATAAAACGGTAAACAATCCACACAAATCAAACATAAAAACATACATTTATGCACTACTAATTAGTGCATATCAGTGAATCTATCGAGCTGCGTCTGTGAATGCGGTTGTTGGAGGATGAACGGCATGCCATGCGTCCATGCGCATGCTGTGTGCCATTTTCTTAGCTGCCCTGTTGGTCATCTCATTCCTGAGGTATACCAACTGAGTTCTTACATATATGCACATTCCAGTTATATCATGCCATTTCCGAATATGAATGAGTGGCCACAAAATGAGTTCATTCTTGTGCCGCCTAAATACTCTTCCAGAACTTCTTGAGCAGGACGCCGTCAAGAAACAAAATTTCCAAATTAGATGGATATGCGCCCAAGACGGAGAGCACAACATGATTGATTTGTATTTGTACTCTAATAGTGTATTATTATTTTTCTTTGTAGTTTGTTTTAATGTCGTAAAACTTTTATTAGCCATATGTTTTAAATGTACCTTTAATATGTAAAGAACTTTGTTTGATTTTGAATTCATATGACTCAATGGGTCACTTATTTTTAAAAGCGTTAGATTGTAAACTGTATTTGTAAATTACTTTTAAAACTCGTCACATTGATTAAATATATTGATACTTTTATTCAATCAATGTAGTTTGTTCTTTTTGGGTTCACATTATTTAATGGGTACAATTTTATTATTCGAGTTAAAAACATTATTTTGTTAATGTGAATGTAACAACTTTTTCACTATTCGTGTAAAAAACATTTAATGGGTCAATGTTGTAAAACATGTGCTAAGTTATTTTAATGGGTCAATTTTTTGTAATACGCGTATTTTGATCAAAATTCAGGAGTCAGACGCAAATTCAACTTAAATTACAAATATTATATGATTTTTAATTATGTTGAACAAAATATGATTTATAACAAAAAACAACAATCATAAAAAAATGTTCAAAACACAAAAACAAAAACAAAATTTGTTATAGTGCAACCCCAACAATCCATAACTGCATAAGGCTAAAAATAAAAAATACGGAGTATAAATATACATACCTATTCGAATAAAAAATATTATGGTCTGAGCTTTAAGAGTAAAAAAAATATATACCGTATCCATTTTCGGAGGTGCCAAAAATTCGGCAGACCAAGCCATGCTGCCAGGACGTCCACACCACACAGAGCCGCGGACCGCACAAAGTTGCTATAAACTGGGACCCGCGTCAAAAGCAACTTCTGCATTTGTCATGTTGCTCCAGAGTCCAGCAGAAAGGCCTCCGTCAATAGCCCAGCAAAATCCCTTCCTCCCACTTTAGCCATCCCAAATACATGGGTTGCTATGTTTTTTGGAGTGAATAGATTAAATTAGCTTTATTCAACCATGGGTTATGGAAAGCCTTAGGATACATGTAGTAAAGATATAAAATATATGCGTATGCGTGTGTATTTGCACACAACATTTTAAGATTTTAATTTATAGCTATGTTCAGAAATTATTTTTATTTGTAAATTAAATGCTAATCGGGTTTGCATACGGTTAGGCTCTGGGTAGTACATTCTTTGGGTATCCCCTACTTGGTTGCATCTCTAGATTGCCTTTCTGTTTTATCTCTCAATCTACTGCACCCATCCATCCACCGAAGTGAGAATGAGAACCCCACTATCTATTTCTGGCTTGCACGTATTCTTGCTTCACTGATCATGTATTATATATCTATAAAAACGTCAAAAGCATCACTAAAATTCCAACTATACCCCCCCCACACACACACAAGCACCCCACATATTCTATCTAATAAATGTTGATTTCTTCTTTCAGTCTAGGCAAAGCCATCATCAGGAATCAAAACAGTAGTGAAGTTCTGATTAGAATTTCAAACAGTAGCAGAGAACATTTGAAGGCTGCGGGTACTCTTACAGAGATTCTGAACACGGGGTTAACCAGTCAAGGAACATTATCCTTGAATCAAAAGAGAACGCCATCCCTCCTGAGAGTACAATTTTTTTTTGGTGCCACACAACATTTCTTTCTATAAAAAAAAGAGAAGAAAAGAATGGCCTGGCTGAAATTTGTAACTAGCTGGGGAAGTGTGTGGAACCCCACCCCTGGCCCAAAACAAAATCAGAAATAGTTTGTAGTATTACCGAACAGCAAAACTGATCCCAAATCATTTTTTGCACACATAATGATTGTCGTTTTCCCAAAAATTGAAGTATAGAATGAGTAAACTGAAATATGTTTATCTGGTGGTGTTGATATTGTCACAGCACTAACACTCTCTAACTATCCACGAATCATGGACCACCTAGATGCTGGAACAAATAAAATCATGGCAAAAGTTATCATTGAAAACATTATGAAAAGGGATACATGTGTGTCCACCGCTGACAAGGTTGAGGTGTTGTTTGAATTAATAAATGGTCTCATCAAAGATTTGGGTGGAAGTTCTTCAAATGAGGTTTCATTATTTATTTGTTCCATTTGCATTCCTTGGTTTTTACTATAATGCTGCTTGTAGCACTTTTACATTGAATATCTTAGTTAATTTTAAGGGTGCCAAAAGAGTCAATTTCTCCATCTGTCCATCTAAAGTTGAACTAAATCCATTCGGTCTATCCATTTTAAAGTTTCAAACAGTGGATTGATCTATGAACGTATTGACTGCCCCCATCCATTAACGATTTATTTAACTGCTTCTTACTATATTTGCTAAGTATCAATATGTGAATGACTACGTACACATTGAGAAAATTGTTGCATCTGCCGCACATTCTGAGAATAATATTGAGAAATTACAAGCTTTTTCCAATATGATTCATTCATTATTTTTATCTTTTAATGATTTTTAATCCATTGGATCATATCTTTAAAACACTCTCTGGTTTATGAGTCTATTGGACCTATTGAATATTATCTACTTATTATTGATTTGTTGCTGATTACAACCTGATAATTATGAGCATGTTCAGAATGAGTATGCATCGAGTGTTTTTAGGAAGTGCTTTCTCATCGAAGCACTTCAAAGTGTTCTTGCCTTAAAAAGCTCCAACCTGGTGTTTTGTTGTGTAAGCAAGAACAAGTGTTTTCTATGAAGTACAAGTACTTTTCATTTCCTTGCCAAAAACTTCTTTGAAGTACTTATATTTCTATAAAAATACTTACTCTTTGAAAAAAATTAAAAAAGTCATCTGAAATAGACTATATATCTGCAAAAGGGATCATAATACGCATTGCAAAAGAGAGGATTAGTGAAAGAGCACCACATTTCCCTACATATATCCCCTATCAACATTATAAATACAAATAAGCAAATAAATAAAAATAGAATAATACATTAGTAGTTGCTTCATTATTAATATAAATGGGTTCTCTCTAATTAATGACGAAGGAAACAGGGATTGATTCCGGGGGTACTTAGATTTCTGGCAGATGGGGTTCAATCACATGAAAATTATTGAATTGAGCAACGTTAATCAATACTAATATCTAACCGCTCTCGTGTAGAGTACAATAATTTAGGGAACACGGCTGATCTCTCATGTGACAGGTATCTAAAATTATTGCCAAAACGAGCGAGCGTACGACCCCTTAATTGCTACTAATCTTTTAGTGAACGATTAAGTGTGTGTGAAGGTGTCCTAGAACAAATTAGATTTCTCTTAATTTATTCTACAAGCAATTATAATTCTAGCTGCAGTCTAGGTTATAAGAGATATCAATTAAATCATTCATACACAAATTAAATAGAGATTCATGCAATTGAAACAATCAACAAACTAGTCATACATCATGAGTAACCCCTTAATCAATCACAAATCCCTAATCAAAACTACTCACAATTCATAATTGAAAAATTAATAGAATTGGGAAAGAAAGAATTAATTGTCATTAATTAAAAAGATTAAACTTACAAAGAATCCCCAAATCTTGACAATCCAAGGCTTGAAAATCTCTCAAAAATTGACCTAGGGTTTATCTCTCTAAGCTCATATATGTAAAACAGACAAATTGGGGCATATTTATAGAAAAAGACGGAAATCAGCAAAATCGCATGACCGCACGGTCGCCCGCACGTAACCATATAAATTACGAGAATGGTTATGAGATGGAAATTTATCGTAATAATGTGAATTAATACAAGACACGTGTTTATACGAGACACATGTTTATTATTCAAATAATATTTTATGCATGCATTTACCGTGTATATCGGATCGGATGGGATATTAGGATCCCATTATTTCAGCATTCCTTTTATTCTTACTTTCCATGTACTTGTCACCATCCCAAGTACATAAGGGAGGTGTTGTTGTTTGGTGCAATAATAAGAGAGACAAAACAATATGAGTTCTTCTTTTCGTATATTTTATAGGGAAAATGGAAACTAATAATCCAACTTTTTAGCGGTCTTCTTAAAATAGTCTCACCTTTTCGTTATTCATGAATAATCCAACCTTTACACCTCATCTTCATTCACGGGTCTCTGACCGGTTGATGACCTGCTATTCTAAGTTATTTTCTTATCTTTGCAAACCATTATACCATAAATCACACTTTTCACAAAGATAATATTTTGCAAAGATAAGAAAATAACTTGGAATAGCAAGTCATTAACCGGCCAGGGACCAGCGAATAAAGATGGGGTGCAAAGGTTGGATTATTCTTGAATAACGAAAAGGTGGGACTATTGTAATAAGACTGCTAAAAGGTTGGATTATTAGTTTCCATTTTCCCTATTTTATATTGGACTACTTTATGTGGTATCAGATCCAAACCCAGACTTTTCTTTTTAATCTGTTCGTTGGTTACCATATTTGTGGTTTCACAACTAGAGGTTAACAATATTTTATTCAGTTTGGTGATATACTCGATGACATATTGGTTACCTCATTTCTTCAAGATGGTAGTTATGGAGATTTTTTAGATGAAATGTCCAACGCTCTATATGCCAAAAATAAGATTGGGTTCAAGAATGGTGACATTCTAATGCAGGGAAACAATTCTCCTTATTTATCATACCGGCAACGCGTTAATGTTGTGGTAATGGCGTGAACCGCGTGACTAAACAACAGTATGGAACTGGAATTAAGACAAAGTATCAAATTCAAAACGGTGTGAGAAATATGGATTGACCTCGAAGAAAGGTTTGACAAGGACAGACAACCTGCCTCAGCATATTTTAGTCGTCTTTGACGAACGTAGGACGTGATGACATCCATTACCAAGAAGCCTAGTTGCTCCCATGGAAAATGTTTGTCCAGTATTACAAAACAAATTAACGAAGCTCGTGATTGGGACCATCTCTATGATTTTCTCATGGGATTAGATGATTATTATGGGCACCTGAAGAGTCAGATCTTGGAAGCACGACCAATCCCTAGTCTCACATCCGCATACCATCTAATTTCAGAGGGGGAGTAGCATCGCAATATCACTGTGGCAATAAAAACAAGTGCTAAGACTAAGACAATTGAGACTTAGGTTAATATCACTTGTGATACAAATCATAAGATGAGTGAAAAAAATGGACGTTTCTATACCAGTGTGGTAAAACGAACCACACGTATGCAAGATGTTTTGAGATTATCGAATACCCTAATGAGTTGGAATTTGTGTAAACGGAACACTAAACACGTGGACTCACATGGGCGAGACAGCAACACACATGGAACACATCCTGGAAACAACATATTGCACGAAGCTCTTAATGTGGCAAAAAAGGAGGCCACTTAGGGTTGCCGACGTGGACCAACACAATAATTGTGTTCTAGGGTTAATAGATGAACAACTTCAATGCCTGATACACCTCATGCAGTTTCAATTTAATGAGGAGGGAAGAAAACCTCATTTTTTTTTGGGCCCGAAAAACCACCATTGATGGTGTGGTAAATGTCGGGTAACATTTACCTAATAAATAAATTCAAAAGATCCGAATTACAAGAGTAAAGATTGAGAAAAAGAAGAAAACCTCATTATGCTTCTTACACTCAAATTAATATTGTGTGATAGGAGCATCAAAAGCAGGTCGTGGCAGAGAAGTGGAGGTTGCATGTAATGAAAGTGATGGAGACTTTGTAGCACAATGAAAGAAGACTTTACAAAAGCGTCAACTTGATATTACTGGGCCCAAAAAGAGGAAAAGGGCTGGACTACGAGTTATAAAAACCGCGTATAAAAATATTTTCACTAGGTATTCACCCCACTTGATGGTGCAAGCGATGACAAAGATGACTGAAAATAGAAAAAATGAAGTCATTAGAATTGATTTTGGATGCATCTTTGATTTTAAAATACATGTTTTACCATCAAAGCGTGGTCCTGTTTTGGAAGCCATGAAAAATAGTTTTCAGTTAAATTTGTTTCTATTTTAGTTTTGATTACTTTGAGTGGTTTTATATTATTTGCAAATAGTGAAAAAGATATGGGTATATGTTTTCATACAACGCGATGTGTTTTTAGTTAGTATGAATTACGCTTATATCCATGACCGTAGTGAGGGGAGGGCTATATTCGTATTAACTATCGAATAATAGTTTAAACATATCCCTGTAGTGCACCAAAAGCGTGTGAAAGTGCACTCAATAGTAAATGCAGTGCAACATTTGATATAATAAAATTGTACTGGAAAAATAAATAAAATAACCTTCAGAGCAAAACAACAATGGGTAAGTGATTAAAACAGTATACATCGTGTAAGTGTAGGAACATGTAAACAATTGTAAGTAGAGTGTGGCATTTAATGTAATGATGGTGGAATAATAAAAAGGAACATGTGAGCAGTTGAAATGATAAAGAATTAAATTTTGGACAGCATAGGTACAACAATTTCATGAAAAGAAGCACACTATTGGCACCAAGTAACACAAACAAAAAAAATGTCACTAAGAACATATAGTTGGACAATTGAAGAAACAAAGAACCGAATGATTACATTAAATAAAAAACATCCCACAAACTGTTGAGTTTGTGGAATACAAAAAAACAAGGCGTTGTTATTTCTTAGCAAGACAATTGTGTCTATCGTCGTTGGACATCTCATTACAAGTTCTGCATATCCCTTTTGCCCGTTTTTTCTCTTCGATCAATATAAAGCTCTTTACCATCTTTTAATACTTAAATATAATCCGGCATGGGGTTGGGTGGCACGAAAAGATCGGGGTGAATTTGTGAAAGCAGGGGGAGGGTCATGCAAGGCGGATTGGTCTCCAGAAGAGGCTGAGGCCTTCGGTTAGAGGGCTGCAGTCCTAGCAGCTACAGGAGAAGGGTGGGATTTGGTTGACTTCGAAACGGATGCGCAGGTGGTTGTTCGGGGGTATCAGAAAGGAGGAGACATGGCATTGGGAATCATTTGAAATCATTTATAATACAGGATTGGGAATCAGAAGATCAAATGACCGGTCAGGCATCGCCCATACTTAATTGGTGAAGTAGCTTGGTCAATATAAATTGACTAAAAAACATTCTTATAATACATCAATCAAATTGGAAGAAATATGTATACCCTAACTATAATAGTTCTACACGACTACAAGCAAATAATGATATGGTAATGGTTAATATGAGAATGATTTCAATTATTTATGGTAATAGTTTGATGTATTTTTCAAAATAATGCTAAATAAAAAAAATTACGCATTTAGTGTTGGATAAAATTATTTTCCAAAATACTGGTTAGCAAGTCATAATTTAGGGAACCACCACTTCTAGTGGTGGCTCAAACAAAGAGAAAAGCAAGAAAAGAACGCTACGAGCTCAGAGGGGTAAAGAGGAGGATTTAACTTCTGGTCCCACTGAAAAAATCACTTGTTTATTTGAAAATGTTGTAACTTTTGTATTTGTACTTCTATTATTACCAAAAATATATCAAAAATCATATTTTTTAATATCATTCATATGAAACCAATAGTTAATATATGTGTGTGTAGCAAATTCAAAAAGCTAAGCTTTTGTTTTTTAAAGTGTTGTAACTTTTTTATTTTCATTCCGATTGTTACAAAAAGTATATCAAAATTCATAAATTTTTATTATCTTTCAGATGACACTAGTATCGCATATATAAATATAAAAAACTAATTTGGTAATTTAAAACAATTGTTTTTAAAATGTTGTAAAAATTTTATTTGAACTACGATTGTCACAAAAAATATGAAAACTCATAACTTTTTAATACTTTTCTTATGACACCAATTTGGTAAATAGTTGTTTAGCCCCAATGTTTTTGGGTGGAACCATTGAAATGGAAACGTTGTATATAGAAGAGTTTGGGTTAGCGCTTTGAAATACTTGTATGACATTTTCTACTAATTGTTGGGGCCAAACAACTAAATTACATAACATCTTTTGACAATATGTCAAAATTATTCCGCTAGTCAACCTCACTAACTGAATCCGATATTAACAATCAACTAATATATTTCGTTAAGCGATAAATGCCAAACACATCATCATCAAAGAGAAAACATGTATCCTAAGTCAATGGAGGCCGGATGGAACCTTAGCTTACCTTTACCTTAGGTTATGCTGAACCGTTGAAGCAAAGATAATACTCCATCCCTAAAAGTTCTTCCATAGTACAGATGGCACACGGATTAAGAAAAGAGTATTGTGTGGTGGAGAGTTGTGCAGAAAAGAAAGAAATGTGTAAAAAAATATGTTGTGAACCACAAATTATTTGTCATAAAAAGAAAATGAATTTCTTTTGGGACGGATAAAAAAAGAAAGTTGGAAGTTATTTTTGGGATGGATGAAGTAACTAATAAGGGGGGCATATATACAAATAGCACGCCGGTAAATTATTTATGTTAAAAGTGGTAGTGAGGTACATGTTCAGTAGTATAGTACATCATTTTAGAATCGATTGTAATGATAACAATTCAATAACGTACAATAGTTAGATTTAAATTTTTCTTTGGATCGGATCATCCGAAGGTTTCCCAAGCTCTTTTGAAGCAAACTTTCATAATTCATATAATTAATCAAGCTTCAAACTTTAAAAAAGGAACCATCCTCTAGCTCCAAAATTATTGAGATTGGTAAGCCTCTACTTTTCGTCCATTGAGGGGCTGCACTGGCCGTGCATTATTCTTGCTTCCATTGTCCAAGGGACGTTTTAGAGCTTCAACTTGATCGATTGAAATTGTGCGAAACTGGAAATATGTATTCCATATTAGTCCATCAATTCAAAAATAAAAAACTATATATATATATATATATATATATATATATACATGCCATGTTAAGAACTTTGTACTGGAATGTCCATCAATTCATCAATGTCGTCAATTTTTGTGCCACAATAGTCCTTTTTATGGAGTAGTTGATTAGATATAGGACTAAAAGGAACTTCTCGAATATTTTATAGTCAAGTTGGCTGAAGTATTGTACTCCCTCCGTCCCAAAAACAACTTCCCTCTTTCCTTAAATTGATGTCCCAAAATTAACTTCACACTTCAATACTTTCCTTATTTGGCAAATTATCTACATCAAAAAAGTGATAAACAGTGTCAAACAGTGTTTAAACAGTGTCAAACAGTGTTTAAACAGTGCGAAACAGTGTTTAAACAGTGCAAAATAGTGCACTCTACAGTAAAGTCAAATTTATTTTCTAAAAGTGTGTGAAAGTCCAACTGGGAAGTTGTTTTCGGGACGGAGGGAGTATATATTTTTGTCATAAGTTCCAACAAATTCGACCGATTTCAGTAACTTCAAACGGACTCTGAATTTGCAAATGCATAAAGTTACCGGACTAAAAATGGACATGTGTATAAGTTATGGGACTACATATATGTATAATTTTTTCCAATTAAGTTCATATGTTAAAATGAAAGTCAGGTCTATATATTACTCTAATGAGCAATTCAAATTTGTCCCGATAATAAGGCTCAACAATTGAGTAAATTAACAAATATATTTCAAAATTGGCATGTATCGAAACAAGCAGGTCTATGAAGTCTATACAGTTTGTATTTTTTTTTAATTCATAATATTTCCCAATAAAAAAACATAGATTTGATTATTTCTAAGAAAAAGTTCTCCAGAATTGCTTACGTACCTCTCCTATGACTATGTCTGTAACACCTTCTGTGCAGGGGGGCGTGGTTGCAGAACCTTGGTAAGTGTAATACCTATCGGTGTTGGTAAACTCTCTTAATAAATTCTGAATGTCGGTAGTATTTCCCACAGCAACTTCAGGTGGACTTTGACCAGCCGATCTCACAGGCAGCCCACTCAATTCCTCTTCAAGCTGCATTAAGGAGATTTGATTACCATGACTTATAATGTAAGTTCTTGGTAATAAATTGTCACTTGTGTTCATTTGGGGAAAAAATTATGAAGAAAGCTATACTTAGAGCCCGTTTGGCAACCTTGTTTTTTGGCTTATCAGGCTTATCAGCCAACTTTTTCACCAAACACGTAAATTTTGCTTTCGCGCGCTGGATTGTGTAATAAGCAGAAAAAGTAAGGTTGAAGTTACTTTTCTGGCTGTATTAGCTGAAGTTACTGTAGATGACCATTTAAGCTATATTTTTTCATATAATTTTTTTCTTTATTTTATTAATAAAATATATTTTAAAAATAATTTTTTCTTATATCAACAGGATCAGCCAATGCAGTCACTTCAGCCAGAACTTCATAAATTTCAGCAAAATCAGCCAAAACAGCCGATTTTCGTGCTACCAAACGGGATCTAAAGTTACTATAAATATGTGGATGATCATATCACTACTATATATACTCATACTTAATCATACTCACTAACAATTATTAATGTGATCAGTCCGTATAGGACAAATAGTCCATGACTCATATATAACTCTATGTTGTAAAAACCGGACCGGTGAGCGACCCGGTCATGTGACTGGGTCACGGGTCAACCCGGACCCGGAGGGTCAACCCGGTCAAAGCCGGAAAACCAGTCAACGATTATACGTCTATATAATAATAATAAACATATAATTATATACACTCTTATTATGTATTTTTATTTGTATTGTACATTTATATTATAATTTGGCATGATTTTCATTCTTAAATAAATATATAAATATATTACATAGTTTTTCTTTTTAGGGAATTGAAATTGCAATTTTATTGGTTTAAAAAATGCATTAAAATTAAAAAAGAAATTACTTTTTTTTTGGAAAAGACCGAAAACCGGTTTTCCCCGGGTTTTTCGGGTTTCTTGGGTCGGGTCCGGATCGGTTTTTTTCGGGTCAACCGGGTTTTTCCGGTTTTTGACCATTTTCGAGTTTTGAAGAAACCGAACCGGATTTTTGTCCGAGTCATCGGGTTCTGGGTCAACCCGGCCGGGTCGGGTCGGTTTTTTAAACATAGATATAACTTTAATACTTCATATTTTACTCTATTTTATTAATATAACAATTTGGAATAGAGCACTTTACTAATGTCATTTTTGTAGGAGCTCGATCAAATTATGGTTATGAATCAATTTGACTTTGTTATCCTATCAGAAGAGGTCTACTTGTAGGAGCTCGATGACCTTTTAATATCACATTAAAAGGTCTACTTGATATGTGAAGAGGTTTAAATTTTTAATATAGCACTTTACTAATTCATACTTCGTATTACGTACTTATTTTATCTATGTTGGAAATATACTAACCGTCTCTATCTTATTACGAGCTTATTACGAGCTTGTTTGGTAACATTAAAAACGGCTGATTCTCGTAAATTTATGAAATTCTAACTGAAGTGGTTAGATTGGCTGGTTCTGCTGATTTTGGAGTATTTCATTAAAAAGATAAGAAAAAGTTATATGCAAAAATAGCTAAAATAATCTTAACAGTAATTTGTCAATGAAGTCAGAAAACTAACTTTAGCCTGCCTTACTTATTTTAATTTGATTATTACATGCATAACTCAACGCATGAAATGAAAAAATTACTCTGTATGTATTTAGTAGAAAATATGGGTGATAAGATTAATAAGCCAAACAACATAATCACCTACATATCAAACCAATAGCTAATTTATATTTACCTTGGCAAGAATGGGATCACTTCGGCCTAACCGCAACATAATTGCGACCAGAGCAGCACTATTATTGGGAGAAGAGTAACCTAGATGAACCTCACCAGCAAACCTACCGTCATTCACTACAAAATTATACTCCGTATATATGCATGATGCATCTACAAAATTGTTCCTCACATATAAATAGTGCCATACCTACAATGATTAATTCAAGTCATTATCTATTACGAGTACTTATTAATATTTAAATTATTCAATTGCAATATTTTAATTGATCCACGTAGTCAAGGTTCAGCATTTTAAGTGTAACATAGAATTTATCAATTTTATTAAATTCATATATTGGAGAGATGTGAGCAAATAGTAAAAACATTCTCTTTTTGCATGAGGATCGACACATCTTAGCATTTTGTTTCAATTGGTAGTATTACTGTATTAGCTTTAATTTCTCAAGTCCGTAGCCTATTATATACTACGTATAAGAAAATTAATCAAGTAAAATTATCAAATACGTAGCTTGAATGTAGATAATTAAATGGACTAAAGAGACTTTAAACGAGTAAATACCATATAAGATACTGTGGTAATATCATCCCAAAGTTTAAACTCACAATAGCCGATCGATGATCTTATTATCTTATATACGGAGTAGCAAATTGGTGTCGGATTAATAGATTTATTTCTTTTCTTTAGATCAGTTGAGTTCACTTACGTTTTTTTTTTTCTTAGTCATGCTTTTCCTAGTCATGTTTACAAATTGTATGGATATGGATTGATATTAGATTATTTTGATTAGTTTTGCAAATCGTCAACAAATACTGAAAAACTTTATTGCTTTAAACTCAAGGAATGCCATATTACCATAGAAATCTTAGATTACTGGGTATGTTAGATAGATGGAAATGTAAATAATGTATAACTCATTTGTGTTTGTTACGATTAAGGGAATGTCACATTAAATTGTTTGGTTGAATTATATCTTATATTGCATGTTTGGTGAATTACTGCCCTTTAAATATTTGTCTCTTAACTCATTAAACTTATTACAACCTATAATTAAAGTAATTAAAACTATAGAAAAATAAAACATCTTAGTAATAACTAAAATAAAAACTAATTGAATTAATTCTAAGCAAAATGTATTTAATTGCACAAATGACTAAGATTAGTGAACATTGGTAAACAATTTTATGCAAAATATGTTTAATTGCACAAATGACAAAGATTAGTGAAAGGGAAAAGTGTCAAATAGGTCCCCATACTAATACGAAAAAGTCAATTAAGCTCCCGAACTCAAAAAACATCCAATTAAACCCACGAACTAAATATAACGAGGCAAAGAGTCCTTTTAACAGGATATTAATCGTTCCCACTTAAGTTGCATGTGTGGCAAATGATGTGGCATGCCTTTACATTTTCTTTTTCTCTTTTTCTCTTTCTTTCCTTTTTTCCTTATCTCTTTTTAACCGCTTGATTACCTGCTAAAAGGACTGTTTTGCCTCGTTTTTTATAGTTTGTGGGCTAGCTTAATTGAGTGTTTTTTGAGTTCGGGGGCTTAATTGACTTTTCCGTAATATTAGAGAGGCATATTTGACACTTTTCCCTTAGTGAAACAATATAGTATTAGCTTACAATATATAGTATAATTGTATAAATAATTCCAAACAACTATAATGAAAAAAATACACTATGAATTTAAAATTACAAAATGAAGAGTGCTATATCAGAAGCTAAGATAAGAACTTGTATTAGATTAATGAAGTATGGGTTTTTTGGAAGAAAATTAATAAGCCACTAGAAATTTAGCATAACCTAAGAAGTATGGGTATGTTTGGTTCAAGGAATGTCAGATTACCATGGGAATGTTAGATTGATGGGTATGTTAGATTGATGGGAATGTATTCAATTTATATCCATTTGTGTTTGGTTGAGACTAAAGGAATGTGACATTAATTTGTTTGGTTAAATCATATATTATACAACAAACTTGGTGAATTACTTCAATGCCCTTAAAAATATTTTTTTGTAATACCCTTATTACAATCGTCAGGGTCTCGAGAAAAAATATCTTTATCGATAGGAGCCTACGTTTTTCATCGATAAAAAAATCAATGGACCACACGTCACCAATAGAATGACCTGATTATTCAAGGACTTAGGGGGCAATTAATTAATTAGATTAGGAGTAGAAAATTAATGGTTGATCCTACTTAGGAAATATTAGATATTGACTCCTATTTAAGGAAAAGTTGCATGTTATATTTTACTCCTACTAAAGGTAATTCACTATCAACCACTAGTGAAAAAAATAATGTTTGATCCTTCTAAATCATTCTTACATTATTCTAAATTTATTACTACCTCCGTCTCTTTTTTATTGAGACGGAAGAGGGTGGCACGAGTTTTAAGAAAAGTGGATTTGTGTGGTTGATATTAATTGATAATGTAAGAATAAAGTAAGAATGATTTTGAGTCACACAAACTTTACCAAATAAGGTATGAGACAATTAAATAGTGACATCCCAATATGATAAAACGGGACATTTAAAAGGGGACGGAGGGAGTAATTCACTATCAACCACATTAACTCCTTTTTCTTAATAATAACACCACCTCCTCATATATTAAGTTATCATGATCATTTAAGTTTAAAAGTTCAATATAAGTTATTATGATTAAATTACTACTGTAGTCACTTCTCACATTTTTGTAAACAATCTTTATTTTAGTCATAAATATGTAATTATTTCATTAATTTTTAATAAATCAAATTCAAAAGTATACATTTTGTATTTCTTAATCCAATATGGATGGGTTTGTTTAAAAAAAATCCAATGCAGATGGGTTAAGAAAAATAAAAAATAAATACTATGTATGCTATTTAAACTATTTTGGTTAAATGAGAATGGGTATTTTTGGAATAAAATTCACTCCCACTAAGGAATGTAAGATAACCTAAGAGTTGAGTGGGTTTGAGATGAAGGGGCATCATATTACTTTCTCTTCTTTTTCGGAATGTGACATTCCCCCCATAAAAATAAACCTACGAACCAAACACGGATATTTCAGATTCCGGGCATGAGATTCCGGCCTGCATAGGTGATTACCTTGAACCAAACATACCCTAGTGGGTTTCACATGCTCATTCATGTGATCACCTTTTTCACTTTAGGAAATGTAACATTCCCAAAAAAAATCAACCACGTAAACCAAACACGGGTATCTCACATTCTGGGCATCAAATTCCGCCCCGTATAAGATATCACCTAGCTTGAACCAAACACTCCCTGAAGGTTATGTTTCTTCCAGTTAAATTGGAAATGCCAAGACATTCCAGTTTTAAAAATGGCAGGCCCCACACTCTAAAAGGGTTATGGAATCTTAAAGGCATTTTTTCATGAATATTTTGTACTATGTAGTCCTCCCTATTATAAAATTCTCCACAAAAATGATATTCAGTGAATCATCATCTACCTGTAATTCGTCACTCTGAAATATGTTAAAGTGGCTCTTCTCCAGTTACTTAGTCGTATACAATGATTAATCATATTTTTGTCCAAAAACGTAACTAATCATATGTTTGTCCGGAAAAATCTGTTTCTGATATACATGTCATTTTTCAGGCGTGAGGTCAAATTAAATAAGCCCGGCATCTTATCTTGAAGTGCCCTTGTGATTACGCATCCATTTGTGGGGTCTCAAAGAAAACTGCGCAGAAATCCAAATTTGAATAGTGTCAAGAAACGGAACCCTTGATGGCCACCGCCTATTCGTCCTCCCAGGGAATATGGAAAAAATTACCAAAATACGGGACTTTTAGGTGTGACACGCCAAAATACGGGAATGGCAATTACATTATCAAATTGCGGGAGTCGGAATTCCGTGTTCCGACTAGAGTTATATTTTCATTGAACACCTCCTGTCGGAATTGGTAAATCCCACTAGGAAGATTTGCTCAATTTCTTTTCCCTCCTTTCGGAATTAGTAGATCCAACTAGGGCCTTTAAAAAAAGAAAGATCCAACTAGGTAGATCGTTTTCTTTTTCTACAAATTATTGATCGAACAATAAAAGCCAAATATTTGGATCCAAGTATAATATTTATGTACGTGTTCAATTTAATCAGATTAATCTAATCAGATAAATTTGTTCAGATAAGTTTAATCAGATAAATTTTAATCTTATAAATCTTAATCAGATGAATCTAATCAGATAAATTTAATCAAATAAATTTTAATCAAATAAATCTTAATCAGATAAATTTAATCAGATAAAATGAAATAGATAAATTAAAAGAGATAAGTTTAATCAGATAAATTTTAATAAGATAAATCTAATCAAATAAAGTTTAATCAGATAAATTTTAATCAGATAAATCTAATCACATAAATTGAGCAGGGTAATGATCATCATACTAGTCGTTCCGCCGTATCAACATCTGTCTTGACAAGGTGGGCGGACCGACATAATAGTGTATACACGCTGTATTACGAAAAACAAAGGATGTCATGTGTCGGGAACCCTTCTCACGTTGTGCCGGCGACAGGCTACACCCCGACATGGCGAGGACATGCCAGGGTCGAGCACGCAACGTTAGATGTAGAGTTAAATTTATTATTGCATGTACAAATTTATTAATGGAATTACATTAAAAACTACATTTGGCATGTTCACTTCCATTAAATTACATATATTGCATTTTAAAAAAATCAAATATATATTTCATTTTATGAATTTATTTCACAATACGGATGATTACTTTTATAATTTAGTACGGAGTTGTAGAAATAAATAACTTTTTAAAAATACAAACAAATAAATAAAGTGACACTTTACAATTGTAATTGACATTAAAACAAAAAGCTAGCCCATCTATGGTCGGAACACCCAAATCCGACAAGGATTTAAAATAGAAAAAATACTTTTTTTGAAACCCTAACTCTGGTCGGAACACCCAAACCCGTATATTGGGAAATCACCCGGGAATATGTGCATCTAAAATACTACCTCCATTCCATTTTATCTCTCCTTTGGGTTGGTCACAATTTTTAATGAAGTGATTGAAAAGGTAAAAGTTTTGATTGATATTTGAGTATAGTAAGATGAAATATTGTGAACCACATACGTAGTATTTCTTTTCAAAAAGGGAAATGTGACACATATTGTGGAACAATTCAAAAAAGAAAGTAAGACAGAGTAAATGAAACGGAAGGAGTATCTTTTATACTATGCGTGAAATGCGGTTATAAAGTACGTAATACCTGAGACCTCCCTTATTGATCTGTCATTACTCATTGTTGGGTTAATGGCCCAAGTTGAGGTTCGGCCCATTTACCCCTTCTTCCGGATGTACGACCAGATAGAACACAGCTAGCCTGGCAAGCCCATGTTCCTCCAGGAGGGACGAATGTCTGTAGTTGGGGTTTAGGCTCAAACAGCCCATCTCGACGAACGTCTATGCAGGGACAAGGAGCAGGACCACGGGTCACCGGAATGACGACGAACGTCGTCAGAGCAAGCCCCTAGCCATCGGAGGCAGTCCAGTCCGCATGGTGAGAATCCACAAAGGCCAGGGGACGAACGGCCAATACCCCTTGGAGGCCACCTGGAGCAATCCAGCTCGCTCCCCGGGCGGACGAACGTCCCCACTAATTAGGCGGGAAACCTAGATTCTGGCGGGAAGTGCATTTAATGCTGAAGATTTGGTGGTTGAGACACCAGCGAACCACAGGCTTCCACGTCAATATAGCCACCTGCCCATTGGTGGGTATAAATAGAAGCATTTATTTCATTGTAAAGGGTTGGCAACTTTCTATTCTTAGCACTCTAGATATAGCATTCTTACTCGCAGCACTTCTACTGCCTTGTAAGACGATCGGCCGACGAGCCTTAGTGAGAAGTATTGTATTAGGGAGTTATTAAGAGATAATAATACCTAATCACTTACTTACTGCTTACTGTTCTCCTTGATCCATATTACTTGCTAGTTGGGCTAGATATTCATACACACTCCACTCGAAATCCTTGGGCTTACGTGTTGGACCCGAGGGTTGAAGGAATAAACCCCAACACTCATTAGTCATTAGAGAACGAGACTGCGTGAAATGCGGTTAAAATGTACGTAATACCTGAGACCTCCCTTATTGATCTGTCATTACTCATTAGTCATTAGAGAACAAGACTTGAATTTGGCCAAGGACTTTTAAAAGGGAATAAGGGGTAGATTCTATGGTATCCCAAATGTATCATACATTTGTCCAAATGGACCAATAAGAATGATGCAGTTGAATTATTTATATCTAAATTAAAAAACATATAATGATTTGGACCAATCAAATGCATGGTAGGTACGGTACCCCCATTTTTTAAATGGGTACCGGAGTTGTCACCTGAGCCTTCTTTGTTATCTAGCTATGCTGACGTGGCAAATTGGCAATAATGTCTATAAGGGATTAATGGCTCAACCCCCGTTATACACTGTGGAACAAACTTTATATGTAATTTGTTATGACAAAATTAATAACGGACCATTTTTTATTTTTCTCATTTGATTTTCAATATTTTACATAAAATAATAATTTAAAAAATATTCCCTCTCCCCTCCATAATCCCTATCCCTAAATTGATCATACATATGTATGTATGTATGTATGTATGTATGTATGTATGTATGTATGTATGTATGTATGTATGTATGTATGTATGTATGTATGTATGTATGTATGTATGTAAGTATGTATGTATGTATGTATGTATGTATGTATGTATGTATGTAATAATTTTATATGCAATAAATAATAATAATAATAATAATAATAATAATAATAATAATAATAATAATAATAATAATAATAATAATAATAATAATAATAATAATAATAATAATAATAATAATAATAATAATAATAATAATAATAATAATAATAATAATAATAATAATAATAATAATAATAATAATAATAATAATAATAATAATAATAATAATAATAATAATAATAATAATAATAATAATAATAATAATAATAATAATAATAATAATAATAATAATAATAATAATAATAATAATAATAATAATAATAATAATAATAATAATAATAATAATAATAATAATAATAATAATAATAATAATAATAATAATAATAATAATAATAATAATAATAATAATAATAATAATAATAATAATAATAATAATAATAATAATAATAATAATAATAATAATAATAATAATAATAATAATAATAATAATAATAATAATAATAATAATAATAATAATAATAATAATAATAATAATAATAATAATAATAATAATAATAATAATAATAATAATAATAATAATAATAATAATAATAATAATAATAATAATAATAATAATAATAATAATAATAATAATAATAATAATAATAATAATAATAATAATAATAATAATAATAATAATAATAATAATAATAATAATAATAATAATAATAATAATAATAATAATAATAATAATAATAATAATAATAATAATAATAATAATAATAATAATAATAATAATAATAATAATAATAATAATAATAATAATAATAATAATAATAATAATAATAATAATAATAATAATAATAATAATAATAATAATAATAATAATAATAATAATAATAATAATAATAATAATAATAATAATAATAATAATAATAATAATAATAATAATAATAATAATAATAATAATAATAATAATAATAATAATAATAATAATAATAATAATAATAATAATAATAATAATAATAATAATAATAATAATAATAATAATAATAATAATAATAATAATAATAATAATAATAATAATAATAATAATAATAATAATAATAATAATAATAATAATAATAATAATAATAATAATAATAATAATAATAATAATAATAATAATAATAATAATAATAATAATAATAATAATAATAATAATAATAATAATAATAATAATAATAATAATAATAATAATAATAATAATAATAATAATAATAATAATAATAATAATAATAATAATAATAATAATAATAATAATAATAATAATAATAATAATAATAATAATAATAATAATAATAATAATAATAATAATAATAATAATAATAATAATAATAATAATAATAATAATAATAATAATAATAATAATAATAATAATAATAATAATAATAATAATAATAATAATAATAATAATAATAATAATAATAATAATAATAATAATAATAATAATAATAATAATAATAATAATAATAATAATAATAATAATAATAATAATAATAATAATAATAATAATAATAATAATAATAATAATAATAATAATAATAATAATAATAATAATAATAATAATAATAATAATAATAATAATAATAATAATAATAATAATAATATATACTTCGTGTAAGAGTTAATCACCTAAATAGGACTAAAACAATTCTAAAAATAAAAAATTGGACTACTATGTTTAAATTTCCCTAAGTAGGATTAATCATGTATGTTTGGACAAATATACCCCTTCAGATCAGATTTTAAGGAAAAAATATAATAAAAATAAAAATTAGAAGATAAAATATTATAAATTAAAAATAAAAAATAAATAAAAAATTTAAAAACGTAAAAAAAAAAATAGTGTCATTAGTAATGTCATTTTGATGGTCATTCTGGTGAAAATTTTTGGCATTATCAGAGTATGTAATGGTGTCATTTTCTTTGCATTTTCAGAAAAATGACATTTTTCTACATAAAATGGCATTTTTTACTGGTCGGATGTGGTGGTGCTAAAAGGCGGTAGGAAAGGCATCCATATTTTTATGTGTTTTCACTGTTTTTTATTATTTTTTTATTTTTTATTTTTTAGTTTTGTTTAAATGTTACTCCCTCCGTCTCAGTTCATATTCACTTGATCAACACAAAACACTCTTATCTATTATTTTATATACTTCGTATCAAATTTTTATCAAATTTGGTTATGGTTTATGCGACTTTGTAACACATTTAATGTAGTTTCTAAAGATAATTTGAGTGTGGACAGGGATTCGTTTGTTTTATCGTCGGTCAAGCATCATATTCTAAACCATCATTTAGAATAGAAAGTTAATGTTTAGTTCTATTTATACATGATTTAGGTTTTAATTCTATTTGTGCAATTAAGTTTCCATTTAGTCCTATTTAGAGGAATTACTATATATATAGAGTAGTGTTCCTGGCAGGACCTCCAAAAACGGACCTCCGTACGGACCTCGGCGTTTGGGCCCTTTCCCGGTGAAATTTTTTGATGAACTTTTTTGAGCATGTTCTTGATCAAGTCTAGTTTACCCATACCAAATTTCAGCTAAACATTCTATCAGGAAGGCAGTCAAATGATTTTTTGAAGTTAACTGCGCACTTTATATAAATATAAAAATGATGGTTTGTCATGAGGTTGATCTTAAGCCGCCAAAAAACATCATTTTTGTCATAGTTTCATCCCAATGTTTTTGTGATAATGAATTGGACGCATATTTTTGTGTAAATTTGGCGCAGATTCGTAAATAGATATGTTTCGAATCGTGACACAATCGCCCCTATTTGTTTTATCATGAACAAAATTAACCCGGAGTTGTGAGTTTGTGACAAGTATCATGATAGATTCTGGCGAAAACCAATATTTTGCGGTCAAAACTCACAAGAGTCACAAGTCACAACCAAGGGATTGGCAATCAGCGAGTGACGACATCCTTTGTATTTTTATTTTATTTATTGTCTTGCTTCTTTGAACATTTTATTGACTTCTTTTACACTACTTATTAGTTACAAGTATTGAGGTCGATTTGGCTAAAGTTTGTTTTGCACACAATTCATGGCCCATGGTTAATGCTTTTTTTGTGGGGCACCGTCTCTTGTTTTATCATTGAGTTCATCTCTGTGATGCACATGATGTAAATAAATGCAACGTTATAAATTAAATAACTTAGTATAAGTTTCTTCAGTTATAAAACTACATACAAAAAGTTTTCACAAACAAAGGAAAAAGAGAGAACGAGTAACAAAAAATGAATATCAGTGTGGGTTTTTCATAACTTTAAATTAATAGCACGTACGGAATTCTGAAGAATTGGTGTTCGGAAGGGACATGCCAATGCATTTCATTCAAGGTGTAATTCGTACCATTAAGCACCAATACTCCTCCTCCTCCATTGTAACTCAACTGCACATACTAAATAGGTTAGTTTATACTCCATCCGATTCTCAAATAAGTTCTTACTTTTCTTTTATAGAAGTCCTAGATTAAAGTTCGTATTTCCATTTTTGAAATATTACTATTATAAATTACCCTTATACCCAACTCTTACTGTATCTATCTACCTTACACCCACTTTTTATCTCCACATAGCTAATCTACTTTTTATAAGATATAATTATATAATGGGAAAATCGAAATTAAAAACTAAACTTTCTTAAATAACGTAAAATCAAAGTGTGAACTTGTTTGAGAACCGGGGGAGTCAGGAGTGTTTAAGTCTAAAATAATCGATTCTAAATCGAAATAGAAAAAATAAACAATCAAACAAACCTCAACATGGTAGCCCTTGTTAACCAAAGTGGCATTCACTGAATCACTGAATTGGATATCCAATGCCTTTAGGTTTGGGTTAACCGGTGTGAGTCTGCCAAAAAGGTTGACTGGGGATTGAGATTTACCGGTAGAGCAAAGAGTATAATTTGGGCTTAAACTTGCCCATTGGTCTGGCCCGGTTGAGCCCGAATAACTGAACGTTACTTCTGCCGAAGCCATAGGTTTTACGAGTAGAGTCAAGGCAACAACCACAAACAGCGAATCCATCTTCTATGCTCCACCCTCTTTTACTATTCTACACTCGGAGTGCAACTACATGTGTGTATATATAGAGTACAAATGGAGTTGTGAATATATTGCAAATGAAACAGATATCTAGATATTAATATAGGGTATTACTATGTTTCTACCGATTATAATACATACTATAGAAATAACTGAAATAGTATCAAACTATGTTTCTACCGATTATAATACATACTATAGAAATAACTGTAAGTGTCAAAAAAACTATAGAAATAACTATGTTTCTACCCGACTAAGTTTTATTTGACGATTTGGTACAAGTGTTTTATTAATAATTTAATTGACCAAATTTGATATCCAAAAGTAATTCTAATCACTTCTGTTATGCATTTGAATAATTTAATGAAGTACTTGTATCCGAAAGTAAAATTCTTCCATTTCAGGTATTTTTGATGTTATTTGGACAAATTTGAAGCTCATTACAATATATTTTATAAATAATTTTTTATGTAATTCAGTCAATTCAACCACTTCAATCCAAACTCATTAATTTTAGTAGAATCGCCCGAATGAAGTTGTCTCTCAATATACATTTATGTGTATATTATGGAATACTTGCTAAGGAACATGTACAACTTTCCTATCACATTGATCTAAATGATACTTTCCTAATTTATTACTCCAAGGAAAAGACTTGACGTCTTGACTCTTGAGTCTTGACCGATCGAGTTGATGTTGTATAAATGTGTGCATTAATGGAATCATAGGTTCATGATATAAATTAAAAAATGAAATGAAATGAAATATGAAATTTGTCATTACAAGTCGGTCACCAAAGCCAAATTAGCAACTCATCAAACTTATCACGATTCTTAAATGTTTAGTCCAAGAATACCACCCATAGACTGTGCCTTGTAATTTTATAAACGTGCCAAAATCTTGTGTTATGATTTAACATATACCCGTAGTGTATAAATTTGTCCAATCTCTAAATTATGTTGCCATTTGGAGCATCAAATTTGGGCTGATAAGCTTGAAAGTGTTTAAAAATAGCCAAACACTTAACAATTGGGTTGCTTTGGCAGATTTTGCTTATCAACTGAAAAAGCAAGTCTAAGGTTATTTTTTGAGCTGATATTTATTATTTGACTGTTGGTGATTGCAAAGACTCCTTAATCCTTTTTTTCTTCCAAAGTTATATGTGTCTTAATACCTGGAAAGGCTAGAATACATCTTTATGCTGCTTATGAAACCCACTATTTGCAAAGAAAGATCATTGAGTTATAAGATTAGCAAGTACAAACTGTCTCCGTTATAATATTGCAATTTCATTTTCGTTTTTATGTTGTGAATTGGGCTGATTTTTCAATATATGTAACAGCCTATTAACCTTTAGGATAAGAACCAAATTTCCAAAAATGTGTGATTAAGTAATCTTATAATAATCACCTAATTGTGCAAAAATAATGTGTTGGCAAAAATCACATCCATATTTAACACACATAGATTAATACCTTTTATAGTAATTTTACATTCAATCAACTGTTTCAGTCAACAATCAACATATTATCAAACACTTTCATTTTAGCAGATTCACCCTTTGCAGACTTTTCAGCCATTCCAGCCGTCGCAACCGTTACCAAACAGGCCCTATATGTAGTATGAAAATTCTAAACATATTTATTTTATTCGACCGCTATATTTGTTATTTCAATGTGTTGTTTGCATGATTAATAATAAAGTTCAGTCGATTTCAAAAGTTATGTGAGGTAAAACGCAATATTGTTAAAAGAAATTTGGCACATTTAAGTATTTAACCCGAGCCTAGTAATACTGTGTTAAAGTGAAGTAAAATAAATCTAGTGCAATAAAGTAAACCTACAATAACAACAACATTCAAGCCTTAGTCTCAAATGATATTGGGGTCGGCTAACATGAATCGATACATGATATCGCCAAAAGGGAAAAAAGGAAATAAAGATAAAAAAAAAGATAATATAAAGAGATAGATGAATATACATATAAAAGATAAAATAAAAAGGGAAAAAATAATATTTATATAAAAGTATAAAAGGATTTAAAAAACGGGGAGGAGATGATACAAGATCACTCCTCCACACGAATACGCGTCACCCACTTTGTTCTCACCAAAGTCATACTCTCATCCAATCCAAGAAGAAGCATATCACTTCTGACTCCTCTAACCCAGATCTATTTGGGCCTTCCTCTCCCTCTCTTCCCTGCCTCTTCTCCATATATCTCAACTCGTCTGACAGGTGCATCACTCGGTCTTCATTGCACATGACCAAACCACCGTAGGCGCGACTCCCGCATCTTATCTTCAATAGGTGCTACTCCCACCCTTGGTCTGATTGTCTCATTCCTCACACGGTCCTTTCTAGTATGCCCACACATCCAACGCAGCATGCGTATCTCTGCCACACTCGTCTTTTGAATGTGACATTGTTTCACCGCCCAACACTCTATACCATACAGTCATGCCGGTCTAATTGTTGTCCTATAAAATTTACCTTTCAATCTAGTCGGCATACCTCGATGCATAGAAATCCGGACGCACTATTCCACTTCATCCACCATGTTCTGATTCTATGGGATACATCTCCAACTCATCGTCCTTCTGAATTATGGAGCTCAAGTAACGAAACATATCGTTGATGGTATCTCCTTACTATCTAGAGTAATTCCGCTATTACCACTGCTTCTACCCCCACCAAACTTGCACTCCATGTGCTCTGTCTTGCTCCGACTTAGTCTGAAACCCTTGTTCTCCAATGTTTGTCGCCATACTTCCAACTTTGCTTTAACCCGTGATTGCGTCTCATCAATCAATACAATATCGTCGGCAAACATCATGCACCACGGTATATCGTCTTGAATTGACTTTGTAATTTCATCCATGACTATGGCAAATAAGAAAGAGCTCAGAGCCGATCCTTGGTGCACTCCGATAGTAATAGGGAACTCTGTTGTCCTCCCTACACTAGTACGGACACTTGTAGTACAATCCTCATACATATCCATGATGATGCTGATATACTTGCATGAAATGCCTTTTCTAGTTAAAGTCTACCAAAGAACTTCTGGAGGTACCTTATCATATGCCTTTTCTAAGTCAATGAAAATCAAATACTTCTCCATAAGTTGCCGAAGAAGGTGAATAGCCTCAGTTGTTGAGCGACCAGGCATAAAACTGAATTGATTCTCTGAAATCTTCACCATTCTTCAAAGTCTTTGTTCAATCACTCGCTCCCAGAGTTTCATGGTACGACTCATAAGCTTAATCCCTCGATAGTTGGCACATTCTTGTATACCTAAATATTAATAAAAACTAGGTTAACCTAAGTGAACATAGACCCATACGTAAAATAGTGTTTGGAAATATAGAAGGTGAACCTAGGTTAATGTAATAAATGTTGTTTGGATGAATGTACTCTAGCTCATTTTATGTTATACGAGAACTTAACCTCCAAAACCCCCCGATTCGGAGGTTCTTCAATTTAAGGTTCTTCCAGGTTCTCGGGAGTTAAGTGAAGTTAACACATAACCTAGGTTCTTGTTGCAAAAATACAAACAAACGGGGTTAACTAGAAATTGAACCTTCAATAACCTAGGTTAACCCCCAAACAAACATGCCATAAATGACTAAATGGTGGTTTATATACTGTGATAATTAGATAAGGAGTGTAGTGAAGGTTCTATAGACTCTAGTGTCTTCCCTCTGTTTATACAAACCGTTAGTTTGCGGTGTAAATGGGTTTATTTTCAGTGTAAATAATATCTTTAAATAAATATTACGGAGTATCTTATTCTTATTATCCTATTATAAATGACCTATGGTATGTCATCAATGTAGTTAATTTTCATTCGAAATAATTATATTCTTATAACCACATTTAAACTAATATAAGCGCTAAGGCCAAACAAATTATTTTAAGTGTAGTTTACTCTTTTAAATGTAAAACAACACATAATGAGTAAATAAGTAACCGACCGCAAACGGGCTGTATAATCAGACCAGCCCACTAGACCTACCTACTATTTCATCTATGAATGACATTTGGGGGTCCATATCTCCAAAACTGACAAGTCCAAATTCCGGAACCTGATCTCCACCATAGGTCCATAGTCAAGACTCAAGATTAGCATGGTGAAGGTAGTCATGGACCCGGGCCGGGCCTAGGTCCGGTCGGGGCTCGGGTTTTTTGAAGGAGGCCCGGGACCGGCCCGGGTAGCCACCGGGTCCGGGCCGGGCCTCGGGTCAATTTTTTTTTCCTTTTCCTAATTAACCCCCCCCCCCCCCCCCACCTCCAACCCCCAAGCCACCCCAAATGGCCCAAAATGCCCAGCCTACCCCGAAAAGATTAAAAAAATTGAAAAAAAAAAGCCCGGAACCGGGCCCGAACCGGCCGGACCGGTTCGGCTTTTGGGTGACCCGAGCCCGCACCGGGAACCCCCCGGGCCGGGCCTACCCGGAAGGGCCACCGGGCCGGACCGGTTCAGCACAGTACCGATCCCGGGCCGGTTCCGAGTCGGGCCACCCGGCCCGAGTCCAAGACTAGGTGAAGGGCAGTGAATAGATGGAAAATTGATGTACACCTTTTCTATCCATGTACACAAGCAATTCATCTAAAAAAATGCAAATTGTTTGTACATACTAGTTGTTCTAAAAAAGCACGTCAGTCAGTAAAAAGTAGGCATGGACCCGGTTCGGGCCGCCCGGCCCGCCACTGTGCGGGCCCGGAACCGGCCCGGTTCTCGGGTCCGAGTCCGGGTCGGGCCTAGGCCCGGTGGGGGGGGTCCGGGCTCGGGCCTTGTATTTGGCAAACCGGCCCGGCCGGGTCGGGCCTGGGCCGAATTGATTTTTTTTTTTTCATTTTTTGGGGTTAGCCGGGTTGGGCTTGATGGTTAGGAGGGGTTTGGGGGTTTGGGGGGTGGGGGTGAGTGGGGGGGTTAGGAAAGCAAAAAAAAAATTATGACCGGACCCGGTGGCTACCCGGGCCGGTCCCGGGCCTTCCTTCCCAAAAAAAAAAGCCCAGCCGGGCCCAGCCCAGAATTGGAACCGGCCCGGCCCGGGTCCATGACTAGTAGAAAGTAGAAACACTACTGTTGTTCTAAGTTACAATAGAAGATTTGTATTTTTAAATGTGAAAGAATATTAGAGTAAAGTTTCTAATAATATACTCCATCCGTTCTTTTTTATTAGTCTCCTTAGGCTTTGACACGGGTTTTAAGAGTAAAGTAGTAGGGGTAGTGTAAAAAGGTGTAATGAGTAGTGGGTAAATGAAAAAGTAGGAAAGAGAAAGGGGTAATGATAATAAAAGTGGGGGTATAAAGGTATATTTAAAGTAAAAACTTTCCTTAAATGGAAAGGACAGATAAAAAAAAACGTCCCAAAAAGGAAAGGACTAATAATAAAGAACGGAGGGAGTATAATATAGGGACATATCTTGTAATTTTATTACTCTTGAGTCTTTGATTTATTATAAATATATCATCAGCACACCTTATTACTTATTAGTGTGAGTGATTATTCCACAACTATCTTGCATAGTTTCTTGTTAAATACTCTGTATCTAGTAAAAATTTGGGAATTCAATTGAAATTGAGGAATGAGGGCGCATGTCGGTCCCTATAATTTAATTTTTTTACAGAAGGCCCCAATGCATAATTAAGGGGGTGTTAAAATGAATGACTGACAAAAAAGCCCTCACCACTCATCATTTACTACTTCCACAAAACCAAATCTAATTGTACATCTAAATCTAAACGCATCCCCATCATAAACACGGAAATTATTATACACACACCTCAATCCGAAGCCACATCTCCTCTCTAGTCTCTACACATAATATCATCAACAGCAGCCCCTGTTTTCATGATTTTTCGTTCTCCTCTGTCGCCGAATGGTGGTTTAATGTAGAAGAAGACGATACACTGAGTCCATTGGCCTTAATTGAACCGGCAGTTGTGCTTCTTTGGTCAGGAACATCAACAGCACCTTCGAGAACCGTCTTCTCCTCCTGCTGCTGCTGTTGTAACATCACCATATGTTTCAACGATGGCACGTCTCCCTTACAGAAACGGCTCCACATACTCCTATATGTCTCCTCAAGATTCAGGGTAAATTGTGACCCATCACATAGAGGCGATTTCAACATGAGATCCCGGAGACTCATTCTCAGCTTTGAGAGGCCAGTAAGATCAGATGCCAACTGAATCGCCAACTTAACGTATTCATCTTCATCCTCAGCAACCAAGTTTTTTAACCCTAAAATGAAAACTATCAGCAGACACCTCACAGCAAATTAAGACAAGCAACATAATTATTTTTGTGACCCCCCCCCCCCCACATCCCCCACACTCATGTTCCCTCACATATCTCAATCGCATGTAGCTTTTTAGTGTGCCACTCGTCTCTTATGAGAGAATGCATGCTAGTCTGAAAAGCCATACATGAAAATATTCTGGTTTAAATCAATGGGTATATATCATAATGATGGCTTTTTACCCTGTCATTTCACTCACCATGAGAGATCTAATGGCCACATACGAAAATGCAGTTACTGTTCAGTATAGCATGTTACTTAATGACATGTTCATAATCTTGTTTTAGCCTACTTTCATTGTTGAAAATCTCAAAGAAAGTCAACAGTCCCATAAAAATAGTTACTATACTAAAAATTACTACAGAAAAGGAAAACACGTACCAATTGCATTGAGGAGGCTCACACCAACATTATGAGCATGTACAGAGCCTCTCATAGTGACACAAGGAACTCCCATGAATAAAGATTCACACGTAGTGGTTGTTCCCGCATATGGAAAAGTATCCAAGCTATATAAACAAAAATAATAATCCCGTGGTGAGCTGCGCTTTATTACCCCATTTGCAAAAAAAAATGAAATTCCCAAATTTGTTAACCACAGAAGATACAACGACAACGACAACAACAACAATAATAATTACCTAATGTCCATAAGAGAGTATGCTTGCATATGATCATGGTTAAGAAGGATTAGAGGTAAAAGATCAACACGTTGTGGGTCCAGGCCCAACTGCTCCATGGTTGAAAGAAAACCTTGTCTTACACTATCACAACAAAAAGGCTTACACTTTACAATCAATCGTGAATTAGGAACTGCACATAGAATCCTTGCCCACACTTGCAACACTTCTGGTGTTATCTGTAATTATTAACAGAAGATGATAAGATCAGCCAATGCAATCAAATGTATATGCTCAGCTACTAAATATCTTAAAACACATATCAATGACCTTTGCAAGATTGTTAAAGCTACCAAAAGTGATGAATCCATTAGATAGGGCAGGAGTTGGAGATATGGGGCCCACTTCAGGGGATGGTGTATAACAAAGAAAGCACTCTGGCAAGCGGACTAATTCCTCAACATGTCTACATCCACAATTTAAATAGTTTAGATTCTAGACCAACAACAACAACATACAAGTCTTATCCCAAAAGAGTTTGGGGTCGGCTAACATGAACCGACACATAAAACCGGAGCTAAAAAAGATAAGAAAGATATAAAGATAAGAAAGATATAAAGATAAGAAAGATAAGATAAAAAAGATAAAAAGGATAAGATAAAGATAAAAATGATAAGATAAACTCTAGACCACGACTTCAACAATGCAGCATCAGGGAAATCTGAGTAGTAGTAAACTAATGATGGATCTGACACCTACTTTTGTGTTGTATCCAGAGGGTCAGCAAGAGCATCAGTAATTCTGTAGTCAATAGTAGGCAACCCTGTAGTATTTGGGTAGCCAATCCAAGTCACCTGTAAGTGTGACATGTCAAAGAAAACTTATTCCAAAACTTATAATATTGTGCCCAAGTTATCACAAGTCATAACGTTCCCGTTACTTTCCATGTCGGCATTACAAATCCTTTATAGTAAGTAGCAAAAGAGTGAGATTGTACATACTACATATGCACTATGCAGATAATATAGCGTTGTGCCCTTCTTCTATAATTCTATGTGGTACATGACTAACATCATAACATTCCCACGATACAAACAAAAAGAGTGCATGTGAAGTTGGTACTAACTACTAATATACTATCAGGAAAAATCATGGCCTAATAATAAATGTCCCATAAAAACACATGAAGTAACCAAGACTTGTACACCAATCTTACCTGAACAGGGGCTGGTCGGCAGGCCATCATTCCTAGCTTATTGTTTGCAGTGTGGCCAGTAAGTTCCACCAAGATGTCAATCTTATCTTCTCTAATCATGCTAGCAACTTTTTTCTCATCGATCCCATAGATATCTCTCCAGACACCACCCTTTTTCAATACTCTGTCTCTAAATTTGTTGGTTTTTGCATCTGTCTGCAACAATATATAACAATACCATTAAGACAAGAAAGTGTATTCTCTTCAAACCCAAAATATTTAGTTTATACGTACAAGGGAATACATAACTGCAATATGACTGTACCTTAACAACAGCTGAATAGATGACTAATTTATAATTTGCATAGTCATGATAGGTGAGGGGTGCCTCAATGAAATATGATACAGAATGAGTGAAAAAATCAGGAGACACGTATCCAATTATTAGTGGCCTTTCTGGATCTTTTGGATTATCCCATGAAGTATATTGGGTATACAATCGCATGAAGCGCCTGCCCCAGTCTCTGCATTTTGAAATTTCATGTAAGAAGATGTACTCACCCAACTGCAATCAAATGTGAATTCATACACTTTCAAGTCTACTTCTGTGTGTGTTCAGCAACAGTGCATATAGTTAGATAAGCTCATTTGATATTCAAAATTCCAAATTACTGCAGTTACATTAAGGCATTTGGAAAAGGCATAGATTTCTCCTTTTTAGCTTAAAAGAAAAGATATGCTTCACTTGATCTCATTCATCATCATTAGTCATAACTAGTTGGGTTGGTGATATTAAACTTATAGTTCCCGCTAAATTGTATAAAAAATATTGAACACTAAAATTATGCTGAAAAGCTTAGTGGCAATATCTTACACTGGATGCAATTCCTGTCGGAACCTTCACAAGGAAGAATAGGGAGATGAAAATTCTAAAACCTTCATCATCACAGATATTATATGATGCATGTACATTGATAACATAGTACTAAAGTACTAAACCCCTTTAATGTGTGCATTAAAGAGAGGAGAAATGGGGGCTCAGCCGCTTTCATATCAAGCACACATGAACACATTACCTGTGAGCCTCATATAGCTTATCGTCAGCTCCCTCATGTATGTAGTTCATTGCCAACAAACGATTCTGCAGAGAAAGATCACAACTTATATGAAACAAACTAAGTTATCACAAATTCACAATGGTGATAAACCAGAAATCTACGCGCACACCCACAAACAAACGTGCACAACCTAAAATCCCCATTTTGATTCTAATGTCATCAGAAACACGTTAGCCATTGAGGAAATGCAGAAAAATTAGGGCCACGTTCCAGCCTTTAAAAGCACATGCATACATAATGTAAAGCAATTATCATAAAAGCCCAGTTTGACTTAAGGCTCTACTTAGGTGACTAGGGTTTTCTCTCACTTTAGGCAAATTATACTCTTACATCCAGCATGACCCAAGCAGTCTCTGAATAAGAAAATGACCCCGTCTATATTCTAGTCATGCCTATTGCTGTTGACAATTACTAAAATTACAATAGAAGATTTCATCTTCATTCTCTGATTCTCCTTGCAAGTGCTAATGGACCAGAAATACAGCGAAGGCAGTGAACCAGAGTCATTTGATTAGAATCTTGACACCATAATGATGGGTAAAAAGGGAATATTACCTGCCCAGCATTTCTTGAATCAGAGTCTATCTTAAGGCACTGTTCATACGCTTCAATGGCAAGAGATATGTTCCCTGCATCTCTGTATAGAACTCCTGTGTGCATAAAATTTCTGAAGTCTTAATTTAAAAATTAAAACTACATCTCAATGTCCCCTCAAAGAAAATAGTAATTGATCAAATGGCATAGTTTACTTTCTACACCTGTTTCATGGCCAGGATATTGAAGAATGAAAAGAATAAGAACATAGGTGCTAGACTGAGGATTAATACTTTGGTTATAAACAACAATGAATTATATGTCTCATATTACTCCACCGTAGGTGGGAGCCTTTGCGGCACTGGGGTAATGATGATGATGATATTACATTGATATTGACATATTTTTAAAAACTAAAGAAAATTACTAGAAGTATGACCAAAAGAAGTGGTGATTCCTAAAGTATGACTAGATAGCTTTTTATTCCTAAATCAATGGTGTTTTATATGTATGATATGTGTTTTTATCCTACTTTTTTCTCTTAAATTATCTTATTACTCATATAGAGTCATGTTTAAAGTTTACTAGTCACATTTAGGAAAATTCAAAAGCTAATAGTTTGCAGCAACCGCCTAAAGCTAGTGCATAGCTAATTGCATCAAGGACAGCCTAATTGCAGGACAACGAAACTCCAAAAAACTGAACAAAAACTAAAAGTAATTTGGCATCACTTTGTGATATCTGATTAATGAGCTATGCTCCCAACACAATTTTCCAATCTTTTCACAAGCAGAATATTTAAGACAATGTTATAAATTTCATGCCACCCTGCCACGAATAGTTTCAATGAAAGTTCTTGTGATGATATAAGATGAAATTAATTTTCACTGTGTTGGCCCTATTTAGGAAAGTCTAGCATATTTTATCATCCTTCATTAAGCCATGTCTTATAATTAAATGTCCTAATTTATTTATCTCTTCAAAAATTCAGGTCTTCAAACAATTATTATAAAACTCTTTTTAATTTTCATTATTTTTTTAAAAAAAATGTTTATCATGTTCAAATTGGTTTAATAGAATTGTGTGGTTTTTTAATATGTAAATTTTGATGACTAATAACCAAAACTGAATTTCAATTAATTTTATTCTAGTTGAGATAGCCCTTATGATTTGGGATTGATGGGGCTATTTCTTTTCTCCTACTAGAAAAGAAAAAAATTCCACATTAGCATACCTCAAGAAAATATTATCTTAAGAAGCAAGTGGACTGAACACCCACATTAAGAGACAGAAAGAAATAGATACCTAAATTGTTATACGCTTCTGCATAGGTAGGGTTTGCGATAATAGCTTTTTGAATCATGCTTTGAGCAGCATCCATTTTACCCTGTTAAGAATCACCAATGCTATTGAGTATTGACTATTGCCTAAGCCATGTCAAAACAGCAGTACAGCACTAAATAGAAATAGACATTTTACCTGGACAGTATAGACTACCCCGAGATTATTTAACGACTGAGAAAAATTTGGTTTGATGGACAAAGCCTTCTGCAAACATTGCAAGAAAATAAAGTCAAATAAAATAAAGCATGTTTTTCACTAGGTGTAAGAGATAGATAACTGCCTGATAGCACTCCACTGCTTTATCAATGTTGTCCCGATCCTTATATATCACTCCTAAATTGTTACATGCCTCGGCACACTGAGGATTAAAGTGGAATGCCAGTTCATAGAACACAATTGCCTGACAAAGAATTGATAGGTTTAATAACCTTATTATGAAGCTACTAGCAAACATACTTCTATCAAATCTCAACAAACATGTGTAAGTATAAGAATGATAACGGGCTTTAAAAATATAAGAATAGGGGGTTAGAAAAAAACACAGGGGAACCTACAAATTTTACTGTGGAGATTATAGATTTGATTACATTAAAACTTTTTGTGCCATTGCACAGCACTTGATACAAATACATACAACAAAAACAAAGGTCTTAACTCTCAAGCTTCCCAATCAATTTGGTTCTCTTTATTCCTATGGAACCTGCATCAGCATATCTAAATTCTAAAGTTGGGATCAAGATACGATTGTGCCAATTTCACCATCTGACGGTGCTAATTTCACCACTGAGGAGTTACTCCACAATTCTTTAGAGGAATCCGAAAATCAACTTGTCATCTAGATTCCATATGGATGGTTGTCAGAGTAACTCCACTACGGGGTCTCCAATGAATCCAGATCTCTAAAGTTGTAATCCTACTATCCAGTTGTTCCAGGAATCTACAACTAGATTAGGCGTGATGATCCAGATAAAGGATCCAAGACTGTTTTTAGAGTGAACCCACTGTTTTCTTTTCAGGAACTTTTACACCATGGTCATCATGTTAAGTGGTCTATGTGTATATGCACATGCATACACACATAATAGATTTCTCTCTCCCTTACTGTGGGTTTATTGTTCCCAATACTATAGACCACCAAAAAATTTAAAATTACCATGTCAAAATTCAGCAGTTCCCCATAAGCAACTCCTAGATTATACATTGCATCAGCATAATGCCAATTGTAGTACAAAGCTTTCTTGTAATAAGCTACACCTTGATCAATGTCCCCATCCAGTTTAACCTGTGGGAAAGAAATATCAGGAAGGATTTTTATGTACTTCAAACTTACTAATCCTGACAGAGAAAGAAAACCTAACAGTCTAACACAGGAAAGTGCCCGATTGGAACCAAATCAAAATCTTCAATGATTTTTCCATGTCTATAATTATTTACAAATATAAACACTAGCACTAATAGTAATGATGTTCTAGAGCACAACAAATAGGTTTCATCCATTTTGAAAAGATTTTTACCTCAGGAAAAAATAAAATTAATCGCAACAATAATTATTATATTCAAACCTCTGGCATAAAATTTACTCAACGGGAGACAATGCACTTGAATACAAATCAACTACAGTCTAATACTACCTTTGTGCCAATGTCAGTCAAGGCAATGGCCATGTTATTCTTTGCAATCTCAAAATTCGGAGACACAGCCAAACATCTGAATCCACATCACAAATTTCAGTATGGAATCATATGAAGAGAACATGCGATGAAACTGAAAGATAGTGAGGCTCAATCAGATGTCTACCTCTCATAACAAGCAATAGCTGACTCCAAATCTCCCCGATTTTTGTATATAACACCCATGTTGCAATATGCTTCAGCATACATCGGCCTCTCCAATGCTGCCTTCTCATAGCATCTAAGCGCCAAGTCATATTGCATCATCTCCGAATATATCACACCAAGGTTATAATAAGCAGGCTGCATATTTCACACCACTTAAAACTATTTTTTTTCAAAAGTTGAACTGAAAGTATTGAGGGCCTGAGGCATAGAGAAAGAGAATGATGAACTTACAGCATAGTGTTGGTCTATTTCAATTGCCTCATAGTACTTTTGAATACCTTCCTGGGTATTACCAGCAAGTTTTAAGCTGGTTCCAAGGTCTGTTAATACGACAGCAAGGCATTCTGCAGCTGGTTTATAGGAAGGGTCTGCCTTCAGAGCTTTTTGATAAGACTGCAAGGGGGAATTCTTATATTAGTATCCAGTACACTTAACATGAAAAAGAAAATGATGTGGGAAGCTGTATGAAAAGTATTCATAGCTGTAAAAACCATGACTCAAAGTTCTAAACTCACGACCATGGTCTAAAAATCGGCTTAGTCGCCGCCTAGGCGCTAGGTGGTGGTCGAGCGCCCCGATTTCATTATAATTGTTAGGAAAATTGGTCACTAGGCAGGCTAGACGGTGCTTGGGCGGCCATGATTAATTTTTTCTCGACCCACTTAGTTTTCTCTGTTTTGTCTTATTTTTTTATTCCAACAATATATGTTAGAATGTATATGAATATTTTTAGAGACTAAAAACACAAACTCTTATTGTATGTAAAAAAAATATTAATTATTTCATTATTGATAAATTTACTACAATTTTCCATCATTTGCAATGGAGCCAAAGATTCATTATTTTTTGGCTTGAGAATATGATTGAATAAAGCAAAATGGCTCACTAAACTGTCTGCGCTTCTTTGTTATGAAGCAGCAGTCAGTCCATGCAATTTTGGACGCGATTTTCACTATGGGTCATCCGGAAACAGTCTCTTTGTGCTGTAGTACAGGGGGTAAGACTGCGTACATCCGATCCCCCCTTACCTCACCATAGGTGGGAGCCTTTGTAGCACTGGGGTAATTGAAAATGAAATGAAATGATGATTGATAAATTTACTACAAAAACATATTACCTCTGTCCCCTTAATATTGGAACAAGGGGAGTGGTGCGGTTATTAATATAAGTGGAATTGTGTGGTTAACATTGAATTGATAAAGTGTGAATGAAGTAAGAATGAATTGCAACAACTCAAATATTACCAAGTATGGTATATTGCTATGAGACGAACTTAGTGGGGCAGACAAAAAAGGTAAAATGATAGTATGATACAAAGATGAGGGGTAACATTTAATAATTATATGAGCTATTTATACTGTCAAAATATTATACAACTATTGGCAAATAATACGTAGTATTAAAACTCATAGGAAATAAAAATAAGACAAGGAAATGGAGAGGAATGCCTAGGCGCCTTAGTCGGAGTTTAGGCAGGCTAGGCGGCCAGTCACCACCCGACTAGCGCCTAGCACCTTTTAGAGCAATGCTCATAACTAACGCTCTCCAAAAATGAAAAAATGATCAAAAGAAACATAATGAATGTGTGTGGTTCATCAATAAATAAAAAAATTGTACTTAAACTTTACTCATTGTCAGCTAAACAGGTCTGTTTCTAAGTACTTTTAGTTCTTTACAAAAAAATAGAGGCAAAGCACGCAAAAAGTGATTCATAACTAAAAGGTCATAGTGATGAAGTACCAACATCATCATTAGATAGAACCATGAAATTCTCAACATTTAAAACATAGGAGTCACGTTACTGATCATAAAAGAGAATTTGACATATATGCTATAATATCAAGTGGTAGAATATAGGTACTAATGTACTATGTACCAAGCTAATGAAAGTGCAATTTGTGTTGTCATGCTTTATATGAACTGGTAGAATATTGAAACCAAGCTAATATTTTCTTCTGAGCACTATAAGAAGCCACAATAAAATACTCCGTATAAACTATAATTGCCACACACGTGCAGCATACCTCAGCTGCTTCTACCAGTCGGCCTTCATCTTTGTACAAAATTCCACTATGTGTAAGAGCGCATGCATTCTGTGGCTCCAATCTGATAGCTTCTGCAAAACATTCAAAAGCGGGAGTGGGCATGTTCTGCATCTGCAGGCAAATTCCTTTGCCAATGAGAGCTTCAACATTTCCACCATCCTTCTCTAATACCTTCTCATAGATAGCAAGCGCATCAACAAATTTGTTTCTTGATCGAAGAATGTTTCCAAAAGATACATCATCCTTCCCTTCAACTCTATCCTCCACAGGACTACTGCAACCCGGAGAGCCTCCACTGCCTGATGGAAGTTGGTCAGTTTTTATAAAACCATTGCTAGTCACTGAGCCTGCTTCCTTCACGTTTTCAGCGTCGTTCTCTGTCCATGCCATTGAATTAAGCTAGCAGGACAAACCTAAACCTAGAAATATGAACAGATTTTTCAAACCAATATCTTAAAAAAGAAAAACATTCCCCCAGAGGAAGTCATAAAGCATAGGTATTACATACCAGCCAAAGCTCATTGTTACAATGTCTATATTACAGCTAATTTTTAAAGCATAATTGGTTATTTTCTTCCTTATGAAGTCTAAAAATCGGAAAATATCAAATTTCATTTCAAGAAAATGAACAGAATGAATTAGCAGTTACGTAAAAAAGATTGAGCAATTGCAGGAAAGGGTTACTTACTGAACCAAGATTGGTACTTATGCAACTCGTACTAAGTAAAGATGGACCGCAAATGAAAAAACCCAGAAACTTGCCAAGCATTTTAAGAACAACAAGAAATAGGAAGCAGAGAAGCGTCACACCTGGAGATAAAACGCGTAAAAAGCACCGGGACACTCTGACAGAAGTAGAACATGCCTCGCCGCCTAGGACCCTAGCGGTGGGAGATGACGGACTTTAGTGTTGGTTTTGAAGAAGTCGGCGAGACGGCTTGATGGGTACTTGGGGTTTTTTTCCCTGCATAAATGGTGGTGAAGAGTGTTAAACTCCACAGTCAACAGGGCAGATGTGGTGAAGTATGCGGCAGTCAGATCTATGTGGGACTGGAGGAGACTGGGAAGAGAGCTTGATTTCAGATTTTCTACTATGACTATGATGATTAGGGATTTAGGGTTGCGTTTGTTTCCGTTTTGTTTAAGGGAGTATTTTCCTGCTGGTTCTTGAAGTTCCTTTTGCATAATTTAGGAAAATGTCTGGGATTTTTCCTTTTCTGGTTCGTGCTGATGCTTCCCAACTACTACATAGTTAAATGGATGTATCACGAGGATGGTAAACTAATATGGTAAACTGATATATTGGCTATTGTTTAGAGTTTGTTTATAGCTGGACATGAGATTATTCAAATGAATGAAATCGATTCATTTGAGGCAAAAACTAAACTATATTGATGGCTGCAAAAATATAAAGACCAGTACAAAGAGCATGAGTTTTTTTCTGAAATAATGTTAAATAAAAAATTATTTGCGAAATTAAGGTCGGATTAAAAGTATTTACCAAAATACTGCTGGATCTAACTATGGTAGGACAAAGTCGCCAAACGGTTTGGCGACTTTGAAGTCGTCAAACGGTTTGGCGACTTTGAAGTCGCCAAATGGTTTGGCGACTCTGCGAACCAGGAAGGATGAAGTTTATGGGCAACGAATTCATATAAATAAATGTGGGTCCCATTGGATATAAAAACCACTTTTTTCTTTAACAGTCCATAACTTTTTCGTTTTTGCTCCACTTTTTATAAAAAATATATCAAAATTCATGATTTTTTATTCTCTTTCATTTGACACTAATATTGGATATATAAACTTTTAAAAAAAATTGAAGACTTATTAGACAATATTCTTATTTTCCAATCTCGGTACAAATTATTTCAAAACAATAATATTTGTGTAAATAAACTTTGTTTTGTTAATATTTTTGAAAAAAAAAACTCTTATTTAATATTATATAAACAAATAATTACTATTATATGACGAAAGTAAATATAGGGAATGAAGACAGGACTTGGTAATTTTTAGAGGCTATAATTATGCTTGAATTATACGTAGTATATTAGTGTGGCCATAAAAGTATACTAATAACCAAAACCAATCATTCCAGATTAGCTGGTTGTGAAGTTACTGTGTCGTCCGTGCCCAGTGGAAGGTCTCGAGTTCGAAACCCACTAGGCACATAAGGGGTTGAAACTCAATTAAGTGAGTTTCAGCCCTGATTACTCCAGGCTGCTCCCAGCCCCCCTCCCCCATACCCCCTGGAGTGTGAGTGTGTGTGTGTGTGTACTCATAACCAATTTAGAATCTTTTTAGATCATGTCTTTCGACTTATCAGGCTTATTAGACAACTTCTGACTACAATGACATTGTCTATAAGAGTTTTCTGTCTAAAAAGACATTGTCTATTGTCTTTTTAGGAGTTATTTGTTTATACAATCTTTATTTTAGTCATATATGTGTAATTATTGTTTTGAAATAATCCGTACTGAGATTGGAAAATAAGAATATTGTCTTTTTGGCCTTCAATTTTTTTTAAAAGTTTATATATCCAATATTAGTGTCAAATGAAAGAGAATAAAAAATCATGAATTTTGGTATATTTTTTATAAAAAGTGAAGCAAAAACGAAAAAGTTATGGACTGTTAAAGAAAAAAGTGGTTTTTATATCCAATGGGACCCACATTTATTTATATGAATTCGTTGCCCATAAACTTCATCCTCGGATATACGGCCTTTGGACTGGCTCTGCAGGCAGGTGATCGTGAGAGAGTCGCCAAACGGTTTGGCGACTTTGAAGTCGCCAAATGGTTTGGCGACTTTAACCTACCATAGTTAGGCCCAGCAGTATTTTGGTAAATACTTTTAATCCGATCTTAATTTCGCAAATAATTTTTTATTTAACATTAATTCGGAAAAAAACTCCAAAGAGCATAAGGTTTCAAAATGCAAGATTGTTTGATGGACTTTTTGCATTTGATTCTTATTTTGACAAATTAGTTATTTTGATATGATGTGAAAAATGATTAATATTAAAAGTTGAGTGCATGGAGAAACACTTTGAGCCTATTTCGTAACCCTTTTTTTAGGTTATCGGACTTATCATCCAACTTTTTCATCAAACACGTAATTTTTAATTTCGTGTGTTGAATCGTGTAATAAAAGAAAATGTACGGTTGAATTCACTTTTCTGACTTTTTTGATTGAAGTTATTGTATATGATCTTTTAACTATTTTTCATACTCGGGTATAATTTTTTCTTTGTTTTATTAATAAAAAAATAATTTAAATATGATTTTTCATAAATCAGTTGAATCAGCCAATACATCTTCTTCAGCTAGAACTTCATAAATTTTAACAGAATCAGTCGATTCAGTCAATTTTAGTGTTATCAAACGGACTTTTCATATGACTAAAGAGTCATTTTTTGTGTACACAAAAAACACCCTTACCCCCTCCTGATTGGGTAAGATCACTAAAATAAATAGTGTAATAAAACAAATCTAAGTTTTAATATTGTATAGAACTTAAGTTAACACATACAAAAAGTTCTTTAGATATAAATAAGGTGAACCTAAGTTAACTTAATGAAATATTGTTTCCATGAAGATATTTTAAATTATTAATGGCATGTATACCCTTTAATAAAGCTCAATTAAATACACATTAATTAAATAAAATTCACAAGAAATCATCTCATGAACACATAAAATAAGTAAGGAATCACATCATTCATTAAAAAAAGCATAAATTTCCTAGCATCCTACAATTTAAATAAGTTTGTAAACAAGATGCCTAATATCCAATCAAAGTGTGTGTAACCACACTTCTCTCAATCCAACATAACATTAAAATCAATGAGCTTTAGCCTCCATCAACATTGAGAGTTATATGTTGCTCTGGTCTTCCCTTGGTGCTCCACTAAGAATGCGGATCTCCATGCGATTTCTTGAAAGATACAAAAATGTTGGGAGCCTATGTCTGAGCCAAAGTCCATATCATTCAATAATTGATTAATCTCATCAGTCGGGGAGAGCTAGATAAAGAAAGTAATATTATAAAAGATTTTTAAACTCTTTACATGGCTCCGAAGGGAGTACTTATATGAAAAGAGTAGGTTGGGTTTCCATGCTTGGGTCAGGCAAACCAGCTACAATAAATGGCTAATAAATGGTATGTAATTTATTCTATTGGGTCTATATGAATAAATAAAGTAGTGTACAAAAATTTAAATGTTATCTATCGAGCGTACGTGGACCGCTATCCGGACTCAATGGTCATGAGAGTGGGGGGTCGAATCCACATACTCTATCAGGAGTCACCACTCACTAAGGCGAGAGTACTCGAGGCGAAAGGGAGTAGAGTTATGTGATGATGTTCAATGTGATAATGTGGTCGATGCAAGTGGCAATCCTTGTAAAGGCGCTTGAATTTTGTGCTTCCTCGATTAACGGAGGCGCTAAGTCTCTTACTCTTTGAACTGAGTGCGGTGAGATGAAGAGAAGTAGAGTAATGCATGGCTCGTGATGACTCCTGTAGGGGCCGAGAGTTGACACATTTTGTCTGCGGTGGGGGGATGCCTTGTTAACACCCTCGTTAAGAAAAAAATATGGGGAAATCTTAATGAGGGAGAAAGAGTACATCAGATGTCCCTAAAATGAAGCAAAAGAGGTGAGCCCTTCGATCGAGCCGTGGAGCTGCAACATACGCCATTTGCGGAGGGAATGGTCGGGACCGATTTTCGTATGCGAGTATTGTGACATGAAAAGTATTCCTGCTCATCAAATAAAGATGGTTACGGGATGGGTCGAGCGACCGTCCATAGTATGATGTCTGGATCATTTTTTAGAGGAAATAGCTTATATTAAAATCAAACGAGCCAATGTAACAAGCATGTCCCAAGACTTACATCTACCTCTCTCAAAACAAAATCAAAAGCGCATCGCCCCCTCATGTCATGATCAGACATAGAGCGAGTCCCAAGACATAAATCATGTCCACCCGAATAGAGTGAGACTAATCGCTGAAACGGTGGGAGCAAATAGGCTATTAACGACTGAGTCAACCTGATTGCCTCCCAACAAAAACCTATATAATGAAATAAACCAAGCAAAACCCTTACCCCCTTAGTGTTTGAAATAACAATAACAACAGGGTTCATAACCATAGAACTCAAAAAGAGTGAAACAAGATTAAACAAATTACACTTATGGAGAACCTGAATCCATACTTCAAGTGTCATCCTCTATGACGGTGGTTCAGGAGGGTGGCAACTCATCAAGCCTTCATCTTCTTCCTCCAACATCTGAATCTAGAATTCTCCATGTCACTTCAAGCAAAGTCTTCCCCTCAATCCCTTAACCTGGTCCGCTCCTAAAAGACCACCGCCACAAACCCTGAATTGATCCTGAACCTCCCACCTTCCCTTTGACTGACCTAGTACAGTAGTTCGCTGACATGTTCCTGCAGTCCCTGTCAGTTCGTTTGTGAGCATCGCCCATCCCTGCGATCGAGCCTCGACAGTTTCTTCTAATTGGCTGCTTTGAAAATGCTCGAGCTATTGGAATCGCCGACCCCAAACTTCCGTAGACGGGGGTCTAAAACCCTAACTGCGACGTCCACTTTTTAACTCTAGGCAAGATTTGCGAGCACCTTTACTCAGTTTGTGAACTACAAAAGGAGTTGTTCACTTTAGTAATTAAAGAGGATAAAATATTCAAGCACAAATTACACTTTACACATTTCCAACATTCTCACGGCGGGAAATCTTAGGAGGATGTGGAAATTTCGGCTAGTTACGGAGTGTGTGGACAAGGAGAGGATACTACAGCTCGGAGCTTGATGTCTGGATCATTAAATAAAGATGACCGGGATATGTGGCTGAGAGACCTATGTAAACTCTAAGTCATCAAATAAAGACGATCAGGAGATATATGTGGTTGAGAGGCCTATATGAACTATGGGCTTCTTTAACTTTTTCAGTCGGAGACCGCAACATATTCGCAACACTCCGTCATTCGCAAAGGGAGTGGCTGATATCGGTCTCAATCAAAGATAATGGTTGTCACTGTGACATCGTGCCATGACTTACTTGATATATTATTATTTAAATTCAACTCGTGTATTTGAATTCCCTGTTATTAGTCATGTGTCATGTGATTGAGGAATAAATTAACAAATGATTAAATTAATTGTTTAATGAGCCCATATTTTAAGAACGTCCTACCAAATACTTAATTGAGTCACCCTATTTATTATAGAAGCCCAATGTAGGGTAAATATAGATTCATAAGCCATTTGGGCCAAATAAGAAAGGTTGAGCAGTCTAAGTGCTACTTTGAGTCCAACTTGCTATAAATAGCAACAATGGCGGGAAAACTCTGCAGGCTCATTTGGGCCCCTCCCGCATGTGTTCTAGTCTACAGATACAAAGAGGGAACCCTAGAGACAAGAACAAACGCCTATGGTGCCACTTTTATCATTATTGAGTTAAATTAAGGGAATAAGGTTGTTCTCCTATAACTGTACACCATATGAGTTATTGGAACCACCCTACACATATTAGAGACCAATAATATGATGTAAAAAGTTGACTTTGTTTAGAGACCAATATTTGACCTGGTTCTTGTCATAGCTAGTGGTAGTGTCTAGTAGCGACGAAGGGTATTCACTTGATCTGTTCTAAGCTCTCAATGAAAGCACCAAATGATAGAGTATTAATTCTAGAGAGAAGTGAGAGCTAGAGAGAGAAAGTGAGTAATTATATTTCTCAACTTGGAACCCCCCATAATTAGCCCCTTGGGGTCTATTTATAGGCTAAAATGTGGGTTTGGGCTTCTAGCCTTGGGCTTAGGAGGCCCATTACAATAATCATGCCTTCTTTGGGCGAAATAAGGCCACTAATGGGCTGTGTACAACACTTAGTACAAAAAATAGGAAAATACATTCTGCCCGAACGAAGTCCGGACGATGCGGTCCATGGACGATGCGGTCCATGGACGACGCGGTCCATGGACGATGCGGTCCATGGACGATGCGGTCCATAGAAATCAGGCGATATCTTCTCTCTTGGACGCTACGTTCCTCTGAACGACGCGGGTGTCCCGCTGGTGTCTTTTGGGCCATTGAGTATGTGGGCCATGGGGTCCAGGCCCATATACTCTATCAGGAGTCCCCCACTCTCTGAGCTGAGGTGAAACCGAAGCGAAAGGGAGTACTTGTTCCTTTCTGGTTGGCCGTTGCGTGAGTCTAAGGCGTTTGATGGCCGAAGAGCTCCTGCTTCGATTTTGGATGAAGCGGTTCCCTTATGTGACGTAGATGAAGCGTGCTTGGGAGTTCATAGCCTTGACGCGGGCCGATGCGCTCTCTGTGGAAGTGATTTTGAAGACGAGGCGATGCGCTTTCTTTTTTGTAGATGATGTGCTGAATTCTGGTGGATAAAGTGGCCAGTTCCATTGCCATTTGTTGTGGTTGAAGAGCTCCCATCTATCCTTTTGGCCGTAGCGAAGACCTATTTTCATGAGATGAAGATGGTTGATTCTGTTTATGTAGACGACGCGATGCGCACCTTTGTTTTGTTATGCGGCCGAAGCGTTTTGGCTTGTGAGTTTTTGTTATGGTGAGACGATGCGGCCCTCTCAGTGTACGTCGCCGTTGCGTGTCAGATCTCGCATGGTGAGTTTCTTTTTATTTTGGGCTTTTGCGGCCGACGCGACTCGCGATGCCATTGAGGTAGCTGACGCGACTCTTAATCGCCCGTCTTTCGTTGTTGGTGAGCCGTAGCGCATCCTTTTTGCATTAAGGCCGTTGCGTTTTCTTTCCTTGTGGCCGATGCAGTCCCCCAGTCCCCCACTCCTTTGGCCGAAGAGCATCTGAGGCACAAGGGAGTAATCAGCCGTTTCGGTACCTACGCGTTAGTCGCGACTCCAACCCTTAGGCGAACCTGTCCAAGGTAACCCTGTGGGAGAACCCTTGGACGAAGGCCGCAATGCCAGGGCTATCATCGACGATGCGCGCGCTAGTGGCCTTAGCGGTCTGCTTAAGATTTTCTGGGTCGTGAGGATGTAGAGTTTAGGCCGATGTGTTCCCCTTTATCGGAATTGTGGGCCGATGCCTGCTTTGGAACCTTGTAGTAGTTGGGCCGTAGCGGTATTCAGCCGATGCCTTGTTCTTTGTAAGGTTGAGTTGGGCCGTAGGGGTGTACTTCCATGAGTGATTTTGAGCAGGTGCCTCTTGATTGGCTGTTGAGGAGGTGGCCGTTGCAGTAGCCAATGCGCGGATGCCACGTGTAGTGACCGTTGGAGAGGTTTCTATAAGTACCTCCTCACTCCGAAACCTTACCCTCATTTGTGATTTTGCTGAGCTGAATTGCTGCTGAGATTTCTAGAGAGAGAAGCGCTTCCCAGAAATCGTCAAGTGTTCTTCAGACCTTCAAAAGTTCAAGGTTAGGTTCTTGAATTTGTTCTTCTCTTTTTTCCTTATTTTGCTCCCTAGGGGGTTAGATCTAGTGTTTGTAGGAAAAACCACTTTGATCCTTGAACCACCCTTAGGACGTAGCAATAGTGTTATGCCGTTCCCTGACGGCCGTAGCGTCCCCTCTCCTCTTAAATTAACAGCTTCTTTGGACGAGTCGGACTGGCCTTTTGACGACGAAGACACATCCCCCGGAGTTGATCTAAGAGTGGTTGAGGCTTTCGAAGTTGAGATGGAGAACACTGCGGATTACCGCACCTCTGTGGATGAGGAGCGTCTAAGCGCCGATGTGGGCTCTCAACGCTCCGGCGAGGACGAAGCGAGCTCCGATCCCCAACTCCGTGGCGACGATGCGGGTGATGCATCCTCGGCCGCTATTCCTTGTCCTCCCCCGCTCAATTCGGTCCCCGGTGTCGCTCCGTCTTCCTCTAACCCCAAGAAACGTAACTCGCGTCGCCGGAAGGGGTTATCTGGTACTCTTTCGCAGCTGGATTTGACGAACCTTTATATCATAAGGCCGGAGGCTTCCCGAGGTGATTATCAGGTGGCACAACTCTACGTCGGGCCTTATGGAAAGGTTAGGGCACCGAAGCCGACGGACCATGTTCTGGATCCACCTCCCGGTTACTTCGGAGTATATCCGATGAGCTTCTCCCAGGGTTTGAGGTTCCCCCTCCACCCATTCGTCGTGGAGTATCTCAACATGATAGATCTTCCACCTGCTTTGCTAACTCCGAACAGCTATTCCCTCATCGTCGGCTTCCTCATCCGATGCGATGAGCTTGGGATTGAGCCGATGACGGCCTTGTTTACGAACTTATACCGGATCGGACGGGGCAGCCATGAGAACTGTGCTGGATATGCGGCCCTTCAACAGCTGCCGAAGAAAAGATCTTTTACTGACCTCCCGTCGTCCATCCATGGGTGGAAGAGTAAATTTTGCTTCGTGAAATTAGCCGATGGGGTGTTTTTCCCGTCTCAAGGGCACAACGGCATATTTAATTTGCACAACCCACCAAGGAGCCCTGAGATTGATGCTCAAGTGGAGACGTTCCTGAAGGGAGGGCCGCGGAGCGTCAACACCTACATTACTGAATTCAAGATAGCAGCCCTAGGGATGATGCGGTACCATATTCCTGGTGACCCTGATTGCGGCTTATGGCCGAAGATATCTGGCTATTTTGAGCAGGCCGATGGGCCATCTATTGAGATCGCGGCCGAGGCCGAAGGTTGATAGTTTTTCTTAAATCCTTGTGCATTTGGCTTGCTTTTTTTTTTTTGTTTCTAACTCTTTGTTTTGCATCCGCATTCGCAGGTTTTGAGATGAGTCGCAAGCTTTTCATGGCTCAGGCCAAGAAAATGGTTGCCAAAGAGATGGAGGCTGCTCAGCATGCCGAAGCGTCTAAGGCTTCGGGTGACGGCTCCAAGAGCCAAGCCGATGCCGCGAAGAAGGCGGCGGCCCAGAAGAAGAAGAAGAGGCCTACCGAGGGTCAGCAGACTCTGACTGAAGCCGGGTTGAAGCCGGCCCAGGATGCTAAGAGGCCGAAGCAGGGTTTGTCTTCTGGTGATGCCGCTACGGCTGGTGCGCAAACTGCGGCTCAAAAAGAGCAGGTGTCTGATGTCCATGTGATTGAGGACCTGACCCTGAATGAGACGTCGGCTGCCCTCATCCCTACGTCGCTGCGTCTCGGGAAGGATGTCCAGGCGAGCTCCCGCAGCGGCCGTGACCTGGCCTCCGGACTGTATGAGGTGACGGTCCGTTACCCGGCGAAGGGCGGGCTCTTTAATGAGAAAGTCTCCGGCCATGACGTACTGTTTCAGGCAATCCCCGATGAGGATAGGGCCTACCTTCGTCGTCAAGGCAAGGAAGTGCGCCTCTTCGATGGCGGGTTGGACTACGTCGTCCAAGTAAGTATACAATTTTGTACTTAGATTTTCTTGCCTTGCTTTCCTTTTCTGACTGTTTTTTTTTTACAGGGTGCTTTGATGCTGATGGAGCAGCACCGTCGGCAGGAAGAGGAAATTGTCCGTCTTCGGGAGGCCGAGAAGAAAGCCGCTTCTGCTGACGAGGCGCTTTCCCAGTTGGAGCGGCTTCGGGCTGAAACTGGCTCCTTAAAGGAGAGAGCTGATGCGGCCGAGAAGAGGGCCGTTGTTGCTGAGGACGAGGCGAAGCGCCTCAAAATTCAGCTTGATGAAGAAGCGGCCGCCCGTCGGCTAGCAGAAGAGAAAGCTGTGCAGCTGGAGGCCGATGCGGCAGCGGCTGCTGATAGAGCCGTTGAGCTCTTCATGGCCGAAGGGTGGAAGGACGAGACCCGGCGCGACTGGAGTTTTAAGGTCGTGGCGGAGCGCTTCGAGGCGTGGTCTCAGGAGGAGGCTGGCCGAGCATGCCTCAAACAAGAATTCGAAGTCTGGTATGACCTCGGCCAGAGGCGCATGCAAATGTTGGTTTACCGCCGTCTCCGCCGGCGTGTGAAAAATTTGAAGCCTAGGGGTATCGGCCTTCCCCGGATGATGAAGGATCCCGAGGAGGAGTTGAAACTTCCTCTGTCCGAAAGGCAGCCCCCCATCCTGAGCTCGGATGAAGAGGACGAGCCCTGGACCGAGAGTGATGACTACCTTTTTCGGAGCTCGGCCAAGTCGAAGAATACTGAAGATGAACAGGACGATGCAGACAGCGGAGCTGTTGAAGGCGGCCAGGGACAAGCTGCCTGATGTTTCCTTGTACTTAGTTTCTTTTCGTTTGTAATAGTAGTCTTAATGGCCGAAGCGCCTTGATGATTGTAACGGCCGAAGCACCCTCCTTGTATGTTTTGAATCATCAATTAAAGATCTCTTTTTGTCCAACTATAGATGTTTGTTCCTCGCTTCGTTCTCTTTTATGTTTGGCGTTTGGTTTGGTGGTGTCGCGTCGTCTGAGCGACATTGCTTCGCAAGTTTTTACTTTGGCGAATTTGCCAAGTCTGGGACGATGCGTTCCATCATTTCCTCTGTGTTGATGTGGGCGCACCCTCGCCTCACTGGTATGTGTGTGAGGACGTTGCGCGTGTTCCCTGCATCTTATAATAGGGACGATGCGCCCCTTCGTCTGAACTGTTGTGTTTAGAACATGTGTTTCAAAAATTTACCAAGTGTTGAAACTTTTCCTTGGCGCGGCGCTACGTCCCTTGCGTCTTAGGTAAGGCATGGCCCCAAAGTTCTGAAATCTTTCTAAGTGCCAAGAGTTTATCTTGTGACATCCGTCCGCTGAGACGTAGCGGTCCTCTTTCCATTTGTTATCACCACGGACGCTGTACCTCGTCAATCCTTGGTGTGCTGCTTTCGTTTTGGTGTGTTGAGGACGAAGCGATACCTAGGTATGGGCTGGTAGCGCCTCGGCTTCCCTTGAATGTGACTTGAAAGTTTTTCAAGGTGTCAAATTTGACTTGATGGAGGTTTTGCCTCGGTTCGCCATTTGGGGTTTGTTGCTCGGAGACGATGCGCTCCCGTTACTCCAAACACTTGAATGTAGTTTCGTATAAACGAATCCAGAGCGATTCCCTTTTATGAAACTGTGGTTGAGGCCGAAGCGTGCACCCCAGATTCCTGTTAGGTGAAAACCTGATATGTACTTAGCCGATTTTGAGGCTTTGGTTTTTGTGGGGATTTTATTTTTTGCTCGAGGCCGGCGGGTGCGCGGTCCGTCGGCTTCCCTCTTTCTTTTTTTTTTTTTTTTTTTTTTTAGGTGGCCGAAGGGTTACTCTCCCTTCGTCCATGTGCGGTAGTTTGTCCGCTACGCTTTTCGCGTGGATTAGTGCGAGGGAGTAAATACGCCCTCGGCTTGGTGTGTCAGTGGCATCCTTTTTTGCCTTTCCACGTCTATCGGCGACGAGGGACCGGACTAGGCATCGTCTTTTGACGGCCGCCCTTTGTGGTCCTGAGTGAAATTTTACTGACGGGTGGAGTTTTTGTAACCTCAGCCTTAATTCAGGCCTGTCGTCCTGCGGTTTCCGCGCGGACGACGCGGTATGCTTCTCCGTTTGAAGACGTCGGACCATGCACACAGGTCCTTCGTCCTGCATATCGCCGGCCGATTTGGGTGTTTCACCGCTTGTGCCGATACGATATTTAGGTGCGTTGTCTATGCAACGGCTTTAGGTGCGTCGTTTATTGCGACGGCTTTAGGTGCGTTGTTTATTGCAACGGCTTTAGGTGCGTTGTTTATTGCAACGGCTTTAGGTGCGTTGTTTATTGCAACGGCTTTAGGTGCGTTGTTTATTGCAACGGCTTTTAGGTCGCATCGGTCTCGGGTGATTGCACCGCTTAGTCCGATGCGGTCCTTGGGTTTCTTTTGCTCAAATCTTAAAAGATTGGATGAAACATGAATTTTATTCAATAAGTGGCGCTAGGCCGAGGGTGTTTTATTCAACCAATAAGCCGAGGGGTGGGGGACGTTGCCCGCTTCACCACTTCTCGAGTCATTGGTAAAATTTCACCAGGTGGTGTACATTCCACAATCGTGGTACATCTGACCCATTAGGGTTTTTTAGTTTATAAGTGCCGGCTTTGATGACGGCGCTGATGATGTAGGGCCCTTCATATTTGACGGCGAGCTTTCCTCCTTCCGTCGGCTTGCTTGCTTCCCTTCGGCGGAGGACGTAGTCCCCCACCTGGAATTCGCGAGATCGGACCTTGGCGTCGTAGTAGGATTTGACTTGTCGTCTGTAGTTCTCCGCTCTGAGGTAAGCCATCTCCCGCCTTTCGTCAATGAGGTGCAAGTCGATCTTCATTGCTTCTTCATTGGCTTCGGGGTCGTATTGTGTGACCCGTCGGCTGGGGAGGGTGACTTCAGTGGGAGCCTTGGCTTCGAAGCCGTAGCACAAGGAGAATGGCGTCTCCCCGGTGGCCCTCCTTGGAGTAGTTCGGTAGGACCATAGGACGTTGGGGAGCTCGTCGACCCAACTTCCGCCTTCTTCCTCGAGCTTCTTCTTTAACCCCTCCAAGATGGTTCTGTTGGCGTTCTCAACCTGTCCGTTGGCCTGAGGGTAGGCAACGGAGGAGAAACGGTGCTTGATTCCCCATTCTTGGAGGAGGCTTTGGAACGGTTCGGCCTCAAATTGGGTGCCGTTGTCAGATATGATCTCCTGAGGCACACCGAAGCGGGTGAGGATGTTTTTGTAGACGAACTTTCGACACCGCGCTCCGGTGATGCTTGCGAGTGGTTCGGCTTCGACCCATTTGGTGAAGTAGTCGATGGCGACGATGATGTATCTGTTGTTGCCCGCAGCTCTTGGTAATGGGCCGACGAGGTCGATGCCCCATCTGGAAAATGGGATGGCAGTGCTGACCGGGGCGTAGTTGACGGCCGGCCGACCAGGTGCCCTTTGGTAGTGTTGGCATGCGCTGCATTTGCGGGCGACTTCAGCACAATCGCGTGCCATCGTCGGCCAGAAGTAGCCTTGGACGACGAGGCGGCGCGACATGCTGAAGGGCCCCTGATGTGATGAGCATACGCCGCAGTGGACTTCTTCCATGGCCACTTCGGCCTCATTCTGGTGGAGGCACCGGAGGAGGGTGCCATTGTATGATCTTTTGTAGAGCTTGTCACTCTCAATGACATAGCTAGGAGCCCTGAGCTTGGCTAGTTTGGCCCTTTCCTCGTCTTCTGGTAGCGTGCCGGAGGTGATGTATGTTGCGATGTCAGTGATCCAGTCCTCCGGCTGGTGCTGTATGGAGAGTATGGGGCTTGCGTGAATGCTTGACATGCTCAACTCCTCCACCTTAGCTATCTTGGAGATGTGCTCAGGGGTGTCGGAGCTGAGTTTAGAGAGGATGTCGGCCTCGGCGTTCTCCGCCCTTGGGATCTGAGTGATCTCGTAGGTGTCGAACGCCTTGAGCAATTCCGCAGCGGCCTCCTTGTATTGCTTCATCCTCCCTTCTTTGGCCTCGTAGGAACCCTCCATCTGGCTCACTACGAGTTTGGAGTCGCATTTGATTCTGACGTGGCGTGCTTTGAGGCCAGCGGCTAGTCTGAGACCGCTGAGGAGCGCTTCGTACTCAGCCTCATTGTTGGACACCTTGAAGTTGAAGCGGATGGCATAGTATGCTCTGAAACCTTCTGGGGAGATGAGGACGACGCCACCCCCACAAGCTTTGGTGGCCGAGGACCCGTCCGTGTACAGGGTCCAGGCTTCGTCTGGTTCGGCTCCTGTAGTGGTAATGGCCGTCTCCCTTGCCGTGCACTCGGTGACAAAGTCAGCCAAGGCTTGCCCTTTGATGGATGGCCTCGGCTTTATCTCAATCTGGTACTGGCTCAAGAATATTGCCCACTTGATCATCCTTGGGGAGCTGGTTGGGCTCCTCATGAGGGCGCCCAACGGCTGATGCGTGAGGACATGGACGGGGTGAGCCTGGAAATAGTGCCCCAGCTTTTTCACCGTGTGGACGATGGCAAGCACCGTCTTCTCAATAGGGGAGTACCTGAGCTCGGCCTCCCGCAACGTCTTGCTGACGTAGAATATTGCTTTTTGTACTCCGTCATCCTCCCTGATGAGTACAGAGCTCACGGCCGACGTGCTCACTCCTAAGTAAAGGAAGAGAGTCTCGCCGGGTTGGGGCTTGGATAGGACGGGTGGGGAGGCGAGATATTGCTTCAGTTCGTCAAAGGCTTGTTGGCACTCCGTTGTCCATTTAAAGCTGGTGGCCTTCCTCATTATCTGGAAGAAGGGGAGCGACTTCTCCGCGGATTTTGAAAGGAAACGGTTCAGGGCCGCAAGGCGCCCCGTCAGCCGTTGTACTTCTTTGATGTTGCGGGGCGGCTCCATGTTGATAATGGCTTGTATCTTCTCCGGGTTTACTTCAATGCCCCTTCGGCTGACCAGGTACCCCAGGAATTTACCTCCCTGGACGCCGAAGGTGCACTTCTTTGGGTTGAGCCGGAGGTTGTATCTCTTCATGATCTCGAAGATGCCCCGGAGGTCGTCGGCATGAGTTGTGGATTGTTTGCTCTTGACGATCATATCGTCGACGTATGCTTCCATCGTCCGACCTAAGACTGCTCTAAAAATCCGGGCTACCATCCTTGTGTAGGTGGCGCCGGAGTTCTTGAGCCCAAAGGCCATGACGAGGTAGCAAAAAATTCCCTCCGGGGTCATGAAAGCAGTCTTCTCCGCGTCATCTTCATGCATGGATATCTGGTGGTACCCTCTGAACGCGTCGAGGAACGACATCAACTCGCACCCCGCCGTCTCGTCCACCAACTGATCAATGTTGGGGAGAGGGAATGGGTCCATTGGGCACGCCTTGTTCAGGTCAGTGTAATCAACACACATTCTGAACGTGGGCGGCTTTGGTGCGAGGACGACGTTCGCCAACCACGTGGGGTACTTCACCTCTTTTATGTGCCTGATGGAGAGCAGCATGGCCACCTCGGCCTTGACAAATTCCCTCCTGTCGGCTGAGAGGTAGCGCTTCTTCTGTTTGATGGGGGAGGAGGCCGGGTTCACCGATAGCCGATGTGTGATTACCTTTGGGCTGACGCCCGGCATGTCCTCCGGTCCCCATGCGAAGACGACGGCGTACGCTCTCAGGACAGAGAGGATGTCCCTTCGGATCTGTTGGGGGAGCTGTGTCCCAATCTTCAGCGTGCGTTCCGGCCGGGAGACGTCCAACGGAACATCTTCCACGTCTCCGACCGGTTCGGCCTTTGGTGTGTCTTCTTCGGCCGAGGCGGTGGTGATGGTGTCTATCCGCTCCTCGGCTTCATTGATTTTCTTTGTGAGCTTCAGGTAACAAGCCCTGGCTATCTTCTGGTTCCCTCTGGCGTAGCCGACGCCGTCCTTGGTGGGGAACTTGAGGCATAGATGTCTCATGGAGATGATGGCCTCAAGGTCCTCCAAGGCCGGTCGTCCCCAGATCATATTGTGGGCGCTGTCCAGGTTGACAACCACGAACTCCATGTCAATCTTTGCCTGACAGGTACCGTCACCGACCACAACGGGAAGCACTATCGTGCCCTCGGCGTCGATAGAGTCCCCGGTGAAGCCGGATAACGGAGTCCGTATCGGCCGGAGCTCGGACTTCTTCAATTTCAGTTGTCTGAAGGTGTCAACGTACATCACATTGACAGAGCTGCCAGTGTCGATGTAGTTGCGGTGGATGATGTTGTTGCCTATCTCGCATTTGACGACGAGGGCGTCCCTGTGGGGCAAGGGGCCGAAGGGGAGGTCCTTGTCGGTGAAAGTGATGGCTTCCACGTGCCGCCGCTTCGGCTGAGGGGGGGCGTGGGTCACCTCACCAACGTATAGGGACTGAGCCCATTTTTTCCGTTGGGTAGCCGAGTCCCCCCCTGTGTTTCCGCCGACGATGATGTGAATGTGATGTTTCTTCTGGCGGGGCTCTTCTTCGTCCTCATCTTCACTGAGGGCGCCGATCTCCCTCTTTTTCCCGGAGGATCCTTCCCCCCTTTTGCCAGGGTTAACCCAAGTGTTACTCTTGGGGGCACCCTTGACAAATTGGGAAAGTTCCCCCTGTCGGACGAGGCCGTCGATGTGCCTCTTCAAGGTTGTGCAATCCTCGGTCTTGTGGGATGTCTGGCGGTGGTACTTGCAGTATGTCCCTCCTTTGTGGACCGCAAATATCTCCTCCTCTGACCTGGGGTCCTTCACGATGAGGCCCTGTGCCTCGGCGTGGTCAAGGACGACGCTCACCGGGTGGGTGAGGGGGATGCGTTGTGCCTCCAACTTTGGACGCCATGAACGATCCTCTCTTCGTTGTCCGCCTTGTTCCTGGTGTGCCTTCTTTGGCTGGTGCTGTCCCTTGTTGGCCGGCGGGTGGTGGGGGTTGGACGAGGAGTCCTTCTTTTGTTGCTTCTCCCCACCCTTCTTCTGGTTCAGGAGCTCGTCGGCATCAGCGTGCCTATCTCCGCGTCGGAGCGCCGCGAGGTATGACCGCGGCGGCTCCGTGAACAGGCTCCGGGCGAAGTGGCTCGACCGGAGTGCTCCACGGAGGAAAGCCAGGAGGGTGCGCTCATCCGCTCCTTCGCATTCGTCCGCCTCCCTCGTCCATCGATCGAGGAAGGCTCGGAGCGTCTCCTCCGTTTGTTGCTTGATGGTCAGGAGATGAGCGAAATGCTTCTTCGCGCGCTTCCTCCCGGCAAAGTGGGTGAGGAAGCGTTGAGCAAGATCCTGCCATGAGTCGATGCTCCCCTCCGGAAGATTGTTGAACCAGTCGTACGCTGGTCCTTCCAAGGTGGATAGGAACCAGCGACACATGTACTCCTCTGAAGCGTTGGTCATCATCATATTGTTCTGATAACGGGTGAAGTGCTCCTGGGGATCAGTGCGACCATCATATGGCTTGATCGGGTTCCCCTTATACTTCTCCGGGATGGGAGCGGAGAGCACCCTCGCAGAGAAGGGGGTTCTGGTCCGTATCTGGATGACGGGCTCATCGCGTCGGTCAGCCAATTCCCTTTCCAGAGCACTGACTTTGTTCAAGAGCGCGTCGTAGTTGGGATGCTGGGATGTGTGGGCTGATGCGCGCCCTGCGGCCTCTCGGGCCTCCATGTCTGCGAGGCGCTTCTCCAGGCGGGCGATGATCTCGTCCCTCGGGTCTGTGTTGGCCGCAGCGCCACCCAGCGGGGCCTGGATCCGGGCCGCGTGGGCCAGGTTGATCTGATGACGCGCATCATCATCATTCAGTTTTCCCTTTCCTTTGTCTGGTCGGGGCCGATCCGTTGTCCGGGAAACGGACCCGAAGCTTTCCTTTGGCGACCTCGGCTCGCGGCCACCCAACCGACCCGCCACCCCTCCCGTAGGTACCCGACGGCTCGCGATGTCACCCAGCCTGTTGAAGGCTGAGATTTTTCCGCGAGGTTGGGCCGGTGTATCCCGGGTAGGAGAGGCAGTGTGGGAATGGGTGTCCACGGCGAGGACGTCCTCGTTGTCACCGAAGAAGGTGACGCCTTGTGGCCGAGGCGGCGGTGGTGGCACCGTCGCGACTTCCCCAGTCACGGGAGTGTTGTTCTCCCCTGTCTTTGCGACGAGGGCGCTGACGACGTTGGGGTCCTGGAGAATGCTTGCGACGATGGCCGATAGTGCGGCCGGGTTGATCTGGGGGGCAGCAGGGTGAGAAGCCTGCTGGCCCGAAGCGCGATCAGCATTGCGCCTGTCCTCGAGCCCGATGCGGGCGTCTGGGGCAGTCTTGTTGAGCTGGACGCGAAGGTCAGCCGTCGCGTGCTCGATCTCCTGAGCGTTCTCATCCTGGTTGATGAGGTCATTGGGGACGTTGTCAGCAACGTTTCCCTGCCCTTCCTGGTTCAGAGGGGCATTCCTACCGGTGTTCTTTGACCTGGTTCTTGTCATAGCTAGTGGTAGTGTCTAGTAGCGACGAAGGGTACTCACTTGATCTGTTCTAAGCTCTCAATGAAAGCACCAAATGATAGAGTATTAATTCTAGAGAGAAGTGAGAGCTAGAGAGAGAAAGTGAGTAATTATATTTCTCAACTTGGAACCCCCCATAATTAGCCCCTTGGGGTCTATTTATAGGCTAAAATGTGGGTTTGGGCTTCTAGCCTTGGGCTTAGGAGGCCCATTACAATAATCATGCCTTCTTTGGGCGAAATAAGGCCACTAATGGGCTGTGTACAACACTTAGTACAAAAAATAGGAAAATACATTCTGCCCGGACGAAGTCCGGACGATGCGGTCCATGGACGATGCGGTCCATGGACGACGCGGTCCATGGACGATGCGGTCCATGGACGATGCGGTCCATAGAAATCAGGCGATATCTTCTCTCTTGGACGCTACGTTCCTCTGAACGACGCGGGTGTCCCGCTGGTGTCTTTTGGGCCATTGAGTATGTGGGCCATGGGGTCCAGGCCCATATACTCTATCAAATACGAAAAGACATCACATGACAAAAGGACAAAACAATATGGCACATTCTTTCATTTTTGGAAGTATTAGTATTTGCCCCCCCCCCCCCCAATGAATTAGGACCAGTGGAGGGCATCCCATGCGACCATGGAACCTAAAAAATAGATTAAAAGGGGTTATATATCATTGGGGATCAACAAATACGTGGAGGAGAGCTGAAAAACACAAAAAGGTCGATACTATGGCTCATGCATGTGTGGTTATGATGATTTGGCAAGATATTTTTCCATATCCTATCATTTCGACTTATGCGAGTCATTGCAGCAATGACAGAGAACTACATAGTGATTTTTTTGTTAAGACACAACCACATGATGGATGAGCAACTGCACATGGAGGAAAGGACGAGAGAGGGACATGTTGCGTACTATACTCGCACAACTTGTGTAAGGTAATTGTCTCCCCTAATATTTGAGATACACTTATCCAATTAGAATGAGTGAGACATCCCTTAAGAGCTCTTGAGAAGAAATGTCATACTAGTTTTAGTTATGGAGACGAAAGGAGCTGTATACAAACAAGGAGGGAGGAAAATGGAGTTGCTTCATGTGTCCTCGCAGAGTTGCGGGTGTTGCTTTGTCTCACGCCATATTTTGAGAATACCTTTTCCAAAGTGGTTGGTTGAGATGTATTTGGAAAGGTCTCGAGAAGAGCTTTCAGACGAGTTGCAATTTTGTAGAAGAAGAGTTTATAGTCCCAAAAAACGGATAAACATTGAGGTAAGAATCTGGATTCCCAAATGTATTTGGTTCCTACTTATTCTTATGGTTGTTACTCCTATATTTTCAGCTCCTCTCAACCAAATCGAATGTGTAAGGTATTCCTACAAATATCTCAAAAAATACTTTCAAAGGGTATAGCAATTTGGAGATGAAGGGGAGGCTACAGTCCAACAAAAATGGGTAGACGAGGTAATAACCTAGAATCTCAAATTGGATAATTCTATATTTCAGTTTACATACCATTCTTGGCAAACCATGTATCCGAGTGAAAGAAGTGTTCTACATGATTAAATGTGTACAATACTCTCTTGGTAATTATATTTAATCATTCAAAAGGTTGGATACTAACTTAGAACAAACTTTGAAAAGTTGGGAGGCGAACTCACCGGAAAACACACTTTCTAGGGATTGTTTTTGTATCCCTTGTGGCCTTGTTAAAGAATGAGCTAGCACTTTGGGACGGCCTTCCAACACTCATTTCTAAGCAACGAATCAGTGTTCAATCTCCCTTGCCCGATGTTTTGGGCATTGGATAAAAGGGGGACAATTTGGAGCTCATTTGAGGTGAGGATTGACCGGGCTGAACTTGCAAGTGTACAAGTGCCGATATAGTAATAAATTCCGGTAAAATACCGGGTCGAATCCACAGGGAAACATTGTTTAATTTAGTCCGAGAGTAGACGACTTTTCAATAAATAAATGAGTAAAGTGCAGGGATTTTGATTTGTGTTTTGTATTTTTGGCTTTTCACTTTTAATTCAAGGAAACAACTTTAATTAATTCGGGTTTAAAATGAATGATAACAACCCCGTTGAATATCAAGACATCACACCCGTATCATATAATACCGGATATATTTTTATTCTCGGTAATATATATGTTTATCCTTTAATGTTCATAGTTTAGACTTCAACGTTAATTGCAAGTATAAACTAAATTCAACATACTTCTATGTTGTACACCATAGTCATAAACAATCAAAGTGTAAAGGATAAATGATACGTTTGTAATTTCCGTGTGTTTATTTACGTTTTTTGTTAGTTTTGGTTGTTTAATATTTCGGAAATTACACACTTTCGGTGTAATAGTTTAGTTTGTTAAATTCTTGTAAATTGTTTAGATTAGGTTTATTCTGAGCTTAAACAGGTTCAAGATCAATCAAATGATCAATGGTGAAGGAAGGTGCAAGAGTACAAGACAAAAAGAAGGAAAGTTCCTGGTTTTGACCTACACTCGATCGAGTACACCTTATACTCGATCGAGTACCAATACTGATTTCCAAGGATCCGATCCGGGAACAAATGAACATGCAAGGAAAGATTTGGCCACGTTCTATTGTCATACCCGATCGAGTACACCGACATACTCGATCGGGTATACATATAAATTATACCCGAATATCGATCGAGTATGGATCGAATTCGAAGTTCTACACGTACTCGATCGAGTATATGTACATACTCGATCGAGTACTCGACCTGCACCTCAAAAAAGCCTATAAATACACCTCCTTTCCTTCACTTTTAGGAACCAATTCATATATACTCTTAAGCTCAGTTTAGAATAGCATTTCTCTATATTTCTTGTAGCATGTTTAGTCTCCAAATGAGGAGCTAAACTTCCATTTCTTGGTATTGCTCTTGAAGCTTGTTGATTATTAAAGTTGTGAGTTATTTTCTTAACTTCTTTCCTTGAATATTAATGCTTCTCTTAAATACTATTTCTATATCAATGTTGGGGAGTGTTGCTAAGATGACAATTAGTTAACATCTTGACATTGGTCTTAGTAATAGCTATTCCTTCCTCTATGTTAATATTGGGGAGTGTTACTAAGATGACAATTAGTTAACATCTTGATATTAACTATAATAGGATTCATCTTCTTTAATATTCTTCCTTGAGTATTAATTAATTCCTATTCATATTTCATATTAATATTTTGAACATTACTTAAAGGATCAATTAGTTTTGTTTCACATATTAATTATTACTAGAAACGATCAACGAACCGATGGTTAATCGTTGATAGTTTCACAAGAAAGTAACTCCGGTTTATTAATGCACGGTCGTGGTTAATAAACTTAAGAGGGATTAATTTTGTTGGTTAAACCGAAACCGTTGTGTTGAGGTTATCAATCTCAATTGATTTCACCAAGGAGTTAAAAGATTAAATGCTACTATCAAGTCAGTATATGGCGTTGTTCTATACTTGACTAATAGCAAGGGTTATTAATGAACGGTCGTTGTTAATAACTATCCTCGATGAATTGGATATACTCCTCGATTGAGTATTCGAGAGGAAATAAGTTATAGATATGACAATGATCGACTAAAATATATCAACAAGTGTAAAGTAGCAATACCAAGTACCTTTTATCTTTGAATTAAATCCCATATAACTCGTTCATCTTCGTGTTTAATTTAATTAAATCACTCAACAATCAAAAACCCCCCTTTACTTACTATTTATATAAAAAAGAAAGTTATTCCTTTCCCTGTGGATACGAACTCTACTTCACCTATACTACGTATAAGTGCTAGTGTTGAATTTATTTTGAGTGCACTCACGACAAAGTGCACATCAATAAATCACAATTTATTGGTTTAGAACTTTTATCGAACATCTAGTGGGCATAGAAGTTCATCCCTAGCCTTAGCTAAGAACTTAGCTCCTTGAGCTCGTATTAATTAAAAAAGTGTAACTAAGAACAATGGAATACAATAACATACAAGAAATAATACCTAGAACCAATTGTAGAGGAGAGAAATGGCTTCTTCTCCAACACTTCAAGAGAATGCAAAAATAAAATATAAAAACTGAAATTTAAGCTTCATGGATGGATTGATGATCTTGTTTGATGAATTGGGGACTTTATATAGGCTAAAAATTGGCATCTTTTAGTCTATTCGAGCCCAACAATCAAGCATGGAAGATATATTTGATCAGATCATAAGGAAAGTGGGTTTTTTCCATCAAGATATGGTTGCACGTCTCTTTGTATTCTGCAGATTCGGGCTTAACCGGCGCCGGTTTTAGGCTTGATCGGCGCCGGTTTTACTTCGGGGATGGAATAATGCTGAAAAACACCATGACCGGCGCCGGTTATAGGGTGAAACCGGCGCCGGTTATACTTCGACCAACCGGGAAAATGGCAGATTAAATGCAACCGGCGCCGGTTTGGTGAAATTCCGGCGCCGGTTTTGCCCTGGGATTTTGGGGATGTTACGCTACGAATTTGGACATGAGTCCTTCATCAAAGTTGTAGCTAATGAAGTCTTCTATCCACCAAAACTTAAATGGGGTGATTTTATTCATCCAATCAAAAAATATGGATAAAACACTGAGAGGTATGCATCCTGAAATCTCACCAGCAACATCTGACTTTGTTGGTTGATTGAGTCTTGTTCCCTTCATATTTTGGCCATGACGTCTTCATAACATTTGTACCTTATTGAGTTAGAATTCACATGAAACTCGAATCGAGTGATTTCGAGTTCTCTACAATAATTTATACTCGAATTATGGACAGAATGTCATTCTCTTGGTCCAAAAAGCCATGCATCGCAATGTTTTATGCTCTAGCTCTCATTCTGGAGGTATTTGCCCGAATTCTCTTCTTTTTTTCAACAAATACTCATAAATACTTATGTTAAACACAAGTAAATATAGCAACTATCAAGGATCGACACCTAATTGTTTAAAACTTTGGATTAAGCATGTGATTTCTTAAATGTCTAAGTCATGTTTTTCATGTATTATGATGGCTAAAGATTCATAAAGTATGGATATATTTGGTTAGGACCGAATTTATATATGATTTGGAACTATAATGATAGAGTTAATAGAGCTATTAATGAACTATTGTATTGAAGCATACATTTCTAGCTCATGAATACATTGTATGGATATATAAATGAATACTCCCTTCGTCCCTAAAAACTTTGTCAACTTTCAATTTTAAGTAAAGAATTTGTGGCTACAATTTATTCCTTCTCCTCTGCACAAATCTCAACCACACAATTTTTACTTTATTAATCCTTGTGCCGATCAAACTTGGCCAAGTTTTAAGGGACAAAAGGAGTATTATATATTCCAAGTGATCAGGAATGTCACTGCCACATATCTCTAAATATGTTGGGACACATACAATATGAATATTTGATTGAATAAGAACAGTCACAGTAGCATTAAGATACTAGCTTATGAGTGCTTGTAATTGTTGATAGAATTGATCCTAATGTATGAGGACTAATCAGAATAAGATACTTGTCAGCCTTAATCGTAGAGGACTAATATGCTCAGTTGGCCAAAATCGGCCTAGTCGGCCGCCTAGGCGCTAGGCGCTCCATAATCGCCCGACTGGTGCCTAACGAACTAATATTAGTAAAGTAAAAGTTATTTTCTTTATAATAGAATGGAAAGAAAATAAAAGTTATTGTTGAAATTAGAATATAATAAGGTAGAATGATATTCATCTTGCGATGGATAAAAAAGGAGAAAAGGATGGATTTACAGGAGTATTATGAACCCGTTCCCAAATTATGAATGTTAGGTTTAGGGTACAATACGGCAAACGTGGTTCTGGAATCCGAGTTTCGTAGGGTTTATTCGGGGTAAAAAAATGGATTGATTAGTTCCGTTTGGGGGTGGGAACTATGTTTAAGTCTTAGTTTAGACAATTTTCTCATATAATTATGCATGGTCTATTCTTTTAAACAATGGGAGAAGTCCTCAAATAGGACTAAAGCATAGGCTATTTTCCAAAATATGACCTATTAGTTTAAAATATGAGGTTATGTCATAAATATTACTAAAAAATTAGCTATAGACAAAAAGTGATGTTTTTTTAAAAAAAATCCAAAAATGTGACTAATAAACTTTAGACTTACTAAATTACTCCTAACCCCTGGTGACTTATCTAATGGTGACCTAATCCGTCTGACTAGTATGTGCCAATAGTAGTGACCAGTCCCCCACCATCGTTGCTGCCAATGACCCGTCCCGCCCACTAGTGACCAGTATACCCCACCGTCGCCCCCGGTGACCACCCCCCATCGCCATCGTCAATGACCAATTCTCATCCGCCCCGCCGCCGCCAGTGACCAGTACCCCACATATGCCGCCAGTGACTCGTCCCCCACCGCCGCTAGAGACCAGTCCTCCGCCGCCGTTGACTAATCCTCCGCTGCCGTCCCCTCTCAGTTACAAATCACCCAAACACCTGCTTGCACCCCCTCCAAATGTACCCGGTCCGTACCCCCTCCCCCACAGCCTTGACCTATCCCGGTCAAATCAATTCCAATCACGCTAGTATGTATGAATTTCACCGCGCGTTTTGGGCTTTTAAAGCTTCCATTGATGGGTTTGAACACTGTTTGCCCGTAGTATCTGTAGACGGTACTCACTTGTATGGAAAGTTCAAGGGTCATCTCCTTGTTGCAGTCGCCATGAATGCTAACCGTGAAATTTCCCCTCTCGCCTACGCGGTCGTGGAAAGTGAAAACGCAGATAGTTGGTCCTGGTTTTTGGAACACATTATGACTAATGTTGTCAGACGAAATTAGCATGTGTGCATAATATCAGATCGACATCCCGACATCCTAAGTGCCTATCGATCAATACCTCAATTGAAATCATCCCAAGTTTCAAAGCGGTTCTGCCTCCGACATATAGGAGCAATTTCATGACAAAAATCAGAAGCACTGAATTGAAAAAGCTTTATTAGCAGGCCGGGAGTACACCCATGGTGAGTGAATTTTACCAAAACAATGCCTCAAATTCGTGTTATGAATGAGAATGCGTTCACGTATTTGAACGATATTCCACATGAAAACTGGGCATTGCGCTTCGACGACAGACAACATTACAGCATCCTCACAACAAATCTTCCCGAGAGCTTCAATAACGTCCTAAAGGGATGTCAAACACTTCCAATCACCGCGCTTATTAAGGCAACTTATAACAAAGTTGTCTAACTATTTACCGACCGACGTGGGGCCGGTCAGATGTGGCGGTAAGCTGGGTTCCTCTATCCGCAAAATATATGGAAAGATATTCTTGAATGTTCGCAGCAAAGGCATCAGTCCACTATTGTCTCGCATAACCGAACAACGGGAATATACTCTGCAGGGCCGTCTAATGAATTTGGAGGCCTCAGTTCAAAATGTAAATTCGGGGCTCTTGTTAATATACAAATTTATAAAAAAAATTCAATCCAAATACTTATACTCAAATCAATGGAATACTCATTAAAAGAGGACTAAAAGAGTAAAAGGACCAACAAAAAAATGATGTGTCTATATTTTTCTTTTTCACTAGCTAACTGTATTTTAATGATTAGTATTAATATATAACTAATATTAATATATAATATTAATAAATTTTTTAAAAATATGGGACCCCTTAAATCTGGGGGTCCTGTTCTGGATAACCTATTGAACCCCCTAAAAAACAGCTCTGATACTCTGTTTCCATTCGTGATTATCCGTCAGTAACAGTAAATCTCTCACGTTGCGAATGTGATTGCGGTTTTTGGAAGCAAAATGGATTTCCATGTGTGCACGCCTATGCAACATGTCATTTCTTAGAAATAACTGTAGATCATCTCATCCGGAACGTGTATGAATTAGGTGTGTACATACGTACGTATGCTACAGATATTATGCCTATGCATGATGCAAGCGCGATGATTGATACCGGATATTTAGTGATACCGCCTCAAAGTGCTCAACGCAATCAAACCGGTAGGCCTCAAAGGACAATATTTACAAATGAATAAAAATTTGTGTTTCTTTGTCATGTTGTTAATAAATGAGTAATGAAATATATATATTTTTTTATTTTGCGGGAACATTGAATTCAATATCATTAAATATGTATATTCACTAATACAATCACTAACCTAACAATTGATTATTTTTTACTTAATACAATAATACACATATTTCCAATTACAAGTATCACTAAATTTATTCATTTTTTGTACATATTATCCCAATCAAAGCACTCAAAACACTTCGTAAAAACACTTTATTATTATTATTTATCCACTTACAATTTTATATTGAATTATTTGTACGTTTATAAAATATAGAGTACAAGATAATGCTATTACTCCATATTATTATCCCAGCTACTCAACTCTAAGTACATGGCATGTTTTAAAAAATAAGAACACTATTCGGATTCCTCAAATCCGTTTTGTAGCTTTTCGCAGGGGTTCCACTAAAACCTAAAGATTTAGGATTACATAAACACATTTCCCATTTTTTTAGAAAACCCAAAAAAAACTCCCGTGTTTTGGACGCCCATGCAATGTAATCCCGTAATATGAGAAATCACCCTAAAAAAAGAAAGTAAGATAATTAAAATGAAATGAAGAGAGTATCAATTACGTAGTACGGAGTAGACCTGTCTGCGGTTCGAACCGGAATCGGAACCGCAAGTTCGCAATCCCAACTTTTGGGGAACCGAAATTGCACATTACCGGTTCCAAAATAAGCAGTTCCCGTTCCAAATCGGTTTGATTCTACGGTTCTAATTTTTTATATTTAAAATTTAATTATAAAAATATAGTAGATATTAAGTTATAAGATTACTTGGATGAAAGAGATCCCAAAAATCATCAATATAGTTAATAGTTATTATTTCTATAACTAAGTACAATAATTAGATACTTAACAACTCAATAGTTTTTTTTATCAAATCACCAAGTAGTTTTGTTGAAAGGAAATCACCAAGTAGTTAGAAATTAACTAGTACAGATTGAGGAGTTACTAATTGTAAAGTACTTCAATAATTAATAAATTATGTATTCTTATAACTATGTAATATGAAAGTATTATAACGAGTAATGATTAAAAATTGCGAAGTATTATGTAATAGTCATTATATGTTGTTTTTACAACAACTACTATTAGTATTATTCTTATGATTATTATTATTAGTAGTATTATTAATTAATTTATTTAATAAAAAGCAACTCTGAAGCAGAAGTGACAATTTCGATTCTAAATTTTCAACGAACCAAACCCGATTACGGGGAATCTCCGTCTCCAAATCGGAGTTACTCCCCTATTATTGTCCCAGTTTCTATTCACTTGGTTAACACAGATCTCTCTTAATCTCTTACTTTATATATTTAATTTTTATCAAATTTGATTCTGGTTTTTGCGGTTTTGTAAAACTTATATTGTAGTTTCTAAATATGTTTATTTCCTAAAAATAATTTGAGTGCGAATAGAGATCCACTTGCTTTATCATTGATCAAACATCATACTATGTAAGTCGTTATGGGACAATAATAGGGACGAAGGTAGTACTATGAATGCTTTCTTTTGGACTGTTTTCAGTCCAGATCAGATCAGACCAGACTCTCGAAATTATAAAATACATAGAGACTAGACGTTTATCAGATCAGACCAAACCACAAATTTCAGTCCAAAAGAAAACATCATATTTAGTACGGAGCATTAACCTTCATTTGTCAAAACTAATAAGGGTAATTCTAAATGCAGCCCTTAATTTGCTAAATACACACACCAACTTTCTATAATACCTATTCTACCCTTCAAGCAGTCTCGATTGTTTTTGGAAATCCTAATTGCTTGAGTAGAATATTCGTCGAAAATTCATTATCCAGCCGACAAGTCGAAATGGGGCACCCGATGTGATAGTAGATTACATGGTTCAAATCTAATGTCTTCATCGTGTGGCTGGCTGGCTGAATGAATTATCACGGTCCGCCAGCCAATAGGGGGATATGACGCTTTATCACCCTCTCTCGTCTTACCATCGAAGCACAATTCTTAGTCGAAGACCATGAAAGCAACAATGATAAATTACCCCCTTTGTTATTTGAAGTATTATTAATGGTGGGCACATGTCTTCTTTCTTACCCTACCCTTCCCGTAAGTTTTGTCCGATCAAGAAGAATGAGAAGCACTTGAATATGCGGTTGAGTCAAATGCTACCCCCAAAATTCTTTGCTTACAAAATTTAACCCTTAATACTACTATACCTAGTCCCACTAATCAACAAAGCATCGATGGTTCATAATGGTCATAAAATGATGATATGTGTGAATTTGAAAAGCCCATACTTGACGAAAATGCAAGAGAATGATCAAAAGCAAGAAGATGATGGTGGATGGGATTGATGCTTCTGAGGGACAATTTAATGATGAAAAAGTTGTTTTTGAAATCGTTGATAGCCGGACTAGAAGAGAACGGAAAACAACCACCGATGGAAGATGATTCGTAACTTCTCTAATTTTGTTGGCTTGTGGTTGTGCGTAAAACAACGGGAGTGAAATACTTCGTATATTTTTAAGGGTAAAATAGATATTTGAACAATTAGGTGGCTGTGATTAGTAAATTAATGATTGTGAATAGAATTACCAACTAATAATGGTTCTTCTTTGAGGCCCAATTTAGAATTGGACATAAGCCCAGTTATAACATTATTCGTGTACGACCTAAACCCTAGAAATATTCCGTGTATTCCAAAAAGTGTATATATGTTTGAGTTCGACATGAGGGATTGTCCTCAGCCTCTGCTTCACCGTCCAACTCTATTGTAAAGATAAAGAAGCAGCCGGCGCAATGGTGAAGTATTCTAGGGAGCCCGACAATCACACGAAGTGTATGGTTTTTACATTCTTTTTTTGTTCATGTTCTTGATTGGCTTCCTTACTAAACATGACTGTTCATTTGAAATGCAGCCTGCAAAGCTAGGGGTTCCGATCTTAGAGTTCATTTTAAGGTATCTTCATTCTTCCCCGTGTGTAACCCAACCTGATTTACCTGCTGTTACAGAGTATACCAGTGAATCATTTATGTCTAAATGTGTTTGTTTTGTTGCATGCCTGATTATAATAAGAAACAGCATTTTTGTTTTGAGCAATTATGTGTTCTGGTATTAGTACAACGGAGTATTGTTTTTGTGTAATAGTTACCTGATTAAAAGCAGGGATCTATTGCCTCACTGTGAATAGATCTCTCGTAGAAATCAGGGACATTAGCTTGCATTGTTATTGGGTGAATATCTGGAGTTCTCTGTGGACTAGGATAGATTGTTCAGTAAACAATGTTACATTGTACATAGTTATGAGTTTTATCCCCCTTTTACTGATTAGTTATGTGTTTCAGGCAATAATAAACATAACATGTGTCCCCAGGCAGGGACTTTTTAATTTGTACTGGCTTTATGCATTCTATTTAATGCACTTTGCCTGAGAGTCTTGACTGCAAAATTATACATTGGGGAAGATGGGCAGTTGTGTTTCACCATTAATTGATATTTTCAACAATCATCTTCCCCACATTCATCTGTATCTTACCTGTATTGGTTTTCTACTCTTTATCCTTTCATTGTTCTCTTTGTCAAATGTCTTGACTGTTATTGCTATGCTTAAAGTGCAAAATTTCAATCTTTACATCTAATGATGCTTTTAATTTGGCTTTTGCTAGAATTAAATGAATATTCCTTAAAATTTAGTAGTGTATTCTGAATATGTCTATAACAAGCAGAGATTGTGTGTATCGACCTGGTGCCTCATTTACTGCACTATGGCCGAAAGAGTTCTCTGCTAAACTAATTTCAGGAAGATGGGCAGTTGTGTTTCACCATTTGTTGAAACATTTCAATAATCATCTTCCTAACATCTTAGGCAATCCCAACAGAGTTAGCTTTGCTTGTACTTAATTAATTATCATTTATTCATCAATTAGTTATTCATTAATAAATTAATTTACATTCAATATGTTGCTTTCAATTTAGGTATTCATTACGTAGTAGTTGTTTGTGTTTATCTATGTTGATTGTCAGTACTGCAATATAATTAATAATAGTGTTTTCATGTTCATACTATATCTTAGAACACAAGGGAAACTGCACATGCCATTAGGAAGCTGCCACTAACCAAGGCTAAAAGGTACCTGGAAGATGTATTGGTCCACAAACAGGCCATTCCCTTCACCCGTTTCTGTAGAGGAGTTGGCAGGACTGCTCAAGCTAAAAACAGGCATCCCAATGGACAGGGACGATGGCCTGCAAAATCTGCCAAGTTCATTCTTGATTTACTTAAGAATGCAGAAAGCAATGCTGAGGTAACTACAATGAAATACAAGTGTAATTTTATCAGTTTTTTATATGTATTCTCTATAATTTAATCCTGGGTGTTGTCATCGCAGGTCAAAGGGCTTGATGTCTATTCGCTCTACATCTCTCATATTCAGGTGAACCAAGCTCAAAAGCAAAGGCGGCGCACTTACCGTGCTCATGGGCGAATTAACCGTATGTTTAACTTTTGTGTTTCCTAATTTATGTCTAGCTATCCTGGACTTCAAGTTAAAAAAGCTAAAAATATTAAAAGTACTTTCCTAGGGTCAAGGCTTTGAATTCAATTTGCTAGGAATGCCTTTTGCAAGTGTCTTTGCCTATTTCTGAAAAACATGTGTGCCCTAATAGGGGCCTAATAGGGGCAATGCCAGTGTCCAGCGCTGGTCTGCTCTATTGGTTTACATCACCTAAACTTGTTCTGAATGCAGATACCAATAGCAGCCAAACTTAATCAGGAAACGAAGCCAACTATAGGTGGTGGAGCTCCTGATGTAACATTACTTAGTTTGCAACCTACTTTTATGATCAAAAGTCCATGTAAACTTAACTAACCTGGGAAAAATTAATTATCGGTTGCATTCTTCTAAATTATTTGATACTAAAGAGTGTTTTCCACTTGTTAGTCCCCTATCATTTTTGCTAATCAGACTTTCACAACTTGACTTCAAAGCTTTCCACCTTTAGTTATTGACTATCCTGACACTTCAGTCCTGTCTCAACCATATGCATGAACTAAAAAATGGCATTTGTTTTTCTGCAGCTTATATGTCTTCACCATGCCATATTGAGTTGATCTTGTCTGAAAAGGAGGAGCCTGTGAAAAAAGAGGTAAACCTAAAATGTTCTCATGAACATAACGATGAATCCTCTAGCAATGCCTAAATTATCTAACTTCTTTTTTACTATTTGCAGCCAGAGTCACAAATTACTGCCACCAAAGCCAGGAAGGCATAGACATTGCTTAAACGTTTTTTCTTTTGTTCTAGTGATGTTTTTTAAAAGACATTCTCTGATGTGTAGAGGATTGTCACTACACAGTTTTCTGATTTTGTGGATTTACATCCTTAATGCCTTCGTCCAGTCTGTAGAGATTGTAACTTTTTGTGTTGGTCGTACCCAGGGTGTTTGCTTCAGCTTATTATGGCGTTCTAACCTAAATGATCCAAATTTGTGAGATTTCGTATACAACTACATAATAATACTGTTATAGAATTTTAAATTAAAAATTGTTGCCCAAATTTATCGGTTGTGGTTTCAAATTTATGTGGGCACGACGTTAGGTAACTATAACCAATGCCTGTTCACACATTGTAAATTTGTAATATAGTTAGGCTAATCCATTTTGATAATAACAGTACTTTGGTTGATAGTTAAATCTGTTTTTGAATTTGCAAATCATTATTTAAAATGTCGAGAATACCGTTAATAGTAGAAATTGTTGTAAGAAGTGTAATTGATATACGCCTTTGCCGAAGCATCTAATTTAAAGCCATGGTAGTTCTCATAAAAAATGCCTACACACTTTTGGAATTTGTAGTCTTCGAATCCAGTCTTGTGTTCTTTCCAATCCGCATTTGTTCAAAACCCAACTCTTGTTTGAAAAGATAGTTAGATTATTGATCTCTCATTCTCTCCAGCCTCTCCTCCTGTAAATCTGGAAATGCATTTCCTTGAGATCTTTTAGAGTTCCAACTTCTAACAATATCTCCCTATCCTAACCTGCACTGGTGACTGATGGTGTGCAATAGGGATGGGCTCGATTTTACCCAAAAACATTTTAGAATTCCACCTAGGGATGGAGCCGGTCTAGCCCGGGAAGGTTAGGATAGGCCTTACTATTGAAGTGGTTCGGTTCGGTTAGGATAGGCTTTACTTTTTTTGAGTAGGGGTGGTCAAAAACCTCACCCCCTAACTTTTTTAGAGTGCGGTCCGGTTCAGTTTAATATTTGACTGAACCCGTATCCGGACTATTACTATTGAAGTGGTTCGGTTCGGTCCTAGACCTAAACCCGTTCGGTACGGTCTCATTTTCAAACGGGACGGTATCATGTCATATTAATACCAAACAATGCCACTTTTTTCGAGAAAATAAAGCTTAATCATTATCCAAAAATCCTCATAATTATCGATTTCCATATTACATAATTACTACATTCCATAGTAGTACAAAACATAAATCACAAAACGTTCACAACAATTCTCTAAGCACCATTGACTTCTCCAGACTCCAGCACATGATATCAAAAGCTTCACTTCCCACTCAAACACTCAATCCATTTTTTCCCCAACAGAAGCTTATTTTGGGCAGGCGGGTTTGAGTATTTGTTTAGATGGGCTAAAGTGCTAAACATTTTAATGGGCCATGAACTATCAATTAGCAAAGTGCAAATGAGTAATCGAAGTAATGACAATATGGTATTCATGTATACATAATCATAAATTACTAATTATATAAATTAATAAAATTATAATTCGGTCCGGTACCGGTTCTCATTTTATAAGAACCGGTCATGACATGGTTTTGAACCGGTACAGTCCGGTTCGTGACAAAATTTTTGAAAACCGTTTCAAACCCCGTTTTGCGGTCCGGTACCATACCGGTCAGGTACCATGCCGGTTCGGTAATTTTGCCCACCCCTACAAAAAGTCGTAACTGATTAACCGAACTGGAAGACTGGTGTTTTCTCGGTTAACCTCAATGAAAATTTTAAAACTAATGGTACAGTTAACTAAGTGGGAGGGAAAAATGGTTGGTGATATGGTTACGGGTTAGAAATTGTCCTCTCAATGGTTAACCAATTCGTAAGTTCATACGTAGACAAGAACAATAAATTTCGATGAAGGTAAGTTCATACGAAAACACATGAACCGATGAAGGTAAGTTCATACGCAAACACATGAACAAGAAATTCTTATGAAGGTAAGTACATAGCTCTTTCTAGAAAGAATATATTTCTAGCTAATGCTAAGCTATTGACATGAATACATTTTCTTTTCTTTAGCAATATATGCATCAATAGTATAACCGTATAATAACATAAATATAGGAACATATAATATGGAAGTGTAAATGTGTAATAGTGCACATGGAAAGATAATACAATGTAATATGCACTAACTAAAGTTTCGAAGCCTGAGAGCTTTTTTGGAAAAGGTGTTGCATTTTTTTTGCAAGGAAATAACTTAATTATTATTGATAAAGATTACAAAGACAACTACAATCATATAACTCAATGCTACAATGATATGAGACAAAGAAGCGGACGATTCAAAATGAAAACGCCGAATCGTTAATCCCGCAAAGAAGTAGATTCTACCTGAGAATTTTGCTCCTCCTATGATCACAATATTTCTCAAACAAATTATTGAACATCCCAATTTGTCCAGCCACCGATAAGGATCCAAGCGTAAAATTTGTTCCGATTTGACCAGTCATCGGAAAGAAAGTACTCAATGTGATCCCATTTACCTGGAACAGTGGTGGTTCTGGAGGAGGACGATTCGTCTCAATATTGGCACAGAAGAAAATCGTATTCCTGATTGATGACGAGATCAATGCAAACCTCTTATAAGCACATAAGAAAACTCGACTGAAGATGGCGGGGAATAAACATCTAGCAGACGATACTTCGCCACCAAAAATAATATTTTTATACAACGCTATAAACGAAACATATAGATAAAATTGAAAACACTGATTAAGAAGATATATTTTCATGATTGAATCAAAGAAGATTGAAAGAAGAGAACACTAAGAAGAGAAAAGGAGGTGGCGGCTCGGGTTTACCCATAACTGCTCCTCTCTCTAGCGAAGGAAACTATAGGAGCGGATATAACTTGAAAAATTTGGAAAAGTTGTTGCTTACTAATTTAATCTTGGACCGCTTATGTATGTTTTTAACAAATCAAATGTTTAATATGGAGTAGTTTGATGAGTTTATTCTTTTCTTTTTCATGGTGATGGAGTATATGGCCCGGGGACCCCCGGCCCACAAACTCCTATTTCTCCTGCTCAGGTCCATCAAGCCCAATGAGCACACAAAGCCCAAACACGGCGGCCCAACCGTTAGGAAGCCCACGGTGCACGTATGAGTGCCTTCAGCCCTATGGCCTAGGGCTCCAGATCTCACAGAACATCCAGATTTGAGCATACAAAGCTACTGGGAGAAAACGACATAAGGGTAGCCTTCGGCTACACAGAGCCTTCGGCCACAAGGAGAACCTTCGGCAACAACACACTCAACGAAGATTCCTTTTGGAGACAAACATCCACCGCATTTAATGCGGCGTCACGTCCAACCACCGCATTTAATGCGGTGCACATGCATGTACCGGTGCCACACCGATTGAGGTGACCCCTCGGCCGTCAGATTGTTGACACGTGTACCCTCATCGCATTTATGATTGCTATAAATAGCAGCCCTTATTCCTCTTGTGAAGGATCCCAGATCAGAATTCATTAATATATCTGACTCTCTCTCTTACTTGTTTGCTCTAACTTCTCTCTAGTTATTCTCCGCAATAACCCTTCGGATGAGCTACTCCCCGGGTACACTATCCATCACATGGTTTTTTGGTTAACCGATTAGTGGTAACCGAAATTTTGGTTAACCGATACCTGGTTAACCAATGTTACGGTACAGATAATGGTACTAATATATATTAACCAACATCACGGTTAATTGAAAAATGGTTAACCAAAGCCTGATTTACCGACCATGCTCACCCCTACGGCCAGCCGGTCCCATCACCCAATACTTGTTTCTCTATCTTTATGCCTAAGCTTTAGACTGATTCTTTACAACATAGTGTTCTAATCATGTTGAAGATGCATCACTGATTGTCTCATATGCAACGACGACACTCACAAACTTGGTTTTGCCCCACTTAATATTGGCTAGGGAAGAGCAAACCCGACCCTATCAGATTGACCCGACCGGATATATCCGAATTTTTTGTTTGGGTCGGAAAACCCGACCCGAAATACCCAGGCCCGATCCGATTCTTGCAACCCGAGACTTAAGCGGGTAGGGTTACCAACTATGTTACCTGACCCGCCCGACCACCCGAAATACCCATGGCATATATACTCCTTATATACCTAATTGTACTGTTCAACGTTAACTGTTAAGCTCGTATATACCAATTATCATTTTATTTATCAGAATATCAAATATGCCAATCATCGTATATTATTATTTTACATGTTCAAATATGTCGATTACCGTATTTATACAACTATTACTTTGAATGTTATACTAGTATAACTTTGAATGATATTTTTACCAATTACAATTTTATTTATTACAATTTCATCAATAATAAATTAAAATCCGAATGGACCCGAAAACTGAATCAACCCGACCGCAACCCGAACTTCTTCAACCCAAAAAACCCGATTTTGTTTTTAGGGTAGGGTTTGAAATTATCAAACCGATAACCGGATGGGTTTACACTTTTTGAACCCGACCCGCCCGAACTCGACCCGTGCTCTGCCCTAATATTGGCACCTTCCACTTAATAACTCTGGTGACAATGCTTCTTCTTCAAGCCCTTGGATATAAGTATATAATATGTGTTGTTTGTGTATCTAAAAAATTTGCAAATTAAATAAATGAATAGTAATCTAATGATAAAGATAAATGTATTGAAATGATGAAGAATCTGAGCTCGATGATTGTTTGTTGTCTGCTCAAGTAAAAATATACCTGCAACAGTGGTCTCTTTGGATACAATCTATGTAGTACTGATACCGATACGCGGAAACGGGTACGGGGATACGTCAAAACAAAACAAAAGTAGGATACAGATACGGGGCCATATTTATAAATATTAAAAGTTATGGGGGTGTATCTACAAATATTAAAAGTTAAAGGGGTCTATTTATAAATATTAAAAATAGTTTTTTTTTTTGAAAATATATATATATACACATATAATATCCTATGATGTCAACCCATTCATTGCATTGAAGCATTTTCCTTTTTCAAGATACTTAGGTGCTGTTCTGTTCGTCTTATTCTTATTACTTATTACTTATTCTTATTTTGTTCAGATCAGATCAGATCAGAAAAATTCAGATCAGATCAGATCAGAGCAGAAAAATTCAGATCAGATCAGATCAGGTGAGTTAATGACTTAATTCGGATATAGCCATATAGGCCCATTATTTGATTACCAAGTAAAATGTAGTTTTAGATTTTCATTTTTTTAGAATTTTATTAAGTAAATTTTGGTTTTTTTTTTTAAAGTTGATACGGGTATCCGTCGGGATACGAGTATCGGAAACTTTCAAAAAATTACAAAAAAATGGAAACTTTTAAAAAATGCAGATACGGCCCGGGAACGTACGGTACGGGTATCCTAGAGTATCAGATACGCCGATATGCTACCCTAGGGAGGTATCCGTGCTTCATAGGATACAATTGTTCTCAAAGGGCACCAGCGAACCAAAGGATACACTAAACGGTGGAGTGTTGGAAGAAGAAGATGATTAAAAGATTTGTTGTGTATTTTCGAATTTCAAGATTGTTCAAACTTATGCAGCTGATTGAGATTTATAGTACTCTCGCCAAGAGCCTAATAATAAAAAGCACCTATTGGAAAATTAGCTTAAAACTTTAAGCCACACGGGCGGGTATTGTACGTCCCCGAAATGGGACCCGCTCGGCTTGACGGATGGCAGCATATGAGAGTGAAGTATAATTCCACACTTTACCGTAGGCGGGTATTCTCTTCTTACAAAACTTGGATGCCCACACGGGTGCAATCCACTATTAATATTTGGCTTATAAAAAGTCTTATATATTGCTTAAGGTTTTATGTGTGGAATAAGTCCTACACGAACCTTGTTTCAGATAGAACTTCAGGGAACAATTTCTCATTAATTTTAAAATGGTTTTCTACAAATAATACACGGATACATTCATGTTAAGAAGTACAATATTTTAGACTTAGTTCTACAAAAATAATGACGTGGGTCCCTCACATACTTTAACTCCAATGTGACCCAAATATTAATTAGTAAAATCATTTTTCAACAACATGTTGCGTAGTCTCATAAACTCTTTCTCAATACATTACTAGAATAGATAAAGATATATAGATCATTAAAAGTGTAACTTACCCTATGTACTTTTGACACAAGTGTACTATATCTTGCCTGATATTGCGTGAGCCATGCCAACAGTTCTTTTCCCTTTAAACCCAATTATGTGACATTCTCAATAATAGGTAGCCCCCCCCCCCCCATGGACTAATTTTCCTTGATCGGTCAACCATCGCTCTCGGAAGTGCTTTGGTTACAGGGTGCACACTATTTTCCTTTGATTTCACATAATCAAGAGAGATGATCTTATTTTTAATGGGAAAATGGAAACTAATAATCCAATCTTTTAGCGGTCTTCTTTCAATAATCTCACCTTTTGATTATTCATGAATAATCCAACCTTTGCGCCTCATCTTCATTCATTGGTCCATGACCGGTTGATGACCTGCTATTCCAAGCTATTTTCTTATCTTTGCAAATCATTATACCATAAATCTCATCTTTCACAAAGATAATATTTTGGAAAGATAAGAAAATAACTTGGAATAGTAGGTCATTAACCGACCAGGGACCAATGAATGAAGATGAGGTGCAAAGGTTGGATTATTCATGAATAATCAAAAGGTGGGATTATTGAAAGAAGACCGCTAAAAGGTTTGATTATTAGTTTCCATTTTCCCATTTTTAATTAGTTTTCTAATGGTATTATGTGTATGATAGATGTAGCTTGGTTATTACATAGAATCGATATTGGAAAGAAATGTGCTTTCTCAACAAGGAAGATGTTCCAAAAACTTTTTAACCATTTAGCTTCTTCTCGCGCGAGGCTCATCTCAGACAATGAACTCAGCTTTCATGGTAGATCTAGATATGCACATTTGTTTCTAAGATTTTCATGAAAGAACACCACTTCTAAGGGTAAACACATATCAAATTGTAGATTTAGTGTCCTTTAATATTATCGAAAATGTAAACAAAAATATTTGGTTTACATCAAATACCCAAGTGCCCTTATAAGTGCTCACCAATGTTTTCTACTAGCTTGACGCTCAAGTGCATTAGTCGGTCGCCTAAGGCGTTTAGTTTCTCGCCGAGAATGCCTTACCGGCGGCGTAGGGCATCATGAATCGTCGAACAATTTTTTTTATATTATTTTTAAATTCATTTTCCTAAGAGATATACCCCTTTTAACTATTACCGTGCATGTGAAGAAAACTACTAGTAGATTAAGATTTAAATTATATATGCTTGTATGTATTCTTAGATTTTATTATTATTATTTAACATGCATGATATAATGAAGGTAAGTGTTTAGTTGTAATATATATCAAATGTGACGACTCTATTATTAATGCATATCAATGTTTGTAAACACACACACACACACAACAACAACAACAACACCTCTCAATATGGCGGAAGAACCTATCTTTACGTCTAGGTTTTTTTGGGAGATCGAAGACGCCTCTTCTAGGTGGAGGTTGTGTCTCGGTTTTGTGATAGCGTGCCGGGGGAAAGGGATGATGACCATACACAAGTAGGAAACACACGTTTCGGCTAGGAAGTGTTCGTGGGTGGCAAGCTTCTTCCAAAATCAAGAAAGCGATAAAGCTTCAAGGGAAGATATTCGTACGCCTGCAAGTAGTAAAAGTCAGATTTGTACAACGTCAAAGCAGCAGGCCACGATGGAAGGGCGCAAGTATATTCTCAAGCAGCAACGATCAAGATGAATAAGGGAGCATGATCATCTACATCAGACCTAAGATTTGTTGGTCCTGGGGGAGGAAGGTGAAGTGTTATTGGTTCATCCCCTTCTGAACCGTGGCCATAATATGAACGACTGGCTAGGGTTTGGAAGTTTCTTTTGATTACTCTTACATGTTTTAGTTCTTATGTTTCTGTTCAATACTTTGCTTTTATCTTTCTCGTCGAAACTGGTGACAAGCAGGTACTTTTTTGGTATGAGTTTATGATTGCTAGAACGAGAGGGGAATCAAACAAGCTAAACTGGTTGATAATCACTTCGAATCTCATACATGTTTAACAATTAGTCTCGCTTATTTTTTGATAGTGTATTCTAATATGATCAGTGAGTGAGAGGACCTGTTGGTTATAATGAGTTTAGATGGAGGGTGTGGGTAGACAAAAAACATGTTATATGGTTGGTTTATTTTATGATTTTAATACAAGCGTATCTCCTTTAAAAAATACACACAAATATAAACAATATTACTTATTATATTTATATAAAAATATTTATCGATCATAATGTAATTTGTATTTCTCTGATTAATTCACGCCTGAGTGTTGGGTGTTGCGGTGGTGCCCGACTAACGTTTAAGGCCTTTTAGAATATTAGATGCCACATAGGCATTTTGACAGTCTAAGTCTTTGATTCTCCATCGATCTGATTGCGTTCGAAAGACAGTCAAGCCCAACACAACACACAAAATATGTACCTTTGGTGGCATTTCCAATGGTTAACAATTCAATATCAACTTGGGCCTAAAAGTTGTCTTTAAGAGACCTGAAAGACAAATTGTGTTGATATACAACACAATTGATTGAAAACTACCAATCAAAGATCTAAAATATCATAGATTTTGAACTTTTTATTTTTATGAAATCCATTGCTAATTTCGATATTTTTTTGTCACAAAAGTTTATTAGTTTAATAATGTTAAGTTTAAAAATTAAAAAGTATTTAAATTCATGGTATTTTAAATTTTTAGATTGATCGTTTCCTATCATTTCAGTTTTATATGGATACATTTTATATTTTATATTTTATATTTTATATTTTAGGTTTTATAGTGAACATACTTTGGTAAATAATTTGAGTGTTTTTTATCATTCCATTAAAGATGTTTTGACAATTAACGCTCTTTTTGGATAGCAGGATGAACTTAAGAAACCCAACTGCAACAAAGTAAATTTAGGTTTTAATAAAAATTAAGTGAACCTAAGTGAACTTAGGTGGATATGTAGATTGTGATTTGGAAAAAAATTGTTGAACATATGTTAATGTAATAAATTGTTCTTTGGATGAAGATGCTCTAACTCATTAATGACATAACCTCCAAAAACCTCAATTTGATAGTTTTAATTTTAGATTTTCGCAGATTTTCAGGAGCTATGTGAAGTGAACTTAAATTTACTAACAATCTATGTTCTTACCCTAAAAATATAAACAAATGAGTATGATTAAAAATTAAACTTGCTATAACTTAGGTTTGGGATGTTTAAGGTAAAGTAAATGAGTGTTCTTGAGTTGGAGTGTTTAAAAATTGAACCTTTGAATTATATCTAGGTAGGAGTACAAAATCATTTTTTTAATTTTTTAGACTGTCAAACTAAAAGACAGATTACAAACTCTCGTATTTCGTCTCCCCCTACAAAAGAACTCTCAAACATTCCTTAAAAATTCTCCAAATTCTAGCACACCTTTGAAATTTGTTCGCTATTTTCAATTAAACCGGAAACCAAATGGCTGGTTTACGAACTAGAGGGGCGAGCAAATTAGTTCGATTAGATCAGACTGAATCATACCAAATCGCTAATGAGCTATAAACAATTTAATTTGAGTTTGTAGTATTTATCCCAAAATGAAGTAAATCAAATCGAACCAAAACTGCAACAAACCGAATGACATTGAACCGAACTAAAATATTCAATAAATTCTTAATATGTAGTACTCCAATATTAAAATAGAACAAATCCAAAAGGGAGAAGTCTTCAAATAGGAGTAAAATTCATCCATTTTCAAAGATAAGATTGACTAGTTTAAAATGTCTTAAATATATATTTTTATTTTATTTGTGATTGAATCAAAGTACCCTCATAGCTCGAGGCCTCGGGAACTGTTGCCCCTAGGTTGACATACCGACATCGGTTTGTCCTCAGATTTTTTTCCCTAAAAATTTTCTGACAACCTACCAAATATCGGCCACCACCGGAGTTTGCTGCTGCCAACTCATATTCAATGAAACTAGAAGACAATTAATTAAGTCAATAATTAATTAATTAATTAATTAAATGAGGGGTAAATATGGAATGATCATTTTTATTTGAAGAAAACCTTACATAAAAGTCATATTTTTTGGAAGAATGCTACTCCCCCCGTAACAAAAAAATCTTCTCACTTTCCTTTTTCGTCCGTAACAAAAAAATCTTCCCATTTCTCAATCTTCCCATCATACCCTCAATAATTTTGAAAATAAAACACTATTACAACTACTTTTTTTGGACTTATCCCTCATTCCATCACATTATTCCACTATCTTCCCATCATACACTCAATAATTTATATCACCTTTCACTATTCTTAATCTACCTACTTTTGAAGTGGGAAGATTTTAAAGTTACGGAGGGGGTATGTTTTAATCTGTCAAAAGAGCCATTTGCTCAAATTTAAATTGAACCAAATCCAAATGAAATGATTTTTCTTTATTAATTTTTCTCCCAATCATCTCAAATTGAACTAAAATGTCGAATAAGGGATGTTTTGAACTGATTCTGCTTCTCATTCTTTTCTAAAGAAGAAACAGATTCAGAATAAGTTTTTAGAAGCGGGTCTCCACCAACTTAAAAAAAACGATTTTAGAGTAATTTAGGGCACAAAAATACTTCCACTTCCACCCCAAACGATACGATCATTCTAGTTGAAACCATTTCGTACTCCTATTTACACCAGGCTGTTTTATTTTTATTTTCTGGAACTTGGATTATCTTCCGATTCGGCACTACTGCCGTATTCGAAGAATTATTTTCCTGGCTTCCTGCTGCTACTATGCAACGCCGTACATAGCATATAAGTAGTGGAGTGGGCAGAAGAAGACAGGGAAAAAAGATGTCTTCTGCATCGCTCAGCTTGCGCCTTTCATCATTCCACAAAACCATTGTCCCCCCTCGCTGTAGTCCCTTCAACAGGAGAAAGGATCGAAAACGATTTTCTTTCTTGGAAAACAATGAGTCAACTGCTCTGTTGGCTTGCTCTATCTCAAAGCCTGGACCCAGTTTCACTCCCTCTGTAGACAACAGTTCCAGGTTAGATATTCAGATTTCTACAGTTTTTCTTATCGAATGTTATGGGCTTGAATGTTTTCCAATAGATGTAGCATCAGCAAAATTCTAACCGGGTATTATTTTGTCGATGTAGTCCTTGTGTTCGTTATATGATTTTTGAGAAAGTTCATTCCTTTGCAGTAATTTCTGCATAATTGAAGGGCCAGAGACTGTTGAGGACTTTGTTCAGATGGAGGCGCAGGAAATCCAAGATAACATTAAGAGTAGGCGCAATAAGATATTTCTCCTAATGGAAGAGGTATGTTTTGATTAGTTGAATGGTACTGATCATCAAAACTTCATGAGTTTAAAGTGTATAATTCTAAATATTCCTAATGAAACTCATCCTTACCAAACAAATTCCACTACCTTCTGAGGTGCTGCCATTTTTATGCGGTATAAGCTTTAGTGTCCGTTTGAACTGGGGAACTGCTCAAGAAAATAGAATGGAAAACTCTGGGGAATATGGAAGAAAAAAGATGGGGGGGGGGTATTAGATTGGTTCAAAATCATTTTATGCAACTTTTTGTTATACAGGAAGTTCATCATTTGTTAAAAAAAAAACAGAACAGTTAATCATTTTCCTTTTGCATTATCCGAGGTAAAACAATTGACAAGCGAATGACTATCCTTGGCACCCCTTCCCCTTGCTGTATGGTGATTCAAACATACCCTTAGCTTGAGTCTATGATGGATTAGGTGCGGAGGCTACGGATACAACAGCGCATCAAGGGCTTGAAAGTTAGCGGGGAAAGCGGTGAAGAGGAGAATGAGATGCCAGATATCCCATCTACAATCCCTTTTCTTCCTAACATGGTAACTAGTGCAGACTTTGCAGTTTATTCTACCACTACAAGTTCATTGAAATATGACATAGATTTTACCATTGACTTGATTTTCCTCCAATGTACATGAATGTGAAGCTCTGCTATAATTGCTGTCAATTGCAATATAACTTGTTTCTCTAAACAATTGGTAACCAAGGAATTATAGACATTGACCCAAATCCACATATTGTTTTATCAGCTTTTATATTGATCCACTTTTTCTTGGTATACCTAGGATGTATTTTTTGGATAGGAAAATGGTCAAGAAGTTCCTTCTACTATTTCCAATCTATCACTTAAGCCCCTATACTAAAAAATATCATATAAGTACGCTTACTTAAAAAAACGATCAATTTGGCCTTTTAACCGGTTCTTGACCCGTATTCAATGTTTAAAATTGCGCAATGCCTTGTGGCAATAAGGCGCGCCTTGCTACTTTTTGAGATTTTCCACTGGAAGGCTATGCCAATTTAGGCAATATATATGCGTGCGATTTTTTAAGCAGGGCGTATGCAATCTATATAGATCGTTTTGAGGCGCACAACATATACAAGGCTCAGGGCCGACTGCTGCAGCCCAAATCCATTAAACTAATTTTAATTTAATATACATACCGTAGGTCACGTAGTATATATACAGACATAAACGGTTGTAATGTGCGGCTGCTTCTCATCTGCACATTTACCTTCTATGACCTTCTTGTTCTTTCACCCTTCTTTTTTTCACGCTAACAAAGGTATATGTTGTCTAATTATCTTATTTATTTAATTGTTTAATTATTCATATAGGAGTCAGTGACTTACTTATAGTGGGCAGAATAGTCGGTGCTCCTAGTCCCCCACTACATAAAACAATTGAAAATTTACAGTGGACAAATATTAAATACTACGCATTGTATAATCTTCTTTGTTCATTATACACGCTATTGTTATCATGTCAACGATAAATAAACCAGACGCAACATGTAATTAAAGTTCTAGTAGTTCTAGAACTTTAATTAAATAGAAAACATTTATCTTGTGTGATGTTCGAACATACTTCTTGGGCAGGTTTATGACCTCAATTTTGTGGGTTTTCATTATGGCATTAGTTGACTTTTAATCATCTTTTACTTTATTAATAATTACAATATTTGTACTTTGTTTATATAAAATTGTGTAATAGTTGAGGCTTACACCTCATTGTGCAATGAGAGGCTTACGCAATAGGCAATGCTAAGAAACCGCCTCAAATACGCAATTTCAAACCTTGCCTACAATACCAGGTTTTTATATTAAAAACTTTAAAAATTTGGTAAAATTCGAAGAAATATAAATAAAAGTGTGGACAATATAAGAATGTCAAGGTCTATATTTTGCATTTTTGAAATTATTTGTATGTTCTAACTTTTATTTTTTATATTAATGTGTTATCTATTTTTGAACTTATGTTGATTTTTATATAATTATTACATTATTTTTCAAATTTATATGAATTTGTATAAGATAAATCAATTGTTCTAATTATTTTTTTAAAAAAACTTGCTCTAGCAAGTTAAAATGGCTTAATTTACCGTATTTTAAAGTAAATGTACTTATATGATGCTTTTATAGTACAAAGACTTAAGTGATGGATCGGAAATAGTAGAAGAGTCTATTTGACCCTTTTCATTTTTTTTGGATTAACCAAAGCGAATAAATTTGCACGACGTTGGTGTTGTCAGTTGTCACTAATAGTTTGATTACCCAATTGTTTAACAGAGAACTGGCTGTGGTTTAATATTTCTTTTGTGTTGACTGATGAGAAATTTATAATGCCACTTATATTTCCTTTTAGTTGCAATTTGCAAATTATCGTGCCAAATCATTTCCTTCATTTCACGTGTCTTGATGTTTTGCCTAGGAGCTAAATGGTTCATTGCTGTTTGAAACAGACCACAAAGACATTGAAGCAGCTTTACCTTACAAGTTTTACATTCATTTCTGGAATTATTGTATTTGGGGGCCTGCTTGCACCAATTGTAAGTTAATAGGTTTATAAATCATTATAATGTTTTCTTGTGTGAACTTTTTATGATTTTTTATCTTGGTATGGGTAACTTGCGCTTTTCGAACTTTTTAATCTGTTAAATAAAAACTAAACCTCGAATGATATTGATGGAACTGTTGATAGTGAGGTGCTCAGGCCTTTGCTTGGTAGGGGGATTATGGAGGGGAGGAAACGGAGAAGTAATTTTTCGTTTATTTTTTTACATTTAGATGGTTGGTAAAAGGTGAAGCTGAAAAATATGCAGAGTTGCATTATTTAAGTAAGCATTCACTATGAGTCATCTGGAAATAGTCTTTTTGTGCTTTAGTACAGGGGTAAGACTGCGTACCTCTGTTCCCCTTACCTCACCGTAGGTGGGAGCATTTGCGGCACTGGGGTAATGATGATGACATTATTTAAGTAAACAGATATTTACCAAGTACCATGTCTGATGGCATCACTGCAAATTTGTTAGTACGATGGCACAAGTTCGAATCTCATCCCAGTTCAAATTTGTTGGCCTTAACATAGAACAAATACTAGAATAGGTTAGTACGTTTTGCAAAAAAAAGTAAACATATGTTTTTTATTCCAAAATAAATAAATAAGATAAGATAGTAAAACAAAATGAGCCCCTCCCTCCAAAATCTTCTAACCAAACACACCCTTCATAAAAATGAGAGGGTGCTGCATATTTGCTATCAATTTTTAACGACTTTGAACTAATATACCTCCTTTGACATAACAGCTTGAGCTAAAGTTAGGAATAGGAGGCACCTCTTATGAAGATTTCATTCGCAACTTGCATCTCCCAATGCAACTAAGGTACTTGAGTACTTCACGAACTTTTGGCAAGCACTTCACTCGATTTTATACATTATTATGATAGAGATGAATGGCAATATAAGATAGTTCAGCATATATGTGTGTGTTTGTGTGTGTATATATATTTATACTTTTATGCTATATTTTCAGCCAGGTCGACCCGATAGTGGCCTCATTTTCAGGTGGGGCAGTGGGGGTTATTTCGTGCTTGATGCTAATTGAAGCTAACAATGTGGTCCAGCAAGAGAAGAAAAGGTGCAAATATTGCCTCGGGAGTGGTACGTAACTCTCTTTCTTTCTTTCTTTCTTTCTTTCCAAAACCCTATTTGCAGAACAGACGATTGATCTGATTTCTATAGTCAGTAACTTATACACTGTCATGTTAGTAGGGAACTAGAGATTGCTTAAAAGCCCGTCTGGAACCCAGAAAATGCTAGGGAAATGAATTAAGAAAAATAGGGGGGAAATTTGAAAGGAAAAGAAAATTGGAAGTAAAAAGAATGGTTCACTCAAAATAAACCAAGTTTAAAGAATTAATACATAATGCCTCAATTTTAAATATTTCTTCTAACTCATCTTGTTTATGTATTTCTGTCATATATAGACTAGTAAACCTAATTATATGTACAATCTTAAAAATTTCTAATAATTTTTGTTTCTCCATGTGTTTTCCAAGGTAAAAACAAGCATTAAAAACCAATTTCCTTGGTTCATTTTTTCTTTCCTTTCAATTTTTGAGTTTCCAAACATCGCCTAAAAGATCAGCATATATCTGGTCACATGATTATGTAAGCAGGATACTTGGCATGTGCGCGTTGTTCTGGAAGAGGTAAATGTGTGTATGTGGAGCCCATCTCAGTAAACGGCGCTTCATGCAAGCCATTACGTGAACAATCTCCTCAAAGATGTCAAAATTGCTCTGGAGCAGGAAAGGTACCATGTAACCCCCAAGAGTTATAGATTTGTGTGCAAATGGAATGTTAGAAAAATTGATCTTGTCCTGGAAAAACAAATTAAGGTGGTTCTTCTATGACATAAGATGTTACTCCCTCCATCCCAAAAAGAAGTCACGTTTCAAACACTTTTTTGTTGCAAAAATAAAGAGTCCAGTTTGATCATTTCCCATGTTATTTGCATTTTTACAAAAAAGGCATACATTATAAAATTATTCAAAGCAACAAGTATTTTAAAAATGCAAGTGTAATTCATGGTTTATGATGGTTGCACCTTACCAAAGCTAAAAGTTGTAAATTGAAGAAACATGACTCTTTCATGGGGACATACAATGGGGTGCCCGCGGTTCCAAACCGAACCGGAACTGAACTGCCTTTCCCGATTCCAAATTTCAGGGAACCGGAACTCGAACCACAACATCACAGTACAGGTTCTTAAACGGGCAGTTCTGGCTTCAATTTGGTCAGTTCCGGTTTGGTTTTCGGATCCCATTTTTTAATTTTTTAGATTTAAAAGGTCAGTCAATTTGTTTAAAATAGATTATGAAATAACTAATAAGATTTAATTAAATGTGTTCCTAATTTTTTTTAGTATAACTAATAATTATTATAGTTATAACTTATAATTAAGTAAAATAGTTAGATAGTTAATAGCCAAGTAGTTATAGATTAGATTGTAGAAATCTACAAGTTAGTATTTTAATTTTTAAGACAATTTGCTCATTAGTAAATTACGTATACTTACTACTAATAAGAGAGATTTGACGCACTGGTTAAAGTGTTGTGATACCGTCTTACCGAGAGGTCACTAGTTCAAGTCTTGCCCCCTATACACCCATGTGGTGGAACTTTTACAGACCTCACTTTACGGGAACACCAATGTGCACCGGGTTGCTGCTGTTACTAATAAATGTAATAATTCAAATAAAAAACATTATAACTCATAATAACTAATAAGTAGTAAGTCAGTAACCAATAAGATTTATAATTGTTATGACTGTTGTTAGCTACACAACAACAGAAACCGGTGATTCTGGTTTCAATATTTGGGAGAAGCCGAAGCAGACTAGTGAACCTCCGGTTCCAAACCGGAGGTACGATGTGGTTCCGGTTTTGGTTTAACCTGAAACTGCGGACATGGCTCAAAATAGGTAGTATAAATTTATTTATTTTGTTTTCATAAATTCACGTCTTCACAGTTCACATGTGTCTGTATTATTTTACATTAATACCTTCTAAAAAGTACATCCGTCAACCACATTTCATGCATGATAAAGATGAAGGTCTGACATTAGTGCAAAAGTATATTCGTTTTTTCTCTTTAGTTTCATACTGATTTTAAAGGGCACAATTTACTTTTTTTCTAGCTCTAGCCTGAATATATTTATCAAAGTTGTCACTATTTGGTCATTCCATTTCGGCAAGGTATAAATGTACAAACTCACATCTAAGGTGCCTGGCTCTTTCCATATTAGTAGTATCTTTTAGGATGGACCCAAGATCCAATAGTTATGGTGTACAACTTTGCATATTGCCTCACCAGTTGATTGTTGTTTTTATTTACACTAGGTGATGTGTCCTACATGCCTTTGCACGGGGATGGTGATGGCAAGCGAGCATGACCCTCGAATAGATCCGTTCGATTAGGTAACAGATTGGGAGCCATCTGATGTTGCCTATACTTGACTACTCACACTGTACTACCTCAGTAAACTATTACCTGTAACTGTAAGTATAGAAGCTGTGTAAGGTAAACCACAGACGTGAATGTAAATGCTCCATTCTGTCATACTGCTGAAATAAGAACATTTGAGCATCCTTCCATGGATTGTTTATACTTTTGAAGGGAAATAAAATCATCCTAATTTTAATCCTACCACGAACATAGTTTTGTCTTTGATTACCATATCTTCAACAATCCTAATTCCTGACTGCCCGGTGGCGTTTGGCTTGTATAGTCAATTCATTAAAAAAAAGGAATAAACACACACACACACATAATTAAAATAAAAGCTGTCCACCAAAATGTGACCTCCCCAAATGTTGTGACTGTAATCATAATAATCATAATAACTTATGTTGAATGTTTACATTTATGTGACTATGAGACTATATTATAGTACCATGTAACTATTAGGCATACTTTTGTAAATAAAATACATTTAAGTAATATTAAATAGTTATGAAAAAATAGAAAACATACTACGAGTAGTCATGGACCCGGTTCGGGCCGCCCGGCCCGGGACCGGCCCGGCCCGCCACTGTGCGGGCCCGGAACCGGCCCGGTTCTCGGGTCCGGGTCGGGCCTAGGCCCGGTGGGGGGGGGGTCCAGGCTCGGGCCTTGTATTTGGCGAACCGACCCGGCCGGGTCGGGCCCGGGCCGAATTGATTTTTTTTTTCATTTTTTTTTTCATTTTTTGGGGTTAGCCGGGTTGGGCTTGATGGTTAGGAGGGGTTTGGGGGGGGGGTGAGTGGGGGGGAGGTTAGGAAAGCATAAAAAAAAAATGACCGAACCGGAGGCCCGGCCCGAACCGGAATTAGGCTACCCGGGCCGGTCCCGGGCCTTCCTTCCCAAAAAAAAAGCCCGGCCGGGCCCGGCCCGGCCCGGGTCCATGACTAACTACGAGTGACACTTTAAATTAAAGAAAAACGTCAAAAAACATACTCTATATTAGGATGTTTTTACTTGGACTGTAATTTGCTGGTCTGGTTTGGTAATGTCTGGTATCTTTGTATTTTTATAACTATTCAAGTCTGGTCTGAGATGTATTAATACATTTAAGTAATACTAAATAGTTATAAAAAATAGAAAACATACTACGAGTAACACTTTTGTAATAAAATACATTTAAGTAATACTAAATAGTTATGAAAAAATAGAAAACATACTACGAGTAACACTTTAAATTAAAGAAAAAAGTCAAAAAACATACTCTATATTAGGATGTTTTTACTTGGACTGTAATTTGCTGGTCTGGTTTGGTAATGTCCGGTTTCTTTGTATTTTTATAACTATTCAAGTTTGGTCTGGTCTGGGATGTATTAGAGTTCAAGTAACAACATCCTTCGGAATTAGGCATGGACCTAGTTTGGGCCGACCGGTCCGAGAGAACCGGTTCAGGTACGGGCTTAGCCCGGCTCGAGGGGGTAACCGGGGGCAGTTCCGGGCCATGAAAAAGGCTAACCGGCCCGGACATTTTTTTTTGGTATTTTTGGGTTTGGGTGGGCCGGGTGTTTCCGAGGGGTTGGGGGTGGGGGTGGGGGGTTGAAATAAATAAGAAAACATACAAAAAAAATTAAACTGGAACCGGCCCGGAGTAGGTAGACTCTCGGTCCGGTCCCGGGCCTTACCCAAAACCATTCAAGCCCGGCTAGGCCTAGGCCCGAACTGGAACCGGACCGGGCCCGGTCCATGACTATTTGGAATGCTTTACGCCTGTTAATGCCCTTCATATTGAAACGTCCAGAAGAGCAATGACACGGTGACACCCATGGAAAATATCATGTGGCAATAGTAAGTTGAGATATCTGATGTTTGCTTGCTAGTTTCATGGAAATATTTTTGTCTATTGTTTTTTGTTTATAAAAGGTAAATGTATATTAATTGACAAAGAATAAATACATCATTAAGGGGTATATCCCTTTCTGCTGAAGCAAAACATTCCTTCACTCATCCAAAATAAACCCAAGCTGAAACTAATCCCAAGCCTAGAAGTCAATCATATCAGATGGATAGATTCTAAACAGAACACGATAAATAAATAATCTAACCGGCAATACAAGGTTTTGGATAGTAACCATTTTCTTAGCAAAAATGCATTCATTTCTAGCTTTCCAAACAGCATAAACTGAGCAACATAAAGCTAATCAGATAGTCTTGCTGTTTAGCCTACCTCCTCTATAATGTTTAAGGCACATCTTCACGGTGCTCAGTATCGTGAATGAATCTCTTCTAAACCCGAGTCAATGTTTTATCTCCCTCCAAACAGCATCAGTAAAGGAACATTTAAAGAAAAGGTGATCAACAGTCTCCAAATGTTTCTTATTGAAGCAGCAATATCTATCCATTTCCACATATGATAGGTTGTCACAGGTTGCAAGTATATTTCTAAGGCGCAACCAAGGAATGAATGAGTACTTTGGTGGAATATAGTTCTTCCAAATTAGGTTCATTCAAGGTTTACTATGACTTTTTACCCTTAAAATGTCATAGACCTTACGAGACTGCAGGCTCCCTTGATAACAAAGAAGATTCAACTTCTGCACAGTGGTTCCATTTTGCCCTTCCAGTAATGTGATTAATGTATCCCTGATCTTAATCGGCTTGTTGAACAAAGGAGAAACACCAGAAGGAGGTGTCCACTCCCATATAGAGCATCCTTTGAGATATACACTATGGATCCATTTGACCCAAAGTGTATCTTTTTTACAGTGAATGTTCCAAAGTGTCTTAGACAGTAAAGCTGAATTCCAAATTTTACAGTCCTTCAATCCCAGACCACCCTGCTCTTTATACTTACAAACATCAACCCCTGCCACTTTTGCATTTGGCCCACCCCACAGAAACTGTCTACAGTGAGATGTGATCTTTTCAATAACCGCCACATGAATTGGAAATATTTGGATCCAATAGGATTGAATACCTTGAATAACCGCTCTAATTAGCTGCAATCTACCTGCATAACTCATATTCTTGGTTTTCCACTTCAGTGTAAAATTTTCAATCTTCTCAATTAGTGGAGAGTATTGAGCTATTGACACCCTAAGGGGAGCTAGGGGTACCCCCAAATATCTTACTGGGAAAGCTCCTTCGGGAAATCCCACTTGGTGAATTGGTGACCTAGGTAACTTAACATTTGTACATTCTCTCTCCAAATTTTTGGTATATTCCACCATTTTTAATTTATATATTTTGAGAAAGGAATATAAAATCCACATTTGATCCACTATAATTATTTATTGTTGGCATCGTATCTAGGTAGAGAACGGGTTGGATCCACTTTCAGAAGAAAAAAATACTTTAAAACAGATAAAATAAGATGCAAGAGGGAAAGAAGTGGTAAATTTCGAAGTGACTAAACATATCTTTCATTGATGTCTATTTATAGAGGAAAAAAACTAAATCTGTGGTATAAGTTTTTTTTACAATAAATTAAATTTAATGAATAACAAATGAAATTAGGGAGTTGAGGGATAGTTGATGGGGTTGGTGACTGCTTTGATTGGGAGAGAAGCCATCCGTTTGCATGCCACTGTCTTTTGTAAGTAAAAAGTCACTTGACTTTCTCTAATTGGTTATTCAAAAAATGTTTGTTAGATTTCATTCTCAACCTTTTAATTTGATCGATCACTTCATGAACTCTCATAGTGAGGATCAAGTGAGATCATTTTTTTATCCCTAATGACCTCCTCATGATGAGTGCTCAAAAAAGAGATTACATAATGCATGAGAGATGTATAGAGTCGAACATACACTCGATACTTTCTATCTAATCCTATTCAAGTGATCAAAATAATGTCATTTCAAGTTTTGAACAATGATATTTTGGTTTGGAATTTTAATCAAAGAATGTTGTTTTAATCAAAATGACGTCATTTTGATCATTTGAACAAAATTGAATGAAAGCTTTTAAAAGAATGCGGTTTTAAAGTCATCCGTTTGCATGTCACTATCTTTTGTAAGTAAAAAGTCACTTGACTTTCTCTAATTGGTTATTCAAAAAATGTTTGTTAGATTTCATTCTCAACCTTTTAATTTGATCGATCACTTCATGAGCTCTCATAGTGAGGATCAAGTGATATCAATTTTTTTTTATCCCCAATGACCTCCTCATGATGAGTGCTTGAAAAAGAGATTACATAATGCATGAGAGATGTATAGAGTCGAACATACACTCGATACTTTCTATCTAATCCTATTCAAGTGATCAAAATAATATCATTTCAAGTTTTGAACAATGATATTTTGGTATGGAATTTTAATCAAAGAATGTTGTTTTAATCAAAATGACGTCATTTTGATAATTTGAACAAAATTGAATGAAAGCTTTTAAAAGAATGCTGTTTTAACCAAAATGGCGTCATGAAACAATATATATGGATTTTAGTTTGTAATTTAGAGTCTCAAAGCATGGCCGTCACAACACACAAAGTCATGTTTGTAATAAAGCTTTACCATATTCTGTGATTCATTTTCAATTTAGAATTTCGAAAATTACTTGTTAACTAGTCACGTTTTACAAAAAAAAAGGTGACAATTCCGGTACCTTTTTAAAAAATGGGGTACCGTACCTACTATTTATTTGATTAGACCACATCACGTTATCATTTTTAATTTAGATTTAAATAATTTAACTGCAACATTCTCATTTGTCCATGTGGACAAAAGTATGGTATCTTATGAGCACCATAAAATCAATCTTACAAAAAGTTTAGAAAAGGAGTTTGCAAAGTCCTTGTCCCGTTGTGTTCGTGTGAGACATTTATGAAGTGCCCCATTATTATCTCTTTCAATTTAGAGCCCGTTTGGAGAACTCTGTTTTCGGCTTATCAGACTTATCAGCCAACTTTTTCACCAAACACGTAACTTTTACTTTCGCGCGCTGAATTGTGTAATAAGCCGAAAAAGTAAGGTTCGAGTTACTTTTCTGACTGTATTGGCTGAAGTTACTGTAGAGGACCATTTTAGCTATTTTTACATATAATTTTTTCTTTAATTTATTAATAAAATATATTTTTAAAATATTTTTTTCTTAAATCAGCAGAATCAGCCAAAACAGCCACTCCAGCCAGAATATCATAAATTTCAGCAGAATCAGCCAAAACAGCCGATTTTGGTGCTACCAAGGACTCTTAGTATGCGTTTTTTGACACGAAATGGTTCGAAGTGGTATGAAATTGGGACAATTGAACGTTGGTTCAAAACGGACACACATAGTCACATAGGGTGGTTTGGTAATTGGTATGATATAAACGGATATTTTATTTTACACTTTTACCGTATTGAAAATATTCATCTCTCAAAAAATATTCATCCGGATGCAAAAAATATTCATCTCTCAAAAAATATTCATCGGTATGCAAAAATGCATACTGTTATCTAGGAGGGGTGAACAAAAAAACCGAAAAAACGAAACCGACTGACAAACCGTCCGAAACCGAACCGACCAAAACCGAAACCGACTCAAACCGAAACCGACTCAAACCGATTAAACATTGGCGGTTCGGTTTACGGTTTCACCTTTGGGGTTAAAAAACCGACTGAATCGAAACCGATCGACAAAAACCGACAAAAGCATGCTAAAACTAATCGAAACCGACACGAACCGACCGATATTAACTGAACCGAAACCGAACCGAAACCGACTCAAGTAGTGCGGTTCGGTTTACGGTTTCAGCTTTTCCAGAAAAACCCGACCAAACCGAACCGACCAAACCGAAAACCGGCCAAATCAAATCGACGAACACCCCTACTGTTATCTTACCGAAATTTCTGTATACCTTGTTTCTGTATAAACTTCAGTACGGTAAATGTACGATATCGGTTAATTATTATGATCTACATGAATTTTGATACGGAGTATAACATATTAGTATTAGTATTGTATGCCACATGAAATATAGAAAATCGGTGTTTGTAATGATATACTAAAACCATTAATAAAATCAATTACAAAATACTGATAAAAATCTATTGATGTTCTATTCAACTTTGAACAAGAATTATTATTAATATGTTTCAATAATTCAAACATATAATATATGAAGATAACACAACATTCTCCTAAAATAATTTTGACAACATAGATATAAATAAAATAACCGTGATCTCCTACAAGAAGTATGAATAGTTTAAGAAACATGGATATAAAGGCATTTATCCTTGAGTTAATTCATATTGTATTTCTAGCCATTTTTATAATTTTAAAGCAAATATTGGTTTGGACTTTCGGTATGACGGTATGTACATCAGTATTTCGTTTATTTTGAAAATATATACCGATACCGTACCGAATTATTTCGATAGGGCACCATACTGTACCGAATTATTTTGGTGCGGTACCATACCATACCGAAAGTATGGATATGCCAAACATTTCGTTAAATTTAGTATTTTTCAATATAATAAGTACGGTATGTCGATGTTTCGATATTTCCATCAAACCATTAAGACACACACGTCACATTCTTGCCCATTGACTAGCATATATGCATGTATGTATTTAATGCAAAACACATTTATTATTAGTATAAATATCCCTCTTATGGTTGTAAATACATGTATCTCTCTTTTTACCACAATATCACCAGCTAGCTGTATCAGTTGTATATATAATCTGGTACGAAACACTAAACAGTCTAAAAGCAACAACTTTTATTTGTATTTTCACTTTTTATATATTTTAAATTATACTCGTATATTTTTGAATAATGTAAAAGTTAGGCTCAATATTATATAATATATTTCAAACATTTATTTATGTTATTCATATATTCACTATAAAATACTCTCTCTGTCCCATTTAAAGGTTCCCGTAGCAAAATGACATGATTATTTAGAAAATAATTAAAAATGCTAATTTGAGTATATTTTGAGAAATAATTTTGAGGAGTGTATAATATAATGGATTCTTGATGATAAATGTGATTTTATAAATGTTTTTTTTAGTATTTGATGATTAAATTATCATTTAAAAGTGTTAATTGTTTTCTAAAATAGAAAATGAGAACATTTAAGTAGGACGTCCAAAAAAGGAAAGTGAAAACCTTTAAATGGAAAAGCGGGAGTAGTAATTATCAATACAAATACAAAACGTCTTTTCACGAGTTAAATTTAGTGATGGCGGATCATATTTTGCGATTATGAACAAAATTACCTATCGTTTCTTTTGTTATTATTTTATTTTAAAGAAAAAATTCCCCTAATATTACTCCTAAAAAGTGATGGGCAAAAGTATGACTTAGTAACCATGATTGACTATTGAATTTATCAAACTATTTAAAAGTTATACATAGTATTTGAAATACAAACAGAAAAATATTTTTTTACTATAACCGGTAAAATACTTTTCACAAAATATAACAGAACAATAAATTCAATCTTATTTCTTTTAGTTCTCACACAATTTGTTGTTCTAAATTAAAAATTGAGTCTTTTATAAAATGGATTACCATACCGCATTTACATTCCTTATCCTTAGATGTAAACTTTAAACACAATTATTTTCATTAATAATAATTATTAAGTCACCTATTTATCCATAACTTATTCCCAAAAAAATCCATAACTTATTTATTAGAAATATTTTAGGAAAAAACTCTCTATTTTAAATTTGTTTCAAGTCGAATGGGTTCAACCTGGCAAAGTAAAACAGACAGTCCATTGGGCTTTGTTCATCATATTCGTATGCGTTATTTTCATTTATCCACCTCCTAACCCTAGATACATATAACAAACCATCGACACTTCACTTGGACACGAACAGAGGGTCTCAATCTTCAAGTTGCAGCTTAGCTTCTTCATCTCACCATGGTAACCCCCAATATCTACGACTGTCGGCATGTATTTGATTCTTTCAATCGGAAGTGAAGCTTCGTTTTCTTAATAATAGCGTTTTATATATATCATTGATGTCGAATGTGTTTATATATCAGCTATGTAAGTTTGCTACTGTTTTTGACTCACCATTTGGTCTTGTTGTTTTCCCCAAATGGGTTCGTAGTCTAGGAGAAAGAACAGAGAGCCCAAGGAGGAGACTGTTACTCTCGGACCAACATTAAGGGATGGAGAAAAGGTGTTTGGTGTGGCACACATTTTTGCGTCGTTCAACGATACCTTCATTGTAAGTTTTCCAGTTGTAGTTGCGATTAGCTGATGGTCGAATAATTAAAATTAAGAGAGTTTATATGAATTTTGATTGTAACCGGCTTTTATGTTTTTTTTTTCCTTCTTCAGCATGTTACTGATTTGTCCGGAAGGGAAACCCTTGTTCGTATCACTGGTATGTTTAATTATTTATTGGGATTGCTGTATTAGTTTTGTATTCGAATGAAAGAGCTGTCATTTTTTTGAGTTCCTTTTTTCATTGCAGACATGTTTAGTACATCAGTAATATTTTAATAATCTGCAGGTGGGATGAAGGTGAAGGCTGATAGAGATGAATCCTCTCCTTATGCTGCAATGCTTGCAGCACAAGATGTGTCTCAGCGCTGCAAGGTATTCTGTATATCCCATCTAAATTTCATTTACATAACCATGTTTTATCTGGTTTGATTAATCTGAAGATTCAAATACTAATCATTTTCAATTATAAATAATTTGGCGATTAACTATTGTTTTAGGAACTTGGTATCACTGCACTTCACATCAAGCTCCGAGCTACAGGAGGGAATAAAACAAAAACACCTGGACCCGGTGCCCAATCTGCCCTGAGAGCCCTTGCTCGTTCAGGCATGAAAATTGGCCGTATAGGTATAAATATCACTTGGGTTCCTTAACTCGTCTTTACATATATCTGGAAAGTGTTACCAAGTATTTGGATTGTCTTAGATTTATTTGTTATCTGGACTTTACTACTACAGTCATTGTATATCTATATATTAATTCTTTATCTTAAAAAAGTTTTTAAAGACCAACATAACTGTGGTTCATAAGTCCAGCTGGTTTTGCCTGCTACAAAATACAGAATCTCACTTGTTAACTTTAAATGGAAATTATACCTTTGAGAATGTATTATCTGTAAATGAAAGACAATGAAAATTTCTAGTACCTTTGGGAGCGTGTACAAATATTATGTAGAGTCAGAAAGCATTTGTGTGCCATTCTTCAACTGTCTTTGATCCTTCTCCATCAGATTTATAGCTGTTGACTTAAATTGTGTGGATACTTGTTCATTTTGTTTCTTCAAATTGAAACAACTTTGATCCCCAACTCTTGGCTATTGTTAACTACTATGTATAATACTTTCTACGCATTGTCTGCTGTATTTGACCAAGAAAGTTACGTCTTCTCTTTTTGCAGAGGATGTTACTCCAATCCCCACCGATAGTACCCGCAGAAAGAGTGGTAGAAGAGGAAGAAGGCTTTAAGTCTCTTTACTTTTGTTATGTGGTTTGTCTGATTATCTAGACAGCAGTGGAGAATGTTTTCTGCCATATCCCCAATCTTTTGAAGCTCTGGCGTGATTGAACTATTTGATTTTTCTTGATTAATATTACCCAAGTCAGCTGATCCTTTTTAACATTTCATGTAGTTATACAATATTTTAAAGAGAATTGACTACTTTTCTGAATTGATCTGTGTTTAAATTGCCCTTTCTGCTTGATCTATCTGTTCTTCACAATTGTTCAATTATTATGCTTACATTTTAGTTTGTACAATTAGTTATTTGTAAACTTAAATATACTCAAATATCCAATTGGCAGTATTTTATTTGAATTGTTGTCTATTCAGTAAAATATTGAATTCCAAATTTTTATGTTGAACCTTGGGTGGAACTAAAAGTTAAATTGCCTATCTAGCTACACCAATGCTTGATAGGTATTACATTATAGTTCCACATATTGATGACCTTTCTTAACTTTATCACCTGAACTAATTGTTTCAGTTGATTTTCTGGAATGGTACATTGGTACATTATCTTGTCACATAATTCATTGATAATTTGAGTGTACTCTGGCTATCAATAGCCCCCTTTTCTTTCTTTGAAAGTCCTACTTGCATTAAACAGATGCCACTCTTTAGAATTGTATCATGATTTTTTGTAAAATATTGAATTACAAACATGTATGTTGAACCCTGCCCGGAACTGTATGTTTAATTGCATATCCAGCCAACCAATGCTTGAAAGGTATAGCATTATAGTTCCACATATTGATGACCTTTTTTAACTTTATCAGCTGAATTATTTGTTTCAGTTGATTTTCTGGAATGGTACAATCACATAATTAGTTGGTTCGCATTATGTATGCTTAACATCTTTTTTCCCAGTCTACTCTGGTCCTCTGGCTAGCTATTGTCTCTAATTTTTCCTTTCTCTAAAAGTCTCTAGTTTGCATTAAAAGTTGGCTACCCTTTTAGAACATATAATCCTCTTCACACCTAAAATTTGGCTGAATTTTCGCCATCTTCCCTTGGTTGTTTGTGTCCTGACTTCTTTTTAGTTTGCTGATGGGTTTCGGTATCAAGTAGATTTCTCTTGCTTCTGCTAACGGATCTTGTAAAAAAAGGGTTTCCCAGAATCTCTTAATTTGATTCAAATATTTGATTTTTACATCCTTATTGAGCAATGAGAGCTTGTATGGAGAAAAAATCTACCGTACGTTTGGTTGTAGAGTGCTCATTGTTTATTTGAGAATTTTGCTTATTGCTTACACCCTCTGTCCCTCTCTGCCTCGCGACATCTTACCTTACAATTAGCTGTGCGCTGGTCCGTCCAGGATCGGTGACTGTCGAATGCGGTAGTGTGAACTGTGAATGCGTGATGTTCTTTTGAATGAAAGGTAGCCATTTTAGATTTTGTCTATCTTGTTGCATGTTTATATGATTGGTTCAAACTATTTGGTGTTCACGTAGCTTATTAGAAGGCAGTCAGTATGTAGGGATGGCTTCGGGCCGGTTCGGGCGCGGTTCGGTCCTGGGCCTGGCCGTTTTATGATTCAGATATGGGAGGCCCAGAACCATCCGGTTCGGGCCGGGCCTTGGTCCAATCTATTTTTTTTGGTTTCTCCTAATTAACTCCCAACCCTCCCCCCTCACCCCCAAATAGGGGTGGACTCGGGCCGGGCGGCCCGACCTGGAACTGGCCGGGCGCGGTTACTGTTTGGCCCGGCCTGGGGCCGGTGGGTCCAGCGGTTCGGTTTGGCCCGGCCCGGGTGATGGGCGGTCCGGGCTCGGGCCCTGCTTTAGGCGAACCGGCCCGGCCGGTTTCGGCCTGGGCCCGGCCGGATTTTATTTTTTTTTATTTTTTTTTTTGAATTTCTTTTAAGTTTTAGGTTGAATTAGGTATTTTGGGCCATTTGAGGTGGTTTGGGGTTGAGGGGGATTGAGGGGGAGGGGGTTAAATAGGAGAACAAAAAAAAAATGGATTGGTTTGGCTCGGCCCGGCCCGGTTTGGCCCGGAACCGGAACTGGAACCGGCCACCGGCGGTTCGGGCTTGGGCTCCAGTTTTCTGGGCCGAGGCCCGGCCGGGCCCAGGCCCCAACCGGCCCGAGTCCAGCCGTACCCCCAAACCACCTCAAATGGCCCAAAATACCTAGCCCAATCCGAAAACATAAAAAAATTCAGAAAAAAAAAATTAAATTTGGCCTGGACCGGGCGTGAACCGGCCGGGCTGGTTCACCATTCCTAGGGCCCGAGCCCAAACCGTATGACTAGCGGGCCTGGTCGACTCGATCCGCCCTATGGCCCGGTTCACGGGCCGGGCCGGTTCAAACAGTGTCCGGTCTGGGCCGGTTCCGGGGCGGGCCGGACAATGATTTGGAGGGGAAAATGATTATCAGGACCAAGAATAACAAAGCGAATAAAATATGAAAAATTAAAAATAATAAAGTAAATTGAAAGAAACCGGAGCAACAATCAGGTTACTCAATTGCACAATTCCAATCGTTAATAAATGAGGCTTGGTAATCAATGAAAAATGCTTCCTACACAATTTTTATGTTAATACACATTTCAAAAATATAGTACTGTATTGAATTCGTGTATTGGATTCATAGGTGTTTATTATGGATATAGTCTAAGATTTTTTTTTTACGAAAAGGAAAACCAAGGGAGTTTATTCATTTTAGACATTTTTAGACATTTTAGGATTTTTGAAATCTGGGTATATTTGAATAAGACATTTTAAAATATTTTATAAATCCTAAAATGTCTAGGTGTATTCATATTGGGCTGAGACATGGATTTCATTTTGGAACTTGGGACTTAACCAAACCTACAAGTCCAAATACAAGTTGAAATTCCATTCCTAAATCTCATTGCATATGTGAGATTTCAAATCCTTCTGCGAGACGCACAGAAGAGCCTGGGACACGATAAAGGAGTTTGGAAAATCAAGAACATTTGTGTATACTTGTGACTGATTTTCCATCATTTTCTTCTCTTCTTCCTCTTGTCTGCTCCGACCCCAATCTGGACTTTAAACAAATACAAGGTATTTAATTGCTTCTCCATTTCTTGTTGAGTGCTGGACGGCTGGGAGGGATTAAGCTTCTGAAATGGCCATGTTTCCATTGCACTATGCTTGGATCCTGTAATTGGTTCTTTCCATTGCATGTATAGGAGCGATATAGCTTCCTCTTTGATGAAAAATGGTGACTTGCACATTTGCGCGTATGGGAGAGATCTTCCACACAATTCTTGAGATGTCTTACTTAAAATCCACATCAATCTAAAGTCCATATATGTCTGCTAAAATCTCATTTTATCTCAAATCTTAAAAAGTCTCAATAAGTCTCAAATGAATACACCCCTTAAGAATAACAAAGTGAATGAGGAGGCATGAAAGTAGAGATTATGATATTCAATTCAGAGTTTAAAGGTTCAATTAGAAGAGATTATGATTTTCATATTAATGCAGATTTCTAAAGTATATTATTTTAGAAATTTAAGAAATTTTTCCAAAAAGAAAAACTAAAAATTAGAATTCATTGAAGCAAAGGTTATTGTGATACGCAATCACAGTGTTCAAATGCTCAATAAGAGACTTGATACTCAAAAAATGTCTTGATTTCCAATTAGCAGATGTTATAATTTTCATATCAATGTCTATTTCAAAAGTATAATACTATATCAGATTTGCATATTGAAATTCATAGAAGTTGATTATATATATAATTTCAATAATTTTTTACATAAGAAAAAAGAAAAACAAAAACAAAAGTGAATTAGAAGGAAGGAGAGGAGATACCACGATACTCAATTACAGAGTTTCAATGGTCAATAGAAGATGTTTGATGTTCAATGAACATATATTTTGATGATCAAATAGTCGACTTTACGATTTTCATATCAATGCATATTTTAAAAGTATAATATTAAATTGGATTCACAAATTAGAATTCCTAGGAATTGATTATAGATACTATGTACTAGCTTCGTCCCACTCAAATTTGCCTAGTTGATGTTGGATGTGAAATTAAAATAATAAAAAATGTGTGATTGAAGTTTTGAGGACAAAGTTTAGAGGAGAAAGAAAAGAGTAGATCACATATTCATTACTTTAAAAGGAAAGTGTTACCATTAAAACACAAAAGTGCCAAAGTTTTGAGGACAAATAAACAAGGAAAATTATATTGGCAAAATCGATTAAGACGATAGAAGTATAATTGAAGATTTTTTTAAAAAAATAAGAAAATCGTGATACTCAATATTAGACCTTTAAGACTCAACAAAATAGGTCGGACCGTTTGATGCACAATACAATTTTATTGATGCTTGATTAACAAAAGTCATGATATTCACCTAAATTACAAAAATATCACCTATTGTACAGTTGCACTATACAACACATGATATTACATATGAACTCTTATTTCGCAAGCAATGTGTGCATGACATAAGTAATAAAATAACATTGTAAATATTATTAATAAGAAGTAATTACATATGTATGACTAAAATAAAGTTTGTTTATAAAAATGAGACTAGTGACTAGAGTAGTAATAAAATCATAGTAATTTATGCTCAAGTTTTAAATTTAATTGTAGTAACTATTAGTCATATTTGTGTGATACATTTTATTTTAATAATATTTTTCGAAACCCCACTAATAATATGATATGAATAATGATGCTAATTGTACTGATGATGATGATGATGATAATGATATAGTATTGAGTATTGTAATGGAATAACAGTAATAACTATTACTTCCCACAGAAATTTTTATACTTTTCTTTTTTGGACGTCAATCTTAAATAATCTTAAATAATAAATTAATCATTAAATACTAACAATAATACATTTTTAATCCTATTATATTATATACCTATTACTCCGTAACATATACTCGAACTAACTTATTTGATTTTTGTTCAAATAACCATGCCGTCCATGTGAACCTTTCAACGGGACGAAGATGGTAATAAATTATATTTAGCTAACTTTTATCAGTTTATTTAAAGATAAAGAGACAAGTACACGTCCACCTATATTATTTAAATGACCTTTTCACTGTTTATTTAAATGACCTTTGCACTGTTTCACTGTATGAATTCTATTAGAATAAAAAAAAAATGAATCACACTTGTTCGCCATGAGTGCTTATAAGTCATGAGGAGTATTTTTAATAATACAGTAGTATGTAAAAAAATATTATTTTTAAAATAGTGTTATGCTAAATATTTTTAACTTTACTATTATGAAATAAATTCTTTTCAAAAAAGTTGGAGCTCAATGAATTCGTGTAATTTTAATGTCATATAAACATTTATATTTTGAATTCACTTCATAAAAATTGCTTATAGCATTTTAATATTAGTTTGCCAATGAGTATATTTTGTTATTTATTTGACAAAGGCAAGAAATTAATAACAATAATATTGTTTTGAATGAAAAAAACTAAACTTAAATAGTTCTTCAAGAGAAACTGCATTAGATTGTTCTCCTTTTACGACTCCTATTGTGTATTATATATTGTGTAACACTAATTAATTCGGGAATCCAAAAATCACAGGGGCAAATGCATAGATATTTATTTAAATTATAGTACCTCTGTCCCGAAATGGTTCGTCATATTGACTTTTCTTGATCAATGATGACAAACTTTAGATAATGACTTTATTATATTTCTATATAAATTGTGAATTTTGTACTTTTATGACAATATTTTGAATAAGGAGCATTTTGATATAATTTTCATACTCAAAATAATTTCGTATAAAAAAATAATTTCTAGATGACACACCGATCGAGGCTTGGAGAAGTTTGGGAGAGAGAGACGTCGTGTGGTTAACAAGTTTCTTCAACATGATTTGGAGAAACAACAAGATGCCAACAAGTTGGAGGAAGAGTACTCTTATCCACTTATTCAAGAATAAAGGCGATGTTCAAGAATGTGCCAACTATCGAGGGATTAAGCTTATGAATCACACCATGAAACTTAGGGAGCGAGTGATTGACCAAAGACTTCGAAGATCTGTGAATATTTCAGAGAATCAATTTGGTTTTATGCCCGGTCGCTCAACAACTGACGACATTCACCTTCTTCGGCAACTTATGGAGAAGTATAGAGACGCTGTTCATTGACTTAGAAAAGGCTTATGATAGGATACGTCGAGAAGTTCTTTGGTGGGCCTTAACTAGAAAAGGCATATCACGCAAGTATATCAACATCATCATGAATATGTATGAGGATTGTACTACCAGTGTCCGTACTAGTGTAGGGAGGACTGCAGAGTTTCCTATTACTATAGGAATGCACCAAGGATCGGCTTTGAGCCCTTTCTTATTTGCCATAGTCACGGATGAACTTACGAAGTCAATTCAAAACGAAATACCGTGGTGCATGATGTTTGCCGACGATATTGTATTGATTGATGAAACGCAATCAGGTCTTAAAGCAAAGTTGGAAGTATGGCGACAAACATTGGAGAACAAGGGTTTCAGACTAAGTCAAAACAAGACAAAATACATGGAGTGCAAGTTTGGTGTAGGTAGAAGCAGTGGTAATAGCAGAATTATTTTAGATGGTAAGGAGATACCGGTCAGCGATATGTTCCGTTACTTGGGCTCCATAATTCATGATGGTGAGTCAGATGAAGATGTATCCCATAGAATCAGAATAGGGTGGATGAAGTGGAAGAGTACGTCATGATTTATATGCGATAGAGGTATGCCGACTATACTGAAGGGTAAATTTTATAGGACAGCATGCAATTAGGCCTGCATTACTGTATGGCGTAGAGTGTTGGGCGGTGAAACAATGTCACATTCAAAAGATGAGTGTGGCAGAGATGCGCATGCTACGTTGGATGTGTGGGCATACTATGAAGGATCACATGAGGAATGAGACAATCTGACAAAGAGTGGGAGTAGCACATATTGAAGACAAGATGCGGGAGTCACGCCTATGGTGGTTTGGTCATGTGCGTAGAAGACCGAGTGATGCACCTCTCAGACGAGCTGAGATGTGTGGAGAAGAAGCAAGGAAGAGTGGGAGAGGAAGGCCCAAACAGAGGTGGGTTAAGGGAGTCCGAAATGATATGCTTCTTCTAGGGCTGGATGAAGGTATGACTTTGGGGAGATCAAAGTGAAGGGCAGGTATTCGTGTGAAAGAGTGATCTCGTATTATCTTTTCCCCTCATCTTTTTTTTGTCTTGTTTTTTATCCTTTTATCCTTATATATATAAACATTATTTTTATCCTTTTTATTTTATCATTTTTTGGTATATTCATCTCTTCTTATATTATCTTTTTTAAAATAGCTTATCTTTTTTTATCTTTATTTTCTTTCTTTTCCTTTTGGTGGTGATATCATGTAACGATTCATGTTAGCCAACCCCAATAACTTTTGGGGCTAAGACTTGAATATTGTTGTTGGTCAAACTTAATTACCATTGACCAATAAAAGTCAATTTGACAAACCTTTTTGGGATGGAGGGAGTAAAAAGTTATGAAAATATTACGTACAAAAAATTTGAAATTCGAAGGGGTGGGCGCCTAAATCCATTCCTGCCAGCAGGTCCAACTAAAACTAGCCCATAATCGGGCCAGTCCATCCTAATTTGAGTTGGCTCCACTCTCCCGTTCTCTATGGGTTGCTTGTGAGTAAATTTAATGGCCAGTGCAAAACATCACTTCTAGGTTGGTTTTTGTTCTCATTTGGTAAGAATAATAGGGGAACAATAATAGGGGAGAGTCGGGAGACGATTAATCAGGATATTGCATGTGTAAATTAGAAAAATTATTCCTGCAATGTGTAATGGACCAAAGATCACCACGAACACAAAGAAAATGCAATAGGTGAAAATCAGCAGACAACTTAATCCTCTATCCCAACTATCATTATCATCATCATAACCCTAGTGCCGCAAAGGCTCCCACTTACGGTGGGGTTAGAGAGGGTCGGATATACGCATTCTTACCCCTGTAGTCCTGTATTAAAGCACAAAGAGACTGTTTCCGAATGACCCCATAGTGAAAATCGCGTCGAACATTGTATCCCAACTTTCATTATACTTGAATAAAATCACAGGCCCATTATAGATGCAAAATCCAAAAGAATAATGCAGAACTCGCAGCATGGTTAACCAAAACCCTGCAATTGATAATTTCTGGTTGGTTTCTAAATATATCACCATGCCTTGATACTTTTCATTTTCATCATTTCATTTTCATTTACCCCAGTGCCGCAAAGGCTCCCACCTACGGTGGGGTAAGGGGGGTCGGATGTACGCAGTCTTACCCCTGTACTAAAGCGCAGAGAAACTGTTTCCGGATGACCCATAGTGAAAATCGCGTCCAAAATTGCATAGACTGACTGCTGCTTCATAACAAAGAAGCGCAGACAGTTTAGTGAGTCATTTTGCTTTATTCCATCATATTCTCAAACCAAAAAATAATGAATCTTTGGCTCCATTGCAAATGATGGAAAACATGCCTTGATACTTTTGCTCCTTTATTTTCCAAGCCTCATGCCTTCTCCTTGTTTGATGGAAAACATGCCTTGATACTTTTGCTCCTTTATTTTCCAAGCCTCATGCCTTCTCCTTGTTTGAATATGAAATTACGTATGGTGTGACTTTACTGCCCCTTGAATGTGTTTATGTGTTGTGAAACTACAACTTCTGGGAGTCTTAACTAATTCAAAGTTCAACATAATAGCACTTTTCACAAACCAAAAAGGGAAACAGATATGAATGTTAAGATGGATGAATTTGATGAAAAAGTAGATAATTGAAAAGGACAGATCTAGCCCGGTTTATAGCAGTAAAGCATAGGCATAAGTGCACCTCAAGACAAATAAGTTGGTCTACAAACTTCTGATTCTTTCTTTCCAGTTGCTTGAGAACCGCCTGAAAGATATATTTGTCCATGCTTCTCTCAAGCACAAACCGAACATCACGCTTAAGGTCCTCCACTGAATTATGCAAAGGATCAACTAAACAATCAAGGGTCTCAAGGTAATTGTCGAGCACAAAAGTTTCCCTCAAAGCACCATCAAGCTGCACCAGACGAGCCGATTCTCTTTTGTTTATCTTCACAGGAAAGAAAGTAGGACAGACTGGGGTAGCAAAAAGGATAACGAGAGCAGGAGTGGCGATCAGAATAGCACAGGTGGCCACTCCGACAGCAACAACAAGAAAGCATATGGTACAACCTCTGGTTGCATGACGGAGAAGCTGAAGCTTTGAGCGAGAATTCCCAATCAGAAGGTCAATCTGTTTCTTCAGTTGGAAGTAGCAATTATGCATATCGTTGAAAATGCTGTTGGACCCGGGGAATGGATTTTCAATTTTGTCGATTTGATGAAATACGTCGAATGCTGCATCACATTGGTCTTGCGAAAGGGAATATTTATCTACAGTATCAATAAGTTTATCCAGAGGGTCATATAAGCGGCGAGCATGGCGGATGCTTTCAGAAAGAAACAGACATTTCCGGGCCGTTTCCTCGCTGTGGTTAAAGAAGTTAAAGACAAGTTGGGAAAAATTGTCAACTCCTATTTCAGAAAGTGCTACTTCTATATCATCATGACTTAGTTTAAGTACATCCTCTAATTTCACGGTTTCGTCCTCAAAATTAAGTTCAGCTACATCAATATTCTGTTCAGAAATGGTGTCATGATGAAACTTGGTCCATATCTCACTAAAAGAGGGGGTTTGAACAGCAAGTGTATATGCCCGTGTAAGGTTGACTGTAGGTGGCATTTGGACACTTGATTGTGGGGTGCTTTCCATAGAGCACAGCGTTGTCTGGTTATGACATGCAAGGAAGACAGTAGATTTTTCAAGAATCAAAATTAGCAAAAATTGGGCGGGTGGGAGATACGGTTATGAAACTTACAATCCAAAGCTGACAGCCTAACAGGTTTATTGATTTTTGTGTTTTTGTGAACTGCCTGAGACCAGAAAGCATTTAGTCCTGATCAATACTGGTATAAATAGAAATCAGTGGTTCACAACACTCGAAAACAGCATAGTAGAAAACGAAACATGTCAAGCTTCATATCTTAGCATATGCTCCTATAAGGAAGGATACACACAGACACATATATGCATACTAAAATACACATGTATATATAACACAAACACAAACAAATGAAGGTCACAACTCCCAATAGCTGGTGATAGTGAACATAAACAATACCTATTCATGTCACCAATTCAAATACAAAAACTCAACGGGGTACAAAATGGACAAACACATATTCAACTTATGCAGACCTACGCAGCACGGACACGTGAAATGACAAATGAGATTAAAAAAAGGATACAAAACATGGGGAAACAGTAATAAATAGAGTCCCCATGTTCAAATTTAGAAATTATTACATATTAGTATATAATTAGTTAAAAAATACAATACATTTCTAGCAATGCACTGTGTTATGAAATATCACGATGTTGCAAAGAAAAAATCCCAGAAAACCACTATTATTTTAAAAAAATATACACACTACTTTCCCTAAAGAAGAAGAAAAATGGACTCCCGAACTTTCTGAAAAGCTAATTATTTAGCGAAATGAATTTCCCGATTCTTTTTAATTACAGAAACAGCCCTGGAATGAGACTTTTAAATTTCCAGGTGTCCGGGTTTCCAGCAAGTTTCAAAAAGGGGAAACGTGAGTGTGGGTGCTTCTTAGATGCGTACAGTTGCTCCAGATGATGCACCAATAAGACAGTTACACTGTAACAAGAAAGATCAAGAATCCTGTACCAAATTATTGAATTGCCAGTAACGGAGGACAAAGAATCAGCCAATGTCCACTGGAAAACACTTGATCAAAGAAAGATGAATGTAAACTTGTAGAAATGCTTACTTGTTTCTTCCTTCATATTGTAACTTTGACTTACAATTACAGAATTACTATACACATTTGAATCCTAATATCCAATTGAGAAGATTCAAATATTGTGTAAGAATTGAGGTAAAATATAAATAAGACAAAAGGCCAGCATATCTGTAAAGAATCTATAAAGAATGCAGAGTGCAGGGACTTAAAAGAAAAGGTTTGATAAAAATCACCAGGCTAAATCTAATACATCCTGATAACATATGCTGAGCTGGAGATCCCAATTTATAACTTTTCATTTTTAACCTACAAGGATTGAAGCAATACGATTGAATTGTTTCCTCTTGTGATGAATGAAGAAAAAGAACCTTTCTTCCTATAATTTTCCCTGCTTCCCCACCTCTTTTCTTCAATCTCTACCCCAGATTTCGTAACTCTAAACCCCCATACTTTGTGCAATTTAGTTTAAATCCTTGCTCCATTGCTCTCTACTCTTCACACGCAAGGGAAACTTTAAGGGTATGTTTGGGAGTTTGGAGGGAAGGGGAGGGGAAGCCTGGTATGTTGTTGGAGGGGAAAGGGAGAGGAGTGAGAGTTTTTGAATGAATTATAATTAAAATCACTTTGAGATGACGCATTCAAATAATCAATTGATATTTATTTCTAATTGAGGTTAAATTAACATTTTGTTAATTATTCTTCAAAACCCTCCAAATTGGGGAACTCAAAAATTGAGCTGTTTTGGAGGGCCACATGAGCCCTCCTGTTTTATAAACTTCAAAACATGGAAAGGAGGTCATAAACCCTATCAACCTTCCCCACCCCTCCAAAACCAACTCCCAAACACACCCCTCCATAATCATATTTAAGAATGAATGCGTAATCCCTGTTTCCAACAACAGAAGAAGGAAGCAAAAACATAAAAACTAGCAGGAAAAAATTAATTAGAGTAGTACCTAGAAATCCGAAAAGGTGAAGAACAGCATTTGGAAACATGTATGGAACAATTTACTCCGCACTAACTAATCTTGGAGGAGCCGCCTGAGACGTGATTTGACGTAGTCCTTTCGGGCCTTAACGCGGGCTTGTTGAGGGCCGATGTTGGAGTAGGAGAAGTAAGCGCCGGCGGAGATGAAAGAGATTCCGACGAAGATACCGCAGAGAGTGAGAGAGAGCTGCTTTGGAGTTGAAGGATACGACCACAACACCATTCTTATTCTATTCTAGACTAGACTAGTAGACTAGATAGTGTTCGTGATACGAGTTATATAGCTGGTTCTTTTGTAGTTTTACTACTGCTGTAATCCTATGATACGGAGTACTACGTAGTAATTTAAGCCAACTGTTTGACAATAAAAAAAATCATCCCAGAATAAAGGGATCAATACATAAAAAAAATGATATGTATATTACTATATTACTAATAGATTTCCACTAGACAAAAAATATGATTACTTATTCAAATAATAATTTTCAGATAAACGGAAATGTTACTACCTCCGTTCTTTTTTATTAGTTCTCTTAGGGTTTGACATGAGTTTTAATAATAAAGTAGTAAGGTAAGTATAGAGTGTGTAGGGTAAATGATAAAGTAGAAAAGATGATATATTAAAAAGAGTAAAGTGATGATAAAGTAGGAAAGAGAGTGTATTAAGAAGAGTAAAGTGATGGTAAAGTAGAAAAGAGAAAGTAGTTTGTAAAAAGTAAGTGGGGTAAAAGTAATAAAAGTGAGAGTATTTTCTCAAAAACTTTCCTTAAAGGGAAAAGAGGACAAATAAAAAAAACGTCTCAAAAAGGAAAGAAGGACTAATAAAAAAGAACGGAGGGAGTACTTGTTACACAACGATTTTCAGATAAACGGAAATATTATTATTCAAATAATATTTTATGCATGCATTTACCATGTACTCCCTCCGTCCCAGAAAATTCTTCCTAGTTTGACTTGTATCGGAGTTTAAGAAAGTGGAATAAAGTGGAAATGTGTGGTTGTAGTTGTGTAAGAAAAAAGTTAAATGAATGTGAGCCACACAAATAATCAAAAGGGTGAAGTTGGAAGAATTTTCTGGGACGTCCCAAAAAGGAAAGTTGGAAGAATTTTCTGGGACGGAGGGAGTATATCAGATCGGAGGACAATCATCTAAAGCTCATAAATCTCCAAAATATATCGCAAGAAAGCACATTTTGACAAATGGATTATCATACATTTCCAAAAAGAGATGAATGAAATCAAGAAAGACTCCAAGTGTAATTTAAAGTAAACTAAAGTTCAAAACGTACAAAATTTGACCCCTTACAAGCTCTTTAAAACGTTGAATACACAGCCCAAATAAATTAGCTAACACAAAAAATTAATTTCAAAAGGTTATGGCCATTAATTAAGTGCAATGTAATTGGCAATCACATTTCTTTATTTGAAGGCGCGAAATATAAAAGTAACCCAAATACTTTCAAGTGTTAGTAGGTTATAGTATACAAACCAAACCAAACAACCCAAACCATCTTTAGTTTTGAACTTTTAAAGATTTAAACGGTGCTGAGAGTTCTATAATACCATACTCATGTATATATTGTATTGAGAGATAAAAAATTCATTCTTCTACATCTTATTTTTTGTCATCAATGCCAACATTGTCGATCTAATCTTTGTCTCCCATGACTCTATGACCATCACTTGTAGCTTAGTGACAATCTGATTTATCCCTTTCCTGTGATTCTTTTGCTTTTTCGACTTCTAACGTGTTTCTTCATTTGGATTCTTCAAACTAAAGAAATGACATCTCATTTACAACAAAGTATAAAATTGCAAGCCCTTAAAAATAAATTTCCAAATTCAAATTACAATAATTAGATTAGCTACATTAGTTTTTCATTAGTATAGATCCATCTACCAAGAGACCTTGGAAAAATGTGATTACCTTAAGTAATATGGTTCTTCATCTTGCACAATCTTTTGTAAGAAATGTCTCCAAATTCTGGTGAGTAAATTTCATATCCCTTAGTAATAGTAAAATAACAAGTCACTTTCTTCAAACGCATACCTAAAAATTCTGAGATACAATTACACAAACATACACAAAATAAAGAACAACATAATTTTCCAACTCACACGAATCAACTTAGACTAACACAACTGCATGAATCATTCATTAAAATGCACACCCTAAATTATAAGATAAAAATATTGGAATTTTACTCAAACCCTTCATTTTCACACATTGCCATAAATCTACACAATCCACATATCATTCACACAAATATAAGGAGCATAAACTTTTAAAGCTCTTACAAAAATCACTTGTTCTGTTGTTATGACTAAACATGCACATATATTTTTCAAGTTTTTTAAATCATACAAAAATGATGGAAAATTTTATTTATTCGTTAGTTAAATTTTTCCAAGGGGTCATGTGCAAAATTAATTAGGGTTGATGCTTTTTTAAAATCACAAGGCTCTCATGCTTAAAATGTTTATTTCACATGAGGCAGACATTGAACACACACACACACACACACACACATATTTCTTGGTGCTACAGATTTATTCTTACTTTTCATGGCAATGACTCTTTTTATTTCATCCACGAGGCTCTCAACTTTGTATCTCGTCCAAATGCAATTGGTGTACATATTATATCAAATCAAGAGTTAGGCAAAGAAGAATGAAATATGACTAATATCAATTCACCCAATGCCTTTAATGGAAATTTATCAAAACATCTAAAATAATAAATTATAGGGAAAACTATCAAATAAGCCCCCGTACTATACTGAAAAAGTCGATTAGGCCCTCGTACTTTACAAACACTCAATTAAGTCCTCGAACTATTAAAAAACGTTCAATTAAGCCCTTTCGGTCGGTAAGTAACCAGTTTCTCGGTTAAATGTAACCTGTTTCCCGGCAGCCGCCGTTGCTGGGGTTCAAAGACATCGTCGCCGTCGTTGCCGTTTGACCGGGAAACCGGTTACTTACCGACCAAAAGGGCTTAATTGAACGTTTTTTAATAGTTCGAGGACTTAATTGAGTGTTTGTAAAGTACGAGGGCCTAATCGACTTTTTCGGCATAGTACGGGGGCTTATTTGATAGTTTTTCCTAAATTATATGTAGTTAAAAATGAACATAATAAGTAGGTGTTTCCAAATTAAGTATTACAATAAAGCAGAGAAATACTATTAGTAAAATTAAATAGGATAAGCTAAAACCTAACTTCTAACATCATCTTTTTTTAAATCATGGGTTTAGGAAACTCAATAAAATATAAAACAGTCAAGCACATTTGCCTTTTTGGGAAAAGTGTAATAGACATGAAGTGATTTGTTGAAAGTTACCCAATACTGGGAGAGTTTGGAGTGTGTTGGGGGCAATTGCAAAACTTTGCTCATTGAACCACTAAAGCTTGTCAGTCAAAACACGCTATCTCCTTCAAAAAAAATGGAACGTTCTCTGGTCTAATATCCAATAACTGTTGCATAAACTTAACTCCTCCAAATCTCCAATCTTGTTCATGTGTATCAAACAGATTGCAAGGTTGCATTTCATATTCCTATCAAACAAAAAAAATCTCACTTTCTTAAAAACCGCAAAGTTGAAGAATGAAGTTCTTTTGGAATCGGAGAGAGTATATTACAGAAAAATGTATAAATCTGAAAAATATATTGAAAAAAAAGTGTAAGAATATGAATAATATTACATACAGAAAAATAGTTTATGAATATGAAATGCAATATACTTATTTTTTTTAGATGAAATAAAACTTTTGCAGTAAATTAATAAAGAATAAAAAGATAAATTCAATTGTAATTTAAGTTGAAAATAGAGAAAAGTAAAACTGCAGTTAAATTTTTAGTATTTTAATGGAGAAAAAGAAAATAATCAAAGAAAATAAAAATAACGAAGTATAAATCAGAAAATTGAAGGAGAAAAGGGAACAATAAAAAAGAGAGTGCACATTTTCAACATAAAACTATTGTTTTAAGCCTTAGAGCAAGCTACTGATCATACGCTGATAATTCGAAGAGTTATTCTTCTTGTACACAAATTGTATAAATCTATGTGCACAAATTATTGACAAATAATTGCTGATATTTTTAATGAATTGCCTGTGTGCATAAGTAACTATGAAGTGTATACAATTTATTTATTGATTTTGTGTACAAATGTAATTTTTTCTAATTTGAATTATCACAACTTTTTAAAAATTTTGGTTGAGGATCAACAAAATTGGCTAGATTTATCCACCTAAAAGGGGAATTTTGATTTGCATTCAACTTTTGTGATATTGGACATTGCACCCAATTTTCAAAACATTTACGGCCTGTTTACTAACAGAGATATTTTCCTGTTTTCTACTTCTGTTTTTTCGTTCTCCAATTTTCTGTTTTTATTTTTCAGTTTTTCTATCTCCAATTTTCTGTTTCTATTTTTTAGTTTTCCATTTTCAAATTTGAAAACATGTTCATCAATTTTTTCACACAGTTCTCCAATTCCACACCCTTGACCCCTACCTCTACCCTTACCACGATCTTACACTCTACTCATACTCCACCATAACCCTTCATACCCACCCATACCTACTCGTAGGGGTCGGGGTAGGGAAGTTATGGGTGGGGGTGGGGTAAGAGGTATGGTCGGGTGGGGTGGTAAGGTCTAGGGGTAGGGGGTTGGGTGGGGGTAGTGGGTGGGTTAGGGCCGTGGTTAGGGTTAAGGGTGGGGTAGTGGGTAGGGTTGGGGTAAGGTAGGGGTAGGGTAGAGAGTTGGGATAGGATGGTGGTAGGGTGGGGTCGGGACCAGGGTGGGGCCGGGGTAGGGAAGGGGTAGGGTGGGGGTAGGATGGCGGTAAGGGTGGGGGTAGTGGGTAGGTTTGGGGTTTGAGTAAGGTAGGGGTAGGGTAGGGAGTTGGGATAGGATGGCGGTAGGGTGGGGTCGGGACCAGGGTGGGGCCGGGGTAGGGAAGGGGTGGGGTGGGGGTAGGATGGCGGTAAGGGTGGGGGTAGTGGGTAGGGTTTGGGGTTGGGGTAAGGTAGGGGTAGGGTAGGGAGTTGGGATAGGATGTCGATAGGGTGGGCCCGGGATCCGGGTGGGGCCGAGGTAGGGTAGGGTGGGGGTGGGGGGTAGGATGGCGGTACGAGGGTGGGGGTAGGATGGCGGTGGGGTGGGGCCGAGGTAGGAGCCATGTGGTAAGGGGTAAGGTAGGGGTAAGTGGTAATATACGAGGGGTGGGGGTAGGGTAGGGTGGGTCGGGGTGGGGTCGAGGTGGTAGGGGGGTGGTGGTAGGATAGGGTGGATCGAGGTGGGGTCGAGGTGGTAGGGGGTGGCGGTAAGGTAGGGTGGATCGGGGTGGGGCCGAGGTCGGGGCATGTGGTGGGGGTGGGGTAAGGTCATTATAGGGAAAAATGGGTACGCGGGGTGGGGGTTGGGTGGGTAGGGTAGGGTAGGGTAGGGGTAAGGGGTAAGGTACAAGGATGGAGGTACCGAAATGGAATCGACATCGGAGCGGGACGGACCCACCACTAGGTGTAAGTATACAAATTCATTGCAAAGGCACTGTAGCATCTGCGTTTTTCCAAATTTGGAAAACTAGTAAAAGTCACTTCTCCAAATCATTAAGGAAAAGAGAGACATGTTTCATTTTTTCCGTTTTGGAAAACGATTTGGTAAACGCGTTTTTCTTTTTTCCTTTCTCCAGTTTTCCAGGAATTTCTTTGGTAAACACGTTTCCTGTTTTCTGTTTTCCAGTTTTCCAGTTTTCTGGAAAACTGGAAAATATTTCTGTTAGTAAACAGGCCCTTAGATTTTGCACTTTATCGTACAACATTTTGTGTAAAAAAAATATTGAATGAGGTGCAAAGGCAAAGACATTTTAGGGGAAATAGAATTTAAAGTATAAACAAGGGAGCTCCATACTTATTCCCACGGGTCAAACAAATTCCAGCTTAGTTGAATTTTTGACAATATTCTTTAATTTTATGGGTCTACTTAATTTAGCACAGGAGGACCCGACGCTTGAAATTCACAGGACCACGTCAAACTCTGAGGAGGTCTCGTCTATATCCAAAGAGATTTTTAATGCAGAAATCAAGACCTGCGGATACAAGATTCAACAGCCTCTCCCCAACGAAAATCACCCCAAGCAATTGTTGCTTAAGGCTTATTCGGACGCGTCAAACAACTTTGATCCCTCTAATGACTCATTTGCTTAAGACAGACGACTACCTATTTCCAGTCGCGAAGACATATGTGATTCTAGCTTCAATAGAGAGATCTGCTATAAATCCCAATTCGTCACTTTAGACACAAGTCTGCCAACAGAAAATATGAATACGCAACTCAAAATCTACAGAAAAACTCAGAAGAATAACGGCGTCATAGCATGAAGACTAGATCGCAGTCCAAAAACTTTCCGTGGGCATAATCTTTGTTGTACTCAACCTTTCATTCAATAAAATTTTTACTTTAAAAAAAACAGAATTTAAAGTTTAATTTTGAAAATAGAGTGCAAAATTTAATATAACCTCACAAGTAGGGTCCAAAGTCAAAATATTCCCTAAAATAATCCTTCTTAGGGAGTGTTTGCTAACGCTTAAAAAGCGCTTATCGGCTTTTAGGTTAAAAAAAGCTAAAATTAGTGTTTTCAAGTGATAACTTCTACTTAAAAAAACGATTCTCGACATTTGGCTGAAAACTACTTTTTACTTTTTCTCTTACACAAAAATCGCATATTTTATCAAACATTATCAAATTTTACTTTTCAAATCACTTTTTTCTAAGACACTTTAAAAAAGGTTTTTTTTTTAAAACAAAAAGGCTAAAGGGTCATATAGGCCCTTGAACTGACTTAAAGTGTTCAATTAGCCCCTTATATAGGAGGTTCTGCCCGGCCATCGCCAATTGGGGCGGTTCCAGGTGGAATTTTTTGATGAATTTTTTTGAGCATCTACTTCATTAAGCCTAGTTTACTCATACCAAATTTCAGCTAAAAGTTCAACCGGGAAAGCAGTCAAATCATTTTTTGAAGATAACTGCGAAGTTAAATAGCACAGTACATTTCGGAAAATCATACAACCGGGAAAGTATTCAAATCCATTTTCAACTAAACTACAAAGTAACTACTAAGGATGTTTTTACTTGGACTGTAATTTGCCCCAGACCAGACCAGACCAGTCTAGACCAGACCAGACCAGTCCAGACCAGACAAGACTTGGATAGTTATAAAAATACAAAGAAACCAGACCTTACCAGACCAGACCAGACTAGTTCAGACCAGACCAGACCAGACCAGACCAGACCAGACCAGACCAGACCAGACCAAATCAGACCAGACGAGACCAGCAAATTACAGTCCAAGTAAAAACATCCTAACTAGCAGCTGAATACTTGAATCTCCAATTCCACTGTTCGGTCGCTACTCTTAACGAAACCCTAATCCTATTTTGATCCACGGATTCGATCGATGCGGATTGATAAATCAGGTAAGATCTTCGTGGCGGGTCACTGTGGCCTCGTCGGATCCGCCGTGGTTCGCAAGCTTAGCCACTTCGGTTACACCAATCTCCTCCTACGCACCCATTCCCAGCTCGACCTCACCGTCCAACCTGCCGTTGACGCATTCTTCGCCGCCGAGAAGCCTGATTACGTCATCCTCGCCGCCGCCAAGGTGGGCGGCATCCACGCAAACAACACCTACCCGGCAGATTTCATCGCCATTAATATCCAAATCCAGACCAATGTGATTATCTCAGCGTACAACCATGGGGCTAAGAAGCTTATATTCCTCGGGTCATCATGCATTTACCCTAAATTCGCTCCTCAGCCGATTCCAGAGGATGCATTACTCACGGGTCCTTTGGAGTCCACAAACGAGTGGTACGCCATTGCCAAAATCGCGGGCATAAAAATGTGTCAGGCTTATAGGATCCAGTACAACTTTGACGCTATTTCCGCAATGCCCACGAATTTATACGGACCTAACGACAATTTCCACCCAGAGAATTCGCATGTTTTGCCGGCTCTGTTAAGAAGGTTTCACGAGGCCAAGACAAGGAATGCTGAGAAAGTGGTGGTGTGGGGGAGTGGATCACCGTTGAGGGAATTCCTTCATGTTGATGATCTTGCAGATGGTATAGTGTTCTTACTGGAGAATTATAGTGGCCTGGAACATGTGAATGTGGGGAGTGAAAAGGAGGTAAGCATAAAGGAGCTTGCAGAGTTGGTGAAGGAAGTAGTAGGGTTTAAGGGGGAGATTTTCTGGGACTCATCTAAGCCTGATGGAACTCCAAGGAAGCTCATGGATAGCTCCAAGCTTGCAAGAATGGGTTGGATACCTAAAATCTCTCTACGTGATGGACTTACTGACACCTACAAGTGGTACTTGGACAACTATGTGCAGCAATAGTGCAGGTGATTGCCTTGCACTAATTGTTACCTCAAAGAAATACAGTATCATATTGATGATTTTGTTTTCATATTTATTTTTGTCACACCGTTGCAAAAAGATTAAAAACATACTTGCTGGATAACTGGGCTGTACTATTTTCTGAATCTTTATAGTATGAAGAATTGTCATCTCCTTTATCGTGAAGAAGTTTAGTTTGTTCTCTAAAGAAATGAATAACAATGTGTACACTGGTGTTCTTTGCGATTTCACACTGGGATACAATTTAACTTAAATAAGATGTACTGGAAGTTTTTAAATCTTTCAATTGTCACAACTCACAAGTGCCTGAAAAAGCCTTTTACTATACCCCTGTAGCACCTGTTAGCTTTCTTTACAAGTTCACGTATCTATAGTAAATACATTTCAAGGATACATTTGAGGAAAGCAATGACACGTGTCATCTTCTTTGCAATCCGTTCAGCCGAATAATTTAGGCTCTCTTTCTAAAATTGAAACGTCAAGTCTATTTCGCCGATCTTAGTTCCTCGAACATCCCTGAACCGATCAATAGGTAAAACTTAGTTGCTCACATCATAGTTCGACAGGTTTCTTCTCCAAATTTCAAAGACGGAAGATGGAAATTTCACAGCCCAGGTTCACATCTTATTCATCTGATTATATCCTGCCACATTTTAGGTTTTGATAAAAGCCAACATGTTTTCAAAGTGATTCAACTTAGAATTCCTAATTAACGCATAATACTCCTCAAGAACTTCTTGTGAGAATCTATGGAAACAGTAGCTCAAGTTCTCACTTAAGCACTTCCAGGGTTTGTTCTTCAAATTTTGAAGTTGGAAGTTCCAAGTGCACATGCTCACATCCTATTTACCGTCTTTCTCTCCGTTAAAGTATGTGTTTAGGTTTTGGCCTACTCCGGATTTTAAATGATTCTAAATTTTGATTTTACCAATTCTAGGTTTTGTGTTAATAGATAAACCTATTTCATCAGTTCTAAATTTCGAATTGATTGTTTATCGATGCACTTATCTCTATTTGTTAACTGACATGCATTGTTGGATACCTTATTCACAATATATATGTATTTTCATGCAAGTTCTTTGCAAGTTTCTTTTTTCTTCACAAATAAACAACACCATATGGGTTGTGCTTAAGATCTCGGTTGCATAGTACTTCTTTTATGTTCTAAGCGAGAAGTGTTGTTAGAATCATTTTCACTATTTACTCATTATTCTTTATGTAATTTCATTTGCGGGTTGTCATTTCTATGGCCTATCATCACCATCATGGGGAAGTTGCTCTACAGGGTGTACATATTTTGATTAGAACCCTACTCTCATATTTTCGGTTAAGGTTTTATTGGGTTTCCAGTTTTCTTATTTCCATCACTGTAGTGTATTTTACCAAGAACCATATGTGTTACGTTCCTGTGCTTCCATTTCTCCATTTCTTTTAGCAAGTTTAATTGTCTCATATCAATGTTAATATCCAAAAGAATACTGTTTATTTCTTTGAGTACTCTTTTGTAACAAATATTGGAATTAATGGGTTGAGAGTCTAAGACTTGCCTCTTTAATTTGCTGAAGAGTTGAGAAATCAATCCACAGGGGATTAAAATTGAGAAATCTTTTAATTTAATATTTACTTGATGTTTAATTTCAGCTTTTACCCGTGCTATGCACGAGATAACATTCACTTTTGTTTTTTAATTATGTTATAGAATATAGAGAAAATATTTTAAAGAAAAATATTTAATGGTGCTGAATTGCCTCATGGTATATAAAGAACATGGACTACTTAATAAAGAAGATGATATTGAAGGGTGGTCTGTGTTACACGGTAAAATTCACGTCTCGAATTTTCACCCTGTACGGCCTGCCTTAACGCCTTAAGACAGTCAGCCTTCCACCCAATGCCGCGGCGCAACCCTTAATTGGAATAGGAACGCAACACTTTAACACACACTTAGAATAAAGGCACACGACTTTACGGTCAACGACCAACCTTGTATTAATTCACAATTAATACACTAGGACTAATACAACACGCTCACAATGTCTAACACACTTGCAAACACTCGGCCACACTGCTGTCTCTCACTAAGACTACAAAACTCGCAGTTATGCCGCGGCATATTTATAGACGAGCCACGTCTGGCAGTTACAAGCCAACTGCCTAGCCTGAAGGGACGCGTCTCTTCGCGTGTGGCAGTTACCAACCGCCCTATGCCGCGGCCTTCCGGTCTGCCCAAGCACTTGTCCGCCCGAAGCCCTCAACTGCCTTGCCACCAGTTCGCCCCAAGGCACCTGTTCGCGACTAACCGCCCTGCCCTTCCAGACTTGAGTCATGCCGCACTGAATCGACACGCCTCTTCGAGCTTGCACTCATGCCGCGCCCTAACCCAGGCCACCCACGAGCCAACTCTTTGCCTTGAGCTTGTGACCAACTCTCGTTGCCTTGCGCCCAGCTTGCCCAAGTCCCACTTGTCAAACGGCCAACCAACCTTCGTTGCCACCGAAGCTCCCAAATGTCGTGACTGCCCAAGGACAGCCACGCCCCGGGCTCAAGCCTGGCCACGCACCACGCACTACCCTTGAGTCGTTCACGTGCCACCTTGAGCCACTTGCTTTTGTTGTGCCTCCAAGCTGTTGTTCCGCATCCCGTAAGCCATGCCCCGCATGCCACTGACCTTCACCAACACTTGGACCACATGCCGGACCCGCACACCCATAGTCTCCCTTGACCATGTCATGCCGCCCATGAACCGAACATGGTTTCTCGCAACGCCAACCGTTCTGCCCTCATACTTGGTCTAGCTTGCCTTGTCTTGACTAAGTCCCCATGCCTTAGCCAAACTTCCACCTTGCCCGTTCTTCGCAATGTTGCAATGCCGCGGCATAACTATGCCTTGGCCATTGCCATGATGACTTTGGCCGCATCCCATGCCCCGAAAGCCACCCTATCGAGCCCAAACCATGTCTCGATAAAGACCCGCCAAAAAGGGGTCTAACAAACCTCCCCCACCAGATGAAGTCGACGCCCTCGTCGACACATCTTCAGCGTCCGAGGTTTCCAATTAGTTCCTGCCATAGGCAACTAATTCAATTGCAATTGACAACCCCAACTGCTAGGTTCGCAACTCCACGCTGCTAAGCCCCGCCGTGCATCACACTCCCTCGCATGATCACTTGAGCTTTGCTGCCCAACGCCTACAAGTCGCTTGCACCGTTGTCAGCCTTGCGCACATCCCTTGTGCTTTGAGCCTTCCGCTCCGCATTGGCAATACCCATGCCAACACAACGCTTCACACCCCTGTGTGACGCCGGACCACGCTGCATCAGTCTGCCCCGTCCCAAACGTGCCACTGATCAGCCACATGCACTGACGTCTTCCCACGCTCCAAGTGCCTTGAACTTAGATCTGGCCCACGATCTCAAGTCCAAATGTCGAGCTTTCCGCTCCGCTGCCAAAGGATCCTCCCATCCAACTAGCAACATGTTGACCCACGGCCAACAATCTTGGTGAACGCCCCACTCCCTTGTGTGCTTCCCCAAAATATGATGTCCAACCCGCACAGCCCCTGTGTACGCTTGACCCATCATTGTGACATCTTCTGAAAAGCATGCCACCGAACCTTAGCGTCTCCACGACCTTCGGTTCTTTGCACTGCCATACCCAAGCAATGCCGCTGCAGTTGCCCGACGTCCCACGCCTGCAACCTATGCCAAGTCCACGCCCCTCTTGGCACTCGCACTGTCCACACGCACAGTGCCCCTGATGACTTTCACGGTGCCATCAGACCAAACGCAAGGGATTCACTGTCACCAACGCTGAATCCTCCTCGGACTCCACTTGCTTCAAGGCAGCCAACTTTTGGTTCTCGGGACAGTTCCGCTGCAAGTGCTGACCGCCACACCCCCAGCAAGCTTTGGACTTTGGTTTTGTCACACTCGCTTCCGTTGCCGCACTGATGTCGTCACACTTCAACGTCCCCCTTGAACCGGAAATGCCTGATTCTCCCTTGCCCTTGTTCCCCTTAGAACCATCGGACAATGAGTAATCCATGAGTCCTTCGGCCGCTGCCATGGCACTCGGCAAATCCTTCACAGCCTGCCTCCTCAATTCTGTCTGGGCCCATGGCTGCAGTCCAGACACGAAATTGAACAGCCTGTCCTCCTCCGTCATGTTCTCAATGTCCAACATGAGCGAAGAGAACGCCTTGACATAATCCCTCACTGATGTGGTGTGTTTCAAGTTCTTCAGGGCCTCCCTGCCCATCCAAGAGACATTGTGGGGAATGAATTGAGCCTTCAACTCCTTCTTGAGTCCATCCCATGACTCCAGCCCGTGTCTTCCCGTATTAGCGTCGTCCCTTACTCTACTCCGCCACCAAAGCTTTGCATCACCAGACAAGTACATGGGTGCAATCCTCACCTTCTCTTCGTCCGGCACCTTTGCGGCTTTAAAGTATTCTTCCATATCCCACAGAAAGTTCTCCAACTCCTTGGCATTGCGGTCACCACCAAAGGTCTTCGGCTCCGGCACTTTGATCTTTGAAGAGCCTACTTCAGCGCTTGGAACCAGTCCCGCTGCAAGAGCCCTCTTCAAAATCACAAGTTCAGACTTCAAGGCTTCGTTCTCGGCAGAGCGTACATCCAGTTCATTCGCCAGGTCTGCCCTTGAGGCCTCAAGTGCCTTAAGCCGCGCCCACACCGGCCTAAGTGCTTCCTCAATCAGACCACGAACCAGCACCTCCGCAGTCTCCACCCCTTGGTCACCGGCAGACGAATCACGATCTTCAGCCATCAGCTCTGATACCAATTGTTACACGGTAAAATTCACGTCTCGAATTTTCACCCTGTACGGCCTGCCTTAACGCCTTAAGACAGTCAGCCTTCCACCCAATGCCGCGGCGCAACCCTTAATTGGAATAGGAACGCAACACTTTAACACACACTTAGAATAAAGGCACACGACTTTACGGTCAACGACCAACCTTGTATTAATTCACAATTAATACACTAGGACTAATACAACACGCTCACAATGTCTAACACACTTGCAAACACTCGGCCACACTACTGTCTCTCACTAAGACTACAAAACTCGCAGTTATGCCGCGGCATATTTATAGACGAGCCACGTCTGGCAGTTACAAGCCAACTGCCTAGCCTGAAGGGACGCGTCTCTTCGCGTGTGGCAGTTACCAACCGCCCTATGCCGCGGCCTTCCGGTCTGCCCAAGCACTTGTCCGCCCGAAGCCCTCAACTGCCTTGCCACCGGTTCGCCCCAAGGCACCTGTTCGCGACTAACCGCCCTGCCCTTCCAGACTTGAGTCATGCCGCACCGAATCGACACGCCTCTTCGAGCTTTCACTCATGCCGCGGCCTAACCCAGGCCACCCACGAGCCAACTCTTTGCCTTGAGCTTGTGACCAACTCTCGTTGCCTTGCGCCCAGCTTGCCCAAGTCCCACTTGTCAAACGGCCAACCAACCCTCGTTGCCACCGAAGCTCCCAAATGTCGTGACTGCCCAAGGACAGCCACGCCCCGGGCTCAAGCCTGGCCACGCACCACGCACTACCCTTGAGTCGTTCACGTGCCACCTTGAGCCACTTGCTTTTGTTGTGCCTCCAAGCTGTTGTTCCGCATCCCGTAAGCCATGCCCCGCATGCCACTGACCTTCACCAACACTTGGACCACATGCCGGACCCGCACACCCATAGTCTCCCTTGACCATGTCATGCCGCCCATGAACCGAACATGGTTTCTCGCAACGCCAACCGTTCTGCCCTCATACTTGGTCTAGCTTGCCTTGTCTTGACTAAGTCCCCATGCCTTAGCCAAACTTCCACCTTGCCCGTTCTTCGCAATGTTGCAATGCCGCGACATAACTATGCCTTGGCCATTGCCATGATGACTTTGGCCGCATCCCATGCCCCGAAAGCCACCCTATCGAGCCCAAACCATGTCTCGATAAAGACCCGCCAAAAAGGGGTCTAACAGTCTGTAACTGATTCATTGTTACAGAGAACTGAATTTTGAAACAGCCCTAAATCTACTGCGGATGGAAGAAGAAGGAAGATCGATAGACTTCAAAAGAAAGACAACGGATGTCAATTGTCAACAATATTAGCTATTTTGGGGAACATAATCGACCAGTCCAATCCTGGATTTGTCCATGGATGGACTCGGTTCGGGCCGGGCCTGGGCCGGGCCTAGACCCGGTCGGGCCTCCAGTCCTGGATTGGAGGGCCCGGAACCGGCCCGTGTAACCGCCGGGTCTGGGTCGGGCCGGGCCTCGTTTTTTTGCCTTTTCCTAATTAACCCCCCCTCACACCTAAACCACCCCAAATGACCCAAAATACCCAGTCCAATCCAAAAACTTAAAAAAAATTCAAAAAAAAAAATTAAAATGGCCCGGACCGGGCCCGAACCGGCCGGGCCGGTTCACGTTTTGAGGGGCCCGAGCCCGGACCGGAACCACCTCGGGTCGGGCCTACCCGGACCGGTCCTTGACCGGGCCACCGGGCCGGGCCAGAATAGTGGCAGGCCGTGCCGGTTCCGGGTCGGGCCACCCGGCCCAAGTCCACCCATAATTGAGCTTTGGGTATTTGATCATTTTGTGATGTCAGCAATGTTAGCATGTATAATATTAGCATGTGCACGAGATTAGTCTATATTTTTGGAAATAACGTGTTGACTTTGGTGCCTACTCTTCTTTAAACACCATTTTTGTGAGTTGGCTATGGTTGTTTTGGTGTTAATTAGGATGTTTTTGAAGTTTTTGGATTAATTTGCATACACCCTTACTCTTGATGTTGAGAAGAAAAAGGCACTAGTTTCCATTGTGTGATAATAATTCGTTTAGGATGTGTCATTTTGATTTTTGAGCATGAATTGAAACCACCTACGGTTGAGGTGGTAACAAAAAAAAGTCCAACCTTACGAAAATGATGACTATGATTAAGAGGACTTTATTTGTAAGGATGATGCTGACTTTGCAAAGAACACAGATCCAACAGCTGAATATGGAGGGGTACACACCACTACCGAAGGAGAAGACTGAAAATTAAGCATTAATGGTAGACCCTAACCCAATTTGTCCGATGGCTCAATACACGACTCTGATTCTAATGCTGACAGGTGCAATAAATTGTGTGCTAAGACCGATATGAAAAATCCAACCTTTAAGTTGGGTATGACCTTTTCCACCAAGAATGAATTCAAGGAAGTAGTGAAAATCATGCATTTAAGATGGGTAAAGAGCTGATGTTTGTAAAAAATAATAAGGAACAGATTGTTGTGGAGTGCACGCATATTGGTTGTCCATGGAATCCATTCTTCATATTCATATTGACTCGCCGAATTCGAAGTTCCAGATTTATAGGTAAACATGCCGGCTTCTTTAGGAGGGCTTGTGGTGAAAGTGAGAAGACAATGGCTAGCGGGACACTGCTTGGTGTGAAAGAATTAGGATTCACGAATTACGCTTCAAACTTTTAACGACAATTGTTTTTTATATTATTTGAAAGGCGGGGGAGAGGGAGTTGTGTATGAAAACCTTATATGATATTAAACTAGACATAGTACCCGTGCGATGCACGGGTGTATCTAGAATAAATTTATGTAAAATACAAAGTATATTTTATTATGATGATACATAATTTGTATTTTTGTCAAATAAAAAAAATCAAGTTTATATGTCGTAGCTTTAATTATTACTCGTATATAATACCACATAGTAGCTGTAACGCCTGTAAGTAAATAAAAATTTGGTTCATATGAAAAATTGTAAGTAAAAATTAAAATAAAGGATAGGTTGTAACTATAAACACTATGAGGTAATGAAATTAATAATGGTATATTTATTAGTAGGTGTCAGAAAACTATAAACCAGAGAAGTCATAAATTTGTATGCCTTGCAAAAAGTATCATAAAATTTCAAAAACTTTTTTATAGACTACATTATTTATTAGTGGTGTTGATAGCATGATTTTCGTCATCACATATAAAAAATTTCAAGCCACTTTTTGAGGTTGATTTGTGACATGATAATGTAGAATTGATCCGGAGTAAAAACAGATTTTGAAAGATGTATACTCATTTGATGCAGAGATTGTACTTTTTGACTTTTGTTTGTCGTCATAAAAATGGAAACGACGATTGGAAATTGTCTGCATTGAAATTTGAAAGGAATTCCGCTATCTGACGTGTCGGACTAATGATAAATGTGGAATCAAAACCTTTTGACCAATACTTTTAGATAACGGGACCCATGGCGCATGGAATTTTTCGACATTAAATAGAGCGCAAGGACAAACATAGTTGAAAGTTTCTAAAAAAAGTACAAAGTAAATATGTTTCTTTTTTTGGCTAAGATGAATATAGTTTATTCATATATTAAAAACAAAATGCCAATGAGATATTTTTTCCCAATCACTCAAAAAATGGAGAACGTTAATTCACTAATGTAATTATTGTGGTTTCAATTAAGCTAAAAAATTAATCACTCTGAATAACAGAGTGTTATTTCAAAGATATTTAAATTAGGATTGTGATCTAATTTTGCAGTAAAATATAAGTATTCACATTTGTAATAAAAATTATATTTACTTTGGTATGTGTTTTGAAATTATAGTCATTAATGGAGTAGTTTAGGATGTTTTTAATTTGACTAAAAAAATTGGTATGGTAGTTATTCTTTATATTTTTTACATGTATCAAAACCTGAGATGTGAAAGTTCTTCAATTGCATATATTTTATTAAACAAATACACAAAAAAATTATATGAAAAATAGTTGAATTGGTCTTCTACAATAATTTCAAATAATTCAGTCAGAAAAGTAAATGTAATCTTACTTATTTGGTCTTTTCATAATCCGTAACTTATCATAATTGTATCACACGTACACGAACTCTCCATTCGATGCTTCCGGATTGAATTTCATCGAGATTCATAATTTTGACAGGCATGATTAACATATATTTTTACCCGAATGCGATAAAATTCTTATACCTGATTTTCAGAAAGAGCTGATAGATATTTTTCCAATCAACAACTTACTTCAATTTGGTAATGGAATTTGCAAATGGAACTTTCTTATTTGAGTAGGGGTATATGCATTTTGCATTCTATTCCATATGATTGTTCTTTCTCTTATCAGATTTCAATATTGCTTCAATGCGGCTGATCATATACTTTACCTTATTTAATACGGAGTACCTATTCAGTACTCCGAAGTATACTCCATCCGTCCCACTAAGATGGTCCAATTTTTTACCTTTTCAGAAAATACCACCAAGATGGTCTCATACCAAATTAGATACAGTTTGTGTGGTTCTGAATCATTTTTACTTTATTCTCACTTTATCAATTCATTATCAACCACATAAACTCATTTTTTCTTAATAACCGTTTCACCCCTTGTTGCATCAATGTTAGTGAGACGAAGGTAGTAATAACTCTCATAGAAAATTGTACTTATATTTGATATGTGTATTATAAATAAAAAATGGTTGTGATTATCTTGGCATAAACATGACACACCTTAGCATTCTTTCATACGTGTTTGTCTGGCACACCATTTGAGACACATCATTTTTTGAAAAGAAAGAGTAGGTTGGGATTTTTTACGCGTGATTATGACTTGTATGAGATTTGCGAGGAGATGGGTGGATATGGTAATGGAATGTGTTGAGACTGTCAGCTATAATGTGCAATTTGACAGGATTTTTTTGGGACCAATTACTCCGGGCCGAGGTTTACGTCAAGGGGATCCTTTATCCCCTTATCTCTTTATAATAGTGGCGGAAGGGTTGAGTGCTCTACTGAGGAAGGCGGAGGCTAAAGTTGATATCCACGGGGCAGCGGTTTGTAGGGGGGCACCTCGAATATCACATCTTTTGTTTGCTGATGATATTTTTCTATTTTTCAGAGCTACTAGCGAGGAGGCGCAGGTTGTTAAAAATATTCTATCTGTTTATGAGGAGAACTCTGGCCAAACTATGAACTATGCAAAGTCTTCTTTATCGTTCAGCCAGAACGTGGGGGAGCAATTTAAAGTGGTGTGCAGCAGCATTTTTGGGATCTTGATGATAGTGGGTCAAGGCTGTATCTCGGCCTACCTACTCTAGTGGGTAGAAATAAATTCGCTATTTTGGGTTATCTGAAAGAATTTTTTTTAACAGAATTAAGAACTGGAACAATAGATATTTATCCAGAGCGGGTAGAGCGATTCTCCTAAAAAAATGTGATTCAGGCTATGCCCAACTATGCCATGAATGTTTTTCTTCTGCCCAATAATCTCTGTGATGATATTAAAAAATTAATGAATGGTTTTTGGTGGAGGGGCTCTAAATTTGAGCAGAAGGGGTTAAGGTGGATGCGCTGGGAGGCTCTCTGTAAGCCCAAAAAATTTTGGGGTCTTGGGTTCCAGAGAATAAGAGATTTTAATTTGGCGATGTTAGCGAAGCAGGGATGGAAGCTTGTGACAGACCTATCTAGCTTGATGTGCAGAGTATTGAAGGCCAGGTATTATCCAAACTCAATAATATCATATTTGGGTTGATGTGTGGCTCCCGGGTGAGGGGGAGGGCCGAGTTTCATCAACCAGACCAACTGGAGTTAGAGATATGAATGTTGCTGCCCTTCGTGATATAACTAGGAAAAAATGGAACAAGGAGAGAATTTCTAATATTTTTAATGCATATGACAGGCGGAAGATCTTGAGTATACCCATTAGTTCCTATGACAGAAAGGATGGGTACTGGTGGAACGGTGAGAATAGTGGGAAGTTTTCAGTGAAAAGTTGTTACCGTTTGCTTACAGGGGAGTTGCAGACCGAGGACGGGACTGATTGGGCTCGATTATGGGAGTTGCATATCCCACCGAAGCTAAAATATTTTGCTTGGCAAGCTATTGATGGCTCTCTTCCTACAGTTGATAATCTGAGGAAAAAAGGTGTGCAGGTTCTAGACGGGTGTAAAGTGTGTGGCGATGTGGTTGAGGATACTGATCATTTGTTTCGGGTTTGTGAAAGAGCAAAAGAGGTCTGGAGAAAGGTGGGGGTAGATCTGGGTAGCCCGGTAGAGTCAGTGAATACGTGGTTATGGCGGCATCTGGGTGGACCAAATCGGGAAGACCGGTGCAGATTCATAGCTATTTTATGGAGTCTGTGGAAGAGGAGAAATGGATGTGTCTGGAAAGATAAATGGCAAGGAGCGGCGGGTGTTATCAACTCAGCGGCAGGAATTATCTCGGGATGGAGAGATGCGCAAGGCTCTGAGAGTATAGATCGGTCTGGGAGAGGAAATAATTCCTTGATGGTTTGGAAGCGTCTGCAAGAGGGTTTTGTAAAGATTAATGTTGATGGGGTGGTGGACGAAAGCACACATACTAGGGCCCGAGGATGGGTGGCACAGGACCATTATGGTAATTTCTTGAAGGCGAGAGGGGTCTCCGAAGCAGCTAGTTGATCGGTGGTGGAAACCGAAGCAATGGGTATTCGGAATGCTTTGATGGGAGCGGTTGAGGCAGGTTGGTCACATGTGGAGGTGGAAACAGATGTTCTCTCGGTGGTCCAGGGTCTAAAAACTGAAGGGGCTCTTCTTACCTTTTCCTTATTCTTGATGATATTAGGCATTTACTAAAAGATAAGAGTTATTTCATTGTCTCTTTTTGTAAACGATCCGCGAATCGTGTTGCCCATGTTTTAGCAAGAGCACATGAGTCAATCTCGGATCGGTACTGTTGGTATGATAGTATTCCTGACTCTATTGTAAGCCTGTTGGCGCATGATTTGGTGAATTAATATATGTGTCAGCTGGAGTTAAAAAAAACTTCGTATATGTGTTGAGGTTTATTCCTTCAACCTTTGGGTCCAACACGTAAGCCCAAAGATTTCGAGCGGAGTGGTGTATGTGTGTGTGAATAACTAGCCCAACGAACAAGTAAGATGGATCAAGAAACAGGAAATAACAAGTAAGAGATTAGGTATTATTAATTAGTTAATAACTCCCTAATACAATACGCTTGCTAAGGCTCGTCAGCCGTTCATCTTACAAGGCAGTAGAAGAGCTACGAGTAAGTAAAGCATAAGCTAGAATGCTAAGACTAGTAAGTTACCAACCCTTTACAATGAAATAAATGCTGCTATTTATACTACCAATAGGCAGTTGGTTGTGCTGACGTAGAGGGCTGTGTGTGGCTGGTGTCCCAACCACCAAATCCCCAGCATTAAATGCGTTTCCCGCCAGAATCTGGGTTTCCCGCCTAACTTATGGAGACGTGCGTCCAGCTGGGATGGGGGCCTGCTCTCAATGGTGCTTGCAAAGGGCAATGGGCCGTTCGTATCCTGGCCCTTAGAGGATTTGTCATTTAGATGGGATTGGCATCAGGTGACTGTGGCTTGAGTTGGCGACGTTCAATTCGTCGCCACTGAGTTTGCTTGTGGGCTTGATCCACCATTGTATGTCCGGACGTTCCTCAGGATGGGCTTGCAAGCAAGGCGTTGGGTCAGCCGTTCGTCGCTGCTGTGTTTGCCCGCTAGTTTGATCCACCAATATCCTGCTCGGACGTTCGTCCGAATGAGGGGTGAATGAGCCGGCCCTTTATTTAGGCCATTAACCCAACAATATATTACCTCCATTCCGTAAAGAAGTTCCCGCTTTCCTTTTATGGATGTCCCAAAAAGTTCTTATTTTCATAAAAGGAAACCACTTTTATCCCAAAAATCACAACTACCCTTACTTTTTACCCACTTTTTGCTTGATTTGACATAAAGGAATGATAAACTTGAAAAGTCAAAACAAAACTCTACCTTACATAAATATGTGTGTAGGTCAAACCCGAACTTCATTGCGGGACGGAGGAAATATCTTATACGGAGTGCAAAACAATTTAAATTATATTTTAACGTGTGCTAATAAAATCCATTATACATAGTATTATGTTTGAATATACCACCTACAGAGGTTATTTTGTTTATTGGATAAAATAGTTCATAAAGTACTCCGTTTCAGAATATAAAAACAGAGTGAATATTTTTTTTGCATGGATGGAAGTAGGCATAGACCGGTTCCGCGCCGGGGCCGGGCCGGTCCCAAACCGGGCTTTTTAATATTGGGTGAAGGCCCGGAATTGGCCCGGGTTTCTACCGAGTCCGGGCCAGTCCGGTCTCGAGTCGGTATTTTTCTTTTTCCTTTTCTGATTAACCCCCGACCCCCCCCCTCACCCCCACCCCCTCACCCCCACCCCCCCCAAACACCCAACCCAACTCAAGAAAAACAAAAAAAATTGAAAAAAAGGCCCGAACCGGGCCCGACTCAGCCGGGCCGGTTCCAAAGGATGGGGTGACCCGTACCCGGCCCACCCTAACACCTAGGGGCTAGGGCCGGTCCCGGTTCACCGGGTCGGGCCGGTCCCAAACAGTACCGGGCCAGGCCGGGCCGGTCAGTCTGGACCCGTGCCAAGACTAGATGTCTAGATGGAATACATGATTACGAAAGTTACTGACCCGTGCCAAGACTAGATGGAATACATGATTACGAAAGTTGATTCTTCACAATCACTATAATGTTCTTTTAGGTGCGCAATTTATATGGTACACCCGGGTGTACATGTACACCCGGTTTTTTTGCAATTATTTCTTCTTTAAATGACTTTAATGAAATTCTTACTGGGTCTGTATCCTTCCTTGCCGACATATCATCTCTCTTTCGTCGCTGGTGCAGAGAAGATGATGTTGTCGTCGGTAGTGCTGACCAGAGTTCTGTTTGAAAGGCGGAGAGAAATTGCAAGGAGGGGCATCTGCGGTCTTGCTGTTAGCCTCGGAGTTTAGTGCCGTCATAAGCCAAAGTGATGACGGAAAAGATGATAGCGACCACTATCGATGCAGTCTTCGCCGGAGCAGATTACCTTCAGGGCTTGGTAGCTGTACAAACACCCGAAGGCTATGAGATGATTGATTGAGCGTGCGACTAATTGATCAATGGTTGGCGCCGATATTCGTGTGCTTGTGCGAAGAGAATACTGGCTCTTGGTGTCGAAGATTTGTGTTGCTGCTTCCGGAAATCGTTCAGTCTAAGATTTTGCTGGTCAGCCGTTCGAGAAACCTGCTATTGTATCCGGGAGAAAGGAGGTCACTGGTTAAAATTTTGGCCTCCATCACTGTCGCTATAGATTTAATTTGAGCTGACAGAAGGAAACCGGCACCGTTTGCTGCATTTTGTAGAAGAAGAGTTGAATCTCCCATAGCTAATTTCTTTCGCCGACTATCCGTAGAATGTTTTGAAAATTCATGACACTTGTAAGAAGAAGAGTTGAATTTTTGAATACTCATTTTGTAAATTAGGTATGTTCATTTAGTAATTCTGTTAGGCTCATTTTTAAAATGTTTTTAACAATGCATATTTCAAAAGTCGTTATTACATTAAATTTATATAGGAGTTGATTATAGACACGAGATCACAAATCATGATACTCAATCGCGAATTGTAATACTCAATAACGGATGTTTGATGCTCACTGAAAATGTATTGATGCTCGATCAACGAACAAAACTTACAATTTTCATATCAATGATCATCTTGTAAGTTACATATGCTCATTTGTATATGTCTGATGCTCATTAAATATATTTAAATGAGCATATGAGAAAATTTAAACGAGCTTTTGAATTTTTCAATGCTCATTTTATAATATATGTATATACTCATTCAGGACTAGTGTTATGCCCATTTTAAAATGTCATATCAATACTTATGAAACTAATGCTCAACAGAACAAGTGTCATGCTCATTAACAGTACATTAATGCTCATTTATCAAAAACCATTATTTTCATCTCAATAGTGGAGGTTTGAGCACATTAGAGATTTTAACGGATTTTTGAATTTTGGGATGCTCATTTTGTAAGTTATGTATACTGATTCAGTATTAGTGTTATGCTCATTTTAAAATGTCATATCATTAACAACGAAACTCACGCGACCAGATTGAAGCTTGCTCACAAAATTTTAATGCTCAATAATAGAAAACACAATACTCAATAAAAATGTCTTGATACTCAACAAACAGAACTTACAATTTTCATATCAATGCTCATATTGTAAGTTACATATGCTCATTTGTATAGGTCTGATGCTCATTAAAAATTCATTAATGCTCATTTTATAGAAATCATGATTTTCATCGATCTCAAAAAAGAAGGTTTGATACTCAATGAAAATGTCGTGATGTTCAACTAACAAAGCAACTAACAAATTAATTAATACTCATTTTTGTAAGTTACGTATGCTCATATGATATTGATCTTATGCTCGTTTTGTAAATGTCATATCAGTGCTTTTTTGAAAGTAGTATTCTACATTAGATTCACATATTGAAATTCATAAGAGTTGTTTATAAATATAATGTAATAAGTTTTTATAAAAGAAAAATAACAAAAAGAAAGTGGATCAAAAGTTATGAAGCAGAAATCACGATTCTGAATATTAGACTCTCAATACTCAACAAAATAGGTCTGGTGCTCATTAAAAGTTCAGTAATGCTCATTCACCAAAAACCGTGATTTTCATGTCAATAGCGGAGGTTTGATGCTCAATTAAAATGTTGTGATGTTTAACTAACAAACCTTACGCTTTTCTTATCAATGTGCACTTTGTAAGTTATGTATACTCATTTGGTACTGATGTTATGCTCATTTCTATAATGTCATATAAGTGCATATTTTAAAAGTATCATATTATATTAGACTCGCATAATGAAATTAATAAGAGTGGATTGCAGATATAATTTAATAAGTTTTTAAAAAGAAAAAAAAAAGATTAGAAGATATGAGCAGAGATTGTGATACTCATTGTTAGTATCCTAATACTCAATTAAATAGGTCAGATGCTCACTAAAAGTATAATATTACTCATTGAGCATCAAACTCCCTCTATAGAGCACTAGAACTCTGCAATTGAATATACATAATTTAAAAGTCTAAATTGAGCATACAAACATTCTCATTGAGTAAATTTTTTTCACAATTGAGTATCAAGATTATGTGTATTGAATATTAGAATTCTTAAAGTGTGTATCCAATATTAATTGAAAATTAAAATATTAATACCTAAAATATTTTATACAGAGTAATACATAAATGAAAAAAAAACTTAAATTGGAAGTTTGAATTGAGAAAGAAAAAAATAAACTGGCACACTTAATAATATTTTATATTATACATTTCCATAATAATTAAATATTAAATTAAGTAAAAGGTTTCTATAAACGAAAAATAGGAGAAAAAAAGAAAGGAGAATAATAAAAAGAAAAGAAAGGAGAAATGAAAGGAGAATAATAAAAAGAAAAGAAAGGAGAAATGAAAGGAGAATAATAAAAAGAAAAGAAAGGAGAAACAAAATGAACAATTGAAAGAAACGAATAATAAAAAAGAAAGGAGAAACGAATTGAAAGGAGAAACAAAAAAAGGAGAATAATAAAAAGAAAAGAACGGAGAAACGAATTGAAAGGAGAAACAAAAAAGGAGAATAATAAAAAGAAAAGAAAGGAGAAACGAATTGAACAATTGAATACTTCGTGGATGGAACGATTGACTACCCAGCGGCCCAGCCCACTCACGATCAGCGGGGAGTGGATCACCGGTGAGTACTGCATGCGGTCAAAAAGGAGACAAGTAACCCTATCTATTATCCTTAAAATTATTACTAATTACAAAAATGCAGGGTGTACATGTACACCCGGATGTATGATATAGGAGTCCTTTTAGGTGTTAGGTGTATTATTGTATATAAAAACATACTCCGAAATGAATAGACTTTTTTAACATGAGAAGAAGTTTACTTTTATGTTCTTAATTGAGGAAGTTTTTATCATCTAGGTGGTTTTTAAATAAAGTTCTTAAAATTTTCATAGAAAAAATTAAATGTTGTACGTGGTATATATATTGTTCTAGGGTTTTTTATACGTACTATAACTTTTTACTTTAAATAGACCTATAAATGGATTTTTTTTTAATGTTGAGAGGGAACGGGAAACTACCATAGGATTCACGTACAGTTGGAGATTTGCAGTAAAATTAATTTTTCAAATTAATTTGAAAATTTTAAATCTCAAGTTCGATGTTTTTGAATTGATGCATATCTATTCAACTACTTATAATTTGTTAATTTATTTTTTCTTAAAAAGAGTCAATAAATGAAAACTCTTAGGATTTGAAATATCCTACTCAATTTGAAGGAAAATGAGTTTGTATTAGACCATTCACCCCAAACATTTCTCTTAGATCAATACCTTAAAAAGTTTTATGCAAGATGTTAAAGATGCATCATCTTCTACTGTGTAAGATGAAGGGATTTAGATGAAGACAATGTTCGTGAAGTGTAGACTATTAAGAACTTCCAAGCGTGACAAATTGTTCATCCAAAGTTTTTTTTTAATATGAAAAAATAGTTTTGACTTTTAATGCAATCAGCTTTTCAATAGACAAAACAGGACACGATAAAAAAAATTGACAAAAACAGGACATATTTTTTATTTGCACAAACAAGAGACCTATTATATTTGAACAGACAGAAATACACCTAATATAAATACAATACTGAACCCTAAATTCTTCGATCCCTCTCTTCCATTTCAGATCTGGCCATTCCCCCACATTGAGCCTTGCCTCCAAACTGCCAAACATGTGACCTTTGAGGTCACCAAGGTGTGAAAGCTATGATATATATATCTACAATATCTGTGTAAAAAAGCAAATGGGGTTATTTAAATGATTACCTTGGTGATAAACATAGCATTTAATTTTAATGATTACCTTGGTTATGCAAAGGTTTTGTTGTTCTCCATGTAAATATACTTTATGTTTGGCCTTTTGAAATCGAAGGCCTGAAATATGTGTTATTTAACTGTAATATCTACATGTTCTTGTATTGAAGGATAACAATGCATGAAGCAAGGCACATGGGTAACATATACTTGTTTTCATCTATGTAACCTGCAAACAATTGAATAGTCTTTTAAACATAGCCAAGAAAAAGAATGGTTACCCTTTTCGTTTATTCCCAAATCCCAAGTTTCCCCACCTAGCAAAGGAAGTACTAATTAAAATATCATCACTGTATCAGTGAGGAAAGGGGTGTCCTCTCTAGGCTTCTTGTGGAAGTGAGGGAAAATGAGGAAGACTGAAACCAAATAATCAATACATCTATAAATTTTCCCAACGGAGAAACAAGTTGAAATTCTTTGGTTGAAGAAATTAAAACTGTACGTCTGTACCTGATGTGAAGATTTCAACTTTTTCTTAGGCCCAGGTATGTCAAGCGTGGGGGTGTTGTTTTGCAAGGGATGATACTTCACTGAATCCAACTTTTCTTTAGCAGCTTCTAACCTCCGCTTTTCGATTCTCTGCAATTATTCCAGAGAGCCCTAAACATGACTGTTGCATAAGACCAAGAATTAAGAAAACGGAAACCAAATATTACTACTTACCAAAGCTTTGTCAATTCCTTCAATTTGTTGCCTGCAAAGCCTGAGCTCCATTTCAATGGAATTGACTCGAAAAACAACAGGTACATTACACTGCTCAACTACCTGTTTTTGTCTGCCTCGAATAACATCTGGTTGCCAAACATTTAGAGCAACCGATGCTTGCCTGAAACAAGTTAATCCATAGCCATGTAAAACCAACAAAAAATGAATATTACCTTACTTCTTTCAACCATGAGAAGAGAAAAGCCCAAAAGTTTCTGAAAAAACAGGTTAGATAAAATTCACCCATTCCTCAACCGCACTTCTTCAACAATACCCAGAAATTGTTCTCAGTGTTTCTTTAAAGATCAGCAGAAAAATGCATATGATCATAAACCAGGTACCCTGTTTGTTAATCATAAACTGAGTATACCATGAATACAAATACAAGTGGGATTCAGTCTGATCACTACCTCACCCTTTGCAAATTCGCCAACTCAACAATAGCGCTTTCCAACTTCTGTTTCTCCTCCTCATGCCGAAGCTCCAACTCCAGAATCTTCCTAAGGTGGTCACCTACTTCACTCTCGATTCTTAAAACGATCCTTCTGTGCGCCAAGCGCTTCCGCTCATTGTCCCTTTCATACCTGAATTGCGTTTATTTATTCAAGTAATAAACATAATAGATAAATCATATACTCGTAAGTCTATTAGCAAAGAATAGGTTTTGAACCTAATTTTGTAGAGGAGTTTCTTTTTAACGGGGGTAGAAGATGAGGAGGAATCGTAGGGCTGAGGCGGATGAAAATCCGAGGAGAGCAAGGAATCCCAGAAAGAGTCCTCTCCGGAGATGCGATTGAGACGCCGGCAAGTGATTGAGAGGCAGCAGAGATCCTTGTAGGTGAAGTTGAAGAGTTCAATTCCAGTTTCCAGAATTCGTCTCCATAGCTCGTCTGGTAACTCCGACGCAGACATTCTTGCACCTCCCCGAGCTCCGGCTCTTCAGCACTGCGTTGCTCTGTCTGCGTTCCTATGCTAGGGAAGTGATTGATATCTTCCTTCGCAGAAACTTCCGGTCTGTTTCGGTTTTGATTTTATTAGTTAGCTTCTCAATCGGTTTGGTTTTTAGGGGAAAAAAAATTCACATGTAGAAAGGGATGGTTTGGTATGATGATATGATCTGAAGTAAATATTTTGTGTGTAAAGGAGAGAAGAGTAAATATGTTACACTGGAATTTTTTTCCCAAATATTTCATAATATATCATGTGAAAATACTTCATATGTTTGGACGGTTTGGTTGGATATAAAATAATTACTTTGTAAGGACGTAAACTGTTTACGCTGTTTGGTTTGATTATGTAATGTAAACTGTATGACACTTTTTTAAAACATTTCGCATTGCACTAAATAAAATATTTTACGTGGGAGGAGGATGGTAAAATACTTTGCATGCCTTTTATGAAACACTGCAACGACTTTGTGTGCAATTTAAAAATAAATTACACATTTAGCCAAATAATGTAATCTATTTTACGTGCAAAATGATTGATTCTCTATACTTTGCATGCAATCACTTTACGTGCAAAGATTTAATGTGTAAACTACCAAACAAGCCCTTTGATTAAACTACTTTACAGTTTACATTGATTAATTATTATCGACTATAACATACACGAGTAATAACGATTTAAGGGAGTGTTTGCATTTGATTAAAAAAAGTGCTTTTCAGCTTTTGGCTTAAAAAAAGTTAAAAAGAGTGTTTTCAAATGACAGCTTCTGCTTAAATTAATCACTTAAAAGCTAAAAGCTGGAAGCAGGTGGAAGGGTGCTTTAAACTGCTTTTCACTTTTTCTATTACACAAAAAGTACTTCTTTTACCAAACACTACCAACTTTTACTTTTTCAGAATCACTTTTTTCTCAAACACTACCAACTTTTACTATTAATCACTTTTCCCAAAATCACTTTAAAAAATCACTTCTTTAAAGTTGAAGCAATTGCAAACACTCCCTAATACTTTGCACGCCTCTCTCTCCTAGCACTTTCCACACCCATGTTTGATTTGGTTAATGGCTATGCTATCTTTTCCTAAATATTTTACACCTAAAGTTATTTTCCAAACAAACATTGAAAATATTTGGCAAGTAATTTTAAAACAGATTACACACATAAGTAAAGAATGTATATTTATTTTACGTGTAAACAGGGATGGATTTAGGGGGGGGGGGGGCGGGGGGCGACCACCACCCTTGGACTTTCACAATTTTCTATTATATACTACGTATGTAATATTTTCATACAAATTTTCATACTTTAGTTAGATATATATGTGTTCGCCCCCCTTAACTTCTTTGTTTTAGAATTAATATATAATCTTACATAATGTAATTCTGAATTTTAGATTTAAAAGAAGAAACATCTAAAATAATTTACATAACACAAACAAATAAACAATAGAAACAACTCATTATTTATAACTTAGGATACTTATTATATAAAAATTCCTAGTTTTGTAATGTTTAATTATCTTTGTTAGATTCTTCCAAAAAAAATTATCTTTGTTAGATAATTAGTACTCGGTTTTGAAAAATATGATATGAAATTAAAGACCAGACACACTTGTTAAACAACTTTAAGTCATGTGTAGTGAATCCAAAATATAAATGTTTGTTGACATTAAATTACACAATTCATTTACTTCTTACACTTCATAAAAACAATTTATTGCATAGATAATAAACTTTAACTTATTTTAGCATTAATACAAATATAATATGCACCATATATATAAATTATTATCATAATATTATTCTAAAAATAGTAATCTCATACATATACTATTGCAATTCCAAAATCAAATATTTATTGCAATAAAATTCACGTGGTTAAACTAACAAGACAGAAGTTATTTAAAAAGTATTAATAGATCTTGATGGAGTATATGGACTTCGACCCCCCGGTCTGCCGACTATTGGGCGTGGACAGCGGCCCACACACGCTTAACAGATTCTTATTATTGTACATTATTATTATTCAGATGTTCTAGATTAGCTTTTTATACTATCAGTCCATTTATGTAACCGGGTCTGTCAGGCCCATATTAGAGGCCCAGACCCGGCCGATTTTCCCTATATATACTCTTTATAGGAGTATATACTTTTTGTCTATTTGGGTCGACTCACAGTCCACCACATGACTACGTCATTATAACTTTGAAAACAATTATATCAAGTCATAGGAAGATTCAGGTGAATCTTCATTGTTAGATAATTTTATTAACAAACTATTTTTGGATATATGTTTCTACAATTCAACAGATTCAGCCGCTTCAACATCTTCAATAAGAACTTAACCAAAGTTACCAAATTTAATCAATTCAAATAATTTCAATGTTACCAAACAGGATCTAAATTTGTCAATTGCAATATTCTAAAAGGCGCTAGGCGCTAGTCGGGCGCCAACCCAGCGCCTAGCGCCTAGGCGGCTAGGCGGGCGCCTAGTCGGGGACTAGCTGGAGGCATAGAAATACATATATACACATACATTAACAAACATGAATGATAGAATTATCACACTTAATCATATGTAGTATATGATAACTAATCACTTAGCTTCATTATGTTATAAAAAAAATATAAATAATAATAAAATTTGGGTATATATACAAACATATATAGTTTTTATCTTAATTTACAACTTCATTTCTTTATATCTGTGGCTAAAGCTAAAGTACTAATATTGCTTAGAACATAAAAATTCAAAAGTAACGTAATGTTCGACAAATCTAGATGGCCTAAGCGGCCGGTTAGGCACTCTGGGCGGGCGACTAGGTGCCATAGGCGGTCGACTAATTCACCTAGACAGCAAACCAATTAGTCGGAGTGCCTATACGAAAATCGGGGCGCCCGGCCACCGCCTAGCGCCTAGGCGAGGACTAATCAAATGCCTAGAACGATTTTTAGAACAGAGGTCAATTGCAAAATAATAAGATAGTCTATAACTAAAAGTGAAAAATCTCAAGACAATAACCTAAAATGTCTTTTCCAGAATAGTTGTAGAAAAAATAAAAAATGACTGCAAACTATCTAATAAAATAGTGAAAACTCTGGATTTTATTTAATTTTTATCGCCACACTTAAGTAGTTAAGTATACATGATAACTATCTAGTTGTTGGGTAGTAATCCAACATCAATGTTTCTATACATGATAACTAGTTTTTGTATCGCGCGTTGCGCGAGTATGCTGGTGCCCAATGTTATTTATAATATGTACACATTTTTGTTATTATCTTTAATTTGTACAAAATCAAAAGATAAATAGGAATTTGTGTTTCACGTGGTTTTCACCTTAGGAGGGAGCACATTCTAAAGCCAAAAACATGTGATATCGTTTCAGAATAATGAAAAAAGGGAGAATATTCAAAATTGTTGATCTCTTATTCCTTATTAAGCATTGTCTTCGTTTCCAAAGCACTTCCATGTGGCTGGTCTGCACTCTGCACGACAATGACAAACAATAGTATAGACAATTTTAGTGCAATTATTTCCATATGTAATACGTAGTAGAATACACAACTGTAGCACGTTGGCGAATTATATTTAGAAGTAGCTCAAACTGAAGCATTTGTTAGTTCTTGCCCCTTGAAGAGAGTTGAGTCAACATAAAAGACAACCTCAAGTACATGATAAATGAAGTGGAATCAATCATTTTCGGGATAAAGAATAATGACAAAAGGTGAATATACTAATTAGCCATGATAAAAAAGAACGTTGACTTTCCTGTGAGCTGTGACTATACAAATAATAGTGAGCATTTGATAGAAAAATAGACACTTTGTCTTTATAGTTTATACACAAAGAAGCATTACCGGCCTCCTCACATCTAAATTGTAAAGGATCTAAATTGTAAAGGAAGTTTTTGAACTAGATCGAGTTGAACTTTCCATTTGCCCTGCAGTTCTTCTTGCCCTTTCCTCCCCCCGCTTGACTTATAGTTTCTTTTCCCAAATTACATAGAGTATGAAACTAAAAGTCAATGATTCAATGAATTCACCCGCTCTGTTAAAATCCGGTCAATGAATTGAGTAAATGATAGTTTGGGTTGGAATCCCTTTGGTTATACCTCAAGAATGATAGAGAAAGAACAAACATCATAGTTAAATAAAAATGCAGCCATGAAAAAACAAATAGAACGTACTAATATTTAGAATTTAAACATGCTCCATAATGCATAGCTTCAAACATAATAATGTTAGTATTCAAAATACCTTTCACCTAATCCCTAACTCATGAAAAATGGTACTAGTATATAGTAAATAGTAACTCACAACTCAAAAACATTTCACAAGATGTTTATTGAAAATTTACCTGTACGTAATAAATTATCTTTCAAGTTGAAGTCTTTGTGTTGGCTATTACAATGAATTTGGCTATCCTGAAGCAGAACGAAGGAAGAAAACAAAATGCAGGAAACAAAGTGTTCAATAGAAATTGGTTAGCTTTATACACATTGATTCAATCACTTTCAATCTTTAGACCCATGCCACATGAAAGGAACAATGTCACAAGGACAAACAACTTACATCCACATTACCAAGTTTTGGGTAGTGGTGGACTCGGGTCGGGCCACCTGGCCCGGCCCACTACTGTGTGGGACCGGGACCGGCCCGGTTCTCGGGTCCGGGTCGGGCGGGGTCCGGGTCGGGCGGGGTCCGGGTTCGGGTCTCACATTTGGCGAACCGGCCCGGCTGGGTCGGGCCCGGGTCCGGGCCAAATTGTTTTTATTTTTATTTTTTTTTTTTTCATTTTTTGGGGTTCCACCCGGGTTGGACTTGATGTTTAGGAGGGATTTGGGGGGTGGGGGGTGGGGGGGTTAGGAAAGCAAAAATAAAAAATAAAAAAATACCCAAACCGGAGGCCTGGCCCGGACCCGGTGGCTACCCGGGCCGGTCCCGGGTCCACCAATCCTGAACCGCCGGCCCGCCCGGCCTAGGCCCGACCCGGACCCGGGCTGGCCCGGGTCCATCACTAGTTTTGGGATGTCGGACTTCAACACTTTCCGCTACACCAATGGGGTTTCATAATATTACTATTTTCACACATAAATTTCTATTGAGGTTCCACTGGGTCAATTTTATTCTCTTCAAAAGGTACGCCCCCCCTTACCTCCAACCCCCCCTACCCTATCGTAGGTTCCCACCTACGATAGGGTAAGGAGGGGTCGGAGGTATGCGGTCTTACCCTGTACTAAAGCACAAAAAAGTTTTGTTTTCGAATGACCCATAGTGAAAATTACATCGAGAATTGCACAGACTGACTATTACTTCATAACAAAGAAGCACAGACAGTTTAGTGAGTCATTTTGCTCTATTCTATCATACTCCTAAGCCAAAAATAGTGAGTCTTTGGCTCCATTGAAAATAATGTAAAGAAATAAATATATACACTATCCTAAATATTGAAATTATGTATCTCTAATAACTAGTGACCTGACAACCGTTGGCCTGGCCAGTCCAAGTTTTAGAACCACGATAAATTTAATAATTTTTTATTATTAGATTATTTCTCATACAACAACCAGCAAGATAACAAGGTATTGGAGAGTTAAACAAGCAAAAATTAAAAATGCAATTCTCTCTTTTAACCGTCTTTTATACGTCTAGTTAATTTTTTTCCACAATACTTGATCTACTAGACCTTAATTAGCTTCAGTGTGGAAAAAGTTACTGAAACATAAAACCATGAAAAGAAAGAAAAATTATTTACGTAGTATTAATTAATATTTATGTGTATCTTTCTCGTGATAGTCTGATAGATATACATCTTTCACATCATTGTATTGAATATGCTGTAAGTGGATGATTTTTTGTTGGGATTAAAATTTTGACCACTATTATGATGGGCTCATTTGTCAATTTGCCGGTTAATGGGTTGTACATGCATTTAGACATGGACATTGGCACCCCCATAAAAGCTTTAACAAGAACTATGGCCATGCGGCCATGGTGACCCCGGTGGCCCGGTTCCAGTTCTTCATTCGATAGAACTGAAAATTTCATATACAACAGTCCGGTTCTTGTCCACCCTCCACCCCTCAGATTTGTATGCTTTAGCGATATACTTGACCGCTCACAAACTGAGCTAAATGCAGGCCTTCAAATATGGACATAATAACACAAGAAAAGATTTAATCAAAATGGTAAGCTGAGTGAAACACCATTCTATTGTTCTTCATCCAAACGGCCATGTAATTCTAAGTAAGCAATAGCAACTCCAGCATGGAAAGCTGCACCTATGGGCAGAACTTCTTCATCAATAACAAAGTAAGGATTGTGCAATCCTTGTACAGGCGTCATTGTCTCATTTCTCGCACCGATATTGAAGAAGGCAGCTGGCATCTTTTGCGAGTAGAAGCTGAAGTCTTCTGCTCCCATTGACATTGGGCATTGCTCCACATTCTCCTCACCAAGCATCAGTTCCCCGACTCTTTTAGCATGTTTGTACATTGCAAGATCGTTTATGGTTGGTGGGTAGATCGTCTTTTTCTCCATGAAATCAACTGTGGCAGTACATCTGTGCACGGCTGCTTGAGTTTCTATGATCTGTGCAATTGTTAAAAATCCGTTCAAGAAAGAAGTTCATAGGACCATTCACCTCATATGGTACTAATGTGTGAAAATGCCTACAGAAGGCAAATGATGGCTATTTCCAAAATTATGCTAACAAGCTGAGGATTTGTTTTGTGAACATACTCTTAGAATTTGCAATTGGGATGAGGTCGCTCGATTGGGCCATAAGAAATCTGAGATAAACTACAATAAATGTTGGATCTGATCTATTTGCTAACTGAACCAAAGGTCTTATTAATCCATCAGCTTTTATTTACTTGTCTGATATGGGACTCAAATACTCTATAACACGAAACCAAATATTGACATTGAGGTAATTGCAGACTCGGCTGAAACGAAAGAGAAGGGAATGATTGGTCAGACATTGTTATTTACCTCTTTGATCCTTCGTTGAAGATAAGAACAACCTTCTGAAGTTGTGAACCTATAAGTCCCGCCAAACTTTACCTGTTCAGGTATCACGTTTCCAGCCTGACCTGCCTCCACAAATCCAATTGTGACAACCTATGCACCAACAAAGGGAAGTTAGCCCCTATGTTGGTATGCCTAAAATTGGATGGAATTGATGAAGTTATGACTCATGACTGAAGGTGCTGAAATATGCAAAACTTATATGAGCAGAAAGCCTAAAATAGTAGCACCTCCAACCCTAACTTTCCATTATTAACCGATTCAGTGTTCTAAATGAAAAATTAGTATTTGGAAAGAATATCGCTGATAAGACTAATAAGCAAAAAAAAAAAATTACCAATTGGGAACTAAAAAACATAAAACAGGAAAGAGATGGGAATGGAATAAATGAATAATACCCTGGGCTCTAGAGGATCAGTTTCACGAGAAACGATTTGTTGGAGTGCAATGATTGCCATAGAAACAGCGAGAACTGGGTCTTTAGTTTGATGTGGAAATGCTGCATGACCACCTTTACCATGAAATACAGCCACAAAAAACCCTGATCCAGCAAGCATTGGCCCTGGTTTTGAACTAATTTTACCCACTGGTATATGTGGCAGAACATGCAAGCCAAAAATGGACTCAAAGCCATCTAAAGCTCCTTCCTTTATCATATGGTAGGCACCACCAAATCCCTCTTCAGCAGGTTGAAAGACAAGCTTAACCGTGCCCTTCAATTTTTAAAGTACATATAATTATTTAGAGAACTCCAACTTTGGTTGATTTTCAATACAAAGTTGGTATATTTGTTACACTAATTTACAACAACTTACCGTTAACGTCTTCCTTCTTTTCTGAAGCAACCTTGCTGCTCCAAGCAACATTGTTACATGAGCATCATGGCCACAAGCATGCATTTTTCCATTATTCTTGCTTTTATGATCCCATTCCACCAATTCCTTTGGAAGAAAAAAACCCATCAACTATTACATCCAAAGAAAATATTCTCCCTCCAAATAAATTATCACGAAAGTGCTACAGGAGTCCATTTATCCACAAGTTTAGTAAAACCAAACAAAACATTTTACTAACTCCTCCCAAAATTGATTTCTAGTTACAGGTTTGAGTGTTATAGTTCACCTCCCGTAATAATACTTAAACTAGTATTAATACTCAGAACTTATGTATTTGCAAACTACAGTAAATAAAACTTATATAAACAAATTAGAGAATCAAAAGGAATTACGTTTGGCACATGGATAATAAAAGTTTTATTTTCTAGAGATGGAAGTGCATAATTCAACTCCTATAAGATCTTAGTTTTAATGACTAGGCGAAAAGAGATCATAGGGCCAAGCACTGAGATCTTTCTGGTTCCACTTTCTGTACTAAAAATATGCAAGCAATTGCTACAATTTTTTGGTGAAGCCAGAACCGTTTTGATAATGCTCATATATTTGAGAGAAATCCGAATACTGGGCAGTGAATTTGGAGAAAGCAATACTACAGAAAAACCTGAATAGGGAGGGCATCCATGTCAGCTCTTAAGCCAAACCAAGGCTTGGCGCCGGAACCAACCGTAGCAACTACACCGGTCTTAGCCACCGGCCAGGAATATTCAATTCCGAGCGAGTCAAGCTCATCCCGCACGAGTTGACTCGTCCGGTGTTCTTCAAACCCCAGCTCTGGGTACTCATGGATTCTCCTGCGCACCCTTTTCAACCAATCGAAGAACTCGGGTTCCCTGGCCGATTCCAAGACGTCTCGAGTCAGCTGCAACCAGCTCCCCCCCTCCAAACTACTAGCCAATGAGTTGAGCTGGAAACTCGCGATTACTACTGCGAATAAGGCGGCGAAGCACGGGTGTCTGAGACCAGACTCCATGTAACTGCAGTGATTGACGCTCCCTCAAAAAGTAGCAAAGACTACTACCATTCACAAATAAATGGATAATTACTCATTGAAGCAGGTTAATCAGCAAGTTAAACCGAGCATGCGCCAAACCCCTGATATATAAATATTTTCACATTAAACCTTTTATTAATAAAATTTAAAAAAAATGAATTAAAATCTCCTCCGTAACAATTAATCACTCACATAAAAAATTTAATAGCCGAATAAAAAATGATTTTTATTGTGATATATGGAGTAATTTAGAGATCTATTATCATTATATTTCTATCATCATTATATTAAAACTCGTGATTTTCAAATTATTAAATTTGTTCTCCAAGAGGAGTATGGTGTTTGTACTTGGATTGTTTTCGGTTTTCCAATCAGATTAGACTAAACTAGATCGAATCAGATCGGACCAAATTAATTCAGATCAGATCAGAATTTGACAATAAATTGGTAAGGTATTGGAAAGAAAAAAAATAATACAATTATATATATATATATATATTATACATACGTGTGTGTGCGCGCGTGCGCGGGTGTGTGTGTTCTATTTACTCTCTCACTTTTAAACTCATATAACATTTATGATAAATATTTTTAATCATTACTTATTATTTTGATATCTATAGTTTTATATACTAAAATCGAGTTAAGAATCAATGATGTGTCAACCTCCTATTGGATAATGCAAATTCTATCCTCACTATTACTAAAACAATCCTAATTCACGGTTATCACTATTATTCCTCCCTCAAATCGTGCATATTTGGAGCAAGAGAAGGAGAAACAATCTTTAAAGTGATATAACTTTTATATTTATAATCCAATTTTTATATAAAAAAATATCAAAATTCATAATTTTTTATGATCTATCATTTGACACCAATATTATATACTACCTCCGTCCCGTTGGAAGGTTCCATAGCAAAACGACACGGTTATTTAGACAATAATTAAATAAAGTACTTCGAATATATTTTGAGAAATAATTTTAATAGGTATATATTATTATGTAGTTAGTAACTTAGTATTGATAACTGAACGTGGAGCTTCTCTCTCTAGGGCTTGACCGCCATTAGGGTTCGTCTTCGTTCGTTCTCGTCTCTTCGATGAGGAACGGTTGCCGTCGGTTGCCTATTTGGCTTAGCCGAGGTCTCTCCCCAGCAGGTCTAGGGTTTGGTTTGTCATTAGCAGTTCTAAGGTTTGGTTCTTCCGGCCGGTGAATCCCATTCACCTGTGTCCGACGCTGAGATTGGAGTTGAGGCAGATTGACGACATCGAAGCCAGAGTTCGACGATCGATTTTTTCGTGAGCAGGGTAGCAAGGGCATGGCAGCGATGAAAATGACCGCTAGAGGTGGGTTTGCTATGAGTGTGGGATGAGGAGGGTTGCACGGATTTCGACCAGGCCAGATGACGATTGACAATGGAGGATCAATTAGAGTGGTATCAAGGATATGGCCTCCTCCTGAACCACCGCCATGGGTTGTGCGAGAGGCTAGAGTCCGTGAAAGTTCTCCAATAAATTTTCATTATTTTGTTATTTGGTTTCTTGTTGTCGTCTTTGTTATTAGGTTTGTCAGTTTGTTTAGGAATTTAACCTGGTTTTATGTCATTAAGTATGTTTAGATCTATGGGAGCATGGATGGCTATGTCAAGCTCGTTACATGGTTATCGATTGGTGTTGCTGAGGTGACCGTTTCTAAGTCTGATCATAGGGCTTACAGTCATAGTTGTTGGAGTCTAGTTGGTGTCAGATTTGTTTTTCCTTTGATTGGTGTAATGATCCTAAAACTTATGATATGAATAAAGACTAGTTATTGGATGATAAAAAAACATAGTATTGATAACTATGATGTTATAAATATATTATTTTTAATATTTAATGATTTAATTTATCACTTAAGATTGTTAATTGTTTCTTAAAATGGAAATGAGAACCTTTATATGGGACGTTCAAAGAAGGAAAGTGGGAACCTTCTAATGGGACAGAGGGAGTATATAATATAAAAAATTACCTATTATTTTATATAGCAAAACTAAGTTAAAAAATATATTAATCAATAAAAAAATTATCACTACTACTAAAATATTTAATTCATATATATACATTGACTCGGATCATCGTTGTTATTCACTACATGCATCACTACTCATTTTGAGAAAGGAAATGAGAAAAAAAGACTTTTTTAATGTATTATTACTTAATTATTTGTACTCCAATTTTATTTAAAAAAAAAAATACATCAAAATTTATAATTTTTTATGATTTTTCATAGGACACCGATATTGTATGTATAAAAAAACATTATTTTATACAATAAAATTGAGTTAAAAAATAATCATGTGTCAGTCTTGCAAGGTCACTCGGTGTATCACTGCTATTTACCGGGTGCATCAATGCTATTCATATTAATCACTCCACCTCATTTGAAGAAAGCGAAGGAAAATTTATTTTTTTAAAGTGCTATAACTTTTATATGTGTACCTCAATCTTTACAAAAATTGAATCAAAATTCATAAATCATAATGATCTTTCATATGCTATCAATATTGCATATATAAAATAAAAATATTATTGTTTTATATTATAAAACTGAGTTATAAACCAGTAATGTGTCAATTTTTATTAGTTAATAAAAGTTCTATTATCACTAATACCAAAACATTTAATTTATTCAAGTTCACTTGTGCTTTACTAGTATTTACTTGGTGCATTATTGTTATTCACTTTAATCACACCAACTTATTTGAAGAAAAGGGAGGAGAATTTTTTCTTTTGTTTTTTGTACTCCAATTTTTATAAGTAATGTATCAAAATTCATATGTTTTTATAATCTTTTTTATGACACCAATATTGCATATATATAAAAAAAATATAATAAAACTAAATTATAAATCAATGATGCATGAGTTTCTTATTGGTTAATAAAAATTCCACTATCACTACAACTAAATCATTTAATTAATTTAAGTTCACTCGATGAATCATTGTTATTCACTCGGTGCATCACTACTATTCACTCGGTGCGTCACTGCATTCATTTTAATCCAGTCAACTCATTTAGTGCATCACTCTAGATTTTACAAAAAAAAAATTATGATCTTTCATATGCCACCAGATTGCATAAAAAATATTTAGATCAAATCGGAGTGATTCAAATCATATCAAAATCTGAAAAACTCAGATAAGATCAGAAAGATTCAAATCAAATAAAAAGATTAATAACACAGGATCATACAAGATCACACAAGATCACACAAGATCACAAATTTCAGATCATAAAAAATTCAGATTAGATCAGACCATATCTTTCGAATTTCAGATCGTAAATATTCATATCAAACGAATAGAACAACTTATTAATATCCACCATATCTATAGAGAATAATTCTTGGAATAAATACCATATCAATTTAGATTTTAAAATAATTGTCCAACATCAAATTCTTTGAATAATGAGACTCTAATACATGTAAGAGAACTCTAATCATAAGAAATTAATCTTGCACATCTGAGTGAGACTATAATTCAAGACCAAGTCTTTTAAATAATGGAACTTTAGTTCACGTGAACAAGACTCTAATCGATTGTACACCACCAATAATACACGTGAATATATATTTTGGATATATCCAAAATAATGTAAAATTATAAACTCCACATATTCCCAATTTCAATTGCTGGAAACAAGCTTAACCATTACAATAATTTAACCATTACAATAAGAAGTACATAAACCACAATATAAACACAAATTCATTCTCCAAAAGATGGTGATTATGGCCAAACTTGTGATCATATCATATGAATAGTTAACAATATTTATTAGTATTTGACACCTGACACATATTAAATTAACACTGTCGGGGCATGCCCCGGGTGTTACACTAGTCATATATATTAATTCATTAACCTTGACTAAAACGCGTACAGGTATGGATATATATATATATATATATATATATATATAGAGAGAGAGAGAGAGAGAGAGAGAGAATTTGGATCAAATAAAAAAAAGTCTTAACGTGTAAAATGAGAATTAATCTCATCCGTCCAAAGTGTTGATCTGATGCACAATAACCCCTATCTGATGCACTTTCGAATAGACCTTATTTGATGCACTTTTCGAAAGTGCATCAGATAGGGGTTATTGTGTATCAGATCGACACTTTGGACGGCTGAGATTAATTCTCATTTTTCACGTTATGATGTCTTCTCATTTGAACTCATCCCTATGTGTGTGTGTACATGTATGTCTTTCCTATATACAACATACTCCCTCCGTCCCATAAAACTTGGTCAAATTATTTCTTTTTTTGGTTGACCCAAAATACTTTGTCATTTCCACTTAAAGTAAAAAATACTCCGTATGTGGTTAAAGTTATTTCTCTCTCCTCTGCACAAATTTCAACCCCACAATTTTAATTTTATTAATCAACGTGCAAGTCAACTTTGGCCAAGTTTTATGGGACAGAGGTAGGGGTGGTTCGGTACGGTATACCTTATATTTTTTCTCATACCTTTGCCATACCAAAACTTTCGGTATGCAAAATTTGCATACCTTTACCTTACCGAAGTTTCGGTATACCGCATTTCGGTATACCGAAGTTTCGGTTCGGTAACGGTACGGTATCGGTAAATTACCGTGCATGTCTCCCAATACAAAAAATTATCATTGACTAACGAAATATACTAAATCGTTATTACTATCGACATATTAAATCTATTATTAAAATGTTACGAAATACAATTAATAATCTATTAATGTCAATTCAATATTGAAGAATAACTATTATTAGTATATTTAAGGAGTTCAACATGCCACATATTAAAAAGTTACACATTCTCCTAAAATAACTTAAACAATATAGATATAATTAAATCAATAGTGATCTCTAACAAAAAAAATAAAACTATTCAAACAACATGGATATAAAATCATTTATTCCTAATATGATATTGTGTATTCGGTCATTTTTATAATTTTTTAAAAATTGAATAAGACTTTCGGACAAAGTTGTGTGTCTTGACTCGTGGAATCCCTATGTAAATACACTTGTCACATAAGTGTATCTCTCTTCACTCGTCAGCTACTTAGCGGCTCAGCCATCATGACTTGCAAGCTCTTGGAACAGGATGAACTTGTTTCTTGACATTTGTACATTACTCATTAGTCATTAAGGTTAGCGTAGTAGAAGCCTATAAGGTTATAGTGGGTTTGAGAAATTGGAACTTTATTTTTGTATTTTTGTATTTGTAACCAACTTAAGTATTAATTTTGGGCTTTAAAATTGTAATGAATTTCTACAATATATTAGAATTAAAAGTAATTGTTGAGTAGAGAGTCGGTACGGTATTATACCGGTATACCGCGGTATTTGAAAACATTTACCGTTACCGTACCGAAGTAGATCGGTACGGTAAGATGCCGTACCGAAAATGACGGTATACCAATATTTCGGTATTTTCCGGTATTTTTCGGTACGGTAAGTGCGGTATACCGATATTTCGGTATTTTTGCCCACCCCTAGACAGAGGTAGTATAATTTAATTCAATGTGTTTATACATTATTTATATATGTATATGTGTGTGTATGTGTAGGTTTGAGTATATATTTATAACGGGGGTGGGGGTGGGGGCAGGGCGAGTGTAGCAATCCTGATCCCGCACCCCATGTTTTAGCGGAATAAAAATATCTCATTCATACCCTCCTCATCCCCGCCCCAAGCCCCACCCCATCTTTCCCCCGGGGGCGAGTCCCCACCCCATTCTTATCCTTAGTTAAAACTTAAAAGGTGCCAAAAGGCGTAGCGATTATCAACGTTATGGTTCACTACTTATTTGTTCAATCCAACACAAGTATTATGAATGTCCATTATTGGTCCGACAGTGTAAATCATTTATTATGGAGTATTATTATTTGTGGTTATGAACCAAAATACTACGTACAGAGTAAAAGTTTCCCATGCCAAGTAACATTTTTTAGTTAACGGATATGGTTTGACGGGAGCCGATCCTGGTCAGCCATAGAGTGCAGGAAATCAGGAAATGGCAACGGTGACCGAAAGGACAGTCGTCGCCGGCCATCACCATGCGGCAGATCTCTGCTTGTATCGTGGATGTCGGATCACTGGCCGTAGTTCTTTCACACCGTGAGCAAACTGGCAGTTCTTGCCATAAGGACACTCCCCGGTTTCTTGCCACTTGTTGCAAAGCTCTGTTTTGATTATTCCTTGATTGTACACATCAAACTCGAGAGCCTCGTCTTCCTTTTTTGCCCCGGGAAGGTGTACTCTTTGCTGCAGTTCATCATAGATCAACAAAGCCTCGTCTTCCTTTTTTGCCCCGGGAAGGTCTACTCTTTGCTGCAGTTCATCGTAGATCAACAAAGCCTCGTCTTCCTTTTTTGCCCCGGGAAGGTATCCTCTTTGCTGCAGTTCATCGTATATCAACAAAGCCTCGTCTTCCTTTTTTGCCCCGGGAAGGTCTACTCTTTGCTGCAGTTCATCGTAGATCAACAAAGCCTCATCTACCTTTTTTGCCCCGGGAAGGTATCCTCTTTGCTGCAGTTCATCGAAGATCAACAAAGCCTCGAAAACAGGGTTAGTTCTAGATAGATTTAATAAAAATTAACCAAATTTGATATAATTGTGCACCGGCGTACTCACCAATTGGGCTAGAGGCTTAGTCGTATGATTCGTATCACGGTGGCTATTCTGGCAGCTGGATGAACCATGTTGCGCCTTCAGCTTCAGGTAGCCACTGGATCGTAATGAAATGCTCTTTGGAAGCTGGACTTGCTCTTGATACACTCTTTCGATCCGGTGTTGCTCTATGGCTACCGGCGGTGGCCTGGGGATGGGAGAATCTGATTCTGCGATGAGAGCGTTACGGACAGGGGAAGCTTGCACTCCGATGCCGAGGTTACTGAAATCTGAGAGAAGACCATTTTGGATCATAGCCTGAGAGAGCAGATTCAGACGCTGGACCAAATCGGCATTGGCTAGATGAAGAGCTTCGTTCTCACTGCGAAGCGCAACGACTTCCTCGCGGAGCGCAACGACTTCCCCGAGAGACTCCTTGAGGTACTCGAGGACGTACCTGGATTGAAAGAGTCGGCGTTCTGTCGCCATAGCTTCAGCTTCACAGAATGAGGTATCATCAGATGGAGATTTCCAATTCCGAGACGAGAGGGAAGAAGAGCAATGGTTCGCTGCGTAGTTTGAGCAGGCCTTTCCGCCATCAGAAGCAGACTTATCTTTAAGCATCGAAGGAGCTGATAAACAAAAAAAAAGTAAAATTACCATCGTCGATCAATATGATCGAAGCAACGGGTTTCAGTTCGAACTAACAAAACTGATAAAGCACAGAGCAGCATTAGGTCTGATCTCCTATACATCAAAATTGTTTTGAAACTGAAAGCACAAATTCAAGTATCCAAAACAGAAACATATTCGTCGATAGTTCAATTCAGTCAAAATAATCACAACTGTGAAACATTATTATATTCCAATTTGAAATTGAAGCAGAAGGCGGCAATTCGATCAAGTATCTACGCCCAATTCAATTGCACAAATTCAGCTATTGGAACTTCAATTCAATTCGTTTAGATGTGAAATCATATGATATGATCACTAAACTACGACCTGAGATTGCACAACTTACTGATCTCCATATACGCATCCACTTCAGGTGGCTTCATTCCGAGAAATGAACGGAAATGGAGATGACTGTGGTTGCAGATGGCATGAATTTGGAAGCCGCACTAACAGACTCGTCAGCTGGATATAGAATTTATAGACATACGCTATTGATTGCTTACCGCTCAAGCGTTTGAATGAGTTCTTTTGGCGGGGAAGTACAATATCTAGATTAATGAGAACTCAAAAGTACTTCCGTTCTTAAATAAGTGCAACAGTCAACATTTCACATTTGTCGAGACACAATTTTGACCATTAATAAATATAACTCTTTATTAGTAAAAAAAAATTTAAAAATCAGATTTTGAAAATTTACCATGAGACCAATTTGGTAATAATTTTTTCAAAAATATATATTAATACATCAATAAATAAAATGTAATCAATGTAGAACATGTAAATAGTGTAAAATTTGGTATGTTGCACTTATTTAAGAACGGAAGTAGTATAATATTTAAATTATTTACTTAACACTATTAAATAACATCTGTGAAAGAAAAAACATATGATTGTAATGCTAAAAGGTAGATTCTATGGTACCCATAAGGTACCATACCTTTGTCCAAATGGATCAATGAGAATGTAGCAGTTGAATTATTTAAATCTAAATTAAAAATGATAAAGTGATGTGGTCGAATCAAACGAATGGTAAGTACGGTACCCCATTTTTTAGGAAGGTACCGGAGTTGTTAGCATGCTAAAATAACTCTTTATATAAAGTTTGGGATACGTATATTAGTTATTCAAAAGACTAATTAATTTGAAAATTTCTAAAACCAGAAGGGCTAATATCTTAAAAAAGTGACTATGCCCATTTTTAGATGAATAAATTAACAAAATGTGTAGTTTAGTTAGTTTTGGAAAAAAAAAAGCAAGCTAGGAATGAAATTTAATGAATAAAAATAGGCATTGAACATTTTCTTTTTATTTAGAAAAAAATAGATTAATTTGTATTCGATCATTGGATGCAACTGAGAGTTATAAAAAAATATTCTTTTCATTGGAATATATAGACCGGAAACATGTTTAGAATTAGTTCAAAAAGGACATATTCAATAAATTATAATATGCATTTTAAACAAATGTTATAATTGACTACATAAGTGATTTTTCGTTACTAAAACTAAACAACAAAATCATTTTACCCCGTGCACGGCATGGGTAAAGATACTAGTGTGTAATTAAAGTTATCATTTTATTTCAAAAAATGAAAAGTTTCCAAAATTGGATTAAAATTATGTGAAACTCCAAAAACAAAAGTATTATATTTTCCCGAGTAGTAACGTAACTGATTGGCACATTTTGACATTGTAAAATTTTAATAAACTGATTGGCACATTTTGACATTGTAAAATTTTAATATGATTTCATATGTCATAGCAACAGTAGTTTTCAAACATCTCAATAATATGAAAACATTAAAGTTATATTTAGGGAATAAAATTTAGTTCTCATTTTTAAAAATTTACATTACTTTTAATCATGTCAAGATCAATTTCTTTAAAAGAGATCTTGTATAATTTTAGACTGAAAAAATTAAACTTTTGGTCTCATGACTATTATGTCATTTCCACATTTCTCCATTGACTTTCAATTTAACCACATTTAGTCTGTGTCTTTTTCCCTTTCACCATCCATCGTCCTTCCGACAACAACTTCGGCACATTTTAACCAGAAATGCATTTACGGATAAATATTAGGGGCATTTTAGTAAATGTATGTTGTTAAAACAGCTACCTTCTAAATTAACTTGACTTAATGCGTAGTTAATACGTCGATCTCATTAATATGTGGTTGAGAGGCAGAAATGTTCGGTTGTCAGGGAGAAGGAGACTAACATATTAACTACGCATTAAGTCAAGTTAATTTATAAGGTAGCCCCTTTAACAACATACATTTACTAAAATGCCCCTAATATTTCTTCGTAAACGGCTTTCCGGTTAAAATGTGTCGAAGTTGTGATCGGGAGGACGAAGGGTGGTGAAGGGGAAAATGTCACGGACTAAATGTGGTTAAATTGAAAGTTAAGGGAAAAATGTGGAAGTGACATAATAGTCATGGGACCAAAAGTGAATTTTTTTCTAATAAAATTATAAAAATCATGTAGAGACTAGAGTAGCTCTCTATTTATTACATTGTGATTTGTCCATGGAGTAGTTATATGCTTAAAGATCCTGAAAGTCTGAAATGAATTAATTCCACTTAAGGTCCTTCAAGTTTTGTGTCATTTCCATATTTAGTTCTCGTCTTTCACTTTATCTATTTTTGGTACCTGACTATTGTTTTCTTGGCATTTTTACTACCGAAAAAGGACTATATATGGTCAAGAAAACAATAGTCAGGTATTAAAAATGGATAAAGTGAAAGACGGAGACTAATAGTGGAATTGGTGCAAAACTCAAAGGACCAAAAGTGGATTTCTTCAATAAATAAAGCATTAGACGTTCATGATATATCAAGTCAAACGTTCCAACAAGTATATGACTATAGTTGGTATAGAAGTCCAAAGGATAAAATCTGGTAACATATACTTCCTATTTAGTTAGCGAAACTGCCAAACACCGCAAATTATACCGTGGGATCGGCCCACCATGAGCATGGTGTGCCGATCCCAAAACGGTACAGTTTTATGCTTCCTATTAAAAAAACATCAATTGCCGGATCCCCTTCGTCTCCTTCATTGTTTCAGCTCACCATAGAACTCCGCCGCACTCCAGATGTTGGACCAGAAGTCATTCCAAGAGTTCTTTGCATAAAAAAGAATTGTGTTTACATACCTGCTTCTCAAATACGAATTGTGCATCGCATCAAATAGACCCAAACAAAAGATTATCATTCAATCGCCCCATTCAACATATCCCTTTTTTAATTCTGAAATTGCAGGTGCCATATTTTGGATCTGGAGTATTGCGTATATGTGGGTAAATATAAATATATAATGACTTCAAGCTAAATGTTTGTTTTAGTATATATGTATAATAGGAATAATGTTTTGAATATGAAAGTTCAGATTCTAATGAAGAAGACTCACTTTCGTTACAGGTTGAAGATGACTGCTATGAATTATTTTAGACCTCCTCTAACTTACATTTTACTCACACTCAAGTTACACCAACGTTTGCCTAAAGTTACATATCTATTAGCGTGAGTTACATGTCAACTTTCTTCATCAAGTTACATCTCGCTTACATGTAATTTACATTTTCCATAATGCGAGTTACACCACAATATAATGTGAGTTACACAACCCAATAAGCCCTGCTATTCAAAGAAAAATTATTTTCATAAAAAACATTTTTATAGATTTGATATTAAAAACAAAACATATACAATATTTATGTAAAATAATTGGGCAAATAGTTTTCTTCTTTTCATTATTTATATTGAAATCAATGTTTTATTTCTTATACTATGTATTTGACAAGTTACATTTCGACTGGACTTGAGTTACATCGATCAATAACATGAGTTACATTATTTTACACGCGAGTTACATCATTCATGTTTTTGGGACAAAAAATAGTCACTGTTCACGCGTTACTGTTCACGTGTTACTGTTCACGCGATTTTTTTTAAATATGCAAAACTACATCGTTTTGAGATGTGGAGTACGGTGCTCACCGTGGGTTGATCCCACGGTATAGGAACTGGCCAAACACCTTTTTTCAAATCAAAGTTGTTCAATTTTGACTGATTACATATTTATACACGGTAATATTGATAATATGAAAATTATATGAAAATATTCTTTGTTAAAAATACTATCATAAAAGTATAAAATTATTATCTTTCATATAAAATATTAATTAAAATAATGGATCAAAGTTGGCTAAATAAAAAGGGATGGAGGTAGTATATTTTTATATAATTGAGCATAGGCTAAAGGGCCAAATAAGCCCCTGAATTGGCTTAAAGTGTTCAATTAGCTCCTTATATAGGAGGTTCTTCCCGGCCATCGCCAATTGGGGCGGTTCCCGGTGGAAGTTTTTGATAAAAAAAAATTGAGCATCTTTTTGATTAAGTCTAGTTTACTCATACCAAATTTCAGCTAACAATTCAACCGGGAAGGCAGTCAAATGATTTTTTGAAGATAACTGCGAAGTTAAAAAGCGCAGTACATTTCGGAAAATCATTTGACTACCTTCCCGGTTGAAGTTTTAGCTGAAATTTGGTATGGATAAACTAAACTTAATGAAGAAGATGCTCAAAAAAATTCATCAAAAACTTCCATCGGGAACCGCCCCAATTGGCGACGGCCGGGCAGAACCTCCTATATAAGGGGGCTAATTGAATACTTTAAGACAGTTCAGGGGCCTATTTGACCCTTTAGCATATTCAATCGCTTCAACAAACATTTCAAGCCTCTAAGCTAATTTGTTTATTATTATTATTATTATTATTATTATTATTATTATTATTATTATTATTATTATTATTATTGTTATTATTACTATTATTACAATTATTACTATATTATTATTATAAACAGCTTGAGAGAGGATGTGATTGAGTGCAATTATTTTTGCATAAGTAATTCAAACCTCCGAATACATTTTATAAAAACGGTTGTACTAACAATCTAATACTTCGTATACACTTATGTATTTGCTTTTGATTCCAATTGATTTTATTCTTGACAACTTAAATATCTAGATTTGATGAGAAGTCGTGAGAATGGAATGATATTCTAGCTTTAATGAGAAAATGTGACCTTGAGACTAGTTGAGAGTGGGCTGCTCAAGATTAGGGTCGCGTATACCATACAGCCGGCTGTACGGCTGGCACCGTACAACCGGTGGCATTTTTGTAAATTTGATGAACTTCATGAATTCTCTTATATAAGCATTGATGCAAGTTGGATGAGCATCGAGTTTGTTCTTCTGAGTATTAGGAGTCTAACAATGAGCACCAGTGATCCCTGCTTCATATCTTCTAATTCAGTTTCTTTTTATTAATTTTCGTTTATAAAAAATTCTTAAATTGTGTTTAAAATTAATTTCAATATGTCAATCTAATGTAGTATGATATGTTTGATATGTGCATCATTTTAAAATGAGCATAAACCAGTATCAAATGAGCATATATAATTTACAAAATGAGTATAAAAAAAATCAAAACTTCATTTGTGTATGCTCATTAATTTTGGGCGTTATATTTGATATGAGCATCATTTTAAATTGAGCATAAAGCAGTACCAAATGAGCATACATAATTTACAAAATGGGTATCCAAAAATTCAAAAGCTTATTTGTGTATGCTCATTGATTTTGGACGTTATACTCATTTAAGTTTAACAAAAAAACACATTTTTAATGTGTTTAATATTCAATTGTGTATGTTCATTTCTTTGAGGCGTATACTCATCTGAGATTTATATAAAACTCATTTTTAATGAGTACAAAATGAGTATCAAAAATTCAAAAGCTCATTTGTGTTTGCTCATTGATTTAGGGCATTGAATTTGAATCTATATGAATCTAATATATGAATTTGATGTAATATTATACTTTTGAAAAATGCATGAATATGACATTTTAAAATGAGTTTACACCAATACGAAATGAGCATACACGAATTACGAAATGAGTATCGGACAATTTAAAAAAACTCATTAAAATCTCCACTATACTCAACTTTTTATTTGTGTATACTCATCAGTAAGACTACGATTATACTCCATCAGAAAACGAAGAAAAGGAGAAACAGGAGCCAAATATAGGGTTGAGATGCCCTTTCATCCCCGTCAATCGCGAAATCCACCATAGACATCAGTTGAGAGCTCCATCATCACAGATCCGGCCAAGAGGCGAGCTCAGGGAATCCCTGTGGCGAGGAAGCCACGAACCGCGCGAGCTGGGAACGATGACCATACAATGCGCGAAGCCTCTCGAGGACGAAGAAGAGATGGAGATGGTGCGAGGGAAGCCTGCTGGAGACGACGACCTGTGCTGCGCAGAGAACAAAAAGTCCGGCTGTACCGTGCGCACGGTACAGCCGGCTGTACGATGTAATTTACCCAAGATTAGATGTAGTACTACGTATTATATAAAATTCTGTTACAGTCTCAAAACTCAGGAGCACCCATAGGGATGGACCTACCGACCTAGGTTGGTCCGGTCCCGGGCCAAGACCGCCAGGTCCAAACCCAGTTCCGAACCGCTTTTCCCGGTTCTGGGTCGGTTCCGGATACCCAATCGATCTGGTTTTGGTCCCGGACCCAGTTCCCATTATCTTTTTAGCTTTATGGTCTTCTCAAGATTAAAAAAAATCGGACCGGGACCGAAAGCGGGATAGAAACCACCTGGCTCAGTCCCAAAATCGGGAACTGCCGAACTAATACCCTGAACCACTCTCGGACTGTCGGACAGTCCGGCCCGGTCTGGTCCCAGGCCCGGGACCGCTCAAAACGGACCTAGTCTGGACCAAAACAGTGCCAGACCCGGTTCCGAACCGGTTCACCCCTAAGCGCACACATGATGCAAATGGAGATTTAGAAATGAGGTTCACGTGCTTAAACTCTGTACACTCACATGTGTGCGTCAAATGTTCTTCAAGATTGGGAAGAAAAAAATTATCTCAACTTTTGATAAACCTTTTCAGAGGTCTTGACTTTTGAAGCAAAGTAAGGGTCAGAAACCATAATACGTAGTATATCAACTAAAAAATATTTCAACCCTCCACACGCACAGAAAAAGTCAGCTCCGCCCCAACCTCTTGGATCCCCTACCCATAGGCCAATTACACACTCCACCTGCATCCAATCCTCCTATGATCCGCATCTTCTTGGTGGACAAGGACAGAAAACTTCTGCTGCTTCGGTGACAATGGGAGAAGATCGAAGTTGGTGGCTATCTATCTTGAAGTAGCACGGATTAGGCCACTATATTAGGGCATATCTATTGAAAATTTTATGCTGATGGGAGATTAGGGCATATCAAAAGAAAAACAGTAGGGACATTTTAGTTGCAAGGATTAGGCCACTTATTGCACATAATAATACGCTCACATCATTTGCTATTTTACTGACTAAACATCATATATTTTACAGCTGTACATGTGTTGTACGTAATTTTATTTTCCTACACAAGAGAGAAGACACAAGCATTACCAATTTCATGGGGCTTTCATTATTAAGAAAGAGTTAAGAAGCCTGAGTAAAGGATAGTCTGCTTGGTGAATCAATTCTCACAATGTGTTCATCCTCACCACCAGATTCATCACTTGATTGATCTCTACCCTCATGGTTTGCAAGTTTAGTAACACTGTCTTCTTTGTTGGTTCCATGAACATCAACAGGCTTATAAATGGTGCAAGATCCCTCTGATCTCGCAGAGACAAGAGGCCGTGCAACATTTGATGAAATCCTTGGATATGACAGACTTTGAGAAGTAATGCTTTTGTCTTTTGGCCCTTTGGTGCTGCTTGTCTAATCATGCAAATCAATAAGATGAAGCAAAGTCAACACCATAACTAGCACTAGCAATGAGGTTGGGGGTGAGGATTAAAATAATGCATTAACGCACAAGTTCAGTTGCTGAAACAATCTAGGTTGTCTTTCTCTTCCCAATCATGCTTGGGAAGAGAAAACAACGGAACCGGTGAATTTGTCTTTTGTGATCAAATATGGAATTAAAAGAACAACAAAGTATGTCTGTGCAGAAGTAGTATTACTACTGCTGCTACTAATATCTATGATGCCTTGGGTGACAGCGCACGACACAAAATCACTTGCTGTCAGCGACAGCAGCATATAGCACGTGCCTTTGGAGGCAAATTGTCAGACAGTAGCGACCACCACCATTGGCCAAGGATAGCAACTGTCATTGTCAGAGATGACATCAGTGGAAGGTGCTACTAGCTGACTACTGATATTGATTATGCAATCAATAGCTACATAAATGGCTGCTGATGTCCTTATTGGTTATAGAAAATGTTAAATGTGGGAAATTGTATTTATAAAGTTGGTTAGATAATGCTATGTAATTCATTCTAGAGATAATACTCATTTTAGTCCTTCTGACTATTCATTATTACTCCGTCCCTTCAAATTCTTCTCACTTACCTTTTTGGGAAGTCCCAAAATATTCTTTCTCATTTCTCTTTTTAGAAAGTTTTGTGTGGCTAACATTATTTACATTTTTTTACATTTTTCTTACTTAACCACAACCATACATTTCTACTTTATTCCCACTTTCTTAAACTCCGATCCAAGTCAAACCGGGAAGGATTTATGGGACGGAGGGAGTATTAAATTTCATCTTTGACTTTCTTTTGGATAATAAATCCCAATTTTTGTGTGTGTTACAACCTATACCGTGTCATAACTTTTTTGAAACTATAGAATAAACCAATATGTGGTGGAACAAGTCTTCCTGCAATGGTGGGTGTAATACCCCAATACCGTAGCAGTAAATCTATACGATGCAATGTCCAGGAGTAACAAGCAAAGGTGACATTCGTATTGCACATGAAGTAGTATAGTAAGGAAACAGATTAACTTACCATACCACCAAACATACATGGGTGCATTGACGGTGTGGAGAGAATATTTTTCTGGCGATAAGTGCCTTCTCGACTGTAATGGTCTTCGGGCAAAGATGAATGTTCGGGCCAACTCATTAGGCTCCCACCATCTCTACTAAGTGATCTAAGTTGGAGCTCTGCTGGATGTAATAAAAACGAAGATGAAATCCTATGGGAGCTTGAGTGTGTTTCAAATGCTCCAACATCATCAAACACGATAACCCTAGCTCTTGTCTCAACTTGATACCAATGTGGTTGATGTGAAAAACTGTCTACCCTGGCACCTACTATCCATAGTAGAATATTGATGACTAATATGTTTGAGATTGTAACAAAACATCACTTCAAACCATACATATCATAACAAGCATGCTAACCCATGATTCTACATACTTAAGACGCTTTCATCAATGCACATAATGTAGAGAATCGAACGTTCCTCAACAAATATAATTTACAAAAAATAATTTCCTCATATTAGTTTATTACCAATAAGGTAATAAACTAATTACCTAATGGTTAGACTGATCATGAGGAGCTTTAAAGATTCACAGGTGCAACACTGCAACTCTACTATAGCTAGTGCTACTTCTGTTGTTGCCAATCAGTCAACCATGTATGGGATGTTAACTCAGACTGGTGTGTGACATGAATCATAGTTCAGTCAAGTTAAGACAAGGTCAAATTTTAAGTCGTGGATGCTCTTGTGAGAACCAGAAGTCAAGATAAAGCTTAACTTCTAAAGAGTTCAAATTCAAGTGAAAATCAGTTCAAGTTTTTCAATGTTCAAATTTAAGTTCCATGGTCCAGTTCATTTCATGCTTGAAGCATATATTTGCATATGACCCGGCTTGAGGGAAGCGTTGATGTAAAAACTATAGAAGCGAGTAATGCATTTTACAAAAAATAGTACTACCTATTATTGAGTGATTTCTTTTATTTTTATTTCTCTATTCATGCCTTGTAAGAATGTTTAGATAATATGGAGTTCTAACTTGTAAGTTAAAAGACATATCAATAGAAGTATGTATTATTCAAAAACTGCTCAGTAGTTAAAAAGGTAACAAGAAATCTTGTCATGGAGATTATGAAATATGAATAACAATATATTACCTTCCTTTTCAGATTTCCCTGAACTTTTCCCTTCGCAAGAAGGATATAATGCTGCAGGAAAGGATACTAACTGGCCATCTTCACCTTGACTCTTCACAAATCCTTCTAATAAAAAACCAATAGAATGGTGAGCCAATTCGAAACTTTCCCCCCTTGTGTATGTACTCAGTGTGGATTTTCGTGCAATAAAAGCTCTTAGGTCAGGCATCCCAACTTTCCCAAAAACTTCAGGAAGCAAGACATTGGCAAGAACAGTAGCACTTTCCTGCAAAACAGGGGACTTCAAATGTGATTCACTGACAAATCTTGATACAACAACAACAGCAACAACAACATTACCCCAGTGCCGCAAAGGCTCCCACCTACGATGGGGTTGGGTGGGGGGGTTGGGTGTACGCAGCCTTACCCCTGTACTCAAGCACAGAGAGACTAGACTGTTTTCAAATGACCCATGATGAAAATCGCGTAGAAATTTGCATGGACTGATTGTTGCTTCATAACAAAGAAGCGCAGACAGTTTAGTGACTTATTTTTCTTTATTCCATCATATTCACTGACAAATCTTATTATCTTAATATTCTTATTATAAAATATATAGTAGGCCATAGGTATTGAGGCCAATAGTGATTGAGCTTCATAAGATATATATCAAACCAAATCACTACGTTGGAAAGGGTAAAGTAGATGGGCACAATGGGTCAAAGAAAATAAGACAAATTCCAAGTATAAGAGTAAAGAGACTGCCCAGGTCACACTTGATACTAATGAACTCAAATTGAACGCATGCGTAAGAGAAGACTTATGTAACCCACTAAAATCCAAACAGGAAATTCCTTTTTGAGGCTAGTACATGAAATAACAAATTTTACACAAGTGGCACAACACCAACTTTGAAAGGAATATGTCAAGTGCACCCTTATAAACAGCCCTAGCCCCAAATTGATTTCTAAATCTGATTAGCACTTATACTAGAGATACAAACCATTCCACACATCTCTTATATTCAGGCATCACCCATGTAACTATAGGAGTAATAAGACCCCTCTTTTCTTTATAGTGTTTATCCTGCCATTTAGGTTCTCAGAAAAAAAAAGTCCATGCTTCCATAATGTAAATCTTTTCCTTGCTACACTCACAAATATAATATGCCAGGTGAATCTTTTAGGAAGGTAAGAAAAACAGAGCACTTAGAATCAGTTTATGCAGCGAGTGCAGGTATTGGTTATCATATGTTCAAGCACAATCTCTGATCATGTTTATTCATTTCCTATTTTATCTCTTGTACAAAACGTAAACACAAAAGAAATTAGGCAAATCTTTAAACGTGCAATTTAAGCTAGCTTACGCTAGTAACTAAATTAGGTAAACAAGTAAAAAACTAAACACAACAATTGAAACTGTACCTGCCAAAAGAAATCTTCTACTGTAGGATTAGATTTAAGAGCATAAAGTAACTTCTTTGTTTCAATAAAACAACAGCGAACCACTGAATCAGTGACAATATCACAGATGTATGGCTTTCCAACAAGAACTTCATACAATCCCAATGTAATTCCATGTGTAAATGTGGGATGCAGCCGGTGGTTATGGCTTGAAATCCGGCTTGTCCACTGTCAAGGAAAAATACTGGATGTTAATAATGTCTAAGCACCTGCAGGCTACAGATGTTAACCGTAAACTGTTCAATCATATAAAACATAATATTACCTTCACCACTCCATTTGTAATAAGCCAAATACCGGTTGGCTTATCTCCTTCTCTATACAGTGTAGAACCACTTAACTTCATAATCTCCTTGGTACAGCCAACTAGGGTCTCACTGACTGTGGAAGGAAGGGCTCCTAGGAAAGGATTTATACCTATCAAATCACGAACACTTGACATCTTTACTCCAGGGGGGTTCCGTAAGAGTTTCTTCAGGTCAGTCTCCATAAATTCAAAGACAATAATTAGGATGAAATGTATAAAGAATCAAATATAATTGTTAACCATAATGTGTATGGTCCAAGCACACTAATATATAATATATATTGATTTATTTATAACTTTATATCTACAATTTACTTGTATTGTTTTAAATGTACAGAAATTTCAAGCTTTTCAAGAGAAGAAGAGTTTTGCATGCTAATCATAGATACACACACATTAAAGCTTCTTTTTAGATGTTGATAGGTAAGGCCATGATAAGCGTTTTCCTAACAGGTTTTATACAATGATTTTAAGAATAAAAGCCTCACACATTTGCCTCATTTTGCAAGAAGGTACTTGTAGGAAAGACTGGACCAAATACAAGGATGATAGAACACGCACGAAGAATCCCAACAAGAAAAGGTCAACCATACTCATCCCGAAGAACAATCAAAGTCAATAAGACTGCACAAACGTAGCGAAAGCTGCCCGGCTTTCCCAAACGCCGCCCGGATTTTGCCTGTCAGGCATCCAGAAGCCGTGCAAGACAGAAGGAAGGCATATGGAACCAAAAAGGCCGAAAGCCGCCTGACAACCAGCGCCATAGTTTATTCGTGATTTAATTTACGAAAATCCGCCGATTTTCTGTGGAAGCTGCCCGGTTTTCGGCCCCTGGAACGAAGACACTTGGTATTTTAAAAGAGAAACCCGCCGGGATTTCACAATAGCCGCTTGGCTTTGACCAGATAATTGATTAAAACAGGCAACGGGCTTCACAATCATTTGAGAGAAAACACTAAAACCTATTAAGGAGCTTGCTTTCATGTCCAAAAATGGCCGTTGAAGACCTCCTATATAAGAGTTTTGAACCTCTTCATAAAAAATCATCACATTTTCTACACTCTACCTCTACATATCCATCTCAAGAGCATCCCTTGGTCTTGGGAGAAGTCTTTCATTGGGGAACCATTATTCACCATAGCTTCGGAGTTGTGGTACTATTCTTCTTATGTATTTCATTCAATTTATGCATTTCAATACTTGTAATTTCATTATGAATTGTTGTAGCTAATTTTTTCTTCTTATGTATTTCATTCAATTTATGCATTTCAATACTTGTAATTTCATTATGAATTGTTGTAGCTAATTTTCCATAGTCAAGGTTAGGGATGAAACTTTACGTACTCTAAGTGTTTGATGTATGTTCTCAACCAACTTATTATGATCTTTCCTTTATATTTTAATGTGTATGACTACAATGTACAACGTATGATTATATCGTTGGGTTAATTTGAGAAATTAACGTTGGATAACAAATTGTGCACTTAAAGGTTAAGACATATGGTGGTTTTTACAATGTCTTAATCTTCAATGGGGTTATTTTTAGATGAATGTAAACCGTGACGGGATTTACACCTAGAGTTAATCACAATCTCGCTTCAATAACAGGAGTTAGAATACTTTAGAGGCATTCCACTCATAAGAATTGGTGAAAGAACATATATTCATTGCTATGAGTCAATTAGAAGTAATTCCGAACTCTTGGTTGCTTTTATTATAGTTTGAAAACTAAAATCCCTTTTCTTTCTCCAAGTCTTTTTCCAAAACTCTTTCTGACTTTGAATCATATAAACATCGTTTCCTTGTGTTTGAATCGGTATTTTTACCGAAATTTTCATTACTACATTGGCACTTGTACATTTTCAAGTTTTAGCTGATCAAGCCACTTGCTAAAGGAGAGCTGGAGAGCTACAGAGTACTGCGTATTTGTAGGAGACTTGATTTTGTGGAAAGAAAGAAGCAAGAAGTAGCTCAGTAGCTGCACATCTAATATAGTGTCTGAGTATCACACTCCATGGCCCACATAACATGTGAAATCTTATGGATAAATAACTCATTGAATCGGACTGTTATCAAGTTTCATGTGCCAAACAAGTTGTTTGGGTGATAATCAGCCACTCATATTGCCAAAAACCTATGTGTTTGACGGGAAAACATAACATATTGAGGTGGTTTGTCATCATTTTATAAGTGAAAAGTTTCATTTGAGATTGCTTTCTACATCTTATTTACAACATGGACATCAGCTTGAAGATTTTTTTACAAAGGGGCTCAATAGATAATATTAGTACAAACTGATGTTCCTGATGTGGGTGGCCCTAGCCCATTAGTTTACAATTTTACATATCTTTAATTCTTTATACATACTCTACAATAATAAGTGATACATTACCTGTACAACATCATGAAGATGAATCATCTCTTTTTCTTCTAACAAACCAATCTCTTCAAGATTATGCACATACTTCATCAATCGATTCAGTACAGTATACGTTGTTTGTCTCGTTTTGACAACACGGAGAACCTGAGAACATGTGAAATCCGTTAAAACTAATACGTAAACACCAGAGCGCAAGCACAAAGAATCTTAACAGGCAACAATATCAACAGTTCCTAAGAAAGAATGAAAAAAATATTGACCATTGTGTTGACCTCATAAGTTTGTATTTCATAGTGTGACCAAGATGAAGGATGACTATATCATATGAATGTGTATTTCTCAGTAAACGAGGCATATTATTTATACAAAAACCTAAACTATGTAAATCGATTATGGTGCAGTTGGTGCAGCTATATAGTAAAAATACAGACATTCAGTATAACTATGTACGAACAACTATTCTCAAGTCTCAACACTCTGCTCAAGCTGGAACATATAAGTTGATGTGTCAAGCTTGCTACAAGAGTAGTCAATTCTAGGACCTCTTACAATCTTACAAACTTCGTACATATAATAGCTAATTGATAAACAGAATCAACAAAACATATAACAACACAGCAACACACCATTACACCCAGTGGTTATCTCTTCTCTAACAACAATGTGATGGTTTATTCTTAATCATGGACTTATGGATAAATCTTTGAATAAAAAATTAAAAGAACTTGAATGAATTAGTGTCAAAAGGCCTCTGGTGGGTGTTTAGTCTAACTTGGCCATATGCCCATATTAAGTAAAAAGTACGTCAATATTATCTGTAGAAAATGTTACATTATTGTAGAAAATGTTACATGATTTAATTTGGTGTACATACTTAGCCGAATAGATTAGAACATGTGCTGTTATTTAGAGATAAGCTCGTAGTAATCAAGATCCTATTTTTTAGGATCTAAATTAGCTGATTAGTTGCTTGTACATCTGTATAAATATTCTGGCCGATTGGCATATTCAATCAAGGAAGTTTTATTCCTAAAACCTACATTATCCCAAGGAACTGAGTTATGCACTTTGCTCCCTCCTTCCTATTTTACATGTTTTGTTTTCATTTTGTAAATCTCAAAATGTTGCCACTTCCAAATATAAATAACACTGTTTTTTACAAAATTACCCCAGTAGATGCCATAATGCTCTTCAGTCCTTCAGAGATGGACTAAAAGTGAAAAAAATGAGCTCTTCAGGACCCCCCCCCCCCCGGTATACAAGCCTAAACCCACCAAACTGGAGAGGAAAACAGATTGTATGCCTGATGTGTGCCAAGTTGGGTAAATTAAATGCCAGGAAATGAAAAGGGAAAGGATTACAACAACATCCAAGCCTTATTCCCAAAAAAATTGGGGTCGGCTAAAGGAGACCAATTTGAAATCACTCATTAATTCAGTAATGAAGAAGCCGAAAGAGACAAATTGTGGAAATGGTAAGTGATGATCTAGTTTTGCTGGTACCTCCATCTTCCATATCTGGTTCGCCATTGTCGCTAATTATATTGCTAGAATTATTCTCTATGAATATGGAGAGCCTTTCAGGTGCCAATTTTGTACTCCCTCCGTCCCAAAAAATAATTCCAACTTTGAATTGGCACGCTTATTAAGAAAGTGGATAAAGTGGAAATGTATGGTTGTGGTTGAGTAAAAAAAAGGTAAATGAATGTTAGCCACACAAAACTTTCCAAAAATGGAAGGTAGGAAGAATTTTTTGGGACATCCCAAAATGGTAAGTGGGAAGAATTTTTCGGGACAAAGGGAGTATTTTGCAGACTGAAATCTGAGTTTTAAATTTTGTGCTTGGAAAGGTGACATGTTTAGTTGTGAAGCCTTCATTGAAGGAGTTCAGTTGGAAGAGGAGGAAATAAATGTTCTTTTAGATGATTGATTTTCATCTCAAATAGGTGAAAGTAGTTGACACATAATAGGTTATGTGTCGCCTCTTTCATCCCCAAGAAGCAAGAGTACAAATTGGAAAACATTCACTTTTTCTTCTTTCATTAAAATGTGTGCTAAAAGTAAATTAGACAAACACATTGCAGGACAGTGATAATAATAATGACATAGATGCGTGTGGATTTAATGTAAAGATATTCTTTATTCTTGACATGTCCATGGATTATTTTATAATCCCTCCATCCCTTAAAGAAGTACCCATTTGGGTTTACGATGTTTGACTGGCGATAAAGTAAACCGATCCCTGTGAATACTCAGATTATTTTTAGCAAATAAAATTTACATGTTAGGAAAGTGCATTAAAAGTTTAATAGTCGCAAAAGAATCAAATTTGATAAAAATTGGATATATAACGTAAAAGATTAAAAACTATTTAAGTTGACCACACAATACTAACCGGGTACTTCTTTCAATGCCGGAGGTAGTATAAGTTATTTATTTTAAACCTATGAAGGACAGAAACTCTCCCGAAAGAGTAGGTTTCCATTTTAGATTCTCTACACAAAATGTTTAGAAACTATCCAAACACTTGTTTGTCTATTAAAATATGGCGTTTGCCGTTTCACGTTTCCCCATGTTCCTCACGTTTCCACGCAACATAATTGAACATATATATACTTATGTGTTCTAATACTAATTTACCCCTTGCTGTATTTTCAGGGTCTTGGAATGGTAAAGTCTGCGTAGAAACATATGCCCCGTTTACTGCAAAATATTTTTACCCCTTCCAGTGATAAAAATACTTTATACTTATGTTATGACATCATAAAAATATCTTGATAGGAAGAGTATAAAAAAACCAGTCCAAGTAAAACCATCTTCAATCTCGCCCACAAAATCCTAAGACGTAAGCTCCCATACCATTTGGAGAAGACAAAGGAAGAATATATTAATCAGTAATTGTTTAGAAAACGACTTGAAGTTCGCAGTTTGAACAACAATTCAAAATAAAATTTGATAGCAATTGTTCAAAGCTCAGTTGATATTTTGAAATTGCATTGCCAGGAGTATTGATAGGTACTCAACCAAAGCAGCATAAATCTGTAGAATATCGAGGAAGGTTGCAGAATTACAGTAGCAGAAATAGAAGAAAGAGAAAGATACAGCGAGACAGTTAGAGCAGTCCCCTCTCCCAAGTCTATTCCAATTTCTGCTTACCCTTCTCTCACTCCCACCTTACAATATATATGGCCCCGCCTTTACAATAGTTCCCGCCCTCCTTTAGACTGCCCCACCCTTTTCCTCTTATACACCTTATCAAAATACTGAACGTAATTATTATTATTAGGCCTTACGCCAGTAGTTAAGTCTTCATCAATTATATATGCTTCAAGTTTCACTAACCTGAGGAAATGTGAGCCGTACTTCTTCAAGAAAATTTTGTGCTTTCTCCCCTTCTTCTTTGCTTTCGTTTATCACAGATGATGTGATTTCACTATCTCCTGAGCAGAAAGGTCAATTAAACTGTCAGTACATCTATAAAACAACAATTCAAATTATCATTCTAAAATGCTCCAACCATCTCTCCAAGGAAAGCACAGAACAAATATGTTAGATACCATTGATTGGGAACTGATATCCAATAATGAAGGTGTGTTCCATATAAAACTTAAGCCTGTGATTCAGGTAGAATACATTTTTAAATACAATTTCAACGTAGCAAAAGATCATAAGTTCAAATCCCACTCCATGTCTTTTATTAAAATATTTCCATGTGTCTAAAGAAGTTTAAGTCCATACAAAACCTGAGCGTCATTAGATTCTGCAAAGCTAAGGCAACTATATGTTTAAAATCAATTATATTTAAACTGCACTAGTTCTAGCTTTTGGTGCATGAAAATCTACATTGGCATCGGATATATTAAAAGTTCCCCTGCATGAACCAACTGCAACCTCATGGCCTCACCAATAATGGCCATTACCTGACTAACTAACAAGTACCAAGCCAAATTCAATATTTTATGTGCGTGACAAAAAGCCTTTAAAAACTAAGAATGACTTGGTGAATGTAATATGAATCTAAGTTCATTTTGAGTGCGCATGAGCTAAACTTCTCTGACACGAACGTTTCATCTACAAAAAGATATTGTTTGTCCCAAAACTCTTCAAGCCTATGGGTTATGATAAACATGTTTTTCCATGATGAAGCATACAAATCATATTGACCTGATTAAAACAATATGCATACAGATTGTGTGTGAGTGACTTGTCTGTGTGTTATGCATGTATAATAAGGTCGAATGCATTATTCACTTCAAACAAAAAACAAGTACTGAAGATTTCCATTGAAGCAAATGTATGCCTTGAGAAAGATATGTACTCACCAATAAAGTCATTTAGTTGCTGCCTTGCAATCCTATGGGCCCGGAGAAAGGCTGCACAGATATAACACGCAAATTCTAATCTCTCGGCAGTGAAGTATGTGACAAGTTTTTGCGGGACAATACTTGTTTGAAGAATCTTATAACGATTCGGAATATTCACATAAGTTTTTAGGCCTTCCCAATCACACAAAGCCACATGAGATACTAAGTCAAGTGCTTCATCAACAGATTCCATTAGAATGTTTGCAATGTTCTGTGTTATCCTTCCCTCATTTAGCATTCCCCAGTAAGCAGCTTGAACACCTAGCAAAAAATAAATTGTATATGTTTTCATACACATGCTAAAAATTCCAATGCACACGAGGCATTTATAAGCGAAAATGATGCATACTCTTTGACCTTACATACTATTAAATTAAACTCTCCAACTAGCCAAGGTTGTCACGGCGGCTATGTGAGGTGCAGCTCTAGCAAACTGCTTAAGTGCCTTGTCTCCTAGGCGACTAGATGATAGCCTATGCCAAAATTAGGCATCAAGTAGTTGTATGCAATACTTTAATATAATATATTATAAAATATAATATATATGAACTACAATTTATCATAATTATACAAAACAAGAGCATGCCCATTTCTAATAAATTAAACTAAAAAGATTAGCAAAAGGCAATGGTGCGGTAAATGTGACTCCCAAGGCTCATTGACTTCTAATTTCTAGCTCTCTAGTTTTCTAATTTTCAGCTTTCCAATTGTCTTCAAATTTTCTATTTCCTATTTTCAAACAATGTTTAACAAAGCATGGTTTCACCAACGCGGTGGGGGCAACTGATAGGCTCATTACCAGCTTTTATTCAAACAAAAGAAATTGCTACAGAGAAAGGGGGACCCAGGAAAAGATAAATTTAATGTCACCGTGGGGACAATAGTCACCATGGTGGTCGCTAAATGGTGGTTTGGCATTTACCGGTAGTAGGTATTATTTTATGATACCTGTTAAAATTATGCATGTATGTGCGTCTATATACTAACTTTTATTTTTTTAGTTGCTATATTTTGACTTTCATGTTTGCCATTGCATGAATTTTGCCATTAATATGTTTAATTATTCATCAGTAAACAATATCAAAAGATTATATTTTGAAAACTTACATTGGAAAAGATCAAAGCAGAATATATGATAGTGCAACTGTCCAAGCGTTGCAACTATAAAAGGAGGAAGTACATACCTTCGTAGAAGAATCATTTTCATTTTTAATGAATCACCTTTAGAGATTCATTAAAGGTGATGTGATGCTGCCCATATAGAAATAGAAGTGATAACAAATAATAGTGCTTACCATTCAAAAAGCGAATCCGGATATCTTTTGTATTTAGATGATGTAGGCTATCGTTGTTTCCTGATGAAGAATGAGGGTGCATTCTTTCATCATCCTCTAAATCATTTAAGCATGTAAGATATCTTTTGACAGTAGGCCAGTCAACAGGTCCTAGTTCCTCGTCATCTCCAAGGTCAGAAAATGCTTCCACAGCTTTGTTCAACATCTCATACTTCGTGTAATTTAATATGCGCCGCTTCACAAAAAAAAAAAAAACATGCTCACATACTTAATACTTAACAGCCATGAATCCTCACATACAGCAACAAATAAGACAGCCATGGATTTTTTTGTTTCCATAAGTTTTGACTATTCAAGCCTATAAATGTATGAACTTTATATACTCATGTTATATTAGATAATATATGCATTAAATATTTATTATGGCTACTTTGACATAAAGGATAGAATATGGAACCCAATAAGACATATTACCATCTGTTGACTGTTTAAACATATATTACTCATTAAGTGTTCGTTATCCAATGATTCCCCCCTAATTAGTGTGCCAGAAGCGGGAATTTTTCTTTCATCATCATCATCATTAACCCAGTGCCGCAAAGGCTCCCACCTACGGTGGGGTAAGGGGTGGGTCGGATGTACACAGTCCTATCCCTATACTAAAGAAGTGGGTATTTTTCTTTCAATCAATCATCATTTACCCCAGTGCCGCAAAGGCTCCCACCTACGGTGGGGTAAGGGGGGGTCGGATGTACACAGTCTTACCCATGTACTAAAGCACAGAGAGACTATTTCCAGATGACCCATAGTGAAAATTGCGTCCAAAATTGCATGGACTCACCGCTGCTTCTTTAACGAGATTAAATTCCTGGGTCATGCTTCACAAAACACTCTAACTCTCCATGAAACAGGGTTAGACACATGTCGTCTACATATACATGAATGAAACAATCCTTGCCCGTAACTGTAACATGATATAATAGTCGCGCGATGACTCAAGCATCGGTATATAAATGAAATTTTCCTCAATGAATCTTGGGGAAGCCATAAATTGCCTATATCAATCATCAATCATCATTTACCCCAGTGCCGCAAAGACTCCCACCTACGGTGGGGTAAGGGGGGGTCGGATGTACGCAGTCTTACCCCTGTACTAAAGCACAGAGAGACTGTTTCCCGATGACCCATAGTGAAAATTGCGACCAAAATTGCATGGACTGACCGCTGCTTCATAACAAAGAAGCGCAAACAGTTAAGTGAGCCATTTTGCTTTATTCCATCATAAATTGCCTAATTTACTTTGTTTCAATGAACCCTTTTTATGATGATTAAAAGCATTGAGTATAAAATAATTGCAAACCTACCTTTGCTGATGATAGCTTATCCATTTTTAAGAAGTGTAAAATGAATTGTGTTGTTGATCCATTGATAATCAGCGTCAAGAACACAATTCCACCGGTAAAGAAAATGAACTGCAAGTTGAATATGTTTAGGTGTGAGCATGTGGCAAACGGTGAAAATGTGCAAATAACATCTTGCCTGACATATTTGGTACTCAGGGCATAGCTTGGGTTTTCAAGTCCCTCGAGGAAATATATCATAGTTTGATTGTGTATTTGTGCACATCCAAACCAAAATATAAGAAATTACAAGATTTATTTTGCTAATAATTCCATGCGACTTTTGCTTTACATACCAGAGTTCCAGTCTCTGAATTGATAAGAGATGAGTTACCACTTGAACGCTGAAATGATACAAAGGAGTGAAGGACACATTATGTGTAACATTGTACAAAACCGCCAAGTCGATAGAGAAACTATTAACTATATTGTGTATATTGCCAAATCCAACACCACCAACTGAGCAAGTGAATATATAGAAGAGTAAATGGAATATAGAAGATAGATGTGAGGGAAACTCTCATCACAAGGGTGCATATGGCATAGCACTGTGTACTTAATGCTATACTCCCTTCATCCCAGTTCAAACATAATTAGGTGCAGATTAGGCGATAAGAATAGTTGGGAAATAGAGACAAAATGTCTCACTTGCCTTCACAGATAGCGAAAGAGATAATGCTACAGCCCCTCGTAGGCCAGACCATACGAGAATAATAGCTTCTTTCCAATCTAAACCATAGCCAAAGCACCTCAGAAGTGGAAACAATACTCCAACAACAACTATCCGGGAGACTTGAACAAAAATGTAGAGAAGGATGAGGTAACCCCAGGAATATTCTGAAAATTTTATCTTTTGAATTAGAAGATCCTGAAATATGATCCTTTTGAAAATTTCTAATGCAGTGAAATCTACAATAGCATTAGAAATGAAACCATCGGTGATCAAGTATGATGCATGTGTACCCAAAAACAAAGTGGATATATTATGTATAAAACATTACATGTTATTTACTAAAAAGAGAATCTATATTTACTCTTTTGAGGAAAGAGATCTTCCATAGTCTGTTAAGCTTGACTATTGATTTTTAGACCTTGTTGTACCATGCTTATATAGATACATAAGGCATATCAAACACTAGGTGTACTAACTACTAAGTGTATGCTGATTATATGCTCAAGATGTGCTACAGGCTACATTAACAACTAGTCTGCTGTTCTCACAGGCACTTTCAAGAATAACAGCTTGTCTGTTACATTCACTACTACATTTAAGAAGAACCTCTTTTACATTCATATATACTTATAACACTACCCCGAGTTCATGCTGATTCCAAGATTGACAGCTTGTTTGTTGCATTCACAATTTTTCAACAATCTCTTCAGCTTGGAGCTTGTTACATATGCATACAATCCTCAAACAAATGCAAATGCAAAGACCATGTCTCAAGAAGCAAATTTTGCACGGACAAATAATCAACTTCTACATGGTTAGTTTTTTTATGAAAAACAAGTTTGGAGGCACTGTGTAAGGTTAACTGGTGTCACAAACCAACTTCATGCATCCAAACTCTGTGCTAACTAATAATCACTTCCATGATCTAAATTGCAATGTGTGGGGTAAGCCAGTTCCTAATATCCCAAAGATATGAAAATCTCTTAGTGCTAAAACTGAAAAATGAGAAAAAGAAAACCACCACTAGGAAACGTAGAGGTACGCTAACAAAACTTAGCTCATTAAACATAAAAGAGAGCTAGCAAAATATAGCTCAATACACATAAGGGAGACTTGCATTCATTTCATACCATGGGTGCATTCTTGGAAAGGGGAGTAACTGTGGGAGGAAAACTAACAAACAAAATTATCTTTGAAAATGTAAAAGAGAACAGTGTGCAGGGGGGGATTAGTAAACATACCATGGGTTTTAGAAAAGTTGTCACTTTGAAGAAATCCATCTGCTATGACAAGCCCACTTCAAAAATAAATAAATGAATGAGCAAAAAATAGTAGTGGAAGGTGCTGAAACACAAATCAAAGAAGGCCAAGTGTGACTCAAGTCACCACAATCAAATGTAGAGTAAACACAAAGTTGAAAAGAATTTGAAAACAAACCGTGAGTAAGACGACCAAGATTTGACTACATATTTAGTTTCATATAGAACTCGTCTACGTGGTGAGAGAATCAATTCATATTGTGAATTGTGCGGGTATTGAAATGTTTCTACCACCTTAGCATAAGGCCATAAGTCTAAGATATTAATGGATATATGTTAATCATCTTACAGTTTCCTCAATACACACATCTCGAGTTGTCATGATATTATTCTAATGATCAACTGCAATAAGGATTAGAAAAAACCTACATATTACTAAAACATAGCCACTTTTCTAAATAAAGATCATTATATTATATAATTAATAATTAATTATTAACTTTAATAGACTAAATATGCCTCAACTAACTAATTATAACCCTAATTACATAATTTGTTTTCCCAGGCCATCATCTCCATTCTTCCCCCTACCTTTTTTACCCTCTATGAACCCTACTCCCCAAAAATTACCCCTTCTCACACCAACACGGCATCACCTTCGATCCCCCCCCCCCCTCTATGCGGTCTTAACTTCTACAAACTTGTCTCCCCCAAAAGTTCTCTATTCTCCCACCATCACAATCTTCCCCTTCTCTATCATCTCCACGCTCGAAACCCTTCCCCCTAAAATTCTCCCCTCTCCATTCCACCAAACCCACGCCTCTGTCACCACCTACTGATGACAAATACAACGCTCCCCTTTGTCGCCCTTCTCATGTCTCCTTTTGCCGACCTTCTCATGAATTCTCTCATTTGAGACTATGTTGACCTTCTCATGAGTTCTCTCATTCCGTTGTTTGCAACTTTGCTGCCCTACTCGCAAACATTCACTGAAATGGCCCCTTCTTCAGGGACAAAGGTGATCGTACTACACATTAAAGGTGGTGATGTTTGACGCTGATACAGCGGAGATGGGCAGTGTAGTCAGATGGGTTGGCTAGTGAGTGAATGTTTGTTTAGTTTTAAAGGTGTTTTTACTTGGACTTATTTCAATCCCAGACCAAACCAGACCAGACTTCGACAATTACAAAATATACATAGACCAGACCATATAAGACCAAATTAGACCAGACTAGAAAATTTCAGTCCAATTAAAAACATCCTAAGTCCCCAAAAGACCTTACCTTCCAACACCACCTTGAGTGTGGTATTTTGGGGCGGGTGGCTGAACATTGACCGGACTATTTCCAGCGGTGAAGACAGGATCTATACTCTTTGCACAACCCTATGAGCTGAATAAAATAAATAAATAATTAAATTAAGTCTACGAGCTGATTAATTATAGGGTCTACAGGCTGAATAATTAAATTAGGTCTAGGCTGAATATAAATAGTTAGGCATACGGGTGAAGAAAAATAATGGTTTTCATAAATATAAAATAGGCTCACAGATTGGCTATTTTAAATAAGTAAATGAATAAAGTACTGTAAGTATGTATTGCCCTATTTTTAGGTCTTGTGTATTAAGTGTTTTATATATCGTATAGTTTTTCTTTCTTCATCAATACTAGTGAGCATGATGTGGTGAACCTCATTATTATTTTGAAGTTGAACCTTGAGCTTGCTACCTGCATCTTTGCTTTTGGAGTAAATCATATACTACGTAGTAAAGAGTTAACGAATTGGTTTGTGCTCCCTTTGTCTAGTCTAAATATTGTTAATTAATGCCCGTGAATTAATTACATGTAATATTTCAATATTATTCTTGATTGGGGTTGTGTGCTACAATTTTGCACTGGAGCTACACTCAAATTATTTAATTATTTTCCGCTTTGGATTAATTAATTATATATTTTTATTATCATTGTTGTATGGGATTACTAAGTGTGTATGATGACATGATATACATGATCTTATATCATTCGGTAACGGTAGACTGTGGTTACACCTTAGTGGATTGTACGACGGTTCTTCATTTCACCTGCGGGCTTGGGGCGTGAAAAATTCATCAGAGACACTGGGCCCTCCAGCGGGAGATTCAATTAATCTAAATCCAGAAGATATTTTTAATCTTGGTTACAATGATAAACTAAACATGCCCGAACTAATTGAATACTTGTGTTAGAATTTCCTTCCAAGCAATTTATGACCCTCTTGTTCTTTGAACTCTTCAAAATTCGAAATATGTTAATAAAATCGCACCAGCCGACGGGCAATGACACGAAATGCACGTCGTGGGGGAAAAAACTTCTAAAAGGCATTCGATATTTACATAGAAAATATTCCGTTCCAAAAGTTCTTGAAAACTGATTGCTTGCTTATGTGCCAATCAGAACAAAGACACACTTGGGTGGTGATTATTTCAATGCGGTAGCCTTATGTCTACAAAGACCCCCAAGATCCCTGAATTATAATTCCATTTCTATCTAAATTGCGAATTAAATAGGCTTCTAAATGGGATATCTCTTTAGTTATATCAAGACCTAAGGTTCATAAACATCCTACTTGAAATTTTCAATTGATTTTTTTGAAAAACATTTTTCAAAACCATGAACATAAGAATGATTGTATCGAGAAACTTTTGGTACAACAATAAGTCTGAAGTACATGTCTTTGAATTGGCTTTTGATATGAGTTGGTTGACTCATTCTAAAGAGTTCTTTCAGAAAACGGTTAGCGCCGACAGATATAGAATTACTAGGAACAACACTATGGGACGTTCTTTGAGAGGCACTGAGATAACCAAGCGAGGCATTATGTGACTAGACCAAGAAGGTCTTGGTTGTGGTCATGAGGCATCAACTAAAAGTGATATATGTTTCAGGTCTGAGCATGAGTCCATGTATCTTGGAGATCATGGAGATCTGCAAGGCACTCAACTTATAAAGCTGGAACAGATCATTGGAGACTCTCAACTGACTCTGTTTGACGAGGGTGACATCGAGGACGATGATATGGAAGATGCTCCATAGGAGCACTGGTTCAGCCATTATAAACAGAGACGGCTAGAGAGACAACGGCTGAAAAGAGCTCGAGTGGGAGGCTCAGGTGGAGCTTTTAGAGCAGTGCTAGGGCGCAGCCCAGAGAAGCAATTGATTAAGAGGCGGAAGGTCCACTGACAAGCATCTCCATTTTTTTTTAAAAAGCGGGGGCCAGGTGCAAGAACTTCGATGACATCCGGGACATCTCGGAGCAGCTAAGTGGTGAAAAGGGTAAATGAGGCAGCTGAAGACATGGAGCTGATTCCATAGCTCAAAGTGAGAGCGGCTACTAGATTGCTGGACAGTGACATCTTGGTGGACTGGTCTCAAAGGTAAGTACAATGAGGTGTTTATGTAGGATTAGATGGAGGAAGAGTACTACGAGCTGTTTTACTCTTCATTTAAGGTGAGCCAGATAAGAACAAATATGACGCGCAGAGCAAGGCAAGGAATACACGGTGAAGCAGCTAGGACATCAATTCTGAAGGTTGGCTGATTCTCTCACTATGTACAAGAGGAATGAAGACCCAGCATAATTTAGTCACAATACTTCTTTTAGTCATATGGGAAAAAAAATGTTTTGATTGTCATATTTAGGAGAGCCTCCTATATTTTAGACATGCCTTGGTAAATTTCTCAAAGGATTGCACATATCTATACCACAAGTCTAGGGTAAACAACCTTGTTCACACCCCTAAATTTTACAACAAACAACATACTTAACTCATGCATAATATATAACACAAGGCGTAGTTTATTCGTGAAAGTGTGAAACTAAACAGAAATTCCAGCATAAAATAAGTTGTACAAAAGAATACATGAGTAATTGAAGAATAAAAAATCCAAATTCGGTAATACCAGAGATATATCAAAATCCTTCTTATAATGATAATAATCACAATAAATAAGAATGCTAGTTTACTCACATACCTTAAGATAAAAATTAATGTGTTGGCAATATATGCGACCATTTCCCTAAAACAAAGGAAAGTAGCTAATTAAAGTTCACTCTATAAGCTATGATGTTACTAATATAACTCGCTTCTTTTGAGTTAGTAAAATCACCAGCTACTTGAGGTCTTGAGGTGGTGTGGGGTCAGCACACCCCTACTACTTTATTGATAATAAAAGGCACACATACAAGAGGATGGGATGGCTGGATTGGGGTAATGTTACCTCCTAGTACTGCCTCCGTCCCATAATGTAAGATACTTGTAGGTTTGGAGCGGTTTTTAGGAAAATAAGAAGTAAGAAGAGTCCACAAAAAGTAAAGGGTGAAATGATAGATAAAGGGATAAAGTGGGAAAGTAAAAAGGTAGTGGAGTTCAATTAAAGAAAGTGTTCATATTTTTGGGGAAACCCAAAAAGGAAAGTGTATCTTACAAAATGGGACGGAGGGTGTATATGATATAAGGCTCATCCATGTGGTTGTCTCCTACTTAATGCTTGATAATGTATATGTATCTATTGTAGACTTGTACAATAGGCTCCACCTCCTTTACCAAAATCAAGGTAACTTGATATTCATTTAGATCTTTGATGTTTATTTAGAATTTTTTTTGCACTCCTAAAAGGCAAACACGTGTTCACCACATGACTTATTCTATCTTTTATAATGGTAATCATTTTTGTGCTACGTCTTGAGTGCTTATGAATTTAAGATCGTTAGACACACTATATTTGCTCTTAAAGTCTCACACCAAGAGCTATATCTCAAGTTAGATGGTGGTATACTAGGCAATGAGAACTTGGGATTGGTTGGTATCGTTATTGGTGAGAGACATTACTCATGGGGAATTGGGAAAATCATTCCCCTTGTAGTGATTTTCAAGTGCTCATATTTCAGCTACTTTAGTAGTAATATTGTAGATATACTTCATAGTCACTACTTCACATCATAACGAGAGTTAGGAAATTTACCAAAAATGATGCATACTTTTTTTCCCGTCACCCTTGAAAGCAGTTTTAGCAACAGCAGAGTAGAACCTGTTTTTATGTCATTAGAGTGCTTCGTGAAGTTCCATGGTTAATACAGAATACTACTCCCTCTACTCAAATAATCAAATTTACTTGTCTTGGTTGACCGTTTTTTCTTGATCCTCTTTTTTGTCCTTTTTGAAAACTATGTACATTAAATAATTTTCCTAATTTACCAGTCTTAAGCTATTCAATTTACCCTTTCCCGTAAGAGAATACTAATGGGAGAACGACTTTTAAAGAGCATGTTTTGGTAAAGCATTAAGAGATTGATTATTTTATCACTCCAATACATTTTTCTACTTTGTGATTTGGTCAACCAGAGAAAATTCAAAGGAGTAATCAACATAACTTACATTCCTAACGTCATGACAGTCAATACACCCGAAAAATTGGCCATTTCTTGTGCCTGTTACAAAGAGCTGTATTAGTTCTGATTTTGCAAATAAAAGAGAGCAGCTTGCATATTCCTGGGGAAAAAGACACCGGGCGCGTTTGTTTTTCGGCGGTTCCACGCCAATCCGCTGGTAATAGCAGTGTTTCTAAGTTATAAAAAACAGCAGTTTGATGCCAACCGCCAATATCCAAACAGGCTCACCATCTTAAAACTACTCACAATTATAAGCTATGAAGCACAGAAACTATCTCGGAAGAATATGTTTCCATTTCGGACTCTTGACAAACATTCAAACACTTGTTATTTTTATTAAATGGTGACATTTCACGCTTCATGTTTCCGTGCAACATAGGTTATAAGTGAAACAGTTTGCTTCACATACACAATAAATAATAAATTATCACAGTATATTTTACCATCAAATAAGGATCCTCTGTGAATTTACTATAATATAGTTGTATATGATTACAAGTACTATCCTGGAATACTGTTAGAGTAGTGTTAGCCGTTTAGGGATAAGATAGCTTGGTTGTTATTCTGTTCCTATTATTCAGGATCTGTAACCTCATGTACATGTATATTTATATGCCTTCTCTGGCTCTTCAATGAATAAGCTATTTCTATTATTCAAACCTACAATCTCCATAGTATCTATTCAGATGAAATTATTAGAAATGCGAACTTGTTCAGAATATCCCAAAATGAATTACATAACTTACTCCCTCCATCCAGGACAAAAAAAGGTTCACACTTTTTGTCCGAAAAAGAAGAGCCTTATTTGATCAACGGCGCTATATTTTGTCCTTTTCATGTAATTTGCCAGAAAAACGCCGACGAACACATTTAGAATATAAAAAATTTGAAAAATACAAAGCATGATGAACATTTAAAGCAATTGTATCTTCTAAAAATTAAATTGTATACATTGGTCAACCAAGACTCCATTTTTGGAAGTGAATAGTAAAGTCACTAAAGTGTAATTCAGTGATGCATAGATCAAAGAATAATATACATAGAATTTATCATATATTTCCCATCAAATGATAAACACAGAGATGGTTCACAGTGTTCCCATGATTGGAAGAGAAACATACGGTGAAATAAGCTACATAGCTCACAGCAAGTGTGAGTGTGATCTCTATCACTGTATCATTGAAAATATATCCCAGCCAAAAAACAGATGACAGTCCTAAAGCAAGACCAATGGCCACTCTGAACAGAAGAATAGACATTATGAGGCAAGAGCATGTCTAGCTATACATAACTAAATCCAGAAATACATACGCCCCAATGGTGACTTGCAGCAAAAACTTGAATATTGATCCCCAGTTAAAGCTCCATCCAAGAACCATGCGCAAAAACAGTTGATATACAACGATTGCCGTCCTAAAGAGAGAAATGAATTGCCAATGAAAAAAGGTTGTAGGAAAGGGAATGGGTGAAGTATGTTATACAGAACAAATCACTCCAATGTGTTTTAATGGCAAACCACTGGATAACAACAAATAAAAAATTGGATGTTTCCTGAATAGGTTTTTCCACTAAACCCACAATGCAGCGTGAGGAATTAATTACCCATCATTCATCAAGGATTCTCCTTCAATTATGGTGCTCAATTTCTTGCTTGCCCCAAGTTCTTTTAGCAAAGCGACAACAGCCACGGGATCAGTAGCACTCAGCAATCCCCCAAGCAATAAAGATGTTTTCCAGCTCCAGTTATATGGGAAAGCAAGCTTCAATTTGTAAGCGTGTTAGATGCTCATTCAATAATTGATTTGTATGATCAGAAAAACGATACTATGCAGACCTTTAACACGGATCCAAGAACAAAAGTTGAAATGAGCACTCCAGGCCCAGCAAGTAGAATAATTTGGACCATGCACCTCTGCATTAAAGTTAGAAATACACTAAATAAAGCTTGGGCAAATACTTATAAATCGCCTAGCTTTCAACTACAAAACCCCAAATGAAATTGCACCCTTAAAATGTCACATTTAGCCTCTAAACTTTTAAATGACCCTGAACTTTCAAAAAAAGTGCTAACCGACTATAGAAATGCCATATATGCAAATGCATCAAACACAAATGTGATCAGATATGTGATGAAATTAGTAAACAGTGTTATTAAAGCAAGCGTTACTTGGTGGGTGCTGCACTAAAATTTTGAGGGGCAAGGCAGTTATTAGAACTGGTTCACTTAAGGACTGTAAAGTGATTCGCTAGAGAAATAACAGAGACAACTGGGAAGCAATGATTATGGCCAGAAGGATACATACGAGGGTTCATGATCAAGGTACCCATATCAGCCATGATGACAGCGAAACTACTAATGCTCATCAACAGCACTTAGTTACACCTTTCTTCCCAAGTTGGTTCAAGGTTTTATTATTATTGCCTAAAAGGAAAGGAATATAGGCTATATGTGAATGACTTTGTTATTCTTTTGGATGCTTTGGTAGGACGCCCTCATATTTTTTTGTTGTGGTATATATGTCTTACTTTCGAAAATGAAAGATGTCTAAAGGTCAAGCATTCTATGCACTTGTCTCCACAATGAAAATCAAACGTTGTCACCTCTTCTTCAATGTGAGGAAAAATTTCTCTGTTGCATTATAGGTTTTTTTATTACTCCAAGGGGGTCTGGGGGAGGGGTCTAGGGGGCCTGGAGTAATCAGGGTAGAAACTCACTCCATTGAGTTTCGAACCCTTATGTGCCTAGCAGGTTTCGAACTCGAGACCTCTCACCAGGCACGGTAACCTCACAACCAGATGGGCTGGAATGCTTGGTTTTATAGGTAAGAGGCACAGTCTAGGAGAATGCAACCTTAACGTAATGAATATGACTATGGGCAAGATAAGTTCTGAAAATGAAATAATGATCACACAAACTATAAAGGAAAGCGCTGTTTTTTATGCTTGCCAGAAGTCTTCACCGGAAACAGCCTCTCCACCTCCAGGGATAGAGGTGAGATCTGCATATATCTCACCCTCCCTACAACCCTACTTCCAAGTGGGATATACTAAGTTTGTTTGGTTTGGTTGATACTTGATAAAAGAAATAAATACTATGACTTCATACTGGTGACAAAGAATACATAAAAATAAATACATGTGTGTACTGTGTAGAGTCTAAAAAAGGAACCACAATAAAATCAAACCTTACGAACTTGCTTATCCAATCCATATAACAAGACTATTTGCCATACATAAAAATCTCCATCAAGTTGGACCATGGATATTGATTCTGGCCAACTTGTTACACAAATAATCAACCCATGTAATGTTCATTGCTTTGATAATGCGGTCCCTAAATTATTCACAGGCCTCCCTATGTCCTATGTCCCTAATGGGCACGTCATCAATATCTTTCACAACAAATACTCATTTACATCCTTTAGGCTCTTCTGCTACTGGTTATGTTGACCAATTACGTATCTGATATTCGTACTAAGTATATCAACAGGTACACGATATGAAACATTGTCAAAGATAAATTGTGTAAATGTATTTTGCAATTTTATAGAATTACAGTACAGCTAGTAGTCCACTACATCTTCCATTGTGCTGTTTCAATAAATTTGTTACAAGGACAACTAATGTTGAAAGAGCCAAGCATATGGACAGAGAAAGGCTCAAAGAAAAGTACAGGACTACAGGGAATGCCAAAAATTATCCCTCAAAAAATAAAGAAGGTGGCTCATATACAACCACTTAATCCGTAGTACCAACTTAATTCATTGCGAACTTCTAACTACCAACTTAATTCATTGTGAACTTCTAACTATTACTAGTTTGACTGTCTGAGAGCCCATGCTCAGCAGGTGTCTAATTATGTCCAGATGGATAGCCGACTTCTGCCCAACATGCTTCTACTGTTAATGTTTCAAACTTGCCATGAAAAGTTATACAATTGAAAAATTAAGGGATAAGGGTCAGATAGGGCCTCGAACTCGAAAAAAAATGTCAAATAAGGTCATATTTCGGATGCTCTGTCTGGCCGACGCCATTTGGGGCGGTTCCCGATGGAATTTTTTGATGAAATTTTTTGAGCATCTTCCTCATTAAGTCTAGTTTACCCATACCAAATTTTAGCTAAAAATTCAACCGGGAAGGTAGTCAAATAATTTTCCGAAATGTACGGCGTTGTTTAACTTCACAGTTATCTTCAAAAATTCATTTGACTACCTTCCCGGTTGAGTTTTTAGCTGAAATTTGGTATGGGTAAACTAGACTTAATGAGGAAGATGCTCAAAAAATTTCATCAAAAAATTCCATCGGGAACCGCCCCAAATGGCGTCGGCCAGACAGAGCATCCGAAATATGACCTTATTTGACATTTTTTTTCGAGTTCGAGGCCCTATCTGACCCTTATCCCAAAAATTAAATATTTTCAACTATTCAAGAATTACTAAGAATGGTCCTGTGGTTGACTATGGTTCATTAGGCAAGGAGTTGAAAACCAGTCGAAAAAGAAGCTGAACCATATAATCACTACATAGTTTATTGTGCGTGTCGTTTACCTAAACTTTCTTAGACGTTTTGCATTTCTAAAGCTTGCTTTGCAATTGTCCATATAAACAAATGACACGCATAGGCTTGATGGATACCTCTCAGCAGCAGAACAAACACAATAACAATAACAAGATAGAATCACACAAAGCAAGAACTCAAGCTCAGTAAAGGAAATCTTATTCAACAAGAAAACTGTAAACAGTCCCAAAGAAGGAGATAGAACTCCAACTTCCCAATCCCAGACAAAACGTCAATACAGCCTGCCTTCTATTCTACCCTCCACCACTATTTATACTAACTCTCTAATATTATTCTTATTCTCATTTATTAGTATTATAAGTAGGTCCCTAACAAGGCTCTACTTTGTTGCAGATGAAATGTTGAATGCCATCGAAGACGTACTTATGATTAAAACCAAGGGCTAATGAATTGAGTCTCCCTAGTCTCTGACAAATTCAAAGAAAAAATCTACCTGGTGATTCAAAAGTGCATGCCTCAAGCTTTTGCATGATGTTTCCACCAAAGCCCGAAAGTGACTTGGGTTTTAAAAAAACTATTGAATGACACCACAAAGAATGAGTTTCTAGTACCTTTATCTGATGCACTTCCATTGAGAATGAACTCTCGAAGAGAAGTGCAGGAAGAAAAACAGCCAATAAAAGGTCAGGATCAATATTTGCCCCTGTGGACCAACAATTGTTAATAACAATGGGAAACTGCAACATGGGCAGAGAATAGATTGCGCCATAAGAAAATTGGCTTCAACTAGAGCAGCAATAAGTTGCACTTACAGATACGAATCCCATTTCCAATCTTTCCAAGCTGATTATGCTTTCCATAATCTATGCCATGGTAGAAACCAGTGAGTACAGAATTTAAGTAGAAGAATATAGTTAAGAGCAATACAACCAAATCTTTTAGAAGTATACTTTCATACACGTGTGTGATCTAAGCCAAAATTATGTCCACAAACCAAGTGCATTTCCACTCAAGGTTAGAAATACAGAGCCCAAAATGATCTAATTCATGAAAACCCAATTTAGATTCCAACTTTCCCCTGATCTTGCTTCAGCACATCAACTGAAAACTACACACGTAAAGTATAGTTGTGAACTCTGAAGCCCATAACTGAGTGGCAGAAGCAATTTTAAGGTGATCCATTTCATAGACTTCAAAATTGTTACCAGTTCATGACAAGCATAAAGCGTATAAAACTAAACACCAAAAATAGGGATGCAATTCAGATGCTTGCTTTCTTCTTCTAGGAATCATTATTTATGCAGCGCCTCCGATTCACATTTTACTTCTCATAAAAATCATATATTTCTAGTTCATTACATTAAGAATTGGAATTCCATTAAGCTGAGAGGAGCAAAAGAATCTTGAAATTCCTGTGTTTTAAGATGTGCTTTAAGATTTGGAGTTCCATTCTTGAAGGAGCAAATCAATCTTGAAACGTGCATGCCTTTTTAGTCTTAGTTAGAGGATCGATTACTGGTTTGAATTGGCACTGAAAACATGTTAAGGCTGGCATCATTTACGCTTCTATTTTATACTCGTATTTGATTAGTATCTTTATATTTGGCCATTTAGCACACTAAAACCGTAAAACTACAGAGCAAAGTCGTTTATGTAACATTGAGAAAAGCAACTAACCCAAGGCTCCGAGACCAATGCCAACGACTAGCAAAGCAACCGTGTAAGGCACTCTGGAACCCCTCAGCAGATGCCTGCAAGCTATCCCTAACACCAAGCTGATACCCACGAAGATGACTGCATCAGTCGGGTTGGAATCGGAACCCGAGTTTGGCTCTTCCAGCACTTTAAATGGCAACGTCACCATCACCAACATGGAGTGCATGCTGGACACCTCCTACTCGTCTGCAACAGCTTAAACACGTTGAATTAACTGGAACTGGTGGACAAGGCTGACAAAATAAGAATAAGCAGCAAAATAAACTTCTGACACTCAAAGATGCTGCCCGTCCGTTAGGGTGGGGTTAGAGTCAGCCAACGTGGGTTGGGATTTTGAAAAAAAAAAACAAGATTGAAAGTGATTTTGGGTTGGGATTTTGGGTTTGCACATACATAACTGAACCTAAGATTGAAAGTGAAAATTGAAGGAAAAACCAAGAACATGGACACACAATATTAAAAAGTTTTGCTTTTAGCTGCTACATGGTGAAAAAAACTTCAAGAACATGGTCGGTCATGAATGGACAACAAAAAGTTAGGATTGAAAGCTCTATGAATCAGGATGTTAATATTTCAGCTAGAAATTACGGATAGGATCATACCTTGTCGGCTAACAGCTGAGGGCTGAGAAAGACCGATACAGGGGTGAAGATCAGAGACAGGAGAGGAGGAATGCTTGGACGAGTAGTGTGACTGAGAGCTGTAAACTGATAGTGAATGTGTCGCAGAATTGATGGCCACCAGACAAACTGCTTGACTTTCAGTGAACATGCATTTAAGCGGATCTATATAAGATAAGGGTCCCACAAGAAATGCCAAACATACGGCTGTTGAAAGAGATACCCGCCATTTGCAAATGCCCTTTCAAGATCAAATTTGGATCTAATCGTCTCAGTATATTCAATGTTAATAGAATGTGCTTCTTTCCGGTTCTTAATTAAGTTCCTAGTTTGATTTCACACATATTAATAAATTAATTTATTTTACTATGGAGTGCACTGTTTGAACACTGTTTTGACACTGTTTAAACATTGTTTGGCACTGTTTGACGCTGTTTGACACTGTTTAAACACTGTTTGACACTGTTTGACATTGGTTAACACTATTTTGGTGTAAATTATTTGTCAAATAAGGAAAGGGTTGAAGTAGGAACTTTAATATGGATCATACCAAAAATTAAAGTAGGAACTTAATTAGTAATTACAGGACGGAGGGAGTATATGGTTCAAACTTCAAAGTATACTTGAGTAACTTGACTACTTGTTTTTTTTTTGACAACTTGACTACTTTCATTATAAACTAGTATTGTACCCGTGCGATGCACGGGAAACATGTTATTATTTTAGGGATTATAAACATTAGTTTTTAGGAAATTTAGTTAAAGGAAAAAATAAATATTTAGCGGGAAGGTGCACAATTAAAGCATAAGAAACAAATGTTTACAAATTTTGAAAAAACACCTTGATATTCATATTTGTTGTTACATTAGTTAATCAATCATTTTTATCACATAGATAGTATGAGATTAAAGAAAGTTTCCGCACAAACAAATCAACAATAGAAAAAGATTGCCCTTTATTTTTGTTTATCACTATTGTGTACAAAATCATTAGAAATTGTCATCTTTGAAATTTGAAAGGCAATCTAACATATCATAGAGTCAAATTCCCTTTTTACTATCAATACATTTTCACAAGTGCTTATTCATGTAATAATCTTTGCTTCTTTTCTCTTATATCGTAAAAACCGGACCGGAGAGCGACCCGGAGCGATGATCGGGTCAAGGGTCAACCCGGACCCGGCGGGTCAGCCCGGTCAACGACCGGAAAACCCGGTCAACACATATATATAATACTCCGTATAGATAATATCAATTACAAAATCTTTAAAATATAAAAAAAATAGGAAAATTTGACACTAATAATCCAACCTTTATCCGGTCTTCCCAAAACGATCCTAATTATTAATTAATAATCCAAAAACAAACCAACCTTTATATCATTTCTTCCGTCAACAGTCCCGGTATATTTTTTACCGGTTGTTAAGTTTTTATTAAAAAATAATACCGGTTAAGATTTTAAATACCCTTTGACGCCATCTTCCAACTTCTCCTTCGCACTTCCTCGTATTTGCGGCAACATATCTAACTTCTTCTTCCTCATTTCAAATTCCCTTTTCACGCTATCGATCGATGTCTGCCCAAGACATCCATTCAGACGGTCATTGGTCTTGCTCAACGAAATCAAGCAAAGGAGTAAATCCAAGAGCGAAGTGTCATCACAATATCAATTCCGTTTTGAGGGTTGTTAAAAATGGGATTAACGCTGGGAGGAAGTTTCTTGGCTGCTCGTTATGACCGGTAAATGTGTTAATTTTTTATATTCTGTTATTAGAAACATGGTAGAGGAGCTAGGGTTCATACAATTTAATAGCCAGTCAAGAATAGCGGGATAGAGAAAGCCATAGCTATCATCTTATTATTTGATTGATGTTACGAAGTGTGTTTTGTCAAGATCAAATCTTGGGCTGGAAGTTTTATTTGAGGATTTTGTATGTGTGTCAGGATGAAGGTTGCAATTTCCTCAAGTGAGAAGATGAAATTGAGGCAAAACCATCTGTTGAATTAGATGAAGAGGTCAATAAAGTTCTGAATCCACAAATCCAAATTGAGCTAGAATTTCAGAATAGGTTGCTGGAAGAAAAGTTGAAGAAGTTGCAAGTTAAAAATAAAAATTTGAAAGAAGAAGTCGAACTGAAGAAAATTGAAGCTGAAGAAATGTGGATTGAATATTCAAGTGTTTAGGGAATGAGAAAAAATATTGCATTTGTCTAATGTTGTCATGTCTTTTTTCTGGTTGTATATTTGTTCTTCAAATGAATATTGTTGTAGTTGGTTTAGTACTCTGTAGTATGTATAGTATGTTGATCTAGACTTACCAATATGTGTTTGAGTATTGGTGGAGTTATGAATGTATTTTTTTTATATTGGTTAATATATTGGTCTTCTCAAATTTGAAGTGCATACTGGTGCATATAGTTTATGCTCTATTAGGTTCCCTCCCAGAATAAATTTTGATAAAAAAAAGGAAAAATTGAAAATAATAATCCCAACTATTGCCAGTCCGCTGAAAATAATCCCAACTATTGATTATTTTTGTATAATCCCAACTATATAGACTATCCGCCAATAATGGTCCATGACCATATATTACCTCTATAAAAAGTGAATTTTAAATAGAAATTAAGCGTAAAAATTAAAAGTTGAGATTATTTATAGGGATTACTTGTTATATCTCATCTCATCCACTTTAGAAACTACAAGAATTTATTCATAGGGACCATTATTGGCGGCAGGTCCCTAAAGTTGGGATTATTCTGTAATAATCAATAGTTGGGATTATTATGAGCGGACCGCCAATAGTTGGGATTATTACTATCAATTTTTCCAAAAAAAAAATGTTTAAAACAGTGAGGGAAGATAGAAATTTGAGGTGTTTGGTTCCAGTAAAGTCTTTGTTGTTTTGCTCATATACATTTCATGGCCTTCTTTGATGCTGTTTTAGATTTTAGATGTCCCAGATACGGAGTAATGACATATTTGGCATTTGTATTTACACAAGGAATTGTTGCATTAAACCATTTAAGGTTTGTCCCATTAGATGAAGTTGTGTGATGGTTTGTTTTTCGTTCAGCTTATCAGCAGATTCAACAAAAATATGGTGTGCCACTACTTTTGATCCTTTACTTTCCAACGTAAAGCTGATTGCATATTTTTGGGACTTTTATACTGCTATAAAGTGAAAAAAGTTGTTGGTGCATATTACTTGCATATTGTTGCCATAAAGTGGGACTTTTATACCATCAAGTGAACTGATATACTACTGCTATAAATTATTCAAATGTTATTGGATCACATAATTCTGTTGGTCTTTCATTTTATTAGTATTAAATACAAATATGATCATGATGTAGACTAAGCCATCCATAGCCTTCATATTCAAACACGCATCCCAACAGACCCTATTGGATTTAGCCTTCATATTCAAACACACATCCCAACAGACCCTATTGGATTTTGTATGACCACCTCTTGGTAAAATATTAGTTTATACCCTTCTGGACACAGAGATATTCAAATTCATAAAGCTGTTTACTTCTGAAAATTACTAAGGAATTAGAGTGATAGAGAACACTTAGAAGTGGAATCCCTACTCATCTGGGCTGAAGATCAACTGTATCAGGCCAAAAATTGGAATTCTTAATCATAGACACTCTCAAGAAATCCACATTTATACCAAACTCCCATCCAGATTCCCTGCCTTTGAGTGCTGGAAATGAAACCGGCATAGCTCTAGTTGCCATTCTATCACAAATGGCAATTTCTCGCATTTACTATTAGCACAAGGGTAAATATCCCAAGTATGCATGTGCTCTTACTTTTGAGGTAGGGATTGATTCTCCAAACCTAGTATACTGGTGCATATTACTAGTATAGAGCTTGCTGGTGCATATTACTTGTATACATGGTGCCGTGTTAATATATCATTTATGATTATTAAAGACTTAAATAAAGAGAACACCGTGTTAAATTTATGATTGATCAGACACGAATAAAACAACTATTCATTATTCAATTCACCATATATTATACGGAAGAATTTCTTTTAACCCCCCCAAACCGCCTAGCCCCACCCACCTAGCAGACTAGCAGCCAATCCAACCTGGGAAAAAAAAAATTGGACCCGGACAGGCCGGGCCGGTGCATCATTTAGCAAGCCCGTAGCGTGGCACATCAAAGCCCCGGTTCGGGCCCCAGTCCCCTGATCACGGTCCCGGTCGACCGGGTCAAGGCGGTACAACACAGTAACGGGTTGGGCCGAACCAGCTTAGTCCACCCCTATACATACATACTTTGGCCATACAGTTACCCAGGGGCCAAATTTAAAATTCCTTCTAGTTGGGACAGCCCAATGTAGTAGCCCAAATTCTGGAATGCCAACTTGCCAACAATCGTATTCATTTACCAAATGGTATGCTGTTGCGATGGATTACCATTGATCACCACACTTTTATCACCTAACTCATGGTGCAAGTATGCAACCGGTGATCAGTCAATCGTATTCCACGGCTCTCATTGATTCCAAACAATCTGGGCAATTGAATTCAAAGATACAAATATGGAATATGGGTTTTTACTTGAATTCCATGTGTCTTGGTTTATTTAAGGTGTGGGTTTAGTAGTTCCCTTCATTTTAATTTTGTATAGAAGGGCTGATTCATGAGAATGGCGACTTCTTTTGCTGCTCCTCATTCAAAGAAAGGCCTTGAGGAAGAGTTCATGGATTACGGTGTCAAGTGTCAATGTTTTCCCACTCTCTTTGTCTATTGATCAACTTCTCAATCCTTGATGTAAGGCTTTAATTTTCAGTTTCATATATTCTACACTGACTGTCATCAGCTTGAATTTGATATCCTTTGAAATCCAACCAATCAATGTTCGTCGTCTAGATGGGTACTTGAAATTTCGAAATTGTTTTACACTATTAAGCTATGTAACTTGGTTTATTTCTTATATGATTACTGTTTGTAATTTTTTTTTTGTTGAGACTGTATTTACTTATAGTATTAAATAAAGCTTTGAGGTAAGAGAAAATCTATTGTCATCTCCTGTAATTAATTTGAAATATTTTTTCAACTGTGCCCGTACTTTGTTCACACTTAGCGCGCTATAGCTTGGGCAAGTATAAGTCTGGACTTATATTGTTCAGAATGTTCACAGAGTTGTTTTTATATTCTTTTATTTGATTAGGTTTTTCTACTATGTTCCCGAAGTCCTTTGTGGTTAATGGTATTATCCATGTTTACCAAAATAATTAATCTTTACAGGTTCAATCTTTTAGGGATGAAAACAGTTCCAGTCAGTGAGTTTACTAATCATTCCATAAATGTTAGTGCTTTTTTTTAATAATTTCCTTTTTGAAAGAAAAAATGCACCAAAATTCAGAATGATTTATTGCTAAAGAAATATTGAATGTGCAAGTAAATGTGGTTGACGTGTAAAGCGATATATACATATGTAAAAAATAAAATGTAATAGGATTTATAGTGGTACATATAGGTGATTCAACTTAGTAATTATCCAGTCAAACTTGTTGCTTTATATATAGAAAAGTTTTACTGTCATTTCTTGAGAGTGTAATGTGAAACAAAACATTTTAATGAGACAAAGATATGATCATTGATCTCTCTTTATCGTGATTACTATTGAATAGTAGCAGCTAATATAATAACACATAATACAAAAAAAAGGTAATAAATGGTGATATTTAATTGAGTGCTCTTTTGAGTCCTTGCTTATACATCTATAACACATGTTTAAAAAGAGTAGTTATAACATCATCTTACGTTAAACCATTCAAGTCCAATAAGAGATGATTCATATTAGTGTTCTCTAGTATACCACTTTGTTCATATCAGCAATTTATAATACTGAATAGATCGAGCACAAAAAATAGCCACTCTTTTGCCCAAAATTATCCATCTCTTTCTCTCAAAATCGTTGTGCTCTTTGTAAGTTTTACCATCTTATCGCAACTGTGTTAACAGGTCTCCAAAGCAACTACATGGGCTAATGAGAAGCTATACGCACACAAAAATAACCAAAATGTTTATATTGAACCACGTCTTTTATAGTATTGCTCCTTGTAGTGTTGTCTCGTCCACACATTTACAGCACCAATTCACCTTCTTTTTCAATTCTGGACATATTAAATAGCAAAGATATAAGAACTTGTTCGATAAAATTTACTCTCTAGTGTAGTCGGCATACCTCGATCACATAGAAACTCTGACACACTCTTCCCTTTCGTTCACCATGCTCTGATTCTATGCGATACATCTCCATCTAGTTCATCATCCTTCCAAATTATGAAACACAAATAACAGAACATATCACCAAGATCAATTCCACTATTATCACTACTTCTAACCCCACCAAACTTACACTCCTTATACGTAGTCTTGCTTCTACTCAGCCTGGAACCCTTGCTCTCCCATGTTTGTCGCCATACTTCCAACTTTTCTTTAACACCTGATTGTGTCTCATCAATCAGTAGAATATGTCGGCATACATCAGGCACCACATTATATTTTTTGGAGTTGACTTCATAAGCTCATCCATGATTATAGTAAATATAAGAAATAACTCAAATCCAGTGCACTCCGACAGTAACATCATACTATGTACTTGTAGTACACGCCTTATACATATCCATGATTTTGTCGATATATTTACGTGATATATCTTTTGTAGTTGCGGCCCACCAAAGGACTTCTCGAGGTACCTTATTGTATGCATTTTCTAAGTCAATGAACGCCAAATGAAAATTCTCTTTTAGTGTCTCTATACTTCTCCACAACATGTCTAAAAAGGTGAATGACCTCAATTATCGAGTGACCAGACATAACACCTAATTGATTCTCTGGAATTTTCACACTTCTCCAGTGTCTCTGCTCAATCACTTGCTCTATGAAATTTTCACACTTGTAAACCGTCCTCATTCTTAAATAGGAGAATAAGTGTACCCTTCCGCCAACTCACTGTCATCATGTTCTTTTTCCAAACCATGTTAAAGAAATGTGTTAATAACTTTGATAAAGTATATGGGCCTGGACTCACGACCCACATACTCATAGATACACAAACAAGACTACAAGTTTTTGGAGTACCCTCGGCTAGGCCATCTCGGCCAGGTGAGGACACCCACATGAAAAGATCACCGAAAATGAAGACCTCCGACATGGATTCATATCAGCTCAAGAATGGGCACCGCGACCTGGCCTCCTCGGTCAGGACGCCTTGACCTGGTCACCTCGGCCAAGATGCCTCGGCTAGTGTAATACCCGAGATTAATTTAAGAGGATTAATAGTACTACTCATACCAACAAGATGCATCTCCTTTTAAGGGAGCTCATCACCAAGAACTCCAAAGTTAAGCGTGATCGCACGGGAGTAGTCTTGGGATGGGTGACCCCCTGGGAAGTTTCTCAGGGCGCGCACGAGTGAGGACAAAGTGCGCGGAAAAGGCTAGTGGCGGTTTGTGAGGACAGTACTATTGGTCCGGAGTAACTACCTCGGGTCCCACGGGGCCGGGGTGTTACAAGTGGTATCAGAGCAACCCTGCGACAGTGTGCTGATCCGTTGGATATCGGGCAGACACCTAGCAGGGGAAAAAAATTCTGGGATTTGATTGAGATTGGTTTATGGGCGCAACGAGGACGTTGCGTTCCTAAGTGGGGGTGATTGTAATACCCGAGATTAATTTAAGAGGATTAATAGTACTACTCATACCAACAAGATGCATCTCCTTTTAAGGGAGCTCATCACCAAGAACTCCAAAGTTAAGCGTGCTCGCACGGGAGTAGTCTTGGGATGGGTGACCCCCTGGGAAGTTTCTCAGGGCGCGCACGAGTGAGGACAAAGTGCGCGGAAAAGGCTAGTGGCGGTTTGTGAGGACAGTACTATTGGTCCGGAGTAACTACCTCGGGTCCCACGGGGCCGGGGTGTTACAAGTGGTATCAGAGCAACCCTGCGACAGTGTGCTGATCCGTTGGATATCGGGCAGACACTTAGCAGGGGAAAAAAATTCTGGGATTTGATTGAGATTGGTTTATGGGCGCAACGAGGACGTTGCGTTCCTAAGTGGGGGTGATTGTAATACCCGAGATTAATTTAAGAGGATTAATAGTACTACTCATACCAACAAGATGCATCTCCTTTTAAGGGAGCTCATCACCAAGAACTCCAAAGTTAAGCGTGCTCGCACGGGAGTAGTCTTGGGATGGGTGACCCCCTGGGAAGTTTCTCAGGGCGCGCACGAATGAGGACAAAGTGCGCGGAAAAGGCTAGTGGCGGTTTGTGAGGACAGTACTATTGGTCCGGAATAACTACCTCGGGTCCCACGGGGCCGGGGTGTTACAGCTAGTGCCTGCAATAGATAGCCTTCACATTGTACTTACCATAATAACTTCATGTAAATAGTCACTCGATGACCCATCATTGAAATAGGCCTCCCATGCCCAAGACCTGGGAGCCTAACACACCCCTCCTCTATAAATACTCCTTTCAGAGGTAGTTGTAGGGGGGTGAAAAACATTGAATGCAAATCCCTCTTTAACTCTCACTTCTCTCTAGAATTATACTCTGTTAGGAGCCATGTAAAGGGTTGGATAATCATTTATACAACTACTTTCTCTTTCTAGCTCTCTCTTCTCTCTAGACAATAGTCTATCAATCTTGATGCCTCGCTTTCCCAAAGTTCTTCAGGCCTTGGTAGGTATGCCATATGGGCCCACTCATTTATCGCCACATCTTTCTCAAAGCCTCTTTAACTTTTGTCATTTGGATCCTTCTCACAAAATCTCAATTTACCATATAATCTCGTATAATAAGATCATCAATACATTTCACTTTATTCCCGTTGAACAAGGTATCAAAGTATGACATTCACCTCTCTTATATTTTCCAATCCTCCATTAGTACCCTTTGGTCGACATCATCCTCCATGGGTCCTACTTACACGAAGACGAGCAACCTAAAAATATCTATTTTTCCTCCATATAGTCTAATTTTACATACAACTCTATCTTTGTTCACGTTTCTTCTTGTTCTCATCACTCCAACTTTTACCCTGCTTTTTGTAGCATTCCTTTCTGTGCCTTATTGCTTCTTTCACCTCATCATCCCACCAATATATATATATATATATATATATATATATATTCCTTTTTAGTGCCAGACATCCTTTACAATAACAAAAAATAATAATAAAAAGATGAACTATGGCTGTTTACGAATCAATCTTTTTTGAACTTATCGAGTTGAAGCTCGATATCAAACTAACGACCGAGCTTAATGAGCTTCGAACTCAAACACGAGTTGAGTTTAAGTTCAAATACTTAAGCGAGCCAAGCTAAACGTATTTAGTTCGAATTGAGCTCAACCTTATCGAATACCTAGAAATATATGTATAAGATACACACATGTCAAAATTTAAACCTAACTAGTATGATTTCATAAATTTACATATGATTATTAAAGAGCATCACCTAAAATTTTATATTCGAGCATATTCATCGAGATTATTGAGCCCCCAGATCGAACATCAAAGGCCTATCAAGCCAAACACGATCCTCGTTTGTAAAGATTGACATGCCCCGAGCTCGAACCCGTGGGTACAGTGTTGCCAAATTAAGCCGAACTCGAGCTCTGCGTGTTCATGCTTGACTCAACTCGTTGACCTCTCTAAGATGAACAGAACAACTCCTTAATATAGAGCGATAGACTGATAGTTGTTTAATTAATTAGAAAAGATTTATTTAATTTTATTCGAGAAATTCTTAACCAACATATGTACCAAAAAAGTTAAACCATTATTCTAATTAAATGCAAACAGTGATTCTTTTAGTAAGTATAATTAACAATATCTTTCAAAAAATTGATTTATACAAAGTAATACATTAATGAATAAATGTGATTAAAAAAGAATACATTAACATGATATATTCTCGTGGATTTCTATTCCCGCCACGAGTTTACCGCCATGGCACGCGGCAAATTTTCGCCCCACACGCATTTCCGAGTCTTTCTCAAATCTCCATATTTTTATTTTTTAACCCCGCCCTTCCAATTCCCAATATTCACTCTCTCCCCACACTATATTCTCTCTCTTCTGCGATATCGTTCCCTTGAAGAAACTCCACGACCTATGAGCTATGGCAGATCTCAAATCTTCAGATTGATTCGGGGCCAATTCAGATATGTTGAATCTTCGGATCGCTTTTAAGGGAAAGGCATCCGATTCCTTTTCTCAATCTTGAATTAGGGTTTCAGCTTATCGTACATCGTTCCAGCTTCGTTCATTTTCAGATTTTGTATTTTATAGTTGCTCTCCATTTGTCGATGAATATATTTCATCTGTAGAGGGGGGGATTATTGATTCGACTTGTCGTATAGCTGATTCTCTCTGTGAAAGAACAAGGCGATTCCAATTCTAGCTAGGTTAGGCCTGAGAGAGATTTTGAATTCGTCACGAGAAACTCTAACATGTATTAGGTGCGTTTTTATTGTCACCCGAAATTGAGAGTTTCCTGTTGAATCTTGCATTCTTCTTGCACATACAAAAATAAACGATCGAAAAGACGGAGATCCCAACAAAAGACCTGCAAATTTACTCTATCATTGTTCCTGACGTTTCTTTTCGGTTTAATTAAAAAAGTAGAAAAAAAATCTAGGGTTCTGGATAGATTTGAAAATGGCCTTGAACTATTCTCACAGACCCATATTCCCATCTCACATAGATGTTGCTGACCTTCTGCCTTCTGACCCATTTGAGATGGGAATGAGCACCTGTCCATTTGAGAGGGCTTTAAGTGACACTTTTACAGCACTCAGTGGGTTGCTTAATGGCTTGGAAATAGATCGTGGAGAATTCCAGAAAGATATTGTTGGCCCAATTAAAGAGGATTATAGTTTTGTTACTGGCCTGGATTTGATCTTGAACAGTGCTATAAAACTCCAGCAGTTACCTAGCAATGCTCAGTCACATAACACGTTGAATATATGTAGTTCTATGAACCAATCTCCCGAAAAAGCTAATGGAGATGTATTCGTGCCCACCTTTGATACGATTTCGGGTTTCTGTACAAGAGATATTGTAGGCTCTAACAATGACTATACTAATGTTACTTCGGAAGAGGATGGTTTGGCATGCTGTTCTGATGACAATGGAGAAGTCCCCCATGGCGTTTGGAATCATGTTCTTGGTTATCTTGGAATAAAGGATCTGTTATCAGTTCAAATGGCTTGCACATCATTGTGTTCCTCTGTTAAGTCTGATCCATTACTGTGGTGGAGCATTCACATTGATGAGTCCTTAAGTGATAAGATCACTGATGATGTTCTCCAGCTTCTGTCTAGCAGGGCTCGAGGTAATGTGCGATGCCTAAGTTTGGTTCAGTGTACTAGGATCACAGATGATGGACTGAGGCATGTAATAGAAGCGAATCCACACCTGACGATGGTATATATCTCTTTCATCTTGTAATTTGTTTTTACCACTTCTACTTCAATTGCTATGTTCATATCATGCTCCTAGAAATATCAATCATTTGGGTGAAATGCATAAATGGTACCTTAACTATTGAAATTGTTGTGTTTTGGTACCTTAACTTTTAAATGAATCAAATCATTACCATAATTATACATAAATGCAAGGTTGTTAAACTCGAGATCTTAGCATGGATCAGAAGGGGTTTAGGACATCGTAACTCGGACCTTAAGATCCTAGAATCCCAGCAACCATGCATATATACAGATATAAGGTATATATTTTTGTATATATATATATATATATATATATATATATATATATATATATATATATAAATTTAAAACCCTATATATTCACAAGATGAATACTAATATTAATAATGTCTAACTTTCAAAGATATAAAATGAAAAATTTATAAATTTAAAATGACATATTTGAACAAAAGCACAACAAGCTTTTCATTCACTGCATCAGAACCACTTTTTGTGATTTTGTCATATCATTATGTGATACCCAAGAGAGTAGGTCAGATAAGTAAAAGAAATCAGATGAGTAAATGAGATAAGTCAGAGATGTCATGAGAAAAGCACATAAGAGTAGATATAGAGTGGACTAGCAGATATTATAGGTGACGAAGAATAGATGGATGATTATCACCGAATCAAAGCTGTGTTTCTGAGAAGAAGAAAATGAGGAGTGCAGATCTGCAGAAATGAACTACTTCAAACTATTTGAAGTAGTTTCAAACTATTTCAAAACTCAGCAGACGGGAAGTGCAGACCTGCAAAACTGAAGTGTTTGGTCTGTTCGCAGGTAAGCAGGTGACGCATGGGGGGCTTCGTAACTCGTTGCGTTTTTTTAAAACTCACGTTGTTTGGGGGCATCGTTTCCGATCGTCAGTGCCATTTCTTTCTTTACTCTCGCATTCGACGCAGATCGACACAGATCACCGTTTCTGCGATTTTACGATCTAACTCTTCGATCCTGCAATCCTGATGCAATTTCCGATCCTAGATACGATCCAGATCGCCCCTTCACCTTCTACTCGTAAGATCGGATGATCTTGCGAGTCAACTCACGATCTTAACGACGCTGCATAAATCTACCAATTGATAATATTATTCAAATTTCCTGCCAAAAAAATCATACGTGGCAGTCGGAATTCGATGTGTAAAGTCCACTTCACCTTACTTATGTCCATGTCATAACTGTAGGGTGGACTGTATGCGTGTAACTTTGATCGCCATGTAGGATTTTTTGCCTCAAATTTGAATAATATTGCCAATTGAAACATTTATGTATAGTTATTTTACTGGTTTGACTCATTTAAGAGCTAAGGTACCAAAATGCAATTAAATCAATAGTCAAGTACTATGTACCATTTATGCATTTCACCCCAATCATTTGGATAGATCTATTGTGCTTGGTGCGATGGCTATTTGTTCACTCTAGTTTAGTTATCTTTGTTGTCTCAGATTCCCTTTATTTGAGGTGCGGCTGATATTGTTTGAACTACACTATGTTACAGAGATCCCCCCCCACTTGACCAGCGATTAAACATTTTAACTGTTCAGTAAATGATGGACTACCTATCTTTTAAATTTGGGTTTGATCTTAATTTTTTGCAAAAGCATGAGTTTATATGCTCAACTCTTAGCTTGGAAAATAATTATATGTCTTGCTAGTGACTTCGAGTAATTTTTTGCGAAAATCAGCTATGAAGTGTTGTCATGTATAAAGTACGTTGTACTACGTAGTAGTTAGTACTTCCTCTGCCCCATTTCCAGTCTTACCTTCCTTTCTAGCCCTGTCCCAAAGTATTGCCCACTTCTACATTTATAGTTTCTCAAATTTACTCTCTGATATCTACCAACACTGGCAGACACAATAGCATGACTACCATGGTATAAAGTACTTCTCTTTCAATTTTGTCGATCTTTTTACATTTCTGGGCTTACCTTTGGAGTAACTCTTCTCGTTTTACAGGATATCTCTCCTTTAATCACTCTCTCATTTTCTTCTGTGGACCCTGTCAACATATAATGATGAAATAAGTTGTATAGTAAATGTAGGTTGAGTATTTATTGAGTTCATAATAATAGTATTGTTTTCCTCCTGCAGCTCTGTGTTCCTGGATGCACAAGACTAAGTATTGATGGCATTTTGAACATTTTGAAGGCTTTTAACTCTAAAAAGGGTAGTTGTATAAAGCACTTGAGAATTGGAGGTCTCTATGGTGCGACTCAGGAACATTATGAATGTTTGAAGTCGTTACTAGGTACAGAGTTCCTGAAGGTGCAAAGTGATCAAAAGCCGCATTTCTATTCAAGAGGGAGTATTTATCGCTTGTGTGATGATGAACGTCCTATTGATATTGAGGCATGCCCGAGGTGTGAGAAAATTAGAATGGTTTACGACTGTCCATCTGAGGGCTGTCAAGTTAAAGACCCTTCAAGTCCAGGGTGCCGGGCCTGCACTCTTTGCATTCCCAGGTGTGTTCAGTGTGGCAAGTGCATCAGTGATGGTCCCTATCAAGAAACATTTTGTCTGGAAAACCTCTGTACTGCTTGTCATGATCAGACTGAAAACCAAGAGGATGATATAAGGTTATATAAGCATCTCCATGCTTGTGAGTGGCGGCATAACATTAGTCACAGTGGCTAGGTTAAGATTATGCAATTTTGCTTACCCAAAAAAAAAAAAGAATATGCAGTGGCTTATTCAGTTGTTCAGTTGTTCTATGTGCAAATGACCACCACCTACAAATCCTCATGCCTTAGAGAGAACACATGAATCAGGAGGTTGACTTTGAGCTCTTCATTATCATCATTGTGGTTCCAAGGTCTACCATGTTAATATGGTTGTTTGAGATTTCAGCTGACTTTGAGCTCCATTTTCTCTTGGTTAGCCTCTTTCTTTCTTCCTTTCAGCTGTTTGGAGAGAGACAATCTTACTGATGGCAACAGTTAAAACAAAATTCCGGAGAAGCCTGTAGTGTGATTATCCCTGGATTACCTGCATTTTTACTGCCTGTGGGACTCACTTGTCAAGACTAAGTAGCTCAGCTTATCCCACGAGATTATTTGAACTGTATAAGCCATGTGACTGGTGAATGTAGTTGAGCTGGATTGTGTGGTTTATTTTCATATCTTTGTATGTAAACACGCTAGACGCCCTCTTCTTGTTCTGTTTGTGTTGAATCTATTTTTCCATTTCAAATATAAAATACTAGTATTAGTTAGTCATTTGTTATGGTTATGACTAACTAATTATGATTAGTTTCCCTTCCAAGTATCTGTTGTTTTTTAACCCCAGGGGCCAGGGGAGGGGGGATGGGACAAAAAAGCTGATATGGATTTTTGAACCCGAGACCTTCTAAGAATTTGTTGTTGAAGTGAATAATTTGATGGCAAGTATAATTAAGTATTAACTATGTATAATTAAGTATTACGTTATACGTAGTAATTAATTATTAATATCAGGCAAAAAAGAATAGTGTAAAAAAGCCATAAAAAGAACCTGATTGCGGCAAATTACACCGTACAGCCGGCTGTACCGTGCGCACGGTACAACCGGCCTTTTTTTTGGATTTCTGTCGCTTCGCACATCGCACCCTTCTGCACATTGACCACCGGAATTTCCAGCAAGGCTCAAGAGTTCTGCGTTGCTCTCCCGTTATTTGCTCTGCTTTTTGTTTTTTCATTTTTCTTTTCTTTCAAAGTTTAGCTGCCGCAGGTCGATGCTATGTGGGGACATCTCTATCTACAGGACACTTGACAGCTTTTGAGTTAACCCTTTTAGCTTTCGGTGGATTTTCGGATTTTGGATTTTGCTTGAATACTTAATTTATGTATTGATGCTTCTTTATGTTATTATTATTAAGAATACATGAGCACATACAAACGTATATTTGAGGACATTATATATATCAAATGAGTTTTTGAATTTTCGATACTCATTTTGTAAATTATGTATGCTCATTTGATCTCAAATGAGTTTTATATTAAACACAAATGAGTATATGAATAAAAGAAATGCACATATACAATTGAATATTAAGCACATTAAAAATGAGTTTTATATTAAACCCAGATGAGTTACGCCTCAAAGATATGAACATACAACTGAATATTAAACACATTAAAAATGTGTTTTATGTTAAACTTAAATGAGTATAACATTCAAAATCAATGAGCATACACAAATGAGCTTTTGACTTTTTTGATACTCATGTTGTAAATTATGTATGCTCATTTGATATTACTTTATGCTCATTTTAAAATGATGCACATGTCAAATATAACGCCCAAAATCAATGAGCATACACAAATGAAGTTTTGAAAATTTTGATACTCATTTTGTAAATTATGTATACTCATTTGGTACTGGTGCTCATTGTTGGGCTCCTAATACTCAGAAGAACAGACTCGATACTCATCCAAATTACACTATTGCTCATTTAAGAGAAGCCATGAACTTCTTTAAAATTACAAAAATGCCACCGGCTGTACGGTGCCAGCCGTACAGCCGGCTGTATGGTATACGCTTCCCCTGATTGCTTCAAATATTAATATTTACACGATGCATATGTTTTCAAATTCATAATAATATTAAAAAATGATGTCGATTCTATTTATCTATGATTTGAAAATTGAAAATTTCAGATCTATGTATTTGATCTTTTTCTTAAAATATTACTAATAAAAAACATATGAACAAAAATGTGACTATAAATTGCTCTAGTATAATTTAACATTGGAATAATGAGAAAAGTAATACTACTAGCTTAGCATTAGACAAAAAAAGGACCTATTTTTATTTTAGACAAAAAAGCGACTAAATTAAATCGGAAAGACTAAATTATCATGCTACTGCGCTCCATCACCGTACCAGCTACTCCATGCCTCGTCACTGATCGTCCCTGCCTCGCCACCGACCATCCCTGCCTCGCCATCGGCCGTCCCCGCCTCGCCACTGGCTGTCCTTGCCTCTTCATCAGCCGCCTTGCCTACATACCTCGCAACCAGTCGCCTCCGGCCTTCTATGAGAATATTCACGCCGCTGCCACCAGAGGCGGCCTTTGGGGGAGTTTACATAGACAAATGTGTAGGACCTCCAAAAATTATGGGGCCTTCAATTTTACCAAAAAAAGACCATAGTAATTCACATTTATTTAATTGAATTGTCATTACAATAGAGAAATATAAGTGTTATGCGACAACATACGAGCATTTCTCCAAAATCTGCAAATATCAATTGATACTCTTTCACCAACAATGGTTTTTAGAAGACCCGCAATTTAAAGCTTTGACTTTTTTAGCAACCAAGAGGCACTGGAGCAAGCGAGTTTAATAAGAAGTAGTATTTTGCCTATTAGAGCATCTCCAACGGTTAGCAAAATACCCTCATAGCTAGATTCTCCAAATAAGCATTTGCTGCAAAATTAAAGTCAATGCAATGATTAGCTGAAACTTTTTCCTCTTCACTTATTATTAATAAGGTTATACCCCGTATTTGATTATAATTATTTTTGCTCAAGCTAGTAGCTCATTTTGGCTAATTAGCTTTGTCAAGCAAAAATAAAAACAATGCTTCAATGGTAAGTTATACGCTTTAAAATTGCGATCAAGTCATCAAAAGGAACCAATGGACACGCTTTTAATAAGTTTTCTCTCTAAACAATTCAATTACATCTCTATGTAATTGTGACAATTAATGAACTATATTTTCTAATTTCTTTCTAGGAATGAAGAGAAAGAAAATATAAATGCGCTCAAATCTACAATTACAATCTGTAATTGTTTAAATCAACTTAATTTTTTATCCAAAAATATCTTGGCGTTAAATCTTTCAATAATAAACTTAGTTTTCTTTATCACAAATCAATAAATATACTACAGAGTATTATTTTAAGGAAAAATTGACAAAAATAATCCCACCTTTCGCTGGTCTTCTCATAATAATCCCACATTTAGGTAATCCCAGAATAATCTCACCTTTAGTTATAATTTCATATACAAAAGAGGTACCATACGCCCAAGTATAAAAAAACATACGATTTTACACTTTAACAAGCAATAAAAACCTATTTATAGACAATAGTGAACTTTAAATATATTTGAACAATGTTCTTACAACTTTTGCTCTAGCTTCAAAAAACATACTCCGTATAAAGTACACTATTAGAAACTCTATAGGAAGTATATTTTTTGGCGACTCTGGATTATTGACATTCAAAGAATTACTGTTTTTATATTGGGGAAATTATCCATATAAGACTTAAACATGACAACTTTTCAAATTTAGGACCAAGGATTACCGTAGAACCGAGCTACACCTTCTTTACCAAACTACCCTTAAATCTAATTACGGAGCAGAACACCTTCCATTTGGATCGAATATCCCCTCAACCCTCGATGAAAAATTTGCAGAAAGCTCAACCGGAAAATTTGGCTGGGAAGTACGCGATCAATTACGAAGAACGACAACTTCCAAATCTTTTCATCTTCCAAAACAATTTGCTCCATCAATTCCTTCCCTTTGTGGTGACAACGAGGAGGCTACTCAAGTCTCTCCCTGCCCAGTCCTCTTCCTCTTTTAACCCACTCGGTGACAGAAGCAGTTGAGACATATTCCATCCATAGCAACCCCCTGAGCTTCATGACTGGTTCATCAGATTACTCGGTGAAGACCTCGAGAAGTTCAATCATTATTCACAAGAGAAAACAAAGGATTTTGATTAAGGTCTACTTATGAGCATTAATCAGTCCGTAATAAGACATTAATTTAGAAAATATCAGTTCGTATTGATGTGCTCTGTAATCGTCCATAACATGATGATCGGTATATGTTGTGTGTATTTTGATATTCTTTAAATATCTTAATACATTATAAATGCTTACCTTTATATTTAAACATGTTCATGGATAATTGTGGTATGTTTGTCATTAAATTTGCTAAATTTCTCATAATGGATAAAGATTTGAGTGAAGTTTTGAGGGAATTGAAGAAGTTGATAGCCACCGCTAAAATTGACGACGGAGCAACTGTTGTATGCATCAAGATGGAAGTAGTTAGACTACAATGCTTTGTAATAATTTGGAATTGGATTAGGATGTTCGGAAACAAAAAACATGTCAAATTCCTTCTTTTGGTCATTGAACGTTGTTCCTAATATTGGTGACAATTGATTTGACTATATGTAATCTTTTTTTAGTGGCATATCAAATGCTTTGTCACTCTTATTTAGTGTTTAGTTGGTTTATAATCCTGGTTGAAGTAAGCAATACAGTCCATAAGTAGACAGTAAAAAGTTCTTAGTGTCTCATGCATAGACATTAAATTCATTCAAGCATAAATATAAGTACAAACTCTACTACAGAAATATGAAGCAACATGAAATTTGATAGATTCAAATGTTGAAATGAAATTTAGATATATTTCTCATGCATAGGTACAAATTAGGGTACAATACAATTCACATGAATATGAACATAAAAGTCTATACATTTCTTTTGAATACAAAAATAGATGTATGAGTATAATCAGCACTTCAGCAGTCTCATGTCTTCAATTAGCACTTCATTAACCTCTTGTCTTCAATTAGCACTTCATTAACCATATATCTTCAATCAGCAAACATGTGAGGCATGTTGGTGTTACCATGTGAAAGAAATCCTTAAGAGAACTAAGCCCATAAGATTGTTCAAGACTATTATCTTCATCTATAGAAACCAGCTCCCTAGAATTATCAAAGGAATCCAAATGCTCAATATCAGATTCTAACAAAGCTCTCGAAATGGAGAAATCTGTCTCACAGTAGTGAGGACAATCATCAACCAACCAATTAGTTAGAGGCAGAGGATCATACTCTAAAAAAAACCTCACGTGCAGCCTGTTCAATCACCAATGGTTTGGCAACAAAGTCATTCATTAGAGTAAGTGCTCTATTAATCTCTTTCAAAAAACAGTTTATCCCATATCCATTTCGTCCTCATTTCTTACACCTTGAACACTGACGCAACTCTATATTCTAGCTGAATGTATACGTTGTTTTTATATCAAAGGATTGACGTGTGAGACATTAAGATGGGCTGCACGTTATGGACTGCACGTAATTAGGAAAGTTCCCATCAAAGTAAGAATCAATGAAGTGCACCAGCCGCAATGGCGGACCTAGTAATCATATTTTGGGTGTCCAAAATCATACATTTTCTCCTTACAACACTAATAAATAAACTATTTTCAAATTCATGCATATATATTCCTATTGGTGTGTTCTATTTTTGGGTGCTCACATGAACACCCTTGAATAGAACACATCCGCTACCGACCAGTCACACTATAAATAGTACCTCACTCATGTGTAAAGCAAATCCTTGACTATAAATAGTACCTCACTCATGTGTAATCATATCAATACAATCCTTGACTTTGACTCACAGTTCAAATGCCATGAACACTTGTGGACTATTCCAGATGAAACTCACAACATGAACATACTTTGTTTTGAGATTAACAAAATCAAACTTGCAAACAATAGACAATACATAGACAATAAGTAGTCAGTAAATAGACAATAAATTCTGATAATACCACAATAGCAGAGAATGTAATAAAAACTCTCTCAACTGACAATTGCGTACCACTTACGTGAGTAAGGTCTTGCTTCACCAGCAATTTTTCAAGAGAAACTTTATGGACATACTCTTTCATCTGCGTAGCCATAGAACCTATTAAGAGAGAACTCTCAAAATCAGCTCAAGCACAATCATAATACACTCATCTCAGCTCAGGAGATACACATCATACCAGTTTGAAAATTTATAATAAAAATTAGCAATCTCAGAATAAATGTCATGAAAATTAATAGTAAGAATTTATAGAATATCATATATAGACTAGATTTCTAGAACTAACAAACCTGTGATATATGAAATTAGAGGTAAATATCAAAATAAAATGAAATCTACTAAATCTCTTATATTATTTCATCTCCCTTTTCTAGGAGACAATGGTAAAAGGGGTAATCCAAGATAGAAATCAATATATGTCCACATAAAAAGAGATAGATGATAAGTGTACGAGAAACATAGAAAAACTAACCCAAATCGGGAACCAGTCGAATCAATTGAGAGCTGGCGAACAATCCGGATGCTTCAGAACAATTCGTGGAACATACGAGCACGATTGGATCTACAGAAGTGAGCGCGGATGATTAAAAGGATGAAGAACTTGAGCTCCAAGTTATTGCGGAAGAGCGAAGAATGAAGAACGAAAGAAGAAGAGAAAACGTTAGAATGAAGAACGAAGAAAGGGTACTGCGGAGAGATTTGTCGTTGCCTCTTGTTATTGATCTTTAATAAGCAGTCTAAAGTGGAGGGTAAAAACGGAAGCAAAAATTAAGGTTCCTTAAAATAGAACTAAATAAAGCATACGGATGGAAAAAAACTAAGTAGGTTCTAATCAGGTAAACTTTGTATGATTTAGTCCTATTTTGCACAATTTTCTCTTTTATATTAGCCGCATTTGGTGTGTTTTTACTTGTGTTTGTTTCATGTTATACTTTTTATACCATTTTTAAAAAAAAGTGTATTGCGATGATTTCTCAAAATTTAATACGAAGTAGAGTATTACATACATATTCCCTCCGCCCCGCTAATTAAGGTTGTCTTATCTTTCTTTTTAGTTCCATACCACTAAAATTGTCTCAAACCAAATTTGATCATGTGTATGGTTTTAAATCATTCGTACTTTTATCTTACTTTATCACATCAACATTATCTACATATGTCCACTTTTCTTAATGATTGCACAAGCTCCTCATGTCTTAACTAGTTTTTACACGCGCGTTGCGCGATAAGAAAAGTGCCCAATGTATTCTTTGTTGTGAAATATGTGTAATGTATATATCTATTTGTGTTAAAGTATTTATCACACACCGGAAATTATAAAACAATAAAATGTCAATCATATCTGATTGTAGTTTGACTTTGGGCTACTCATTCTATCAGATTAACCTACTATGATGCAATCCCAGATCTAAATAGTTAACCTTTAGATGGACTAAAAATAGTTAAGTTTTAATAGGAAGTGGTGTAAAAACTACAAATTGCCTTAAGCCACAATCAACTCTTAGTACATATAATTTTATTATAAAACAAATACGGAGTAGTAAAATACCAAAAGGGAAAATAACACATGATGAAAGAATTCCATTTTAATCAAATCGTGCTAAAATAGACATGGAGTTGCAGGGTAGTGGATTGCAAATAGTTTAATACCTTCTTTGTTATTACCCATACGAAATGATGTAATGTATGGGTGAGGTATATATACATAATACATGCATCCCTTCTAGGGTATGCGAAGGGCCATGATGGAAGGGGCGAATGAATGGAAACGGAAACAGTTACGAAGTGCTCCGTATAAAGACGGAGACATGACGGAGAAAGCAGGTCAATTCCAAAAAGTACAAATATCTTAACATAATGTACAATCCCATTAAGCAATACTATTACACCAACATTTTTTTTATCCCTACAATGCCCTAACCTTCATTGGCATTTATAAGTTTTTAGATGTTAGTGGGACGAAGATAGTGGTATATAGGGGGTGTTTATAACTGATTCTGCTTCTGTTTCTTTTTAATGAAGAAGCAGAATCAGTTTTCAGAAGTTGGTCCCCCCAGCTTCTAAAAAAACTGATTCTAAGAGTAAATTAGAGCACCAGAATCACTTCTGCACTTTCATCCAAACATTTCAATTTCTGCTTCTGCTCCCTGAAGGAGCAGAGACATTTTTAAAAATCAGATCCAAACACTCTCATAATAGTCTAGGGCCTCAATATTGTTGTAGACGGCCCTATATATACTATAATACTCCCTCCGTCCCATTTATATTGTCCCAGTTCCTATTTACTTGGTCAACACAAATCACTCTTAATTTCTTACTTTATATATAATTTTTTTTTAATCAAATTTGATTCAGGTTTTTGCGACTTTGTAAAGCTTTAAATGTAGTTTCTGAATATGTATTTTTTTCTCTAAAAATAATTTGAGTGCGGACAGGGATCTGTTTGCTTTATTGTCGGTCAAACATCGTAAACCGTAAATGGACAATATAAATGGGACATAGGTTAGAAAGATTTGCCAAAAAAAAGTTCTATAGTATATACTCCCAAATGTGGCTTCAATAGAAATTTCAATATATATTATTCATGCTTCTCACATTTAATTTAAACGTACTATTTGTATTATTATTCATACATTAGAATAAAGAAATAATTAGTTATCACAATTCATTTCAAAGATGCTAATTAGGTTGGTACATGCACAAACAAGAATTATATAATCGATTACAGCGGATTATTTATATAAGTAATACTTCGTACTTCGTATAACGTTTTATTATAGAGAATAATAAATCATTGCTAATGGCTTTTATTATGATGATCATCATATGTGGTGGAGAGCATATCCATGGCTGCTTGAGGATGGTTTTCGACTGATCTGACGCCTGAACCTTCTCCATATCCTACCACTTTCGTTTTCCGCATTTCTTCCTCAATATCAATCTCATCATCAAGGGTTAAGAGGGCAGCTGCTTTTGTTCCTTTTGGGCCTGCAGCAATGTCTTCTCGTACTCTTATACGTTCATATATTCTCACTTCATCCTCTTCTTCAATGACTCTCTTCTTTCGCTTCTTAAGAAACCAACAAATTGCCACGCAGAGAAATGCTAGAAATACTAGTCCACCGAGCGAGGCAAAGACGACGACGATGATTGTATTGGGAGCGGGTGGCGGTGGTGGTGGAGAAAAGGGCTGAGTTGGGGGTGGAGGAGCTATACGAGGTGGTGGTGGAGAAAATCTTTGAGGTGGTGAGGGCGGTGGGGTTGGGACGTGCGGTGGCGGTGGACGGGTTGGAGCGCGTGGTGGTGGTGGGGGTGGAGCTCGACGAGGGGGTGGTGGCGATGGTGGGGGTGGAGCTCTACGAGGTGGAGGTGGGGATGGTGGCGGTGGAGCACTATGAGGTGGCGGTGGCGATGGTGGTGGTGGAGCTATACGAGGTGGCGGTGGCGATGGTGGGGCTCTTTGAGGTGGCAGTGGTGATGGTGGTGGTGGGGCTCTACGAGGTGGCGGTGGGGATGGTGGTGGTGGAGCCCTATGAGGTGGCGCTGGCGATGGTGGTGGTGGAGCTCGACGAGGGTGGCGGTGGCGATGGTGGTGGTGGAGCTCTACGAGGTGGCGGTGGAGATGGTGGTGGTGGGGGTGATGGTGGTGGTGGGGCTCGACGAGGTGGCGGTGGCGATGGTGGAGGAGGAGCTCGACGAGGTGGCGGTGGCAGTGGTGAAGGAGGAGATCGATGAGGTGGCGGGGGCGGTTTTAGGATAGGCCGGCAATGTGGTTGGTTGGGAGTTGAGGGCGGGACAATACTCCAAGGGGATAGAGGATTGTTAGGTCGTGTAAGAGGAGAAAATAGATAATTTCGGATTGATTCCATCGCAAGTACTATAGGTGTTGGCTCTCAAAAGAGTAAAAATGGTCAGTGATGGAAGCACATTGGTTGTATTGAGAGTTGTGATAGCTGGTTTTGGCAACAATTTATATTAAGGTTCATAAGAAGTAAAATATTGAGTCTATAGTTTCAAGTAGCCAAGTTTTGGGTGACTTGACTGTCATTCCAAGACTAATAATAAGATGGGATGTCGTGGATGGATTGCATTCAAATCCACCCTTTCTATTAAACGTTAAATTATTTAATATCTACTCGTACATGTTTCTTTTTCTTCAAAATGATGATATGTAATTTGGGTGCATGATGCTTCAATTAATTTGATTTTTCAATTGCAATTGCAATTGAGTGTCCGCTAGTGAAAATTTCCAAATGAATAGTGATACGTAATGTTAATTTGTGGGTAGTTAAAATATCATAAGATTGTGTCTAATTTTTTCAAGATTTTAAAGAGAAAAGTTATTATAGGGAAAATGTACTCTGTATAATCTTGGGATTTTGACATGAATATTACTAAAAAAGAAGTTTGGACAAAAAAGTGACATTTATTTTTAGTTTCCAAAAATAGACCAATAAACACCTAAGTCAACACTCCAATGCAAGTGCTTCCAGATAAATTATGTTGTCACTCTGCAAACGCCCAGCAATGGGCATAACATGCAAACACTAAGTGGCCGTTTGGTGTGCCATAAATTGGCAGAAAAGCATGAACATACTAAAAAAAGGGAAAACTATCAAATAAGCCCCCGTACTATGTCGAAAAAGTCGATTAGGCCCTCGTACTTTACAAACACTCAATTAAGTCCTTCAACTATTAAAAAACGTTCAATTAAGCCCTTTCGGTCGGTAAGTAACCGGTTTCCCGATTCAACGGCGGTGACGGCGACGATGTGCTTGAACCCCAGCAACAGCGGCTGCCGGGAAACGGGTAACATTTAACCGGGAAACCGGTTATTTACCGACCAAAAGGGCTTAATTGAACGTTTTTTAATAGTTTGAGGACTTAATTGAGTGTTTGTAAAGTACGAGGGCCTAATCGACTTTTTCGGTATAGTACGGGGGCTTATTTGATAGTTTGCCCCAAAAAAAATCACCAAACATCACTAAATTGAATTGATTTGGCTGATCTTTATTACAAAAAAAGTAGCATAGTCCTTACTTTTTGGGCTGAATCCTCTTATTGTACGATTAATCATGTAAAAGACATATCTATCCCCCTACTTTTTACATAAGGGGTGTTTGGTTAATGGCCTATCAACCATTTTTGGCTGATTTGATCACTATTTGACTTTTTGACCAAATAAACAGATAATTGAGGTGTTTGGTGAATTAACATTTCCACTTAGTTTTTTGTCCCCAACAGCCAAAATTAAAAATGCTAACAAGAGTGGCGTTTTGCTCTGGGCAGTTTGAGAATATACATGGTGTTTCAAAATAACCGTCAGTAAGCTTTCTTCACCTAAGACATCAAATAAAGTGGTTCACGTTATTTTTCTTTTAGACTTCCTATTTCAACTTAGAAGATAAATAACTAATTTTGAAATAAACAAAATCAAGATTTAAAAAACCCCGAACTTGTACTAGATAGTTATTATAAATAAATGTATAAATCCTTATTTTTATTATCACACATCAATTATATGACATTTTTTTACAAATATTTATGATTTAAAAAGTAAATTTAAAAATATTTTATTTCAGCCAGCCAAAGAGCTGGCCATTTAATTTCTTTCACCGAAGACAAAGCCAGCACACCCAGGACGTCTACACCACGCATGCCTTCGATCCGCACAAACCTGATGCAGGAAGCTGACAGTTGGGACCTGTGTAAAAGGCAGCAGCTCCCTTTGTCCAGCTGCACCGAGTCAATCGTCCCACCCAAAGGAGTGCCTAGCTCCCACTTTAGCCTTCCCAAATACATGGGTTGTTGTGTTTTTTTAGGTGAATAGATTAAATTTGCCTTATTCAACCATGAGTTGTGGGCAGTCTAAGAGTAGAATACTAGAATATGAAGCATCAAAGGCCTAAGTCATACAAACAAAATACGAAGTATGTGTGAATGTTGACCGCATATGGGCCCGGCCCTTTCATTTGTATTTAGTGTACATTAGTTATTTGGGCTAAGGGCTCATTTAATTGTAATTACTGTTGGAAATATGCCCTAGGACAATCATAGTTTATGATTTATCAATAAATATTTAATGCTCATTAATTAATAAAGTCACAAACTCATTTTATGTTAATTATTATTGTGAGTTTTCTTTATTAATATTTAGTCCTTGAATATTATGTTTAGTAGCTAATTAAGTATGTGACTTAATTGTGGAATGCTACACTTTAAAATAAGCATAATATTCTAATTGTCCCTGGTCTAATATTACTAATTTGGGACATTAATAATTAATAGACCAGTATGTGGATTAACTGATGGCTATATTCCACTAGTCATGGGTATAGAGATATCAAATTAATAACATAGATGCTTGTTAGGGAACAAGTTCATTGGACCGACCCAACTTGAGGACACTGTTAGGTTATATGTCATCAGTGTTGTCCTCAATAATGATGAGGTGCTATATTCTTATACTTGAGATAATCATGGTTACTTGCATGTGAATTAATATGTATTAACATCATTAAATGTTATCTTTAAATAAATAATTATAAAGGTGATGATTGTACATATTATGAACCATGTAATAGTATGTGAATTATCAAGATAGTTTTTGTCACTCTTGTATATCGAGAGAAAGATATCTATTGGGCCCCTTGACAAGTAAGATTAATTAGCATGGCCATGCTCGAATGAGGTGTCATTTGATCAAGATAATCTTACTTGATAATCAAGAAATATTAATTGAGAATAACAAGGATGACATGACGGCCTCTATGCAAAAATTAAACAAAGGGAAGAGTGAATACGGCGGCCTGACCTAGATGAGTGTGCCTGCGGCTGTGGAGGGGGGATCGCCTTCCCCTCCACCGGTGAAGAATGTCTGGGGGTCTAAATCTTTTGCTTCGGTTGTTAGTGGCTCGGAAGATCCACCTTTTTCTAAGAAGACTATCACTCGTTTTAAGGGGATGCCTGCTCTCTCATTCCCCGATGCAGAAGCTCAAGTTCTTGAGGTGAAGCACAAGAGAGCTCTTGTGGGCTATTTCTTCAATGGGCGTCCGCCCATGGCATCGCTTAGGAAGGCATTTGATTTAATTGGTTTTAAGGGAGCTTTCCAGTTGGGTATACTTGAACGTAAGCACATTTTAATTCGTTTTGAGATTGAGGAAGATTACATTAGATGTTGGAATCGTCAAACCTGGGATATCTTTGGTAACATTATGCGTGTTACAAAGTGGACTCCAGAATTTAAACCTAATGTGGAATCTCCTATCGTTCCCATTTGGTTAAACTTTGAACAATTACCGATTCACCTTCATGACAAGCGTGCTTTATTTGATATAGCTAGTATGATTGGTCGGCCTTTGAAATTGGATGCTGCTACAACATCTCTTTCAAAACCTTCAGTTGCACGAATATTTGTTGAGGTTGATCTTTCGAAAGAGATGCCTAAAAAGGTGTGGATTCAGTGTGGCTCCTTGGGTTTTGCCCAATCAGTTGGTTATGAAAATAGGCCTTTATATTGTGGGGCTTGCTTTCACTTGGGACATTCTGAGAGTTTGTGTCCCATGCGACCCCAAAAAGACGTGCCTAAAGATATGCCTAAGAATCAGGTCACGGAAAGATGGATTCAAGTTGCTAAGCATACAAATAAGGAGGGGACAAATATTACAACGGGAGTGCGCGAAATTACAAAACATAATGGGGCTTCTAAATCCAATGCACAAGGAATTAGTATCAGCAATTCTGGAATTCATAAGGGCAAGGACAAGGTGCTTCATAGTGCTCCATCTACATCCAAAGGCTATGAATCTGATACTGATACTGAGGAAGCATATAATGAGACTCGGGAGCCTGTGATTTGCAATGTATCTATTACTACAGGGAGCAAAGAAACGATTAATGTTGATAGTCCTGGTGCTATTCACGCTATTAATGTTGATATACCTGCTCAGGACGTGGTTGTAAAGGAGACTCAACCTGCTCAGCCATATAACCCTGCCAAAGACTCAGAACTTCAGGCTCTACTTCAGAAGCTAGTACCAGGACTGAACAACAAAGTGAGTTCTTTTATTCAAGATGACTTCCAGGTACAAGCTGAAAAGACTAAGTTGGACTATGATTCTGAACTGGAATCTAAAATGACTTGCTCTGATGGTGAGTATACAAGAATAAGGCAGCCTTTGCAAGATTGGGAGGTTGGGTGGTCTAATATATCCACTGTTGTTCAGAATATGACCAAGCAGCTACAAGATCAAGGTGAATACTTACATGGCAGGGTGGTTCATCATCTCACTGCAGTTGGCGGCCAGCAAATAGCTGATAACTCTGATGGGTTCACCACTGTCACATATGGGAGAAAACATAAAAAGGCAAGACAGCAGAATATCAGTCCCAGAATAACAAGAAATGCAGCAAGGAAAAACAAATCAATTGATAACTTAGCTATTGGTGATCCTAGTATCATCAAGAAGCTGTCTTTTGCTTCCTCCAATATTTCCTTATGAATTGTCTTATCTGGAACGTTAGAGGTTTGGAAGGATCCCTTCCCAGCCTTTATTCCTTTGTAAGACAATATAAAGTTAAAATTTTGTGTGTCATTGAGCCTATTGTTAATCACACAAGAGCTGTTTATTTTATGTTTGAGCTAGGATTCAATAAAGTTATTCATTCTGATCTCAACAAGATTTGGATTTTCTGGGATTCTGATAGTTTTAATATCAGTGATGTTACTTGGCATCCTCAACTGGTCCATTTTAAAGCCTCAGGGGGGTCTTACTCTGGTTGGTTGACTGCAATCTATGGTAGTCATAGTCTCAGTACAAGAAAGCAAATGTGGAACTTCTTATCTGATACAGCTGCTTCTATGTCTGATCCATGGATTGTAGGGGGTGATTTTAATGTCATTGCTGCTCATAGTGAACATGTTGGATCAGCCAATCCAAATTCGGACAGTATTTTGGATTTTGCAGATTGTATTGCTTCTGGTAGTTTTGTTGATTTTCCATATCAGGGCTCCATGTTTACTTGGACTGGTGTTAGGGCAAATGGTAGGGTTTGGAGAAGGCTTGATCGATTTCTGGTTAACACTAAGCTTATTGATTGTTTTGATGTTATTCAGATCAATATTCTGGAAAGAACTCCTTCTGATCATTGTCCTATCCTAATCCAATGAAAGGAAAATATTCAAGGTCCAAAATCTTTCAAATTTCAAAACATTTGGTTAACGCACCCAACATTCATGGAGGTGGTGAAAACTAGTTGGAATAAAAATCTATTTGGGGGAGGCATGCGTGGACTGGTTTCTAAACTTCAATGTCTAAAGCAGGATCTCAAGGTTTGGAACAAGTCTGTGTTTGGTAATATTTTTGAAGACATCAAAATTTGTGAGGAAAAGGTTTCTCAAGCTGAAAAAGACTACTTTGAAGACCCCAGTGAAGCCAAAAGAGAAGCTTGGTCTCACTTTCAAGCCCTTTTAAAGGCCAAATATGTTCTTGAAAGGAAATACTGGAAACAGAAGGCACATATACACTGGTTGAAAGATGGGGATTCTAATTCTAAGTTTTTCCATTCTTATGTCAAAATCAAACACAAAAAGCAGCAAATTAACTCCTGATAGGCTCGTTCCGTTCCTATCTTTTCACTCATATTTTGGGTGTTAATTGTCTAATTTTTATAATTAATCAGGTGACTATTGGGGGTTTGAGTGAAAATTTGTTATTTTCGGTCCCGGTGGCATTCGTATTCGGTTTAGTATTTTTCTGCACAATTTGACATTTTTGGAGTAATTTGATTGTAAAGTTACACGTTATTAGCAGTTGTGGTGAGTTGTGATTTTACAGGCCGAATTTGCGGTGAATAATATATTGTTTGGGCCGAATCATTTTTGGGTTACTTTATTAAGTGAAGTCCAAAAAGCAAAGAAAAAAAGCTGCAGCTGTTTCTTCATCCACTTTAGCAGCCCAAAAGAAAACAGAAACGGATCAGCTGGGTTTTTTTACCTGGAACTAGCAGCCGCACATCATCATTCATTCTTTCCTTTCATTTTTTTTGAAGTTAGCCGCAGCACTACGATTCTTTCTGTTCCTGAAAACAATTAGCCGCATCAGGTTTTTTCTATTCTGGAACAGCAAACAATAGACAGTTCTGTCGTTCTTTCTCTTCTGAAAAAAACGCAGCAGCAAAAAAAAAAGACCTAAGGAGTTCTATGATTCACTTTTCTTTCAATTCATTCCAATCTAGTTTAGATTTCAGCAAGTATTGTAAGTTCAATTATCTTTTACATTACTAGTTCTAGCTTTTGGATTGAATTTCGAATTTATTTGTCTCCAACTAATAATTTCAGAATTTTTCCATCTTTCTTTGATATAATTCAGTTTTTATTTCTAGCTCATTATCATGTTTATCAATATTATTGTGATGTTAGTTTTAGATATGAGTAGCTAATTTCATATAGGGTTTGAATTGGGGCTAGGGTTCATGGGTTCTTGAGGGTGTGAATTTAGTTCTTTAAAATTCAATTAATTTTCTGGAAAATTGTATAAGATTAATCATAATTGTCTATATGAATTTGATCACCTCATATATGAATACTTGGATTTAATTCAATTCTTGTCTATGAGAAATTGAGTTAAATTAGCTCAGGTCTTATACAAGCAATCTGATCTTAGAAATAAGTTAGGATTGTCGAAATATGATTTAATTCTTGTCTATGAGAATTTATTTCATTTTCTGTCCAGGAATAATTGAAAATTAATTTACTTAATTCTAATCCGGAAAGAACACCCAGAACCCGAACCATCCAATTTGAACCCTGCTTTTATATCTAGAATTAATTTAATTATTTGTTTTCCTCTCTACTTATTTTTGCACTCGCTATTAGTCAGTTTATTAGTCAGTTTTATTTTCAAACCACTCAAAAAATATTTATTCGGAAAGATTACCATGACTTGTGCTAGCCTGTGATCACGGACTGTATTTAAAACTTCCTTTTTGCCACTCCTTGAGAGACGATACTCGTGGTCTGGTTATTCTTCGGATTAGCCAACTACGTTTTACTCACTATAAAATACAACGATCAAATGGCGCCGTTGCCGGGGAGTGGCACGGTTGTTTGTTAAGTACTTTTCTGTGGAATAGGTAAAAGCAAGTCGGTGAGACTTTCTATTTTTTTTTTCTGTTATTTGTTTGTCGTTTTTGGTGTTCTTTGCACGTGAACTAAGCTGCAGGAACCAGTGTATGCGCACTCGCTCCTCGGAGGAACAAGATTTAATTGCAGGTTATTCTAATCCTGAACGCTTATTCCGAGGAAGAGCTAAAAGGCGTTTGCTAGAAGACTTGGAGAAAATGACCGATCAGACAACTCTAGAGACGCTGACGCCTAATTATGTGGCGAGAAATAGCATTGGTGCACCCACCATTGAGGCCAACAATTTTGAAATCATTAAAAGGTTATGTTAGATTTAATTGACATTTATATATATTTTGGATAGTCATAATGCCTTGCTAGAGGCCGCTTATGATTTGTGAGACTCGAATTAATTTCTAGCCCACTGCCAATAATATATAAACCTACAGGGTCACACACCTAAGTGATTTGGATCATTAATGTTTGTTAATAACATTAAAATAACTTGATTAGCCCAATTCGAAATAGGGTTTCAAATGTTATTGGGCTAGGGCCTCTTTAAGGGTTTTGTTAGCCATAAAACCTCTTCTTTCCTCCTCTTATAAATAGGGCTATATAGACCCACGAATTTTAAGAGTTAAAATTCACTTCTTGAACCTAGAGTAGAGAGGAAGAAAGAAGAGAACGCTAGCACGTTCCCTGCGGCCGATCCAGTCACGTGCGTGTGGATACCGGTAGAGCTCGAGATCGTTTTCTCAGACTGTCTGACATCCTTGATTAAGATTGCTACGTAAGTCCCTCTTAAGTCTTGTAATTTCGTTTATAATATGAACCTCAGATCCGATTGTGTATTTTTGGGTAGTAAATTTTTCGTTTATTCCATTGCGTTTTTCTACCCGAAATCCAACGTACAATGGTAACAGAGCCTACGGTTGTTTATTATATTCGGGTTACACGATTTGATGTATAATCTATAATTTGATTATTTTGGGATTTATTTTCGGAATTATTTTTTTTAATTTCGAAATTATTGATTTATTAATTTCAGAATTTATATGTGTATATTATATTCCGAAATTTTTGTGAGGATTTGATATTCAAATGATTCGAACTTGATCCAATATATATTCACAACAATATTCTGAATTTGTTGTGATAATATTTATTTTTACAGATCAGATCTGAATAGATTAGGAATTGGATGGAATCATGCAGCCTAATTATTCGGAAGAGACTTGAATAGACATGAAAATTCAAGAGTTTGAATTAGATCCAAATTGATACTTATAATTTATGTTAAGAATATTTTATGATATTATTCCTTAATTTTTACGGATCAGATCTGAATAGATTAGGAATTGGATATAGTCATACTGCCTAATTATTCAGAACAGATCAGATTGGACATGAAAATTCAATTCTTATTGAATTAGATCTAGTTTATATTCAGAATATTATTTTAATTTTGGGAGATTTGGTTTCTAATTTTTCGGATGAGATTCGAATTATTTTTGCAACCGCTGGCTGATGAGCTGTTATTGTGTATCGAACAATCTTGTTTTGGCCGTAACTTTTGACTCGTTAATCCGTTTTCGGCCCATAAGTACTTTTCGGAAACGGGAAGACGAGCTCTACACAAATAAAAGCATAGCCATGACAAATTCTCCCATATTATAATTCGAATGATTTGATTAAGTGTTCTGCCAAATTCGAATTTTAGTTCATTATATTTTATTCGTAGTTATATATGTGTATTAATCTATTACGGATATGATCTGTATATGTACATATATAATACGAATATGTACATATATAATACGAATAATTTTAGAATTCATTAATATGTATTTCATTTTTCGGATGAGATTCGAATTAATTGCATATTACTTGCGAATTTTAAAGTTTAATTTTCAATCCGTGCATGCGCAATTATTTTGTTTCGTCACATGGACAATTTGAATTGGTGGTATAGCATGATCCGAATGTATGTTTCATATTATGTTGTTTTACGGCCTGCGTGTTGTTTCCCACTATCCCTTGTAATGTTTTTCAACCCCGTAGATATTTAGTAGTATACTACACAGGTTAAAGATACCAAGGAGATATGAAGATTTTTGGGATCATGCTATATCACTGCATTAGTTTTTAAATTATTTATTTAAATCTATGATTGCTGCATGTGTGTAATTATTAGTCCCGACTAATTATAAGTCTGAATTGCTTTCCCAATATGACCACCATTTAAACTATGCTAGTCGTGATATGTGTCTGCCAAAGCAGAGCATTTCACACTATCTTAGGAAGATGCTTTGAATGATCGTCATTCTCGGGTCTTGATATTGGTTTGGACTTACAAGGCCATCAAAATGGTTTTGAGTCTTGAAGCAAGGAGTGTTTGGATAATCAAATGATGTTGACCAAACAAACCAAGAGTCATATAGGATATGATTAACAAGAGTTGTTTACCTAAATAACTAATGTTTAAGTGATAAGCCAAAGCTTACTTAAATTTTAGTGAAATATGGATCTTGGACCGCTATATTTGGGACTTTCTATTTAATATAGTGGGAGTTTATTTTTGAGCATTATTTAGAATTCTTTGCATTATTTGTTGTAGTAAATATGGTCACCAACACAATTTTTTCACTGCGATCTATCCTTGGGATGGAAAAACTTAATGGAACAAATTACATGGACTGGGATAAGAATCTGAGAATTGTTCTCAGGCAAGAGCGTAAAGAATATGTCCTTGACCAACCAATTCCTGCTGAACCAGCGGCCAATGCTCCTAGAGCCACTAGAGATGCTTACGAAAGGCATGTCCGTGATGAAGTTGATGTCACTTGTCTGATGTTAACCATCATGGAAGCTAATCTTCAGAAACAGTTTCTGAATCGTCGTGCACATGACATATCTAATGAACTCAAGAACTTGTTTCAGAAACAAGCACGAATCGAAAGGTTCGAGACAACCAAAGCTTTGTTTCACACAAGGCTTACTGATGGGAGCCTAAATTGACCTCACGTACTCAAGATGATTGGGTATAGGGACCACTTGGAAAGACTTGATCTCCAATTAGTCAAGAGTTGGCTACTGATGTGATTCTCGCATCACTCACCCCGGCATATGACCACTTCATCATGAATTATAATATGCATGGTCTTGAGAAGACCTTAACCGAGTTGCATGGAATGCTCAACTCTGCTGAGCAAAACATCAAGAAAAATCGGGGTGACGTTTTGATTGTCAAAAAGGGGAAGAGATTCAAGAAACATGGTAAAGGCAAGGTTGGTGGAAACAAGAAATCCAAAAGCCTGGTTAAGAACTCAAGTAAAGGCAAATTTGTTGCTAGCTCTACTTCTAAAGAAGAGCAAAAATGTTTCCACTGCAACAAAACTGGTCACTGGAAGCGGAATTGCAAGGCGTATTTGGAGGAACTGAAAAAGAAGGGGCATGGTGATGCTTCCAATTCAGGTATCTATGTGATAGAATTAAATGTTACTACCACTACTTCATGGGTATTGGATACCGGTTGTGGTTCTCACATTTGTTCAAATGTGCAGGGACTGACAAGGAGTAGAAGGTTGGCTAAAGGTGAAGTTGACCTACGAGTAGGCAATGGTGCAAAAGTTGTAGCATTAGTAATAGGGACATTTACTTTGAATTTGCCCACGGGCTTAGTTTTAGAACTTGATAATTGTTTTCATGTACCTGCCATTAGCATGAATATTATTTCTGTTTCTTGTTTGGACAATAAAGGATTTCATATTATAATAAAGAATAACGTTTGTTGTATTTATTTTAATGAGATCTTTTATGGTAGTGATAGTCTTATAAATGGACTTTATGTTCTAAACCTTGAAATGCCCATCTATCACATAAATACAAAGAGGTTTAAATCTAACGACTCAAACCCAACATACCTTTGGCATTGTAGATTAGGCCATATAAATGAGAAGCGCATTAAAAGACTCCATTCTGGTGGATTTCTTGACTCTTTTGATTTTGAATCAATCGAGGAGTGTGAATCTTGTTTATTGGGTAAAATGGACAAGTCACCATTTACTGGTAAAGGTGAAAGAGCTCACGGTTTATTGGACCTCATACACTCGGATGTATGTGGCCCAATGTCAACAATGGCCAGGGGAGGTTTTCAGTACTTCATAACATTCACTGATGACTTCAGTAGGTTTGGTTATGTGTACCTAATGAAGCATAAACATGAAGCTTTTGAAAAGTTCAAAGAATTCCAGAATGAAGTTCAGAATCAACTTGGCAAAACAATAAAGGCCATTCGACCAGATCGAGGTGGTAAATATTTGAGCCATGAATTTAGTGATCATCTAAGAGGCTGTGGAATTGTTTCACAACTCACTCCGCCAGGTTCACCACAATGGAATGGTGTGTCTGAACGGAGAAATCGAACATTGTTAGACATGTTTCGTTCCATGATGAGTCTCGCTGAACTACCAATCTCTTGAAACCGCTGCATTCATACTCAATAGGGCTCCAACAAAGACTACAGAAAGGACACCATATGAGATAAGGACATGAAAGGTTCCTAGTCTAACCTTTGTGAAGATTTGGGGGTGTCAAGTTTATGTAAAACGTTTACTTTCAAATAAGCTTGAACCCAAATCAGATAAGTGTTTATTTGTGGGTTATCCTAAGGAAAGAAAAGGATATTACTTTTACAACCCATCAGAGAACAAAGTGTTTGTTGCTCGTAATGGTATTTTCTTGGAAAGAGAATTTCTTTCCGAAAGAATCAGTGGGGGGAGTAAAATACAGCTTGAAGAAATTCAAGAAGATCAAGATAGTCAGACTATGCAAGCAGTCCCACAATCTCAGCCACAAGTTGTTGTGGATACCTCTGAGATAACACTCGCTCCAAGAAGGTCATCTAGGGTACGTAACGAACCAGTTAAATACATGTTTATCTTAACTGAGCATCACGACGTATTATTAATTGACGAAGACGAACCTTTGACCTACCAAGAAACAATAATGAGCCATCACTCCGATAGTTGGCTAGAAGCCATGAAATCTGAAATGAGATCCATGGCTGATAATCAAGTCTGGGACTTGGTTGATCTACCCGATGGTTGTAGAACCATTGGGTGCAAATGGATCTACAAAAAGAAATTAGATAAAGATGGCACTGTAGATGTGTATAAAGCACGTTTAGTGGTGAAAGGTTACAAACAAATTCATGGTATAGACTATGATGAAACATTCTCGCCAGTTGCCATGCTTAAATCAATTCGGATTCTCTTAGCAATTGCCGCTCATTTTGATTATGAGATTTGGCAAATGGATGTCAAAACTGCTTTCCTAAATGGAAATGTAGATGAGGATGTATATATGATACAACCTGAGGGTTTCGAACATCCAAACAATGTTGGGAAGGTATGCAAGCTTAAAAGATCAATATATGGTCTGAAGCAATCATCTCGAAGTTGAAATCTTCGTTTTGATGCTGCAATCAAAGAGTTTAGTTTCAATCAAAACGAAGAGGAACCTTGTGTTTACAAGAAATTGAGTGGGAGTGCAATCACTTTCCTAGTCCTATATGCAGATGACATACTTCTCATTGGGAATGATGTTCCAATGCTTTCGTCTGTAAAGGCTTGACTTGGAAAGTGTTTCTCAATGAAAGACTTGGGTGATGCGTCCTATGTGTTAGGGATCAAGATCTATAGAGATAGATCTAGAAAACTAATAGGACTAAGTCAAAGTAACTACATTGACAAGGTCCTGCATAGGTTCAATATGCAAGATTCCAAGAGAGGATTCTTGCCTATGTCACATGGCACATATCTCAGCAAGACTCAGTGTCCACAAACACAAGATGAGCGAGATCGGATGAATAGAGTCCCTTACGCTTCTGCTATAGGTTCTATCATGTATGCTATGTTATGTACTCGCCCTGATGTAGCTTGCGCTCTAAGCATGACTAGTAGATACCAGTCAGATCCAGGTGATAGGCACTGGATAGCAGTCAAGAATATTCTAAAGTACTTGAGAAGAACTAAGGATGTATTCTTGGTCTATGGCGGTGAAGATCAGCTCATTGTAAATGGTTACACATATGTTGGGTTCCAATCCGATAAGGATGATTTTAGACCGCTGTCAGGATTTGTGTTTTGCCTCAATGGTGGAGCAGTGAGCTGGAAGAGTTCTAAACAAGACACGGTGGCTGATTCCACAACAGAAGCTGAGTACATTGCTGCTTCAGAAGCAGCAAAAGAAGCGGTATGGATAAGCAAATTCATCATTGAGCTCGGTGTGGTTCCTAGTATTGTTGGACCAATGGACTTGTATTGTGATAACAATGGAGCCATTGCACAAGCCAAGGAACCTAGATCACACCAGAAATCAAAGCATGTACTCAGACACTATCATCTCATTCGAGTGATGGAGTATATGGCCCAGGAACCCCCGGCCCATAGACTCCTACTTCTCCTACACAAGTTCATTGAGCCCAGGAAACAACTCAGGCCCAAATACAACGGCCCAAGCCTCAAAGTAGCCCAGGATACGCAATGGGGTGCCTTCGGCCTCCTTGGCCGAAGGCTCCGGAAACTCACAAAGTAGCCCTCTCTGGCATTCGAAGCCACTGGGAGAAAACGGCGAAAAACATGAGCCTTCGGCATTAGGGAAGCCTTCGGTTGAACTTAGCCCTCTGCCACTCGGGGCCTTCGGCTACACAGGGGTCCTTGGCTACATGGGGCCCTCGGCCACACAAGGAACCTTCGGCCAAACACTCTCAATCATCGAAGATTCCTTTTAGAGACAGCCAACCACCGCATTTAATGCCACGTCGCATCCGCCAACCGCATTCAATGCGGTGAACGTACCACTGCCAGTGCCACCCGGTTGATGTGACCCTTCGGTCGTTGGATTACTGACACGTGTACTCCCATCGCATTTATTGCTGCTATAAATAGCAGCCCATTTTCTCCTTGTAATCGACATCATCTACACCTCAACTCCACACGCTGAGTTCATTTAATAAATCGACTCTCTCTCCTCCTATTTTGCTCTGACTTCTCTCTAGTTATTCCTGCAATAACCCCTCGGATAAGATACCCCCCGGGTAGACTATCCATCATTTGGTGCTCTCGTTGAGAGGTCTGAACTATCAAGTAAGAAACCCTCCCCCTCTACCAAATACAAAACACTTACAAAAAATGGGGAGAACCACTCGTGCCCAATCCAAAACCCTTGAGGAAAACCACGTAGCCCCCGGCGAAACTAACGGGGCTGAGGCCTCCAACAGGCTATTGGTACCCGAGGGTGGTATCATCCTCGAGTTGGAACAGGCTACTGCTGACCTCCGTCAGCAGCTACAGAAGAACGCCCCTGACGCCCGCATTGGCCTTGATAATCGAAGGAGGGATCGGAGTGAGAACCAAGTTCCCCCTCCGGCCCCGACCATCGATCTTCAGGCAGCCTTTGCGGCCTTTGTTCAGAACATGGCTCTCAATTCCGGAGCCCTCGTCTCTCAGGCTCCCCTTCAGCCCTACGCTGGAGAAAATGTTATTCAATTGCCACCACTCCCCCCTCTGTTCAACAATCCTCCCCCGGGGATTGGCAACGCCGAGGGGGTCATAGCACAGGATACCGCCTCCCAAGAGGCCCAATCCAAGGACAAGCGCCCCATGATGAAGGAGAAACCCCGAACCTCTGCACTTGAGAGGCTAGGGGATGCTCCCGGGCACCGAGGGGTCCAAGACCGCCTCGGGAAACAAGCGCTCAGCAGGCCCCAGGAGAGTGGAGCCTCCGCTTTGGGTGCCGAGGGCATGCCTCCACCCCAGAGCAAAGGCAAAGCCCTCCTCCATGCCGATGACGCCAGGCACCAAATCAATCAGGCGCAATCCTTCCGGGCCAACTCCCAAGGGGTTGCCCTGAAGGATCCCAAGGACGAGATCATTGAAGTTCTCCTCCGTCAACTCGAGGAGAACCGTCAGGCGCCCCCGACGGCTTCCACAGCGAGGCCAGATCCAGAGTACGCTGACCTCCGGGCACAGGTGGAAGAGATGAAACGTAAACTCGCCGAAGGCTCAGGCGAGCCCCTCATTCAACTCCGCACTAGAACACCCTTCACCCCAAGGGTGTTGGCGGCCAAAATCCCTCACAAATATCGGGGGCAACCCATCAAGCCGTATGAGGGGAAGACGGATCCCCAAGAGCACTATAGCCGCTATCAAAATAGCATGATGATGATGGGGGCCTCGGATGAATACTTATGCCGTTGGTTCCTTTCCACCTTGGAGGGACCCGCGTATGAGTGGTTCAACCGGTTGCCCGAAGGCAGCATTGATTCGTGGCAAGAACTTGCCCACCGCTTTCTCACGCAATTTGCCGGGAGGCACCGCTCAAAGAAACACTTCTCCCACCTCCTGAACGTCAGGCAGCAGAAGGAGGAAACCCTTCGGAGTTTCCTAGAACGCTGGAGGCAGGCCTCCCTCGAGGTCGAGGGCGCCGATGACAGAACCCTGATGGCCCTCTTCCACACCGTCCTCCGCAACGGTAACTTCTCCCGGAGCCTTATCACTGATCCCCCCCGCGATTATACGAAGGCCCTTCAGCGGGGGGACCGATATGCTGAAGCGGAGGAAATCGAGAAGGACCGCCGCAACACGGATCCTTCCCAGAAGAATGAAGGCAGGAATCGGCCCGGAGGGCCTCCCCCTCCGGCCAACCGCGAGGCCCAATATAATGATCGCCCCCGAGGTGGCCAAGCCAGAACCGGGGGCGGTTACAAGAACAATCCAAAGGCGTGGGCGCAACCCGTCCTCCTTGAGCACCCACGCACTCCCCTGACGCACCCCGTCAGCGTCATCTTGGACCATGCAGAAGAACGAGGGCTGGTGGAGCGAGACTCCCGTACACCCCTCGAGATTTATGTCATTGGTCCTGATGAGCCCTATTGCCGCTTCCACCGCCACCACGGACACAAAACCGACGATTGCCATCAGCTGAAAAACGCAATTGAGAGGCTGATACAGGCGGGCCACTTGTCTCAATTTATCAGGGGCCCTCCTCCCCAGGGCCCCCTCCACCATCAAGGGCCTCCGCCGAAGGCCAACAAGTGGGTGAACCCCAACACCATCCCCTTGGGAAACCCACAGGGAAAGAAGCGAGAAATTGGGGGCCTCGAAGACGAGGGAGAGGGCTCCCACCAACAATACAAGCGCCACATCCACATGATTAATGGTGGCAACACTGGTGGAGACTCCACCAGCCAGCGGAAGAGGGGGGAACCCATCTTCTTCACAGATGCGGACCTACCCTCGGGTTCTCTGCCGCATAGAGATGCCCTCGTCATCCGCACTGAGATCAATGACGCCATCATCCTCCGGACTTATGTTGACACGGGGAGTTCTGTCAACGTCATGTATCTCAGCACTTTCCAAGAATTGGGACTCGACAGGGGGTCCCTTCGGCACATCAACACCCCCCTCTCCGGATTTACAGGGGACAGCATCGACGCCGAAGGCGTCATCACCCTCATGGTCGAGTTCGGCGACGGATCCCATAGGGCCAAGCTCGAAGTGGAATTCGTCGTCGTCAACCTCAACTGCGCGCACAACATCATCCTCGGCCGGCCTGCCCTCGAGGACTTGGAAGCCGTCATCTCCATGAGGCACCTCTGCCTCAAGTTCCCCACGCCTACCGGCATCGGTTACTCAAGGGGAAATCAGAAGCTCTCCAGGGCCTGCTACCTTCAACTTACCAAGAAGGTTAGTAAAACCAAATTTCGGATTGACACCATCACCGCCAAGGCCCTGGAGGAAGAAGAAGGTAGGCCGAGGGCTGAGCCTGCCGAGGAGACCGAAGACTTGATACTCGATCCGGCCAAGCCGGAGAGAGTCCTGAAGATTGGAGCCAAGCTCCCCGAAGACTTGAAGGCTGGCATCACCAAAGCCCTCCGCGCCTACTCCATTGTTTTTGCATGGGGGCCGGAGGATATGCCAGGAATTGACCGAAGGGTTATCACCCACCGCCTAGCGGTAGACCCTTCGGCCAAACCAGTGCAACAGCGGAGAAGACCCCTCTCGGCCGAGAGAAGGGAGTTCGTGAAGAAGGAGGTATCTATGCTCCTCTCCATCAAACACATCAAGGAGGTGAAATACCCTTCTTGGCTGGTAAACGTAGTCCTCGCACAAAAGCCTCCTACCTTCCGCATGTGCGTGGACTACACGGATCTGAATAAGGCGTGCCCCATGGACCCCTTCCCACTGCCTAACATTGATCAGCTGGTTGATGAGACCGCGGGATGTGAAATCATGTCATTCCTCGACGCATTCCGCGGATATCATCAAATCTACATGCATGAGGGAGACGCTGAAAAGACCGCCTTCATGACACCTGAAGGCATCTTCTGCTACCTAGTGATGGCCTTCGGCCTAAAAAATTCAGGCGCTACCTACACCCGAATGGTGGCGAGGGTTTTTCAAGCCGTCCTAGGGCGCACCATGGAGGCTTACGTTGATGACATGATCGTCAAAAGCAAGAAGGCAAGCACTCACGCCGACGACCTCCGGGAAATCTTTGCCATCATGCAAAAATTCAATCTCCGGCTAAATCCGAAGAAATGCACCTTCGGCGTACAAGGAGGGAAGTTCTTAGGCTACATGGTCAGCCGAAGGGGTATTGAGGCCAACCCCGAGAAGATTCAGGCCATCATCAACATGGAGCCTCCACGCAACGTCAAAGAAGTTCAACGGCTGACGGGTCGCCTGGCAGCCCTCAACCGTTTCCTCTCCAAGTCAGCCGAGAGGGCCCTCCCCTTCTTCCAAATCATGAGGAAGACGGCGGGTTTTCAATGGACACTTGAATGTCAAGAGGCCTTCGACGAACTCAAGAAGTACCTCTCCTCTCCCCCAGTGCTCTCCAAACCAAAGGCGGGGGAGACTTTATACTTATATCTCGGTGTTAGCCCTGCGGCTATCAGCTCAGTACTAATCCGAGAGGAAGACGGCATCCAACATGCCATCTTCTACGTCAGCAAAACCCTCCGGGAGGCCGAACTCAGGTATTCTCCCGTCGAGAAGATGGTGCTAGCCATCGTTTGGACCGTCAAGAAGCTTGGCCACTACTTTCAAGCTCATCCGGTCCAAGTGCTCACTCATCAACCCCTCGGCGCCCTCATGAGGAGCCCCACAAGTTCCTCCCGAATGGTGAAATGGACCATCTTCCTCAGTCAATACAACATAGATATCCGTCCGAGGCCTGCCATTAAGGGCCAAGCCCTGGCAGACTTCGTAACGGAGTGCACCGCAAGATCAGCAACAGACGGGGAGCCTTCGGCACCCCTCGATGAGTGGTGGACACTCTATACCGATGGCTCCTCGGCCACCAAAGCGTGCGGAGGAGTAGTTCTGATCACACCCGAAGGCTTCCGCGCCTATTATGCCATCCGCTTCTCCTTCAAAGTATCAAACAATGAAGCCGAATACGAAGCCCTCCTTTGCGGCCTTCGGCTGGCAGCGAATCTGAAGGCTAAGATGATCCACGTCAAGTGTGACTCCAAACTCGTCGTGGGTCAAATTTCCGGGGAGTACGAAGCCAAAGAAGGGAGGATGAAACAATACAAAGAAGCGGCTAAGGAGTTTCTCAAGGTGTTTGAAGCACATTCTCTTACCCAAATACCGAGGGCTCAAAACTCCGAGGCCGACATTCTATCCAAGCTATCGGATGAATCCCCAGAGCACCTCTCCCAAATTGCAAGAATTGAGGAACTCAGCCTCTCAAGCATCCACGCGAGCCCCGTCATGAACATTAACCTGAGGCCGGAGGATTGGATCTCCGACATCATCGCCTTCATCACCACAGGGCAACTGCCCCAGGACGAAGCCCGCGCCAAGTTAGCAAAGCTGAGGGCTCCCAGCTACACCCTCGAGAATGGGAGGCTTTACAAAAGATCTTACAACGGCACCCTCCTTCGGTGCCTTCATCAAGATGAAGCCGAAGTCGCTATGGAGGAAGTGCACAGTGGCACTTGCTCAGCCCACCAGGGACCCTTCTCCATGTCCCGAAGGCTCATAGTTCAAGGCTACTTCTGGCCCACGATGGCTAGAGATTGTGCTGACCTAGCCCAAAGGTGCACTGCTTGCCAGCACTTTCAGAAGGCCCCCGGCAGACCAGCGGTCAACTATGCCCCCATCAGCACCGCTATACCCTTCTCCAGATGGGGGATTGACTTAGTAGGCCCTCTGCCGAGGGGTACCTCCAACAACAGGTATATCATTGTGGCCATTGACGACTTTACCAAATGGGTAGAGGCCGAGCCCCTCGCCAGCATCACTGAGGCCAGGTGCCGCCACTTTGTCCTCAAAAATATTCTCACAAGGTTTGGCGTCCCCCAACAAATCATCTCCGACAACGGAACTCAATTCGAGGCAGCCCCCTTCTGTGCCCTCCTGGAGGCATGGGGCATCAAACACACCTTTTCATCCGTGGCCTACCCTCAGGGCAACGGACAAGTAGAGAATGCCAACCGCACCCTCCTCGAGGGGTTGAAGAAGAAGCTGGAAGCCGAAGGGGGAGGCTGGGTAGAAGAACTCCACAACATTCTATGGGCCTACTGTACCACCCCTCGGCGTGCGACAGGGGAAACACCCTTCTCCCTATGCTATGGCTTTGAGGCTAAGGCTCCAACAGAAGTAACTCTGTCCACCCGAAGGGTTGAACAATATGAACCCGAAGTCAACGATGCCAACATGGCCCTCGACCTTCATCTCATCTCAGAACGCCGAGAGCAAGCTTTTCTCAGGGCCGAAAACTATAGGAGACAAGTCAAAGGCTACATCAACGCCAAGGTCCGCTCCCGGGAATTTCAGGTGGGTGACTACGTCCTCCGACGAAGGGAGGCCAGCCTACCCACCGAAGGAGGAAAAATGGCTCCCAAGTTTGAAGGCCCCTACATCATCTCAGCCATCATCAAACCAGGGACATACAAGCTTAAACGCCCCAATGGGACGGAGGTCCCTAGACATTGGAATGTGCACCACCTTGTCAAATTCTATCAATAAAACGTGAGCGGCCAAGCCCTCATACTCAGCGAGTGTAAATATCAATGGCCCAAGGCCCCATCTGTTTTTGAAGAATAATCAAAAGGCCAAGCCTTCATCACCTACATACTGTACAAGCGGCCCAAGACCCCCTTCTCTCCTATAAATGAGTGGCCAAGCCCTCATCTCTTCACTAAAATAGGCCCAGGGCCTCTTCCTCTCATGAGAGGGAAAAACAGTTTAGGTACCAAGTACCAAGTGTATGGGTCACCCCCATCACTCTTTGAAAACACCTAGTGTTTTCTCACTAAGCCGTACCCCACGAGGACGCAATCATGCATACATTATGCATACTTATACATACTTAATCCTTCCAAAAAAAAAAAAAAACCGGGGGGTGCAACACCCCTCGGCTCCGGCTGGTACCAAGTGCCCCCGGCTATTTGTGTTCCACACGCAAATAAAACCCTTCCCAGGAACGCTTTCCGCGCCATCCCCCAAGGGGAGGCAGGCAACGGACCATGTCCCGGGCCCAGGATTCGACTTCCACAAACGAAACGCTCCCCGCGCTATCCCCCAAGGGGAAGCAGGCAACAGACCATGTCTCGGGCTGAGGGGACGACTTTCAAAACCGAGGCGCTTTCCGTGCTATCTCCCAAGGGGAAGCAGGCAACAGACGATGTCTCGGGCCGAGGAAACGACCCTCAAACCCTTCGGGATATCGGAAGGTCATTCCCGAAGGGGGAGCCAACGGTTTATTCCGTTGTCTCCCATATAGGCCAAGCCTTTCCTAGAAACCAAGTTTCTAGATGCCTCTCCTGCACCTAGGGGTGGTTCGGTACGGTATACCTTATATTTTTTCTCATACCTTTGCCGTACCAAAACTTTCGGTATGCAAAATTTGCATACCTTTACCTTACCGAAGTTTCGGTATACCGCATTTCGGTATACCGAAGTTTCGGTTCGGTAACGGTACGGTATCGGTAAATTACCGTGCATGTCTCCCAATACAAAAAATTATCATAGACTAATGAAATATAGTAAATCGTTATTACTAGCGACTTATTAAATCTATTATTAAAATGTTACGAAATACAATTAATAATATATTGATGTCAATTCAATATTGAACAATAATTATAATTAGTATATTTAAGCAGTTCAACATACCACATATTATAAAGTAACACATTCTCCTAAAAATAACTTGAACAATATAGATATAATTAAATTAATAGTGGTCTCTAACAAAAATAAATAAAACTATTCAAACAACATGGATATAAAATCATTTATTCCTAATATGATATTGTGCATTTAGTCATTTTTATAATTTTTTAAAAATTGAATAAGACTTTCGGACAAAGTTGTGTGTCTCGACTTGCTGAATCCCTATGTAGACACACTTGTCACATAAATGTATCTCTCTTCACTCGTCAGCTACTTAGCGGCCCAGCCATCACGACTTGCAAACTCTTGGAACAAGATGGACTTGTTTCTTGACATTTGTACATTACTCATTAGTCATTTAAGATTAGCATAGTAGAAGCCTGCATTTAACATTACTCATTTGTACCACTATAAGGTTATAGTGGCTTTGAGAAATTGGGCCTTTATTTTTGTATTTTTTGTATTTGTAACCAACTTAAGTATTAATTTTGGGCTTCAAAAATGTAATGGATTTGTACAATGTATTAGAATTAAAAGTAATTGTTGAGTAGGGAGTCGGTACGGTATTATACCGGTATACCGCGGTATTTGAACACATTTACCGTTACCGTACCGAAATAGACCGGTACGGTATGATACCGTACCGAAAATGACGGTATACCAATATTTCGGTATTTTCCGGTATTTTTCGGTACGGTAAGTGCGGTATACCGATATTTCGGTATTTTTGCCCACCCCTACCTGCACCATCTAAAAAAAAAAAAAAGATGTGTAGGGGGGAAGGAACTCCCCGGATACTATTCTCCCCGGAGGCTCAACACTTCGGATATATATTCCCGAAGGCTCCCACAAAGGCGCAAGAAAATCTCTCAACAACAAGTCATCTGGCTACATAGCCGAAGGTTTCACTGCGTGAACCATGGACCAAAGGCTGGATCAGAGTTCACCTATGGACCATGCCGAAAGCTAGACGAAGTCCCAAGGCGAGCTAAGCCTATATCCACACAAACCGGTGGCCTCATGCCGAAGACAAACTGTCACCAGGCCTCATTCAACGATGGAAAATTTCTAAGTCCACGTATTGGCATCCTTCGGAAACACTCATCGAACCGGGGACTACTCACAAGGTCTATTGTTGGCAAGATCTCAAAACGACACTAATCCATAAACTTGGATCCCCTCGGTGGACTCACACACTGAGGGCTTAGAAGGGTCTCATACCGGAGGGTTCACTACTACAACTATTGGAATATTGTGGAAATTTGACTAAGTCCACAATTGGAGACCCTTCAGGAGAGAACCGGGATGCCCTCTTCACTTACAGGGTTGCGGCCGATGGCCCCCCAAACTACTTGGCAGTGACTTAAAGCTACACTGCTAATTCATTTTATCCCTCGGTCCTGATACTACAACCCGAGAGCAATTCCAATACCTCACCACCGAAGGCATACGCTGGAATCTTACTTAAGGAACTTTCCAAGCCCCCGGTGATTCTACCCTACATCCGAAGGGCTCTAATCAAGTTTTGATTAGAAAATTTTCTAAGTCCACAGCTTCAATCCCCCCGGTGGTCCTTAGCTACGGCCGGGGGCTCACGGCAAAGTTTTTGCTTAGAAAATTTCCTAAGTCCACAACAACGGCCCCCCGGTGATTCTACACTGCAACCGGGGGCTAACAAGGAGTTGCGCTTAGAAAATTTTCTAAGTCCACAAACTAGGGGCCTCCGGGAAAGCAGACATTCATTCAAAGAAAGGAAAGCATACATTCATCAAAAAACGAAGGCTTATGCTAGGAAACGATGACAATCATTCACTAAAGGAACCCGGAGGCGTATCACATTCAAAATGAGGAAAGTATTGACAAAAGATGTTTGTTTACAGTACACGGCCGAGGCCGGAACCCTACGAGCTATTACACAATTATGTTTGGAAAAATTCCTAAGCCTGGATTTCCTTTGCTGGTTCTCCCTTCGACTTCGAAGCCGCATCTTCCTCGGCATCTTCCCCTTCGTCGTCATCACACCCGGCGAGTTCGGAGTCCTCCAGCAACTCCCTCTCTTCGCCCTCGGGGAGAGGAATCCTGACGTCCGGTTGGAGGGGAGGAAGGCCATACGCTTCGGGCTTGAATTCTGCTTTGTCAACGCCAAAGTGTCGGGCGAGCTTTCTATAGATGTTGGCCTGAGTGAAATACTCGCCGCCTTCATAGTAGCTCTTACCCTTTCGGGCAAGCCATAGCGCCCCGGGGCCCTTCGCCCACTCATCTACCGAAGTCTCCACCACAGAGGCCAGCCATTCCTTCTGGTCCTCCGCTTTCCACCCCCCGGCTAGGAATGAGGCAACCGCATCCTTCCCGGCTTGGGATATTGCCTCCTTCTTTGCTTCCTCGGCCTTCTCAGCAGCAGCCTTAGCAGCAACGGCAGCGAGCTCCTCGGCCTCCGCTTTGCCCTCGGCCTTACCCTCCAGTCGGGCATCGGCAAGCTTCTGCTCCGTCTTCCGGAGGGTTTCTTCTAGAATCGCCATCTTCCGGATGGCCTCGGTGTTGGTCACGACGAGCTTCCTCAAAGCTTCGTCTGACTCCGCCTTCTGGAGACGCAACTGTTCCACCCTTCGGATATGTTCTCCGAGGGCTACACTCGCCTACAGACATAAATCAGAGGGTCAGACCACTACGTCATGGAGAGACTAAACGACTAAGGGAAGAAAAATAGTGGGACTTACAGTCACCGAGGCCTGGAGAAGTTTGGCGTCCAGGGCAGCGTCGTCATGCCGGCCGAGGGTCGACCTATCCAGTGAAGGAGTAGCCCCATTCAGGAACTCCATCGGATCCAGGGTGCCATGCGTGATGGCAGTCCCTTTCTTGATAGAGAATTGGATGTTCTCCCGGGGCCAGGGCCCGTCTTCCATCTGATCCGGAAGAGGTGCAGGAACAGTCGCCACCACCAGAGGGGTCCCCGAAGAAGAGTGGCCTTCGGAGACGACCAGGGGAGCGCCCTTAGCGCCGACGATCTTCTTGGGCTTTTTACCGGGAGCCGCATCACTTTTCCCCGGCGCCTTCCTCTTCACCGCCTCAGTTCGAAGGGCACCAGTGACATCTTTGCAGGGCCCCTCGGCTCCCTGATCCTTCACGGTTTCCCCCTTCGGGAAAAAGTCATCTACAGGCCTCTGTTGGGAGGGGCCGCCCTCCTTCAGGTTTTTCTTTGGCCCCTTAGCCAATTGCTTCTTGAGCTTTGCGAAGTTCCTCGCGTCCATTTCTACACCTGAAAAAAAAACATACAAAGATAAGTTACGCATCAAAAGGCACAAGAATATCCTAAGTACAAGATAAGGACCCTTCGGCAATCACCTCCGGCACTCTCATACACCCTATCTATCGGGGGGTATTCGTCGCCGATCTCCCCCATCAGTCGGAATCGCCGGAAACCAAGGCGAAGCAGCTCCTCCGGGAGGGTGGCATCCTTGATGGTCTTCTGCTTGTCCGAGCCCTCCGGTTTGGCTACCAGCTTCTTCCCCTCCTTCGCAAGAAAAGCATTCCCCACTTTAGGGTGCCTCTTGAAATTGTCGCGAAGGGGAGCAGGGAAAGGATTCTCCTCCATCCGAATGAAGCAGAATTTGTCCTTCCAACCTTTGTGGGAGGAAGGAACCTCAGAGAACAGCCTCCACTCCGGAATCTATTGAAGATTAGCGAAGCCCTCGCTATTGGCATGCCCCCCACCCCCCCCCCCCCCCCCCCCCCCCGGCAAAGGTTGAAAGAAAGGAGAAACTGATCTAGCGATGCCTCCACTCCCCTTTCCCGGCATAAAGACAAGAACCCGGCCAGATATGAATGGCTGTTCGGAGTAATCTGGCAGGGAGCGAGTTTGACGAAGCGAAGATACTCTAGTACGAAGGGGTGGAGTGGGAACCGAAGCCCCAACTCCACAGATAGGATGTGCACAGCAAAGCATCCTTCGGGGGGACGTAGGAGCACATCATCTGGCCCCGGCTCTACCACTTGTGCCGAAGGCCCAACAAAGAATTGCGTCGCCATATATTCGGCATGCGTGGCCTTGGTTTCCACTTCGAGAGCTGCGGTGTTCAAATATGAATGCCCCTCCGGAATCCCGACGGGCTGTCCCGCATCGACGGCGGCTTGCTTCTTCTTCGAGGCCACCCTCATCTTCTTCTTCTTCTTCTTCCCGGGAGCCACATTGAGAGGCTCCGGATCCAGGGGCCTAGAACTCCCCGCTCCGGCGTCGTTACGAGGGGGAGGAACAGCGATGGTCACTTCCATCCTCTGCTTCTCTTCTTCCTCCTCGGCAATTTGGACCGCGAGGGCCATCTCCTCGTCCTCAATCACTTGCTCAAACTCCTCGGCTTCGGCCTCGGTTATGAGACGCTTTTGGACTTCGGCAGCCACTTGCGAGTCGTCAATATTCGAAGGCTGCTCGCTTGAGGACTCCACCTCAGAAATGCTTTCAGATTGCACCGGGGCCTCCCTCGAGATGTTCTGAGAGTCGGTTTGCGAAGACATTTTTGTGCTAAGGGAAAGGTGTCTAGAAGAGGAAAGCTACTTAATGCTCTCGCCGAAGGCTACTGAAAACGCTAACGCTAAATCTAAGGCCGGAAAGCAAAGTATACAGAGAAACTCAAGAACAGAGCAAGAACTGACCTCGGGAAGTTAGCTTTGATCGAAAAAAGATCTTTCTCTCACTAGAAATTTTGGCAGAGCTTCGCTAGGGAGAAGGAATGCGTAAAGGAAATGAGCTCCGCCCAGGGGTATTTATAGACTCTGGGCCTCGATAGATGGGCCTCGATTGGAAAAACCCATCATTACAAACCTTCGCCTCAACCAATGGGTGGCACCCGCCCACCTTCGACCAACGAGGACACGCCACGTCAACCCCTCTTCCAACGGCTATATTACAACGACTATATTTCGGCAACACTGGGGGGCCCTCGAATGATAGCCTCCGGTCATCACTCTCCGCAGCCCTCAGACAACAGATTCCACCAAATGTCCTCGAACATATAGCATCATAAGCCTTCGGCTTGTCAATATCACGACCCCTCGGGAATCACACATGACCAAAAACAAAAATTCCCACATACAAGAAACCTACAAATAACACATGTTGCCCTCGGGTGCGTACACCATTACACCCTTCGGCAAAGCAAAATGTCAGAAATTTTCCACAGAGTCACTGACAATAATGAAACAGCCTTCATCACAACACATACGGATATTATTTACGTCTCCCTCAGAAAACCCCCGACATGTGAGGGACTGAGGAGAGGCTCCGGCATTCATACAAGAGTTATACTTCCTTCAGAAAACCCTCGGCATGTGAGGGACTGAGGGAAGCCTTCGGCTATCAACAGGAGGCGAATTCTCAAGCAAAGACGCCCAACCAAGGGATGGGGCCTCCGGAAGAATCAACACATCTACTCCTTTTCCCTCAAGTACCTTTCGGCAAAAGGAGTGAGGGACTCCTGATGGAGTATATGGCCCAGGAACCCCCGGCCCATAGACTCCTACTTCTCCTACACAAGTTCATTGAGCCCAGGAAACAACTCAGGCCCAAATACAACGGCCCAAGCCTCAAAGTAGCCCAGGATACGCACTGGGGTGCCTTCGGCCTCCTTGGCCGAAGGCTCCGGAAACTCACAAAGTAGCCCTCTCTGGCATTCGAAGCCACTGGGAGAAAACGGCGAAAAACATGAGCCTTCGGCATTAGGGAAGCCTTCGGCTGAACTTAGCCCTCTGCCACTCGGGGCCTTCGGCTACACAGGGGTCCTTGGCTACATGGGGCCCTCGGCCACACAAGGAACCTTCGGCCAAACACTCTCAATCATCGAAGATTCCTTTTAGAGACAGCCAACCACCACATTTAATACCACGTCGCATCCGCCAACCGCATTCAATGCGGTGGACGTACCACTGCCAGTGCCACCCGGTTGATGTGACCCTTCGGTCGTTGGATTACTGACACGTGTACTCCCATCGCATTTATTGCTGCTATAAATAGCAGCCCATTTTCTCCTTGTAATCGACATCATCTACACCTCAACTCCACACGCTGAGTTCATTTAATAAATCGACTCTCTCTCCTCCTATTTTGCTCTGACTTCTCTCTAGTTATTCCTGCAATAACCCCTCGGATAAGATACCCCCCGGGTAGACTATCCATCATCGAGAAATAGTCAATAGAGGTGACGTCAAGATATGCAAAGTACCGACAGATTCAAATGTGCCTGACCCGCTCACCAAGCCACTACCACAAGCAAAACATGAACGTCATACTAGTGCATTAGGCATTCGTTTTGTTCACGATTGGTCCTAGTGCAAGTGGGAGACTGTTAGAAATATGCCCTAGGACAATCAAAGTTTATGATTTATCAATAAATATTTAATGCTCATTAATTAATAAAGTCACAAACTCATTTTATGTTAATTATTATTGTGAGTTTTCTTTATTAATATTTAGTCCTTGAATATTATGTTTAGTAGCTAATTAAGTATGTGACTTAATTGTGGAATGCTACACTTTAAAATAAGCATAATATTCTAATTGTCCCTGGTCTAATATTACTAATTTGGGACATTAATAATTAATAGACCAGTATGTGGATTAACTGATGGCTATATTTCACTAGTCATGAGTATAGAGATATCAAGTTAATAACATAGATGCTTGTTAGGGAACAAGTTCATTGGACAGACCCAACTTGAGGACACTGCTAGGTTATATGTCATTAGTGTTGTCCTCAATAATGATGAAGTGCTATATTCTTATACTTGAGATAATCATGGTTACTTGCATGGGAATTAATATGTATTAACATCATTAAATGTTATCTTTAAATAGATAATTATAAAGGTGGTGATTGTACATATTATGAACCATGTAGTAGTATGTGAATTGTCAAGATAGTTTTTGTCACTCTTGTATATCGAGAGAAAGATATCATTGGGCCCCTTGACAAGTAAGATTAATTACCATGACAATGCTCGAATGAGGTGTCATTTGATCAAGATTAATGTTACTTGGTAATCAAGAAATATTAATTGAGAATAACAAGGATGACATGACCTAACCTTGTCTCAATTAAGATATCGTTTGACAAGAGAGAATTATTAGCACAAATTAATCATTAAAAGGTTATGTCAGATTTAATTGACATTTATATATTTTTTGGATAGTCATAATGCCTTGCTAGAGGCCGCTTATGATTTGTGAGGTTCAAATTAATTTCTAGCCCACTGCCAATAATATATAAACCTACAGGGTCACACACCTAAGTGATTTGGATCATTAATGTTTGTTAATAACATTAAAATAACTTGATTAGCCCAATTCGAAATAGGGTTTCAAATGGTATTGGGCTAGGGCCTCTTTAAAGGTTTTGTTAGCCATAAAACCCCTTCTTTCCTCCTCTTATAAATAGGGCTATATATAGACCCACGAATTTTAAGAGTTAAAATTCACTTCTTAAACCTAGAGTAGAGAGAAAGAAAGAAGAGAACGCTAGCACGTTCACGTGGGTGTGGATACCGGTAGAGCTCGAGATCGTTTTCTCGGACTGTCTGACATCCTTTATTAAGATTGCTACGTAAGTCCCTCTTATGTCTTGTAATTTCGTTTATAATATGAACCTCAGATCCGATTGTGTGTTTTTGGGTAGTAAATTTTTCGTTTATTCCGCTGCGTTTATCTACCCGAAATCCAACAATTACTTGTATAAATATCTCTTTTACACATATGGAAGACAAGAGGCTAATTCCCAAAATGCTTATTTCCTTAACTCCATGCGTGAGTTTCACATGGTATCAGAGCCTCTAACGCCTCTGCGTTAGATTTCGACGGCCAACATTCAAGGAGCACCAGCGTGCTCAAGATCGGCTAAAAATGGTGGTAGATATCACCTCTCCTTATTACATTGGTGCCAGGGACCAACCGGAAAATCTTATCACACATGTGATCTTTAAAGGGGATAACTACGTGGCATGGTCACGAGCGTTCCTCTTGTCGTTAAAAGCACGCCAGAAACATGTATTTGTAGATGGCATGATGAAAAAATCGGACGATGAGGCGCAACGATCGGACTGGGATACTGTGAATCCGATGATTGTGTCATGGATTCTGAGAAGTATGGAACCACTGGTTGCCGCGTCTATACCGTTTCACGAAGAAGCCCGATCTCTATGGGTGTATTTGGAGAAATGATATAGCGTGGCTAATGGACCCCGACTACAACAATTGAAGGATTCTATTACTACCTGCAGACAAACCAAAGGGATGACAGTGGACGCCTATTATACCTCTCTTATGGGGTTATACGATGAATTATATCGACTGAGACCTTTGCTATCTTGTTCGTGTGGATTGTGCACGTGCAATGTCGTGGGGAAAATCGTGGCTGAACGCGAAGAAGAAAGGCTGCATCAATTTCTTGTTGGAATTGACGATGAGATATACGGCACGGTTCGATCAAATTTGCTTGCCCAGAATCCGCTCCCAGATGTTGATCGTGCGCACCAAGCATTTTTACAAGAAGAAAACTCCAGGGCACTTGCACGCGATAAGAATGTTGTGGCTGAAGTTGCTGCCTTCGTGCTTCAGGTTGATCAAACTGTCAAAGGTCATGGAGAGAAGCCAGAACGTGGAGAAAAATCTGACCGCGGAAATAGAGGTTCTCGTCCGATTTGTACCCGCTGTAAACAGAAAGGACACGAGGTGGGGTTGTGCTTTAAACTCCATGGGTATCCGGATTGGTGGGAAGACCGCAACCGGAACAAATCACGGCCTACTGACCGCGGAGGGACTGCACAAACACATGCAGTGGCACCGGCCTTACTGCCAGTAAGCGAGGAGGGTTCATCCTCAACTGGAACTCATGCTTCGGCTAATTTGAGCAATGAACAGGTGCAAGCACTTTTAAATTGGCTCAATACAAAGACTCAGACTAGTGACTGCATGACGGGTAAGCACCAATCTCTTGACTGGATTATTGACACCGGTGCCCACACAATGTTATCGGGGACATTGCTTGTTTGATTGATCCTGTACGCATACATGCGTGTTCGGTGGGGTTCCCGGACGGACGAACTGTAGATGCGGTTTGGAGCGGTCATGTACTGTTATCCAGGGAACTTAAACTTGATCATGTTCTATATGTGCCCGACCTTAATTGTCACCTTACTTCGGTTTCACAATTAATGGATCAGTGTGATTGTCTTGTCACATCTTCTAATGATTTTTGTGCTATACAGGACCTACGCTCAAAGAACCTGATTGGAGCCGGTGAACGACGGGATGGACTTTTCTACCTCAGAGGGATACCTGCTCGGCTGCTCTACATCATGTTCAGACTTCTGCAGCTTCTTTAGAATTTGAATTGTGGCATCGTCGTTTGGGTCATCTGTCAGATAGGGTCCTTAAATTATTACCTGTTATTACTTCTAGTAACTTTCCGAAGTATTTAAATAAAGTTTGTGAAGTGTGTCCTCATGCAAAGCAAGCACGAGATTCTTTCCCTATTAGTAATAATAAAGCTAGTCGGATTATTGAACTTATTCACATTGTGATTTGTGGGGGCCTTACAAAACTCCTTCAACATGTGATGCAATATGTTTTCTTACTCTGGTGGATGATTATTCTCGTGCTGTGTGGGTTTACTTACTTCGTGATAAAAAGGAAGTTTATAAGTATTTTGTCTCGTATCTTACTATGATTGAAAAACAGTTTGGTGTATCTGTTAAGACTGTGCGTAGTGATAACAGGACAGAGTTTAAATGCATGTTGCCGTATTTTGACACACATGGAATTTTATTTCAAACGTCTTGTGTTCATACCCCCCAACAAAATGGGAGAGTGGAGTGTAAACACTGCCATATATTGAATGTTGCACGTGCTCTTATGTTCCAGGCACATATCCCGATCCGATTATGGGGTGAATGCATTCTCAATGCAGTTCATCTTATTAATCGGACTCCCTCCGGGGTGTTAGGTGGCAAAACTCCTTATGAACTGTTGCATGGCTCGTCACCTTGTCTTACTTCCCTACGTGTGTTTGGGTGTTTATGCTTTGCTCACAATATTAAATCTCGTAGTGATAAATTCTCACCACGTAGCCGGAAGGGTGTTTTTGTGGGTTATCCACATAGCCAAAAAGGGTGGAAAATTCTTGATTGGATTACTGAGGAAATATTTGTTTCCCGAGATGTCATATTTCATGAAGATATTTTTCCATTTATGGAGTCTGCTTCCTTGCCTTGGAGCCGAGACCCACAACCACCTTTATTGGATCCTGATCCCATGGAGACTTTAGTTGATACAGCCGAGACTCCTCCCATTGTTACTTCCGAGGGTGCTTAGGCCGATACTATAGCACTTGGTCGTGGACAGCGCTCCAAACGACCCTCGGTTCTACTACGAGACTTTGTGACACATCAGATTAAGCATTTGAGCCCATCCCCGTTGCCTGCCTCCTCCGTCAGTTCCTCAGGTACACCGTACTCTATAGCTAATTTTCTAAAATGTGACAAGTTTCCTGCTCGCCACAACGTTTTTCTTGGAGCTATTCTTGCAGGTCAAGAACCCGGTCCTTTAAGGAAGCTATGACTGATCCTGGCTGGCGCGATGCAATGCAGAATGAGATTCGGGCGCTTAAAAATAATAACACTTGGGACATGGAAATTCTTCCACCCGGTAAGAAGGCTCTTGGATGTAAATGGGTGTATAAAATTAAGTATAATTCAGATGGCACTGTTGAGCGTCTTAAAGCTCGTCTGGTTGTGTTTGGGAATCACCAACAAGAAGGGATTGATTACACTGAGACATTCGCTCCTGTGTAGCCAAAATGGTTACCGTTAGATTATTTTTGGCTGTTGTTGCGACTAAACAATGGGAACTACATCAAATGGATGTGCATAATGCCTTTCTCCACGGTGATCTGTCTGAGGAAGTCTACATGCGACCTCCTCCAGGTTTTCACTCCTCGGCCTGGTCAGGTATGTCGCCTACGGAAGTCCTTGTATGGACTCCGTCAGGCTCTTCGATGCTGGTTCACGAAGTTAGCTGCTTCTTTGCGAAGTTATGGGTTTTTGCACTCTTATTCTGATTATTCTCTCTTCACATTTTGTCGGGGACACACCCAATTATTTGTGCTTGTGTATGTTGATGATTTAATTATTGTTGGGAATAATTCCGCTACTATCTCTCAGTTTAAGTCTTATTTGCATAAGTGTTTCGATATGAAGGATCTTGGTTCTCTCAATTACTTTCTTGGGGTTGAGGTTGCTCGTGGTATAGATGGGCTAATTTTATGTCAACACAAATATACTTTGGATATTATTTCTGAAGCAGGGTTACTTGGTGCCAAACCCGCGGGATTTCCTATGGAACAAAATCACACTTCGGCTCTTTCTCAGAGTGATTTATTATTTGACCCAGAATCCTATAGGCGTCTTGTTGGTCGTCTAATCTACCTCTCCTTTACTCGCCCTGATTTGGCTTATGCAATTCATATCCTATCTAAGTTTATGCAGGCTCCGCGTCAGGATCACTGGACGGAAGCATTACGGGTGATTCGGTACCTCAAGGGTACGCCAGGACAGGGCATTCTTCTTCAAAGTCACTGTGACTTCACTCTTATTATTATTATGATAATAATAATAATCATAATAATAATAATAATAATAATAATAATAATAATAATAATAATAATAATAATAATAAGTAAAGGAAGGTAAAGAGATAAACTTGATGGATTGTGTGATAAAATGCATAAATGGAAGAAGAGTGGGGAATGGAGATGAACTTTTTGTATAATGTTGTATAATGTCCGCTATTTTTTGTTGCATCTAGTATGCTAAGGTGTTAGGGGTTAAAGGGGCAGGGAAGGGGTAGGGGGTTGGGGAGGGGTAAGGAAACAGGTGGGAGTGGGTAAGGGGGTTATGGTCGCGGGTAGGGTAGGACGGGGGTAGGGGTGGGATCGAAGTAGGGGAAGGTGGTAGGGGTAAAGGGGTAGGGTCAGGGTAGGGAAAGGGGTGTGCGGTTGGGCGGTTGGGGTGGGGTAAGAGGGTATGGTCGGGGGGTGGTGGGGATAAGGTAGGGGGTAAGCAGGGTGGAGTCAAGGTAAGGGCAGGTGGTAGAAGAGCAAGAGGTAGAGTCGGGGTAGGGTAAAGGGGTATGAGTGGGGTGGAGGTGGGGGTTATGGTCGGGGGTAAGGGTGTGGTCTAGATAGGGGAAGGTGGTAGGTGGTAAAGGGATAGGGTCAGGGTAGGCGGTTGGGTGGGGTAAGGCTAGGGGTAGGGGTGATGGGGTCATGGTCGGGGTGGGGTCAAGGTAGGGGCAGGTGGTAGGGGCTCAAGGGGTGTGGTCGGGGTAGGGTAGAGGGGTACGAGTGGGTGAGGGGTGGGGTAAGGGGGTATGGTCGGATATGGTCGGGGTGGGGGTGGGGTAGGGTGGGGGCCGGGGTGGGGTCAACATAGGGGCACGTGGTAGGGGAAAAATGGGTAGGGTTGGAGTAGGGTAAAGGGGTATACAAGTGGGGTGGGGTAAGGGCTATTGTCGGGTAGGGTAGGGGGTGGAGTAGGGGGCGGGGTAACAATTCGGGTAAGAGTAAGAGGTAAGTATAAGGGTAAATTTGGAAACTAAAAAAGTTTAAAATGTCGCTTAATTAATACGTAGTGGGTGGTATGCTTAGTAAGCGGCACTTTAAGCACCTCTTTCGGTTAGTAAGCAACTTTTTAAGCAACTTGCGTGTTTACTTTATCTGTCTTACTGTTAAAGCATTTGTCCCACACCGAAAAGCTATAAAACAATTAAACAATATATAAGACTTTGGGCTACTCCTTCTATCAAGTTGACCTTTTAGGATGGAACCCCGGATCTTAACACTTACTAAACTAACTGTGACTTTAGCATAAAATCTTCGTAGAGTTTATCATTGAAAAGAAAACTTTGATGAGTCTATTTTTGAATGAAATTTAAAAGGTGACAAAAGTGATACGAAGTATTTTTTTTACCTTTTGGCCTATGTATGAAAAGTCCAGAACCCGATTTAGTTTTTTTTTTTTTTTTTGATGAACCCGATTTAGTTATGAGGCGGATTATATAACATTTTTGACATGCCTTCATTTACCTCTTACTAAACGTAACGCCCGCCCTCTAAGAGCAATGATCAATCAATGTTTGTAAATGTCTGGATTTGAAGCATTCAATACCTTATCTGATGATCTACATGGGAGTATAACATAAAAGTTGAACGTAATAAAATTATCAAAGAAGAACTTCTTTTTTAAGGACTTCGTAAAAAATGTGCACGAAACATGTATAAGAGTTCGATCTACAAAATAAATGTATATCGTTACTTTTTAGATATGATTTCAATGTACTACGACATAATTAATATTTAAGCATTTTAAAGAATTGAAGCTAATATGATCTTATCCTAAAGATTGTTAAAGTTGCTATCCGGTAAGGTGTATATTAATGGCATAACAAACATAACAAATTTTATTACGAGGCCAGCATTTATTTTGCAGCTACTGAGTATATATAGGTGGGATAAGAATACGTAAGGGAGTGGGAGTTAATTAATTAATGGTCAATTATATATTTATATTGCGCCTCCAACGTCGTCCCACCTACTAACCTACATGGTGGCCGCTTATATTGATTTTTTTGTATTGAAATTCATGGCATATACGCAATTTTTCAGAGAGTGTTTATTGACTTAATTTAGACATGTTTTTAATGAGTGTTTCCTCGAAACAATTTGATATTGTTTTAAAGCTAGTATAAAAACGTTAAAAGTTATACTTGGTAGTTCCGTAGTTAGTATAATGAGCAAATGAAACGAATGCTGACAATGTTTATGTACATTTAATTTGTACATGGATACAAGGCATTTTTGGCATTTAGCGCATTTAGCGGATAACGGGCTATGTTAGCGAGTTATCAATAGCGGATTCAGTCAGCAGGTTTGACTAGCTGAATAAGTTGGCAAGCTGCCAGAAAATGTTTGTTAATTTAGCCGTTTCACCATAAAATTAGTAGAAAGTGTCATTTTCAACGCTAACTCAAAACTCTCCTATTTGTAGTGTTTCCATTTTAGCGGTTCTGTTAAAAAATGCTATGGCCTAAAAGCTATTTATCAAACATCATTTTCATTTATTGAAAACGCTAAAACACCCCATAGTCATTTGAATGTGTTCCATGCATTTTTTCATTCATTACTTTTCATTATTATCTTTATAGTCTTAATGTGTTATAGAGCCACAATAGTCTTTAAATGTGATAGAAGTCTATCCAACTTCACTTAATTTTGCCAAACATACCTAAAGTTGAAAGAACCTTAACTGGCTGTTAATTGGTCGTTACTATATACGTAGTAGTATATACTACATTAGCTAGTAACGAGTTGTATTTAAAGTGATCTTTATGGAATCATATGTGACCCATAGTCTTGGCTTACTCTTGTTGTTTGGGTACATTAGGTGAAAGAGTAATTATACAAGTGTAAACATGATCAAAGTGAGCTAGAGCTAAATATGAAAAATGAAAAAATTAATTACATTAAAAAAATTAAGTCACTTTAGGGTTTAGCCTACCGTAGCCCTAACATAATCCTCTCTTCCAATTGTATTTAGGGCTTCAACAGTATTGAGGAGTACTTAAAAATGTAGTGACAATCAGTGGGGACCCAGAAAGTCGGAGCCATGGGATCCCCACCCTTGTGTACAAGGGTGGAGCCAGACTTGAGTGCAAGGGAGGGCCACAATATAACACATGTAGAAAAATACTACGTATAACTTAGGGTGGACAAAAATTACCGAAAATATGATGCCGGTGTCGAATTTAGTCATAAAGTGTACTTTCTAGTGTACAACTTCTAATATTGCATAGTTATATTAGTTACAAGATCAAAATAACAAGATAATAATTTTACTATAAAATATAATAGCAATGGTCATAGTCGAAAGTTATGAGATTAAAAATGTAAATCTTTCTATACAATATAAATATATTGTACTAGAAATGATACACCAATACTAATATTCATGTATAAAATTCACATGATTAAGGGATTAAAAAAAGTGCCAAAACCACGTCATTTTTGGCTTATTTAATTAAAATCGTTTTAAAAAAAACAAAAGATGTACTCTGTAGCTAGGGGGATCGAACATGGGACCTCAAATGAAATAGATAGGCTAAAACCTAAGAATGCTCCATTCTACTGACAGCCTCTTGCTTCCAGGGTCGTTTTTATTTTATATATACATTTCCCAATTAATTTATATAAAATATATATAATATATAGGTAACTTTTTCGAAGTCGACGGGATCCCGGGACCCGTGGGACCCTTAGTGGGTCCGCCTCTAGTGACAATGTTGTATGAGAACCCACATCCATACATACATAATGAGTATAATACTGCGTATATGAAGAATGTGACTTTGCAACTCATGTCTTAGGTGAATTAAACTTTGCATTCAAAATCATTAATGTGTGCATCTTATCACCCAAAAATTGTGAATGAGTGATGTGCAAAGTAAAATGATATATTCTAATAAATTGGATTGCTTGATGTATTTAAAAAAAAGTACAAAGTCAAGCCAAATTCCCCCTATAATATACAAACGATTAATTGCCATAAATAGTGGAATTCATTCACTCATTCAATCTCTCATTCACTATTCTAATACGTAGTAAATTGGATTGCCATAAATTCCCCCTGAAAGCCATACCATCTTTAATTTACTCTCTCGATCTATGGAACAATTTGCAACATCGTCATTCTCTCCCCCAATTAATTAAGCACACCTAATTTTAATTTAAAGCAACTTTAATTTCCAACTTCGATATGATGATTCCTCTCTCTATAAGTCTCTATATATATATTGCCCCAATGCCCAGCTTCCGATCCATATATTCTTCATCACCAGCTGCAAGTATTTACAACGGAAAAAAAAAACAGAATCATAATTATATATTGTACGTGGCTCGATCAGCCTCCGGAGTGAATGAGTGATAGCGTTGATCTCCGATCGACCACCGCCGTTTTCTTCCACACAAACACTTCCCCGGCCGATCGGTTTCTCTGGGTGGTCAAATTATAATTTCTCACACTTTGAAGGTAAGGAAATCATTGCGTTTTATTACCTCCCTCAGAACAAAAATTTCACAAAATTTGAATTGTAATTTTTATTAGTATATACTTCGTAAAATTATGAAAGTTATATATTTTATACTTTTATGAAAGTACTCTTGTCCAAAAGATTTTCATATAATTTATATATTTTAAATAATTTTCAATAAAAATATATAGTGGGTTGTAGTTTTGGAAATATATAGTGTGGCTGGAGTATATATTCTACTTTGCCCGCCGCCTTATTTCAGAAATACCGGTTAGTTCACTTAGTTGGAGCTAATAACAGATTGCGTTGAATTGATTAATGTTTTGAATAGTGAATATCGTTAACATAATTAACTCTTTAATAAGCCGTTGGAATATAATCTATTCGTTTATCGGTTTATGGGTATATACTCCGTATACATAGCTGAAACCCGGTAATATAATGTTGATTATTTTATAGAAAAAGAAAAAGAATTGTCTTGGGAATACTAAAATACTTTATTATCACATGAATGTATTATCTATCATATGAATGTTTGGTAAAAAAAAAAATCATATGAATGTTTGGTAATGTAAAAAAATGGTCTGTTATTTTACTTGGACTGTTATTTGCTGGTCTGGTCTGGTCTGAATTGGTTTGATCTGGTTTGATTTTTTTATATTTTTATAACTATCCAAATCTGATCTGGTCTGGTCTGATCTGATGTGATCCGGTCTGATACTCTGATATGGTTTGGTCCGGGACATATTACAGTCCAAGTAAAAACATCCTAAGATGATCTCATACATTTCGGTTGTATAATTAAAGAACATATATATGGGTGTTTGGATCTGATTCTTAAAACTGTTTCTGCTCCTTCAGGGAGCAGAAGAAGAAGCTGGAGTGTTTGAGTGAAAGTGCATAAGTGATTTTGGTGTTCTGATCTAATTTACTCCTAGAATCAGTTTCTTTTAGGAGCCGGGGTGACCGGTTTCTGAAAACTGATTCTGATTCTGCTTCTACCTTAAAAAAGAAGCTGAATCAGAATCAATTCCTAACACACATGATATTCTTGTTTTGCAAATTGCAATACATTTATTCATATTTTGGAACATTTTCCAATAGAAAAGGATATAAATACACGCACAGGTTTATATATTTACCTATTCATGACTTCATGTACGTACGTAGTATAAATGGAGTATAATTTTGCGATTCTTACTAAAACATTACTTACATAAAGTTTTTGGGGCTTTAATTAAATGCGACTAAAGTTGATATACGTAGTATATTACTTCGTACTATGTATTATAACCTCATGTATTGTGTCGCCTACAGAATAATAATAAATATCCACAATAATATTGTTAGTCTTACATGCAATTTATAAGGAAATGATCACAAATAGGATGAAAACATAAATTAAACAAAGCTTACAAATATGATTAACAATGTGTCCACTACAGCAAAATGAACATTATGCAACGCGTGAAAAATGTTGCATTACGTACATAAAATGTTACAAAATAGTTAAAGCAACACTTTCAGGGGTGCTGCACCAGGTCTCGTTGCATAAGGTCATACGCAACACTTTTCACCATAATAAGTAACATTTTTAAAAAATGTTACATAAGTATTACAAATGCAACACTTTTTTGCAACACATTAACATGAACTGTACGCAACATTTTTCTAGTAAAATGCAACACTATGATTCGACTTTACGTAACACTTCATAAAATTTATGTAACATGTGTATTTGTTCTTTTGCAACATTAATTCATAATATGTAACATTTTTAGAGACTTATAAGCAACACCATTTTTAATATTATGCAACATAATTTTTATTTCAACCCATTTTGAATTATATTTTTTTTACCCATTTTGAATTATATATATATATATATATTAAATATTTCAAATATTAGCATCACTTTTTTTAACAGTAACACGATTAGTATTAAACTCATATATTATGCGACAGACAAGTATTCATCAATATTTTATGACAATCTTACGAAATCCTGTAAACATATTTTATTTTGAAATATGTCACCACATTTGTAATTCCAAGCTATGCCTGAACGAATTTTTTATTCAAATAAAATATTAATGTCTTCAAATAATCCATCATAATGTAAAAGCTACATATCCATATCTTTCACCAAATAATATTCATAATGTCGAAGTAGTCTGAAAAATGAAACAAAAACTTCCAGAACGTGCTCAACAAAATTAGATAGAAAGAATATCGAACAAATCTCTAAAATCACAACACTGTAATGCTAAATGCTAATAGACTTTAGTCTTCACCAAATTGTTAAACTTGATCTCATCACCAACGAACATGCCTGTACATCAAAGATAAGGAAAGAAAATTAGTACATGATATAAGGTAACTATCAAACAGGAACTAACCACCATCGTAAAGTTCAATCAACTACCTATGCCTGAAGTGTGCTTCAGCCCAATCTATGGTCCAAGTAAAGCAGAATCGAGATCTGGAATCAAAGTAGCAAGTTTTGACAAAATTTAATCTATTTTGCAGTGAATTGTAAAATGGATAAGAACTTATGTATAATAAAGATACTATTGCATAAATGAAGCAATATTACCTAATATCTCTAAAAGCTCTTATATTGCATACAAATTTGTTTCAAGTAATACAGAAACAATGGCATTAACCAAAATACCACATATTGTTTTTTCAAACTTTATACAAATATTTAGTAACAAGAGTAATGCATTTGAGCAGTAAAAAGTAATATCCAGAATTGCTGCAACAAAAAACAAAATCTTAAGAGCACACAGAAGTGCAATTTGGGAGCAAGAAACTGCAAATCTATAGTGAAAAAGTGCACTTAATTGATAGCTACACTTAAAGGTGCACTTCAAAATTACAATAAAAAGCTAAACTATTTTGCAGTGACAAAACATCAATTAGAAATTGCACAAATCTGCAGTAACAAAACTGCACTTACTATCTTTTAAAGAACTTGAAAGCCAGCATTCTATCTCTAAGAGTAGTAAAACATTCAACACTAAAAACAGTTAAGAAAATCATTAAGCAATCCAATAAGAAAAACATTAAGCAATCACATATATAGGGCCAATCACTAGATAAATGCATTTCACCCAAAAAATAATTGCATTCAAAATAAAAGTAATGCATTTGATTAGTAAAAATAACATCTAGAATTGCTACAAAAAATCCAGAATTTTATGAGTACACTAAAGTCCAATTCTGGAGCAAGAAACTGCAATTCTATAGTGATAAAAATTGCACTTAATTAATAGCTTCAGTTAAAAGCTGCACTTCAAAATTACAATATTGAAATATTCAGTATTATTTCTATTATACCTCATGCCATAAGCCCGTAAAATTCCAAATCTCTATCACTATTAAGGAATCATATAATAAGAGAGTTAAGCAGTCACATAGGAGAAATCACTAGATAAATACATATGACCGACAAAATAACTGCATGCAGAGTATCGGTTCATCTTCTACCTGCATCTTACGATTCTTACATCTTTCTCCTCATTTTATTTTCTTATTTCTCTTGATCTTTGGTTAAAAGATGGAAGAAGAACATAAAGCAATGAAGAAGAAGAGAAACTACAAAATAAGTAGAAGAAAAAAGAAAATGAGCTTACTTGATCTTGGATGCACTTCATTACCACTTACCTCATCATCATCATCATTTTCAATTAAGTGAACTTGTTCTATAAAATCATTATCACTCTATGCTTCTTCAACAAATTGATCCATCATTACATCATCATCCTCTTGTTTAGATTTGTTTCTACCTACATAAAATAATTAGGTTATAATTGTTAGGCTAAGTGATTAAAAATCAAAGTAAAAACTTGAAATACATACCTAGTGCACTGTCAGACTCAATGCTATCAAAAATCTCATCATCTGTCCACGAACTAAAATCTGTATGCCCTTGCACTATATTATCATGTGTGTGCATCTTTCAGTATTTATGAAACAAGATAGCAATCTAGAAAAAGTATTAAAACTGGACCTTCATTTTCTGGAACATGAGTACTTTTCTTAAATGTAACTTCAGCATCTGATTTGTTTGGATTTAGTCGTGGTTTCTCATTTTCCTCTTGAGATTGATTTCATACAAACTCAGTCATAGTAATACGGTGGACTCTTGCTTTTGTTCTTCTCTATTGTGACTTCTTTCACAGACTAATTCTGCACTTCTGAATCACTTTTGATAGGACTTGAGTCAGCTTACTCCTTAAAAATCTAGTCAGTGACAATGGTGTGATATATCATATATTATTGTTTTTTCTACAAATTGAAAACATTAGCATTAGTACGTTTAAGTAAAACAATATAACATAATAAAAAAACATGTAAAGTGTACCTTTTTCAGAACATTTGCACCTTAAACTACCCAATATATGCAGACTTTAGATCTGGTAGAGGCAAGAGGAGGCATGATGATTGATGATGCTCTACTTTGCAGTCTTAAAGATTGAGGGGTTTAAAGATTCTAGTGTGAGTCATGAGGTTGGGCAGAAAAGTGCATAGGATCAAGTCATAGAATATACCATACACTTCTGTTTTCTTCATGTTCAAAGAACTCCAATCCCCAAAGCTCTCTGGCTGATTTTAAATCTGGTTTTCTAAAGTTCCAAATGGAATTCAATCAAAAGAATGCTACAAAAGGCAAGTGAATTCTTATTTGCAAAAAATTAATCAATGTATGTAACTTGCCATTGGCATTATTCTTTGGTGAGTAGTATTCCTGTCCGGCCAAGCCAGACAGGAGGCTGGTCCGGCCACCTCTATTTGAGGTGGTTCTCGGTGGTAGTTTTTGCTGAATTTTTGTGTGTAAGTTCTTTATCAAGTCTAGCTCATCCATACCAGATTTGAGCAAAAACTTCAATCGGGAAGGGCGTCAAATGATTTTTGAAACAACTGCGGCGGAATATACATATAAAACACAGTTATCTTTCAAAAATGATTTGACCGACTTCCTGATTGAATTTTTTGCTCAAATTTGGTATGGATGAACTAGACTTGATATAGAACATACACAAAAAATTTCAGCAAAAACTACCACTGAGAACCACCTCAAATGGAGGTGGCCAGACCAGCCTCCTGTCCGGCCTGGCTAGACATGAACATTTGTGTCATTTGGTTTATTGGAAGGTATGAACTGGAGGGTTTATAGTTTGGTCCCTCTCTTGGGCAATGCTTAACTTTATTTATAGAGTCTTATTGATATAAAAAAAAGTAATGATAAAGTACAGAAAATTATAATTTTTATTAGATCACCACCACAAGTAAATAGGATGTGCCATAAATTAATGTTTTGTGTTATTAGTAATCGAGTTATCAAAATAAGTCTAAAAAACTAAATCAAGTAGCTGAAACCATTAATTACATAATAGATAAAATTCAGCCAAATCTCAAGTTACACACAATATCCAAAACAATATAGAAATCTACAAAAAATGAATAAAATTATGAGATTATCATACACACATAAAATCTATATAAACTTACACAAATGAATAGATAAGGTAAATAAAAAAGAATTTAAATAAAATCACAATATGAAAAAACAACAAACCTGGATATGACTTTGGGAAGGACGAGAGCATGTTGAGGGACTCCAAAAACGAAGATAGTTCACTGCAAATGAATGAAATTTATTTGAATATAACTAAGGATAATAAACAACTGAGATAATTTTAGAATGGCACTATGATTAAACATGTCTGCAATCTTAACCATACCTATGAGAATTCTAGTTTTAAAGTCAAATCTGAAACAATACCCAAATCTACTCCCAAAAACGAATGCCACTACGTACAAACAATACCTAAATCTGAAACAATTCCAACAATATAAAAAATGAACGCCGCTGGTTCTGATTTTAACAAAGAATCCAATCGTAAACTTCTGGAATCTAATTTTAACATCACATAATGAAATAGAAACCATACCTAATCCGTATGGTATAGGGCCAGAAGATATACAGAGTTCCTGAAATCCTTGATTGGGAGGAAGAGAGTAGTGGTACTGGATTGTTATTGGGAGCGCCAGTATGAAGACTTGCTGCAAGAGGAAGAGACTTGGGAAAATCGAGGGAAAGATCGAAAAATATACCTGGAGAACGCTCTAGGGAGGGGAGAGCCGGAGAACACTGACACTCGAATTAGGGTGAGGGGAAATTTTTTTAGCAGCGGGAAATAGGAGTCTGTAATTTTGAAGTACTCTGTAATTGTACAAATATGTGTGTTTTCGTAATTTTATTTCTTGTTTAATGTAACGCTTAACAAATAAATGTTACATAAAAAAGTAATAATAAGCAACACCTTTTAATATAGGGAAAAGGGGCAAATAAGCCCTCGAACTAACCAAAAAAGTGCAAATAAGCCCTTTTGTAGGAGGTTCTGTCCGGCCATCGTTATTTGAGGAGGTTCCCGGTAGAGTTTTTTGATGAAATTTTTTGAGTATCTTCTTCATTAAGTCTAGTTTGGTCATATCAAATTTCAGATAAAAATTCAACCGGGAAGGCACTCAAATGATTTTCCGAAATATACTGTGTTGTTTAACTACGCAGTTATCTTCAAAAATTCATTTGACTGTCTTCCTGATTGAATTTTTAGCTGAAATTCGATATGAGTAAACTAGACTTAATGAATAAGATGCTCAAAAAAACTCATCAAAAAATTCCACCGGAAACCTCCTCAAATGACGATGGCCGGACGGAACCTCCTACAAAAGGGCTTATTTGCACTTTTTTGGTTAGTTCGAGGGCTTATTTGCCCCTTTTCCCTTTAATATATGTTGCATATTCATATAATTCGGATAGTTATGCAACACTTCTAAAGAAGTGTTGCTGAATTTTGTACCTACGTATTATATGTAACACAAAAAATTGTGTTGCAAATAAAGTGTTACAAAAAGTCTTTTTTGTTGTAGTGGTCTATGTTTTATTTATCAAATAGAACTTATATAATCCTATCAAAAGTATACAACTTCCTCTTTTAAGAATCATATTCTAGAAAGGAAACAAAGATAGTCTTATCTACACACTTTGTGTATATATGTTGTCCTCATATTTGAGGATTTTTTTCTCTTTAGTATACAGGAATAATGGAATATTTAATTTGTAAAATTACAATACAAGTATTTACAATTTTATCTTTAGAATCTTAGTAAAAATTGCTTAGTTTTCTTAATTTTATGGGGGAGTTTGACTTTTCACCCTCACTTTTTGAGTGATATTGGAGGTTGCACTTCATTTAAAAAGACTTTGATTATACACCTCATTCCATGTCACTTAAAAATCCTTTGACTCTGCACGTACTCGATTTAGAAATTTTTCTTCACAAAATGATACTCCCTCCGTCCCAGGGAGAAGTTCTCGGGTTGACTTTCACACATATTTAGGAAATAAAGTTACTGAGGGGTATTTTTTACTGTTTGGCACTGTTTCGACACTGTTTGGCATTGTTCCGACACTGTTTGGCACTGTTTTGCACTGTTTGACACTGTTTTGATGTAGGATAACTTTCCATTTAGGGAAATGAGAACTTTTTGTTGGGACTACCAAAAAAGGAAAGTGGGAACTTCTCCCTGGGACGGAGGGAGTATGTGTTAAGGTGAAAAAATAATTTTTTTTTGGGAAAACTGTCAAATAGGTCCTCGAACTTTCATAAAAAGGTCAATTAAGTCCTTCTATAAGAAGTTCTGTCCGCCCGTCGCGATTTGGGGAAGTTCCAGGTGGAATTTTTTGATGAATTTTTTCGAGCATCTTATTCACCAAGTCTAGTTTATTCATACCAAATTTCAGCTAAAAATTCAATCGGGAACACATTCAAATTATTTCTTGAAGATAACTGCGCATTTTTGCATTCTCGAATTAATTTGAATGCGCTTCTGATTAAATTTTTAGCTGAAATTTGGTATGAGTAAACTAGAATTGATGAATAAGATGCTCAAAAAAATTCATTAAAAAATTCCACCGGGAACCGCCCCAAATCGCGACGACCGGACAGAGTCTCCTATAGAAGGACTTAATTGACTTTTTTATGAATGTTCGAGGACTTATTTGACAGTTTTCCCATTTTTTTTCAAAATAGGCCCGGTGCAAAATCCTATATCATTCACAAAGTGAGAGACAAAGTCAAATTCCCCATTATTTATTCATATATTCTGAGTCCACTTTCTTTATTATTATTACCCAGCCATGAGCCGGAAGAATGCATTTGCGGCTACAAAGCTTGACTTGTCGCTGAACTTGTCGCCACCTAGGGAGAGTCTCCATTCTGCGGCCGAGTCGTCGCCGAGCAGCTCATCAACACTGCCGACGGGGTCTCCGCCTAGCTCTTGCATGTCATCGGAGAGCCAGGAAGACCCCGTCGGCAGCCAGCGGTATCCTAGCAGCCCGCCGGAGGCGCCGTCGATGGTGCTAGTAGGGTGTCCATGCTGCCTCATGTACGTCATGCTAGCCCAAGCCAAGCCTACGTGTCCTATGTGCAACAGTTCTGTTTTGCTGGATATCATCTATGATGACACAAAAAATGCAAGGAATTGATTAGAAGTAGTATGGTTAATCTAATCTAATAATTAATCTCAATAATCCATCACAGTAGGTGTTTAATAGTTTCCTTTTTCGGTTGAGCATTAGTAGAGACGTCTTCCATTTTCAATATTGTATTTAATTGCAACGACAAAGTCATATACTAAGCTAGTAGTATATTAATTACGGAGTATGTGTTGCTTGTTAACTTCAACATTCAACTATTTCTAACATTCAACTATGTCTTATAAAATTCTTCCCAATTTGACTTTGATCGGAGTTTAAGAAAGTGAGAATAAAATGAAACTGTATGGTTGTGATTGAGTAATAAAAAAGTAAATGAATGCTAGCCACAAGTGATTTTTCAAAAAAGGAAATGAGAAAAAAATTTGGAGATCCCAAAAAGTAAGTGAGAAGAATTTTATGAGACGCAAGAGTTATGAACTAATTGATGACCTTACTCTCTCGGATAGGCCAATCACACCCCGAATACACACAAATCTTATTTTCTGGTCAGGAAACTGCTTTACTCTATACTGATTGATGACCTTTCTCATGTAAGAGAGATGGAAGAAAGAAACTCCATCTATCCTCTATCCAATATAAAATTTACGGTTTCTGTTGCCTGTTAGTGCAAATCCGATTATCTGAATTTTTCAGTGGAGAAGCAATTCTCCTCTGTTATAGGCCCCAATCACTCAATCAGGTAAGAAGGCTTCTGAAAAAACCAAGCATTGGCATTTATAATCACACCTTCCATTCAAGATTATCCAAAAGCCACCGCAGAGCCCTCATTGCCTCATCAAACTACTGTCTTTACATAAGTTATGCTATGTAGGTACTAATAAATACTCCGTACTACATATAACCAATATATTAAAGTTTTTGGAGTAATTATCCTAATTGGAAAAATTGGGGCAGGGCTACTGCACCCCTTTGTGTCCAGTTGCCACTGGGTCCTGTCTTCTTACAGTACATGAAGAAGAGATACATATGCAACGCACCGTTCATTCGATGTGCCACAACTCTTTTGTTAAGAGGCATACACGATGCACACACTCTCGTATTAAAAAGTTGAGTTTCATTCAAAATGACCAACTTGATGTAAGGGAAGGTTTTATACGTCAAGTCTGTCGAAAATGACATTACATGCATCATAACTCGTAAGTGGGTGGTTCATTGTTTCAGATTGATCCTACCGTCTATGCGCGTTGCTAAAGCTTACTAAAGTCGAATCCTCCTGTCCATGCTTGTTAAAGCTTACCAAAGTCGAATTGCTCGATAGAGCTTATGGGTTTGAGTCCATATTAAAATATCACACCAGGTCAGAGGAATAGCCCAGTCTTATATTTGCACTGTATTCCTTTTTTGCCTTCACTCTCCACCGCCACAGTCACTCACTCACTCTTTTCCCTTACCTTTAAATTTACAGGTAATAAAAATATTCTTTTATCTAATCAACTTGAACATTCGGCAGCCAGATGAGTAGATGACTTTCGCTTGAACTGCTTAGAACTTCAAGTAAGATCCAATGCCAAAAGCAACAAATAAGTGACAGCCAAAAGTCTAAAACCAGTCTTAAGGTACATAGTTGACTTAGTTGTACAAGTACACCTTAGCATGTATCCCACGTCAAGCTACCACGTGATATTTTCAAGGTAGATGAATGAATCATTTCATTTTCATTTTCATTTACTCTAGTGCCGCAAAGACTCCCACCTACTGTGGGGTGGGGTAAGGGGGTTGGATCACTGGATGTACGCAATCTTACTCCTATACTAAAGCACAGAGAGATTGTTTCCGAATGACCCATAGTGAAAATCGCGTCCAAAATTGAATGGACTGACTGCTGCTTCATAACAAAGAAGTGCAGACAGTTCATTGAGCCATTTTGCTTTATTCCATCATATTCTCAAGCAAAAAAAAATGAATCTTTGGTGAATGAATAAATAAAAACAAAAAGGACAAGGTGCTGATAAACCTGGGCTTCTCAGCACGACGGCACCCGTCTCCCTGACACTGGGCCTCTCACCAACTGGCGACCTATAATCCAGTCATCTCCCATGTTCTACCTTATATCCCCTTTTCCCTGATAAACCTTGTAGAAACCAGCTCATAGTTTGACGTAATTGGTTTCTGATAGTTGGGTGGTTTCTGATATTTGTTTCAGCCTCAAATACGCAAGTGCCCATTTCAGAAATAGTAAGTGTATAAGTGATATTACGAGAAACCTCAGGAGAGAAAAATATTTTCCAAAGAAAAGACAAAGCGGGGAAAGCACAGGCTAACCTTGAGGAAACCAGCTCGTAATTAGGACCAAGGACAGAGTTGCCCTTTTCCTTCCAAGAGAATAACTGCACAGAAGATGTTGAAATCATCCAAAAAAAAAAGAATTGTGCATTGGGAACAAAAGTGCCTCAATTACACAAAGGAAAATAATCATTGACTGAATAGCTTCATTTCCCAGTGGTAAAGAAGGCATTTTAGGAACCAGTTCCATCAATCAGCTAAATAGAGGGACATAGAATGATTAGTTTAAGAACAATTAGATGACCATCATCAAGAAATGGCAAAGCACAAAATCAGAAAACATATTGCATAAATAGTACTCTCTCCCTCCCACTTTGTAAGATACTATTTCCTTTCCTTTTTGAGTTATCTAAAAAATGTGAACATTTTCCTAAATTGAATTCTACTAACTTTTTGCTTTCTCAATTTATCATTTCATTTTTTACTCTTTGCGACTCATCTTACTCTTTCTTACTTTTTGGGGATTATAATTGTAAAACATCCATTTTATCATTTATTTAAAAAAAAAAAAAACCACCAAACTCACACTGTCTGACTTTGCCCCCGTTAGGATAGTAGTGGCTTGAAGAAAAAGCTGATAATTATCAATTACAAAACGCTGCAAATTGCAGCGTTTAGGCAGCAATCAGCCGAAAAACAAACGACGCCTTTATGGGACAGAGGTACTGGAATATATGAATTTTATCCTGAAAGAAGCATTGTTTGCAATGTAAAAACGCATGTAACATTCTTATAAGGTCCTTCCTACGTCTGTCTCCAGAAGAGTGTGATGTCCACATCATAACCTTATATAAAAGCTTCCATCATCAGGTGATCAACAAGGAATAATGAATTCGTAATATTTTGACACTAAAAGTTTTAGCATATCATACTCCAAAAGCACTATATCGTAAAAGTACAATAAGAGCTTTTGAATTTTATTAGGATCAAACGCAAATCATCAATTCTACCTATTCTTTTTATCTATATGTTAATTTAACATACTTAACATTTGGGGATCATCATCATCATCATCACCTTAGTGCCGCAAAGGCTCCCACCTACGGTGGGATAAGGGAGAATCGGATGTACGTAGCCTTACCCATAGTGAAAATCGCATCGAAAATTTCATTGATTAATGCTTTAAAATACATTACATATACAACAACAGCCAAGCCTTATTCCCAAAAGTTTTTTGGGTCGGCTAAGAAAAAGTTTATTTTCATTATATCTAATGTAGTAAAATACATTAAATATAATGAAAATGAACTTCTTTTTATTAAAAAATAACTCTTTTTGAATAAAAACAAGTTTTATTTATGACTACTTTGGGGTGAGGGGGCATGATTTTTATGTTAGCAGAAAACATGTCAGTAAAACAAAGATATTATATCATGTCATCTCAAACATAACTGAATAGTTGAAAATAAGAGACAGAGATGAGTGTTTTGTTAAGAGATACTGATTTACTTTTCTTGCTGGTAATAGATGAGTGTTTTGGTATTACAAGAGCTTGTAACTGAAGTTTCTTGATCAGCGAAAACATATGACGCTAACAAGACAAGTACATAGATACACAAAAGTAAAATGCACCACACAATTTTAGTGCAGGTTTCCATTTAAAGTCCAGAAGATCAAACAGCATTCTGCTTACATTTCTCCCCATCCACTACTGCTACGGACATACTTGTCTACAATTCCAAACTCTTTGTTTTGTGCAAGCCTACGGTTGTAGTTTTCAGTTGAAATGTGACCCTTCTTGTACCTCCTATAATAGATTATGTCCCAAGGCCACAGCCGAGCACACCCAAAGCAATCTTCTACAGTCAAGTCCTTTTGCATTTGCTCTGGGTGTTCCAATCTGTAGTGTTTTAGAACCATGCCTAACTCCTCTGAAGAAAATTTCAAAGTCGCAGCATTGGACCAACGCTGAGAAATATGGGAAGCTGGATTCAGTTCTTGAGTCGTTTCATATTGCTCTGTTAAATTGTTATTATTTTGCCGTTCCCCTGTTTCTACCATATAATCCCCAGTGTATGATTCAGGGGCATGTAAATCTACCACATTAACTGAGTTGTCTGAAATTGCATCAATTTTTGCCTGTCGTTCCCCTTTCAGTTCTTTAGCCGATTCATGTTGCTCTGTTGAATTGTTATTATTTTGCCAGTCCGCTGTTTCTACCATATAATCACCAGTGTATGATTCTAAGGCATGTAAGTCTACTACCTTAACGGAGTTGTCAGAAATTGCATGTTTTTTTGCCTGTGGTTCCCCTTTCAGTTCTTGAGACGTTTCATGTTGCTCTGTTAAATTGTTATTATTTTGCTGTTCCCCTGTTTCTACCATATAATCACCGGTGTGTGATTCTGAGGCATGTAAATCTAGTACCTTAACTGAGTTGTCTGAAATTGCATCAATTTTTGCCTGTTGTTCCCCTTTGAGTTCATCTACCTTCAACTCTGGAACCAAATCCTTTTTCTCTGTCCGCATCGTATTTGAAGATGAGGATAAAGATTTTTCAAGTGATGCACATAGAGGGTCAGAGGTAGGAGAGGTTGACCTTGAATGTGTTGTTGAACCAGACCTTAAACTAGAGTATCGGGAATTCCTTCTGGCAAGGGATGGTTTTGGCATTGAATTCGAAGGCTGAGAAAGGGACTGTAATGATCTTGAAAGTGAATGTGATCCAGAAGCAGCATGACCGGAACAGGTTGAATTTGTGACAGGTGCTCGGTCATTCTTTGAGTAATATCTTGTGCTTCCAGTGCTGGGCTTCCTGAACTTGTTTTTCATATAGTTCTTCCTCCCACTTTGACGAGCAGTTCTTTCCGTTGAAGAATCTCTCTGTCTTGACCTGTCTCTTTTTCTTGATCTTTCATCTTTTTTGACATCTACACATGAATCTGAAGGTAATGTATTGCAACTAGCATTGGGGGGTTCCAGTTTTGTTTTCTCTTCTGATCTCCTGGGAGAGGCTGCGTTTTCAATGTTGGTCAGATGATGGAATTCACTTATCTCATCAGCGGAAGAAGGTACATAGCGGTCAAAGTGCAGTCCATCTTCAAGTCCATTCTGATCCAATGATGCACTAACTTTCTCACCTTGCTCACCATTTTGCAGAACAGTTGCCTCTCTCCCTCCACCACTGTCATCAGGAAAACCGTCCACAGAAGTATGAGATTCTTCATAGCGATGATGGCTTGCAAGGTTATCAACCAGCTCAGCGTGCACAGTTTTTCCACCATCGGTATCTGCTGACCCAAACCCTCTTTTATGATGTCGGTGACCATTGTGACCAAAATCTCGAGAAAAGTCATCACGTCTTTCACTCTTAGAAAATCTCTGGAAATATTTTGGCTGAGGTTGCCTATTTGACCATGAAAGAGTTATTTTGTTTCCACAGATGGTCTTGCCTCGAAGCGAGTTCAACGCTTTTTCTGCATTTGCAGGGTAATCATATACAACAAACCCAAACTTGTCTTTCAAACGTACCGTACACCTCCCAAACCTCTGGAAAACATGCTCTAGTTCATCTCTGTGGATATGAGGTGGTATATTACCAAGGTGCAGCGACATCTACAGTTAAAAAAACTCAGTTATTTGTATCCTGGGCTGCTTAAAGCCAGCTTTCTTCTATATGCATCATAGGTACATTAAAACACCATTGGTGTCTAGATAAATGCCTATAAATAATACACTTAGAAAGATGTTCCATCTAAGTTGCCCAGACTTGCCTACTTCTAAGTTGTAACCTTTAGTTCCATCTAGCTCCACATAGAAAGATGTTGACTAACTCATTTACTACCCAGACATGTCAACATGACACCATCCTCTTGCAAACAAAATGACACCTTTGAATCACAACAGTTTGAACGAATTAAGTTTTCACAGTAATTTTAAAGAACAATTAACACAATAAGGATCAACATAGCAGCAAAGAATTCATCAACACATTGCTAATTGTTTTTTGAAGAAATCAAAAGTCAAAAAGCATTTGAAGCGCAGTAGCTTGAGAAGGGTCCTAGCATACCTATAACAGTATAACTTTGATACGTTGTGAGCCAAAATAGGATTAACATTGCCGCATATGAGCATAACATTCATCACCAAACTATTACTCCCTCCATCCCGGAATATGGTTCTTGTTTTAGTTTGCCACACATATTAAAAACTTGGTTGAAAAGTAAAAGATGTGGCGGAGATTTGGGTAGAAATGAGTGAAAAGATAACTACATATTTCTTCATAAATAGGAAACAATGAGATAATTTACCAAAAAGGAAAACATGAAGTTTATTTCAGAACGGAAAGAGTATTACTTTCCCAGAAAATAAATTTAAATTTTTATTAGCAAAATAGCAAATACAACAAAAACAACATCCAAGCCTTAATCCCAAAAGATTTTGGGGTCGGCTAACATGAATCGATCCATGATATCGATGCCAAAAAGAGAAGACGGACAAGAAGAAAAAAAGGATAAAACGAATAAGATAAAGATAAATAAATACTTCGTATAAGATAACAATAACATAAGAATATAAGAAAGATAAAAGATTAAAAGATAAAAGAGCATAAAAAAGCTAGAAGGTAAAAATAACATAAGAACATAAAAAGACAAAGCAGATAAACGATAAAAATAGCAAATACACCGTAACAAAATTATACATTTCCCAGACAATGCTTTCTGCTAAGAAACCAGTAAGTGTGCAAAGTATAAGATTTATTTACAAGTTAGATAAATCTTTCCAAACCAATTAAACATATCAGACCATTGATGCACATGTAGTTTCCACATGCAAGCTATGTTAGTATGTTTACTTTAAACCCAAAGGAGGGAGAGGGTGGTGGTGGGGATATTTCAAATAGAAGGAAAGGAAAAGGGGGGAACATATGATCAACTACGAAGTTAAGTGCCATTACTACCATATCATAATCACAGCTTATTGAGATCTACTACACTGACTGCATATTCACTCCAGACTACTTCCATGGAAAGCATTCATTATCGGACAACATGACATTTACATGATTTGTCTCTCCTCTTCCAATCATATCTTGCCAATCAACATTTTCCCAGTTCATATCATATTTGTGACACCTCAAAGCCAAACCCCACGACCTAAAGACTATTAGATTTTATGCAATGAAATTCCGAACTTCTGACTAAAACCTTCTTTCTATAATCGCATCCAAAACAATGACATCAACATCTCAGAAGCAGATTTCAGAAAATTGAAAAGAGTATTTTTCGCAACATAAGATAATATTAGCTGCAGCTGTAGATACATACCAACAGCTCTATTAAGAAGCTCTATGCCTCTATAGGCACCATAAAAAAACGCAATACATGTGTGTATAAGCACACATAGCCATTTGAGAGAAGGGTCTGTGGAAGGAGGGATTACCGGAAAACGAAAACGGTCGAGGGGAAGACGATCCGACTGTAGCTTTGCGGCGTCACTGGCTCACTGCTCCGACGAAGGAAAAGTATGGAAAATGTCTCTGCCCCTCTCCTGGGTTGGGTTTTTTTATGCAAAAGAGAGATTCTAATGGCAAAATGCTTGAGAGGAAAATGAAAGGGAAAATGCTAATGACTGATTGGCCCCTATATTTTGTTCTCCGTTCAATGATTTCCAAGGTATTTTTTCAATCTTAACTTTTAGGATGTTTTCTTTTGTACTGAAATTTGCTGGTCTGGTCTGGTCTGTTTAAGTCTGATCTGGTCTGGTCTGGTCTGAACTGGTCTGGTCTGGTCTGGTCTGATAAACGTTTGGTTTCTGTGTATTTTATAACTACGGAAGTCTGGTCTGGTCTGGTCTGGTCTGTTTAAGTCTGGTCTGGTCTGGTTTGTTTAAGTCTGGTCTAGTCTGGTCTGGTCTGTTTAAGTCTGGTCTGGTCTGATCTGGTCTGGGACCGAAAACAATCCAAAAGAAAACATCCTTAATCCGACCATATATTTGTGAATGTTATTCTAAGTTTCTTTAGTTGTTTCTTAGCTACTACTCTCACAATTTATGTCTCACAAAAACAATAATTTTGTTATGTCTAGAATAATTTAATATATACTACCTATTATCAAATTTACAAATCCTTTTATTTTTTTAACTTTTACACATAAATGCTCAAACTTCACGTTTTCAAAATTACGAATTTATGTCAATATCAATACTTTTTATATGCTTGTATTAAATAGTATACGGAGTATTTTTTATTAATTATTTAGTTCTACTTTTCTTCATGATTTAGTAAGAAATTAATTCAAAATTTAAAAAGTAATCTTACATAATGATTTATAGCTGAATATTTATAAAAAATCTCAAAAAGAAAAACATAAAATGATACCCTAACAAATACGTCAATTTTTTTAAAGAAGTATACTTTTGTATGTTTGGCGCAATTAGCTGAAAAGATACTTTTGTGAACTTTTAATAACTGTTAGCTTTTGATGACTGAAAAGATCTTAAAAAAGGTGGTAGCTGTTTGGTAAAAAGTTGACTGTTTGATTTAGTTCGGTTTGGTATACAAGCTGTTAGGGCTAATTAATACTAAAAGTCACGAGCTTTTTTCAGATGCTACTCCCTGTAGCATCTCAAAAAAGATCTTTTAATTTTTGAAAAGTTCTTAAAAATTATCATGTCAAACATATAACTAGAAGCTTTTAGAGATTTTTTAAACAGTATAAAAGCTAGAAGGCAGTGACTTGTGTGTGCCAAACATAGGCTATAAGTAATACAACTTTCTCAACTTAACACTAGAGAGAAATGAAAATACAAAGAAAAAATGCTAAAAGAGTTTCTCCAAGCAAAAATGTGATTATTTATGTTTTTTGGACAAAAATATGATTTGACCCGTACGTTGCACACGATTTAATTTCTTTATCATATTAGATAATTTTTGAAGTATGATAATTATCTGTATTATACATTACAACATGTACGGTAAAGATTGTTTTAGAAGTGGATCTAACATTTTTTATCATCAAAACAGACCTCTATTCATATCAAAAGATTTAGGATCATTACATCAAGCAAAGGGAAAATAAAACTGACACCAACTGAAACTTCAACAACTACGACTGTAATCTTATGGTGAGACTTTGAGACGGTCATCCCTGAAAGAGCAACATGAATCGCTAACCATGTAATGGGCTTGACACAGCCAAACCTGTTCCCATAGAAGCGGATCTAACATGACAATGAACAATTATTTAGACTAGATTCTTTACCCGTGCGTTGCACGGGATGCATAGTTTGTATATTTAACTATGTTATTAGATGACGGTGAGATCTAATGAATACTTCGAGCAACTCAGATTTACAACATTGAAGAGTTTGTAATGAGTTCTTAAAAGCAGAAGGTTACGTTAATTCGGCGAACTTGGAATAACTTCGTGCTAACAAAAATATATTTGGGTTTATGAATGTAATAACAACGGATCTAAACAATTGCGGAACATTAAAACTTTTACTAAACTTTTTGTAAACATTCAATAACCAAAAGATTATTGATAGTGTAGCTTTAAAAATCAAAATTTTCAAATGATCAAAGATATCCGATATCACATTTTCTTGATATGAGTAAAAAAAGTGAATTAGTTTGGTGTGGTCTATTTAAATCCGGTCCGGTATAACCCGATCCGATCATATAAACGTCCGACTTATATATATTTTACTTGTCTAGTCTGATAAAATTAAGAATATTATGAACCCGTTTGGTAAGATCCAAATTGGCTGTATTGGTTGATTCTGCTGAAATTTATAAAGTTCTGCCTGAAGTGGCTGAATTGGCTGATTCTGCTGATTTATGAAAAAATAATATTTAAAATATATTTTATTAATAAAATAAACAAATAAAAATATGAAAAAATATAAAATGGTTCTCCACCGTAACATCAACCAATACAGTCAGAAAAGTAACTTCAACCTTACTTTTTCTTATTATTACACAATTCACCGCGTAGAATCAAAATTTATATGTTTGGTGGAAAAGTTGTCTGATAAGCCGGATAAACTGAAAAACAGAGTCACCAAACGGGCTCTATGTTTAAGTTTGACCCAATCTGGTCTAATTTATTTAAGTCTGGTCTAATCTATCTTGAAACTGAAAACGTTCTGATTAAAATATTATAAATGTTCTAATATGCCTTAATTAAAATCTCACCATTGATATATCATTATTATTATTATTATTATTATTATTATTACTATTATTATTATTATTACTATTATTGTTACTCTTAATTGAAGACACTCCCATTATTACATTACTACTACTACTACTACTACTACTATTATTATTATTATTATTATTATTATTATTATTATTATTATTATTATTATTATTATTATTATTATTATTATTATTATTATTATTATTATTATTATTATTATTATTATTATTATTATTATTAATCGTACAAATCATTAAATGCGTGATTGGGCGGAAATAGCAATGTGACACGCCTTGTTATTATATATTACTCCGTATTATAGATAGATACATTTCAATAAGATTGATTTCATTGTTATTTCCTTAGGAGTTGCATGCGATAATAAGAATAATATTGGTTTTTTTGATTAGACTACTATATTTTAGTGCTCTGGTCTAATGTGTTTAAATCTGGTATAATGATCTAATTTGATCTGAAGCGGCAAACATTTTGTGTAAATATATTTTACTTATCTAGTCTGACCAATGAAGCATGTTCTATTCAAGTCTGACTTGATCCAGTCTAATTTGTTTAAATCTGGTTTGGTTTAATATGAAACTGAAAACACTCAAATTAAAGTAACACATGTGTTCTAATATGCCTTAATTAAAATCCCGCCAATTATACATTACTATTATAATTACTATAATAATCATTCAATGTGTTATTGAGCGGGAATCGTAAGGTGACATACTTGTTATTATACAGTTTTATAGATTATATATTATTAATTAATATACGTTATAATATATAATCTATAATAATCGTTACACTCACCTTTCTTAGTATACATGTCCATCAATTGTTTTTCTTAATATATTATTATTATTATATTATTATTATTAACATTATTACTATTATTATCATTATTATTACTATTATTACTATTATTGTTTTTGTGTCACTACTATTATTTTTTAATAATAATAATTTTTTTTATGGTAACAATAATTATTATTATAACTTTCATTATTATTATTATTATTATTACAATTTTCATTATTATTATTATTATTATTATGTGCATCTCTTTTCTTGTCTATTAATTTCCTTGGATATTTCAATCGTTCACATGAATTAGTGTATTTTTATTGAATTAATTTTTAATGTGTACGAATTGAAATATTAGTAGTATGTATAGTAATATAGCATGTGATTTAGTAATTAGTATCTACGTTTTGAATTGTTAGTTTTACTTAATACTCCGTACAGGGCCGTCTAGAGCGATTGTGAGGCCCTAGACGGTCATTTAGACATTTTGTTTTGATACATTTAATTCAACATAACAATATAAAAAATAGAATTTCAAATGAAATAAAAGTGAATTATATATGAAATGCATCATATAATATTAACATTTACTTCAACCTCAACATTTGTAGCCTCACTCTCAACAATATTTAAGGGATAAGGTTTAGATATTATGTACCGATCCATAAGCCGGCAAACGATTTTATGATCACGTCTTTTCTTAGTTTATTCAATCTCTTTGTAGACCCTGAGTCATGTTTTCGTTTTCCCATAAACCTACAATTTCATACAATTTCTAACTAGATAAAGTTTTTCTAACTTTCAATATTGAATAATATAAATACAATTATACAAATACACAATAATTTTTAATGATTAAATTGAATTATTATTATTTGATTTATTATAATGTAATTATTATACAACAAATACCAATAGCCTAGTCCCTACAGCCCCCTGTCTCTACTGAAGGCTATAACCTACTGCCTAAGTCCTAACACCAACTAACTATTAAAGAATTAACAATTCAAGGCAATCAAATTAAAAGATAGATCAACTACATCAATAATTGAAGGATTTGATCATTTTAAAAGCTGCCAAAAAGATTATCACGAGTGAAGACAGTTGGACAGAAGACCATTACATAATTTTAGTCCTTTACTCTTTTAGCAAGAGGCCCTGTGCTGCTGTGCACTTGTGCACGATGCGGATGTTGGGACTCTGTGGCCGGTGACCACTGTGGTCTGCGCCGGCGGAATTGAGAGGGGAGTAGGGGACCAGCTATTGGCGATTGCTGGGATTTTCCGTTTCTGAAGAGCCGAAGAAGAGAAATTGAAGGGTCAAATCGAGAAAACTGGAGACTCTTAGACTCGTCCGCTCCCTCACTCGTCCGCCGGTTTTAAATTTTTTAATGTTTTGCTCCGTACTTGTTAGATTAGAAGATGTTTTATCATTAACTAGCAATTTAAATCAAGTATTTATATATAATATATATGGGCTTACATGAAAAATTGGAGGCCCCTTAGAAATTGGAGGCCCTAGACAAATGTCTAGGCTAGATGCCCCTATGGCCGGCCCTGACTCCGTATATTATTACTGAATTATCATTGCCATGCAAGGAATATTAACAAAGTGGTTTCAGTATATTATTATTGGATATACCGAATTAAAGAATATATTATGGAATATTACTGAATATTCTAATTACATTGTACAAAGTTATTTAATTTAGGATGTTTTTACTTGGATTGAAATTTTCTGGTCTGATCTTGTCTAATTTGGTCTACTCTGAACTGATTTGGTATGGTAAATGTCTGACCACTTCGTATTTTATAACTATCCAAGTCTAGTCTGATCTTGGACTGAAAATAGCCCAAGTAAAAACATCCCTACACAATCATGTGTAGTTGCCAATTTTAATAGAGTACATCATCATATTATAATTACACTCTCACCATTTCCATCAATAACAATTGTTAATTTGTTATAATATTATTATATTTTTACTCTTTCCATTAATACAATTGAATGGTAACTTTTAATTTGACTTGTACTAACATACGTGTAGCATTACAAATTAGAATACTCTTATTAACAATAAAGTTTCAGTTATCATAACAAAACAATAAAGATTCAGAACAAATTGCATTTAGTAATACATAATAAATGTTTACATAATCTCCAAAAATAGCTCCACTTTTGCGTTGGACTTTGCAACCAAAAAGGTTCCTCACCTTGTTCCTATATATTATTATAGATACGATCATACATGACAAACAATTTCTAGCGAGTTGATCTTTAACTTTCAAAGAAATGGTAATTTTAAATGAAAATATATGTGAATTTGCCAATTTGCATCTATATTTAGCAGATCGAAAATTCATACATTTATGATCTTGACTTTTGATCTAACAACTTGAACTGTATTTCTGATTTGTTTGACAGATGAGATCAAGAAATAAAATTATACAATAGAGAATAATGAAAAAATATAACTACAATATTATGTATTAATAGGATAGAGAAACAACCCAAAAAATAGAATAGAGAATTATATTGTAACCTATGATGAATTTAATGTACAAATGGAAGGGAAGAAGAAGATCGATTCTCCCTTTAAGCATATATATATGATATGATATATGATTCCCGATATATTAAGCTAATAATCCATTTATTTATAGGTCAATGCTATCTTGGGACTATATATGGTATGAGTGAGTCACCTATTTGAGATTTGGTCGGTCGCATGGAGATTTGAACTGTGACAAATTTGGAGGTAGTCACACTTCTTAAATCGGATCTTGTGTCACATGTACGGTTGAGTCCGAGAAACTGAAAACCGAATCAAAATAAATTGAAGTGTAACCAAATTATACTGAACCACTAATAAATCAAAAGCAAATGTAAAACACCGAACCGTAGTTGTTTGGTTCGACTTTAATTTTTACCCTTCAAAATCGAACCGAATAAACATAACTAATCAAATATGAAATTTCATTTTATTAATTGTGAGGCATTAATGCTAAAATTATAGATATTTTTTGATTTCTTGTACTAGAAAGGTAATTTTTGTGTTATGTTCAGTTTAGTCTATAAATTCATTTACACATTCATTGTCTATAATAATGTTGTTATATTGATCTATTATGTCTTACATGTATATACTTTGCAATTTGCTGCATGATTGTGATACAAAGTATATTTTTACCGGTTAATTATTACTAGTAACTTTTATATTTATATAACTTCAAATTTGTCTATTGATAGAACAAATAGATATTCATCGCAACTATACCACATAGAACATAAATATGCATGATTTTTTTCCAAACTATTCACAAAAAGTGTAAATTAAGAATACACACACACACACTTTTATTTTTTTTTTTGTTGCACTTTCTCTCTTTTTATAGTATTTGTTCTGTTAAATGCCAACATCATTGACTAGGATGAGTTTCAAACATGTGACCTCCTTCTTGAGAGTGTTACAGTGATTCCTTCCAACCACACTGCAAGGTGCTTGGTATATACACTTTTAATCCAAAATTTGGAGAAGTGTATTATTACTCCAACACACTCATATAATTGAAGATATATTTATTTTGTCTCTTTTTGTATTTTATTTGTTCAAGTATGCTTGCATTTTTTGTGTGTAATATGTTTGATACCTCCATCTATTATCATTTTAAATCAAACAATAATTTTAGTAAACATCTGAAAAAACTGAACTGGAAAAGAATCAATCAAACTGTGGTTTCAAATTTTGAAATATAAAATCAAACCGAAACCGAATCCAACTTTCTACTTTGATTTTTGGTCAAAATCGAACCAAACGAATTGAATCAACCAGGGACGGATCCAGGATTCTGAGTCAAGGGGTGCGAAATTTTTCGTTAGTGTAGGGGGTGAATTTTTTTTTTGTTAGTGTAGCGGGGTGAAATTTTATTCCCTAGTATAGCGGGGCGAAATTTTTTCACTACTGTAGGGCTATGTGGCTATTTTTATTCAAAAATGACATTAATACATGCACATCCCGAACGACATTTAAATCTATTACATTCTCAGTTTAGACGATGACAAAGACATCAACCAATACATTTTTAATAACTTCTACATTGTTTAACCTCATGAATCGGTTATTGAATTGTAATTTTTGTCCACCAAGGAGGGTGTTCGTGAGTCATGACTCATGAGAAGTTTTCTTAATATTACAATAGTAGTTTACTAGTATGTATGAGATTGTTATTTTTAGAATAATATGCACCACATACACACACACATATATATATGGTGCATATTATATTTTAATATTTTTATTAATTCTATAATAATTTAGAGTTTATTATCCATGCAATAAATTATTTTTAGAAAGCTAGAAGTAAATGAATTATGTAATCTAATGTCTATAAATATTTATATTTTGGATTCATTTCACGTGATCTAAAAACTGTGTAATTAGTGTGTCTGGTATTTAATATTGTTTGATATATGTTTTACGAAATCCAGTACTTGTTATCTAATAAAGATAATTAAACATTACAAAACTATTAATTCTTATATAATAAGTATCCTAAATCTTAAATAACGAGTTACTCTATTGTCTATTTGTTTAAGTTATGTGAATTATTTTAGATGTTTCTTCTTTTAAATCTCCAATTAAGTATTACATTATGTAAGACTATATATATTAATTTTGAAAATTAAAAGCTAAGGGGGGCGAATCTAATTAAATTATGAAAGTTTTATGAAAATATTACATATATGGTAAAAAAATTTGAATGCCCAAGGGGGGCGGTCGCCCCCCGCGCCCCCCCCCTAAATCCATCCCTGGAATCAACCCTTAATCACATGGAGCATGTGAACCGGGACAAACATAAGTACGACTGTACGAGGGTGGTAATGGGAGTATGGGACACGTATTGACCATTCTTAAAGATTATTGGATAGGTGACACGTATTAGGAATATTAATGTCCAAATCGTCAAATTTATTCATGAAAGAGGTTATATGCATGATTAATTAAAGGAAAAACTATCAAATAGGTCCTCGAACTTTCATAAAAAGGTCAATTAAGTCCTTCTATAGGAGGTTCTGTCCGGCCGTCGCGATTTGGGGTAGTTCCCGGTGGAATTTTTTGATGAAATTTTTTGAGCATCTTATTCACCAAGTCTAGTTTATTCATACCAAATTTCAGCCAAAAATTCAATCGGGAACACATTCAAATTAATTCTTGAAGATAACTGCGCATTTCTGCGTTCAAGAATTAATTTGAATGTGTTCCCGATTGAATTTTTGGATGAAATTTGGTATGAGTAAACTAGACTTGGTGAATAAGATGCTCAAAAAATTTCATCAAAAAATTTCACCGGGAACTGCTCCAAATCGTGACGGCCGGACAGAACCTCCTATAGAAGGACTTAATTGACCTTTTATGAAAGTTCGAGGACCTATTTGACATTTTCCCCTTAATTAAAACACAAGGGAGTTTGACATATTTTTCAAATCACAAGGGTTAATGGATTGAATTTATATATCATGAGGAGATTTGGTACATTAAACCCTATGTTTGGCCTCAGAATACTTTCTTGGACTTATTAAGCGAATGGATCCCACCAGGCCCACTACAACCGTCAACTCATTTGCTTTTGAAAAAATGGAAATAAATAATCGAACATTTACTTGGTCTGCTTTAACCGGTCCCTCTTTTTGATAATCCAAAAAAAATCCTAACCTTTGTGTAATATCTTCCGTCTTCGATCCTTGGTCGTATCTATCGGTTGGCTAAAAATTTTAAATTTATAATCACCGGTTACCTCGTTTTAAAATTACCCCGCTGAAAGATAATTATTCTATATCCTTCTGCGCATCCTTCTTTCTTCATCGTTTCTATTTTCTTTCTCGCAGGGCTTCTTCATTCACAGCGATTCCTGACATCTTCCTTCTTTCTGAGTTCGTCCGTGGTAGACCTACTCTCTGTTGACGTCGATGAGTCATGTATGAAGAATAAATTCAGAAGCTTAGGGGTCCTCTTCGACAAAATCAAGCGCAGTGACAAAGTCAAGCATGAATTGTCATCACAACATCGATTACCTTTTGAGGGTGGTTAAAAATGGGAAAAATGCCATAAGGAAGTTTCGTGGTTTCTCTTTATGGCCTGTAAGTTTTAATTATATTTTTGTTTTTTTAAGTTTTGATTAATTATCTTCATTGATGCTCGTACATACTAGATAAAATTAGGGTTCATGTTGAGTTTGATTTTGATATTATTCTGATCACCAATGAGATTTCATTTCTTTACAAATTTTTTAGGGCCTGCGTTCTCCAATGGCTCTATAGTGCAAAATGTTTAGTTGCAGGCTATTTAGGCCGCAAGATCTGTCTGTTGAGATATTCTGAATATCTATCTACAATGAGCTTGATAAGAAGTTTTTCTACATCAGCCCTGGCTTGCAATTTATCCCGGTAATCTGTTCATTGGGTGCAACAACAATGACTTCTTCTTTGCGGGTTAAGAGCTCATTAGCTACAACCATTTGCATTCCATCCTTTTTTCAAAGCCAATTCAGCCTTCTCCAATATGATATCGTTATCAGTTTCCATCTTAAGTGATTTGCAGAAAGCCGAAGGTGCCCATTCACTTCAGAGCAATGAGAGCAAGCTGCATGTCCAAAGGCCCGACTCCATACTAGATCTTATGGTCTCTCAAGCTTTCCCGAGGGACATAAAAGTCAGAAGCTGCAGCAACAAGATAAAGCATAGCATTTGCTTTCCCAAGCAAAGCATAACAAGAAAAAGAGGATGATGGAAGAAAAGATTAATAAGTTGTGTTTGAAAAATCAAAGACTGAAGAGGAAGTGCAGCCACTAAAATATGAAGCTTGTGAACATCGTAGTGAAAATTTTGAAGTGTTCAAGGAAGGGATGAAGTATTCCCTTTCTATAACCATTTCATTGTTAATGTTCTCCATTGTATTCTTGCTCTTAAAATAAATATTATTTCAATAGTTCCACAATTTCTACTAATGTTTTTCCAGAATTTGGCAAAGTAATTCCATAATTTGTACCTTTGTTTTTCCAGAATTTGGCAATGTAATTACAGAATTTCTACTAAATAAATTTTTTTGTTTAGCCAGATCTGCAGCAATGTACTCTATTAGCCATATGTAGATAGTATATTAGGTAAATCCAGCCATGGTTTATTATGCCAAGTTTAGCTACTGCATATATGACCCATAAGGGCTTCCCTAAATCTCAACTCTCTGCCCATTCTTATTGCTGCATCATTTGAACTAAGACCATTAAGCTTTAAATGACCTTATTCATAGTAAGTGGTGCAAAGAGCATAAAGAAGCTTGTAACTGCTGCACATATTCAGAGTAACTGGTGCACTAAATAAGCTTGTAATTAAGCTTTCAGTGAAGTTTTTGTTAACCTTGTAATGAGACTGCATGACTATCTTAAAATATATTTCAACCATTTAAAATGAAAATGCACACAAAGTTGATACAACATAACAACCATTCAAAACATAATGTACTACTTTTCATAACAGAATAACTGCAAGACCATCCCAAAATACATTTCAAAATAGGTCAACCCAAAACTAGTTCAGTACATCATCATTCCAAAATACATTTCATAAGAGATAACTACACCATAAGTAAATACATATTACAAAATAAGACTACTAATGGTCATTACAGAGATCTACTAATGACCCTATTAAATAGATCTATACATGACCATATTCATTTCTTGCCCAAATCTGCCCGCTTTGCAATCACACCAGTCTTGATCCTCCTGTTTGACCTGGGGCCTGCACAAATAAACTTAGTATGAATAAAAGAGTCCCTGCACCGTACCAAGAAGTTAGTATGAATAACAAAGTCCTTGCAAGAATCGAGTTTAAAAATAATTTACATTCGTGTATGTTGTTCCATTGGTATCAACATAAACCCCAAATCCTTCTGGCACCTGCACATATGTCATTCAACTAATTATCTTATTTCGTGCTACAATTCATAAATCCCACAATTATTTAAGGTTATAAAATTATATTTAAGGGAAAACTGTCAAATAGGTCCTCGAACTTTCATAAAAAGGTCAATTAAGTCCTTCTATAGGAGGTTTTGTCCGGCCGTTGCGATTTGGGGTAGTTCCCGGTGGAATTTTTTGATGAAAGTTTTTGAGCATCTTATTCACCAAGTTTAGTTTACTCATACCAAATTTCAGCTAAAAATTCAATCGGGAACACATTCAAATTAATTCTTGAAAATAACTGCGCATTTTTGTGTTCTCGAATTAATTTGAATGCGTTCCCGATTAAATTTTTAGCTGAAATTTGGTATGAGTAAACTAGACTTGATGAATAAGATGCTCAAAAAATTTCATCAAAAAATACCACCGGGAACCGCCCTAAATCGCGAAGACCGGACAAAATCTCCTATAGAAGGACTTAATTGACTTTTTTATGAAAGTTCGAGGACCTATTTGACAGTTTTCCCTATATTTAACCTATTCATGTCACCCCCACTGCCTCTTGCACCTTGGGATCCCCTTCCTCTAGATCCTCTTTCTCCTCTAATGACTTTATTTCCTTTACCCATTATGTTGGGATGAGCAGTGGCAAAAAGATCCTCTTCCCAAATCCTCCCGGCACCTGCACATAAGTCATTTGATCAATGACATTGTAACTCCCACATTTCTTTGCCAAATCCTCAAGCCGAAACCAACATAATTCATCCAGATCAACTTCAAAAATTTTACTCTGTCCATTCATATAAACTAGTGCATCTTGTGTCTTCCGAAACAGACCACCATGCCAGAATCGCAAACTGACATTCATTTCGGCCATTATACCCTAGAATCTTAAAAGCTTATAATTGTCAATAAGGGTTAATACCCTTATGGGAACAAAAATGTGTTGGTGTAATAGTGTAGCTATACAGAGTTGTACGTTATTATAAAGTGATAGTACTTTTCTTGTTACCTCATTGCTCACTATCCGCGGCTCCCGTTAATTTAACTCCGATTCGTTAACTTTAGCCGCACACCGTCACGTCTCCGTCTTTGTTTCACGTATACAACCGCATATCTTCACTCAACATCTCCTTTACGTTTCAGTGCATTCAGACCTACACTACATTAGTTACGGACTTAGGGTTAATTAGATGGGACTAAGGATCCATCCAATCCATAAATCAGCGCTAGCGTTCCTCACGCGGCTTGATTCACTTCATCTTCTCCTCGCGTGTAAGTTTATAGTTTAGTTTTCTGGATTTGTCGTCTTCTATCATTGTGTGCACAACGACGATTATTGATTATTGCAGGTGAGGCTTCATTCCATTCATCTTCTCTTGGCCAGATTCGATGCCAATGATTTCATTTAAAGATATCATCATTCAATTTACAACTGGAGATCCCACAATCCTCCACTCTTGCAAAAAGAAAAGGAAAAAGCGAAAGTTTGAATTTGATAATGTGATTTCTCCAGTATTCACAAGTAAGGTTTCTTAAGCTCCCTTTTCCTTGTTTCTTTTACTATTTTGTTATAAAATTACACACAAGTTACTTTAGTGATCATGCTTTAATGTGTTTTGGGCTATCTGGCTCGGTTGACATGCTGGAAACTGTTGACTTATCATTCTTTAAAAAAAATACGTAGGAATCAAGAACTGAAGAAGGGGAAACTTGATAAAAGTCCTTTGCAGCACTATATATGTCCCCTTCTTCCTAGATAGGCTCCACAAAAAATGCAGCAATTCTCCCACTTTGATTCAATTCGGTTGCTTCCTGAATATTGCCATACTCTAAGAAAGCAACTCCTGGCATAACAGGCTCAAATGGTAATCTGTGATGCAATTTGCTTGTCAAAGCCACAACACCCATAGTTCTCCCATGGAAGAAATGGGAGAATGCAATAAACTCCAAAGTTTATTGGTAGTTAAACAAAACCTGCTCGGAATAAGTATTTTGTTTAATTGGGTTCCAATCAAGTATTTTATAAAGTTATTTCCAAATATGACTAATATTATACGGAGTATATAAGCTCTTTGTGATAATCAAGATATAAAAACTGCACTAATAAATTTTTATTTGTGCAGCTAGCCAAACTTTAGCACATTTTATAGAAGAAGAGAAAATTAAGACTGACAATAATAAAGTCAATATGAAACCTCACAAATATCTTCATAAAATGCAACGAGAATAACTCATTCAAATAGGGTTTTAAATTTTATTCCAAATTCGACATCATTGTGAGAAGAAGTGTCTATAAAATAAACCCCCAAGTCCATCAAAGTTTATTGGTAGTTAAACAAAACCTGCTCGGAATAAGTATTTTGTTTAATTGGATTCCAATCAAGTATTTTATAAAGTTATTTCCAAATATGACTAATATTATACGGAGTATATAAGCTCTTTGTGATAAACAAGATATAAAAACTGCACTAATAAATTTTTATTTGTGCAGCTAGCCAAACTTTAGCACATTTTATAGAAGAAGAGAAAATTAAGACTGACAATAATAAAGTCAATATGAAACCTCACAAATATCTTCATAAAATGCAACGAGAATAACTCATTCAAATAGGGCTTTAAATTTTATTCCAAATTCGACATCATTGTGAGAAGAAGTGTCTATAAAATAAACCTCCAAGTCAATCAGACAAAATAAAACCCCTAAGAAAAACTCACCCAAAGTTAATGATTGATGTGAAGGAATAGGCATTTGTATTGTGAGAAGAAGTGTCTTCAATTGCTGTAAACTTGTAATACAGAAGATAATGATTGATGTGAAGGAATAATAGGAGATACCCAAAGCCGCTAATGGGCCTGATAAGCCTGATAAGTTTAAATGAATTTTGTTGATGAGCCTGATAAGTTCAAAGAGTTTACTAGGCTTACTGCCATGCAGTTACTTAGGTCTTGGTTTCAAAAAGTATAAACAGTGTATACACTCCATAGTTTTTTGTTTAGATCCTGTGCGTAAAGGTAACTCTCAAGTCTCAATGAAACCTTTTTCGGTTAATTGCATTCGATTACTTATTTATTAATCATAATAATCCGCCATAATACTTATGTTGTTAGGCTGGTCCTTGCCCCACTAATTTTGAACAAAAATGTATTACCTTTTGGCACAAAAGAGTATTTGATAATAACTGGTATACTCGCGCAACGCGCGATACCAAAACTAGTACAATGATAATAACCAACTGTAAAAACACTGTTGAGGTTAACTGCAACTTTCATATACATATACGACTTTGGCATTTTATCAAACATATAATGTGCACACAAAGAAGAATAAGTTTGGCACAATATCAAACCTATTTTTCACACGTGAACAATCTTGATGCAGTTCATTAACTCAAATGGTAAAAGAAGATTTTACTTTTGGCATTTTATCAAACAAATTCAGCTTCATTTAATTCTTACGAGAATTAACTAAAGTGTGTATGGAATGTTTGAAGTTAACAGAGATTTAAAGTACTACCTGTAGTCAACTCAATGGCCAAAGACTTCGTCTTCTATCAGTGTTGTCTGGGTTCTCTTCCAGCGCCTCACGTTCGTCGCAGTCCTTCCATCATCTTCTAGCCGGCTCAGAGATAGAATTATACTTCAGCGTAAGTTTTAAATGAAGGTAAAAAAATATTAGGGTAAGTTTATTTTCTTTCTTAAGTTAAATGACCATATGTTTAAAAAAGGACAGTTGTAGCCGGTTGCAGTCAATCGGGCTGAAGACGGAAGATATTATACAAAGGTTGGATTTGTTTTGGATTATCAAAAAAAAAAGGGACTGTTTAAAGCAGATCCGGTAAAAGTTGGATTATTTATTTTCATTTTTCCTTTTCTTTTTAGTTTTTTCGGCCAATTGAACTTCTCTTTTTAAACCATGCATGTAATACTCCGTATGTACTTGCATAATTCTTATTTCATTTTAATAAATTGGGTAAATGTTCCAGCACCGAAACAAATTGCTTGCTATCGCTATCTTCTCAGATGTAATTGCAATATTAAGCGTTAGAACATTTAAAATCAGTATAATATGTTGCTCCGGCCCCATATTGATAGGGGCGAGGAAAATCACAACCCCTCAAAGAGGGGAGACGGTCGCTAGAGTTAACTATAAATTAGTTTTAAGAACTAAAAGTTAAAGGGACAAACACATATAAAAATCTAAATAGAGTATATATATCTATATATATGTATATATATATAGGAAAAACTTCCGGTAAGGTATACCTTACCGGAGCCGCCGTGCGGCTTCCACGTTTTGAGGGCCTTCCCGGTGGAATTTTTCGATGAAATTTTGTGAGCATGTTCTTCATCAAGTCTAGTACATCCATACCAAATTTCAGAAAAAACATTCAATCGGGAAGACAGTCAAACGATTTTTGGAAGATAAATGCTTTTTATATGTATATAAAGGGTGCAATTTAAACTACAGTAACTAGTGAATTTTATGAAAAACTATATTAATAATATATTTTATGAAGTTATGACTGAACTAGTTGTATTGGTTGATTTTGCTGATTTATGAAAAACTATATTAATAATATATTTTATTAATGAAATAAAGAAAAAATTATATGGGAAGATAATTAAAATAGTCATTTACAGTAACACACCTAATACGATCAGAAAGTTAACTCTAACTTTACCTTTTCTCATTATGACACAATTAAACGCGCGAAATCAAAAGTTACGTGTTTGATTAAAAATTGGACTGATAAATCAAAAACAAAGTCATAAAAGGAACTCTTAAACAAATACCGAGTACTACGTAGTAAAAGCAAACCATGTCTAGACAGTCTAGTTCTTTTTTTTGAAAGCCATAATAAACACGGAGTAGATAAAATTAAAAGGCCTTGTAAAAAAAAAGATAAAATTAAAAGGCACGGTCAACAGGGCAAATTAAAAGGAAGAGGACAAATATGTCTAGTTTTGGAGGTGCCCAAAGTCCGTCCGAATAAAAAAGTGAAATTGAGTAGTCTGGACGCAATCCATCACTCAATGAAAATGAAATTAAAAGAACGAAGAGAAACCGCGCGTCAACCTTAAATCATGAATGAATGGGACAATACGGAGTATTTCCTACAAATTAATTAAACCGCGTTATCCGTACATTTTCACCATCTTCATCAGTTCCGTATATATACGGTTCGCTTATAGGTGTGTATATATAACTATACCGTACACATGAGTGCTCTGGTTGGCAGCCCTAATTTCCCCCGGCCCATCACTGATCTGGAGTGACACACATTTCCTCCCCTATGGCCGTTGATTCTGCGCCACCCCCGCCTCCTCTGACCGCATCGCCGGCTGATGCGGTTGCAGTTTCCAAGAAGCCGATTCGGATCCGCTCAGTCTGGTCCCACAACCTCGAGGCGGAATTCGCCTTGATCCGCCGCGTCCTCGATCGTTACCCGTTTGTCTCGATGGACACCGAGTTTCCGGGCGTGGTTTTCCGCCATGACATCCGGTACTGGAAGCCTGATGAGCATTACGTCTATCTGAAGTGGAACGTTGACGCTCTCAAGCTTATCCAGGTGGGGATCACTCTCACTGACGCTGCCGGGAACCTCCCGGACCTAGGCACCCCCAACCGCTTCATTTGGGAGTTCAATTTCTGTGATTTCGATGTGGGGCGAGATGGCCACTCTCCGGGATCCATTGAGCTACTCCGCCAGCACGGCATTGATTTCGATAAGACTCGGGCCCACGGTGCAGATTCCACCCGTTTTGCTGAGCTGATGATGTCTTCCGGACTTGTGTGTAATGAAGCTATCACGTACATCACCTTCCACAGCGGTTATGACTTTGGATACCTGATCAAGGCTCTAACAGGTAGAACCCTGCCAGAGGAACTTGGGGATTTTCTGGGATTGCTGGAGCTCTACTTTGGTAACAGGGTATATGATGTGAAGCACTTGATGAAGTTCTGTAAGAGCCTTCATGGTGGGTTGGACCGGTTGGCCAGCTCGCTCGAGGTTAGCAGGGTGGTTGGGAAGAGCCATCAGGCTGGCTCTGACAGTTTACTGACCTGGCATGCTTTTCAAAAGATCCGAGAAGTCTACTTTGAGGACAATGAGGCGCTTACTGAGAAGTATGCTGGCGTTCTTTATGGATTAGAGGTTCTGTAGCCGCAGTTTGGGTAGATGTAGAGGCTCCTGTTGAAATTTCCTGTAAAACCATCCTTCTTTATATAAAAGGTTCAAGTTTTATTTACGAGTATTATTTTTCCCTTGATTGATCTTTCATGTTTCTGAATATAAATCTTTCTGACTGTTCTTGGTACTGAGTTCAAAACTTGGGCAAGAACTTAAAATACTACTCAGCCTTAGTACTAATTAATATCTTGAGCTAGAACTTAAAATTTGGAGCTAATTTCTAACTACTAAATCAGAAGATTATGTTTGCTGACTTGCAATGAGAGTCTTCATCTTGTATAATGCTCTACTTCATTCTGAGCTAGATTGAATGAAGTCATTTTTTATTTCATCTTTTCAGAAGTAGGAATTCTTAACCCAAGATTTGAACTTTTGCATTTTAAGATACAAAAAAGTTGCTTGTAAATAATCCATGGTATACCATTTCATGTAGTTATGGGTTTTCTTTATTGATTACAAAAGATGATTAAGAACTAAGCTCCATTTTTCCTGGAGAAATATCTTCTTCTAGATAATATTTTCAGAAATAGATGTTCTATGTGAAGTGATTTTCTTGTAAATGTTTTCAGTGCATTTTTCCCCTGGAAGCCATTATCCTAGAAATAAAGATATTCTACACAAAATATTGTAATGTTTGAGGAAATTTTTGAAGAAAATGTTTTACAATTCTCACTAGGTGAAATCATTTTCCACAAAATATCAAAGAAGCTAGGAGTGAAGGAGTGGTGCCAAACTTATGAAAATATGTTTCTACACATGAATATCTAAGAATATTGTCAAAAGATACAAGAGGTCTACTTTGTGGTCAATTAGGCCTTTACTGAGAACTAAAATACTAATAGACCCTTATTACTAATATTATTCTTATTACAACTATTATTATTATTCTTTCTATTATTCATCTACTAGGTGTTTGGGACTAAGGATTGGATGTTGTTGTATTCATCTACTAGGTAGGTCCCTATCAAATTTCCTGTAAACCGTTCTTCTTTATATAAAAGTTCTAGTTTTGTTTATTATTTGCCATTGGTTGATCTGTCATGTTTTCGAATTAAAGTACTATTACTGTTTTTTGGTATTAATTTTAAATCTTGAGCAAGCTCTTGAAATGTTACTGGTCTTCGTACTTGTTAAAATTTTAAGCCACAACTTAAAATTTGGAGATAATTTCTAACTATCAAATTAGAAGATTAACTGATTAAGTTTATTGACTTGCAATATGATAATTCATCTTGCGTAATGCTTTACTTCACTGTGAGCTATATATTGAATGAAGTTCTTTATTTCATTTTTTCAGATGTAGGATTTCTTAACCTAGGTTTTGCACTTTTGCATTGTAAGATAAAAAGAATTGCATGTTGATGAACTATGGTATATTGTTTCATGTCTTTATTGCTTTTTGTAATTTATTTATTATAGAAGCTGAAGAAAAACTCTGTTTTTCCAGCGAAATATCATGTTTTAGAAATATTTTCATAAAAATGTCCTCTATAAAATGTTTTTGATGTAAAATGTTTCCTGGGTGGAAATCATTTGACAAAAATGTTTGACCTACACAATTAGAAAACATGAAGCTATTTGAGGAACACAAATGCTTGGTGTACACAAAGTGGTGTTCACCAAGCGTTTTTCATTCGAGGAAAGTGTTGCTTATTTCACTATGTGAAGACATTTCCCACAGAATATTAAAGAATCAAGGAGTGAGACAGTGACGCAGTGGTGCCAAAGTGCCAAACTTAGGGAAATAAGTTTCTAGAAAATATTTCCGAACACATGAACATCCAAGAAGTAATAACATTTTCCAGGAACATATTTTCCTGTAAGAAGACGACACATTAAATTTCAACTAGTTTCCAATTTAGGATTTATAAGGGAAATGTTACTAGAAACCGAGTCTAAATTGGTTCATGCATCATAAGTTCTATTTTGAAATTCTTTCATCAATTAAGCTCCATCATTGAAGTCGTTTATCAATTAAGTTCCGTTAATGATAGAGGAAAATCTTATTTAATGTATCTGCTTTATGACATTTGAGGGGCTCTTACTTTGTGGGCCATTGATGGGTTATTCTTGGAATTCTAACAAGGGAATTGATTCAGAGTAACTAGTGTGCAAGACTTATCTATTCATGTTTGAAATCATCTTATTATGAGTTCATGAGCTGATTAGAATGTGTTACAGATGATACTGGCCATAAGTAAGTGGTTTTGTGAATCTTGTATAGCTGAGAAAGATAGATTTTTTTTAATGTTAAGTAGCTATATCCTTTTTTATGACTTAGTGACTTGAAGGGATCACGACTCAGTTTTCATTACCTCATGTGGTTAGTTAGGGTGGGTGAGACATAGTTATTGAAGGAGTTGGAATTAGGATTGCTAAGGTCTACCTGTAATTAAACAGCACTTCCCCATTTGAAATCAATTGTTTTTCCGGTGATTAAGCTCAAGGGGTGTGCATTAAGAAACTGACGAGTGATGATAGTCTCCACATTTCCGTCGTTGCATCCTTTATGTCAAACAAACATGAGGATATAAGGATATGCATAATTGCATATCTACTTTGTACTAGCAAAGGATTGAAGAAATGTTAAAGGGCTAAATCAAATCATTCATAAGTATGCTGTTACTGTACAAACAAGAATGGAATCAATCCCAAAGACCCAAATCAAATCAAATAAACTGATATGCATATTGGATTACTAGCTACTGAACATTCAAAACCTTTAGTATGCTAATTTTTTTAAAAAATTTAGGGCATATATACAAGTTTTATATGAACTATGCACTTGCTCTATATGTTAAGATTTGATAAATTTTTATGTAGTTGCAGTCATCTTGGTTTATAGTTTTTCCATCTATCTTTAATTCTTTACCCTCACAATTATTGTGCTTCAGTGTTAAACTTTCTCTTTCAGCCTAACAACAAGTGTATATGATAGCGAAATAAAGTGAAATCAAGATGATGCAAAGAATTGACTGGGTGTCGTGACCCAACTGTTCTTGTTCCTTTATAAAGGTATGCTGATAGCTTATTTGCCTGTTTACTAAGAAAAGGATCTACACAATTCAAGCAATACAGTTCCTCACTCGTAAATGCTCCAGAAATGTCCAATTTATCAATGGGATTATATGCATATATCATTGCCATGGTTTGAAATGGGTGCACAACAGCACAAGTCCTTTGGGTTAAGTATCACATTTGTTGCTTAGAGACTGAATTAAGCTGTGATTAAGATGGACTCAAGGGTAAAAGTCCTGCTTCATTGTCTGGTCTATTGTTTGTGTGTGTGTTTGTTTTTTTGTTTGTTTGTTTGTTTGTGTTTTGGTGTTTGGGATGATAAAAACATTCTCTGTATGAATTTTTAAATTTGGCATGTCCCTTGGTCTTTCTTTGTATGGTGTTGTTTGTGAACTTTATCCTCCTTGAAGAATCAGGTCTATAAAAGCATAAATAGATGAAATTTTTTAAATTTGGGCATGTACCTCTCAATTACTTATAGACTGATTTCAGGATTCCAATTCATGATCTAATTGTGACGCAAAATTGCCCTAAATAGGATAAAAACCTATATGAAATTGGAAAAATTCACACTAATAATCCAACCTATTGATAGTCTTCTATTATTAATCCCTTCTATGTGTTATTCTAAATTAATACGAACTATCAGGCTAACCTTCCCTAAACACTCTATTAACCTGAAGGGCCGGTCTTTTCCGGTAATAAAAAAATCACGCCTCTTCACGTGACTAATAATAACTTATGGACAAAACATTAGGTGGGACGAAGCCCTTAGTCATTCAGAAAAAAGACGAAGGAGAAGAAGCTTTGCAACGAAGCTTGGATGAAGGAGAGCGCGCCCAGCCCATGATTCGCCATCGATTCGGGTTTCTCTACCAACACTGCCGCCACCAGGCAGCACCACGGAAGCGGCGGCAGATCTCATCCACGCTGCATCTAGCTTCATGGGTAGACACAGTCAAGGCCGTCTTCACTGGACAAAAGCCTTCTGGGACCTTCGCGCTCCTATGTTTTGCGAATGAGCTGAGCAATGCGAGGAAGTTGTCAAATTGGAAGCAATACATGGTGGGGAGAAGTAGTGACGCCACTTTCGCTGATGCCTTTGCTAAACAAGAAGCCATTCTTCGTTGCCTTGGCGGATTTGATCCCACTGGAGAGAAATGCAAATGCACAATAGCAGAAGTTGAGATTTGAGAATGCTTTGGCAAAGTATTGCTTGGGTCAAACTTGGCTGGTCCACATGTGAAGAAGGACAAGGTGCTGCAACGGTCTTAATGCCACACTTAATTCTGCAAATGATGGCCGTAAATTTGAATCCCTGTATTTTAAAAACGATTTATAAACAGTGTGCTCTAGCTAATTTCCTATGTGAATGTAAAACAGGAAAAACACTATCAAAATGACTATCAAAATTACTGAAGTGCAGATGATGGATTCCAAAAGTGCTAAAGGAGAAAGAAATGCGATTATGGTTGTACTTGTATCTTGAATAGTGTTTGGCATTTTAGGTTATTTGAAGTAAAATGTAGAAGAGTAAAGTTTGTGTGTAATGTTTAGCCCTGCTGTATTGGATAATGATTGCTGGTATGGTTGCATTTTACCTATGTATGAACTTTATCTTTGGCAGATTAAATAAATCTATAAAGATCTGTATATTTCACCAAGTTTTGTCATACATTGTGTCAATATTTACACTAGTTTGACTTCATCCTGGGGTGTTCCTGGTACAGTCAAACCTCATAATAAAGGTTGGCTTATTTTCCAATTCAAATCATCAAATGTGAAGAGGACAGAAGTCAGGTTCTTATGGGAGGTCCATAAGTTGCCTCTAGAGTTGGGAATAAAAAAACTATTGGGAAAATTGCCTCTAGTGTTGGGAAACCCATATGTTCTGATAAAGTAACGAATGAAGGTGCCAGGTTGGATTGTGCTAGGGTCCTGGTGGAAGTTGACATCTCATGGGATAGCTATAAAATTAAGATGGCAGAAAAGGCTAGGCGTATTGAACAACTAAAGAAGGATGAGTAGGGTTTGACTGCCACTGTTAACTCACATGTTAACTCAAATGACAAAGCTGAAGCTTCATATACCAGTGGGGTTATTCCGATCCTACTAATGCCAGTTATGCTGGGAATGGAAAGAATACAATTGATAAGGTCATATGTTATTACGTAGTACAATTTACAACAATGTCATATGTTAGTGATAAGGTACACAAAAGCAGTACCCACTCAACCTCAAATGAAGCTACTCAAATCCAGGAATTAATTAACTCAAATCCATAAATCCAATAGAGCTCTCAAGTTAAACCAAGAACTTAGAAATGTGTTAGCATAAACACATTTGAACCAACTGAAATCCTGCAATAAGGAGCAATAACCAACTGAAATCCAACAATAACTTAAACCAAAACCTTAGAAATCAATTCAAATTACAACAGACATAATCCAAAATACATCATCCAAGTACAAAAAAAGCCAGTAATGACATCATCCTGAATGAAATACAGCATAACAATTGAACTGAAATCCAACATAAAGAAAATAAGCCATCCCAGACACCATCCCCCAGTGTATTCATGCATTGCTTGAAGGAGGGCAGACATCCCCTGAAATTATTTGAGGACCTCCAACCTGACCAAGAGCCTACAAAAACGAATCAAAGAATTTAATAAAATCCAATTGCACTATATATTCTTAGATTAACAAATGAATCCATTGCTTATTTTTAACCAGATCAATCATACCAGATGGATTCATTCACAAATTTAACGTCATCAATCATTCTCACATTAACAAATGAATTCCCACGCTCATCAATGAAGACTCCAAATCCCTGAGGTACCTGCACCAAGAGCAGTACAGGACAATTTTTTAACCAAGGCTGGAAATTTAAGTTTTGCCCCAAGAGCGAGACCAGAGTTGTAAAAAAAGGGTCACAATCATGGACCACACTCCAGTTCCTTTTTCAAAACAGCAGGGAATTAAAAAAAAGGTGGGAGTCAACTTAAAAGCTGAAAAGGAGTGGAGAGAGGAGATGAGAGGAAGATGAAAGACTTTAAAAAACGGAGTATAAACAACTGGGACCAAATCGGGGGACCTAATTTTCACCCACAACAATACTAAGAATTTGAGATAAATATTCTTACCATCTTCTTTCAACGTGTGCAGTAGTGTATAAGATTTTCGCACCAGGCTGAGAATGGAGCTTTCAAGCTTCCTTACGGGAGTAAATCTGCTGGGATGGAGAATGTGTGTAACGTTGTTGAAGGAGGATCTGTTTTTCAGTTTTTTAGCTTTGCATATTTTAATTTAACTTGTTTAGCCGGTTGCCAATGAACTAGGAGTGTTTAGGGAAGGTTAGCTTGTTAGTTCGTATTAATTTGGAATAATACATAGAAGGGATTAATAATAGAAGACTGTCAATAGGTTGGATTATTAGTGTGAATTTTTCCTATGAAATTTGAATTTTACATTGTTTTTGTAAGGTGTTAGAGACTGTATAACCAAGCCCTATCCGACCAGGAGTTGGACGGGGGGCGGTAGCCCCCCCGGGGGATCCGGGGAACGCAGCCCCCGCCCGAAATTTTTGGTCCGTTTCTGAGGAGCCGCGAGTTTCCGTACAGTTCCGTACAGTTTGGGCCGTACAGATGTGGGCCCGTGTGCGTCCTAGTTATTTTAGGGGTTAAGTTTTACTCTCTATAAATACAAGCTCTCTCCCTTGTAATCCCTTGATCCGAAATATTAATAACATTCGAGGCTTGGTAGACGTAGTCCTTTGTGGCAAACTGACTTAATTAAATCCTAACAATTTTTACTCCTAATTTAGGAAGTTTCCCAATTGTCGATTAATGCTAAATGGAAAGTGGAGATCTATCAAAGTAAAGACCATATGGAAATCCAAAATCCACCAGACTAGTTCAAATACAGGTTGGCCATAAAAACCTGTTCTGTAGCAAGAATATACTTCCTTATGTGATCAAATTAAGGAAATGTGTCTAGAAAAGTGAATTCACACCACAATCTAAGGCTAGAAATGCTAGATTGATGTATTTAGTAAACAAATTTGATGGATGAGTCAGATTAGTAGTGATGGCATCCTTCATTTCTAGTAATAGTGAACACTGGAAGCTTATGTGGCTTGAATTTTTAGCCACCGTTACCGTGGCGTTACCTATTCTGTTAAGTGTGAACTTGTTCCTCAAACACAAAACTAATTGAAAACAATAAGCCTTAAACTAAGTTCCGATAAAAACTACGTAGTAATAAACATCATTCGACCTAGCTTGGACTGATTTCTTCATTACCTTGGATGCTCTATCTCATGCCTACCATGCCTTATGAATTCATGAGTTCGACAAATAGCTCGATTATGTCTAGCCTCTGGACCAACTCTGGCTTGATGATTTCTTCCTAACGGTTCATGTCACTTTGAGTTCCCTGCTCTCATTTCCAATAGTGGTTTTTGTATCATGGCAAAAAAACAGCTGGATCTGCTGTATCCTTTCTGTCCCTTATCATTAGTGAAAGATAGCAACAGTATTACTTTTCTGGCCATCCCACATTGTCCCTTATTATTTAGATTGTCCGGTTATCCCTCCATACACGGTTTTCTGACAATGCCTTTGCCTTTGGTGCAAGTTTTCAATTTGGAAAGAGCGACATTATTAGTCATACTGCTATTTCTTTTGTTCATTTAGAAGTATCAACACTAATGGCTGGAGTCTGGACAGATACTTGAGGAATGCAGGGCTTCTACTTTGTAACCTTCAGTCGTTATATTTGTGCTCTCATCCTCAGATAAGATTTCCATATGCATAGGAAATACTCCAAAAAACAAGGAATTACTGTCTAACAATGTTCCAAAACAAAAACAAAACAAGATGGAAATGAACCCTATTAGCCCCATACGAAGTTTGTGGACAAGTCATTGTCTAAGAATGAGCAAGGAATATCTGTCTTTCTGCTAAACAAGAGGTATTGAACTCATAATTTATTTAGGAGAGAGGGCATTTTAGCATGAAACGGAGAGATTGAACAACGGCCATATATATTTTACTGTATCACTATGAGAGCAGGTGGTGCCATTCCAAGATTTTTTTTCTTTTTGACAGCTGTAAGAAATTACCAGGTTGGATGATTGCAGCACTTAGCTATCCCATAACTATCTCCTCCATGCTGTAGTCTTGTGCACTCAAATGGTGCATGGAAGCAGATTATAAGGAATTTTTCACTTCCACTGTTTTCGTTAGCATCAATAAATAAAATTCCTAATGTAATCAAGGAGTCGTTAATCTTTGACACGCAAGAAACTCCCCATATTCCATCATCTTGTGAAACTAGTTGTTTTTACTTCTTAACCTTTTTGTGTGAAACTAGTTGTTTTTACTACTATGTAAAGGTATTTCTTCTCAAATCGAATGAAACTTTAACTTGTTTGCTTGACTTAGTGCACGTTGGATATAGATAACATGAAAGTTTTGAATTTTGTTTTGAATATCTCTGTTTTGTAGTGTTTCGGTGTTTCCTGTGGTCCAACATGTTCCTTCCCTGTCTTTTTGAATTTGGCGTTAGAGGAAGTAAACAGGAAGACCTTCCCTGTCTGGCTGTCTTTTTGAATTTGGCGTTAGAGGAAGTAAACAGGAAGACTTAAGAGAGCAGCTCTTTTGTTTCATGTTTTACAAGGTTTAATGCACCAAACCCCCCGTGATATGGAAATTCGGCGCATTAGCCCCCTATGATTTAAAAATGCGTCAAACCCCCTTGTGTTTTAATTAACTATGCGCAAAATCCCTTCTATGAACAAACTAAATTGTCAAATAAAAGAAAAATGATTAACATTTTTGTATGATTTAGAGATTTTGACATATTTACTTGTATATTCAATCAGAATATTAGGTAAAGTGATTTTCAAATCGTTAAATTTATTCATAAAAGGGGTTCTGTGCATGATTAATTAAAATACAAGGGGATTTGACACATTTTTTAAATCATAGGGGGGCTAATGTGTCGAATTTCTATATCACGAGGGAGTTTGGTGTATTAAAACCCCACATAGTGTGATAAGGTATCGAAAATAGCATATTTTAACTAGGAGTTTTCACCGATAACTATATTGACAGAGAAAAAATGATCACTAAATCATGTTCATATTTTGACCAATGTACACATATCTTACATTCTTACATAAGATAAAATTACGGGATATTATCCGAAATAGGACTAAAAAGGTTTGAAAATTTTAAAATAGGACTAACATGTTTTTATTCCCAAAATAAGACTAATTACTGTCATGTTTTGGCAGTACCAGACTTCAAACATGGCAGTATTTTCCAAACTTGGCAGTAATTACTTCTATTTTGGGAATAAAAAACATGTCAGTCCTATTTTGGAATTTTCAAACTGTTTTAGTCCCATTTCGGGAACTTTCCCTAAAATTACCCTTTAACATATCTAAATTTCCCTATTCAATTCTCAAATTACAATTAACAAAATCAATTTTATAGGTAAAACCGTAAAATAACATTAGATAATAGCAATTATCACCCGTCAATAAATAGTAATGGAGATACTTTATCATCTAAAACCCGGTCATTTAAACTACAGAAATTGCCTAAATAGGAGTAAAATTCCAAAATAGGAGTATCATGTTTTTTAGTTCTTGAATAGGAGTTATCTGCCAAGTTTGGAAGAAAGTGTCATCTTTAAAGCCTTGTAAAACTAAACTTGGCAGAAATTTACTCCTATTCAGGGAGTAAAAAACATGATACTCCTATTTTGGAATTTCAAAACGTTTTTACTCCTATTTAGAGAATTATCTCTTTAAACTATTAAAAATGATAAAATAAACATGATATGGAGATACTTTATCATCTAAATTCCGGTCATTTAAACTATTAAAAATGATATCTAATAATTTGAGGGGGTGCTCTTATAATTTTTTAATAGGATAAAAGAAAAATGAGTGCAAAAAAACATTAGATATGTATACCAAAAAATCTGTTCGTGGACGTTTTAAAAGTTTACACGTTTTTACACTTGCCTGTGCAGACATTTTTCCTCTGTGCAAACACTGTTCACAGACAAAACATGTTTTGTCTGTGTTTTGTCTGTGAACAGTGTTTTCTCAGACAAAAAAATGTCTGCACAGACAAGTGTAAAAACGTGTAAACTCTGAAACTTGTACAATAATTGCTCTATGTATATAGAGGGTGGATCCAATAAAAAGTGTTATTCCCGTGAATATGCAAACAGGTGCACTTTTGTACTCATTCTGGTGCACTAGTAGATACTTCGTATTTGTTTTACGATTTTTCACAATGAGAGAAAAAATTGACTTATTTACTAAATGGTCACTGCGTTTTTGATAGAATGTACTGGATTGTTGGCTGATTTTGAGTCATTAGATCTCAAGTTTAATTGACAAGATTTATTCTCATTTAATGAGAAGAACTCTTTATTTGATCCAAAACTTATACATGTGTATATGTAGTGTGTTTCATATAAAACTGTTATTATACTAAAGAAAAGTAAATAGTTATTTTAAGTTAAAGTATGTTTAGAATTATTCTTGAAATTAAATGATAATGTTTGTATATTTCATTATTAGAAGGAAGAAATGATTTTTTTTTCGGGAAGAAGGGGGCTTAGATTGATTTAGATGGGAGTTAAAACGACAAAAGAACCCCATGTAACTATCAACCCCTGAACCAGACTCAGAGTTAATCACATTTGACAAAGCAATATAACTCGTTGATCCTAACTTGGGCATAATTGAGCCAAAGACGGTTACCGCAGACCTCTCATCACTCAATCCTTATGCAAGAGTCTTACAACATTAAATGAAATAAAAACAAAGAACAACAATCTCAATGTGGGAATTAAAATGCAAAGCAGTAAAAAAAAACCAAACTCGGTTTTCTTGAGCAGAAAAACCAAACGCACTTCGGGTGGGTCTAGAAGCTCGGACCCGCCGCCTGCCCATTTTTTGGGTTATCCGGTGACATGTTCTCGCATGATGGATCCTCCTGTGATTCTGTGAATGCTCTTCCCAAATCCTTCTGCGCTTTTGGTCTATCGGCACTTCCTCAGTATTGTCTATATTTCCTTCTTTTGTAACACTATTACCTGTACCCGTTGTGGATTCTCGCCCACCTTGTCCCCCTGTCCCTTCACCCTCTTGATCTGCTTTCCTTGGTTGTCTAGCCACCCTTGAACTTGAGGAATCTTTCACTAACCACTTATTCCCCCTGTAGAGCTAGTCTTCACCCCTCCACCAGCTCGAAGCTCTACCCCAAATGATTTTTCCAACACTATATCTTCCTCATATTTTAAGGGACAAAATTTATCAGAATGACCAATCACCCCACAAATAAAGCAAAAATTAGGGAGTTTTTCAGAATGACCAGTACCACCTTTCTTAAGAGTTGAGCCCCTTTTCAGATGCTTTATAACATCCATACTCACCCTAATTCTCATAAAAGATTCCCACTTTTCTTCAAACTGGTTCTCATCAAATCTAATAAACTGACCAATATAGTTTCCAATCCTCCTAGCATTTCCTAATTTCACAAAACTATATGGCACATTATCAACCTGTACCCAGAACTCTGCCTCACACAATTTCATTTTATGGGGTATGTCATCTGGCATGGCCTCCTTAAGGAGCACTAAATTTCTCTCAAACAATCAAGGGCCATCCTTAAGAACATGATTCATATCCAATATGATAAAAAGTAAATAAATACCTTTTGTCGCCTATCTCTTTGATGGATACCCCTTTACCCGGACGCCAAATAGAAGCCAAAAGGTTCTTGAAGACTTGAAATTTGACTTTCGATCTGTGAGAACGACTCCAACCACCAGAAATTCGACTCTCTTCTCTGTTACGGCAAACTCCTCATCTCTCTCTTCATGGAAATTCAGTTCGCTGTCCTCCCCTTCAATAACCATCTTCTTGTAGTGATTCACAATATCCTCCATTAAAGCCTTCAGAGTGTTGACAAAACCTGCTCCACGGTCGAATTAGAATCAGCGCCGAGACTTCTGCCGTACCGACTCAATTCCGCAACACTCTATGTGCACACCTGCATCGAACGAAGATCGCGAATAGCCTTGAAGCATCCACCGAGAGGGATGCCCGTTCTTCGTTATTGCCGAAAACGGAAAACGAAAGCTACACTAGTGGCGGAAGCCCTAGGAGAGTTGATTGAGTTAATAATTCATAACATGACATAATATGAAAACAAATATCGCTTTTGTAGAAAAACACATTGTTGATAATGTATTATAATATCAGAAAAATGACCCAATGTCAAATAATGATCACGACAATGTCATCACCGACGCCTTGAAAAAATGACATTATAAAAATGACAATGTCAATGATTTAAAAAATGACTAGAAAATGATAATAATGATAATGTCATTGAAATGCTATAAAAATGACTTCGATACATTGTCCACAAGTAACATGGTTTTCATGATGACATTGAGATATGTGACAATGTCATATCATTGTAAAAATTTACAATGTTAGAATCTGTCAAAATGTCAGAAAATTATCACAATGTCAAATAATGTAAATGTCAATGTTACAAACATGACATTGTAAAAATGACAATGACAATTCCAATGCTATAAAAAATGACATTGTATCAAAGACAATGTCAATATCGAAGTCAATGACTGTCGTAACAATGTCAATTTTATAAAAATGACCAGTATTAAAAATCATGACAATAATATAAAAATGACATTGTTTTTATAGAAAAACACATTTTGACGATGTTGTATAATATCGTTATACGACAATATAATATAGAATGACATTAATTTCATTGCATGAAATAAAAACAAAATAGAAAGACTGGAAATACAAATAAAAAACGTAACATTGTTACCCACATACATCTGTAGGACTTCTAGCAAATCCAATAATACCAAGACTTCTAGCAAATCCAATAATACCAGGACTTCTAGCAAATGCAACATTTTGTGGTTCATTTACACTTTACACTAGTGTGATAAGAAAAAAATGAAATTGAGAAAGCAATAAACATAAAAGATATAAATAAGTAGCTAATTTTCAATTTCTTTCCTTTGTGTGCAGTTCTCTTCTCTGTTTTCACAGTGGGACTATGAGAATTCCCTTGAGCAGATTTTTAGGAGCCGAACTTCCATGTGAACCCTGATACTCACTAAACATGTTATTCCATGGGGCTTTGATATACTATCCTCCGTTCTTTAATTCTTATAACAGTTTGACTTTCATAATTCACGTTTGCCAACGTACAACTTTGATTGTAATTATATTTAATTATGTATTAGTAAACATTATAAAAAGTTGATATTTTGGAAATTCACATTGATAGGAATTCATTAACATTTTATACGTAATAATTTGATTATGTATATTAGTAGAAAATCGTGATCAAACTGAGTTCTGTGCGCGAATAGTGCAAAAATCATAATGTTGCAAGAGTTAAAGAACAGAGGAAGTACAATTTTTCCAACCGGGGCTGAGACATATATATATACACTACCGCGCCGGAGAATGGGGATTGGGGGGGCACCGCCCCCCGCCCCTATTGGATAAAGAAAAGTTAACGGGGTTTTTCACAATCCGATAAATGCATAACACATATTAATATAGAAATGGGAAAATGGAAATTAATAATCCAACCTTTTAGCGGTCTTCTTTCAATAATCCCACTTTTTGATTATTCATGAATAATCCAACCTTTGCACCTCATCTTCATTCACTGGTCCCTGACCGGTTGATGACCTGCTATTCCAAGCTATTTTCTTATCTTTGCAAATCATTATACCATAAATCTCATCTTTCACAAAGATAATATTTTGCAAAGATAAGAAAATAACTTGGAATAGCAAGTCATTAACCGATCAGGGACCAACAAATGAAGATGGGGTGCAAAGGTTGGATTATTCATGAATAATCAAAAGGTGGGATTATTGAAAGAAGACCGCTAAAAGGTTGGATTATTAGTTTCCATTTTCCCTATAGAAATTTAATATACCCAATAAATTTACATTTAGATTTATTGAACTTATTATTTTCGGAAATTAGGAATGCAACATTTATTCCACTATTTGTTCCTTCTGAAGTACTCCATCAAAGAAAGTACTATTAAGCATCTTGTGAGTTGAGCAATATTAATTAATAATCTTATTAGAGCCCGTTTTGAAATATGAAAAATTAACATACATTACTACTGCGTATTGTTTACGTTGAAATAACGCCGCTATCTCGCCCTTGAAATAGGTTGACAAAATCTATTCCCTGTTCAATTCCATAACATTCTTCATGTTTTTTTTATGTATATACCCGTAGTATCAAATTTGACTCATACAAGGTATATCTTTTAAAAGATATTGTGTTTGATATTGTTTATGTAATTTTAAATAAATTTAAACCGGCCGTACTATTTAATTTTGCTTTAATCAGCGGCAATTGTCAAACAAGAATAAAACTTAACATTAAAAAAAAGCAATACTATGACTAGACATTTCTTGCATGAGAAAGTGCAAAGGAAGCTAAAAATATTAAACTTGTACTCCCTCGTCCCTCCGTCCCATTAGAAGGTTCTCATCTACTATTATATGATCAACTTAAATCATTTTTAATATTTTGCTTTATATATCAAATTTTTATCAAATGTACTTTTTTTATCAGACTTTGTAGCAGTTTTAATGTAGTTTCTAAATATGTATATTTTATTTACTAAAAATAATCAGAGTGTAAACAGGGATTAAGTTGTTTTATCGTCAGTCAAGCATCGTAAACCGTAACGGGAACCGTCTAGCGGGACGGAGGAAGTACTTATGAGTAACATTTTTCAATTTTCATGAAAGGGTCAGTTTATGATCGATACCCAATTTACGGTTAAGATTTGAAATTTCATGCTACTAAATACTTCGTAATTAGTCCGTACTATTTATTTACTAGCTAGCCTGCTACCTCTGATCCCATCCATTCGGTTCATCCCCATCATCCGCTAACCATTTTCCATAAACAGTACCCATATTTATATATAAATATTAATTCAAATAAATATCTATAATTTGAACTAACGGACAATTAATTAGAATATAATTAATTACGGATACATTATAGTCATAAACCCATACTTTTCTTCACCACGGGCCACGGCTAATAAACTTTGTTTACCCACATAGTTTGTTTGCATTGCAAAAAAAACTTAAATACGCATTAACTATGAACTAATATAACTAGGGAAGAATATATATTATGTTGTAGAAAAATGGTAAAGGTACCCCAACTTGTACCCCATTTTGTACCGCCACTCCTACTTTGTGGTCACAATTGGAGCAATACTTTTAAGTGGGGCAACACTTTTAATTGTGGCCTCATTTGGACCACACAATGTGTGGTGTAAGAATGGGGTACCCAAAATGGGTACCTCTAGCACGGTTGTATATTGTATTCGAATAAAAAAACACATACTCCCTCCGTCCTGAAAACAACTTCCCGGTTGGACTTTCACACACTTTTAGGAAATAAATTTGACTTTACTGTAGAATGCACTGTTTAGCACTGTTTAAACACTATTTGGCACTATTTAAACACTGTTTGGCACTGTTTAAACACTGTTTGGAACTGTTTATCACTTTTTTGATGTAGATAATTTGCCAAATAAGGAAAGTATTGAAATGTGGAGTTAATTTTGGGACATCCATTTAAGGAAAGTGGAAAGTTGTTTTCGGGACGGAGGGAGTATTAGGCAGTGGCCGGAGATTGAATTCGCCAGCTGACTTTAGTGGGTGGTCTTTAAAACCAATCTCGTGGTTACGTTATGATATAAGTGTAGTTGGTGGTCTTTTTGTAACCAAACATTCTCGTTGTGAGATTACTATGCCTAGTAAGAGGTCTCGAGTTCGAAACTCATTAGCCACATAAAGATTCAAAACTCAATGAAGTGAGTTTCAGCCCTAATTACTCCAGACTTCCCAGCCCCCTCCGTGAGACCCTCCGGAGTAATAAAAGAAAAACGTGTACGTAGTTTTTGCATAAATAAGTTGAGTTATTTACACACACAAATATACACGTATGACTAAACTAAAGATGATGAACAAAATATAACCTCTTGTATAAATGGACAATAATACTTCGTAACAATTTTGATAGACTATGATTATATTAATTTTACACTAATGATCAAGAAGTAACACATATAGCAACGTTCACCACATTTTGTCAACAGCAATATTTTATTAAGCAAACCCCCGTTATTATTTAGTTGAATACTTGAATATATAGTTTAGGTTAAAAGTTGAAACCATAAAATAAGTGATACTAGTATTCCCTTGAAAAAGGAATTGAACTCCTCTTCAAGGACCGGAAATTTCGGAGAGAGAGTGAGAGAGATGAGAAGGTGGGTGGGGTAGGGAAAAATAAAAGGTGAGGTGGTGTTAGTGATTTGTAGGAGAGAGATAAAGTGTAAAAGAAATGGAGAGGGGAAATGGAGGGAAAGAAATGGAGATTCTGAGTAAAATTTATCATATTATAAATTAAATGATCCTATCAAAAAAGTCAAAGTTTCAATGTTTTTTCATAGCAAATGGAAAATCATGTGCACCGAGAAACCGGCTATTCCAGTATTTCTTAGTTCCTTTGCCTAATTATTAAATGCTCTTCGAGGTTAAGTTGTTTCAAAAGTCTCTGCCTTCTAGCTTTTTTTTTCTTTAAAAAGACCTTAAAATACTCTAATTGTATGTTTGGCATGACATTTTTTAAGAGCTTTTCAAAAATTAAAAGATCTTTTTTGAGATGCTATCGGGTGTACCATCTGAGAAAAGCTCGTGACTTTTAGTATTAATTAGTCCTAACAGCTTGTATACCAAACCGAACTAAATCAAACAGTCAGCTTTTTACCAAACAGCTATCACCTTTTCTTTTTAAGATCTTTTCAGTCACTAAAAGCTAACAGTTACTAAAAAGCTCACAAAAGTATCTTTTCAGCTAGTTGGGCCAAACATACCCTTTGTCTAAGCTAGTTGATTGAAAGAACATATATTCAAAGGTAAATTTTGAATAATTAGGCAACAGTCATACTAGTATACTTCCTAGTATTTTTTAACAAAGGTAAATTTACAATTCATACTAGTATACTTCCTCCGTTCTTAAATAAGTGCAACAGTCAACATTTCACATTTGCTGAGACACAACTTTGACCGTTAATATATATAACTCTCTATTAGTAAATAAATTTTAAAAAAAATCAGAATTTAAAAATTTACGATGAGACAAATTTAGTAATATTTTTTTCAAAAAAATATATTAATACATCAATAAATAAAATGTAGTCAAAGTAAAACTTGAAAATTTAGAATGTAGTCAAAGTCAAAGTAAAATATATTAATACATCAATAAATAAAATATATTAATACATCAATAAACAAAATGTAGTCAAAGTCAAAGTAATATTTTTTTCAAAAAAAATATATTAATACATCAAAAAAAATATTAATGCATCAAAAATTTAGAATGTTGCACTTATTTAAGAACGGAGGTAGTATGCTTTTCAAATATTTTTAAACAGTTGTTTACACTACCAAAAAAACTCGTTATAGATACGGATTTTGGCTCGGAAAATAACCCAGACAAATTTGGCGCGGAAATAGGGACGGAAAGCAGAAAAAGTCGATTTGTTACTACAATGGCACGGCATTATCCGTGCCAACACGTTTGGCTCGGACATTTCGACCCTACATCCGTGCCAAGACCGAAAACCTGTGACGTAGTTGGCTTGTGTTGATATCCGTGCCAACCGCCGCGACAATATGGCAGGGAAACCGATCCGTCCCAACGATTTTTTTTTATTTTTAGAATTTGGCCCGGTATATATCCGTGCCTAATTTTTCCGTGCCAAACTCCGAGACAACCCCGTATCTTATTTGACTGTTCCACTGTCCGTCCCTATTTCCGTGCCTAATTCTAGCCGTTACGTTGGGTGGCATATATCCGACCCAAATGTAGTGCCAAAATGTAACCGTTAGTTTGACTGGAATCTGGCCGTCTCAAAACCGTCGCAAAGACCGGATTTCAAATAAAGTTTATTTCGTGCCAAAATCCGAGACAATGAGGACCGTTGAACACATTTTGGTAGGGGCATTTCCGTCCCAATTTCTGTGCCTACTAAATCTACAAATATACCAAGTTGGGATGTGAAGCAAACTACATCTCAGAAAATGATGTTTTCGATCTTTGTGTATGATGAATTCTGGATAGAAGTTGGAAGTTATATTACTTGATATCTGGAGGTTTTCTATATGGATTTCTTACTTTATATTACTTGGTATCATCGTTGTACTTAAGGTATGTAAATTACGACCATTGTGCTTTTAAATTAATTTGATCATATCCATATTATGAGTTGTTATCAGTATTATTTAATTTGTCTTAATTATTTTGATTGAATTCAAGTGTTAGCTTTAAAACGTGAGACATTGTCTTATCAATTTAATAAATTAATTTCGTTAAGATATACTGTCAAAAAAAGTTAATTAAGATATTTTTTAATATTCAGGCACAATGTATAGACAATCTAGAAGTTGGATGTATGACCGCTACAAGGAAAATGGTAGAGGATTGAAAAAAGTGTTTGAAAATGGAGTTAACGAATTTATTAGATTCGCACAAGAGCAAACACGCTATGCTGATGGAAGTAAAATAAGATGTCCTTGTACAGAGTGTAAAAATAACAAATTTGTTGAAGGTGATGAGGTTTGTTGGCATTTATGATGGTCCCTGATAGAGGTAAAAGTCTAGAGGGGGGGGGGGGGGGTGAATAGACTTTTAAAGATCTTTCAATTTTTAAAGAGTTTCCCTCATAGGTATGATGATCAAAAAATCTTTTGAGAGATTTAGGATCGCAGCGGAAGTTATGACCTCTTTTTGACTGTGAATGGTAACTTTCTTATGAGAGGATAAGAGGGAAGAGGTATTTGTATGTAGGACAACTTATCTTTAGTGACTGGAGTGTATAGTAGACTAGAGGCTCTGCTTTGAAGATCTTTTAGTGAGATCCTCTGATGACCTTGAGTCAGACTCCCTTCAGTGAGGTCCTCTGATGATCTTGAATCAGAGATCCTTGAGTGAGGTCCTCTGATGATCTAGAGTCAGAGACCCTTGTATGAGGTCCTCTGATGATCTTGAATCAGAGATCCTTGAGTGAGGTCCTCTGATGATCTAGAGTCAGAGACCCTTGTATGAGGTCCTCTGATGATCTTTGAATCAGAGACCCTTGAGTGAGGTCCTCTGATGATCTAGAGTCAGTGACCCTTGTATGAGGTCCTCTGATGATCTTGAATCAGAGACCCTTGAGTGAGGTCCTCTGATGATCTAGAGTCAGAGACCCTTGCGTGAGGTCCTCTGATGATCTTGGATCAGAGTAAATAAGATTGACACGAGATGTATCCTGGTTCAGAGGTGGTGTAATCCTCCTACATCCAGTCCCATCCTCTTTCAGATGGATTTCCACTAAAGTATTCAGCCCAATACAATTAGTGACCGTCTGGCTGTTATTACCAACTTGCTCAGACTTCAAGGTGTTTCACTGAGAGTACACACCACTCCAAGTTACTCAATCCTTTAGGTTTTTCTCGATTGATCCAGTGGGGATCAAAAGGTACTCTATCCTATTCTACCACACTTAAGGACTTAGACGACGCTATCCTTAGAAGTGTTTACAACAGTTTTAATATGAAACAAACTTTTAGCCTCCAACTAAAAACTAAACTTTCTGAGTGTATCAATGAGGATTTCTGTTCTAGAAGGTTTAGTGAAGCATGAGTCTAAGCAGAGAGCAGATTGTAATGAACACTTTCTCTTTTTGCTAGATATCTTCTTTGTGTAGTATGATTTCTCTGCTTAGTGAACTCAGGAGCTTATTTTTCTTCTCATGCTTATGCCCGAATTTATAGGCATCTCTGGTTGATTAATCTCCTCCGTTGGTTGAGAGGATTTAATCTATGTCGTTGAGGCTTTTTGTACTTTCGTCTTCTTGTGTTGGAGCAGCTTATCTTCAGACGCAATTGGAGCAACTTGCTTTGCAGGAAATGTAAACCCATTCCTTAGGCCTTTTGCGCACTATTCATAATCTAGTGGGATTTTGTCTTCACAGGCAACTCTGGAGTGTCTCGTGATTATACAGCTTACCAAGTAAACTTTGTGACTTTGGTCCTTGTGTACAAAATTAATTTGTACTGGTAGGATTTTAAATATCCCTTTTAAGGTAAAGAAGGATTTACCTTATTGCATTTTATATTTCCAGTCAAATTAATTTTGTACATAAGATGTACATGTAAGATTAGTCACAATTTTACTAGTGACAATAATAAATTTGTGTCACAAATAAATATACTGATTGGATTTGAATATCCTTGAAAGGTAGGGATTTACCTTATTGCATTTTATATTTTCAGTATATTTATTTTGTGACATAATTTATACATTCCTAATTTTGTCACCTTCCTTTTTAGACCACACTTCAGTTCACACAATGATCATTTAATATTGAATAGAAAATCTAAACATCAAGGGAGGATTGCATCATCAAAACTATATTTCATCAAAGTCTGAGGGACCTAACAATTTATATACGCATGGTTTTGTTGAAAACTATTACAACTGGACTGCTCAAGGAGAACCAATTGAGCCAGAGCTCTTGCCGCAAAACGTAGGAACATCGAGGTATGTTCCCGATGAGATGGCTAATTGGGGAAATTATGAAGAAATGGTATGGGAGCAAAAGATGCTTTATGATTTGGCTGGTCCTTCTACGTTTCCAAATATCCACACGGATAGTAATTTCAACGCACACAATAATATGAATGAAGGACCAAGCTCATCATATTATGATGTGGATGACTTAGGCACTAGATTTCAAGAAGTGCTCAAAAGTGCGGACCAACCTTTATATTCTGACTGTTATGATCATTCACAATTATCAGCAGTTTCTGAATTTCTTAACATAAAGTCAGAATATAACCTCTCTGAAAGCTGCATGTCCAAAATATTAAACTCAGTTGGTAGTATGTTACCCCGTGATCATTGTCTTCCCGATAGTTACTACAACATGAAAAAGTTTGTTTCTGAGTTAGGTCTCCCTATGATCAAAATCCACGCATGCCCTGGAGGATGTATGTTATTTTGGAAGAATGACGAAACACTTATGCGGTGTAAGTTTTGTAATGCGGATAGGTACAAGCCCATATCAGGTATGACTCGAAAAGCCCGAAAAAGATCTGCAGCATCGAAGTTGATATATCTTCCTTTAGCACCACGTTTGCAAAGATTATATGCCTCAAGCGCTACCGCGAAACACATGACGTGGCATGTAGAGCATGACACTGAGGAAGGGTTAATGTGTCATCCATCAGATTCCGCGGCGTGGAAGCATTTTGACCGGTGTTATCCTCAATTTGCTTTTGAACCACGCAACGTCAGACTTGGGTTATGTTCTGATGGTTTTGCTCCTTACGGTCAATTTGGAGGGCAGTTCTCATGTTGGCCAATCATCATTACACCATATAACTTCCCCCCGGATATGTGTATGAAAAATCATTTTATGTTTTTATCATTAATGTGTCCTGGTCCTGGTAATCCAAAAAAAAGAATTGATGTGTATTTGCAGCCATTGATCGAAGAGCTGAAACAATTGTGGGAAGTTGGTGTTCCTACATATGATGTTTCGAGGGATCAAATATTTAATATGAAAGCTGCGATTATGTGGACCATTAGTGATTTTCCAGCATACGGCATGCTATCTGGATGGAGTACTGCTGGCCTTATGGGCTGTCCTGTTTGTATGGAAAAATCAAATGCATTTTGGCTAAAGAATAGCCGCAAAGCATCCTACTTTGATTGTCACAGGAAATTTCTCCCTCCTAATCATCCGTATCGAAAGGATAAGAAGTCATTCATCAAGGGTCGCAATGAACGTGATCCTCCGCCTCCGAGGTATATAAACTGGCCTTAGCAGATTTTGCCCAAACCCTAGGCCATTACTTCTGTCTTCCCCCCTCTCCGCCTCTATTTCCTCCGCCCACTACGAACTCCGGGCACCACTTACCCTTCCACCCCCTCCATCTCCCACATTGAACTCCGGCCACTACATACTCTCCCTCCATCTCCCACAACGAACTCCGGTGACTATAACTTCTTTAAGCAGTTACTCCGGCCACCACGAGGCATTCACCGGCGACGCTAGGATCCATCCATTCAAGCAGCCCCTCTCCTGCATGCCGTGTTTGTAGCGACCTCCGTCCACGACGAAGTTTGTTTCTCCCTCACCGACCATCGTCTTTGCTCTGTTTCCAGGTCATGTCCCCTTAAAAACTCTTTGGTTACGTTTTTTTATATTAAATTTATTTCAACGTATAGTTAACTTACGTTTTATTTAAAGTCGTTATTTAAAAAAATAATTATCTTAAAAAAAGTAGTTTGTAATTGATTTTATATAAACTATTTATGGTTTATAAAGTATTATCATCTATATAATTTTAAATGAAACTTTAAACAGTTATCATCTATATAATTATTTTTTACGGTTATCAACAAGTTATCATCTATATAATTATTTTATATACGGTTAAACAGTGACTTTTATAATTATTTTATAATGTTAAACAGTTATCATCTATACGGTTATCATTTTTATAAACTTTTCTATAATATTAAAGTGACTTGTTTATTATTTTTTAATTAGAAACGAAGTATATTTACAACATAAAATTTTGACAGTGGTATTTATAAATAGAAACAAAGTATTATATTTTTTTACATACTTTTGTTTATATACTTTTTAATTAAAAATGAACTATTATAATTAACATAAAAATATGACAGTGGTATTTGATGAAGTATTTATTTATTTATATTATAAACGAAGTGATGTAACCGTTTGTTCATAATTTTAATTTATTACAATCCACCTATTGTAATCATCTTGTGCATGAAGTAATTATTATAAATAAAGTATATAAATTCCCAACTCTTATATACCTCTCAGTGCTACACTCTTAAGTTAACTAATAATATTGTTAAACCAATGATGATAATTATTAAAGCAGTAAAATCGTATATACAAGATGTAGAATTATACTCCGTAAGTTAGTAATCTGTCTTTTAACTCATAAGTTGTTTTATCAATCTGGGAGTTTGACAATATGTGTACTACTCCTCCTTATATAACTAAATGTAACAAGTTGTTTATATTTTTAAATCTATACTTGTATTTTGTTATTATTTGGTTAAAACCTAACTATTTTACTTGTCTCTTTCTATAAATTTGTTATACATTTCAATAGAATGTCTGTCCGTAGAGGTTCATTTACTTCGTTTACTTCCATGCGCGGAGGTCGGGCAGGTGGGGGTAGCCCACACACAGTCCCGGATGAGCAGCCCTCTCCTCAACCTGATTCGCATGAGTCTGTCCAATCCCGACACCTTTCTGATCATTCAAATGGTTTTGATTCTTCGATCCCTGATGAATCTGTTCCGAATAAGACCTTTATTTCACCCTTTGAAATGAGAAGGTAAAGAGTAAAACTGCATTATGTAATTCTTATTTAAAGGATTTCTACCTATATATTACTAATATGTGCTTTTACGATGTAGCAATCCTACTGTCCTCAACAACATCATTTCAATCTTGACTAACAATTTTCACGGTCCGTGGCGTTCTTATATGAATGCGGATGCCGATCAACGCAACCGTTGGTGGAAACTGTTTCAGGTATGTGAAACATACTAACACTTACTTTTGATTTGACAGATTGTGAGTTATTGCTGATCAACTTGTTTTTGAGTTTTCAGAGGAAGTATGAGTGGGATTCCTGCTTTAATACCAAAATGAAGAAGAAGTTCAAGTCTCGGGCCTCTGAATGGCTAACCAAAAACATTGGTAGAGCTAGGCGTGACAACAAAAAGCCGGACTGGATTGGTGATGGAGATTGGAAGGTGTTGCAAGAGTATTGGTCCTCTGATGCTTTTAAGAAGAAAAGCCGTGCTGGCAAGAAGAACAGAAATTCCAAAGCAGGGAAAGAATCACAGTATCGCGGTGGAAGGATACCGGTGACTGCGCATGTTGAAAGGCTGGTTAGATTTCTGTTATAATTTTGAAAAATAAATAAGAGTTTTTTATAACTATAATGAACTGGTAATTGTGTACTGTTTAAATTCGTAGACAAAGGAGTTGAATAGGCCCCCGCTGAAGATTGAAGTGTTTGACAAAGTGTACGTCCCGAAATCTGGTGACCCCCCGGCACGTGTAGTTGAAACGAAGGTATATATCAGTTTGTTTTCTTACTATTATATATTATAGTTATAGTATATTTGACTCCCCTGTTTTATAATTGTGCAGCAAAAATACAATGAAATGAAAGCCCAGGCTGAGTCTCAAGGGAAATCGTACGAGCAGGATGATTCTGAGCTGTTTTGTGCGGTGGTGCCGCTGTACAAAGGCAGGCGGTTTGGGACAGGATCTGAAGCCGAGGCGATGTCGGACGTTGAATGTTCTAGCAGGATATCGGGGCCGACTCAGCAGGAAATTGATTCCCGCATCAAGGAACAGCTGGAAGCCCGATTTGCGGAGCAGGAGAAGCAGTGGCAAACCCAGATGGCGAACATGACTTCTGTGTTTACGGCGTACATGCAACAAGTGCGAAGTGTGAACCCTTCTGTCCCGCTGCCTGATTTCTCGGACTTTCGTACCCCGACCTCTGCCCAAATGAACGGGCTGGAAGATATGTTTGTGTAATGAAAACAATTTCAATTTCTGTACTACTCCTGGACATCTTCTGGCAATTTACTTGCCATTTCTACTTATGTTTTGGCAGTGGTTTATCTGCCTGGAATGTAATAATTTCATATTATGTACACTTCCTCTTTAATTTACGTGGACTGTGTATAATGTTCTATTGCATGTGTTCTGTATTGATGTGTGCTTTTATTGTTGTTTTGTTACTAACAATGCAGGGGAAAAAAATGTACACCGTACATATGTACGGAATACCGTACATATGTACGGTGTACATTTTTTTTAAATACACTCATTTGGCACGGATATATCCGTACCAACAGTCCTGGTAAATTTTGAATATATGACGAAGGTTGGCGCGGACATAATCCGAGCCAAAAAAACGGGTTTTGGTTAGCCCGACCCGACAACAACCGAGCCAAATGCCGTGCCAACACAAATCCGAGACAAATTTTTTGGGTCTTGTAAACGTAGTTTGGCGTGGATATTGCCGTTCCTATTTCCGTGCCGAGGTTTGGCACGGAAAGTAAAAGCCGTGCCTACGCGTTTGGCACGAGCCAGGTGCGACGGATTCGACATCCGTGCCAAATCCGTGCCAAAAGCGATAGTCTGGGATATTTGTGAAGTGATCCGAGCCAAAATCCGACCCTATGGCGATTTTTTTTTGGTAGTGTTATGGCATTTAGCAGACACTAAAAGTAGTCTCTTGAAAATCACCCAAATTCCAATTGAATTTAAATACTCCGATTTGTCTACAGAATTAACTTACAACAATTAACGGTACTTTCTCACTTTCTTCCCTACTTGAAATCCAACCATTGCATTCTCCTCCGATCCATAGCTTCATTTTGATAGCAGTAGTGGCTACGTGAAATAAAACAAAGCAAGAAAATGAAAATCAGATTGTTGGAGGTATTCTTTTGTGTTGCCAGCCTACTTTTTAGTAGCTTTCTTCTTCCTTGTGAAAGCAGCCTGCGTGAGAGACTTCCTAGAGAGCAGTGCCCTTCTTCCTTCTTCCTTTGCTTTGTCTGAGAAGGAGAGAAATACCTTAGTGGTAGAGAAGAAGCTTGGAGCTATGTTGTGGTCTAGCCTAGAGTGGTGTACTATGTGAGAGTATAGCAAAAGGATTGGAGACCTAAGCCGGAAGACGAATCGATCCTCAACACAGATATTGGCCATGGTACAGATGTGACAATATCTATCCCAAAACACTTCGTTTCCGAACAGAAAATCAGGACATTGATGATCATACATCAGTACTATCATTATCATCATCTTCATCAGACCCATATGATGATGGTGGAAGAGGAAGAAGAATTTTTATGTCACCCATAAAATTTATCAGACAAAATCAGACCAAAGTAATTCAGACCAGCCAGCCTAGACCAACAAACTTTAGTCCAAGTAAAAACATCCTATATATAAGAGGAAATTATTGCAAACGAAAAGTAAAACTAATATCGGAGTATCACTTTTGTCACACTTAATTTTATTTTTAAAAATACACTCAACTTAAGTTTTCTTTTCAAAAATAGCTCTTAGCACTAGTACTTTGAGCCGTTGAGCAGCCCAGCCCTACCATATGTACGAGTAATATCTTATACTAGCACAGTACTCGTGCATACGCACGAGAAAAAACAGCCGATTCATATAGAATTTATTAATCATCTTATAGATATAAAAATAGTTTTTTTTTTACAATTTTACATCATTTCAAAAAATGGAATACAATAAGTGAATACTCGTATCAAAAAGTATAAAACTACAAATCCAACCAACAAATATTCAATGTAAAAGAAAATTAACGTAAAAAAACCCAACACTACCCATCAGAATTTGCTACGTAATAATAATTAGCATTGTTGGTAACATATAATGAAATATTAAACTTAATTGCTAGAGTTTTAGAAAAGTACTTCAAAGAGAACTTTTAGTGGTAATGTCTCATGATTTTCTTTTCTTATCATGAAATCATTGATCCATATTTTCTAAACCCTCAATAACGTACATATATAAAGTTTTACATGACTAAAATGCGTCTAGGTAGGAATATTTCATCTTTTTCCAGCGATAGAGCTTGAAATTTATTGATGGTCATAACATAGGTGACAATTATAGGAAAATGTATTCTTATAAGTTTAAAGGTCATGAGAGAGAAAATATTAGAGAGGAAAATACTCCCGATCAATTATTAGTCTGCTTATCTTATCTAAAGTACTACATATGAGAGAGAAACTCTTCAACTCAATTTTTAGTCTCCTTATCTTATTTTCATATTTTGTACTTAAAAGCACTATGTATGAGAGAGAAAGTTATCTCGCTCAATTATATATTAGCACATTTATCTTCTTATATCTAAAACACTACGTATGAGAGATAACATTCATACGCTCAATCACTAGTTCGTTTATCTTCTTATACTTAAAAACACTACATATGAAAGAGGAAATTCTTGCATCCACTAAAGTATTAATCTGCTTGTCTTTTTATATTTAAAAACACTATATATGAGAGGGAAAATCCTCGCGCTCAATTATTAGTCCGCTTATCTTATACCTAAAAATACTACATATGAGAGAGAAAATTTTTCCGCCCAATTATTTGTCTGCTTATCGTATACCTAAAAATACTACATATGAGAGAGAAATTTTTCCGCCCATATATTTGTCTGTTTATCTTCTTATACCTAAAAGCACTACATATGAGAGAAAACATTCTTCCGCCCAAATAGTTATCTGCTTATCTTCTTATACTTAAAGCACTACATATGAGAGAGAAAATTATTCCGCCAATTATTTGTCCGCTTATCTTTTACGTAAAAGCATTACATATGAGAAAGAAAATTCTTCCGCTCAATTATTAGTCGACTTATCTTATACCTAAAATCCATATAGATGATAGAGAAAATTTGATCGTTCAATCATTGGTCCGCTTACCTTAAACCTAAAAGCACTACATGTGAGAGAGATAAAATTTCTGCTCAATTATTAGTCCACTTATCTTATACCTAAAAAACTACATATGAGAGATGAAATTTACCGCCTCAATTATTAGTCTTTGAGTATGTTGTTGGGTTTTAATAAATATTGTAGGAGTAGTATAATCCTTGAGTTTTATCAGTGGAATTTTTCGTCGTTTGCCGCGACCTAAATGCTCTGTGACTGTCGGAATGTCTCGAGAGGAAGTGAATGTGCCTGACATGTGCATGTTGTTGGGTTCCATACTACTTGCTCCGTCCCTTATAACTTTGCCAACTTTCCTTTTTTGGATGTCTCATTAACTTTGCCACTTTCCCATTTAAGTAAAGAATTTGTGGTTCCAATTAATTCTTTCTCCTCTACACAAACTTCAACTACACAGTTTTTACTTTATTAATCATCGTGCCGGTCAAACTCGGCAAAATTATTAGGGACGGATGGAGTAATAGCTTCTTCCGTAGCTAGTTGATGCTTGGTGGGACCTCGTGTTGTGTTCCTAGTAGGGCCTCCACTATCTGTAGAGAAAGAAGCTGGGTATTCTAGGGAGTCAAATATTGGGACATGATTTTCTACTATGTGTGCTTGTTGCAAATCCAAAGACTCACCGAAACCAAACGGAAATTGGTCCTCCGAAATTTTACATTCCATGAATCAAAATATTCTTGAGTCTTAATATCATAAACATGTCAATCCTTTTCCCGGAAAATGTACCCAACAAAGATACATATACGGTTCCAACTAGAAAATTTGTGCCTCTTTGAATATAAATTGTGAGCAAAACACAAACACCCGAACACTCGCAAAGTCTCATAAGTGGGTGGTATCCCAAACAAAATTTCATACGGACTTTTGTAACAAAGCACACTCGAAAGCGTCCTATTAATCAAATGTTCTGCTGTAACTCTGTAAGTACACATTCACCCCAAAAATGAATGGATAAAGAGGCTTGAAAACGTAGAGCACAACGGCGTTAAGAATGTGACGGTGCTTAGGTTCAACCCTACCATTCTGTTGAGGAGTGTCAACACAAGATGTTTGAAAAATCATACCATTTTAAAAAAAATTACTTTTTGAATCCATTGAACTCCTTCCTGTTGTCACTCCGTACAATTTTAATATGTTTAGAAAATTGGCGTTCAACCATAGCTATAATATAAATGCTTTAAAAAAATAGGAACCACTTCCTTTTTGTCCAACCGCAGATAAACTCATACACCCCTAGAACGTTCATCCACAATAATTAGGAAATACTTAGCTCCACAAGAGGAAGGAGTATTATATGAACCCCACAAGTCAAAATGAACAAGGTCAAAAATTTGTTTAGCATGATATTGCTCACACAAAAAGAATCCTTTGTTTGTTTAGATCTAAAACAAGTGTCACAAAACAGAGGAAGCATCCTTGCCGCCACTTAGAAAAGTCATTTGCTTCATGACCTGAGATAGCGATGATGGGTGACCTAGACGCAAATAATAATATGGTTGAGGGCGACAAAAAGGACACGATCGAGTTCAATATTATCAGTCAACTCAATTGACCCTTCCGTTATTTCTTCGTCAGATAACAAATTGCAATTTAAACTGGGCACATAAAGGACACGATCGAGTTTAATATTATCAGTCAACTCAATTGACCCTTCCGTTATTTCTTCGTCAGTATTAGCCAAGGCGTGCGTATATAATTAATCATATGAAGCATGCGGAAATATAAAAAAGAATGTTTATTCATCCATTTATCCCATCCCCTTATTCGGACTCTACGTAAACCCTTATTCGGACTCTACGTAAGAGAACAATCCCAAAAAGGGAAGAGAATTTAGATGCTTTGTATAAGTGTATAACCCTCCTAGTATCACGACATTACCAAGAATATGCCAAAGAATTAGTAACAACGAAAAATATAATATGTCTAGAATTCTCAGAAGTATTATAACCGTAAAATACATACATTAGTAATATGTATGTTAATTCTTTGAACATGATTGGTAAACAGCCGTTTCAATCAATTTAATACGAAAAATTAACCTGACCTTATTTATTTTGATTAGTTAATAATTTAGCAAAGTGAAATTAAAACTTTGATTAAAATGTGAATAAGAATTAATAAACGACTCTAATAAAAGAACAAACATTGGACACTAATTTAAAGCAAAAGAAAATGCTCCCATATAAAAGCCGTTTAGGAAACAGAAGCAACCAACCAATAAATAGTGTCTATGTCCAAAAGATTCGAGGCCATGACTATCGCAGTTATCTCTCCCTTGAAATAGGTTGACAACATCCATCCCTATTTCATTACATTCTTCATGTTCTTGCTTGTATCAAATTTGACTGATATTTCTTTTAAAAACATTATGTGTTTGATATTGTTTATGTAATTTTAAATAGAAACCGTACTATTTTGTTAACTTTAATCCGTTAAGAAATGAGGTTCTATTCTAAAAGATCAATCTAATAGGAGAAGTAGTCAAAAGTCTTATATAATGTTTCATTGTTTTATAATTTTTCGGTGCGGGGCAAATACTTCAACACGCCCTCTCAGTCTAAATCGAGTTGGACAATATCATGCTGCATAAATGATCCAAACAGACCCTTAACAAGCTACCATTAATTATGAGTGCTCAACAAGCACTCAAACCACAATCGGACTTGGTTGTGATATCATCTTAAGACTGATGTTTCATCTTAATTAAAAGGTCAACCTAATAAGAGAAGTGAACGAAAGTCGTATATGATGTTTTATTGTTTTCTGGTGTGAGACAAATACTTTCAATAATCAGTGTATAAATGTAAAAAACAAAAGAATAAAACTTACAATATTTAAAAAGCAATACAGTGATGAGTGATGGATAAACATTTCTCGCACAAGAAATTCCGAAAGTAGCTAAATATATTAAACTTGTACTTATGCGTAACATGTTCTCTAAAATGGTCATTTTATGATTCTTACAACAAAAATTCTATAGGTACCCCAAAATGTACCCCATTTTATACTCACCCCATTTTATACTCACCCCTGAATAGGTACACAGGCAATTCATTTGAAAGAGGGCAGGATTTTCTGTCCAAATGTCTGTGTACACAGACAGTGTACAGATTGGGGTACAAATTGGGGTACCCAAGACTCTTCTTACAATCCTACATACCATATGGTTGACTTGTTGTTGTTGACATTTTGTTAGCTGCGTCATTTTTAGTTAATACGTAGTAATATATAAATGTTAATTCAAGGAAATAGTTATAATCTCAACTAATTAACAGACAATTAATTACACTCAAAATTATGAACTGCATTAATAGTCACGAATCCACACTTTTCTACACCACTGCTCATACACTGTTTACCCACACAGTTTAAACACACAAATTTATTATATTAGACCCCACTTGTTTTCACCGTTTTGAGTGAAACCTTAACCCAAACAACCCCTTAACCAGTGTTTGCCTTTGCTTAAAATAAGTGATTTTCACCTTTTAGATTAAAAAAGCTAAAAGAAGGTGTTTGTTAAACACAACTCCTGATTAAAAAAAATACTTTTAAGTTAAAAGCTAGAAGCTGGAATATACTAGCTTCAAAGTGCTTCTAGGTATTTTTGCAAATAATTCCAATTCTAAGAATAATCCTAATGACTTATTTTTTAACTTCAACCCAAAATATCCTCCCTTCTTCCCTATTTTCTCTCCCCTACCATACTTACATATTAGCTATTTTTTCGGTTTCTAATATACTTACATATTACCGTCTCTCCCCTACCATTCTGTATCCCGTCATCCCCTTCACCGTTTGTCTTCACCCCCAATAAACAACCTGCGCATATATTACATACATACACGCATATATATATATATATATATATATATATATATATATATATATATATACAGAAATGCTCAGGTCCCTCCGGAGGGACGGGAGCAGCCGTCCGAACTTCACTGTTTGGGGCGGTTCCCGGTGGACTTTTTCGATGAAATTTTTTGAGCGTGTTCCTCATCAAGTCTAGTTTGTCCATACCAAATTTCAGCTCAAAATTCGACCGGGAAGGCATTCAAATAAATTCTTGAAGCTTACTGCACATTCTGCGCATATATAAAGTGCAGTAAGTTTCAAGAATTTATTTGACTGCCTTCCTGGTCGAATTTTGAGCTGAAATTTGGTATGGACAAACTAGACTTGATGAGGAACATGCTCAAAAAATTTCATCGAAAAATTCCACCGGGAGCCGCCCCAAACGGTGAAGTTCGGACGGCTGCTCCCGTCCCTCCGGCTGGACCTGAGCAGTCCTCTATATATATGTAATGGAAAAAATGAAGCTTTGTTATGAAATTGTAGGTGTGAGAAAGCACTTTGCAGCTCTGAATGTAGAAACAGACACATATTGATTGACGAGATTTCAAGGTCTGTAGATGTTTCGAGCTCAAATGGAGGTTGCTCGTGGATTGCTCTTGTACTTATCCCTTTTGGATTGCTCTTCTAAACAGTTGCTCATGGGGTTCGTGGCTTTCGGATTTCTCTAGGTTTTTTTAATTAATGGGGTTGTGGATTTCCGATTTGTGGCTGGGCAGATGGTTCGCAGGCTTGGATGGTGTGAAAGGTGGGGAACAAGAAGATAAATGAATAGGGGTTTGAGGGATGGTAATCGCAGCATCTGGTATGGTAATCGCAGGGTAGATGAGTGAAATGGGGCAAACAAGTAAAATATTAAAGGAAAAGTGTAGTTTTGTACTTTACAAAAAAAACTACATCAAAAATCATTTTCTTATCAAACACTCCAACTTTTACATTTTAACTAAAATCACTTCTATTTCCAAACATTACCTACTTTTACTACAAATCACTTTTCCAATAATCTCTTAAAAAAATCACTTCTAAAAAGCACAAGCAATCGCAAACACTCCCTTAGTATAATTCCATAATTATGAACTAATATAAATAGGGGAGAATAGTATGCATTCAAATATATAAAAAAAACATATTAGGTGGTGGCCGGAGGTTAGCCGACTATGTAACTAGTAGTGAATTACTTGGAGATACTTATCTAGAGCCGATTTTATGAAGTTTTGATTGGAACTGGTGCATTGGCTGATTTATGAAAAAATTATATTTAAAATATATTTTATTAATAAAATAAATAAAAAAATTATATGAAAAATAGTTAAAATGATCCTCTATAGTAACTTCAGTCAATACAGCCAGAAAAGTAACTATAACCTTACTTTTTTCTTATTAGTACACAATTCAGTGTTGAAAAAAGTGTTAATAAAATGCATTAAATGGTCATTTTGGGGCAATATTTTGAGTGGGGTCCACTTCCTATTTGGGTCGGGTCAAAATGGTTTCAGATTGTCCTTGCTAAGGGCTACAATTAAATATGTGGTATACTCAAAACGGATAACGGGTGAATGAGAAATTGATTCTCGAAGTTCACTCGTTGAAATGGAGAAAAATGGGAAAGATGAGTTTCTAGTGTTGTTTTTCCCACACTGGAAAACTCAAGGGACTTTGAACCCCTTATCAAGAGAAGCTTATTCTAAGGAGTTAAGATTCTTAGGTGGAAAGGCTCTATTTGTGCGCAGGGGATGCGAATCAAATCCCGAAACTGGAAAACAAAAAAGTGCGACTTGCGTGTGCGGGCGACCTGCGGACACGAATGTCATCCGAAAATCTATCTCGGGCCATTGATGTCCAACGTTCGGATCATTAACACACAACAACAACAAATCTTCCCTGTTTTTTCTTTGTCATTTAAATTAATTAATTTTTCTTGGTTTTTTGAAACACACCCAACATTCAGTACGTGAAATTAAAAATTACGTGTGATGGAGTTATGGGACTAGGCCCGGAGCCTAATCGGCCCAAGCACCGAACTTGGACCCGTGGATCCAGATTCACAACCTGGAGCCTGCCTACCACCCCCAACGGGGAGCCTGCCTACCACCCCCAACGGGGAGCCTGCCAGTCCGGCCGACCTGCCAACCAGGAAAAGTAACGGTCAAGCAATTAATGTGGGGTTTAATTATGTATTTAATTCCGTATTAATGTTGTAATTAATTAGTCATTATTAGTGAATAGAAGTTACGATTTGTATACGCCTATAAAACGCATGTTGTGATTCAGATTAGAGGAGGCGATTTTCTACAAGCTATTTCTGGCAACTAGACTTCTGTAGCAACTTTCCAATTGGTTCTTACTTTCTAATTCCTGCTTGAGTCTTACGTAGCTTTCCTAAAAGCGTACGAGCGTCCTATTTTGGACCAACATTGGTGCTTTCATTGAGAGTCTCTATTGTCTCTCATCACTTTGGTAGGAATTGACAAGAAATTTCAGACAAAATGGGAAAGATTGGAAGTTTGTAGCAGTTTTTCATGTGTAAGAAATTGCAGATCGGATCCGGCAGTGTTATCACTTTCTGGGCCGTTACCGGCCAAGTCAGGCGTCGGGTGCCGCTGACCCGGATCTCACGCGTCGAAGAAAGGTTCGCGTTTATCTTAGATATGGAGAGCAAGGTTGTCCGCCATTAATGGCCGCCTGAGAGCTCCTCGGAGTGACGGACGACCCTCACTCATGACGCCGACGAAGCCTCCGCCATCACTCTCTATCCTCCAACCACGACGTCGGCAAAGGGTCAAACATGTGGCAGCCATGGCCAAATCTCATTTCTTGTTCAACGGAAGTACGTAGCAGTGGCGGGAGAACTAACCTGTGGTAATCATGGCTGAAGGTTTCGTGGCATAATAACCTCGCGCGTAACTCTTGAGGTTTTCTGGCCGGCTATCAACTACGATAAGTTTGGGTGCCGATAAAAGCTGCTGGGGTCTGATCTCTGTCGATATGGATGGGGCATGGAGCTTTGGAAGGGTTCCGTGACTTCCGTCTTCTTTCTGCCAAGCATGGAGCTGGGCCAGCCTTTGTTGACCCAGTCAACTTGGCCCATCTCTTCCTAATTAAACCGAGAATACAAAGCTAAGTGCTCCCTCCAATCTATTTATATATAAGAAAAGAAATAGCTCATAAAAATACTATTTTACCCTTCATTAATCCTATGTGTCAAACTCTCCACAATTCTCTCATTTTCTATAAAAATGACACGTGGCTTTTTTCACTCCAAAAACCGAATTCTCCAATTGAAATGGAAGGGGAGCAGCCGTGGGATTTTCAGTTGGTGGGGCCCAACCAATAAAAAACCCCAATTTTTTTAAAGTATTATAACTTTTTCATTTTTGTTCCAATTTTTACAAAAATCATATCAAAATTCATAATTTTTTGTGATCTTTCATATGAGATCAATATTGAATATATACAAATATAATTTATTAACGAACTCTATAATTATGCTTATAACTATCTATATTCAATTTATGATCTATTTTGTTGTCTCAATAAAGGAAGTTACTGTATGTGATCTTTTTAGCTACTTTTCATTGAATGTTTTTCTTAATTTTATTAATAAAATTATTTTAAATTAAATTTATCTATAAACCAATAGATTCAACTAATTCAACCGCTTTTCATAAATTTTTTTATATACTTCATTAATGAAATATAATCTAAATTAAATTCATCCATAAATCTAAAGAATCAATTTCAACCAATTCAGGCATTTTTATGAGAATTTCATCAATTTCAAAAGGACGGGACAATTTAGCCGGCCAATTTCAGTGTTACTAAACCGGCTCTAAGTATCAAAATTAGAACATGAAAGAAACAATAGATCAGTGGGTAATAAAAAGGGGCTTTTTGAAAAAAGGATTATAACAATAAAAAATGAGAATCTTGAAAAATCACATTTCATAATTAAAAATCAACATGTTGAAATAATATCTCTATGATAGTAACATGTATGTGATTCAAAGCTACAAATATACAGAATTTGATTACTTGTGAACTTTCAATTTTGTACATACAAACGAGACAGACTTATGAGCATGCTCTATTGATCAAATATTATTCCCGAAAAGATCTCTATAATGTACATAGTCATAGAAATCATATTAGTCATGTTCATAGTATCATAGTTTTGGTGAGAGAGAATCAAAGTTGATTTACCAATGAATGACAAAATGATATGGTTCTTATAGAATTGAGGATAAAATTTTAGGTATAAGATAAGTCGATTAACAATTGAGTGAGAGAAAATTATCTATCTCATGTGTAATGATTTCAGGAAATAGAGTTTAAAAAATAATGTCAAACTTGCTAAATAAAGTCATATATACATTATATGCATTACCTTCCTTAAAGTAGTATTTTTAGAGGTCGGGCATATCATTTTTTTAAACAATGTCCATAATGTAATAAAAGATCACACAATTAGTAGGACGAGAAATTTTACATGTGAATCGATCAAATCAAAAGTTCATACTATTCATAACGTTCGTTTGGTAAAACTGAAATTGACTAGATCGGTTGTTCCGCTGAAATATAATTTATGAAGTTTTGGCTAAAATGACTGGTTTGCTAATTATGTTGTTTATGGAAAATTATATTTAAAATATACAAGGACGCCAAAGGGGCTCATAATAATAAACCTATAAAGCAGAAGTTCTTCCATTTGTTAAGATATACTTCGTACTCGGTATGAACAAAAAAATCAAAGTCTTAACAATCTAACATTATAAAGTAAATTAAAAACGGAATTATGTAATTAAGTAATGAGGATGTGGAAGATCAGGAACAACACTTACATCAAATAATTTTTAGAGGAAACTGAATGGTGCATAACCTCTCGGCGTGCAAGAATTGACCGTTTTTTTGAAATGCTATCGAGGGCTGACAATTGAGCGCTATTTTCTCTCTCATGTGTACTGATTTTAAGTTAAAGAACATAAACTTTCTAACAATTGAGCATGAAAATTTTATCTCTCATATGTAGTGCTTTTAAGTACACCACATTAGCTTGCTAACAATTGAGCGGGAGTATTTTCTCTCTCATATGTAGTGTTTTTAGGTATTAGATGTGTAGTGATTTTAGGTTAAAGAAGATAAACTTTCTAACAATTGAGCATGAGAATTTTATCTCTTATATGTAGTGCTTCTAGGTACCACCACATTAGCTTGCTAACAATTGAGCGGGAGAATTTTCTCTCTCATATGTAGTGCTTTTAGGTATTACATCAGTTAGAAGATAAGCCGGCTAACAATTGAGCGTTATTTTTTCTCTCGTGTGTAGTGATTTTAGGTTAAAGAAGATAAACTTACCAACAATTGAGCGGGAAAATTTTGTCTCTCATATGTAGTGCTTCTAGGTATTACCACATAAGCTTGCTAACAATTGAGCGGGATAATTTTCTCTCTCATATGTAGTGTTTTTAAGTATTAGAAGATTAGAAATAAGTTTACTAACAATTGATCGGGATAATTTTTTCTCTCAAACGTAGTTCTTTTAAGTATCAATATAAGATAAGTCGGCTCACAATTGAACAAGATAATTTCCTCTATGTGTTTAAGTATATGAAAATAAGAAGATAACATTCCTAACAATTGAGAGAAATAACTTTATCTCTCATATTTTTTCTTTTTAGTATGATCATCTGACTAACAATTGAGCGGAAAGTTTTCTCTCCGATATGCAGTGCTTTTAGGTATATAAGAAAATAATATGGCTAAAAATTGAGCGGGTGAGTTTCTTCTCTCATAAGTAGACCTTACTTATGAGCGGAAGATTTTCTTCTAATACAACGTATAAGAAGATAATATGGCTAAAAATTGAGCCGAAGAGTTTCTTCTAATACAACGTATAAGATAAGCCAGTTGGCTAACAATTGAGTGGGCGAATTATGTCTCATATACATACTTAGCTCTTTTACTTATAAGATAAAACATCATCTAACAATTTAGCAAGGTAATTTTTTCTTTCATATGTTAGCACTAATTTAACCAATGAGTAACAAATCACTATTTAAGTAATATCATTAATTTTAATATTTATTGTATTCACTTCATGTCACTAACTTATTGTAACCACTTTTTTAGAGTAGTATTAATTTTAATACGTAGTATTTATTATAATCATGAAAATTATTAAGTAGCAAATTCTAATGAGTGGTGTCTGTTAACTTTCCTTAATATACTCTTCATCGAAAATGTAGAAATATAAAATGTTTTTTTTTAGTTTTAATATTTAATTAAATCATAAATAAAATATATGCATCGACTGCTTCTTCCCGTGCGTATGCACGGGTATTAATTCAGTGGTACATGTGCCTTTTAAGACATTTTTATCCGATTTTTACAAAAAATATATCAAAATTCATAAACTTTTGTGATCTTTCATATGAGGTCAATATTGAATATATAAAAATATAATTTATTAACGGTCTCTATAATTATGCTTAAAATTATTTATAGACATTTTTAGATCTATTTTGCTCTCTGAATTGGGGAAGTTATTGTAAGTGATCATTTTTAGCTACATTTGATATACTCCCTCTGTCCCTAAATGTTGTTCCAATTGCGGATTACGAAGGTTGACCGACGATAAAGTTAAATGTTCCCTGTGAAAACTCGGATTATTTTTAGTAAAAAAAACTTACATATTCAGAAACTACATTAAACCCGCTACAAAGCCTGCAAAAAATAATTCAACTTTTATAAAATTTTGATATAAAAAGTAAGAGTTTAAGAGTGATTTAAGTTGACCCTCGATAAGCGAAATGAAACTTCTTTTAGGGACAGAGGGAGTAATGTTTTTCTTTAAAGTGTTAAAACTGTTTCATTTTTAATCCAATTTCTACAAAAAAATAAATCAAAACTCATAATTTTTTGTGATCTTACATATGAGATCAATTTTGAATATATCAAAATATAATTTATTAACAATCTCTATAATTATGCTTAAAATTCAGATAATGTTTTTCTTTATTTAATTAATAAAAGTAATTTAAATTAAATGTATCCATACACTAGAAGATTCAACTAATTCAACCTCTTCTCTCAGAATTTCATCCATTTCAGCAGTTTCAACTAATTTCAGTACTTCTAAACGGTCTTTAAAATTAAAATCAGACCATGGAAGGAAAAATATAAAAATATTAAAATTTATTTAAGAAAACTTTCTTAAGTATTTTATAATTTGATGTGCACTGGTTTGATATATAAAAAATCCGCAAATGAAAATCTAATTAGTTCTAATAATAAAATTTAAGTTGGTCTATTTTTTCTGTTTTGAGTTGGTCTAAATAGAAGACAATAAATGATTTGAATTCTTCAACACTACGATTAATAAAACTCTAATGTTATTTTCATTTTCTATTATACTCCCTTCATTAAACTATAAAACTATTACAAACCATATTTCTTCCTGTTATAATGTCACTCGAGAATATATAAAATTAGCAAATTGAAATGATAAACACATCGAGTGCTAATAAAACAAAACTTCTAAATTTATTTCAATTTATTATTCTTTATGTTTAAGGAAAAAGGGGCAAATATGAAAATATATATTCATCATTTTTGGTTTTTTTAAGTGCTTTGATCTATTTAAGTTTAATTTTATAAAAAAAATTGACTTATTTGGCTGAAATTACTGTACATAATAATTTTTAACCACTTTTCCTATAATCTTTTATTTACTTCATTAATAATATATAATTTGAACTAAATTCATCCATAAATCAAAAGAATCAATTTCAATCAATTCAGTCACTTCTGTCAAAATTTCATCAATTTCAAGGAATCAGGTGAATAGTAAATGCAACACTGAGTGAGGTTACAACTTTAAGGATGCGGGATAGTTTTCTCTCTTATATATAATGTTTTTAGGTATAAGATAAGTTGGATGAGAACTGAGCGTAATAAGTTTCTCTCTCATTTGTAGTGTTTTTAAGTATAAGATCGATAAGTCGACTAACAATTGAGCGGCCAAAATTTCTCTATCATATGTAATGTTTTTAGGTATAAGATAAGCTGGCTAACACTTGAGCAGGATAACTTTGTCTCTCATTTGTAGTGCTTTTCAGTAAGATAGTAATATAAGTCAACTAACAATCGAGCGGAAAAATTTGTTCTTTCATATGTGGCGCTTTTAGGTATAAATCGTCTTAACAATTGAACAAGATATTTCTCTCTCTCTCAACAAGCAGTTATTTTAACTATAACATAATCCAACTAACAATTGAGAGAGGATTTTTTGTATCATATATAGTGCTTTTGGGTATAAGACAAGCCGGCTAACAATTGAGCGGGAGAATTTTCTATCTCATATGTACTACTTTTAGTTATTAGAAGATAAACTTGCTAACAATTGAGCAAAAGAACTTTATCTCTCATATATATTTCTTTTAGGTATAAAATAATCCAGCTAACAATTGAGCGAAATAATTTCTCTCCCTCATATGTAGTGTTTTTTGGTATGAGGTAAGCCAGCTAACTATTGAGCTCGAGAACTTTCTCTCTCATATGTAAGAGTTTTAGATATAAAAAAAGATAAGCTTACTAATAATTGAGCTAGATCAGAAGATTTTTTCATTTATATGTAGTGTGTTTAGGTATTAGAAGATAAGATTGCTAACAATTGAGAAGGAGAATTGAGCGGGAGAATTTTATTGCTCATATGTAGTGTTTTTAGGTATTACATAGTAGAAGATAAGCTTGCTAACCATTGAGAGGAATAACTTTCTCCCTCATATGTAGTTCTGAGTATAAGATAAGAAGAATAAACAATTGAGCAAGATAACTTTCTCTCTTATATGTAGTATTTTTAGGCATAAGAAGCTAAGAAGATAAACTTGCTAGCAATTGAGTGAGAGATCTTTCACTCTTACGGGTAGTTCTTAAGTACTTCGTATATAAGATAATCCAGCTAACCATTGAGCGTGAAAATTTACCCTTCCATATGTAGTGCTTTTAGGTATAACATAAGTCGACTAATAATTGAACGAGAAAACTTTCTCTCTCATATGTAGTCTATTTAGATATGACAAGATAAGCTTGCTTGCTAATAATTAAGTGAAAATTTTCTCTCTCATATATAGTGCTTTTAGTTATAAGAAGATAAAGTTGCTAACAATTGAGCGATGATATCATCATATATGTTGTTCTTTGTAGTATTAGATAAGTTTGCTAACAATTAAAGAACATATTTGTTTCTCTCACACTTAGTGCTTTTAGGTATAAGGTAAGATAATAAGGCTAACAATTGAGTGAAAGATTTTTTTCTCATATGTAATTGTTTTAGATATAACAAGATAAGCCAACTAAGAATTGAACAGAATAATTTTCTCTCACATATGTTAGCACGAATTTACTAATGAATGGAGTTATTATTTAACTAATATTCATTGATTTTAATATTTATTGTACTCACTTTTTTAGAATTATTATTTAATTTTAAAATTAATCTAATCATGGAAATGAATAAGCAGCAAATTCTAATGAGTAGTGTCAATTAATTTTTCCTAATATACTCTTCATTGAATATATATTTTAAGGTATTAGCTGATTGAATTACAATTTTTTTCGAAAATGTAGAATTCTAAAAAGTTGTTTCTACTTTAATATTTAATTAGATCATGAGTAAAAAATATATGCACCAACCGCTCTATCCCGTGCGTATGCACGGGTACTATACTAGTGTTTATAATTTGTCAATATCATAAATTGATTTAAAAAAATCGTTAATTACAACACTTGAAAAGAAAGATTAAGTGGTCTAATTGCTTTTATTCTTTTCAAATGTGTGTAATTTTAACATTAAAAACGGACTTATGAAATCCGATCACTCACGTACACTGGGCGAGCACACACACTCGTACAATGGCCGAGCACACACACTCGCGCCACCGGATCATGTCATATGGGTGTGGCGATTAATATGCTCCAACATAAATGTTAATACCACACACTCTTGATTTCATACGAGTTCATGCGTGATCTAACCCCTTCCTAGTGCATCACACTCCGACCTCGAGAGACGTGTCGCCCGTTCAAAAGTTTTTACTTGCGGGTTCGAACTACTAACCTCGGGCGGCGAGTTAAACTCTTGTTAGGGGCCTAGATCCACGCTCTTCCGAGCAATTTTTTCACTTAATTGACATTCACATTTCCCGAAGAGGTTGATATACTTTAGTTCTGTGGGGTTGGATTATCCGTTCGAATGGTGACTCCGAGTCACTTACTCGCGGATTCAATCTTCCTTTCGGAGACTGGGTTGAGGCTTAACTTGGGAACTTGATGTCACTCTTTTCGAGTGGTGAGTCTGGCTCGCTTACTCACTGAGCAATGATTCAGCACCGAGTCAGATGCTCTATTCTACACTTATTGCTTTTATGTGTAGGTACGACTGGACGAAGACGAGTCTGATGAGTCCGAGCCCGATAAGAAGAACAGTTCTAGCCATCCTCTTCACTGATGGTGACCATTGCAATAAAGGCTGAAGATTTCACCCTTTGCTTCATCTTGGGGGCATCAGGTGTACTCTTTTTCCCTTCATTAGGATTTTTTCCCATTGGGTTTTTTCCTAATGAAGGTTTTTAATGAGGCATCTCCCCAACATGGACAAGGGAAGAGATCTTCCAGTCTCGGAGAAGGGCAACTGACTTGGACTACTCCCTCTTAGCCGAGTCTACTACTCGACTAAGGGAGTGGGGGACTCGTGATGGAGTTATGGGACTAGGCCCGGAGCCTAATCGGCCCAAGCACCGAACTTGGACCCGTGGATCCAGATTCACAACCTGGAGCCTGCCTACCACCCCCAACGGGGAGCCTGCCTACCACCCCCAACGGGGAGCCTGCCAGTCCGGCCGACCTGCCAACCAGGAAAAGTAACGGTCAAGCAATTAATGTGGGGTTTAATTATGTATTTAATTCCGTATTAATGTTGTAATTAATTAGTCATTATTAGTGAATAGAAGTTACGATTTGTATACGCCTATAAAACGCATGTTGTGATTCAGATTAGAGGAGGCGATTTTCTACAAGCTATTTCTGGCAACTAGACTTCTGTAGCAACTTTCCAATTGGTTCTTACTTTCTAATTCCTGCTTGAGTCTTACGTAGCTTTCCTAAAAGCGTACGAGCGTCCTATTTTGGACCAACAACGTGTTTGGTGAAAAAAATGGTTGATAAACCTGATAAGCTGAAAATCAGGGTTACCAAACGGGCTCGTATATATAAATTAAATTAAAGATGATGGACAAAAATGTGACATGTTATATAAATCGCTTATTTTAACAATTTTTAATAGCTATGTTTGAATTCAATCTTACACAATAATGACTATGAAGTAACACACACATAAATATAGTACTCGTACCATTCACATTTTTATTCATACATTTTAAATAAGTAACATTTTAGCAAATATCTCGTTATATTATTTAGCTGAGTTGATTTTAAAACTATAAAGTAATTAAGCGACATTCCCTTGAGAAAGTGAATAACGTTTATCATAATATAAAGCATAAAGCTCCAATGTGTTTATATATCCTACTAAAATAAGCTAAAATTTCAATTTTTTTACTTTTTTCATAGCAAATGGGAAAGCCTGTACACCGTGAAATCAGTTATTCCTCAATCGTCAGTCCCGTTTGCCTAATTAACGCCGTATCTTTTTCGTCTTGTTGATTGAAAGACATATATTCGAACATAACTATTATTTCACCTCTAATCTTATCTCAGTTTCCAATTATTTTGAACAAAGGTAAAAATTCCAATTCTTATGTTTTTCGAATATTTTCAAACAGTTGTTGTATTCGCATTTAGCAGACACTAAAATTACACCTCTTGAAACTCACCCAAATTCCAATTGAATTTAATCTCCAATTTGTCTACAGAATTAACTTACACTAACGGTACTTTCTAAAATTCTTCCTAATTTAAACCCAACCATTCTCCTCCATAGCTTCATCCTGAAAGCAGCAGCTAGGTTAAAAAAAAAGTAAAAGAAAACAAAGATGGGCAAGAAAACGAAATTCAGATATTGGCCATGGTACAGATGTGGCAATATCTATCCCAAAACACTTTGTTTCCGAGCAGAAAATCTGGATATTGATGATCATACATCAGTACTATCATTATCATCATCTTCTTCAGACCCATATGATGATGGTGATTACGTTGAGGATGTGATTCGTGGGCTGAGGTCCGAAAGGCTCTTGTTCGGGCCGGGTGGGGAAAAATCATCCAAACTCATGGAAGAAGAAGATTTGGAGGAGGCTGTTATGGAGGGTGAGAAGGGGTTTGTTTTGAAGGGAAGTGTGGGAGTGGAAACAATGGTTTCTAGTAACCCCTTTGTGGACTTCAGAAGATCAATGGAGGAAATGGTCGAAGCACACGGACTTCAAGATTGGCCTTTTCTTCAAGAGCTCTTGGGTAGCTACTTGAGAATCAATGGGAGAAGCAGCCATGAGTACATAATTGGAGCTTTTCTTGACTTGTTGGTTCACCTATTGGGAAATGAAGCAACACAGTATGATGATGATGATGATGATGCCATTGTTGCTTCTTCCTCATCATTTACATCTTCAAGGAGTTCAAGTGCTTGTGGCCATTGGTTGTTATCTTCATTTTCATCATCTTCTTCTCCTTCTTCATCTATTGTCCCATCTTCCCCTTCCCCTTCAATACCTTTTTGTTCCCCTCTTATTCCAACTACTACTCTTTTGTCTTTGCTAGAGGAAGGTGAGGATGATTGGATTGAGAAATCCATAGACAATAACAATTAATGCATCTTCAATTCACATTCAATTCACATTTTGTTTCATTTAAAATAGTTCGCACAACAGATTTGTATGATTAGAAACACATAAAACTCATACAAGTCTCATTATAAAACTGTTTGTAACCATTTGATCAGTTCTAAACGGTCTTACAAACTTAGAAACTAAAGTTTTTCGTACTATTGAATATGTATTTTATGTTTCTACGGATCGGAGTATGTTTTATTGGAGTATGAAGCTATAGTGAATGCATACTTTTTCTAACATGTGTGTATATTATGAAGCTTAATGTATTGTTGTCCAAATTTATAAAATTATAAATATGGAGGAGTCATTGCATTAAACTTATGATATGACGCCATACATTAAAGTTTAAATGGTTGCTAAATGAAGAGTATGATAGCTAGCTAATACTCTAGTATTAGCTAGCCATACACCGAGTAACACTTTGAAAAACTGCAAGTATTAAAACTAATTACGTCTTACTATACTTGAACTGAAATTGAGTGTGCACTTATATAGTTATCCTTTTAGCAAAGTTTTGTAACCTGTTTTAATAAATTCAATTGAAACAATTTTTGAGATTTTGAGTGATAAAAATTTTGGTTAGGAGTGGGGCTTGATTTGAATACCCAATGGGGCTGGTTTGGGACCGCTTTAATTTTATTACTCCCGTATATCTGATACAGAACTACTCCGTATGTTGTAAAAACATGATCCGGAAAGCGGCCCGACCAAAAGACTGGGTCACAGGTCAACCCGGACCCAGTGGCTCAATCCGGTCAACACTCAATAATACTTCGTATGTATTATTATTATCATTATCAATTATTAATTTATAATTACCAAAAAAAATTCAAGTTAACGATTCAAGATATAAAATGATCTGATGCTTCAAATTTCACGCAAACAATTCGAAAGCCACTATGATGGAATTTCACGTTTTATTTCTAGTTTTTCTACATATATTGGGTTTCAATGGGTCAGTTCTGGGTAGGGTTCAATTGGGTCGCCAATTAATTTTGGTTTTTACCATATTTATGGGTTAGTAGCCATCCGGAGCGAGTAAGGTGCCGGGTCGCCCGGTAGCAGCAGACCCAAAGGGAGACTAATGAGCCCCCCATAAATATTCCCTGGTATTTTTACCATAAAATTTTAATATATAAGTATTTGTATGCATTTTCTTACACCGCCGTCCCTCCTAACGGGATTTCTTGCGTCCACCACCATTGCCTGATCCGACACGGGTCTTAGAGCATAGATAGATATAGAATGAGTGATAATTACGTAGTACAATTTATGTTTAACGGATCTATTCGGGATTGGCAAATTCTTGAAAAATTCCAGACCAAATGGCAAATATATGGTACTACCAAGTAGTTTTGTAATATGTGAAAATTTAAGCTTTTGAATAAAATTCTGAACTTTTGACAGATGAATCTATGTAGGTATTCCTTGATCTTTTTCCGCCGATCATATTCTTCATAAAGAAGAAATTCACTATCCTCCGTTGCCCTCATCGCCACACTCGGTTGATCGGAAATCCACTGCACCGAAGTCGTGCCACCCTCACCACGGTGCTTTGCCTCAAGCTCTGAATTTTATTTCTATTTCCCCAAATCAATCAATTCAAATATAGATCTATATTTTTTAGAAAAGTTACAATGTTATTAAGAACTCCTCTGAAGTTAATTTCTCTCTAGGGTCGCCGTCTTCGAAAGTTTCTTTTGCGCAAGGCAACGCCTAGCTTGGATTGTCCGACGGTGATCAGTTTGATCACAGCGTCGGTATTCGTTTCTTTCTGTTTTTCCCGGCTTGGAAGGAGCAGTGTTTCGAGCTCGTTTGCAGTCCTATCACGGTTGTTGAAGAAGCCAAAATTGCAATTTGCTTAAGTATGATTTCAAGTCGAAGTATGATTTCGATTTAGCGACAAGGGATGTCAAAAGAGGATATCGTCACTCAATACAAAAGAATGACTATTGAGACAGATGAGCAGCGGGCGCATCCCCCTCCTGAGCCGTCGCCATGGAGTGCAAGCAACGTTAGACTTTGGAAGAAGATGGGTGAACTATGTTCTAATTCCGTTTTATTCTGTGTGTTTTTCTTTCAAATTCCATGTTGTTTTGGACGTGTTTTTATTTCCTAGCAGAGAGACTCTAGATTTTAAGTTAGGTGATGAGAAGTTTGGTTTGCTAGTCATTGGCTCAGTTAAGCCCATTACAGAACCAGCGAATATTATTGCTTCTACAAAGGGGATATATTCTAAGTTTGGTTCGAGGGCAGATGACAGCCATAAAGTTTTTTATCGTTTTGTTTATTTATTTTTCTTTGATTGTATTATCAGCCATCTGACGAACGTTATTTTGATATAATATATTAGTTGGATTTGATATAAAAAAAATAAAAAATACAATGTTGTTAAGTTTATACGTAGTACTCCTTCCGTCTCATAAAATAGTTCCCGGTTTCCTTTTTGGGTCGTCCCAAAAAATAGTTCACATTTCCCTTTTTGTAAAGGTTTGTGTGGCTCACATTCATTTACTTTTTTCTTACTCAATCACAACATACATTTCCATTTTATTCATACTTTCTTAAATTCCGATCCCAGTCAATGCGGGAACTATTTTATGGGATGGAGGGAGTATTTTATATTGGACCAGTCTTCCCAACCTATTCCGGAACAATAATTTCAGCCCACCAGTTATACGGGTCTTGTCGATACGACGGCAGGTGTACCGGCCCGCTAGCCGCTACATCAGATTATCTGCCACTTTAACGGCCTGTTTGGATTGAGTGTTAGGAGGTGTTAGTAATGGAAGTGTTAAGGAGTGTTTAGTTTAACACTTGTTTGGGAGAAAATTTAAATTTGTTTAGAGGTGTTAATAAGTGTTTGAGGGTGTTAAACAAAACCTCCCTAACACCTATATCTATCACTTTTTTAACACCCCAATTTGGAGTGTAATGAAGTGTTGGACAACATTTGCTCCTTTTATTTCAAAATCTGCGTATTACCGACGTTCCCTGTAACTTCTTCCGCAGCCAAAACGTTCTTCTTCTTCCGCAGGCCAAAGACCGTTCTTCTTCTTCTTCTTCTTCACCTATTGCAGCTATTCTTCGATTTATTCCCTGATTCTCCTCCTAGGTTTGTGTGTGTGTATAATTAAATACTCCGTAATATAATAGCAGCCTATAGTATACTTCGTAAATACATAGAACTATAGCAGGCGGTAAATGATGGGTGTTAGAATTATATTGTATATATATACTTCGCATTATATATAGATGTAGCATCCTATAGTATACTTGTATACTCGTATCACTTAACTATAGTTTGACGTAGGAGTATATAGCAGGTCATGAGTGAATAAGTGATTATTGTTAGTATTTTATATATATGAGGTTATTTTTGTAAATTTAAATGAAAACACTTCCATTACTAACACTTCATTTTTTTAAACTCTCCCAAACAAGATATGGTTATGTATAACACTTACACTTACCTCCCTTTCCGGGCCCTTGCCAACACCTACTAACACTTCCATTACTAACACCTCCCAACACTTCATCCAAACAGGGCCTAACTGCCAAATGTGATCACCCGCATCCCGTTTCCCGTACATCATTATTGTGTCATTACGTGTCGAAAAGAGCAGAAGGCGTTGAAGGCAAGAAATCTCAATTTCTGCCCAATCCCAAATCCAAATCCACGTAACCCCCGTCCAGCTCGTCTTTCACGTTCAGATAAATAACCAACAAACAGAGAATGTATACCCGCAGTCCTTCAATGCTCCATCTTCTCTCTTCTCCTCTACGTCTTGCCGTTTGGTACGCAATTTCTCTCTGATCTCCTCCATTATATTCTTCCTTTCTCATTTCATCTAAAATAAGAAACCAAAGTATATAAAACATTACATTACTTTCTTCTAATCTTCTATCACATTTAGAATGAATTATCAACTCTTTGTACTCTTCAATTCCTATTGTTTAAACTGTGGATTTGATTTGATTGCACCGTCTGATCTTATATTTCCTTTAGATCCGCAATTTCTTTCGGGAATTACGGAAGCTTGCTTCTGGTCTGGTTTTCTTCTGCTTTTGGAAAAGGTTTAGTAGCTTCACTGGGGGTTTTCCCCGTTCTTATGGTTGATGAGTTATGATTGGGAGGTTTCAAGTTTGGTTTTGATGAATAATTGATCCAAAGCGTTTTTAATTCCTTGTAGGGATCGGAATCTGCTGAAGATGTTGGGAGAATTCATTGCCAATAGCCTAGTGTATGTGTATATTTAGGCCTCACTTCCTTTATTAGTCGGACTAAAATTGTTTTTCACAAATCTATAAATTAAATTTAATGTTGAACGTTACCGTGCTCTGTACTCACAAATAAGTGAATCCTACGTATATTATTATTATATTCTAAATCCGCAATGCATATAACTAATCTATTTCATTATTTTATCATCTGTTTAATGCTATCTTCGTAACCCTAGAATCTTCCCAGTTTAACTCTTTTGGGTCAAACTTTATAAACTTTGACCATTAATTATTCAAAACTTACATTATGTTATGATTAAAAATTTATTTTATATACCTCATTGTAAAACATATTATTGGAATGTTAATTTATTATGAATTTTATAAATATAGATATGTAGATATTTAGAGTCAAAGTTCAACTTAGAAGATCGTGAAAAGTCAAAATGGGAAGATCTTTGTGTTAAGGACGTAGTATTTGTTTATAATATTCTAATTGATTCTTGGGAATAAATTTGGATAATAAATTCATTTTTTGAAAGAATTTGTGTCAATTGAGATTGTACAGTAAATTAAGGACATGGATCTTTGTGTTACGGACGTAGTATTTGTTTATAATATTCTAATTGATTCTTGGGAATAAATTTGGATAATAAATTCATTTTTTGAAAGAATTTGTGTCAATTGAGATTGTACAGTAAATTAAGGACATGGAATATGTATTGGTCATTTGGTCTTATTTATAAAGTTATTTGTATATTTTGAAATTACTTCTGGTCAAACGCTTTGGATCGAGGGAAACATTTTCTTTACATTCTTTTTGTCCACACATAGTTTTGATTCTTTGTGTTCCGTTCTTTAGTTTTTGCTTTAATTCATGCTTTATCTGGGATCTACCTTATTTTTCTGTTCATTCATTTTGAGTTGTGGTTGAATGTATGTGCTGGGTTGTTCATAGACTGGTCCTTGGGTATGCCTACCCTGCTGTTGAATGCTTCAAAACTTTGGACAAGAACAGAGGTGATAATGCTCAACTCCGCTTTTGGTGTCAATATTGGTATGTACAGTCTGCCAACCATTAGAACTATTAGAACATGAAAAATGGGTGACGTACACAAAAGTTGTACACTTTTTTGTACACTTGTTTGTCCCCGCAGACAAGAGTTGTCTGTGGACAAACAACTTGTCTATGGGGGACAAATAAGTGTATAAAAAAAGTGTACAACTTTTGTGTACACCTAGCTCAACATATTAGAACATTTTTAATGCAAAAATATGAACGCACATATATAACATGTAAAAGATAAATAAAAGTTAATTTAACCAAACATCTTTATCTTTATACTATATTACTATCCATGTAATAACATACAGAGTATCATCTTTGCCCGCTTACCGCCTTTCTTTGTTACCCATACATGTAACCCACAAGTCCGCAACACCCTTGAAAAGATCATCATTGAACTCCCAAACACACGCTATGATGTTCATACTCATGGGCGGAGTTAGGGGTGGGCCAATCTAGGCCATGCCTCACCCCAAATTTTAAAAATAACTTAATTTTTAAGATAAAAAATTTCGTGTAAGTTTTTTAAAAATATTCTTTTTACTAGCCTAGTCCCGCCCAGTGTCCTGACTCCGCCCTAATCATACTTATCTGTCCACTATCCACCCCGCAACTAATTTTCCTTTGTCACTTCATGAATTATACGGAGTAACGATTAACGCTCTCACAATTACATACGAAGTACGGGTATATGAGTACGATGACTATTCTGTACTTTTTTCTCGGGAGGAGTAGAAATGCAATAAAAACTTGAAACTTCCAACGAGGACATTTTAGATAAAGTATAACTTGTAAAAAGAAAGTTTAATGGATATGCAACGTTATTAGATTTTTCTTGATTTGTAACATATTGTCAATCTAGACGGATAAATAGTAAGGGGAAGTAACACAATTTAACATTCTATAGGTTACCTTTTACCTCTTTTAAGCACTTATCAGAACATACATTGTTCAAACAACACTTTTTTCTTCTTTCAACTTATACCCTTTTTAATGTTCAGTATGCAACTAGTTTATTTCATTTACGATAATTGACCAATATGATTAAGAGGGCATTTGGCAATACTATTTTTCGGCTTATCAGCCAAAATTTTCACCAAACACATAACTTTTGGTTTCGCGCGCTGAATTGTGTATTAAGCAGAAAAAGTAAGGCTGGAGTTACTTTTGTAGCTGTATTGGCTGAAGTTATTGTAGAAGACTATTTCATCTATTTTTACATATATATTTTTCTTTATTTTATTAATAAAATATATTTTAAATTTTTTTATTAAATCGGCAGAATCAGCCAATGCAGCCACTTCAGTCAGAACTTCATAAATTTCAGCAGAATTAGCCAAAACAACCGATTTTGGTGCTACCAAACGGGCTCTAAGTCAATCCATTTTTATCAATTCATAAAGCGGCATTAATTAATAAAAAAGCAGAATCAATATTTACAATTAATATATTCAGAAATTAAACTGTCGTAAAAGTTATACTAAAGCGCAAAAGTAAAATTTAAATTTAATAAAAAAAATGAAACTCAAATTTTCAGCACGAAAAAATTTACCGTGATAACATGAATAGTAAACTTATAAAGTGTAGTCGGATTGAGAGAAAATTATTATACGAATGTTAATCAAATAAAATGATAATGTCGGTTCATTTAAAAAGTCTCGATGTGTGATTTTTAAATAGGTTATACTGATTTAGTTATATTGAAATAAATATTACAAGAAATAATATTTATCAAAATAATTAGTATGTACTCCACCCACTAAATGTGCCATCTTTTTCATGTAGAATAAGAAAAGTAAAAGTTAAAGAACTTGAGGCTTTTGCACGAAAAGAGTAATAATATAACCCAGAGATTTGTTCATATAAAGGATAATCTGAGATTTTTTTTGGATTGAAATAAACAAGCATATTTATTTATTTAAGCTTTTAATAAGTGTTTATAGTTTTGAAGTTTTCACCATGAAAAATTGGTTGTCTAAAGTCACATTTTTTTATTGTTGAAGGATTATTGTGGCATTGGTTCGAGTTTTGGAGAGTATTGGGGATCTTTCTATATCATGGTATGAACTACGCATCTCAAAACGTTAAATTTGTTTTAATTCCACCCTGTTTTTGTTCATAATGAGTAAAAGTTTATATTTTTTGAACTCTTGCTGAATTGCTCTGTTAGGATGCCAATGTATACCGAATTGAAGTTGGCACTTTTCATTTACTTGTGGCATCCCAAAACTAAGGTATAGTAAAAATTTAGTCATGATATATGTAGTGAAAAAGACAGTATTGGCACGGCCTTGACACATATTGATCAAATTTGGCACATAACATAACATGTTTTTGGAATGGTGTTGTTCCAAATAGCTTGTGACAAAATGGCATTGGCACGGAATTTGATATGAACTCTTTGTATTCACGCTAAATCTGAGTCAAATATCCTATGAATTTTGACAAATCCGTGTTAATTCTATTGTTCTTTTGTAGTGTTTGACAGAATTTTTTAGAATAACTTCACAAAAAATATCTTAAATTTAAAATAGTTCCTTGAACATGTCTATTTGAACTTCATATATCATTCCATGTAGGAATATAATGTGTAATTACCGAAATTGTAATCGTATTACATGAAATGAGTGCAGGGGACAACATATATTTATGAATCATTGTTGACACCATTCATAAAAAAGCATGAAGTGGATATTGATGGAAGATTCTCAAATTTTAGAGAAGCAGTGTGGAACATGGCTATGTATTATTGGTACAATAGCACCGAATTAGGACAGTCAAAGATCTTTGACTTCTTCACTTCTCCATCCAAAAAAGGATCCCAAAAGAGTTCCAAGGTAAATTCGTAAATAAGATTATTTCATGGGGCTAATGTCGAATTTGTCACAACTTAAATTCCAAAATCATTTAATTGACCCTTCTTCCTAAAAATCATTTAATTGACCCTTCTTCCTATCGTGTAGAAGAAGGATGAAGACAGCCGTTACGGTGGACCGCCGCTGCCAGCCCCACAAAGCTCGTCTTCTTTTGGGTTTTTCAAGCGGAAGCCATGTGACAAGCGATGACGGTCACCGCCGGTTTCTCCCTCTCCGACCCACCGGACCGTATCACAGCCGGTTAAGACGGCTTTGGTCGAAATTCCATTAGCCCAACTAGGAATTGTATTCAATGGCTGTATGTGGTTCTTGGTAAATACACATATAAGTAGGGGCTTACATAGTATAGATATACTTATTTTAGGAGATTTATATACACATACAAGAAAAAATTGTAGATGTACAAGATAGCTCAGTTGCAGTCAAATTTAGAATTTAGTAATTAAAGAGTGTTGTTGCTGTTGGAATGGCCTTTATCAATTCATCAAACTTCGCGATTCTTTTAGGGAAATTTATGAAGTTGGTTGAAGTGGATGAATTGGTTAATTCTGTTGATTTAAGAAAAAATTATACTTCGTACTTAATATAGGGCATCCCGTATTACTAAGCACACCCCCTTTATGACAAAAATGTCCCTAGTATAGTTTTGTTATACTCAGTAATAAAACTCATCCGCGGATCCGCTTGCTATACTACCTATCTAGTTCGTAATATACTTTGCAATAATATTATTTATTGCAAATCCGAACCGTAGTAGTATAGATAAAGCTAAGGGAGTTGCTTTGCAATAATATTATTTATTTAATTAAACTAATATGCCCTCTTTCTTAATTAAAATTGCCAGTTCAAACCTTTATTATGTCATAAGCTATAATTTTGGTTGCCTTTAAACTTCAAAGTTGGTTCTCAATCCTATAGTTTGCTGCCACATGTCTATTTTTTAACATGTCATTTTTTTTATTTTTATCAAAATATATGAAAATAGTTTTTTTCTGATCTTTCATATGACATCAATATTGAATATGTATGTTTTTGAAATAGATTATTATAGTTTGATCTATTTACGTCTAGTCTGATTTTTGTCTAATTGTCACAAATAAGCTCAAGTCAGTCTATCTATGTCTGATTTGTTATATCCCTGTATGTTTAAATTACGAATGTCAGAAAAAACCTGAGCCGCAATGACCCGCCCTAGCCCGAGATATTCGGGGCGGGTTCGCCCCGCCCCGTCTTGCAAATGGCCCCGCCCCGCCCCGTCTTGCAAATGGGGCGGGTCCGGGTATTAGTATTGAACCGCCCCGCCCCGACCCGCTCAATATATAAGTATACATACTTTTTCTTAAATTATACTACAAATATACTTCAACTTACATATGTGTGTATACAATAAATCATACTTTTTTTGATCTTATAATATATTAATGTATATATTAGAATGAGATGAACGACAGATTACAATGTCTTCTTTATATATAGCATTTTAATACATATATTCAATTATTAATATAATTAAATAGATTAACTATTAGTCTGAGTAATTTTTCCTTAAATTTTGAAATTTTTGGCGTATCATGAATTTGATTTAATATATTAATTTTTAATTATTATTTAAAGATATACTTTATGTAGATTCAATGGGTAACAATTTCCCACAAATAAAAAATACATACTAGCAAATTAGGTTACGATGGGGCGGGGCAGGGTGGACCCGCCCCGCATGGGGCGGGTCATGGGTCAACAAGTTTAGACCCGTGCAGGTCATGGGGCGGGGCGGACCCGCCCCGCCAAATCACGGTGCAGGTCCGGGTCTTGCAGTACCCGCCCCGACCCATTGCCATGCCTAGTTTAAATCTATTATGAGACTGAAAATCAAAGTTTGGTCTGATATAAGAATGAAACCAGTCCAAATAAAGTTATTTCGATGCCTTTCACATTTGTGACCATAGTATAAATATTAAATTGGGAACCTCATTTATGAGGAGACATTAATAATAAACAATCAATCATATTTATAATTATGGAACAAACACAACATTCATTACAACATTCATTATAACGATGAAAGAAAAAGTAAGTATGATCACTCAAATATCAACGAATAATCTATGCTACAAACTCAATTCAACGGATAAAAAATAAAGAAAGAAAGAAGTATAGTGGAGCAAGTGAAGTGGTTAATATGAATTAAGATAAATTAATAAATATATTTCTCATAACTGTGGATTAGATAGTAGTTAGAATTTAATTTACACATATTTATATAGTGATTATTTGATAGTAGTTAGAACTTTTAATTGTAATTAGATTAGATAAACATCTTTTAAAGATTGTTTTTATTTAGAAACAAATTTAGAAAAAAAGATTGGAAATATGAATACCTAACTTTTATTAAAAAAAATGAATAATGTGGCATTAACTGATTAAAGCACACATTGAGTAACTAATATGCAAGGACTATGGAGTAGTAAAACGCTCCATTGGACACATTCCTCCGTTAATTAGGGAATTGGGGTGGGCCTAGCAGGTTTGATGGTGCGCGGAGAAGGAGCGCTTAATATATATTTTCTTAATATTCCATGGCTCATTATTTTGGCTTGAAGATATGACATTCTTTTGGCTTGAAGGGCCAAAAGTGACACTATCGTTTTTAATGAAGCTCGGATATGATATTCAGGTTTTTGGTGGACCAAATAAACACAATTTAAACCTTTTACCCTCATTTTTAACCACCCACTAACTTCCCCGTTCAAACCACCGTTAGCTATGAACCCCTTCCCTGCACTAAAACACCGCCGCCCCAATACATTCATCGAACACCAACAAGCCCCTTTCCATATACTCCATGTTTAATAACATCCCACGAATTCCTTCTTCCTTCCGCCGTCGCTAAGGTCTTCTCCGGCGTTCACCTCGTTCTTTCTCTCCCTCTTCCCTGCTCTGTTCTGTTTCGTTTTGCCAGAGTTCCCTGGAGTCTTCCCAGGTTGATTCTTCTCTCCCAGCTTCACTAAATTCGCAGCATAAATATTTAGAGATAACACTAGAATTGATTGAATTAATTTTACATAAATTTATGAAGTTTTGACTGAAGTTGTTGAATTGACTAATACGGAGTAAAAAATTTACTCTGTATATTTCAAATATTTTTTAGTTATTTAATATAATAAGAAAAAATTATATAAAAAAACAACTAAAATGATCCTTCATAGTAACTTCAATCAATCTAGCTAGAAAGTAATTCCAACTTACTACTTTTGATAATTACATAACGTACACATGAAAACAAAAGTTACATATTTGATGAAAAATGACAAATAAAACTGATAAAGCCCAACAACAAAGACCGAAAACAAGCTTTTAAACATTATTAGATAATCACGAGTTTTTTCCCGAAATAATGCTAATTGAATAAATAATTCCCAAAATACTGTTGGGTTAAAAATAATTCCCAAAATACTGTTGGGTTAACCGTGGTTAACAAAAGCCGCCACTTGAAGTGGCGGCTCTTCTCTTACAGTACAAAAGCCGCCACTTCAAGTGGCGGCTCTTCTCTTACAACACATTTTGTACATATATAAAACGCAGTATGTTTCAAAAAATTTTTAACTATCTTCCCGGTTGAATTTTGAGCTGAAATTTTGTATGAATAAACTAGACTTGATGAGGAACATGCTCAAAAACATTTCATCAAAAAATTCCACTGAGAAGACCCTCTGATGGGTTCTGGTCAGGACGTCGTGACAGGAATAGGACATTTTTATGAAATTTGAGGTGCTTCCGAGTTGATTTTGTTGATGAGTATAATGATTTTCTAACAATAAATAAATGCCGGAACCAGCCCGGAACCGCTGCCTACCCGGGCCAGTTCTCCCTCCCCCAAAAAAAAGCTTGGCCGGGCCCAGGCCCGAACCGAAACCGGCCCGGCCCAGGTCCATACTACTCCACCCTGACCCCATCCCCCAACCTACCCCCAACCCATTCCGCCCCAGCCCCTTACCTACCCCCTACCCCTTTACCCCCTACTACCTTCCTCTAACTCGGTTCCACCTGACCCCTACCCATCCTACCCTACTTAACTCACCCCACCTCGTACCTCTTCCCTACTCCGACCCCACCCTTTTACCCCTACCATCCACCTGCCCCTACCTCGGCCCCATCCCCCCCCCCACCTACCTTAACCCCCTAGCCCTTACCACCCCTAACCAACCCCCCCTCTACCGTACCCCATACCACATGCACCTACCTCGACCCCGAACCCACCCCTAACAGGTAGGGGTTACGAGGGGAATAGGGGCAGAAGGTATGGTCGTGGTTAGAGTAGGGGTAAGGAAAAGGTAGGGGTTAAGGTTGTGGGGGTAGGGTAGGGTGGGGTAGGGGTTAGGGTACCTCCACATATTATATTATGTACTTGTTTTCATGAATGTTTATGTGTCTATATATGTATAGAGTTATTTTGGACATTTTAATGTTGAAGGGGTGTTTTAAATCTTTTGAAGTAAACATGTTCTTATTACAACACTGCTTAATTATGCGCCGCTTATTAATGAGAGTTTTAATAAACACCATTTAGTAACCCGTGAAGTAAACATGTTCTAAAAGTTGTCAGCTATCAATGAGCCAGTGATAAAACTTAATTGAATCTCAGATTTTAGTATGATGATATTATCTAAGGACGCCATAGGTGAACCGAATATTTCTCGAAAAATTTCACCAAGAAGACCCTCTGATGGTGTTGTCCGCACGGGGGTTCCGGTCAGGACGTTGTGAAAGGAATGAGACATTTTTATGAAATTTGAGGGGCTTCTGAGTCAAGTTTTTTGATAAAATTTGGTGATCGTGTTCATCCTAAAGTGTAGGTTATGTCCACTGAATTTCAGATTAAAATTAAATCAGAAGTTAGTTAAATAATTTATTGAAAAAAGTTGCATTTTTAGGCCGAAAAAATTATGCATTTTTTAAAAATTTATTTAACTAACTTCCCGATTGAATTTCAATCTAAAATTTGGTGGACATATCTACATTACGTGGGAACTTTTCATAAAAAGGTCAATTAAGTCCTTCTATAAGAGGTTTTGTCTGGCCGTAGCGATTTGGGGCAGTTCCCGGTGGAATTTTTTGATGAATTTTTTTTGAGCATCTTATTCACCAAGTCTAGTTTACTCATACCAAATTTCAGCTAAAAATTCAATCGGGAACACATTCAAATTAATTCTTGAAGATAACTGCGCATTTTTGCGTTCTCGAATTAATTTGAATGCGCTTCCGATTCAATTTTTAGCTGAAATTTGGTATGAGTAAACTAGACTTGATGAATAAGATGCTAAAATAAATTCATCAAAAAATTCCATCGGTAACCGCCCCAAATCGCGACGACCGGACAGAGTCTCCTATAGAAGGACTTAATTGACTTTTTTATGAAAGTTCGAGGACTTATTTGACAGTTTCCCTATACTAAGAAATAAAAGATGAAATCCTCCAAAAGTAATGAGTTTATGATATCACCGCGCATGAAAAAAACGACTCTACTCCACATGGCGCATACAGTGATTGTATACAGCACTTTCCGCTTATGTTGTTTTCCATATGGTGGTCTGGCCAAGTGGAAAACATAATTTCGGTTGACGCCCAAAACTTGGCAGGTGCATATATTAAAAACTTCAGTTTTTATACCTACTTTCTCTGTTCCGAATTTGATTGCAAAAGATTCTAATAATCTATATAGACAAACAATAACATTGAAGCATTAATCCAGAAAGAATTTGGGATCGACTAACATGAGTCGATCACTCGATCCATGATATCGATGCAAAAAAGAGAAGATAAAAGAAAAAAAAGGATAAATAAAAAGGATATGATAAAGATAAATATAAAATAACAATAGAGAATTTACCCGAAATAGGACTAAAAATGTTTGAAAATTCCAAAATAGGACTGCCATGTTTTTATTCCCAAAATAGGACTAATTACTGTCATGTTTTGGCAATACCAGACTTCAAACATTACAGTATTTTCCAAACTTGACAGTAATTACTCCTATTTTGGGAATAAAAAACATGACAGTCCTATTTTGGAATTTTCAAACTGTTTTAATCCTATTTCGAGAACTTTCCCATAACAATAATACAAGAATATAAGAAAGATAAAAGATAAAAATAAAAGAGCAAGTGAAAAGGTTATCTTCAGATACACGAAAACCGCAAACACAAAATTGATTTTTTATTTTTGGTTAGATCAAGAAAAATAAGGGAATGGAACGTGGGATTAGCAAGAATGAGTACATCCCAAAGATCCAAACACCCTCTATTGGGAGTCGATTTCTTTCCGGCTCAGGTCTCCAACCTCCACAATAGGCTCACATACACCACCCTAGGCTAGACCATAACACAACACCATGTTTTATCTCCACCACTAAGGTACCTCTCTCAACTTACACACAAAGGAAAGGAGAAGGGGTCTGCTCTCTGGATTTTCTCTCACGCAGGACAAGCTCACAAGGAAGAAGAGAGCTGCTAAATAATAGACTGGCCAACACTAAAGGACACTCACGGGTGAAACAAAGACAAAGGAGGAGGCAGCGGACAACTCATTTGGGGTCACTCCACATAAGTCAAAATGGCCATATTATTGGTTAGGAGAGATTCAAAAGAAGGTATCAAAGTGGGAGTAAACATGTGTGCAAGTCAATAATAAAATGGAAGGGAGGCCTTAGTAGGACCAATACCTCCAACATTCTCCACCTTATTGGTCCTAAGTGGTGTAGAGTAACAATACAAGGTTGTGAGGAGACTCATCATCGCCGGACCATTACAAGTACATCATTGCGATCATACAAGTAATAAATGAGAACCAAAGTTCCCTTTCGGACCAAGCTTACCGTGCAAACCCACTTCACAATGGACTGAACTCTACCAATCGGTCCTCGAGTTCAGAACCAAAACCATCACAAAACTATTAACACCCTCAGTTAAAAATAGATTAGACTAGATATCGACTATTGCAAAATATATATAGAATAGAAACCTACGAGACCAATTCATATTGGATCACAAAAATCTAAGATCCAATTAAAAACATCCTAAATCTCATTAACGTACAAAGTCAACTAAGGAAACAGACCAGGTACAAAATCAAATAATTTTTTAATTGATCACATGTTGAAAGTTGAATATTTTCCTCTCATTCACCCTAAAAGGCTAAAATTGTTTCTTTTCAAACCAAATCAGGGCATCCAATCCCCTCCAAAAACATGGAACCAAACATGCCCTTATACTAGAAACCCATAAGAAACTCTACAGATATTGCAATGAGTCAAACATTTCATAGAAATATCGAGAGCAAATGATGATATTCATGTCTCTGTTTAAGTAAACAAGAGAACAAAGAAAATGTACTACTCCATGTAATAAGTTAATACCTTAGACTACAGACATAAATAACCGCATCTAGAACTCCTTTTGTCTATCCCACAACAAAAATGCCTACAATTTCACGCGCAGTTCAGTAATAAACCCAAGAGCTACGCAGTTTTCCTGTTTCTGTGACACCCCTCCCTGTTTGTATCATTCTTCATGGCGATTCCACTTGTACACAAGAACTCTCAAGCCAAGCTTCTATAAGAACCAGGCTGATCAAATTGAGGAACGAAAAAAGTGGGTCCCACAAACTTGTTTCCGCAGTTACAGAATAGGTGCTATATCGGCCAATCATATATCATCATGGTGCCACATTTACAGCAGTAGGTGGAACATCAGCAACAACAGATGAAGTCTCTGACTGTGGGGTACCTATCTCAGATATTCCAAATTCATGAAGCATACTCTCCACACCCCAATCGATGGCGCCTATTAAGAAGATCATGAAATTTAGAGTTCAAAATAAATTATAGGATTATCTTGCAGTAAAAAACATGGTTATCAACTTGAAATAAGGATACCATCTGCCTTCCACATATCGGTTAAGCTAACATCAGCATCTGAGAGGAGCCAATAATCTGCTGCTTCATTCTGTTAGGAAAATTAATATTTCAAACCATGAATATTATATGGTACATGGTGACTGAAGGGAAAGGTACAGAAAGAGTTGCATGAACTATTCAAACAAAATCCACAAGTCATCATTAGTATGATGTACAAAAAAATACATCATTTTTTATTAGAAAATGGAAACAGTTGGAAAACTAGGTTAGAGCTTAGGAGACAAATGGTTCACTAATTGTATGCTTTTTCACTTACATCCGCATCTGAAGGAACAATTTTGGTCATTCCACCATTCAATTCCTGTGAAGCACCAAGATCGCAGCTTACTTGACTGTCATCATATGTTTGCGATCCATTATCTGGCAAACTGGTTGTCATAGTTGATAAATCCACCGACAGATTATCGTTTGAGCTTGAACTTGACGCAAGCGGGACACTCATTGATGGTTCAACAACACCAGTCATCTCCTCAAATTTCTCCTCAAATTGACTAAATAAAGATGGAGTTGACAACAATTTGAGATCAGAAAGAAAACGTGCATTCTAATACAATACTCTACCAAAAATGGGAAGGGTTGTGGCTTTAAAGTTTTACCTGACAAGATAGACATCAATTGGACCCATTGTGCTTCTGAGAATTATTCTGTATCTCCTTCTAGGGTAATCTACTGCCTGTTATAGTCAATTTAAAAATGCAAAATTTATCAGCCATTACCAACATATAGCAAAGATTAGCATAGACGTTTTTTACTTACCTCATCAGGCTCAGGGACTTCCAAAGTGGTCCCATGTGGAGCTTTAATTGCTATCAGGGTTTCATTCTGTCAAACCAACAAGCATTAAGGTTGGTACCTGGTATGTTTGAATCCACAAGCATGAAAATACTCTGCAACACTGATGTCTAGTATTGGGAAAACATGATTATCATCACCACCACTCCCACCTTCATACCAACTATAATGGGGTTCAGTGGCATAGAAATTTTGCATCTAAAAGCAGTTTGCACTATATACCCCATACACACCAAAACCCAACATCACTTGCATGGAATGATGGAAAGTTTAAAGGGAACAAAATCTAGGAAGACATGTTTTATTAGGTTCACATAAAAAATTGTCAAAAATAAGGGTCTCCCTGGAATTGGTCATCATGAAACGGGAATGAGCTGAATGGTTGCTATATGAATATACAAAAGTATACCTGAAAGCAAGGTAGACTTTTGATATCCTCTTCAGTCACAAAAAGCCATCTAGAAAAAATCATAGTTGAACAGCAGCATCAGTAAAAATGTTACAAAGTGGAGATACTTTGTGTTCAGAGCAGTGTGTACCTTTTGTCATTTTCATTTTCACTTAAACCCCTTAATTTTTCCTGCATTCCTCTGCAATTATCGAAGATCAAGTATCAAGACAATGGTTTGCATCAACGGACTTGAGTACTAAAGTATCTGACAACTATTTACCTAATACGTTCATCCAGTCTTTGTTCTTCCCAGCAAAGGTTTTGAACTTCTGCCTGAAGACAGAAATAAACAGCTGAAAAATAGTTTGAATTTTGAAAAGGAAAATATTTTCATTTTAGTGCTTTACAAATATTTGTCTTTTGAAAAAGAAAATTCAATATATTAATGTTTTACATGTGATGTTTTACATAAATAAAGGATTACAATATCACTGCATTGGCAATACTGATGCCACCAAAACACATCATGCAATAAAATAAAAAGCTGTCAAATTAGGTAATAGCAGTCTTCCCACATACCCGTAAAATTGTGGCATCAGAACCAACATCTCCAGGCCCTGAAGCATCAACTCCCCTATGCAGGACCTTAATGCTCAGCACAGTTGAATTTTCTTTTTCCATTTATGGTAAAGAAAAACTTATTCAGACAAAAGTAGCTTACTTCCATTGGATTCTGTTTTTAAGCTTCTTTTCGATCAAGCCAATTCCCTCAAGAACGTTCGTTATGTCATATATACGTCTCTTTTGCACCTGCACAATAAACTTACGATTAGAACCTTTGTAAATCTGCATATGATATGACACAACCTAAGCAAACAGATACCTCCAAAGTGTCAGCAGCATTGTTAAGATCAATCATACCATCTTCAGCATCCTTGATCAGGTTGATAAACTTTTTTGTTAAAAGTCCTGAAATACATTCAAGTATGCTAGTGCTTTGAGTTTCATTCAATAATTCTATGTAACTAAAAACCCAAATGATAGAGTGATGTGGAATCACCTAAGGAGCTGTCATAGCGGCAGCTTGCAGGGGTCAGAGGAGAAGGACATCCTGTAAAATGAAAATTTGTTTTGTTATATGTTTTTATGTATCGACAAATAAAAACAAGTACGAGCATTTGTTCACAGAAGTAAAAATATGGTATCTTTTAATAAAGAATGTCTCTCACCAGCACTGGACACAGGCGTTGCCGGTCCAGATCTGTTATTGTTTGAAGCTTTTGGCCTCCCGTATGCCTTTCCCCCTTTTGCAGATACAGGTGTTAGGAGGGGACTGTTGACCATATCAGTACACCCAGGACTAGCACTCCATTCACTGGACTCAGCTACATAAGAACTCGCTCTACCCTTTCGCTTGAATGCCTGAAAAAAGCAACATATTGCAGTGTCAAAATAAGTAAGCAAACGGGTAATTGAACAATGTAATGATTCATTGTAATAAACTGGTTGTGGAAGTCTAGTTTCCTCCCCACACTAACAAAACTTAACTTTCTCAATGATGGAAGCAGAACTGATCATTATATTGTAAAATATCAATCAAAGAGTAAGCCGATAACAGCTAAGCAATGTAAAATGGGATGATAACATCAAATGGTCAACAGTCAACTTACTTAAAAGGAGCATGTTTCTAAGTATAATGGAATTGTGTGTTGTTATAGTTGTATGTTCCTCCCTAGAGTAGATCATTTCAAAATGAAAGTCAATATCACTCCAGTTACAATATCCTACGCTACCAGATTCAGCCTATGACCATGATGCATATTTAAAAAAAATGCATCCTAAGAACCTGTGACAGAAAGTCGCAGCCTGTAAGAAAGGTGTGTTTGATTACTTGCACTGTCCCATTTTATTTGTATATGATATCATTTTAGTTGAAAGGGAATCTTGGCCTACGGGTTATGGTGTTGCTCTGTGACCAAGAGGTCATGACTTCAAATCTTGGGAGCGGTCTCTTGTTAACTTGCCAAGGGAAGACTTTCTCCTTATACACCCTTGTGGTGGGACCCTTCCCTGGACTCTCGCCTTGCGGGGACACCAATATGCACCCAGCTTCCCTTTATGATATCCTTTTAGTCGTTACTAAAATAATGTCAACTATTTTAATTTGAATACTACTACATTTTTTATTTTTTCAATAAATTTCTTTCCAGTGTTTTTTATAATTGATTTGCCACATTTTAGCCCCACTTGAGGGATCATTTTGGAAAGTGAAGTAGATTTCACTTGTTTTTATTGAATATCATGTTCAAATGTACATGATCCTTATAATTTGGGGCAGAATGCAGATGTAGTATTGCTCTATTAGCTGTGGGGCACTTTGAAATACATTTTACTTCTTCTCATTGAAGTATTAATAACATCATGAATGCATGATTCAATAACATCCAAAAAGCAAGCATTTTTATTTTGTGCATAGTTTTAGCTTCTACAGTAGCACAATGGCAAGTATCAACATATCAGTATCAGACAATACATTTGTATAGATGGACTCTTAATTTTTTTTAATTTATATCTAAGACATGCAGGAGATTCAGGAAACAACATTGTCATTGTGTGGCCAGATGGACACTGTTTCTAGATCAGTCTATTATAGTGAATGATATTTGCAGTGGGATGTTTCATCCATTCAACAAACTAACAATTTCTTTTACCAAAAACAACACAAACTACCATATGAAGTCTTTTTTACCCAATTCAATTTATTTTCTTTGGTGTCTATCCGAGCACCGTACTGACTACACTGAAAATAGAACAAAAACTTTGCAATCTTGAAGTGGTTTTACGAAAGATATTACAAAGAGTTTGATAATGAGCATCTTAACTCGAGTCAGATTACCTAGAAATCTATTGATTAGTTATGTTTTACATATCAGCTAATATCCAACTAACATCTCATCAGAAGCCTATATCTCTAATAAAAGGGGATGCTAACAAAATAGCGCATCAGAAATCAGAATGCTCTCATGGAGCCATAGTGAATGCACTTGAATGCCTACTTATATAATAGAAACAGTAAATTCCATATTTACATCGAATTCTATCAATCTACTAATTGGATTTAGATCACCTGAGCTGAAAAAGACATTTCTCATACAACCATACTTACACTCACATTTACTACAATTCCCACACACAATTGGAGTTTTCACAGAAATATAATCAAAAGCACAAAACACATTACAACAAAAGGAAGCTCACAGGGGACTTGACAATAAGCGCTTCTGCCTGATGACCAATTCCTGTTGCAAACCCGGAATCAGCACCGGGGGTGGAGAACCTGTGATAGTCTTCTGGAGGTAGAAACGGCGGCTTCATAGAAGCAAAGGCAAGGTGACGCCTGGTTGGCCTTGGGATCTGAGCTCCGGGAACTCCGTTAGTGGTCTGTGCTGCCACCGCCGGAGGCGGAGGCGCCGCCGCTTTGGTCGGAGTTCCAGAGCCAGACATGAGTCTAAAATTTCAAAATTGAAGATCCAATTCTGCTGGAGGTGGCGATCCGATAGAAGATTACAGATGGTTTTGTTGTGCTGAGGAAAGGGTTTGAGGGTTTGGCTGGGGCGGTCAGAGAAACAGGCCAAGAAAATGAGGGAAGGGAGGGAATTTTTTTGTTCAGAAGTTGTGGAGGGAATAGCTATAAGTGAAAAATATAAAAGCCGAACCTTTGATAGATGAAATACGGAGTATGGTAGAAGTGTTTTCTTTTTACTTTGGCCCTGGTCTCTTTCATACCTCTAGGCTCTAGCCCAATTTAAGAGACCGGAATAAAAGCTCATGCAAATTTTAAACAAAATAAGCTAATTGAGAACAAGTTTGTAGTCTCTGCGGGGATATCCCATAAAATTGAAACGATACAGAGAACAAGTTGCTCTTTTTAGTAGTTGGGATTATACTCGGCTTATCAAATTAAGAACTTTGCATGATATTTATTCCATTCCAAATGTGGTAAGTTTCGTATGACTCGTTTAGGTTAAACTCCGTACTTGGAAAAATGATTTGAAAGTTGAAACTAAACTCAATCATTTTGTATTTGAATAAGAGGCCATCGTCCGGAACTAATCAAAAGTTGCTGGAGTTAAGTGTAAGCCGAATAAAGTAGAGAATGTTATGTTCAAGGAGCATTCTCGATGAGCTAGCGTGATTTCCGTAGGAATTTCTTAGAAAGAGAAGGAATTTGAACTTTAATGAAATTGTTTGAACAAAAATGCTTACGGAAGAAGAAAATAATATTTCATCATTCATACGTAAAAACTATACGAACGGGTTATTTATAGCTTCCACACCCAACTAACCAACTTCCCAACTTCTTGTTAGTTAACATTCTAACTAACGGAACGCGTCATCTAACTACCCCATATAACTACAGGTGTGATCCACATGTCAGCTATAAAAATACAACCCCCTAATAAGAAGGTTGTCCTCAAGCTTCAAGCGAGCGGCTCACACAATCTGGGAACTCTTTTTGCTAACAGGTGGATAGTGAAGTAAGATCTTTCGTCTAGCATCACCCCCCACCCCCATGCCAATAAGAGGCTCAAGTGTATAAAAATCCACCCCCTAATAAGAAGCTCTTCATATTTTTCCCATGTAACATCTTTCTTGTTCTCATTCATCCATTGTATTAACCAATATACAATTGCTCAATTGCCCACTTTAGCTATCTTCCTGTCAAGCACTACCAACGGCTCAACACTCAACATTCCCATTTCATCAACATTAAGAGAGACATCCTGCTGTTTCTTTAAATAAGATACGTGAAAGACAGGGTGTGTTTTAGCATGATCTAACAATTCCAACTTATATGTCACACGTCCCCTTCCATGAACTCACGATCAGTTCTCTTATTGTCAGCCTACACCTTTTTCGTGTCTTAAGATCGTTATTGTAACATCCCGCTCTGTAGGGCCTGAGGTAGTTACTCCTCAATATTGTCCTCACAACCCAAACACCGGCTTTTATCGCACATTTTGTCCTCATTCCGGGGAGGCACTGTAACACCCCAAAATCCGGTCTAGCTGGAAATTATAATAAAATGACAATAATGGATAGATTTTTGTTTCTAGACATTTTTAAGTTAATATTTAAAATAATAATACGTAAATGCTAGGGAAATTATGGTTAAATGGGCCGCAAGTTTAAACAAAAATTTGTCTTGCAATTATAATGGAAAGTAGTTGTGTTAATAATGCAAAGGGTAAAAAAAAAACGTGCAGTGGCTATATAACAAGTTAAAGATTAGAAATCAAGCCCTAATGATCAATTAAAAAGAAAAATGGTCAATAAGTGAATACACGTATATATGCAAGAGTTAGCTTAATTTGGACATTTGGCTTTAATGTATAGGAATAAGTTAGTAAGACCAAGCTAGAGAACAAACTCATAAAACACCAGGCAAACATGCAGGCTAGCTAGGACACTCGTCCAAGTATTTAGAACAAGTCAAAACAAAAAAAAAAAAAATAGACATTAATATTAAGAAGATTGGGCTGACTAGTGACTACCTCTTGTGACGCTGAGCAACAACAACAAAGTTCAGATTATATTTGACGCTAAGCGTAAGTTTTACGTATCAAACAAAAAAAAGATGGTAATGAAATACATGTGGCAAGTCTAGGAATAACCACACATGCATGCTATGAAAATAAATTAACAAGGAAATAAAGATATATGTAGTATATGATTATATATATAGTAGCTAGCTAAAAGGTTCAGAGAGAGAGTAAAGGGGAGTGAACAATTAACATATGCAAAGGAAATTAATAGATCGAGGGAGACTAGGAAGGGGACCGAGCAAAATGGTAGCTAGAGAGGAGGGGAAAAATGAAGAATTAGAGAAGAAAAGAGAAGGAAGAGAAATGTGGAGGAAATTTATTCGTCGCATTCATATCTTCTCAGGTCTGTATTGTAATACGACATTTATTAATCATTGAATGTCATTGTTTTGTTATTACGATAAAAGACATTAGTAATTTAAAGTTATTTTTCCAATCACCCATGACAGATAAGGTGCTCCTTGCTAATGCTATTATCACCACTTTATCATATGTATTTTATCTATTAAATGAAGACATGGATGTCCAGATTATATTTTTGAGTTAGTACTATATCCCATCTGTATACGGAGTATTATTTATTTCTTCTGATGAATATGTGTTTAGTAGTTCTCCTTTCAGAAAATATCTATATGTCTATGCTATAAGTACTATACGTACATGTGAATCAAGATAAACTTAATGAAAACAATACAAATAGATAAGTGGGATACTGTTAGTAGAATACTCATCATGCATGCGATTGATAAATATATACTCGTAGTTATAGTAAGTGACTTTAAAGCATTTAAGTTAATTGAAGAAGCTGGATGAATACAAAATCATGGATACGAATATTTAGTACGAAGTATATATATATATATATACTACGTATAAATGTATGTGACTGTGTTTAATTTAGGGATGATACTTTGTGATTATCATATTTTCCAATAATACATGGATTCATGAAATATTTTGGAAAAGACTCAAAAGAGCCTTACTCCAGGATTTAGATGCTAGTTCTGTTTTGGGTACGAGTTGGTTTCACCGACTACGACTCTTCTGGTGTGCTAGCATACGGCCCAGGCCAGGGTCCTCTGAATCTGAAATCTCTGTTCCGTTATCCGATGATCTTTGTGATCTGAGGATCTCCTTTATCTGATGGGTAAAGTGACTAGAACTTTAATTTGTTCGAAATTACTTTATCTGTATCCTTAGCTAGATTCGGATCCTAAGAGTAAAGACTGAAATTAAAGTACTAAAGAATTAGGTATTCAGAAAGTTGGATGATGTCTATGAATTTGAATAAGATTTATGTGTGATTATTTTCCTTAAAGGATATATGTTCGGGTTTACTGCTATGCGCAATTAAACTAAATCACCTTAATCTGATTGAAAAGATGGAAAATTTCTGAAATGATCTGTATTAAAGAAGCGTTGAGTGAGATTATATGAAATCTTTATACGTATTTTTGAATATGAACAATTGACAATTTTCTCATGATTTATTTCTAATTAAGTGATAAATTTATAATTATATTATGTGAAATAATAGTGTTAGCTAAATTTGACTTCTATTATGATAATGTGTGATATGCATGTTTCACTCACCCGTTTTAATTGTGTAAATGGACTATAATGATATTAATGCTTCTTTGACATATATTTGAGTAACACTCAGCAATTCATTGCTGAGCGTGTAGTTTTTCTACACGTAGGTGAATAAGAGATTCAAGTTGGAGCTTGGAACGATGTGACATCTGGAGAGGATGGCAATGCATTTGTTTTTATTTCCGTGTTTTAAGTTGGTACAACCAACAATTCTTAAAAATAAAATTTGTATTATTTTGGTTTCAAAGTTTTATTATTCATACCTCAAATTAAGTTTTCGTGTGACATGTTTGTCAATAAAGCGATAACGATTACATTTTCTTAAATGATTTTCTAATTTAATTGGAAGGTTTTGCTAAATGATAAACGACAGTGACATCTGTCCCGAACCGGCCAGACCGGGCGGGGTCGGTGTTACAGACACACATCTCGTGCAAGCACGTTTAACTTGGAGTTCTTAGCTAATGAGCTCCCTTAAAAGGAGATGCATCTTGTTAGTATGAATAGTATTATTAATACTTTTATATTTAATCTCAAAGGTTACACTCGTGTTAAATGGAATTTTAGCTCCGATCAACGACCTCTACTTCAATGTACCCTTTCACGTAAGGAAGATGTATGTCTAGAGTTTGCTCATACACCACTTCATATGGAGTTATTTCAATGGATGAGTGGTAGTTATTGTTGTACCACCACTCGGCTAAAGGGATCCATCCGGCCCACTCTTTGGGCTACTCTCCAGTCATGCAATATATAGATAAGTTTTCAAACATTTGTTGACAACCTCTGTTCGCCTGTCCGCTTGTGGGTGGTACACAATAGGATGTCTTAAGTCCGCTTGTTGTAATTTAAAGATTTCTTACCAAAATTTACTGAGGAAGACATTATCCCTTTCACTTATGATAGTTTTAGATAATCCATGTAATTTGTAAACATGCTCACAAAACTTATTTGCCAGTGTTCTAACTTGATAAGGATGATTACGAGAGTGGAAGAACATGGGCATACTTGCTAAGACAATCTACCACCATCAATATTGTGTCGTTGCCCATGTATTTAGGTAATCCTTATATGAAATCCATAGAAATGTTCCCAATATTCATGAGTTTATAGTACTTCCAAAGCTTGATTCAAATGCCTTTTTTGAACATTCATTAGGCTACCCCCTTTTTGAATGCCTCCCATCAAATGCCTTATTGGGAATATTCATTAGGCTACCCCCTTTTTTATATAACATGTCCAAAATATTCAACCTCAGTTACCCCAAAGAAACATTTTTTCTTTTTAGCAAATAAAACATGATTTTTTAGTACTTCCAAAGCTTGATTCAAATGCCTAAGATAATCTTCCCAATATGAACTGTAAATGAGGATATCATCAAACAAAACCAATATAAATTTCCTCAAATATGGCTTGATGAATATACTGTTCATCAAACCCCTGAATAGTTGAAGGGGCATTAGTGAGTCCAACATGAATACAAAAAGTTGTTTTTCTATCTTAAAGAATACATAGGATCCATATAATTCATCTAATAGCTCATCAATGATGGGAATTGGGAACTTAGCTTTGATAGTATGTTTGTTTAGCTCTCCGTAATATGCACAAAACCTCCAGACACCATCCTTTCACTACAACAAAAGGACTCAATAATGACGAAAATATAATGAGAGTAATAACTTCCCCTCATTAATTGTGTATTTTGAGAGTTTTTTACGAGGGTAAAAAGAACCCCTCATTAAAACGTATTTGTGAATTTGAAATGCAAACAACTTACCGTCATTATTGCCCAAGTTGGAAATTTGGCTAACTATTCCCCTTATCCACACTTGGGCTTTTGAAATACGGAGTATGTAGTTATCAAAAAAGGAGCTAGGGTAATTTATTTTTCCTTCCTTACAACTTATTTCTCACTTGCCTCTTCAGCCGCAACGATGAACAGGAGCACCATCGCCAACACAATGACTGCTCGAAATGTAAGGTTAGCATCAAACAGAACATCAACGACCTTCGCCTTTTTAATTACCTTCTCCAGACCTTCACGAGCGAGATCTATGGTTTAGTTGGACAGAGATTTCAGCGCCTCGGCTGCGTACATACGGTATGAAAAACTCTTAAATTTCGATATTCACTAAGCTATAAACGGCATATACTTGATTTTCTCTCTGATTTGAACCCTGTAAAGCTTGATGTTCCAGGCTCTGTTTTTTTTTCTTTCATAATTTCAGATCCAAAATAATGTTTCATTAATTCTGATAAAACTTGTATCTAAGAGTTGCTTTTTCCGTTGAAACATGTGTATATATTTCTGGATCAATCTTGTTCGCTTCCCTGGGGAAACAGTTTATCACAGGTTCAGCCTCCTATTATACTTTTATTTATCCCTCTTTACTTCTAATGGGATTAGAAGATAATTATTAGATAGTTTTCTGGTTAAATGTTCCTATTAAGTATCAGAAATTGAGAATTTGTTTCATCTTTCATTTACGTTTTTTTTTATCGTTATGTCTTTTACGGTTTATTGCTGTGGTATGCACTTGTATTTATGTACATAGTATATTGCTAATGTTTACCAGTTATTGTTTCTTTTAAGTGCTAATGTTCTATCTTCACTCACTTAATGCTTCTTTTAATTACCAGGGGTTTTTGTGAGAAGAATATGAAGCTTAAATTGGTATTATTCCTTTTACACAGTTATGGTTAATGTTCAGCAATGGATGAAGTATGTTTGTACAACAAAATGACGAAAATGAAGTAATGTCCTTTTCAAAACTTCACCCTTTCTCACCCTATCAGGTATTGTGTGTTTTAAGCTTAAACTAACTGGTATTATCCCTTTTACACGGTTATGTTTAATGTTCTAATTCATTGCATAATATACTTTCTCATTTAATTGTAACAGGTTCAAAGCTAGAGTGGAAAGAAGAACACTTGAAGAACTATTGAATTGGTGGTGAGAGTAGTGTGATTGTTTTATATTAATATTGTTTTCAACAATTTGGCCCAGCAGAAGATAGAACATGTAGAGCAGAACATTCAACAATGGAATGGAGATGAAGTGTTGTTTAATTTTCGTAACTCATTGTTTGTAAACCGTCATTTATCCTAGTACTTTGCATCCATATATTTGTATTTGTAAAATACTCAATGTAGTTCTTTTTAATGGTTGATGAAAATATAAGTTTGTATCATCAATTTGTATTATGGTGTTTTTTTGTTTTTTATTTCATTAAAAGCTTATAATGATCCCAAATGATTTTTTTTGTTCGAAATAATAATTGGAATTACAAAATTATGAAAATGGCTGGATTAGAGAATGTATTTCACCATAAAAGTAACTTTTTAATGAGAGTAATTTTCCTCTCACTATATACTTTTAATGATGGGGATATCATCCTCTCATTAAAAACCTTTAACTACGGAAGCTATAGTGACGGGTCGTGACGGGAATTTTCCCGTCATTAAATGTCTTTAATGACAGGATTTAAAGCAATATTTTTTGATCTTTGCCCACGAGTTTTACCGTCACTAAAAGCAATATTTCTTGTCGTGTTTTTCTTGATCATTACTACTAAAGTAGAGAAAGGACTTGACTATGCCTTATAGTTCCATAATCTAGCATTTCTTGGGTAATGTCTTCTATGGAATCCTTTTGTATTGTGGTGTGACAGTATGGTCTGGCATTAATAAGAGTGGTAATAGGGTTGATATGAATTTGGTAGCCATGATCTCTGTGTATAGGGGGTAGGTGTTTTGGTTCCTCAAAGATATCAGCATATAAGGTTAACGACTGATCTAGTTTTTTTTAGGATATATTGTTCCCTTTTCCCGAATTAGTTTGTTTTCTTGAGCAACTTGTTTAGGTTGTACCTGAATCATTAGTAATTGCCCACCACATTCTTAGTTCAATTTTTAATTCCTTGACCGCTTGAGTTTCGTCGATCCAACACTAATTACTCCTTTTACTGGCTCTCATCTCAAACCTTCTTCCCAAATATTTGAACTGCGTAATCAAATATTGAAAGTTCCACATAATCTATCCCAAAGAAGCCAACCACTGAATTTCAAGAACCATTTCAAAAAGCCCCCAAGGGAACTAACATAATGTCAGTTTTGAATTCTCGCCAATGTGAACTCCACTTAAACTGGCGACAAATTTGATTGGTGATGAATCTTTTCTCCATTAGCAACAACTACTTTAAGAAGATAGGATCTGGAAATCCCACAACCTAACTTCTTAACTGTTTGTAGGTCTAAGAAGTTATGGCTAGTGCCAGAATCAATAAGGATATGCGACTCCTTATTCCCTCTTTCTCTTTCTAGTATTCCTTGTAGTTTGTTTCCTTGTTTTCCAATTACTGAATTTCTTCCTCCTTATCAGAAAAATCTCCCTTTTCTTCTTCCATGATGGAAGGATTCGAATTTTGCATATTTATGACTTGCATTTATTCCCTGGAAGTAAGTATCATCGCAATGAAAATTGAAAACACAAATTTATCCTCCCCCACCCTCCTTCTATTTCCAATATCCAAAGGAGATAGTGTCTTCATTTTAGCATCCATAATGTTTCTTCATTTTGGGCAGCAATTCGGGAAGATTTGGTTGGCTGATAGGTGATGGTTTATAACCAAATCCCACTTGACCATCCCCACTCTTGATGACAAATGTGTCATTATAGTTTTTCCCAACCTTCTTCGGAGTTTCCAGGCTATCTACTCGTAGACGAGCATACTTCAAGGCCTGTAGCAAAGTCCTGGATTAAAATGTCTTCACAAAGTGATTATTGTAATATAACAGGGTTATGACCCCCCTATTAAACTACTACCTCCATCCCACTATATTTGGGACAATTCGGTTTACGATGCTTGAGCGACGATAAAGCAAACGGATTCCTGTCTGCACTCAAATTGTTTTTAGAAAAAAATACATATTCAGAAACTATATTAAAAGCTTTACAAAGTCGCAAAAACCAGAATCAAAATTGATAAAAATATTATATATAAAGTAAGAGATTAAGAGTGATTTGTATTGACCAAGTGAATAGTGTCTGGGACAATCTTAGCGGGACGGAGGGAGTATCAAAGAAGAAATCATCGAGTAATCTTTAATTTTTCTACAACATAACACCCTTTAAACTCTCAAAATTATCCATATACTCATTGAATGAAATGAATTGTTGTATCTTGTTAAAACCTTCTACCACAGAACCCCCAACTATACATTAAATCTAGCATAGATATGAATAACAAACGGATTCTGGTCTACATGTTTATGAACATATATTAAGTAAACCATGATTCAGCCCCACCTTTGAGATATAACTATGCTAGGTCTGTCTACCTTCTGATTATGCTCCACTTTACATAAATCAAAATACCTATCACATTTTTGTGTCTAACTTATAGGACACACTCCCTTGAATACTGGAAACTCGATCTTAGAGGAGAATCCTAAAGTTTTAATGTGATTACCCATGTTAACTCGATGTCGTGTATTATCAATATTATGAGGAGGTAAATTCAAATGATTAGAATGAACTTCCTTCTTCTCTAGTTTTCATTGTAACAATAGAAGCAATGCGTCCAACTTCAATCGTGTTTCAAAAAAACCAAGTTCATTCTTACGATTGGCATTCCAGTTCGACAACCTTATCTTCCATAATTATCGATACTGCAACTATTGTAACCCTCTTCGCCAGAAGATAATATTGGCGTTCCTGTTCGATTACTACAACGACAGAAGGAATTTGATCCACCAATCAATGATGCCAGTTACTATGTTCAAGGAGTATTCTTGGTGAGAGCTAGCGTGATTTATGTAGGAATTACTTACGAAGAGAAGGAATTCAAACTTTAATGAAAATGGTTGAACAGAAATGCTTAAGGAAGAAGAAGATAATATTTCATCATTCATACGTAAAAACTATACAAACGAGTTATTTATAACTTCTACACCCAACTTCCCAACTTCCGGTTAGTTAACATGCTAACTAATGAAGCCTGTCATCAACTACTCCGTATAACTACTGCCAGGGGGTGATTTGAGTTTTCTCGCACTTAAAATAGATCGTAGTACAGGGTGTAAGTACGAGTATCGTCTCCACAGGGACGAACAAAAGGGAATCAAGAATTAATTAAATTCAGCGATAAAACTAAATAAAATAAATGTGTCGTGTGAGATTGGATGAATAAGGATTAGTCTAATGCGAATGAGCGAATAAAATAGATTGGTTCTTTCTAATTAACGACGAAGGGAACATGGATTGATTCTGGGGTAACCCGATTTCTGGCAGATCAGGCTTAATTACATGAAATTAATTTAATTGAGTCTAGCTAATCATTACTAAGTTCTTACCGCTCTCGCGACGTAGAGTACAATGATTTAGGGGACCAGGCTGATCTTTCACGCGTCAGGTTCCCAACTTATTGCCAAGACGAGCAAGCTTACGACCCCTTAATCGCTACTAATCTCTTAGTGAGCGATTAAGTGTGTGTGAAGGTGTCTTAGAATAAACTAGATCTCTCTTAATTTATTCTACAAGCAATTGTAATTCTAGCCGCGGTTTTAGGTTACAAGAGATATCCGTTAAATTATTCAGACACAAATTAAGCGGCATTCATGCAATTAATCCATTAAGAAACTAGCCATACATCATGATTAACCCCTTCATCAACCCAAAATCCCTAGTTAAACTACTCACAACTCATAATTGATAAATCAACAGAATTGGGATGAATAGAAATAATTGTCATTAATTAAAAAAATTGAACTTACAAATAATCTTAGGGTCTTGAAGAAAACGGAGGAAAAAACGCAGATAAATTCGTCCCTGAGCCTCTCTACGAAGTTCGTAACCCTTAAACAGGAGAATGGATGCCTTATTGATAGAAAACAGACGAATTCGGGCCAAATCGGGATTTTTGGGGCATTTTTTAGCCGCACACGGTCGTTCACACGGTTGTGTGAACGGCCCTGTGCGCGACCAAGGCTTTCTGCATTTCGGGTGAACAGTAACTTCGAATGTGCACATGGCTCTGCACACGATGTCTGGACGGCCGTGTGGGTGTAACAGAAATTTCAGAATACACACGGCTCTGCACATGGTGTGTGGATGGCCGCGTGGGCGGCTAAATTCAATTTCTTCACTTTTCTTCTAAACACATGGAATTTAAGTCTTCGTTTGATCTTGTGGGCAATCCTAGAGCTCTTTTGTCTTCAAAACTTCATAGTAAACCTTCCATTGACCTCCAAAGCTCTTAATTCACTCTCAAATGCATCACGATTCGTCCCGATTGCTTCTCAAACGCCTGTGCCAGGCTCAAATTCCCTAATTTTGACTCCAAAAAATACCAAACACGAATCAATGCCTAGTAAACATAATTTGAGCAAAAATTGAGACTTCTGACAAAAAATAATTAGGGAAACCATCAACAACGTAACCGATCTCAGCACGCATCAAATGCATGTCTGAATACGGACTTATGAGGGGATCACACCTGTAAGCCATAACAGATAATTTGACTATAAGGCCGAAATAGTGCACAATCCGAATTATGCGCGTTGAATCTATTTATATATAAGAAAAGAAATTGCTCATATAATGTCTATTTTAGCCTTAATGTCTAATAAAAAAACTTTATTTCAAAGTGGTTTAACTTTTTCATTGTTGCTTCATTTTCGATAAAAAATATATCAAAATTTATAATTTGTTGGTCTCTTTTAAATGACACCAATATCGAATATATTAAACTATTAAAAACATTGAGATTTTATAATGTTTTACTTTCAATTCTATATATGCAAACAATACAAACTTAAACAATTCAATGAAATAATTTTCTCTCTCATATGTAGTGCTTTTTTGTATAACAAAGAAGATAAGCTGACTAATACTTGAGTGGAAAATCTTTCTCTCAAATGTAGTGTTTTAATTTAGATATTGGAAGACAAGCTTGCTAATAATTGAGTGATAATTTTCTCTCTCTCATATTAAGTGCTTTTGAGTAGAAGAAGATAAACTCGCTAATAATTGATCTATAAAAAAATTTCTCTTTCATATGTAGTACTTTTATGTAATGTTCTTAGGTATTACAAAATAAACTTGCTAACAATTGAGCAGAAGAACTTTCTTTCATTTATTTAGTTTTTAAAAGTATCAGATAAACTGACTAACAATTAAGCGGTAGAATTATTTCTCTCATATATAGTGTTTTAAGGTATAAGGTAAGTCGACTAATAATTGAGCAGAGAATTTTCCCTCTCATATGTATTGTTTTTAGATATAAGAAGATAATATGATAAGTTTGCTAACAATTGAGCATGAGAATTACCCTCTCTCATGTGTAGAATATGAGAGAGAGTATTATATATGATGATGGATAATAATGAATGGCTTATTAATAAAATAAAGAAAAATTGTATGAAAAATATTTAACTAAAATTTTCATTATTTATAGTAATTTCGGCCAATTCACCCAAAAAAGTCACTCAGCTAACCTTACATATATATTTCGATTATTAAACAATTTAATCCACTGAATCAAAAGTTATGTGTTAGGGGGGGAAATTTTGCAAATGACCTCTAAATTAATCTATAGGAAGAAATATCAAATTAGACATTATCGTTACATGCAAATTTCATATTGACCATTAAGTTTTTACATCGACCAAATCAACATAGTGCCTTAGAAAACCAAATGTTGTATTCCGTTTTTTAACAAAAAAAAATGGAATGAATTTTACAAGTAAACTTTGGGATCGGATTAATTTTAATTTATGTTTTTAGTGCTAAAGTTTTACATAATCACAAATAATGAGGGCATTAGTAGATTAAGCAAGTATAAATATTCTTAAAGCATTTGATACTTAATTAAATAGATTTTGAGTAATTAACTAAAATCATTTCATGCTATATTCCTATATCACTCTCAAAATGTCTTGCCTACCAAAGATTTTGAATAAATAATCAAAATCATTCCATGCTTAAGACTTGAAATTCAAAAATCGCTCTATAGAAAAACTAAATTAGTTTCAAATCAAACAACAATAATATAATTGAGTGGGATAACTTTGTCTCCCGTACATATGTAGTTCTTTTAAGTATGATAATCCGGCTAACAATCGAGCTGGATAATTATCTCTCCTATATGTAGTGCTTTTAAGTATAAGATAAGCCGACTAACAAATAATGAGAGGGAGAATTTTCATTAATATGTAGTGCTCTTAGATATAAGAAGATAAGCTTGCTAATAATTGAGCGGAATGTTTTCTCTCTCATTTGTAGTGCTTTTAGGTATTAAAAAATAATCTTAATTACAAATGAGCGGAGTTTTCTCTCTCATACATGTAGTTCTTTTAAGTATAAGACAAACTTGCTAACAAAAAGCATAGAATTATATTTGAGCAGGAGAATTTTTTCTCTCAGATGTAGTGCTTTTATGTATTATATATATAGAAGATAATTTACGAACAATTGCTCGAGATAACTTTCTCTCTCATATGTAGTTCTTTTAAGTATTCCGTATAAGTTAAGTGGGCTCACAAATGACCAGAATAATTTTTTCTCTGATATGTAATGCTTTTAGGTATATGAAAATGAAAATAAGAAGATAAGATGTCTAACAATTGAGCGAGATAACTTTCTCTCTCATATGTAGCTCTTTTAGGAATGATGATAATGTGACTTAATAATTGAACCGGAGAATTTTCTCTAACATGTAGTGTTTTTAGATATAAGAAGATAAACATGCTAATGATTGAGCGAAAGTTTTTCCGTCTCATTTGTAGTGATTTTAAATATTAGAAGACAATATTGCTTACAATTGAGCGGGGTTTTCTCTCTCTATATGTAGTTCTTTTAAGTATAAGACAAGTTTGCTAACAATTGAGCAGAAAATTTGAGGGGAATATTTTTTTTCTCTCACATATAGTGCTTTTAGGTATTAGAAGATAGAAGATAAGTTTACTAACAATTGATCAGGATAACATTTTTTTTCTGTCATGTTCGAGCTAAAGAGCAGGAGGGAGTAGAGTTGAAATCCTTATTGGGCCGAACATGGATTAAATATTATTGCTTGCTTATTATTATTATTATTATTTCACTATTACCTTGGACTATGGTGTATAGGCCCAAACTTATAATTATTGCATTTCATACACATATAAATGGATGTAAAGACTTGGAGAACAAGCATAAATGAATACTCCCAGTTCTGTCTCTCTCTTCTATTCTTCTATCTGTTATCTTCTCCTAACTTCCCCCACCAGAAAATTAACGGGTTCATCACATTTGGTATCAGAGCCTTTTTCTGATCCCGGAAGATGGCGGAAGGCACCAGGCTCAAGGAATGCTTAGAAGGTCAGAAGCGGATGGAGCAGACCTTGTTGGCAGAGACCTTGAGGCGTGAAGCAGTCGAGCAAAAGCATGACGAAATCCAAGCGAAAAACTAGGAGGTCCAATCTGAAATCCTGAAGCAACTAATGAATATACAAGCAAGGATGGATGCATTTGAGATACAAATGGAATCTAAGGAGCGTCAATTATCTGGAGATGTCGAGACCGAACCAGAGGTGCAAGCGGGAGAATCCTCAATCCTGGGAGAACCGCCCCATATTCAAAAACTACCTACCCTGCAGATTGGTAAAACGTTTGTAAGGTATAAACACGGTGATCAAGCAGGTAACTACACTCCCAACATTCCATTTCCTAAGCTCGAATTTCCCAAGTTTGACGGATCAAACCCACGTGCCTGGGCTGTTAAATGCCATGGATATTTTAAACTAATGCATCACATACCTGCGGATCAAAGGATTACTCTGGCTACAATGCATTTTGAAGGCAAAGCATTGGCCTGGTTCCAACATTTAGATAGGGATATTGCTGCATTGTCTTGGGATCAGTTTATGGGTGTAGTCTCATCTAGATTTGATGGGCTAAAGGCTTCTTCTGTCATTGATGAATTTAACAAACTGAAAATGGGAAGTGATTATGAGGTGTATGTGGAGAAGTTCGAGGAACTAAAATCATGTATGAAATTGTTTAACCCTGGACATTTTACAGAGCAATACTATATATCAAGTTTTATTAGTGGACTTACTGAAGAATTGAAGGCTTTTGTCAGACTGTTCAACCCCAGTTCCTTGGACAGAACCATTGATTTGGTTAGGAACCAACTGGTGACATTGGATTCCTTGACCAAAAGGATTAAGGCAGGAGGAAGGAACATGATGGGAGCTCCAACACCTTATAGGAAGCTGGAGAATCTGATCTCAGGGGACACTCCGCACACAGGGACTAAAATTACCTCACCACCACCATTTAAGCTCTTGACACAGGCTGAGATGGCTGCAAAAAGGGAGAAGGGGCAATGTTTTAACTGCGAAGAGAAGTTTACACCGGGTCATAGATGCAAGCAGAAGCACATGTATGTCCTCTTAGCTGATGAAGATTTAAACCCTCAACTAGAAGCTACCAGACCAAAGGAAGGGGATGTGGAAGACATGGAGGAGGTATTGTTGACTCTTGGCATGACCACCAAGGGTGTAGGACCGACCACTATGACAGTGTGGGGTGGAGTGGGAAAACATAAAATACTTGTGCTCATTGATTCAGGGGCTTCTCTTAGCTTCATTAGTAGCAAAGCAGCCCAGAAACTAGGGTGTACTGAGACGGAGGCCACTCCTGTGAGGGTTACTGCTGCGGGTGGGCATAGATTGGTTAGTTCAACTGTGATAACTAACCTCAAATGGAGGATACAAACACATGAGTTTGAGTATTCATTTAGGGTGTTGCCTCACGAGCAATTTGATCTGATAATAGGAGGTGACTGGTTGAAGGCTCACACCCCAGTGCAGTATGATTATAACAAGATGATAGTTACTGTGACTCAAGGAAAACAAAAGATTGATATTCAGTGTGAAGAGAAATACCCTCAGATCACTATGCATACCCTAAACCAAATGACACTGGACAATAGAGTGGAGGAGGTTTACTGGGTGAAAATAACTGACACCCAGGTACACCCTTCCCCGAAGCTTGAAGGGCTTTTAGAGGATTTCAAGGACATCTTTGAAGAACCCAAATCTCTTCCTCCTTCAAGAGGGGTGGAGCATCAGATCCTCCTGAAACCTGGCAGTCTACCTAAACAACAATACCCTTACCGGATATCACATAGTCAGAAGGATGAAGTGGAAAGAATAGTAGCAGAATTATTAAAGACAGGAGAAATACAACCCAGTAAAAGCCCATTCTCATCTCCGGTACTATTGGTTAAGAAGAAGGATGGTAGTTGGAGGATGTGTGTTGATTATAGATACCTCAATAGCCACACCATCAAACATAACTATCCCATACCTATCATTGATGAGCTCTTGGATGAACTCAGAGGAGCAAGGTATTTTTCTAAAATTGACTTAAGATCAGGATATTTTCAGATCTTAATGGCGCCGGAACACCGACATTTAACTGCATTTAGAACTCATAACGGTCACTATGAGTTCCTTGTCATGCCTTTTGGGTTGTGCAATGCACCAGCCACCTTCCAGTCCCTAATGAATCAGATATTTGGGAATTTACTTCGAAAAACAGTTCTGGTGTTCTTTGACGATATCCTGATTTACACAAAAACATGGGATGAACACTTACACTATCTGAAGGAAGTGTTACTCCTTCTCAGATCACACAAACTGTATGCAAAGAGGAGCAAATGTATGTTCGGGGTGGAGTCGATTTCCTATTTGGGGCATGTTATTACTCATCAAGGAGTGTCTACAGATCCGGATAAAGTGCAAAGTATGGTTGACTGGCCAACACCTACCAACCTGAAGGAACTAAGGAGTTTTTTGGGACTCACGGGATATTACAGGAGATTCGTTAAGGGGTACGGAATTATCAGTAGACCATTGACTGCTCTATTAAAAAGGGGTGTTTCAACTGGAACCAAGATGCCACTCAAGCCTTCAAAGAGTTGAAGGTTGCTATGATGCAAGCCCCGGTTTTAACCCTACCAGACTTTGCAAAACCCTTCCTTGTAGAAACTGATGCAAGTGGTACAGGATTAGGGGCGGTGTTGATGCAAGAGGGGAGGCCTATTGCCTATCTCAGCAAGAAACTGGGAGAGAAACACTTGGGACTTTCAATCTATGAAAAAGAATTCCTAGCGGTTCTCATGGCTGTCCAGAAGTGGAAGGCACTACTTACAGGGTAACAAGTTTATTATCAAAACTGACCAACAGGCACTCAAACACCTTTTGGACCAGAAAATTACTACACCTTTACAGCAGAAGTGGATAACCAAACTCCTGGGGTTGGATTATGAAATACAATATAAGAAAGGAATTGAGAACAAAGTGGCTGATGCCCTCTCCAGAAGAGGGATGGAAGAAGAAGGATGCATGTCCGTGTCTGTGGTCAAACCTCTTTGGGTGCAACAAGTAATGGAGAGTTATGAGCAAGACCCTTACATCATTAAGGTTAAGATGGACAAGGCAGAATGTCCAGATTCCCATCCATATATTGAAATACGTGACGGGATAATTAGGTACCAGGGAAGGATAGTGGTTGGCAGAACCACTGACCTAAGGTACATTATATTTAAGGAATTGCATGCCTCACCGGTTGGGGGACATTCGGGAATACTAGGAACATATATGAGGTTGAAAAGGGTTTTTTATTGGCCTAAGATGAAGGAAGATATTACAGGTTGGGTCAAAGGGTGTGAAACATGTGCTCAGACAAAAAATGACAGCGGGCCATATCCAGGACTCCTACAGGCCCTACCTATCCCTGAACAGGCATGGAGTCATATCAGTATGGATTTTATTGAGGGGTTGCCCAGGTCTCATGGCAAGGATGTAATCTTAGTAGTTGTGGATAGGCTGACAAAATTTGGTCACTTCCTACCCCTTTCCCACCCCTATACAGCTGCAGATGTAGCTAAAATGTTCTTGGATAACGTATATAAGCTACATGGCCAACCTATGGACATAATAACTGATCGGGATGCAGTTTTCACCAGCAGGTTTTGGAAGGAGTTATTCAAACTATTGGGCACTCAGTTGAGCTACACCTCTTCCTATCACCCTCAATCTGATGGACAAACGGAGAGACTCAATCAATGCTTAGAAGCCTACTTACGAGCAATGGCACATCAGAACCCCAGAACGTGGCTTCAGTGGATCACGTTGGCTGAATACTGGTACAACACTAACTATCACACAAGTCTTAAGACTACTCCTTTTGAAGCTCTTTATGGGTATTCTCCCCCAGTACTATCTTTACCATCACCCTCAAAACTTACACATACGGAGGCAGGGGAATTAATCATCAAAAGACAGAAAATGAGGCAGGAATTGAGGGAAAATCTCAGGGAAGCTCAGAGCAGAATAAAGCAATACGCTGATTCGAAAAGAGTGGATAAGGACTTTGAAGTGGGAGAGAAGGTGTACCTCAAACTCCAACCTTACCGCCAACAAACTGTGCAAATGAGAAGGCATCACAAACTGGCTGCTCGTTATTATGGTCCCTACACTATTCTGGAAAAAATAGGGAAGGTAGCCTACAAATTAGACCTACCAGAAGAAGCTAAGATACACCCTGTCTTTCATGTTTCCCTTCTGAAACGGTATCTCGCCTCAGGAGCACCAGTGACCTCAACTCTTCCTCCTGTTGACAAAGACGGGAACTTCTGCATCTCTCCATCATGGGTCAAGAAGATACAATTTAGCCGTGGAAGGACAACACCAGTGACCCTACACATCGCTCAGGGTGAGTCGGAGGAACCTTTAACAGGTTGGTCAACCAAAGCTAAACTCCAGCAACTTTGGGCTGAAGTTGATCCTTGGGGACAAGGATCTTTGAAAGGAGGGAGTAATGTCATGTTCGAGCTAAAGAGCAGGAGGGAGTAGAGTTGAAATCCTTATTGGGCCGAACATGGATTAAATATTATTGCTTGCTTATTATTATTATTATTATTATTATTATTATTATTATTATTATTATTATTATTATTTCACTATTACCTTGGACTATGGTGTATAGGCCCAAACTTATAATTATTGCATTTCATACACATATAAATGGATGTAAAGACTTGGAGAACAAGCATAAATGAATACTCCCAGTTCTGTCTCTCTCTTCTATTCTTCTATCTGTTATCTTCTCCTAACTTCCCCCACCAGAAAATTAACGGGTTCATCACATTTTCATATGTGGTTCTTTTAAGTATTCTGTATAAGTTAAGTGGGCTCACAATTGAACGGGATAATTTTGTCTCTCATATGTAGTGTTTTAGGGATATGATGATGAAGATAAGAAGATAAGTTACTTAACAATTGAGCGGGAGAATTTTCTCTCTCATATGTAGTTCTTTTAGGTATGAGATATGTAGTTCTTTTAGGTATGAGATGATGATGAAGATGAAGATAAGAAGATAAATTACTTAACAATTGAGCGAGAGAATTTTCTCTCTCATATGTAGTTCTTTTAGCTATGAGATGAGCGGAAGAATTTTCTCTCTCATATGTAGTTCTTTTAGGTATGAGACAATAAAGATGAAGATAAGAAGAGAAGTTTCCTAACAATTGAGCGAGATAGTTTTCTCTCTCATATGTAGTTATTTTAGGTATGAGATGATGATGAAGATGAAGATAAGTTCTTAACAATTGAGCGGAAGAATTTTCTCTCTCATATGTAGTTCTTTTAGGTATGAGATGAGCGGAAGAATTTTCTCTGTCATATGTAGTTCTTTTAGGTATGAGATAATGAAGATGAAGATAAGAAGATAAGTTTCCTAACAATTGAGAGCGGGAGAATTTCCTATCCCATATATAGTTATTTTAGGTATGAGATAAGCCGGCTAACAATTGAGCGAGAGAATTTTCCTCTCTCACATGTAGTGTTTTTAGATATAACAAGGTAAGTTTGCTATGAGTGGGATAATTTTCGCTCTCATATGTGTTGATTTTAGGTATTAGAAGATAAACTTGCTTATGATTGAGCGGGAGACTTTCTCTCATATATGCAGTTCTTCTAAGTATAAAATAAGTCAACTAAGAATTGAGTATGAGAATTTTCTCTCATATTCAGTTCTTTTATGTATATTATAAGCCGGCTAACAATTTAGCAGAATAATTTTCACTCTCACATGTTAGCAGTAATTTCACTAATGAGTAGCAAGTTGTTATTTAACTATTATCGTTCATTTTATTATTAATTGTATTCACTTAAATTTTATGTCACTCACTTATTGTACTCACTTTTTAAGAATAGTATTTAATTTTAAAATAAACTTAATGGTGAATAATTATCAAATTCTAATGAGTAGTGACAATTAATTTTCCGTAATAGACTCTTCATCGAATATTTATTGTATGGCTTATACTTTACGGTATTAGCTCATTGTACTCTTATTTTTCGAAAACATAGAATCCTAAAAAGTTATTTTTATTTTAATATTTAATTAGATTATGAATAAAGATACATGCACCAACTGTTCTTTCCCGTGCGTATGCACGGGTACTATACTAGTTATATAATAATCAAAATAAGTGAATTTTAAGTTACTTTTGTGATTGAATTGACTGTAGTTACTGTAAAAAATTATTCTAGCTATTTCCATAAGATTTTTTCTTTATTTATCATTTAAAAAAATTAAATATAGTATTTCCGCAAAATAGCAAATTAGTGAAGTTGGTCAATTCATCTAGAGTTTCACCAGTTTCAACCTATGAAGCACGGATACTTCCCTAGGGCAGCGTATCGGCGTATCCGATACGTTCCCGTATCTGATACTCTAGGATACCCGTACCGTACGTTCCCAGGCCGTATCTGCAATTTTTAAAAGTTTCCACTTTTTTTTTATAATTTTTTGAAAGTTTACGATACTCGTATCCTGACGGATACCCGTATCAACTTTTAAAAAAAAAATCCCAAAATTTACTTAATAAAATTCTAAAAAATATGAAAATCTAAAACTACATTTTACTTGGTAATCAAATAATGGGCCTATATGGCTATATCTGAATTAAGTCATTAACTCATACTCCGAATTGGGTACTTGCACTTTTAATTTCAAGATTGTAGTTGTTTGACTTATTTCTCTTTTTAAATTAATGACTTATTGACTACATTTATATTTCGAGATGCACTAGTGTATATGAGAAATATTATGAATTTATTACTAAGCATCTTGAAAAGGGAAAATGCTTCAATGCAATGAATGGGTAGACATCATAGGATATTATATGTATATATATATATATATATATATTTTCAAAAAAAAAATCTATTTTTAATATTTATAAATTGACCCCTATAACTTTTAATATTTGTAAATACACCCCATAACTTTTAATATTTATAAATATGGCCCCGTATCCGTATCCTACTTTTTTGGTTTTGACGTATCCCCGTACCCGTTTCCGCGTTTCTGCGTACCAGATCGGTGCTACATAGGTTTCAACAGATTCGATATATTTAACTGATTTGAATGCTATAAAATGGGTACTAAAAATAGTCCATCCTACTCCCTTAAAACTTAGCCAAATTTAATCGGTACATGAAATCATAAAATAAAAATTATGTTGTTGAATTTTGTACAGAAGAAAGATAACTTAAGAAGAATCATATGTTATTTAATTAAAATGGAAACTAGCAAAATTAGTTGAATTTGGGGCTGACATTTTGAGACGAAAAAGTTAATAACGGCCTGAAAAAACCGACCTATGAAGGGAAAAAAAAGAACCGAAAAAGTTGGGACTAGGGAAGGCAATGGGGCGGGTTTGGGGCGGGGTACACTCCCCCATCCCCGCCCCATGTCTAAAAAGTTCCCCCCATACCCGCCCCATCCCCGCCCCACCCCATTGTCCCCCACGGGTGCCCACGGGTGCCCCCAAGTAGATTTAATTTATCGTATTTGCATATACTTTTAATCTCTTATTATAAATATATGTAGTGCGATTCTAATGAAAACGATGGTTAACGTGGGAACACTCACATTTAATCCAATGTGATACACAATAGAGCCATTCTAGTGCACATTTGGACTTCGCTCAATACAAGCTAATATAAATAATCATGGTGACACTTTTGTAAATATTATGCTAGATACAAAAAAGTGCATTGTGAGAGCCCATTGTGCTTCACATTGGGGGTAAATGTGGTGTTCGCACATTCTCATGTTAAACGTTGTTCTCATTTGATCTTAAACATATATATATATATATATATATATATATATATATATATATATATATATATATATATATATATATATATATATATATATATCTACGCGCACACAGTGATATATGACACACACACACTGAAGTATTGTGTTTGTTAAAAGTTAATACCAACAATTTTAATAATTCTTCAATTTGAATAAGTTTTGTGAATTGAAGACAATTAAAGTAAAAATATAAGTAAACATATTATTATCATGTACGTTGTTTCAAAATTCTCAACAATTATAATATAATTAATCACTTTCTCACTCTTAAAACTCATATCGAAGTAACATTTATGTAAATATTTTTAATCATCACTAGCTTATTATTATTCTAGTATAATATGTATTAATTCATTAACCATGATTAAACCGTATACAATTATGTATGTCTATATGTATATGCGTTTGTTTTATACTACAAATAATTTAATTTAATATGTGTGTACATTATTTATATATGTATATATATAGGGTAAGGTTCAAGTGAGAAGAACCCTTTGGGTGAGAAATGAGAATGAATCTCAGCCATTGGATTCAACTAAGTTGCAGTAAAAGACACTTCATGATGCACTGAAATATGCAATCTAGCACAGTGGCATTTTTGTAAATACTTCTTCAAAATCCGTATTACATGCGTCTAGTGCAACATGAAACTATTTTGGTGCAACGCCGTCAAATATTAGTGCAACATGAAACAGTTTTAGTGCAACATGTGCAAAATTTAAATATTACTGCAATATAAAGCCAATTTTAGTGCAACTTCGTAAATCCAATGGCTAAGATTCATTCTCATTTCTCACACTAGATGCATTTCTCCCCTGAACCGATATACACACACACACACATATATATATATATATGTTTGAGTATATATTTATAACGGGGACGGGGCGGGTGTAGCAATACCCGTCCCCCGCCCCATATTTTAACGGCGTAAAATTATTTCACTCATCCCGTCCCCGCCCCATCCTTACCCCGCGAGGGGTTCCCCACAGGTCCCCGCCCCATTGCCATCCTAGACCAAAAATTGGTAACGGAGGTCTACCTCGATTTACAACCGAAGGATTTAAAGCTATTGGGCCCAAAGTATTTGATGCAGTCCAATTAGAAAATCACATGCCCAAAATTTCTGCCGCTTGGATTCATACCGTTTCTCTTCTGGTACCAATTCATCCGATCTACATTGCTCTCTCCGTCGTTTCCAGCTGCTCCTCTTCCCCTCAGTTGGACGCAGCCTGCACCACGCCGTTCGTCTAATATCCCGACCGAGGTTAGTCCATTATTACTAACTGCCGCCTTCTTATTTTATCGCATCTTGTTTTGTTTGTTCCTACATACGGAGTATCTTATCAGCAGTGAATGGATCAAGCTTGGAGGGTCTTGTTTAGGTTCGTTCAGTTAACGGATGAATAATTTTCTTAATTAAGGAGTTGCAATAAGCTGCAATTTAATGACCAATCAATACGCCAGCAGTGTGTCTTAGTCTGGAGAAGGGCCGAAATTCTGCAGATTGAATGTGAGCAAGTGTCATCCAAGCCCGTGATGACATAATGATGATGTCATAGTGACATCAGGCAGGAATAGTTATCCGAGGCGGTCCAGCTTTTATATATATAGAGTCACAGAGATAGAGATGCTTTACGGCCTTACTACCTAAGTGTCCATTTTTTTTTTTCAGTTGCCCATTGTCTTTGAGGGTATGCCTTAGGTACTTTTTAGGACACATTGTATTGGTATATGTTATCACTCAATCTTATGTTTCTAGGTATATACAAACAAGCTTGCCTAAAGATGTCTTCAGCTAAAGATCCTTTTTACATTGTGAAGGAGGAGATCCAGGAATCTGTAAGTTTTTTTAATTAAGGGTCCAGTGATCCTATTCATTTTCGGGGAATACATCTACTAATCATATTTTTCACTCTTCATACATATAAGTTCTTCATCTTCCATGATCCAAGGAAAGATTTTTTTTTTTCCTATTATGTGGGATACAAATACAATAACATGCAGATTTGAGTTATATGTGTGTTATTTGCTTATTCTTTTTTGTGTATGCACACATTAGAATTTTCATATTTGACAAATTGCTGCGTTTTCATTTTCTTATTGTCAGTTGCAAACTCGTAATTTTGCTATTGGGCTGCAAGCGTGCTATCTCTTTCTTTTAGAGCAAAGAGAGAAGCTTGTTTGAGCTGAGGTGTTTTTCAACAGCAAAACTGAGCTGTTTTATGTTTCCACAATTTCATTCTTAATTTGTCTGTATGGCTAGATTGAGAAGCTGTTATTAACATTCCGCGAATGGGAGCACACTCTCTCAAGCAATGGGAATCACATTCGCCTTAGAGAAGAGCTTTATGCAACGTGTGAGAGCATTGAATGGCAGGTATATATTTACATACATTGCTGTACGCCTATGTTTGAATTATGCTTGTATATCATCCATCATTGATGCTACCATTGTAACACATGCTTTAGCATTATATGAAATTCTGAATGTGCGAGGGACTTGGTCCTATTGTTTTAATAAATATTCCCGATAACAAATTTGACTGTCAGTCTGCATTAGAATCGAGTGGCATTTATTTTTGCTGAGCTCACCTTACATTGTCTCCATTACACCTTAAATTTAAGGTAGATGAGCTGGAGAAAGCTATTGATGTTGCAGCAAGAGATCCTTCTTGGTATGGAATTGATGAAGCCGAGCTTGAAAAACGACGAAAGTGGACCAGTGACGCCCATGCTCAGGTATCTGATAAGCTCCTCCAAAGTAACCATTATAATTAACCATTGTGGCGTCACTATTTGACAAAAAATCACTGCTTCCCTAATGCAATCATAAATCATTTGTTCTTGTTTATCATTACCTTTTGGTTCCTTAGCCCTCCTTTCAAGGTTGAGGGAGTGATACTGTATTCTATTATCTATAAATTATTGTTATTTAGATGGTTAAAAAGAATGGGAAGATAGTAAAATATAGAGAAATACATAATTTAACTAAACAGACAGTTATTTTCTAGCCCAAAACTAACAAATAAGTACTGTATAAATTACTTGAACAAAAGATACCCCCCTCCCCCTCAGAACCTCCTCAACCAAATAAGCCCTTGTTACTTTTAGATTGCATCAGTAGTTGACACTGGGTTTATAGGTAGGCAATGTGAAGAACACGGTAGCTGCTGCTGGAATTCGAAGAGAACTAATGAGGATGCCAGAGTCTACTCAGACTAGCAGAACCGACCAGTACACCAATCATTATAATGATGATTTTATATCATCAGAATCTGACACACAATTACTTCTCATAAAGTAATCTTCTTTTTATGAAGCTTGGTTCATGGTTTGATTATTCATCCATGCTTTTCCTATTCTCAACATACAGTATGGAACATGGCTTTTTTGTGTATTGAGGTATTTCTACTTTATAAGTGTCTTTTTCTCATCATGGAGTGTGGGTTCTTCTGTGCAGGCAACAAGATGAAGAGCTGGATGAGCTTAGTGCTAGCATAGAAAGAATAGGAGGTGTCGGGCTCACTATTCACGATGAACTTCTTGGACAGGTTAGCTATATCCTAAGAGCCCATTCATGGGTGCAATTTTTGACTTGTTAACCTTCTCAGCTAGTTTTTTTGGCTGGAATTGTTGAAAAGGTTGCTTCTAGCTTTGTTTTTAGATATTATTTTTATTAATATATTTAAATATGTATTTTTATATACGTGTGAACATGTGTTTGTTTTTTTTACTCAACATATCCATCCATTCACAATTTTAGCAGCCAGATCAAGCATTACCCAATAGGCTCATAGTTTCTCAGTAGAAGGCTATGACTAGTTTGAATGCATGAGCTGTTTATATGAGTTACTTTTCATAATATCTTGTGGGTTAAGTAATTTGTTATGTATTTAAACTGTAGGAAAAGATTATTGATGATTTGGGTTCAGAGTTGGATAGCACATCCACCCGTCTTGATTTTATTCAGGTAATTAGTTAAGATTTTTAGGGTTAAGTTTAGCAGCCCTAACTGTGATTACCATTTTTAAACATTTTGGAATTAAGGTATACTGCACCACTAATCCAAACTCTGCATAAGCACATCCGTAATTATGTTTGAAATTGCACTTTGGTTGCAGAAAAAGGTTGCTGTAGTAATGAAGAAGGCAGGTGCGAAGGGTCAGATTATGATGATCTGTTTTCTTTTAGTTTTGTTTATCATTTTATTTTCGCTGGTTTTCTTGACATAGTCAAAACTGCTAGATTATGATGAACTCTTACTGCTTGAATGTATATTTTGTAATGTAAATTTACCCTATTGCAAGTTGGGGAAAAAAACATAAAAGCATGGTACCGGACCGTAACGGTACATGAATGATTTACATGTTGTCAAATGGGTTAATATATATTCACACCAGATCAATACCAAACCAATCTAAATGGTTAAAGTGATTATCTTGTACCGTGCTGTTTGGCTATATGTATTTGCATTTTTTGTAAATTAATCTATCTAATTGTATTTTTGTTTATAAAATTGGGTATTATATACACTTTAATATGTGCCTTTAAGTTAAATAGTATGGATTAGCAAAAATAAGTTAAATAGCCGTTATTAAGTTCCACAATGTACATTATAACCTTATGTCAGATTTCTTTCTTAACCTCTAACAGTCTAACTATCCCTTAAATCCAGTATCATAAAGGATCATGCCTCTCTAAGAAGCTGTTCCGTTCACCTGATCTGAATGTTTCTGATCTGAATTTTTTAAGTTCTGATCTGATCTGATCTGAATTTTTCTGATCTGATCTGATCTGATCTGATCTGAATCTTTCTGATCTGATCTGATCTGAATCTTTCTGATCTGATCTGAATCTTTCTGATCTGATCTGAATGTTGCTGAACTGATCTGAATGTTGCTGATCTGATCTGATCTGATCTGAATGTTTCTGATCTGATCTGAAAGTTTCTGATCTGATCTGAATCTTTCTGATCTGCTTTGAATATTTCTATAATTGTAATTATAATTATAATTATTAGATTTATAATTGTAATTAAAAATATAACTTAAATAAAATTACAATTATAATCATAATTATAAAAAAATAATAATTAAAATTAAATTTAAAATTATAATAATTATACTAATTACACTAATTATAAGTACAGATACAATTATAAATGTAATTATATTTTTAATTATGATTAATTTTATAATTATTATTGTACTTATAATTATAATATTTATTTCTATAATCATAATTATATCTATAATTACTAATTTAAATATATAATTACTCCGAAGTAATAATAATTACAACAATAACAACAAGAACAACAATCATATTAATAATAATGATGATTATAATTATAATTGCATTGCAAATCATAATTATAATTATAATTATAATTATAAATATATTATATTATATTATATTATATTATATTATATTATATTATATTATATTATATTATATTATATTATATTATATTATATTATATTATATTATATTATATTATATTATATTATATTATATTATATTATATTATATTATATTATATTATATTATATTATATTATATTATATTATATTATATTATATTATATTATATTATATTATATTATATTATATTATATTATATTATATTATATTATATTATATTATATTATATTATATTATATTATATTATATTATATTATATTATATTATATTATATTATATTATATTATATTATATTATATTATATTATATTATATTATATTATATTATATTATATTATATTATATTATATTATATTATATTATATTATATTATATTATATTATATTATATTATATTATATTATATTATATTATATTATATTATATTATATTATATTATATTATATTATATTATATTATATTATATTATATTATATTATATTATATTATATTATATTATATTATATTATATTATATTATATTATATTATATTATATTATATTATATTATATTATATTATATTATAATAATAATTTTATATTATTAACATTATTATTATTATATTATTAATACTATTATTATATTAATATATTAATATTATTAACAATAATTATAATATAATAATCATAATTAATATATTAATAAAAGTGATAAATCATGTTTGAATTTTTTGATCTGATCTGAATGTTTCTGATCTGGTCTGATCTGGTCTGAATCTTTCTGATCTGATCTGAATGTTGCTGATCTGATCTGAATCTTTCTGATCTGATCTGAATGTTTCTGATCTGATCTGATCTGATCTGAATCTTTCTGATCTGATCTGATCTGATCTGAATCTTTCTGATCTGATCTGATCTGATCTGAATAAAATAAGATTAAGGAATAAGTAATACGATTAAGACGAACGGAACAGCTTCTAAATCTGCTAGGAGGTTAAACCATCTTCGATTGATTTTTCTCATGGACAAGTAACTAATGTTATTTATTGTTTGGAATCGACAATGTATGGAATTGATGGATAATAGGGTACTAACAAAAGTGTCATATTCTCTAAATATATTTAGAGACTGGTGAGTAGTCTGGTCTGTTTATGAAGTTATTTTTAGTTGCCATCATAAGTTCATTATTAACTGCTTTCTTCAATTTGTTTGGCAAGAGCAATATTGATGCTGAGTATCGATAATATGTAGTTTGGACATGGGATTTGTACGTGAGATCCGGGGTGCAATTACATATATTTGTTATTATTAGTTATATAGTGCGTTAAAACTCAACGATCATTAGTGGAAAAACACTAATTTGCGGCATCTAATAAGAATTGAATTTACAATAAGCACAAAAAACAATCATTTGAAATTTGAATAACGAAACGTTAACACCATCAGTATGGTGATCAATCACATAACAAAATTACCCGGTTTTGATTATTATTTTGATTTTGTGATTATATAATAAAAAGACAAATCTTATGATACGTTTGAAGTACTATACCCTAATTTTATATGAAAATCATTGCAGTCATTTTATTCAAAGCATAAAGTGTCACTATTGATAATTTGATATATAAAATGAAAGGTACAACTATGGGTAGAGGATTAGTGATATATATATATATATATATATATATATATATATATATATATATATATATATATGCAGGGGAGGGGTGGACTGGGTCGGGTTGGGCCTTAATTAACTTTTTGTTAAATTTGTATTTTCAAATTAATTCCAACCCCAACCCCACTCCCAAACCCCCCAACCGCTAGCCCCACCCACCTAGCAGCAAGCCCAATGGGAAAAAATTCAAAAAAGGGAAAACTGTCAAATAGGTCCTCGAACTTTCGTAAAAAGGTCAACTGAGTCCTTCTATAGGAGGTTTTGTCTGGCCGTCGCGATTTGGGGCAGTTTCCGGTAGAATTTTTTGATGATTTTTTTTGAGCATCTTATTCACCAAGTCTAGTTTACTCATACCAAATTTCAGCTAAAAATTCAATCGGGAACACATTCAAATTAATTCTTAAAGATAACTGCGCATTTTTGACGAATTAATTTGAATGCGCTCCCGATTCAATTTTTAGCTGAAATTTGGTATGAGTAAATTAGACTTGATAAATAAGATGCACAAAAAATTTCATCAAAAAATTATACCGGGAACCGCCCCAAATCGCGACGACCGGACAGAGTCTCCTATAGAAGGACTTAATTGACTTTGTTATGAAAGTTCGAGGACCTATTTGACAGTTTTCCCTACAAAAAATAATAATTGATGATCGTTAGGCCCGGACCGGGCCAGCCACCAAAATAGGAGCTTGATGCCCGCCTCTTTCTTCTACCAGTCGGGTCCCGGTCAATCGGGCCGGTCCGGGCCTGCACATTGGTAGGCCGGGTCAGGTAGCGGTCAAGGTAGGCCCGTCCCAGTCCACCCCTAGGAGGGACTTCGACATTATGTCAAGAGAAGAGATATTATCCGAAATAGGACTAAAAAGGTTTGAAAATTCCAAAATAGGACTGCCATGTTTTTATTCCCCTAATAGGACTAATTACTGCCATGTTTTGGCAGTATCAGACTTCAAACATGGCAGTATTTTCCAAACATGGCAGTAATTACTCCTATTTTGGAAATAAAAAAACTTGGCAGTCATATTTTGGAATTTTCAAACTGTTTTAGTCCTATTTCGGGACTTTCCCATGTCAATGGTTATTAATAATGTTGAAAATTTAATGTGTTAAAACGAAATGCACGCAATTAGGGAAGACCTCCTACGTTTGACCACCAAACACAAGGGTAACGTAATGTAAGTAAAAGTGAAGAAAAAGATCCCACAAACAATTCATCTCGAGACAGACAACTTGTTTGTGAGGGACAGACAAGTGTACATGAATTTCTAAAGTGATTTTAAAAGCTGACGGAAATCATCGGCAAATGGTGATTTACTCCAAATTTATGAGTTGTTCTAAAAACATGATGCGGACTCCTGAAAAGTGGTTGTAATATGTTCAAAAAGTAATAAAGAGGTAGACTAATTTTCCAAAAAAAAGAGGTAGACTAATTTTCCAAAAAAAGAGGTAGACTAATTATTTCGGAGTATATAACATGATTAAAAAACTATACATTAATTAAATTAAAAGATTTAAAAGGAACGAGGATGTACTCTATTTGAAATCTTTAACTGCCATGATTAAAAATATGTTACATCAACTAATACCCAAAGAAAAAAAACTAATACCAAAGAAAGATCTTTATCAAAAACAAAAAAAAAAAAGAAAGATCTTTATCACCATTATTATGCAGGTTGAAAATAAATACAGTTTCCGCGACATTTTATAATATTGAACTTTAAAGGTGATTGATAGTTAAAATTCAACTTTAGAAGTTAAAATAAATAGGCAATCATATCGACAGTTAGGCAATCGTAAAAAATAAGAACATACAAACACAAATAAAGGTCATAGAGGAAAATGTGACATCTAATAGAAGTAACTACAGTAGTTATTATTATAATGTTCAATTTTAGACTATACATACGTTATACGTATAACTTTTGCGATGTTGTATTCATAGTATATTTAGTCATATTTATATTTAATAATATTTTTCTTCTCGATATTATGCAATAATTAATATTTTTAACATAAATGATGCAATAATTAATATTTTTTATTATCTAAAGACATGCTTCCTTGAATTATATTGTACTACGTATTATTTTTTTAGGTTGTTTGGATGTATAAAAGAAGTTCATTTCTTTTTTATCTACTTAATTGTGTGTGTTCCTTTTCAGAGAAATATGACATTTTTTATACAAGATGACGTTTTTTCAACGATCAGGGTGGCAATGTTGGGAGGTGGAAGATGCAGCGGCAGAGGCCTGTATGTATTTTTATATTTTTTTTAGATATTTTTATATTTTTTATTTTTAAAGTTTTTATTTATTTTTAATTTTCATTTAATTGTATATTTGCTTACGTTATTATTACGGAGTATTAACTACTGTTAATTTATAAATATTTTAATTACTTTTTATGTTTATATTATAAATAAAACCATGATTTTTTATTAATAAAATAGGGAGTAAGTCTTATTAGGATCATATGAAGAGAATGTACTTTTTCCATCCCAAATAGAATTACAAAGTCGAGCGGATCTACTTTTTATATCAAAGAGTTTTATTTTATTTACTTAATTATGATATCAATTTTTAATTATATTCTAATTTGAACTTTGCTACTTTATAGAGATTCCAATTCTACTTCTGAATATGCAAATTTTTATTATAAAAGTTTAATTAATTATCCATAGATGGAATTTAATTTTAATATTAGTTGATAAAAAAAAACTTTACAAATTAATTTGAGACGGGGATATATTACTTCTACTTCAAAAGTAAAGTGATTATGGTGATATTATTGCAGGAATAATTTTATGTACTCCGGTCCCATTTAAAAAATGGAGTATCGTACCTATCATTCACTTGATTGGTCCAAATAGGTATATCATTTTTAATTTAGACTTAAATAATTCAACTGCAACATTCTGATTAATCCATGTGAATAGAGGTATGGTACATTTTAGGCATCATAGAATCTAGCATAATTTTATTCTTTTTCAGGTTTAATATAGCAACTTTTAAATGCAAAAAAAAAGCTATACATTTTGTAGGAACTTTCCAATTGAAGCGAGGTTGAAAAACGATCGATGGCGACAAGTCGACAACCATTTGAAGTTAAGGAGAAATTAACGGAGTAAAAAAAGGTTACCATAAGATAAATACGTAGTAAGTAATTTCTTCGTATAATCTTTTCACCGTACGTATATGCACATACATTTCTTCTTCTTCTTCTTTGGCCACATCCATGAAGAAGTCACAGTCGGAAAGAACCATTGCTGCAATGGCGTTGTTCTTTGTGGGTTTGTGTCTTGCCGGAAAAATGATGCCGGCTGCCGCCGACTGTTCTTCCGGTGATAATAATGGCAAAGTGATGACCCTGGATTCGGTTCGCGAGAGCCTGGTGCGGCAAGAAGACACCATCATTTTGAGCCTCATGGAGAGAGCCAAGTACCCAATGAATGCCCAGTTGTACGATAATAAATCTACGCTGTTTAAACTTGACGGTTCGGGGTCTCTGTTCCAGTATTTCGTCAAACAGAGCGAAATTCTTCAATCTAAGGTCAGTGATCATTACTATGGTGGATGAGAGTATACAATATTTTCCAGTAAAAACGATTGAGAATTTTGAAACAACAGTCATTTTTTATTTAATAAATATGAGTAATTATCGTCAAACTTAAAAAGTGCTTCATGTTTAAAGCTTGTTATTGCTAAAATATGATAATAATTATTCTTATTTAAGGAATAAAAATATGATAATGAATACACAAACATTGGTACTCATGAAAACAATGTGGGTACTCTTATTTATAACAAATTCACAAATCTATCTATATACCGTATGCGTATGGAAAAGATACAAATAAGCGCGTCTCACGGTTATTGCATTCGAATGGGGTCATTGGCGGACACAGGGGGTGACAAAGGGGGCTGCTGCCCCTCCAAAAAAAATTCTAAGTATATTTATCACCCCGAAATTTTAAATGTATATGTATTTGTATGTATACTTTTGTACTGCCGCCCATGCCTGCTACCGGAAATTCCTGCGTCCGCCGCTGAATGGGCCGGGGTGTTGTGTTCTACTTAGAGTTGTTAACGAACCGAGCCAAGCTGAACGCCTGAACTGAATCTGAACAGGCAGACCTCAAGTTTGATTTGCTTCGGTAACCTAAGGCTGTCGGCAAGCCACACTGTGACAAGCGATTTTTAATCCTTTCACCCCAATAAATGTTGCAGTCCATGTATTTCTTGGTGCCAAAGCTCGTTGGATAGCACTGATGGAGTGGGTATTACACAGCTTATTCACCCTGAAAGAGTTCGTTGCAGCAGTACACTCGCCTAGTGATGGCAACGGGGCGGATCGGGGACGGGTACACATAAAACCGAAACCGCCCCGTTGGATAAATGTTTGCCCCAAAACCGGCCCATTACCCATTCGGGTCATTTTTATTTGAACCGTATCCGCCCCAACGGGGAATCGGTTTATCCACGGGTAACCGTTTCACCAAATGATGTCAAATAACCATTTTTTCGGAAAATAAATAACCAATTTCTAATCCTACTTGTTATTTATATATTCAAAGCACCCTAAAACATACAAAAGTAAATATTTAAGCAATCAAGCAGACTGGCCTAAATCCATTAGTGTGACATGCACCTAATATCTCTTGTAACATAATAAAAAGGTAGTAACTAGTAATCATCCCAGAATCCAAATTCCAGAAACAGGTTTAGGCCTATATTTAGTTTTAGGCCTAAAAAGTAGTATACTTTTTAGCGTTATTTATATGATATATACTGTTTAGTATACACAATTTAGCATATATACCTATTATTCTTATATATAAAAAGTTATAATTCATTAATAATGTTACGGATCAGGTAACGGTGCGGGTAACCGCACCATTAGTGAACGGGGCGGTTTCAGGGCGGATAACAGGGCGGATTAGTATAGAACCATAACTGCACCATATATTAACCATTTAAAAAATTTGGGTATTCCCTGCCCCATACCCATTCCCCAGCAAACCGGTTTTCCCCAGTTTGACCAAATCGGTTCGGTGCGGGTATCCAACGGGTCGGCCGAAATTGTCATCTCTACACTCGCCCATGGCATTTCAGTTGGGTAGGAAATTTGGAAACCCCAAATATCTTATACTACGTATGTATTATAACTTTTGTATTTGTATCTCAAATTTTATAAAAAGTATATTAAATTTCATAATTTTTTACGACCTTTCATATGACACCAATATCATATATATAAAGTTTAAAAAATAAAAGTATGAAATTTCATTGGTTTGACATTTTTATGTTTAGTTTTTTTAAGTAGATCCAAATGTTAAAATTTAGGTCTCGTGATAAAAATAATTTTTTACTATCTTTCAGTTTTTTTTCTTCTTCAAAAATTGGTATAATTTAACAATAAAAAACTTAAACTCCAAATTTATTTTCAATATCATAATTATTCTCAAAAATTGATTAGCAAAAAGTTAAATTATAATAAAAAGGAAGGCTTTAATTAAAGAAAACTTTGATGGCTAAATATATTGACAGTGCAAGATTGCAGTAAAAATTGAATTGACAGATTGAATACGTATAAATTAGTGGGTAATATAATTTATTGACGGAAACAGGTTGCGGTTAGCCTAATAGTGATGTTCGAGTTTGATCGACGAGCTTTACAAATGAGTTCGGCATATTTTTTATTTTTGAACGGTACGCTCCATAAGCTTGGCAATCTGTTCAAAATTAAAAGCGTAGATTACACTCTTTAATAGGCTTGTTTTCGAGTTATTCAACAAGTGTTCGATTCGTTAATACTCATATTTAAATTTATAAAATCACATTAATTACATTTTTTTGCGGGGTACATTTAAATTTTAATGTATACCTAATTTGTCATATAGTTTCAAGGTGTTCGATAAACTCCAGCTCGAAGTCTCGAATCGAGCCGAATACATTTATGATAGAGCTTAGCTCAAATGTACGTTCGAACTTAAAAATCAACTCGTCTTCGAATCTGAATTAGAATAATTTGGCTCAGTTTGTTAATAAGAGCATCTCCAATGCTATAATGTGCACGATGCACACGTGGCATGAGAGATGACCACATAAATATCAGTTAATTAATTTTTTTCTCTGTTTATTTAAATGATTTTATACAGTTTTGGTAAGTTTTTCTCTACAATGTCAAAAAGACCGTCAAATGTTGACATTGCTGTTGACATTGCAGGAAAAAACTTACCAAAATTGTATAAAATCATTCAAATAAGGAGAGAAATAATTTATTTGCTAATATTTATGTGGCTATCACTACTGCCACATGTGCACCGTGCACATTATAGCATTGAAGATGCTCTAATTCTTCATTAACCTAAAAAAGGTTTTGTGACGTGAAATAGCCGATCTTTGATTTTCTTTGGTCTCGGCCAACTTAATACGAAGTACACATCCTATTATTGACTTTTTCAGTGTAAGAATCGGCTCCAGACTTTATTTTATACTCCTATATGTTAGAATTGAACCGTAATATTTATTACCCACTTAAATTGAGTTACAAAATTAATTTTTTTGAGTTAAACAAACTCATTTTATTCACTTAATTATACATCAATTCGTACTTGAATTTTAATTTGGACTAACGTACAATTTTATTACTTATTTAGTTTTTCTATGGAATACTTATTTAGTTGATAAATATTCAGTTGGGAATCTATCTAGTTGGCTGAAATTTAGAGAAAACTCTCTTTTTAAATCAGAATAAAATAAAACACATTTTCTCAAATAGGAGTGTCGCTATTTACTCATTCACTCATGAGAAAATTACTAATGAACTAAAACATAGCTTTCTTCCAAAAATAACACATGGAGTAATATTTTGTTTTCCCTAAACATGACCAATCATTCCATTTTTATCCCTAATTGAATTAATTAATTAATTAATACCATTAATTGCCCCCGTTCTCTTGCACAACCAAGTCAATCTGTTGGTGGCGGCAGCGGCGGAAATGTTGGCTGACCGTCAGGAAAAATCCTAGAAATTTTCCGGCAGTCGGAGGTCCGGCAGCGCCGGCGGTGGCAGCAGGTGGTCGGGGACAGGCAACAGTGAGGGTATTTTGGTTCAATCACAAATAAAAGTCATATTTGAGGTTGTTTAAAGTAATTGATACGATTTTGAAAAAAAACTGTTTTAGTCCTATTAAGGTAAAAGCTCTTTCACTCATACGGAGTATGTATTTTGAGAATTGGTTTTTATTATTTTATTGTTTTAATAAGCAGTGGCAGACCTTCTTTATTCAGGTGTGTTCATGTGAACACCCAAAATTTTGAAAATTAAGTGTAAAAATACATGTATAGAATTGATGTAATAATTTATATATTGTACTATTAGATAACATCTTAATGGTAAAGTAATTTTGAACACCCAACATTTAATTGCAAGATCCGACACTGTTAATAAGAGTAAATAAGTTACTCCGTATATTTTGAGAAAAAACATACTTAATCCGTTTCTGTAAAACTTATTGGGTTTAAAGTTAAAAAGACTTGTCGAAGTAACCATTAGACCATCGTGATGTTGGAAACAATAATATGGACTATATGGTTGATTAAAATAATATGACAACTAGAAGTAGTTTAGAATCACAAATTAGATTTTTAGATTTTTAGTATTACCAATTACCAAATGGGCATTTAATCATAAAGCTACTTAGCTACTAGCCAAAAGATGGTTTATATCTTGGTAATTGTTTTTTACATGTTTTTTTTATCGTAATTGTTTTTTACATGGTTGTTTATCGAGTATAATTGTTTATTTGTGATAACAGATGGGAAGATATTTATCTCTAGACGAACTTCCTTTCTTTCCCGATGGTCTGTCCCAGCAAGCATCGTTGGTCCCAGACAGGAAGTGTATTCCGGTAATAATTGTGTCAGTACCAAAAAAAAATTGAAATATTTTTACACTTCCCCCATTAATAAGTACAAATTTTCTTATATTTGGGACGGGCCGGGCTTACATAGCCCGCCTATTATTATACGGGTAATTCTTGCTGTATATAAATACACAAACAACCTTGAATGGGTATATAAAAGGGTACAAATTTTGTGTACAAATGTAATCTTCCTTACTCCGTATTATATTAGACTTTGGTGTTTTTGATTCAGTAGTTATCTTATGATGATTTGCATGCAAGGGATGTTTTGTCAATACAATTTTTTGTTTATAAATTTGAGTATCTAAGTTTTATTGTATTTGATGAATTTGATTTTTGCGATTCGAACAGACCTTTTTTATGTATGGAACTTTTTAATAATGGATAATTGATTATGATTAACTAACTTTAAACAACTGCTGGGCTTTCATATACGATCGACAATAGTTTTTGCATCCAGCCGGCAAATCCATCAATAATAATGGAGACATTCTCGAAAAGTATGTAAGTGAAGTTCTTCCCCTATTTGTGATGCCGGGTGAAGATGAGAACTACACAACCACTGCTACCAGCGACCTACAAGTTTTGCAGGTAATTTAATTAACTCATTTAATTAGATGATTAATGGCGTAGCGTGTACATGTGTAACCCCTCATGTAAATTTAGAGTCGGTTTAGTAATACTGAAATAAGTCGAATCGGCTTATTTTTATACTGAAATTGCTTAAGTTGAGATTGAATTGATTAAATATGTAAATTATGAAAAAATTGCACGGAATATTTAAAATATACGTATTGTATTAATATAAAAAAGTTACATGAAACATGATCATCTTTAGTAAATTTTGCCACACTCCAAGTCTCCAACCTTACTTATTTTGATCATTACACATATCAACGTGCAAAATAAAAAAGTTACATGTTTTGTGAAAAATTAGGTGATAAGGATGATAAGCCGAAAACATGTCTCACTAAACAGGAACTTAGTTAAGGTGTAGATCCCATCTGGTAACATTATAATTAGCATAGTCGGCCGATTTTGTTGAAGTTGATGAAGTTCTATCTGAAATAGTTGAATTGGCTAAATCTTTTGGATTATGAAAAATAATATTTAAAACATCCGTTGTATATTATTAATAAAAAAGAAAAAAACATATATGAAAATAACTAAAATGGTCTTCAACATTAACTTCAGTCAATTTAGACAAAAAAGTAATTTCAACCTTACTTGTTTTGATTGTTACACAATTTAGTGCACATAATAAAAAATTTATATTTGGTGAAAAAAATTGACGGATATAACTAAGAAGTTGAAAAATATGATCACAAAACGGGCTATTTGCCTTGCAATTCAAACAATTACTCTCAAATTGTTATCTTCTCAAGAATGATAAAAGATCGGACAACGAAACCATCTTTTGAACAACAAACGTCTGGATATATATTGAGGGAAATTTTAATTAGATTAATTTCGGTTTAAGATATGTCAATGTCAAATCAAACTTGATTATACGAGACTTAAACACATTTTCGACCACATTATATTATGAAAGTTGTCAATTATACACACACAATAAACACATATCAAACTAGTTCAAATCAGAGCATATCAGACTATACATATACAAATCAGGCCATATTTGTGTCAAACTAAATAGATATAAGTCAAATGATGAGCAAATTACCAAAATGAGCAAATCTTGATCGACTAACTTATACAGAACACGTACTCTATAATTACGGAAATGAGCAAATCTTAATAGATTATACGGAGCAAAACATATGAATATAAGACCACATTCCGATGTATTATAGATTTTACGAGTGAGATTTTTTTAAAATCATGATCAAGAAATTGATAATACAAAATTTGAGCTAACCTAAAATCCAAATTCTTAATGAACAGTTTAAAGTAAACAAATACTATTCTCCCACTTTCACAAACTCCCACTACAAAAAAACACGCCTTTAGTCACGGACGTTAGTCACGGATTTCGTCCGTGACTAGCCTAGTCACGGGCTAGTCACGGACTAGTCACGGATTTTTGAAAAAAAAAATTAGTCACGGATTTGGCCGTGACTAAGTCCGTGACTACATAAATCCGTGACTACGAACCGTGACTAAAGTCCTCCGGTGACGTGTTGTTGTTGCAATTTTTTTGTAGTGTCCATGCATAGATTTGTTGTTGTACTTCGTCTTCGTGTGAGTAATAATCCGATGACGTGTTTTTTTGCATTCGAAGGCACTCTCTAGAAGGATTCATGACGGAAAATTTGTTGCCGAGGCCAAGTATACTGATGCTCCGCAAGATTATAATGACTACATTACTAGTAGGGTACGTGAATTAAACTTATTCAATCTTATATGAGATCAAATTAGATTGACCCGATCAAACTAGATTAGAACAAACGAGACATCAATAATAGTAAATTATACGGAGTGCATAGATACTACAATTATGAGATCAGTTTGGATTAAATCATACAAGATCTGACTTACATAAATCAGACCACATTAGGATAGATCAGACTACGGTAGATAAGAACTTACAACACCATAATATTTCAGTCAAACAAAATATCTTTAACCTGTAAGAGTGTAAGGTATTAAGTTTTGAAGTTCCTTCTTAAAAGATCAATTTGATATGAGGAGCCCAATGCTTTACATGTTAGTTTGTTGATTTATATTCGGCTTATGCGGGATAGCTTAATGCCCCCTCCATATGGCGGCTCATTTGAGCATACCAATGTTGAGATTGAGGCTTGTCGAGATCAAATTGATTGTTGGAGGCTTGGAGCGCCCTCAAATGTTGTTAGTTTGTATTTGTGTGTGTGACTGGTGTGAAATAACTTAATACAAGGTTGGCAGATAACCTTCTCACTTCACCTGAATATGCAAGAAAACTTGAATAATAGAAAAAAAGTAATACATTCAAAAATCTATTAACTGATATGTAGATATTGATGAAATTAGTGATTTAAGAAGAACTCGTTTATAAACTCATTTTTCCATCGTGCTAATCAACTTTTCTACCAAACGTCAAACTTCTAATTCACGCGCTCCCTTGTTCATCAATTACCAAAACAGTCAAGGGTGGAGCTTTTTTTTGGGATAAGGATCAATAGGGTCTCGAACTTGAAAAAAAATGTCAAATAAGGCCATATTTAGGATGTTATGTCCGGCCGACGCCATTTGGGGCGGTTCCCGATGGAATTTTTTGATGAAATTTTTTGAGAATCTTATTCACTAAGTCTAGTTTACTCATATCAAATTTGAACTAAAACTTCAATCGGGAAGACATTCGAATGAATTCTTGAAGATAACTGTGCAGTTAAAAGCGCAATTATCTTCAAGAATTCATTTGAATGTCTTCCCGATTGAATTGGTAATTCAAATTTGATATGAGTAAACTAGACTTAATGAATAAGATTCTAAAAAAAAATCATCAAAAAATTCCACCAGGAACCGCCCCAAATGGCGTTAGCCGGACATAGCAGCCTAAATATGGCCTTATTTGACATTTTTTTCGAAGTTCGAGGCCCTATCTGACCCTTATCCCTTTTTTTTTGTTACTGAATTTCTTGAAAATGATTATTTTAGCATTTTTCATGTAACATTTTCTTTTTTGTTAATTTATTTCAAAATAAGGATGTTTTCTTTAGGACTGTTTTCAGTCCCAGACCAGACCAGATCAGATCAGATCAGACCAAACTTAAACAGACCAGACCAGACCATACCAGACCAGACTTGGATAGTTATAAAATACACAGAGACCAGACGTTTACCAGACCAGTTCAGACCAGACCAGAGCAGACTTAAATAGACCAGACCAGATCAGACCAGACCAGACCAGACCAACAAATTTCAGTCCAAAAGAAAACATCCTAAATTAACAAAATTAATCTGTTTCAGTCACAATTCAACAATTTTAGTATAGTTAGTTGATCCTGCAAGTTTCAGCACTGCCAAACCAACTCTAAATGTCCATAGTGATCGAACCTTTTGATATTTACTAAATTTGTAACAATTTAAATGCTGAATATGTTTAAAGTTATAGACAAATGGGTCAAATCTAATAAACCATACTTCGTCTAAAAAGGGCATTTGTAACCACGTTTTCAATTTGGGATTCAAAAGATTTTTAGCTATCAATGGCTACATATATACCATGTATCAATTTAGGGTTGGGATTTGGGAAAATACTACGTAGTATGTGAGGCCTTCTGAACTAATTACAAACTATCTTTAATTTGGGATCGGAGTAAAACATATAGGGATGTGCAAAAATAGGTTAGATATTAGAGAATATTACCCGAAATAGGACTAAAAAGGTTTGAAAATTCCAAAATAGGACTGTCATGTTTTTATTCAATTCCCAAAATAGGACTAATTACTGTCATGTTTTGGCAGTACCAGACTTCAAACATGACAGTATTTTCCAAACTTGCAGTAATTACTCATATTTTGGGAATAAAAAACATGACAGTCTCATTTTGGAATTTTCAAACTATTTTAGTCCTATTTCGGGAACAAATGATTGAGGGTGTGAAGATTGAAAAATGCTTTTGGAACAAATGATTGCAGAACAAGGATGAACTGATGAGGCTAATAACAGATACAAATGTTGAAAGGGGCGTCATAAACCGAGTAGGGCTTAAGGCGGCAGAGTTGAGAAAGTGCACAAATAACACCATTGCTCCAAAATTAAACGCTTCTGCTATATATGAAAATTTTGTGATACCTCTGACCAAAGACGTTGAAGTGGATTACCTTCTGCAGCGACTCAACACAACAAAACATTAATTCTCTACGCGTGGAAATTTTCTACGGAGTAGTTATTACCAATTATAAGACAATGTGTGGTTTAATTTTTATCATCGAGTGTTACATTCTCCCAAACTTAAAATTTCTTCGGCACTGAACACTTTTATTTTATACAATTTCGTGTGCTTTAATTTGTTGATTCTATTATCTAAATATTGACGAGTTTGTGTTTGATTCCACATTTGGTATGGGTGTCAAAAGTTGAAACCCGTCGTCCTTAATTCAATCCAAAAAAGTGGAATCGCCTACATGAGATCCTCTTCCTTCTAATCCAACAAAATGGTGAATGGGTAAATCACGTTATAATCTCAAACATTTTTCTGAGTGAGGTGGTTGAAGGGCGGTCATGTTATTTGAACTTTCGGGGGGTGCTATATACTCCGTGTTGTACAAAGTTAAAATATTTAATGACATGTGCAATAGGCAAACAGAGTGCAAAACAAAATTAGGGGCTAGCTAAATCGTTATAATAGAATAACAATAATGAGATAACAAAAATGATGTTTGTACCCAGTCTTAATTATATCCACTTTTGTACTCACCCATGGTTGTGAAGTTTTTTTTTTGTGTGTGAACCTGTGAACCCCGGTTCACAGACAATATTTTTCACAGACAAAAGAAAACACTTCACAAACATGGTGGGTATAAGATAGGATATAAGAATAGGTACATCAAGTATTGTTCAGATAAAGCAACCAAAAAACGCCAAAAGTTGGTACGGAATGCGGTGTCAAAATAATAGAGTTCCGGCGGAAGTTGAAACGCCAATAAGAAGAAGTCGTGAACAAGAATCATTTCATAAATTGGAGCCTTCCTAGGGGTGTTTGGATCGGATTCTTTAAATTGTTTCTGTCTTTCTGATCCTTTAGGGAGCAGAAGCGGAAGTTGAAGTGTTTGGATAAAAGTGCAGAAGTGATTTTGGTGCTCTAATTTACTCCTAGAATCCATTTTTTAGAAGTTGGGGGGAACCAACTTGTGAAAATTGATTCTGATTCTGCTTCTGCTTTAAAAAAGGAGCAGAAGCAAAATCAGTTCCAAACACCCCTATACTCCATGTTTGTCTCACCCATCCAATGTGCACATCCATGAGATATACGAAGTCCATCCCCTATTTGAAGGGCTTCTAGTTTGAATTAAGTTTTTTGAATTTTTGTGAGTATGAATTTCATACAGTGTAGATTATGTCCATCAAAGTTGACTTAAAATATAATTAGAATGTTAGTAAAATAAATTATTGAGAAATACATAATATTTTTATCCTCTTGTTATAATCAAATATTCATGCACTTTTGTGTTGGGAATCACTCCGTAAAAGATTATTTAATAAAAGAAAATACTTCCATTTAAATTGGGCCTCAGATAGTAGTCGGATTGTTCAGTTCAATGGAGTCATTTAAATAATCCCAACTCTTAAAATTGGTTCTGTTCTTATATTTTTTTACAACCGATATAAAATTGAACCAAACTCTAACGTTTGGTTCTTGTCAATTTTGAGTTCTTATTTTTAAAAGTCTCCTACAAATAATTGCTAAAATTGTCACATAAAGACATTAAGAACTCAAATATATGAGAAATACAAATACGTTCAAAATTATCATCATTTCAATTTTCAAAACCTCAAAAGTTAAGTTTCTAAGCTAAGTATTGAAGTACATAACAAAAAAAAAAATTGAGAAGCCATAAATTGTTAAGAAGAGTGTAAATAAATACAAATTTTTTCACAAATTGCTTAAAAACGGTAAGTAATATCACTTCTTTCACCTTTTAAAATACTTTTCAAAAATAGATTAGTTGAATTTTTCTTTTCAATAGTAGCTAGCCTGTAGGCACTTGGCACCCGATCCATACTAAATCCAATTATGGGAATCTACTACTACATACTAATTACTATCTATATGCTTTGGTGACTCAAGTTAGGTTGGAAAATGGGATCGACGCTATTTTTATTTTATTTTTTTATTATTAATATTATTGATAAAATAGTTCCCACTTTTTTGATAGATATAGTCTTTCACCATCTTCATAAGAAAACTTGGGTTAAAGCTACTGGAGTTATTATCCCAATAATAGGAAGTAAAACATTTCCAGCATCAACCTCACGTTAGTAAGGATGTTTTTATTTGGACTGTAATCCGTCTCAGACTAGCCAAGATCAGAATTGGATACTTATAAAAATACAAAGAAACTAGACATTATCAGACCTGACCTGACCAATTAAGACCAGATAAGACTAGACCAGCAAATTACAATCCAAGTAAAAACATCCTAAATAAACATAATGTCTCTATGTTTATTCAATTTTGAAAACATGTAAAGCTAGTAGAAAAAAAAAATAAACATTATGAATTTATAAAACGGAAAAATATATAGATTGAAATATTCTAGATCTTAAAAATTTTAAACAAAATATATAGAGATTTAAAAAGAATAAAAGAGTTTGAAAATATTTAACAAGCACGTGTATGGTTACCAATATGTAGTTAAATAAAATGAACTTGAAAAAAATGTGAATAATCATTAAAAAATTAAGACACGTAATAATACTTAAATAAAAAAACATATAATTTCAATTAAATAAATTACTTGTAAAAATAAATAAATAAAAACTCAAAGTAAAAAAAAATATAAAAGGTGTATAAAAAATGTGAAATTGAAGAGTTATAAAAAGTGAAGAAAATGAATTGAATTTTTAAAAAATTAATCAGGAAAGGGTAAAACCAAACATATATGAAATTTTGAAATAGAAAGATCAAAATAAGAATGTAAATTTTAACACGGTTGAAAATGTTGAAAGTAGTAAAGAAGTCACAAATACAAATTTTAAAATATAATTTATTAAATAGTTAATATATTTTAAATAAAAATATAAACGGTAAAAAGTATAGTAAACAATTCAATGAAGAGTTTAAAATAGTAAAAAATATCTAAAAACCCTAAAAACTAAAAAACAATATGTAAAATAAAATAAAAATGTTTTGAACCACTAATATATCATAGAAATAGATTTTTAATTGAAAAACAAATGATTGGAAAAATTAAAAATTAATATAATTTACAAAAATAGAAACGTTTTGAACAGTAAAATACGGGACTTAAAAAATTAAGAAATACATAATTTGAAAAAATCTTTAAAATGTTAAAAGGATAAAATGTCAAGAAATACAGAATATTATTGTTAAAGTAATTTTATATAAACTATTCCCATTTTAATTTTCTTAAAGTTAAATAATTTATTATTGTAAATATTTAATTAAAAAAAACTATCAAATATTTTTTAATACTATTATTAATATTATTGTTGTTGTTTTGTTTCCTTTTGTTGTATCAATTTTCTTTTTGTTGATGAATTCTCATATTTTGTTTGTTAATATTTACTTTTATCTCTTGTGATTTTTTTCATATGCAATTTTGTCACTATACACATGTATAGAGTGTCTTTGCACCAAAATAGAAAAAAACGGAAGAAAAATTGGTTTTAAATAGGACTAAAAAAATCAGGATATGCTCACATAGGAGTGCTTTTGTTTATGTTCTTATATAGGACCAAAATTTCGTATGATTCCAATTTTACCCTTAATTATTTGTCCGCTCCACTCAAGTCCCAAGACCCCTATACTGTTTCCCCTTGTTTTATTAGTGCGCATCTTCTTCTCTCCAAGTCCCAAGACATCTTCTTCTCCTTCACTGCACCGCCTGCACATCTCCTCTTCCTTCCCTTTTGCACAACAACAACCAAGCCAAGAAGCCCACTGCCGTTGGTTCTAAGCCCGCCGCCGTTGGTTCGGAGTCTGCCGCCGTTGATTCAAAGTCTGCCGTCACTGATTCGAAGTCCGCCGCCGCTGATTCGAAGTCCGTCGCCGCTAATTCGAAGTCCGCCGCCGATGATTCGAAGTCTGCCGCCGCTGATTCGAAGTCCGCTGCCATCACCGCCGGAGGTCTTCTTCTCTTCTTAAGGTCAAGTTATCATCTGTGATTTTTACTCCTGGGCTTCCTCCCCTCTTCTCTTGTTCTTTGATTTGTAAAAAAATGCCATTAAAATAGCATTCTTATTCTACCAAAAAATGGCATTCTGGAAATGCCATTAAAATGGCATTCTTATTCTACAAAAATTTGTATTTTTCTTTAAAAATGCCATTTAAATGGCATTTTCGACTCATTTTGACATTTTGATAAAAATGTTGCATTCTGGCCGGCAACAACCAGATCTACAATGATAAACCTTGGCATTCACGTCGGCAACAACCAGATCTGCAACTGAGTATGTCGGAGTTGCAGCGGCAGGTGTCAGCGGTGGCTTGATCTGCATGGACAGCGGCCGACGGACGACGGAGGATAGATCTGGCCAGATGTCCACCGAAACCCACCAGATCTGCATCAGGGATGGCCTGATCTGCATCGGCGACGTCCTGATCTGCAACAACAACCAGTTTTTGAGGCGACGGCTATGTCCGGCGGCGACGGCGGCGACCGGCGGCGAGAGCGGCGACCGACGTCGACCGGTGTTCCAGTGTTCTGGTCAGCGGCTTTATGACTTCCAAGCTTCAGGGGTGTTTTTGTCCAATTTTAAATAATAACTCCTATTTTGGAAATTTTTTCACTTTAGTCCTATTTTGGCAATTAAAGATTAATTTAATCCTATTTAGGTAAATATCTCAAAACGGAAATATAAATACAAAATTAAGAGAGAAAATTAAAATTAGACATTGATCAATATTAACAAAAAGTAATTTAACAAGGTGCAACAAAAAGCAACAAGACGCATTAAAAGCAACAAGAAGTAACAAAATAAAACAAAGAAAAACAAAAAGGGAAAACAACATACAATATACACATTTAATTATTTTCATATTCATTCATTACACAGTAAATGAGAGAGTACAATCAAACTCATTTTCAAATATTCATTTACAAGTATCTTCCAAAAAAAATATTAACAAGTAACCTAAAGAATGTTCTTGCGATGCAGCATTCCACATTCTACTGATTATTTAAACTGATTCGCAATTATCAATACTTCTAGACATGATATTCTTATACAAGCTTTTAATTGAGGAAGCAATAGTCATTACAGTTCAAGAGCTCCAGTGGCAGTCATTAGAGTTCAAGTACTTCAGTCATCCGCCACCACATAACTTTGTCAGAATCACTTTATAGAGGCTGTTTAAAAATTTAGCAGTACCATTGAAATGAAGGAATGAGGGATGTATCCAAACCCAACTACCTTGCACACATTTTTATAGCTTAAAAGCATACGTAGTACTTCGTATCAACAGAGTTGAAGAATACATGAAACATATAGTCCGTATGTCTCTAGCATGCAGCTTTTATTTAACCACATCCTAGCTAAATCCCTCGAATCAAGGTCAAATAGATCGGTTTCCAGAGCTGGAAGTCTCAAGTTAGCTATTTTCCGTATGTAACTTTTATAAGAGAATCAACATTTATTCACCATCTAAACATGGCATGAAGAACCCGATATCCTATTGCTAGTCAAGAATTTATATAAATGAAAGCCTTTCATGAAAGAGCACGCATACAGAAATGGAAAACTATGGCCATCCTTTCCTATCGGATAGTTAGTTTGAGAGTAAAATATATCATTACTTTGATGTTAAGATCTAGAGGCAGGGGCGGCCCTGGGGAGGGGCAGGTGGGGCGGGTGCCCTAGGCCCAAAAAAAATGAAAATTTTTAGGCCCAGAATTATTTCTTTATAGTATATTTGAGTAGGATGAGTTTTAACCCAAAATTAATAATTTTGTACAAGTTCAGGAAGCCCAAGAACGCAAAAGGCCCAAGATTGAAAAAAAGGAAGAACTAACGTGCAGTCCAATTAGTTAAATTTATAAATTTAACTAATTGATTAGCTATATTAAGTATTGAGCATAATAATGTCTTAGAAAAGTTTGATTATGACGCTATAGTTGATGACACCGGCCTTAGCAAGTGTATTGTATCGGGGCGTTATTTATCATTAAATAATTTTTTATTCGGTTATTTTGAAAACACTATTCGACTATGTTTAATTTAACGAATTCAAGTATTTTCTTTATTCTAAAGGTATTTAAATATTACTCCCTCCGTCCCCCTAAATTTGTCCCGTTTTACCTTTTTCGTCCGTCCCACTAAGTTTGTCCCATATCATATTTGGTAACATTTGAGTGGTTAGAATTCATTCTTACTTTATTCACACTTTATCAATTCAATACCAACCACACAATTCCATTTTTTCTTAAAAACCACACCACACCCCTCCGTCCCAAACTTAGGGGGACGGAGGGAGTATTATTTTGCATTTTTATTTAGGTAGAAAAGTGTTTTACAATTTTTTTTAAAATTAGGCCCATTTTTTCATTGTTCGCCCCTAGGCCTTCGAATATCCAGGGCCGCCCCTGTCTAGAGGTAAATTGAAATAACATATGTCAATTCATTATGCTATATGCACTTAGCCTACAGATGCCTAACCAGTAAGATCCACAAACAATTTAAAATAATAAAGGAAGCTAAGTTGTGAAATTTCAGCCAAATTATGCCATCATTATATTGCAGTTCAGAAGCTTAATTGACTAGCTTTTTCCATGTACCATCTCCCTCTCTTTTCTAAAGTTCTACACATCTCCAATTCTTATAATGAATGGAGAAAACTACTATTGGGATTTGGGCAATTTAAATTGTGGATCCCTTGAAACTCTATTCAGCTATTAAATAAAAGTACTAAGGGCTCGTTTACTTTGGACTTAATGAGCTGAATGAAAACAGTGACTTAATCATTCGATTATATACTTGTGTTTATTTAGGACTTAATGTAATGTAGGACTTATTCGCTCAGTCAATTTACATCTTATTCGTTCAGCTTCATTTTAACCCTCCTTACCGTTCAGACGCGTCTGCCTTTGCGGAATGCCTTCTTTAACCCTATCATCCTCTTCGAAATATTTCATCACACACAACAACAAAGAAGAACCTGCGGAAATCGTCTACCTGAGCTGTTGAGCATCTTGCGAGCTTTCACCATACCAACGAAGAACAACCTCAAAGCCTAACTTTTCCATCTCGGTATTTTCTCTAATCTTTATCTTTTGTTCTATTTTTTCTCCTTCTTCTCGATCTGGTCAGTTCCTAATTTCTATAGATGGATAAAATTTCAGAAATTCAACTTAATTTAGAGAATTCATAATCTTAAACCTCATGTCAAACTCATATTCTTCAACTTAATTTCTAATTTTCTATAGATTGGTAAAATTTCACCATGTAATTGAAATCATCCACATAGCTGCCTATGTGTTCGCTAAAAGTGTTTGAAGAACACTGACATTTATATTAACATGTATGTATATATGTATCTATTCAAAAGTAAATATTTTGATTTATTCTTGGGATGTTTATACATCATTGTTGGGATTTTTTTTATTGTTGTTGGTATATATTGCGAATTTTTATCTTTCGAACACTTATTAGGAATATTAGTAGATCCACAGGACCAAGTTTTATTATTTCTTTTTCTTCCTTTATGTTAAGTTTGATTGTTGATTCATTTTTTTTATTGTTTTTTCCCAATTTGAGGCATATTTTATCTTTAGTTAATGCAAGTGATTACAGATATCTTGTGATCATAGTTTTATTTGACCTCATTAGTCATTATGTGGAAGTAGATAGCTCTATGGTTGATGCAAGTGATTGCAGATTTTATCTTTGGTTGATGCCTTTGTGATGCCAAAGTATTAGATGACTTGAAAATTGAAATATCAAATATCAAATTTTCTTACTTGGTCTCAAACAACTAGTTGATTCATTGTTTGGCAGTTTGTGAGTTTGTGAGAAATAAAAAAAAAGTTTTTAAGGCGTATACATAAATGTTAACTGGTAGAGCATATATGAGCATATAAAAAGCTGGTAACTTTTACTATAGTGCTCCGTGTCTTATAAGGGAATGCTGCAAACAAGATACGAGTATAAATATTCACACTCTGTTTTCTCATATTCTATTTTATTCGTTTGCAATTTCTAGCCAAGCATGTAGTTCCACAATTCATACTCTGTTTTCTCATACTTTGTAGTTGCATATATGCTTGATATACTATTTAGGTGGGTAGCTATTTTACATCTTTGACCATGATAGTTTTTAGTTGCTCTCTATCCTATTACATGATGTGTGCACCACAAGTAAGCAGATATTTATTGTTTTAATTCATTTTTATTTAGACCTTCTTTTTTAAAACTTCAAAGATTTAGGATTAATAAGTTTAATTTTTGAAGGCAAGAAGGCTTTGCAGTTAATTAGGCAGCAACTAACTCCATTTTAGCTTGTGTAGACTTTTGAGTGTTTCTTCAATCTGCACAGGTTTTGGAAGTTGTTCAATGCAATTTTTTCTTATAAAAGTAGGTTGCTTTTTCTTAAATAATTAGGCTGAATTTTGAAACACAATTTTCATTCTTTAGGTACGGAACATGCTGTGATGCTGGTGAATCAGAAAGGAATGTGGTGATACAAAGGAATGTGGTGAATGCTTGTTTTGGTGTACATAATTTTATTAGAAAGTCTAAAATTGAGGATGACTTTTTCAATGAATGCGATGATAATATAATCAACAATAAAGCACAAGAGGAAGATGAAGATATTTGAGAATTTGTGGGAGGAAATTGGAGCACAAGAGGAAGGTGAAGTACTTGGAGCACAATGGGATACACAAAGTCTACAATATATGGCGAATTTGTGGGAGGAAATTGCTAATAGACTAGGAGGAAATGTTGTTCTCGTAAAATGCTTGACTTTTTCTTATTGTCTAATGTGACTCTTTTATTTAAATAATTCATACTGTATATTATTATTTTATGCATATGAAATTATCGTTTAGAACAAGAAAAGTAAACAAACAATATACATTCAGCTCTTGTTCCAGACAGGAGGGTTATTTGGTCATTTGATAGTATTCAGACAACTCATTCAGCTTACATAGTAAACAATTTGTTATGTCAGTGTCACTTAATCCAGACAGACAACTTAATGCAGACAGACGTCTTAATTCATTCAGGACTTAATGGAAAAAAAGTAAACAACCCTATGACTGGCAAGGATGCATATGTAATAGGGAGCATTTGGGCAATTTCCACTTCAAAATTGAGATATTTACAAAATAAAGTGATCAATCATATATTGTGAACTTTCTGAATTTTACCTTTCAATTCAATTTTTACAAGACCGCATCTTTTAGAAGTTGATTAGTGACTCAAATACTTAGCTAAGGTAATTGATGCTTCACAGAGTTACAAGGATAGTTCTACTTGACACGCCAAGCTTTAGCACCTCATAGCTTCAATGAAACATATGTTCAATAAATGTAGTCGTTTAAGAAAACTGAGTTGAAATTTAAAAAAAGGAAGATAAATGCAAGGATTGACATATTCACCGAGGCGCACAATCATTTGGCTACCACTGTACACTTCCAATGAATTCCTCTTAGCGCGGCTCCCTGCTAGATCTAAAATCAACCTCACTGGAAAATCAACCCTTCCCAGGACCTTGAAGACGGTGCGAGTTGGCGATTGAAACTACTCAATCGATAGTGAAGAGGATCATGAATGCCTAATTCGCCTTAGAATAAGGGGTGTTTGGATCTCATTCCCAAAACTGATTTTGCTCTTTCAGAAGCACTTCTGCAAGAGCAGAAGCAGAAGCTGGAGTGTTTGGGTGAAATTACAGAAGCACTTCCGGTGCTCTAATTTACTCCCAGATGCAGTTTTTTACAATCTGGGGGTACCAGCTTCTGAAAACTAATTCTGATTCTGATTCTGCTTTAAAAAAGATGCAGAATCAGTTCCAAACACCCCTAATTCATCATTTGTCACCGTAGAGCTTCATCGTTGTCGATTACCAATGGGATGTACTGCGTAGGTTTTATTTAGGATGTGATTATTTTTGAAATAACATAGTTGGATAGAAAAGATGAAAGAAAGTCTAGGAATGAAAGAAAAACACTAATGTGACATAAATGAAATGTGACACGTACCTAAAATTGGACGATACGGGTAATTTCAACAAATAAATAGGACTACAGTTATGTGGTTAACTAGGATTTTTTTTACTAAAAGTAAGAAACTAGCTAGATTTTTTACTAAGCCATTTTGTGAGTCTGACTGTCTGAGTGTCTAACAAGATGGGTAAGAAAATAAGGAGTATTAAGTAATTAAATATATAAAAATATACTATTGTATTAGCTAGCTAGTCTAACGGTCTCAGAGGCCTAAGTTGAGGGGTAATCAGGTAAATACTTATCAATTCAATTACCTAGAGGGTTAGTGAATTTAATATAAAAAATATGTAAACAAATATAAAATTATATAATAATAAGCAATAGATAAAAGGAACAATTTAACCTAACATCTCATGTTTTGAACAATATTTGACTTTGAAGACCATTTTAAAATTATTAATATGTGCACCGCATCAATTGAAAAATTGTGAAGAACATACTTGTAAGCCTATTATAGTGATGACGCAAACATATTTGATTGAGATGAGATTGAATTTGCAATCTCCGTGGGACATCAACAACAATACCATTAAACCACAAAGTGCCTAACAAAAGTTTTTGTTAGAGGGAGATTGGAAAAAGTCCGTGAAAAAGCTTCCTCGATATAGAGGGATGATTTGCAAATCCTCTTATACGGAATTCTTCATTTCATGCCTTTCAACGTACTTAGATGCCCTTTTTGGAATTATTGGGGTTAACTTTTATTAAGAATGGGTAGGTTAAGTTCGTCACTATTTGCAAGTGAGATTGCTAAGTGAGATTGCTAAGTGAGATTGCTATATGTACCCCATTTTTACCGGGTTTAATGCATCAAACCCCTCTGTGATATGGTAATTCAGCGCATTAGCCCCCTGTGATTTAAAAAATGCGTCAAATCCCCTTGCGTTTTAATTAATTATGCGCCAAATCCTCTTTGTTAACAAATTCAATTGTCAAATGAAAGAAAAATGATCTAACTTTTTTGTATGATTCAGATATTTTGACATATTTACTTGCATATTCAATCAAAATATTAGGAAAAGTGATTTCCAAATCGTTAAATTTATTTATAAAAGGGATTCTGTGCATGATTAATTAAAGGGAAATTTATCGGAATATGACTAAAACTCAATGAATTTCTCAATCTATAACCTAACTAGTTTTTATACCTTTGTATGACTGAAAATCCAAAAACAAATAGGAAATTCGTTTCTATTTAAATGTTTAATGACAAAAATACCCTTATTTAAAATATGTGCATTGTGCACTAATTTCGTCCAATTAAAATTATTGCACTTTATATTGACGTTAATGCACAACATTAATGCATAACATAAATGCACGACATTTCTGCACATTCAGTAATAATCATTGCACTTCCGTCAAAATTAGTTCTCTTCACATTCACTTTAGGAAATTATTTTTATTTTTTATTTTTTCGATTTAATGATTTTATTATTTCACATCTAATTAAGTATATTGTATTTCAATGCTCAACAAACTTTCTCAATGCACTCATTCATTGCCATTAGACCTGCACAAAACCGGGCCGGCCCGCCCAGCCCGCCCAACCGGCCCGCACAAATGGGCGGGCTTGGGCATATATATTTACCCACCGGGCCGGGTCGGGCCCGGCCCGCAATAACATATGGGCGGGCTTGGGTTAGGGTGTAGGCCCGTTCGGGCCGATAAGCCCGGCCCGCTACATTTAATATATATATATATATATATATATATATATATATATATAATTTATTTAATTTATTTACATGTACATTTATATTTTCTAATATAATTTATCTTTATACATATTTATAGTTTATTATGTTTAAATTTAGGTTTTTAGATCTGAACCACTAGCCCAATTAATATGAGTTTTTTCCACTTTTAGTCATCCGACTATTGTGTCATTGACATTTTTGGTACTCGACTTTGATTTTTTCCATTTTTAGTCCTTGACTATTGCGCTAGAGACACTTTTGGTACCCGTCTTTGAAAATTTTCATATTTAGTCCTTCAACTTTCATAAAAGTGACACTTTTGGTCCTTCAACTATTATAATTGTGACTTTTTTAGTCCTCCACTTATTGTGTCAAAATCCTAATGAGAGGACTAAAAGTGTCAATTTGACAATACTCAGGGACTAAATGTGGGAAACCTTGAAGTCGGGGCATAAAACTGTCTCTAGCACAATAGTCAAGGACTAAAAATGGAACAATTAGAAGTCGAGTACCAAAAGTGTCATTGACATAATAGTCGAGGGACCAAAAATGGCAAAAACTCCAACTAATATAGTATCTATTTTTGTACTTAAAGATAATACTTTGTGCTCGAATTTTAAATTTTAGATATAGTTTCTCATTATTATTTTTGTGTAAGTATTATTTTTGTATGTGGTCAAAGACCTATAAACATTACACGCATATTAACAATTTTTTAAATGTTGTAATATTAGTTTTAAAGTATTAAAAAAAAATCGAAAAATATAAAGTTTTTCCGGGCCCGGAGGCCCGATGGACTACCCGGCCCGCTTTTATGGGCGGGTATGGACATGGGGTTAGGCCCGTTTTTGCGGGCCGGGCCGGGCCCGCCCACATATGATGGGCAAAAAAATTATAAAAAGCCCGGCCCGAGCCCGGCCCGAACCCGTTTTTGTGCAGGTCTAATTGCCATGTACAATGTTATTAATTGTCATATTCATTGCCTATACTCAACAGTCAATACTTATTGATATGTTCAATGCCAATGTTCAATGTCAATGTTCAATGTCCACAAACCCTAATTTTTTTATTAAATAGAACAGAAAATTACTGGCTTGTCAATTACCGGCCGCACTACCGATCCCAAATTTCATCTCTACCGTCCATACCACATCTCCATGATTTCGTGGGCATCATATGACTATTCCAAATTATCAAGCTTTATGAATTGATTTTTGTTCCTCCGAAATAGAATTCCATCAACAACAGGCAACAACACAACTTTGGTGTGGCGAAATTCAAATGAATTCTAATAAAACCAAAACATATTATGACACGATACGGATGAAAAGCCAATCTCCTTTCTATCCTAATAAATGATGGGATGAGATAAAATCAAGTAGAATTACTTTTCAGTCAAAATTCTATCAAAACAAGTGGTGCCAGAGACGAACGACGGACACGACTCTATCCACACAGAACCTTTCTCCAGCGATAACAATGGCTGCTTCTACTTATGCGGAGAATCATTGAAGCGACCCAGCAATGAAGTGCAGTGCAGTAAACTTTCAATCGGATATACTGGACGGCGGCGGACATCGAGCTATGGGGCGGCGGCGCACGGCAGGGGCGGCGGCGCGCGGCAGGGGCGTGCGGCTGTAGCCGGGTGAATCTATGGAGGTGGAAGAATGGAAACTAGGGTTGGAGAAAAGAGTAGGAGCCTAGGGTTTTATATATATAACCTAAAGGGTATATTTGTCCACCTAAATTAATTATTTATTTATTTATTACGAATTTTAATTAAATATTATGAATTTTAATATTATTTTGGTAAAAAAACTAGTTAGGTCATAGATTGGAAAAGTGAAGAAGTTTTAGTCATACCTAGGATAATTATCTCTTAATTAAAACACAAGGGGGTTTGATGCATTTTTTAAATCACATGGGGTTAATGCACTGATTTTTTATATCACAAGGGGTTTGGTGCATTAAACCTCATTTTTACCCCACACATTTTGTAGTCCAAATGAGGCTACATTTGAATGTATTGTCTCACTTAAAAATGTTACCCATTTATGGCCACACAAAAGAGGAGATAAAAATGGGGTATTCTAAAATGAGGTACTTTTAACATTTTTTAACATTTCTCTTCTATAGTCTCTTTCGCAACACATGATAGGAGATATGATAAAATTAGAAAATTTTAATCAGGGACTCAGAAGTCAGAGGAAAAACGTAACACATTCTTCTTATTTATATACAGTAAAGCACGAAAAACTCGCTGTAGTGCGTGACTGAAAGTCTAAAAAAACAATACAATCTGGTAATAATAAAACAATCAAATATCAAGAATGAATGGGCGCATAAATGATAAACAGAGAGCAATCTAACATCTACACAACTACATGTATGTATATGTATATGTATGTATATATGCATCTACCAATCCAAATGGCACCTCGTCTTCTCAAACTTGGTGGCCGATGCGGCGGATTTCAATGGAACAGTGAGATGGCATTCAATTTTGGGCTTCTTCCCTATCTTAACCTTGATCCATCTCCTAAGCTTCAGCCTGATTTTCAATCTCAGCTTCACATCAATTTCGTAGGCCCCTGCGTTCTTCTCGCCGTCGTAGCTCCGCCTATCTCCGGCGTCGATAGAAACGACCTGCGAGCCCGTAAAAGGCTGGATCTTGAAGGCGGTGGTGTTCTTGTGGCCCTGGTAGAACGCCGCCACGTTCTGGTGGGTGGAAAGCCGTTGACCCTTGTAGAACGCCGACGCTTCGATGGAATCGTAGTAGACTCCGATCCGTTTGTTCGGGTTCCGGACGGACACGTCGACGGCGAGGTTGTAGCGGAGGGTGTTGTTGGCGAGGTCGAACTGGGTGAGGGTGGCGTCGTCGACGTAGAATTTGAGCTGGTTCGGGCGGAGGACGAGCCAGAGCACCACCGCCAACAAGCCCAGAATCACGAGGACGGTGCAGATGAGCTGGCAGATGCAATTGTAGATGCAGCTGCAGAGGCAGCTGATGGGGTTGCAGCCTCCGCCGCGGGTGCTGTGGCGGTGGTAGGTGTTCGCTTCCTTCATGGCTCAATTAATAAAGTAAATGGTATACTCGATGAAATTGGAGCAGAAATAAGCCTCGGTTTTATGGTAATAAATTGCTGGTATTATAAGATGAGTGTGTTGTTTTATGTTTGGGTGTGGATGTGTGTATATATAGCTTTGTTGAATGGTGGAGTTTAGTGGACCGTGTGAGATAATTTGGTGTGTAATTACGCGGTGGCGTGACTATGGTGATGAGGTTTAATATTTGTTTGTGATGGATTATAATTTTCAACACGAAAAAACGATGTATCCTGGAAAGTTCCATCTTCGTTCCTATTTGGATTTGGGTTGACCATGGATATATATACACCAAGTACCGTGTAATACGAAGTACGTAGTAATAATAATTACCTAAAGTCTACGCGAGACGCGGACACCAGGTTTTATGACTTTATCCGGTCTTAATTGTTGACGACTTCACGTTTGCTTTTATAAAGAAAGGATATGATACATCTAGATGGCCCAATAGTTTTGCGCACAAAGAAGTTCAGACTTTGGTCATACTCCCTAGTAGGGATGGATGGGGAAGGACCTACCTGACCCGCTACGGCGCTACCCGATCAGGCCGCTACGGTACAGGCCCGGTTGATCGGGACCCAGCTCGGTTGAAGAAGCAGGTGAGCTTCGGGCTCCTATTTTGGTGGACCGGCTGAGGATTTAACAGAACGGATACTATGAGAAAAAGAGAAAGTACATCAAAAAATTATTAGATTTTATAAATGCTTATGTAAGTGTACAAAAAATTATGCTTAAAAGTAAAATGTTAACATTATACAAAGTATTAAAAACTTAAAAAACCATGAATGACGTCGTATCTTCGAAGTAGTAGTCCTAGACGCCAACTTTTGAAATAAGTCTGAGAGAAATTGGGGAACTCCAAAATTGCAGTGGAGGCCGAACTCGTCATCAAATTCTCATATCAGCAAGGCAATTCTGAAACTACAACTGAGGCCAAACTCATTATGATATGCCCGAGCTAGGCTTTACCTGAGCCGAGCATCAATACACCCGAGTTGAGCTCCCCGCTCTCTAGCTAGGACAAGCAGAGCTAGAGAGGAGCTTGGCACACCGCACAAGTGTGTGTACTGTGTACATAGAAATTTCAACGCTAGAACTCTTGACAGATTGAAAGTTCATGTCATCAAGGAATAACTAACTCTAGGGGTAACACCAACAAGCTTGTTTTAACAAATTTGTTGTACATGTGTGGCTACGCAGACATTCTGTTACAAAAAGGGCAATCATCTATGCACTACAAGTCTACAACCAATCAAGTAATAAGTCATTCAATTTTTAATCACCAGATTGCCTATATATACATGGCATATTTTCATTAGAATAGCTATTTTCAAGTTACAGTCATGATATATCAGAAGTGCCCCTGTCGGAGCTCACAATGCAGTCAAAGAATGACTCTCAATCACCATGAAGTAGATTCTCACTTGAGAGAGTAGGAGACTCAATATATATTCCCACACTGCACACTCCAGTAACGCATGAATACAACTATGTAATCTGCTAATGCAACATCCACGGGCCGAAGCCGAGCTCACTTCTCGAACCAAGAGCGAGGTCGAACTTAATAAAAGAACTCCAAAATAGTAGGCGAGGCCGAGCATGCCACTAAAGCCAAGGTCGAGATCGGAAATTTTTTCCAACTTGTCAATATGTGCAAGAATGGAATTGAAGCAATAGCGGTTTAACTTACACCAATAATATTTGTTGAGTTTAATCCAACACGATATAGTAAATATATGTATAAATGTGTATGAACAACTCAGTTTTTACGTGGAAACCCGAAAGGGAGAAAACCACGGGACTTTTTAGGCTAATGTCCAAGCCCTCTCTTTCTCATTAGGACTCTCCTCACAATTACATTGTACAAGCTCCCATTAATGGAGTATTGAGCTAAGTCTAAAAGAATGAGGGAGGTGGAGCTAAAAAAGGATCCCTAAAACATGGAGGGAAGCCTCATATTTATAGGGAAATGGGGAAGGGTGCTCTCCACCCTAATGGGCCAAATACGGGCCGATGTCGGGCCCAATGGCCAAAGTGGGCCAGAATGGGCCGAAATGGACCTAGCTGCTTGGGCTCCGTACTGGATAATGTCTTGGGCCCCTGAACAGTAATAGGCCGGGATAATATATCCCAACAATATTTTTACAAGAAACTACAACAACAACAAAGTTCGATACCTTTAAATAAAAAAATGATGTTAGCGGATACAATGATGTAGTTATAAATGTACATTAGATAAAATAAAAAAAGTCCTTCAATTTTTTTTATTATGACTTTAGAGTGTTAGAGACTTATACATACCTTTAAATATAAAAAGTTCCATATATATAAAAATGCTCTTGTCCAACCAGATGGACAGCACCCTCCGTCTGGACGCCGCCATTTGGGTTGGTTCCTGGTGGAAGTTTTTTATCAAAAAATTTGAACATATTATTCAAGAATTGTAGATAATGCACAAAAACTTTCAGCTAAAAATTCAATCCGGAAGTCAGTTAAATAAATTATTGAAACATAGTGCACCAAACTATATACATAAAAGTGCAATGTTTTTCAATATTTTATTTAATTGTCTTCCAGATTGCATTTTAGTTGATTTTTGCTGGACATAATCTACACGCATGCACCGTTTATCGGGCTGACTCTCTGAGTTCGAATTGACCCTTGACCCGGTCAATTTTCAGGTTGCCCTCCGGTCCGGTTTTAACATTGTGGGAGTAAACACTAGACACCTAATTATCAAAGGAAAGAAAAACAGAGTACCACTGCATTTTAATTTCCTCTGCTTCGCCCACAGCATGAGTCCGGCCATGTATCGATGCAATGTGTCACCGACCCATTGTCACATGGTATGTCCCTTCAATTCTCCGTGTTTCGAAGGGGGGTTGGATTATCCCTTTGACCAGACTATCTATACATTCCAAGCAGTGGCGGATTTTGAATTTCCATTTTGGGTGTTCAATTTGTTTTTACAACCAAGAATTTAAAGACATTAAATAATTACACTAAATTTATCCATGTATACTTACACCTTTTTCAGATTTTTGGGTGTTCATGTGTATAGTTTTGAACAATGGTGGCTCCGCCCCTGATTCCAAGTTCATAATGCCAATACAAAATGGGAAACACATACATGTACTACAGTTTTATATTGTTAATGCTGTGTAGGATAGTAATTTGACAGAATGATGGTTTTGTTTAAGAGTTTTTATCACTTTTGGTCCCTTGACTATTACGTCATTGACACCTTTGGTACTCGACTTCTAATTTTTCCATTTTTAGTCCTCGACTATTGTACTGGAGACACTTTTAGTCCCCGACTTCAAGGTTTCCCACATTTAGTCCCTTAAGTATTATCAAATTGACACTTTTAGTCCTCTTACTATGATTTTCATTCACACAATAAGTGGGAGATTAAAAATGTCACTATTATAATAGTTGAAGGACAAAAAATGTCACTTTTATGAAAGTTGAAGGACTAAATGTGGAAATTTTCAAAGACGGATACCAAAAGTGTCTCTAGCGCAATTGTTGAGGACTAGAAATAGAAAAAATCAAAGTCGAGTACCAAAAATATCAATAACATAATTGTCGGATGACTAAAAGTGGCAAAAAATCTTTATTTAATGTGAATAAAGTAAGATATAGCAGTAAAAACTAAAGATGTAAAAAGTGGACATAAATTGATTTGTGCATTGAATGTACGATATCATATACTACTCGTACATACTACCCTGTTCCGTTTTGTTTTTTTGGAGAAACTACCATGTTCCGTTAAAAAGTTCTCATGACAAAATGCACGATTAATTATTTACTACTCGTACTATAATTAAATAAGATAGTTTGAGTATATTTTGATAAATAATTTTAATAAGTGTATAATATAATGATGTTAGTGTTGATAACTGTGATGTTACAAATGTATTATTTTTAATTATTAATGATTAATTTGTCATGTATGGTTGTTAATTATTATTTCCTAAAATGAAAATGAGAAACTTTATATAGAATGTCCAACAAGAAAAGTGAAAATCTTTCTATGGGACATACGAGTTATCAGGGAATTTAGAGACTCAATAAAAATAGACTTTAGAAGAATATAATCGCGCATATATGTCTTAGTTTCAAAGAATTTGATCGAGGTCATCGTGTACAAACTAGAAGCATTACTTTTAAGTTGATGATTTTTTTTATTTTACTAAGCATTGCTTTTGAACCAATACTCTTGTATTAAAACAATTAGTTAGCGTTTTTTTTTGCAGATTCTGGTTAAACCGAACCGGAAAAATCTCTTAGAGCAGTTTGAGACAGGACTGTAGAAGTGGTACACCCGATTTCTTATTTGGTTCTATGTATCAAAATACTCGCAATGATATCTCGGTAGGGGTGGGTGCGGTCCGGTCCGGTCCAATGTTTTGCCGAACCCGTACCCGTACCGTTACTATTCAAACGGTTCGGTTCGGTTCGGTCTTAGACCTAAACCCGTTCGGTACGGTTTCATTTTGAAACGGGACGGTACCATGTCATACCAATACCAAACAATGCCACTTTTTCCAAGTGTTTAAGAGACAATTAAGGTTTAGTCATCCTCCAAAAATCTACACAATTTATCAATTTTCATACTCATTCCATCCCAAATTGACATGCAAAGTCAATATTTTTTTGTCAACCAATGTTAGAGTTAAATTCTCTTCATTGATAATTATTTCAATTTTTAATAATTAAAATAAACATATTCAGAAACTACATTGAAATTTCTTCAAAGTTGCAAGCTCCAAATTAAATATAATTAAAAATTGGCATTCTAGTTAAGTGAATAAAATGATTCTGTTTGACAAAAAAAAGTTAATTTTGCAAATCAATTTGGGATGAAGGTAGTATTACATAATTAATAAATTTCAGATAAATTATAGTAGTACAAATTTAAATGATTAAACCATACATTGGTCCGATTTCAGGCTTCCTATGAACTAGCAAAGACGGTGAAAATGCAAAGACACTAGTCAAAATAATGGTATAAACGTAAATTTAAATAATTAAATCATACTTCGGTCCGGTTTCGGTTCTCATTTTATGAGAACCGGTCATGGCATTGTTTAGAATCGGTACGGTTCGGTTCGGGACAAAAAAATTGAGATCTGTTTCAAACCCCGTTTTTCGGTCCGGTACCATATCGGTTCGGTTCGTTACCATGTCGGTTTGGTAATTTTGCCCACTCCTATATTTCGGTATAATCTACCTCTATATAAAAAAAGGTGGAAAACCAGTTCATTTTCCCGCCCAAAGTCCAAGTCTAAATGGGTCGGGTCATAAGACAAGGTCAGGCTTAAGATTGGGTCAAGGCAGTTGGTTGGGGTCAATTAATGCACTGCCTTCGGTCTATTCGAAATCTCATCAAGAAATACTCCCTCCGTCCCGGTTTATTTAGCCAATGTTGACTGACACAAGGAATAAGGAAAAGTAGTATTTGGAGTTGACTGGACAAGTTTGACCCTGATTTAAAACTACCGGAACTCACAGAAGCCCCAAAGTATAGTTCGCAGCTCTCATCCTATTGTTCTTGATGTAGGTTGTAAAATGGGATCCGTCGATCTATGGGCCCGGCGGTGTTTGAGTTCATTTTTACTGAATTTCTGGGTCGTTTTTCTCTCCTGATTCCATTTCCGAGCTCAGATTTGCGATCGGAATCATGATTTAGGGCCAACAACTCAAAAAGTGAACTGTTTTTTCGCGATTTCACTGTTCACTGTGAACAACTTGGTGTTCGCAGCTTCAAGTAGTTCATAGTTTCAGTTGGATCTTCCTCAAACTCTCGAATTCTTCCTACCATGATATCTGAAACACCTCTTCCGTGATCTTCTTCGACCAGATCAAATATCGTGCGGATACCTTAGCTTTGCCGGAAAATGGGTAGAAGCTTCAACTGCTGAGTCTCAGGGACGACGGTGGAGGGGCATGTCTCCAGAAAAAGTGGTGGTCCGAGGGAAAGGAAGGGAATTTGTGCTCTGTGGGTGCTGGGCCAGGGATAGATTTTTCAGAAAAAGTTGAATAATCAGTAAGGGTAAAGGGGTATTTCCATATGTTTTTATTACCAAAAATGGAAAGTGGCTAAGTATTTTGGGACGGCCAAATAAGGAAAGATGGCTAAATAAATAGGGACGGAGGGAGTATTACATTGGGGTTGCTGAAGTGACTCATTGTACTCAATATAGCTAAAAAATCTTTTTGTATAAATGGTTACTTTATTTCATCTCATCTTTCTTAGCTATTTCATCTTTTTAAACAGATATACAAATGAAAGTTATCAAAGACTCCACCCCTCCCACCAGGAGGAAACAAACCTCATATATTGTTTAAAGAACCACTCTCGTACAAAAACACCCACATAAGAAATACATAAACTAAAAGAGCCGATTCTTACTTGACCAATAACAAATTAGCAAGCTAGATTAGAGGTGGAAAGTAACAAAATAATTGCACTATTTATACTGCTTAAAGTACATTTTTGGCTCACTGCTAGAAGAAAAGTGAGGTACTAAATACTAATGGGTTCAAAAAGAAAAGAAATAGATCATAAAAAGAGAAGCAACTACAATATTCTTAAAGCACTACCTTATACATTTTACAACTTTTAGTTTATCAAGCATTTTATGGCGATACATCATAGTGATATGATGGAATAAAAAACACCTTAGCAAGCTAGATTAGAGGTGGAAAGTAACAAAAAATTGCACTACTTTTATTGCTTGAAGTACATTTTGGCTCACTGCTAGAGGAAAAGTGAAGTACTAATGCCGATTTCAGCAACACTAAATGGTTGAAATGAAATTTTAAAGTAAGCGGGAGACTTACTTCAACAGCCTGGAGTTTTATATTTACTTGAATTGGGTCTTACACAGTTATACATGAATACCCATCAAGTAAATAGCAATATACCGAGTAAACAAAGTAGGAGGATTGAGGTGTATGCATGAATTGAAGAATTAGATACTATACACGAACATGCTAACCTGGTAATGAATGCACCGAGAAAGGAAGAATGGCGCTTTAAGGGAAGGCTGCCCTGGTTTTTGTGTGGAGGAACCAAGGAACTCATATGAAGTTAAAAGGAGGAGAAGGTTGAAGGATTTTTTCTCAATCTGGGAAGTCGTATGCAGAAGTGAGAAGAATGCTAAGAAAAAGGCAGAATCGGGGTTATAGAAATGCCCACAGAATACTAAGTTCGTTTAATTGAATATAGATTATTTAAAATAAATCACATTTCAGAAAGAGAAAAAAAATATACACACTCCCATAATACCATGGACCAAGAGAAAAAAGAAGAATCATACTTTCACTTATTGTCATGATAAAAAACTTAAATGCATTCTTCTCTTTTGATCTTAATATTTTTGTGTTTGGAAATCTTAGCCCGAGAAGGCAACATAAAATCAATTAGAAAAGTGCACTATTTCCTCTTATGAATAATTTAAATAGTTCAGAACACGTATTGTGTAGTGGTTTTAAAGTGCACAGAAGTAAAACTTAACCATTATTGGTTTAAAGTGCATAGTCCATAAAGAAAGAAATTAAACAGAAAAATGCACTTTTTTTCTTCATGTCACCATTGTTTTATAAAACTTAAGCCCATGAGCAGACTGAAAAGAATGAAAAGGGAAACTACAATTTTCTGTTAGGCCAATACTGCACGCAAAAGAAGAAATGTAAAAGATCATACCTCTCATGGGTGTAATTTTTTCTGCTAAGAGTGGACCTAAACTCTTAAACTGAAAAAATCATAAAACATAGTGTTCGGTCTTCAACATGAGTTACATGTAGTAATATACAAATCGAATAGTTACTCAACTCTAAACGGAGTAAGAAACAAAGAATGTTGAGATGTATACATCAATCACAAATAATTTTTATGCATGAGTGTATATACCAACCTGATAATCAAAGTCTGTAAGAGGGGGAACAAATGAGTTTTAAGAATTTGAATTTGTAAAATAGTGCGTGAGAAATTAACCAAACTCCATCAAATGCTTCCTATCTGGATGAAGAGTCGAGATTTCTGGCTAGTTGAGATCGAGAAAATAGACTTGTGAAGGCGGAAGCTTTGAGAGAGTCTGTAACTTCTGAAGGATACGAAACGATAAGCAAGAAACGCAGGAGTTGGAGGCGATGAAGCTAGGGATTAGTAATTGTGAATGAATTTACCTAAATACCCTCAAAAGTTAGGCGGGAGTTTCACTTAGTTGGTGCAATGGATCACAACCCTATTTCTACTCATTCACGGACTAAGTATATCAACAACGATCTCACTGTCATGCTATAAACTTAGCTTTCAGGAATGCATTTACAATACCAATTCAACAAACACACCGACCAAGCATCAGCTAGTAGGTCGGGGAATTGTTTTTTAATACCTGCTTGGTTTCATTAAAGTTTTATATTTCTTTTTCATCTCATCTTTCTTAGCTATTTCATCTTTTTAAACAGATATACAAATGAAAGTTATCAAAGACTCCACCCCCTCCCACTAGGAGGAAACAAACCTCATATATTGTTTAAAGAACCACTCTCGTACAAAAACACCCACATAAGAAATACATAAACTAAAAGAGCCGATTCTTACTTGACCAATAACAAATTAGCAAGCTAGATTAGAGGTGGAAAGTAACAAAATAATTGCACTATTTATACTGCTTAAAGTACATTTTTGGCTCACTGCTAGAAGAAAAGTGAGGTACTAAATACTAATGGGTTCAAAAAGAAAAGAAATAGATCATAAAAAGAGAAGCAACTACAATATTCTTAAAGCACTACCTTATACATTTTACAACTTTTAGTTTATCAAGCATTTTATGGCGATACATCATAGTGATATGATGGAATAAAAAACACCTTAGCAAGCTAGATTAGAGGTGGAAAGTAACAAAAAATTGCACTACTTTTATTGCTTGAAGTACATTTTGGCTCACTGCTAGAGGAAAAGTGAAGTACTAATGCCGATTTCAGCAACACTAAATGGTTGAAATGAAATTTTAAAGTAAGCGGGAGACTTACTTCAACAGCCTGGAGTTTTATATTTACTTGAATTGGGTCTTACACAGTTATACATGAATACCCATCAAGTAAATAGCAATATACCGAGTAAACAAAGTAGGAGGATTGAGGTGTATGCATGAATTGAAGAATTAGATACTATACACGAACATGCTAACCTGGTAATGAATGCACCGAGAAAGGAAGAATGGCGCTTTAAGGGAAGGCTGCCCTGGTTTTTGTGTGGAGGAACCAAGGAACTCATATGAAGTTAAAAGGAGGAGAAGGTTGAAGGATTTTTTCTCAATCTGGGAAGTCGTATGCAGAAGTGAGAAGAATGCTAAGAAAAAGGCAGAATCGGGGTTATAGAAATGCCCACAGAATACTAAGTTCGTTTAATTGAATATAGATTATTTAAAATAAATCACATTTCAGAAAGAGAAAAAAAATATACACACCCCCATAATACCATGGACCAAGAGAAAAAAGAAGAATCATACTTTCACTTATTGTCATGATAAAAAACTTAAATGCATTCTTCTCTTTTGATCTTAATATTTTTGTGTTTGGAAATCTTAGCCCGAGAAGGCAACATAAAATCAATTAGAAAAGTGCACTATTTCCTCTTATGAATAATTTAAATAGTTCAGAACACGTATTGTGTAGTGGTTTTAAAGTGCACAGAAGTAAAACTTAACCATTATTGGTTTAAAGTGCATAGTCCATAAAGAAAGAAATTAAACAGAAAAATGCACTTTTTTTCTTCATGTCACCATTGTTTTATAAAACTTAAGCCCATGAGCAGACTGAAAAGAATGAAAAGGGAAACTACAATTTTCTGTTAGGCCAATACTGCACGCAAAAGAAGAAATGTAAAAGATCATACCTCTCATGGGTGTAATTTTTTCTGCTAAGAGTGGACCTAAACTCTTAAACTGAAAAAATCATAAAACATAGTGTTCGGTCTTCAACATGAGTTACATGTAGTAATATACAAATCGAATAGTTACTCAACTCTAAACGGAGTAAGAAACAAAGAATGTTGAGATGTATACATCAATCACAAATAATTTTTATGCATGAGTGTATATACCAACCTGATAATCAAAGTCTGTAAGAGGGGGAACAAATGAGTTTTAAGAATTTGAATTTGTAAAATAGTGCGTGAGAAATTAACCAAACTCCATCAAATGCTTCCTATCTGGATGAAGAGTCGAGATTTCTGGCTAGTTGAGATCGAGAAAATAGACTTGTGAAGGCGGAAGCTTTGAGAGAGTCTGTAACTTCTGAAGGATACGAAACGATAAGCAAGAAACGCAGGAGTTGGAGGCGATGAAGCTAGGGATTAGTAATTGTGAATGAATTTACCTAAATACCCTCAAAAGTTAGGCGGGAGTTTCACTTAGTTGGTGCAATGGATCACAACCCTATTTCTACTCATTCACGGACTAAGTATATCAACAACGATCTCACTGTCATGCTATAAACTTAGCTTTCAGGAATGCATTTACAATACCAATTCAACAAACACACCGACCAAGCATCAGCTAGTAGGTCGGGGAATTGTTTTTTAATACCTGCTTGGTTTCATTAAAGTTTTATATTTCTTTTTCATCTCATCTTTCTTAGCTATTTCATCTTTTTAAACAGATATACAAATGAAAGTTATCAAAGACTCCACCCCCTCCCACCAGGAGGAAACAAACCTCATATATTGTTTAAAGAACCACTCTCGTACAAAAACACCCACATAAGAAATACATAAACTAAAAGAGCCGATTCTTACTTGACCAATAACAAATTAGCAAGCTAGATTAGAGGTGGAAAGTAACAAAATAATTGCACTATTTATACTGCTTAAAGTACATTTTTGGCTCACTGCTAGAAGAAAAGTGAGGTACTAAATACTAATGGGTTCAAAAAGAAAAGAAATAGATCATAAAAAGAGAAGCAACTACAATATTCTTAAAGCACTACCTTATACATTTTACAACTTTTAGTTTATCAAGCATTTTATGGCGATACATCATAGTGATATGATGGAATAAAAAACACCTTAGCAAGCTAGATTAGAGGTGGAAAGTAACAAAAAATTGCACTACTTTTATTGCTTGAAGTACATTTTGGCTCACTGCTAGAGGAAAAGTGAAGTACTAATGCCGATTTCAGCAACACTAAATGGTTGAAATGAAATTTTAAAGTAAGCGGGAGACTTACTTCAACAGCCTGGAGTTTTATATTTACTTGAATTGGGTCTTACACAGTTATACATGAATACCCATCAAGTAAATAGCAATATACCGAGTAAACAAAGTAGGAGGATTGAGGTGTATGCATGAATTGAAGAATTAGATACTATACACGAACATGCTAACCTGGTAATGAATGCACCGAGAAAGGAAGAATGGCGCTTTAAGGGAAGGCTGCCCTGGTTTTTGTGTGGAGGAACCAAGGAACTCATATGAAGTTAAAAGGAGGAGAAGGTTGAAGGATTTTTTCTCAATCTGGGAAGTCGTATGCAGAAGTGAGAAGAATGCTAAGAAAAAGGCAGAATCGGGGTTATAGAAATGCCCACAGAATACTAAGTTCGTTTAATTGAATATAGATTATTTAAAATAAATCACATTTCAGAAAGAGAAAAAAAATATACACACTCCCATAATACCATGGACCAAGAGAAAAAAGAAGAATCATACTTTCACTTATTGTCATGATAAAAAACTTAAATGCATTCTTCTCTTTTGATCTTAATATTTTTGTGTTTGGAAATCTTAGCCCGAGAAGGCAACATAAAATCAATTAGAAAAGTGCACTATTTCCTCTTATGAATAATTTAAATAGTTCAGAACACGTATTGTGTAGTGGTTTTAAAGTGCACAGAAGTAAAACTTAACCATTTTTGGTTTAAAGTGCACAGATTGGTTTAAAGTGCATAGTCCATAAAGAAAGAAATTAAACAGAAAAATGCACTTTTTTTCTTCATGTCACCATTGTTTTATAAAACTTAAGCCCATGAGCAGACTGAAAAGAATGAAAAGGGAAACTACAATTTTCTGTTAGGCCAATACTGCACGCAAAAGAAGAAATGTAAAAGATCATACCTCTCATGGGTGTAATTTTTTCTGCTAAGAGTGGACCTAAACTCTTAAACTGAAAAAATCATAAAACATAGTGTTCGGTCTTCAACATGAGTTACATGTAGTAATATACAAATCGAATAGTTACTCAACTCTAAACGGAGTAAGAAACAAAGAATGTTGAGATGTATACATCAATCACAAATAATTTTTATGCATGAGTGTATATACCAACCTGATAATCAAAGTCTGTAAGAGGGGGAACAAATGAGTTTTAAGAATTTGAATTTGTAAAATAGTGCGTGAGAAATTAACCAAACTCCATCAAATGCTTCCTATCTGGATGAAGAGTCGAGATTTCTGGCTAGTTGAGATCGAGAAAATAGACTTGTGAAGGCGGAAGCTTTGAGAGAGTCTGTAACTTCTGAAGGATACGAAACGATAAGCAAGAAACGCAGGAGTTGGAGGCGATGAAGCTAGGGATTAGTAATTGTGAATGAATTTACCTAAATACCCTCAAAAGTTAGGCGGGAGTTTCACTTAGTTGGTGCAATGGATCACAACCCTATTTCTACTCATTCACGGACTAAGTATATCAACAACGATCTCACTGTCATGCTATAAACTTAGCTTTCAGGAATGCATTTACAATACCAATTCAACAAACACACCGACCAAGCATCAGCTAGTAGGTCGGGGAATTGTTTTTTAATACCTGCTTGGTTTCATTAAAGTTTTATATTTCTTTTTCATCTCATCTTTCTTAGCTATTTCATCTTTTTAAACAGATATACAAATGAAAGTTATCAAAGACTCCACCCCCTCCCACCAGGAGGAAACAAACCTCATATATTGTTTAAAGAACCACTCTCGTACAAAAACACCCACATAAGAAATACATAAACTAAAAGAGCCGATTCTTACTTGACCAATAACAAATTAGCAAGCTAGATTAGAGGTGGAAAGTAACAAAATAATTGCACTATTTATACTGCTTAAAGTACATTTTTGGCTCACTGCTAGAAGAAAAGTGAGGTACTAAATACTAATGGGTTCAAAAAGAAAAGAAATAGATCATAAAAAGAGAAGCAACTACAATATTCTTAAAGCACTACCTTATACATTTTACAACTTTTAGTTTATCAAGCATTTTATGGCGATACATCATAGTGATATGATGGAATAAAAAACACCTTAGCAAGCTAGATTAGAGGTGGAAAGTAACAAAAAATTGCACTACTTTTATTGCTTGAAGTACATTTTGGCTCACTGCTAGAGGAAAAGTGAAGTACTAATGCCGATTTCAGCAACACTAAATGGTTGAAATGAAATTTTAAAGTAAGCGGGAGACTTACTTCAACAGCCTGGAGTTTTATATTTACTTGAATTGGGTCTTACACAGTTATACATGAATACCCATCAAGTAAATAGCAATATACCGAGTAAACAAAGTAGGAGGATTGAGGTGTATGCATGAATTGAAGAATTAGATACTATACACGAACATGCTAACCTGGTAATGAATGCACCGAGAAAGGAAGAATGGCGCTTTAAGGGAAGGCTGCCCTGGTTTTTGTGTGGAGGAACCAAGGAACTCATATGAAGTTAAAAGGAGGAGAAGGTTGAAGGATTTTTTCTCAATCTGGGAAGTCGTATGCAGAAGTGAGAAGAATGCTAAGAAAAAGGCAGAATCGGGGTTATAGAAATGCCCACAGAATACTAAGTTCGTTTAATTGAATATAGATTATTTAAAATAAATCACATTTCAGAAAGAGAAAAAAAATATACACACTCCCATAATACCATGGACCAAGAGAAAAAAGAAGAATCATACTTTCACTTATTGTCATGATAAAAAACTTAAATGCATTCTTCTCTTTTGATCTTAATATTTTTGTGTTTGGAAATCTTAGCCCGAGAAGGCAACATAAAATCAATTAGAAAAGTGCACTATTTCCTCTTATGAATAATTTAAATAGTTCAGAACACGTATTGTGTAGTGGTTTTAAAGTGCACAGAAGTAAAACTTAACCATTTTTGGTTTAAAGTGCACAGATTGGTTTAAAGTGCATAGTCCATAAAGAAAGAAATTAAACAGAAAAATGCACTTTTTTTCTTCATGTCACCATTGTTTTATAAAACTTAAGCCCATGAGCAGACTGAAAAGAATGAAAAGGGAAACTACAATTTTCTGTTAGGCCAATACTGCACGCAAAAGAAGAAATGTAAAAGATCATACCTCTCATGGGTGTAATTTTTTCTGCTAAGAGTGGACCTAAACTCTTAAACTGAAAAAATCATAAAACATAGTGTTCGGTCTTCAACATGAGTTACATGTAGTAATATACAAATCGAATAGTTACTCAACTCTAAACGGAGTAAGAAACAAAGAATGTTGAGATGTATACATCAATCACAAATAATTTTTATGCATGAGTGTATATACCAACCTGATAATCAAAGTCTGTAAGAGGGGGAACAAATGAGTTTTAAGAATTTGAATTTGTAAAATAGTGCGTGAGAAATTAACCAAACTCCATCAAATGCTTCCTATCTGGATGAAGAGTCGAGATTTCTGGCTAGTTGAGATCGAGAAAATAGACTTGTGAAGGCGGAAGCTTTGAGAGAGTCTGTAACTTCTGAAGGATACGAAACGATAAGCAAGAAACGCAGGAGTTGGAGGCGATGAAGCTAGGGATTAGTAATTGTGAATGAATTTACCTAAATACCCTCAAAAGTTAGGCGGGAGTTTCACTTAGTTGGTGCAATGGATCACAACCCTATTTCTACTCATTCACGGACTAAGTATATCAACAACGATCTCACTGTCATGCTATAAACTTAGCTTTCAGGAATGCATTTACAATACCAATTCAACAAACACACCGACCAAGCATCAGCTAGTAGGTCGGGGAATTGTTTTTTAATACCTGCTTGGTTTCATTAAAGTTTTATATTTCTTTTTCATCTCATCTTTCTTAGCTATTTCATCTTTTTAAACAGATATACAAATGAAAGTTATCAAAGACTCCACCCCCTCCCACCAGGAGGAAACAAACCTCATATATTGTTTAAAGAACCACTCTCGTACAAAAACACCCACATAAGAAATACATAAACTAAAAGAGCCGATTCTTACTTGACCAATAACAAATTAGCAAGCTAGATTAGAGGTGGAAAGTAACAAAATAATTGCACTATTTATACTGCTTAAAGTACATTTTTGGCTCACTGCTAGAAGAAAAGTGAGGTACTAAATACTAATGGGTTCAAAAAGAAAAGAAATAGATCATAAAAAGAGAAGCAACTACAATATTCTTAAAGCACTACCTTATACATTTTACAACTTTTAGTTTATCAAGCATTTTATGGCGATACATCATAGTGATATGATGGAATAAAAAACACCTTAGCAAGCTAGATTAGAGGTGGAAAGTAACAAAAAATTGCACTACTTTTATTGCTTGAAGTACATTTTGGCTCACTGCTAGAGGAAAAGTGAAGTACTAATGCCGATTTCAGCAACACTAAATGGTTGAAATGAAATTTTAAAGTAAGCGGGAGACTTACTTCAACAGCCTGGAGTTTTATATTTACTTGAATTGGGTCTTACACAGTTATACATGAATACCCATCAAGTAAATAGCAATATACCGAGTAAACAAAGTAGGAGGATTGAGGTGTATGCATGAATTGAAGAATTAGATACTATACACGAACATGCTAACCTGGTAATGAATGCACCGAGAAAGGAAGAATGGCGCTTTAAGGGAAGGCTGCCCTGGTTTTTGTGTGGAGGAACCAAGGAACTCATATGAAGTTAAAAGGAGGAGAAGGTTGAAGGATTTTTTCTCAATCTGGGAAGTCGTATGCAGAAGTGAGAAGAATGCTAAGAAAAAGGCAGAATCGGGGTTATAGAAATGGCCACAGAATACTAAGTTCGTTTAATTGAATATAGATTATTTAAAATAAATCACATTTCAGAAAGAGAAAAAAAATATACACACTCCCATAATACCATGGACCAAGAGAAAAAAGAAGAATCATACTTTCACTTATTGTCATGATAAAAAACTTAAATGCATTCTTCTCTTTTGATCTTAATATTTTTGTGTTTGGAAATCTTAGCCCGAGAAGGCAACATAAAATCAATTAGAAAAGTGCACTATTTCCTCTTATGAATAATTTAAATAGTTCAGAACACGTATTGTGTAGTGGTTTTAAAGTGCACAGAAGTAAAACTTAACCATTTTTGGTTTAAAGTGCACAGATTGGTTTAAAGTGCATAGTCCATAAAGAAAGAAATTAAACAGAAAAATGCACTTTTTTTCTTCATGTCACCATTGTTTTATAAAACTTAAGCCCATGAGCAGACTGAAAAGAATGAAAAGGGAAACTACAATTTTCTGTTAGGCCAATACTGCACGCAAAAGAAGAAATGTAAAAGATCATACCTCTCATGGGTGTAATTTTTTCTGCTAAGAGTGGACCTAAACTCTTAAACTGAAAAAATCATAAAACATAGTGTTCGGTCTTCAACATGAGTTACATGTAGTAATATACAAATCGAATAGTTACTCAACTCTAAACGGAGTAAGAAACAAAGAATGTTGAGATGTATACATCAATCACAAATAATTTTTATGCATGAGTGTATATACCAACCTGATAATCAAAGTCTGTAAGAGGGGGAACAAATGAGTTTTAAGAATTTGAATTTGTAAAATAGTGCGTGAGAAATTAACCAAACTCCATCAAATGCTTCCTATCTGGATGAAGAGTCGAGATTTCTGGCTAGTTGAGATCGAGAAAATAGACTTGTGAAGGCGGAAGCTTTGAGAGAGTCTGTAACTTCTGAAGAATACGAAACGATAAGCAAGAAACGCAGGAGTTGGAGGCGATGAAGCTAGGGATTAGTAATTGTGAATGAATTTACCTAAATACCCTCAAAAGTTAGGCGGGAGTTTCACTTAGTTGGTGCAATGGATCACAACCCTATTTCTACTCATTCACGGACTAAGTATATCAACAACGATCTCACTGTCATGCTATAAACTTAGCTTTCAGGAATGCATTTACAATACCAATTCAACAAACACACCGACCAAGCATCAGCTAGTAGGTCGGGGAATTGTTTTTTAATACCTGTTTGGTTTCATTAAAGTTTTATATTTCTTTTTCATCTCATCTTTCTTAGCTATTTCATCTTTTTAAACAGATATACAAATGAAAGTTATCAAAGACTCCACCCCCTCCCACCAGGAGGAAACAAACCTCATATATTGTTTAAAGAACCACTCTCATACAAAAACACCCACATAAGAAATACATAAACTAAAAGAGCCGATTCTTACTTGACCAATAACAAATTAGCAAGCTAGATTAGAGGTGGAAAGTAACAAAATAATTGCACTATTTATACTGCTTAAAGTACATTTTTGGCTCACTGCTAGAAGAAAAGTGAGGTACTAAATACTAATGGGTTCAAAAAGAAAAGAAATAGATCATAAAAAGAGAAGCAACTACAATATTCTTAAAGCACTACCTTATACATTTTACAACTTTTAGTTTATCAAGCATTTTATGGCGATACATCATAGTGATATGATGGAATAAAAAACACCTTAGCAAGCTAGATTAGAGGTGGAAAGTAACAAAAAATTGCACTACTTTTATTGCTTGAAGTACATTTTGGCTCACTGCTAGAGGAAAAGTGAAGTACTAATGCCGATTTCAGCAACACTAAATGGTTGAAATGAAATTTTAAAGTAAGCGGGAGACTTACTTCAACAGCCTGGAGTTTTATATTTACTTGAATTGGGTCTTACACAGTTATACATGAATACCCATCAAGTAAATAGCAATATACCGAGTAAACAAAGTAGGAGGATTGAGGTGTATGCATGAATTGAAGAATTAGATACTATACACGAACATGCTAACCTGGTAATGAATGCACCGAGAAAGGAAGAATGGCGCTTTAAGGGAAGGCTGCCCTGGTTTTTGTGTGGAGGAACCAAGGAACTCATATGAAGTTAAAAGGAGGAGAAGGTTGAAGGATTTTTTCTCAATCTGGGAAGTCGTATGCAGAAGTGAGAAGAATGCTAAGAAAAAGGCAGAATCGGGGTTATAGAAATGCCCACAGAATACTAAGTTCGTTTAATTGAATATAGATTATTTAAAATAAATCACATTTCAGAAAGAGAAAAAAAATATACACACTCCCATAATACCATGGACCAAGAGAAAAAAGAAGAATCATACTTTCACTTATTGTCATGATAAAAAACTTAAATGCATTCTTCTCTTTTGATCTTAATATTTTTGTGTTTGGAAATCTTAGCCCGAGAAGGCAACATAAAATCAATTAGAAAAGTGCACTATTTCCTCTTATGAATAATTTAAATAGTTCAGAACACGTATTGTGTAGTGGTTTTAAAGTGCACAGAAGTAAAACTTAACCATTTTTGGTTTAAAGTGCATAGTCCATAAAGAAAGAAATTAAACAGAAAAATGCACTTTTTTTCTTCATGTCACCATTGTTTTATAAAACTTAAGCCCATGAGCAGACTGAAAAGAATGAAAAGGGAAACTACAATTTTCTGTTAGGCCAATACTGCACGCAAAAGAAGAAATGTAAAAGATCATACCTCTCATGGGTGTAATTTTTTCTGCTAAGAGTGGACCTAAACTCTTAAACTGAAAAAATCATAAAACATAGTGTTCGGTCTTCAACATGAGTTACATGTAGTAATATACAAATCGAATAGTTACTCAACTCTAAACGGAGTAAGAAACAAAGAATGTTGAGATGTATACATCAATCACAAATAATTTTTATGCATGAGTGTATATACCAACCTGATAATCAAAGTCTGTAAGAGGGGGAACAAATGAGTTTTAAGAATTTGAATTTGTAAAATAGTGCGTGAGAAATTAACCAAACTCCATCAAATGCTTCCTATCTGGATGAAGAGTCGAGATTTCTGGCTAGTTGAGATCGAGAAAATAGACTTGTGAAGGCGGAAGCTTTGAGAGAGTCTGTAACTTCTGAAGAATACGAAACGATAAGCAAGAAACGCAGGAGTTGGAGGCGATGAAGCTAGGGATTAGTAATTGTGAATGAATTTACCTAAATACCCTCAAAAGTTAGGCGGGAGTTTCACTTAGTTGGTGCAATGGATCACAACCCTATTTCTACTCATTCACGGACTAAGTATATCAACAACGATCTCACTGTCATGCTATAAACTTAGCTTTCAGGAATGCATTTACAATACCAATTCAACAAACACACCGACCAAGCATCAGCTAGTAGGTCGGGGAATTGTTTTTTAATACCTGTTTGGTTTCATTAAAGTTTTATATTTCTTTTTCATCTCATCTTTCTTAGCTATTTCATCTTTTTAAACAGATATACAAATGAAAGTTATCAAAGACTCCACCCCCTCCCACCAGGAGGAAACAAACCTCATATATTGTTTAAAGAACCACTCTCGTACAAAAACACCCACATAAGAAATACATAAACTAAAAGAGCCGATTCTTACTTGACCAATAACAAATTAGCAAGCTAGATTAGAGGTGGAAAGTAACAAAATAATTGCACTATTTATACTGCTTAAAGTACATTTTTGGCTCACTGCTAGAAGAAAAGTGAGGTACTAAATACTAATGGGTTCAAAAAGAAAAGAAATAGATCATAAAAAGAGAAGCAACTACAATATTCTTAAAGCACTACCTTATACATTTTACAACTTTTAGTTTATCAAGCATTTTATGGCGATACATCATAGTGATATGATGGAATAAAAAACACCTTAGCAAGCTAGATTAGAGGTGGAAAGTAACAAAAAATTGCACTACTTTTATTGCTTGAAGTACATTTTGGCTCACTGCTAGAGGAAAAGTGAAGTACTAATGCCGATTTCAGCAACACTAAATGGTTGAAATGAAATTTTAAAGTAAGCGGGAGACTTACTTCAACAGCCTGGAGTTTTATATTTACTTGAATTGGGTCTTACACAGTTATACATGAATACCCATCAAGTAAATAGCAATATACCGAGTAAACAAAGTAGGAGGATTGAGGTGTATGCATGAATTGAAGAATTAGATACTATACACGAACATGCTAACCTGGTAATGAATGCACCGAGAAAGGAAGAATGGCGCTTTAAGGGAAGGCTGCCCTGGTTTTTGTGTGGAGGAACCAAGGAACTCATATGAAGTTAAAAGGAGGAGAAGGTTGAAGGATTTTTTCTCAATCTGGGAAGTCGTATGCAGAAGTGAGAAGAATGCTAAGAAAAAGGCAGAATCGGGGTTATAGAAATGCCCACAGAATACTAAGTTCGTTTAATTGAATATAGATTATTTAAAATAAATCACATTTCAGAAAGAGAAAAAAAATATACACACTCCCATAATACCATGGACCAAGAGAAAAAAGAAGAATCATACTTTCACTTATTGTCATGATAAAAAACTTAAATGCATTCTTCTCTTTTGATCTTAATATTTTTGTGTTTGGAAATCTTAGCCCGAGAAGGCAACATAAAATCAATTAGAAAAGTGCACTATTTCCTCTTATGAATAATTTAAATAGTTCAGAACACGTATTGTGTAGTGGTTTTAAAGTGCACAGAAGTAAAACTTAACCATTTTTGGTTTAAAGTGCACAGATTGGTTTAAAGTGCATAGTCCATAAAGAAAGAAATTAAACAGAAAAATGCACTTTTTTTCTTCATGTCACCATTGTTTTATAAAACTTAAGCCCATGAGCAGACTGAAAAGAATGAAAAGGGAAACTACAATTTTCTGTTAGGCCAATACTGCACGCAAAAGAAGAAATGTAAAAGATCATACCTCTCATGGGTGTAATTTTTTCTGCTAAGAGTGGACCTAAACTCTTAAACTGAAAAAATCATAAAACATAGTGTTCGGTCTTCAACATGAGTTACATGTAGTAATATACAAATCGAATAGTTACTCAACTCTAAACGGAGTAAGAAACAAAGAATGTTGAGATGTATACATCAATCACAAATAATTTTTATGCATGAGTGTATATACCAACCTGATAATCAAAGTCTGTAAGAGGGGGAACAAATGAGTTTTAAGAATTTGAATTTGTAAAATAGTGCGTGAGAAATTAACCAAACTCCATCAAATGCTTCCTATCTGGATGAAGAGTCGAGATTTCTGGCTAGTTGAGATCGAGAAAATAGACTTGTGAAGGCGGAAGCTTTGAGAGAGTCTGTAACTTCTGAAGAATACGAAACGATAAGCAAGAAACGCAGGAGTTGGAGGCGATGAAGCTAGGGATTAGTAATTGTGAATGAATTTACCTAAATACCCTCAAAAGTTAGGCGGGAGTTTCACTTAGTTCGATTAATATATATATATATATATATATATATAGATTTGGCAGGTGGTTTTCTACTTATATTGATAGCATAACAAAGAGCAAGATGATGAAGTTAATGAAGATGAAGAAGAAGAATCTCTCTAATTTGATGTGTTTTCTTCAAGCAAGCTATTGTATATATCTTGTTAACTCATAACGTTTTAGTAGCTCTAGCTAGTTCTGTTTTACATATAATTTATGTGGATGTTGTAGATTAGATTGTACAAACTACATTCAGTTATAAAAAGAAAATGTATTTTTATATTATATTCAGTGCTATACTCTAGAGTACACGTCACTTTTGTGAGTTATTTATATTAAATTTTAGTGTTTGTTATCATTTACAAAAGTATATGAAATTTGGCATAAAATATAATAATAGACATGAAATGCATGTTGTCTAATTAGTTTATACAATAATTCCTCCAATAGCATTTTGAGTCCTCAGATATGGATGCATCTAATAATATTTTGACACAACATAATATGGTTGCCTCTAATGACATTTAGAGGCGGAGAGTATAGTTGTTTCTAAATGTATCTTTTTAGAGGCAAAATAATTTTAGCCTCTAAAAGGGTTTTTAGAGGCAACCAACATTTTGCGACGGACTATTTGTTGGCAACCACAAAATTGCCCCAAAAAGGCATTAGAGGCTACTTTGCTATTTTTCGAGGCAATTACGATATGCCTCTACAAGTCAGTTTTATTGTAGTGTTATTTTCATTTATCTATAAACGATCACTAACTTAATCATCAGAGGGCCGTTGGCTTAAGGCCAACGACCGATCCTAACGACGTTTTGGATACAGGAGACGTCGACTAGAAAGAAGTACCATCTGTAAGTTACTTTAACATTTTTCACTACTTTATAAGTTCATTATATAAGTGACGACGTGTCGAGTACGTGGATCAAGCAAAGCATCATGTTGGAAGGTTACAATATCAATTTGTACGCTTTTTGCAAGTTATTTCTCACTTTCTGATTTGACCCCTACCTAAAGATTGATTAGCCGCCTTGTACTGACTCAACCATCGGAGGGTCATTGGCCCAAAGCCAATGAATAACTTTGACGGTTTGAGACGAATGCAGGGATATCTTGAAGTGTAAGTTCAGACAGCTAAAGAAGCGACCTACAAAGGTTCCAAAACGTTTATCAGGCTCACATCAGCCCAACGTTTTACTCAAACATCAAAATGGGAAGAGTTAGGCTGCCCGTGAGGATATCATGGATCACAATCCTAACAGAGCCCATACAGTACGTTTTGGCCAAAATCTACACACACATATGACGACACACGTGCAACCAAAACATATATAACAGCGCACGTGCAACCAAAACATGCATATATAACAGAAGCACATGCTCCAACATAAGGAGATAGTACATACGACAAACGTGATGCTATTTAAATTTTTTATAGGATATGAACCAAGTTCACACAAACCAACTCGTCATCGTTAACTACGGACGATGTTCCCTTTTCCGGCTAAAGTGTCGACACCAATATGATAGATGTTGCAAATTTCTGTCATCTAGTCGTCAATGCAATTTTGAAGAGAGAGGATAACATCTTACCATCTAGGACCTCGTTCTGCATCATTCCAGTCCAAGATACGGATTCGACCAGAAACCACTCACATGGAAATTGATGAAATCATCTCATCAAATAAGAGATGGGAAGCGTCTTGTCAGACGAGTGACGTATTGACGACATATCTCGTCAGACCTATGACGGTTTGAGAGTCTCAATAATCAAGGATGACAAGTATACGTTCTTTCAATATTTCGAAAAGTTGCTGCTTCACGAGGTGACATGTGCACCCAAATGCTTCAACTTCTCGAAAGGGGACAATTGTTGGGCCAAGAATTTAGCAGCAATTATATTTAATAATAGTTGTTGGGCCCAGATTATTTCACGACTGAAGCGGCCCATGATCGTCAAGTTAATACTTGCGCTCATGGATCGACATCCGGGCCGAATCCGATGAAGCATGGATGAAGAGGATAAGTGTTGGTGCACACAATTCTAGAAGCAAGCACATATGGAATGTAACCCATACACACATCACGTGTGTTGACCAAGGCTACCGATAAGGAGAATTAGTGTATAGTAATTAATGGAGTATAATTTTATTGCTTTAATAAATATTCTTTCCATATGGCTTAATCAGAAGGGAGCATACGGATCTAGTATAAATCCATACATCTTGTAAGACACAAGGGGAAGCTCACTAATACTGTTGTATTCATACCACAACTCTTGAATAAAGTATTAAATTCTGATTGTTATTTCTTTGAATAACTTATTGTGTGATTCTCATATCTTTTATTTGATTGTTAGAAGAAATTGTCAATTTCTTGCCTAAACAGTTGTCCTATCTATATCTTACATACAATGGCGGCCATGTTTGTGTTTCAGCGTTTTGGGGGCTAAATGCCGCATTTTTCAAATGTTGAAAAATATATATGGCCTTATTTGGTAAAAGGTTTATCAGTCAAATTTTGACTTCTTTGACCATAATTAATGATATTGACTTTGTAAACAGCCAAAATTAATGTTGAGATAATTACCCTAGGTATGATTAAAACTACTTCACTTTTGCAATCTATGACCTAATTAGTTTTTATACCAAAATAATATTAGAATTCATAATAATTAATTAAAATTCGGAATAAATAAATAAATAAATAAATTAAGTGGACAAATATACCCTTTAGGTTATATCTATAAAACCTCAAGTTTCTACTCTTTTCTCCAACCCTAGCCTCAATTCTCCCACCTCCATAGATCCACCCGCCTGCAGCCGCACGCCACTGCCGCCGCCGCTCCATGCCCGCCGTCTGCTGCCGCCCCATGGCCCGCTGTATGCCGCCGCCCATGGCCTGCTGTCCGTCGCCGTCCAGGAGCACGACCGCCAGTCACATGTGCATCAGTTGCTTGCTTGCCAGGCCATCCTAGCCCCACGATTGCTCCCTGCAGCCACCACCATATATGACCACCAGCCCCCTCTGCCGTCTCGGTCCATGCGCGCCGCCTCCCAGCCGCCCGCCTCTGTCCCGTGTGCCTACCTTAACCTCCGGAGTTTTGCCAAAAACTAGCAGGGAGGATGGAGAGTGCGGAGGTGATGAATTTCGATGACGTGAGAAATTAATGCGGCGCTGGAGTTTTTGGGAACGAAGATGGGTTTGTGCTTTTAGCAATTTGGTGAGGCAGGCAGTAAATAGGGTTTGTAGAATTTCATTGATTAAAGTGCGGCGCTGCTTATTTTTTCTTTTCTATTTTTGCTTTTCATCCTCTTTTTTCTTTTCTGTTTTTGAAATGAGAAGTTTCTAAAATTAGGGTTTGTGGACATTAAATAGGGGTAGTGAATAAGCGCATTGAACATATTGTACATATTGTTGTATATGACACTGAATGAATGCATTATGGAAGTTTGTTGTGCAGTGATTATGACCGGTATGCAATAACATAAAGCAATAATTTCGTCATGAAACACAATATATTTAATTAGACATAAAATAATAAAATTATTAAAACAAAAAAAACAAAAAAGTAAATAACTATAAAAAAATTCTTAATGTCAATGAGAAGATAATCAATTTTGGCCGAAGTGAAGTGATTATTGCCATATGTGCAGTAATGTTGTGCAGTAATGTTGTGCATTAATTCCTCAAGTAAATGAGAAGAGAATTAATTTTGGCAAAAGTGCAGTGATTATAACCGGATGTGTAGTGAAGACATGCATTAATTTTAGGCATTAACGGCAATATAAAGTTCAGTAATTTTAATTGGACGAAACTAGTGCAAAATGCACATATTTTAAATAAGGGTATTTTTGTCATTCAACATTTAAATATAAACGAATTTTCTATTTGTTTTTGGATTTTTGGTCATACAAAGGTATAAAAACTAGTTAGATCATAGATTGAGAAACTCATTGAGTTTTAATCATATCCCGGTAAATTTCCCAATTAATGTTTGGTAAATGGACGATTGATTTAGTTTATTGGACCCAAAAAGCCAACATTTGAAACGCTAGGCTATGCAGAGTTTTTATTCGGCGTTTCGGTTTTTCCCATTCTTGCCCTCCGTATTTAACGCATGAAGCCTCCTTTAGAAATTCTTCCGGCATCATAAAATTCTTTCTCCAGCCAATTTCCAGCCTTCTCTCAGGAGTGGCTGTCTGGCTGAAGATCTGGTTTCGACCGTGGTTTGGAAGTACCAATTTCCAGCCAATCGGAGATGTGAACGATTGTTTAATTTCAAGTTTTCAATTTGACGTTATGAGTTTTTCTCGTCAATTTTGTATGCTGGCCCAAACTGCAATCACTCTTTTTGTACTTATTTATCAATACTGTTTGGTTCCAGTATATATAAATAATTCTACTTTGATAGCAGTGAGGTGTTTGTTTTTTATTTTTAATAATAGTATAGTCCATTCTTTCAAAAAATAAATAAATAATACGGAGTAGTATAGTCCTATGAAGTTTGATTTATTTACAATTAATAAAAATATTGTTTTGCTTGACATTCAATGAAACCACCCTTCGCTTAGGGAGTGTTTGCAACTGCTTCTGCTTAAAAAAAGTACTTTTGGAGAAGTAATGAAAACGTGATTAGTAGTAAAAGTTGATAGTGTTTTAGAAAAAAGTGATTTTGAAAAGTAAAAGTTGATAGTGTTTGGTAAAATAAGTGTTTTTTGTGTAATAGAAAAGGGAAAAACACTTTTCACACGCAAGCCGAGAAAAAGTAAAAATTGGAAGTGTTTGGTAAATAAGTGCTTTTTAAGCCAAAAGCTGAGAAGTTCTTTTTTTTAAGCTATTGCAAACACTCCCTTAGGCTGACTGCATCCGGGGAGTCAAAAGGCAGATTTGGGATTTTCATCCCTTAATTTGGTGCAACCCACGTATAGGAGGATGCCAAACTGGGAGAATGGCACCCCATGGAGTGAAAATTGGTACCCCTTAGAGCATCTCCAATGTGGGGGTGGATTGCTCTTAAAATGCATTCCACATAGGCTAATGGACCCTCTATTTAAAAATCTAGTCTCCAATCCAAAAAAAAATGGGCCTGGTCAAGCTGACTTGGCAATCCGAAAATAGACAGAGGTCTTGGGCGAGGTCCATATACAGACCCTCGGTCTCACCCCGTTTGGTGCGAAAGTTACCCGCGCAAAAGCATATTTCTTCTTCCTTCTCCGCCCTAAAAACCACAACAGGCAAAATGCTCCGCAAAAGGATCGGCCAGTTTTGAATGCTAGAAGAATCTTCAGTGAAAAGGTAAACCCAATATATTCTCTTCATGGAAATTATCGGTCTTGTTAGATTTTACATCTATATTATGAATAAATTATTAATTTTTTGGGAGACACCACACTCCTGGAGCATAAAATTGTAAAAATTCAAATGAAGAGTGGGTCTCCTCCATCCTCCTCATCTTTGAAATGCTTCGTGAGTGCTGATGTAGTGCTGCCATATTATGATTGAAGTTGACTATGGTTTTAATGGTTTTAGGTTTGATGCAATTGACTATAGTAGTGGTTGATTCAGGTTATGTTTTAACTTGAATTGCTTTAACTTGCAGTGCGTACGTAGCAGCCCAGGTACACAGAGTATTCTTCTCAATTGTGTTTTGTTTTGTTTCATGATTCAAAATAATAATTTTAAATATGAATGAAATAAAAACTGCAATTGTATTTTACTAACCTCAGGGATGCTTTTCACATTTATGTAAGGGCTTTCAAGTATAAAACCCAAATTGGTATGGTTAGACTTAGCTACACTTATTGATTCGAAGTTTAGTTAATTTGGGGTTTTTTCCCTCACATATGAGTTGTACAGTTCTGACTTTTCAGTTCGAGCTAAGTGCTTATGCGCCAAACACACTCAACTCAATTAATCTTTTATAGTTTAACCTGAACTTCTTTTTATCCTGAACTACATATACTTATGAAAGTATGGGCTTTTATGTTACTGGTATGGATATCATATCCATTTACTAGTGGAATAATCTGTAAGATATTCACATATGTGATAAGTAAATCATAACTTGTTTTTATTAGAGCTATAACTGCAATGAATAAAATACCATTACGAAAATTTCCATGAAACTTTTACTTATTATTAACTGGGTATTGATTTATTTCATTTTGAACTTTGTGTACCGCTCTTGGTCATATGGTGAGACTATGCAGGCATCACATGATGAGCTCCAAAGAGTCAAATATGTCATCTATGGCACAATTCCTTGAGGCTATGGGATCAAATGGGATGCTAAATCTCCCAGCTATGGCACAAATGCTAGAGGGTATGGGATCAAACAGGATGCTAAATCAGTTTGGCCATTTAAATCCCACATTCCAACCCAATTCTTTCTTCAATCCGAATAACGTGAACACAGTCCCTCTTACCAATCAGCGAGATGGACTTGGTATGTCATTCCAGGAACTACTTAATGCTCCTTCACCACCTGTTGGTCCTACACCAACAACAGATATGCACAAAGAGGCTCCGACAGCAGAGAAAGGCCCCAATAACTCTCAAGCTTGTGAGACAACCGTTGGTTTTAAGAACTGGAGTAAAGTTGAAGACATTGCATTGACAAATGCTTGGCTTTACGTATCTGTTGATGGCGACATTGGCAATAACCAAAAAAGTACAACAATGTGGAAACGCATATTCAACGTTTGGAAAGAAGATATGGGGAGTGAATGCAATAAAACACGAACCCATAACAGTTTAGGTTGTCGTTGGAAAAAGATATCACATGCTGTTACGAAGTTCAATTCATACTATGAAAAACTAGATCGGCAGCCACAGAGCGGTACCAACTTAGAGGATATGGTTAGTTTGTTTAGCTTATTGTCTAGTGAATCCGAACATTTTACCACTCATACAAAATATTGTTTTTCTTTGATAATTCCTTTTGTTTTTGCTTTGTAGAAACGTCAAGCTACCCGCATGTATTTGTCATTGAATAAGAAAAAAGAATTCAAATTTGAACATTGTTGGGAGATCTTGACAAAGAATGCAAAATGGTGCACCAAAGAGCATGCAAAAACAAAAGAGGTTGACAGAGCAGAGTGCAAACATGGAGACACAGAAAATGATGATATAGAGGAACCAATCAATAATGTGTCATTCAAGGGAAATGATCATGATGGTATTGCACGCCCACAAGGAAGGAAGGGCTGCAAAGAGAAAAAAAGAAAGCTCAATGAAGAATCTGGTGTGATTGATACTCTAAAAAATCTGCATTCCACTATGGAGATGCAAATCAGCTTCACACGTGAAGAATTAGAGTTGAAAAGAGAAACCAATAGGAAAGAGTTTGAATTGAAACAACAAGTGATGAATAAAGAGTTGGATCTTAAGACCACTGCTCAACAAATGAAGTTGAAGAACCAAGAACTCCAAGAAAAAGCTAAAGAAAGAGATGAGAAATTTCGGGAGGAAGCTCAAAAGAAAGAACAAATGGTTCAGGAAAAATCTCAAAAGAGAGAAGATCAATATCGTATTATGGGTCTCGATGTTAGCAAACTGCCACTACATCTGCAAAAAAAAATTGAACTCTATCAAGATCGCATATTAAAAGAGTGGGAAAAAGAAGGGCTATTTGGCGACAATTTGGTAAGCTTCACATATATATTTTTTCCTAATTTGAGTTGTTTTTAATTACTATTAGTGGCTAGTACTTGAAATTGAATTTCCCTTTATCTATTGAAGTGTTTCATTAGCACAAATGAGAACACTTCACGGACCAGAGTATACTCAACAAATGGAAAAAATGAATTTCCCTATTTTAATAAAAGTACCAGTATGTTCTTTCAAAAAATTATCCGTATATGTGCTTTTGATGAACTCATCCTAATTCTGCTTTGAACTTCTACAGGAATCTGAAAGAGCGATTAAAGACCTGGATGACCACTCATGCACGGGTGAAGATTTACACAGTGAAAAATAAGGAAGACGAAATATTCCCACTTTTTGTGTGTAGCCTGAACTCCTGAAGTTGTAGATAGAGCTACATTGAAAATGTTTCTTTTGTTCATTTTGTATGTACAACTTATAATCATGGTTTGTATGATTATCTTTTGTTCATTTTGAATGTAAAAAACAAATCATGTTTTGTGATTTTGATAAAGATGTAAGCGACATGAGCAAAGAATATTTTTTGCTAGTATAACCACTTATTTAATGAAAAAAGAGTTCTTTAATTATAAAGCAGGCTAGTTCATAAAGGCTCGGGTCAGTTACAAAATGATTCCACATTAATTTCTGAATGATTCCATATAGGCTGTTCTGAGAGAAAAAAGAGAGGACTATAACTCATCACTGAAAAAGAGGACAGAAAACAAGGTTTTGACAGGTCCAGAACTGAAAGAATGCTAACATGTTTAGTCTTCATTCACAAAAGGCTCATAAGTTTAGAGTTCAGACTTTTGCCAAAGATCAAGGATTAAATGAGGTGCAATAGACATCACAAACATGAAGGGCTGGATTAAGCAAGTGCTTACCAACATTTGATCTGTAGCACCATACATCGTCTATGTAATGTTGATAAGTACACAACACAAAACATGCATCCATTCCATAAAATAAAAATAGGACTTTTAAGCAATTCATCCACTTTTTAATTGATAATTAGTTATCATACAAAAGCAAAGCACATGAACACTTTAAAACAATCAACGAGTGGAACCAAATAAACTTGAAATGAAGATAATAATATCATACAACAACACATGAAAAGTTTCACTGTCTCCCAAAAACTATATTAAACTTGTTTTGCCATAAATATTAATACCATTAAAATCACGTGTCTCCATATTTGTCCCATATGTGATCAATAAGATCCAATTTCAAATCATTGTGCACATGCTTGTCTTGTATACTCTCCAAGCGGCTAATCATCGTTGAGACAAGAAAATTATAATCATGTCCAGTGCTCACATTTTCTGACATTTTGTCTTTAGGGTCTTGCCAATTTTCTGGATCCATACCTTGACCGCTTTCACTCTCAATTATCATATTGTGTAGAATAATGCAAGTTTTCATTAATTTTCCAAGAACTTTTGCATCCCACATACGTGCAGGGCCTTTGATAATGTGCCATCTACTTTGTAATACTCCAAATGCCCGCTCTACATCTTTTCTGATGGACTCTTGGCGTTTTGAAAAAAGTTTTTCCTTCAAAGAAGTTGGATGAGAGATCGTTTGGATGAGAGTGGCATACGCTGGATAAATTCCATCAGACAAATAATATCCCATATTGTATTGATGCCCTTTTATAGTGAAGTTGCACGGCGGAGCCACCCCATTCATGATATCATCAAACAATGGAGAGTGGTCTAGAACTGAAATATCATTATATGTACCTGCCATTCCAAAGAATGCATGCCAAATCCATAAGCTCTTTGAAGCGACAACCTCTAGAATGAGAGTTGGAACTCTTTTGAATCCATTTGTATGTGTTCCATGCCAAGCTGTTGGGCAATTTTTCCAGTGCCAGTGCATGCAATCCAAGCTACCAAGCATACCTGGGAATCCTCTAGCCTCGCCTTGGTTTAGCAAAATTTGAATATCATTTGGAGTTGGCTTCCTTAAATAATAGCCCCCGAAGCATGTAGTAACTGCATCACAAAAATGAATTAGGCTCTCAATTGCCGTGCTCTCTCCGATTTGGACATATTCATCCAGTGCATCTGCTGCACAACCATAACCAAGCATGCGCACTGCTGCTATCATTTTTTGCAGTGGACTTAACCCATAATTTCCAACCGCGTCAATTTTCTGAGTGAAATAATCATCAACATTTTTAATCTCATTCAAAATTCGTTGGAATAAAGTAATATCCATCCGAAATCGACGCCTGAAATGATCTTCTGTATACTTTGAAGCCTCACCGCTGAAGTAGTCTGAAACAATTAACTGGTGGCGTTGTACCCTTTCACGTCGAATGTAAGTTCTTCCCAGTGTTGATCCTTCATGGCGATGTACTTTCTCAATTAATAGTGATGCAACAATCAAAGGAACATGAAGTGTACATGCCTCAATCATACTTCTTGTCCCTGAATTGTTTAGATAGTCTTCAACAGAAGGATTGTCTAATAATTTTCTTGTAATTGGAAACTCATTGTCAGATGATGACTTACTAGAGTCTGACTCATAATCAAATGAGTCCATTTTACTTGTTCAACAGCCACACCTACGTAAAAAAGGATGGAATGAAATGAGATAAAAACAAAGTATTATATGTTGTGAAATAGGACAAATAATAAATCAACCTGCTTTGAAGTAGTAAGACTAAAAACAACTTAAGTCTTCTACAAAAAAAATTAAATGCTCTATCTCTATCTTGAGATTTTACTGTAAAATAAATTTACAAACAGGTTATGTGCAAAGAGGTTCCTAAAATTCATATGTCTATAATTATTTGTCTAGATATTTACTAGTTCATTTAAGATACAGCAGATTACCTCAAGGAAACATCACCTTCAATCAAAAAATCAAGAAAAGCTGTAATTTTTTTAAAGTTCTTTACATGAGAAAATACAATAACTACTAAAATCTAGGGATTACAGAACAAGGAAAGAGAGAACTAGAGAGGAATTACCTTTGGAATTACAAGATTAGTGAAGGACTTGGTCTCCCATCTCATTTGTCATGCTAGCTTCTCCATAGTTTGCCTCACAGAAAGGTATAGGAACGAGGATAATCGTACTGTTGGTTGGCGCTCTCTTTCTTATTTTCGGTTTTCATTTCACGCAGGTGGAGGTTTTTTTTTTTGCTGCACTGGAGACCCATTTGTATAGACCCTTTGATTTGTTAGACAATTGGCCCACAAGTTAAATAGACCCATTCCATTTTATTGCCACATCAGCAGCAATCCACCCTATGGGTTGGAGATGCTCTTATTCACGGAGAGAAGAGCGCAGCAAGAGCAACTGAGCAACTTAGCAACTGCGCAGTACGTTCCATAAGATTGGCCCATCAATATAAATATCCCAATTTTTTTTAAAATGATTTAACTTTTTTATTTTTAATCCAATTTTTATAAACAATATATCAAAATTCATAATTTTTAATTATCTTTCATATGATACTAATATGGCTTATATAAATTTTTTTTAAAAATACTAGGTATGAAGTTTTCATCTGTTTGAGATTTTTAGGCCCAAAATTTTAGAGATCCCAATTTATTTATTTTTACATCGAAATGTTTGATAATTTAAATCATAATTATTCATAAAAAAAGAATGACAAAAATTGATATATAATAATAAAAGTAAGGATTCAATTAAATAATTTTTTGCGGAGTGAGTATATTGACGGTGTTGAGTTGCGGGAAAAAATTGAATTGACTGGCTAAATACGTATAAAGTGGTGAGAAATTGGATTTATTGACGTAGAGGGTTGCGGTTAGCCTTAAGGTGCATTTTGCAGTGTCTCGGGATTAGTAACTTAGTTTATTAAAAAGTAGTAAAGGGTGAGTGTGTTACCCTATCTTGAAATTTTCTAAAATCCCAATTAATTGTAGGTAACATTCCTAAGTAGCTACAAATTATAAATGTCCTTATATAGTTATATGCCTTTTCGTACTCAAACAACTAACTTTGAACAATTAATTTACCCAACAATTGCTGATGATAAGCTAATGTAATCAACCAAACAAAACACCTAACGATCTAACATCTATTGTCAAACCGTTATTATAATCAGCTAACAGCCAATTGCTAAAAAAGGTCATAACGTTTTTGGGCAAAACATGATTACACAAAACCCCCAATACCTTAAGAAGTAAAAAGCTTCACATGTTGTACGAAGTATAAAGCAAAAAAAATGAAAAAACTTATAGCTGATATTCATGATTTAGGAAAACGCAATCCAACTTAATACACAGACTTAATTCCTCCGTTATTTGGGAATTTTTGCTATGGAGCACGTAGAAATACAGAGTAATTTATAATGGTCTTTGTTGTGGACTTGTGGTTTGGAAATTGGACAGAGGCTATTATATACACTTAAGGAGTCTTATAATCTCCGATCTCACTAAACGATTTTTTATGTTACGTTGCCATGTGAAATGCATACTGAGGAATAGAAATGGGATGGAAATAGTTAGACAATGGGTCAATGACAATCATTATTAGGTAATATACGAAGATAGTATATGGTAAATTGATAACTATATACGTTGTATGTATTTCCCAAATGAATAGAGAATGAGTATATTTTTTCTCGATTGAAGGTAAATATGTATAATTACTTTCATTGTCCAAGCTATATTTATTCGCTCATTTAGCGGATAGCGGGTTGTCAATAATGGATTTAGTAAGTGGGTTTGACTAGCGGAGTAAATTGACGGGTTGTTAGAAGATATTTGGTAATTTAGCTATTTGGTCATAAAATTGTACAAAATGCCATTTTTCAAACCTCAATTCAAAATTTTTTTATTAACAGCGTTTTCATTTCAACGTTTTCGTCCAAAAAGGCTAATGTCAAAACATTATTTACCAAATAATTTTTTCACTCATTGAAAACGCTAAGAGTGGACAAACCACCCTTTCTCAACTGAAACGCCATTTACCAAACACTCCAACATAATTAACCCCAACATAATTAACGACACTACTCCATTAAATTATAGTTCTACGAGCCCTATGGGGCCATGGCGTATCGGTAAGAAAGGCAAGCTAATTAAGGGCTTTAATCCCACTGTTTCAAAATTCAAATTATAAACGTTCAAACAAAAATCTAATTTTAAAGTTTATTTTATTTACAAATAGTACTCCACAAGTATGTTTTTATTTTTGAATGGCGGACATAGGAATTTTAGGTTGGAGTAGTAGTGTAAAAAAGACATGCAAATACGTACTCCCTCCGTCCCAAAATTATTGTTCCGCTTTTCTTTTCGGTCCGTCCCGATATAATTGTCTCGTTTCTTTACCTTCCTTATTTGGTAAACAAATCTATACCAAACAGTGCCAAACAGTGGAAAACAGTGTCAAACAGTGTTGCTACAGTGCCAAACAGTGTTGCTACAGTGCCAAACAGTATCGCTACAGTGTCATTTTCTTAATCTGTGTGAAAAACCAAACGGGACAATAATTTTGGGATGGAAAGAGTATTTATTAAAATTTTGAAGTAAATATACCTAGCAGAAAAGGAAATGGGGGGACTTGCCCCTTTGAGTCTGCCCCTGTAAACATGTAATGTATGCACTAAGAAATCTGTCAATTTTTTTACAAAACACATAATTTTTTATTTCACATTATTAGTTGTGTAATAATCAAAGTAAGGTTGAAGTTACTTTTCAAGTTGAATTAGTAAAAGTTACTGTAAAGGGTCATTTTAATTCTTTATTTTTATTAATAAAATACAGAGTATATTTTATTTATTTTCAAAATTCAACAGAATCGTCCAATCCAACCACTTCATCCGAAACTTTATAAATTCAAAGATAATCAACTTATTCAATCAATTTCAATGTTATCTAATGGACTCTAAGTACTCTTATCCAAAAATAAGCAATTCACTACTTCATCCATCATAAAATCGATACCCTAGCCTAGTTGCGGTTTTCAATGTGACAAAAATGAATGTTTGATTAAAACATTAAATTTATATACCCAAAAATTACATAAAAAGTAAGCAACAATCTAAGCACATTTTTACTTTAGTAAGCATTTTTTTATAAACATAAAGAGTCCGTTTGGTGACCCTTTTTTCGGATTATCAGGCTTATCAGTCAGCTTTTTCACCAAACACGTAACTTTTGATTTTGTGCGCTGAATTTTGTAATAAGCTGAAAATTTAAGGTTGAAGTTACTTTTCTGGCTGTATTGGCTGAAGTTACAGTAGAGGATCATTTTAGCTATTTTTCATATAATTTTTTATTTTATTTATTAATAACATATATTTTAAATATTTTTTTTCATGAATCAGCAGAATCAACCAATACAACCACTTCAACCAGAACTTCGTAAATTTCAGCAGAATCAGCCAATACAGCCAATACAACCAATACAGCCAATTTTATTGTTACCAAACGGACTCAAAGTAAGACATCCATAAAAAAAGTCAGGACTAAAGCCTACGAAAAGATTCTAAAAAAGAACAAAAACAGAAAAAGCTTTTAAAGAGGTAGAAAAAGTATCAAGATATTATGCTCTTTAGTAATTTTATTCTTTCTCACATTAGGTCCTCCAATTCCCAATTTCAAGCGTCCCCAACGTCCCAACCTAACAAGTCATTTGAGAGAATGTAAATCACGGTAATTCAATCATGCTTAATCTCGCAATTTTATTTTCTCCATAAAAAAACTCATGGATAAATTGAATACCTTTATAAAAAAGATTACACTTTTTTTAGTAAATCTATAACACTAATTAACTTAAATACGGAGCACTCCCTCCGTCCCATTAGGAATAAGATAATATAGTTTACGATACTTGACCGACGATAAAGCTATCAAATCCTTGTCCGCACTCTAATTCAGAAATCACATTAAAAGATTTACAAACTCGCAAAAGTCAGAATCAAATTTGATATGTAAAATTAGAGATTAAGAGTGATTTGTGTTGAACACGTGATACGTGAATATGATGAACTATGACAATCTTAACAGGACGGAAAGACGGAAGAACGGAGAGTGTATTAAATTGAGTCCATAATTTTATTTTCGTAGATAACTTTAACTCAAAAAATTGACACATCACTGGTTAGTCCATTCAAGTGCTTCTCTGGATCGACCACTAATGACCACATTGGAAAACAACTATCCCATGGAAATCTGTGGGATGATTTATTCACATAATTGGAAATTAATTAAAAAATAGTGAGCCACATCACATGGAATAAACAATTCCACGATAGCTACATCAACCAAACAAAGTTGTAGCAAATAGCAATATAATATGAGAATCGATTCCCTTTTCCACCAAACATGCATGTTCTTAAACTTTACATCGCAATTATACGATAAATTTTCTTAGAGTCGCCAAATTGCATTTCATGTATCAAATTGTTCCATCTTTCATTTGGATTATCACATACGGAGTATGAACATTGAAAAGGTTATATAATTCTAAATAATTTTTATTTTATTCTTATTATATAATTTTAATATTAATCTCACAAACTCATTTTCCTAATAACTTGTCATCTTCTCATAAACCTCCTATCTCAACCTTAGTCGGACATAATCACTAATATTTTATTTTTATATTATATTTTAATCCGTCTAGGCCATAGTAATCCTCGCTGTTCCTTAGCGCCTAGGTTTCTCAAAGTCGCACGGTCAGATTTATTTATATCATATCTCACCTAATTCTTATGAATTCTTAATTATACTCTTTATACATTAATACAATAAACACATGGAGTACTTTTATAGTATTATCATAGATCAAACTTTAATTATTGCGTTTTAAACCCTTGATTGGAAATTTTATATCCTCACCTCCGCCTGCCCTTGAGAAAATATACAAATTATAGCTGCAATTATAATAATATAATAATCCAGTACTGGACAAAATTAAAGAGCTATTACAGTAAAAAAAAAAAAAAGGAAAAAGACAGACGTGACGACCGACGTTCAACATCGTTATTATTAGACACTGACGTAACAGCTGCGAGAGAGCTGATACTTCACGGCGCTTCCCACCGCTATACCGCCGTTTTTGGCGGAGTTGCCGAAAGGTATGTAGGCCGGGCAGGTGACGTGGAGGTGGTAACGCCCCGTGACGATAGTCCCGACCCTCCACTTGACGCGGCCGTTAATCTTGACGGTGACCGTGATGGCGCCGACATCCTGGTCCTGACGGAGATCGGGGCCGTTGAACGGCGCGATGGGGACGTTATTCCCGGCGATGAACGGCGACCAGAGGTTGGTGTCCTTGTGGCCCTGGTAAACGGAGGGGATGGCGGTGAAGTAGGTGATCTGCTGGTCGTGGTAGGTGGCGTAGACGTTGAGGTTGTCGTAGTAGATTCCGATGCGGCGGTTGGGGTTGTGGGAGGAGACGGTGACCTGGAGGGTGGTGGAGAAGATGTTGGGGGCGGAGACGTTGAAGTTGAAGATGGTGGCGTCCTGGAGGATGAAGTGGGGCTTCCTGGGCTGGAGGATGGCCCAGATGAGGAGGATGAGGAGGAGGACGACGAGGATGAGGCTGGCGAAACAGCCGCATAATCTCTGGATTGACTTCTGCCGCTGCTCTCCGTGGATGTCGCACTCCTTATGCGTCATGGTTTCAGTTGTTTTTCGGTCGCCGGAATTAGGCGGCAGCGGCGGAGATGGAGGAAGCTAGACGGAAGTGAGATAATTAGAGAGAAGGGATGGTGGAGAATTGAATGGGCTGTATGGATGCATATCTATAGGGGGGGCTCACTCTTTGTGGACCTTTTGTCTCCACCCACTGTGCTGCTCACTTTTCTCTTCTCACAGTAACTCTTTTATTTTCAAAAAAGATGGCATTTTATTCCTCAATTTTCATTTTCCGTTTTGGTCTCATATATTCCTCACATTTTCAAATTGAAAATGTCATTATTTTAATATGATAATGTTATTATTCTTTTGAAAATGACACAAATTCTAAGTTAAGAATAAATTCTTTTTACATATTGTAAATGTCATGTTTTCATAAGAATGCAATCATTATCTAATTTTAACAAGATGGCTATTTAGACGTAGCCCGAAGATAGAAAAGGAACTCATTGAAGAGTGATTGCGGCACCTAGTGGGAGGGTGGTGGTGGTGGCGGTCTAGCCAAAGGGTGCGGTGATGGTTGGATGGTGGTCATGAGAGGCGGCACCATCGGTGTGTCGTCAAAGCCGGTTTGGATCGACTTGAGTCATGGGGATTTAATTTTCTATTTCTTGTTTTTAATTGCACCAAAAAATTCATCAAGGATAGTTTTGTCAAGTTAATACACTTTTAGTCGTATAAAACATCGAGGTTCAATTCTAATTGTGAGACACTTCTCCATTGTTTTGATCCTATTTAAGGAATTTTCACATGGATTTAATACTCTTTTTTTGTTATCACTAGATCATCCAACTTAATCAAATTATGACTCTATTTCACGTACACGATACATGGATATGCCTATTTTTGTCTGTGCACAAATAATTTTTTCATTTTGTAATTTGTTTTGTCTGCGGCACAGAAATTTTTTACACTAAAAAAAAAATCCATATGCATGTCACATTAAAAATGAAAAAAATATCTCTCCGCATACAAAACCGAGCGTGTAAATGACGTGTAAGCCACGAGACATGTGCAAAAGGCATTTCTTAACAAATCATATTTGTACAAACTTTCTATACATAATACATACACACTATAAGTACCTTCAACTTTTACCATCCCACCTTTACATTTTACCATTTTCTCACTCATTCCTTCTCTCTTCTTTCTCTCTATATATTCATGATGATACTGATATATTTGTGTTTAATGTCTTTTATATATTCATATTTCGATTCATGTCATGTAATTTGACGAAGTGATACGTTACACGTATTGTTGGTCATCACACGCCTACCACATCACACTCCTCTATTATCCTGGCTTGGGACATGCATGATATAAAAAATGATCTCATGACAGAGTTATGGGCTTACATGAAAAATACAAAAATTCTTTATGCCGTACAAAATACAATGTAGTTGACTAAATAAGTGTAAATAATTTATCACTTCAAAAGGTGTGATAATATAATGAAATTTCAAATTACCTATATCTAAGTTTTTATTGGTGCACTCTTGAAAAAGGGATTTACAAATACGGAAATACCAAATTTATTCTTCTGTGTCTAAACTGCTCAAGCTCTAACAAAACTTTTATCACCTAACTGTCGTCTAAAATTTATTTTGCTACTATTACTCATTGCTTTTATATATTAATTTATATGTGCGTTGCGCGTTTGAGTAAATGCCCAATATTATATAAATGAAATTAAAACTCCACGCAAAAAGAACAAAATTGAAATAAAGTTTGAAAGAAATGAGAAGAAACAATACAAACATTTGTCATAGTAAAACTATCAATACAGAATGAAGTCATATTACATGTAAAATCAAAACTTAAAACTATATTCTGAGATTGAAAAATTGCCTCATTTTGATTTGACAAGCCTTTATCGTATTAACCACGTTTTAAACAAAATACTTACTTGATTCAGAACAAAATATAAAATATTTCGGAGTATGAAAATAGGGATCAAATTAGAGCTGATATAAATACTACTAAGTATCTACTGAACATACGTGGGCCGTTGTTCAAGTCAATAATCTTGAAACCAGATGTCCGAGTTCATAAAGTCTATCATTTATGATCTTTAAAGAAAACAAATTGTGGTGGATAATAAAGCCGTATAAAACTTGTTTTGTTATTTTTTTTAAATTTTCTTAGAAAATCATTTTTCCCATTAATTTCATCTAATTTATGTGTAGAAAAAAATGATAGGATCTTACGTATTCTAATATAATGTTCACTCTCACAATGTTTAGGTAATAACTTTATTCTAGGTTTCAATTTCATGAATTTAACAAGCAGATATAATTTTTTAGATAGATTTTTCCAATATCTACACTACTATATCTTAATACTCCGAGTACATGAACATCTAATATGTTTTACCACGAATCTAAATAACCTGTTTTAACCTAAACATTATATTATTATCCACACACATGCCAGAATGATAACTACATGTAGCATCTTTAGACATGATTTGTTAAATTAAATATCTACATTTGAAAAGCAGGGTAAAAAAGATAATAAAAAAAAAACTGTATATATGAATGTAATGAAAGTTGAAACACATTAATAAAAACACTACTACCAATCGAAGGAAAGGGTGGGGAAAGAAAGTACTCTCTCCGTCCCTGAAAGAATGTCCTACTTTCTCAAAATGGAAGTCCCTAAATGAAAGTCCTACTTTTATTTTAGGAGAGAAAAATGCGTAATGGCTTTAATCCCCCCCCCCATGTCCATTAATCGATTATATGTGTTGCTTTCGCCCTTTCGTTTGCCACTTCCGTTTGTTGATTTTCTTACGCCATTAATTCCTTTTACACTTTTCTCCTTCTCACTCTACTTACGCCATTAATTCCTTCTACACTTTTCTCCTTCTCACTCTACCTTATCTCCTTCCCTCCCCTACCGGTCATGTAACTCATCTCCTCCACTGCTCCTTCTCACTCTACCTCATTTCCACCGCTGTCAGCCCCTACTTCTTCTCCTCCGCTGCTACCCCCTAAGTGTCTTCCGCCATTACCCATACCTACCTCATATCTCCACCACAACCGCTCATCTCCGAGCCTTGACCGTACATGGAAAAGAAACCTAACCCTACCCCTATACGTCCGATTAAGAACTCAAATATTCTCATCCAATCACATGCAACTTCGATGCCATATGTCCAGGAGCAAACGTATTTGGTTTGTAACCTGATTTCTTATGTGGACTCACCTCCGATGTCACATGCACCAGAGCCCAATCCTATGAGTCTGAAACTGATCTAGGTTGGGCTTGGAGGAAGATCTATGAAGACAAGGTGTTGTCTGACACTTCTGTTGGGCAAGAAGGCGTGGAGGACGGCGAGGAGGTCTACTCAGAAGTGGTGGAGGGAACAAGGGAGCGTGCACTGGCCATGGTTGGCCACTGGTCGCCTTGGATGTCGCACTCCTTCATCATGGTTTCTGTGTGCGGTCGAATTAGAAGTCGGGTTTCGGTCGCCTGAATTAGGCGGCAACCAAGGAGATGAAGGTAGCAGTAAGATAAATAGAGAGAAGGAATGGTGGGTATGGTGGAGGTAGCAGTGAGATAATTAAAGAAAAGGAATGGTGGGTATGGTGGAGAATTGAATGGGCTCTATGGATGCATATCTATAGGAGGGGCTCACTCTTTGTGGACCTTTTGTCCCCCACTATACTGCTCACTTTTCTCTTCTTACAGAAACTCTTTTATTTTTTAAAAAGATGGCATTTTATTCTTGAATTCTCATTTTCCTTTTTTGTCTCATATATACATTTCAAATTCAAAATGTCATTATTCTAATATGATAGTGTCATTATTCTTATGAAAATGACACAAAATCTAAGTAAAAAATGACACAAATTCTGAGTTAAAAATATATGGGATGGGGGCAACAAGATTTATGAGTGCTGTTGTGCTCCCACACGAGCCTATCCTGCGTCGCGCTGTCTGCGAATGATGCGAACCGTTCCCCTCCACGAACTGGAAATGGCAGCCTGTATCACCCGCTGTGGGGGTGGATTCCCCATCCTGGTGTTATTGAGAGGAAACACCGGAGTCATTCTCTCCTGATCCGCGTGTAGCCTGAAGCATGCAAGCTTCAAATCCCCCCTTGTGTCATTCTCAAAAGTCTGCATACGTCGAATTGGGGATGGGAGTGTTTTCTCGGTTTCTGCAGAGTAGACAGTCTGCTCTGCTTCGATTTTATCAGCCATGCGTCGCATGGCCTCCGCCAGCTCTCTCATGACCCGTGGATCCCTCCGGGTTTCAAGAGGAATTAAATGAGTGACGTCTCCATGGTTGCCCTGTTGCAACCATTCGATGTCAGACGGTTCCATAGATGTCATGGTTCGTGATCTTCTGCTGTCCACCAACTGTTAGGACATGTCTCGAGTGTTTCCGAAGGAGAATTTGACCATTTTTCTTGTTGATGAGTTTGGAAGGTGTTGCCTAGAACGAGAGCTCGCTCGGTAGATTTTTGTTCAAGTTTTCCACAGGCGGCGTCAGTGTTGAGGTTTATTCCTGCAAGTCCAAGGGCGCAACACTTTTCCTTGAACTTTCGATGGATGTTTTAGTGGATTATGTGAGTATAAAGGAACAAGTACTTAGCAAGAGTAAAGAGAGACAGTAAGTGAGTCGAGTTCTATTAAGAGTCTTAGAACAATTACAACATACCCTACTGGGTCGAGGGTCGAAGTTCTATAATAAGCTAAGGATGCAGGAGAATAGAAAGCTAAAGTTAATGAGTACAAGTTACCAACCACCAAATCTTGGGTATTTGGTGCATTTAATGTTTTTCCCACCTGAATCTTTGTTTTCCCTCAAACCACATTGAGCGCTCCAGTTGAGGCCTCCCTGATTGCTGGAAAAAATGAGACAAGATACAAAGGCCGCGCGGGGCGTGCCGCTCATGTTTAGCCGAGCGGGTCGTGGGCCTTAGTGGTTTCTGGTACCAATTCACCATGGTGGGCCGACCCTTATTGGTCCCATTACCTCAACAATACCAATTAAAAAGAATATAGCGATTATTATTCCCAATAAAGAAGATAAATCTATATGCATAAATAATATTATACGTAGTATTTTCTTAAATTTCTCAAAAATGTTGAAGCGAGAACTTACTTTTAAAAGAATGAAAAAGTATATATAATTATCCATACAGAATTAGTCAAGATTCAAGAAGCTAGTATAATTCACAAAACAAAAATTAGTGTTCTGGTTCATATAAGTTGGGGCATAATGCTACTGTTGAACACTTGAACTAGTATATCGACGTAGGGCCGAGCTAGCGTTTCCTTTCATAGAGGTCGGTGTACTATTTAATTGTTTAAGATAAAATTGAGAACTACGAAGTATATTGGTTGCAATCATTAGACTTTCGACTACATCTTCGATCAAGACACGTAAAAAGAATGACTTAGAACAAATGTACATCTCACAAATGTAACCACTCTTATACTCACATTATATCCAACATGTTTGTGAAAGTTTTTTTTATCTGTGAATCCGGTTGATAGACAATATTTTGTTTGTGCAACATATTGTCTATGAACCGAGGTTCATAGACAAAATAAAAACACTTCACAAACATAGGTGGGTACAAAAGTGGGTATAAGAGTGAGTACAAAAATCATTTTTGATTTAGAATGTTTTCATTTGAACCGAAATTTCCTGGCCTGATCTTGTCAGATCTGTTCCGGTCTATCTGATATCTTTGTGTGTGTGTGTAATTTACTCAGTGTCTGATTTGGTATACTTTGATATGGTCTACTTTGAATTGAATTGATCTGGTCCGGTCTCAGATTGAAATAAGTTTAAGTACAACATTCGTATTTCACTATTTAGATAATTCAACTTGATACGAAGTATAGTATATAAGTCTTTTTTTTAAATAATACTACCTTTGTCCCACTAAGTTTGGGACAATCCGGTTTACGATGTTTGACGGACGATAAAGCAAACAAATCCCTGTCCGCACTCAAATTATTTTTAGAAAAAAATTAAATATTTAGAAATTCAGAAACTACATTAAAAACTTTACAAAGTTGCAAAAGCAAGAACCAAATTTAATGAAAATTTGATAAATAAAGTAAGAGATTAAGATTAATTTGTGTTGACCAAGTGAATACTGTCTGGGACAATCTTAGCGGGACGGGGGAGTATATAAGTCGATTTCACAACTATTTTCATTCTATCAGCCTGGCAATCACTTTATGAAATACTTCATATTTAGTACTACCTACATCCCACTAATATTGGGATGGAAGGAGGTGACATGATTATTAAGAAAAATGAGTTTATGTGTTGATACTAATTGATAAAGTAAGAATAAGTAAAAATTATTTAGAGTCACACAAACTTTATCAAATTTGGTACGAGTATGTGACAATTTTAGTGTGATTTCCCAAAAATGTAAAGTTGGACAATATCAGCGGGATGGAGGGAGTAGTAGTTTTTAATTTCGGGTGCTGAATTGTTTAATAATCATATTAAACAAGGTTAGTGTTACTCTTCTAATATTACATTTTTTCTACAACTCAATAGATTCAGCCGACTCAATTAAAATTTCATCAATTTAAACAGATTCAGTCATTCTCAAAATTACCAAACGGACTCTACAATTGAAAAGGGAAAGGACCGTATCGGGACCAGATCGACAAATAAGTCTCGGTCCCAAAAATGACTGACCGGGTCATTCCCGGTGACCCCCTCCCCCGGGCCGGTCTCCTGCCGAAACGACCCGATCCCCCGCAGCGGACCCCTAGGCTAATGCTCCCCTCAATTTTTTTTCTAGATATATTTACTCCCAAATTTAATACGCATGTATTTGTATGTATGTTTTGACACGGCCGCCCTTCATAACGGGAATTTTTGTCCGCCGCTGCCTATCCGATCCGGCGATCCCAATAACCTGCCGGTCCTGTCTCAAAGAGATCATGGGAGTATTAGAGTATGGACCGAGATTGGACACATATTTAAAGTAAATATCTCCTCAAAATATTTATATCATCATAACTTTATAAAAGATCGGTGCAATCCGAAAATTTGTACTGAAAGACTACTACGTACACAAGCAACAAATTTACTTTGTTTCATAAATGTTGACTTGTTTTCTTTCTTTGATAAAATCATGTAACAACTAACCATCTACAATAACACTTTTTCACAATGCAATGCTGCCTTCCTATACTATTTAGGATAATGAAACTAAGGAAGAAAAATGGAGAAAAACTAGAAAGAAGTCAAAGACGTTATCCCATTACACAGTTATTAACTTATTATATACTCCGTATGAATATCACGTGAAATATATACTTTGTACATAAACTACCAGTTGTTTAATTTGTTTGGAAAATTGTCCTAAATAGGAGTAAAAATATTTTGAAATTCCAAAATATGACTGTTATGTTTTTATTTCCGAAATAAGAATAATTACTGTCATGTTTTGGCAGCACCAGAATTTAAACATGACAATAACTTCCAAACTTGGCAACAATTAATCCTATATAGGGAATAAAAATATGATAATTTTGGAATTTCAAAACATTTTTACTTATACTTCAAATTTTTTTCTCAATTTGTTTAGATTATGAGAGTGAGTAATATTGGTAAAATTGTGTATGCTCGTATCCATCCTAACTTAGGTTTTTCACTTAGCTATTTTTTGACGTTCCAACTCAATGTTTTCATTTCTATATTAGTGTCCCAGTTTTTACAGTTCTGCGAAGCAACCGAGTACCCGATCGAGTGCCCTTACAGCCCGATCGGGTACACGACCCTGCAAGCCTAAAAAAGCCTATAAATACACCCCATTTCCTCCACAATAAATCACCAATTCCTATATATATATATACTTCTAAGCTCATTTTAGACAAGTTATTTCTTTATATTTTCTTCATGTGTAGTCTCCAAATGAGGAGCTAAACTCTTCCATCTTGGTTTTGCTACTTTGAAGCTTAATGAATTGTAAGTTGGGAGTTATTTTCTTTAATCTTCTTTCTTGAATATTAATTCATTCCTATTCCTATTTCATATTAATATTTTGAGCATTACTTAAAGGATCAACTAGTTTTGTTACATATATTAATTAATACTAGAATCGGTCGATTAATATGCTTGTTAATAATTCGGTCCTTTCACGGTAGTAAACTTGAATTATTAATGCATGCGTCTCATGGTTAATAATCTAAGGGGAATTAATTATATTGATTAAACCAATAAACCGCTTGTGTTGAGGTTATCAATCTCAATCGTTTTCATCTTGATTTTATTGCTACTATCGAGTAAATATACGGTGCGTGTTCTATATTGACTCGGTAGTAAGTTTTATTAATGAACGCGTCTCGTTATTAATAACTGCCCTCGATGAATTGGATATACTCCTCGATTGAGTATTCGAGAGGAAGATAGTTAAAGATATAACCGGGATCGACGAACATTTCATTAAGTGGATAAAAGCAAAACCAAGTCTCCTTCTCATTAATTAAACCACATAAGTCGTTCATCGTCGTGCTTAAATATAATTTAAGTTCATCAACCAATCATAAAACACCTCTTGTTACTTATTTCTAATTCTATATAAAGAGAAGTAGACACGACAAAGTATTTCCCTGTGGATACGAACCTTACTACACTATACTACGTATTAGTGTCATATTGATTATTATTTTGAGTGCATACACGACAAAGTGCACGTCAGTTGGGCAGCCCAAACATTATTTTGGGCGCAACCTGCTAAAAATAGTAAGTATTTAAGAATGACGTCCTAGGCCCACTCGAGGGTGACCCACACGGCTTGTAGCCCAACAATGTGAATAATAATGTCATAAATAAGCGTTAAGATGGTTAGAGAAGAATACAAATGCCTATGGTCCCATCTTTGACATTATTGAGCTAAATAATGAGAATAAGTTTTCGTCTATAATTTTCATCACATAAATTATTGGGATGAGCCTACACATTTTGGAGATCAATAATGTGACGTAGGAAGTTCACTTGTTCTAAATAAATTAGGATGAGTACAAAAAGACATCTTTTAGCAAAAGATAAAACAATAGGACTCATTTTCCCATTTTTGGAAGTATTGGTAGATATTTTGGACCCCAAATTGAATGGGATCAATCGGGAACCATCCCACATGAACTTGGTACCTGAAAAACAAATAAAAATGGGTCAGAAGACTTACCTTGGCCGGCCAGCATGGAAAGGAGCTGCACAAGACATGATTGGCATCAATTTGGGGCCACCATCACTATTTTCGCACAAATTGGTGTGCTTGTTTGTCTCCCTCCATAATGGGAGTTTTACTCATCCAAATAAGGTGAATAAGGTGTCATTGGATAGCCTTTGAAGTCTAGTTACATTGTTGAGTGGTTGATGAGCGAGAAGAGAGAGTCTTACAGACGAAAATCGAGCTGGAGTGAACTGCAGTGTGTAAACTCGAGCAGTGAGAGTGTTGATGCTGTTTGGTTGATCGCTCGAATTATACTAAACTAAATAAGGCGTGTGAGATACCAAAAGAAAGCTCTCAAGACGATGAATCCGTGAAGATCTGGTTTGCATCAATCGGAGTAGTGCAAGGCTTTCAAATCGTCCGATCAAAACACAACCTCGCAGAAACGGATTTACTCTTCTAAAGTGAGTTTTAACTCCAAAACCTTTCCTTTTATTTTCCAAATGATATGAACGATTGGTGGAACTATTATACACTACTACAAGTGTATAATATGTCCTTATAAAGTTATTTTATTGATGTAAAGGTTAGATACTAACCTAGAGCAAATCTTGGAAAAACTAGGAATCGGGTTCGTCGGAAAACACCCATTCTAGGGGCTGTTTTTGTATCAACATTTAGGGGTTGAGCTAGCACTTTGAGGAGTCTGTTTAAAACTCATATTTAAGCAAGGAATCAGTTCTTAATCCACCTTGACCGAAGCTGTGACCATTGGATCAAGAAGGAAAAGTTTAAAGCTCAATTAAGGTGAGGATCGACATCTAATTGCTTACAACTTGTAGGTTAAACATGAGATTACCTAAATGCCTAAATCATAAATTTACATGGATTATGATGATTAAATATTGATGAAATATTGATATAGTTGCCAAAGAATGAAATTGGAAATGAATTGAGATTGTATGAATAATATGAGATTAATTGAGTTATAAATGAACTATTTAGTGAAATAGGCATTTTCCATATGTATCAATTATGTGGATACATAAATGAATATTTATGTATTGAGATTGAATACTTAAGCTGCCGCCACATATTATTAATATGTAGGGGCTCCCATATGTGAATAAATGTTTTGTAAGAATAATCTTAATAGTAATGAGGTACTAGTTAAGGATTGTTCGAATTGTTGATAAATCAAACCTAGGGTTTGCATAGTATTGTGATGAACTTGATGGACTTCAAGTGTCATTTGTGTCTTAGTGTGAACTAAGGTTAAGTTGGGGGCAGTCCATAGGATGTCCCAAGATAGCTTTATGTATGACAATTCTAGGCATAGTGAGTGCTTAGGAATTGGAGTCTATGCCAATGTAAGGAGATGCACTTGAGCCCGGGATCTAGAATTGCATTGGGTAGACATAGGATTTAGGTTTAGCCCATGTAAGGAGATGCACTTGAGCCCGAGCTCTAGAATTGCATGGGTGAACATGATGTTGGACATTGATGATGTGATATAAGGTTTGGAACCTAGGGTCAAATCTATGCCAATGTAAGGAGATGCATTTGAGCCCGAGCTCTAGAATTGCATTGGGTAGATATAACGTGGACGCATTAGGGTTGAACCCTATGTATTATCGTGACTAGTGGTCACGGGGTTTGGGTTATGTTTTGTGATAAACATGGGCCTACGGGCCGACTACTTGACTTTTATATAAAGTAAATATATTTTCAAACGGGGTAACTTAGGGTTACAATCATAATGTACTATCACCCTATTTGAGGGTCTTGTGTTTGAAATACTTGTTGTATATCTATTAGATGCCTGCCACACCAGTACTTTATAGCCGTATAGAGTACTGACCCCTTCGGGGGCGTCCCACCACCATTTCAGGTTGAGGCTCGAGCTTGCTACCTGTGCCCGTTGCTCGGGTGATCATTTGGAGAGAAGACGTGGTTCGTGCTTTCTCCATTCTTGTTTTGAACAATATTAAACATGCTCATGGATATTTTACTATAGAGCTTGCGTGCTCGTGAATAGCCCTGTGTGGCCATTTTGTTTTAAACAATGTTTCCGCTGCATTATGAGTTACTTATTATGTTTGTTTATGGATGTTATATGTGTGAATGATATTCAAGACGCTTTGTATAGTATGGATGTGTTGGACTGCGGTTGACTATTCGTATTGTACGGCGGGTTGTTGACGTGTCCGGGTAGGTCCGGGGCGTGACAATTAACCCAATTGATGTGAAATGCTATTTTTTTAGGGAAAAGAGAGGGTTTAATTCATAAAAAGAAAACGTACAAACGAAAAAACAACAGTACACAAAGAAATACACAACATAATAGAAAAATAAAATAAAAAGATTTTAGATCCTGGGAAATTGTTTGGACTGAGATCTAGTCCTCATGGCGTGTCACCTTTTTGGGATATTTTTACTTGGACTTTAATTTAATGGTCTGATCTGTTTAAGTGTGGCCTGGTTTGTTTAAGTCTGGTCTGAATTGGTCTGGTCTGGTGAACGTCTGGTCTCTCTGGTCTCTGTATATTTTATAACTCCGGAAGTCAAGTCTGGTTTGGTCTGGTCTGTTAAAGTCTGGTGTGCTCTGGTCTGTTTAAGTCTGGTCAATTTCTTCTGGGGCTTCCTGTAGATTTGCAGTTGGGTGTTCAAGTTGTCCGTTGGAATGCAGTTTCCCGAGATTATGAACTGGGATTTATAGCAAATCGCTCTGTTAAATTTTGAGTCCCTGATATCTCCCTGTTCCGAAATAGGGGTTGAAATCGCATTTCGTTGCGTGTCCAAGGAAATCGTCTGAGAAGTTTGAGTCATCTGATAGGTCAAAAATGTCAGATGCATCTGAGTACGCCTATATAAGTGCTGTCTTGGCTTGTTTTCCTAAAGAAAGAGGTTGTTTTTCTGCATATGCTCTCTGAACTTCAAAATTAAATACTGATATTAGTTTGGAGATGGTTGTGGATTCCTCAGTAGTGTCTATCGAGGTCTCGAGCGCAAAATGCATTGGTTCCTCCTGCGTTAAGGTGGATAGCCCCACACAGTTTGACAAAATTGCTAGAAGGGAAATTCTATTCACAGCCCCCAAATTACTAAACACAACCACTAAATTATTTAAATTATATATTAATAAATAAAACTAATTCTTATACCTAAATTATCCTTGGAGCTGGTATCCTAAGTCCTAAGTAGCCGTCGTTGAAATAGCGGCCTCTATTCCAAAGATCATCACATGTCTTCATCGTCTTCTTCTCCTCCCGCCACTTCCATTTCTTCCTGTTTCACACAATTTTCCTCAGCTTCAATCATTTCATCTCCACTGTTAGACTCATCCTCCATATTTTTTCGCATAGAGTTTTGTCCTAGGAACACATGCAGGAAGGACTAGTTAGGGAGGAGAGGGACAGAGAAGGTCCTTTCTTCGAATCCTTAAATTCATTGAATCTGTGAGCCTTTTTAAATTGATTTTCCTCCATTCCATCTTAAAATCCAAAGTTGGGAATCTAAAAAAAGATGGGAATTGCAAACTCCACATTATGTATTAAGAAGTAATTCAACACTCAATAAACCTTCCGTCGATTGCACAACAGAGGATATTGGCTCATGGGCACTCACCACTGCTTGCCCTCTTAATCTTCTCTTTTACTTCTCTGTCGCAGATGATGAGATGAAGTTGGGTAGACAGACGACGTCAAGTCCGATGAAAGTACCAAAATCAAAAGCAAAATATATATGTGGTTGAATCGGAGAGTGCTCCTAGCCTCTCTGTTCCGATGAAAGAAACTCTCAGACCCTCTTCTGGAGCCAGCAAAGCCACGCACGCCAAGGATAAAATAGGAACGAAAGGATACTTTCATGAAAAAAAATGTGGCTGTATTTAGTAAAATTGTGGGCCCATTGGAATGAGAATGGAGCTTCCACTTTCTTTAGCCATTTTCAAGCAGCAGCCCGTGGCATAAAATTCGGTAGAAATCGTGATTGGGCCAAAGCTTCTACACTGCCTATAATTTAAGTGGTGTAATCTTGAGAGCTGACAAGTGGCAAATATGTAAGTCAGTTTGGATATTCCCGTGAAGCAAGGACAATATCCTTGATTCTGAAATGCTAAAATGGATTATAAGCCAATATTGTTTCAAGTGGAAAGGGTTATTTCCATAAATTTGATAACGCAAATAACACTATATTAATGTCATGATGAGTTAGATGAGATTAAAACTTATGAATGTTTGATTAGTTATTTGGATAAAGTTTAATGACATAATTTCACCAATCACTATTATTTTGAACGTCTAATGTGTATGATTACTCGATTTTAATTATAAAAAATTGATGCACTTGATGGATTATCAATTTGCATATAAATAAATGGGAAAAGGGTCAAATAGGCCCTCAAACTTACATAAAAATGGAAACCCTTATATAGGAGCAGTGGCGTATCCACTATGGTGGCAGCGGGGGCAGCTGCCCCCACTCAACCCAACCCAACCCCTATATATATGTCTAAAGTTTTATAAGAAATTGCTCAAAATAAGAGTTAAATGTGGGGAAAAAAATCTAAAATAGTTTAACTTATATTTAGGTATTTTTCTTAAATTTTATCTGCAATTAAATCTTTACACACTCATAATATAAATTAATCTTCTTTTATTCATACTTGTACATATATATCTTAAAGTAAATATATATAATCAAACAATATTAATAATGTGATTTGCAATTTGTGAAATATGAGACTAAATTGTAGTGAAGGTTTGCCCTCACTCGCCAAATTTCCTGGATACGCCACTGATAGGAGGTTCTATCCGGCCGTCGCCATTCGGAGCAGTTCCAGGTGGAATTTTTTTATGAAAGTTTTTAGGCATCTTATTCAAGTCTAGTTTACTCGTACCAAATATCAGCTAACAATTCAATCGGGAAGACATTCAAATGAATTCTTGAAGATAACTGCGCTTTTAACTACACAGTTATCTTCAAGAATTCATTTGAATGCCTTCCTGATTGAAGTTTTAGCTGAAATTTGGTATGGGTACACTAGACTTAATGAATAAGATGCTCAAAACATTTAATCAAAAAATTCCACCGGGAACTGTCCCAAATGACGATGACCGATCACACGTATACTACACTAATATGGATATGAACTCTTCCACAGGAATTTTTAATTTTCATTGGGATTAATCTGAATATGCTTCTGAGATGCAGACAAATTTTAATACGAATACCAAATAAATTGCGCAATTTATGTAACCATTAACTGTTTTAAACTCAGAAGAAAGTCCAATGATCAAGTTGGCTACTACTTTGAAAGTGTAGGATACCGAACACAACTCAAAAGGCTAGAACAATGTTGTTATAGTTGTTATCACATATCGACTAATACGAATCCAAAAACTACTTGACAAGTGGCGAACAATCCACAGTGCTGATTGAAATACCTTCTATAGTTTAATTACTGCATCAACGAAATATCTAATGATCGTTTTGCTAAATGTCGAGAACATATTATCATTTTTTGTAGAGCACTAAAGCTCCAGGATGAACAATGCAACTAACATCCATCTCTAAGAGGTCAAAACACGAATAGTTACTCCATATATGTCAACTCTTTTGGCCATGTGAGGTTGTGATCAGTTTCTAATTTGCTTCACCTTGCTACCCCTATTAGAAAAAGCTCTTCCTCTCTTCAGCCTTGCAAATATATTTTGGATTAGGAAAAGCTTGTGCGACTATTAGGCAATTAAATTTGCAAGGTGAGTCCTTTGGCTCAACACTATTTCATATCCATCGCAAAAGTTATATATTCATCCGTTCTGTAAACAGTTGCCAGAATAGGGCCTCGGCAGCATCCCCCATGTTTGTCGCACAAATATATTTTTTGTAGTACACGGTTTTCTACAAAGTGTCTCTTTGGCCCGAGGTGAAGCTCGTGTCTTTCCGGGATTTCCTAAATTCCGAGATACAATGAAGTTATTAAATTCAAACTATTATTTTTACATATGTCACTTGGAGAAATTGAAATAGCTATCCATAATGGAAATTTAAAAGCCGATTGGAATTTATTGTTTCAGAACGTAGTGTTAGGATTGGTCTAGAAGACATTTTGAGTCGATCACTTTACGATAGCAAGTTGTTTTAAACATCTTTCTCTACGAGTGAAACACCAAGTGAGATAATTTAAGACATGATCAGTCTTTGATTGTCACTTGAATTAGCTTGATACAAATAAGATCAGGACCCGAAACTCCAATACCAAAACAAAGAAAAGCGACACAGAGAGAAAGAACGATTGCTACTGCCTGCTGGTAGAAGGAACATAAACTCACTCCCAATAAGTGGTTTGGCGAAGAAGGACGATAGCTCGAGTGAAGGGGGCCAAATATCACTACAACATTTTAGAGGTTGGGCAACACCAATTCTTTTATTCACGTGAAACTGTTGCCTTAATGATTTCATAGACTACATTTTTTATTCACGGGAGGGGTAAATGCATAAATGGTACCTCAACTATTGGTAATGTTGCATTTTGGTACCTTAACTCTTAAATAAATCAAAATGGTACCATAACTATACACAAATGTTTCGAATTGAGATTTTATTCAAATTTTCGACCAAAATATTACACGTGGCGGTCAGAATTCTATGGGTAAAGTCTATTTCAACTTATTTTTGACCATATGATCACTATAGGGTGACTCTACGCATGAAATTTTGATCGTTATGAATGACTTTTTTTGTTAAAAATTTGAATAAAATCTCAATTTGAAAAATTTACGTATAGTTAAGGTTAGTGCTGGACTCGGGCCAGTTCGGGCCCGGTTCGGGCCTGGGCCCGGCCGGGCCTCGGGCCAGGAAAGGGGAGGCCTGAGCCCGAACCGCCGGTGGCCGGTGGCCGGTTCCGGTTCCGGGCCTAACCGGGCCGGGCCGGGCCAAACCGGTCCATTTTTTTTTTTGTTGGTTCTCCTATTTAATCCCCTACCCCTCCCCCTCAACCCCAAACCACCCCAAACCACCTCAAATGGCCCAAAATACCTATTCCAACCCAAGACTTAAAAAAATTTTCAAAAAAAAAAAAAAAAATTAAAATCCGGCCCGGACCGGGCCCGAACCGGCCGGGCCGGTTCACCATATGGAAGGCCCGGGCCCGGAACCGGGAACCACCGGGCCGATTGCTACAGTGGCCGGGCCGGGCCGGTTCCGGGTCGGGCCGCCCGGCCCGAGTCCAGGACTAGTTAAGGTACCGTTTTGATTCATTTAAGAGTTAAGTTACCAAAATGAAAAATTCCAATAGTTGAGGTACCATTTATGCATTTGACCCATTCACTAGAACACCGTTTTCAAAGCTTAGTTGACAACAATTTTTCTTTTAATTGTTTGGCCACCCACATCTACAAATTGTTGCCATATATAATCCGGTAATTTTTTTTGATAGAACTATTTCTGTATCCTTTCAATTTACCGGGCCATTAAGTTTTTAGCCCACGTACGTATATTTCTTAATACCCGTTTGACCGCGTCAAGCAAAACAAACAAGGAGCAAAAAAAATTAAATAGGTTCACTTCTCAGTTCTCACCCACCCAGGTTTAGATCATATCATTTAGGGTATGTTTGGCAAATGGCTTATCAGCCAGCTTTTAGCTTGTTTGACCCATTTCAGCTGTTTGGTTGGTCAAAGAAGCTAATAATGATGTTTGGTAAATGGCTTTTAAAATTAGCTTGTTGAGTTTGAAAAGCTGAAAAAATGGATTGTTGAAGAAGCTAAGGGGAGCAGCTTCTTCATTTGGCTGGTTCAATTTACACTCTATCAGCCATTTTGAAACAACCAATTTTACCAAACAGTTATCTATAACCAGCTAACATAACCAGCCGGTCAAAACAGCTAACACAACCAGCTGTTAGGAAACAGCTGACACAACCAGCTAACAACAACAGCTAACAGCCATTTGCCAAACATGCCCTTAATCGATGACTGATAACAGTCTCAAATGCAAATGTCTCGCTTCTCATCAGATCGTTGCTACTTATGTTTATACTCGAAGACGGCACTTCAAGATACGTTCCTAAAAGATCGTCGCCGATATCACCATCACATGCGCGCAACAGTCATCCTATCAATGTGGAGTTTGATCTTCGAGGTAATTTATATTAGAAATCCGAGTATGTTGATATCTCTTTTGGATTTTTTTTCTTCACATGGATATCTTGAACATGAACGAGGATAAAAGTGTCATTTTCTTTCTTTTTATGAACTCTAGGCCACAGAGAAGTTCTTGAAGCATTCGATGCCTGTTGGCCTCAGATTTGCTGAGCTCAACCAAGGCGCTGCTACTCAAGAATGAACTATATCCTGTTCTATTTTTAAACACATCTATCCTTTGGTGGTTAGGAGGAAAGGATATTCGCGCCTGAGAATGGTTACGGATTGTTGAATCCAGTTTCCATGTGGGTTGAACTTGAACTTACGTTTGTAGACAATGTTGCATACATTGTTTAGCTACCTTTTCAATTTGATCAAAGTTATTTTCTTTTTTAAAGTAATTTTTGCCCATTTATGTATGCTATTAAATAAAACCTTTAATGATATAAGCTATTTTGACAAATGACGAAAACTATACCTTAGCTTGTTGTGCACAGGTTTATATTTTTCTTGTGATTTATTCATTGGATTATCTTATTATTCTTTTCTTAGAGTAACTACAACTTTACTGTTTGGTTGATCATGTTCTCTACTCTGGTTTTTCCGAATAACTATGACGTTAATCCAATTCCAAAGACTATCTGTGAAGATGTTTATCCAAATATCCAATGGACGTCCTCATCATACTTATTCGGGGTGGACTTGGGCCGGGCGGCCCGCCCCGGAACCGGCCCGACCCGGTCACTATTTGAACCGGCCCGAACCGCCGGCCCGGCCAGGGACCGGTCCGGGTAGGCCCGACCCGTTGGGGTTCCGGGCCGGGCTCGGGCCCCTGAAAAGGTGAACCGGCCCGACCAGATCGGGCCCGGTCTGGGCCAATTTATTTTTATTTTTCTTTTTTTTTTTGAATTTTTTTCAAGTTTTTGGGTTGAGCTGGGTATTTTGGGCCATTTGAGGTGGTTTGGGGGTGAGGGGCAGGGTTGGGGGTTATTTAGGAAAAGCCAAAAAAATTTTTAAATGGAACCGAGGCCCAGCCCGGCCCGAAACCGGACCCGGGGGTTACCCGGGCCGGTTCCGGGCCTCTCCTTTCATGAACCGAGGCCCGGCCGGCCCAGGCCCGAACCGGGCCCGAACCGGCCCGAGTCCACTGTAGGAGCCTGTTCTACGTAGTACACTGTGGAGAGCTTGAGGCCATGATCTACTAACATTCTCTAGACCAATCAATTGTCTGAACTTAATGTGTGCTAAAAACAATCTAGACCTTCTACTATAAAGATGTTTTTTTTTGCAACTCTGCTATAAAGATTTTAAAAAGTTGTTCAAGTAGTCCTACTTGATTGAATTAAACTAATTTGGATTTTTTTTTTCCAATTTGCATGTTGAAACAAATTGCTTAAGTGTACTTTTAATGGTGATGATATTAACTTTTTATTCCAATTTGATGATATTAAATTGATGATATTTTTGGTGTATATTCCAATTTCTTTTCTCTATCCATATTAAATAAATTATGATGAGATCTCAAATAAGACAAGTTCAGTTTACAATTTTGAAATACCAGTTACTAAAACCGGGTGGTTTGATCATATACAGTTTATAGACTTTTATTTATATTATTAACAATGCTACTTTATTATAAAGAAATCGAGAAATTACTCCAAATAGCAGTAAAACATAGATAAAGTGAACAAATAAAAGTCACTATGTTTTATTCCTGAAATAGAAGTATTTAATTTTATAAAAAGCATAGCATTCTTTAATTACAAGTGAATGAGCGATATTTTAACAATAAAGTAATGGTAATTTTATTTTTGCACTTTATCTATGTTATACGACTGTTTAAGATATTCTCTCTTTATTATATTATTCGATCTCTTTTGAATTGTCTTTTATAAGTTTTTATTTTTTCAGGCTCTTCTTAGCTACTGTAAAATTCACCCCAATAAATTTATTTCTTTAATGTGTGTAACATCGAACTGTAACCTTAATTATGGGATGGAGGGAGTAGCTACTATCATTAGTTGTTTACAATTAGTTGTTAAGACTTGAAATTACCATTAATGATTTGAATAAAAAATGAAGATAAAATAAAAAGAAATATATATAACTAAACTTTTATCTATTTATTTTTACATAAGTTTTCATAAGAGTTTTTTAAAGGGGTAATTTGAGTTTGCACCCCATTTTATGGTCCCAATTGGACTTTGCACCCCTGTTGGGATATTAGGTCCAGGCCCAATATCCCTAGGCCCAAATCCAGGAAGAAACAGCGGGCCCGAGGCAGTCCAAAAGAACTCTCGAACGGCATTCGGGATAAAATTTATACTTGGAACATTCCGGGAAACAATTATGCCAAATCACCTATGGCGGAAATACCGATCGGCGTTCGGGATGTGTTCCTAAGCAGGATAACACCTATGACGGGGTCCCACACACCGAACACCCTGCCCGAACGGGCAATCATCAAGTGGAGGCCGCATTTAATGCTGGATCATGGCGGCAGCAAGTGGGGGCATGGGTGCTTACATGGCAGAGGTGATAGCCTACCAGATTCGACCACGTGTCCACCTTACCCATCCCCATTTTAGTATAAATATCCATGTTTAGATCATTGTAAAGGGTTAGCATTTTAATACTCAGAGCTTAAGCAATAGATTTACATCTCCCACCCTTGTAATCTCGTATTCAGCTACCGTTCGGGTAGTTTCAGTGTAATTGCTTAATTACTGAATATAAGTAAGTTCTTGAGTTGAATATTATCTCACTATTTTATATTTTATACACATTTTCAACCTTACCCCAGATCCCCACAATATCCAAGGCTTGTGTTGGGCTTTCGGATCTTCGGGAATAAACCTCAACATTGGCGCCGTCTGTGGGAAACCACACTAAAAGTCCAGGCAAAACCGAGATCTAAGCACCATTTTTTCTTGAAAATGGCTAGACTTACTACCGCGACACCGAGTTCTACGTCCAGAGGCCGAGGAGGCAATAGATCCTCTGAGGGGTGGTCCAGGCAAGGACACGCCAGTGGCAGTGCCACCCGGGAGTTCGAGCAAATCATCCCCCAGGAGGTAAGGATGAACCCTCAGTTGATGAGGGAGATGGCGGAGGCTATGCAACGCATGGCGGACGAACAGGAACGGGGCTACACCGATGAAACTCATGAGCCACCATCCCCGTTGCGTCCCATGCCATCTTTCGACGAAGAGGAGGACATCGAGACTACGATGGCCTCAGTTCATTCCGAGGAGCGCCGCAGGAACCACTGGAGGGCCCATACCCCCAGACGAGGAGCACCAACCAGCCGAACCCCGTCCGCCCCTCAAAACGGATACAGGGAACCTACCCCCATGGTAGATCCCGTTGGACAAAACTTCCAGTATATCCAGAGGGATGGGGAACGCTTCATCCGGAGGAGGGCTAACATAGCTGCTCCTCCCCAGAACAGAATACCGGAATATGCGGATGCTAGAATACCACCCACTCCCCGAACGGCCCAAGACGACGAAATGGCCGAAATGAGGAGACAGATGACTGAGCTCAGGGAGCAGGTCAATCGGGCGCCCCAACAAACCCCGCCAGCACGGGTTGGGATCACCTCTCCCTTTACTAGGGAAATCGTGAACGCCGAAATCCTGAAGGACTGCCGTCCCTCGACCGGCTTGGCATACGATGGGGTGGGAGATCCCCACGTACACCTGAGGAGTTACCAGGGTGGCCTCATGCTATTGGGGGCCACCGATGCGGCAATATGCAGGCTGTTCTTCAGTACCCTTCGGGGACCAGCCCAGGAATGGTTCGGGACATTACAACCCGGGTCGATCGGGAGCTTTGCGGAGCTGTCCACCTTGTTCTTGGCTCAGTTCGCCTCCAGCACCACCCCGAAGTTACACTTCGGGTATCTAACCAGTGTGAGGCAAGGGCCTAGAGAATCAATCTCCGGATTCCTCACCAGATGGAGGACCGAAACCCTGAAGGTGACCGGCATGACAGATGAGACTGCCATCCTTCTTTTCACCGATGCCCTTCAGATGGGAGATTTATACAGAGAGCTGAAGAGGAACCCGGGGACCAGCTACCCAGACATCCTGGAAAGGGCCAGGAACTATGCGGCACTGGAAGAAGAGATCAGGATAAGGGACCGAACGGCCCCGCAACCTCCCACTTCAAGACTGGCAGAACGTCTGGGACCCACACCAGCGGCTGCAGCACCTCATCGAAGGACTACGCGCTTCACCCCCCTGGTCATGTCTATAGCTGGTGTTTTCCATTTGGAACACAACGCCATTCCTCCCCCTACTGACACAAGGCCCGTGATGGGACCTACCCCAAGCTCCTACTGCAGATACCACCAGCGCAATGGGCACCTCACGAAGGATTGCCACGCCCTACATATGGCAATTGAGGACCTGATCCAAAAGGGCTACCTGAGGAAGTATGTCAGCACCAACCTGAACGGCCCTTCCCCCAACCAGCGCCCTCCCCGATCCAATAGCTGGAAGCGGGATGCCCAGCGGGATGCAGAGCCCAGTAATGATTCATACCTTCCCCCTATAGAAGAGGCTGAGGGGTCTGGGAATCCGGGAAAAAAGCCACGGCTGGAGGTAAAAGTCATCTTTGGTGGAGGGGAGACCGGTGATACGGCCGCCGAACGTAAGAAATTTGAGCGCAGCCTCTATGTCGCCACTGTAGCTGCACCTCCCACAAAGAAGGGCCGCTTGGAACCAATTACGTTCGGGGTGGCTGATCTACCCAACTCACCAAGTCCGCACAGGGACGAGTTAGTGGTGAGCATGTGTATAGACAACGCCTTGATCCACCGAGTTCTGGTGGACACGGGAAGCAGTGTGAACGTGCTGTATTTACGCACGTTGGAGAAGATGAAGCTGAGGAAGGACCAGCTGACCAAGCTGAAGACACCGCTGGCTAGCTTCACCGGCAATGTAATAGAGGCGGAAGGCACCATCCAGCTTCTGGTAGAAATTGGCGATGAAATCCACCGAGCGGCAGTCCGGATGACATTTGTGGTGGTGGATATCGCATGTGCCCACAATGCCATATTGGGCCGTCCGGGGCTAGAAGATTTGGAGGCAATTGCCTCTGTTCGACACTCATGCATCAAATTCCCAACTGACACTGGTGTAGGAGTGGCTCGAACAGATCCTGCCATAGCCCGAACGTGCTACCGGGAAGCTTTGAAACAAATGACCACCCGGGGACAGCGGGTAAACAGCATTGAGGTACAGTCCCGGCGTACGGAGTTCGAGGGACGCCCCGAGCCAGCCACCCTCTTAGAATACATCGAGCTTGATTCCCCTCCCGATCGTAAAATTGCGATCGGGATGGACCTTGAAGGGGGAATCAGGGAGGGGGTGATCGCTGTCCTGAAGAGATTCCAGGTCCTATTTGCCCGAGGACCCGAAGACATGCCGGGAATTGATCCGGCCCTCATCTGCCACAAGTTGGCCGTTCGGCCTGATGCCAGGCCAGTCCAACAGAAGAAGAGATATCAGGCGGCCGAACGGCGGGAATTCACAAAGCAGGAGGTAGCCACCTTACTGAGAATCAGGCACATTAGACCAGTCATCCATGTCGAATGGTTGGCTAATGTGGTCCTTGCTCCAAAAGGAGCTACTTGGAGAATGTGTGTGGACTACTCTGATCTGAACAAAGCCTGCCCCATGGACCCCTATCCTGTCCCACGAATAGACCTGCTGGTGGACGAAACGGCAGGATGTGAACTGCTGAGCTTTATGGACGCCTTCCGGGGTTATCACCAAGTCTTCATGCACCCAGATGATGCAGAAAAAACTGCGTTCGTCACCTCGGACGGCGTGTTCTGCTATATCGTCATGCCGTTCGGGTTGAAGAATGCAATGGCCACTTTTCAAAGAATGATCGGCATACTCTTCAAAGAGGTACTAGGGGTAACCATGGAGGCATATGTAGATGACATCCTAATCAAGAGCAGGAAGAAGGAGGATCATGTCCGGGATATGGAAAGGGTCTTCGGGATCATGCAGAAGGCCAACATGAGACTGAATCCAAAAAAGTGCGCCTTCGCAGTCAAGGGGGGCAAATTTTTGGGTTATATGATGAGCGAGCGGGGGATTGAGCCTAATCCTGAGAAAGTAAAGGCAATCATGGACATGGAAGCACCGCGGAACTTAAAAGAAGTTCAGAAGTTGACCGGAAGGTTAGCTGCTTTGAGCCGATTTATGGCTAAACTGGCCGATCGCGCCATTCCATTTTTCCAAATAATGAAAAAGGCCAACCCGTTCGAATGGACAACAGAATGTCAGGCAGCTTTTGAAGAATTCAAATTGTACCTGTCTTCCCCCCTGGTCTTAACTAAAGCAGACCCAGGGGAACATCTCTATATGTATCTGGCTGTGGCCGATCTGGCGGTCAGCTCTGTTTTATTAAAGGAGGATGAGGGCGTTCAGCGCCCTATATACTTTGTGAGCAAAGCCCTGAACGGGCCAGAAACCAGGTACACCCTACTGGAAAAAACCATTTTAGCATTGATTGCTACCATCAAGCGACTGGCACCCTATTTCCAGGCCCACCCAGTCACCATCTACACCACCCAGCCCCTGGCCACCATACTGAGAAATCCTATGGCAAGTGGGCGTATCACCAAGTGGTCCCTCCTGATCGGGCAGTATGAAATAGACTTCAAGCCTCGCCCCACGATCAAGGGACAGGCTTTGGCTGACTTCATTGCCGAATGCACTGCCAGATCAACTGAAGAAGGAGCGAACGGAGGAGTACAGGACCATTGGTGGGAAATGTATGTGGATGGAGCGTCCAGTAGCAAAGGCTGTGGTGGGGGTGCTGTGATCACATGCCCCGAGGGGTTCAAGGCATACTACTCCGTACAGTTTGACTTCAAGGTAACCAACAATGAGGCCGAGTATGAGGCCCTTATTGCTGGTTTAAAGTATGCCAAGGCCCTGGGGGCCAGCAGATTAAAGGTCCGTTCGGATAGTCAGCTAGTGGTAAGCCAGATTAATGGATCTGTCGAGGTTAGGGAAGAACGGCTAAAAGCCTACAAGGAACTGGTTGAGGAAGAAATCGGCAGGTTCGAACAGGTGGTGATTGACCAGATTCCCAGAATCGAAAACAGTGAGGCAGACATCCTATCCAAACTGGAATGCGCCGTTCGGGATGATCATGCCCCGGGCATCCCTGCACACGTCCAGAGGTTCGCACAGAAAGAAATCCTGACCACACCGGCAACAATGGTTGTGCGGGTAGATGCCGTGTCCTATGCCGTCCCAAGCTGGGTCACTGACTTGACAAATTACCTGAAGGATGGGACTTTGCCGAACGATAAAAATGACGTGTACAACCTCACTTGTATACAGCGGAGGGCCCCAATGTTCGAACTAGTGGACGGACAGCTGTACAAAAAGACGTTCGGGGGCCCATATCTGAAATGCCTTCCACCCGATCAGGCAGCCGCTGTGATGGAAGAAATTCACGAAGGTATTTGCTCCAGCCATCAGGGGCCAAAAACCCTGGCTAGGAAAATTATCCTGCAGGGTTACTATTGGCCAACTATTCAGCAGGACTGTTTTGGGCACACAAAGAAGTGCAAAATATGTCAGCTCTACGCACCAGTACCTGGGCGGCCTGCGACCTTTTACACTCCAATGACCATATCACTACCATTCGCTAGATGGGGGATCGACTTGCTAGGGCCCCTACCTAATGCAACCGGAGGAATGAAGTACATCATAGTAGGAATTGATTACTTCACCAAATGGGTGGAAGCCGAACCCCTGGCCAGTATCACGGATTTTCAATGTCAACGTTTTGTTTGGCAAAATATTATATGCAGATTCGGGCTGCCCGAGCAGGTCATCACGGATAATGGACGACAGTTTGTGAGCAAGAACTTCGAGGAATTCCTCACTAGATGGGGAATCAAGCATTCAAGGGCTTCCGTAGCATATCCGCAGGCGAACGGGCAGGTAGAGAACATGAACAGAACCATCATGGATGGTATAAAAAAGAAGCTCGAAGATTACGCATCAACCTGGCCCGAACAGTTAAACTACGTCTTGTGGACATACAGGACAACTCCCCGAACAGCAACCGGAGAGACACCGTTCGCCCTCGCTTATGGATTTCAGGCTAAGGTCCCAACTGAGGTCTTGGTGCCCACTCACAGAACCATCCACTATGATCCTGAGCAGAATGAGGACAATCTGCGTGCTGAACTCCACTTCATAGAAGAAAGAAGGGATCTCTCAGCCTTACGAATGGAGGAATATCACCGGGCGACTAAGAGGTATGTGGATAAGCAGGCTAAAATCCGTTCGATCGAAATTGGAGACCTTGTCCTGTGGAATAGAGAAAAAAGTAAACCGCTAGAGGGCGGGAACATGTCAAAGAATTGGGAGGGACCATACCGGGTCTGGAAAAAATACCGGATGGGGACCTTTTCCCTACAGGATACCGAAGGCTGTCCGGCAGGGATATGGAACGCTACGCACCTGCGTAAATTCTATCAATAAAAAACGGCTGTTGCCACCTCTAAAAAAAAAAAAAAAAAAAAAAAAAAAAAAAAAGAGGGAGAACAATGCTTCCAAAGAGGCCAGAGTTAAGAAGAATATTGCGAACGGTATCAACATGCCGAACGGCATCACCACAAAACTCAGCCAAAAGTCTCACCTTGATCTATAGATGTCATTTATCTCGATCAATGGGGAGCCATCATCTCAGCACAAAAAAAAAGGGGAAAAAAAAAAATGTGCAGGATACCAAGCCCGGACTCGGCTTGGGAGATGGTGTAAAAGATCTTGAGTAGGACGAACCGGGCGGCATCCGAAGTCATAGGGTGACCGAGCGGGGGATCGGGACTCTGGTCTTAAAATCTTGCCTTGGCCATACAGCTCGCCTGAACATTATGGTGGTGGAACCCGAGCTGTATCCTAGAGGCGAGTCTCCATTTTGGCAGAGAATAAGGGGGAGACCCGAATTGGGAGCCTTATTCTCAACGGTCCAGGATGGACATCTCAACCTCATAATATGGGTGACTCCGGACGGTAAAACCGACGGTACGCATCGAAATTATGGGCTTGGAAGATGGCAGACACTACACGCATTGTGGAACTGTCTTGCAGCAAGAGGTGATTGCCTTGCGAACAAGGAAAAATGCGGATGATAACCCGAACAGGTTATTTTACGCGTTCAGGGAACAACCAGTCGACGGTAATAAACCGGACGGCATGCATCTGAAACATGGTGCTCAGGGGCGCAGCAAGCATTTAACATTGATGACTTACGCGTTCAGGGAACAACCAGTCGACGGTAATAAACCGGACGGCATGCATCTGAAACATGGTGCTCAGGGGCGCAGCAAGCATTCACTGGTGACTTGTGCGTTCAGGAAATAAAGAACAACCGGCGGAAATCAACCGAACAGCTTGCACCTCAACTTTGGTGATCAGAAACGGGTCGAACAGCTTACGTCTCAATCGTGATGCTGAGTTCAAAAAAAAAAAAAAAAAAAAAAAAACTGAGTGTTCGGGAAGCAAGTCATTCGGAAACAGATCAATCTTTATTCTTCGGCACTACTGTCCGGGAATTATACATGAGAAGAAAAAAAAAAGGGGAATTACAACAGAGATAACTAAGCTACGGGAGGATCCTTGTCCGGCACGGCATCCGGGTTGGAGTTCGGGGGATTGGCTGAATCTTTGGCCTTCTGCCTCTTCTCCATCACCCGTTGATAAGCACGGCAGAATAAGGGATCGAAACCTTCCTCCTTGGGGTCGAAGGGCTCATCGAACGATTCCTTGATCACCTCCAGATTCCGGTCGACCAGCATATCCTGGCACTTAACAAGGGTGTCCCTTGCTAGAGCATTGGCGAAGGCTGTGCCGGACGGGGTCTCATCAAGAAGCTTGAGGCCATCATGTAATGGGTCCTTGCTCCTCTCTAAGAATTCGCCCAGATGCTTGCCGAGGAACTCCCGAGCAGTATTCTCCAAGGCGAGGTTCAGGCCTTTCCCCCTTTGGAAGTCAATCACCGCCTTCGTGGTGATTTTTGAAACATCGGCGGCATAGGGGGCAGGGGGATTGTCCCCCTTGGCCTTCTCGATTTTCAGGCCAGCAGCTTCGGCAACCTTCACCTTGGCACGCAGATCACGGATTTCCCGATCGCGTTGTTGGAGCCTCTGCTCCAGTTCGGCCAGCTCCTCCCTGGCCTTGTCACCTTTGTTGGCTCGATCTTGGAGATCTGCAGCCATCTTCCTAGCAGCAGCCAAAAGGGTTTGGCTCTCGTCCAGCTCCTGATGAAGGAGGGTCATCTCCCGTTCAGCAGCTAGGAAGGCCCGGTGATAGTATGTACCGGCCTGTGAAAAAAAGAAACAGCAGTAAGAACAAATCCAAAAAATGTTATGAAGAGGAAGAACTGAACAGTCAAAGGCATACCTTAAGGGACTCAGCATGGCCTGCTTCGACCAAATCAGACCAATGGGTCAGGTTGGTGAAACCCTCTCCAGCCTTCAAGGAGGTGCTGCACCACATGGAGGATGCAGTCTGCCCGAACAGCGTCCGGCATTCGGCTCGGGGGCCCATGGCGGAAAACTCCACCGTCAACCGATCGGGGATCGGAAGACTATCTGAAGCAACACCTCCCCTGTTGCCCAGCTTCCTTGAAGGGGAGGGGACCGGAGGCATCCTTTCCACAGAAGGGTCCGTCAGATCAATAACATGATCGACCGGGACCAAGGCTTTGCTCTCAATCCTTGGCCGCTTGCTAACGGGCCCAGATTCCCGGCCGGCGGAAGAACCTGGCTGAATAGCCCTCTCCCTTCCCTTGCTGACTATGGCGGTGGAGGGAGTAGGAGCAGGACGCTTTATGGAGACGGGGGGAATCACACCTACAGGAAAGAACAAAGGGAAATGAACAAGAGATTGACAAATACACCGAACGGACAACATAAGCGAAGGAACATACCAATGCCAGCAGCTAGCATCTTAGCAGGAGTCAAGAAGGACCGCAGGTTCTTGGAACCGGCCAGACGGAGCCTTTCGTACTGGCAGACGATAGTTGCATCCACCCTTGGGGAGGCATCCTGAACGGGATAGGTGTTCCACCGATCAGGGAAAGGAAGCGGCGACCCCACGTGTACGAACACAAATCGTTCCTCCCATTTTTCCGGAGGGGTGGGGTTGTCGGTGAAGAGCGAACGGCCAGGGCGGGCCACAAGCCGCAAGTACCCCGGTGGTCCAGTAGGGCTGAACGCCGTAGCAATGCAAAAAGAGATCCGCGCTAGGAGCAATCCCCAACTCATGGCACCAGACAATAAAGCCATTCAGGATCCTGTAGGTGCTGGGCACGAACTGTGCCGGCAGTACTGATACCCGGCGGAGGAACTCCACAACGAACGGGTGCAAAGGGAACCGCAGACCAGCAATCAGGGCGTCCATATGCACCAACACACATCCCGGACGGTGTCGCATGGGATGTTTGATGAACCCCGCATTAAACTGACGGGGTGGAGGTAGTAATTGGCGCAGCGTCTGTTCGGCATCTGCTGGAAGGCGTTGACGCTGTTTCCTGATGCAGTGGAAGTTCAGACTATAGCGAGGGGGGCGTTCAGGCATACCCCTTTCGTAGATGGCTAGGTCATCTCCCGACTGACATCCATCATCAGGGAGGGGTTGTTCGGGATGAAGTGGGGCAGAAGACCCGTTAGAACCCGACGATCGGGTAGATGTGCCTTGATCTTTGGGGTGAGCTTTTCCCCTCGAAAGGCGAATCAAAGTAGGTGCCATATCTTCGGAGTCTGACGAACCAGAAAAGGCAGACATTAATTGTGAATAACGGAGAAAGTTCTAGAGAGAGAAAGCTTGAGAGAACTCAGAAGCAGCAGAAAAAACTGAAACAAAGTAGCTGCATCCTTATATAAGGAAATACAACCGCCAGGAATTCGAATGAATAATAGACACGTGTCAAGGCGGTTGAGGGAAGTTAAAGCATCCTTTGGGGTGAGTGAACACCCGAACGGGGTTAAGATCAGCAAAATTCACGAACCTCTTAAAAACGTCTCCCCGGACGGGATAAGAGAAAAGGGCTACAAACGTTTCCCCGAACAGGAAGAAAATTTAGCACGGTGATAAAATGATGGGCGTGCCCGAACGGTATGGTTATCTAACATGGAAAAATATGACAGATGCAACAAGGATAGCAAAAGTACTTACCGAATACCGGACACAATGAAAAGGGCACAAGGATCTTATATTGAGAGCATAAGTGGAGACTGAACGGTTCATTATACGCAACATGTGTTAACAAGATTATCGAATCCTGAATTCTAGATTGAACGAGGAGAACACCCGAACGGGTTGAAATCAACAAAGTTCACGAACCCCTACGAAAAAAAAAAAAAAAAATGCACGAGGAAAGTACAGGAGTTTGTACCCCGAACAGATGGGGAGAAAAAAAAAAAAAACAGGAAGCAACATAGTTTATACTCCATAATGAACTATGGAGTTCATTATGAATGATATCGAATAAACAGGTCGATCAATATTAAAATTCTAAATTCTGGACTTAGCGAAGGGGTGACGCAAACCGGCAAATCTGATCGCTATAAACTATGGAGTTGAAACAGGAAGAAAGCAACAGGAAATGTATTACAAAGGCAAATTGATGGGTGAGAAAACAAGTATGGAGTACAGGAAAAGAAATTACAGACAGAAGTTGCAAAACAAGTTGTGTATTCATCGGCTCTACTGGCCGGAAAGTACAAAAAATACTAATTTAAAGAAAAAGGGGTACAGATGGAGGTCTAATCTATTTGTTCGGGATGGTCCTCACCATCTTCATCATCGTCTTCGTCAGCTTCTTCGTCAACAACCTGCACGACCTCCATCCCCAGGGCTCGCCGGCATTTTTTCATTTGTGCCATCAGGGCGTTCAGATGACCCGGATGGAGGTCAGAGGGCAAGTCAGAGGGCTGCACCGAACGGCCCATCTGTTTTTCTAGGAGGGGGAGGAGAGGCTGGAGCATGTGTTGACAACCTGAGTTGTAGACTCCCCGGGCAAGATTGTCGGCCCACTCCTTGGTGATAGGGTGCTGATCGAGCACCCTGACCCCCTCCTTCTGGCGCTCTTCCCCGGCCAGTTTCTCCAGGTGCCTTCCGAAGACAGCAGGGAGCTGTTCGGTGGCATATTCTTCCTTTAGAGCCAGGAACTCCTCGGAAGCTTTGAATTGATCCCGAACGGCAGATAGATCAACTAACATTTCAGCCGGGCCGTCCGGGATTTGGGGAGGGGCCTCAGAAAACTTGACCTGAGCGGCCTCAGCTGCCGCGATCTTGGCCTGGAGAGAGCCCACCTTGACACGAAGCTCCCCAGCCTCAGCTTCTAGCTTCCTCCGCTCCTCGGCAAAAGCCCGGCGTTCGGCCTCTGATGCCTGTTCAGCCGTTTCCTTGGCCATCAGCAGCCCTTGTTCCTTGGCCTGCCTGGCCTCTCTGAGTTTCAGGCTGTAGATCCCTACCTATTGATCGAGTACAAATAAGAAATGAGAACCTGGTAAATTAATGAACAACCGAAGAAAGAGAGGTGATAAGAAATTACCTTCAGGGCAGCCAAGGCAATACACTCTTCGGCCTCCTCGACCGGCATCGGAGGAAGGTTATGCCCATTGAGGAAGCCCGATGTGGACCAAATCTGGCTTGCTGGACAGCCTCCCCTTTCCAGCATTCCATGAGCGGGATCTTGAAGGGAGATCTGCTCAAACTGGCTCGCCAAATCAGCCTGGTTGGCGGCCAGTTCCTCAGCGGAAAAGTGGTGAGACTGCTGATCAGAGAAGAGCTGATCCATCAGCATATCAGCATGTGAAGATTGCTGTTCAGGGGCAACCTGCTGCACAGGTTCTACATCCCGAACAGGTTCAGACTGCTCGGGGACGATGGGGGCGGATTGGGAGGATGTCCCCTGATCGGCCTTCCTCAACCTCTTCCTCTTTGTCTTCCTCTGCTGCTTGGGAGGAGAGGTTGGTGGCTCATCATCAAAACCAACGGTAAAGAGCCTGCTGTCATCCATTGCCGGCGGTTCGGGGTTGTCTCCTTCGGAATCTGAGGATTCGCCTTGCTTTGGAGCTGAAAAGACAAAAAGGAACAAATTAGTACCGAGCGGTTCACACGTGGATTAAAAAATTATATCACACGGGAAGGACCGCCCGGGCCATGGTACTTGGTTTTCAGTCAAGTAAGTCCAGGAATACGGGCAGTACCTATCCCGGCTTTAATAAGCCGTTCGGGAGTCAGATATGGCATAATCTGGAAGCAACCACCCGCCTCCACAGCAATGATATCCTGACTAAGGTCTTCAGAGATGAACGGTTCGGGGGACTTTGGCGGAAAGGCGTTCCACTTTCTTGGGATCAGGCCGGTTGGGACAGATACAAAAAAGAACCGATCTTTCCATTCCTTGATGGAGGAGGGAGCCTTGGAGAACAAAATATGACCTGATCGGGAACTCGCGACTAGATAACCTTGGGCTTGTTGTGGGATGATCGAGAAAAAGTAGTGAAACAGATCTAAGGAAGGGGTCACCTTAGCTTCCACACAACGACATATAAAACCAGCCATTGCCCGGTAGGAGTTCGGCATTATTTGGGCTGGCACTATATTATAATAATTTAAGAGGGAAACGAAGAAGGGGTGAAGGGGGAACCTAAGGCCGGCCTTAAGGGAATCAAAATGGACCACGACCATCCCTGGGAAGTGGCGCATTGGGTGGAGCCCCGATTGGAGGCGGAAGTTCACCGAATCAGGAAGTAACATCTGGATTTGGGCCCGGTTCTGGGCCGTGAGCTTTTGGCGCCTAAGCCTAATCAGGGCTAGGTCAAGCTTATGGCAGGAAACGCCGCTTGGAGGACCGGCGTTCATAACTTCCAATTCATCCCCCGATTTGGTGCCATCAGGGTAAACGTCGGAGGAGGAAGAGGAATCATCACCGTTAACTTCCGCCGGAATAGGGACGACTTGCAGCACATCGTTGGGGTTTCCCTCTGGGATTGCGGTACCGGAAGTAGAGGGTTCAGATGAACGAAGGGGTGCCATTTTCACCGAACGAGGGAACTAAACAGTAGAAGGAAGTTCGAAGGATACCTGAACAGAGGCAGCAGAAGAAGCTCTAGAGAGAAGGCAGAGTACTAAGCCGGAGATACAAAGTTTCGAAACCCAGAATCAAACCCAGAAGAGCCTATTTATACTCTGTCACGCCAATTCAGCTGCCAATCAGAAGAGGACACGTTTTTTGTAATGATGACAGAGACACGTGTCACACAGAGAATCCTTCTCAGGTAATCATGGCGTTTATCGGAAAAGTGAAACGACAGTTGCAAATAACCGTCAAAATATGCCTCGGGAACCGGCGGAATGCCATTCGATACTCACCCGAACAGCATTCGGGCAATAATCTTCTACTTCCTTATGCTCTCACTACCGTTCGAAACATAGGAAGTGGGGGACTAGTGTTGGGATATTAGGTCCAGGCCCAATATCCCTAGGCCCAAATCCAGGAAGAAACAGCGGGCCCGAGGCAGTCCAAAAGAACTCTCGAACGGCATTCGGGATAAAATTTATACTTGGAACATTCCGGGAAACAATTATGCCAAATCACCTATGGCGGAAATACCGATCGGCGTTCGGGATGTGTTCCTAAGCAGGATAACACCTATGACGGGGTCCCACACACCGAACACCCTGCCCGAACGGGCAATCATCAAGTGGAGGCCGCATTTAATGCTGGATCATGGCGGCAGCAAGTGGGGGCATGGGTGCTTACATGGCAGAGGTGATAGCCTACCAGATTCGACCACGTGTCCACCTTACCCATCCCCATTTTAGTATAAATATCCATGTTTAGATCATTGTAAAGGGTTAGCATTTTAATACTCAGAGCTTAAGCAATAGATTTACATCTCCCACCCTTGTAATCTCGTATTCAGCTACCGTTCGGGTAGTTTCAGTGTAATTGCTTAATTACTGAATATAAGTAAGTTCTTGAGTTGAATATTATCTCACTATTTTATATTTTATACACATTTTCAACCTTACCCCAGATCCCCACAATATCCAAGGCTTGTGTTGGGCTTTCGGATCTTCGGGAATAAACCTCAACAACCCCGTTTTTAAAAATCTTTGTTTTTGCACCCTAACCCCATATGAAAAGACAAAAGGTCCTCCATCAGGAATATGTTGAAAGCCAACAAAATTGTTAATGGAGAGGCATTTTTTTCTTTTCACATGGGGTTGGGATGCAAAAACAAAGTTTTTTAAAAACGGGGTGCAAAGTCCAATTTGCACAATAAATGAGGTGCAAACTGAAATTACCCCTTTTTTAAATTACATTAACTACTTTGTTTTGTATAACTACTACTACGAGTATTGTTTTTGGAAAAAGGGTCAAATAAGCTCCTGTACTATTACGAAACCATCACCTAAGCCCTTTTACAGTTTACTAAAAAAAGAATCACTTAAGTATACCTACTTTAAAAAAAAACATCAATATGATCAAATGACCTAATAGCAACCTGCTATAACAAGTCATCAACATTTTTCTTTTCCATTTTCTTTTCCTTCTTGTTTTTTCTTCAACCTTTTCCAGGCCGTTTTTTACTCCCATGTACCCCAAAGGCTTCAAGCTCATTTTCTCATTGTTTTTCGTTGTCATATTCTCTATTTCAACTTTGCTTTCTCCTAATTTTTCTGTCTTCATTGTTCTCTTCGTTCCACATTTCATTTTTCTTTTTTCTTTGCATTTTTTCTTTTTCCTTTTTACTACCTCCATCCCCGAAAGAAGTTCTCACTTTCCTTATTTGGATGTCCCTAATTTAAGTTCCCATTTCCTTAAATGGAAAGTTATCTACATCAAAATAGTGCAAAAAACAGTGCAAAACAGTGTCAAACAGTGTCGAAACAGTGTCAAACAGTGTCAAAACAATAAAATTTACCCCCTGGTAAGTTTACTTGCATAAAAGTGTGTGAAAGTCAAATGGCGAACTTCTTTCGGGGACGGAGGGGAAACTTTTTTTTCTTCCTTCCTTCTTAGGTTATTTTTAATTTACAATTTCCAGTCTCATATGAGTCCACGCCCAACTTAAACATATCATATCAGATTAGATCAGATTTATAAAGATCATGTTATATTTAGATAATAACAAAATACACATTCACCAAATGTTTACTGTATCAGACGGGTCACCCGGACACGACTTTAACATATTGGTCAAGACTTACACAGACCAAATCACATCATCAAGATTTTTTAGTTCAATCAAAAACATTCTTTACTTCTCTTTCTGTTGCATCATGTGTCACTCCAAAAGTCCAATTGTATAATTTTTGTACACATTTTCAAAATTTTTCATTGTCAATTTTTCTATAAAGTGAGGCAATCGAAAAAGTCGATTAGAAAAATCCAATTTTAAAGACAACAAATGTCTAATACTGGGAAAAAAGTTTTAGACATGGCCAGAAAATTGTGAACCGGTTTTTATAAATCTTTTTACAGAAAATCTTTTTTGTAAAATTATGTCACGGACAAAAAATATCGAAGGAGTTCATGCTTACAGACAATAATGTCCAGAACAGACTTAGATGTTTAAGTCGGTAAAAAATGTAATTTTTTTGTACACATTTTCAGAATCTTTTGTACGTGCCGACAACGTCTGTTAGATGAGTTAGGGAACAAGAAAAAAACAATCAAAGCCGTTTGGTAACACGAAAATCGGCTAACTCGGCTGATTTTGCTGAAATTTATGATGTTATGGTTGAAGTGACTGCATTGGCTGATTCTGCTAATTTAAGAAAATGTTACGTTTAAAATATAATTTATTAATAAAATTATGAAAAAAATATATCCTCAGTATCTATTGTAACTTCAGCCAATACGGCAAAAAAAGTAACATTGACTTTACCTTTTCTCATTTACACAATTCCGTGCACGAAAATAAAAGTTACATGTTTGGTAAAGAAGTTGACTAATAAACCTCATAAGCCGAAAAATATTGTTACCAGACGGCCTCTCACTCTGAAAAATCCATGATAAAAACAGTAAATGGATGTCACCAAAAGTGTATAATTTTTTTGTCCCGTTTGAAATTTATTTGGTTATGCTAGACATTTAATGTTTGAATGATTTTAATTACGGAGTAAGATTTTATCTACGGTATAACTTTAGATACAAAAAATGTCGGTATGGAAGATTTGAAAATTTGTACGGAAGTGTATAATTTTTTTACTATTTCTAAAGTTACAATATTAAAAATGTCAATGTTATATAAATAGCATGGATAATACCTCCAAAAAACATGGGATAGTAACTGAAAGATTTAAAGTCTGATTTTTCTCAAAAAAAAACTTTAATAATAAGAGCCTATTTGGCAACCAGAAAATCGGCTGATTTAGCTGATTCTGCTGAAATTTATGAAGTTCAGGATGAAATGGCTGCATTAGCTGATTCTGCTGATTTAAGAAGAAAATTATTTTTAAAGTATATTTTATTAATAAAATAAAGAAAACATTATATGTAAAATTTTAAAAATAGCTAAAACGGTCATCTACAGTAACTCCAAAAGTTACGTGTTTGGTGAAAAAGTTGACTGAAAAGTCTGATAAATCAAAAACAGTGTTACCAAACGGGCTCTAAATCATATCTTTACTTTTCAAGAATGGGATTATTTATGAGCCAATGATGATATTTTATTGACATAATTAGAAAAATGCCAATTTTTTTTAAAGAGAAAGACAACAAATATAAAAGGAAAAAAAGGGGAAAAAGAAGAACTAACAACAAAAAAAACAATGGAACGATATGGACTATGGAGTACACTGGGGTAGATAAGAAGAAGGGAGAAAGACCAAAAATGACACCAAGTTTTTTAACGAAACTCGGATTAGACACTAAAGTTTAAAGTAGATCAATGGAGGTGGATTGCCCTGCTTCCAAGATTACCTCGGCGGTGACTGCCTCGCTGCCGCCGCTCCGCCTTGCCGTCGAAACCACCGCTGCTTCGAAGTCTACCCATTACCCATCGCAGGCTTCAGCATCGCAGAATCAGGACATCATATAATCAGACCGTGCTCAGTTTGATCTGGTAGACTTGTTAATCTCTCTCAAAGCCTTGACACCTCTCTCCAAAGATTCTGGGTCGAATCAGGCTGATGTTGTTCTAGGATGATCATTGTGAGGTTTTGGAGGTTCCACAGGAGTTGGCTGCTAGGGAGGCTTTCTGGAGTCAGCATCCGGAACGTGAGGAGTGGGTTAGGTCGATGACGTAGTAGGTGAAAATGGAGAGAAGCTGAAAGACCATCTGCATGAGCAAGTTGTACTCCTAAAGCTGCAGCTGCCAGGGTTGCAATAAGCCCAGCTACATTAACATTTGCCATTTCCAGTCTTTACAATTTTGTATTCCTTCTCCTCTGTAAGAAAAAAAATCGTAAGAGAAGTTTTACCAGGTTAGTAGGTTTTAGAGGGTTCTTGTTGAACAAGAAATCGCCATTAACATATTACTCCGTAAAAGAATCGGGACGGTCAAGGGCAAGTGGCGAGGGCGGAACAGGGCCTGGGGCAGGGGAGGGGTAGGGTGTTGGACTGGGGTGGGGTTGCGGCAAGTGTTGGGTTTGCAGGGGCTTTTGGAACGATGAGAGGGATTGTTTAACGGAGGGGTTAAAGGGGTGGTCAAAATGGAACCAAAAACTATAAATTTGTGTTTATTTGGTCTACTTAAAACCTTAGTGTCTAATCCGAGTTTCGTTAAATACCTTGGTGTCATTTTTGGTCTTTCTCCCTAAGAAGAAAAAAGGTAAGCCAACAAATGGTTGCAACGAGAATATCGGAACAATCGGATCATGGCCAGAGCAAGAAAAGAAGAAAATGGAAAATGAAAAAAAAAAAGAAGGTCAAAACTTACTCTAACCTGTTATAGCAGGTTGCTTCCCGGTGGTTGGACATGGTTGATTGTTTTTTAATAGTAGATGTATTCGTGTGATACTTTTTTTTAGTACATGGTTTTATTTGACCCCTTTTCCATTGTTTTTTTGAATATATAGATTTTATGAAGAATTTTAGTGGAGTTGATTTGAAAGTTAACCCGGAGTCACGCACGCAGAACACCGTCATCGCTGCTCATCCACGGACGAAGGCTCAGCAAAAAGAAACCGGCGTCACTTGGCCGCATTGTTAAGACCCTTCGGAGAAACCTACCTGGGACGAACCTAATTCCGATTCTCAGCATTCGAACTTGCTCGCAGGTTCAATTCCTCAGATTCTTTTTCGTTTACTTCGCTCTTCTTCATCGAAAACTTTATGTCATGCAGAGCATTTGGTTAGTTTTCACTAGATTGTTGTGATTGTATCTCTGAAATTTTTGCTAAAACACACTGGATAGCCAACGTTTGAAGAGGTGTGGCTTCACAATAGTCAATAGACAACACCTTTAGATAATTTAATCATAAATATTCCGTATGAGGATACACGCAATGATCATAAGGAGCCTTAGCTAATAATTTAACATATGCTTACCTAATAAAAATTGCACATTTTGTTTGAAGCCTTAGCTTAAACATACTAAATGGAATTTATCATTCAAACTTATGGGAATTCAGAATTTTCATCCAATATGCAATTTTTTAAGAACTTGTTTTCAATATCATATATAACTATTGTGCTTATGTTGCATAGTTGAAGATGTTGGGTTTATTTTCCTCATAGAAGGTGACTTGTTTTGCAAATTACACTTCTATCCATAGGTCCATTTGATGAGAACATTATCATTTTCCCTCACAGTTTCACTTTAAGTCCCACTTTGGTGTTTGTTAAGATATAAAGTTATTCCAGTGCTACCTGACTACCTCCCATCCAACTTCACCAATGATCTCCCATTGCTAGTGTTTATGTTTTTGTTTTTAGTTTTTCAGTTTTAAGTCTAGTTTAAATCCCTTTTTACATGATTTTATATTTTTATGTTTTAGTTTATTAGTATTAATGTGTCATTGTGCTTAATATACATTGCAATTTTGTTGAATTATTTTACTTGTTTGTCTGACATTGATTTTTTCCTCCTTTCTGATATGATGTATAAAAAATGGCATAGGTCATTCAATGTCATCACCACAGCTGTAGTTTGTTCATGAATATGAAAATTTTAATGATGCCTTGCTTAGTTGCTTCTAATTGAATCCAGTAATTTGTTAATATGAAAATCTTGTCTACATATTTTTTCAATTTTGAAATATTTATGAGTTTCTCATGACTCTCTCTTCTTCTATATGCACTGCTCCACACTTACTAGGTTTCATCCCTCATATAGCCTTCCATATTTCATATTTGGTGTCTCTTCTACACAAGAAAGAAACTCCAGTGTTCTATCAGGTAAGTTATTGTGATGCTCTTGTTTTTCCCCTCATCTTCACTTACGCAAAGACTGTTTGACTTACACGAAGAAGAAGAATAAAAACTGTATGGTTGAGATTTGTGCAGAGGAGAAGAAAATAACTTTAATCACATATTTATCACTATGGTAATGCCAAAGTTTTTAAGACGGCTAAATCAGGAAATCTGACAATGTTTTGTGGGGCATAGGGAGTATTTTAATAGATGTTTACACTTTATCTACTCATTTACTCCTTTTTGTTAGTTTCATTTTTCTTCAAGATTAAGAGCGCATTTGATAACCCTCATTTTCAGCTTATCAGTCAATTGTTTTAGCAAACATATAGTTTATTACTTCACTCTCTGAATTGTGTAATACTACGGTTACTACCTCTGTCCTGGTAGACTTTGCCAAGTTCAAAGTAGGTGGGAAATAAGAAAAGTAAAAACTGTGTGGTTGAGGTTTGTGTAAAGGAGAGAGGATTGAGTAGAACCATAAATTAGTTGCTTTAATAGTAAAGTAGCAAAGTTTTTAGGGACAACCGAAAAGGGAAAGTTGGCAAAGTACAATGGGACGGAGAGAGTACGTAATAATAAAACAAATATAGTGAGAGTTACTTTTTTGGCTGAATTTACGGAGATGATAATTTTAGCTTTTTATGTAATTTTTTAAATTCTATTAATAAAATATATTTTAAATATGATTTTTTCATAACTAAGCAGATTCGACCAATTCAGCCACTTCAGCTTGAGTTTCATAAATTTTAGCAGATTCAACCATTTAGTGTTACTAAATGGGCTTTAATTAAAGAGTTTCATTTGTGTTCGGGGTTGTTTTTTGTGTTAAACAGCCATTACATAGGAGAAGAAGAAGCCGGATAAGAACAAAAGCAAAATGAATGCTCCTGATCGTTACGAGCGATTTGTCGTCCCTGAAGGCGTTAAGAAGTATATTTCCTTTGTTTGTCTTGTTCTTTCTTATCATGCAATTCATCTTATGAATTTATATATTCAGTTATTCTTGTGTGTTTATTCTCTGCTTTCTCTCGCTAGGGTTGCATATGAGCGGGACACAAAGATTATCAATGCTGCCACTTTAACTGTTGAGAGGGAAGACCACACCATCGGCAATATTTTACGCATGTAATTTGCTTCAACCTTGTTGTAGGGTGCGTTTAGCGCTAGTTTTTGAAATTGTGGAAGGGAACCACAGAAAAGATAGAAGGAAAGGAAATGTGTGTGTGTGTGTGTGTTGGGGGGTGTTTTTTTATATTTGTTTTATGTATTCACATGCCTATCATGTCAAGACTAAGAGATCTATAATATTTAAAAATAATAATAATCCGTAAAAAAAAGTGGTCGTTTTCCAAGGCTTATTAAACACAACAAAATCACTAGCATATCATTGTTTCCCTAATCTAGTAGCATTTTTCATGATACAAACATCCCCTTAGGGCCTTAGGTAACTTCTATAACGCCTAGTTTTTTATTCCTTTTCTGGTCTTGTGGTGATTATGTTGTGGATGCAGGCAATTGCACAGGGATGTGAATGTTCTCTTTTCTGGTTACAAGTTACCCCACCCTCTTCAGTATAAGATCATTCTTAGGGCAAGTCATTCTCTTTGAAGTGTTATATTTTTTATATTTCTTTGAAGTGTTATTTAACGTTTTGTTTTCCAATTTTGCTATGTATTGTTATGTATCTTAAAAACTCATGTCTCTTCAATGCTGAATTTTTAAATGCTCTATTTGCAGATTCAAACAACAAGCCAGTCTTCACCAATGCAGGCTTATAATCAGGCTATTAATGATCTTGACAAGGAGCTGGATCATTTGAAAAACCAATTTGAAGTGTGTTTTTCTTCCTAACTTTTTGCTGACACTATTATGCAATTATTTGTTACTGATTGAAAGTTACTCTTATAAAATTACCTGCCTGTTTATGGCCTGGAATGAAACACGATATGTGCATATTGTTGTGGTACAGTTGATTAGAGTGTTTACAATGACATGCATGTGACCAGAGGCATGGCCAAAAATAATACTGGGTTGGGCCGGTAGGAAGAATTTTTAAAATGAAATTTGTAAACATAAAAAGGTTTTCCCCAAATTATACACATGTTTTGTATGCCCATGAATGTGACCATATATTGTGTATTATAATAGTTGTTTTTTTCGCGCCCATAGATTGCCATTCACTGTTTTTTTTCGCTGGATCAACTTGGAACTATAAAGAAATTCTGATTAAAACATAAAACATCTAACAACAACATCCAAGCCTTTGGGCTTAGTCCCAAAAGAGTGTGGGATCAGCTAACATGAAACATCTATATAATGGTAAAATCATATGCATGTCATTCTGCATTACATTTATTTGGTGTGTTCCAAATAGTATGCATGTAATTACATTGGCTTTGTCTTAGCATTCAGTCTTTTTGCTGTGGACTGTTGGACTCATAATGAGCTTCATTTTTTTTTTTAGATGAGTGGGGTTTTATTAAAGAGAAAAAATAAAGTTACATAAAGAGGGGGACTATACCAAAACCTCTTCCAAATGAATTACAAGAGTCTTCTAAAAGAAGGCAAATTGAAAATATCTAAAATAATAGCAGTCTTTATTGAGCCAGGTAATGAGTCCATATCAGACCAAATAGTAAACTGGGTTGGCGATACACCAGCAAGCAGATGCGCAGGCCCGTTCCCTTCTCGCATAGTATGTCGGAATCCAATCCCTTTCCTAAAAGATAACTGCCTGAAATCATCAATTTCATCCTTCCATCCACCAATTTTTCTACCTGAAACGTAATCGATAATCTCTTCAGCATCACTTTCAACCTGAAAATGTTCATAACCTTCTTGGATCGCCCATTTTGTCGCTCTGAAAACTGCAAACAACTCGGCTTCCAGGCTGGAGAAAGCCTCGATGGGGAAGGAAATAGCTTGTACCATTCTTCCCTTCTCATCCCTCAAGATAGCTCCTCCTGAAGCTTTGCCAGGTATAAATGCTGCATCGATATTGAGTTTAAATCCTCGTGTAGGCTTTATCCATTGAATGGCCTTGAAAATCTTTTGAGACCATCGAAAATTCATAGGGATAAAGTTCTCTTCCCTAAGAATACTATCTATAGATCGAACCTTCGTGTGGCTTAAACTTAAAACCCAGGATTGGGTATATAATTTGATTCTCCAGATTGTATTCATAATGAGCTTCATTTGTTGTGCTGTTGTGACATACACTCTCTTTTTCTGTGGACTGTTGATCTTATGATAGGCTCTATTCAGTAGTATGTCATGTACTCATGTGCTGTTCTGACATTTGGATGACTTAATTTCTTATTCCTATTATTTTAGGCTATGTTTGGATCCTATAAATGACAGGGAAAGGGGGCGAAATGATAAGGAAAGTTGTTCTATATGTTCAGTTTCACCAATGAAAATGCAAATAAAATGAAATAATTGTATTTTCAATTCAAAAGTTAGTTAAATTTTTTCTTTAGTCTTTATACTACGTATGATTTAAGTGTTTGAACTTGAAAGGCTCGGCAATGACATCAATCTCATTAATGTTTAAGCATTGATGGAAATGGCAGATTGGGGTTCTTTTCTATTAAAGGTTTAGGTTATATTTATTCTGTTAATACAAATATACAATTTGTCATCATCCTGTATTTTAACATTTCTGCAGAGTGCAGACTGAACTGGCAAAGCACTCACAAGGATTTTGATCTGCTCTAACTTCATTGGCGGTTTATGAGGAACTGGAGCTTAGATCAATTATTGAAATGATCATTTTGGTCATCTTAACTGGTGTTCAAGTTTAGTTCTATGTGATGAAATAATGTTGTGTTTAAACTTTAAACTATAGCTAGATACTATCTATTTATACTTCTGAAGTTGATCTGGTCATGGCGGCCAATCTTTGTTCGCGAATCAAGTTGATATGAAGTTGCATGTTTGTCATTGTCACCTTCAAATCTGAGTTTATATTTAAAAGAATGTTGAGCAATATAAATATAAGGTGGGGACGTGGGGTAAGGGGAATCGGATGCTTATCCATGTACTAAAACATTGAGAGATTGTTTCCAAATAACGTATGGCGGGTTTATTGCCTTGTACGTAGATTGCATGGTTTCTAGGTGTGAACTATAGAAAATCGTAGAGTTAGTTATGTGATTTTAGAGGGTTTTACACAAATATTAAGCAATGTCAACTTTAAAAAATTTATTATAATTTCCAAGGTTTGACTTATTTTATTGAAATATGTCAATACCATGAAGTTTAATGAGATGGATGAGTACTATTTACTCTATCTATTGAAATTGTTATGCTATTGATTTATACGGAGTAATTTCCGAGGTTTGACTTGTTTTAAATGTCAATAGTATTTAAAGTGATTTTTTTTTTTTGTGTAGCGTGAAATTAACATGCAATGTTATACCTAAAGTATATAAATTGGTTACAAGTAATTTTATCACTCTTGTGGTACAAGTCATGATGGACAAGTGGTTTTTCAGAACATGTTAAATGGAGTAATTCTTTCTAAAATACGTAAGTTGTAGGTCAACATTTGGTGTTTGAAGTTTCTGGGTAACATAAATGTGAGAAATTTTAATGGGTTGGCTAATGAATAATTTCTCGTTTGAAATTGCTTGAGGACACCCAATGCTCAATTGTAGGGGAATTTGACGGTCGCTATATTAATTCATGTTTAACATAAGTATTTATAAGTATTTGTTGAAGAAAAAGAAAGAAATCGGGCAAATACCTTTAGAATGAGAGATAAATCATAAAACATTGCGATGGCCGATGAGTAACTTTTTGGACTAAGAGAATGATAGTTCTACTCATAATTTGAGTGTAAATTATTGTACATAATTTCAAATGTCTCGAATCTCGATGCAAATCTCATGTTAATGATAACTCAATAAGATACATATATGGAAATTTGTTAAATCAGTCCCGTAACTTTGGCCTATAGCCGATATTGGTCCTATAACTTTACGTACTTGCAAAATACATCCTCCAACTAATATATTTGTTCAATTTCCGGACATTGGCGTCGGAAAGTTAAATTTTGGCCGGAAAGTTACATGTCTGTCTCTCCCGCTATTATAATCTTTTCCTAAATTTTGCAGCTGACCTGGATGTGGGCCCCACGTCACGACTTATTCCCAAACACTTCATTTTGCTCTCCCAAACTCCCCATTAGAACAATAAAAGCACAAAACTTAAGAGAAGAACGGAGGCTTCGTAACTCTTGGTCTGGCTTCTCACATATCGAAGGAAGGTGAGTGTGTGTTCCTCTAAAGTGAAAATAATGACTCAGACAAGGATCTATGGAATATCATTGTGGTAAGAAGGTCGGTCTTTTAATTTTGTAGGTTTCGAATTTTGCTTGAAAAAATTAAAGATTTTATATGTAGTTGATATTCATGTAATTTCCGATTGTATATTTGTATTTTTAACTAGTTTTTATTAGTTCTAGTTGTGGAAATTACACACTTTTGGTGTAATACTTTATTTTCATTTTTTTTTTGTAATTTGGTTAGATTAGGATTTTTCTGAGCTAAACAGGTCAAAGATCATCCAAAGGATCAAGATTGGACCTTAAAAGATCAAGGAAAGTGGAAGGAAGATGCAAAAATCTCAAGACAAATGAAGATCCTGATTTTTTGTGTTGTACCCGATCGGGTATGACCTATACCCGATCGGGTACCTTGCTAAAAAATCAAATCTGATCAAATCCGGGAACAAGGCATCATGCGGGAAGATTTTTAACCACGTTCGGGTGTCATACCCGATCGGGTGACCGACATACCCGATCGGGTATGCCCCAATTTTCTGGCTTCCGGGAAGCTCTCTAAGTACCCGATCGAGTGGCCTTGAAGCCCGATCGGGTACACAGCCCTGCAGCTCCCAAAAGCCTATAAATACACTCCCTTTCCTTCCCATAAAAACACCAATTCACATATACTCTTTAGCTCAGTTTAGATTATTATTTTCTTTATATTTTCCATCATGTTTAGTCTCCAAATGAGGAGCTAAACTCTTCCATCTTGGTTCTGCTAATTTGAAGCTTAATGAATTTGTAAGTTGTGAGTTATTTTCTTTAATCTTCTTCCTTGAATATTAATTCTTCCTTTAAATACTATCTCTATATCAATGTTGGGGAGTGTTACTAAGATGACAATTAGTTAACATCTTGACATTAGTTATAGTAATAGCTATTTCTTCCTCTATGTTAATATTGGGGAGTGTTACTAAGATGACAATTAGTTAACATCTTAATTTCTTCCCCTTCCTCCCACCACATGAATCTATGAAAATCTGGATATTTGATCCTGGAAAGATTTCCAAAGTAAAGAATCCAGAAATTGAGCATTCCTATGGAAGTCCTAGGAGTGAAAGTGTGAAGAAGATAAATTATCATGATCCGAGTTTGAACGATTGAACACAATGACGGCGTCGTGCCGCGACGTTAAACGACGCGCTTCTTGGGAGGCAACCCATGCAAGGTATGTTTACTTATTTTATTTTATTTTTGCACTTTTCAAAAAAAAATCGTATCACCCCATTCGAACCCAACACTCCAAACCCTCCATAGTTACAATTTCACACTTTCATATCTTCTTCATACATCCACCAAATCAACAAACTAAACTCATATTCTTCTTATCCTCCCCACATTTTTCATTTCTATGCCAACAAAACCCACCAAATAATCCAAAATCCGAATTCCCTAACTCCACCTACACCAAGTCCGAATTCTCGTTTTCTATGACGTCTTGAAGATGAGCACTACGGACAGTGCTTTGATTAGCTTGGGGGAGAGTTTCATGGAATACTCACTCTCATACTCTTTATTCTTGTTTAAAAAAAAAGAAAAAATAACATAAAAAAGCTAGTTAGGTTGAAAACCCAAATGGGCAATCAAAGCAATAAAAGCGAAAAAAATGAGTGAGTAGGGGAGAAATAAAAAAAATGAGAGGCTAGGATAAATTAAAAAAAAATCCTAGGCAAAATGAGAGAAATGAGAGAAATTATTTTTACAGGGATGTGGTGATACAATGATGAAGAGGAACATGGGAAGCATAGAAGACAAGTAAACCCAATATCATGAAGTGTGTAGTGCATAAGTGGAATCATTTCACTTTGTAAAACACATTTTAAACATTACTTGGTTGTCTTTTGCTTGTTCATGATTGTTTAAAGTGTTGATGAAACATTGACTTTACTCGAGGACGAGTAAAGAAACTAAGCATGGGGGAGTTGATAGAGTTGTATTTTTATTATGTATTATTTCTATTTTAACTAGTTTTATTTGTTGTTGTTTGGAAAATTACACACTTTTGGTGTAATTAGTTAATTTTCTTAGATAGATGTAATTTGTTTAGATTAGGATTATTCTGAGCTTAAAACAGGTCAAGATCATCCAAAGGATCAAGTTTGGACCCCAAAAGATCAAGGAAAGTGCAAGGGGACAAGATAAAAAGAAGATTGAAAAAATATTTCATATACCCGGTCGGGTATAGGCAATACCCGATCGGGTATTGAGTTGATTCGGGTGTCAAAATCAGAATCTGGAGAGACAAAAGAACGTGCAGGATTTTGACTTTTTGGCTCATACCCGACCGGGTATGCCTACATATCCGATCGGGTATGTCTAGAAAAGTGATTTTCCGGAAAAATGCCTAAAATACCCGATCGGGAACCCTATATACCCGATCGGGTACACAACCCTGCCACCTCCAAACACCTATAAATACACCCCTTTTCCTTCACAATAAAAGCATCCCTTCTTCCATACTCTTAAGCTCAGTTTAGAATAGTATTTCTTTTATATTTTTATAGCATGTTTAGTCTCCAAATGACTAGCTAAACTCTTCCATCTTGGTTTTGCTACTTTGAAGCTTAATGAATTTGTAAGTTGTGAGTTATTCTCTTTAATCTTCTTCCTTGAATATTAATTCTTCCTTTAAATACTATTTCTATATCAATGTTGGGGAGTGTTACTAAGATGACAATTAGTTAACATCTTGACATTAGTTATAGTAATAGCTATTTCTTACTCTATGTTAATATTGGGGAGTGTTACTAAGATGACAATTAGTTAACATCTTGATATTAACTATAGTAGTATTCATCTTCTTTAATATTCTTCCTTGAGTATTAATTAATTCCTATTCATATTTCATATTAATATTTTGAACATTACTTAAAGGATCAACTAGTTTTGTTCCATATATTAATTATTACTAGAATCAATCGGTTAATACGCTTTTTATTAATTCGGTTCTTTCAATGGTAGTAAACTTGGGTTGTTAATGCATGCTTCTCATGGTTAATAAGCCAAGGGGAATTAATTATATTGATTAAACCAATAAACCGCTTGTGTTGAGGTTATCAATCTCAATCGTTTTCATCTTAAGTTTATTGCTACTATCAAGTTAATATACGGCGCTTGTTCTATATTGACTCGATAGTAAGTTTTATTAATGAACGCATCTCGTTATTAATAACTACCCTCGATGAACTGGATATACTCCTCGATTGAGTATTCGAGAGGAAGATAGTTAAAGACATAACCGGGATCGACGAACATTTCATTAAGTGGATAAAAGCAAAACCAAGCCTCCATCTCTATTAAAGTAAACCACATAACTCGTTCATCTTCGTGTTTAATTTTAATTAAATCACTCAAACCTAAACCCCGCCTTTTGTTACTAGTTAATTAAAAAGAAAAATATTTCTTTCCCTGTGGATACGAACCTTACTTCATTATACTACGTATAATTGTTGTATTGAATATTATTTTGAGTGCACACCACGACAAAGTGCACGTCAGTAGTATTACTTTGATATACAAGAATAGAATTTATAATGTTAAAGGTTCTAACAAGACATTATATTGGAACAAGAATAATACGAGTAGTTGATTAGCAAAACTAACAAGTTGTCTTTTACCTGGACTGTTTCTATAGTTACAAATGGAGGCTTTTAAAATTGCAAAGTGTTAAGAATTTTTAAAAAAATTAGTCTGAAGTGCAGTGTTTTCAGTATGTCCACTTTTACAATTTCGTATTTGGAATTTATAAGAAATAAATTGAAAAAAATAGGGTCCCAAATCCAGGTCAGCTAGGTCATATGGAAAAAATATATGCAGGTGGCGCTGATGTGTTAATTTCCGGCAGAATTGTTACTTTCCGGCATAAATGTCCTGAAATTGGACAAATATGTTAATTAGAGGACGTATTATGCAAGTAAATGAAGTTAGAGGACCAATATCGGGCACGGCCAAAAGTTATTGGACTAATTTAACAAATTTACCGATACAAATATTGTGAAGATGTTATGGTGAGAATATGAAAGGATCAAGATCCAATCAACCGATAAAGTCAAATGTTGCTGGTGGGATTTCAGGATACGTACCTCTCACTATTTTATTCATATATTTTGATTGGGTGATCCATATACGGTTATTCAAGTTTTGGTGAATAGAAAACTTCATTGTCTATAACTTTGGTGAAGGAATCATGTCCAAATTAGTACCGGAAAAAAGATAAATAGTTCGGCGCCGATCCGGCTACAACCGACGCTTATCGGATGTTGAATTTGCAAAATATACCACTGTAATAGTGTAATGGATCAGGCCGGTCATTTGATGTAACCGGAACCAGTTGATCTGGTTTCCCGTGAAGTACGACTACAATTGGCTCTGGTCACATGCAAAATTGGCACTGATTGTACTTATTCTTGGACAAAACAACAGAACATGCTAAAATATTGTGAAGAGATGTGAAGACTTGGAGGTTGAGAGCGAAGAAATTTTTTTGACCCAATTTGTTATCGTGAATAAACTAAAAGATGCCAATTTTTAGCTTGTATAAACCCCCGTTTCTATCCCTTAATCATCACCCATCCCACACTTTAATTCCTAGTTTTTATATTTTATTATTGCTATTTCTAGGTATTCTTGAAGAAGGAAGTTCATCCTTCTCAATCATTTGTGTTTAGGTATTATTTCATTTGTAATTTGACATTCTTTTACATTTTATTGTTGTACTGAGATCAATATGAGTATTAGAGGCTAATTTTTTAGATCAAGCTAGAGATAAACCTCTATGTCTACTAGGTGTTTGATAAAAGTCCTGAACCAAGAATATGAGATTTATCCTTTACACTTTGATTGTTTATGACTATTGTGTACAACATTGAACTATGTTAAAATTAGTTTATGCTTGCAATTAACATTGAGGTCTAAACTATGAACATTAAAGGAAAACATATTAGTACCGTGAATAGAAACATATTCAGTCTTATATGAACCAAACATTCCAACCCAGTTGGTTGTGAGGTTACCATGCTTAGTGGGAGGTCTCGAGTTCAAAACCCGCTAGGCACATAAGGGGTTGAAACTCAATGGAGTGAGTTTCAGCCCAAATTACTCGAGGCTCCCCCAGCCCCTCTCCCCCAGACCCCCCTGGAGTAAAAAAAATATTCAGTCTTATATGATATGGCCTGAGTGTGATGTCTTGATATTCAACTGAGGTTTTCAGTAGATAAATGTAAGCCGTAACGGAACTTGTGCATAAGAAAAACCATGCTCCCGCTGCCGTAACCAGCGTTAGGAATATATTAGCGTCATTGTATTCATAATTATTGAGAAAAAACTAGTATTAAACCCTATTATACCTTTTGGATGAATCTCGATTGCCTTAGTAATTCTCATTCTTGTTCAAATCAATATCAAAGAAGCAAATTCCTGAAATTAACATTATTTCTATACTTTGCATTCAATCCTCAAATTTTATAATATTAACCATTTCCTTATGGATCGACCCGGTATTTATCGGGTTTTTATTACTACATTAGCACTTGTATACTTGTATGTTTGGATAGATCATTTCACTATGGAGGCAGAATTTGTGGCACACTTTGAGGTTACTGTTCATGGTTTTTGGCCTTGTTTCAGGACTTGGAATTGTCGACAGTATAACTAAGCTGATGAAAATTTATTGTGATATTTTTGCATCAGTCTTCTTCATGAAGAATGATAGATGCACTAAAGGTGCTAATTCGCTAAGCACATAGATTCGAAGCATTTGTCAATAGAAGAAGAAATAAAGAAACATAGTGTTTATTAATACAAAATATGAAAAACAGTTTAAAGCACATTTGTATCTGCTTTCAACATTTACCTAAAGTGTATAATTCAAAATAACATGTTATTTGAAAATATAAATTTCAGCTTTTAAAGTAAAATGTTAAATCACTTTTTAATTTATTGCAAAAACTTCCTTAATATTTCTATTATACCGTTTCTATGTTATGATGCTTTAATTGAATAGATGAAATATATTTTTATGCAAAAACATAAAATTTACATGCCTATTTTTATCATTTTCTACAATTCTTTTAGAGAATTTTCCAAATATGTTTTTAAGGACATTCGAACTAACTCTCAGGAGCATTCTCGTCAACATAGTTTTCAAGATTGCTTGTAGAATTCTACCATCACCATTAGAAAGTCATTCATTCGATGGTAATTCATGATCAATATTGATCATTGAAGACTTGTATAAATAGTACATGAATGATTATCACTATATTAGGTAATCATGCTCTAGAAGTGAAAGTTTTGACAAGGCAACTTTCACATACTAATCGTATCATATTCAATGACAATAAATAAAAGTAAGAACAATCTTTACTTGATTTGTTTATGCGGAAACAAACTTTTGGTCATGATTAATGATATGTTGCACTATCACCCTTGACATATCAGGATGGTTTGAAAGCCCTCGCATATGTTGTGTATATATATATTATACTTTGTATATAAAGATTATTTTTGAAATTTGTAAACATTTGTCTTTTGTCTATTGTTCCAAAAGACTTCATTATGCACCACATAGGCAAACGCAGACCTAACGCTCCAAATGTCCTCAAGGCGAAATCAAAGACAGGTTAAGCCCATGGGTGGACTCGGGCCGGTTCGGGCCCGGGCCGGGCCTAGGCCCGGTCAGGCCTCCGGCCCCCGCCCGGAACCGGCCCGGGTAATCCCCGGTTCCGGGTCGGGCCGGGCCGGGCCTTAGTTTTTTTTTTCTCTTTTCCTAGTTAACCCCCAACCTTCCCCCTCACCCCCAAACCACCCCAAATGGCCCAAAATACCCAGCCCAACCCAAAAAGTAAAAAAAAAAAAAATTGGGGAAAAAAAATTAAAAAGGCCTGAAACCGGGCCCGAACCAGCCGGGCCGGTTCGTGATTTGGGGGCCCCGAACCCGGACCGGACCCCCAGCGGGTCCGGTCTACCCGGACCGGTCACTGACCGGGCCATCGGGCCACCGGGCCACCGGGCCGGAACAGTGCCGGTTCGGGCTGGTTCCGGGTCGGGCCACCCGGCCCGAGTCCAGGCATTGTTAAGCCATTTATATCTCGAAAAAATTAATTAGCGGCGGTCAAGGCCCAACTAATCCACGTACAACGGATAAATAGGGTTAGTCCTAGTTTTATGTTTCATCCGTTCTGTAATAGTTGCAACATTGTTATTTTTGCACTATTAACACACTTTACTTTAACCACAATTTTCTACTAATATACGAAGTATATAATCAAATTAATAATTATGTAAAAAATGTTACTCTCTTAGTCCCATTTTGTAAGATATTTTTTCTATTCATTTGACCAACACAAATCACTCTTAATCTCTTACATTATATATCAATTTTTTATCAAATTGGATTCTGATTTTTGCAACTTTGTAAAACTTTTAATGTAATTTCTGAACATGTAATTCTTTTTTTCTAAAAATAATTTGAGTGCGAACAAAAATATATTTGCTTTATCATCGATCAAACTAGGCCTGGACTCGGGCCGGGCGGCCCGACCCGGAACCGGCCCGGCCCGGCCACTGTAGCAACCGGCCCGGCCCGGTGGCCCGGTCCACCGGCGGTTCGGGTCGAACCGGCCCGGTGGTTCCCGGTTCCGGGCCCGGGCCTTCCAAATGGTGAACCGGCCCGGCCGGTTCGGGCCCGGTCCGGGCCGGATTTTAATTTTTTTTTTTTTTTGAAATTTTTTTTGAAGTTTTGGGTTGGAATAGGTATTTTGGGCCATTTGAGGTGGTTTGGGGTGGTTTGGGGTTGAGGGGGAGGGGTAGGGGATTAAATAGGAGAACAAAAAAAAAAAAATTAAGTGGGCCGGTTCGGCCCGGCCCGGCCCGATTTGGCCCGAAACCGGGACCGGAACCGGCCACCGGCGGTTCGGGCCCGGGCCTACCATTTCCTGGCCCGAGGCCCGGCCGGGCCCAGGCCCGAACCGGGCCCGAACCGGCCCGAGTCCAGGCCTAGATCAAACATCGTCAACTGTAAAGTGCCTTACAATTCGGGACAGAGGGGGTATTAAATTTCTATTAATGTGAATTTCCAAAATATTAACTTTTTATAATGTTTACCAATACATAATTAAATATAATTACAATTAAAGTTGCACGTTAGCAAACGTGAAAGTCAAAGTGTTGCAACTATTAAAGATCGAAAAATTTATTAATAATATATATTTTAAATATAATTTTTTTATAATTCAGCAAAATCAGTCAATCTAACCACTTAAACCAAAACTTCATAAAATTTAGCAAGATCAGCCAATTCAATCAAATTCAATATCACATTCAATCAAACTCATAAAGTACAATTTCAATATTAATCAACCGACAAACAATTTGAAAAACTAAAAGATATAAATAATAAAATACTCCATAACAAACTAGTATAAAAATCCTTCATATGAATCATATCAACTAAATCAATTACTCAATTAGTACTCTAACACATATTTTTTGCGTTCTTTTTTAGTTGCAACATTCAAAGTTGCGCATTTACCAACACACACATTTGACTGTCAATATATCTTATTCTCTATTAGTAAAAAAATTTAAAAATCAAAATTTGAAAATTTGTAATGAGACGAATTGAACAGAATTTAAAAAAATAGTTCTCGTAAATAAATAAATAAATAAATTGTAGTCAAAGTAGAGCATGTTAATAATGTAAAATTCAACATGTTGCTATTAAAAAGAAAATGAGGATAGTACTAAATTGTTTCTCTTATATACTATCTAATTCCCAATTCCTATAAAGATGTCTAACTATAAAGTATGACAAGCAAGAAGGCTATAAGCAATAGCCAACGTTTCACCCTTGCTAACAGAGAATAATTGCATTTGTAAATACACAACTCCCCTGATGTTCTTGGAGCAGAAGCAGGTTCCTTTTCCACAATCTGTTGTGATCATATAATAGTCTGCAGAAAACCTCTGCCCTCCAAATAAGTGGCAACTTCAGCAGCCATGTCATTTGGTGTAGGGCATGCTCCGTCTTTTTGACTCAGCTCAATCTAAACAAAAGATTCTTTTTAGACAGTAATAAAATAAAACCTAAATAACGGTTCAAATACATACAATGAACTAGTCATACAATTAACGGTCCACTAAGTATCATGGAAATGGGAAGGGAAACAAGATTTGTAAGAAATATAGTATATGAAACGGGGGAAACATGTAAATATTAAAAAATATAAAAATTTAATACGAAATATTTTTCATACAACTATGGAGATTGCCAATAACTAACTATTCATCGATATTCGATGTCAAGGGGCAGCCGCTGGAGAACCTCGCAGACCACCTTGCCGACCTTGCTAACCAAGCATTTGCCACAAACTTTGCTCTGGGAAAGTGAGTTTATTCAGAATATGGATGATACATGATGGATGTGTTTGATTTGCTGTTGCAAGGACATGATTTTATATTTTCAATTTATTGGTCTTATGTGAATCTAATCCATCTGATTTATAACGGGTTTCACAGTTCTTAATTATGGAGACGGCCTCGAAATGGATATTTGAAGTTTCCTAGTTTTGACATATTTTAGAGTTCATGAAACGAGGAAATGTGCACCATGAGAAGTTCTCGTGCTTCATAGACACTTCTGGATATTATGCATATCCCAACCTCCACATATAAGAGATGGTTTTCCTAAACCTTATTGCCCAGATTTTAATGTTGAGACTCACACTCCAGCACTTATATGTTTTGAGGCTTATGTAAATAAAATGTAAACAAAAGTGTTATTCGTTGCAATCATTTAACTTTAAATAAAATAAATTATCACCTCACAGTTTGAAGGTGCCTCATAAGGATCATCTATTCCAGTAAAACCTGTGCAGGGCAAATTTGCAATATAGTTCTTTAGATTACAATTATTTGGGATTCAAGTATGCAACCCTAGAACAAATAATGAAAAACATTCTTTCCTTTCTTCTTGAGTAAAAGAAAGGACAACTCAATGCACATTGGCATGTTCGCAAGGCGAGGGTCCAGTGAAGGGTCGCACCACAAGAATGTATAGAGGGCAAACTTTCCCTTGTCACAGTAGGCCACTCCTAACACCTTAAACAATGCGCCAAGGCTCTCCTTTCTTCTTCTTGAGTAATAGAGTAAAAATTTATATTACGACAATTCTAAAAAGAAAAGAATAAACACATCCGGTTCCTCAATTCATTAGCGAACTCGATTCATTACTAGGTTGAGTTCTTTATGAAAAATTTGCTAAAATTACATGCAATTGAGTAATGGTTATCCATCCAAATTGATGAAAATGTCAAATTAATACCTTAACTTGTCTCTACTAGCATTAAGAGTACATCATCATGCAATTGATACAACAAAGTACCTAAACATGACTTTTTGGTATTAATTGAGTACAGCTTTAACTCTCACATTGAAAAAAGATGAAATGGAAGGGATTAACCCTTTATTTTATACCCTTAGTATCCCAGTCAGCAAATATTCACTTCTATTAACCCTAATTACCTTTTAGGACTTTACTACATTTCCATTTCTTTCTTCTTTTGCCTTTTCTCTTTTTCTGTGTTGCTCTTCTTCTTTCCCTTCTTTCTTCTTAGTTTAATCTTCTTCTTATTCCTCTTATTTTGCTACATAACTCCTTGTCTCCTTGAACTTAGAAGGGGTTTCTATTTTCAGAGGCATCCTTTCATGTTGCTTGTTTGCTTGTCTTTTTGTTTGATAAGGGCCTACAAACTTAACTTCTTTCGTCCGTTGAGGCTGTAAAAGGAGATAAATGGGCGGCTATCTAGCAGAAGTCATTTCGGTTTGTATGCCTCCAGGTCTCTATGGACAAAGGGACAAGTGAATCATCACTTCTGGGCATCAAAGACAAGCCTTGTACCTTCTACCCGTTCCATTCCACCGTCGTGTATTGTTCCTAGATCAGCAAGCAAAGTAAGAAGGGTCTGCGTCAAGTATAACTGTTGTGGGAAGGTTTGTTTGTTGGCTTGCTGAGTAACAGAAAGCGGGGACCCTAACAATCAACTGTGGTGGCATATAAAGAGCAATGACGTCTGATGGAAAAGAAGGATGAGTTGTGATGGCCTGAAGAGATAAAAGTGAAAGGGCCTTCCGGCCATAAAAAGAGAAAACGGTGGGCACAACTCCTTTCTCGCTCTGTTCTACCAACTTCATCTTCTATTAATTGGAGATTGCCTGAACGAAACAGAACATATGTGCTGGACTTTTTTTTAACCATGTCAACAATAGGTTTAGCCAAATCAAAATTTTCTAACGTCAGTATAACAGACATACTCAACTGACACTAAAAAATCAAATTGATATACTTTGAGGTATTTGATATTCTGATACAAAGTTATGTACTCCTTATGCTATGGGAGACGAGTTAAGGTACCATTTTGACACTTTTCTCCATCCAAATTAAAACCAGTTTGGTAAAAGTAAAGTTTGGCTGCAATGGCCAAAGTTACTTAACAGGCTAAATAGTTTAAATTGCCTAAAAATTTAAACTAAAGCACATAATATACAAATGACAAACAGGATGAAACCAACAAATTTAAAATAGATTAATGCCCCATTGTCAGTAAACAAACAAACCTTTGATTTTTCCAGCTCGAGCAAGCTTGTAGAGGCCCTTTGGGTCTCTTCTTTCACATACTTCTAGTGGCGTATTCATAAAAACCTGTTAAGGAAAACTGAAGTGAAGAAGAGGGAAAGGAGACAAATATGTCTTCTTCTGCGAAAGGTTTTTTTATTCATCGTGTTATGTGGTTCTTCAAAAACTTGACTGAGTCATGTACCTCAATAAATGAATTTGGCAACATGGTGCGGCAAGCATCACAGTCCTTTCTGTAAGGAGATATTAAACTGGCAATGCAAATCAAACCAGCATCCGCAAATAGCTTCGCCACTTCCCCTGTGTTTTTTTTTTAAATAAATCTTGTTGATTTAGAAACTGCCAAGCATTGTCAGCTTAATTAATACTACCTCCATCCCCCTGAGATTGAGACAAAAGGGTGTGGTGCGATTTTTTAAGAGATGTGGAATTGTGTTGTTGATATTAAATTGATAAAGTGTGAATAAAGTAAGAAAGAATTGTAACCACTCAAATATTACTAAATGTGGTAAAATACATTAAAACTGGACAAAGTTAGGGGGACATAGGGAGTAAGAAATTTTATTTAATTAACGTGAAAGACATTTGAAGCGACTTTGATAATTTCCGCCAAATATGGTGGAAAATAAAGCGGTGATATTGTTACGGGCATAGTTGGGCGATAAAGAGAAGAATGATAAGTATGATAGTTGGAAAAACAACCCAGCTTCCCACCCTAGACAAGGAAGTGTCTGTTAGTTCTAGCGAGCGCACAAGAAGAATTATTCTCCAGAAGATTGATGATTTTATTCATTTAATATGACACCTTTATTTATATTAGTCCCATCTTTCTTTTTCAGTCTGTCCCACTAAGAGTGTCTCATACTAAATTTGGTACATTTTGTGTGGTTCTAAATCATTCTTACATTATTCTTACTTTATCAATTCAAAATCAAGCACATGAACTTTGCTGAATAATCACACCACATTCCCATGTACCAATGTTAGTGGAGTGGAGGTAGTAAAACATTTTGTGCATCAATTGTCTCATTTATACTAACTACTCCCTCCGTCACACTGTAATTGTCTCATTTTTTCCTTTTTCGTCCGTCTCACTAAATTTCTCCCACACCATATTTGATAGTATTTGAGTGGCTATAATTCATTGTTACTTTATTCCCACATTATCAATTTATTATCAACCACATAACTCTACTTTTTTAAAAAACAGTATCACTCTCCTGTGTCCCAATCTTAGGAGGACGAATGTAGTGTTATATTGTTATGTATATTATTTATAATGAGAATGTATAACTTTTATAAAAAGTGAATGTTCTGTACACGACACTGAAATAGTAATCACACTAAAAACAAGAATCCGTGTTTCCAAGAATATAGTTTTCTAAACTCTATAAAGAACCTAGAGCATAACACATTTTGTTGCACCAAATTTTAAAACAAATTATGAAGAATGCAGAAAATGTTATTAAAGATAGTTACCAAACGATGCCTTAACCTTCCCTTCATACTTGTGTTTGGGCATGAAATTAAGAAAGTAAAACCATGAGAATTGTATTTAAGATTTCAAAGGAGCACATATAGCAACAAAACCAATATGGTGGAATGTGGGTATCCTCCATTCCTCCCTACCTTGCCTGCAAAACCGAAAAAGAAGCAGAAGTAATGTCAAGCATATACTTACCAACCCTGCGGATATTTTCAGTCCTGTCTTCTGGCGAGAAACCAAGATTCTTATTGAGACCATGCCTAAGATTGTCACCATCCAGAACGTAAGAAAGCTTGCCCCTTGAGTGTAATTCTCTGCCAAGAGAGCATGCAAGTGTGCTTTTTCCTGCAGGATTGGTATAACCAAACATGTGGAAATAAGCTAAATTTGTAATAGACATGCCAGAAAGATTCAATAATACATTATGGAAAACTAATAACAATCCCACTTATATTATTAAACTTCATTGCTTGTTCAACTAAATACTTGCATTGTTTGCATCAAATTCAATAAAAATCACTTAGTAGCATATTTTTTGAAATAGGACCTTTTGTGGGAGATAAGTGCATTTTGAAACCAAAGGAAAGTAAAATTAGAAAAACATCAACAAATAGAAGGAAAGGGAGAAGTATAAACGGACAATGAACGGAAAAAACTGTGCCAACCTGAACCGCTAAGGCCAGTGATCCATACAATGCATCCCTGTTGATTGAGTAATTTTTCCCTTTCTGCCTTCCCAACTGCACACTGATGCCAGAATATGTTTGCTGGATTTCCCAAAGTAGCCATCAAGAACCAGCAATCTTACCTTTCCTATTATACCAAAAAAATCATACAGTCACAGACTCACAAATGGAAGCACTATAATCTGGAAAATGCAACAGCAACAACATCCAAGCCTTAGTCTCAAAAGAGATTGGGGTCGGCTAACATGCAACATCTGGAAAATGAAATAATGGTAAAAAAGTGAAAAACATATATAAAGATACATACTCCTTATGTCCCTTAAAACTTGACCAATGTTAACTCTCACGTGAATAAGAAAGTCAACATTGTGTAGTTGAAGTTTGTGGGGAGGAGATGTATAATAACGACCACATGCTTGGTACTCATAAGGGAAGCAACAAAGTTTCTTAAACAGTCAAAGAAGGAAACTTGTCAAAATTTAGTGCCTCAGTGAGATGGAGGGAGTATTAGTTATTGAGAGAAGAAGAAATACTTTGATCCAATGCGATAAAGATCCAGTCTTTTTACAAGCACAATACATTGTAATGGTAAAATAATGAGAGATTATAAGATTATTTGTGAATTGTGAGTAGAAGTTATAACGCACGGATCTGGTAAATTACAATTGGAGATCAGGCTACTCGTCACTCATTTTGTGCTCTTCACATCTTTTTGACCTTATCTTCTGCAATCTACATTTCTGTTTCTTAATTTGATCATCACGTTCATTTGAATAAACTTGGCGTTTGGGTATTATAAGTTCTACTTGAAAACAATGTCAAAAAAATGTTAATTATCAGCTGTCCTTCATACATCTATTCCCCATTAAACCAATGAATAACCATAACCAAAAATCAAAACGAAAAAGGATAAACAAAACGAACCGACAACGTTTCCATTAAATTTATCAGATTCATTCCCCCATCCAACGGTGCTCAAGAATAACCATCAAGAGTTCAATTCAAGCATGCAAGTTTGAGAAAAATGAAAAGAGAGGAGAATGATCGTGCACACCTGTTTAAGATGAGCGAAAGAATCCTTGAATGAAGAGCCAATGAGACGGGGATTTGATGAATGCGGGAATTTTTCAGTTGGAGAAGAGTGGTAGAGAGACAGAGAGAGCGCTAAATCAGCAGTTTGTGAGACGATGACGTTCTTATGTCGGGTTTGGGACGAAGGGTGCTTTATCTACATAAGTCAACCAATTTGTTCATCAAATACTTATAAGTCAATCAAGGATGTTTTATCCATCTTACTTTTCCAATTATATTGGTTGAATACATCATTTTAACTATTTTCATATAATGTTTTATTTATTTTATTAATAAAATACATTTTCAATATTTTCCCCCATAAATCGATTGAATCAATTAATCCAGTCAATTCAACTAGAACTTCATGAATTCAACGGAATCAGCCAATGAAGCTGATTTGGGTATTGCCAAATAGATGACTCTTATTCTTGGAAATTTAAGTTTCATTTACTAATCCGAAAGAGCTAGAATGTTTTTAATTGGTCTGAAATTTGTTGGTCTGATCTGGTCTAGTCTAGTCTGTTTAAGTCTACTCTAGTTTGGTTTGAATTGGTCTAGCCTGGTCTGATAAATGTCTAGTCTCTGTGTATTTTATAACTATATATGAAAGTTTGGTCTGGTCGTGTGTGTCTGTTTAAGTCTGGTCTGATCAGGTACGATCTTGTTTGTTTAATTCTGGTTTGATCTGGGACGGAAAACAATCCAAGTAAAAACGTTGTTAATCTTCTACTACCTCTGTCCCCCTAAGTTTGGGACAAGAGAGAGTGACACAGTTATTAATAAAAGTGGGTTTATGTGGTTGATATTGAATTGATAAAGTAAGAATAAAGTAAGAATGTCTTAGAACCACACAAATTTTACCAAATAAAGTATGAGACAATCTTAGTGGGACGGACCGAAAAGGTAAAATGAGACAATCATAGCGGAACGGAGGGAGTACTATTTTAGATATATATAAAACCCTAGCACTGATGACAATGCCTGGTCGTAGTACATAGCGGGTGAGTTTTCAGGTTCGTTCCCGAGGTTCCTTCCGGAGGATTTTGGTCTCCCTCAGCTCGTGTGCGGGGAAGGTTGTTTTCGTCCCCGCCGGTGTCAGCTTGGTCGAGAGGGTTTTTTGTTTCTTCTTGTTTGGGATCAAGGATGGATCCGGGATTACGGGTCAAGGGGGATGAGATTTTTTCATTAGTGTAGGGTGGTGAAATTTTTTCACTAGTGTAGCTGGGCGATTGTTTTTGCCAGTGTAGCGGGTTTTCGCACTGTAGGGCTCTGTGGCTTTTTTTTTTTCAAAAAAAATTCATTAATACATACTCCCTCCGTCCCCTTTTAAATGTCCCAGAAGAGGGTGACACGAGTTTTAAGAAAAGTGGAGTTGTGTGGTTGATATTAATTGATAAAGTAAGAATAAAGTAAGAATGATTTTGAGACACACAAACTTTACCAAATAAGATATGAGAGAATTAAATAGGGACATCCCAATATGGTAAAATGAGACATTTAAAAGGGGACGGAGGGAGTACACGATGACATTTAAATCTATTTCAATGTAAGTTTACATTATGGAAAAATAAGTATGATTTTATAATTGAAGTCCTCTAGAAAAAAGTATTGATACATTAAAGCGTATGCGAGTAAGAAATGACAAATCAAAGGAAAATTGTTTGAAAATAAAAAAGGATATATAACTTTTTATTCAATTATTTGAAGATAAAGAGTTCAACCTATAGAAAGGCCATTCGTATGAGAAGATCTCTACGGTGAATTTTATCATCTATATTGGAAATCCGCCATGGATGATGAGTTTAGTGCTTTAATTAAGAATGAGACGTGGGAGTTGGTTCCCCGTCCACCTAACGTCAATATTATTCGTTGCATGTGGCTTTTTAAACATAAATACAGGTCTGACGGTGTCTTGGAACGTCACAAAGCTCGGCTCGTCGTCAATGGCAAATCTCAACAAGTCGACGTTGATTGTGATGAAACTTTCAGCCCGGTTGTTAAACCGGCCACGATTCGTCTTGTACTCAGCATTGGTCTCTCTCAATCTTGGCCGCTTCACCAACTCGACGTCAAAAATGCCTTTCTCCATGGCCATTTAGAGGAGACTGTATATATGTATCAACCGCCGGGGTATCGAGATCGGTTACGTCCTCATCATGTTTGCCGTCTCATCAAATCTTTATACGGTCTTAAACTAGCTCCTCGAGCTTGGTACCACCGGTTTGCATCCTATCTTGCTAAGCTCGGGTTCTTCCATAGCACATGTGACCATTCTCTTTTCATATATCATAAGGGTCGCAACACTGCCTATATCCTGCTCTACGTGGATGACATAATTCTTACAGCTTCTTCCGATGAATTCCGCCAGTCCATCATCACTCAATTGGCCGCCGAATTCTCTATGAGTGATTTAGGACCCTTGTCTTATTTTCTCGGTATTGCGGTCACTCGGAACTCCTCAGGCTTGTTTTTTATCACAGTCCACATATATCCGTGATATTCTATGTCGGGAGGGAATGGCAGATTGCAAACCGGTCAGTACACCGGTCGACACAAATTCTAAACTGAGTGCCACCACCGGTCCTCCCGTCACAGATCCTACACTCTATCGCAGCCTAGCTGGGGCACTCCAATACCTCACTTTCACACGGCCCGACATCTCCTACGCCGTCCAACAACTTTGTTTGTTCATGCATGATCCGCGAGACTCCCACTTCAATGCCTTAAAACGGGTTCTTCGTTATCTTCAAGGCACGACACTTCTCGGGCTTCACCTCAGCCCCTCTCCTCTTACGGACCTTATCTCCTACACCGACGCAGATTGGGGAGGCTGCCCCGACACTCGGCGTTCTACATCTGGATACTGTGTTTTCTTAGGTGATAACCTTATATCTTGGTGACGTGCACTTTGTCGTGAGTGCACTCAAAATAAATTCAATACTAGCACTTATACGTAGTATAGGTGAAGTAGAGTTCGTATCCACAGGGAAAGGAATAACTTTCTTTTTATATAAATAGTAAGTAAGGGGGGTTTTGATTGTTGAGTGATTTAATTAAATTAAACCCGATGATGAACGAGTTATATGGGATTTAATTCAAAGATAAAAGTGACTTGGCATTGCTACTTTCCACTTGTTGATATATTTTAGTCGATCATTGTTATATCTATAACTTATCTCCTCTCGAATACTCAATCGAGGAGTATATCCAATTCATCGAGGATAGTTATTAACAACAACCGTTCATTAATAACCCTTACTATTAGTCAAGTATAGAACAACGCCATATACCGACTTGATAGTAGCATTTCATCTTTTAACTCCTTGATGAAATCAATTGAGATTGATAACCTTAACACAACGGTCTCGGTTTAACCAACAAAATTAATCCCTCTTAAGTTTATTAACCACGACCGTGCATTAACAAACCGAAGTTACTTACTTGTGAAACTATCAACGATTAACCATCGGTTCGTTGATCGTTTCTAGTAATAATTAATATGTGAAACAGAACTAGTTGATCCTTTAAGTAATGTTCAAAATATTAATATGAAATATGAATAGGGATTAATTAATATTCAAGGAAGAATATTAAAGAAGATGAATCCTACTATGGTTAAAATCAAGATGTTAACTAATTGTCATCTTAGTAACACTCCCCGATATTAACATAGAGGAAAGAATAGCTATTACTAAGACCAATGTCAAGATGTTAACTAATTGTCATCTTAGTAACACTCCCCAACATTGATATAGAAATAGTATTTAAAGGAAGAATTAATATTCAAGGAAAAGAAATTAAGAAAATAACTCACAACTTTAATAATCAACAAGCTTCAAGAGCAATACCAAGAAATGGAAGTTTAGCTCCTCATTTGGAGACTAAACATGCTAAAAGAAATATAGAGAAATGCTATTCTAAACTGAGCTTAAGAGTATAAAGGAATTGGTGTCTTAAAGTGAAGGAAAGGAGGTGTATTTATAGGCTTTTTGAGGTGCAGGCTCGGGTACTCGATCGAGTATATACAGATACTCGATCGAGTATGTGTAGAAATACCAGATTCGAGGTATACTCGATCGAGTATATGTTCATACTCGGTCGAGTATGTGCAGAAAGTGATATTCGAGCCATACTCGACCGATTTCGGGTTTAAACTCAAAGGCATACTCGATCTTAGATACTCGATCGAGTATGTGTAGAAATACCAGATTCGAGGTATACTCGATCGAGTATATGTTCATACTCGGTCGAGTATGTGCAGAAAGTGATATTCGAGCCATACTCGACCGATTTCGGGTTTAAACTCAAAGGCATACTCGATCGGGTATGTCGGTCTACCCGATCGAGTATAGACACTAAATCGTGGCCAAAATCTTCCCGGCATGTTCCTTTGTCTTCGGATCCGATCCGATTTGAAGTTTCAACCTTATACTCGATCGAGTATAGGTAATACTCGACCGAGTATAGACCAAAATCAGGATTTTCCCTTTTGTCTTGTGATTTTGCACCTTCCTTCCACTTTTGGGGTTCACCAACTGTCCTTTGAGTGATGGTAGACCTGTTTGAGCTCAGAATGACCCTAATCTAAACAAATTACAAGAATTCAACAAACTAAACTATTACACCAAAAGTGTGTAATTTCCGAAATACTAAACAACCAAAACTAGCTAAAAACGTAAACATACATACGGAAATTACAAGTGTATCACTTGGTCCTCCAAACGACAGCCTACTTTATCCCGCTCTAGTGCCGAAGCCGAGTATCAAGGGGTTGTCAATGTGGTGGCAGAAACATGCTGGCTTCGTAACATTCTAGTAGAACTCCGTTGTCCTATCCGTAAAGCTACACTTGTGTATTGTGACAATATCAGCTCTGTGTATATGACTGGCAATCCGGTTCAACACCAACGCACTAAACATATCGAAATGGATATTCACTTTGTTCGGGAAAAAGTGGCTCGCGGAGAGGTTCGTGTTCTTCATATTCCTTCTCGCCGCCAATTCGCCGATATTTTTACCAAAGGTCTGCCCATAATTTTATTTGACGAATTCCGGACCAGTCTCAACGTTCTTCCATCTCACGTTTCGACTGCGGGGGAGTGTTAGCCAATTAAATAAAATATGTAACATTATATTTTGTACTTATCACATACTGGCTGACGTGCACTTGTCGTGAGGTGCACTCAAAATAAATACAATACAACACTAATACGTAGTATAGCGAAGTAAGGTTCGTATCCGCAGGGAAAGGAATACTTTTCTTTTTATAAACTAGTAACAAAGGGGGTTTTTTAGATTTGATTTGATTTAATTAACACTAAGATGAATGACTTAAATGAGTTTAATTAATGAGAAGAAGACTTGGTTTTGCTTTTATCCACTTAATGAAATGTTCGTCGATCCCGGTTATATCTTTAACTATCTTCCTCTTGAATACTCAATCGAGGAGTATATCCAGTTCATCGAGGGTAGTTATTAATAACGAGAAGCGTTCATTAATAAAACTTACTATCGAGTCAATATAGAACAAGCGTCGTATATTAACTTGATAGTAGCAATAAACTTAAGATGAAAACGATTGAGATTGATAACCTCAACACAAGCGGTTTATTGGTTTAATCAATATAATTAATTCCCCTTAGATTATTAACCATGAGATGCATGCATTAATAATCCAAGTTTACTACCATGAAAGGACCGAATTAATAACAAGCGTATTAATCGACCGATTCTAGTATTAATTAATATATGAAACAAAACTAGTTGATCCTTTAAGTAATGTTCAAAATATTAATATGAAATATGAATAGGAATTAATTAATACTCAAGAAAGAATATTAAAGAAGATGAATCCTACTATAGTTAATATCAAGATGTTAACTAATTGTCATCTTAGTAACACTCCCCAATATTAACGTAGAGGAAGAAATAATTATTACTATAACTAATGTCAAGATGTTAACTAATTGTCATCTTAGTAACACTCCCCAACATTGATATAGAAATAGTATTTAAAGGAAGAATTAATATTCAAGGAAGAAGATTAAAGAGAATAACTCACAACTTACAAATTCATTAAGCTTCAAAGTAGCAAAACCAAGATGGAAGAGTTTAGCTCCTCATTTGGAGACTAAACATGATAGAAAATATAAAGAAAACACTAATCTAAACTGAGCTAAAGAGTATATGTGAATTGGTGATTTTATTGTGAAGGAAAGGGGTGTATTTATAGGCTTTTGGGAGCTGCAGGGTCTGATACCCGATCGGGTATAGAGGATACCCGATCGGGTATCTTAGGAAACTGCCCAGAAAGTCACTTTTCTGGGCATACCCGATCGGGTATGTCGGCATACCCGATCGGGTATGTGACAAATCTTCACGAAAATTTGCTCCCACGATCATTTGTTCCCGGATTTGATTTGGACAATCGAATCAAGTGAATACCCGATCGGGTATAGGCAATACCCGACCGGGTACATGAATATTTTTTCCAAATCGAAATCTTTCTTGTCTCCTTGCACTTTCCTTGATCTTTTAAGGTCCAATCTTGATCCCTTCGATGATCTTTGACCTGTTTAGCTCAGAATAATCCTAATCTAAACAAATTACAAATAAAAATGAAAATAAAATATTACACCAAAAGTGTGTAATTTCCACAACTACAACTAATAAAAACTAGTTAAAAATACAAACATACAATCGAAAATTACACGAATATCAACTCCCCCACACTTAGCTTCTTTACTCGTCCTCGAGTAAAGTCAAATGTTTAACACTTCCAAATCCTCAAAAGTTCAACAATCAACAAGAAAAAGCAAAAGACCACCAAGGATAAAACATGTTTTTTTTTACATTAAGTTTTTAGCTCAATAAAAAAAATAACATCTTCTTGGGTTTCATGGCCTTCTATGCTCATTTTTTTCTTCACCTCTTTTATTCTTCTTTTCCGTCAAGAGATTAAATGATGTTCTGCAAAAACAAATATATCTCTCATATCTCTCATTTTGCCTAGGAGCCTTTTCAGGTTTTCATCCTAGCATCTCTTTTTGTTTTTCCATCCTTTCCAATTCACTCATTTTTTTATAAGCCATTTTTGCTTAGATTGCCCGTTTTTGGGTTTTCAACCTAACTAGCATTTCTTTTTTTTTCTTTTCTTTTTTTTTTTTTGATTTGTTTTTTTTTTTTGAAGAAAATAATGCCAGTTACAAGGTATCAAACTTAAGTACGTACCAATGAGTGACTCCCCCTCACTTAGCTCGAAGCACTGTCCCTAGTGCTCGTCTCCGTTATTACCGGGCAGAAACGAGCATCTTCATAGCCCGGAATTCGCCCCCTAGCATTGGTTGGTTCCTCTTTGGTGCCATCTTTGCCCATTTTTTTTTAAAGCTTGGATTTGGACTTGGGGTTGTTGAGGTAAGGTTTCGGATTTTTGATTTTATGGGGAGAGGGTAGGAGTGATGGGTATGAGTGTGTAGAGGGGGGTAAAGGGAGAATTGTGGTGGTGATTTGGGGTGATTTGGTTGAGGTATGAGGGAGTTAGGGGAGGTTGAAGGTTCGAAAATGGTGGTTTTGGGGAGAGAGGTTCGAATTTTTGGAGGTTGGGGAAGATGAAATGGCCGAGGAAGGTGCTGCTCGAAGTTAAAAGTTCGAGTACCCGATCGGGTGGCCCGATATACCCGATCGGGTAAATTAATTCGAACTAAATTCTGATTTTCCAGAGTAATTCACCCGACCGGGTGACTTGAATACCCGACCGGGTATCACGTCGATTTTTAAAATTTGCTCCAGGGGTTCTCACCCGATCGAGTTTGGGGGTATTCGATCGGGGAATTTAATTCGAAGGAAAAAATTTTAAATTTCCGTATTATACCCGATCGGGCCTTATGGATACCCGCTCGGGTTCCCTCTTGAAAATTTTCTTACTTCCCGATCGGGTTTCCTCGAAGCCCTGCCTTTTCATATGCACCCGATCGGGTATAGCAATGGTGCCCGATCGGGTACCCTACCCTGGGACGTGTTTTTGTTCAGTTTTAACCTCTTTTTAGCGCGGATCCGATCGGTTAAGTGATGAAGACCGATCGGAGGTTTTCCCAGGCTTTCAAAACATGGTTTTCCCTCATTTTTCTTTTGAGAATTTTCCCCATTCTCTCAAAGTTGATATTCAAAAACAAAAATTTTAAAAAGAAAAGATGAAAGATGCGTACCTAAGCATGGGTTGCCTCCCAAGAAGCGCCTTAGTTAACGTCGCGGCACGACGTTATTTTTTTTTATTTTTATTTTTATTGTTTTTATGTGGGATCGTGAATATCCCCTGTTTCATTCTTTTTCTTCGGCCTTTTCCAGTAAGGCCGAGATTTCTTCTTTGTTATCACCTCAAACACAAGTGATTTACTTTCGTATTTAGGTGCCTCTTCTTTCAAAATAGATTTTTCTTGTTTAATTCTTTTAAAAAGTGAGGTCTCCTTGGCTTGTTTTCCAACAAAAACGTTTGGTGTTTGTGGTTCAAAAACATTTAGAGAACAAAGAGATTGGTCTTTAAATTGTTTTTTCGTAGAATCAAAGATGTTGAATTCTACCTTTTGGTCATCAAACTCCAATGTTAATGAACCATTAGACACGTCTATTTTTGTTTGGGCGGTTTTTAAGAAAGGTCTCCCCAAAAGGATGGGTGTAGTTTGGTTATCGGCTTCCATTTCAAGGATATAGAAATCAACAGGGAAGACCAAATTTTCAACTTGTACTAGCACGTCCTCTACTACACCCTTTGGGTATGTGCAAGACCTATCTGCCAATTGGATTACTACCCCGGTTTCATGCATAGGGCCAAGTTTTAGGGACTTGTATAATGAATATGGAATAACATTGATTGAAGCCCCTAAATCCAACAAGGCCCTAGGAAATAAAGTGTCCCCAATTTTGCATGGGATAGTGAACATGCCTGGGTCATTGCATTTTTCCGGGAGTTTCCTCTGGAAAATTGCTGAGACACGTTCACTAACCTTTACCTCTTGTTTTGCCTTCAATTTATCTTTCCTTTTCATTGTGCATAGTTCTTTTAAAAACTTTGCATAACGGGGAACACTTTTGATCAATTTGAAGAGTGGGATGTTTACCTCAGAATCGGCGAAGGTCTCGTAGAGGTCCCGATCATTCTTCAGCTTTCTTGTGTCCTTCAGTGCTTCGGGGAATGGAGGAAGTGGCTCATATGATGAAAGTGTAGGGGATTTAGTTTTCGTTGGTTCCTCCTCGTTTGGTTGAAAATCTTCTCCAGGATCAACCCCATTTTCAGATTGTTTTTCTTCCTCATGCACCTCTTTCAATGTTGGCTCATCCCTCAACATGATTGCATTAACATGTTGTCTCGGGTTTTGCTCCGTTTGAGATGGGAATTTACCCGAGTCTTTTGCCTCAAGTCGGCTCACCGCAATTGAGATCTGGCTCATTTGATTTTCCAAGTTTTGGATGCTAGATTTCGTTGTTTCTTGGAATTGAGCCACACTTTGTTGCATCGTTGAAATGTTTGTAGCAAGTGCTCGGATCATGTCTTCAGTGGACATATTTGAGCTTGAGGTTTGGCCTTGGTGATTTGGGAAGGATTGTTGAAAGGGCCGATTCTGTTGTGTTTGAGGGTTCCCATATCTCAAATTCGGGTGATCTCTCCACCCGGGGTTGTAAGTGTTAGAGTGTGGATCGTACCTCTTTTGTTGATGAGATTGAAAACCCAAGGCATTGACTTGCTCTTCTTGGAGATTTGGGCAAGAATCGGTTGGATGCCCCTGCTGTGTGCATATGCCGCAGACCTTGACCTCTTGGGTTCTAGGATTTAAGAGGAAATCCTTAACCAAAGAAGTCAAGCCGGCCATTTGACTTTCCAAAGATGAAGATGATTCCGCTGCGGCAACTTTACGGATTGAGGACCGCCCGTTGTAATGCCTGGAATTCTCGGCCAACTCCGAGATCAAGTTTGTCGCTTGTGAGGGGGTTTTGTTGACAATGCCACCCCCACAAGCGGCATTCACCATTCTTCTATCATCATCAACAAGACCATCGTAAAAGTAGAGTATGAGGTCTTGCTCGGTGTAGCCATGATAAGGGCAGCTAGCACATAACTTTTTGAACCGTTCCCAATATTCATATAAAGTCTCATCATCTTTTTGATTGATGTTACTTATTTGTTTTTTCAAAGATGATGACATGGAGGCGGGGTAGTACCTTTCTAGGAAGCATTTCTTCATTGCTGCCCATGTATCTATGCTTCCCGAGGGAAGATAGAATAGCCAATCCTTAGCCGTGTCTTTCAGTGAGAATGGAAAGGCCCTCAGCTTGATCTGTTCTTCAGTGACATTATTTGGTTTCATACTAGTGCAAACTATATGAAACTCCGCAAGGTGTTTGTTTGCATCTTCGCCCCTTAGGCCATGAAATGAAGGGAGTAGATGAATGAGGCCCGACTTGAGCTCAAATGTAGCACCTTCATCAAGAGTGGGGAAGGTGATACATAGAGGTTGTTGATTTAAGTTAGGAGCCGTGAGCTCCCTCAACGTTCTTGTTTCTTGAGCCATAGTGATTGGCTCTTCGTTCTCGCTGGAATAAGAACTAGCACTTGATGATTCCTCCGAAGAAGTATTCGGAAATAAATTCCTAAACCTCTCGAAGGCTTGTTCTGTTTCGGGATTTGTTTGGTAGGTGATTTGGTTTATAGATCGGTGTTTAACCATATACTCAAACAAAGCTCAGAAATAGAAAATAAGAACTCTTTATATTTTTTATTTAATTACTTTTTTTTTGAAATAAAATAAAAAGAAAAATAATTGCCTTTCCCCGGCAACGGCGCCAAATTTGACGTGCACTTGTCGTGAGGTGCACTCAAAATAAATACAATACAACACTAATACGTAGTATAGCGAAGTAAGGTTCGTATCCGCAGGGAAAGGAATACTTTTCTTTTTATAAACTAGTAACAAAGGGGGTTTTTTAGATTTGATTTGATTTAATTAACACTAAGATGAATGACTTAAATGAGTTTAATTAATGAGAAGAAGACTTGGTTTTGCTTTTATCCACTTAATGAAATGTTCGTCGATCCCGGTTATATCTTTAACTATCTTCCTCTTGAATACTCAATCGAGGAGTATATCCAGTTCATCGAGGGTAGTTATTAATAACGAGAAGCGTTCATTAATAAAACTTACTATCGAGTCAATATAGAACAAGCGTCGTATATTAACTTGATAGTAGCAATAAACTTAAGATGAAAACGATTGAGATTGATAACCTCAACACAAGCGGTTTATTGGTTTAATCAATATAATTAATTCCCCTTAGATTATTAACCATGAGATGCATGCATTAATAATCCAAGTTTACTACCATGAAAGGACCGAATTAATAACAAGCGTATTAATCGACCGATTCTAGTATTAATTAATATATGAAACAAAACTAGTTGATCCTTTAAGTAATGTTCAAAATATTAATATGAAATATGAATAGGAATTAATTAATACTCAAGAAAGAATATTAAAGAAGATGAATCCTACTATAGTTAATATCAAGATGTTAACTAATTGTCATCTTAGTAACACTCCCCAATATTAACGTAGAGGAAGAAATAATTATTACTATAACTAATGTCAAGATGTTAACTAATTGTCATCTTAGTAACACTCCCCAACATTGATATAGAAATAGTATTTAAAGGAAGAATTAATATTCAAGGAAGAAGATTAAAGAGAATAACTCACAACTTACAAATTCATTAAGCTTCAAAGTAGCAAAACCAAGATGGAAGAGTTTAGCTCCTCATTTGGAGACTAAACATGATAGAAAATATAAAGAAAACACTAATCTAAACTGAGCTAAAGAGTATATGTGAATTGGTGATTTTATTGTGAAGGAAAGGGGTGTATTTATAGGCTTTTGGGAGCTGCAGGGTCTGATACCCGATCGGGTATAGAGGATACCCGATCGGGTATCTTAGGAAACTGCCCAGAAAGTCACTTTTCTGGGCATACCCGATCGGGTATGTCGGCATACCCGATCGGGTATGTGACAAATCTTCACGAAAATTTGCTCCCACGATCATTTGTTCCCGGATTTGATTTGGACAATCGAATCAAGTGAATACCCGATCGGGTATAGGCAATACCCGACCGGGTACATGAATATTTTTTCCAAATCGAAATCTTTCTTGTCTCCTTGCACTTTCCTTGATCTTTTAAGGTCCAATCTTGATCCCTTCGATGATCTTTGACCTGTTTAGCTCAGAATAATCCTAATCTAAACAAATTACAAATAAAAATGAAAATAAAATATTACACCAAAAGTGTGTAATTTCCACAACTACAACTAATAAAAACTAGTTAAAAATACAAACATACAATCGAAAATTACACGAATATCACTGGCCGTGTATATCACATGAGTGATTGCCGCATGGTTTCCTGGTATTGCTCTAACCTACTATGTATCTAGACTAGTTTTAATTCACACGTGTACCTAGTTAGAATTGGTAGATAGTTAGAACTCTTTTGTACAAAGCCTATTAATAGGCCATTCGTATGAGAAGATCTCTACGGTGAATTTTATCATCTATCTGAGCCAGCTGTCTTTTTTTAGCATGTTGCATTGCCTTTAATTTTAGATATCCATAATTGGTTAGGTTGTGTTCATTAGCTATGGAAAAAAATGAGTGATGTATTTAGAAGATACTCCGATCCTTACACACAAATTACTACGGAGTATATATGAACTCAAATGAGTTTTATTTTTCTTTTTAATTATGCGCATGCTGTGTTGGATGTGTGGGCATACTAGAAAGGACCGCGTGAGGAATGAGACAATTAGACAAAGGGTGGGAGTAGCACCTATTGAAGATAAGATGCGGGAGTCTTGCCTACGGTGGTTTGGTCATGTGCATAGAAGACCGAGTGATGCACCTGTCAGACGAGTTGAGATGTGTGGAGAAGACGTAGGGAAGAGAGGGAGAGGAAGGCCCAAACAGACGTGGGTTAGGGGAGTCAGAAGTGATATGCTTCTTCTTGGATTGGATGAGAGTATGGCTTTGGAGAGAGCAAAATGGAGGGTGGGTATTCGTGTGGAAGAGTGATCTTGCATCTCTTTTCCTTTTGGCCGGTGATATCATATATCGATTCATGTTAGCCGACCCCAATATCGTTTGGGACTAAGGCTTGGATGTTGTTGTTTGTTGTTGTACACACTTACACACACGCATACCGGTGTAAAGAAATAATTACATATTTTGTATAAATTTATGATTAAAATAAAATAAATTTACAAAAAATGTGACCTCTTGTTTAAATTATATGATAATAATATTTTTGAAAAAAACTCATCATCTATAAAGAAAATCTTATCTTATTTTTAATAATAATGAATAACAAAAGACGTACGATGCTTGAAATCAAGTAGGACACATGAGTAATAATGGTAAGATCTAAAATCTATATTAGTTTACTGGTATTCAATAATTGTGTTTAATTAACCTATAAAAATTACTCCGTACATGGAAATTACACTTGCATTTAAGTTAATCATGTCGAAAGAACAAAGATCATAAATTACATATGAAAAGTTTCCTACTCAAACAGTTGTAAAATACGAAGTATATTTGTTGATATGAACAATTCAGAATGTGCTTTTGTTACTACGTATTTTTTGGGATATCATGATTCGTTCTGATCATTAGTAATTTGATGATATGACAATATGATCGATTGTGATTATTTGTGAATTTGAAACTTTTTGTTGATTTGGAAAGGATTTTTTCTACCAAATCTTAATGGCAACTTTTTATTCCATTCCTAACTAAAGGGTGTGCTTACAAAAGAGAGGAAGCTGCAGATGACGATTTAGCTGCATAGAGAGGAATTGCAGAAACAAAGAATCATGAACTTGATGACACAGTCTCCTCCTTTTCTACTTCTATTATTACAACAGGAAGGAGAGAAGAAGAAGCTGATGAGAAATTGCAGAAAGTTGCATGTTTTGACTCTCTATAATAATATGTTGTGGTATTGTCCATAAAAGATATCTTTAAACGAATTAAAACTATATTAAGATCTGGGTTCCTCAACCCCCAATCTTAACATGAGTTTTTGATTTATTGTCTTAAACAATATTTGTGTGAATGAGCTTATGAGCAACTTTTTGGTGTATTGTTCTTTCCAACTTTAACCGATCCTTGGTCTTCTGTTCTCAAAGGGTTTTCTTACATAAGAGAAGAAGCTGATGGTTTCGTGGCTTCAAGTAGTTCCAAGGTGGGTGAAAGAGTAGTTAGACAACCAAAGAATGATGTCCTAGCAGCCCTACTCACAAAAAGGAGAGTGGAAAAAAACAACAAAGCTTGTGAGCAGGGCATGATCCCTGCATCAACTCATGTTGCTGCTAAGAAAGCTCGGAAAAAGTTTGTCACCAACTCCAAGAAGATTTCCAGTGGGACTTTTCGTTCAAGTACCACTGATACTTCCTACTACAGCTCATGTTACCCCGTTTCGGAAAATCAAAAGCGTGTTCGAAATTATGAAACTTCCTACAGCTCATGTTCCTCTGTTTCGAAAAGTCGGAGGTGTGCTGGAATCTCAAAAACTTCCAGCAGTTCATGTTTCCCGTTTCGAAAACTTGGACGTGTGCTGGAAATTCAAAAACTTCCAAGAGTTCATGATTTCCAGTTTCAAAAACTCGTGCAGAATACTCCACAACTTCCAACAAGTGTTGTATCCCTGCTACTAAAACTCAGAAGTGTGCTGGAAACGCGAAGACTTTCAATTCTTGCTATGGAACCGTTCCCGTAGTTAAAAAAGAATTGTGAAACCCATTTCCATAGTTGGTCAATTTGCCTTTTGTATTATTTGACTTTCTGATATTTTTCTTTCTGAACGGAATTATATTGGATAGAACAGAGTTTAATTATTTCAATATTTTTAATTAATTATTTCAATAATTTTAATTTTTCTCTCATGGATTTTAGGGAATTTCAGCCTAGGAACACGGCCTTTTTGAATTTGTCTTTGTGTTTGTTAGTTAAGTACGTATTGATAGTTAGAAGTGGTTCATTTTCAATATTATAGAAACATTGCTTAATTAGTAAAGGTAGACATAGTTTGAAAATAAAGGTAATTTTAAATAGGAGAGAAGTTGGAATATTTGGGGAAAATATACATTTTGAATTGTTATTAACTAGTATCTTTACTCGTGACGTGCACAAGATAAAATGATTTGTTTTATTTTTACTATATATTTGTCTATGTGCGCACTAGCATATATATATATATATATATATATATATATATATATATATATATATATATATATATATTTAGGTTCATGCGAGAACTTAATCTTAGGAGAGGTAAAAAGAATAGATATCAACCATTGGATTAGATTTTAATCATTCGTGAGTTACTCTTTCAATTGAGGGCAAACTAGAGATTTTCTTTACCTATTAATGAGCACCGATTCTTTCCATAACTTCTATCCCAAAATTTTAGCTTGTTTACGTTATTATTTTGATGATTGATTACATCTTGACTCATCTTTTTCCTTCTTAATCAAAACTCCACTAGAGAACTCCTCCATCTTTTTCATAAAAACTTTTGGCATTCTTATTTCCTTTTTCTTTCTTTCCTTGATTTCTATAACAATGAGAAATGGTTTCTCCCTGGATTTTAGTATGTTTTCACAAACTTGAATTTCCTCTTAATCACACAATATTCAAGGGAGATGACTTTTATGCACAATTCTTAGTTTTGAATGCACTGTGAAGATCCCGTTGTGCATAATTCCTAATTTTGAATGCACTTCAGAAATCATATTAGCATCATAGCACATATGATAGTGCACCATTTTACAGTACACATGCATGCGGATAAATTTGCATTATTAAGCCCTACATGAGAATGTTATTGAGAATATTAAATAATAATGTGCAATTTTATGGGTAGAATGCATCACTTTGTAGGTTTGAAGACATAACATTTCATCACACAAAGCTTGTGATGATGTTGATGTGCATGGTGTTATCAATAATTGTGCATAGTGTATTTGCATCATTTTAACACAAAATGTGCATCACGAGCTAATTGCAATACTTTTAAACATAATGCACCTATATTCTTTTAATAATGCACATTTAATAATATATGACTTTCTTCTTCAATTATTAAAGAAGTGCATGATATTAGCAATAAATGTGCATCTCAATCACAATAAAATTGCAACAACAATTGTTACTTATGAGTCAAAGTTAATGCACAAATTTAGATAAAGATTTTATAAATTATTTATCCGAGTTTTGTGCTACAGAATGCTAAACGCAAAGGAATTCAGAAGCATTTAATAGAGAATGATCAATTAATGAGTAGTTATTAGTCTACTTAGTTTTTAGGAAGACTTCCTAATTTAGTGGTTTATTTTCTCACGTCAACCACCATGAAGTTTACCTTTGTACCCTTAATTAATTATATGGTTGCACTCTTTCCATTTTAAACATACACGTTAGGCACCAATAGTGGAGGAAAGAGACAACTAGACAACTAGGATTAAATAATAACCATCCGATCCAATTGATGGAAGGCTAGATTTTGTTCTTTTTTACTCTCCTAAGAGGGTGTTCTCACAGGAACTAATCCCTATATATATATATATGAGTTATATAACAGAAATTGACTTATTTATCCGATTATAACATTGATTGATAATGCATATTCTTATTTATTAAGTGTGTCCTATTTTAAACTAATTATCTAAACATGTTCTCAATCTATATTTCCCAATTAAAAGAGTCAATTTTTTATAACTCTAAGTTGTACCAAATGAACTCTGTCTTTTCAAACATCTTTATCTAAATTAAAAATAGAAATTGCTCAATGCCTATTTTTATCCATTATATTTCATCTGTAGCTTGTTGTTTTTTCAAAACTAATAACTGCACATTTTTGTAATTTATTTATTTAATAATAGATGTGGTCATTTTTTCAAGGTATTAGCCCTTATAGGATTCAGAATTGAGCAAATTCGTCCTTCTATCTTCTTCTTTAAGAAAAGAGTTTAAAATATATAGTTATTGATTTTAAAGAAGGTGATGACCGATGACGGTGACAACAAGCCGGCCGGCTGCATAACGCGATCGGTAGCGATCAATTTATTTTTCATTAGATTGATTTAAAGTAATTGTTATTGAACGAAGAAAAGTTGCATGCTTTAGACTTTTAGTAGGCAACTTTTGCCTAGAAGGTCAACTGAATTAAATCTATAAAAAGATTCTCGCGTCAATTGGTAGGTAATAATTGAAACATAAACATGTCAAACTATGCAATAAAAATAAAAAAGAATGATGCCTCATATTTAGAAACAAAAATGATCTCAATGTTGTAACCAAATAGTACTATATTGAAGTTACATCCATTAGAATGCGTAGATTTTTTCAAGAGATTTGTTGAATTCTAATCTAATATGGATTTCTAAATTTGTTTTTTAATCAGATTGAATTTTTTTGGTCTAAACTTGTCTAGTGTGAAATTTTTTGGTCCACCTCGATTCCCTTGGATGAGATCAAATGGCCTAGAAACAATTCCTTCCTCCACCATAAAGTGTAACACCGTCCCCAAGTATATTTGTTGAACATTGAAAAATGGTTAATGAATTTGCGAGGTTGTAAATTTTTATTATTTCTTTTGCATGAATAGTAAAATGCATGTGGGGCCCATGCCGGGAGAGAGGACCACCCGATATTTCCGGGACCACATATTATATTCATCTTGGTCTAGATAATATATGTGGTGGTGGATATTCTATCTGGGCCATAGAAAAGGCATATAGTTGACCGGTTGGTCAAACAGGGCCCATATACCAGTATCGGTATGTTATCATATAACGGCCCGTGATGAATTATGAGGACTTCAAAATTAAAGTTGGGGAATGTATATTCATTCCAAAGGCCCATATTGATTGAGAATTTGATATACATTTTATTTGGTCTGATAAAATAAAATATAAGTAAAACAATCCGAAAATACAACTTTAGGGACCGAATGTACACATTTGGAAACAAAGGGATGACCTCCCACATGGGTGGGGGCTACCCCACGAATGTACACCTCTTAAAGGTCAACCATAGGTGGCTAGGTGACTTATTGAGGCTTTGACACAATGAGGAGATGGGAGGAGTCAATCAAATGTACAATGGGGTCTATTCCCACATTATTTTGAGAGAAAAGTCAAAAAGGTTATCTCTTCACTCACCCACTTCTCACATTTCTTCCAAGCATCACAAAGAGGGTAGAGAACCTCTGCAAAACATTTCCTCCATATCTAAGAACAAGTCAAGCAAGGAGGGAGCTCAAGGAAGGAGTTTGAGTGGCTAAAAATGTAGAAAAGCTTGAGATATTGAGGTAATGGTTTCATTAACTTTTTCTTTTCCTTTTGTTTAATGTCATATTGTTGAGAATCATATGAGGAGACCCTACACTAGTACAAAGAAGACCTTTTACATCACCTTATCCCAGTGGCGGATCCAATGATATTTCAAAAACGAGTACCCATGATGACGTCATATGGCATAATTTGGCGAAAATTTGCGTCGTTTTTGTCCTCTACTGGAAATAATATAATTGCTCAAATACTAGAGTGCGTACTAGACTGCTGGCCTGCTGCTCTTTTAGGAAATTGCTTATTTCAAAATTTGGAACATATATACTACTTTCCTTATTCCCAACAATGTCTACATATGGTGAAGTGTAATAATTTAATGACAATTTACTAATTTAGTACTAGTAGTTTATTGAAAAGGTAAGTGTATAATTTGAAATTGTAATTTTAATGTGATTTTGAACACCCGAAATATATGTGATAGATCGACCATTTCCTTATCTACATCTGTCATTATATTTCCTTATCCACCATTTCCTTATCTACATCTATCATCATAAGTGATAGATACTACGGGGTCTTTTTTATAATTTTTATAAACATTTTCACATGGGTTATCCATATACCCAATGTTAAATAGTAAAATGGGGTATATTTTATAATTTTATTAAATATTCTACATCGGTTTTATGTGGAACTGATGTAAAAACTATAAAACGGGGTCATTTTTTGAATTAATGAAAGTTAAGTTTACATCGACTAAACCTGATTTAGAAGAGAAAAACCAAAAAAAAAACGTGCCTCATTCTAGATCGGTTATAACCGCTCTGATCTAAACCCATGGATCTAAACTTATATGATACATATGTCTTTGCTGGTTACGAAAACTTTGAAACCTAACCAAGATTCAGCCGGAGAATTTTGGCTATCAGAAGACGGACCTAATGACCAGCGACGGACCCAGCGACTGGAGACGGACTTGGCGACCAGCGGCAGGCCCGAGGACCAGATTTGGACCAACCACTAGCCGCGACTGTAGCTTAAAGTTGTTGTAGCACAGGCTTCAGATCCAGGTCGGATGGCGTTGATGGAGTCGTCCAGTGGAGCCGCCAAGGATTACCGGTCACAATTTGAGCTAGTCACGGATTATCCGGTAAGTTTATTGATGGTGTATTATATGTGTGCTTACAGTCTTTGGCACTGTGCAATAAAAAAACAAGTTTTGAATGGTTTAAACGGTTGAAAGTACATCAACTGACATGCTTTTACATTGGATTTCAGTGATTAGGTTTTTATTATTTATTAACCTAATGAATTTGAATTTCAGCCACCTACATTATAGTGGTACTGGTACTACTGGTACTTGGGTATCTAGTTCTCTATTTTCTATTTTTTTTTTATATATTATGACCTAAAATGGCATTGTAGATGAGATGTTTGATAAAATGTTTCAACCTGGTTGAACTGTAAGCTTGTATATTTTAAGTTCAAGGGTAAGTTGTATGTTTCAACCGTAAATGTCTGAAATGTGAAGTTCAACTAGGTCAAATATTAATGTTTGACACTTTAATACTTAAACTGGCATGAAAACTTCAAGTTCAACTGTAAGTTTGAACTTGATTATTTCGACTCTACTTTGAAAGTTTAAGTGTACACTTTCTGGTAGTACATTTACACTTCAGAAGCATATGAGGTTTCAGTTTACACTTTAAGTTGGTCTACACTCTGGAAACACTTTAAGTTTTAGTTTACCCTATCAACTAGTTAAAACTCCGAAAATTGAAACTTAAACTTAAAGTTTCACTAATTTTAAACTTTAAACATATAATTTTCAAGTTTAAGTTTTAACTTTCAGGAACTTTAAACTTTGGAAACTGAATTTTACTAGTCTAAACTTTCAGCTAGGTTAAACTTTCACCTTTTTATTTTACCAGTTAAATCTTTGGTGACTGAAGTTTAAACGTAAAACTTAAACTTAAACTTAAAGATTAAACCAGATAGTTTCTATTTTGAACTTTCAAGTTTTACTTTGCATGATCAGCTAGTTTAAACTCAGAAATTGAAGTTGGATCTTTTAGTATTTTTAAAACTTAAAGTTATACGTGAAACTTAAACTTAAAAGTTAAACTTAAACATTAAGCTTAAGTTTAAACCATATTTTCAAAGATTCCTTTACTCTTTGTAGACCTTATTACAATGCTTAATTCACCAAACTACACAAATCAAGTAAATGCTTTAATTTTCTGTACTTAAAAAAATTTATGTACACAATTGAGCTTTGCACTTGCCACCAGGTGACACTTCAACCCAGAGGACTGTCCAGATTGATGGAATAAGTGATCAAGTTTAATTGGCAAGCTAAACAACTTGTCAATGAAGTCATTAGTGAGGTATATGGTTGTACATAATCGTACAGATTTACTACTTTTATTTGCTTGAAATGTGGACCAAATATTGTGCCTACTTTGTGTGTTCAATTTTAGCTTCTATCTTTTAATTGCATGCATCGTAACTACGTTGGTAGTTGGCACAAGTGTGTTATCTCACTGTAATACCTATTGTGTGACTCTAAGAAGCCTTCATTAGCCACCTCATGGTCATTAAATGTTGTGTTAAGTCTACTATTTGTCGTATTATTGATCTCCTTACTACAATGTAGTATTATCATCAATATAGTTTAGTAGAACAATTGTATTAATGTTTATGCCATTACTTGCATCTGAGAATTATTATATAATTTTTCTGGCTACATCAAATTCATAAAATAATTAAATCTTGGGGTTATATGCATATATTGCTCCATTCATCCTTGAATGTACAGCCAGGTCATTTGATATTATGTGGTTCATGCTGAATGACAGTGGATGGAGGTAATTTTACAGTACCCTTAGTTGCAAACTAGGAACCTATGTAATGAAAATAGTGATGAATTATTTTAGAGCTTGGAAGTTGGTTAAAACTACTATTACTAGTGGGTGTTCAACATTGTGCCTAAACTACAATTAGTTTTTGTGGGGAGTTGGTTATATCAACGCTGACACATTTCTTTTTCCCTCCAAGATGGTCCTTCCCCATGAAAGAAGCATATTGTCATGAAAGATTTACAATGTCTCATAATAGAGTACTAAACCAGTTAAAACATGATAAATTTAAGTTGGTATAGAAAAATTATTAGTTGGCTTTCATACGTATTAGAGTTTGAACTTATAGATATATGTGATAAGAACAGAAAAATAAAATCAACGGTATGAACCGTTGCCCGATAATCAACGATAAATAAATACCATTGCCCAAAGTCAAAAGGCTAAACCAACTTTTATTCCCAGATCATCAAGAATGAAGCATACAAGGGGTATAAATAACCCTCTAGGTCTAATAAGAATAGGAATCCTAAATAAATTGATCTAGGAAACTAAATAGAATAGGAAACCTCTAGTTCTAATAGAACTCCTAATTAAATCATTCTAGGAAACTAAATAGAAATAGGAAACCTCTAATTCTAATAAGAATAGAAGTCCTAAATAAATTCTACTAGGAAACAAATTAAATTAGGAAACAAAATAAAAGGAATAATAAATATTAATTAAACAGCCCGCAACCAGCCCACGAAGGCGGGCTCAAGCCCGTCCAGCCTTCGGTAAACCCACGGTGGCTTCTGCCCCTCTTCTTCCAAGCCCAGATTCTGCTTCATATCAATTCCATCCCCCTTCGAAAAAACCTTGTCCTCAAGGTTGAAATCCGGAAACCGGCTGACATTTGTTCCCGGTGGCTGCCCAGTATCTTTAGGAAAAATTGAGATGTACTCCTCCACAGTCCCTGTCTGCTTGACTCCAGACAGCCGTTCAAAGCAATTGCCCTGAAACTGTGAGTCAAAACGAGCCACCAATGCCTGTGTAAGCTCATCCCATGACATGCCCGGCTTTCGTGTCCGCATCGAGGTCAACCGGTATAGGGCTGACCCTTCCATCACAACTACAGTGGCTGCCGCCTTCTTTTCCGGCAGAGCACAATTCAATTTGAACCGTTTCTCAGCCTTATCAACCCGGCTGATCGGTTCTACTTTGTTAAACGAGGGCAACATCGTAAGAAAGGAGCTGCGTAGTCCAATTCCGAATGAGGATGCTGCTGCCGCGTCGAGTGAAGTCACCACCATTGAATGCTCCGCCGCTGGCGGTGCAAGAGTCTCTTTTAGTGCAGCCAATGAAGAACTGACTTTGTGCAGCTGTCCGTCGCCGCTGTGCGTAGTTACGTTGGGGCTGCCAACCGTGTCCGAGCTTGTTTCCGTCGTGACTGATGGAACGAGCGCCTTGGTAAGTGCTGCCAGGGATGCGGCGATCTCTGCCAGACACATGTTGTGCTCCTTTAGGGTTTGAGTATGCTTGGCCAGCATCTCTGACAAACGTTCACCGATAGATCTCGTCATTCTGGCGGGACGGGATCCGGCAGGTCGGACCAATTGATAAGAACAGAAAAATAAAATCAACGGTATGAACCGTTGCCCGATAATCAACGATAAATAAATACCGTTGCCCAAAGCCAAAAGGCTAAACCAACTTTTATTCCCAGATCATCAAGAATGAAGCATACAAGGGGTATAAATAACCCTCTAGGTCTAATAAGAATAGGAAGCCTAAATAAATTGATCTAGGAAACTAAATAGAATAGGAAACCTCTAGTTCTAATAGAACTCCTAATTAAATCATTCTAGGAAACTAAATAGAAATAGGAAACCTCTAATTCTAATAAGAATAGAAGTCCTAAATAAATTCTACTAGGAAAAAAATTAAATTAGGAAACAAAATAAAAGGAATAATAAATATTAATGAAACAGCCCGCAACCAGCCCACGAAGGCGGGCTCAAGCCCGTCCAGCCTTCGGTAAACCCACGGTGGCTTCTGCCCCTCTTCTTCCAAGCCCAGATTCTGCTTCATATCAATATGTAACTCCTGCGTGAGACATGGTTCATTTTATATGCAATAAATGATTTTGTTCTCCTATAGGCAAGAGTTTTGGCCGGAGATGTAATTGATGTTTCCCTTCTCAAAGGAATAGGTAAGAACATCCTTACGTTTTGTTATTTTACTTTTTTTGAAAATATTGATATTGATTTTTGTTTTTATTATTATTTTAAGACTACTTTCTTGACAAGTAGTATAAACACTACGTACTTTACTTTCATGCTATGTATATTGACAAGTAGTCTAAATACCACCATAATTTCTAATTATGCATTATTTCATTACAAAATGTAGCTTGGATGGTAATTCTTGAATTGTAGGATGCGGTATATTGTTATTATACTTAAATAAAGTACGTTTTGCTCCATGTTGACCACGTGATATTTTTTTTCTAGTGGTTGCACAACTGAAGTCGTTCTCGTTGTAAGAGCTTGATCAAACACAAATTCGTTGGGCATCATTTTCCCTATAAATGGCACGTTCCTTCAAGGCACAGGATGGACATTTTCAATCAAGTTAAAAGGAATGACATATTATAACTTGTTGAAATTGGATAATAATAAATAGCTATTTTAATTGTTGAGCTTGTAATGTATTTGAACTTGTATGCAAGTATTGTTGGAAAAATGTGTGAAAATTGCATTAAATGGCTATTTTGGAGCAATTTTTTTGAGTGGGGTCCACTTCCGATTTGGGTCGGGTCAAAGTGGTTTCGGATTGTCCTTGTTAAGGGCTACAATTCGATATGTGGTACGCTCAAAACGGATATTGGCAGTTTAATGTATCTAATGAGTTGTACCAGGCCTGATATTGCCTTTGTGGTTAGTAAGCTTAGTAGATATACTAGCAACCCCGGTGACGAACACTGGAAGGCAATAGTAAGAGTTTTGAGGTATTTGCGAAAAACCCAAAACCTTGGACTGCACTACGGAAGATATCCAGCTGTACTTGAAGGGTATAGCGACGCTAGTTGGATATCTGACATTAAGGACTCAAAGTCCACAAGTGGATATGTTTTCACTTTGGGAGGTGCAGCCGTGTCGTGGAAATCCTCGAAACAAACGTTAATAGCTAGATCCACGATGGAATCTGAGCTAATAGCCTTGGATAAGTGCACTGAAGAGGCTGAATGGCTACGCCATTTTCTCGAGGATATTCCAAGTTGGGAGAAGCCTGTCCCTCCAATATGCATACATTGCGATTGTCAAGCGGCAATTGGAAGGGCACAGAGCAATCTCTATAATGGTAAGTCTAGACACGTTCGTCGCAGACATAATACCATTAAACAACTTCTCACAACGGGTGTTATCACTGTTGACTACGTGAAGTCAAAGGATAACATAGCGGATCCGCTAACCAAGGCATTGGATAGAGAATTGTTGGAGAAGTTGTCACGAGGAATGGGATTAAAGCCCGTGAATTGAAAAGTTCTATAGTGGATACCCAACCTAGTTGGTCCTAGGTTCAAATGGGACAACTAAATTATAGAGCGAAGGATGGTCACTGTGGGGGTCCCGGACTCCTACCCACTCCTCGTTGAAACAGTGACTCCCGCACGAGGTTAGCAAAAACGTTTGCTTTAATGATTCTAAAATGTTGATCTACTCGATAACATTGGAAGAGTATGCGGGATACTCGTGAAAGAATCACCTATGTGAGAGAGAAGAGGGCCGCTTCAAAGGAGAACTGTAATGGCTCAGTTCTTTAGAAACTCTTGCAGAACCAGGACGGTGACCCATGGCCAAAACGGGCACACCCATGAGAACGGAACAAAGTTGGAAGGTTCTTGTGTAAAGATAAGTCAATGTTTACACGACGGCGGTATAGTTCAAAGACATCGAGTCTACTAGACAGCCAGTAAATAAACGAGTCTTTACAGCGGAAGGTTCAAAGGATTAAACCTACCTCTCCGTATACAAGGATCATCCGGTGAACACAACGTGTCCTCCTATCTTCGTGTCTTTTTGTAAGTCTCGAAAATCAATTTTCATTCATGTGGGGGATTGTTGGAAAAATGTGTGAAAAATTGCATTAAATGGCTATTTTGGGGCAATTTTTTTGAGTGGGGTCCACTTCCGATTTGGGTCGGGTCAAAGTGGTTTCGGATTGTCCTTGTTAAGGGATACAATTCGATATGTGGTACGCTCAAAACGGTGTACTCTCAAGAGATACGGTTAATTTTTGTTTTCTTCCCGAAACGTTTAATTTTTTCCCAGCGGCAGAAGTGCTCGGACAGAAGCCTACGGATCAGAACACCTCGTTGGTGTTCTGATGGCAGAACCCCTCATGGGGTATTCTGGTGGCCGCCCATCAGAGATGGGGTATTCTGATGGCCGCCCATCAGAGTTGGGGGTACTCTGATGGCCGCGGATCAGAGTTGGGGTCTTCTGATTGGCCTCCGATCAGAACCCCTCCCGGGGTGTTCTGATGGAGGTCTTCTGTCGCACTTCTGAAACGTTACAACAATTAATGCCCAACGTTCTTATCTTTTAATGCAGCGTTAAATGGACAGTTCATGGACGATTCAATGCCCAACGGACTGGTCATTGATGTCCAACGTTCAGGTACATTAATTCACCATTTACACACAACAAATCCTCCTATATAATGGCTGGCAGGTGGTTTGCAACAACATAAGTTCTTACACACGTTCTTACACAAATCCATACACGTTTTAGCTCTAAAAACACACTGCTGGCATTCCGAAAATTTCCTTCTGTGTTCAGTCTTTGTTCTCGTTCGCTGGAACTTTTGTTTGAGTGCTCAAACACTAGTTCGTTGTCATCGTATCCTGGGAAACTATTGTTGCAACGCTCCTAGCACCGTGGGAGGCAACAAATACGTTTTAAGGACATCGTGCGTAGCACGAGCTTTGACAAATTCTGCTCCATCTCTTTTCTTGTTTTCTTTCGTCATTTTATTTAATTATTTTATTTTTATTAATTTTCTTTATTTTCCGAAACACACCCAACAATCTTAAAACGTATTTGCTTGCTAAGCTTGTATCATACGGATACAATCTTAAAAACGTAGTTTGTCACTTCTGTGAACGAACTTAAATCTTTTTTGTGTTTTCGGAAAAACGTTAAGAAAACGAAAATGACTTCTCAAGAAAACGAGATTGGTGTTGGGCAGAATGTTCTGAACGACAATCACTCTGAAAGCGAAGCTCCGGTGAACAATAGTTCACAACGCGGAGCATCTGCTTTGAACCAAAGGGTTATCCCTATGGTTACCGTGCCAAGCAACTCTGTGGAGAAACCCGAAAAATTTAATGGGTTAAACTTCAAGAGGTGGCAGCAAAAGATGCTCTTCTATCTCACTACTCTCGGTCTTGCACGTTTCTTGACCGAGGACGCACCGGTTGTAACCGGGGGTGAGGTGGATGCGCAATCTTTCAACGCGGTTGAAGCTTGGAAGCATTCTGACTTCCTATGCCGAAACTACGTGTTGAACGGGCTGCATGATGCTTTGTACGACGTGTATAGCAAATTAGCTATGGCTAAGGAGCTATGGAATGCTTTGGACCACAAGTATAAAAGCGAGGATGCCGGCGCAAAGAAATTTGTTGTTGGTCGATTCCTTGACTTTAAAATGGTGGATTCGAAGACGGTCTTGAGTCAAGTTGAGGAGATGCAAATGATCTTCAACGAAATTCGAGATGAAGGAATGACAGTTAGTGAGTCTTTCCAAGTGGCGTCAATTATTCATTTGTTGCCGCCGGCTTGGAAGGATTTCAAGAACTACCTTAAGCATAAGCGAAAGGAAATGAACTTGGAGCAATTGATCCTCCGTCTGCGGATTGAAGAGGATAACCGAAAGAACGATGGGAAACTCCCAATTGTTCACGGCGCCAAGGCAAACGTGGTGGAGCATGCTAAAAGCTCCAAAAATAAAAATAATGGGAAGAGCAAGCTCGGTCCCAAGGGAGGCGTTTCCAAGACAAAGTTCAATGGAAAATGCTTCAATTGCAATAAAAATGGACACAAGTCCTCGGATTGCAAGGCACCAAAGAGGAAGAAAGATTCTCACGTCAACTTGGTGCAAGGTGGGCAAAAGGATGAAGACATCATCCTAGCGGCCGTGGTGACGGAAGTCCACCTCGTTGGATCCAATTCCAAGGAGTGGTTTGTGGACACCGGTGCTACCCGGCATATTTGCTCAAATCGGGAGTTATTCACTACTTTTGAGCCATCAAATGGTGAGAAAGTGTGGATGGGAAACTCAGCCCATTCCGAGGTGGAAGGTGTGGGCAAGGTGGTCCTGAAGATGACTTCGGGCAAGGAGCTGACTCTAAACCAAGTTTTGTTCGTTCCGGAAATACGCAAAAATTTGATTTCCGGTTCGTTGTTGAACAAACACGGCTTTCGCATGGTTTTTGAGTCGGACAAATTAGTTTTGTCCAAGTCGGGAATGTATGTGGGCAAAGGGTATGCATGTGACGGGCTGTTGAAGCTCAATGTAACGACTATTATTATTAATAATAATAAAATCCCTTCTGCTTACTTGCTTGAGTCTTCCAATGTGTGGCATGGTAGACTAGGACATGTTAATTTTAATTCTATACGTAGATTAATTAACATGGAACACATTCCTAAATTCACAATTGATGTGAAGCACAAATGTGATATTTGTGTTGAGGCAAAACAAACGAAAACGTCTTTCAAATCGGTTGAAAGAAAAACGGAACCACTAGAATTAATTCATAGTGACGTTTGTGATTTTAAATCAATACAAACACGTGGCGGTAATAAATATTTTATTACTTTTATCGATGATAGCACTCGCTATAGCTATGTTTATTTGTTGAAAAATAAACACGAAGCAATCGATAAATTCATTCTTTATAAGAATGAAGTGGAAAACCAACTTAATCGACGGATTAAAACGGTTAGGAGTGATCGAGGTGGTGAGTATGAAGCACCAATTGGTGACTTTTGCGCGAGCGTGGGTATAGTACACGAACGTACCGCACCCTATTCACCTCAATCAAACGGTGTTGCCGAACGAAAGAATCGCACATTGAAAGATATGATGAATGCGATGCTAGTAAGTTCGGGCCTGCCACAAAATATGTGGGGCGAAGCAATCTTGACAAGCAATTACCTTTTAAATAAGGTTCCCCGGAAAAAATATGATAAAACTCCGTACGAGTTGTGGAAAGGCAGACGGCCTTCCTATCAATATTTAAATGTGTGGGGGTGTCTTGCTAAGGTGCTTGTACCAACACCTAAGAAAATAAAAATAGGTCCAAAAACGGTGGATTGTATTTTTATTGGATATGCACAAAATAGTAGTGCTTATCGGTTTTTAGTGTACGATTCGAATAATCCGGATGTACATAAAAACACAATAATCGAGTCAAGGAATGCATCATTCTTTGAAGACGTATTTCCATGCAAGTCCAACGATGGACCTAGCACGTCAAAACGAACATTTGACGTAGCTATGGAAAATACTAGCGAGGGATCCGGTGAAGAAGCCGAACCCCGACGTAGCAAACGTGCTAGAGTTGAAAAATCCTTCGGACCGGATTTTCTCACATACTTGATAGAATTCGATCCGAATATTCTAACTTGTATGGTAGAAAATGAACCGGATTTTCTAACATGTTTGGTAGAAAATGAGCCACGTACTTATACGGAAGCCGTAACGTCTACCGAAGGACCAATGTGGAAAGAAGCCATCAACAGTGAGGTGGACTCTATCCTAAAAAATCACACATGGGAATTGGTTGATCTCCCTCCGGGATGTAAACCTTTGGGATCCAAGTGGATTTTTAAACGTAAAATGAAACCGGACGGTTCCATTGATAAGTATAAGGCCAGACTTGTAATTAAGGGATACAAGCAACGTGAAGGCCATGATTACTTTGACATGTATTCTCCGGTGACGAGAATAAATTCCATTAGGATGATACTAGCAATTGCCGCTTTGCGGAATTTGGAAGTTCATCAAATGGACGTAAAAACCGCTTTTCTAAATGGCGATATAGACGAAGAAATCTATATGGAACAACCCGAGGGTTTTCGTGTTCCTGGCCAAGAAAAGAAGGTTTGTAAATTAATTAAATCATTGTACGGATTGAAACAAGCCCCTAAACAGTGGCACGAAAAGTTCGATCATGCAATGTTAATTAATGGGTTTAAAATAAACGAAAGTGACAAATGCGTCTATGTGAAAAGCACGGTAGACGGCTATGTCATTTTATGTTTATACGTGGATGATATACTCATCGTGGGTAGCAATAATCTAATGATCAATTCTACCAAAAACATGTTAAATTCTAAATTTGACATGAAGGATATGGGGCTGGCCGATTTAATCCTTGGGATTAAAATAATTAGAGGACCTGAGGGTCTGACGCTAAGCCAATCCCATTACGTTGATAAAATCCTTAATAAATTTAATAAGGATGATTATCAACAGGCAAGGACGCCATTAGATAAAAACGTACACCTGACCAAAAATCGTGGAGAGTGTATTTCTCAAGTAGAATACGCTAGGATTATTGGCAGTTTAATGTATCTAATGAGTTGTACCAGGCCTGATATTGCCTTTGTGGTTAGTAAGCTTAGTAGATATACTAGCAACCCCGGTGACGAACACTGGAAGGCAATAGTAAGAGTTTTGAGGTATTTGCGAAAAACCCAAAACCTTGGACTGCACTACGGAAGATATCCAGCTGTACTTGAAGGGTATAGCGACGCTAGTTGGATATCTGACATTAAGGACTCAAAGTCCACAAGTGGATATGTTTTCACTTTGGGAGGTGCAGCCGTGTCGTGGAAATCCTCGAAACAAACGTTAATAGCTAGATCCACGATGGAATCTGAGCTAATAGCCTTGGATAAGTGCACTGAAGAGGCTGAATGGCTACGCCATTTTCTCGAGGATATTCCAAGTTGGGAGAAGCCTGTCCCTCCAATATGCATACATTGCGATTGTCAAGCGGCAATTGGAAGGGCACAGAGCAATCTCTATAATGGTAAGTCTAGACACGTTCGTCGCAGACATAATACCATTAAACAACTTCTCACAACGGGTGTTATCACTGTTGACTACGTGAAGTCAAAGGATAACATAGCGGATCCGCTAACCAAGGCATTGGATAGAGAATTGTTGGAGAAGTTGTCACGAGGAATGGGATTAAAGCCCGTGAATTGAAAAGTTCTATAGTGGATACCCAACCTAGTTGGTCCTAGGTTCAAATGGGACAACTAAATTATAGAGCGAAGGATGGTCACTGTGGGGGTCCCGGACTCCTACCCACTCCTCGTTGAAACAGTGACTCCCGCACGAGGTTAGCAAAAACGTTTGCTTTAATGATTCTAAAATGTTGATCTACTCGATAACATTGGAAGAGTATGCGGGATACTCGTGAAAGAATCACCTATGTGAGAGAGAAGAGGGCCGCTTCAAAGGAGAACTGTAATGGCTCAGTTCTTTAGAAACTCTTGCAGAACCAGGACGGTGACCCATGGCCAAAACGGGCACACCCATGAGAACGGAACAAAGTTGGAAGGTTCTTGTGTAAAGATAAGTCAATGTTTACACGACGGCGGTATAGTTCAAAGACATCGAGTCTACTAGACAGCCAGTAAATAAACGAGTCTTTACAGCGGAAGGTTCAAAGGATTAAACCTACCTCTCCGTATACAAGGATCATCCGGTGAACACAACGTGTCCTCCTATCTTTGTGTCTTTTTGTAAGTCTCGAAAATCAATTTTCATTCATGTGGGGGATTGTTGGAAAAATGTGTGAAAAATTGCATTAAATGGCTATTTTGGGGCAATTTTTTTGAGTGGGGTCCACTTCCGATTTGGGTCGGGTCAAAGTGGTTTCGGATTGTCCTTGTTAAGGGCTACAATTCGATATGTGGTACGCTCAAAACGGTGTACTCTCAAGAGATACGGTTAATTTTTGTTTTCTTCCCGAAACGTTTAATTTTTTCCCAGCGGCAGAAGTGCTCGGACAGAAGCCTACGGATCAGAACACCTCGTTGGTGTTCTGATGGCAGAACCCCTCATGGGGTATTCTGGTGGCCGCCCATCAGAGATGGGGTATTCTGATGGCCGCCCATCAGAGTTGGGGGTACTCTGATGGCCGCGGATCAGAGTTGGGGTCTTCTGATTGGCCTCCGATCAGAACCCCTCCCGGGGTGTTCTGATGGAGGTCTTCTGTCGCACTTCTGAAACGTTACAACAATTAATGCCCAACGTTCTTATCTTTTAATGCAGCGTTAAATGGACAGTTCATGGACGATTCAATGCCCAACGGACTGGTCATTGATGTCCAACGTTCAGGTCCATTAATTCACCATTTACACACAACAAATCCTCCTATATAATGGCTGGCAGGTGGTTTGCAACAACATAAGTTCTTACACACATTCTTACACAAATCCATACACATTTTAGCTCTAAAAACACACTGCTGGCATTCCGAAAATTTCCTTCTGTGTTCAGTCTTTGTTCTCGTTCGCTGGAACTTTTGTTTGAGTGCTCAAACACTAGTTCGTTGTCATCGTATCCTGGGAAACTATTGTTGTAACGCTCCTAGCACCGTGGGAGGCAACAAATACGTTTTAAGGACATCGTGCGTAGCACGAGCTTTGACAAATTCTGCTCCATCTCTTTTCTTGTTTTCTTTCGTCATTTTATTTAATTATTTTATTTTTATTAATTTTCTTTATTTTCCGAAACACACCCAACAAGTATTGTGAAATTGTGGAGTGTTGTGTTAGTATTGATTTAGTGTTTTTAAATAAAATGGTGCACAACTTTACTAAACTTATTTGTATGGTTCTGTATGAGACGTGATAAGGGAAGTATTAGGTGTAGGATTCAAAAAATATGAATTTTTCACATCAGTTATTTAAAAACCGATGTTGAATACCCCTCTTATTTCTACCAGCGCCCATCTACATCAGTTGTGAATTACCTGATGTCGTTCTTTTCACATCGGTTGAAACCGCTATCATATGTGCTTTCTATTGGCCTGACACGTATTTGATGCGTGTTGAGATCGGATTTTGATGATTTTCCTAGTTTTAAGGTGTTACAAGTCTCAATTTTAGCTCAAGTTATGTTTATCGGGCGTTGGTTCGAGTTTTGTGTTGTTTGTATTCAAAATCAGGGAATTTGAGCCCGACACCGGCACTTGAGGAACAATCGGGATGATTTGAGAAGCATTTGAGAATGATTTGATAGCTTTGGAGGTCACCGGAAGATTCACGATGAAGATTTTAAGGAAAAAGAGCTCTAGGACTGGCTTCGGGATCAAAAGAAGATGAATGAAGATTGAAAACGACGATCAGGATGACCTTCTGTCAATCGTTCAAGCATATCTCTTTGTAGAAACATCCAATGTACACGATTCAAGTTCCATAGGAAAGCCAACTTCAAGGGATACAAATCATATGAAGACACCTTTGCTAGAATCTGAGAGGAAGAAGGTGAAAACAGACAATGAAGTCAGATGATCTCTGCTGCGATTTCAGAAGGACACCTTCCACCGTTTTGATTATATCTCTTGATTGGATTATTCAAATCACATTCGGCAAATTGGGGTGGATAGAGGACTTCATTATCTACAACTTCGATGAAGGACGTTTTGTCAAATTAGGAAGTTAAGTAGGCACGATCGTGCCCTCAAAGTCAGACACGATCGTGCCTGAAGAGAAAAGCACCGCGGAGCTACTGCCTGCCAGGCACGATCGTGCCTGGAGGGAGGCACGATCGTGCCTGCCAAAAATGCGCGTTTTTGCTCCGGAGGCACGATCGTGCCTGGCATCGTGCCTGGCTCCGAAAATCCTAATTTAGCTCAAATTTCACCCGATTTTTCTATTTAAACAACCTGTAAACCCCCGTTTTCAAGGGGGGAGCTTAGAGAGAGTGCCTAGCACGAATTTTAGAGGGTTTTTCAGCCTTGTTCATCAATCTTTTGGTATTCTTTGTAAGTTCCATCTTTTTAATTAATGACAATTATTTCTATTCATCCCAATTCTGTTGATTCTTCAATTATGAATTGAGAGTAGTTTTAATTAGGGATTTGGGATTGATGAAGGGGTTAATCATGATGTATGGCTAGATTCTTTTCGGTTTAATTGCATGAATGCCATTTAATTTGTTTTTGAATAATTTAATTGATATCTTTTGTAACCTAGAATCGCGACTAGAATTACAATTGCATGTAGAATAAATTAAGAGAGATCTAATTTGTTCTAGGACACATTCACACACACATAATCGTTCGCTAAGAGATTAGTAGCGATTAAGGGGCCGTAAGCTCGCTCGTCTTGGCAATAATTTAGGATTCTGTCGCATGAGAGATCAGCCTGGTCCCCTAAAGTATTGTACTCTACGCCGCGAGAGCGGTAAGAACTTAGTAATGATTAGCTAGGCTCAATTAAATTAATTTCATGTAATTAGGCCTGATCTGCCAGAAATTTAGTTACCCCGGAATCGATCCCTGTTCCCTTCGTCATTAATTAGAAAGAACCCCCTAGTTTAATTGTTTTATTCGCAATAGTTTTATTTTCCAAACCAACCAATCTCGCACGACGCTTTTTTTTTATTTTCTTTTTAATCGCTGAATTTAATTAAATCTTGATTCCCTTTTGTCCGTCCCTGTGGAGACGATACTTGTACTTACACCACTATATTACGATCTATTTTAAGTGCGAGAAAACACACATCATGGCCGTTTGCCAACTTTTCTACATCGGTTATAAAAACAACAGATGTAGAAAGACTTTTCACATCGGTTACGGAACCGATGTGAACGTGGGCTGAAACCACATCGGTTGTTTGACCGATGTGAAAAGCCTTTTTTGTACTGTTTCTACATGTTTACGAGTGTAGAATGAGGGTTGGAAGGTGGTTCTAAGTCCAAGAACGGACTTAGAAGCCAAAGTGACCGGTTCGCCGGAAAATAACTTTTTAGAGGTTATTTGTGTTGATATGGTTTTTGTGATGTTGAAACCTTGTTAGGAACTTGTCTAGGGAGTTCCTAGTGCTTTCACAAAGTTGAAAGGGTCGCCGGAGTTCAATGAAGTTCGCCGGAGTTTCGTCAGAGTTCAACCGAGAAGGGTAGAACTTATTATAGCTCATTCAAGGTGAGTGGACGGCTTAATGTCTTGTAACTCTTGGGTTAAGAATGAGATTACCTAAAGAAATGTTATATGTATTCATAATGGTGTTTAAAAGAGTTTAAGCATGTGATTAACCAAGGTGATCTGGCTTATGTGAATAAAACTACATGAATAGGCATGTAAAAAGTATAAAATGTATATAAAACATATGTGATGTTTTGGATGGCCAAAATGGTTTATTTTGATTGTTTAGGACTTAATACACATTGTATAAAATTTTCGGATCGATCAGAGATCGTTTGGGGGGTCAACGGACTGCCGCCCCCGGGCAGACGGCGGACTGACGCCGGTTCAGACCTCTGGCCATGCATGTACTTCTTGTTACCATGTACGTTGTTGGTGAATACTTGGGACCGGGTAAGGTCAAAGAGTATTCAATAGGGCCAGAAGGAGTCCTCTACACTCAAATAGTAACAAGAGTCCATGTAGTCCTTGAGTTGTGTTAACCTCCAACAAATTACACTTAAGTAACAAGCGCAAGTGTAGTGCTTGAGGTGTGTTAATGTAACGATCGTCCCCAAAACGGCCATTACGATACTCAAACATAAACAAGACTCGATAAATCAAGCGGGAATAAAGATACAAAGCCACTATATGTGACTTTATTTCTTTTAAAACAAAATCAAACCTTACAACCATAACGAAAGGCATCCAAAATAAAACATCCTTAAAAACCATTACACCTGATCAAGATTTTAAAACGTTTAACAACCCTTTGAAGTACCAACGTACTAAAACAACAACATGGCTGATAGCCCGATCTCCGTTAACCCATCCAAAACCTTATCACAGCTCCATACATTCTCTCAGGCTTTCGTACCTCGTTTATTACCTATACATGAGGACATAAGAGAATAGAATTCTCATAAGCAATAATGCTTAGTAAGTCACAATTTCATCCACTAAAAACATTTAGGGAATCTTAGCTAATTATAAATATATACCCATGCTGAATACACCACACATATACTATAATCACACATGATAACAACACATAAGCATTCATGTATCAAACACCAAGAGGTTTCCTTATTCATCATTCTTTCTTCTTATCTTATTCCTTGACTTTATGGGCCCGTAGCTCGTGTTCTGGCCCCTCGCTGATGACATCGGGTAGCTAGCCCTCAACCATCAGAAGCAACACCGGGACTCCCCGCGGAAGGAGATCCCGCTACGCTCAACTCAGGTACTTACTTGGGGGCACGATTACCTTGTAACATTACTTGTCTTCCATTACTTTCATTATCATCATCACTTCCTTTCATTGTTGATCCCATATGAATCCATCCCAAACTCAAACATAGAACTTGAAATTTACATATCTCATGTCATGCAATTTCAAGTATTCACCACATATATCATATTCACAATATTCCATAACTTCACAGTTAACACAACCTGTCAATAGATATATATAACTTGGAATTCTCCCATCCATGCCATACAGTTTCAAGTATCCAAGCACATATATCATATTTAAAATTAGCTAACCTTCCATACTTTATTTAAAACTATCATGTATAGGTGGTGGCGACTTACTTGGTTCCTGCGGAGTATTTACCCTTGTGTGTGCGTCTATGACCTCTAGGAGCAACGGTTCTTCGATGAGCAACTATATATATGATTTACACTTGATCAACATAGTTTCATATTTAGTCAAACTTAAATCCATGTCTTTAGAAAAATCCCTAGACTTAAAGATGAGAGGAAGTTCACAAATCAGCCCATACAAGTGAGAAAACTCCCAAATTCCTATAACAAATCGGGCATAGCTTCGGGGTGGCTAGATCACTTAGAACCGGTTGAATTTCATGAATCAAGAATCAACAACACTTCACTATCTATCCTAATATCAAGGACTCCATGTATCTATTTAGAATCAGCCCCTCGACATTAAGAGACTACCCAAATTCTTTCATTAAATTGGGTATAACTTTGGGGTAGCTAAATACTCAAAACTTCACAAGGGTTTTTAATCAAGAATGAACAACAACTACATAACAACCTTATTATTAAGAAAAGCCATTAAATTTCCTAGAATCAACCCTAAATCAATCAACCCTAGCAAAATCCATAACCAAGAACTCTAACTCAAATATAGAAGAAATACTTCATGTAAAGTGTAAAATCTTACCAATTGATGATATTTGATGAAGAAATATGTTTAATTTGAGCTTGAGTCACCTTGGAAAGGGTTTGGGATTGGTTTGTAGTGAGAAGAATGAGCATGGATCAATTTTGGGTTGAAAAGGGGTTTTCTGCGCTTAAAACGCATTTTGAGCGACCTGCCAAAAACTGACCGGAACGGAGCCGGTTTGGCTCTGACCGGTGCCGTTTATGCTACCATTTCACCACCTAACACATTCTTTTTTGGACCGGCTCCGGTCTGGGGCCAACCGGTGCCGGTTTGGGGCCCATTAGGTGCCGAAAACATCATTTTTCGCCCTAAACCGACCCAGATTGTTGCCGTTCACATCCTAGACCCCCGATGACATTTTACACTACCTTTCAACACCCGAGTACTATCTAACATGACAAATAAAATGATTACTACGGTTTAGTTTCGTTGCTCATCGGATATTGTCACCTGTCACGTTCAAACATAATACAAACATGTAAGTTCAAATACAATTATCACAAAGTTCATAATCACATAATGTCCTTATTTTTCACATGTAAATCACTCAAACCATGAGTCAAAACATGATCCTATTGATTATTTAAACACATAAAAAGTATATAAAAAGTACGGGCGTTACAATCCCTCCCACCTAATAAAAGTTTCGTCCCCAAAACTTAGAATAACTCGGGAAAACAACTTCTCGCATGATTTCTTTTCTGAATTCTCACATGGTTTTGGCGCAAATATAATAGCTTTACATCTTTTACTAGGTTACCCCTATATTCTCTCGAGCATGTGTCTTTAACTTCTATGAATGTGTGCCAACTTTTCTTATTACCACACCGATCAAGTTCTCGTATTGAGGAGACATACAACCACTTGTGACATACACAAAGATCTAACAAAAGTTTCTCCTATTAAGTATTCTTCTCATGTGTTGTGCTTATACTACAATACCAAATCCTAAACACTGAACATAGCATTTATTACGAATTGGTTTATTGACTTGCCCTATTTTCTTATTAATATAAGGGCAGAAGATCATACAAAATCCCAACCTATTTTAAAAACATATGCCACACACCATAAGAAATGATATTTAGCCTCAGACAACATTCCACTGGGGTGTGCTTAGTTCGAACTAGTCTTTTAAGTATGAAGGATATAAATCTTCCTAAGGTTTGTCACTTCATCTTGATTCCTAAATTTTAAAATATCTAAAACATAGCGCTTCATCTTCTTCCTATTTTAACGAATTCATCTTCACAATATGATTAAGTTGTGGGAGAGGACGGAGTTTTCTAATTCACCATTGTATCGTTTCTGTCCAATAGATTGCTTTATTTATGATATACTCATATACCCCTTTGTGTATTATACTAGCTATCTCACAAACTGTTCATGATAACAGTGTTATGAGACTCATACGTAAGCCTGAAACCTTTAACAAAAGTAATATTCTTAATGATACTAACACAGTATTACGTATTAAATACTTAATGTTGGATCCTGAAGACACCTTTTCTTCTTATGCTTCATACGATACTCAAGTCCAAAAGACCATTTATAATTTCGATAAAATTATTGTTAGTATAATTACACTTCTATACCCCCTGCTATCAAAACTGCTCAACACAGGGGAAACTTAATCTGGCTTATGAGAAAATCTTCATTTCTAAAAAAATATCCACTTTAGTTTGACTTACATAATATATCATTTTTTTTTATAGATTTATTATACTACTAAACTCAATTCATTGAAAATCAAGTATCTCGGAAGTATCTTTTCATCATGATGAAAACCTTATTATGGTTGTAAACCCCTTAAACCCAAGCTATACCTTAATTGATTAGTATATTGAAGTCGTCCTCAAGCTAAATCTGGTTTCATATTAAATCTTGTTTTTTTCTTTTCTTTTTATAGCTTTAAACAGAACAACAATTTCTAATAAAGCGAGCAACTAACTTCCCCAATCCTTGGAAATGGTTTACTGTTCCATATGTTTGAAAATATTCAGACTTGGGGGAATCGTTACAATTCTAGTTCCCACTAGAAAACATTTATGTGAGTTATTAACAAATTGAACTTATGATTTTGATTGGTAATTTCATGATATATGTCAAATAAAATTCGTTTTACGACAACTAACTTAACTTCAAAAAACCACATAAAGGCTTGAGCCAAAATATTATGTTCAACTAGCCTGCGAGGGGAGTTGCTGTGAACTATCTCAAGTGTAGAGCTTGACATTCCTTTCATTTAATTATATGTTTTCTATAATGACTCTATATCTCTATCCATTTCCTTGCATACAAATTTAATTTGACTCCTTCATACTTTATTCTATTTCTTCACAATTTGTGCATTACTCAAAGTGTAAATTTAAGCGAGACAAAAGGTATCTCAACATGTTCAGCTTTTTATTTACGATAAACATATCACACCAAGGCAATCTCAGTTCTACGGTGTCAAATAGTAACCTTTTCCAATGTTACATTACCCACCTTTTATTTTGTTATCAGTTGTGCTACATGCATCTATAAACTTATTAACATATCTAAACTATAATTGTCCCTCATTTTGTTAAGAAACTGCACTATATGAGCGTGAGAGAGAGAGAGAGACTAATAAAAGCATAGACATTGTGCTAAAAAGAGTGTACGGCTCTCCTAAAAGAATTGTGGAAGGGAATTTTAAGTCTCCTGATTGCAAAATCATATCCCTTCAATGAACACCACAAATATTGCTCTCCTATTTGAAGTATAAGAAGGAGAAGAAACAACAACAACAACAACAGCAAAAATCTTTATCATCTTGAGTTTAAAATTATACCCTTATCAGATTTATAATAAACTAAATACTTTAAAAAGAAAGAAAGTTATTTCAGAATATTTTACTCTTTCAAAGCTTAGAGAAAGACATGCGTTAATCCTTGTAGTTTTTTTTTTGTTTTTTTTTTTGCAAAGGACACTAGTATATGAAAATAAGACTCTTGTTTTGATCATATTCTAGACTAGACTTTATTCATACTATTTTACTCAATCAACCGTGGCATAGGACAACTAGCCCAACTTTTGGGGATTTAAGCCTTTGAGTTGCTGACGACTTACAACATAAGAATAGTTTGTAGCGGCAAACTTTTACACTCTTTATTCCCTCTAATACTTCTATTACTCAAGGAGCATACCAGCTACCAACACGAGCTTATTGGGATACTGTCTACTAAAACTCATACTCGTACATAATGGCTACCAGTTCCCATTTGGACTCATTATCTACATGTTTACTCACCTCGTGGACCAAAAATGTTTTAACACCCGCTCCAAAAGTATTTCCTCACCTTCCTAACATAGATTACTTTACTATTTTCTTTAGTCTCTGAGAATCTTCACAGAAGTTGAAGGGTTACGTACCATCTAGTTCAAGCCAAGACCATTGTTCCGAACAATTACACGAGTTCTGAACTTACCCGCTTGATTGAAACCAGTCAAGCAACCCCATAAGGTTCATTATTTCATTATTTCATATTACGCCACGGGGACTTTATCATATCAGTTTAACAACTACATAAGGTTTATTATTTTCTTCTTTAATATCATGACATGTAAATTTTACCAACAACTCCGTAACAAACTTATTATTAAGAAAAGACATTAATTTTCCTAGAATCAACCCTAAATCAAACCCTAGCAAAATCCATAACCAAGAACTCTAACTCAAAGTATAGAAGAAATACTTCATGTAAAGTGTAAAATCTTACCAATTGATGATCTTTGATGAAGGAATATGTTTAATTTGAGCTTGAGTCACCTTGGGAAGGGTTTCAGTTTGGTTTGTAGTGAGAAGGATGAGCAGGGATCGATTTTGGGTTGAAAAAGGGTTTTCTACGCTTAAAAACGCATTTTGACCGACCTGCCAAAAACCGACCGGACCGGAGCCGGTTTGGCTCTGACTGGGGCCGTTTATGCTACCATTTCACCGCCTAAAACATTCTGTTTTGGACCGGCGCCGGTCTGGGGCCAACCGGCGCCGGTTTGGGGCCCATCGGGTGCCGAAAACATCATTTTTCGCCCTAAACCGACCCCGATTGTTGCCGTTCACATCCTAGACCCCAATGACATTTTACACTACCTTTCACCACCCAAATACTATCTAACATGACAAATAAAATGATTATTACGGTTTAGTTTCATTTCTAATCAGATAACGTCGCATGTCACGTTTAAACATAATACAAACATGTAAGTTCAAATACAATTATCACAAAGTTCATAATCACATAATATCCTTATTCTTCACATGTATAGCACTCAAACCATGAGTCAAAACATGATCCTATTGATTATTTAAACACATAAAAAGTATATAAAAAGTACGGACGTTACAGTTAGCCTCCAACAAATTACACATAGGTAACAAGGGAAAGTGCAGTCCTTGAGGTGATTTAACCTCCATCAAATTGCATGTAGGTAACAAGGCCCATGTTGTTCTTGAGGTGTGTTAACCTCCAGCAAATTACACACAGGATGAGGGTGTATGTGTACCCCTTAAGGCGGGGTAAGTCCATATGATGTACACTATGATCGTAAGGACGAGTAGTCCTCGATGTAGGTAAACCTCAAGGTGATAATTTTAAATGATTGAACATTCTTGGTCGCGGATGAGTTCCCGATGGAATAATTTCCTTGTACTAGGAATGGATTGAACCATGTTAATTCGTGATTAGGGAGCCAAAAAGCCCCCCAAGGCTATTTATGTTTTGATATCGGGTGAGTAGTGATATTCATGTAATTTCCGATTGTATGTTTGTATTTTTAACTAGTTTTTATTAGTTGTAGTTGTGGAAATTACACACTTTTGGTGTAATATTTTATTTTCATTTTTATTTGTAATTTGTTTAGATTAGGATTATTCTGAGCTAAACAGGCCAAAGATCATCGAAGGGATCAAGATTGGACCTTAAAAGATCAAGGAAAGTGCAAGGAGACAAGAAAGATTTTGATTTGGAAAAAATACTCATGTACCCGGTCGGGTATTGCCTATACCCGATCGGGTATTCACGTGATTCGATTGTCCAAATCAAACCCGGGAACAAATGATCGTGGGAGCAAATTTTCGTGAAGATTTGTCACATACCCGATCGGGTATGCCGACATACCCGATAGGGTATGCCCAGAAAAGTGACTTTCTGGGCAATTTCCTAAGATACCCTATCGGGTATCCTATATACCCGATCGGGTATCAGACCCTGCAGCTCCCAAAAGCCTATAAATACACCCCTTTCCTTCACAATAAGCTCACCAATTCACATATACTTCTTAGCTCAGTTTAGACAAGTTCTTTCTTTATATTTTTCATCATGTCTAGTCTCCAAATGAGGAGCTAAACTCTTCCATCTTGGTTTTGCTACTTTGAAGCTTAATGAATTGTAAGTTGTGAGTTATTTTCTTTAATCTTCTTCCTTGAATATTAATTAATTCCTATTCCTATTACATATTAATATTTTGAGCAATACTTAAAGGATCAACTAGTTTTGTTTCATATATTAATTAATACTAGAATCGGTCGATTAATACGCTTGTTATTAACTCGGTCCTTTCACGGTAGTAAACTTGGGTTGTTAATGCATGCGTCTCATGGTTAATAAGCCAAGGGGAATTAATTATATTGATTAAACCAATAAACCGCTTGTGTTGAGGTTATCAATCTCAATCGTTTTCATGTTGATTTTATTGCTACTATCGAGTAAATATACGGCGCGTGTTCTATATTAACTCGGTAGTAAGTTTTATTAATGAACGCGTCTCGTTATTAATAACTACCCTCGATGAATTGGATATACTCCTCGATTGAGTATTCGAGAGGAAGATAGTTAAAGATATAACCGGGATCGACGAACATTTCATTAAGTGGATAAAAGCAAAGCCAAGTCTTCTTCTCATTAATTAAATCACTTAACTCGTTCATCTTCGTGTTTAAATATAATTTAAAGTTCTTCAACCAAATATAAACCCCCCTTATTGTTACTTATTTATTCTTGTAAGAAGAAAAGAATTCCTTTCCCTGTGGATACGAACCTTACTACACTATACTACGTATTAGTGTCGTATTGATTATTATTTTGAGTGCACATCACGACAAGTGCACGTCAAGTAGCCTGCGGGTGACTCCACTCGAAGGTAAGACATGAGAATGGTGAATTAAATGAGACTGTTGTGCCTAAATGTTTTGAAAGACAAAATAGACCTGCGGGCCGGATATTTGACTCATATGTATATGTATATGATATGATTTGAAATGGGGCACCTAGGTGTTATGTCCATAAATATACTATCACCCTATGTTGAGGGTATTACGTTTGAAACATTAGTTATTCTACATATAGCTTGCTCTTGCTAGTACTTTTCTGTAGTACTGACCTCGCCAGGGGTCCCTACCATTTTTAAGTTGAAGTTAGAGCTTACTTCCTACATCCGTTGTTCGGGAGATCAATGGAGAGAAGACGTGGTTCATGCTTCCTCCGATTCTATTTCTAAATAAATAATTAATGCTCATGGGAACTATTTTGGCTTATAAATTAATGGAGCTTGCGAGCTTTTGTATTGCCCTTGTATGGGTGCTTATTAAACACTTATATTCCGCTATATGTTTAATTGTATGTTGATGTTGTTATGTATGTTTACTAACCGGTTTGACATATGTATCTATCGAACATCTTGTGCAATTCGGTAAGGATGAACTGCAGTTATTCTTATTAGGTTGTACGACGGTTTTCTACGTGGCCCAGACGCGATCTGGGGCGTGATAGTATATCCCTCGCTTTCGATCTAACCATAATAGTTGCTTAATTGACGAGTGCTTAAGTGTAGATGTTCTGGAAGTTGTCCGAAGAATAACAGTTCTGTTGAAAAGAAGAAAGTTTTGTTGGGTGTGATCGGTCCAGTATGGATCAGAGTTTTGCTGAATCCGGAAATTACTTGAGTGTCTCGAATTATAAAAATTAGGTATCGGAACAAGGTCCATTGTATTCGGTACGAGTCGGGTTTTTGATAGCTCGTATTACGGGTAGGGCCAGTTAAAACCCGGATGAGAAATAATCATCTTATCCTTTTAGATTTCAAAACTTATTTTCAAATAGAATTACTCAAAAGTACAAATTAAATGATAAAAAATAACACATATATTAGTCTTCAAATCACCAACAATTCAAATCCGAATAAAATATTTATCTTAATTTTGCATTTAGGATATAAATTGAACATGATTGTAGTCACCAAAAGTTACGAAGTCAATTTTCATTATCATTTTTTGCCCAACCTGCTTATTCTAGTAATATATATGTATATATATACATATTTTTTACTACTTCTATATAATATTGATATATTATATTGATTTTATATTATATTAATGGTAAGTGTTTTGTTTTTTTATCAGTCTGAGCTGGATTATAGATTTTAGAGATCATTAGTGACCCCAACTTTGAGTTCGTTCTGCGAATTTCATCTGGGCCGTCCAAAAGATAAAGGAATGTGGACCTGTCACATTTTTCAGTCCTAGTTAGAATCGGTGTCCGGGTTTCCATTCATTTTTTCCCACCCCTAGTTAATATCCGAGTGATGTTTAACTTGAAAAGAAATTTTGATCGAAATTAAACGACTTCTTACTGGTGTAATTTGAAATATGTGCAGACATACTTATAATGTGATTCTCTTACTCATTAATCAAATGAAGTAGTCAAGGGATAATTCCCCCCAAGGATTACTTCAAAATAAATGTGGCTTCTGGCAATCTTAATCCCAATCTCATCCACACGGATGCTCTCATCGGCAATGCCACCGGAAGCTACAATGGTAATATCTCCCAACTTGATAAGCATGATTCCATTCTCCCGCTATTTATGATGTTATTATTAACCTTATTACTCATCTTAATTTTGATCATATTATTATAGCGAAATTGACATGAACAATCCATTCTTTTACACATTTTACAAAAATAATCCCTACTGATAAATTTCACAAAAATAATCCCTACTAATTAACTATTTCACAAAAATAATCCGAGTGCTAACAATGTTAAAATATCAAAGCAAAAATATGTATAAAAATTAATATTATTATTTTTAGTTTAATCATTTTCTACGATAAATGTAATTTAATATTTTTCATGAAATATAATAGAAATATACGTATTAAATATTCAACAATCTACATAATTTGTATTCATATTTAATGTAGTATTACTAAAACTACTTTGAAATCTGAATAACAAAAATGAATATAAACAAAATATGGATTAGAAATGAAAGAGAATAAACAATTTGAAGAGTGTGTATATGTCATGTTCAACTATCTCTATTATGTTTATGAAAAATATTGAATATTAAATTAAAATTTTAGTAGAAACAAGATTAAACTCAAATATAATAGTATCTATGTTTGTATAAATTTTCGCTTCAATATATTTAGAATAAAAAATAACAGAAAACTTAACACCGTTAGCACTCAGTTTATTTTTGTAAAACACTTAACAAGTTGAGATTATTGTTGTGAACTTTTCGAGTAGTGATTACTTTTGTAAAATGTGCAAAAGTATAGATTATTGATGTCAATTTCGCCTATTATTATTGAGGTTGATAACAGAGACATTTATGAAGGCATCATTGGTCATTCCATTCAACACTGGAAATATTGGTCCCACGTTTGCACTGTCAAGAAAAAGCTAAAGGACTTCAATTGGACAATCATGCACATCAATCCTGAAGTCAACAAAGCAGCCGATTACTTAGCTTACCGTTACACTTCCATTAAAACAAAAAATCATCATTTCAACCAAGTTGTTGGCATCCTCAAGTTTGACGCTATTAGTTATCCTTATGTTGTTTAATATATGAGTAAGCTTTGGTTTGGTCCTCCTACTCCATGTACATTTCTTTGTTTAATAAATAGGTGGGGTGTTACGTGGCCCTCACCCCAAAACTCTCGGGTTTTGGACTCAACCGGGTTAAAAAATGAGGTGGTCAAGTACCTTGTGGTTTGATGACATCATTGTGACACTCCCAAAGAGGAGGTCACATGTTCAAATCTCATCTCAGTTCAAGAATGTTGGCCTTAACATTGAACAGATACTATAATAGGTTAGGAAGAAATGCAAAGAAAAAAATCATCATATGAAGTATTGGGTCTAATAGGGGTGGGCAAATTGGTTCGTTTTGATCAAACTGAATTGTAACAAACCAAAGTAATTAAACGAATCAAACCTGGACCATATGCAATTCGGTTTGCGTTTAGTAGTATTTCTTCCGAATGATAGTAAACTAAACCAAACTGAAACCGTGAAAAGCCGAAAAAACCAAACTGAACTAAATTGTTCAATAAATTCTTCATTTATATTTTTAAAAATAGCAAATCCAAACCGAACTGGAAAAAACCCGAACCGAACCAAATTGAAACATAGTATGGTTTTTCTTCAGTATGTATTTAGTCATTCCTTCAATCGCTTTCAAATCGGATCTAAGCAATAAAAATATCTTGATACGCCCACCCTCCCTACTTAGTATGGTCGAGGCCTTCTGTCCGAAGCATTTCTGCCGCTAGGCACTTCTGTCACTGGGGAAAAAATAAACATTTCGGGAAGAAAACAAAAATTAACCGTATCTCTTGAGAGATAGATTTTTGGACGACAATCGTGTCCGCAGGTCGCCCGCGCACGCAAGTCGCAGTTTTTCTTCTCCGATTTCGGGATTTGATTTGCACCCCCTACACGCGTGAAGAGAGCTTTTACCCTAAGGAATCTTAACTCCTTAAGGGGGGAGTCCCTTTATAAAGGGTTGGGAATCCCTTGGGTTTTCCGGTGTGGGAAATAACACACTAGAAACCCATCCTTTTTCTCAGTTTTCTCATTCTAACGTGTAAACTTTGAGAATCAATTTCTCATTCACCCGTTATCCGTTTTGAGCGTACCATATATCGAATTGTAGCTCTTAACAAGGACAATCCGAAACCACTTTGACCCGACCCAAATCGGAAGTGGACCCCACTCAAAAATTGCTCCAAAATGACCATTTAATGCAATTTTCAACACATTTTCCATCATAGTCTTTGTCCATTGCACTCACAAAATCTAAATTGAATTGATATAAGTTTGACATTGAATTTACTATAAAAAAGTATAATAACAATCTATGATTTTCTTCATCTTCAAGAGAAGTGGGACAAGCCATCACGAATATTTAATTTGAAAACGAAGGAGAAACAAAAAGAGTACGTGGGATAATGATATTGAGTCAGAGAGATGAGTGGGCTGGCCAGGGTGTATTCATGATTTATAAATGGAGATAGCAGTGATAGGCACTATAACATCAGTGTGCTTATATATATGCAGTATCACTTATTATATTGACTTCTTTAGCTTATAATGCAGTAATTATAAGCAAGGTGATAGATTTTACATCGATCGATCAACACACAAAGTGAAGAGCCAGCTAAGCTAATCTAATTAAGCTAAGGTAGATTGAGGATAGAGCTCTGGCTTGTGGAAGTGCAGTCCAGCCAATCCTTAACTTTATACTGTCTGTACTCATTTTTTGTCATAGTTATTCCAAAATGGAAGCTTGCCTCCATTATCTGGACTGAAGCTTGTCGAGTCATAAATATTTTCTGACATTCCCTATAAAATAACAATTAAAGTGCTATAAAAAATTCCCCCAAATATACACTCTTAATATTTGGGTGCATGCGTAAATATGCCTCTAAAATTTTAGAAAGTGCGAAAATATTTCTAATGTATTTAATTATCAAAAAGAGGAAATATGTCCTTGGTGACAACTTTAAATAAATTAATATTATATTTTTAAAAACACACATACAAATAATAATAAAAAAAAATCAATTTTGTTAGGCACAATTGGTTTGAGTGCCAACTTGATGCTTCATTTGTTCCCAATTTGAGTTGTAACTTGATTTTGATATCTCAATTGATTGCTCGGATGTCTTATTGTCATGTACCATTTACGCGATTTCTATGTGTGTTACAGGACCGAACTACGAGGACAATGATTGATGTGGGTGAGTGTGTTGATGGTCTTTACTACCTTCAACAGCTTGTTCTTGTGGCTCCTGTTCGTGTTACTAAGAATAACAAGCTTGAGTTGTGGCATCGAACGCTAGGGGCTAGGGCACCCCCTCTATGAAGATTATGAAAATAATCCATCAAGTTGACCCAAATAAAAATATTTTTCTTCTCTTTGTGATATTTGTGTGTGTCCCAAACATTGTCTAGTTTTCCTCACATACACTAGTAATCGTGCTTCATCATTGTTTGATTTGATACATTAACGTCTTTCTCTTTGGTTACCATAATTAGTCTCCCTCGAAGAGTTACCAAAATCGCAACCAACTCTAAGATTAAAAAATGCTAATTGAAATTGATCGAAAGGTCCCGCAATCCTCTATAAACGCCTTTAATTTCGTTCAACCAGCTCGCTAAATGCTGGTCCGGTAAAGTAGAACAAAAAAGTCTCAACTTGTAAGATTTCGGGAATAATAATTTTTGTTCTATCCCCAAACTCCATATCAACCAAACGAATAGATAATTTATTGTCCCGTAAAATAGGTAGGCTATGTTTGGTATGATGTAATGCAATAAAATAGAATATGTAATATAATACAAATGTATGTAATGGAATGAAATCAATATTCCATTACTATTTTTGGTTAGCAACAGTAGGAAGAAGAAAAAGTGCAGATTTGAAGAAAAAATTCATGTGCTAGGAAAGGGAGATGTTGGCAACACGAAAAGAAACATAAGAAAATGTTATGCCAAATACACAACTTTTCTAATGTAATGCTTATTACACATATTAAAGTAATGACATGAATTCTATATACGTAATGCACATTACATTACGGTTTAAAATTAAAATGTGGTATCAAACATAATGATTGATTACATCATGCAAAAGACAGCCGTAGAGCACAAATGTCTCAAAAAATAGTTTTCGCTCTACCGATCTGATTTGCGTGAACTTTTATGATAATGTCCATACCTCGTGTAACCCAAGAACCATAAACGACATAGGGATCTATTTCATATTTAGCTCCAAATTAAAGTGTCCAATACATTAAGTTCAATTCTAATCCATTTTTTCCAACCCAAGATTATGTTCTAGTTATTCACTTTACATCCACGCATAAAGCATAATGATCTGGCCAATACGTATGACATTTTTGTTTTGCGCATATATCATGGAGTATCAGAGTTTTACTCATACATATCCACCTAAAACTCTGCCGCCCTTTGAATTTGCAGCTAACAATGCTTAATTTCTTAATAATTAAATATAGTCTAGTATGTCAAAAAATCTAGTCTAGTCGGAATCTTGGGTGAGGTCATGCTTGTGCATGCAGCTTGGAGCTGATGTGGATATGCAATTTATAAGTGATAATACTATTGATATGTACTCCCATAAAATTATTCTCACTTACTTTTTGAGATGTTACAAAACAAATTACTCAAATATCTTTCTGCAAAGTTTTGTGTGGTTAACATTCATTTATCTTTTTTTACTCAACCACAATAATACATTTCCATTTTATTCTTACTTTCTTAAATTTCACGAGAAAGAATTGTATGAAACGAAGAAAGTAATAGATATAATTCAACTTACCTCTCATGGTGCACCCTCCACTTATCTTGTACTCGTTTTTAAGTGCACAGAATTACTTGGTATGCAAAAACAAAGATCGAATCTTTGTAATTAAGATACAATATCACCACTCACATCGACACTTCCAAGACCCAAATTACTATCAACACAATAAGATGAGATTAATCGATCGGCGCGAGGTGCACTGTGAATATGTATTATCACAATTTAGAATATAAATTAAACCGTCATCGATCCAAAATCATAAGCACAAATATGCGATTAACTATTTCAAATGTTCCAAAACTTGATCGGCTCTGTTTGGCAACACTATAATTAGATGAATCATCTTAATTTCCAGAAATTAATGAAATGATGGTTAAAGCGGCTGAATTGTTTAATTTATATGAAAGTATAGATAAAATGATCATCTATAATAACTTTAATCGGAAAAGTAAATCCAATTTTACTTCTTTCAATTATTATACAATTCAACATTTGAAATTGAAAGTTACGAATTAAGTAAAATATGCTAAAAATAAGAATTATCGGAAGGAACTCTTGGTACACCTCAAATTTAAAAGGGAAACAACCCTTTAGGAGACATAAAATCCAAGGTCACTTTGTTTAACACGATTTGTCATCAAAACAAGTTAAAAGTGTCCATTTCCTTTTCGTACAAAACGGTTTCATCATAAAGATTTAGGTTCAAATGAGAACAAGCCTTAACATGAGAAGTGAGAACAAATCACAACCATCGATTTAGACGATTTGATCTGCGCTCAACTTAAATTACGTGAAGGCTATTTACGTATTTTATTCCTAAGCAATTTTGGTAACCGACTAAAGAGAGTTAATGCATTCATCCAGAATTGACTTTTCAATTATTGAAACATTAAATTCCATATAATATGAAACATCGTTGAAGAACTTTTCACATTTTCTAAAATCAAATACATACTCACGGAATTAACTTTTCCTTTTATAAAACTTCTTGCATGTTTTTTTGGAAATATCATTCCTTTTTATTCAATTTGTCTTTTGGTCACGTTCTTCGCCATTGAATTGTAATTTTTTTTCTATTCATTTATTTTGCATCAAATAGTAATTGTAGTGTGTTATATCCTATCTAATAGTAAGATGGTCGGTTCATGTGTTTTAAATTTTGGTTGTTGTTTGTAAAATTCACATTCTTGTGCGATAAGTACTTATTGTGATTATGTATATACGGAGTATGTATTATATGTTTTTACTGGTTCTTGGGTTTGTATTCGTATTGTGCATCAGATATTGATTCTTGTGTGTTATATATTAGTTTAAGTTTTGTGAAATTTTTATGCGTTAGATATTATTAATTACTTTTGTTGTGTGTCATATAATGTTCTTTGTGCATTAGATATTGGATGTTGTGCATAAGATACTCGTTTTTGTTATACATATTGTGTGTCACATACTCGTTCTTGTGCGTTAGATATTAATGGTTGTGTGTGAGTGAGATATATATTCTTGTGCATGTAGTAGCTGAAAATGTTTGTTGTGATTTATAGTATACATATTATACTTATTTTTTAAAAACGAAATTATATATGTCATATATATTGGTGTCATATGAAAGATCATAAAATATATTTAATTTGATATATTTTTGTTAAAATCAGACGATAACCATAAAAGGAGTATCTATGTGTTTCTTATCATAAGTATTGTGTGTTAGATTCTCGTTCATGTGCGTTAGATATTAGTGATTGTGTGTCAGATACATATTCTTGTGCATGTGGTAGCTGAAGATGTTTTTGTGGTTTATTGTATACATATTGCACTTAATTTTTTAAAACAAAATGATATATGACATATTGGTGTCATATGAAAGAGAAAAAAAATATTTAATTTGATATAACTTTTGTTGAAATCATATTATAATTTAAAAAGGTAAATTAATTTCAAACTAAAACATTTTATATGATGTGACATTTAGTCTCTTCCTACTCCCTCCGTCCCAGAATTAACTTCGGTTTTGACTGGGCACGGAGATTAAGAAAGTGGGAAATGTGTGGTGGAGAGTTGTGCAGAGGAGAGAGAAATGTGTAAGAATGGTTGTGAACCACAAATCCTTTGCTAAAAAGGGAAAGAGGAGATAAATTTGGGACGGACCAAAAAGGAAAGAATAAAGATAATTATGGGACGGAGGGAGTAATTTTTAGGTTGTAGATATGGTCTAACCGATACTACATTAAAGACTTTTTGAGAGATTCTCAATTTTAACCTCTACGCAGGCCATGCATCTTTATTTTAGTTTGCCAAATGTGTTATGGTGTGACGCAACGTACTGATTAATTGTGCACCTACCCAATAACGACCGTCTGGTTCTCTTAATTAAAAGCCAGGATGTGTTCTCACATCTCACAATAAGGAGTGTTCTCATTAGAACCTCTCTCGTCATAAAAGGGATTGTGAATAGAAGAAGAAAAATAGTTCGTCAAAATCAATAAAGTAGACATTGGTTTAACTATGCTGACTTCAAATTCTAGTACGACCAACCAAAAAAAACATAGAGAAGTACGTAGATTAGGCCTGATCGAGCTTGATTTTTTTTTTTCGATTCAAATTACCAGCTAGACTGGACAAAATTGGTATTCGTGGGAAAATATATTGGACATTGGGACCTTTGATTTCCTTAATTCCTCCAACTACGACCAAGATAAATGCTGCATGTACGGGCGTTAAACTCAATTAAATCTAAAAGTGTTTACCAAGTAATTTGTTTCTTGCTGCGATTAATCACTATTGAAAATTAAGTGAGTAGCACAACTTTAGCGCATATTGATTGATTGATTATTGTGCACCAAATAACTCGCGTCAGAATGTTTTTAGCACCAAGTTTCTACTAAATCTCTATGAATTTTGGGGCATATATGTCTATTTTTTGTATTTTATTGTAGTGAATGAAATTGACCGTTGTTCCTTCTATTTTACTTATTTTATCACGATTATGGATGAGCAAATAGTACAGGTGGGAGTGGGTAACACATTTCGATTCATTAAAGTCCGGGTTTTATATTGTTGTTACGATTTAGGTACACTAATGCTAAAGTTACCCCATTTTGTACCCCATTTTATACTCCCTCCTATATTTGTGGTTCACAAAAGCAATGAGTTAAAATGTAGCAATTATTTTAAGTGGATTGGATTTTTGTGAGCCACAAACATAAGATGGAGTACAAAATGGGGTAAAAAATGGGGGTACCTCTAGCATTTCTCATTTAGGAAAACGGTTCGGCACAGGTCTTTATTTTTAGAAGCGGACGGAACCACAGTGCACTTTGATTCCTGATATTTGAGCACGTTCTTCATCAAGTCTGTTTTTCCAACCATATTGCAGCTTAAAATTCAATCGGGAAGACAATTAACTAAATTCTTTACAAAAACTATGCTGTTTGCATATACAAATTGCAGTTTTTGTAAAGAATTTATTTAACTACTTCCCGGTTGAAATTTTAGCTGAAGTTTGGTGGACATAGAATGGACTTAATAAAGAATATACTCAAATATCTGATCAAAAATTCCATCGGGAAGGGCTCCAAATGTCCTCGGGTTGACGGAGGTTCCCGTCAGGCCGGCTTGATATGATCTGAGCTCCTTAGGATAATTTTTGTTGGTATATTTTTACACTACTGACATTACATCCTAACTCTGTCCCTGTTTAGAAGTAGTTATTTCAAAATCAAGCAGGCACCTTGACTTTGACCGGATCACTCTGTTTTTAGTTTTGTATTTTTAATATGTACTATATGATTGATGAACTCCACATAAACAAAGGATCCGTTATATATATGTGTGTATTACCACATTTTTTTGAAGTGTGTATTACTAATTTACTACAATAACATGCAATTGTACCCGTTAAATTTATTACGTTATTAGACCCGCTATTGAAACAGAGGATTGTATTTCAACTCTCAACAAGAGAATGCTGAATATTCATGTCAACGAACACAACATACTAGTAGTATGAACTTTAACTATTTCAATGCAACTCACTCGAGAATAGTATTTGGTCCTCTTATTTTCATCAAAAAGTCCACTAGGTCCTCGTCCTTTTAAAAAGATCAATCAAATCCTCGAACTTTGTAAAAACGTTCAATTGAGTCTATTTGCAGGTTACTTGTCATGTTAGCAGGTCACCCGCTGACGTGGCGCACATGTGGCAGCCCAATCAGCAATAATTTTGCTGGCGTGGCACGCATGTGGAAGTCCAGTCAGCCATTTGCTGATGACGTGACACACATGTGGATCGTCATGTGTGTGCCACGTCATCGGGTTACCGCTCACATGACAAATAATTTTCAAAATTTACTCAGATCAATTGAACGTTTTTTCAAAGTTTGAGGATTATTTGATTGATTTTTGTAAAAGTCCGAGAACCTAATTGACTTTTTCATGAAAGTACGATGACCAAATTGACAGTTTTCCCTTTTTTTTTAGTTGTAAGATTTGATGAATTTTACACTTTTCATATGTTTCACTTCAAATACAATTTATGTATTAATGTATCAAGCAGTATAAATTAAATTTTTGAAAAATATTGTAAAATTCTCTTATCATTTTAAAATTTAAAAATCTAATTTTTACTCGTATTTTTACAAAACTGGGAAAGAGAGGTATGATTTTGAGTTTTTTGACGAATTGACAGCACTCGTAAAATTGTGAGCCATTGAATATTTGCATTAATTTGATCAATGAATGAGCTGAGGTTACAAAAATATTACGTACACATAGATATTGATGGAGTATATGGCCCGGGAACCCTGGCCCAAAGACTCCCACTACGCCAACACAGGCCCAAGAAGCACAAGAGGCCCAAAGCACCGCGGCCCAAGCTCAAAGGAGCCCACGGTGTGCCTGGGGTAGCCTTCTGCAATATGACCGAAGGCTCCAAAACTCAAAGGACAACCAGATTTGAGCATACGAAGCTACTGAGAGAAAATGACAGAAATCAAGAGCCTTCGGCACTTTCGTGCCCTCGGCATCAGGGAAGCCTTTGGCTGAACCAAGCCTTCGGTCACACAGAGCCCTCGTCCGCAGGGAGAGCCTTTGGCTAACAGCTCAATCATCGAAGATTCCCTTTGGAGACAAACAACCACAGCATTTAATGCGACGTCACGTCCAATCACCGCATCTAATGCGGTGCACATGCGAGTGTCGGTGCCACCCCGATTGAGGTGACCCATCGGCCGTTAGATTACTGACACGTGTACTATCATCGCATTTATTGCTGCTATAAATAGCAGCCCATATTCCTCTTGTAAAGGACCAGAACATCTCGAGTTCATTAATGCAATCGACTCTCTCCCTCTCGTACTTGTTTGCTCTGACTTCTCTCTAGGTTATTCCCCGCGATAACCCCTCGGATAAGCTACCCCGGATACGCTGTCCATGAGATATCTTTTTTCAATAGACTCCTTAGAATGAAATAAATACAAAAGTAAAGGAAAACAAATACCAAATGTAAAGACCTTTCCAATGCAATTACGTTACAAAGATTAAAGGGAGCAGTTATTTAGTAAGTAATTATAATACAACAATGTGAAATAGAACTATTTAAGGAACCAAACGTGCTTAAAAATGAAATTGTAGCCATTTTTTAATTGACAAAGAATTAAAGAATGGTCGGAAAGTACGGTCATAAGTTTTAAATATATATATATATATACAATCATGCCATATAATTGCTAGACTTAATTGTTAATACGTAGATTATTTCTCAATTAATTAAATTAACGTTTGGGCACGTCCAAACGTTCAATCTCAGGCGAGTCTTTAGACGCGGCGACGACGACCACCGCGACCATCACCGTGCCATCTTCTTCTTCTTCCACCGGGTTCACGGCGGTGGCTCCACGGTTGAGCGATTGTTTCTTGAAATGTGCTATTTCAGCGAGCTCCTGAACAGAACTCGCAAGATCATGAATGCAATTAGTGAGGTCGCTGAGTATGGATGCCACAGTTAGAGTGGTCAGGATTTGAAGAAGGTTCGATCTCGCGTTGACGATGGAAGCGGCTTGGAATGCAGCTTGAAGGTCATCCATGGCAGCTTTTGTGTTTTGAAGATGGGTTTGAAGGGCTGGGGATGGCTGTGTCATGGATTTGATTGTTGATGAAAGCTCTTTCAACACCTTTCTTGACTCCATGCACATTACCATGCATGGTTGTTTAATTGTCCTCCCAAATTCTATTCCAGCCTGGCCACATTTAATGTAATAATAACTTAATTAGCTTTTAATATAGTCATAATAATTGAAAATTGTATATTTAATCCCGTAAATTATTCATATGCCTATTATTAGTGTTGCAACTACTTCATATTTTTTTACTGCCGTTGACATTGGTCATTTTCCCAATTATATTTTTGCTAGAAAATGTACCTTGGAGTGGAAAAGTGCACTACCTCCATAACCCTGGAATCTTCCCAGTTTGACTCTTTTGGGTCAAACTTTATCAACTTTGACCATTAATTATTCAAAACTCACATTATGTTATGATTAAAAATTTATTTTATATAACTCATTGTAAAACATATTATTTGAATGTTAATTTATTATGAATTTTATAAATATAGATATGTAGATATTTAGAGTCAAAGTTCAACTTATAAGACCGTGAAAAGTCAAAATGGGAAGATCTTTGTGTTATGGAGGTAGTAGAACCAGATCTATTAAGTGGATAGATTTATTTATTACAAGACATGCATATATATGTGCTAGTACCGAAGTCACAAGAGCATTAGAGGGCATAACAAAAAATTACAAGACTAAAACAAAAATCTCCCAATTCAATTAATAATAGTAATAGTAACTACTAATATGCTACTCCCCCCGTCCCATAAAATAGTTCCCACATTGACTTGAATCGTAATTTAAGAAAGTGAGAATAAAGTAAAAATGTATGATTGTGGTTGAGTAAGAAAAAAGTAAATGAATGTGAGTCACGAAAAACTTTTCAAAAATAGAAATGATAACTATTTTTTGGGACGATCCAAAAAGGAAATTAGAAACTATTTTGCGGGACGGAGGGAATATTAAGGAACTCTACGTTTGTTTCATTTTTAACTATTTGTGCAAAAGTAATTAATCAAAGTACAAAATAGCAAATACGTACCTGAGGTTGATCATGAGAGGTTAAGTAGGTAGAAAGGGTTTGCATATGGCAAGCACATTGCCTCACAAGACCTCCCACCTTTAAGTAGTTCTTCAATAGGTGTGTAGACCTGAACACACCAACGTGACACATTTCCCACCACGCAAATATTGCCTATAAATTTAATGTTTTTAAGCATGGGATTAGCTACTTAGTCAAGAAAGAGTGTGTAATGATGATTTTTTAACTACTTCAGAATAAGTATAATACTATAATGCAATTTTTTTTCTATTGTGAAATTAAAAGATAATCTATTTACATTTCGTACTATGAGTGACAATGATAACAAATGTGCTTGACTCACCAAAGATTCTTCGGAAGCTTGAGTACTAAGGACACTTTTACAACAGTTTACATCAAAAACCGCCTTACTACTACCTTTGTCTATCACCACTCCATTATCGTTACCTTCTTCACAGCCAAAATATGCATTCTCGAATCCTGAGGATTTATGAAGTACAATAGTAAATTGTTAAACAACAATATAATGCATATAAAACACTTTCTATGTGATCAGAGTTCAAATGTCACATATAGATAGATGCTATATGTATGTCCTACTTAATTAGTGTTAGGGATGAAGTTTATTTATTTTCAATGAATTGAAGAGCGGGATGTGTAATTACTAAAGTACATTATTCAGCTCAATTAAGCTTCACTCCACTTTAACCACAAATTAGTAAAAGGTCTACACTACATGTACCATCCATGCATTATGTTCACTCCAAGAGAATTGACCACTTCAATAATGTTAGTCTCATGGACGAATGAGTAAAAAAAAAAGTCTCGAAATGGAAGAAAATGAGTCATATATTGAGAAAAAATATCAATCCTTTATAGTCTTTGGAACATATTGACTTTACAGTCTCTTGCGTGGACGTTTGATCGTAATTATCTATAAATATATACTTGTATAATTTCTGTAATATTCTAACATTTGAATAATGCATATTGCAATAACTTATACGGAGTATAAAATAAATTTTGTGTGATAAAGTATTGCTAATTTTGAGCCATTAACGATCAAAGTTTAAGAAATCTGACTCAAAAATCAAATCGAGACTTTAAGGGAGAGATAGAGCATGTATAGTATATTTTACTCATATTTAGTCAAATTTCTCTTGTTTGTACTAACCTTCCAATGAGTTTGCAAGCTTGTCAATATTACCGGCGACTAGGTTTTGTAGGTCTTCCCCAGCCCATACGGGGCAGATGACAAGGGAAATGATTATGCATATAGAGCCGCCGATGACCACCGTTGACAGCCGTTGATAAGTCATCTCTAAGATTTCCTCCGCTCGGTAACCGGACACTACTATCATACTGAATGTGAGAAGAAATATCACCACTCCATAATCGTACTTCCTTTTTATTCGGGGGAAGAATCTTGTGAATGTTGATACCGCAGCTGTATGTACATAATATCATACCAAATCATTAACCTTTACTCCGTATTAATTATGGACCACATGCATGTTACATATAAATAAAATATTTAAAAAGTATAGAGGAAGCGGTATAGCTCAACTGATTATCAAATTTTTCTCCTATACACGAGGTTTCGGGTTCCAAAAACCCCATGGAGGGTTCTAAACTCGGTCCTGTTTATCCCAAGCTCCCCGGCCTCGTACTCCTAACACTCAGGTAAAGAAAATTATAGTTTCAAAAGTTACAGTTTTGCATTCTACATAAACTCTGTTCTCGCCCCGTGGAGGGGTTTGTCAAACTATTTAACACATTGTTTGACACATTCTACATAAATTATAGTTACTCCGAAGGATTTTGACACTTTCACTCGACTTTGACTTTTACATCCTTTAGAAAAAAAACTATTACGATGACGTTTTTGGTGATCCGCATAGTTTGAACTTTGAAAAAAAGTCAAAAACACATTGGAAAGATTAGAAATGTCTCATGAGTATTAACAACATCGATCCCTCTCAAAAAAGCTAAAAGTTTAGATTCGAAAGTATTCATAGTCAACTATCAAGCGTTAGTGGCCTTGAGTAAATTAAAAGGTCACAAAATATCAGAAATGGAACATGACAAGTTGTATAGTAGTCAACAAATAAGGATGTAGAGCTCCCGTCGACCTCGATAATGGAGTAAATAGTCACAAATTTATTTTGATGGCTTAGAACATTATGGTATTACGTAGTAATTGTTAGTGGACAATGGCTTTATTGGAGGGTGAATAGTGAGACGAGTTTACAATTATGTTACAACTCCTGGCTACGAGAAAAAAACAATTTCTTTTAGTTTCGTAACTTATGTTGTTCAATTATTAGTCTAGTATATAATTTTATAAACTTCTAAGTTAAATATTGTCCATAACTTTAAACATTTACATATAGTAAAACTTTTTCATGAACATATATTACGGAGTATATTTTTGGTAGTATATGACAACAATCACAACATATATACGTCGGTAAATAAACTTAGAAGATCAATGATAAAGACCTACTCGTACATAAATTAAGAAATTAAATTAAAACATCAAATTTCTCTATGTTAAAACATTGTTGAAGGTGTCCTGCATGAATCTTATTTTTATTAAACAGCAAGTACGTTCTTTTTTGCAAAAGTGAACCATGTTTTCTCACAATTACAATAATAAAATGATTAAAACCTTAAAAGAAAATTATTATAAATCATGAAAATTAAAGGTATGTATGTACCTACAATGAAAACCACAATGCCAAGCATGAATGGTTGCCCCTCTCGGCCTAATAGTTTAGCCATGTGAACTACTCCGGTGCCCAAACAAACAGCTAAAAGCGTTGCAGAACCTCTATTGAAGCTCTTGGATATTGTTGCACCTAATAATATTTGAAAACAAAAATAAACAATTCAAACACAGCGTAAATTAAACTTATAAGTATATAGTTATGCAAACACACTCTTAATGTTTAGTATGCATAAACATCCCAGCCATTCCATAAAGATACATATTGACCGTCATTGACCTTAAATAATAAAGCTAAATTATGACGAAAAGTATTATGTTTTCATTTAAAAACTCTAACCCATAGAGTTTGTATTTACAAAAAGTGTCTATTGTAGCATCAATTTTGTAGCTACAATATATTATCTATTGGAACATTATTGTATCAATAAATGTTGCACTAAAATGATAAATTGCTACAATACATTTATTGTAACATCAGTCAGGTGTAGCATACTAATAAATGCTACATTTGATATATTGTACGGAGTAACATTTTTTACACCTATTGCAACATTTTTATATGCTACAAATTAAAAGTTATACTTTGTTGTACTGTTATTATTTCAATACTATCGGTATATGTTTATGTTTGACCTACTCGATCAATTGAAAACTTCTAATTGGCCGGCATGCATGAAAACAACCAAACTCCTATAGATGGCTAAACATTGATCACCAAAAACATACTTACCAACTGTGAATTCAAAGACAACAACGACGGTCAAGACCGCCCAAATTCCCGATTGTCCGAAACTATCATAGAGAGGTTTGTAATAGTAAACCAAGGAGTTGAGAGTGAGGGCTAATCCCACCTTCAAACAATGCATAACTTTTCTAGGATCATCTTTTCCCATCTTAGTTACATTCTTAGTTATGCCCATCACCTTCTCCTTCACTGTCCTCGGCAAACCTCGGAACCCGTTTTTCGATGACGACTCCATCTCCATTAGCTAATTAGCTTAGCTAGATTTAGGATATACGTACGTAGGCAGTATATATGAGAGAAAGCTAAGAGGAGAGTTGACTTACAAGTGTGCGTGAGAGGCTCGCAAGGATTTATAGCATGAACAAAACATATAGTCAATGGGGTGTGGGTCACCTGGCCTTTATTTTATTACATTTTATTTCTCTAATGTGGCAAACATGTGGATTATGTGGGGAAAATGTAACATAGTTACATAGAGTATATTTGAAGTAGCTATATATCAATCTTTTTCCAATCACGTATGGTTTTACTCTTATTTAGGGTTTAAAAATTGAAGTGGCTATAAAATGAGACAATATTAGGGGTACAAAAAGAGTAAATTTAAAACTCTAAACACTATACCTTAAAATTATTCCTAATTTCTTTTAAGCAATAGTATGTCTAATTGATAATATTTCAATATTCCTATTCTTTTCTTTTCCTATCACATTAACTATATGATATTATATAATAGAATTTCACACCCTTAGTGCAATAAGTTGAATTGAAAATAAGTTTTTGGATCCAATTTTAACTATTATAGTATGTGTTCTATATGTTAATTGCCAACACTTGTAGTACAATCCTCATGCATATTCATGATGATGATATACTTGCATGAAATGTCTTTTCTAGTTGAGGTCCGCCATAGAACTTCTCGAGGTACCCTATCACTAGTCTTATATATAGTCAATGAACTCTTTCTAAGCCTTACGTGGCATCAGTATCGTACTGGATAACGATAATTGGTAGCGGCAGATATCACATGATGAGCAAACAGAGGCATCAAGGAGACTTTAAATACAAATGTTACGGGAGAATCGTTACATGAGTCCTATTGTGATTGGAATCATTAAATGTATCAGTTATCTCTCCCAATTGCATTATGATATACTACACCTATAAATATTTCTTGTAAATAATCTATAAGGTCGGGGAGGATTCTCCTAAATAATAATATTGTCCTACGCTACCAAATTATTTATTTTCTTACACATATCAAATGCATTGATAGAATAGTTATTGCAATTGGAATTATACTCTATCACTAATTAACGAGTCTATTAAACTTCAAAGACAAGCAACATAAACATAAATATATTTCATAAAAACATATATGAACTCATTTTGCATCAAAATTTCAAACACGAAATAAATAGAATAAGTTAAAGGAGGTAATATTGAATTTAGTGGGTAAAAAGCACAAGATAAACAGAACAAAAAAAAAATTCTTATTTTGAAATAAATAAACTCTTACCTTAAACCTGTTTGAACATGGAGTCGAGTTTGTAGAGACAAAATAGCAGATGGAATGTGTTGGTGAGTAAAAAATTAATACTAGTAGCATTTTTTAATCACAAATGATATTGCTATCCCAATTTGTACCCCATTTTGTACCCCCTCCCTATATTTGTGGTTCACAAAAGCAATTCATTAAAATGGAGCAATTCATTTAACGTGTTGGGCTTTTGTGAACCACAAATATAGGAAGAGTGTACAAATGAGGTACCAAATGAGGTACCTCTAGCACAACTCTTTTTTAATTTAGTGACAGAATTTAGTGGCGAATATTCCCGTCGTTGTTTAGTGGCGACTTCTTCCGTCACTAATTTCCGCCTCCAATCACTATCAAAAAACAGGCCGCCACAAATATCTGCCACGAACTGGTGACGGAATGAATCCGCCATAAATCTGCGACGAATGACAATCTGCAACAAATTTCCGTCAATGATTCCCGGCAAACTCACATCTGCTACTAAATTCCGTCACAAAAATCCGGATTTCTTGTAGTGATTGTGATGAAACACGAACTCATAACTTTTTCTTTTAAATAGACATAGTTGTAAGAATAGTTTTGTATATTGGAGACTTCATTAATTCTCTCTCATAGTTATTACAAAAAAGAGACCAGTACAGATATATATAAAGACATAAGACTTATTATTTCTAACTGTCATAAAGACCTACTAAAGACTTAGTATTACATACTTGTCTAAAACTCCCCCTCAAGCTAAACCGTAAGACTGAAGGCTTAGCTTGGAAGCATAGAGACTCACCTCATTAAAAACCTGAGCATAGAAAACCACATGGGAGAAAACTATACCCAGGGAAAAAGAGTATGAGTCTCACGGCTTAGAGGATTAAGGCCGAGGTAAGTTGATCAACCCCAGCTTTCCATGGATGAATTCACAGGTTTTCTGATTTGCTGCCTTAGTGAAGATGTCTGCCAACTGATCAGAACTCTTGGTATAGCACGGCAGAATCACTCCCAGTTGTATCTGTTCTCTGACCTTGTGGCAATCGACTTCTATATGTTTAGTTCTCTCATGGAAGACTGAGTTTGATGCTATGTGGATTGCCGCTTGGTTATCGCAATGCATCGTGATCGGTGTTGGAGTTTCTATTCCCAGGTCCTTTAATAGCTTTTTGAGCCACATAAGTTCTGTAGTCAGCTTTCTCATTGCCCTGTATTCTGCTTCCGCGCTAGAGCATGAGACAATCTTTTGTTTCTTGCTTTTCCATGTGACCAGATTCCCTCCTATGAATGTGCAGTAGCCAGTGGTTGATTTCCTATCATTGCGGTCTCCAGCCCAATCGGCATCACAGTAGCCAACGATATCTGAGCTTCCATTGCATCCCATCCATATTCCTCGATCCAAAGTTCCTTTAAGATATCTCAGGATCCGATTCACCATCTTCCAGTGTGTTACACACGGGCTCTGCATATGTTGGCTCATCTGATTCACAGCAAAACACAAGTCAGGACGAGTTATAGTGAGGTATATAAGCTTACCAACAATGCGTCGGTAGAGCTTATCATCCTCGAATAAGCTTTCCATCGTGTTCTCCCCCTGTTGGTTAGCTTTATATGCATCCTCCAAGGGGGTTTTAGCCGGTGGAGCATCCATCATCCCTGTTTCATGCAACAGATCAAGAGTATACTTTCTCTGTGAAAGAAATAGACCCTCTGATGTTCTGCATACCTCAAGACCAAGGAAATATTTTAGTTCACCAAGGTCTTTAATATCAAAAATAGAGTTCAAAGATGATTTAGTTTCGTGAATCCCTACCTTGTCGTTCCCAGAGATGATTATATCATCTACATAAATGAGAACGACTATGATACCTTCTTGGCGTTGACGCGTAAACAGTGTATGATCAGCCTCGGATCTCCGGAACCCGTGATCCATAAGAGTTGTGGTGAGTTTTGTATACCACGCTCTTGGAGATTGTTTGAGGCCATATATCGCTTTCCTCAATCGTAGAACTTTCCCTGGAGCAACATCAATACCAGGAGGTGGTGTCATGTATACTTCCTCTTCTAGTTCACCTTGAAGAAAGGCATTCTTTACATCCATTTGCCATAAGTCCCATTCTAAGTTAGCCGCGAGAGAAATGACCACTCTAATCGTATGAAGTTTGGCCACAGGAGCAAATGTGTCTCTGTAATCTTCACCATATGTCTGAGTGAATCCCCTGGCTACGAGTCTAGCTTTGTGTCGTTCAAGTTCACCACTACTCAGATACTTGATTGTGAAAACCCATTTAGAGCTTACAGCCTTCTTTCCCTCTGGCAGATCCGATTCGTCCCAAGTATGATTTCTTTCCATGGCTTGTGCTTCATCACCGACTGCCTTTTTCCAGACCTCATGTTCTATTGCCTCCTCATAAGTCTTTGGGACTTCTTCTAGTTCAATAATGCTCATAAATGCTTGATGTGCTGGAGGGAGATGAGCGAGTGAACATACGGCTTGTATAGGGTGAGCTACTGCCTGACTGTTGTAGTACACCTTATTGTCGAGCCATTGAGAAGGTTTTCTGATTCGTTCACTCCTTCGAAGATCTGCTTGAACTTCTGGTTGATAAGACAATGATGACTGTTCTTCAGATGGAGTTGTGAGAGTATCAGAATCAGTCTTCTCCATTAAATCAACCTCACCCACAGTTGTTCCTTCTGTATTTGTTTGATACTCTTGCTCTGCTTCATTCTGAATTGCAGGTTCATTGGAATCCTGCTCTGGATTAGATGTGATGTTCTCCTCCTGTGTGTTACACCTCCCTTCTTGTGTTTTTTCATCTCTCAAATTTTCCAACAAGACTCTGAGAGTGGTTGCACGATCAGATTGAGAGTTAGACAAGTCTCTGAGGTTTTCCCAGTTTATCTCATTATAGTATCCCTTGGTTTCAATGAATTTCACATCTCTGGAGACTAAGACTCTTCTCGTTTCCGGGACATAGCACTTATAGCCTTTTTGATTGATGGAATATCCGATAAACATTCCTTTGGTGCTCTTGGCTTCTAGTTTATTCCTCTGTTCTCCTGGTACTAACACAAAACAAACGCAACCAAAAACACGTAAGTAGTCAAGGGAAGGTTTGGATTGGTTAAGTACCTCAAATGGTGATTGATCATTAAGAATCTTAGTGGGAATCCTATTGATGAGGTAGCAAGCTGTCACCACCGCATCCCCCCAATACCGTTTAGGAACATTTGTGTGAAACATCATGGCTCTAGCAACTTCCATGAGATGTCTATTCTTCCTTTCTGCCACTCCATTTTGTTGTGGAGTGTAAGGACAACTGGTCTGATGTATAATTCCGTGCTTGTTGAGGAACTGTTTGAAAGCTTGACTTGTGTATTCCCCACCATTGTCAGACCTGAGAATCTTAACCTTGGCATTATATTGGTTAAATACATAGCTTTGGAAGTTGATAAAAGCTTCTAGCACACGATCCTTCGATGGCAATAAGGTTATCCAAGTATACTTTGACTTTTCATCTATAAAGGTAACAAAATACTTGTGATTTTCTCTAGATAAACATGGTGCAGTCCATACATCAGAATGAACCAAATCAAAACATTTGTCATAAGTAGTCAAAGATCTTGGAAACACAGATTTGCAATGTTTACTGAGAATACAAGCTTCACAGACATCATTCTCAAAAGAAATATTAGGCAACATTAATCCCAAAGCACGAGCGTGAGGGTGGCCTAATCTAGCATGCCAAGTAGCATTATTAGCAATAGCAATAACAGAATTAACCAGACTAAGGGAACAGGATAGCTTAGATGATCTCTTTGTGTCTTCAAGAACATAAAGATCATTCTTTGTTTTTCCTTTTCCAAGCATCTCACTTGTCTCAATATCCTGAAAATAGACTTCATTAGGGCCAAATATCGCATAACAGTTCAAATCAGAAGTGGTTCTTTTCACTGATAACAAGTTTGAAGTAAAGCTAGGCATATAAAGAGCCTTTGATTCTTTATCAAATAACTTTAAACTTCCGATTCCTTTAACAGGTATTCTATCTCCATTAGCTATGATAACCTCTCCTAGAGCAGGTTTAATGTTATTGATCAGTCTCAAATCGTTAATCATATGATGGCTAGCACCAGAATCAACAATGAGCGGTTTAGCGTTACTTAAAGTCTGATTAGCACCATAAGTACTAAATGCATGATAGTTAAAGGCGTTCATAGAGTTACCAGACTCCTTTAGAGTTTTGAGGAATGCTTCGAGATCGGCTTTCCTGACAAAATCAGCAGAGGCAACCAGATTAGCCTCGTCTCCATCGGTTGAGCGATTTGAGGATCCAACTCGTTCTTGAGCTCCCCCTGCAGCCATTTGAGCTCTTGGTCCTTTGCGATCCTTCCATTTGTACGGGCCTGATGCTGAGTGTGGCCTGAGATGTGGATGGAGAAAGTAGCATTTGTCCTTGGTATGGCCTGGCCTTTTGCAATGATCACACATTGATGATGCTCTGTCTCCGTAGGGCCTGTAGTTACTTTTGTTGGCCACTGCTTGCTCTGCTTTGTTGGCCATCACAAGCTCTCCTCCTTTGCTACTAAAGAGGCCAAGAGATCCTTGCTCCTTCTGGATTTGAGCACAGACTTCATCCAAGCTCGGTAACTTATTGGCTCTGAGGATATGCTTGATCAGGTCGTTGTAAGTAGGGTTTAGGACCATGAGGAGGGCAAAGACTTTATCTTGTTCTCTTCTCTCATTCAAGACTGCAGCTTCAAGTGTAGCCGGTCTCAGCATTTCAAGCTCTGCCCACAAAGACCTAAACTTTCCAAAGAACTTGTTGAACTCCATATCTTCTTGATTCAGGTTGTTAATTGCTCTCTTCACTTCAAACACCCTAGTGAGGTTTGAGACGTTACCAAACACGTTTTTAAGAGTATCCCAAAGCTCCTTTGCATTCTCACAGTACGAGTATGCTTCCAGGACTGAAACATCTAGAGAGCTTTGGAGAATGGCCAGAACAGCTTGGTCTTCTTGGAACCTTTTATTCTCTTTAACTACAGCAAGGGCTGTATCTTCTTTTTGTTCGTCGTTTTGAGTCTTGGTAGTTTCCACATGACTCCACAGACCTCTTCCACACAACACCGTCTTGGCCGTTCTAGACCAGAGAAGGTAATTCTCTCCTCCTTTGAGAGTAATCGGAAGAGTCACTAATTTTGTATTTTCCATGGATCTGAAATGGCTAAAGGAAGAGTCTTGGTGCTATGGATCGCTGGGTAATAAACTAGGGTTTTGAAACCTCGCTCTGATACCATGTAAGAATAGTTTTGTATATTGGAGACTTCATTAATTCTCTCTCATAGTTATTACAAAAAAGAGACCAGTACAGATATATATAAAGACATAAGACTTATTATTTCTAACTGTCATAAAGACCTACTAAAGACTTAGTATTACATACTTGTCTAACAATAGTAATGTCATCAAACCACAAAATACTGGATAGTTCAAAAGAAATTTAGAACACATAACTTAAAGTATACTACGTATTATGTTTTCCCTATAAATAATACTAGTGTATAATTAATCTCTTACTAGTTGTCATTTGTCAACTAGTAAATCCGCATTATCTCACAATTATGTTATACTCCGATCCTAAATAATTTTTAATCCACCAAATAGATTTGAAAGAGATGTGTTGGGAGATCGAACCTCAATTTTGTGAAATGAAGTAGGTACACTATACTAGCAGTAAAGGTTTTAGAACTGTTGCAATTTGTTGGAATCATTGCATCAAGTTGAGCAACAATAGGTGGAAACCTTATCGATATCATATACTGTCATACGGAGTGTTATATTCCTAGAATATCCCTCGTATAGTCATGTATTCTTATTTCATATAGTATTCCATAATTAATTAAGGTTATCGGACAATGAAATACACAAAATAAGACTATTATTATAACAATATTATATTCTAGAAACCTCTACACCACATACAAATCAATAACTACAAAATATATGAAGTTTTTCCTTAAAGATTACCCACATATAATTAATAGATAAAAATATTAGTTTAGTTAATATGCATAGTTATTATAGTCGTAGTAGAGTTGGATGCAATCATCGTTATATTTTTGTCTACTACCATTAATTCGTGCAGTACACTTTGTAATTCTTGAAGAGAGAAATGACTAATCGCGTAATGAAACAAAAAGTTTAATTGGTTTATCAAACGAAACCTTTACAAATCACCTAACCTTAGCTTGGATGATAATCAAGGGTTTTATAATTGGGCATTTCAATATTATTTTGTTTACTCCCACTTGCGGGGTAGCGTAGAACCATACGGAGTATATGTTTATTTTGATCGAAATCATGAGATGATAAGCAAAATGGTAAACAGTTGTATGCACAATATAATCCAACTATCTATCTGATAACTTTATATTCAAATGTGATTGGTGAGTCATATACTCAGATCCACTGTCTCAAGGGATGGTTGACGGCATTCATGCAACATAGGTGATATCTTTTTATATATAGAAAAACTATACATAATATCTCGTGGTACTTTTAGTGAACCACCATACTGTCGATTCTAGAGAGTTCTCACGTCTTTTGTATACAGGAGGATCTATGTACGAGCTATGGTAGGCTGAATCCCAGAACAACTTAGAAAATTTTCAATTTTTTTAGTATACATTTTTTCATTTTTCACATTTAACACACCCCTATAATATTTAAGCGTAATATAATTCCTATTCAGCCTAAGGCATGCCAGGGCATGTCAAGGCTGAATATAGGATCCGCCCCTGTGTTTATCTCCATTATCTTCCACAAGTTACTACTAATACGTATTAAATTCGTTCTTAAATAATTACATGTTGATTAAATTTTGTGCTATTCACATCTCTATTTAATTAATTTGATAATATTATATTTATTCATGCAATGCAAATATATATATTTTGGAAGAAATGAAAATATATTTTTTTAATCACTAAATTATTCTCGTTTATTTTTCCGAAAAATGATTTTTGTAAAGTATTTTCCATTACCTAATTAATATAATAATATTCAAAATTGTGTTTTGTAAACGTGAAAATAGAAATGTTACAATGATGTTAAGGCTTTGTTTAATTTGGCACAACGAGCTGGAGCTGGAGGCTAATGTCTGAATTAGGGACTATTGTCTGAATTAAAGGCTATTGTCTGAAATTGAAGTACTGAACGGTGAAATGCTGAATCTGAATTGCAAGCTGAATGAAGTAGAACCGTTTGGTAAAAAGAGTTGAAAAGTGCTCGAAGAATATAAAATTAAATTAAAGGGCATATCATTTATTAATAGAATAAAATATTTATTATAATATAAAAAATGTGTTCGTGCTATACAATAGATAAACATATAGCTATATGTGGGCCATGTGGCAATCAAAATCCCTACAACCAATTACAAGTTTGTGGTCAACATCGGATATTTTGTTCTTTTTTACTCTCCTGAGAGGGTGTTCTCACAGGAACTAACCTCTCAAAATCCCTAATATATATATATAGGGTTAAGATCGGATACAAAATGTGCTTCCGATACAAAATGCAAATTCATCTCATCCGTCCAAAATTGCAAAATCAATGGTAACAAATATTTTGGCAACTAAGATTCAGCCGTAAGTGGGGAGATATTTCCTATTTTATCTCAAGTAGATGGGTTAGGCAGTTACATAGGAATTTTTTCCATCTTTCAAATTAATACACCGTAGGATCATTCAAATAGATGGTCAGGATTAGTTTGCACTTTGTAAATTAAGATGAGTTTGTATGTGATCCTAAATTATATAGGGTGGAGTTCGAAAAAAAAGACACTCTCACGTGAAAAGTGAGAAAAAATCACATTCGTGCATTTTGATAATCCGATGGCCCTCATTCATAAGTAAAAGACAACTCGCATGGTCCGTGCAACGTGGCGTATCTATATAATTTAATAAAGGAGACCCTTGGAGGAAGCCTATGAAGGAATTTTGACATGTGGCAACCCCTTTATGTGAAAAATGAACATGTGGCATCCCATTTGTTGCAATAATTGACATGTGACATCTTAATACAATCATTACATGGATTACATAAATGAAACTTATATCACACGTATACATGTCCGCAGTAGTTATATGTGCATAAAGAAAAAATCATTGATCTTCCAAAACTCTTGACATACATTAAAGCTTTACTTTATAGGTTACAAACGTTACACTGTACATTAATGAAGGAAACTCTAAAAATTGACATTCGACACCATAGCAATTACATATGTTGCATAAGTGAAAAATAGTTTACACGTACAAATGGAGTATGCATTAATCTCATGTTTCTGCAACTTTTTTAGGCAATTATTATACACAAGCAAAAACCTTTTGACCTTCCAACTCCTGCCAGTAGCTGCTTATGAATTGGGATTGTGACAGAAACCCTATTCAGTTTCTAATATAAAGGAAACCCTTGAAGAAAGCCTATGAAGGAATTTTGACATGTGGCATCCCCTTTGAAGCAAAGATTGACATGTGGCATGATAATAATATATGAATGATGTATTTAGCAGGGAGCTCCTACGTAGAAAAAAATGACACCTGGCATATTCATAAAAAATCATAAAAAATCATCAATAGCTAAATAAATTATGACACCATCATAAATCCATCAGTTACATGGGTTGCATAGGCTGCATAAAAAAAATCATGCGTTGAGAGGCAAAGTACACTAATCCTATGTCTCCAGGGCATTAATGAGCAATTATGTACATATAAACAGGAGTCTTTTGCCATTCCAAAACTACTCCCAATAGTTATTTACACACACACTAACAGTCTGGCACACATTAGACATTTAGGGTGCAAACGTAAGGCTGTGATTTTATATGCATTTACAGTTATGACACAAACCCCTTTTAGCTCCTAATATAAATAATCTAACTAGCACACTATTACCAGTGCTTTTCATTAACTTGCTTATACCTCCTTTGCAATGGCTGTTGTTCACACACCCTTATCTGCTATAGCACCCGGAATGGATGCATTCAATATCAAAGTTCAGATAATACGATTGTGGAAGTGTACCGGTCAAAATGCTTCAAAGATTCCATTTTATCTGGACATGGTTTTGATGGATGAAGCAGTATGTGTATTTCAGTTTTCCCTGGGCGTCGTAATTTGCATTACTGCTTTCCTTTTCATTTTTATTGATGTAGAGTCTGTTTCAGGGAACGAAAATCCATGCTACGGTGAAAAAGACGTTGATTTACAGGTTCGAGAAGCAGCTGGAGGAGTCAAGTTGTTACACTATGAAAGGTTTGGAAGTAGTTTCGGAAGAGGGACATTTCAGGCCTTCAACACATGCCTATAAGCTAAGCTTCCAGTTCTCAACTCATGTTCAGGCTTTGCGTGAAACTCTTGAAGTGGGCAGCCCCGACACATTTGTTCCCTTTTCTGAAATTCAATCTCCTGAGTTCAATCAATCTTATTTGGTTGGTAAGTCATCTTTTTCTACCACATAGACATTGTGTACACAACAAACATAAATGAAAAATGCCATCGTATCAATTTTTTAAATGGAAATAAGCATGTAGAGATAGATGGCTTCGCTATAAGCTATATCATATTACATTTTACTATAATGATGTAATGATATTTCAAATATCTTCACTTACAGATGTTATTGGAATATTTACTGGAATTGGAACTGCCATAGAATTTGTGCACAAGAACCAAAAAAATAAAATGAATGTCATTCAGTTGGATCAACACGGGTAAATGGCCTTTGAGCACTTTGTTTTTCGTTTTAGAGAGTCAAAATATCTTTAATTAATATTTACGATGGATTTACAGTGTAAAGACTGCATGTGCTCTTTTCGGTTCTTATGTGGATGACTTAGATGCGTCTATGGCTTCCGGATATGGTGTGAACTCGGTTGTTGTCATTCAGCTTGCCAAGGCGAACACCTATAAAAGTATATTCCATTTTAACCTAGATACTTTCGCTGCTCATCTAATTGCTGTTTTATATTAAAGTATTATTTTGATGTATATTTTGTCTTTATCCTTTTTTGGACTTACAGGGGTAGTGGGGCTAAAAAATGCTATGCAAACAACCAAGCTTTTATTCGAGCCGGACATTCCAGAGGCAACACCTTTTAGGCATAGGTTGCATTTACTTTTATAAAACGTAGATGCATATTTCAATGTCACAACATGTATATTAACATATTTAACTTTCTTATTAGGTTGCTTGAAAATAGTGAAAGCTTACCTCACGTTCTAAGCCAAGTGAATACTCAGTCTCCACCGGTCTCTCCAGATGATGATTTTCTCAGGTTAACTGAGCCAAAAAAGCTTGGAGAGTTAAAACACATCTCAGAGGTGGATAATAATGTATTAATGTATAACTACAATTGATTTACTCATATTCTAAACAGGTAATGGAATTTAACATTTATGATTTGTTAAAATTTGTTTATAGTCATGCAATGTAGTTGTTTTGGGAACCATTATAGACGTTCATCCGGATCAGGATTGGTGGTATACTGCATGTAAATGTGGGAGATCTGTTTTCCCTGATTCGGGAAGGTACTTTTGTGAGGCTTGCAACCATCACGTTGTCGATGTTTACCCTAGGTAACATATCTCATCTTAGTTTGATTTTTTCCCTTACGTAATATGTTCAACATTAATCCATATACAAATTATTACTTTTCTTACAGGTATCATATCAAAGTGAGGGTTGATGATGAGACTGATAGTGCTACATTTGTCATATTCGAGCGTGAGGCTACTAAATTACTTATGAAAAGCTGCCAACAAATGATTGAGAATATCAATAAGGTTTTACCGCAAACTTGCTTATTTTTATGTTACACTTACCTTATATAGTTATGTTTGGGCTTATATACATAGATTCTTATATGTTACAGGCTAACAATAGCAGCGAATTTCCAGGAGAAATACTTTCTTTGGTTGATAAGATTTTCCTTTTCAAAGTTGAAGTGAAGACTGTAATCAACTCTCGCTTTGAACCGTCTTTCCCAGTTAAAAGATTGAGTGCCGATCCTATTCTCATTCAAAAGTTTATCGATTCAAACAAATCAAAGGTCTTTTGTTATTTAGCCAATGTTTATTATTATGTTAGGATAAGTTTTACAAAAACTAAAATTTGATTTGTTTAGGTGAGTGAATCTACTCCCTCATATGGTGGGATGGATGAAATGAGCACATTTGGGGAGAAGAGTAACAAAAATGACAGCACTTCAGATCTTTTACAAGCTCAACAATCACCTAAGAAGACTTTGACCAGCGATCTTATCAAGGTTATAAAGAAGGAGAATGATGAAAACCGCATTGATAGAGCTACCTCTTCAAAGAGACTATCAGATCTTGATGTAATCGATCTCAGTGCACAAAATTCAACCAAGAAAGTAGGACGAGCAGTTTAGATCTTGCGAAGGCCAGCCTTTCTACTTTTGGGCAGTTTTAAGTTGTTTTTAGGCTTGGTTTGAAAACTTTTACTTCCACTTGGATAAGTTATTCTATCATCTCCCATCACTGAACTCCATTAGTTTCAGGGTATGAAAATGTAGTTTACATCATTTCTAATAAAGTAGAGTACTCTATCTTTTATGGAGATGCTTAAATTCAAATTCGGTTTCTTTAGTTGAATGGGCAGAAGTATTGAGAAATTCATTTCAATAGTTCAGACGAAATCATTTTATATATTATTTAAATCATTTGGTCTGAAATTATCAGTTGTAAAGTTAGGATTTTTATCTATATTCAATCCTATGCTCACTTGGTATTAACTGGGCTCATATGTGGTGTGCAGATTAAAATTCAAGCATACATTGAACCACATATACACTGACAACTGATTTCATTTAAATATATCCGTGGATCTATAAATACTGCATATGAGGATTAACACTCGGGATATTTACCATGAAAGTTAAGGATATAATTTTTTTATGCATTGACTAGATCTATACATTGTACGCATGGTTACCGAAGTGTGTATGTGGAATTCTGGAAAACAACAAGTATGTGTTCTTACCAGTAGTTTTAGTATATTAATCGGTAACTCACTCTTCCCTGAAAATGATGTTTCTAACCCGAGTTGAGAAGAAAGTTTTTATCAGATATGAAAAGGAAAGATAGACCCAGAGAATAATTTTATCACTAAACACTTTAATTATCAACTAAAAGAAATTCACATCAATTTTAAAACCATATTCATTTTTATGCATGTTTTCATGTAAATAGTACATTATAATTAAAAGTTTTACTCACCATTATACTACATAAATGTTAGCGTTGTTTTAATAACGACCGATAATCAACCTCACTGCACAAAATTGAACCAAAAAGCTAGCTAGAAGAGTTCAGCCCTTGCAGGGACCGACATTTCTTTTTCCAACCAGTTTTGAACTTTGTCGACATTTGGTTTGAAACTTTTGCTTCCCCAAAAATTTGTGTGATCCTCCCAACTATTTGGGCTAACTTAGAGTTTCTTTTGGTAGAAAGAAGTTACGGATAAAAAACTGACATCCAATGAGATGTTTTCCACGATCATTTAATGATTAATGAATTTTTTATAACTATGTCACATTACTTTCAACTTCTAAATCAGCTGATTAATTCTGTAAAAAAAAGGTCTTTCAACTTCTGATGTTCTTGGACAACGTACTGGTTTACCTGCCAGATGTATCAATGTTTTCTGTTACAAATTCTCTTATAATTAAGTGGAAGTGTTTTATATTAAATGAAACACTTTGAAAACCTTTCATATTTCCAGTGCAAGCTTTTGGGATTCCCTACATGAACAGTTCAACTGCAAGTTTATACATATAACTATGTAATCATAATTACGAACTCACCAAATTATACTCTGCTTAGGCCTTCAGGCTTTGAACTCAGGTTTCGGGTGAGATGGATTTTGGCGCCTTGAAGCGCCATCACGATACTGCACATGCACGACATCACAGGCTTAATGTTTTGAGATCTAAAAGATCCCAACAAGATATAAGCACTTCAGGTCCGTATTTTTTCTCACAACGATTGCACTTTCTTAGAAAAATACATTCATCTGGTACTTTCACGTGTCATTATATAACAACTAATGTATGACATTACAATGTCATATATACTATTATCTCTATAGTTGGGATTGAAGATGAAAATAAAGGTGTACAGCATTGTGGCCATCACAGTGCCCTTTCAAACTCAATTTCAGCAGAAAATCGTTTCTGTTTGGATGTGGATAGTAGGTAAGTTTAATTAAAAACTCCATAAGCGTTTTTCAATTTCATTTGATTTTTCCCACATACTTAACAAAGTCATCTAATGCACTCATTATTCATTATAGATTGGAATTTACCTCCAACAATAGCATGGAAGCAACCACATCTGCAACGCATCATGCTATGAATATTATAAATCATTTCGTATCAGGCATTCATAATAGGTACACTCATTTTCCAACCAAGTGCACAATGATTTCCATTTGATGTCAATAATTCACATTCATGCTTAAGAAATTAATTATAACACTTGTGTTTCTTATAGACTTGATGTTTGGACATTCGAGAAACACCTTAGGAGCAAATATGCAAGAAGACATAGAATGAATATTATGAAGATGAAGAAAATTCAAGCAAATACAATAACTATAGGTCAATCTTTATGTACATCATGTTCACATTTATTATCAGGTCAAAAAAATTCTTACCGCTGAAGCACAAGTATAGGCCCAAAGAAGAGAAAAGTATTTGCAAATGACTCAAGACCATCTTCATCTAATTCTGGTGCGTATACTGAAAATAATCTTTATGCTCATGTAGGGATTATTTATTAAATTTTAGTGTGGGTCTTTTAGGCGGGTTTCATGCTATCTTACTCATAAATTTCAAATGTAAAGGTTGTAATGTTTACTGTGTTTAAATTTTTACTTAATAGATCTCAATGCTCACACATCAACAACTCTAAAAAAAACAACAATTGTTTTTGATGATGCACGAATCTATTCTTAAGCTGAGGCCAAAGGTAATCCATTACATATTCGAATGTAATATACATATTCTTATGTTTAAGTACTATTAACAACCAATATGTTTTTTGACAGATCCATTAGACTTTGGGCCTCCCGAATTTCTCTGTACCAGATGTAATGCAATTATGTGGTATGAAGAGAGGTCCGACAAATCAAAAAAATCAACACAGCCAGACTTTTCAAATTGTTGTATGAAGGAGATAATTCAGCTACCTTTCTTACAAAAACCTCCTCTTTTATTGTCTAATTTGATGAATGGGATAGATTCCAGATCATCCAACTTCAAAGAAAATATAAGAGCTTATAATAGTATGTTTTCTTTTACCTCTATGGGCGGAAAGTTGAATCATCCATCAATAATGGTGGTGGTCCGCCACAGTTTATTTTGTGGACAAAATTTCCATAGGATAGGGAGCTTGGTACCATCACATTCAAGTGCCCCAAAGTTTGCTCAGCTTTATATCTATGACACCCATAATGAATGTGCTAACAGGATGGGTAATTTTAGGTATTACTTTATCACTACATTGCAATGCGCTTAATGTGCTCCACTTTAATATCAAACTTTCATATGTTGTACAATTTTATTTCACAGGTTGAATGAAGGTCAAGATAAGTTAGATGAATCATTGTGTTTTGATTTAAAGAATATGATTGATCAACACAATGTTCTTGCACAGTCTTTTCGAATGGCGAGGGATTTTTTTGAAAACGATTCTACTTCAGACTTTGCATTGAGGTTGTACAGAAAGAGGAATAAAGATTCCAGGACTTATAACCTTCCAAGTTGTGATGAGGTGGCCGCACTAATAGTAGGGGATCTAGACAATATGGAGTTTGGTAGAGACATTATTGTGAAGAAAAAAAGTGGTGATCTCATTAGGATTCACGAGACACACTACTTTTATGGCCTTACAATACCCGTTATTATTTCCTTACGGAGAGGATGGGTATCAAGAAGACATTCCAATCAGAGATTGTGAAGGCATAAACAAAATGATGTGTGTTTTCTCGCAATTAAAATAGATCGTAATATAGTGGTGTAAGTACGAGTATCGTCTCCACAGGGACGGACAAAAGGGAATAAAGAATTAATTAAATTCAGCGATTAAAAGAAATAAATAAAATAAATGCGTCGTGCGAAATATGATTGGTATGAAAAATTAAAATGCAACTAAACGATTAAAATAAATGGGTTCTCTCTAATTAATGACGAAGGGAACAGGGATTGATTCCGGGGGTAACCATATTTCTGGCAGATCAGTCCTAATTACATGAAATTAAGTCAATTGAGCCTAGCTAATCATTACTAAGTTCTTACCGCTCTCGCGGCGTAGAGTACAATAATTTAGGGGACCAGGCTGATCTCTCATGCGACAGGATCCTAAATTATTGTCAAGACGAGTGAGCTTACGGCCCCTTAATCGCTACTAATCTCTTAGCGAACGATTAAGTGTGTGTGAAGGTGTCCTAGAATAAACTAGATCTCTCTTAATTTATTCTACAAGCAATTGTAATTCTAGCGCGCGTTCTAGGTTACGAAAGATATCAGTTAAATTATTCAAACATAAATTAAACGGCATTCATGCAATTAATCCATCAAGAAACTAGCCATACATCATGATCAACCCCTTCATCAATCCCAATCCCTAATTAAACTACTCACAATTCATAATTGAAGAATCAATAGAATTGGGAAGAATAGAATTAATTGTCGTTAATTAAAAAGATGGAACTTACAAAGAATACCAAAAGATTGATGAACAAGGCTGAAAAACCTCTAAATTTCGTGCTAGGCACTCTCTCTAAGCTCCCCCTTGAAAACGGGGGTTTACAGGCTGTTTAAATAGAAAAATCGGGTGAAATTTGAGCTGAATTAGGATTTTCGGAGACAGGCACGATGCCAGGCACGATCATGCCTTTGATCGTGCCTCCGGAGCAAAAACGCGCATTTTGGGCAGGCGCGATCTTGCCTCCCTCCAGGCACGATCGTGCCTGTCTGGCAGTAGCTCCGCGGTGCTTTTCTCTTCAGGCACGATCGTGCCTGACTTTGAGGGCACGATAGTGCCTACTTAACTTCCGAATTTGACAAAACTTCCTTCATGAAAGTTGTAGATAATGAAGTCCTCTATCCACCCCAATTTGCTGAATGTGATTTGAATCATCCAATAAAGCGATATGATCAAAACGGTGGAAGGTATCATTCTAAAATTGCAGCAGAGATCATCTGACTTCATCGTCTATTTGCACCTTCTTCCTCTCAGATTCTCGCAAAGGTGTCTTCATATGATTTGTAACTCTTGAAGTTAGCTTTCATATGGAACTTGAATTGTGTACATTGGATGTTTCTACAAAGATATATGCTTGAACGATTGACAGAAGGTCATCCTGATCATCGTTTTCAAGCTTCATTCATCTTCTTTTGACCCCGTAGCCAATCCTAAAGCTCTTTTTCCTTCAAATCTTCATCGTAAATCTTCCGGTGACCTACAAAGCTATCAAATCATTCTCATATGCTTCTCAAATCATCCCGATTGTTCCTCAAGTGCCGGTATCGGGATCAAATTCCCTAATTTTGACTACAAACAACACAAAACTCGAACCAACGCCCGGTAAACATAACTTGAGCTAAAATTGAGACTTGTAACACCTTAAAGATAGGAAAATCATCAAAAGACGATCTTAACACACATCAAATATGTGTCAAAATACGGACTTATCAAATTCCCCCACACTTAAGCCTTTGCTTGTCCTCAAGCAAACTAAACAACGGGACTTACGATAATCACCACACGGAATCAAAACAATTAGCATGCACACGTAGTTAAAGGGATATTCTCAGGACAGACAATCTAAACCAAGAAAATCCTTCCCTAAACTACATCTTTGTACTCAAGCTAAACTATTTGACAAAGTATTCACAACATCCTCAAAGTAATGGAAGCATACACAAATAAACTAGTTATTGATCAGAAGGACTTGTGAAGGTGGTGGTGAATGGATCATGGATAACAATAATAGTTCCTTTCTTTTGAGAGATTGGAATATTCTAACAAAGACTCAATGTATTCAGGAACTTCAGGGTTATTCTTAGGAACAAGGAACTCAGTAGGCCACAATTTAGGAACAATCATTTAAACCTATGCTAAGAGTAGACATGGTGTACAACTAAGCTAAACCGTCTCGGCACATTTGTGCTTTGACGTATACTTGAAGTACGCAGAGGACTAAAGCTAAATTTTGAGATAGCCTCCAAGTTCATTAATTTAAGTTTAGTTTTCCTTGTCATGTTGGCACGAGAACGCCGTTTCTTTTGAAAGATACCCAAGTCTCATCTTACGCTTTTTGAAAGGGGCTCCCATTCCCTTTTTCGCAAAGTAAGAGGTCTAGCTATATTAATTTTTCACCTTTCGGATTCTCACTAGACATTACCTCATTCTAATCTCGGCCTCACCAAGGAAAAATAGCAATTTAAGTTCATTAATTTAAAAGTGAATCCATGCCTACAATGCAATCCTTTTGGAGCAAATTCCTAAAAAGTGACTGCTCTTACCCCATTTGGAGCATAGGAACAGTGCCAAAAATGGCGCCTACAAAAATTTCCTAAACTTAGCAAATTCATCCCTTAATTCCCTAAACATCAAGACTAAGTCAGAAATATTCACGGGGTAAGGAACACATGCCATTTGGTTATGGAGCTCAATTAATTAGGTAACAAAGAACAGTCAGACTCAAAATGGCTTCTCCTAAAGGAACTTATTCAGGTCAAATGGGAAAATTGTTCATTCATTCAATGAGTGACTAATGCCTTCATCTTTTCAAAAACCAAGTTATCATGCAAGCAATTTAAGCCTAAACACTTCAAGGACATTCTAAAAGCATTGTCAAACGCTAGCCAGTTCACAAAGACACAGTTTAAAGAAAAAATTTCAAAAATTTTGACATGAATTTTATATGAATATACAACTAACACCTGCACATGCTAACTCTAATAATCACATGTAAAAACTACTGCTCGAATTCCCAATTCACTCCCCCACACTTAAACTTTGACATCGCCCTCGATGACCAAAAATGTACTATGCACAAGGGGTAAAGAGGAAAGCGTCACGCGTGCTCAATTAAACTCAAGTTAATCATTTACAAAACAGGCGATAAAAAGAGTCGCAGAAACTTCCCTAAGGCGCTGGTCAATGCAGAACTAAACTGAGTCAATGTAATCCTCGGCACATCATCCATACCACAAGACCCTGAGCTGCAACAAAAACACAAAGCAAAACAACCAAACAACAAACAAAGCAAAAGTAAAAACAAAAGCAGAAATAAGCTCGGGTTGCCTCCCGAGAAGCGCTATTTTTAACGTCGTGTGCCCGACGATACCTCATAAGCTCGCAAATAACAAAGACTGCAGTGGTGCACTAACAATCAATGTTTCCAGCTTCCTCTCAACAAATGTGACGTGCACTTTGTCGTGAGTGCACTCAAAATAAATTCAATACTAGCACTTATACATAGTATAGGTGAAGTAGAGTTCGTATCCACAGGGAAAGGAATAACTTTCTTTTTATATAAATAGTAAGTAAAAGGGGGGTTTTGTTTGTTGCGTGATTTAATTAAATTAAACACGAAGATGAACGAGTTATATGGGATTTAATTCAAAGATAAAAGGGACTTGGCATTGCTACTTTTCACTTGTTGATATATTTTAGTCGATCATTGTTATATCTATAACTTATCTCCTCTCGAATACTCAATCGAGGAGTATATCCAATTCATCGAAGATAGTTATTAACAATGACCGTTCATTAATAACCCTTACTATTAGTCAAGTATAGAACAACGCCATATACCGACTTGATAGTAGCATTTAATCTTTTAACTCCTTGATGAAATCAATTGAGATTGATAACCTTAACACAACGGTTTTGGTTTAACCAACAAAATTAATCACTCTTAAGTTTATTAACCACGACCGTGCATTAATAAACCGAAGTTACTTACTTGTGAAACTATCAACGATTAACCATAGGTTCGTTGATCGTTTCTAGTAATAATTAATATATGAAACAAAACTAGTTGATCCTTTAAGTAATGTTCAAAATATTAATATGAAATATGAATAGGAATTAATTAATACTCAAGAAAGAATATTAAAGAAAATCAATCCTACTATAGTTAAATATCAAGATGTTAACTAATTGTCATCTTAGTGACACTCCCCAATATTAACATAGAGGAAGGAATAGCTATTACTAGGACCAATGTCAAGATGTTAACTAATTGTCATCTTAGCAACACTCCCCAACATTGATATAGAAATACTCCGTAGTATTTAAAGGAAGAATTAATATTCAAGGAAAGAAGTTAAGAAAATAACTCACAACTTTAATAATCAACAAGCTTCAAGAGCAATACCAATAAATGGAAGTTTAGCTCCTCATTCGGAGACTAAACATGCTATAAAAATATAAAAGAAATACTATTCTAAACTGAGCTTAAGAGTATGGAAGAAGGGATGATTAAAAATGAAGGAAAATGAGGCTATTTATAGGTGTTTTCAACACCATGGGGCATTTACCCGACCGGGTAAATGGGCATACCCGACCGGGTAAATGTCAAAATCAAATATTTGCCCACGATTCCTTGTTTTTAGCACGTCGGATTGTCCCCGGTCAAGTCCCACCCGACCGGGTGGGGTAGTGGGCCCGACCGGGCCTAGCAATTTCCTTGCTAGTTCGGTTTTCACTTCCTACCCGACCGGGTGTGGGTTGATACCCGGCCGGGTTTTTGCTCCAGGGTAGTCAAATCTCCTTTTTCTTCACTTCAAAGTCTCCCTTTCCAACACCATAATTCCTAATTCTACTTTACAACTTACAAATGAGAACTAAAATACAATTACAACAAAAATCACACAAATGTTTACAAACTAAATAAAACGATAAACAATACACACAAATCAAACACAAAAACACACACTTATGCACTACTAATTAGTGCATATCAAACACCCCCACACTTGAACCTTTACTCGTCTCGAGTAAATCAAATCATGTCCAAGAAGTCCTTAAATGACAAGAGTATCAACTCAAACATCCAAGTGTGTATTTAGAACAATACAAAAGTATCCCCAAAAATATAAGAGTAAAGAGAGATCTTTAACTCCATATTTTCTATCAACCAATTTTTTTTTTTTTTTTTTTTTTTTTTTTTTTTTTGTGTTACCCTTAGGATCCTGCAAAAAGAAAATACTTGCTCTCATTCTCTCATTTTGCCTAGGTGCCCTTTCGGGTTTTCATCCCAGCTTCCCACATTTTTCTGTTTTAATCCTCACAACTCACTCTTATTTTTGCTTTATATTTGCTTAAGTTGCCTTTTCAGGTTTTCAACTTAACAAGCTTTCTTTTTTTTTTCTTCTTTTTTTTTTTCCTTTTTTTTGGACAAGAATGAAATGTGAGTATTCCATGAAACTCTCCCCCCAAGCTAATCAAAGCACTGTCCCTAGTGCTTGTGTCCGAGATGTCCAAAAGAATGAATCTCTTTGCTCTTTTTGGTGTGTGTCCATTTTTTTTGGGGGGGGGGGGGGGTAGATGGGAATTTCGGATTTTTGTGAATGAGTGGCTTTGGGTTGGTTTTGTGGATATAGAAGTGTAGAGGGTGAAGAGGAGGAAAAAATATGAAGAGGAGGAAAAATATATAGATTTTTTTTTTTTTGGTGTTTAACGATAGAAGAATTGGAGAGGGTTTTTGATTTGGGGAAGAAGAAGGATGAAGACGATTGAGCCCATCTTGTTTTGAGGTCAAAATTCGACGACCCGGTCGGGTGGTGCATGTGACCCGGTCGGGTGGTGCATGTGACGATTTTCCCACACACACACCAAAAAAAAATGTAAATAAACACAATAGAAACCTGGGTTGCCTCCCAAGAAGCGCCTTATTTAATGTCGTGGCACGACGTTTATTTTTATTTTTATTTTTTGCTTTATGTGGGATCGTGAATATCCCTTGTTTCATTCTTCCTCTTTGGCCTTTTCCAGTAAAGCCGTGATTTCTTCTTGGTTATCTCCTCTACCCTATGCTCAATTTTTTCTTCCTCTTCAAAAAGTGAGGTTTTCTCAGCTTCTTTTTCAACAAAAATAGGTGATGTTTGTGGTTCAAAAACATTTAGAGAACAAAGGGATTGTTTTTTTATTTGTTTTTTTGTAGAATCAAAGATGTTGAATTCTACTTTTTGGTCATCAAACTCTAAAGTTAATGAACCATTAGACACATCTATTTTTGTTTGGGCCATTTTTAAGAAAGGTCTTCCCAAAAGGATGGGTGTAGCTTGGTTATCGGCTTCCATTTCAAGAATATAGAAGTCGACAGGGAAGACCAAATTTTCAACTTTTATTAGCACGTCCTCTACGACGCCCTTTGGGTATATGCTAGACCTATCCGCCAATTGGATTATCACCCCGGTTTCATGCATAGGGCCAAGTTTTAGGGACTTGTATAATGAATATGGAATAACATTGATTGAAGCCCCTAAATCTAACAAGGCCCTAGGAAATAAAGTGTCCCCTATTTTGCATGGGATAGTGAACATGCCTGGATCGTTGCATTTTTCCAGGAGTTTCCTCTAGAAAATTGCCGAGACACGTTCACTAACCTTGACCTCTTGTTTCCCTTTCAATTTATTCTTTCTTTTTATCGTGCATAGTTCTTTTAAAAACTTTGCATAACGGGGAACACTTTTGATTAGTTTAAAGAGTGGGATATTTACCTCACAATTGGCGAAGGTCTCGTAGATGTCCCGATCATTCTCCAACTTCCTTGTGTCCTTCAGCGCCTCAGGGAATGGAGGGGGTGGCTCATATGATGAAAGTGGAGGAAATTTTGTCTTCGTTGGTTCCCCCTCGTTGTGGTCAAACTCGTCATTGTTAACTTTTTCTTCAGCCTCCTTTGTTTGCAACTCCTTACTGCTCCTCGTCATGATCGCATTGACATGTTGTCTCGGGTTTTGCTCCGTTTGAGAAGGGAGTTTTCCCGATTCTTTGGCCTCTAGCCTACTCACAACATTCAAAATTTGGCTAACTTGAGTTTCCAAATTTTGAATGCTTGACTTTGTTTCTTGTTGAAATTGCAAAACATTTTGTTGCAAAGTGCCCATGTTCGTAGCAAGAGCTCGAATCATGTCCTCCGTGGACATGTTAGAGTTGGAGCTTTGACCTTGATGATTTGAGAAGGATTGTTGAAAGGACTGATTTTGTTGTGGTTGAGGGTTCCCATATCTTAAATTAGGGTGATCTCTCTACCCGGGGTTGTAAGTATTAGAGTGTGGATCGTACCTCTTTTGTTGTTGGGTTTGGAAACCCAAGGCGTTGACTTGCTCTTCTTGGAGAGTTGGGCAAGAATCTGTTGGATGCCCTTGCTGTGTGCATATGCCGCAGACCTTGACCTCTTGGTTTCTAGGATTTAAAAGGAAATCCTTAACCAAAGAAGTCAAGCCGGCCATTTGACTTTCTAAAGATGAAGATGATTCCGCCGCGGCAACTTTACGGGTTGAGGACCGCCCGTTGTAATGCCTAGAGTTCTCAGCCAACTCTGAGATCAAGCTTGTTGCTTGTGAGGGAGTTTTGTTGACAATGCCGCCCCCACAAGCGGCATTCACCATTCTTCTATCATCATCAACAAGACCATCATAAAAGTAGAGTATGAGGTCTTGCTCGGTGTAGCCATGATAAGGGCAGCTAGCACATAACTTTTTGAACCATTCCCAATATTCATATAAGGTCTCATCATCTTTTTGATCAATGTTGCTTATTTGTTTTTTCAAAGATGATAAGATGGAGGCGGGGTAGTACCTTTCTAGGAAGCATTTCTTCATTGCCTCCCATGTATCTATGCTTCCCGAGGGAAGATAGAATAGCCAATCCTTAGCCGTGTCCTTCAGTGAGAATGGAAAGGCCCTCAGCTTGATTTGTTCTTCCGTAACATTATTTGGTTTCATACTAGTGCAAACTATATGAAACTCCGCAAGATGTTTGTTTGCATCCTAGCCCCTTAGGCCATGAAATGAAGGGAGTAGATGAATAAGGCCCGATTTCAGCTCAAATGTAGCACCTTCATCAAGAGTGGGGAAGGTGATACATAGAGGTTGTTGATTTAAGTTAGGAGCCGTGAGCTCCCTCAATGTTCTTGTTTCAAGAGCCATAGTTGTTGGCTCTTCGGGCTCGCTAGAATGAGAACTAGCACTTGATGATTCTCCCGAGTCGGTACTTGAGAATTTATTTTTCAATCGCTCGAGAGTTTGCTCTATTTCTGGGTTTGATTGGTAGGTGATCTCGTTTAGAGAACGATATTTAACCATACACTATAAAGCTCAGAAGAAATAGAAATCTTTATATGTAAATAATTTTTTTTTTGTTTTTTCTTGAAATAAAATAAAAAGAAAAATTAATTGCCTCTCCCCGGCAACGGCCCCAAATTTGACGTGCACTTTGTCGTGAGTGCACTCAAAATAAATTCAATACTAGCACTTATACGTAGTATAGGTGAAGTAGATTTCGTATCCACAGGGAAAGGAATAACTTTCTTTTTATATAAATAGTAAGTAAAAGGGGGGTTTTGATTGTTGCGTGATTTAATTAAATTAAACACGAAGATGAACGAGTTATATGGGATTTAATTCAAAGATAAAAGGGACTTGGCATTGCTACTTTTCACTTGTTGATATATTTTAGTCGATCATTGTTATATCTATAACTTATCTCCTCTCGAATACTCAATCGAGGAGTATATCCAATTCATCGAAGATAGTTATTAACAACGACCGTTCATTAATAACCCTTACTATTAGTCAAGTATAGAACAACACCATATACCGACTTGATAGTAGCATTTAATCTTTTAACTCCTTGATGAAATCAATTGAGATTGATAACCTTAACACAACGGTTTTGGTTTAACCAACAAAATTAATCCCTCTTAAGTTTATTAACCACGACCGTGCATTAATAAACCGAAGTTACTTACTTGTGAAACTATCAACGATTAACCATAGGTTCGTTGATCGTTTCTAGTAATAATTAATATATGAAACAAAACTAGTTGATCCTTTAAGTAATGTTCAAAATATTAATATGAAATATGAATAGGAATTAATTAATACTCAAGGAAGAATATTAAAGAAATTCAATCCGACTATAGTTAAATATCAAGATGTTAACTAATTGTCATCTTAGTAACACTCCCCAATATTAACATAGAGGAAGGAATAGCTATTACTAGGACCAATGTCAAGATGTTAACTAATTGTCATCTTAGCAACACTCCCCAACATTGATATAGAAATAGTATTTAAAGGAAGAATTAATATTCAAGGAAAGAAGTTAAGAAAATAACTCACAACTTTAATAATCAACAAGCTTCAAGAGCAATACCAATAAATGGAAGTTTAGCTCCTCATTCGGAGACTAAACATGCTATAAAAATATAAAAGAAATACTATTCTAAACTGAGCTTAAGAGTATGGAAGAAGGGATGATTAAAAGTGAAGGAAAATGGGGCTATTTATAGGTGTTTTCAACACCCTGGGGCATTTACCCGACCGGGTAAATGGGCATACCCGACCGGGTAAATGTCAAAATCAAATATTTGCCCACGATTCCTTGTTTTTAGCACGTCGGATTGTCCCCGGTCAAGTCCCACCCGACCGGGTGGGGTAGTGGGCCCGACCGGGCCTAGCAATTTCCTTGCTAGTTCGGTTTTCACTTCCTACCCGACCGGGTGTGGGTTGATACCCGGTCGGGTTTTTGCTCCAGGGTAGTCAAATCTCCTTTTTCTTCACTTCAAAGTCTCCCTTTCCAACACCATAATTCCTAATTCTACTTTACAACTTACAAATGAGAACTAAAATACAATTACAACAAAAATCACACAAATGTTTACAAACTAAATAAAACGATAAACAATACACACATATCAAACACAAAAACACACACTTATGCACTACTAATTAGTGCATATCAAAATGCCATTAAGTGGCGCAAACCTTTAAATTCTCTAGTAAACGTAGGTAGCACATGGTCTTCATAACCCTCATCAGCACAAAAGTGAAGTATGAAACTCTCATCCTCTTCGGGCGGACAGAGAACATGAGTGAAAACTTTGATTACTCTAGGTGTCACTGGAAGCTCAAAACATGTCTCCAAGCAAGGAGTAGGAGCAACACCGTAATCAAACTGCACCATAGAAAAGTCTTCTTCTTCCTCACAAATATCATGAAAATTCACAACCTTTCCTCTGGACTCTGTATCACTCCCCATGAAGGCATCCCATCTCTTGTTAACACCGTTCTCATCAGGGTCTTAAAAAGCATCTAGGAGGGTATCATCCATCATATTCCCACCTTTGCAGTCTGACTCACTCATATGATCATCCCTATTGGTCTCCTCAGGTTGGGCTTCTGTGTCACTAGGATGGGATCTCTCGGACTCCTCAGATAAAGCCTTTGCAATCTGCCCCAATTGATTCTCCATGTTCTGCATCCTTGAGTCCGCTCTATGCTGAATTTGCACTAATTGTTTGAGTGATTCTTCCAAGCCAGAAAGTCTCTTTAAATCTGCATCCTCCAGATCCTCTTGTTGATTATGAGGCTCATTACTCGGGAAGTATGTAGGAGTGACTGAAACATTTGTGTTCGTAAATTGTGGGGAGGAAGAAGTTGGGTATGCAGTTGCCCAGTAAGGATGGTCGTATGGAGGAATGAGGCAAAGACATGAATGATGACCACCTCCACAGAAGGAACAAATGCTATTTTTAGGAAAGCAATCAACCAATTCCTCGGGACTTTTAGTTTGAATGAGAAATTCCATTATGGAGCCTGGTTTTGTCCGAGGATATTGTGGATAAGGATAATGATGAGGAGAATGAGATTGGGAGTATTGCGTATTTGGAAGAGGGTAAGAATAGGAAGATGAAAATTTTGTGGTGTGGGAGAATAATTTTGATGAGATGTGTAATATTGAGGAGGAGGAGGAGGAGGAGGAGGAGGAGGAATGTAAGGAGGGTATGGCGTATATGGTGAATATTCCATGGAGGTTTGAGGGTAAGGAATTCCTCCAGGAATTTGGCTGATTGAGTTCATATCACCCTCTTAAGAACAAGTACCTGAAAGGTTAGCACAGAAAAAATCCTACGAAGAAATAAAATAAAAAAACTAACTAAAAAAATCTCGCTCAAATTAATTAACCCTTAAAACCGACACCGTCCCCGGCAACAGCGCCAAAAACTGATGTGTGTTTTCTCGCACTTAAAATAGATCGTATTATAGTGGTGTAAGTACGAGTATTGTCTCCACAGGGACGGACAAATGGGAATCAAGAATTAATTAAATTCAGCGATTAAAAGAAATAAATAAAATAAATGCGTCGTGCGAGATATGATTGGTATGAAAAATTTAAATGCAACTAAACGATTAAAATAAATGGGTTCTCTCTAATTAATGACGAAGGGAACAGGGATTGATTCCGGGGGCAACCAGATTTCTGGCAGATCAGGCCTAATTACATGAAATTAATTCAATTGAGCCTAGCTAATCATTACTAAGTTCTTACCGCTCTCGCGGCGTAGAGTACAATAATTTAGGGGACCAGGCTGATCTCTCATGCGACATGATCCTAAATTATTGTCAAAACGAGTGAGCTTACGGACCCTTAATCGCTACTAATCTCTTAGCGAACGATTAAGTGTGTGTGAACGTGTCCTAGAATAAACTAGATCTCTCTTAATTTATTCTACAAGCAATTGTAATTCTAGCGCGCGTTCTAGGTTACAAAAGATATCAGTTAAATTATTCAAACACAAATTAAACGGCATTCATGCAATTAATCCATCAAGAAACTAGCCATACATCATGATCAACCCCTTCATCAATCACAATCCCTAATTAAACTATTCACAATTCATAATTGAAGAATCAATAGAATTGGGAAGAATAGAATTAATTGTCATTAATTAAAAAGATGGAACTTACAAAGAATACCAAAAGATTGATGAACAAGGCTGAAAAACCCTCTAAATTTCGTGCTAGGCACTCTCTCTAAGCTTCCCCTTGAAAACGGGGGTTTACAGGCTATTTAAATAGAAAAATCGGGTGAAATTTGAGCTGAATTAGGATTTTCGGAGACAGGCACGATGCCAGGCACGATCGTGCCTTCGATCGTGCCTTTGGAGCAAAAACGCGCATTTTGGGCAGGCACGATCGTGCCCGGCTGGCAGTAGCTCCGCGGTGCTTTTCTCTTCAGGCACGATCGTGCCTGACGTTGAGGGCACGATAGCGCCAACTTAACTTCCGAATTTGACAAAACTTCCTTCATGAAAGTTGTATATAATGAAGTCCTCTATCCACCCCAATTTGCTGAATGTGATTTGAATCATCCAATCAAGAGATATTATCAAAACGGTGGAAGGTATCATTCTGAAATCGCAGCAGAGATCATCTGACTTCATCGTCTATTTTCACCTTCTTCCTCTCAGATTCTCGCAAAGGTGTCTTCATATGATTTGTAACCCTTGAAGTTAGCTTTCATATGGAACTTGAATCGTGTACATTGGATGTTTCTACAAAGATATATGCTTGAACGATTGACACAAGGTCATCCTGATCGTCGTTTTCAAGCTTCATTCATCTTCTTTTGACCCCGTAGCCAATCCTAGAGCTCTTTTTCCTTCAAATCTTCATCGTGAATCTTCCGGTGAATTCCAAAGCTATCAAATCATTCTCATATGCTTCTCAAATCATCCCGATTGTTCCTCAAGTGCCGGTACCGGGCTCAAATTCCCTGATTTTGACTACAAACAACACAAAACTCGAACCAACGCCCGGTAAACATAACTTGAGCTAAAATTGAGACTTGTAACACCTTAAAGATAGGAAAATCATCAAAAGACGATCTCAACACACATCAAATGCGTGTCAAAATACGGACTTATCACAAAACTAGAAAGAATATTCGAGTTTCATTAAGGGAATTTATTGCTTACCGGATTCAAGACAGGACATGTGAATATGGGAATATAGTTAATTCAAGAAGACTGTTTCAACAATTTTTAGTTGATTCATACACCATGATTGAGGCACAAAGGTTGCCGTACATTAAACTCAACCAAAGCTCAATAAGGACAGAGGTTTTAAATGGGTTACAAGAGGCAATTAACAGGGGGGAAACAGACCCTGCATCAGTGGGAACAAGAATATTCTTGCCATCATCATTCACAGGAGGAAGAAGGTACATGTTCAACAACTGTCAGGATGCAATGGCAATATGCAAAAAATTCGGCTATCCAGATCTCTTCATCACCACGACATGTAATGCTAATTGGAGTGAGATTCAAAGTTTTGTAAAGGAGAGGAATCTAAGGGCAGAAGATAGACCGGACATAGCATGTAGAGTTTTTAAAATGAAATTGGATAACATGCTTAATGATTTCAAAAAGGATTCCATATTGGGTAAAGTTGATGTAGGTGAGTCATTACAATTTACGCAGTGCTTTGCTACTACTTTTTAAACTGAATATTACAGTTAACATTCCAATTCATGTGCTTAACGATGAATTTCTATGTTTGCAGGAATGTACACGATAAAATTCCAAAAAAGAGGTTTGCCGCATGCTCATATTTTGTTGTGGTTAAGTGAGGGAAACAAGATAAGGACTTCTGACCATATAGATTCGTACATCTCTGCGGAGTTTCCAGATCCTCTTCTATATCCTAAACTCCACAAATCAGTTGCTGCTTATATGATCCATGGACCATGCGGTCAAGTAAATTTAAAATCTCCATGTATGCAAGATGGTAAGTGTACTAAGTTTTTTCCAAAAAGGTTTCAAAACACAACTACAATTGATGAAGATGAATATCCGTCATACAAAAGAAGAAATGCAGGAATATTTGTGCAACAGAAAGATGTGGAGATTGATAACAGATATGTTGTTCCATACAATGCATATCTTCTTATTAGATATCAAGCTCATGTCAACGTGGAATATTGCAACAAGTCCAATGCAATCAAGTATTTATTCAAATATGTCAATAAAGGGCCTGACAGGGTCACTATTGAGATATGGAATAAGGGAAAACAAATAAGCAATCAAGGCATCGATGAGATACAACAATATTATGACTGCATGTATGTTTCTCCCTGTGAGGCTGTTTGGAGAACTTTAGGATATCAAATCCATCACAGATGGCCTCCAGTACAGAGATTAACATTCCATCTTCAAAATAATCAAAGTGTATTTTTTAAAGAGGATGCCCAGATTGATGAGATATTAAAGAAGAATGAAGACAGCGACACAATGTTCATTGCATGGATGCAAGCAAACAAAGAATATGTTGAAGCAAGGGAACTGTGTTATTCACAGTTTCCAAACAAATTTATCTATAATCAAGGCATTCGCAAATGGCAACCACGAAAGTTAGGTTCTGCAATTGGTAGGCTTAATTATGTACCCCTGGAACAGGAGAGCTATTTTATATGCGAATCTTACTAACTGTCCAGAAAGGTTGTACAAGTTTTGAAAGCCTTAGAACAGTTGATGGTATAACCTACTCTACCTTCCACCAAGCATGCTATGCTCTAGGATTGTTACATGATGACAAAGAATTCATAACAGCTATTACCGAGACAAGTGAATTAGGTTCTGGATTTTATCTTCGGAAGTTATTCACAGATTTATTGGTCATGAATACCATGATAAAAGTTGAAACGGTGTGGAATTCAGCTGCATCATTTTCTTAAATGCATTGTTTTTCAATATCCAAAGTTTGAAGCACATTTCTAATTTTTTTAATTTCTAATTAAATTGTACTACATGTGTTTACATATTATTTACATCACAATAAAAGTATACTTTACTTTTCGACTTTAAAATAGTAACTAAAAATGAATAAAAAAATAAATTCTGTGCATTTGGGTTCGTTTTGACATACTTATCACTATTGACGTTGAAAACAAAAACGTGATCGAAAATTGAGTACAAAAGACTGACATTATAACCACATATTTATTTTCAGAAAATGAAAGGCCAAGATTATTTTGGACAGAGGTGAACATTAAAAAATCCTTATTTTTGGATGAATCGCACTAATTATTTCAAATAAAATTGTGGCCCACACCAAAATGAGGCCCCCACGGGCCTAGGGAAACTCAACTCTCTTTTATTTGGAATTTTAATATTGACCAACTGCACAAACAACTGATCTCATTTACCATTATGCTTGATTTACTTGAAGATTTGCATTTGGAAGAAGACGAAATAAAAAATCTCACGTTGATTGAAATAGAGAAGTTGCTTCAATCTAATGGGAGATCTCTCAAGGAATTATTCAGCACTCCCATTTCCTCGCATGTGTCCAGAGACTCGATATACAAATAAATTTGTCTGTGATGAGTTAAATTACAGTAAGGGTGAGTTACGTGACACACATGAAACTCTTATTTCCAAGTTTACAGTGGAACAACAAGGCGTGTATGCACGCATTATGGAAGCTGTTTCAGCTAATAGTGCGGGGGTTTTCTTTTTGTATGGCTACGGAGGAACTGATAAAACATTCATATGGAATGCATTATCAACAGGTCTAAGATCCAAAGGAAAAATTGTACTAAATGTTGCCTCAAGTGGTATTGCATCTCTTATTTTACATGGAGGGAGAACTGCTCATTCACAGTTCTCTATTCCATTAGCAATCACTGAGTCATCAAACTGCAATATCAAGCAGGGGAGTGAAAAGGCAGAACTGCTACAGACTACACAATTGATTATTTGGGATGAAGCTCCTATGACAAGTAAGTACTGCTACAGACTACACAATTGATTATTTGGGATGAAGCTCCTATGACAAGTAAGTACTGCTTTGAGACTTTAGACAGAACATTACGTGATATTATGAGACCCAAAAATCCAAACAGCTTAGACCAACCATTCGGAGGAAAAGCTGTCGTTCTTGGAGGAGATTTTAGGAAAATATTACCAGTTGTTCCTAGAGGTACGAAGGAAGATATACTCAGTGCTGCTATCAATTCATCCTATTTGTGGCAATTTTGCAAGGTTTTAAAATTAACTGAAAACATGAGATTAAGAACTGAAACAAATGAAGAGAGTTTGAATGATACACAAGAGTTTGCCAAGTGGATACTACACTTGGGAGATGGTCCTGTAATAACAAACCAGTATGGAGAATCTGAGGTGGAAATTCCAGCAGATCTGTTGATTCATGATGTTGAGAACCCCATTCAAAGTCTGGTCACTTTTGCTTACCCAGACATGTTAAACAACTACATTAATCTCTCTTTTTTTGAAGACAGAGCAATACTAGCACCAACCTTAGAAGCTGTGGAAAAGATAAACAGCTACATTTTATCCCTCATACCATTAAAAGAAACAGAATATCTAAGTTCTGATTCTACATGCCAGGCAGATGAAAATTATGAGCTTGAAGGAGAGTGGTTCACAACTGAATTTTTGAATGATATCAAATGCTCTGGCCTACCCAATCATAAATTAGTTTTCAAAATTGGTGTCCCAATAATGCTTCTTAGAAACATCGATCAAAGAGGTGGCTTATGCAATGGTACTAGATTAACTATAAACCATTTGGGAAAACACATTATTGGGGCAACCATTTTGACTGGAAATAATAAAGGACACAAAATATTTATTCCAAGAATGAATCTAATACCGACAGATTCTGGTCTGCCTATGAAGTTCCAGAGAAGACAATTTCCTTTGGCATTATGCTTTGCTATGACCATAAATAAGAGCCAAGGCCAATCATTGTCGCATGTTGGGTTATTCCTTCCGAGACCGGTATTCACTCATGGCCAACTATACGTTGCGGTATCAAGGGTCCGATCGCGAAAAGGTTTAAAGATACTTATCTTAGATGAACATGAACAAACGTGCACCAAAACGACAAATGTCGTCTACCGTGAAGTTTTTAGCAATCTTTGAAATGTAACAAGGTAATAACATACCTCCGTATCAATTTTCCTATTACAATTGCACATTATTCCTTAGTGTCATTCCTTTAATCAACTTTAAATATATACTACGTACTTAACAATTAACTAATGCACCAAACAAATTCATATATGCCAATCTAACTGATTGTTATTTTACTTTATTAATACAACCACTTACATTCTAAAAATATCAACTATCCCAAAAAAAACTTTACATGTATTCAAATTCAAATTAAAGAAATTACTACAAAATACCCAATGCTTATTTACCAAACAGAAAAGCACATACCAAACAATACCCACAAAGCCGCCACCAAGCACATTGAATAGAGTCCCCTTCGATCCTTCCATCTAATAAGTGTGATACCAGCACACTTTAGGAAACAAATGAACACCACAACAAACGAAAAACCCAATTACATATGTCAGTTACATGCCAAACTCATAATTTACTAAGAAAACAAAAAAATTATATGTAAGGACATGGTCAAAGCCAATTATATACAAAATACTATCGTATGACATAGCGAGTATTAATACTTACAATTCCATTAACTCTTCAGGCTTCATCTTCACCTACGCTATGCCAGATATAAAACAAGGACTTTTTCAAATTGGGATTATTCACACACGTAAGGTATCACATTGAATGAGATTTGATTTTCCCAATCCTATAAACTCACTTTATCCCTTACTGTGGATTTCAAACCAGATGCGGATTAGAAATTTCAACTCACCGTCTTTTCCTTCGCAGGGTATTGCACATGAGAAGCCTCAAGGAAAAATTAATCGGCCAAGTGTGTGCAAGTACCGCCAAATTACATAGTTTGCCATTTCAGAAGTTATTTAATGTTACTTTATCCTGTTCTAATTTCCCTTCCTACGTGTGTTGTTCTAAACAACCTACTCCTTATATAGTGGTATATACTTCGTATAAGTATATGGTCCGTATATATATATACCTAATATACTACTACGTAATTGTTTTAAATTGTAAATAGTCCAAGACCATATCAGACCAGATCAGACTTTGATAGTTATAAAAATACAAAAAAAAAACATAGAAGATTCCCTATTTTTTTAAAAATCAAATAAATTCACTTTTGTTCATACTTTCATCACATATGAAATACAGCTAAACAAATTTCGTTTGTCATTCTTATTTTTAAAATTTTGTATTTATATTTTTCCATTCTCAAACTTTTACGCGTTTTTTCCCGTGCAACGCACGGGTACACACTAGTTAAACTAAATTTCAAACAACATGCATCATAATCTAAAACTAATTAAGGGTATAATAGTAATTGGCAATTTTATATTTAATCGGAAATTAATACACGATTGATTGTCTAGATCCGAAGTACACGCTGCACTACCATTTGAAACTTTAATTATCTTTCGTCTTCAGCATGTGAATTAAGAACCGTGTTCAAATAAAAGTGAGTCATCGTATTTACGTTTTTCAGGAATGAAAAAGTGCATGCACTATATGTTTCTAAAAGAAATTACTCCGTGTGGAAAATGCGGTAATCTTAGGAGAAAAGAATAGATCACAGTATGTTTATGGGAAATGTGTTTTTATAGTATTGAACTGTGCATATATGTTTTGGGTTTTTCGTGGAAAAGGTGAAAAACTATTTGGAGAATGTGCAGCACTAAGGTGTGAAATCGTTCAAGATTTAAAGTGCATGGTCATTGAAAAGTGAATGCAACAATAAATATGAAAAGTGAGATAGTGAAGTATTGAAAGTGCCTAAAATGTTAAAGTACTTCATAACAAGTGCAACTTATTATGAATGCAAAAATATATAGTAGAAATGGGTTTAATACGTATTGAAGAGTGCATAAGATGATAAAAAAAAGTTGAAAATAAGTGCAATCGAGACTAAAAAGAATTGGGGTTAAAAAACCAATGCGCCAGTGTACCACTACATACTAAAAGTGATATAATAAAGTACTTAAAGTGCATACGATATTTAAGAAAAAAGATAAAAAAAATTAAGAAGATCAATAATAGGTGCACTTGAGATAGTAAAACATCAAAACAAAAAGTATTGAAAGTGCTTAAGATGTAAAAAAAAAAGTTTACAAGAAGTGCAACTGAGGTGTACAAAGATGTATTGGAGGGACAAAAAGTGAATGCAAAAATATAGCATCAAAGTGACATAGTGAAGTGCTGAAATTGTATAATTAAGATGTTAATAAACAAGTTCATTAGTGTATAAGTGCAATTCTCAAATATAATTATATAAAAAAGCATTTTAGTGACAAAAAGGTGAATGCAACACTATGAGCAAATAGGTAAAATAAGTGGGCCGTAATATTAAAATACTGATTATAATTATTTGCATGTAAAATATATCACCCAACCATGATGAATGAGCTGGTCCAATTAGTGTTGAAGAGAAAAGGTGCAAGAGGAAACCGAGAATCATGGAAAATACACAATCGTGGATTGAAAGTCTATCCAGAAAACTGCTGCCAACCGGCGGTTACAAATTTTAATAGCGGCTGAAAATATAGATTTACGAAAAAAGGCCTCACGTATATGCTTAGGGAGTGTTTGCAACAGCTTCTGCTTTAAAAAAAGCACTTTTGGAGTGATTTGGAAAAAGTGATTATTTGTAAAAGTTGATAGTGTTTGAGAAAAAAGTGATTTTGAAAAGTAAAAGTTGGTAGTGTTTGGTAAAAAAAGTGCTTTTGGTGTATAAAAAGTGGAAAAGCACTTTTGACACGAAAGCCGAGAAAAATAAAAAATTGGTAGTGTTTGGTAAATAAGTGCTTTTTTAAACCAAAAGCTGAGAAGTGCTTTTTTAAAAGTGGTTGCAAACCAGCCTTTAGGATCGGGATGGCGACAATAAAATAGAGGGTTCAGATGTTTTCTCATTTTTCATCGGAATAAGCCTTTTTATTTGATCTCTATTCTATATATATATATAGAATATATATGACAAACTTTAGGGTCAAATATGCATGCCTTTCATTACGTAGTAGGAGTAGTATTTATACAGTAGTTTACATGGGCTTCACTAATAGCAGCCCTACGGTCCAAGACTATTTACAAACATATGGGCTAAATAAATATTATGCTCAATACCCCCCTCAAGTTGGAGCATGCGGATTACAAATGCCCAACTTGTGAAGTAAATAATGAAACTGTTGAACTCCTAAAGTTTTTGTGTAAATATCTGCAAGCTGGTCCGAAGTGGAGACATGAACGGTACGGATAGTCCCTTCTTGAACCGCATCACGAATGTAATGGCAATCTACCTCAATATGTTTCGTACGTTCATGAAACACCGGATTTTGAGCTTGCAGATATTTACACAAAAGCTTTAGGAGTTCAACAGTTTCATTATTTACTTCACAAGTTGGGCATTTGTAATCCGCATGCTCCAACTTGAGGGGGGGTATTGAGCATAATATTTATTTAGCCCATATGTTTGTAAATAGTCTTGGACCGTAGGGCTGCTATTAGTGAAGCCCATGTAAACTACTGTATAAATACTACTCCTACTACGTAATGAAAGGCATGCATATTTGACCCTAAAGTTTGTCATGGTATCAGAGCACGCCGCTCGTAATACCTTTGTGCGTGAACTTGGCTATTATTCTTGGTCGCAGAACACTGCCGAACGAAGACGGGAACTGCATCAGCGTTGAAGTTGTTCCGTCATCATGTCCGGCGACGAGAAGATAGATGTGACCTCTCCGTATTACTTGGGTGCCGGAGATCAGCCCGGTAATCTTATAACCTATGTAATTCTTACCGGCGATAACTACGTAGCTTGGTCTAGAGCGATAACACTTTCGTTAAAAGCCAGAAGAAAGTTTGTATTCGTGGATGGCACGATTAAGAAGCCGACGGTACCGCGACAAATGCTTACTTGGGAGACGGTTAATTCTATGATTGTATCATGGATTCTTCGTAGTATTGACGGCAAAATTGCGGGAACTATTCCGTTTCATGTGGAGTCCAAACCGCTATGGGATTACCTTGAGAAAAGGTACTGTGTCGCGAATGGTCCTAGGCTCCAACAATTGCGCGCGGACATCGTCGGGTGCCGGCAGACCAAAGGGATGAGCGTTGATGATTATTTCAATCGGCTCATGTCTCTCTTTGATGAACTGGGACGCTTAAAGCCGCTGCACGCTTGTAATTGTGGGGCATGTACTTGTGAAGTGGCGGAAAAATTCGCCGCCGATCGGGAAGAAGAAAAACTTCATCAGTTTTTGGTCGGGATAGACGACGAATATTACTCTGTGACTCGCTCTAACCTGCTCTCTCAAACAGTTCCTGTCACACTGGACAGAGCATACCACGCAATGCTTCAAGAAGAGAAATCAAGGGACATAGCACGTGGCAAAACTGTACAAGAAGACCCACATGCCTTTGCATTGCGGGCAGATTTTCCCAGGGGTGAACGAGTGGACAAAACCAAGCTAGTGTGCAGCCATTGTAAGCAGAAAGGCCACGAGATAGGAAGCTGCTTCAAACTCCACGGCTATCCCGAATGGTGGGCGGAAAGAAACCGGGGCAACAAGGGGCAGTCCTCTGGACGTGGTGCACAAGCTGGGAAGAAACAGGCACATGCTCATGCAGTAATGGACGAAGGTCCGAGAGGAGGAATTGAAAGTTCTGTGGGGCAGTTTAAACCGGAGCAAGTGCAGGCACTTCTCAATTTAATTAATAATTCTGATGAAAAAGTTGTTGACCGTATGACTGGTAAGACTCGTTCTTCTTTTTGGATTCTTGATAGCGGGGCCACACACCATGTTACCGGTAATGTTGAATTTTTGACCAACTTTACAAGTGTTGAAAATTGGACGATTGGTTTGCCTAATGGGCAGCGAGTTGCGGCCAAGATGATCGGCAACGTCTATTTATCTGAATATCTTACTTTGAAAAATGTGTTGTGTGTACCGCACTTAACGTGCAACTTGATCTCTATTGCACAACTTATTGATGATATGAAATGTATTGTTAAATTCACTGATAATTTGTGTGCTATACAGGACCGACTCTCGGGGAACCTGATTGGAGCCGGTGAGAGAAGGGACGGACTCTACTACTACCGGAGTATTCCTACCATTCAATTGCTGACAGGTTCAACGGTTGAAGATTTTGACTTGTGGCATCGCCGCATGGGACATCCCTCCGATAGAGTTCTCAAGTTAGTGCCAGCTGTTGGTTGTAATTTAAGTAACAACTCTTTGAATAAGCCGTGTATGGCATGCCCTATGGCAAAGAAAAAAACGTGACAGTTTTCCTATTAGTGACAATAAAGCAACTCGCATTTTTGAATTATTACATTGTGATTTGTGGGGACCCAACCGCACTCCTTCTTCTTGTGATGCTGTGTATTTTTTGACCATTGTGGATGATTTTTCTCGTGCGGTATGGGTATATCTGTTGCGTACCAAAAATGAAGTCCAAAAAGTTTTTTCTTCATTTTTGGCTATGGTGGAGCGTCAATTTGAGACGTCTGTCAAAAGGGTGCGTACCGACAATGGTACGGAATTTACTTACATGGGCTTCACTAATAGCAGCCCTACGGTCCAAGACTATTTACAAACATATGGGCTAAATAAATATTATGCTCAATAATATAAAATCGAAGTTAGACACCCAGATTTAAAAATCAAATTTGGGGAAGTAAAAAAGGACGTAGAGAGTATTTTATACTCCTGTTAATTTTTTTTCTCCCATCTGTATCAATCTTTATTACATACTACGTATTTTACTATCATCCACATATATAGGTCAAACTTCATAAAGTTTTTCTTTTTCGAGAAGACTTCATAAAGTTAAGGACGAAAAAATATTTATCCGAGTAATTAATTGCACAAGCTGTATATTAGAGTAGTTCAAAATTTGGCATTTCACCTCGAGGTTGAATATAATCTTAGCTTATAAAAAAGGATAACATTATTTAATTACCCTATACGAATATTAGACAAGGTCAGCAGTGCAGACTTTTGACATGTGATTTGCTACCCAAATGAATAGGACATAACCGAATACTCCGTATTTAAATAAAAACAATTGACACCATGTTAAATAATTGAAGTATCAATTAAATCACGACAGGGGATGTATTGATGCAAGGCCAAGTCAAAACATGCATGATAAGCATTATTTTATGCATCTTATTTCAACAAAGGAAAAAAAAGAATGCCAAAAAATCCCTTAAAATAGAAACACAAAGAATGACGGGAATATTACTTCAGAGTTTGTAAAGACAAATACTTGGTATATGACCACCGGTGTCTGCGATAGATCCCCACACTCCAGGCCAACCTCAAGAGTCAAGCCCCATCGTTCGAGCTCTGCCTCCACCATATCGACGTCGCCGCCGCCGACTTTGACTGGTTATCCGTTCTTCTCTTTCTTCTTTCTCCTCTTCTCGATCTTCTCGGACTCTTGGTGTTGATGGACGAGGTCAGAAATCGTCTTCGGATCTCCTTGCAAAAAAAGAAAAAAGAAATCTTGGGATATGAAGATAATGACAAGAGGCGAGCGACAACGTGGGGACCAACGGAGTTGAGTTGTTAGAAAATAGAAGAGGTTGTTGGTGTATGAATATGTTAAGTACGTGATTTTAGTGAGGTGTAGTGTAGAGGAGGTGTTTTAGAGTAGAGCTCTTGTTTCAAGAAAACTTGTAATTTTATTGATGTTGCTTGGTTTTGTTTGGTTTGCAAATGAGTACAATGGATCATATTTATAGGTGCTAGAGGATCATTCTAGATCCTTATTAAATGCTAGGAATCTAGACTATTCTACTTCTAATAACTCTAGACTCTACTTAAGAATTCTCTAGTAGAGAATTCTCTAGAACATTATTTCCATTAACTCTCTAGAACATTTCTAGCTTTAACTACATAGAATATTCTAGATAAATGCATCACTATTTAATACTCCTCCTTGATGCATTTGTCGGTGACTCCAAGCATTCTTCGCAGAAACTGGAACCTGTCTCTTGGCAGTGCCTTTGTGAAAATATCTGTCAATTGTTCTTCTGTTGGGCAGTACCTCATCTCAATATGCCCCTTTGCTTGAACATCTCTCAAGAAGTGATACTTGATATCGATGTGCTTTGTGCGATTGTGCTGAACTGGATTTTTAGCCATCGCAATAGCTGACTTGTTGTCGCAGAATATCTCAGTCGCAGAAGTTTGCAATTCTCCCATGTCTTCTAATATTCTTTTTAGCCATATAGCTTGGCACACTGCTCTGGCTGCTGCAACATACTCGGCTTCGGCTGAAGATAGTGCAACAAAATCTTGTTTCTTTGATCCCCATGAGAAAATTCTTGAACCCAACTTAAATGCGTAACCGGAGGTGCTTTTCATGTCATCTTGAGATCCAGCCCAATCACTGTCGCTATATCCACTTAGTCGTGAGTCAGGACTTGTTTTGTACCAAATACCATAATTGATGGTTCCTTGTAGGTACCTAAGAAGTCTTTTTGCCGCTCCATAATGAGTCTCAGTTGGACTTTCCATGAACCTCGAGAGCAAGCTTGTAGCATACATTATGTCCGGCCTCGTAGCCGTTAAGTAGAGTAGACTCCCAATCAAACTTCGGTAATTGGGAGCATCCGTTGGCTTTGACCCATCCTCTTTCTTTCATTTTTCATTAGGAACCAACGGAGTGACGACAGCTTTGCAGTCTTGCATTTTGAACTTCTTTAGCATGTCCTTAATATATTTTTCTTGAGATAAGAAGATGCCTTCTTTTTCTTGACTTATCTCCATGCCAAGGAAGTAATGCATTAATCCCAGGTCACTCATCTCAATGGTGTTCATCATGTCTCTCTTAAATTCTTCAATTAATTTTGAATTATTTCCCGTGACAATTAAATCATCAACATATAGAGAGACGATGAGAATGTAGATTTACCTTGGGATTTGATGTATAATGTAGCCTCGTTCTTACTCCTCCTGAACCCTTGACGGGTGAAGTATCCATCAATCTTGCTATACCAAGCTCGTGGAGCTTGTTTGAGCCCGTAAAGCGCTTTCTTTAGACGAAGAACCTTTCCTTCTTCTTTGATAAATCCTTCTGGTTGCTCCACATACACTTCTCCTTTTAGTTCTCTATTTAGAAAGGCTGACTTGACGTCTAGCTGATAGATTTTCCATTCCTTCTGAGCTGTAAGAGCTATGAGTGTTCTTATGGTGTCCATCCGAGCAACTGGTGCAAACGTCTCTGTGTAGTCCACTCCCGGTATTTGAGCATACCCTTTTGCAACCAGCCTTTCCTTATGCTTCTAAATTGAGCCATCGGGATTCAGCTTCGTTTTGTACACCCATTTGACTCCAATAACCTCCTTGTTATGTGGAAGATCTACCATTTCCCAAGTATCATTCTTTTCTATCATTTTGATCTCCTCCTCCATTGCTTTAATCCAAACTTTCTCTTTGGAGGCTTCTGTGTAGCTATGTGGCTCCAAGGAACAAAAGTTGCATGTTTCATAGATATCAGTAGACTCATATAGGTCTGCTAGAGTTCTTACCCGAAGGGGTGGAGATTCTGGCGAGGAGTCATGTTCGCAAGATGTATTCGCTTCGGAAGATGATCTTGGAGTAGATGTGGGGCTCTGTAGATCGTGATCTTCTTCTTCTGGGATTTCCTCTTGTTGGGTAGTAGTTGTCTTTCTTTCAACTCTTTCCGTCTCCAAATTCCAAGAGGCTTGCTCATCAAACTCCACATCTCTACTTGTCACTAGTTTCTTAGTCTCGAGATTATAGATTGGATATCCCTTGGATTTGGAGCTGTAACCGAGGAAGATGCCCTTCTCTGTCTTTTTCTAATTTGTGCCTTTTAACAGAGGGAACATGAATGTAGCATATGCTTCCGAAGACCTTCAAATGTTTGGCTGAAGGCTTTTGTCCCGACCATGCCTCAATAGGTGTTTTGTTTAAAACCGCCTTAGTTGGACACCGGTTTAGAAGATAGACTGTAGTATTTACCGCCTCTGCAAAGAACATTTTAGGCATTCCTTTTTCAGCTAACATTGATCTTGCCATCTCCATGACTGTGCGGTTCTTCCTTTCGGATACCCCATTTTGTTGTGGAGTGTATGCTACTGTTAGTTGATGCTCCATGCCTTCATCTTCACAGAACTTGTCAAATTCTTTTGAGTTGTATTCGGTACCTCGGTCGCTTCTCAACTTCTTGATTTGATGACCACTCTGTTTCTCCACGAAGTTCTTGAATCTCTTGAATATTCTAAAAACTTCGGATTTTTCTTGGAAGAAATACACCCATGTCATCCTTGAGTAATCATCAATGAAAAGTATGAAGTACCTGTTCTTGGAAACTGAAGGTGTGCGCATTGGACCGCAGACATCGGTGTGGACAAGCTCTAGTATCTGTTTGGCTCTCCATGCCTTCTCTGTTGGAAATGGTTGCCTGTGCTGCTTCCCAACCATACATCCTTCACATACTCCTTCTTTTTCATTCAGTAGAGGCATGTCTCTCATCATATTCTTTTGATGTTGTAATCTCAAGGCATTGAGATTGAAGTGCCCAAATCTTCGATGCTATAGACTCGTATCACTCAGTTGAGCCACCATTGCCTTTTGTGGATATTGCCATTGAATGGGAAAGTTTCTATTATTTCCCATTTTTACTTCGGCAATTTCTTGGTTATTTTTCTTGTCATAAAAGAATTTTTCTCAAAGTGTAGGGCATATCCACTTTCTATCATTTGGCCAACACTTAGTAGATTTTGTGCAAGGTGTGGCACTAGGAGAACGTTTCTAATATAGCGCATACCTTTCTTTGTATCTATGACAATGGTACCTTTCCCTTTTGCCTCTACCAATTCGCCATTGCCCATCTTGACATTTGTCTTGATAGAAGTATCCAACTCATGGAAGATGGTATCGTTGGATGTCATGTGGTTACTGCACCCGCTATCGATGTACCACTCTTCTTCTTTCGCTTCGATTGCCGAGTGACATGCATAGAACATGTACTCCTTCTCCTTGAAATCTTCGGAATAGTTGGCCTGATGATTTCTTCTATCCCTGCAATCTTTTTCTTCATGCCCGAACCTCTTGCAATTTTTGCATTGTGGCTTTCCTCGATGGTAGCAATCTTTCTCTAAGTGGTTAGTCTTCTTGCATATTTTGCATGGTGGAAAGTTTGTCTTCCTCTTCTTGTTGTTATAATTCCCATATTTATGAGATTTAAAGTTTCCACCATTTCTTGAGTCATTCCTTTTAATGTTGAGCTTAGACTGAAAGACACTCTCTAATGAACTTTCATGTCGTCTGTTTAGCCTGTGCTCACGTGCTTCTAACGACCCCATTAATTCAGTGATGGACATTTTTGATAGATCCTTTGACTCCTCAATAGCCGAAACTACTGGATCATATTTTTCAGGGAGACTGATTAAGTCCTTCTGGATTATTTTCTCGTCGGTTATGTTTTCTCCAAGAGTTCTCATTTCGTTGACTATATGTATAACCCGAGAGAAATAATCTTTTTCCATTTAAGAATCTCTCATCTTCAAATTTTCGAACTCTCTTCTTAAACTTTGTAATTTAATAGTTCTAACCTTCTCATTTCCTTGAAATTCCTCCTTAAGAATATCCCAAGCTTCTTTTGCCGTAGTAGCATGAATTATTCTTGGGAAAATGGTATCACTAACGGATTGTTGAAGAAGATAGAGAGCTCTAGCAATTTGCTGCTTTTGTTTCTTACATACCTCGGAAGTTGATGCGTCGTCGCTTCCTTTTTCCGGAGTGATGATTCCTTCTTCAACAATATCCCAAAGATCATGTGATTCTAGGCAAGTCTTCATACGGACACTCCAATAGTCGTAGCTTTCTCCGTTGAACATCGGAGTCGATACCGAGAAGCTTGATGTCGCCATAACGCCCGCTTGTGATCGAACAGGCTCTTATACCACTTGTTAGAACATAGAAGAGGTTGTTGGTGTATGAATATGTTAAGTGATTTTAGTGAGGTGTAGTGTAGAGGAGGTGTTTTAGAGTAGAGCTCTTGTCTCTAGAAAACTTGTAATTTTATTGATGTTGCTTGGTTTTGCTTGGTTTGCAAATGAGTACAATGGATCATATTTATAGGTGCTAGAGGATCATTCTAGATCCTTGTTAAATGCTAGGAATCTAGAGTATTCTACTTCTAATTTAATAACTCTAGACTCTACTTAAGAATTCTCTAGTAGAGAATTCTCTAGAACATTATTTCCATGAACTCTCTAGAACATTTCTAGCTTTAACTACATAGAATATTCTAGATAAATGCATCACTATTTAATATGAGTACGTTTGTCAGCGGCGAGATCGCGACTAGGGTTCCAGTGGTGCGCTTGGGTCCTAGGATTCGAAGTTGTGGGCTGAGGGTATGGGGTCGGTGTCTGCGGTCTGAGGGTGAGGCTAAGTGATGGATGTTGGGTACTTGGGTTCTAGGGGTGAAGCTGGGGGCTGGGGCGGACTGGGGCAAGTGGAGTCTACTGGGAGTGGCTTGGTGGGATAGTGGGGCAGGGGGTGGACTGGTGGGGCACGGGGAAGGGCTGGACTGGACTTGTAGAGCAGGGGGAGAGGTTGGGGTGGACTGGTAGGGCAGGGGGAGAGGCTGGGGTGCACTGGTGGGACATGAGGTGGGTCTGGGGGTGGGGTGTAGTGGCAGGAGAGGCGGTGGTCGGGGACTATTGGACTGCTAGAGAGAGGATGGGCTGGAAAGGGAGATTCTGCGGAAGTTAGGGGCCGGGGCGGGATGCAGATGGTCACCCGGGTGGCATTCGTTTCATTGGCTGTAAGTGTGGTGGTCACAATCAAGACTACTCGCCCGTCCACACCGACAAAAAGATTGATAATTGGTCACTGGTTGACATGTTACTATGGGCGGCGATGTCACTGGTCGGGCGATGTCACTAGTCGGAGGTCACTATAGGTGGCAATGTCGCTTGTCGGAAATTCACTATGGTGATAATAAAGTTGGTCATTGTGACCAGCGATAGTCATCGTGACCGACGATAGTCATTTATCGGTGATGGATTTTTAATCACTAATATTTTGGTCATTAATAATTTATGAATTTTTGTCACTATACCGATGGTCACTGAAATATAGTAACTGAATCGATATTAATTAGGGCAGTGGTCACTGAAGCGGTAGTAATTGAGATGATTGTCATTGTAGTGGTAGTAACTGGGACGGTGGTCTTTGGAGCGGTAGTAACTGGAACGTAAATGTGGTCACCGGTGCGGTAGTAACTGAGACGGTGGTTATTGGAGCGGTAATAACTGGAACTATTGTCACTGGTGCGCTAATTACTGGGACGGTGGTCACTGGAGCAGTAGTAACTGAGATGGTAGTCACTGGAACAATATTAACTGGGTTGGTGGTCACTGAAACAATAGTAATTGAGACGGTGATCACGTGTGATAATTTAAATATTGGTGTGATAATTTCACATAAATGTAGTAACTGGAAAAATTTCACACAAATGTTGGTGTGATAATTTAAATATTTACTCTTACGTTTCCATATTCAAGAAAATAGGAATATAGGATAAACGTACGAGGAATCCACTCCTCAATATCATAACTGCTTATTTGCTGCTGGTAAAAATTGGGTCATGAAAACGATAAATTTTAATGTTGAGATATACGAAGTAATAATATTAAAATGAAAAGAGCATTAATATTTGAAATAATTACGGAGTACAATGTTAGGCATTAATATTTGAAATAATTACGGAGTACAATGTTAGGCACTGCGTTGGTCAACATTTGCACTGGACGGACTGACGGCATAAAATAATTTAATTATCCGGATGCAATCTTGATTTACGAAGGGGTAGTTTAGAGAAGTAGGGTTTTATTAATCGTATATGTGGAAACAAAAACAGAAAAGTCACTTTTTTGTCATTAACTCTTTTTTAGTAATATTCATGTCAAAACCTCATAGAAATAATGTCGCATAAAATTTCCATATTACTTTTGCTCGGTAAATCTTAGCCATTTACCCATGGTTTAATTTACTCCTGTCTAATTATCTACCATGGGATTGGGTAGGGTAAATCAAAGCCAGCAGGGGAACACACTGCTGAGAGTTCTTCCATTCCTTAGCATGCATTTTAAGGATATCTGCAGCTCTCTCCTTAATTTTGCTCCCACAATCAATCTGCAAAACCATGCATAGCTTTGCAGCCACTCCCAGCTGCAACATCTCTTGAACCACTCCCGGGCTGCCGGAAAACCTAGACACAGAATACAGTATTCTCACGCTCTTCTCGCTCGCCAGCTGCGAAACCCTCAAGATTTTTTTCGACACGACTGCCAGCCCGGCAGCGTGCTTGAGCAGCTCTGCCCGCCCTTCGGCGCACTGGCAGAGCTGCTCAAGTATGACCAGGCTCGACTCGCAACATCTCCTGTCACTCGAGTCGAGCAGTAGGTCGATCAGCACCGCCGCCGCGCCGGCCTCGGCCACCCTGATTCGGTTCCGCCCTTTGTGGCAGACGGCCGTCAAGATCTGCAGCACGCATTTCGAGGCCTTCTGGGAAAAGTTTTCCCTCAAGACGAGGACTAGCTCCCGGAAAAAACGAGCGTCTAAGCTCGTGAGCTGGAATGGCTCGGCGAAAGCTAGCATTGACTTAAGAAGGTTGACCGCGTAAAACCGGGTTTCGTAGGTCCCACGTTGCATGGCAGAAACTAATGCGTTAATGAACACTGTGTCACGTCCTAGGATCATCCTCAGACTTGTTTCGGATAATCCTAGGTTGTTGATCAAACAAAGGGCATCTTCGGTTTGAGTGAGATCCTCGCCGGAGTTTATGATTGAGGCCAAGAACTCCGGCACGCCGGCGTTCTCCATGCCACGTTTATTCGCCTCATTTTGTGAAGCAATGGACTTTAGGTCTTGAAGACATTTGACTCTTGTTTCCGGCGAAGAAGAGGCTTCCCGGAGGAGCTTTGAGATATGAGAGTTACTGACCAGCGGCCTCGGAGTCGGGAACCGCTCGACTCCGAGGGAGGCGTGGAGGGTGCACCACGACTGGATGACTCGCCGGAGTGTGACATTTGGGATCAACTCGTTGTCGGAGACGGGTTGTTGGGTGACCGGACATGAGGTTTTCTTGACGGAAAATATCCAATTCTCGATGTTTTTCCGGTCGTAGGTTATGCCGGTGGAGATCGTCACCGGGTCCTTCATTATTTCTAGAGATATGGGGCATAGAAAATAGGGTGGAACATCAACTTCTTCCATGACAATAATGGATGAATAATTGTTCAATAATTAAAACCCTTTAGGAGTAGATATATATACAAATATTTTAGTCAGAGAGTGAATGAATATATGGACGTATACTGTTGATAAGTGGAGAAAAATTGAACGAAATGGAGAAGTTGAATTTGTAAGATTATGAATAAATTGGGATAGTTTATTTTGAAAAGAGGTTGAAGATAAGGTATGGTTTTATATGCATGTGAGGAAAGCCGGAACAACTCTTCAAGAGTCAAAGGCACGGAAAAATGTCGGAGTAGGGGAGACTTTTCCAATCTAGCTGCTTTACTTATATACGGAGTAGTATTAATTAAATGAACTTTAAAAGTTGAAATCTTCCATTTGAGTTGGCAATAATGTTTGAGCCTTTCAAATATTCTCAGCATCTATCGTTGTTCAGATTTTGCCTCCACTGTAGAATTGATTGGACCGGATTTTTGGCCGGAGCAAGACCAGACAAAGTTTTTCGTACTAATTTAGTCCAAGAGAGTAATTTTCAATCCGTTATTTAGTTTAAGATTTCTGCCGATTTATATCTTGAATATTTGAAGGCTCTAACCATGTTTTTAATTGGAGTCTCATCTAGTCTAGTCTGATTGATTTAAGTTTGGTATGAATTGAACTCATTTAATCCAGTAAATGTCTAAGGGATCCCAATGACTAATTACGGTAATTTCACTACTACATTTTAAGGCTTAACGTAACATTAAAATTGTAACATTTGTGTAAAACGTTACAAAAAAATACCCTATTGTAATGGTTTTTGATATATTATTGCATTTGTCCCAAAACCGTTACATTATATATTGTTTTAATGTAACACTACTATACTATTTTATAAACCGTTACATTTTGTTTAAAGGTGTTACATTTGGTAAACACTAACGTAACACTAATGTTATACTTCGTACTACGTACTCCGTATATAAGAAAATGGCAAAAAGGCATCACTATATCTTCATTTAAGTTTCACCCAAATTAAAACTTACTCGGCTTGGAACCCTCCTAAAAATATCTAAGACAAACTATGTCTCTCAAATACAAAGTACTCCGTATAACGAAAGGAAACCCTAAGAGCTCCTCCTAGTCGAAGCAGCAAACTGCAGCCGCCGCTCCTCCTAGTCAAAGCAGCAAATTGCCGTCGTAGCTCCGCCTACTGGAAGCATTAACGTGCCGCAAGACGCTAGTCCTTCCACGGGAAGCATGCACTAACGTGCCGCAAGCCGCCGCTCCACCCACTGAAAGCATTAGTTTGCCACAAGCCGCCGCTCCACCCAATCAAAGCAACAATATGCGGCCATCATCTCACTGGAGCTGTTGCTCCACCAACTCGCAACCTTCTCATCTGCCTCCTTCCTATTCGTCGCTTCCTCTTTACTAACTATAGGTATATTTTTAAATTTTTATCATTTCAGTTAGTTTATTTTAATGATTTTATTAATTTTATGCATGTTCAATATTATGTGTTTGTGTGTGAATTTACAAAATTAGTATGAATGTTCCAAACCTCGGTCTTGTACAATATATTTCACGATGGAGATCGGACAGATCAATACTAATACTAAGTTCATCCTCAATCTGACTAGACATACAATTTAGAGAAGAAATCCCTTGGCCCCTGTCTTTGTGTATATATCCTCTCTTGTTCCTGTATTAAGTATCTTCAATTCGTACAGTTCGGTTGAGGTATGGACAAATTAGTTGTTTGCTTTAGTACTTAATCACATAAGCATTTGATAGATCATTGGTTGGTATTAGTTGGTATAGTTCCTTAATTTTGATACAACACATAAGATTTTTTCTTGTAAAATATATGTTTGGTGACGTATGCAATGTATTTGTAAAAATGCCTTAAAGAGAATTATATTACAAATCATTATCTGCTTCTATATATAATATATTATATTATTACATTCTCAATCATCCACAATTGGATTTGGTTTAAACTTATATTCTTAATCTGTGTGAAAGTATGTATGTAAAGTAATATGTAGTACTGAATTCCTATGAAACTGATTTAGATCTAGGAAAGTAAATACAAATTGCTAGACTTAAGATCCCAACTTCTCTGAAGGCTTGTTTCTTCCTCTCACTTGAAATTATATCCATGATAACCTTGATTTCTATTACTGTAAAAGTAATTTAACAAGTTTACTATTAGATGCATTCCTCTTACTGTGAATTTTAGAGATATGGGTAGACATGCCTTATTGATATATATTACGGAGTAACTTCTTTATGTATATATATCTAACTCAGTCCTTTGTTTATTTGTTTGATTATTTGATTCTTTGATTTTGATAGGTTTATGGTAGACAGTGCTAGGATGAAGCAAATGAAGTTATCTCAAGAGATTTGGGTAACTATCATTAAGGCTCATATAATATACCTTTATTATATTAAATATGCTTTTATTTGATCTTATAAAAGAGTAAATTCAATAGTTTGTCTCACTGAGTTGTGGAATTTACTATTGGTATTTAAAAGTGACACTTGATCTCTTTGGTTAGTTTTACATGGTTATTCAATTCTCCAGTGTCTTTATCTTGTTTGATTGTATTGGTTTAATGTATGCTCTTACTGATATTAGTATGGATTTGAACAACTCTTGGGTAAAAAAACTTATGTTTTCCAAGTCCAAGTGACCACGCAAAAGATAAAGAAAAACAACTATCTATTTTGGTATGTAATAGCTACCCCTTTTAGAGACTAGCTTACCCTTTTTCTTTACCTATAGTGTTGCTCTTTATAAGTACCAAGAAGTGGACACTGTTAATCTGGGATGATTTCAAGTTTGTTACAGAAGTATGATTATTTAGCTTCTTAGGTTGACGAATCCTTTATCTGTTTGACTGCAATTTTTTTGAACTGCAATTTATGTATTTCATTTTTTATTTGTTACACAAATGCTAATTCTTCAGGCTACTTGATGGATCGTTAACGCCGGAATCACTCAATTTTAAACCGAATCTGATTCTCTTGATTCCAACTTGATGCTAGGCTCATATATATATATATGGCTGCTGAGGCTCTAATCGAAGATTGAAGACATTCAGAGGCTTGCTCACCTTGGAATTGAAGAACGTAACATCTTTCAGGCTTTATCTTAGGGAATCGAACTATGTGTGCTGCTTATTCTTTAGCCAAATCCAATTTTAGTATTAGTAACTTTAATGTTTGTTTTTAATATTTCTAGTTTACTCTCAAGTGTAAGAGGTGCTTTAGTTTTAGACTATTGGGTGCTCCACATGAAGTAGAGCAACTACTTAATTTATTTAGGGGTAAGGTACATGTCCCCCCCTATTTTGTTTGTATCATTCTCTTATTTTGAATAAAGCTTGGCAATTGATACATTATTTACCTTATTTATTTTGGTGATTTGCCTATTATATAAAAATATTACATAAGATAATATAGCAATTAAATATAGCTTCGGTTCCATGTAAGTGTTACATTTGTATGATAGTATATGTTAAAGACTGTTACAATTGCACTTAAGTCAGTGGTAACACTTTCTGTTTGTTGAAAAGACTGTTACATTTGATTCTAAAAATCGTTACATGGCGTTACATTAGGGAAAAGGCAACGCCAGCAAATGTAACGACACAAAACTGTTACATTTGGAAGAATGTAACAGACTTTTAGACATATAGTAACGAAATTGAGCGTTACAAAAGGCCTTTAAATGTAGTAGTGTAATTTCTAGTTTTATGGATGATATGGAGTACGTACATATGATATCTTAAAAGCACAGTAGTTTTTGATAGGCTTCTAGTTGATTATCGTTTTTACTTGGGGAGCTTTTGGTAATCATGTTGTAATCACATTTTCATTAACTATTTTGAAATAATGACAAACAAGTAGACTTGCCCAAAAAAGGTCAACCCGCCGGCCTCACCGCACAAATGAGTGAACTTGGGCTTAAAAAATGAGTATATTTTGGGCACGGTGATCTTCCAAAAATCATTTAGCTACTTTCCTGATTGAATTTTTAGTTGAAATGTTTTTTGGATAAACTAGACGTGATGAAGAACATGTCGTAAAAATTTCATCAAAAAATTCCGGAAAGGGCCCAAAAGCCGATGTCCGGACGGCGGTTCCGGTCAGGAAGGCCTGATCGGAAGATTACTCTCTCTCTCTCTCTCTCTCTCTCTCTCTCTTTATATATATATATATATATATATATATATATATATATATATCATGACTAAAACAGTTTGAAAATTTCAAAATAGGACTGCCATGTTTTTTATTTCCAAAATAGGAGTATTTACTATCATGTTTAATTTGGAAAATACTGTCATGTTTGAAATCTGGTACTGTCAAAACATGACAGTAATTAGTCCTATTTTGGGAATAAAAACATGGCAGTCCTATTTTGGAATTTTCAAACCATTTTAGTCCTATTTCGGGTAATATTCTCATTATTTATTTACATATGTGTATTTACATTAACTATTTTATCTGTATAAAATATATATGGTTCATTATGTTTACAACAACAACAACATCCAAGCCTTAGTCCCAAAAGATATTGGGGTCGGCTAACATGAATCGATACATGATATCACCACCAAAAGGAAAAGAAAGAAAATAAAGAAAAAAAACTATTATAAAAAAGATAATATAAAACGAGAAGAATATGCCTAAAAATGATAAAATAAAAAGGATAAAGATAATGTTTATATATAAGCATAAAAGAACAAAAAACAAGAAGAAAAAAGAAGAGGGGAAATAATAATTCGAGATCACTCTTCTACAAGAATACCCGCCCTCCACTTTGCTCTCTCCAAAGTCATACCCTCATCCAACCCAAGAAGAAGCATATCACTTCGGACTCCCCTAACCCACGTCGGTTTGGGTCTTCCTCTCCCTCTCTTCCCTGCCTCTTCTCCACACATCTCAACACGTCTGACAGGTGCATCACTCGGTCTTCTACGCACATGACCAAACCACCGTAGGCGAGACTCCCGCATCTTGTTTTCAATAGGTGCTACTCCCACCCTTTGTCTAATTGTCTCATTTCTCACGTGGTCCTTCCTAGTACGTTTATACATCCAACGCAGCATGCACATCTCTGTCACACTCATCTTTTGAATGTGACATTGTTTCACCTCCCAACACTCTACGCCATACAGCAATGCAGGCCTAATTGTTGTCCTATAAAATTTACCCTTCAATCCCGTCGGCATACCTCTATCACATAGAAATCCTGACGCACTCTTCCACTTCATCCACCATGTTCTGATTTTATGGGATACATCTCCGGCCATCTAGTTCACCGTCCTTCTGAATTATGGAGCCCAAGTAACAGAACATATCACTGACCGGTATCTCCTTACCATCTAGAGTAATTTCATTATTACCACGTACTGCTTCTACCTCCACCAAACTCACACTCCATGTACTCTGTCTTGCTCCGACTTAGTCTGAAACCTTTGTTCTCCAATGTTTGTCGCCATACTTCCAACTTTGTTTTAAGACCTGATTGCGTCTCATCAATCAATACAATATCGTCAGCAAACATCATGCACCACGATATTTCGTCTTGAATTGACTTCGTAAGTTCATCCATGACTATGGCAAATAAGAAAGGGCTCAGAGCCGATCCTTGGTGCACTCCGATAGTAATAGGAAACTCCGCAATCCTCCCTACATTAGTACGAACACTTGTAGTACAATCCTCATGCATATCCATGATGATGCTGATATACTTGCGTGATATGCCTTTTCTAGTTAAGGCCCACCAAAGAACTTCTCGAGGTACCCTATCATAAGCATTTTCTAAGTCAATGAACACCAAATGCAGATCCTTGTGAGCGTCTCTATACTTCTCCATAAGATGCCGAAGAAGGTGAATTGATTCTCTGAAACCTTCGCAGTTCTTCGAAGTCTTTGCTCAATCACTCGCTCCCAAAGTTTCATGGTGTGACTCATCAGCTTAATCCCTCGACAGTTGGCATATTCTTGTACATCACCTTTATTCTTGAATAAGGGGATAAGAGTACTCTTCCTCCAACTCGTTGGCATCTGGTTGTTTCTCCAAATCATGTTTAAATTATGTTTAAATTTAATTTTTTTTAACAACAAGCACAACCAATATAATATGGTCATATGGAGTATCTATTTTTATACTTAAAGTCGTTAAAGTTAATACTTTGTGGAGTTTGTGCTTGAATTTTAAATATTTGTTATATATAGTTTAATCTTCATGATTACTTTTGTTTGAATGTTTTTTTGTATATGGTGAGAGCCTGAGAGGCTTAAAACCATTATAGATATATTAACAACTAAAATGTTAAGAAGTGTTTATATAATTTTGAAAAAATTAAAGTTTTCCGAGCTAGGCGGCCCGGTAGACTACACAGCCCACTCATGCAAACGGGTATGGGCATATGGTTAGGCTGGTTTCTTGTGGGCCGAGCTTGCCCATATTAATTAGCAGAAAATTTAGAAGGGGAATTCTAATGACAGCCCTCCTTTTGCTATACAAAGCCACTTATTCCGTAATATCAATTTTAATTCCCACTATAGCCTTTTGACATAAGAAATCCGAACGCATTCCGATCCTGGCGGCCTAAACATGGAGTACTTCCATTATCCCTACCTTAATTTGTCCCTCCGTGTAAACTTCATACACAGCTCCCGCTCACCCGCTCCAAACTTTACTGAAGTCTTCTTCTTCTTGACTTCTTCTTAGTTTATGAAATGAAATATGACTTCCAATTCCAAGGCAAATGGCATGTCATCATCTTCTTCATGATTTCCCTCTCCTTCCTTTTCATAACTTCCCCCGCATGTCATCATCTTCTACCTCCATCCTCCATCCATGCCGCCGGACACCCAAAACCGGATTCTTCCTCCACCGCATCCCCTTCCTCCTCTGCAGCTTGCTGGGCTCTATTAAAACCAGACCCCGACAAAGATGCCGGCCAGGAAATTTCACTTGGCTATGGCAGCGGCGGCTTCAAGTATTGGCTAACGGCGCCAGTGGCGCTCCGCCCCTCTTGGAAGAAAACTTCACTCAAGATGACATTGATAGTTTGGAGTACATAAACAGAGGCGACAACATGTGGGATACGACCTGCTCTATTTTTCATAGCTCTGAACTTTTTTAGGAATTCTAAAGGGTAAGTTTGTAAAATTAAGTAAATTGGGCTGTGTTTAGTAAAAGACGGGCTGTATTTAGAATTGCCCAATTTAGAAAGAGCACGATTTTAACCCATTTTTGTGCAAGTTTATAAATAAGGGCCTAGTTGAAGGAGTCATGCTATAGATTCTGACACACTCCAAATTTGTTTTTTAATTATTAGGATATGTAATTGTTTTCCAATTCTTTGATGCCGGCTCAACACGATATACTTTCTTGGTGACGTCTTGATTACAATTACATGACTAAGATAAAAGTAAGAGATAAAATATGATGTTTTATATACTTTTGCTCAATCTGCTAAAGTTTTCGAAATTTTGGCTGAAATAGCTGAATTGATTGAATATATTGAATTGTGGAAAATTTACATTTAAAATATATTGTATTAATTAAATTAAGAAAAATAACATGAAAACTACGTGAAGTAAATTCAGTCAATTTAGCCAAAAAGTAACTTTAACCTGACTTATTTTAATTATTGCACAATTCAACACGTGATGTCAAAAACTACATGTTTGATAAAATAATTGGTTGACAAGGCTGATAAGCTGAAAATAGAAATTACCAAAAGAACTCTAAATATATAATACTCTGAATATGATAGGTGAATAATTTAATAATCATTTAACAAATATAAATTTATAATTGATTGTGGTTAGTTCAAAATAAAAAAACATTATATTTAAATTTGAATCTTATATATAATTCACAGTATCTTTTAATATTTTTCATTTTAACCCATATCAAATAGATTGTTGCAGGGGCATGCCTCGGGCTTTACATTTTTTTTATTTTTTATTTTTTTTTTATTTTTTTTTTGCCTCGGGCTTTACACTAGTTACATGACTAAGATAAAAGTAAGAGATAAAATATGATGTTTTTTATACTTTTGCTCTTTTGAGCTTTATACTGTATTGACCGTGAAAGTATACTCAAAATAACTTTAATCATATTGTATTATTATTTTAAATATTTTACTCTGTTAATAATCAAGGAAAAATCACAATGATTTTTTAGTACTAGCTAGTAATATTGTAAGAAAAGTGGAAATTATCTATTAATTAACTATAAAAGTCTAGAGTCAAATAAAATTATCCAAGTAGTGTTGTTTTACCCAACTTAACAGAGATGAGTTGAAGTCCTCTTAATGCTTCCTATATATGGTTGATTTGGTGTCACCCAATTTTGATTATTTGACCTCCATGTTTTTATATGGACTAATTTCAATTCAATATCATATATCCCCTTATGTTTGGGACAAAAGGGTGTGGTGGGATTTTTAAGAAAAATTAGAAATGTGTGGTTGATATTAAATTGATAAAGTGTGAATAACATAAGAATGAATTGTAGCCACCCAAATATTACCAAATATGGTATGGGACAAACTTAATGGGACGGACGAAAAAGGTTAAACGGGACAAAGTTATAATGGGACAGAGGGAGTACTAAATTATATTAGATTAGGTTTCGACGTTGTAAAATACATTGGTGAAAAGAGAGTAGAATTCTAATCCAAATATTTGCTTGAAGGTCAACCCAGGGCATCTCCCTTGTGGTACACTGATAGATCGGCGGAGGATTCTAGGAAAAAAAACCGTCGGTGGTAAGCAGCGACCTTGTGGTAGGGTATTTTCGTCCAATCACAAATTAAAAGGTATATTTATATAGCATTTTAATTAGTATGTAGGTCTTAATTTTGGGGAAATGCTAGATTTTAATTTGGTCCTATTTGGACAAGTCCGGTAATATTATTCTTTCATGATGTGAATAAGATGTTTAAAGACATTACAAAAATGGAAGGTCCGAAGGGACAAAACATTTTGATTAAACTCGACGCACTGACCTGTGACCGACGTCACAACTGTTGAAAAAGAAAATGGAATAGCTAGTTAACACTTAACACATTACACATGTAGCATATATTATATGTAAATCAATATACGTATGTGACTTATCTCCATTCTAATGTTGAAACGAAACAAAGAAAACGTAGAAGCTGCACGTTCATATGTTCGAAATTTGGAACAAGTTGAAAGCATTTGTAATAAGTCAAGGTTGTTCACAAAATAATAACTACAGCACATAGAGGCCGGTATATATACTCCGTCCCTCTCTTCCAAAAATACTTCCCGAATTGAATTGACTTGACACGTCTATTAATAAAATAAGAACAAAAGGAAAATGTATATATGATTGTTATTTAGTACTAGATGAATGTTAATCACACAAATCATTTTCTACAGCAAAATCAAAGATTTTTTGGGACATTTCGAAAAAGCAAGAAATTTTTGGTAAGAGAAAATAACATATTATCTCGAAGTCTCGTTTAACATGCATTATTGCATCTCGAAGTCAATTGGTGGATTAACAAACAATGAAACATGTGGCGCCTATCGATTATTTTATAGGATTGAGTCTTTGAATGAATGGGTCTTGTATTCAAATTAAATGCAAAATACATAAATTAAATGTGATTGGAGACACACACAACGTTGACATGTACTTCATAAATTAATCACGGCTGGTCTTAAAACTGATATATAAACAAAGAAATTAAACTTTGTTTATCATTTTAACTTGATTGTTGTTTGTTTACTATGAAATTTAAAGACATGCTGCAGAAAGCAAAAATTCTAATTTTTAAATGGCCAGGGCAACTTCTCTAATTATAATGTAACTTTCTAATTTTATGATGAATTTTCCGTGAAGAGGTGATAGGGTCCAGCTAAGGTCGGTGGATGACTCACTTTCATATTCAATACCTTTGTATTCTGTCAGGTAGTTCTCCTTTGCAGTCTTTGTATTTTCACCCACTTTTATTTGATACCCTTTTACATAGAGCCTAGTTGGCTATTAGGGTACATCTCTTTTTTTATATGAACATAAAAAGTTGTATCATTTGATTTCATTTAAGCCTTCTTCATGTTTCATGAAATTTTAATAAATGTTTCCCAGCTCTTCAATGAAGTAAACAGCCGTGACATGGAGAAGTTGAATGTACTGCGTGGCATATTTAGTAGCTGGATATTCCTAAGTGTCATACTCTCCACCGCAGCATTCCAAGTCATCATTATCGAGTGTATGTAATATGTTGTGTTACATTCGTCATTTGGAGCTAATGTGGGTGTTTGGCATTCAGCGGTAAGTAATTTGCAGATAGCGGATTGTTAATAGCAGATTCAGTCAGCGGGTTTGACAGGCGGAATAAATTGTGTGGTAAATTAGTAAAAAACGCTTTTTGGTGTCAGTGAGAGCAATTTGAGCAGGGGCGTAGCCAGGACACTGAGCTAGACTGGGCCGGTACAAAGAATATTATTGGAAAAAAATTTACACGAAACTTTTTACACTAAAAATATTGACATTTTTCAAATTTGGGGTGGGCCAGGGCCTAGCCTGGGCACCCCCTAGCTCCGCCCCTGAATTTGAGTATCCCCGTTTACCTAAAACGCTAACCCAAAACTCTCCTGTTAGCAGCGTTTTTATTTCAGCGTTTTCATGCAAAACGCTAGTGTTGAACCACTATTTACAAAACATCTTTTTCATTTGTTGAAAACACTGAAAGTGTTCAAATCGCCATTTTTTTGCTGAAACATTGTTTACTAAACACCCCAATATCAAAGAAGGTTTAGTGTGATCAAATTCTGATTTAAGTGGCTCGTAACTTGCAGAATTGTGGAAGATGAAACATCAATACCTAAATCTTTAAAAAAAATGATAGAGACAGTCGTGTTAGTCTATATTTAGTTTTAATTTGTTTACGATTTATCTTAAATAAACCAATTTAAATATTAAAATTAAAATATTAGCATACACAATACATCTTGGTCTTAAGGTTTTCATCCACATTCGTCTCTACTTGACAAAAAAAAAAGCAGAAGTGAACATATATACTCCGTAGATAAGGTACAAATATACCTCTGTAGTATGGGTGTTGGAACAGATATACCCCTGTTCTATTTTTCAGAACAAATATACCCCTGAACTTTTAAAAAAGTGCAAAATATCCCTCATGTTCTTATAAAGGGGCATCTTAATCCTTATTGAGTTTAAATTAATAAAATAAATTTCAAAAAGCACCAAATACAAATTATAAATTCAAAATCTAAAAAATAAAAATAAAATAAAAATGTTAACCCTTAGAGCCTTTTTACTAACAGAAATATTTTCCGGTTTTCTACTTCTGTTTTTCATTCTCCAATTTTCTGTTTTTATTTTTCAGTTTTTCTATCTCCAATTTTCTTTTTCTATTTTTTAGTTTTCCATTTTCAAATCTAAAAAAATGTTCATCAATTTTTTCACCCAGTTCTCCAATTCTACACCCTTGACCCCTACTATTACCACGATCTTACACTCTACCCATACTCCCCCACAACCCTTCATACCCACCCATACCTACTCGTAGGGGTCGGGGTAGGGAAGTTATGGGTGGGGGTGGGATAAGGGGTATGGTCGGGGTGGGGTGGTAAAATCTAGGGGTAGGGGGTTAGGTGGGGGTAGTGGGTGGGTTAGGGGTAAGGGTAGGGTAGGTTGGGGTAAGGTAAGGGTAGGGTAGGGAGTTGGGATAGGATGGCAGTAGGGTGGGGCCGGGACCAGGGTGGGGCCCGAGGTAGGGTGAGGGTATAGGATGGCGGTAAGGGTGGGGGTAGTGGGTAGGGTTGGGGTAAGGTAGGGGTAGGGTAGGGAGTTGGGATAGGATGGCGGTAGGGTGGGCTCGGGATCCGGTGGGGCCGAGGAATGGGAAGGGTAGGGTGGGGGTAGGATGGCGGTACGAGGGTGGGGGTAGGATGGCGGTGGGGTGGGGCCAAGGTAGGGGGAATGTGGTAAGGGGTAGGGTAGGGTGGGTCAAGGTGGTAGGGGATGGTGGTAAGGTAGGGTGGATCGGGGTGGGGCCGAGATAGGGGCATGTGGTAGGGGGTGGGGTAGGGTCATTCGAGGGAAAATGGGTACGCGGGGTGGGGGTTGGGTGGGTAGGGTAGGGTAGGGTAGAGGTAAGGGGTAAGGTACGAGGATGGAGGTACCGGAATGGAATCGACATCGGAGCGGGACCGGACCCACCACTAGGTCTAAGTATGCAAATTCATTGAAGCGGCACTGTAGCATCTGCGTTTTCCAAATTTGGAAAACTAGTAAAAGTCACTTCTCCAAATCATTAAGGAAAAGAGAGACATGTCTCATTTTTTCGTTTTGGAAAACGATTTGGTAAACGTGTTTTTCTTTTTTCCTTTCTCCAGTTTTCCAGCAATTTCTTTGGTAAACACGTTTCCTGTTTTCTATTTTCCAGTTTTCCAGTTTTCTGGAAAACTGGAAAATATCTATGTTAGTAAACAGGCCCTAATAGTCTCCAATTCTCCCTTTTATACTACCTCCGTAACATTGGGATGTTCCCGTTTGAAAAGTAGGTAGATTAAGAATAGTGAAAGAAGATATGTATTATTAGGGGTATAATAGGAAGATAGTGAAATAATGTGATGTAATGAAGGATAAATCCAAAAAAAGTAGGTGTAATAGTGTATTATTTTTAAAATTATTGAGGGTATGATGGGAAGATTTAGAAATGGGAAGATATTAGTGTTACGTCCAAAAAAGGAAAGTGGGAAGATATTTATGTTACGGAGGTAGTAGTTTTTACTACTCCCTCCGTCCCATTTTACCTGTCCTACTTTCCTTTTTGGGCTGTCCCAAAATAAGTGTCTACTTTCCTCTTTTGGAAAGAAATATGTGGTCTACACCATTTCACTTTATTATATTCAAACCTCAACCATAACCTTTACTTTTTCAACCACTTCATTAATAACCGTGTCAAGTCAAACTAAGACACATAAAATGGGACGGGGGTAGTATATGTTTAAGATTCTTTCGAAAAGGTGCTAACATATGTTGTGCAATATAGAGAAAAATTAATTTTTTGCACTCTTTGCACTGTAAAATTACATATTTTGAAATAATATTTTATACTAAAAATATTAAATTGTGATATAAAAACAATAAAGGGAGAAATGGAAAGAAGTACATTTTGATTTTTTATTTAATTTTTTAATTTCGATTAATAAATTTAATTATTTTTGGTCTTTTTTGAAATTTATTTTATTAATTTAAAGTCAATATATAAGGCTTAATTTGCTCCTTTATAAAGAATGAGGGATATTTTTGCACCTTTTTAAAAGTTCAGGGGTATATATGTTTCGAAAATAGAACAGAGGTATGTTTGTTCCTCCACCTATATTACAGGGGTATATGTGTACCTTTTCCCAAGTAACTTATTTATATTCAAGAGTGACACTCTCTGCCTCCCATTCTAATTTCCCTTTTCACGTGTCCATATAAAGGTTCTCATTTTTATTTTAAAAAATCATTAATACTCCTAAATGTAGAATCTCCTATTGTAGAATCTCTTATTGTTCCTGTTCAGTTAACATTTGAAGGTTTGCCTATTCACTTGCATGATAAACGTGCTATGTTTGAGATTGCTGCTTTGATTGGTAAACTCTTAAATTTGATATGGCTACTACAACTCTTGCACGTCCTTCTTTAGCAAGAGTTTCTGTAGAGCTGGACCTCACCAAGCCTATGCCAAATAAAATTTGGATTCAGGCTGGTAATGCAAGTTGGTGTTTGTTCAGTCAGTTATTTATGAAAACAGGCAACAATATTGTTTATCATGCCTGCATTTGGGACATGAGGCTTCCAAATGTCCCAAGTGGGGTGGTACATTAGTGTTGGAAGGATCACACACCAAAGACAAAGTAGTTACAGCTACTGCATCTGAGCCTGCTACTAAGCCTAAAACTTTCAAAGGATCTGCTGCTAATTCTGATAATGATCCTAAGTCTAAACAAGCAAATGCTACCCTCACTTGGGTTGCTAAGCCACAGAATATTAGCAACAAGAATGCATAGGGGATTACAGAACTTGAGGTAACTGATAACATTAAAGCTTTACACGAGGAATTTGATAAAGGAAAAGCTATTGTCATCTATGATTAACCAACTACTTCTAAGCCAACATTGGAGGAATATCAGCTGGATGATACAGACACTGAGGAAGTGTATCATGAGGAGCTACCTGCAAGTACAAATACGAAAGAACATATAACATCAGAAAAGAAGGAAAAGTTGCATTGTGAGGAGCCACATGCAAGTACAGATACAGTGGTACGAGAGAAGGATAAGTTGGATCATTTATTGCATGGGGATATTCAAGGGCTTACAGTTTCATCAGTGATGGGAAAACAGGACATAAAAGATGATTTCTCCATTCAGCTTATGGAGAAAGAATCTGCTTATGATCCTGAAATTGCATCCAAAGAATATGGTTCAGACACCATGCATTTAGGAGTGCAAACAAGACTGGATGGATGCATTACCTGCTATCATCAGTAAAGTAAGCCTTATGGTTCAATTTAGGAAAATAAGAGATGATGCAGAATTCTTAGCAGCTCTTGCACAATCTCCTGATAAGCACAATGCAGAAAATATAGAGGAGGGGGAGTTCATTATGGTGGGAAGAAGAAGAAGGAAACATAAGAAAGTTATACCACAAACTCCAGGGGTTATTACTAGAAGTACTGCCAAAAGGCAAGCATAGGCTATTCGCCCTCCTGTTAAATGAATGGTCTTATATGAAATTTGTGGGGTCTGGCACTACTCTGGCTACCTCTGGGCCAAGGCTGTCTCATTTGATTTCTAAATGGAGGATTCAGATTCTTATTGCTATTGAACCTATTGTTTTTTCTAATAAGGCAGACTATTATAAGATGGATTTTGGTTTCTCTCATGTTGCTTTTAGTCCTCTTAATAAAGTTTGGATTTTTTGGAAATCTGACATGGTTAGCATTATTGATAACATATGGGGTAATCAACATACTCATTTTAAGTTTACTCATGGAACACATACTGGTTGGGTTACTGCTATTTATGCCAGACATACACAGATTGAGAGAAGAGAATTATGGGCTTTCCTGATACACATTGCTGGCACTGTACATGGTCCACGGATTGTAGGTGGTGATTTTAATACTATTTTGACCAATGCAGAGCACAAAGGGAACAGTATACCTAATCAGGCTGTATGCATGATTTTCAAGATTGTATTTCCCAGTGTAATCTTATGGACCTACCTTATTCAGGTTGTAAATACACCTGGACAGGGGTTAGGTCTAGTTGTAGGTTATGGAGAAAATTGGATAGGTGTCTGGCTAATGAAGAATTTCTTGATCTTTTTGACACTGTTAAGCTTACAAATCTTTGTCAAGCTCCTTCTGATCACTCACCTATGCTTGTACAATGTTCAGATCAAGTTCAATCAGAGTCTACACAATTTATGTTCTAGAATATGTGGCTTACCTATAATTCTTTTATGAATGTGGTTAATAAAAGCTGGAATGAAACTCAAAGTGGAGGGGGGATGCATGGACTTGTGATCAAGCTTCAACAGCTTAAGAGGGTCATAAAAGTTTGGAATAAAGAGGTATTTGGGAACATATTTGATGACATTAAATTTGTTGAACAGGAAGTGTCCAAGGCTGAACAAGAATATTTGGATCATGATACAGAGGAGAAGAGAGAGAATTGGCAGTTTAAAAAATCTATGCTTTTAGCAAAATACAGGATTGAAAGAAAATTTTGGAAACAAAAAGCAAAGGTAAAGTGGTTAAAAGAAGGTGATCCAAATTCTCATTATTTTCACTCTTTAGTCACGATAAGAAGAAGGAGACAACATATCCATTCTATAAAGATTCATATGGGAATATTCTTACCAGTTTATCTGATATTGGCAATGGGGCTGTGCAATTCTTTTCTGGACTATATGTCATTGAACCTGTGACATAGCAGAATGATATTCTTATGCATATCCCTGAAATCATAAATCAAGAGGATAATGATTATCTAACAGCAATGCCTACTGAAGAGGAAATTAAGGCAGCAGTTTGGGATCTTAATCAGAATGGGGCCCCAGGCCCAGATGGGTATACAGGTAAATTTTATAAAAAATGTTGACATATAGTGGGTTCAGATGTTGTTAAAGCGGTTCAGGAATATTTTATTGGTATTCCTCCTCCAAAAGGCTTCTCCAGTTCCTTAATTATATTGATTCCTAAGGAGGCTCCTCAAAATTATTCTGAGTTCAGGCCCATATGCCTTTCCAACTTCTCCAATAAGATATGTACCAAGGTCTTGTCTTCTAGACTGGTTAATATTTTGCCCAAAATTATTTCTGAAGAGCAGGCTGGGTTTGTTAAGAACAGAGATATTGCAGATCAAATATTGATAGCTCAGGAAATGATTCACTCTATTGATAAGGATGTCAGAGGTTCTAATGTTGATATTAAGCTTGATACGGCTAAGGCTTTTGATAAACTGTCTTGGGATTATCTTTTTCAGGTTTTGGCAAAGTTTGGCTTTTCAGATAAGTTTATTTCCCTAATTAAGGCTAATCTTCAGTCCACCTATCTTTCTGTGATTATTAATAGGAGCCCTCAGGGGGTTTTCCAACCTCAGAGGGGTGTTAAGCAAGGAGATCCTCTTTCTCCATTCTTATTTATCATTGCCTATGAAGGTTTTTCAAGAGGGCTTAAATATATAATATGGAGGCAGGCCTTATTAAACCCTATTGCATAGGTACTCAAGGATGCTCAGTCAGTCATCTTGGGTTTGCGGATGATCTCTTAATTTTCACTAATGGTGATTCCATATCTTTAGTGAGATTTAAAAAAACATTAGATGATTACCAATCTGCCTCTGACCAAATAGTCAACCTGGATAAGAGCAGTTTCATGTATGGGAAGAAAGCAACTTACAGGAGTAATGTGATCAAGAACATCATGGGTATGAAGAAATCCAGTCTCCCTATGAAGTATTTGGGTTCTTTCCTGCACAAAGGCATGAATAAATTTCAGTATTGTTCTCAATTGCTAAACCATGTTGACTCCAAACTATCCTCATGGAAGCAAAGAAGCTTAACACAGGGGGTAGGTTGATACTTATTAAACATGTTTTGTGCACAATCCCTAATCACATTGTGGCAACTGATAAATTTCCAAGAAGATTTGTATCTACTATTGAGAGAAAAATGGCAAACTTCTTCTGGGGTTCATCTGATAATAGAGTTAAATATCACTGGGCTAGGTGGTCTACACTCTGTTACCCTACTGAAGAAGGTGGAGTAGGGATTAAAGCTCTCTCAGATATTAAAAAAGCCTTCACTTTTAAATTGTGGTGGAAGTGGAAGACTCAGAATACTCATTGGTGCAAATTCATTAAGGCTAGATATCCTAGAGGAGATTACATGAGACCAAAAGTAACTGACTCAAGTATTTGGAGGAGGATCTGTGGGGTGCATGAAACTGCTACGGACTTGTGTTCTTTAAGTCCTGAAGGTATTATGCAATGGGATCCTGGTATCCATTGTAACTTCTCTCTTCATTCTGCATATAATGAAATAAGAGCAAAGAAGTCAGTCACTTTCACATATAAACACATTTGGCATAAAAATCAGGCTCTACAGATTAAATTATTTCTTTGGAAACTGATGAATTCTTTTATTCCTATTACTGACAACCTAAAGAGGTTTCAAATCACTCTCCAACCCTCAAGATGCCCATTGTGTAAGAATAGTTGTGATTCTACTGAGCATTTATTTTTTGGTTGTTGTGATTCCAAGACAATTTGGCAGTACTTTATGGGCATTTTTGGGGTCAAAATGCCTCAAGAAGCTTTTATTAGGCGGGTTACGGTTTTATGGTGGATTGATGCTGGATCTAAATCTTTGGGGGTAGGGCTGTGCACGGGTCGGGTTCGGGCGGGTCGGGTTTGCGAACCCTAAACCCGTTCGGGTTTTTTAATTTAAATACTAGGCCCGGCCCTTTGATATTTGAAATCGGTTATTTCGGAAATTTTTAAGTCGGATATTATCGGATATCGGGTCGGGTTTCGGATATTTCGGTTATATTAAGAAAAATTATAATTGGATAATTAAAGTGTTTAAATGCCACTTTGACAAAAATTGTACACACTAGTGCACTAAACTTCCAAATTACACAAATAATTTAACACAAATTGCACAAATAATTTAAAAATAATTGAACACAAGTATTAATTTAAGATATTCAAAGTACACACTACATATTAAAACACATTATAATTGGATCATTAAAGTGTTGGGATGCCACTTTGACAAAAATTGTACACATTAGTTCACTACACATTCAATTTACACAAATAATTTAATACAAATTGCACAAATAATTACACAAATAATTGAACACAAGTATTAATTTAAATATTCAAAGTACACACTAAACTATATTTCGGATATTCGGGCGGGTCGGGTTGGGATTTCACAAACCCTACGCGCCACCCGGTCTAAGCCCAATACTTATCGGTTTTTCGGGTTGGATATCCACTTCGGTTCGGATAACATCCAGAAAAAATATCGGGTTTTTCGGGTCGGGTTTTGCTCAACCCTATTTGGGGGGTCTCTTTATGAATAATATGACAGGCATTATAACCTGGAATATCTAGAAAACTTATTTTTCTGCTATTTGGGGTGCGGGCTATGTTCCTAATCCAGAGCAACTTATATTCCGAATTAAGTGTTACACTCAAAATTGGACTCATTCATTGGGTAAAATCAAAAGGAGAAAAATTGAAAACTTTCTGGTTCAGGAAAATCTTATCCCGCTAAACTTCAAATTCCACAAATCTGGTATTCAAGTAATTAAATGGAAAAGGCCTAAGCAAACGTACAAGCTAAACGTAGATGCTTCTTTCAAACCTGGCAAGGTCTCGGGGGGAGCTCTACTTAGGAATCGTGCTGGCGAACTAGTCTGGGCGGCTAGCTTCGGCGTCCAGGCGTATTCCAGCGAAGAGGCGGCGCTTAGGTCATTGATAATTGCTGCTGAGATGGTGATGGAGGCCGTTTTTGTTGATATTCAGGTAGAAACCGATGCATCTCAGGTTGTTTCACTGTTAATGGAAGAAAAAGGAAACCTAGCCAATTTTAGAAAGAGGGCTGCGGACAGTAATCTCTCTTTTGGAGATGTTTTTAGGGAATGCAATGGGCCGGCCCATTTGCTGGCTAATTTAAGATTGGATACAGACCATGCGGTGGTGTTTACTCAGGTTCGCCAATTACCAAAAGGAATTAAACGCAGTTACTTTGCTGATTTGTTCAGTTTTCCTGTTTTACGTATTTAGCTCATTGCTTTTTGTTGTCTTTTTAAGAGGTTTCGGTTTGGTCCCTCTCTTTTGTACTTAATTTCATTAATAATATCTTGGTAAATGTACTCCGGCATTTATCCCACTTATTTTGGTGGTTTGCCTTCCGGAGGGAAAAAAATAAAAAATAAAAAAATAAAAAATAAAAATAAAATAAAAAAATAAAAAATACTCCTAAATGACAATTTTGTCATTAAATATTAAAAAATAGAGAAAATTGTACTTTTGATCTCTCAATAAGTCACCATATTAAAATGGCAGACCCGTGTTTTGAGATCGTAAATGTCACCCCTCAATTGTCAAATGCATTGTAAATGTCATCTCCAGTGAATTTATTGGTAGTCTAGAATTGAAGATGAATTACATACACTATGGATGACATTTATAACACATCAGTCAATTTGGAGGTGACATGTACAATCTCAAAAACAGGGTTTGACATTTCAATATAGTGACTAATTGTGGGATTAAAAGTGTGATTTTTTCTTAAAAATAATACATCTAACATCACAGTTATCATCAATGACCCATTATATTATATATTTATCAAGATGATTTCTCAAAATATACTCAAAAATAATACATCTAGCTTATACTTTAAAAATTGGGCTGATTATGATGGACTGTAGGATCAATTTCGAGACTCACTTGTTCGTGCCAATTAAATCATTTTACCCAAGTAAGTCTCAAGTTGAGATGATTAGTGAGCCTCTTTTGAATGATATCTAGCCAATGTTGATTTTAGTGGGCTGCTCGTGATAGTTATTGGGCCTTATAAAGAAGAAAATAGTGATATGGATCTCTGGGGATAAAATTTATTAATTTAATTAATTTGGATCATTCAAAATATCTAATTAATTTAATTATAAATTAAATCTTTAAAAGAATGGACCGGTCCTATTAATTTTGAGTCCATTATCAAATAGTGGCTCAGTACATAAGAGGCATAATCCAATTAAAGTAAGCAATGAATCTAGTTAAGAAATATGTCCAAATGCATGGGAAATAGCTACGAATCTTGTTAAAAAGACTGTCCAGATACAATGCATAAATGTTGATTTTTCTTTCTAGCTATTAAAATGCAAGCAAATAGAGCTCAAAGCCCATTTTAATTAGGGCCCATGAGGTATGGACGAATTTTGGGGACCCTAAAGCATATTTCATCCCCTCCACACCTATAAATAGGGGTCTCAGTTGAGAGGAAGAGGAGAGAACATTCAGACGAACAAACGTTGCAGAAAAGCTCTGAAGAACTCCTGAGAGGCTCTGAACGATTCCTAAGAAGAGGAAGAGATCAAGCCACGAATTTTATTAAGAATATACGAATAATCCTTCGTGATTTTGTTCATTCTTGATAAAATAAATCCAAAAGTTGAAGAACGTTCGGAGATCCGAAGAACGAAGCTCGAAGATTCGAAGATCTGAAGAACAATGCTTTGAAGATTCGAAGATATGAAGAACGAATCTTAGAAGATTTGAAGATATTCATATGAAGATTGAATCAAAATTCAATTGAAGATCAAGACATATATCCCGGGAGGCCCTTAAACAGAAGATTCCGGGACGCCCTTAAACAGAAGATTAAGCCATAAAACGACCCTTTTGTTGAAGATCAAGCCACTTGAAATTATAAAACTAGGGCCCTTCAATCTGAATTCTTTATTCAAAAAGATTTGAAGATCCGAAGAACGAAGATTCGAAGATCTCAAGAATGAAGATTCGAAGAACGTTCGAATGTTTGAAGGATTAAAGATTTAATTCTAAATTAAATTCTTTAATTATATTACTTCAAATTGCAAGTGAAGAATCAGAGGATTCATATTTAGATATTGTATCCAATATTCTCACATATTATTATTTGCGATCAATTTTAAGTAAATACTTGAAATTTGTTTCACAAAAGTATTAATCTCATACCAATATTATAAGCTCAGGTGTAGAATTCACTCCCAAAAGACCAGCCAATTAGGAGGAGAGAATATCTTGCTTATAAGTCACGGTTCAAGCTCATACTTAACCGGTGTGGAATCGTTACAAAAGAGCCGGCTACAAGGGGAGTCAATCAAGGCAGATGCCTAGGGCCTCCATTTTTGGAGGGGCCTCATTGTTGAGAAAGTAAGCTACTAGTAAGGATTAGGGGTGGACAAAAATACCGAAAAATCGGTATACCGCACTTACCGTACCGAAAAATACCGGAAAATACCGAAATATTGGTATACCGTCATTTTCGGTACGGTATCATACCGTACCGATCTATTTCGGTACGGTAATGGTAAGTGTTTTCAAATACCGCGGTATACCGGTATAATACCGTACCGACTCCCTACTCAACAATTAATACAATTTTAAAAATCTATTACAATTTTGAAGCCCAAAATTAATTCTATCCTCTGTTCTTTAATTCTTGCAACAGTTTGACTTTCACGTTTGCCAACGCACAACTTTGACTGTAATTATATTTAATTACGTATTAGGAAACATTATAAAAAGTTGATATTTTGGAAATTCACAATGATAGGAATTTAATAATATTTTTTACGTATTAATTTGATTATGTATATTAGTAGAAAATCATGGTCAAAGTAACGTATGTGAATAGTGTAAAAATCACAATGTTGCAAGAATTAAAGAACGAAGGAAGTACTTAAGTTGGTTACAAATACAAAAATACAAAAACAAAGGCCCAATTTCTCAAACCCACTATAACCTTATAGACTTCTACTACGCCAACTTTAATGACTAATGAGTAATGTACAAATGTCAATAAACAAGTTCATCTTGTTCCAAGAGCTTGCAAGTCGTGATGATTGGACCGTTAAGTAGCTGACGAGTGAAGAGAGATACACTTATGTGACAAGTGTATCTACATAAGGATTCCGCGAGTCAAGACACACAACTTTGTCCGAAAGTCTTATTCAATTTTTAAAAATTATAAAAATGACTAAATACACTATCATATTAGGAATAAATGATTTTATATCCATGTTGTTTGAATAGTTTTATTTAATTTTGCTAGAGATCACTATTGATTTAATTATATCTATATTGTTCAAGTTATTTTAGGAGAATGTGTTACTTTTTAATATGTGGCACGTTGAACTGCTTAAATATACTAATAATAATTATTGTTCAATATTGAATAGACATGAATAGATTATTAATTGTATTTCGTAACATTTTAATAATAGATTTAATATGTCGCTAGTAATAACGATTTAGTATATTTCGTTAGTCTATGATAATTTTTTTTGTATTGGGAGACATGCACGGTAATTTACCGATACCGTACCGTTACCGAACCGAAACTTCGGTATACCGAAATGCGGTATACCGAAACTTCGGCAAGGTAAAGGTATGCAAATTTTGCATACCGAAAGTTTTGATACGGCAAAGGTATGAGAAAAAATATAAGGTATACCGTACCGAACCACCCCTAGTAAGGATATGTTCAAGTTTTCGTTGCTTCATTTCAACCTCCCATACACGAATAGAGGATAAAAGCCTCAGGCGAAAAGATTAAACGAAAAATATAGTTTCGTCAGGCTTAGGTGTTTAACAATTATCCCGACTTTCATTTTGCATTATTTTGTCAATACTCAATAGCTGCTTTGTTGCATTTTTACCCAATCAGTCATTCACCGACATAGAGGGATAGAATTGTTGATAACTACTCCGTATTGATTTTTGAAAGAAGGATAAAGGATATAGAGTGGCTGGGTGAGGTATGTAAGATTTGTTTTATTTTCATTGCTTTAATTTTTAATATCTATGTAATGTTTTCATTACTCATTACGGAGTATTATTTATTTATCATTATATGGCCCTTAGGATTTATTTACATGGACAGTTTTCAGTCCAGACCAGACTTTCATAGTTATAGATCAAATACATAGAGACCAGACATTTATCAGACCAATCCAAACCAGACTTAAACAGACAGATCAGATCACGCTAGGAAATTTCAGTCCAAGTAAAACATCTTTATTTTAATCAATATTCTTAGTTTCTTATATTATTAGTTTATTTCTTTTTATGTTAATTGTTCGGTTTTTTCTTGATGTTGGTACAATAGTAAAAGGTGGAACCGTGCTTGTATCTAATTCTATTGATTGGATTGTCTTTATTTTTTTAGCATTGCGAATGATGATGCATATGATATGAGAACACAAATATCTAAAATGGGATTATTTTTGGACAATAAATATCTAAAATGAGATTGAGAAATGAGAAATATGTGCTCACCAATTAAAGTGTTTCTGGTGGGTGTTCTAAGGTGAAAAAGAAAATAGAGGAACTCAATCACTAATTCAATGTATATTGTATTTTAGATACTACGTAACTTTTAGTACTTTTACTTTTAGTGCGGATATTATGTGATTTAGTCCAACATTTTTTCATTATAATTACAATAGTTTATACTAGGTACTACGTATTATTTATATCCAGAAACTACACTCATATTAACAAATGTCAATGTCAAATGTGATGTTATATCTTGTATAGGGCCTCAAAAACTCTCTAGTTGTCCTTGCGTTACAATACCCCACTCTTCGAAGAGTCAACGTTCTCATTTGTCACGGCTATGTTGGTCACGGTTGGCACCCCCCAGGGCTCAAGCCACCACTTCGTAGACCATTACTCCAAGTATTGGGGCCGAAAGATGGGGATGACTTTAATACCAATTGTTACGAACCTAGACCATACTAGGTCCATATATATCAATACTATAAGCTCGGGTGAAGAACTCACTCCCAAAAGACCAATCGATTAAGAGGATAAAACACCTTGTTTTTAAGTCACCGGTCAAGCCCATATTTGACCGATGTGTGATCGTTACACATCAGTGCGATTTTTTCATGTCACTAAAAACATCTCCAACAATAATAGAATGAATTATTTGACCCTTTTCCAAAGAAAGAATAATGGACAAACTTCAACTTGTTCGACAGAAGTTAGTTTTGTGACAAAGTTTGGACATGAAATTCTCCAATTCGCTAAAAGCACAAAAGTTGAAGCACCTCAACTTCAAAACTATATCACATCCCACCCTACCAACTGTCACAATAGACTATTCACGTAAATTAAGTTGCCTTTGGAGGTGTTTTGTACATTTTTATAAAAGTAGTACGTAAGAGTTTTTGAACACCATAACAATATTGTACACTTTACTATAATGTCATGTAGCTATTTTTGGAACAGATTCTTTTCCAGAAAAGAGGATAAGATACCCAGCTGAGGACACAGGCAAGGGCTAATCAATGGGGGTGGCCGCCCCTCCAATTTTTTACTAGAAATATTTACCCCGAAATATATATTTCGAGTTAATATATATTTACCCCGCTCTGCCAATCGAAAATTCTAGTGTCCGCCCCCCATGATACTTACCTTACCTCAAAGACTAAGGACCCGTTTACTTCGTTGCTTAATAAACGGTGCTTATTAAGCAATGTCTTACTAAGCCATTGCTTACTAAAAAGTGTATATGAATGGTACGTTTACTTCATAATGGGTATGGGCCTAAATAACCTAAAACCTGTTTACTTCATTAGGCTTAAAAGATGTCTTACATTTACAATGACAAAAATAACCTTAAAATTAAATCTGCTTCATTATATTCAATCGCTCAGTCTACCGGTGAGAGGCAAACCAACCATTCCGATCTCAAGCTAAGAACCCCATCTGGTAAGTCGCGGGTGTTGAGCATCTCCAGCCATCCGAGTATGTAATTTCTTCTTCTATTTTTTGTCCAAAATAAATATCTATATAGGTAAAACAAAAACTACTTCAGTCCGATTGAAAAACTAACCTCTATTCGAACAAGGAATCTATCTCTTCCCCCAATTCGAAATTACATATATTATATATGTGTGTGATTATATAAATATATATTGTATAATTACTTTATAAAGCACACACTACTCGGACTAGGTAAGTGTTACTTCTATTTGCGTTTTTTTGCTCTAATGATTGCTTCTTTGCCAATCACGATTTGGTTGTTGTGCTGCTTGTGTCAAGGTTATGATAAGAGCAATCTGATTCCTCTGTTTTAATTTAAGTGCAGACGTGCCTATTTTCAATAAGTGGTGCCCTTTGATAATATGACAAATATATGGTGCAGCCATTCCTCTTACGTTTGTATCAAATTAGCAATGTATTTTTACCTTTTCAGTGCATTACGACCTCATTTCTATTTTCCTTATATTTATAGAATGGAAGGGAATGAAACATCAGACAACCATGTATTAGTGCAAAGTGCTTTTAATTCAAAATGTGCCTCAAGAAGAAAGTCATTAAACTGGTGGTTGAACACTCAATCGTGGTTTATGACTACCGTATTTTGGATGTTTGTTTCATTATCCATAAGGCGTAGGCGAACACAAGGTATTCGATATATAATAGACAATCATTCAAAAAGGGAGGGATATTTTAAAAGATTGGTACACGGCCCTGAAGCCAATTGCATTTCCGAGTTAAGAATGAGTCGTGCTGCTTTTTTCAAGTTGTGTGATATGTTGGTTACCAAAGGTGGACTAAGACCAACCCGACATTTGATTGTAGAAGAACAAGTAGCTATATTTCTACTTGTATTATCCCATCATCGGAAAAATAGAACATTAATAACCGAATTCCAAAGATCTGGGAGAACAGTGAGCAAATGTTTTTCTACTGTAATAAATGCGGTGCTACGACTCCATTCTACTTTGTATGCCAAACCTCAAGCAATTACGATGGAAGAACAAGATGACCGATGGACTCCATTTCAGGTTTTTATCTTAATTATTTTATTCACAATTATTATATTCACAATTGTATGTATAAGTACTCAATGATATATATATATATATATATATATATATACATACATGTATGTATGTATATGTTTGTAATAGTATAACTATAATTTCGCAGAATTGTGTGGGTGCATTAGATGGAACTTACATAGATATCCATGCATCACCAAATGAACATAACCGTTTTCGTTCTCGAAAAGGAAGGATTGCTACAAATGTCCTTGGTGTGTGCAATCCACAAATGGAATTCATCTATGTGTTTCCTGGATGGGAGGGATCAGCTGCAGATGGTAGAGTTTTGCGAGATGCCCTGACAAGAAGGTTCCGAGTTCCACAAGGTACACGTATGTGGATACTAAAAATATAATTTGGTGATAGTATATAATTTGCTAATACTAAAATGTAAATCTCTGCTTATATACTAGCCAAAGTATGTAAAAAGAATGGTACTCAGTATATAATATAGAGTTTTAAACCAATAAATGTTAAGTTCTGTTTTTTTAAAGTTCCTGGCGGTTTTTTTAAACCAAAACAACATTACAACTAGTGCATGACTTATATAGCTTGTTCTGTTTTATAGCTGAATGAGTCCCATACCCATTCATTTATTTGGCTATAACACTAATAGCAAAACTAGTGCAATTTTTTCACCTTCCATAAAGAGACTGATGGTCGTAATCCCCTCACTTCCTTACTTGGCATGTGACAGTTCAAGTTTTGCTACTCTGCACTGTACTCAAATTAAAGTGTTTGCTAGGACTCACACTTAAAAAAGGTCATTCATAGGCAACACAATGTTGGATAGAGGGATGTCATTTACATAAGAACACAAAAGTTCATGACTGTCTCAAATGATTCAAGTTTTTAAAGTATAAAACTGTGAAGTATAAACTGTAAAGTACAAAACTGTCTCAAAAGGTCATTCCTTGATGCCATGTGTTCAATACTTTTCTAATTGTGAAGTATAAAACATGTAAATGTTTTATACTTTTCATATTACATATAAATATAAAATATGTAAATGTAATAAAACATTTTGTTGATATTGCAGGGTGTTACTATTTGGTTGATGGAGGTTATGCTAATTGTGAAGGATTTCTTGCACCATATAGAGGGCAAAGGTACCATTTATCTGAATGGAAAAACAATTGTCAACCACAAAATCCTCATGAGTATTTTAATATGAAGCACTCACAAGCTAGGAATATTATTGAACGTGCATTTGGATTACTTAAGAATCGATGGGCCATCTTACGGAGTGCCTCATGGTATTCTATACGTATGACCTGTCAAATTATAGTGGCTTGTGCTCTACTACATAATTTCATTCGACGTGAACATGATATTGACCCAATGGAGGATGATGAAATAGAAGAAGAGGAAGACGTCGATGAAGAAGAGGAGGATGAACCTTTTGGGGGGGCTGACTTACATCCTCAATCATCAATCATCTGCCGGAGAATGGGTGCGGAAGATTCTGGACCCATTTTCTCCGCCACTTCCGCCATGTTAGAAGTAGGGTTGGCAAATTCAACCTATTTCAAACCCAAATCTAATAGAAGAAATCGCAAAATCAAATAAGCATAACCTAAAAATCCCTACGCAAATAGAAGTGCAATTTACGGTTACCTGTGCCGGAGCAGGTTGCGACATAATCAACTCGATCGATGGAGCTTGGAGAAAGATCGGTGGTTTGGGGCTGCTCTTCTACGTTTATGAGAGATGTCAGCGCTTGGAATTAGATGTGGCATGGATGTAAATAAAAAACCGGACAGTTAGAAAAGAGGGATACGCCCGTCAATAATAAAAGGCTTAACATAACGATTAAATAATACATGGGGGGTGTCGGTTTAGTAACCGGTGCTTTAATAAGCTTTTCTGCTTACTAACCGTTAAATTAGCCAGAAAAAACATTTACTTCACCCACCTTATTAAGCTAGCCGTATACTACACAGCAAAGTAAACGGGTCCTAAAGGTTTGTGGCTTTGTAGTTTGTGCAATGGACAAATTTCACTTTTGTGCAAAGGTCAACAAAGTACACCATCAAAGTTAAGCGGCACCAGAGAAACCATTTACAACTAGAAGGATGTAGAAAAGGAGCCAAATCATGAGAGCTAGTAATTTAAATAAATACTCTTTACAAATGCACATACTGACATACACATATATAAGTGTACAGCTCATATGTCAATTGATGAAACCTTGATGGGGTAGTGAGTCAACTATATATCATCCTATTCATCATTTCTATGATTTCTATCGCTACCGACAGACATTTTATAATGATATTGAATATGTCTCAAATTCATAGGATTGGATAATTTTTTTATTTCATACGAAGTATAATACAACAAAACAGTGTACTCCACTAAGACCGGGGATCACAAATGTAGCATAATCCCCTGCAAATTATTTTATTGTTGCTTTCATGGAGTCATGGAGAAGGCAAAACTCATCTTTCTCGATCTACCTTTTAACCATCAATTGTTTCAGTCTCAAATCTTACGGGATAATATTTGATCGAAGTTTAGATAAAAATAAAACTAGACCACGCTTAGATATATAACAAATTAAACCAGACCACATTTGGATAATAATGAAGTACATATAATAATATCATAATCTACCGGAGCAAATCGATTTGTAATACATCAAATTCAAACAAACTAGTTGAAATGATTGCATTAATTTAAATTTGATTTTGCATCTCAAAAGGCCGAATGGAGCTTACACTTTGTCATTTGACGTTATGATTATGTCTGGTTGGAAATCAGTGTAATATGACCAACAAGCAAAGTTCATTGGTTGGAGAAGCTCAGTTTCAACCCGGTTCAGTTTGGGCCTATTCCTGCCATTCAGGCAGTCCGTCTTGGTTCCAGTCCTAGGCTATGTTTGGCAAATAGCTTATCAGCCAATTTTCAGCTTTTTTACCACAATTAGATGATTTGACTCGCTAAACAATCCATTTTATTGTTTGGTAAACAAATTACTCCCTTAGTTGTTTAAACACAACAAGCCGAAATGAGAAACGTTGGGCTTGTATTGGAGGTATTGGTCCTACCAAGGTCTCTTCCACTTATTCATATTAAGGCCTGCACCCTAAGTTTAGCCGTACTCCTATTATTTCCTCTTGGGTTTATTCACTACCTAATCACGTGGTCTTCTTATTGTCTTGCCCGTTGCTATCCTATCCACTATCTTTGTTGGCTCCCCTTGGTTTGTCTTACTCTTATAGTTGATTAGTAAGGCATCTTATCCTTTGCTATAAGAGTTGACTCTTATCATAGTAATGTGTGTGGCAGAGTTGAGGGAGTGTGAGGTGTGATAGTGTGAGTGAGGCAGTTTGCTAGAGTCTTCTTCCTCCTTGAGAGTTTCCTCTTTGTGAGTGAGAGCTAGAGAGGTGTGATTGGAGTAGGCTAAACTTGGTGAGTGGTGGAGTGGCTAAACAATCATGGGTGGTGTGTGTGAGTTGTTTGGGTTGGAGACCTGAGCTGAAATACACTCTCAACAGTGGTATCAGAGCCGGATTCTGCCCTCCACCGTCATCCACCGTCGTCCACCGCCGTCCGCCGCCGTCCCCCACCGTACGCCGCCGATTCGAGGTCTGGGAAGTCGTGACCGTCGATTCGCCGTCCGTGGAGGTGTCCTTGAGATCACCTGGAAAGCTTGGACCTGAATCTGAACGCAGAAGGGCCGGACTGGGAGCCGGTTGCTGCGCAAATCGCCGGAAATCGCTGGAGTTTGCCGTTGTGGGGAGGTCATCGCTCGCCGATTGGTTCGTCGCTGGAGCCGCCTTCCGCCAGAAATCTTGCGCCTTAAGTCACTCGTCCGCCAGCGATCTTGGTTGTTCGCAGAAGGTCTGGAGCGGGTATTGCAGGGACGAAGGATATCGTTTGCTGCCAAGGTCGCTGAAGATTGACGTCGCTTGGACCTCGTCTGGATCTACTCCCTTCATTGAAGTCTTTGTTCGGACATTACTTAGGATTCGCTGCTGAATCCCCGTTTATCAGTGAGTTCAATTCTTCGCTGAAGCTTGTTCGCTTGAGGCAGAGGACTTGTTCGTGGATCTTGGCTGAACGCAGAGGAGCTGTCGTTTGCCTGAAGATCTTCTTCGGTCACGAAGCTCACTTGCCGCCAAGGTTGTTAAAATCGTATTTTTGAATCGAATCGGTAGATGTTTTTGAAAATCGAATCGTAAAATCGAATCGCAAATCGTAAGATTTTATCAAACATATTTTAATAATTATAAAATAAATAAATATTAAAATTAAGTTGCAAGTTAATGGTATTATGTCATTTTATTACATACCACTATACCTACAAGGTCAAAAACAAGATTTATAAACTATTTTTATATTGTAAATAGAGTGAATAATAACATTAAACATATGTAAAATATAAAAATAATTAAATAACACAAGAATCCATTACTTTTTTAAATATACTATTGATGTTATTATTATTGAAATATTGTATCAATTTGTAGTAGTTAATTTTAATAAATTTGAACCATTTTCACTAAAAAAAACTTATTCCGATTTTACTACGATTTTGATACGATTTTATACGATTCTACACGATTTTTGTACAATTTTGTTACGATTTTGTACGATTTTATGATTTTACGATTTTACCTGCGAGTTGAATCGATTTATTATTGTAGAATCGTAAAATCCTACGATTTTACGATTTAAATCGAGATTTTAACAACTTGGCTTGCCGCTGCTACAATTACTTGCGATTGCTGGACCTGGTCACAGAAGCTTGAGTTCTCGCGTAGAAGAAACGCAAGAGAAAGAGGACCTATGCTACAAAATTTTTTTTGGGCTGGCCATTTGGACCGTTCAAATCATTTAACTGTGACGCTTGACGGAAATATAAGCTGGGTTTGGGCTGAAACTTTGTTTGGCCGTACCAGAGCTGGTGAACTACTGTTGGACCCGGACTGCTGCTGGGTTGCTGCTTTGTTGTTTGGCTGGAGTGGGTTGCTGACTTGGACTGCTGGAGTTGTTGGTCAACGGTCAGACAGTTGGTCAACGCCGGTCAAAGGCAGTCAACAGTCCGAAAAATCCCAATTTTTGAATTGGGTGGGTAAGGTCCAAACACTCTCTTAGTGTTTGGCTGTTGTAAGTCTTCTTTATCCGAAATTTCAGTTTCTGCTTTTCAATTATTTTAAATTGTTAGAATTTGTTGTTGATTTAATATTTGCTAGATTGTATGTATTTGTGCTATTGTTTAGCCCTATAAATATTAAGTTGTTTTTCTAGCTAAAGTTGCATTTTATATATTCTTGTTTAGTTTTTCTGTGTGAAAATGTCTGCTTTTAATCAGTATAGAATGGCTCCATTTAATGGGAAAACTGATTTTAGCATATGGAAACAGAAAATAAAGTGCATATTAATTCAACAAAAATCATATAGGTCCATTAGTGAAACCTATTTGACTTCTGATACGGAAGAGAAGAAAGCAAAAATGAATGAAAATGCTTGTTCTACAATTTACTTGAACTTATCTGATTGTGTGCTCAGAAAGTGCGAATTTTAGAATCTGCAAAATCTTTGTGGGATAATCTTGAAGAGCTTTATAACGTAACCTCTTTGCCTAACCGGATGTTTTTACTTGAGAAATTCTTCAAATTTAGACTAGATATGTCCAAGGATATTGAAGAAAATCTAGATGTTTTTTACCAAACTTATTTCGGATATTAAGTTGTGTGGTGATAACCATGTTGATGATTATTCCCCTATTGCTCTTTTTTTTTTTACCCCGGAAGGCAAACATCCAAAATCAGTGGGGCAAATGCCGGGGGACATTTGTCATGTTTTATTGAAATATTGAAAGAGTACAACAAGGAGAGGGGGACTAGGCCAAAACCCCACCAAGAGAAGCAACAATTAAATGCTCTTTTAAATGCTATTCATGATTCCTTTGGTGATGTGAAATCTGCTATTAAGTATGATAGAGATAATGTGACTCTTGACATTGTGGTAAATGGTCTTAAAAGTAAGGAATTAGATTTAAAACAGATGGGTGAGAGTAGAAAATCCGATGAGGTTATGCATGTGAGGGGTAGAGAAAATAATAGAAGATGACATAGATCTAAGTCTAGGTCTAATTCGAGGCGTTGCTATTATTGTCATGAATCTGGTCATTTCATAAGAGACTGTCCTAAATCTAGGAAAAATGAGCATAGTGAACATGCTAATTTGACTACGTGTGAAGATGATTTAGGTGATATTTTTATGACAAATCTATCTGATTATGACTACTTGAGTTCTGTGATATCTGGTTCTTTGGGTAAATCAGATTGGGTGGTAGATTCTGGTTGTACTTTTCATATGTCCCCTTTGAAAAATGTTTTTTCAAACTATAGAGAGATTGAGCATGACTTTGTGTCTTTAGCAAATAAGAAGAAATGCAATGTGCTAGGAATAGGAGATGTATGCCTTAGGTTCTCTTCTGGTTATGTGCTTACTTTGAAGAATGTTAGACATGTTCCTGAGCTGTGTTATAATTTGCTATCTTATGCTTCTCTTGAAAATGAGGGTTTGAAGGGAAAATGGGGAAAGGGAATCATGAAAGTTGTGAAGGGTTGTTTAGTTGTTTTCAAAGCTGAGATGAAAAACAACTTGTATGTTTGTCATGCTGAACCCGTACTTGATTCTGTGAATTGTGTGCAACCATGTGTGCCTAAGTCTACTGATGTGCTTGATTGTATTCATGCTGATATGTGTGGTCCTTATAGTGTTTCACTCATGGTGGGAAAAATTATTTTCTAACATTGATTGATGATTTTTCAAAGAAAGTGTGGGTTTTGGTGATTGAGAATAAATCTGAAGTTTTTGATAAGTTTAAAAACTGGAAAATCCTTGTTGAAAAACAAACCGGTAAGAAAATAAATTTTTTAAGGACCACTGTCAGTTTTGATTTCTGTGATGATCGGCTTGGTAATTTATGTGATACTTGGGGTATTTCTATGCATAAATCTGTTTCCTCCACACCCCAACCGGATGGGGTTGCTGAGAGGATGTTTGGAACTTTATTAGAGAGGGTGAGGACTATGTTAGCTTCATCTGAGCTCTCTAATAAGGGGGAAGCTATTTGTTATGCTGTTGATTTGGTTAATCTGTCCCCGTCTGTTCCCTTAGGAGGAAAATGCCCTGAATCCGTGTTCACGGGCGAACCACTTAACTTGCCAAATTTGAGAGTGTTTGATTGTGCTGCTTATGTGAATCGTGAGAATGATAAATCTGAACCTAGGACTAAGGAATATGATTTCTTAGGATATCATGAATGCATGAAAGGTTATAGGCTTTGGTGTAGGAGTGAAACTTGCTTCAATGTGTTGATGAGTAGAAATGTCATTTTTGTTGAAAATGAATTTCCTTGCTTGCTTATTTCTCCTGATGTTGCTCCAAATGAGGTGGAACATTTGCCTGTTGAAGTTCATTCTAATTTACTTGTTGAAACCAAACCCAAATTTGTGAATGAAAATGGTTTTCATGGTGAAAATAAAGAAAATAATATTTCTATTAAGGTGGAGCATGATATGAATGTTGTGTGCATTATGCTTGAGTTGCGTGATTGCCATGTTATTAGAGATAGAGACGTTAGGGAGCATAAGAGAAATGATATGTGCAAAGTGTTTGACTATATTTCCTCTGAGTTTGCTTTAAATGTGCTTAATTCTCTTTAAATTAAATTTTTTGTGATGTTTGGTATGCTATTTTCTGTGTTTTGAAAATGTGATACCAAATGATTATGTGAGCTCTGTCTGTGCTAGTTATAGAAATAATATTGTTTCTTTTATTTTCTTTGTATTTGCTTTGTGTGGTTGTTGGATTAGTTGGAATCTCCAACTTCTCCCGGATGCTTGCTTGTGTGGTCTATTAACATGTGTTGTGCTTGTTAAGTCCATCGTGATGGTTTTGTGATGGTTTTGGTTCTGAACTCGAGGACCAGTTGGTAGAGTTCAGTCCATCGTGAATTGGGTTTGCATGGTAAGTTTGGTCTAAAAGGGAACTTTGGTTCTCATCTATTACTTGTATGCTCGCAATGATGTACTTCTAATGGTTCAGCGATGATGAGTCTCCTCACAACCGTGTATTTGTTACTCTACACCACCTAGGACCAATAAGGTTGAGAATGTTGGAAGTATTGGTCCTACCAAGGCCTCCCTTCCACTTATTCGTGTTAAGGCATGCACCATAAGTTTAGCCGTACTCCTATTATTTCCTCTTGAGTTTATTCACTACCTAATCACATGGTCTTCTTATTGTCTTGCCTATTGCTATCTTATCCACTATCTTTGTTGGGCTCCCCTTGATTTGTCTTACTCTTATAGTTGATTAGTAAGACATCTTTTCTCTCATTTAAACCTGGACCCGGCCCGGCCTGAATCAACCCCTACTATTTAGTAAATAAAAACATGAGTCTCAATTTGATATTCTTAAATAGGCGTGGACCCGGTTCGGGCCGCCCGGCCCGGGACCGGCCCGGCCCGTCACTGTGCGGGCCCGGAACCGGCCCGGTTCTCGGGTCCGGGTCCGGTTCGGGCAGAGACCCGGTCGGGTTAGCGGGACCGGGCTCGGGTCCTGGTTTTGGAGGCCCGGCCCGGCCGGGTCGGGCCCGGGCCCGGGCCTAACGGTCAACTTTTTAAAAAAAAAAAATTTTTTTTTTTTGGATTGTTTTGGCTCAAACGGCTACCCCAAACGGCTATATAGCCGTTGGGTGTACCAGGGGGGGGTCAGGGGGGTTTGGGTGGGGGTTGGGGTGGGGGGTTGGGGTGGGGGGTGGGGGTTAAAAAAAAAACCTATAAATACTCCTAATTTTAAACATTTTTTCACACCTCTTCTCCAACTCTTCTAAATCCTACTCTCTACTCATCTCCATTCTCCAATTCTCCATATTCATCTTCTCTAATTCTCTTATTCTCCTTTATATTTTATTTTACTATTTAATACTTATACAATTATTATATCTACTTATATATTAATTATCTACTTATATATATTATTATCTACATATACTATATTGCTTATATTTCTTATCTACTTAATTTCTACTTATATCTCTTAATACATACATACATACTATATCTACTTAATATATACTTTATATAATAAAGTATTAAATATACTTTATAAACTATTATTATATACTTAATACATAATAATATCTACTTCTCTACTTATATTTTATATATACTTATTTTCCAATCTCCAATTCTCCATTATACTCTAATATTTAATTCTTATACAATTATTATATCCACTTAATACATACATTCTACATCTACTTAATATATATTTATATATTAAAGTATAAAATATAAGTGTATTACTCATCGTATAGTATAGTATACTTATATATTATATAATATAAACATTATATTATATATTACTTACTATAACTAGTATTATACTAGTTAATTAGTTAATTAGCATTCTTGTTACATTTTTCATTATACTAGTTAATTAGTTCATTACCATTATTGTAACATTTTTCATTATACTAGTTAATTACTTAATTAGCATTCTTGTTACATTTTTCATTATACTAATTAAAATACTTCACATTTTATTTAACTAGTTGTTAGTTTGTTACATTTGTCACTATACTAGTTAACTACTTAATTAGCATTGTTGTTACATTTTTACTTGTACTAGTTATTTACTTCAAAAGTTGCTATAATTTTAATTGTAGAGACACACATTAATTCTACTTTGCAAAAAATTAGTTTGAAGTATTAATTAAAATAGTTTTAATTAGTTGCATTAGTTTTGTATCCATTATTATATTTGTTGTGAATTAATATTTGTTACATTTTTTAGATGGAAGGTGGTAGATATTCGGTTGATTTGGGTAACCTCCAACGCAATCGAAGAAACGAGATTGGGAGGAAGAAATCCCGCAAAGGTAAAGAACTTGCCGGGTCTTCATCTCAAAGCCGAGATGATTTTGAAACGGGTTACCAAAGGCGAGATGGAGATGCGATGTCCGAAGAACAACTCCAACAAGAATTGGCCCGACATAATAACCGCTTTCTACAACAACAACAAATGCCGACGACCATTGACGAAGAGGAGCTTGAGGATGAAGATGCGGAGGAATTGGAACCGGAGACGGCCGAGGAGGAGGGTGCCGGCAGCCACGACGCCGACGCGCCTGCCTCATCCCAAACCGCCACCGGTAATAAAAAAAGTAAGTCTGAATTAATGCAAAATAATTTTGATAAATGGAAGGACCCACAAACTGGCTATTGGCACGCAACTTGCAAGTGGTGCAACAACAATTATAGTTTGGGAACCTCCGGCGGATACGGATCTGCCGCAAGGCATCTTAAGTCAAAGCACCCCGTGGAGTACGCAAAATTAGGCGGCGGAACGGGGAAGCAAACTCAAATATCGAGGTTTGCGAATTCTCAACCTTTTGGTAATTTCGCCTACAATGATGCACAAAATTTGACTGGTATGGCTAACTTAATTTGTGAAGAAAATTTGCCTTATTTGTTTTCTGAAAGTCTTGCTTTAAGAGATTATGCACAAGGTAGTTTAAATCCTCAATTTAGAAATTATAGTCGCAAAACTGTTAAGAAAGAAATAATAAGGCTTTATAATGCGGAAAAGGAAAGGTTACAAAATTTTTTTGCAAACTTTGATGGGCGTGTTACTATTTGTTCTGACATATGGGAGGATGATTTTCATCATTTATATTATTTGGGTCTGACTGCACATTATATTGATGAGGATTGGAATATGCATAAACGTGTTCTTGCTTTTCGTGAATTTAATGATCGTCACACCGCTGAACATATTTATATTTTGATTGAGCGTATTTTAATTGAGTATAATTTGATTGATAAGGTGTTTGCTATTGGTTTCGATAATGCTACTAATAATACTGCTGCTATACCTAGATTGCGTGAGTTGTGTGGTGCCAATTCTTTGATGGGTAGATTTTTTCATCAACGGTGTGCATGTCATGTTATAAATTTATGTGTGCAAGACGGTTTAAAAGCGTTAGGAGATTCCATGGAGGTAATAAAGGGGGGGGGTTAGACGTATTTGGGGTAATGGTCAACTTAGATTAAAATGGCAAAGTTATTTGACTGAAAGAGGTGTGAGATATGTTGCTTTTCCTAAAGATTTGAGTATTCGTTGGAATAGTACTTATAAATTACTTAAAGTTGTTCTTAGATATAAAGAACATTTTCCTGCTTTTTTAAAAGAACATGATAACTATATTATAAACGCGGCTGAGATCGACACTTGCGAAAAAATTTGTAATGTTTTGATATATTTTTTTAATGCTACTGAAACTTTTAGTCATGTTTATAAACCTACCGCAAACCAATTTATTCCACAAGCTGTTAATCTCGCCGATGCTTTTAAAGAATTTCAAAATGCCGTTTTCGTTCATTATTTTTGTGATCATATGAAGGAAAAGTTTTTAAAATATTATGCGCATATTCCCCATATTTATGGTATTGCATTTATTCTCGATCCTCGTTATAGACTTGCTAATTTGGAAGATTGTTTCAACTTCTATTATCTTGCGTTTTTCGGTGAATTTCCAATGTATGAGGATAACCCCATAGATCCGAAAACGGAATACAACGAGGTTAGTACTTTATTTTATGCCTTATTTAATGAGTTTCGTGCACAATATAGCAACGCTCCCCCTCCCCCGTCACGAACATCTTCATCTAAAGGAAAATTGATTTTTAAATCTGCATTTGGCAATCTTATGAAAAAAACTAAAACAACTCACGTCACTGAACAAAGCGCATTGAATGAGATTACTTTGTATTTAACATATGAAGTTGATTTTGAAGAAAATGATGACTTTGACGTTCTAGACTGGTGGAAGTCAAAAGAAAGAACGTTCCCGATTTTAGCACGGATGGCTAAGCAAGTACTATCAATGCCGGTTTCAACAGTTGCGGTGGAACAAGAATTTAGTTCGGCCGGCAACGTCCTAACGGCATCTAGATCGAGATTGAGCGCGGAGTCTCTTGAGACGCTTATATGCTATCACGATTGGTTGAAGGCCGCACGTAGAACTCAAGAATTGAGCATCACCCCCTCCCAAGATTTTATGGATGACTCAACAACCGATGGTGGCTCTACCTATGCCGGAGATTCCGATTGATTAGTATTTTAGAATTTAGTACAAAATGTATTTTATAGCACTTGTCAAATTTATTTATACTTGTACTTCATATTTCAAAATTGTAAACTTGTACTTCATATTTCAAAATTGTAAATTTGTAGTTGTAGTTCAAATTAATTTGTAAACTTGTACTTCATATTTCAAATAAATATGTGTTCACTTTTTCATATGTAGCACTTCTCAAATTAATTAATTGGTTACAATCTAACGACTTAAAATTATTTTTCTAAAATATAAAGCCGGTTTTTAAATTAAAAATACATTTAGAATATGTAATTTGTTTAAATACTTATACACCTATTTTGTAACATTTGTTTTAGTTTTACTTAATTCATTAAATTAATTAATTTATTTTACAATATGTGTATAACTTAAAAAAAAAAAAAAAAAAAAAAATTCAAAGCTCCCAAACGGCTATATAGCCGTTGGGGCTATGGGTGGGGGGCAGGGGGGTCCCGGGGGTGGTGGTGTGGGGAGTGGGGTTCAAAAACACCTATAAATACATCTATTTTCTAACATTTTTCTACACCTTCTCTCCAATTCTTCTCAAACTCTTCTCCATCTTTATCTTCTCTTATTATCCTACATTCCTACTTAATTACTTATAGTGTTATACATATACCATTTTAAATATGGAAAGTACATCTTCTCTTATGCAAAACAATTTTGACAAGTGGAAGGACCCGAAGACCGGACTGTGGTGGGCAACTTGCAGGTGGTGCAAGAAAGAGTGTTGCTTGGGGGGTTCATACGGATACGGGATGCCAATAAAACATATGAAGTCTTGTGACAAAGGGAAAACAACAACCAACGGTGGCGGAAATCCCAATTGATATTCATTACAAAATGTATTTCGTATTGTTATTTTTTTCTCAATTCTCAAATGTAGTTCTTATTTCAAATAAATGCACTTGAACTTTGTTTTTAATAGCAATTTGTATAATATATAATTAATATAAAAAAAAAAATTATTGACCCGGCCCGGCCCGGCGGGTGGCCCGACCCGTGACCCGGGCGGGTGACCCGGCCCGAACCGGAACCGGTCATTGACCGGGCCGGTCCCGGGCCTACCCTTATAGGACCCGAGGCCCGACCGGGCCTTGACCCGGCCCGGGTCCATGCCTATTCTTAAATGTTCTTGCTCATATTTTAGGATTTTGTCTATAAATTATTATGAACGGCCATCTTATAACATTTTGTTGACCTCATTTCCTATCACTACCCGGCAACACCCAAATGACATAATCAAGGGCTAAAAGGGATGAAGTTGCAGGCTTGCAGCTCTATGTGAGAGTTTAGACTAGAGATGAGGAGTGATAGCCTATTGGAATGATTATGCATATGACAGATTAATGTTTATGTGTACATGAATCCTTAAACAGATTCATGTTTTCTATTTTGTGGATCAAACATTAAATTTTGCATAGAACAGGAAAATAAATAAATTCAGAAAAAAAATTACAATATCCTCGGAAAACATTAACGGAAACAAGCTATATTCCCCACAAGCAAACAAAGCCTCAAAGTCAATTCAGTTGAATAAACCTAGCCAAATGGCTCAATAGATTTAACAAAACTAATAGCTAGTACGTTTATAAACTGTGGAGGACTTAAAATGCTGCAGTAAGATTAACTTGGCGAAAGAAGCACGGTAAATGCAAGTAAGCGAAGGATTGATATAACTGTGCAAGGATCCCAGTACCCAGAAAGCATCTCTAAATTATCTGCAATACATTCTCGGGTTTCATCTCAACAACAGATGGATTAAAAACTTTTCCCCTTGGCAACCTGCAATCTCAAAGGCCGACCTTCCACTTCCTAAAATATGTTATAAATAGATGAATCAACAAACAATCATGATGTGACAGTTTGAGCTGTACTAGCTAGTGTTAGAAACATGATTTAAACTGACTAATAAATTGGATTTAATCTTTTATGTAGTATTTGTTCTTAGTTCTCCTTGTGAGAAGTGATATATTTTAGAGATTACAGATAATTTGCTTAATTGTAAAAGTTGATAGTGTTTGTAAACAATAATTATTTATAAAGTAGAACTTGGAATGTTTTTAAAAAAACATAGTTTTCAAAAAAAATGAATGAATGAATTAACAATCATGATTTTGACCCACACTCTAAAACATGGTTTAAAGACCTTGAAGTTGAACAAACTACTCCGTAATAGATTTGTTAAAATGTACTAGTTAAATAAAATAGTAAAAAATATTTTAAGCACCCATTTTAAAGGGTGCTTTAAGTACCAGATCTTACCGATTTTAGCTTTAAAGTGCTTACAGTTGAGCAAAAACCCTACTTTTAGCGTTTTTTAACAAAGACCACAAAAGTGCTCTTTTAAGCAACCACAAACACTCCTTTAGTGTGGGGACTGTAACAACTGCAGTACTTGAAACAGAAAAAAACCACAAGGAATTTAAATAACATTACCACTCCATCCATGGTTTTAAGGGCAGCTTCCAACTCTTCAGCAGAAGCAAAACTAATAAACCCATAACCTTGAGATCTTCCAGAGTCCAAGTCATACACAACATTCGCATTCAACATCCCCGGTTGGTCTGCAAAAGCTTCTTTAAGGCCTTGAGATGTGAGTCTCCAGTTGAGATTCGCGGCATATATTTTAAATTGACTGTCAGTAGTTTCTGCATTGCTGCTCCTTACCCGTGGGGCAATCACTTCTCTTTCTCCTCCTTTAGGGACCTCAGGGAAGTTGACCTTCACCGATCTCCCCCCTATTTGCTGTTTAGATAGGTTAATCATTAGGTTTGTTTGGTTCAGCAGAGGGGAATGCTTTTGTATTACCTTACGTGGTTTAGTTGGATGGGATGGGAGGGAAATGGAGTAAAATTTAGGCTTTCCTTAAAAAGCCCCTTGGAGGGAGGGGTAACTTATGCTCTATTATTTTCATCAGATTGAACCTAGGTTCTTCATGATTGAATTTTAAACAAATTGCTTGAAATAGAAATTTTCTCGTATCTTTACCATCTTATGACAAGATCTGAAAAACCTAAGTTTAACCCCAGCTACCTCTGAAAACCTCCATAACCCAGTTAACCGAGTTTGGGAGAACCTCAAATTGAAGGTTTTCGTGGATTAAAATCAGTACATAAGTAATTTTGGTATGTTTCCAACTTTATAAGTCATCTCATAATCCAAACCAACATTTACTCCATTCCCCATGATTAACCTAACAATTAATCAAACAAGTAAATGTTACATGCACCTATATATTCACAAAAGTTTTAGTAAATCAAGGTTCACTTAAGCTTAACGGGTTTCTTAAGTTCACTCTAGAGTCTATCCATACAGAATTTTAAACAACTCTCCAATTAATTTTTTGACAAATTTGGGAAGGGACCATTTGTCCTCCACCCTATGATTCCATAGTTCCATCTCAGAACCCCAACCAACATACACTAAAAGTCGATAGCATGATGAGGAGAGGTTAAACCAAAGCTCTGTGAATTCCAATAAGTAACATGGTCAAGCCAGCAAGAATAAATTTAGAGAAACTAGAATACGGGAAAGCGAGAGAAACAATTTCGATACTATTTATTCTAAATAAAATACACAGAACTGCCTTACTTACGGTTTCCTTCACTACATCACTCTGTTTGATGTAGATTACAGTGAAAAGGATTTAAGGATATATTCATATATCAAATGTTAGTGTTTCTCCTTTTTCTGGGAAACAAGAAGTTTAAGCATTTTTTAGATGATGTGTCATTAAAAGTGAGGGTAAACCTATAGAAGGAACAAATGTATACTTCAGTGAGTACAAAAATGGGCATCCGGTGCACATTGTCGTCCCCGCAATGCGAGGGTCCAGGGAAGGGTCCCGGGTCCCACCACAAGGATTTATTAGGAGCAAGCCTTCCATTATCATTTATAACAAGAGGCCACTCAACTGCTCAAGGACTTGAACTCGTGACCTCTCAGTCACACAGCGACACCGACATCATAACTGGTGTGCCATGGCTCCCTTCATATAGTTAAGTATCTAAAATTATTTCTTTGAGATTTTTTCTATGCAAAATTTTGTGCGAGACGGTCACATACTCAGATGTACCATTTAAATCCGGGGAACTGTCCATAGTAAAAACAAAGCAATTTGTTGAGTGCATTTTCAAAAAGTGATCATTCTTTGCTAGTTAGCTGAAATGGGTTGGCTCTACTGGAACATTATGGGTTTCATGGGAGCAAGCTTCGTGAGATTGTCTCATAAAAGTCTTATTCTTCTTTCTTTTAATTATATTGGGAAACTTTTCATATATATGGGAGATTGGGGGTTGCCTTTGTAAATTGAATTTGAACATACAAAAAACGCAAGAAATTTTCATTTTTTTTGTTTATTATTATTTAAATATGTTTCTCAGGCCAATGTTTCAAGGAAATCCTTAAAACTCCTTATAGGCTAACCTTTGTTTTACAGGACTTGTAATCCACACATTCCATAAACTAAAATATGGGGAAAGCACGTGAAAAGTAAAAGTGGTGAAGGAGAAGAAAAACTAATAATAATACATGTGGCAGCCAAAACATTTGTTTAGCATCATCACTTACAGATAAATTGAACATCCGGATTGCCTCATTTGCTTCTTCAACACTTCCCATGGTAACAAATGCAAATCCCCTGCTTCTCAGAGTAACTCTATCGTAGATAACCTACAAATTTATTTTTTCAGAAAGGGTCAAATTGTTTATTGTCTGAACTCAGTCACTTAGCAATTTAGTATCTAATCAAGTTCCCAATAAAAAAGAACTATGTCATATAAAACACATAACTTTTACCCAAATATTCAAACCTATAAATCCAAATAGCTTAAAGTGAAAATTGTAAGTTAAGAAGCTTGTATGTTGAACCAACTGATCTAATAGATTGAATCTTGAAGTATTATTTGACCTAAGTGTTATGGTTTCAATTGCTTCAGAGAGGTCTACTTCGATTCGTGATCCATAAGACCATATTGTAGAATGAAAAAGCTACACGATTGAACCACTGCTGAATCTTGAATTGTTACATATTCAAGCAATAAGCATAAAAACTCAAAACTAGAAAATCAAGAATGAAGTACTTATTAAAGTATATATTAGGATAAAAACTATCTGATTGGACCATAACTCAGTTTTGAAATCTTTAATAATTAAGCAATAAGCATAAAACCCTCCAAGTTAGAAAGTAAACAATGAAGTAATTATTGCAAGTATAAATAGGATCGAAAACTAATTGATTAAACCATAATTTAATCTTGATTGCTTTAATACTTGATTGTCCACAACTCAACATTCTTTACAAGGCGCATCTTATGTGGAACATGCATCACATGCAACAACTAACAAAAATGGAGTTCATTATTTTGAGATTGATGCATATCATATATCCAAAGTCAAACTCCACACAGATGTTGACATGTTGACATGCTTTATACTACCTTCGTCGCAAAATGATTTGCAAATTTGACTTTTCTTGGTCAAACAGTTTCGCTTTGTTCGCTTGATTGAGATGTCAATTTTTAATTATATTATAATTTGGAGTTTACAACTTTGAAGAGATTTTAATGTAGTTTATGAATATGTAAATTTCACTTATTAAAAATTGAATTAATTATCAATAGGGAGGGTTGACTTTTATTATTGGTTGACCGAAAAATGTTACTTTGCAAAACAAATTGGGAGTATATATTTCCGTATGCATACTACATGAGCTGCACAGCTTGGAGCTTTCAATCTTATGAATATTCACCTAGATTTTAAAAGAACTTTCTTTGCACATTCTCTAATCTTTTCCTAAGTTAAAGTTTTTTGGGCTTAATTAGATATTTCTTCCAGACTATTTCTAACTTCAGTATGAAGAAATAGAAATGGGAGCTCGAACACAGACCTCGACATTTCTAACATGACCAGCTTCCGAGAAGATCTCAGACAATTGAGAAGAGGTGACTGTGAAAGGCAAATTTCCCACAAATAGTTTCCCAGCATCATCTGGTTGAGATTCAGCACCCTCATCTTCACCTTCTTCTTCTTGGTCTGGTTCTACCAAGTGGGAGTCCTCTTGGATGGCAGTAATAGCATCAGCTGAAGCGCAGAAGGTAGGGGAGCGAGTGACGCCACGGAGAACGGAGAAATGTGTGTTGAGTTTAGGGAGTTCAATGGGTTTTGATTTGAAGAGGACGCGAAAGGCAGTAGCGAGAGAAAATCGGTGGTTGTGCGATGGAAGATGAGTGTACAGCGGCAGAGCAGATGACAGTGATGAAGAGCTGGCGTAAGCTGAGGCGGCGGTGGTGGTGGCTGTGGTGGCCACTAACGGGGAAGAAATCAACATTCTCGAGCACGGGATTTTGCAGAAGCGGCAAGGAATAATCGAATTCAAGGATAAGAAATAAAGATAAGGTCCGATAGGCTGGTATTTGAGCAGACAGAATATCGTTTGAGTTTCTTGTTCTAAATTCTAATGAGCTCTTCAGGGGGTTGCAGCGGGTCAAGTTGTAGAGGAAAATCATCACAATTGAAAATAAAATCTTGAAAAATCATTAAGTAATTCTCCTTAATATAACTTGCAATTGAGAACTTTCAAAAAAAAATACGGAGTAACTTTCAATTGAGCTATCACAATCATTAATTTATTGGAATAATGAATCATTGCCTCACGGGTAGTAGGAGAATAAAATGATAGTAAATCACAAGTGATTTGTGATCATAACTTTATAAGACAAAAAAAACCAACAAACAAATATATTAAACTTCTTGAAATAAAGTAATTCACTTTATATGATACCGAGTATGTATTATTCTCTACTTCCCACTAACAATAAAATAAGATGGAGTGACACGCAAATCAATAAAAAGTTGTTTATGTAGTTAATATTGAATAAATAAAGTAAGAATAAAGTAAGAATAATTTAGAGCCACAAAAACTTTACCAAATTTGGTACGAAACAATTTTAGCGGGACGAACCGAAAAGGTAAAATGGACATCCTTAGTGGGACAAAGGGAGTGATATATTAGTTACGGAGTACTCTAATATTATTATATAGAAATAATTGCCTCAATATTACTAATTAGCATTCCATTTCAAAAAATATGACTTATTTGCCTTTTCCCAAAAATATGACTTGACTCCTCCACGCACAAGACCTACGCGCACATCTTCTCTACGCAGACTTTCCCCTCCGCCAAGGAGCCATGGACGCAAGACAAGCTTCTCACCTGCCACACTTATCTCTCTAGCCTCCGCCCCCGCTCTCCAGCCATCACCGATCCTGTCGATTCGCTGTTGCCGTTGTACCGCCGTCGCACCTACGAATTCGTCCGCCGCCGCCACAACTCGGACCCTAGTCTTCTTCAACTTCTTCTATCTTCTTCTATTTCAAACCACCATCGCCGCCCTCTCCTCGTAGAACTCGATCGGAACAATGATCTAAATCTCGGAGCTACTGGATTGCCGTCTTCGGCCAGATCCGCCACCGTCTTCGATGGAATTTTATCACAGGGTGGCCGCCGGTGCTTGATCCACTGGCTTGATGGACACGATTGGTATTTATGGCCACCGGTTCCGGATCTACCATCTTTGATGCTGCCGGTGCCGGATATATATGCCGTACTTAGGGCTGCCGGTGCCATATCTGCCGCCTCGCTGGCCGACCGGAGTGGTCGCAACGGGGGCGGAGGTGGTTCATTGGCGAGGTGGGGGTAAGATCTTGGACAGTAGTGATTGTGCAGGGTGCGGTGAGGTTGGGGCGGGGTGTGGTGGGGCTGGGTGTGGTGGGGCTGGGGATGAGGCTTGGGTTGGGGTTGGTGTAGGAGAGGGGCTGGGATTGGCGGCAGAAGGCGGTGGGAGGCGGTGGTTTCCGGCGTGGACGGTGGTGATGGAGTTGGGGGCGGGTAGTCACTATGATAGGTGGATGGGCCGTCACTATGGTTGGTGTGCGAGAAGTCACTGTGGCCGGAGTCACTGTGGCGGCGGGGCAGTCGCTGTGACGGAGGGGCAGTCGCTGTGACGGAGGGGCAGTCGCTATGGCCGGCGGGGCAGTCACTGTGGCCGGCGGGGCAGTCACTGTGGCCGGCGGGGCAGTCACTGTGGCCATTGTGGTCGGCGGGGCAGTCACTGTGATCGGTGGAGTCACTTTGGTCGGAGTCACTTTGCCCGTAGTCACTTTGCACTGCAGGATTAATTGTGATGTTGGTCACATTTTTAGAATTTTAAAAAACAGGTCACTTTTTTGTATTTTATCCTATTTTTAGTATTATTAGAATAAAAAGGCCTATCTGTAATATATATATAGGGGCAGATCATGTATCTTTATATCATTTGTATTGTATATTGAGATTCAAAGTGTTGTATATTATTCAACCATAAAATAATACTATGTAATTGCATATTAACATTCAAAGAGTTGCATCCTAAAAAAGTTTACTTTTATTACAAAAAAAATCATTATGCCTTTAAATAGTCTTTATATCAACTAATCTCATGGTTAAGATGAGTTTATAGTTTGTAAGTTAAGGAGAGTTTATATTTGATCTCTATCTCACACACACACGAGTGCGGTGTGAGCGGGTGAGGGATCGAGTGATGGGTTGGATGAGTGTTCATCTCCATCCGATCCAATCTGTCTTTCAACCCACCCGTCACTCATTTTTCATCCATACTTTTTAAAGTGTTCATCCACATCTTCGATTCAGGTTACCCATCTATCCGCAGACAGTGAATTTAATAAAATAAGACCACGGGACACAAAGGCATCTACTTATACTTAAGGACGGAATTATCCTCCATATATAGATGGTGATCTTTTACCTCTACTAAAATCACCAGCACTACATATGATGAAATCCCGCCCTAAGTCTCATCCATATACGGAGTAGTTTTTACTTTATTATTTCTCGTATCGATAAGTAATTGCAAAGTAGATTCAACTTTTGACTTTGAAATCACTGAAATAAATGTTTTCAAGTGATAACCTTTTTCTAAATTAAACACTTAAAAAACTAAAACCAGAAATAGATATAGAGGTGTTTTAAACTACTCTTTCACTTTTTCTGTTACACAAAATATATATTTTTCCTAAATAGTGTCAACTTTTACATTTTTGAAAAACATCTTATTTTCATAAATAGTACTCGTACTTCGTATCAACTTTTACCATTACACATTTTTTCTCAAATCACTTTAAAATCATTTTTTTTAAAAGTAAAACAATCAATCACAACCAACCTTACATCATTTTACACGGGTTTGCTCATTAATAATCTTTGGTTTAATCTTTGGTTTAATCTTTTAGTGAGATTTTATATAGAACGGAGAAGGCCTGAAATACTCCTTGGTTCCTTTGTTCTACGTAAGGGTGGGCACGGTCCGGGACGGTCTGGGATTTGGCTTATCCTGATCCCATCCCGGTTTTATAACAACAGTCCGGTACGGTACGGGATAAGTCTTTATCCCAATATTGTCCCATTTAAAACGGGACCGGGACAACCCGACAAAAACCGGGACGGTTCGGGATGTCCCATAAAATATACATTTGTTAAATGTGATACGTAGTATAAAAATAAGCATAACATCAAAGTAAAGACGTAACTATTTTTGCAAATTTAGCTTCCCTAAAAAGTTAAGTAAAACCTTTAATTAACTATATTTAATTTCTGTCTTGTAAACTTTTTTGTCCCCCTAATCTTGTGTTTCCTCTAGTAGAATATTAGCGCATAATATTTTTATACTTTATAATACACTTGTAATTATTCAATACCACATTAAATTAATAAAATATCATATCTATAAAGACACTATATATTTTGTAGTAGTTATTTTGGAAAATATTAAATCTATAACAACACTATAATATGGAGTAGTAGTTATTCCACCATAAATAGTATTTCGCACGTAATAATATATTATGGCCTAGTATTGGAATGAGAACTAAACAAATTTTAATCAAAAGAAACAAAAGAAATGAGACTAAGAGACACGTGAAATAAGATAAAATTACACTAGGGAGACTAAGGACTAGAAAGTTTTAATTGTGTTTGACTATTACATAGCATTATAAATTTAAAATAACATATTAATTTCAAACGGGACACCGGGACGGGACACGATATTTTATAGCTATCCCGGTCCCGTCCCTGTTAATATCGGTGCGAGACCGGTTCAGGATGAAAAAATTGCGTCCTAAATGGATCGGGATAGTTTCGAAACGGTGTCGGGATTTTTCGGTTTGGGACACCGGGACCGGGATTTTCGCCCACCCCTACTTCTACTTCTACGGAGTACGGAGTACCAAAATTTGGCAAACAAAAGCTTCTAAGGCAAACCGCAACCCAGCTCGTCAATAAATCTAATTCATCTCCTATTTATACGTATTCACTCAGTCAATTCAGTTTTTCTCTGCAATCCAGCACCGTCAATATATCCACTCAGCACATTTTTTTAATTAAATGCATATATCCTTAGTTATTTTATTACACATCACTTAGGTGTTAATTTTGTTTTGCCTTATAATTATTGTTTAAAAACTCAAACATTCCAATGTAAAAAAAATGTGAATTAATTTTTTTGTAAGTATCACAAATGCATAGTTGAGTTCAATTTGAAACAAATTTAAAACTATTAATTGTTTTCCAAATTTCTATACTATTAAAATGTCAATTATTTTGTAAGTATGCACCAAGAATCCAGCTCTCCCCACTACACTTTTTCATACGTACACAACCTATCCACTAGCCTTTTGGCTTTTTCATCAGCAACACACCCGCAAAGACCCACGCTCTCCCACGCACCAATGAACTCCACTTCTTTGGTATTCATATTGTCAGGCGCGTTGCAGGCAAGTCCACTACTTTCCTCCAGGATGGAGTCAATTGTCCGGCCATAGATTGCTCCCCAAGGCTCTCAGACTCCCGCTAACTCCTCCCTCTAGGAAATATTCTCCCGGTTGCGGCTGCAAATCTCAAGGTTTTGGGGTGAAAACCTCACATTTGAGCTTTTCACCCAATGCATTCCAATCAGCCTAACTTCTGACTTATCTATTCTTTTAAAAGTCCCAGTCTTTTACCGGACGCTAGACAGGGAAGCGTCGAATCAAGCTTTTCATTATTTACGACATTCCTCAAATAACGCATCCTGCGCTCCCATTCTTTCATCTTCTTCAACTTCAATTTTGCTATTAACGTGAATATCCTCGGCAGGTGCATCCGTCTTCTTCCCCTGACCTCTGATTATCTTTCTTAACCCCTTGAATCCATCTCAAATTTTAACCGATATGTTTGTTGATTTTTTTTTTGTTTTACTTAGTAATTTGTGGCCAAAACTTCTGTGATATTTAAGCTTGTTAAATGTTACCCGTTTACATTGATTTGGTAAAAAGTGTACTCAAAATTTGTGTTAGATTCGATCTTATTTTTTTTATCTCTGTTTTTACGAATTGCAATATATTTCTTGGTCTTTGGTTTAATACAGTAGCGGTTTCTTGTTGTACGTAGTATTTCTTATTGCTTTGGCTTTTATTTTGCTTTATTTATTGCTTTGATTTTTTCATAGTTTTTTGTGTATTCATGTTCTACTTCTTTCTTCAGTTTTTGCTGTAACTTTTTAGTGTAATGTTTCTACTCGGTTTTCTTTACTTTGGCTTTTATTTTTTAGTGTAACTTCTTAGTGTAATTTTGTGCTTTGGTTTTTATTTTTGCTTTACTTTTATTAACGTTATTTTATAAACAGGCCAAGGGTCTAAAAACACGAATATTTTAATTAAGATAAAAAAATATCTTGCATGTTTTTATTTTCCTTTATGTTGAAATTAGCTATGTGCATGTACTCTATTTTTTCATTAATTAATAATATTTTATCATTGTCCTTAATTGTAATTTTATAATTTTAGCTACTTGTAACAGTTAGTTTTGCCAAACATGGCTATTTAAAACAGGCAGCTTTATGAAACAGCTAGAGAAATTGCCCAATATAAGAGTAACATAAACATAATTGCACAAATAGGAGTGAAAATTAAAACTTCCTTCAATAGTACTCCCTCCGTCCCAAAATTATCTTCATAGTTACTATTCACATGGTCAACTCAAATTACTCTTAATCTTTTACTTTATATATCAAATTTTTATCAAACTTAAATTTTCTTGATCAGGCTTTGTAGCGGTTTTAATGTAGTTTCTGAATATGTAAATTTTATTTACTAAAAATAATCCGAGTGTGAACAGGGATCGAGTTGCTTTATCGTCAGTCAAGCATCGTAAATCGAACTATGAAGATAAATATGGGACGGAGGTAGTAGTAAACATTAATTTTGTACCTTTAATACCCCTAACCTAGTTAATTCTACAATATGACTTATTTGATTCTAATATAATATAAAAAAATTCTAAAATATTTGAAAAAAATATTGAAATAATAAAAATTAAAAAAAAATTAAAAATAAAAAAAATTTGAAAATAAATAAAAAAAATAGATAAACCACATTAAAAAATATAAAAAAAATTATGCAGGCCTTTGCCGCAACCTCGGCCATCACCAGCAATGTCACCTCTGATCAGCGGAAAAAATGTCATCTTATGTTAAAACTTCCATTTTTCTTTGAAAATGCCATAAAGATGGCAGTTTTGCTCTTTGAAAATGCTAAATTTTCTCAAAATCTGCCATCATGATGACATTTAGGAAAAATGTTGGCATTTTTTCGGTGGTCGGAGCTGGTGGTGCTGGGAGGTTGTTGAGGCTGCGGCAGACGCCTACATATTTTTTTTTAGTTTGTTTTTTTTTAATTTTAATTTTTTTAGTTTTTTATTTAATATTTTTTATTTGAATAATTTTTATTTTTATTAATTTTATTTAATATGAAGTATGTTTTATTTGATATATTTTTGTGTTTTTCCATTTTTTTTACAATTTTATTATAAATTAATGTTATTCCTTTTATGTTTTAATTATTAATGAAAGTTTTTGGAACTTGGGTAGGGATATACTTGTCTAAACACTAAAGTTACTCCTATTCAAAACATGGTACTCCTATTTTTGCATTTCGCCTATCTTTTACTCCTATTTGGGGGATTCTCAAACAGCTACCGTCATAACTTTAAAATATAACTCTTTTTTACTATTTAGTTTTCTATCATAACTTTATACTCTGTATTAGGGAAAGCTGTCACATAGTATATCAAAATAATCATCAAGCTCTCCAACTAAAAAAAACCATTTAGACCTTCAAGCTTTATAAAAACAGTCAATTATATAATTTAATAGGTCAAAGTCCACATACTATCGTATTTATTTTTACTTTTTTTCTTTTCTTTTTATTTATCTTTCTTCAGCTTAGCTCCTCTTTCCGTTCCCTGTTTGGCCGTTTTCCTTCCTGGCCTCTAGGATGTTGCACAGTAGAATGCCGCACAGTAGGGTGTTGCAATGCTTCGTACAGCAAAACAGCATCTTCCCTTTAGTTTTTCTCTTTTATTTTTATTTCTTTACCTTAGCAGCTTAGCTGCCTCTTTTCCTTGCCATAGCTTCAAGATATACAGATGGGTACTCTTCCAGGTGTGCACCGTCGTACAGCCCACCCTCACCCACTCCACATGCTCCAAGACTGGAAACAAGCCACTTTGCCCACCCCTGTGGGCTGTGGCGGCCTCACCTCCAACCTCCATGTCGCCATTTGTAAAAATGGCCTTGGACAGTTCAGAGTTGGACCTCTCATCCAATTACCTCTCCGGTTCCATCCCGCCGGAGTTTGGTTTTGTCGTTAAGTTCACCCTCCTTTACCTCTCCCTCCTCCCCGCTGCATCTCTGCGCGCACCTCAAGTCCTCAACATCGTCGATCTCCACCACACCTTCCTCTCTGGCCCATGAACATCCTGTCAGAACAATGCCTCCCGGCGAGGCAGAACGGCTGAAGAATGAAAAGAAAACATAACGAAAAAGGAAAAAAAAAAACTTAAAAAGTAAAAATAATCGCGTGGATTCCAACTCAGCTGAGTTACCGGATAACCAGAGCATAACTTGTTAAATTATAAAGTTGACTGTTTTTGTAAATTTGGTAGGCTTAATTAGGTGCTTTTTTTGTTTGAGGGCTTGATTGACTATTTTGATATACTACAAGAGCCCATTTGACAATTTCCCCTACGTATTATTTTCATATTCAATCTTTACGGTCCAATACGTTTGTTTTAACTAAAGATATTAATGAATTTATTATCAGAATAGAGTTAACTTTATCGCATCACAAACAGCACACATAGTACTTCTCATATACCGTAGTATTAAACTATGTCACACTAGAATAGCTGCATTTCAACAGGCCACTATCAACGGCTTCACAGGAAAGTCAGGCATGCGCTTATACAATAGATCATAAAAATGAAAGGACGCATTTAAGGTTCCAATATTCCAAGGCAGTCAGCCTGTCTTCTTTGTAGGGCTTCCTTACAACTCGTCCTCCTCTTCTTCCTCTTCCACCTCCTCATCATCAAGGTCATGAACTCGTCTAGAGGGCATCTTGTGAGATCTTAAATCCTCATCATCATCTTCATATTCTCCTTCTTCTTCAAGGTCATCATCTTGTTCCAGCCTACTAGGCCTCTTGTTGTAAGATCTTATATCATCATCGTCTTCATCATCAAGTTCATTGCCACCCAGTTCCTGCCTAGGCCTCTTGTAAGATCCTCCTCTTATATCATCATCAAGGTCGTCAATATCTTGCTCCTCCCTACTACCCCCCCTCTTGTAGGTTCTTAGATCATCATCATCTTCAAGGTTGTTAACTCGTTCACATTCATCAATCCATTCGCTATATCTGGATCACCCGTATATTTCAGTTATACATATACACACATACACAAACACAAACATATATACATGTATATGCACGAACTCACAAATGCCATGTGTAGAAACTTACACGTCTATAGCCTCAGTTAAAGCTACATGAAACAAGAAAACAATCTCAAATCAGTTTTACAAGAAGACAAAAACTTCCCTGAGACCTACCTAACGAAGTACTTTTAAGTTTTAACAAAATATACAATACTTCTTTTGTATGGTAATGCTCACCTGTAGCGGTTGTGCTATAGCTTTCTTTGCAATCACTGCAGTGTGCTTCAGCAATCAAGGACTTCATATCACTGATACATCCACACACACACACTCAAACCACATTGCCTGGATAAGGGAATGCAAGAAACGGGAAACGGGAAACATGAAACCTAACTCGTGAAAAAAAATCAGTGCATCACCACAAAAAAGGTATTGGACAACTCTGCCAATTTCATTGTCTGGATAGAAAACTTTAAGGTCTATTTGAAAGTCAGGAAACGCCAGAGGAAAAAATACACTTACATGCGACATTCCACACTCTTCACATTACAGCAGAAAGGACAGTCAAAAACAGTATCAAGTTTGTCCATCCTCTTCTTGGGAGCTGGCTTAGCCCTTGACTTCCTCTTTCCCATTATATTCTAAATTCAATTTTCTTCTCAACTACAAAAAGAGTAATGGTTCAACATGTCAACCACAAGTAGATAATTTATATTTTATACTACGTAATAACAAATAAGGCTTCCATTTCCATCACTTGCAATGAAGCCAGACTACTATTTTTCGGCTTGGCAGTATAATAGAATAAAGCAAAATAGCTCAATAAACTATCTCGGCTTCTTTGATAAGAAGCAGTAGTCAGTCCGTGTAATTTTCAATGCGATTTTCACAGTGATTTATTTGGAAGCAGTCTTTTTGTACTTTAGTACAGGGCAAGGCTGCGTACATCTGACACCCCTACCCCACCGTTGGTGGGAGCCTTTGCGGCACTAGGGTAATGATGATGATGATGATGAATAACAAATAAGGCTTCCAACATGCTTCAAAAGGAAATTGCTTTAAAAATATAGACAATGGTTCATGTTTCTGAAATAACACAACCAAATATCACCAAAAATGCAATGTGCACTAACTACCTTTGCCACCCCAAAAAAATCTCTTTGTAATATCTTCACTCTTCAGTATTACAAACATGACTTTTTTGGACAGGGATGTAACAAAGTTGACAAATGGTGGATGACAGAGAGAATGCATAATTTGTAAAAATTGTAGTTTATGGTGGCACCATATGGTGGAATTTAGGCCAATTTCCATTTACAGTTTTTCAATGGACTGCCAAAATGGCAAAACATATTCATTATCTAAAAGGCAAATTCTACTCAATATACATTGCCTTGTTCACTCTTATTTTTAAGGAACCTACGGTGTGATGATATCTACTAATTTATTTCCTAGTATTTAGTATGCATTTTGTTATATTTTTATCAACATTTCATGTGAATTGGACGTTGTGATGGTATCTACTAATTGCAATATTTGTCCAAATGTTTAGCATGTGTTTGGCATAGTACCGAATGGTTCCATCCCTAGAACCAGACCATACTGAACTGTTATAAACATTACAAGTACATCACGGGTTTCGATAATTTACCCGACTGTTTTGGACCGCACCCACTCCTAACACTGCATATTCTTACAAAAATTATGAACCTCTACTAAATCAAATGTGAGATTCCTGGAATTAAAAGGGCAGTGTTGCTCTTCCTGGAATTAATAGAACCTACACATCATTACTTATCACGAGTGCTGAACACATATCTTATTGTTTTAATCTCTATATACATAGTATATAAAAGCTGGACCGCCTGAGATAACCGTTCCCGCCTGACAATGATGACGTCAACCTGACGTCGCCAAGGGGCGTGCTCACGGTTAATCTTAAGAATTTTGGATCTCCTCAATACGAAGGCAACACTGCCAGCGAATTGGTTGGTCATTAAATTACAGCTAGTTCCAACTCCTTAATTTAGAAAATTATTCAGCGTTTAAATGAAAGAACAGAAACGAACGAACCTCAACAACACCCTCTAAGCTTGATCTATTCACTGCTGATAAGATATAAGGAGAAATGTACAAACAAACAAAACAAGATGCGATAAAATAAGAAGGCATATAGTAATAATCGACAAACCTGGGATATTAGACGAACGGCTGGTGCAGACAAACTGGAGAAGGAGAGAGCAATATAGCGTACCACCGTCTATGAGAGATGAGCGGTAGCGTGAGATGGTGGATGGGATAATTGGTACACCGGTATTAGGGTTAGGTTATTCCAGTGCTTGGAAAAGTGATTTTCTAATCGGACCAGATCAAATAGTTTGGGCCAATAAGTTTTTTTTATCGTATGGGCCAATAAGTTTAAGGAAGTGTTTACTTTAATGCTAAAGTCACAGTTAGGTTAGTAAGACAGGTGAAGTAAACAAGCACACTGCTTAAAAAGCAGCTTATTAACCGAAAAAGGTGCTTAAGGTGCCGCTTATTAAGCATACCACCCCCCATGTATTAATTAAGCGGCACTTTAAGCTTTTTCAGTTTCCGAATTTACCCCTTGCCCTTAACCTATTGTTATCCCTGCCCCACCCCGACCCCAACCACACCTACTCCGACCCAACCCCTACCCTTACCCCCACCTACCCCGACCCCACCCTACCCTTACCCCACCTACCCTACCCCACCCCGACCCCACCCTACCTACCCCACCCCTACCCTACCTAACCAACCCTTACCCTACCCCGACCTTACCCCTACCTATCCGACCCCACCCTACCACTACCCCGACCCCACCCTACCCCTACCTTTCCGACCCCACCCTACACGTACCCCACCTTACCCCTACCCTACCCTGACCCTACCCCATTACCCGACCCCACCCTACCCAGCCCCATACCCTACATAACCGACCCCACCTTACCCCTGCCCTACCCTGACCCAACCCAACCCTACCCAATCCTACCCTTACCCGACCCCACCCTACCACTACCCTACCTACCCGATCCCACCCCTACCCTACTTACCCGACCACACACCTACCCTTACATTACCTGCCCCACCCCTTACCCACCTACCCAACCCCACCCTACCCTATCCGACCCCACCCTACCTCTACCTTACCCCCTACCCCGCCTCAACCCCCACCCTACCTGCCCGAACCCACCCTACCACTACCCTACCTACTCAACCCCACCCCTACCCTACCTACCCGACCCACCCTACCACTACCCGACCTCAATCACCCCACCATACCCTTACCCCACCTACCCCACCCTATACCCATTACCCCACCCCTTACCCCACTCTATATCTAGGGTGGTGGGGTCAGGGTGGGGCAGATGTGATAGAGGTGCTAGGGATAGGGTAGGCATGGTGGAGTAGGGGGTAGGGGTAGGGGTAGGGTGGGGTCGGGTAGGTAGGGTGGGATCGGGTAGGTAGGGTAGGGTAGGGGTAGGGGGCGGGGTTGGGGTAAGGTAGGGTAAGGTGGGGTCAGGGTGGGGTCGATGTGGTAAGGGCCTATGGGGGTAGGGCCTATGGGGTCGGGGGTAGGGTTGCGGTAGGGTGGGGACGGGTTAGGGTGGGGTCGGGTAGGTAGGGTGGGGTCAGGTAGGTAGGGTAGGGTAGGGGTAGGGGCGGGGTTGGGGTAAGGTAGGGTAAGGTGGGGTCAGGGTGGGGTCGATGTGGTAAGGGCCTATGGGGGTAGGGCCTATGGGGTCGGGGGTAGGGTTGCGGTAGGGTGGGGACGGGTTAGGGTGGGGTAAGTGTAGGGTGGGGGTAGGGTCGGGTAGGTAGGGTGGGGTCAGGTAGGTAGGGTAGGGGTAAGCGGTAGGGGGTAGGCGGTGGGTGGGGTCGGGGTTAGGTAGGGGTAAGGGGTTAGGGGTTATGGGTACACATATTATATTATATACTTGTGTTCATGAATGTTTGTGTGTATATATATGTATAGGGTTATTTTGGACATTTTAATGTTAAGCGGTGTTTTAAACCGTTTGAAGTAAACACGGTCTTACAACATTGTTTATTTTATGCGCCGCTTATTAACACGGGTCTTAATAAGCACCGTTTAATAACCGGTGAAGTAAACATGTCCTAAGTCATTTAATTTGGCAGATTTAAAATTGTACTTTTTTAGTAACATTATAATCAATTAAGAGCCTGTTTGGTGACCTTTTTTTTTTGCTTATCAGGCTTATCAGCTTTTTCATCATACATGTAATTTTTTATTTCGCACGCTAAATAGTGTAATAGGCAAAAAAAAGTAAGGTTGGAGTTACTTTTCTGACAGTATTGGCTGAAATTACTGTGGATGATCATTTCAGCTATTTTTTCTAATAATTTTTTATTTTATTTATCAATAACAAATATTTGAAATATAATTTTTTCATGAATTAGAATAATCAGCCAATACAGCCACTTCAGCGAGAACTTCATAAATTTCAGCAAAATAAGTCAATACAGCCAATTTTAGTGTTACCAAACGGGCTCTAAATGAATTGAATCTATTTAAATTGATCAAATTTCAACTGAGCTGGCAGACTTCACTAATTTGCTATTTTGCATAAATATTATACTCCCTCTGTATTTTAATGTTTACTACATTAGGTTGGACACATTATTTAAGGAGTAAAGTAGGAGGAATAGTGGATTATGTAGAAAACGTATGAGAGAGTGTGTAAAAGTATGAAAGAAAATAAAAAGTAGATAAAGTAAAGATAGTTGAATATGTATAAAGGGTAAACTTATCAAATATGAAAGTGTAGAGAACTTTTAAATACAGTCCAAAAAGGAAAGTGTATTGAATTTTTAAATACGGAGTAAGTATTTTTTAAAAAGTTTTTTTAATAGGATCAAAACGATGAAAAAATTCCTAAATAAAACTTTCATTATTTTACTCTAGAAATAGGTTTCATTCACTCCTATTATAGGGAGATATTAATCAACTTATATTCTTTTAATATGACTAAATAAGACCTATTGAGGGGACAAAACATATTTAATCATATTTTTTTCCCTTTCGTGTAATATCGATCCCATATTAAGCAGTTTCTATTTTTCAAAAACTTGCTAATTTTGTCAATTCGGTTAGAATTTCCCGAATTTCATCGATTCGGTCCATTTTGAAGTTACCAAACAAGCTTTATATACTTATGAAAAGAGATATAGTCAAGCCTATTTAGAAAAGTTTATGTACAAAGACGAAGTGATATTTTTATAATTGTTTATATAGAGTTTTTTATAAAAATTATCAAATGTTTTAATTATTTTTTTTAAATAACTTGCTATAGAATGTCAAAACGCCTCGAATGATTGTGTTTTCAAAGTAAAATGTATTCATCTGACATTTTTTTAACATTGAGATTTAAGTGATGAATTCGAAATAGTAAAAAGACATATTTCACCCTTTACCTGATATTTTAATTGGTGGATTAGGATAGTAATTTAGATACTATACACAATAAAACAAATATAACTTCATCATTGTACATAAACTTTTCTAAATAGGCTTCAATGTATTTCTAGCCATAAGAATAAAAAACAATTCTATCATTTGCAATGGAGCCAAAGACACGCTATTTTTTTGCTTGGAAATATAATAAAATAAAGCAAAATGGCTCACTAAATTGTCTGGTCTTCTTTGTTATGAAACAGCAGTCAGACCATGCAATTTTCGATGTGATTTTCATTTTGGACCATTCGGAAACAGTCTCTATGTGCTTTTGTACAGGGGTAAGGTTGCGTACATCCGACCCCCTTACCCTACGTAATAGGAGCCTTTGCGGCACTAGGGTAATGATGATGATGATGATGATGATGATGATGATGATGATGAATAAAAAATCTGTTTGGCAACACCAAAAATGACTGACTCAATTGAATGTCATAAATTCTAGCTGAATTGAAAAAATCTGATGAATTATGAATTATGAACACATTATATGTAAAATATATTTTATTGATTAATTAATTAAAAATTAAAAAACTATAGGGAAAAGGTGCAAGTAGGCCCATGTACTAACCAAAAGAGGTCAAATAAGCCCTTATTTAAGAGGCTTTGTCCAGCCGTCGCCATTTGGAGTGGTTTCCGGTGGAATTTTTTGATAAATTTTTTTGAGCATCTTATTCATTAAGTCTAGTTTATTCATATCAAATTTCAGCTAAAACTTCAATCGGGAAGGCATTCAAATGAATTCTTGAAAATAACTGCGCAGTTAGAAGCGCAGTTATCTTCAAGAATTCATTTGAATGCCTTCCCGATTGAAGTTTTAGCTGAAATTTGCTATGAGAAAACTAGACTTGATGAATAAGATGCTCAAAAAAGTTCATCAAAAAAATCCACCGGGAACCACCCCAAATGACGACGGCCGGACAGAACTTCCTAAATATGGGCTTATTTGACTTTTTTTTATTAGTACATGGGCCTATGTGCACCTTTTCCCAAAACTATATGATAAAACTTAGATAATCTTCTGCAGCAAAATCACACAATTAACTACCACAGCATCTAGAGTCTCACTTTTTTTTTACATAATTCAATGCATGGGATCAAAATTTGTTTGATAAAAATCAAAATCATAAAAATGAGACACAAGTACGCATGGAACACAATCATATCATAAGATTAACTCTTTAAAGAATTTTTTTTAGATTTATCATCCTTTACAAATAGAATAAGTTGTTAAAAATGATAAAAGTGGAGAAGGGATGGGTGGATCATGAATATTTTGATATCGTTGAGCAATTTGAAATAAAAAAGGTATGCACTTCTACTGTTATTTTTTACATAGTACATACCAAAGCTCTTTTGTTACAAGAAATCTCCTGTTTGAGATTTTGTACGTGCAAAGGTAAATAACTCTTGCCAATTACACTCACAAGTATACCTTAGTAATAGAAGTAGATACAGAATAAAAGAGAGAATAATAGAATGCAGTGGCGGATCTAGCACTTGTCATTTGGGTGTTCAAAATTACTTCAAAATTTAGAATTAAAAATCGCTATTGTCTCTTTTGAATATCAATTTTAAGTCAAAATGTAATGAATTTTCCATTATACGTAAACCTTTTTTAAATAATTAGTGTTCATATTAATTAATTAAATGGACTAAACTCTCATCAACAAATCCCTAATATTAACACAAATAAATGAAACAAAAACCATATCCCATCACCTACAAATAAATTAAACAAACAATTAAGCAGATGTAGAGTAGAACATCAATAAATTGAACAAAACATTAAGTAAAATTATAGTGTCGACATTAAGTAAACATTGAATAAATCTCGAATCCGATCAATCCACTAAACCTAAAATCTAATATTCCAACATTTTCAAGGCAAGTACGTAGTGAGAAATTGGAATTAGAAAATGAATTTGTAAATTTAATATTACATTTACAAAAATTAGGTCATAATTTCATTAATTTGTGAATGAATAAGCAAACCACTAACTACGAATGTCCGAGTGGAGGCATCAGCCATGGTCACGTAAACACTAGGCCGCGGTGGAACCGTTACCCTTCAGCCTGTGGATTATGATTACTTGGTACACTGGCGCCGACTAGAACCATTTGCAACTCGCGAGGCTGGAAATTTCGAGATGGAATTTGGACGGGCGACAATTGGAATGCTGCAACAGAGTGCATTCTCTATGGACGTCTAGTGCAGCTCGAGTTTTTTTATCGAAAACCTAAACGACGAAGTTTTGGTATAAAAAGAAGTTGGGATTTTGGGTGTTCAGGTGAACACTTTTGAACAACACCACATCCGCCCCTGATAGAATGCATCTCATGCCTTCACATTCACAACGCAGAATACACATTATTGGCAGAGTTTATTTAAGAAGAACAGGGGTGAGGGGTGGATGATACACAAATAAATACGATTGTCTATAAGAAGCTAGCATGCTTTGCACCTAAGAAGAGAGTCGTTGGATACTTGGATGCATAGCAAAAGCCTTATTGCACATTCCTTGGCTTTGAGGACAGTCATGATTACCCTCCCAGCAGGATGGCACTGGATGAGTTGCGACATCATAACAAGCAACCACTGCTAATGAGTTATGTCTAATTGTATTCCCTAAAAGCATATGAATGAGCTGAGGAAAGAACATCATCAACAACCTATTTCGATTTCAGAATGAGTTCGGAAACTGCATGCACACGTGACATGCATACCCATTAAACAACCCAACACACACGACTCTCTATTTGTTAATATGTGTAAATATTATCATTAGAGTCTGTTAAAGTGTTACCTATTATTTTGTAGCTATCCCTTTTTAGTAGCTTGTACAGGCTGGGATATTTATTTCATAGTTATCACATACGTGAGTGAAGGTACCGTGTATATATACGGATGTTTACATCGAATACAGAAAAAGTGAATTTTACAAATTCCAACTTGGTATCAGACTCCTACTTCGATCCTTGTTTCTTCTTCCTCGATTCATCATGACCACCCCTACCAAAAGTTCTTTCCACCCCGCCCTCACCGTTACTTCCATTAAAAATTTAATCCCTCTCACCCTTGATACCGAAAAGGTCCAGTACTCCTCGTGGGCAGAGCTTTTTAAACTCACTGCTCGTGCTTATGATGTTCTCGACCACATCATCACCCCCGATGCAACCACTGACGATGACACTACAACAAATTAGAGCTTTTGTAACGCCTCAAACATGGTGCATTAGATCATTTTGGTGTTACAAAAGGCTATTGCAACACTTTTATGAGTGTTACTTCAGGTCGTGTTGCATAATGTCATATGCAACACTTTTTGGTATATTATGCAACAGTAAAGAGAAACGTTGCATAAATAGCTCATATGCAACACTATTTTGCAACACTTTTACCAACATCTTATGCAACACATTTTAAAACAAAATGCAACACTTAAAGATTAACTTTAGGCAACACTTTGTCATGTTTATGTAACATATCATTTATATTCTTTTGAAACATAGATTTATATTATGTAACATAAACCTCGATTGTACATGCAACGTTTTTCTTAAACAAGCAACACTTTTGTAAGCTTAATAAGCAACTAATATTTTGCAACATTTTGTTGGGCCATTTAGAGTTTTAGACCATATTGTTTTAGAACCAATTAAAGCATTTGTATTGAGAAAGTATCATAAAACAAACAGACGAATAAGTTCAAAATAATAATGTAAATTCAATTCAATAATATCCCTAGAGCATCCATCTTAGGGGTTGCAACTCAAATTTACAATGCTTTAGTAAAACAAATCTACAATAAGAAACTAGCTAATATCAACTCTTTTGACAAGGTATAAAATGTGGGAAAACATTAAACTCCTTTGCAGATACCACGACACATGCATCAAATTCTTCTCTAAAGATTCAAAACTTCAACCCTCACTCGAAGGCCCTGTACACTGGAGAAAAAGACAGTAAATATATATCAATATATCAAATACTACGTCACTAATAAAAAGTGTAATACCCAATTCATTCTAACAATTATGTAGTAAATCACTAGACATAATACTATTTACAATAAACATCCAGAAAAAATAACTGCATAGAACAAAACATACATCCATCACAGATTGACTAAAGTAAAAAGCTATGGAGTACTATTTTATATGAAACTTAGATCCTACATCTAGTTGTGCAAAAAGACGTAAAGATGAGGGGAAAACAGGAGCATCAGGATAGCTTACCTGATAGAGCACTGTAGTTCTCTTTTTGTGGAGAAGAGAGGCCAGATATGCAAGGCTAAATAGAAACGTTGACTTACAGTAAATCTAACTCTAGCAGCAGCAGACAATCATAGAATTGAAGTACACAAAAAGAAGTACAAAAATGCTTTAAAAATAACAACTAAAAAGATAACGAACAATTATACTCATCACATGTTATCAAAATATTCTTAAAAATGAAAATTTACTTTGTATTAACAAACTCCTGTATTGGCTCCTCCAGTTTTTGTGAGCTCCTCAATGTTAGGTTCAAACTCGATTATGAGCTGCTTAGTACAAAAATATTACTAATGAGCCTAAAAAGTATATGCTCCTATATGCAAACTGTACACAATAGGTACTATACAAACCTGCGGTCTCATAATAGTATATCACATCACTGATGTACACAACAAAGAAAGAACAACATTAATGAGGCAAAAAAAAAAACACTAATAGGTATAAAGTTACAAACCTGGTTTATGTTTCTAGGAAAAGGTCAATGTCCAGTTTCACAATTGACAATGCGATCTGGGTGTCCACTCGCTCTAAGCAATGGAAAACGCTGGTTATATTACACATTGATCACCATTGTCCATTGCTCCCCCTACAACATAATATTTCAATTGTTGCAAGTATGATATACTATGTCTAATATTAAGAACAATTTACTTCCAGCTGTCTAAAAGTTATAGAATGGGGGTGGTGGAGAGAGCAAGCGGGGACGGGTGATACAACACTGAAGGCAATTTAGATAAACTTGTGGATATTCCATTCATGCAACAAAAGGAGATTAATGATCCAAAAGCAGTGGATATTCATTCAATAACGATTGTATTTCATTAACCACTTTCTAGTCAGTTTGTTTATTCTTTAACAAAAGGAATAATTGCCTTAAGAGTCAAGTAGGAAAGTACATGTGCATATTGCATACATACCATGATTTAAGTAGCCCGCTCGTAAACAGAAGTGAATGAACATCACCAAGCCCATGAGGTTTTGTCTGACGTCAAGTAGAGGAGAAGCATCAGATATTGGGAAATTACTCAATCAATATAATACAATGTAAATACAATGCAATTACCTAGTTTGGTACTTATTTTGAAGATCCAAGGCACAGTGTGCATCATTATCCTCTAAGCAAGCAGCTTTTTCCTAGAATAGATTGGAACAACACATAGCTAGTAAATTGCAAAGCCACTATTCAAGCAACTACTATGTAGATTATCAGGAACTCATTTACTTTAGAAGTTTCACTTGTTTTGTTTACATTCCAAAATATGCATTTAACTCTAATATATAGTTGTAGATTTTGTGACTGTGTGTCATCGAAAGTCATTATAGCAAGTCATTATAGCTAGTAGGATATGGATTGGGTTTTTGTCTAGAATTATAAAATCAAGATATGAGTAAAATACAAGAGAGTTACGTTTTATTAGATAGGAGTATTTTATAAGAAACTCAATTGGGAAAATATAGGTCAATAGGTTACGATTACTATCTTTAGAGCATTCCTGCTATCATCATATTCTAAGTTCCAACCAAGTAAAAATTATTTTTAATATAAGTCATCATATTCTAAATAATTTCATCCCCATCAAAAAATGGAGCTAAAGAACATCTTCTAAACAATATTGTTAATCTATGTCATCAACGTATTCCTATCATCAATTTACAATCAAATCCTTGAAATATATGCAATAAAATGAATAAATAGATACTATACTAACCTAGATAATATTCATAGGGGAAGGCGACGGCGCCTGAATATACGGTGGCGGCAGGATGAGGATTGCATAGTCGCTAGGGGCGCGAGACCTTCAAACTTCGTCTCCTAGCTTAGCTAGAGTGTGAGACACATATATACCGGCGAATGCTTCAAGCGGCGTAGACAGAGACCCTCGAGAACGGCGGGAAAAATATCAGCGGCGCAGGGGGCGAAAATTACAGGAGTCGGCGGCAAGGGTTGTGGTAGATCGGCGAGTGTCCATTTGGCAGCGTCCTTAATTTCGTTCTCCCGCATTGGCTGGTAGTGAGGGTTCAATTTGGGTAACTTTTTAATTTTTTATTTGATCTAAATCATTTAATAGGGAGTAATGATTAAAATAAGTTTGGATCACTTCACTTTTCTGAAAGTTAGAAATTATTTAAAAAACGATTAGTAGTTTTTATAAGGTTATTTAAAATTAAAAGTGATTTTTTAAAAAGTAAAAATCTTCCACTATACCAAATCAAATACGGAACATTTCCACAAGTGTTAAGAATTCTTTTACTTGGACGGTGGACCAGATCAAACCATACTTAAACAGATCAGACAAGATCAGACTTAAACAAACCAGACCAGACAAGACTAGTCTTAAACAGACCATACCAAACCAAACTTAAATAGACCAGACCAAATCAGACTTGACTTCTGTAGTTACAGAATACACAGAGTTCAGACATTTACCACACCAGACTTAAACAGACCAAGTTGACCAAACTTAAACAGATCAAATCAGACCAGCAAATTACAATCCAAGTAAAAACATCCTTAATATGATCACTTACATATAGTAACACTCTAGAAATAAATGTTACTCCGTATGTAACAAGTTATCATAAGCAACATTTGACATAAGTGCTACATAATAACTTATCATGCGCAACACTTTGGCATAAGTGTTACATAATAACTTATCATAAGCAACACTTTGGCATAAGTGTTACCTAATAACTTATCATAAGCAACACTTTGGCATAAGTGTTGCATAATAACTTATCATAAGCAACACTTTGACATAAGTGTTACATTAGAATTATATGCAACAATTAAAAAAAGTGTTACAAAGAAAGTGTTACAAAAAAGCTATTTTGTTGTAGTGTGACGATACCGATGCCGCCACTGACTCCTCTGCTGCTACCACCGATCCGGGTCTCTGGAATCGGCTTGATGCCATGGTCCTTCAATGGATTTATGGCACCATTTCACACGATCTCCTTTATACCATTCTCGAACCGGGTGCCACGGCTATGGAAGCTTGGGATCGTCTTGAAAATATTTTTCATGACAACAAAAACACCCGAGCCCTGCATCTTGAAGATCAATTCACCCAAACCCGACTTGAAAACTTTCCCTCAATCTCTGCCTATTGCCAAGCCCTCCGCCATATTGCCACTCAATTGGGTGGTGTTGGTGTTTCGGTGGACAACAACCGCTTGGTGTTACGTCTGGTTCGTGGCCTGCCAGAATCTTATGACTCCGTGGCTTCTATCATTCAACAGACAGTTCCTCTTCCTCCCTTTGAAAAAGCACGCTCCATGCTTTTGCTGGAAGAATCTCGCCGCGCACATCAATTGACCATTCCCTCTTCTTCATCCCCCGGCGCGGCTCTGGTCTCTACCGCACCCCCTCGGCCCAATACTCCTGTGGTTCCAACCACACATGGCTCTCATAGACGTGGCAACGGGCGTGGAAAAGGACGTGGTCGTCACTCTGGCGGACGCCACTTTGACCAATCTGCATGGTCTCCTAACCCTACTCCAAATTCATGGCCTATGCCTCCCTGGGCTGCATGGATGCCTCCGTATTGGACCCCTCCTCCATGCCCATACCCAATGACTCCAGTGGCCTCTTCCACACCACGCTCGCCATCTGCCGGTATCTTAGGCCCTCGTCCGCAGGCTCTCACAGTGGGCCCCAGTTACACTCCCACTATTCTGCCACCAGAATTTCAGGCCTCCATGAATGCTATGAGTCTCAACCCTCCTGACAACAATTGGTACATGGATACCGGGGCCACGTCCCATATGACTTCCGACTCAGGTACTCTTTCGTCTTTTGTTAATACGAACTCTAAACACAGTATCATGGTAGGCAATGGGTCCTCGATCCCGGTTACGGGTCACGGCCATACCCACATATCCACCCATTTCTCTCCACTTAAACTTAATAATGTCCTCCACACCCCACACATAATTAAAAATCTAATTTCTGTACGAAAATTCACTACTGACAATCATGTGTCTATTGAATTTGATCCTTTTGGTTTTTGTGTGAAGGACCTTCATACCAGAACACAGATCCTACGGTGTAATAGTCAAGGTGACTTGTATCCAGTGAGCGCCCCTGCATCCACTCTCCAACCACCTCCCACCGCTCTTGCCGGCATCTCCTCCACCACTTGGCACCATCGGCTTGGGCATCCTGGCAGCCCCGTTTTTCGTAGTCTTAGCAATAACAAATTCATTCCTTGTAATAAAACGTATGTTGATGTTTGTCAATCTTGCCAATTAGGCAAACATAATAAATTACCTTTCCCCTCATCTCTTTCTTCTACTCATGCCCCTTTTGATATAATACATAGTGACTTGTGGACTTCACCTATTTTAAGTTCCACCGGTCACCGATATTATATCCTTTTTTTGGATGATTTTACCAATTTTCTATGGATCTATCCTCTTACCCGCAAATCGGATGCCTTTTCCACATTTGTACAATTTCATACATTTGTGCACACCCAATTTCAGAAAAATATTAAAGTTCTACACTGTGATAATGGGCGTGAATATAATAACTCATTATTTCACAATTTTTGCTCCTCTCGTGGCACAATATTTCGTTTTTCTTGTCCCTACACTTCCCCACAGAATGGAAAAGCTGAACGCAAAATTCGTTCCATTAATAACATTACTCGCACCCTACTCCTACATGCATCAGTCCCCCCTCATTTTTGGCCACATGCAGTCCTTATGGCTACATATCTCCATAATATTCTTCCATGCAAAACACTTTTATACAATTCTCCTACACTTCGCCTATACCGCAAACAACCCGTCTATTCTCATCTACGCATTTTTGGTTGCCTTTGCTACCCCCATATTCCTACTCCTCACAAACTTGCTGCCCGCACCATGCCCTGTGTCTTCCTCGGATTTCCCGCTCAACATAAAGGATACAAGTGCCTTGATTTATCTACCAATCGCATTTTTATCTCCCGACACGTCAATTTTGACGAATCGGTTTTTCCTTTCCACAAAACCAATCAGCTGCCATCCACATCATATGATTTCCTCACCAACCCATTATCCCCCTACCTAATCTCCCACCTCCTCAACCCACAGCCCGACACCTCAAATACCCCTCCCAATCCCGCTCCTACACCTCCCTCCCTGGAATCTTCATCTTCACCACCTCATGCACACGTGCCTATTCCATCTACTAATTCCCAACCCAAACAACCACATCACCCAATGTGCACCCGTAGTAAAAGTGGTATTGTCCGTCCTAAACAAATATACACCCTCCACACTCAACACACCCCACCGAACCACCACTCCCCCATACCAAAATCCCATCTCCACGCCCTACGTGATCCGAATTGGAAAGCCGCCATGATTTCTGAGTTTACAGCTCTTATTAATAATAAGACGTGGGAGTTGGTACCCCCGTCCTGATAATGCTAATGTTATTCGTTGTATGTGGTTATTTAAGCATAAATACAGGTCCGATGGAAGCCTTGACCGCTACAAAGCACGGCTCGTTGTTAATGGAAAGTCTCAACGACCCGGCATTGATTGTGATGACACGTTCAGTCCAGTAGTCAAGCCCGCCACCATTCGTACCGTTCTCAGTATTGCCCTGTCAAACTCCTGGCCCTTACATCAACTTGATGTAAATAATGCCTTTCTTCATGGATTTCTTGCCGAAACTGTCTACATGCATCAACCACCCGGGTTCAAAGACACATCCCGGCCCTCACATGTGTGTTTACTTAAAAAATCACTCTATGGATTAAAACAAGCACCCCGGGCTTGGTACCATCGTTTTGCCACTCATGCGGCCAAACTGGGTTTTAAACATAGCAAGGTTGACCATTCATTATTTATCTATCATCGGAGCTACGGCATATTTATTATTATACGTCGACGACATTGTCATCACTGCATCCACACCTACGCTCCTTCATATGCTTATTGGTCAACTTGGTGCTGAGTTTTCTATCAAAGACCTGGGCTCCCTTACTTATTTTCTTGGAATTGCCGTCACTAGACAACCAGGAAGCCTCTTCCTATCCCAACAAAAGTATGCAAGAGAAATTCTCACTCGTGCCGGTATGGAATCATGCAACCCATGTCACACTCCCGTTGACACTTCGGCTAAACTAGGCTCCGACAACGGCCCCCCTGTCTCGGATCCGACTCTCTATCGCAGTTTAGCCGGTGCACTCCAATACCTTGCCTTCACTCGACCGGATATCTCCTACGCCGTCCAACAAGTTTGCCTCCACATGCATGACCCACGACATATATATACTCATTTTGACGCTCTTAAACGTATCCTCCGTTATGTTAAAGGTACAATCTCTCATGGTCTTCATCTTCGAGCCTCTCTCACCACCGGCCTCATTGCCTATACCGACGCCGATTGGGGCGGCTGCCCGGACACCCGCCGCTCTACTTCCGGGTATTGTGTTTTTATCGGTGATAACCTTATCACTTGGTCCTCTAAACGCCAACCCACTATTTCTCGCTCAAGTGCTGAAGCCGAGTACCGTGGGGTGGCCAATGTTGTAGCCGAATTGTGTTGGCTACGTAACCTCCTACTTGAGCTCCATCATCCTCTCACTTCCGCCGCCATTGTATATTGTGACAACGTTAGCACTATCTACATGTCTCAAAACCGAGTCCAACATCAACGGACAAAGCACATTGAAATGGACATACACTTTGTTCGGGAAAAAGTTGCCCTTGGTCATATTCGTGTACTACATGTCCCTTCCAGATTTCAGTTTGCCGACGTGTTTACAAAGGGTCTTCCCAGGGTCTTATTCGAAGAGTTCTGTTCCAATTTGAACGTTCAGCTCCCTCCCGTTCAACTTGCAGGGGAGTGATAGAATACTGCATGCACACGTGACATGCATACCCATTAAACAACCCAACACACACGACTCTCTATTTGTTAATATGTGTAAATATTATCATTAGAGTCTGTTAAAGTGTTACCTATTATTTTGTAGCTATCCCTTTTTAGTAGCTTGTACAGGCTGGGATATTTATTTCATAGTTATCACATACGTGAGTGAAGGTACCGTGTATATATACGGATGTTTACATCGAATACAGAAAAAGTGAATTTTACAAATTCCAACTAATTGTATTCCCTAAAAGCATATGAATGAGCTGAGGAAAGAATATCATCAACAACCTAATTTCGATTTCAGAATGAGTTCGGAAACTAAATTTATGTTGAATAAGTTTGATAGCAAAATGTTATTACTACATCCGTCCTAGAATAATAGTTACACTCCACTATTCACCGGTCAACGCAATTCACTTTTGATATCTAATTTTATATTTCAACTTTAATATATTTGAATTTATATTTTGCGACTTATAGAGTTTTTATTGTAATTCATGAATATGTGTATTTTAATTTCCAATCTAAGTACCAAATTGTCTGGGAATATTTGAAGTGTGCACACATCTGTGACGCATGATCCTATTTTGTTATGTAATTAATGAGATAAAGATGGAGGGAATCAATTAACTGAAACAAAAATTATACGTAGTAGAATACATCTCTGTTGTCAAAGCGGGTCCCATAAAATCAGCCCGCTTAACTTTGCAATGAGGCATGACTACAAGAAGTATTTTTTTATCGATGTCTTAGAGCATCACCATTCTTAATCCCGTAAAAATCATATTTTCTAGCATTCTTACCTTTTAAATATTCTTACATAATTAATTTTTAAATAATCTCAAAATCCATTTATGCCTCCCAACCATCATCTTCAAATAATCCGCTTTTTTCTCCGTCCGACATTAACGTATTACACATACTTTTCAAATAATCTTAAAATAATCCGGATTCATATTTTGATCCCGGATTATTCTAGCAAATAATCTCATTAAATAATCAATGTCTCCCAATGATAGTTCTCTAAAAAATCTGCCACGTCACTAATTTGATCCCTCAATAATCCTAACAATGAGGATGCCCTTATAGTATTTTCTATGAAAGTAGGATTTATGATGACGGGTTTGCGGTGTAGACATAATTATTCCTTATTTAGAAGGTTTACAGCATTAAAGACAACTGGCTTAATTGTTAACCTAGTGTTAAGTAAATAGAGTTATTTATTGACAATTGATTAAGGTGGTGGTGGGCTGGCGGTGATGGTGATGATGAAAACATACATCTCATGACAAATTTCTAACACAAAATTAAAAGTCATTTCTACAATGCAAAACTGAATAAGTGATACCTAGAAATCATTCTCTTCAAAACTTGTTATGTTATCCCTCCAGATTGAAGGATCTTTATGCATAGGATCTAGATGCCTGCTTGTACTTGTCAAATGAACTCATTTTTTAATCTCATCTTGCAGCCCTTCTTTTAGCTGTTTAAGAGCCCACAAAAAAAACAATGAAGTTTTAACTCTGGAAAAGCAGACTTTTGAGTTCCCCGATCCATTTTATGATTATTTCAATCCAGTTACAACTTTAACCCATAACAAGATAAAAATCATGAACCCGTTTTCCCACCTCATCACTCCAAGCCTCTGCTTTCAAGCTCTGAGCAATATGAACACCACATTGTAAATCCAATTCCTAATAGTCAAGACAACAACTCTGACAACCTACAAGTTGATAGACAAAATTTTATCCATTAATATGTGTGTAGACATATTACACAAACACAGTTCCAATGCATGTTATCATCTTAGGTGAAAAACTAATCTTGGTTATTTATAAATGGAGGGACGAGAGTGCTAAGACAAAACACAGTGTGGCAAGAGTTCACTTATTGTACATGGAAGTGGAAAAAGTGCATCGTTGGACACATAAGACTATAAGAGTGCATCATAGTCTGAAACTAAATGCGCATCACAAGTACAAATAAGTTCTCTCTTATGTGTACAAATAAAACGAGATATCATTAAGATTACATGTCTTCAAGGTTCTGCTGGTCTACCCTGTGAAAAATTGATCAATTTATCCCCTTGTAAGTGTCTAAGTGATGATGTGATGAGTTCTTAGACCATCAGATTCACTGCAAAAAAGGTAGCAATCGGAAAACCACACAGACAAATCACACAAATCTTGAAGGTATATAACAAACGGAAATTTAAATATCTTTGGAAATTGAGCAATTATAAGCATATTGCATTTTACAATCATTTTGAATTACATTATATTTTTTCTTGGTCCTGTCTTTATTCAACTACCCTATCTTAGTGAATCACAAGCCTGTTTATGGTCAGTTGAATAATAAATTAGTATGACAATTTGAAGGCTTAAATGAGGTTAGTATGTTTTCCTTTGTGCAGTGAACTGAAGTGGTAGTGAGTGTAAGTGTAATAAGCTAGAGGTTGTTATATTTTGGTAGCATGATTAGCATCACCTCATTTAGGATGTTTTTACTTGGACTGAAATTTTCTTGTCAAGTTTGATCTGTTTAAGTCTAAATTGGGATGGTTTGGTAGATGTTTGGTCTCTGTGTATTTTACAATCGTAGAAGTCTGGTCTACTCCGTTTAAGTCTGATTTGGTCCGAAGTGGTGTGGGACTGAAATAAGTCCAAGTAAAATAATCCTTAAGGGCTTAAGAATCAAAAGTGTTATAGAATACTCACCCAATTTGTAGAAATGTGTCCTATATGTGGAACGAAACTCTCCCACAGTACAATTCCATTGAGTAAAAGAATAAAGACAAGGTGGAGGGAGGAAAGATGTTACTAATATTGAAAATGGAGGTTGGATCGTGAGCAAAACATGTCGCTGATGAAATTAATTTAGTATGAAACTTTTCTTTCCTATCCTATGACGTGTTGTAAAGCATTGTTTAATGTACGTAAGTCCCTTGTCAATTCTTGACTGTACTTGTGCAAAAAATATTTCACTAACGTCAGCCATTGGCTAAAAGCCAACGACCCTCTGATGCTTAAGTTAGTGATCGTTTTTAGGTAAGGAAAGTAATGAATTAAACATTTGTATACAAAATTAAACAAATATCTTTCATGAGAACATGTCTATCGCCAGACGATATGCCCCTTGTCCGAATATTAAAATCGTCTCGTCACCAAAGTGACTCGTCATGGAAGCGACTCATCGCGGAAGAGGCTCATCGCAGAAGTGACTCGTCACAGAAGTGATTCGTCACGGAAATGATGCCAATAAGTAAAAGAAAGTAATAAACCAAAAATGAAACAACTTTAATGGTACCGTATTGCAGCTCCTCCGAACCTATTTACCATCGGACAACATGCTCCCCATCCGACGACTTAAATCACGTCGCCTGATCTATCTCGTCACAGAAGTGACGACTCGCTCCTTAGATCTCGAATAAGGTTTTCCATGCTTGTAATCATGCCTCCTAGGTGATTCCGACTTCCTGTGCCCCCCTTCTTACTCAATTTGTCTCCGACGAGATCGTAAGTCTTCCTTCTTCTAGACGGATGAAAGCCAACGTCTTTGCTTGGACATCTTCGAAGGATCGAAAAGGGTATTTTATCAGTTCAGGATACAACTCTGAATCTTCATTCAAACCTCTTTTGAATGCTTCAATGTTGGTAGAGACGTCACATTTTGGGATTGACACCTTTTCTTTGTTGAATCGATGAAGATAGTCCCTCAAAGACTCGCCTCGTCGCTGGATAATTCTATACAGATCACTTGTTTGTTTTTCCAGAATGCGACTGCTTGCGAATTGTTGTGTAAACAAGTCGACAAGTTCCGCAAATGAACTGATCCCCTCATTTGGCAAGTTGATGAACCAGGTTAGAGCTGGTCCTTAAAGTGTCACTCCAAATCCTCTGCACATGCATGCTTTCCTTTGGTTTGGACGAAGTGATGCGGCCAACATACGTTGCTTGTATTGGACAACATGTTCCACTGGATCAGGTGTACCGTCGAACATTTTCTTTGAGAGAGCAGCAAACTTTCTAGGAATTTCCACATCGGTAATCTGTCTGATGAAAGGGGAATCCGCATAACACGTCCGTGACGCTCTGTCCAAGGGCGGGGGTACCCCTGGCAATCCGTTGATCTTGTCTTGCATTTGGCGTAACTGGTCCATCATCATAGACATCTACTCTGCCACGTTTGGTTGGATTGGTGCTGGCATAGAGGCCGTTGGTCCGACCATCTAGGTGACTTCAGGTCGGGTCGGTGACGGGATGAATATTATCTCAGGGCATAGTTCTGGAAATGTGGATGTTGATGACGTGACGGGTCTGGGAGAACGATGCACCTGACGCTCCAGAAATGATACATCGGGCTCGCTACATCTGGCATCTTGCATGAAGCTGGACGGACTAGGATCCCCAAATGTCCTTCTCTTGTAATGAGGAATGGAGGGCTCTGACGGAGCGGAGTTTGTAGTCGTCGCCGGCATGCTCTGAGTGGCTGAGTACAAACCTGTCCCCCTAGATCCGACTCGAAGGGACTCCGGGAAGTAGCAGGCCGGGATGCTAGGGGCCGACATTATCTCCGGGACAAGAGGTGTATGAGGGATGACATGTGAGATGAACGTCGATTAAGGTTCTCCGGTTGGTGACAGGCCTAGTGTGAGGGAGACGTGATCCGTCGTCATTGCAGGCGGATTTGTTGTCGCCGGGGTGAAACCAAGATCCAGTCTCGTGGCGGCAATCCTTGTGTAGCTCCTCTGGTTAATCATTGAGTTTGAAGCTATCGACACCATTGACTGCACCTGTGAACGAAGAACGTCATTCTCCCGTTGAAGGTGGGTCATTCGTTCCGCCATCTCACGTCGGATTTCCTCTTTTGCCGTTTCTAGTTGTTCACGAAATTCAATCAACAATTGATTTGTTCCTGTCATGATTGATCTTTCTCTTGCACAAAGCCCACGGTGGGCGCCAAATTGTTTAAGCAATTTTTTTGTAAATTGAAACAATCAAATAGATAAGAAGATATATACATAGGGCTAAGTACAAGAGATATATACTACGTATTTACTAGGAGAAAGAATTAGAAGAATTCTATGAACTCACGTAGAAAGCTTAAAGCAATATAATTAAGTGTATTGATCTTTAATTGAAGGTGGTCTCCCTATTGTTGATCGTTTCACCCGTATTTATACACAATTTCATTGACACAACTATCTAACGTAAGATGCTATTTTTCTGCTTGCTGATCTATCTATCTGTTAGCTTTGCCCCACTATATAATTCCTTCTGCCACATCATCCACTTACTACATACTCGTAAATTTTAGTGGCCCAACATAAATCACATTTCCTGAATATATAAAAAGTCAAATTGCCAATACCACTCTTGTCTTTATGTCAAGGTAGTATTATACGGAGTAGTTATCATAGACTCATAGCGTTAGTAAGTTCCTTATTATGAGTTAAAGTAGTACATAGTAACATGGATATCACGAATTTAGTAGTATAATAATAGATAATAGATTCATAGTTTCTCGTTACTACTAGGCATGTTCCTACTATCAGCCATAGGAAGTTGATAGATTCTCAAATTAATTACCCAAGATAAGGAAATGGAGAAGTAGAGTGGAAAACACCAAACTCACTTGAAGTTTAAATGGGCAACTATTTAGTTCAAATCAAACCATCATTTTAAGTTTTGAAATGTAAAACCGAAACTGAACATAACTTTCTACTTTAGTTCCGTATTTTGGGATTTAGTTAAAATCGAACCGAACAAACCGAACTCATCACCCCTAGATTAGATTATGTGATATTCCCTAATAACTATATATACGTTATCCATAATGTTACTTTATTGCTTTCATTGTTCTAAAATACAGTCTAGTCGGACTGATTAATCGGCCTAGTCGGCCCTAACTATAGAGGCTCAGTCGCCCAAAAATCGGCCTAATCGGCCGCCTAGGCGCTAGGCACCCCTCAGCTGCCCGACTAACGCCTAGCGAGTTTTAGAACAATGATTGCTTTATATACCACTCTTAAGACTAATATTAAGAAATATTTCTAAATATACATCTAGAATAAAAGTAATGGACAAAAATGTGATTCTAGTAACTTTAGCGAGTATAATAGTATTCACCATCGTAGTGACTATAAAATTTACTCATAGTAACTTCTTGTAATCAAATTTTTGTCCATAACTTTTTTAGTAGTAATAGTTGAGGAACAACCTCTATTAGTATAAATAGAATATTGTAGTCATGGTATCTTTTAAATAGTTACTCAAATAAGGCCGAGTAATCACCGATTACTCTAGTAATTGGTCTGATTCGCTCCTCTATCGCCTTTACTCGAGTAGCTACCGAGTAACGATTAAGGGTATATTCCATTCGGTAATTTGTTTTTCAAAAATGATCTTTGTACCCACTCTTATACTCACTTTTGTACCCACCTATGTTTGTGAAGTGTTTTTTTTGTCTGTGAACCCTGGCTCACAGACAATATTTTGCACAAACAAAATATTGTCTATGAACCGAGTTCGCAGACAAAAAAAACTTCCACAAACATGGTGGGTATAAGGTGGGTATAAGAGTGTGTACATCAAGCATTGTTGTTTGTTTTTATGGATGAGATGTAAAATGCCTTCCTTACCTATACATCTACGAATATATTAGAGAGATGGGGTATTAGGGGTTTCCTAAAAGTTTAAACAATAGGCTAAAGCAAAAAATGAAGGAAAAAGGGGCAAAAAAAAACCTTAGAATTGTCACTAAAGGGCATTCAAATCCATAAACTTAATTTTAGTGCATAAATCTTTATATTCCATCAAGAGAGGGCAATTCCCCCCTTAACTAACGGCGAATACAGAATTAGATAACAACCATGTGTTATTTGAGGTAAGTATTGGCTAATAGTATTGGCTGTTTATAGAACAGTGTTTGGTTAAATGGTTGTTTGCAGTTAGCTGATAACTTGTTAAATGACTTTTAAGGACATCAAATAATTTATCTACTAACCACTTTACTATTCGTATTACACATTTTGCTAATGTTATTAGTGCAATTACTTAATCTATTTTTTTTCTAATAAAGAATACTAATTAATTAACACAAGTAATATTTCTTATAAACGTTGTTTTTCATGTATCAATAAATTTTATGAGTCCGATAATATTTTGACTAATTAATGGAATAATAATTGCAAAATATACTACTACCTCTGTAACGTTGGAATCTTCACTAAGTGAAAGTTGGTGAGATTGTGAATAGTGATAGGGGATATAAATTGTTGAGGGTATGATGAGAAAATAATAAAATAGTGTGATGGAATGAAGGATAAATCCCAAAAAAAGTAGATGTAATAGTGTATTATTTTTAAAATTATTGAAGGTATGATGAGAAGATTTATAAATGGGAAGTGAGAACATTTTTACGTTACCAAGGTAGTAAGGACATGTTTACTTCACCGGTTATTAAACGGTGCTTATTAAGACCCGTGTTAATAAGCGGCGCATAAAATAAACAATGTTGTAAGACCGTGTTTACTTCAAACGGTTTAAAACACCGCTTAACATTAAAATGTCCAAAATAAGCCTATACATATATATACACACAAACATTCATGAACACAAGTATATAATATAATATGTGTACCCATACCCCTAACCCCCTTACCCACCCTACCTTACCCCGACCCCACCCACCACCTACCCCTACCCCCTACCCCTACCCCACCTACCTGACCCCACCCTACCTACCTGACCCTACCCCTACCCGACCCCACCCTAACCTGTCCCCACCCTACCACAACCCTACCCCCGACCCCATAGGCCCCTACCCCCATAGGCCCTTACCATAGGGTGGGTCGGGTAGGTAGGGTAGGGGTGGGGTTGGGTAGGTAGGGTAGGGGTGGGGTTGGGTAGGTAGGGTAGTGGTAGGGTGGGGGTTGAGGCGGGGTAGGGTAGGGGTAGGGTCGGATAGGGGTAGGGTCGGATAGGGTAGGGTGGGGTCGGGTATGTGGGTAAGGGGTGGGGTAGGTAGGGTAGGGGTGGGATTAGGTAGGTAGGGTAGTGGTAGGGTGGGGTCGGGTAGGGGTAGGACGGGGGTAGGGTTGGGTTGGGTCAGGGTAGGGGTAGGGGTAAGGTGGGGTCGGGTAGGGGTAGGGTAGGTGGGGCAAGGGTAGGGGTGGGGTCGGGGTAAGGGTAGGGTGGGGGGTCAGTTAGGTAGGGTAGGGGGTGTCTGGTAATGGGGTAGGGTAGGGGTAAGGTGGGGTACGTGTAGGGTGGGGTCGGACAGGTAAGGTAGGGGTAGGGTGGGGGTCGGGGTAGTGGTAAGGGGGGGTCGGGTAGGTAGGGGGTAGGGTAGGGGTAGGTAAGCGTATGGTGGGGGGGTCGGTTAGGTAGGGTAGGGGTGGGGTCAGGGTGGGGGTAGGGTAGGTGGGGTAGGGGTGGGGTCGGGGTAGGTAAGGGTATGGTGGGGGGTCAGTTAGGTAGGGTAGGGGTGGGGTCGGGGTATGGTAGGGTAGGTGGGGTAGGGGTGGGGTCGGGGTGGGGGGGGGTAGGGTAGGTGGGGTGGGGTCGGGGTAGGGTGGGGGTCAGGGTAGGTGGGGTAGGGTGGGGTCGGGGTAGGGTGGGGTTGGGGTCGAGGTGGGGCAGGGATAACAATAGGTTAAGGGAAAGGGGTAAATTCGGAAACTGAAAAAGCTTAAAGTGCCGCTTAATTAATACATGGGGGGTGGTATGCTTAATAAGCGGCACTTTAAGCACCTCTTTCGGTTAGTAAGCGGCTTTTTAAGCAGTGTGCGTGTTTACTTCACCTGTCTTACTAACCTAACTGTGACTTTAGCAGTGAAGTAAACACCTCCTAAGAAAAGTTGTGTTAGAAAAATGAAAATATATATTTAAATATCAATGTCAACATAATCAAAATAGTAATGACCACTTCATCGTAACAAATGATGTATCTTAAAAAAATCGTAATATTGTCTAAGAGTGCCTTCTCGCTGCCATCAAACTAGATGCAATATTTTCACGGACAACTGCCATTTCGTGAATTCTCATATGTTCAACGCTTTGTGCAGAAGTTGATTCAACGTCACGAAAGATATCGTCTGGTATGAAATCTGGATCTTGATCAATGATAGTAAAACCAGGATCCCCAATTGTGCTTTTCCAAATGTAGTTATGCAGTGCAAAACATGAACATATTATCTTATTCTGGTCACGCAATGAATATATGGGCATTTTCTGTAATACTCCATCATGCCTTGAGAACACCAAAAGCCCTCTCAATGCAACTTCTTAGAGATGAATGTGCTCGATTAAATACTTCTCGAGATCCCCTTGGATTTGCACTACGAAACTCTGTTTGATGATACCATGTCTTGAAATAAGGTGTTAGATACCCTTGTCTCTCGGGAAAACCTTTATCAACCAAATAATATTTACCTGCGTGTACATGCATAAAGTAAAAAAATTAGAACATTTATTTGGCATGTGGGTAGTATTAAATATTACCAACTTGGTGGTGGCTTTGGAAAATTGAGACTTGAGTTGTTGATCGCGTCAAGGAAAATGCGAGCATCATGTGTTGTTCCTTCCCAACTGGTCAAAACATACGTCAATAACAAATTAAAGTCACATGCAGCTAAGACATTTGTTGTTGGTATTCCTTTCCTTCCTCTATATCACATTTGATCTACCTCTTTAACAGTTATTGCAATATGTGTGCCATCAATTGCTCCAATACAATCCTTATATTAAAAATCACTAAATTATATTACACCAATAATTAAATGAATCAATAGGACCACAAACATAATATTAATTTACCTTAAAATGTGGCATATATCTACTATCATTGGCAATTTGTGTTGGAATCTCTTTGAACTCGGGATCTTTGGGCGTAAGCATGTCCCTTAAAAATGAAACCATAATATTCAATACCTCTTTGAAAATTCTACTCACAGTTTCACCCGAATGTTGAAACGTTCTTGAGTATCTCTATTAGAACCCTTACTCAGAACATAGACAATTAAGTCTGAACATAATTGACGAAATGTACTTTGGTTCATCCTAAAAGCGTTAAAACACCGTTTTTCATGACCATACAACAATTCATCCATCCATCTTTGTCCTGTTAAGTATGATGTCATACAACGTTCCTTATATATGTGATTCATGAAATACACATACATATAGCTAATTGTACAAGCTACCAAATCCCAAAATTCATCATCATCGTCCAAATATTCTTTAATTAGGAGAAGCTTCCTCACAATTATATTAGTACCATCCATACCTACAAAAATACATGTCATCTTATTTTAGCTTAAAAATAATAAATAATATTAATGATATACCACAACCATAAAATGTAGATAAACAACCCATATAACATAATTTCATAATAACGAAAATGATTCAATCCAAACATTGCAAACCTAATTAATAAACTAATAAAATATCCAAAATAACGGACATGATTCAATCCAAACTAATAACGTTGAGGCATTTAGCAGTGAGGCAAGCATAAGTTCATAATATAGTTTAAAGAATAATAAAGATTCCAAAACATGACAATCCATAACATCAATTCATAACTAAGTTAAAAAAATACTAATGTAAACATAGCGATGCCTTTTAAATCCTGTTTCGCTCAGCATACACAAACTTGATGTACTCAACTCTCATCATGTCATTTGGTAAACCAAGAAGAATAGATCTTTTCAGTGGATCCTCAATCATCGTGCAAGCAAAATAAAATTCAGGTGTGCTCGGATCTAGATCCAAAGCACACAGTTTTGCTAATGCATCAGTAATTTCACCATCTTTAGGTTTGACCATTGAATCCATAACACTCATGATAGACATATGCACTCCCTTAAATGTATTATTCCTTTCTCCAATGAGTTGCATCATGTTATCAAGTTTGTCACCCAAATATTTGGTTTTGCCTGCCCTTTTCGATGTTTCAATCCTTGAACTCTTATTAGATTGTGGTGCATCATTCATTACAACTCCCTTGCCATTCCTTGTTTCATACCTTTCATTTTGTGTACATATAGGAGAGATAGGAGGGGGGGGCTATCGTCTCTCCAAACATCATCCCATGCTTCACGGATACTACCACCATATGTAACATCTATATCATCAACATGATTATCAGGAGTATCACTACGAGGTGGAGAAGGAACATACACATTATCATCTTCAGTTTGCATATGACCTTCCGGGAGATCAGACACCGGATTGTATTTTAAAGCACCTTGAGCATAAAAACCAAACATTTGATCCATCTTATATTCTAGTTCTGGTTCAATCCCTTCTTCACGAAGTGGCCCAAATTTTGAATTCTCCTATAAAAAGTTAAAGTTTAAAATAATCTCTAGAGAGTGTTGTTCCTGTCCGGAAATTCCTGATAGGAACACCGTCCGGCATCCGTCTTTTGGGAAGGTTCTCAGTGGTATTTTTGGCTGAAATTTTTTGTGCATGTTCTTCATCAAGTCTAGTTTATCTATACCAAATTTCAGCTCAAAAGTCATCCAGAAAGCCAGTCAAATGATTTTTGAAAGTTAACTGCACCCTTTATATACATATAAAACGCAGTTTACTTCCAAAAATCATTTGACTGCCTTTCTGATAGAATTGTTAGCTGAAATTTGGTGTGAATAAACTAGACTGAATGAATAACATACAAAAAACAATTCATAAAAAATACATCGAGAACTTCCTCAAATGGCGAAGGCCGGACGGGGTCCGATCAGGAAATTCCGGACATGAATATTCCTCAACCTCTAGATACTTATAATCTAATCACATACTATAACAAATAAAAAAACTAACCTTAATCTTCATGTTCCACCACTCATCAGTAGCATCAACGGTACTTTTTACAGGATCCCATCCTAACTCCGTCTCCTTTCCTTTCAATAGTTTCCAAAAACCCCACTTATGTCTCATCCAATCCACCTTATGCTTAAGTTTTCCTTTATCCCAGTGAAGGTTTGTATGTTTTGCAAAATCGACTTCTATTTTCTTCCATACCAACTTTTGAGAAGTTACTCCACTAGTTTTTCCCTTGCACTTTTCAACATTTTGCAGGCAGAGGTCGCAAAGGAAGTGCATTAACTCTTTTGTCCAACTAACTCTACCTATAGTTGCACTAGGCTGACTTTCATTGTTCTTATTTTGAGCGGGATTCATCTAATAATATAGCAATAAACTAATAATTCAAGAAACATTACACCACATAAAATATACTGTACATGTGAAGTAGTTGTTCAAAAAAACTAATAAGTACTTACCAATACTTAACAGACAAGAATAAAAATCAAAGCCATTTCAATGAATGAATATAAAAAGGACTACAAGCATCTATTAACTCCAGTATCCTACATCCTCACAAACTACATCCTTGAAAATGAAATAAAATGGTGGGTTACAAATCGTGCTACAACTGCTATCCATTCTACCTAAATTCATAAATAGTACCAAGAGAACATACACCAAAGCGAATGATTAAGTTATAGGGTCTTAATTTTCTTCTATTTTACATTAGTATTAGAAAAAATTATATTTATGTTACTAATGGAAAGCTGTTGGACAAAAATATTACTACACCTATTTGATTAAATAAGTTAAATAAATTTACTTATTATCTGCTCTTTTTTTGGCACGATAAAAAACACAGAATGAGCTCAAATACTAGAAGGAAGATAGGACAGCGAGAATTATACAAAGCCTATCTACTGCGGTTTTGCATTATAGGATTAATTTGTCACAAGTAAATGGAAGGAATAACTCAAAGAAAGAGTGCTAGGCTACAGGGAGGTAGTCTATTACAGTACTACTCCACTTCAGCTCTTATGAATTTCTTTTTCATTGTTCTTTTATGACTTGTCTACTTCCGCCTTATCTTCTTCCTTGTTCTTCTTCTTCTCTAACCTCTCCTCCATTTTTTGAATCGTTTGTTCTAGTTTATTGTAGTGTGTTAGTTGATTTTCATTACTTATTTATATTGATCTCAATTCTGTGAGTCTCCATGGCAAGAAATAGGGTGAGATGGTAGAGGATTAATTACAAATTAGACAGATAATAGGTTACTATGTTACTATCATAATACAGAAAAACAACACTTCCTTGTTTGTCAACTGAAAAAACTCAACCATATAAGTACAAATTAAAAACTTCACATAAACATTTTATCTTAACAATCTTTTCCACCTATGCTCTACAGATTACTTCTTCCTCTATTTCAGGCTTTATACATTTTTTACAAATTCAAATATCTATCTGTTTTTGTCAATCAAACCCCTTTTTTGTCCTATTGGAGTATGAAATAACTTCCTCCTTCAACTTGGTAGCTAAATTCTTGAAAATAAACCTGTAGTGCATGATTTTATCAAATATGTTCAGGCTTATACTTGTGGCTTGAGGTTCAGACAGAATATATATGTATGTGTGTGTGTGTATATATATCAATTAATTGTATGACCTTTTAACTATTGTGTGTGAGAGCAAAGACGGTTATTGAGTTTTCAAGCTATGATACGTTATTGGATGCTCTTCAAGCAACTGGAAAGGCCATAAGTGTATATTATAACAGAAAAAGGTGAAGTAAAAGGCCTCTGAATTCTCCAATCCAAAAAATCAAAACAACGGTGTTAAATTGTTTGGTTAAAAGTTAATTATCTGTCATGTTTAAACAGAAAATCCAAACGAAAATTAAAGTAATGAAAGAAGAATACATTCGCAGACTGTTGTAGCAAAAGTGACGAATACCTTTACAAAGCTTCACGGCTGCGTTTTGTTTTAATTTAGGCCTAGGAACTTAGGAAGTGACGAGAATAAAGAAAAGAGAAAAGGGCGGCAGTACGGGTAGAATAGGAATATCAGATTAATTGTCGAACGGCTAAGACCTAAACGTTGAGTTTGGTGACGTTTCTTATTTTGGCTGTTTGGGATAAAAAGTCAAGTAAAAAAGTCATTAACCAAACACTTTTAATCTGATCAAAAGACTAAGTATTGGTCAAATCAGCCAAAATTCAGCTGTTATGGGCGTTACCAAACACCCCCCATAATTTTTCTTTGTGAGCATATGTGTTAACTAAGATGTCGAATTATAGACTTAGGATATATTCTAATTGGTCTGAATTTTTTGATCTTGTCTGTTTTGATTTGATCTGTTTTACTCTGATGTGGTCTATTTAAGTCTGGTACACACAAAAATTTGTAGGCTTGAAGATGTGCTTTAGCGACAATTGTGGAGTGTATTAATGTATTTGCCTTTATTGCAAATTGCCCGTCATCTATTCTGTATGGTCACCGTTAGAGAAGGGGGAAGTTGCCCTCTTTAAACATAATAGAAAGTTTTTTGCTCCAAAATTAAGTTTATGGGCTTGGATGCCCTTTAGTGACAAGTGACAACTCTAGGAGCCTTTTTGCCCCTTTTCCCAAAAATGAAATGTTTTGGAACACGTAAAAATCAAAATTCTAGAGATTTCATTTTGTAAATTTCAAAGATCTTTGGCTCCCAACTATTTCATATTACAAATGCTATTTTCAGGTATTCAAAACCAAAAATGCTTATATTCAGTGGAAAGCTAGTTGTAGTTTAATTAAACTACACTTCAGGCAAATGCCAAAGATCTTTGCAAGTTGACTCTGTTTGTTGACACTCTTCAGGCATTTTACCAATTATTAGAATGCATCCAATTAAAAAAATAACATCAAATACCGATGAACTGGACAAATTAATGATACTTGATTCAATAATTGTAATTATTAGCAAATTGGGGCATTAAATAAGTATTTTTATGTTTCTTCATTTCCTGTCATTTCAATTCATCAACAAAGAGCAAGATAAATACTTCGTATAGTTTTGTACAGCTGTGAGTGACACGCATAAACGACAGAGAAGGGGTGCAGGAATATGGTAATGTTGGAATAGGAGAGCGTGTCTTGTTTGGCTGAATAAGCTAAGATATCCTGGGATTTGTTGGGTTCATAGTTTTGGCCTCTACTTGTTAATTTGTTGTGGGACTTCCAATCTATAAAGAATTAAACTCAATAACGAACAATAACAAAGAACACGCAAAATTTGGTAATCCAATTCGCCACGAATGACTACGTCTGGGGCACTACCAAGCCAGGAATGTTATTAATATTTTCGGATCTACTAATTACAAGGGAGAGAGCTTGTATTTACAAAGAAGTAAAACCTAACCCAAGGCAACCAGGATATGTTTCCAAAAAAAATTAGTAAATTGTACGGCCCAAACTGTACGGACTGTACGGAAAACTTGATCGTCAAAAACGGACCAAAAATTTCAGATAGGGCTTGGTTATACAGTCTCTAACACCTTACACAATCGGGCGTTTATCCATGAATGCCGGGTACCGGTGGAGTAGGCTTGGTCGGATATTTGGATTTTTGGAATACTTTTGATGGACGGTGTTTTGATTTGCGAAAATGGTTCTAAATGGGACTAAGGTAGTATTTGATACTCCATCCGTTCTCTAATAGATGTGAGTATAGTCTTTGGCACAAGTTTTAAGGAGAAATTATAGGGGTAAGATAAAATATGTAGTTAGTTGTGTGTAAAGGAAAAGGTAGGAAATAGAATTAGGTATATTTATTGGAAATAATTTCTCAAAATGGAAAGAGAGACATGTATTAGAAAACATCCCAAAATGGAAAGAGGAACATGTATTAGAGAACGGGTGGAGTATTATTTAAATTAAGTGCTTCTAAGCTTTTAGATTAAAAAAAGCTAGAAAATGTGTTTGGTAATCCCAACTTCTGATTGAAAAAAGTGCTTTAAAGTTAAAAGATAGAAGTTGGGTATTGGGTGCTTCTAAGTGTTTCTAGGTTTTTCTGTAAATACTTCCAACTTTGAGTACACTAAGAGCCCATTTGGTAGCACGAAAACCAGCTGTTTTGGCTGATTCTGCTGAAATTTATGAAGTTCTGGCTGCATTGGCTGATTCTGTTGAATTAAGGAAAAATTATCTTTAAAATATATTTTAGCTATGTAAAAATAGCCAAAATGGTCATCTACAGTAACTTCAGCCAATACAGCCAGAAAAGTAACTTCAACCTTACTTTTTCTGCTTATTACACAATTCAGCGCGCGAAAACAAAAATTACGCGTTTGGTGAAAAAGCTGGCTGATAAGCCTGATAAGCCGAAAATCAGTGTTGTCAAACCTCCTCCCATAATGATACACATATTTATCAAAAATCCAAAGCGCCCTTCTATTTGTCGTGTTCGTATATTCCCTGGAGTCTTCCTATTAGTGGTTTCTCATCTCGCACCAACTATTCTTCATATTCTAATATATTCTTCTTATCATTGGACTGAGTTGGACACACCGCTATTATTAGTGTTCGTCCCCGGCAAAAAGCTCCGGCGGTAGCAACCAAGAGGAGGGCCTCCTGAACTAAATAAAAAAGGGCACGAGAAGGGCCAAAAAAAGGGTCTGTTAAACCAATTGCTCTGTAATTCCCAACCTTTATTTTTAACAAAGCTGTTGAAACTCGACCGGTGGTCTCAATGGCGGCGATGACGATGAATTTGGGGGCTGTGTGGTTCCTTTTGCAAAGAAACCAATTGATTTTATTGGACTGTCATTCTCAATATTTTGCACTCTAATTTTCAATCTTTAATTTTCAATATTTAATTTTCAATTGCATTTATGCTCTGTAATTTTCAACCTTTTGTAAAGATGGGTCGTTGCAGAGATGGTAAGCTGCAATGGCATTTATGTACTTTACCAAAATATTACATTAAAAAGCACTTTTTTATCAAACACTCCAACTTTAACTCTTCCACTTTAATCACTTCTATTCTAAAACACTATCAACTTTTAATATGAAACACTTTTACCAAATTCACTTTAAAAAATCACCCTTTTAGAGCAGAAGCAATCGCAAACACTCCCTAAAGAAGATTGAATGTGCATACGTAGGACTGTATTGGTTTTTTTTAAACCTAAATAGGACTAAATTTCCTTTTGTTCCTATTTTATCCTTAATGAGTTGTTCGCTCCAGCCAACTCCCAAAACGGCAAAACCATTAATCTCTTCTCATTGTCTTGAGTTTCACCGAAGCTTCAACGGACGGCAAACTACTGGAGACCTGGACGACGGTGAGATGATGAAACACGATGAACAGGCGGCGGTCAAAAAATTCGGTTTCGTCTTCTAACTTTCTAAGTGCCCCTATTTTGTTTCATGTTTTCGTTGCAGGACCAAAGCTCTATTTCATATTTGATTGTTAAAAAAATTCCAAAATTAATCTGAAAATGCAATAAAGATGAAATTCATCTTCTTCAAAAATTTCATGTTTTCCTTTGAATATGCCATTTAGATGGCATTCTCAATTTATGATGGCATTTTAATAAAATGTTGGCATAACCGGCGACGTTGACCGGATCTGCAGTGGCAGAGGCCGGGTGTGCAGCGACGGAGGTTGGACTTGTTGGGACAGCGGCCAAATCTGGAGGGGCGACGGTCGGGGACTGGCAGCGGCGGCCAAATGTGGCCAGATCTATGGTGGCGGCGTCCAGATCTGCGGTGGAGGCCGCAAGATATGTAGCGGTGACCATTCTGAAGTAGCGGCCGACAGACGGTGGGCGGAGGCTGCCTAGCGTTATGTCGGCAGTATGTTTTGCAAAGTTTGTGGGTATTGGTGTCCAAGTACAAATAATAACTCCTATTTAGGGAAATTTTAAACATTAGTCCTATTTTAACAATTAATGATTTATTTACTCCTATTCAAGTAAATATCTCTTTTGGTTTCGGTCGTTTTAAATTTAAAATTACTCGTTTAATATCTAGTGAGTCTCGTTGTTTTGTATGATGTGATTTGTTCTATGTTGATATGTGTTGTATGTTTCCTTGATATTAATGTAAAAGATGCTCTTTTATTTTTAAAAATTGACACTTTAATATTCAATTTTGAATTTTCCTTTTTTAGTCCTTTGACTATTGTCTGAGAGACTTTGGTCTATTTTTTTCGAAGTTTTACATAATTCATAAAAGTAACGTTTTTTGTCCTTCAACTACCATCTCCGTGACATTTTTGTTTCTCGACTTATTCAGACAAAATGCTAGTGGAGAGAGTCAAAGTGTTAATTAGACAATACTCAAGGACTAATTATGAGAATTTCAAAGTCGAAGACAAAAAATATCTCTCTCACGACTCTCGAAGGATTAAAATGTGAAAAATGAAGGTCGAGTATCAAAAGCATAAATGACACATATAGTCTAGGCACAAAAACTAATAAATACTCTATTGATCGAAAGAGCTGAATTAGCTGAGTTAATTGAAATTGTTGAAATGTTCACTCAATAACTTTTATTTTCAGCTTTTCAGCTATTTTTTTCAAACATGATTTTTTAGTTCATGCGCTGCATTTTGTACTAATCAAAATAAGTAAAGATTGTGTTACCTTTCTAGTTGAAGTTACTATAGAGGGACATTTTATTATTTACATTTATTTGTTATTTGTTGAAGTTACATGATCTGATCATTTATTTGTTATTTGTTGAAGTTACACGACCACATCAGCAGATCCGTCCATAGGGTCAAGGCACCTAGGCACTTGCCTAGGGCACCAATTTTATAGTGGGCACATCTTTATTTAAAAAAGCTTTAATTATATATAGGGCTAACAAGAAAAGTTGTTCAATCGCCTTCATTTGAGATGTTTTTGGATGGGTTTTTTTGGATGAAACTTTGTGACCATGTTACTCATGAAGTTTTTATTATGCTAAAAAAATTAACCTTAAAATTCAATCGAGAAGTCAGTTAAATAAATTATTGAAAAACACTATGTTTTATGTACATTTTTGGCATAGTTTTTTAGTAATTTATATAATTGACTTCTCGATTGAGCTTTAAGGTAAAATTTCGTGGATATAATCTAGACTTCATTAAAAACATACTCACAAAATTTTATCAAAATATTTCATCTGAAAGCAACTCAAATGGAGGCGACCGGACGGCGGTTCCGGCCAGTCTATCCTGACCGGAAGATTTCTCATATATTTTTTTCTCCCTCGCGCGCACACACATATTATACTCGTCCAACCGTTATCAAAAATGGGTAGCTACCTGGTATAAAAATAAAGAATAACTTTTATTAATAAAGGAAATAGCCCAGGACACAAGTATATTAATTAACACAGTTCTAGTGATTTATCTGGCGTCATCATCACCAAGGGCTTCAACCAGAAAACTAAAAAAATCATGTTATGTAATTTTTTGTGGATTCTATGAATAGGCACGACACAATAAATCTGTTTCCTTCAGCTTTGAACAAAAGTTTTTTCGTTTGGGGCATCAAAACTCCTAAAGACGACCTTGCACATCATAAAAGTACAACTCATAAAAGTAAATCATAATGTAAATCAATTTAACGGGCCACAAAATAATCTTGCAGAAGTTGAGCATGAGTGGGTAAGAAATTCATAGATGTAATTATGTAAATCTCACATCAACATTAGTTTTGCATGACTTTGTTCTATAAATATAATCACCCCAAAACTCTAGTGTAACTCTCAGGTTTTTATTTAAAAATGGCAATAATATCTTGTTTTCGGGATGTTCTTGTGTACTGGTTCATTGGATACCGTGTTAGGATAGCTATCCCATCACGACCCATTCCTTTACGCCCAAAAAACAGATGCTATAACCTGTAATGTCATTTGGATGTACTCCAACGGACAATGTCCCCATGTTGAAGTGTCTGATCAGCCGAAGGATGTCCATTTCAAATTCATTCCTTGCACAAAACCTAAATCTACTAATGTTAGCATTTTATAACCACAATCTATTCAAATAAAAACTCCGTCATTTTTTTGGTATCATGCATGTTCCAAGCCAGGATAAAGGAGGAGGGTGCTGTGGTAGGCTCGTGACAGCCAACAGTATTACTTAGTCGCATCACATGACATGAATCGAAATATGTTGTTGAATCGATTCAAATAAAAATTAGTCTGCACACTTTTTTGTACATATTATTTTACATACGTCTGTGAACAATTATTTTTTGTTTGTGAATGACGTACTTTCAGACAAAAACATATTCAAAAAAGTGTACAAATAATTTTTTCCAATTGATTTACTCCGATTCCTCACAAAACATCCAAATCACTACCTGTTGCGTGCAGTTTGATGGGATTGATCATGAGCTTATTTCACTCCTATCTCTTAAGTTTAACTGACACAAAGAATAATAAATAAAAATATGTGTGGTTGAGATTTGTGTAGAAGAAAAAGAAATCACATGAACCACAAATTAATTAATTGAAAATGAAAGTTACAAGATTTTTGGGATAGCTAAAAGGGAAAGATTATAAGTTTATCAAGGATAGACAACATAAAACCCTGTAAATATGATTAATTTATAAATTATGAGCTTGTTTGGTGATTCAGATTTCCAGCTTATCAACTTATCAGTGATTGTTTTTTCAAATACGTAACTTTTGATTTTGGGCGCTGAATTATGTAATAATAAAAACAAGGTTAGAGTTATTTTGTGGCTGAATTAGATGAAGTTAGTATAGAGAATCATTTTAACTATTTTTCATATAATTTTTTTCTTTATTTTGTTAGTAAAATACATTTTAAATATAATTTTTCGTAAGTAAGCATATTCAAACATTTCAAGTCCAAAATTTCACCATTCATGTGATTTCACTATTAACAAACAAGCTCCGTAAGAATTATACTCTCTCTGTCCAGAATTATTTTCAAACTTTCCTTTTTCATCTGTCCCAAAATTATCTTCTCTTTCCTTTTTTAACAAATACGGAGTAATTTTTAATTCACAATTATTCTTACACATTTCTCTCTTATGCACAACTCTCCACCACACAAATTCAGCTCTCTTAATTTCTATGTCCGGTCAAATGAGGAGATAAAATAGGGACGTAGTATTTTATTTTCCAAACAAAAAACTGCACATTACCCATTTTGCCTTTCCTTTAATTCACCAATCATTCCTATCCGACATTTGATAAAACTCGGCATCTTGTCTTCTTAACTTTCTACGAGGAACCGCCTCTTTTTAATCTGTCTCAGTCTATGTAACCACTTTTTTTAATACTCCTGAGCAAATTAGCATTTGAATTCTGAATAGCATAATTGCCATTCTTGCCTACGCACAAGGTACCCTTCTTTCCCGCTTACCCTCTTCATGTTCATTTAGAGAATTTCCAGAAAAAACCCTGCATGATCTTAAGTTCTGAAACAGTGAAAATGTCTAGCTTTTATCGTTTGCTTGTCTGAATTTGCTGGATCTTTGTGAAAACTCATGTCCAGAGTATGTAAATTTATCTAATAAATCTTCGTTCTGTGCTGTGTTCAGTTGTGTTTTGCATGAGACTGCGAACAAAAAGTGTTCTGTTCATGTCCATAATCCATATAATCTTGAAATTCTCTTTGTTGGATGAGAACTTCGCAAATGGGTTTTGGGTCCTTTTAATTTCTAATTGATAAGTGATCCCAAATTGGCCATATACAAAAATGTATAAATCCACATATAAGGTTATTAGTATGACATGTCTTAATATTGCATCAAATTCTCTAATGTTCCAACAAGCAATTTCATAGTGTTAGCTTGAACATCAAACATAAGGAGTTCAAGAGTGGACTACTTTACCAAACAAAATGCAAAGATTAGGTCGACATCGTAGGATGGAACCCCAAATTTCAGTGTCTATTATGTCATGAGTTACTTGATATGGCCTTTTTCAAAATCACATATATCTTTTTGAACATGTAGTGTTAAAGTTGAGGGTTACACTTTAAGCTAATTGGTGTATTTGCTGAGTTACTGATCCAACCACTATAATTTTGATTCTTTTATTGGACATAGGATTATTGGATCCTATATGGCATCAGAGAGTGCAGCTGTTGTCGAAGAGGAAGTGAATTGTTTGATTGAAAAAGAAATTGCGGGTGTTGACAAAGCGACTTGTTTGGGTGAAAATTCTAATGAAGAAAATGGAGCTCATAGGAATGAGATTGGTGTGGCTATTGAAAGACCCAAGTTATGTGCAGTTAAATCTGAATCCTCTGGGAAAGATTTGAGATGTAGTAAAGCACCATATCAGCCTAATTTACAGAACAAGGATAAGGAAAGTGTAAGAGGCTCAGCTGCATTGACACGTGCGAAACAGGCAAGCGTAACTAAGAGCCTCTCATTCCCTTCAAAGTCTACTAGTTCAGATTTGATGAGGAAAAGCATTGATGTGTACCCAAAGAAATTGAATGCCAAGGCTTCACTTCCAAATGGCACCTCAAAACCTGTTTCCAGTTCAAATCCAAATGGAAACCGTGCCTCGGGTGTTTTAAAGAGTGCCAATATCAATGTCGGAGGAGGAACTCGCAAAAGAACAACTTTTCCAGCTCATCACCAATCAAAGGTAAAGTTTAGGAATTTTGGTCATAGTTTCATATCCTATTCATTGTTCATGTCATCCTTTTTAACTACTTTACGACATGCCTTATAAATTACAATTCTTTATTTTTTTGAATCAGACTGGTAACACTCTTTCTGCAAATGGAGCGGAGAATAAAAACACAGTTAAAGGGTAAGTAGTGTTAAACACTCTTCTTGGTATGTGGAATCTGTGGTTGGTATTTGATGTAGAATTCTTAAAAATAATATCTTTGAGATTTTTCTTCTTGACTATACTAATTATTTTGCAGAGTAAGGGATGAAAACAAGCAACATATTAAAACTGTTTTGCCTCTTAAGGAGAATGAGGATGTGCAGTCAACTACCTCATCGTACTGTTCTTATCTAAGAATTAGCACTTCTTTAATTCGAATTATCTCATTTTTTCCCTTCACTGGTCCTTAATGCATCATTTTGCTTGTGATATATCCAATTGTAACTCGTCATGGACAACGTAGGACCAGTGTTGCTGGATTTTCCTTCAGGTTGGAACAACGTGCTGAAAAACGAAAGGAGGTTGTATATCTAAACTACAGTTGCCATATTCCATCATAACATTAAGGATTCACACCAGAAAGTTAAAGAGAGAATGATGGGTTAATAAGACCTTGGGCTGAACTAGTTAATAGATTTGATTCAAACTTTTAGTGCGGTTTGGCCCAAGTGTCTCATCGCCCATTTTAGTGTCCACAACCCAATCCTAATTTCTATTGATATATGAGTTTATTAATGGGGTTTGTCCTTCTTTAAGTTCTACTCTAAACTTGAAGAGAAGATACAAGCAAGGGAAATGGAGAGGAGTAATTTGCAGGCGAAATCCAAGGTATCACACAATTTATAGTTCTGAATTTTCATTGTTTTTTATTTGTTTGGAGTTTTATGGGTGTAGCTTGGACATAAGCACTCTCCTTGAAATTGGGGTTTGCTGCAGGCAAACCAAGAAGCAGAGATAAAACAATTCAGGAAGAGCTTAACATTTAAAGCTACACCTATGCCAACCTTTTACAAGGAACCTGCTATTAAAGCAGAACTAAAGAAGGTAACACACTTTTGTCTTTATGTTACAGATGTTCTAAAAAGCGTGCGGCACTTGGTGGGGGGAGGGGGGTCAATTATAAAAACATGGGATTTCTAGAATAGACATAAATAATCCCTTGGAAGTTTTCAAACTTACGCGGGAAATGTGATCCGTGTACGTCTCAGATAATATGAGAAGAGCGGACAAGGAAATATAATAAGGTTATACGGAAAGTATGCTTATCTTGAATAGCAGTAAATCTGCTGAAATCATAGCCTTAGACAAATACTAAAAAAGTTATATCGTTGACGGCATGCTGACATGAAACTATAAGTATCTAGTTTCTTGGTTTCTGATTGGTCATTTATAGTTACCCAAGGTTTTACTTGAAGTCATACTGAGAAAGGGTGTGTTTCTTTAGTGGAGAATTATCTAAGTTAACCATTCAGCTAGCCATATCCAAATAGCCTGTGCCATACTAATTTCTCCCATATAGCATCATGTATGGAGTTGTTTCCATTTTTGCCTGAACTTCATTTTTTTACCTTTCTGTTGCGTAACTCATATATTTGGGCTACTTGTGGTCCTCATGTGGAGGATTTCGTGTGTAAAGAAATTAAAATGTATATTTTCCCCTTTAATGATGGAAATGCATAACTTGAATATAACCGATGATTTTGAGTTGCATTTGACCGGATATATGGCCTCAGCCCTCAGGGATAAAAAGTATCAATAAGTGGGAATTTATGCATCTTTATTACTTCTTTTCTTTGAACAGGAGATTGATGTTCAAATGATTGATCATTTTTACAGATACCAACAACACGCCCAAAATCTCCAAAGTTTGGCGGCCGAAAAGGTTTTGCATCAACTAATAGCTCTGAAAGTGGTGGATCATGTGTTAGCCCTAAAGTAGTTTCTAAAGAACCTATCAAGCTGTTAAAGGCCCCTAAGAGCACTTTCACTTCCAAGAAACCCACAAGAAATCTGCTTACCTATTCTTTACCTGGACCTCCTATCACTAAGAATAGTAAAGAGAGGTCTGCCGAATGTATATCTAAACTGAACAAAATCAAGATCCCGGATCAGAAAAATTGTCTTCAAGAAACCGAAATAAACGAAAATGTGACATGCTCACCTCTTTCTGATCCTCATGTGGTGGTGCCAGCTGAAGCTGCTGTTGAAGGTTAAATAGAAGAATAATTGGTGTTTCCTATATCATCTACATATGATAAGAGTGTTTACAGGCTTTTGAAATATATGATCCCCTTGCAGTTGTGAATAGAAGAAGCATTACATGTTTACATCTATAGAGTAAAAAAGATCCTTTTCTTTGTATAAAAAATAGTAGAGCAAAAAGTTTATATTCGTCCATACACTATAATCTGTTTTCTTCACCAAAAACATATGAGTTGCATGAGCTGTGTGGTTTATATGATGGGTTCAGTGAGGTTCTTAATACAAATTGATCTGTTTTCACTTTCCTATTTTCATGATCAACTATATGTTTTCCCTTAATCTTTTGATTTGAATTGCTTCTGAGAATAATCATTTCTTTCATATGCTCGTTTTTTAAATATAATTCTAAAAGGTGGACTAGAACAACGAGAAAACTCTCAATGATCATTTTCTTTCATGGTTTTAGATAGGGATGGACGGGGACCCCGACCCGGGCCCAGTATTGTTTAAGCCCTGTGGCTATAAGGGCGGGCTTCGGGCTCGTTTTTTGCACCAGGGCCGGCCCGGCCTGGCCCGGGTTCGGGCCTGACTGCACTATTTTTGTAATTGAATGCCCAGTCCCGACACAAAGCTCGGTCTGGCCCGATACTGTTTGGGCCTAGCTTGACCCGGTACTGGGCATGAACTCTTAGCCTGAAGCCTGTCATGTCCTGTCCCGAAGTCTAGCCCGGTCCCGTCCCAACTCATCCCTAGTTTTACATAAAGATGGTTTTTATCAAGTTCAGAGGATTGTCATGTCATAACCTGAGTAGTCTCTAACGATGGGCACAAACAGGGCAAATAAGGGCACCTACACCCCCAAAAGAAAGAGTGCCTATGCCGTACAGCCGGCTGTACGGTGAACACCGTACAACCGGTGGGATTTTGCTAAATGATTTATAATACACTTCTAATGAGCATCAAACATATTCTCTTGAGTATTATGAGCCTAAAAATGAGCATCTTGATACATGCTTCATATCTTCTAATTCACTTTTTTTTTTTCCTTTTTTTTCTTTTATAAAAACCTATTAAATTATATCTATACTCAACTCTTATGAAATTCAATATGTGAAACTAATGTGATATGATACATTTGAAATATCAAATATGCATTAATATGACATTTTAAAAATGAGCATGACATCAATACCAAATGAGCATACATAGCATACCAAATGAGTATTTCACCAATATCAAATGAGCATACATACTTGCGAAATGAGCATCGAAAAATTCAGAAGACTCGTTTAAAATCTCCAGTATGCTCAAATATTAAATGAGAATACATAACCTATGAAATGAGCATCGAAAATTTAAAATGAGTATTACATCAATATGTATGGATATGACATTTTAAAATGTATGATATAATGGTAATGTAAAATGAGCATTACACCAATACGAAATGAGCACCGTAAAATTCAAAAAGCTCATTTAAAATATTTAATATGCTCAAATATCAATTTGTGTATGTTCATCTCAGTATAACACAAAGAAACATCAATTCCTTATTTTAGACCAACCAATTTTATTGTGCTTATTTTTCAAACGAAATTAGAAGAGCAGGCACAAAAGGCATATATAATTCTTAGTTGTTTGCAGTGTAAGTTGAATCGCTTGGAGAACATCGGCCTTGTACCCTCTTGTTAGGGTTTGGTTTTTCGCCGACTTCCGAGTTCGGCCTTTCTGGTCCACTTCGATGCCTCCGACTTTCGATGGTGGTGGGAGTTTCTAGGCGAGGCGATGTTATTCAATTTCGGGGAGATTTGCTTTGATGGAGGGCGCTGTTCTAAAAATCGTTCTAGGCGTCCGACTAGTCCCCGCCTAGGCACTAGGCGGTGGCCGGGCGTCCCAATTTTCGTCTAGGCGCTCCGACTAATTGGTTTGCCGTCTAGGTGAATTAGTCAGCCGCCTATGGCGCCTAGTTACCCGCCTAGAGCGCCTAATCGGCCGCTTAGGCCGTCTAGATTCGCCAAACATTACATTACTTTTTAATTTTAATTATCTAAGCAATATACGTACTTTAGCTTTAGCCATAGATATATAATGAAATGAAGTTGTAGATTAAGATAAAACTGTTTCTATATATGCCTAAATTTCATCTTTATTAATATTTATAACATAATGAAGTCAAGTGATTACTTATCATATACTACGTATGAATAAATGTGATAATTCTATCATTCATGTTTGTTAATATATATGTATATATGTAGTTTACACAAAAATACAATATTTCTTATCATATTTATGCAAAAATATAGATAAAAATGTAATTTTTTTTGTCTCCGACTAGTCCCCGACTAGGCGCCCCGCTTAGCCGCCTAGGCGCTAGGCGCTGGGCTGGCGCCCGACTAGCGTCTAGAGCATTTTAGAACACTGATGGAGGGCAGTGGTTGGCATGGAGTGAAGCTGCAGCATACCGGAAGAGATTCATGCATCTGGCGGCGGGGTTTGGCTACATATGACGGCAAGGGGTTCAGTGATTGCTATGGCTGACTTCTAGGGAAAGAGGAGGATGGCAACACTGCTGAAATCAGTGGCGGATCAATTAGAGTGGTACTAATGGTACGGCCTCCTCCTGAACCACCGCCATGGATTGTGCGAGGGGCTAGAGTTCGTGAAAGTTTTCCAATAAATTCTCGTTATTTTGTCATTGGGTTTCTTGTTGTCATTGTTGTTAGTTTTGTCGGTTTGTTTAAGATTTTAGCCTTGTTTTATGTCATTGAGTATGCTTGGATCTATGGGAACGTGGATTGTTGTGTCAAGCCTGTTACATGGTTAGCGATTCGTGTTGCTGAGGTGACCGTTTCTAAGTCTGATCATAGGGTTTACAGTCACAGTTGTTGAAGTCCGGTTGGTGTCTGATTTGTTTTTCTCTTGATTGATGTAATGATCCTGAAACTTATGATATGAATAAATGCCAGTTATTGGATGATAAAAAAAGAACAAACGGAATCATAAAAATGAAAAAGAAAAGTTAAAGTTAGAAAAATTAAAATTCAAAATTATTGGAAGAGAAAAAAGATAAAGAAAAGTTAAAGTTAGAGAAATTGAAGTTCAAAATTAAAAGAAAACAAAAAAAAAAAGAAAAAAGAAAATTGAATCATAAAAAATGAAAAAAGAAAAAAATGAGAAGAAGCAACGAAATATAAAGAAGCTACGGCTTCGCTCCTTCATGTGGTGGCCTCAGATGCTCCAACTCGTTCCCATCTGGGAGAAGTAAAGGAGCAACTACAAAAGGGAAGAAAGAAAAAGATGCTCCGGCTCAGATTATGACGCACTACAAAAACGCCGGGCTTGGGAGAAGCGGAGCAACTAAATGACATTCAAAGTGTTAATAATTGCAAAAATACCCGGTTGTACGGTGAGGACCGTACAACCGGGTGTACGGTATATTTTGTACAAAAGAAAATTATGTAAGTATAATTACTTCAATTTGTTCAATAAATATGTACTGCGGTCTGTCTACATTATTATTATTAATGTTGTTGTTGTTATTTTTATTATTTTTATTATTACTACTATTATCATCATTAATCTTTATATATATATACAAAGAGTATGGTGGATAATCAAATAGGACAATTAATTTTCCTCCTAAATAAGTGAAAAATTATTGAGAAGTTATTTGATACATATATATTCATGAATTGATATAACTTTTATGATAATATTAATATGATAGAGATTGTGATAACTTTTATGATTGATTTCAGTTTCAAAATAGCCTAAATCAACTGTGATCACTGATCATACATTAAAACTGCAAAATTAAATCGGACTAGTTCTAATTTAATTACCCCACCAGACTGAGACCATATTAAAATATACGTAATATTATACTAGGTTATGCTTGAGCAAGTCAACCTAGATTTTAACAAATCAGATCATACTAAAGTAGATTTAAATAGATCATACTAGGTCATACCAATCCAGAAATATTCAGTGAAAACATCCTAATCTACAACGAAAATATTCATAACTTATAAATTACCACCTAAATATATTCATAGGTGATGTCACTCTAGGAATTTAATATTTTGAGGATTACATTGTTGACATGGGCTCATATTCTAATCTATTTTAATTTAAATTTTCTTTGAGTAGGACAAGATCATAGTAGGGTCATGGCTACAGATAATGAAAACATTTTAATATGGTTTCAAGCATTTAATGAAAACATTTAGACGTTATGAGGTGCACTTTTCGAAAAGTGCATCAAATAAGGTCTATTCGAAGGCGCACACGGCAATGCACACACCATGCATGGGATGTGCTGCTCTAAGAAGGTGCACACGAAATGTGCATGTTGTGCGCAAGTATAAGGCGTGAAACATTGGTCGTGCACACGATCGTGCACGATGCAGAACGTTGGTCACATGAACGATCGTGTGCACAGCCCCATGTAACCAAAAATGTCCCAAATTTTAGATTTTTCTATAAAATGATGTTTAAACCCCTGTTTTTACGTCACAGAGTTTAGAGACAAACTTGAGGCAAGTAGTTTATTGTTTCAAGATTTAAATCTACAAAATTATATGATTTGTTTGTAAGTTCTTTCTTTCGATTAATGATAAATAGTTCTTACTTTTCCAATTCTGTTGTTGATTGAATTATGAATTGTGATCTGAGTAATCTTATTTAGAGATTTGGGATTTGTGAAGGGGCTTGATAAGTCCGTATTTAGACACGCATTTGATGCGTGTTCGGGTCGGATTTTGATGATTTTCCTGGCTTTAAGGCGTTGCAAATCTCAATTTTGGCTCAAGTTGTGTTTAAAAGGCGTTGGATCGAGTTTCATTGCATTTGGAGGTGATTTGAAGAAGTTAAAGTCCGGCAATCGGCGCTTGAGAGGCATTCGGGAAGGATTTGAAGGCATTCGAGAGAGATTTGGAAGATTTGGAGGCCACCGGGAGATTCACGACGAAATTCTGGTGAAGAAAGAGCATTTGGATCGACGTCGTAGGCATTCGGGAGCATTCGGAACGAGAAACGAAGAAAAATGATGAAGAAAAGGGCAGGCACGGCCGTGCCTAGGTCAGGCACGATCGTGCCTGCCATCTAAATCAACGTGAAGCTACTGGCAGCCAGACACGATCGTGTCCGGTGCAGGCACGATCGTGTCTGCATAATTTTTGCGCGTCTCTTCCGCAGGCACGGTCGCAGGCACGATCGTGCCTGGCACCGTGCCTGGCCCCGATTTATCCTTTTTCAGCTCAAACTCTACTGTTTTCTATAAATAATGCCTCCATACCCACTTTTCGGGGTTACGAACTTTGGAGAGAGGCCTAGGGACGAGTTTATCTGCGTTTTTTACGTTGTTTAATCCAAGAACCTGGGATTCTTTGTAAGTTCAATTCTTTAATTAATGACAATTATTTCTATTCATCCCAATTCTTTTGATTCGTCAATTATGAGGCGTGAGTAGTTTAATTAGGGATTTGGGGTTGATGAAGGGGTTAATCATGATGTATGGCTGGATTCTTGTCGGTTTAATTGCATGAATGCCGTTTAATTTGTGTTTGGATAATTTAATTGATATCTCTTGTAACCTAGACTGCGGCTAGAATTACAATTGCATGTAGAATAAATTAAGAGAGATCTAATTTGTTCTAGGACACATTCACACACACTTAATCGTTCGCTAAGAGATTAGTAGCGATTAAGGGGCCGTAAGCTCGCTCGTCTTGGCAATAATTTAGGATCCTGTCGCATGAGAGATCAGCCTGGTCCCCTAAATTATTGTACTCTACGCCGCGAGAGCGGTAAGAACTTAGTAATGATTGGCTAGGCTCAGTTAAATTAATTCCATGTGATTAGGCCTGATCTGCCAGAAGTCTGGTTAACCCCGGAATCAATTCCTGTTCCCTTCGTCGTTAATTAAGGAAAACCAAATCTTTTTATTCGCTCATTAGCATTAGTTTTAGTTTAATCAATCCATCAATCTCGCACAATTGCACTTTTATTTTATTTATTTCTTTTTAATCGCTAAAGTTTAATTAATCTTTATTTCCCTTTTGTCCGTCCCTGTGGAGACGATACTCGTACTTTACACCATTTTACTACATCCTTTTTAAGTGCGAGAAAACACATATCAGGGCTTTCTATGGTCTAGCTAGGATTTCGTTCTTGATGGGTTAAATACTTCTTATCTTTTATAACCCGGAACGACCGGGAGGAATATAATGTATGTTTGGATGTCGACCGTTCAACCAAACCACCAATTTTTATACACATGAAACGTTGCAATTTGCAGCGTTTGGGGAGAGCAACGCCGAAAACAAAATGCAGTCATAGAAAAACATGAGAGAGATCTAAATTATTCTCTGACATTTTCACAGAATCAAAAATCTTACTACGTACTCTTATGAAGACATGCATTAACACGTTTATGAAGTCGTAAACTCGTACGTTCGCTTGTTTTGGAAACAGTTTAGAAGCGAGTCGAATGAGATATCAATCTTACTCTCTATCGTCTAACAATCAAGATAAGTAAATTTAAAGTTTAATGAATGAATTAATTGTGTTTGCTAGAGAGAACTATCCCACTATTTTTTCATATACTACGTAATATTTTTATGAAAGGTATTTGAAATGTAAGGGCCTGTTTACTAACAGAAATATTTTCTAGTTTTCCAGAAAACTGGAAAACTGGAAAACAGAAAACAGGAAACGTGTTTACCAAAGAAATTCCTGGAAAACTGGAGAAAGGAAAAAAGAAAAACGCGTTTACCAAATCGTTTTCCAAAACGGAAAAAATGAAACATGTCTCTCTTTTCCTTAATGATTTGGAAAAGTGACTTTTACTAGTTTTCCAAATTTGGAAAACGCAGATGCTACAGTGCCTTTGCAATGAATTTGCATACTTACACCTAGTGGTGGGTCCGGTCCCGCTCCGATGTCGATTCCATTCCGGTACCTCCATCCTCGTACCTTACCCTTTACCCCTATCCTACCCTATCCTACCCACAGCAACCCCCACCCCGCGTACCCATTTTTCCCTATAATGACCTTACCCCACCCCCCACCACATGCCCCGACCTCGGCCCCACCCCGATCCACCCTACCCTACCGCCACCCCGTACCACCTCGACCCCACCTCGATCCACTCTACCCTACCGCCACCCCTACCATCTCGACCCCACCCTGACCCACCCTACCCTACCCCCACCCCTCGTATATTACCACTTACCCCTACCTTACCCCTTACCACATGCCTCCTACCTCGAGCCACCCCACCGCCATCCTACCCCCACCCTACCCTACCTCGGCCCCACCTGGATCCCGGGCCCACCCTACCGCCATCCTATCCTAACTCCCTACTCTACCCCTACCTTACCCCAACCCCAAACCCTACCCACTACCCCCCACCCTTACCGCCATCCTACCCCCCACCGCCATCCTACCCCTTCCCTACCCCAGCCCCACCCTGGTCCCGACCCCACCCTATCGCCATCCTATCCCAACTCCCTATTCTATCCCTACCTTACCCCAACCCCAAACCCCACCCACTACCCCCCACCCTTACCGTCACCCCTACCCCTTCCCTACCCCCCACCCCTACCCCTTCCCTACCCCCGGCCCCACCCTGGTCCCGACCCCACCCTGCTGCCATCCTATCCCAACTCCCTACCCTACCCCTACCTTACCCCAACCCTACCCACTACCCCACCCTTAACCCTAACCACGACCCTAACCCACCCACTACTCCCACCCAACCCCCTACCCCTAGACCTTACCACCCCACCCCCGACCATACCCTTACCCCACCCCCACCCATAACCCTACCCGACCCCTACGAGTAAGTATGGGTGGGTATGAAGGGTTGTGGTGGAGTATGGGTAGAGTGTAAGATCGTGGTAAGGGTAGAGGTAGGTGTCAAGGGTGTGGAATTGGAGAACTGTGTGAAAAAATTGATGAACATGTTTTCAAATTTGAAAATGGAAAACTAAAAAATAGAAATATAAAATTGGAGATAGAAAAACTGAAAAATAAAAACAGAAAATTGGAGAATGAAAAACAGAAGTAGAAAACAGGAAAATATCTCTGTTAGTAAACAGGCCCTAAGTTTTTTATAATTCATCGTATTCATACAATTCAATCATTTTAATCAAAACTCTATCAACTCAGTATATTCAATTAATTTTAGTATTAAAAATGGGGCTCATAGTTTTGTGAAATAATTATATATTCATGATTAAAATATAGCTTGTTTATAAAAATGTGACTAGTGACTGAAATAGTAATGAAATTATAGTAACTTATGTTCATTTTTTATACTTAAGTTACTATGACATATCATTGTAGTAACTAATTGTCATATTTTTGTAAATATGTTTTATTTTGGTAATATTTGTGAAAAAACCCCTAGTTTTATACTTCATCATATTTTATTATTTTATTTGTGCATCATTAAGGCAGTGTTTCAAACGCTTAAAAAAGAGCGCTTCTCGACTTTTGACTTAAAAATGTTAAAATGAGTGTTTTCAAGTGGGAACTTTTACTTAAATAAAAGGGAAAAGTACAGAAAACGTATTTGTGGTTTGGGTCGTTTTCATATAGGCGCACGTGTTTCATTTTTAAAAAAGGTGAGACATGTGTTTCAATTCCGGCCGTTATCACTGCTGGGTCATGGCGTCTAACGTCGTTAGAAAAATTAATTCTGATTTTCAAAAGTCTCTGAAATATTAAAAGAAAAACACTGAGAGGTGTGTCTCGTCAAGGAGACCAACAAACTACTGTTCTCTTTGAATTTTTAGGCTCTATTTGGAATATTTTTTTAAAACGAATTCGCTAATATCACTTTTCTAGTGGACTTTCTCAAGACAGGGTGGCTGGAAGCAAAAAAAATAAAGATAGTCTAGAGGTCTTCTTGACGTGAGGCACCTCCTAGTATTTTTCTTTTAATTTTTCAGAGAGTTTTGAAATTCTGAGTTAATTTTTCTAACGGCATTGGAGGTCATGCCCCAACTGTGATAATGGAATTGAAATACATGTCTCACTTTGTTAAAAAAAATAAAACACATGCCCCATTCTGAAAACGGTCCAAAACACATGTACGTTTTCTGTACTTTTCCCTAAATAAAACACAAAAATCTAAAAGATAGAATCTGCCTTTTGCTTTTATTGTCAGGTTTTCACCTCTCCAACTCAGACCACACTCAAACAGCTCACACCAAGCACCACCGGGACAGGACGGTCACACTCAGGACACGCCATCCCAACCATCTCAACCCACACCATAGTCAAAGGGAGGAAGCACAGAGAGATCAACACACAAAGGGATCGAAGGAGAAGAGATGAACAATCTCTCTCTCTCTCTCTCTAACCTCACTCAAAATAGAAGAGGGCTTAAGTGCCTAGGGTCAAGGGGGAACCCTAAAGAGGGTTCCAGAACAAGGGCTAGCAAGAACAACATGGACCGGGGCTAAGGATCAAGCGAACAGGCCCAACACAAGAAAGAGAGTGCTGCCAAGGCCTTATGGGCCAATACCTGCACATTTCTATTACACAAAAGACATATACTTTATCAAACACTATCAACTTTTACTTTTCAAAATAATTTTTTGTCAAACACTATTAACTTTTATTATTAAGCAATTTGTCCCAAATCACTTTAAAAGTGATTTTTTAGAAGCACAAACTATTCCAAACACTCCCTAATGCTTTCTTTTTAATTTCTTGACCCAGCTGCCCTTTCACGGAGTTCCCAATAGTGAAGAAATAGTGGCAATAAAGAACACGATTTACGCTGATGTGATTTGGGCTACTTGCTCAGTGCATTACCGATTATATATTTATATGATAGAACAGGCGGCAAATTCACATGTTGTTGCATACTTGCATGCCTTCAATGAAGGTAAGAAAACAATCTTGTTCCACCGGTTTCTTGTGGAGTTATGAGATGCTTTATTCTTTTCTATGGAATCTGTGAGTAGCATTATTGAGTTGTTTTCTTATATTAAGATATAGTTTTGTCCTTTCAAAAAGAAGATCTTATTTTGTTTTGTTCTTTTTGAGATATATTGTTAATAAAAGCCACAATACCTTTAAAGTTTAAACCAATGCAATAATATACCGTGTAACTTTTTTCAAAGGAAATTGTAGATATAGTCCCATCATTTTCAAAAAAAAAAAGATATAGTCCCGTGATTTTTGGATGTGCTAATTTTGTATCCAATTACTCACTTGTGAATTTGGTTTACAACTAATAATATTTTCGACATTAATGATGGTTCACCACAAAGTACACTTCCTGGCGGGAATTGAGACACCAAAATCGATTTTTCCGGTAGGAGTTTTTGTAAAATAAATGTTTCGGTGAAAATCCCTCAAAATGGATAAATTTATTAATCACATGATCACACGTGGCATAACTAGTTACCAGTTTTTTCCCGGAATAATGCTAATTATAAATAAATAATTCCCAAAATACTGTTAGATTAAAAATAATTTTCATTTCAAGTGGCAGTTTTGCTCTTGCAATAAAAGACAATGTATAAATTGAGACAACTCAAAGACAACTCAAAGACAACAATAAATGGTGATGGGTTCCACCCAAATTAAAGACCGCCTTCTTTCTTTGAAGTGGTATAACTTTCTTATGTGTACTCTAATTGTTACAAAAAATATACCAAAATTCATAACTTTTTATTATCTTTTACATTTTATTATCTTTTATAGGAAAGCAACGTTTTATATAGAAAAATAAAAAGAAAATATTTTAATTTGTGCAGTTTAGGATCGTTTTTTACCATGCACTCCGGATTTTTATATATTTAATATTGGTGTCATATGAAATAAAACAATATAAATTCTCGTGCGAAAAATAAATAAATAAATAAATGTGATGGAGTTTGTGTATGGTACAAAACGATCCTAAACTACACAAATTAATAGATTTTCTTTTTATTTTTCTATATGAAACATTGTTTTCCTATAAAAGATAATAAAAAGTAAAAAAATTATTGATATAGTTTTTGTAATAATGGGAATACAAATAAAAAAATATATAACACTTTAAAAATAGATGCATAGTAATTTTTAAAGTGTTAAATTATTTTTTGATTTTATATATTCAATATTGGTGTCAAATGAAAGATAAGAAAAAGTTATGAATTTTCATATATTTTTTTGTAAGTACAAATAAAAAAGTTACGACACTTCAAAGAAAAGTGGAAGTTTTTAATTTGGATGGTTCCCATCACCATTTATTGTTGTCTTTGGCATTGTTAGCTACAAGAGTTGTCTTTGGTAAAGCGCCACTTGACCACTTCAAGTGGCAGCTCTTGTATTGAAAGAGGAAAACCGCCACTTCAAGTGGCGGCTTTCCTTAACCATGATTAATCCAGCAGTATTATGGGAATTATTTTTAACTCAGCAGTATTTTGGAAATTATTTATTTGATTAACATTATTTCGGGGAAAAACTCACTAGTTACACCTAGTTTTTTTTTAACCCAGAAGGCAAAACTAGTTACACCTAGTATTTATTAATATACGGTAATCCTTTTCCGTAAAGTTAGTACTCACTCCGTCCAAAAAAAAATTGTTATATTGATTTTTCTTAGTTAATGTGATCAAGTTTGATCAATGATATTCTTAAATATGAAATTATTTAAAATATAAAAAATACAATGAAATGTTCTCTATTAGAAATACTTTCATAAAATATAAAATTTATGAATCCTATACAAATATAATAAATAAAATCATCATCCAAACTTTATCTTAATTTACCAAGAAAACTCAATAAGGCAGATATGTTGGATTGGAGTAGTATATCTTTTTAGTTAATTAGCTTTCAAATCAATTATTTGAGATGTTCTTAATTTTTGTGATCTCGTTTAAAAAGAATAGCACGTACTTCCTCATAGGGGTGGGCAAATGGGTACAGGAATCGCGGATTGGACCGGGTAATATGGGTTCAGGGCGGGTTAGGTTCGGATCCTAGTTTTAAAAATCCATCCCCAAATGGAGCAACGCGAATCCCGAGACCGTATGGGTATTACAATTTGAAAAAATGGATACTCAAACCAACCCTTTTCAATTTTTATTCTAAAAGGTCTATTATGTTAAATGTAATGTACGACAACACCTAAAAAAATTATATTCATGAATCTATTAAAAATAGTTTAAAATCCATATAAACATCTAAATTATAATCTCAATTCTCTATTCCAAATGCATCAAATTTACTTTCACTTTGTTAAACAAAGACTCTTGCTCAATAAAATGTGACATATTCATTTAATTATCTTAATTTTACTTATATTTTGAAATTTATTAATTAAGTTTTAAATTGTTTCTTAAACATATATGTATAGTGACTAGCCAAATTTTGGTGCTATCTTTTTAATTTGTGGAAGATCATGATGTCCAATTTTCTTCATTTCAAAGTTTGGTGTTATTTAATTAGTGTGATTGTGTGCTATTTAGTTTATACATCTGTGGTTAGATACTTTGCCAACTAATTTAATTTTTTTTTTTTTGAATTTTTACTATGTTATGGTGACATTGATACTTAATTACTTTGAATATATTATTACCTAATCGATATTCTTTTAGTGTAGCGGTAGTTTTACGAAAAATAAGAACCGAGAACCCGGATCGAACTGACCCGTTTCAAACGGGGCGGGTAAGTTTTGGTTCCTATTTCGAGACTTGGTATACCCAGACCGAATCTACCTGCTAAATGGAACCGACGGTTCTTGAAAAATTTTCAATTATCCGGACCGACTTAGACCGTGCCCACCCCTACTTCTTCCGTCCAATTTTAATTGTTTTACTTTTTTGCTTGTCCCAAAGTAAGGGTTGCATTACTTTGTTAGAAAGAATGGGGGTATATGATTTGCAGTATTTCACTTCATTATACTCAAATCTCAACCACAAATTTTGCATTTTAAACCACTTCATTAATAATTATTTCAATTCAAAGTAGAACACATAAATGGGACAAATGTAGTACTCACTCAGTCCTACTCAAATTTTCCAGTTTTTTTGTTTGTCCCCAAAAAAATTATCAATTTTCTTTTAAAACAATGGATTTGTAATTTTGCTCGTTTCTATCTTATCTACACAAACATCAATGATATGATTTGTATTTTTCTTGTTTATCACCTTATTCGATGTTAATAAATTCTATTGAGAATGGGGTAATGTTTAACAAAAATGATGTTTGTACTCATTCTCATACCCACTTTTATACTCATCCATGTTTGTGAAGACATTTTTTTGTGAGTTCCGTTCACAGACAATATTTTGTTTGTGCAAAATTTGCACAGACAAAATAATACATATTTTGTATTCACAGATAAAGGGCTTGTTTGGCAAATAACGGTTAGCGGACAGCGGTTAGCGGATGATATTAGCGGGTTGTGAATAGCGGATTGTGTTAGCGGATTTGACCGGAGGATTAATTTGGCGGATTGTAAAAAAGTATTTGGTAATTTAGCTGTTTACTTTTAGCGGTTAATAGATAAAAAGACAAACAAGGACATTAATACATTTTAGTGTATGTCTCATTGTTGTCTAATATTCTCGTTTGATGTTATAATTAAAACTACAGCTATATAATTTTAAAAACTAACTGAATAAAAAATAGTGTAATGAAGTAAAAAAAAACTCCGTGTAATCAATGGATTAGTGGACGACTTGGCCACATGTTTTTTCATATCAAAGCTCTGCACGTATTTTACATCATCCCATAGAACACATTAATACCTACCTATCAAATCATTCATATAATATAAAAATAAGGTCTGTGAACTTGCTGAGTATTGAAGAATAGAGAAGAAGGTCTTGAAGAATAGAGAAGAAGGTTTGCGGAAGTGGAGAATTTAAAAGGGTAGTGTTGATATTTTATTAGGCATTTTCAATCCGCCGATGTTAAACGCTCCAAATCGTAGTGTGTTAAATTTCAGCGTTTTGGATCAAAACGTCGATGTAATACGTCATTGTTGATGTTTATTCCTTCAACCCTTGGACCCAACACGTAAGCCCAAAGGTTTCGAGTGGAGTGAGTGTATGGTTATCTAGCCCAACAACTATTAGATGAACCAGGAAACAAAAGTAATAGCAGGCAATGTAAGTAGGTATTATTAACTTCGTAATAACTCTCCTAAGTACAATCTACTTGCTAAAAAAGGCACGTCGGCCGTTCGTCTTACAAGGCAGTTAGAGATGCTGCGAGTAAGAATGCTGAAGCTAGTATGCTAAGAATAGAAAGTTGACAACCCTTTACAATGAAATAAATGCTTCTATTTATACCCGCCAATGGACAGGTGGCTGTAGTGACGTGGCAGCCTGTGGACCGCTGGTGTCCCAACTACCAAATCTTTAGCATTAAATGCACTTCCCGCCAGAATCTAGGTTTCCCGCCGGATCAGTGGGGACGTTCGTCCACCCGGGAAGTGAGTTGGATTGCTCCAAGTGACCCTTGAGAGATATCGGCTGTTCGTCCCCTGGCCTTGATAGATACTCACTATGCGGACTGAGTTTTCTCCGATGACTACAGGCTTGCTCTGGGGACGTTCATCGCCATTCCCTGGTGGCCCGTGGTTCTGCTCCCTGTCCCTGCATAGACGTTCGTCGGGATGAGCTGCTGGGCCTGAGTCCCCCAACACCAGACGTTCGTCCATCCTCAAGGAACATGGGCCTGTGGGCTGGCCTAGTGTTCTAACTGGACGTTCGTCTGGCCAAAATGGGTTAGTGGGCCGGACCTCGGCTTGGGCCCTTAACCCAACACAAGTCCCCCACTTCTGATGTTCTGAGCATGCGCAGGACATAAGGAAGTATGAACCTCCCCGAAGTAGACGTCCGTATCTTGGTACTTGTGTTTATTGCACCTGATGGAAGCGTACGTTCGTGGTCATGGTGCTTGACAGCTGTTGACGGTTCAGGAAACGAGGTGACGGCTGATGTTGCGGCGGCGCATTTTCCCGAGGAAGTGTCATCATTACGTCCCCATCCCACGCACAGCGCGTGGGCCGGAATACGCTCCTTGCCACGTGTCAGCCCCTCGTTGGTTTCTCCATCGGTGCTTCTCCTATAAATGCTGGGTTTTCCCTCTGAATTAGGGTTCCCAATTTCTGCTTTCTTGCTCTCGATTTTTCGCAGCTCCTCAAGTCTCCTGAATTCGGCTAACCCTTTCGTAAGGTAATTTCCCCCCTCTGCTTCTTTTCTTTACTCTGATTTCTAGTCGGAATGACTTCGATGGAGATTTCCTCAAGTTCTGATTCCAGTTCGTCGGGTTCCTCCTCGGGCTCTTCTTCTGAAAATGCGAATGCACGCTCCCTGGGAAAAACTAGTGTTTCCGGAACCTCTGGTTCGGCCACGACGGTGGGGACCATCCGGGCTGATGGCGAGCCGGATGATGTGTCTCAAGATAGTGGGAGCGACGCCGGGGACGGGGGTGCTGACGGGGTAGTAGATGTTATTGATGCAGTCCCCCTGAATGAGCGTCCTGCTGACTATGATTCCGGAGAGGAAGCCGAATCCGGTTCTGATGTGGAGGTGTATGATCTGGGCATCCCCACGGATATGGAGCGCCACATCTGCCCGATCAGGAGCGCACTTGACCATGACCAAGTCCTCTCCCGCGTGGCCCTCAATAAAATCCGTACCTTCCTTCCTCCGCCGTTCGTCTGGAGTGTGAGAGGTGCTGAGCATGTGATGAGGAGACGTCCGGGGATGATCATGCTTCACCTGGATTCCGTTGAAGCCGGGCTGCGGTTTCCACTTCATGCGTTCTATGTGGAGTTCTTCCACTGTTTCCAGGTGGCCCCGGCGCAATTCATGCCAAATTCTTACAGATTCATATCGGCCTTCTTGGTGCGCTGCAAACTTGCGGGGGTCGATGCCACTTTGGAGCTCTTCCATTATTTCTACCGCGTCACTCCCCAGAATGCCGACGGGTATCTGAGCGTGGCCGCACGCCCTGGGAGGCGGCTGTTCAAGAACTACCCCTCGTCCATCCACGACTGGAAGAACCGCTTCTTCTTCCTTCGATACGACGGGCCTCCTCTCCCTCTCCGGTGGAATGGGTATCCCCCAAAGATTGAGTCACCGGAGCCGACCGACGATCTGCTTTTGGATGCGGAGAAGGTGTTGGAGGGTGGCGTCCGTCCCATAGCCGGATTTCTGACCTTCGAGGCACTCTCTGGGGCAGGCATAGGTACCGCCCGTGTCCCTGGACTTTTTCTACCCTTCGACGCTCGTCTCGGGGCACCGGGCGGTCCTGTCCTTCGAGGTGAGTGTCTTATTCTACTTCCCGCTCGTCTTCTAACCCTTTGTTGTTTCTTACAGGTTCACCACCCGATAGAGACCAAATGAATCACGCCGAGTGTCTGAAGACCAGGAAAGCCAAGGCGGCCGCGGCTAAAGCTGCGATGGCGAAAGCCAAAAACGCCCCCGCCTCGGAGTCCAACTCCTCGGCCTCTGATGCTGCAGGCGAACTGCCGAGGGTGAGCAACATTTAATCGCCACCATGCTGGCCCAGGGTTCCGGGGCCCCTGCTCTCGAAGCCGCCCTTCCGCCGCCGGTCGTCCCCACGAAGACGGCTCCTCAGAAGGGGACAGAGAAGGTCCCCGAGAAGAAACAGAAGCGGGGCCGCGAGGCAGGCTCCACTGGCCCCCTGCCTGAAGACGCCGGGTCCCTGCCTTTGAGCCGCCCGGCGGAAGAACTTTGGAGGGAGATGGCCCTCAAGGCCGGTCTCGAGCTGCCCCGCCGTTCGTCGTCTGAGGCGACAAGCGCTGCCCTGGCAGCCGCTCTTCAGGTAATTCCTCCTTGCTAGATCTGAGCATCTATATTTTTTCCTTGACGTCCATCCTTTGATCCTTATCTTTCCTTCTGTCATCCAGTCTGGGCTCCTTGTCCTTCAAGCTGAAGCTGCCAGGGAGGCCGACCTGAAGGAGGCCAAGGCTAAAGCCAATGCGGCCATTGCTGCGGCTCGGGAGGCCGCCCGTCGAGCTGAGGCGGAGGCTGCAGCCAAGGGGAGGGAGATTGCAGCCCTGCAGGCTGAATCCCGCAGCCAGTTGGCCGGCCTTGAAAGAGCCGGTTTCAAGCTTGTTCCGGTGCTCCCTGCCGCCAAGGACGCCACTCCGGAGTGGTTGGTCGACACCTCCGGCTACAGGAACACCGGGGAGTTTATGGACTCTGCCAGGGATTATTGTGCCGGGGCCTTCGGCGATGTATTCTCCGCAGCGCTGGCGAAGATCCCGCCCCGGCAGCGCTTGGCGAGCGGCGTGCGGATCCTGGAGAGCTCCCCCCTGTCGCATAAATTCCTCTATGAGGTCGACGACAGCTCCTTCGCCGCTGGCTATAATGAGGGGGTCAAGGCCACCCTTCCCGTCTTCTCAAGGCTGCAGGGGCCCGACTTTGAGCTTGCTGCAAATACGGACGACGATCTGCTGCTCCAGGCCTTGGGGAAGTTGGGGAGAGACCAACGGCGGGAGGAAGCCAAGGCTAGAGGGGAAATGCCGGAACCCCCGTCCCCCGAGCCCGAGGAAGAGGAGGAGGAGCTGAACCAGGGTGGCAGCCGACCGGAATCCCCTTTCTTTGTATAATGTAGTTTGTATTTTCTTATTCATGCTTTTGTAATGTCCGGCCATTAGAGCCGAAGAATATATATCTTTTTGCCCATAATTGTTCCATGTTCATTTTATTCCACTTGTTATTTTCCTTCCTTTTGTCCTTCGTTGTATGGAAAACCCCTCCGGCGGCCCGACACGCCTTGTAACAAGGTCAGAGTCCGAGAGGACGTTCGTATCTGTCCTCTACTTGCTTCCAGGCAAAAGCGTCCCGAAGTCAAACCTCCGTACGTACTCAAAGTGTTCTGACAATGGAGCGACGCTCGCCGGCGGTTTATGGTGCATGCTCGAAGTGTAGACATAGGAACGTATTTCTCAGCACCAGCACTTGATAACGATGTCCGTCCGTCGTCGCGTGATATGAACATTCAAACCATGCGCGGGACGTTCGTCTGTTCTGCGTGTTCATCTAACATGAAGTGTGGAAAGGCGACGTTCATCCTCCGTGCACCGCTAATGGACGTGATTTTTCCTTCATCCTTTTTGTGTCCATTGTTTGTAGTATAAGGAATCCTCCCGGCGCCTCGACACATCTTTACCGCCCACGCGGTATCTTGACAATGGGAAGACGTTCGTCGGTAGTTGACTTGTTATTACGTGTCCCGAGTATGGGCATATGGGCGTATTTCCCTGAAACAGCGCTCGGTGACGACGTTCGTCTTCAGTTGTATGACATGAAAAAACTGGTGTACTGCCAGACGGACGTAGCCAGTTGATGCGTGTGTCCTCATCAGCCGCCGACGCTAGGGTCAGCCGGGGAATTAAGGAAGCAAGGGAAGGCGAATGTCTTCAAATTCCTCCGAGCCGGTGAGCCCTCCTCGAGGGACGTTCGTGGCACGGACCCAGATGTCTTTGTGGTGGTTATGCGGCGACCAAATCGAGACGCCTTAAATACCGTGGTAGGCACCGGTACTTAAGCGCCACGTGTCCTGCTTCGGTTGGGGCGATCCCGCGGTGTTGCCTATAAATACCCAGGGTCCAAGTGATCCACTCACATTTCTCCTTACGCTGCACAATTGCCTTCTCTCTCTAGACTTCTCTCTAACCGTATCGGAAATCTCGAATTCCAAAGGTACCGTTCGTTGTCATGTCTTCCGAAAGTCGCTTTGATGATGGGTGTTCTTCCGGTGATGACTTGGAGTATTATGAGCGGGGAATGCCACCCCGGCCTCCCCGTTATAGTCTCAACTTCTCATGCGTCCGGCGTCAAGTTCAACGCCTGACGAACGCTGACAAGCGACTGATCAGTCAATGGTTCTATCCACCAAGGACCTACGACGATCGGCGTCTTCGGAATCCCATGCGCCATCTGCCCGGCTATGTGGTGGTCCACCTAGATTCGGTGATAGCCGGGCTGAACTTCCCCTTGCACAGCTTCCACTTGGAACTTTTCAGGGCCCTTGAGATAGTGCCTGCGCAGCTCGTCCCTGCCGCTTATCGGATAATCGCTGGCTTCATCATTAGATGCCACAGCGTCGGTGTGACACCCACCGTGGACCTGCTGCACCACTTCTTCCGTCTGTCCACCTTCGGACGCACAGGGTATTTGACCCTGATCGCCCGTCCGTCCATGGTTCTGTTCTCGAACAACGCTGGGAACCCAGACGGTTGGGAAGAACGCTTCTTCCTGGCCGGAGTAGGCTCACCGATGCCATTCTCTGATCGGTGGAACGCCTACCCGGTGAAGACGATCCCTCCGCCCATGACGGACGAGGAGCTTGGATATGCCAAGCGCATAGCCGGACTTGGCATCCAGAACCTCCGGTTGCTGGTGGCCGAGCCCTTTAAAGCTCAGGCTGGATTAGGTGCGTCCGTTTGTACTTGTATTGTTTTAACCTCTCTTTGCTGTTATGGTTCTGAACGTCTTGGTTCCCGTTGTGCAGGAGTTTTTCCATCCACGTCCATCATGCGCCGAGACAATACCGCTCCGTCTGCCGCCGGTCGTGGACACAAGGGGCATGACAAGCCCGGGAAGCCGCTCGTCCCTAAGGTTGACACTCGGGTGACCAGGGCCCGGACTGAGGATGATTTGGGAGCTGGTGCTTCCAAGAAACCGCGCGTCGAGGGTACTGCCTCCAAGGCTATTATAGTGGCCGATGACTCTGATGGGGAGCCCGGAAGTCCCCTTAAGCGGAAGCCCGCCTCTCGGAACAAGTCCCGTCCTTCTCCCCCGCGAACTTCTGACGTCCGTCGTCTCCGGGATGATGATGCCCAGATTGTCAAGGATTCTGGCGACGTTCGTCCCGACTCTCCCCCAGGAGCCAGTGAGTCTACCCTTGGCCTGATCGAGTTTTCTGGGGTCGGCCCCCGCAAAGAGTCTATGATGCTCTTTGGCCAGACGGCGTCCTCCATTTGGTGTGGGCTGAATCTCAAGGTCCCGCGGGATTTCGCTGCTCAGGAGGCCCCTGAGGATCTTTTGGAGTGCGGCCAGAGCACCTTGGACAAGGCCGGGCTTTACTTCCATAGGGCTCGGATGGCCTTCGAGCGCCAGGGCAGGGAGACGGCCAGAGTGCGGGCTGAATGTGATGCCCTTCTGAGGAATGCAAAAGGCAGGGCCGGCACTCTTCAAGAGAAAGCCGATGCCCATGACAAGCTCATTCAGGAAAATGCCTCTCAGAAGGAGCTCCTCAAGAAGCAGGAGGCCGAGCTCGTGGATCTCCGCAGCCGGATGTGGGCCGTAGAGCAGGCCAAGGTGGAGCTTCGCCAGACGGGCGTGGACAATCATGTCCCCATTTATGAGGCCGATGTTGCCAAAATCAAGGAGTCTGGTTCCATTGCCTTCCAGAAGTCCAAAGCTTACACTGGTGCCATCCACACCATGGCCATGAAGTTCCTTCCGAGACTCGTCGGAGAATTTCTAGCCACCTGCCCGGATGCCTATCAGGATGGAGTCAAATTGCTCCAGGCCACCCCCACCGGACGTCGTTTCCTTGACGATCTCGCCGATGACACCTACCGCAAAGGTATGGTTGGGCTTGTAGCGGAGAATCTCCCGACGTTCGAGCGTCACTTTGGGGCTCCCTTCGATCCGGAGGCGGCTGGTTTCGACGTCTTGATGGCAGATGCCCATGCCGGGGCCCTTGAGCTGCTGAAGGAGCAGGAGGAAGCCGTAGCTAGTGACAAATCCAAGCAGGCCCCTTCCCAAGCTCCAGCTCCGGATGCCGATCGGCCGTGATTCTCCGTTCATTATCCTGTACTTGTACAATTTTTCATTATTTGCATTGTACCCTCATACATTGTAATTTTCCGGCCAATAGTGCCGAGGAATAAAAATCATTCTTTGCTCCATGCTCGTCTGGCATCTTCTTTTTTTTTTTTTTTTTTTTTTTGGAGTCTTTTGGTCTTCGTTCGTCCTTGGTCCTTGGTCTTACCGGCGTCCCTACTTCGAGGAGACGTTCGGTATCCGCAGACATCGCAAGGACGAACAGGTTTATCTACATCGAGATTCCCCCCTTCTTCGTTCGTCCGTGGCCCTTTTAGTCTTACCGGCGTCTCTTGCTTCGAAGAAGACGTTCGGTACCCAAGGGACTCGCAGGGACGAACAGGTTTACCCTCACGGGTTCCCGTCTTCGTTATCCCACGTCCATCGATCCATGGTCATTTGTGGGATAAACAGGTTTATCTTGGCAGGCTCCCTTGGTTCGTCTAGCCCCCTCCACGTCTCTACTAACCTCTACATCGAGAGGCGTTCGCCTTCGGCGGTGGGGGAAGATCTGGCACACCCGGGCAAGATTCCCTTCCGTATAGGAGCTACCCTCCTCTTCTCCCCATCTTTTTTTTTTTTTTTTGAGGGAGGTAATCTATGGTCTTTGTTCGTCCCTGGTCCTTGGTCCTACCGGCGTCCCTACGTCGAGGAGACGTTCGGTATCCGCAGACATCACAAGGAGGAACAGGTGTATCTACATCGAGATTCCCTGGTGCTTCGTTCGTCCCCGGTCCTTGGTCCTACCGGCGTCCCTACGTCGAGGAGACGTTCGGTATCCGCAGACATCACAAGGAGGAACAGGTTTATCTACATCGAGATTCCCTGGTGCTTCGTTCGTCCCTGGTCCTTGGTCCTACCGGCGTCCCTACGTCGAGGAGACGTTTGGTATCCGCAGACTCCACAAGGAAGAACAGCTGTATCTGCATCGAGATTCCCTTCTTTAGCGGTCGTTGGCAAGAACAGAAGTGATGTAAAAAACAGGGGGCCTTTATTATTGACAACGTCCGGTCATTTTACATGGGAGTGGGAATACAACAAGGTCGTCAGCCTCTAACTATTGATAGAACTTCTTCAGGTGTTCTACGTTCCACATCCCGGCATGGTTCCCCTCCAGGGTATGGAGGAGGAACGTCCCCTGGTTGTATCTTCTGATGACCCGGTAAGGCCCTTCCCAGTTCCTTGCCATCTTGCCGCCTTCGAGCGGCTTGCTCTTTTCTCTTTTCCTGAGTACGAGGTCCCCGGCCTCTATTTCGCGGAATTTCACGGCCTTGTTGAAGTATCTCTGGGTGGCCCTGTGATACTCTTCCATGCGACGAGCCGCTAGGTCCCTCCGTTCCTCAATGAAGTGGAGCTCCGCTCGTAGGTTGGCCTCGTTGTCCTCCGGTTGGAAATGCTTAGTGCGGTGTGTAGGTACCAATACTTCCGTCGGTACCTTAGCTTGGAATCCGTAGGCCAAGGCAAAAGGGGTTTCCCCAGTCGCCGTTCTTGGCGTCGTCCTGTATGTCCACAAAACATAATTCAGCTGCTCCGGCCAGGTGGAGGTGTAATCTTCCAGCTTCTTCTTGATCCCATCCATGATGGTTCGGTTCATGTTCTCCACTTGGCCGTTGGCCTGCGGGTAGGCCACCGAGGCCTTCGAGTGCCTGATGCCCCACTTTGCCAAGTATGCCTCAAAGCCTCTGCCGACGAACTGCCGGCCGTTGTCCGTGATGATCTGCTCTGGGATCCCGAAACGGCAGATGATGCTCTGCCAGACGAACTTCTGGCATTGGAACTCAGTAATGGAGGCCAATGGTTCGGCCTCGACCCACTTCGTGAAATAATCAACTGCCACGATGACGAACTTCCTTCCACCAGCAGCCGTGGGCAGGGGACCCAGCAGGTCTATGCCCCACCTAGCAAAAGGTAGTGCGATGGTCATTGGGGTGTAGAAACTCGCTGGGCGGCCAGGGACAGGCGCATACTGCTGGCATACTGCGCACTTCCGAGTGTGGTTGAAACAATCTTGCTGTATGGTCGGCCAGTAATAGCCCTGCAGGACGATTTTCCTGGCCAAGGTCCGGGGGCCCTGGTGACTGGAGCAGATCCCTTCATGTATTTCCTCGATCACCGCCGCTGCCAGGCTCGGCGGGAGGCACCTGAGGTAAGGCCCGCCGAACGTCTTCTTGTAGAGCTGCCCGTCAATAAGTTCGAAGTTAGGGGCACGCCTCTTTATCCATGCGGCTTTCCCCGTGCTGCCATCCCCTTCGGGCTCGGGGAGTGTTCCATCTCTGAGATAATCTGCTATCTCCTTTGCCCAGTTAGGTTCGGCAACGGAGATAACCTCCACCTGGATGACGTCCGTCGCCGGAGCTAGGAATACCTCCTGCCTAACGAAGCCTCTGATGTGCCGGGGGATGCTGGATGCCGGCTCATCGGTTGGGGGGTTGCTTAGTTTCGACAGTATGTCCGCCTCCGCATTCTCCACCCGCGATACCTGCTCAAGCACCACCTGCTCAAATTGTGCGGTCTGTTCCTCCGCCAGCTCTTTGTAGACCTTCATTCTCTCTTCCCTGGTTTCTGCGGTGCCGTTCATCTGGGTTACTACCAGCTGGCTGTCCATTCTCACCTTCAGACGAGCCGCTCCGAGTGCTTTCGCGCATTTCAGTCCTGCGATAAGCGCCTCGTATTCAGCCTCGTTGTTGGTGACCTTGAACTCGAATTTCATAGAGTAATAGACCTTGAAACCCTCGGGGGAAGTGATCACCGCTCCCCCGCCACAGCCCCGCGCACTCGAGGCCCCATCGGTGTACATCTCCCACCAATTATCGAAGTCGTTGCTGTCATGGGTTTCGTCCTCGGTGCGCGCGGTGCATTCTGCAATGAAGTCCGCCAGCGCCTGTCCCTTGATCGTCGGCCTTGGTTTGAAGTCCACGTCATACTGGCCGATCATCAGGGACCACTTGGTTATCCTCCCGCTCGCCATTGGATTTCTGAGGATGGTGGCGAGGGGTTGCGTTGTGTAGACGGTCACCGGGTGTGCTTGAAAATATGGCGCCAGGCGCTTGATGGATGCAATCAAGGCGAGGATCGTCTTCTCCATCAGTGTGTATCTCGCCTCGGGGCCGTTCAGCGCCTTACTCACAAAGTATATCGGCCGCTGAACGCCTTCAGATTCCTTCAGCAGCACGGCACTTACAGCCAGGTCGGCCACTGCCAGATACATGTACAATCTTTCCCCGGGATCCACTTTGGTGAGGACGAGCGGGGAGGAGAGATACACCTTGAAATCTTCGAAGGCAGCCTGACACTCCGGGGTCCATTCAAAGGGATTGGCCTTCTTCATGATCTGGAAAAAAGGAATCGCCTTATCAGCCAGTTTGGACAAGAATCTGCTCAGGGCCGCCAGACGCCCGGTGAGTCGCTGCACATCCTTTAGGTTCTTCGGGGCCTCCATGTCCATAATTGCCTTCACTTTCTCCGGGTTAGGCTCGATCCCCCGCTCGCTCATCATGTAGCCGAGGAACTTGCCGCCCCGGACGGCGAAGGCACATTTCTTCGGATTGAGCCTCATGCTGGCCCTCTCCATGATGCCGAAGACCCTCTCCATGTCCTGGACATGGTCCTCCTTTCTCTTGCTCTTGATCAGGATGTCATCCACGTAAGCTTCCATTGTCTTCCCAAGTACGTCTTTGAACAACATCCCAATCATCCTTTGAAAAGTAGCCATGGCGTTCCTCAGGCCGAACGGCATGACGATGTAGCAATACACGCCGTCCGCCGTGACGAACGCCGTTTTCTCGGCATCATCGGGGTGCATGAACACTTGATGGTAGCCCCTGAATGCGTCCATGAAGCTGAGCAGCTCGCAGCCTGCCGTCTCATCCACCAGCAAGTCGATCCTCGGAACAGGGTAAGGATCCATCGGACAAGCTTTGTTCAGGTCCGAGTAATCGACGCACATCCGCCAAGTGTCGCCCTTCGGGGCTAGTACCATGTTGGCCAGCCACTCCACGTGGATGACCGGCCGGATGTGTTCAATGCTGAGGAGAGTTGCCGTCTCCTTCTTGATGAAATCGCGTCGGTCGGCCGCCATGTACCTTTTCTTCTGCTGTACAGGCTTGGCGTCCGGCCGCACGGCGAGTCTGTGGCATATGAGGTTGGGGTCGATGCCCGGCATGTCCTCCGGCCCTCTAGCGAACAAGATTCGGAACCTCCGCAGGACAGCTATGACCCCCGTCCTGATTTCCGGCTCTAGATCTGCACCGATGGACACCTTCCTGTCCGTCGGGTCGTCGAGCTCGATTTCCTCCAGCAGAGTTGCTGGTTCCAGATGAGCGTCCAAGTCGGCCTGTTTGGCCTTCTCGGAAATGCTGTTGACCCGAGCCTCCCGCTCGTTGAGCTTCTCCATCGCCTTCGTGTAGCAGGCCCTGGCCATATGCGGGTCCGTACGTGCCACTCCCACTCCAGTGTCGGTGGGGAATTTGATGCATGAGTGCCGTACGGAGCATATGGCCTCCAAGTCCTCCAAGCCGGGTCGGCCCAAAATGGCATTGTGGGCGCATTTTAGGCGGACCACGACGAACGTCATGCTGATTCGGGCCGTATGAGGACCGTCGCCGATTTCTACTGGCAAGACGATGGTGCCCTCGGCGTCAATGCAATCCCCGGTGAAGCCGGACAGCGGGGTGCGTAGGGGGTGCAGCATGTCCTTCCTGAGCCTCATTCCTTCGAAAGCCTCCCAGTAGAGGACGTTCACACTGCTCCCGGTGTCAACAAGGACGCGGCGGACGATGGCATCGTTCACGTCCATGCTGATCACCAGCTCGTCCCTGTGCGGTGCTGGTGACATTGGCAGATCAGCGGGGCCGAAGGTAATTGCCTCGATTTTGTTGCGCTTGGTGGGGGGTGCTGATACGGAACCCACATAGAGTGATCTCTCGAATTTTTTCCGTTCGGCGGGTGTATCTCCTGTCTCAGCGCCCCCGAAGATCACCTTGATCTCCAACTTCTTCTTCTTGCCCTTTGGGCCGAGGGATCCCTCCGGACGTTTATCTGCACTCCGATAATCCACGTCCTGAGGTTCTGCCTCGCGCCGGTCGTCGCGGCGCCATGTCTTGTGCCTTGGGGTCGGCTTCTGCTGGCTGTTTTTGTTCAGCAGCTGGGTGAATTCGCCCAAGTACCCCTGACGGATCAGCTCGTCGATTGCCTTCTTCAATTGGCTGCAATTGTCCGTCAGGTGGCCGATCCTCTGATGGTACTCACAGTAAGCCGATTGGTCAAGCCCCATATACTTCTTCATATCCTGAGGTTCCGCCAGGAGGCCCTTGTCCTTGATGGCCTCGAAGATCTGGCTCACTGGATAGGCCAATGGAATGTAGCGATCGTCCGGCCGCGTCTGGCTGTCTCCGGAGGGGACCTTCCACGGAATCATTGCTCCGTCCATCCTCTTCTTTTTGTTTGGGGGTGAGGGCCCGGGTCCCGGTTTAGGTCCGAGCCTGTCCGCCATCTTCCTAGGCTGGGCTGCGGGAACTCCGTCCCGCTGCCTGATCTCCTCCTCAATGGAGGCATATTTTTGTGCCCGAGCCAAAACCTCGGTGTAGCTGGTGCCGGGATTCCTCCTCAGGTCCCGGTACAGATCCCCTGTGGCCAGCGCACTGGTGAACATGTTGGTGGCCAGACGTTCGTCCAGATCGTCAACCTGCAGGACCTCGTCCCTCCACCTTACCAGGAACCTAGCCAGCGGTTCGTCCCGCCCTTGTTTGATGTGGGCGAGAGCCGTGACGTCCTTCCTGGGGGTAGTACTGGCAGCAAACTGTGCCATGAACTGCCGGGAAAGCTGTTCGTATGAATCAATGGTGCCTGGCCTCAACTGGCCGAACCATTCCTGAGCTGGCCCCCTGAGGGTGCTGAAGAACAATCTGCAGATGGCCTCGTCCGATGCTCCCAGCATGGACAGGTTCCCTTGGTAGCTTATCAGATGGGCCTTAGGATCACCAGCCCCATTATACACCAAGTTCCCCGGGGGTCTGCAATCCCGGGGAATCTCGACGCTCATCACCCGTGGAGTAAAAGGTGATGTGAGGGAGAAGGAGGGTGTGGCCGAGCCGACGTCCGCCCGCCTATTCATCTCGGCTATCTGCCTCTCCATGGCTTCCAGCCGTGCGTCCTGTGCGGCCCTTCCGGGGGACACAGGGGGCGCGGCTTCGGGGGTGGCGTTCTGCTGAGCGGCCACAACATCGTGCGGCCGCCTGAAGATCTGCGTACCTCGCCGTTGGAAACGTCGTCCAACGGTGTTGACCCTTGGGGTCTCGTCTCCCCGCGGAATCTGGCGAGGAACTGATGGTGTGAGAGCCCTGGATGCAGCGATGCTAATCCTGGTCCGCCCTCCCGTCTCACGGGAGCCTGAACCCCCACCTAGCCGCTCGTGGACTGAGGGCCGGTGGTCACTGGATCCCGTCGTATCATCATACGACTGCATGCGATGTATGGGAGAGAGGGGCGTTGATAAGTCCGTATTTAGACACGTATTTGATGCGTGTTGAGATCGGATTTTGATGGTTTTCCTAGCTTTAAGGTGTTACAAGTCTCAATTTTAGCTCAAGTTATGTTTACCGGGCGTTGGTTCGAGTTTTGTGTTGTTTGTAGTCAAAATCAAGGAATTTGAGCCCGGCACTGGCACTTGAGGAACAATCGGGATGACTTGAGAAGCATTTGAGAATCATTTGATAGATTTGGAGGTCACCGGAAGATTCACGATGAAGATTTGAAGGAAAAAGAGCTCTAGGATTGGCTACGGGGTCAAAAGAAGATGAATGAAGCTTGAAAACGACGATCAGGATGACCTTCTGTCAATCGTTCAAGCATATCTCTTTGTAGAAACAACCAATGTACACGATTCAAGTTCCATATGAAAGCCAACTTCAAGGGCTACAAATCATATGAAGACATCATTCCGAGAATCTGAGAGGATCAAGGTGAAAACAGATGATGAAGTCAGATGATCTCTGCTGCGATTTCAGAATGACACCTTCCACCATTTTAGTCATATCTCTTGATTGGATGATTCAAATCACATTCGGCAAATTGGGGTGGATAGAGGACTTCATTATCTACAACTTTCATGAAGGAAGTTTTGTCAAATTCGGAATAGAAAAAAGGCTGAAGAGCACGGACGCACGATCGTGCGTAAAAGGACGCACGATCGTGCGTAAGAGCCAACAACGCGGCAACTAATCTGCCTGCTACGCACGATCGTGCGTGGCAAGGTACGCACGATCGTGCGTACACCCGAGACGCGGATTTCAGCCCTTTTTTAGTCCCAGTTCAGCCCAAACTCATCTGTTTTCTATAAATAAGACCCCCATACCCATATTTTGACGTGACGAACATTACGGAGAGGCCTAGGGACGAATTTACTTGCGTTTTTACGATTGTTTACTCCAAGACCCTGGGATTATTTGTAAGTTCATCTTTTTAATTAATGACAATTATTTCTATTCATCCCAATTCTGTTGATTCTTCAATTATGAATTGTGAGTAGTTTAATTAGGGATTTGGGGTTGATGAAGGGGTTAATCATGATGTATGGCTAGATTCTTGTCGGTTTAATTGCATGAATGACGTTTAATTTGTGTTTGAATAATTTAATTGATATCTCTTGTAACCTAGACTGCAGCTAGAATTACAATTGCATGTAGAATGAATTAAGAGAGATCTAATTTGTTCTAGGACACATTCACACACACTTAATCGTTCGCTAAGAGATTAGTAGCGATTAAGGGGCCGTAAGCTCGCTCGTTTTGGCAATAATTTAGGATCCTGTCGCATGAGAGATCAGCCTGGTCCCCTAAATTATTGTACTCTACGCCGCGAGAGCGGTAAGAACTTAGTAATGATTAGCTAGGCTCAATTAAATTAAATTCATGTAATTAGGCCTGATCTGTCAGAAATCTGGTTACCCCGGAATCAATCCCTGTTCCCTTCGTCGTTAATTGAGAAGAAACCACTTTTATTTTAATCGTTCATTCGCATTAGTTTAATTTTTATTCAACCAACCAATCTCGCACGACGCATTTTTATTTATTTATTTTTAATCGCTGAATTTAGTTAATCTTTAATTCCCTTTTGTCCGTCCCTGTGGAGACGATACTCGTACTTTCAACCACTTTTCTACGACTATTTTAAGTGCGAGAAAACACACATCAGTTTTTGGCGCCGCTGCCGGGGACGGTGTCGGTTTTAAGGGTTAATTAATTTTAGCGAGATTTTTTTTAGTTAGTTTTCTTTTTGTTTTCCGTAGGATTTTTCTGTGCTAACCTTTCAGGTAATTTCTAAGAGGCATGAGATGAACCTATTCAGCCAAATTCCTGGAGGAATTCCTTACCCTCAAACCTCCATGGAATATTCACCATATACGCCATACCCTTCTTACACTCCTCCTCCTCCTCCTACTCAATATTACTCACCTCATCAAAATTATTCTCCAACACCACAAAAGTTTCCATCTTCCTATTCTTACCCTCTTCCAAATACGCAATACTCTCAATCTCATTCTCCTAATCAATATCCTTATCCACAATATCCTCGGACAAAACCAGGCTCCATTATGGAATTTCTCATTCAAACTAAAAGTCCCGAGGAATTGGTTGATTGCTTTCCTAAAAATAGCATTTGTAACTTCTGTGGAGGTGGTCACCATTCATGTCTTTGCCCCATTCCTCCATACGACCATCCTTACTGGGCAACTGCATACCCCACTTCTTCCTCCCCACAATTTACGGACACAAATGTTTCAGTCACTCCTACATACTTCCCGAGTAATGAGCCTCATAATCAACAAGAGGATCTGGATGAGGCAGATTTAAAGAGATTTTCTAGCTTGGAAGAAGTACTCAACAAATTAGCACAAAATCAGCTGAGAGCAGACTCAAGGATGCAAATGATGGAGACAAGGATGCAGAACATGGAGAATCAATTGGGGAAGATTGCAATGGCTTTATCTGAGGAGTCCGAGAGATCCCGTCCTAGCGACACAGAAGCCCAACCTGAGGAGACCAATAGGGATGATCATATGAGTGAGTCGGACTGTGAAGGTGGAAATATGATGGATGATACCCTCCTAGATGCTTTTGAAGACCCTGATGAGAACGGTGTTAACGAGAGTTGGGATGCCTTCATGGGGAGTGATACAGAATCTGGAGAGGTTGTGAATTTTCATGATATTTCTGAGGAAGAAGAAGACTTTTCTATGGTGCAGTTTGATTACGATGTTGCTCCTACTCCTTGCTTGGAGACATGTTTTGAGCTTCCGGTGATGCCTAGAGTAATCAAAGTTTTCACTCAAGTTCCATACCCGCCCGAAGAGGATGAGAGTTTCATACTTCACTTCTGTGCTGATGAGGGTTATGAAGACCATATGCTACCTTCATGGACTGAAGAATTTAAGAATTTGCGCCATCTAATGGCAATTGTTGAAAGGAAGCTGGAAACGTTGATTGTTAGTGCACCACTACAGTATTTGCAATTTGAGAGCTTATGAGGTATCGTCGGGCACACGACGTTAAAAATAGCGCTTCTCGGGAGGCAACCCGAGCTTTTTTCTGCTTTTGATTTTGCTTTTGCTTTGTTTGTTGTTTCGTTGTTTTGCTTTGTGTTTTTGTTGCAGCTCAGGGTCTTGTTGTATGGATGATGTGCCGAGGATTACATTGACTCAGTTTAGTTCTGCATCGACCAACGTCATAGGGAAGTTTCTTTGACTCTTTTACTCGCTTGTTGTAATAATGACTTGAGTTAAGTTGAGCATGTGTGACCCTTTCCTCTTTACCCCCTTGTGCATAGTGCATTTTTGGTCATCGAGGACGATGCCAAAGTTTAAGTGTGGGGGAGTGAATTGGGCATTCGGGCAGTGGTTGTTACATGAGATTTATTAGAGTTAGCATGCGCAGGTGTTAGTTGTATATTCATAGGAAATTCATGCAAAATTTTTTGAAAATTTTCCTTTAAACTGTGTCTTTGTGAGCTGGCTAGCGTTTTGACTATGCTTTTAGAACATCTTTGAAGTGTTTAGGCTTAAATTGCTTGCACTATAATCTAGGTGTTGAGAGGATGAAGGCATTAGTCACCCATTGAATTCTCCATTAATCATCCACCCCACCTGAAAGAACCCTTTAGGAGAAGCCATTTTGAGCCTGACTGTTCTTTGTTACCCAATTAATTGAGCTCCATAGCCAAATGGCCTGTTTCTTTGCCCATGAATATTTCTGACTTAATCTTGATGTTTAGGGAATTAAGGGATTAATTTGCCAAGATTAGGGAATTTTGTGTAGGAGCCATTTTTGGCACTGTTCCTATGCCCCAAATGGGGTAAGAGCAGTCATTTTTTAGGAATTTGATACTTTCGAGGATTGCATTGTAGGCATGGATTCACTTTTAAATTAATGAACTTAAATTGCTATTTTTCCTTGGTGAGGCCGAGATTAGAATGGGGTAATGTCTAGTGAGAATCCGAAAGGTGAAAAATTAATATAGCTAGACCTCTTGCCTTACGAAAAAGAGAATGGGAGCCCCGGTCAAAAAGCGTAAGATGAGACTTGGGTATCTTTCGAAAGAAACGGCGTTCTCGTGCCAACATGACAAGGGAAACTGAATTTAATTAATAAACTTGGAGGCTATCTCAAAAATTAGCTTTAGTCCTCCGCGTACTTCAAGTATACGTCAAAGCACAGATGTGCTGAGACGGTTTAGCTTAGTTGTACACCATGTCTACTCTTTGCATAGGTTTAAATGATTGTTCCTAATTTGTGGCCTACTAAATTCCTTGTTCCTAAGAATAGCCCTGAAGTTCCTAAATACATTAAGTCTTTGTTAGAATATTCCTATCTCTCAAAATAAAGGGACTATTATCATTAACCATTAACCATCACATTCACAAGTCCTTCTGATCAGTAGCTAGCTTATTTGTGTATGCTGTCATTACTTTGAGGATGTTGTGAATAATTGTGTCAAATAGTTTAGCTTGAGTACAAAGTTGTAGTTTAGGGAAGAATTTTCTTGGTTTAGATTGTTTGTCCTGTGAATATCCATTTAACTACGTGTGCATGCTAACTATTTTAAATTCCGTGTGGTGATTATCGTAAGTCCCGTTGTTCAGTTTGCTTGAGGACAAGCAAAGGCTTAAGTGTGGGGGAATCTGATAAGTCCGTATTTAGACACGTATTTGATGCGTGTTGAGATCGGATTTTGATGGTTTTCCTAGCTTTAAGGTGTTACAAGTCTCAATTTTAGCTCAAGTTATGTTTACCGGGCGTTGGTTCGAGTTTTGTGTTGTTTGTAGTCAAAATCAAGGAATTTGAGCCCGGCACTGGCACTTGAGGAACAATCGGGATGACTTGAGAAGCATTTGAGAATCATTTGATAGATTTGGAGGTCACCGGAAGATTCACGATGAAGATTTGAAGGAAAAAGAGCTCTAGGATTGGCTACGGGGTCAAAAGAAGATGAATGAAGCTTGAAAACGACGATCAGGATGACCTTCTATCAATCGTTCAAGCATATCTCTTTGTAGAAACAACCAATGTACACGATTCAAGTTCCATATGAAAGCCAACTTCAAGGGCTACAAATCATATGAAGACATCATTCCGAGAATCTGAGAGGATCAAGGTGAAAACAGATGATGAAGTCAGATGATCTCTGCTGCGATTTCAGAATGACACCTTCCACCATTTTAGTCATATCTCTTGATTGGATGATTCAAATCACATTCGGCAAATTGGGGTGGATAGAGGACTTCATTATCTACAACTTTCATGAAGGAAGTTTTGTCAAATTCGGAATAGAAAAAAGGCTGAAGAGCACGGACGCACGATCGTGCGTAAAAGGACGCACGATCGTGCGTAAGAGCCAACAACGCGGCAACTAATCTGCCTGCTACGCACGATCGTGCGTGGCAAGGTACGCACGATCGTGCGTACACCCGAGACGCGGATTTCAGCCCTTTTTTAGTCCCAGTTCAGCCCAAACTCATCTGTTTTCTATAAATAAGACCCCCATACCCATATTTTGACGTGACGAACATTACGGAGAGGCCTAGGGACGAATTTACTTGCGTTTTTACGATTGTTTACTCCAAGACCCTGGGATTATTTGTAAGTTCATCTTTTTAATTAATGACAATTATTTCTATTCATCCCAATTCTGTTGATTCTTCAATTATGAATTGTGAGTAGTTTAATTAGGGATTTGGGGTTGATGAAGGGGTTAATCATGATGTATGGCTAGATTCTTGTCGGTTTAATTGCATGAATGACGTTTAATTTGTGTTTGAATAATTTAATTGATATCTCTTGTAACCTAGACTGCAGCTAGAATTACAATTGCATGTAGAATGAATTAAGAGAGATCTAATTTGTTCTAGGACACATTCACACACACTTAATCGTTCGCTAAGAGATTAGTAGCGATTAAGGGGCCGTAAGCTCGCTCGTTTTGGCAATAATTTAGGATCCTGTCGCATGAGAGATCAGCCTGGTCCCCTAAATTATTGTACTCTACGCCGCGAGAGCGGTAAGAACTTAGTAATGATTAGCTAGGCTCAATTAAATTAAATTCATGTAATTAGGCCTGATCTGTCAGAAATCTGGTTACCCCGGAATCAATCCCTGTTCCCTTCGTCGTTAATTGAGAAGAAACCACTTTTATTTTAATCGTTCATTCGCATTAGTTTAATTTTTATTCAACCAACCAATCTCGCACGACGCATTTTTATTTATTTATTTTTAATCGCTGAATTTAGTTAATCTTTAATTCCCTTTTGTCCGTCCCTGTGGAGACGATACTCGTACTTTCAACCACTTTTCTACGACTATTTTAAGTGCGAGAAAACACACATCAGGCGTTCGCTGGGTGCTCGCAGAGTACACCTGATCTCGGGCCTCCCGCTCGTCCGCCATGCGTCGCATGGTGTTTGCGAGTTCACGCATGAGGCGGGGATCCTGCCTGGCCTCCAGGGGAATGAGGTCAGTGATACCCCCGTTTCCCCCTGAAGTCCATATTGTTGCGGATAGTTCCGAGTTCTGGCCGCGATTCCGGCGGCTCGACTCCAGACGCTCGGAGAGATCACGCTGGTTGTTGCTTCCTGACAGCGTGTTCGCTGTAGGTAGACTTAGTAGCTGTTTGGGAGAGTTTCTGGAAACTTTTTGTTCAGTTTCCCACAGACGGCGCCAGTGTTGATGTTTATTCCTTCAACCCTTGGACCCAACACGTAAGCCCAAAGGTTTCGAGTGGAGTGAGTGTATGGTTATCTAGCCCAACAACTATTAGATGAACCAGGAAACAAAAGTAATAGCAGGCAATGTAAGTAGGTATTATTAACTTCGTAATAACTCCCCTAAGTACAATCTACTTGCTAAAAAAGGCACGTCGGCCGTTCGTCTTACAAGGCAGTTAGAGATGCTGCGAGTAAGAATGCTGAAGCTAGTATGCTAAGAATAGAAAGTTGCCAACCCTTTACAATGAAATAAATGCTTCTATTTATACCCGCCAATGGGCAGGTGGCTGTAGTGACGTGGCAGCCTGTGGACCGCTGGTGTCCCAACTACCAAATCTTTAGCATTAAATGCACTTCCCGCCAGAATCTAGGTTTCCCGCCGGATCAGTGGGGACGTTCGTCCACCCGGGAAGTGAGTTGGATTGCTCCAAGTGACCCTTGAGAGATATCGGCTGTTCGTCCCCTGGCCTTGATAGATACTCACTATGCGGACTGGGTTTTCTCCGATGACTACAGGCTTGCTCTGGGGACGTTCGTCGCCATTCCCTGGTGGCCCGTGGTTCTGCTCCCTGTCCCTGCATAGACGTTCGTCGGGATGAGCTGCTGGGCCTGAGTCCCCCAACACCAGACGTTCGTCCATCCTCAAGGAACATGGGCCTGTGGGCTGGCCTAGTGTTCTAACTGGACGTTCGTCTGGCCAAAATGGGTTAGTGGGCCGGACCTCGGCTTGGGCCCTTAACCCAACAGTCATCTACTAAACATTTAATTTCAGCATTTTGACCGATCGAAAAAGCTGATTTTGGACTAACCCGCCAAAAATTGACTGAAACGCCATTTACCAAACAGAAAGCATTCACAAGCATGGTGGTGTAAGGTGAGTATAAAGAGGGTTTTTTTGTAAGGTAAACAGAAAGCATTCACAAGCATTTACCAATATATTAAATAAAGCAGAACCCTTGCATTCACAAGCATTAACAAAAGCATTCACAGAAAGCATTCACAAACATTCACAAGCTTTCTGTAAGGTAAACAGAAAGCATTCACAAGCATTTACCAAACGCCATTTACCAAAACAATTGAATAGTCTGTATTTGATACCGAGAAATAAGACGCTCCAAATATTTATCAACGATGTTTGATGTATTCACTCTTATACCCACTTTATACCAACCATGTTTGTGAAGGTTTTTTTTGTCGGTGAACCTGATTCACAGACAATATTTTGTCTATACAAAATATTGTCTGTGAAATGGGATTCACAGACAAAAAAAACTTTCGCAAATATAGATGAGTACAAAAGTGGGTATAAGAGTTGGTACAAAGATCATTTTTGAATATTTACTGTAGTACTTATTTTTCTAATAATGGGGCGGGACCCTTGCATTCTGTCTCCTAAGGTAGGCTTCGAAAGTCTAAAGCTGCAACTGCGATGAGAGGTTACTATGCTAAAAATGCATAGCGCCTCTGCAAATATCGGAGATGGAGCCCCACTCTCTATCTGTCAGATTGTGATTATAGTCCAATTTACATCCTCCCATCGTGTTGTCCGGTCGGTGTTGGGGGCCTCATGGATAGGGGTGTCATCCTTTTTTTTTCGAAAGTCTAAAGCAAATGCTAGCCTACTACCTACCACACAAATATCTCCAATAATCACCTTATATTTCATACAACCGCATCTTCTTTTTCACTGCGTGGTTAGTCCATTTTTATAGAACTCGCCAACTTTTATGAATTTGATCATTGAAAATTCACATAGAAGGATTGTGTTATCAATGATGCTTTGTGTACGCGTCATTTTACACGCCGATCAAGTTGTGTGTACATAAACAATTTGATCGACGTGTAAAATGTCGTGTACAAAGAACATTTTTGTTGTGTTATTTTACAACATGAACAACATGGTTTGCTAAATTACACTCTTTTGTTTCCTTTTAGAGCTTCCTCCTGCTTTGGAGTGGCTTGCGGGAATTAGATACTACCATATTGCCCCAACATAAACTTGTCATTGACAAACACTCCATCCGTCCTCCTAATTTTGTCCCGTTTTACCTTTTTCGTTCGTTCCATATAGTTTGTCTCATACCATATTTGGTAATATTTTTGTGGTTACAATTCATTTTTACTTTATTTATACATTATCAATTCAATATCAATCACACAATTCTACTTTTTCTTAAAAACCACACCACACCTATTTGTCCCAAACTTAGTGGGACGGAGGTAGTTGTAGTTATAGTACAATCTATTTGATGATATCATCAAATAGATCAGAGTAGTTCAAGCATATTTTCAAAAGATTTTATGGGTTTATAGCATAATGTGACCATTTATATAACTATGATGTTATATGTGTATTACTTTTAAAAAGTATTAATTATTTACTAAAGTAGAAATGAGAAATTCTAGTTGTGACGCCCAAAGAAGACAAGTAAGAAATTGAAACTGGGATGGAGAAAGTATATCGTTAAATTTCAATATGAGTGTATATGCCCTTTATAACATGTACGTTTAAGTTAGTGTTCAATATAAAGTGTACAACAACTGACGAGTCATTTTCACAATGAAGCTCATCGGGTGTCGGGATGTGGAAGTCCCGGATATCGTCTCACGGGACGGTGTATAAGGAAAATCAAGTGTGAGATCAATCTAGAAATCTAAGATGTAAGCTAGCCAAGTCGATGTATGTTTGATTTAAGAGAACAACTAGATTGCAATGGAAATAGATAATGATTAAACTAGAAGGGAAGCGAGGGCATACAAGGAACAACCTATGATTAAGGATAAGGGGTCAAAATGGGGATACTTGGGAATATGTCATGCAACAAAGGGATAGGTACAAGTTCCCTTGCCACTCTCATGGTCAAGGGGGTACTAAGGGCTCCTATTGGCCATTCTCATGGTCCAATAGAAATCCAAAGTCATGCAAAGAAGACCAACCAACAATTTATTCCCCTACTTTCTCCCATTCTCATGGAGGAAGGTAGTGTGTGTGTGTGAATGTGTCAAAAGGAACCCTACAAGTCTCCTTGAGGATCCAAAACATCATCCAAGAACATTGTGGCCATCAAAGTCTTAGAAATACAAAGAAGCATTTTCACAAACACATTGTGTGCATAATATATTTCTCAAATTCCCCCAAATCAAACCCCAAAACCTAACACATCACATGGTTGGATGTTCCTCAAACACCCCCAATCCCTAATCCCACTACTCACTCATACTAGATTTCATATTCATAGGAGAGATATTAGACATAGACATGAAGTGAGATCAATGGATGAGATTAGGGAAAATATGATAATGATGCAATCTAAATGATTAAATGAAGCTAGACTTAAGATTAGATGCAAATAATATTAAGAAATGAAGTGCAATTGAGTTTAAGCAAGCTTACAACCAAAACTAGGGTTTGCAAGAAGAGAGCTCGTCCAAAATTGTGGAAATTCGAACAAGAATTGCTATTTATACAAATGGGGAATCGGGGGAACGCTAGGCAGGAACGGCGTTCCCCCTCAGCGTTCCTGACTTTACAAAATCAAACAACCCGCTGGCAGAGAGTTCGACGCTGGGAGGAACGCAAATGGGACGTCGTTCTCGCAGGAACGCTGACAGGAACGTCGTTCCCTGCCAGCGTTCCCACACCTGGGACATTGTATCAGAAATCCGGTGGAACAAAACGGGGGAACGCCGGAAGGGACGGCGTTCCCTATGGCGTTCCTGATGCTACTTCCACCAAAACACATCCAAGTCTTCATTTCTTGCTTCCTTGTGCTCCACTTGGTCCCCGGGGTTTTCAATTCATCCATTTATGCTCTCGAGACTCTTCAAAATGCTCGTTTTCACCCCTACAATGCTCAAATACTTATCATGGTTCCTACAACCAAAATATTGCACAAATTTAACCAAAATGGGGCAAAAATCTTCAAAGGTTAACCAACAAAGACTATATTTTATGAGAAAGTATTAAGTGTTTTCACACCTATCAACTCCCCCACACTTGAGTCTTTGCTTGTCCTCAAGCAAACTAAAACTCGGAGCACAAGTTCAATGAGTTCCCAAGGCACCAACCAATTGAGTCAAGAATGAATGAGTGTATACAAGAAATAGTGAATGTCATGAGACAAAAAGCATAATCAAGATAAAGATGCACATTGATCAATTCTTTCAACATAGAGACAAGCAAGGAGTAACACAATTACACGGTCAACATTTTTCCACTCTTATCCTCACAAGGTCACCTCTCTCTCACATTCTAAACTCAAGGCATGATCAAAAGGGCTTATTGGGATTGTTAAGATGGATGAAGGGTATGGGGTAGCAAGGTGATGGTTGAGGCCAAAAATATAAAAATGGTCGGGTGTAAACGTAATCAAAGGGCATCAAGGCACAACTAGGGTTCTTACCCGAAAGGGTATCATCTATAGCTCCGACTTTAGTGGGCAAGCAATGGTACACACTCAAGGCTCAACCACCTGCTAGTGTATACCTTAAGTGTGCTAATGGGTTTTGGTTCAGTATGGGGATGAGTCAGTTTTTTTTTTTTTTTTTTTTTTTTTTTGGAATGGTTGGTCATGGATGTGCCTAATTACTGATTTGTCGGGTTATCTCATGTAAAATATACTCTACTCTCGCAGAACACGATTAACGAGTAGAGCAGAGCCCCTTCACGGAGATGAAATTCCCAAGGATAATGTCCCAAACCAATAACTTCGACACAACCTGACAAATGAGGAACATTAGGATTCAAAAGGCTGCCATGCTCACCCTAGTCGTCATTGCATCTCAACCCCCTCAAAGGCAAAATTTAAGGAGAAACCACCCATTGTGAACCTGTCAAAACCTAATGAAAACTCAAACACCCAACATGGTCCCAAGTCGAAGCAATATGGCCATAGAGCAATAACGGATAGAGAAAGAAATGATCAAGCTCAACGGGGCCTCACCTAAAGGGGACGACGTAGGGTTATGGAAGTGGAAATGTGGATGAGTGGAGGTGAACTAGTGCCTTCATCATTTCATGCAATGAGTGTGAGTGTGTGAAAGATGTGTCTCTAAACTCTCAAGTGGTCAAAATGTGAACTCCCAACAAATCTCAAGCAAAAGAGTTGATCAATGAGCACCTTTAAACAAGTTTATACACCTATTCACATGCATATACAAACTCATTCTTTACAACAATCGAGAAATGTCAAAGTGACCACACTCAAACCCACAATCACAAGCTTTAGTTCACTTCAAGAAAAGCGCACAACCCCCCCACACTTAGAATCAGGCATCGACCTCGATGTCTCAAAAAGAGAGCATAGTGGAGGGGTTCAAGAACCCAAGCACAAGCATACAAGCAGATAGGATCACGAAAACACAACAACGAGCGTCGGGGCGCCTCCAAAAACACACACACACACAAAAAAATGTCAGGGTGTCCAAGTAAAGCAAGATAAACGTCAAGGCATCCCCAAAAAGAAAGATAAACGTCCGGGCGTCCCCAAAATACATACCTCAACTGCTTAATAAATGTTAAATATGTGGGTTGCCTCCCACCAAGCGCTTCTTTAATGTCACTAGCTTGACACAAAATGCCTTTTTAGACCATAAACTCCTGAAGATGCTTACCCAAGAAAACCCCTTTTCTAAATAGAGACCGTGCCATGAAAAGAAGGTTATAAAAGTATTTTAAAAGAAATGTCTCTAAAAGCGATATACCTCTTTTCCCACCGGGCTCAAACACATACCCCCTCCAAAGCAAAGAAAGCTTGTGAATAGAAATGGTCGACTCTAAACCACCAAATGAGCTATGTGATGCAAGATTTGATCTTAAAACATGATTCATAAGCCATGGGGGTTTTAGAGGCAAACTTTTCTCAACATTATAACCATGTTCAAGAGGATAATAACGCACAACAAAATGAGGAGTAAGAGACTTTGGATTCAAGGTGGAAGGGGTAATGATGGAGGGGACTTCCTTTTCACTACCAATATTCTCAAATTCCTCCAAAGTTGTTTCCACACCTTCCAAAAACTCCTCCCAATCATGCTCCTCACATTTAGTGGTACAAGTATCACACTCAATGAAAACATGAGATTTTAAATCATCAAATTTTGTGTCATCATCAAGCAATGAATCGAAAAATGAATAATCAGAGAGCATGTTGGGAGGGTTCTTATCAACCAAATTCTCAAGAGTGTCAACATAAAAACATGTATTGTCATTATGCAAAGGGTTCTTTGTTGTTTTGGACATGTCAAAGATGGCTTTTTCATCACCCACTCTCAATACAAGCTTGCCATCACCAACATCTATGAGGGCCCTAGCGGTGGCCAAGAATGGCCTACCAAGAATGAGAGGCACCTCTAGATCTTGGTCCATGTCCAAAATGACAAAGTCAACCGGAAAGATGAACTTGGCAACCTTAACCAACACGTCTTCTACTATACCCCTAGGATATTTAATAGATCGGTCGGCCAATTGAATACACATACGTGTTGGTTTCAAGTTGCCAAGATCAAGTTTCTCAAACAGAGCAAAGGGCATTAAGTTGATACTAGCACCCAAATCCGCCAAAGCATTATTAAAATGAAGGTTACTGATTTGACAAAGAATCGTGAAGCTCCCCGGATCCTTAACCTTTTGTGGCATGTCCTTTGTGACCATGGCAGAGCATTCTTCATTAAGGACCACCATTGAGCTCTCTTCAAGTTTCCTTTTGTTATTGAGGAGGTCTTTGAGAAATTTGGAGTATTTTGGCATCTCGGCAAGGGCATCCATGAAAGGGATGTTTACATGCAATTGCTTGATTATTGCCAAGAACTTCCCAAATTGATCATCATCAATTTTCTTTGTCAACCGGGCCGGAAAAGGTAGTGGAGGAGTGTAAGCTTTGATAGGCTCATTACTTTTAGGTTGACCCTCCACTTCCTTCTTCGGTGTAGCCTTCTCTTGGACCTCACTCGTCTTTGGTGCATTTGGATCCTCCCTTGTGGGGCACACTTGATGTTCTTTCTCTCTTGGTTCTTCAACTTCTTGTGCCTTGGGTACTTCAACTTCCTTCCCACTTCTAAGAGTAATAGCTTGGCAATGCTCCCTAGGATTGTTCTCAGTGTTGCTTGGTAGAGATCCCTTTTGTAATTCGGATCTATCCTTGATAATTTTCCCAATTTGAATGCTCAAGTCCCTCAAGATGACATCATAATTGGCAAATTTGACATCTTGATTCTTCACAAGATTGTTCATCATTTCTTCAAGATTAGGATATTGAGAATATGAAGGCCCTTGAGACAAATTAGCCTGAAAAGATTGATAATCTTGATTTCCTTGATTGTAACCATTTTGAAAGCCTTGAGGATAATTACCACAAAAATTGGAAGGATAACCTTGATGGTGATCACCTTGAAAGGATGGCATTGACTCTCTTTGAAAGTTTTGAGAATAAGCTTGACCCATTTGATCACACCTTTGAGAGGCTTGAGATTCTTGAGAATATATGACATTGACTTGCTCCATATGTGGCCTCATCACACTAGAATCCAAGAAGTGACATCTCGATACTCCATATGATCCTCCATAATTATAAAAGATGTTTGGAGTGTGGTTAGCATAAGAACGATTGGGAGGTTCCAAATGTGATTGAAGACCTTGGTGCATGATATAATGTTGGCTTTGAGGAGTGGACCTTGAGCTTTGTTGATTGAAGCTCAATTGATCCATGTTTGATACAGGATGTTGGAGTGAAGCAATAAAGCCATCCACTTGATCTAAGTTAGCCTTTTGATTTTCCGATTCAAGAACACCGGGACCAATCTTTTGTGAGCCATTAGAGTGGTACCAATAAGAATGATTGGATGTGACCCTTTCAATTAGTGTTTCGGCATCCTTTGGTTGTAGATGAATCAATGCTCCGCATGCCGAAGTATCCATAATCATCTTTGCTTCATTGTGTAATCCTCCATAAAAAGAGTAAATACTCTCCCAATGGGTCATGAAGTTTGATGGACACATCCTCCTTAAGGCCTTAAACCTCTTCCATGCTTCCGGTAGTATTTCAACAACCCCTTGCTTAAAATCTTGTATTTGTTTTTTTATATTCAAACACTTTGAAAGAGGGAAGTATTCTTGCATGAATTCCTTGTGTAGTTGATCCCAAGTTTGGAAATGATCTTGAGAAAATGAATCAAGCCACCTTTGTGCTTCATCTCTAATTGAAAATGGGAACAACCGTAGTCTAATGGCATCATCCGAAACACCATTCTTCTTGATTGTGTTACAAACTCTTAGAAAGCGGGTGATATGACATTGAACATCCTCTTCAAGCCCGCCTCCAAATTGATTACATGAGACTAAAGCAATAGTAGAAGCCTTGAGTTCAAAGTTGTTGGCCTCCACCCTTGGATAAAGGATGCTTTCACGAGCTTGAATATCGGGTTCTAAAAATTCAGCGATAGAACGTCCGGTAGGAGGCTCAAACATGCCAAATAAATGTGTGCCTCCTTCCATTTTCTCGCCTTTTGATGAAAGATTAGAACATTGTTGTTTTTGAACCAATCATTTGTTTTGGGATGAGAAAATCAAAAGCAACCTACACGAGCTCAAAACAAACCCGGCAACGGCGCCAACGACTAGTCTCACTAGATAACTAAGATCGATTATCACACTTAAACTTTCAACACCGTCCCCGGCAACGGCGCCAAAATTTGACGAGTCATTTTCACAATGAAGCTCATCGGGTGTCGGGATGTGGAAGTCCCGGATATCGTCTCACGGGACGGTGTATAAGGAAAATCAAGTGTGAGATCAATCTAGAAATCTAAGATGTAAGCTAGCCAAGTCGATGTATGTTTGATTTAAGAGAACAACTAGATTGCAATGGAAATAGATAATGATTAAACTAGAAGGGAAGCGAGGGCATACAAGGAACAACCTATGATTAAGGATAAGGGGTCAAAATGGGGATACTTGGGAATATGTCATGCAACAAAGGGATAGGTACAAGTTCCCTTGCCACTCTCATGGTCAAGGGGGTACTAAGGGCTCCTATTGGCCATTCTCATGGTCCAATAGAAATCCAAAGTCATGCAAAGAAGACCAACCAACAATTTATTCCCCTACTTTCTCCCATTCTCATGGAGGAAGGTAGTGTGTGTGTGAATGTGTCAAAAGGAACCCTACAAGTCTCTTTGAGGATCCAAAACATCATCCAAAAACATTGTGGCCATCAAAGTCTTAGAAATACAAAGAAGCATTTTCACAAACACATTGTGTGCATAATATATTTCTCAAATTCCCCCAAATCAAACCCCAAAACCTAACACATCACATGGTTGGATGTTCCTCAAACACCCCCAATCCCTAATCCCACTACTCACTCATACTAGATTTCATATTCATAGGAGAGATATTAGACATAGACATGAAGTGAGATCAATGGATGAGATTAGGGAAAATATGATAATGATGCAATCTAAATGATTAAATGAAGCTAGACTTAAGATTAGATGCAAATAATATTAAGAAATGAAGTGCAATTGAGTTTAAGCAAGCTTACAACCAAAACTAGGGTTTGCAAGAAGAGAGCTCGTCCAAAATTGTGGAAATTCGAACAAGAATTGCTATTTATACAAATGGGGAATCGGGGGAACGCTAGGCAGGAACGGCGTTCCCCCTCAGCGTTCCTGACTTTACAAAATCAAACAACCCGCTGGCAGAGAGTTCGACGCTGGGAGGAACGCAAATGGGACGTCGTTCTCGCAGGAACGCTGACAGGAACGTCGTTCCCTGCCAGCGTTCCCACACCTGGGACATTGTATCAGAAATCCGGTGGAACAAAACGGGGGGAACGCCGGAAGGGACGGCGTTCCCTATGGCGTTCCTGATGCTACTTCCACCAAAACACATCCAAGTCTTCATTTCTTGCTTCCTTGTGCTCCGCTTGGTCCCCGGGGTTTTCAATTCATCCATTTATGCTCTCGAGACTCTTCAAAATGCTCGTTTTCACCCCTACAATGCTCAAATACTTATCATGGTTCCTACAACCAAAATATTGCACAAATTTAACCAAAATGGGGCAAAAATCTTCAAAGGTTAACAAACAAAGACTATATTTTATGAGAAAGTATTAAGTGTTTTCACACCTATCAACAACCTTTTTAGTTTACTTAGAAATTAATCAGCTATGAATGTCTGACAATAAGAGTCCGTTTGGTAGCACGAAAATCGGCTGATTTGGCTGATTCTGCTGAAATTTATGAAGTTCGGGCTTAAGTGCCTGCATTGGCTGATTCTGCTGTTTTAGGAAAAAATGTTTTTGAAATATATTTATTAATAAAATAAAGAAAAAAATAATGTAAAAATAGCTAAAATGGTCATCTACAGTAACTTCAGCCAATACAGCCAGAAAAGTAACTCTAACCTTACTTCTTCTGCTTATTACACAATTCAGCACGCGAAAGCAAAAGTTACGTGTTTGGTGAAAACGTTGGCTGATAAACCAAAAAACAATGTTGTCATACCGACTCATACGGCCTCTAAGTGTGGTTGGATCTCGATCTTATTCGACTCTATCAACGGTACAATTTAAATATTAATCACTAAAGTTTGAAAACTTTGGTATAAAAAAATATGGTTGAGGCATCTTTTATCATTGGAATAAAAATTTATAGAGATAGATCTCGTGGTGTTCTAGGACAATAACAAGAAACTTACATAACCAAAATTTTAGAGAAGTTTCGAATGAAAGAGTGTTCATCGAGTGCTGCTTCCAAAGCGATAAAAGATATGTTCAGTTTGGACCAATACCCAAAAAATGATCTGAAACGAAATTCCATGAAAATACTTCATATGCTTTCACATTTAGATTCTTATGATATACGAAGTATATTAAGGTCTGCGTACGTACGTGTAGGGACTAGCTAGATATTTTCGCCGGAACGTTGAGTTGGAATCAAAGTAATTCGGATTTGAACCACTAATTCGAATTAGAACCACTGAAGGGCTCCTAACAAGGTCACGAGGTATCTCAAGGGTACAGTTGATTACACGTTTGTGTATAGATGAATCGACAATTTAGAAGTCGTTGGTTATTTGGATTTGTTTCATTGAAAAGCGTCAAACAAACTTCAATCGCTTCTCGTGCCTTGGAGGCGGAGCTTATTTATTGTCTTAAGGTTACATCGCAAGGTGTATGATTTAAGGATTTAATTTTGGACATAAGGTTATTGATTCAATGTTTAGACCATTAAATGTTTATTGTGATAAGTCTATTGCTATCTTCCAGTAAAAAAATGATAAGTGTGAGAGTCGAATTAAGCATATCGACATCAAATACTTATATATTCCCCTATTCGAGAGTGCGTCAAAGTATAAGAAAGTAGTCATCAAACACACTAGCACAAAGTTGACGATTCCTGACCCTCTGACTAAAGGAATGCCACAATTTGAATTCAAGATCATGTATCAAATAGGGAACTTCGTCCCACTTTTTATTAGTATATATACATCCATGTATTTATAAACTCTTATTCATTAAGGCGTTTTCTCATTAAAATGCTCACATTTCGTTATGTGGAGAAAGTATATTTCCTTAATCTCGGTAATGCATCACTGTGGTGCATTTCTTTTGTTTCTTAAGATCGATCAGTCTTTGCATCAAGTGGGATAATGCAATATTATTTTGAAATTCAAAATAATAACATATCGTTAAGAGGTCCAATAATGACCAATACTTCACAACGATTTCAGTTATAAACTCCATGTTGATAGCATATAGCCATATAGGCTATAAAAGTCCTCCTAGCTACTGCGCATAAGAAATACGGAGTACCATGAGTACATGATCTAAATTGTTAAGGAGATAAGTGGGAGACAACTAAAGTTTCAAGTTCTAACATCAATATGGATGAAGGTTACTGACCTTGTGTTTTGTTGATGCAAAATTTAGATAGCATCATATACACAGGAATTCCCAGAGACTTAAATATGAGTTTTTCTAAAGTATTACTCAAATAAAATTTATTTACACAAGTATGACTAATAGTTACTATATTGTAGTATCATGATAAGTTAAGTTTAAAAATTAAACATAAGTACTATGATTTCATTACTATTTTAGTCAACGGTCTTATTTTTGTAAACAAACTTTACTTTAATTATAAATATGTAATTATTTTCTTAAATATGATCATGGTATATGGGTTAACTTATAAGGTATTATTGAATTTAAATTGTCAACAGTATTTAAGGAAGTAGTAATAGAGATTAAAATTGTTTTGAATAATTAGCATTGATATTTAAGTGCAAACCAATTATCCAAACCAACACACCACTCTTACCAGCGGCTGAATGTCTCAATTATATATACGTAATATACGATTAAATTGTAGGCGTAATGTGTTTTTATCAGGCTAGTCTGAAATGTAAAACCTAACCAAACCAAACAAACCCACTTGTGCACCCTTAATCTAAACATCAACTTCAAACTTCTCTTTTAAATAAAAAATAAAGGTGTCATTAATCGACTAGATACTACGTAGTCCCCACTTCTATGATTCATGCCATTAACCTTTACTATCGATAGTTCCCCTTCTTTTCCTCCCTCCACTTGACTTGGAATTGCACTAATATGTCGGTCACCAAAGTTTAGCATAAGTTCTCATACACAAAAATAAGAGAACAAAAATTTGTGATCGTTTGATTACACAAAAATATATGAAAAAACGTGTTTGTACACAAAAATGAATAGGTTTTTTTGGTATGTGAATAGCATGTTCTCATACATTTAATTTGTTCACTTAGTTCACGGACATGTGTGAATATATTTTAATTTGTGCTACTCACACATACTCCATGTGTCCTATAAAACTTGGTCAAATGATCGTCCCAAAAAACTTTACATTTCCATTTAAAGTAAGAAATATATGATTAAAGTCATTTCTCTTTTTTCTATACAAATTTCAATGACACAGTTTTTACTTTATTAGAAAAACAATGGGAAAACTGTCAAATAGGTCCTCGAACTTTCATAAAAAGGTCAATTAAGTCCTTCTATATGAGGTTCTGTCCGGCCGTCGCGATTTGGGGCAGTTCCGGGTGGAATTTTTTGATGAATTTTTTTGAGCATCTTATTCATCAAGTCTAGTTTACTCAAACCAAATTTCAGCTAAAAATTCAATCGGGAACACATTCAAATTTATTTTTGAAGATAACTGCGCATTTATGCGTTTTCGAATTAATTTGAATGCACTCCCAATTAAATTTTTAGCTGAAATTTGGTATGAGTAAACTAGACTTGATGAATAAGATGCTGAAAAAATTTTATCAAAAAATTCCACTGGGAACCGCCCTAAATCGCGACGAGCGGACAAAGTCTCCATTAGAAGGACTTAATTGACTTTTTTATGAAAGTTCGAGGACCTATTTGACAGTTTTCCCAAAAACAATAGAATGTCGATAGAATTCATGTGTACCGGAGTAGTGCTGGACTCGGGCCGGGCGGCCCGAACCGGAACCGGCCCGGCCCGGTGGCCCGGTCCACCGGCGGTTCGGGCCGAACCGGCCCGGTGGATACCGGTTCCGGGCCCGGGCCCTCTATTTGGTGAACCGGCCCGGCCGGTTCGGGCCCGGTCCGGGCCGGAATATTTTTTTTTTATTTTTTTTTTGAATTTTTTTGAATTTTTGGGTTGGATTAGGTATTTTGGGCCATTTGAGGTGGTTTGGGGTCGAGGGGGAGGGGTAGGGGGTTAAATAAGAGAAGCCAAAAAATCAAAAAAAAAAAAAAGGGGGCGAGTGAACCGGCCCGGTCTGGCCCGGAACCGGTCACCTGCCGGTTCAGGCCCGGGCCCTCCTTTTGGTGAACCGAGGCCCGGCCGGTTCAAGGCCCGAACCGGGCCCGGCCCGAACCGAGTCCAGTACTATACCGGAGGTACAAAACTATGTGTAAATTATACTACGCCTTTCACTTTGTAAGGAATGCATAATTGCATTAGTGTATCGTTAAGCAATATTAAAAGAGAAATTAGTAAAGTCACTTGATTTGACCGACACCGAAGCTCTAATGACAAGGGCATAAGGACGCCTTTCAGTTTTGGATGCAAATCTTTTAATCATATGTGAATCCGTGAATGGAACGTGACTAACGGCCTGTTTGGATTGAGTGTTCAGGAGTGTTAGTAATGGAAGTGTTAGTAAGTGTTGATGCTAACACTTGTTTGGGAGAAAAACCAGAGGTGTTAAGAAGTGTTAGTAATGGTTAGGAAGTGTTAATAATAACCTTCCCAACACCTCAATTGTCCATTTTTTTAACACCCCGATTTGGAGTGTTTTGAGGTGTTGGACAATAATTACCCTTCTCATTTACCCGAAAAACATAAAATGCTTCGACATTTCACTTTGAATGTCCTTCTCACGGGTCTGATGGTTTGTTTTTTCATCTATTCTCTTTATTCGTTTCTTTTGCCTCAAGGTAAAATTATTAACACTTCCATTATTAACACTTCATTCATTTGACTCTCCCAAACAAGGTAAAATTATGTCTAACACTTACACTTCCCTTCCCTTCCGAGCCCTTACTAACACTTACTAACACTTCCATTACTAACTCTTCCAAACACTCCATCCAAACAGGCCCTAACCCACTAAAAACTCTGGGTTGAATATATTAATCATTTTTATAGCACTAATTGAGTGTGCACTATTGACTTTGGTATCCCAAATTTGCCCCGACACATCATGAATTTATTACAAGAACTTGAAAAAACTTACAACTAACTCTTGAGAATGTCGTGGGGCATTTCGTCTTTTTCCAATACAATCTTAACACCTTTACCCCGCAATTTATATCGTACACCCGGGTGTACGTATACACCCGGTATTTTTGTAATTTTTTGCTAAAATTCTTCCGGCCGTTTCTTCTGCTTCCCTGCGTAAGTGGACTACGTATCCTCTTTAGCCAGTCAACTTAATTCGCCCTAACTCCTAAGTGGACTGCGTGCGTGAGTGGAGCACTATGTCTCTAATTTTCTTTTGCATTTTATATAGATTTTTTTGTTCGTCTCTTTTTCCTGTTTTTCAATTTCTGATCAATATTCAAAGTATTAATTTTTTATTTTTCAGTTTTTAATTTGAGAAGAATATTTATTAGTTTATTAAATATTACTCCCTCTGTCCCATTGGACTTTGCCAACTTTTCCTTTTTAGTTGTCCCAAAAAATTTTGTCACTTTCCTATTAAAGCAACTAATTTGTGGTTCTGCACATTTCTCTCTCCTCTGCACAAATCTCAACCACACAGTTTTAATATTCTTATTTCTCACCTACTTTGCACTTGGAAAAGTCCACCGGGACGGAGGTAGTATGTGCTAATTATTAACATGAGTTTTGTATTATACTAAAATGAGTATAATGTAAAAAAAAACGGACTATATTTGTAATTCCAGAATGAAAGGATATAAATTATTTTTAATATAAAATTATTATATTTGTCATTATTATGTTTGTCATTATGATACATGTGCAAAAATGAATATTTTAAACACATTAGAGAATTCTAACGAGCTTTTGGAGTTTTTTATGCTTATTTTGTAAGTTACGTACATTCATCTGAAACCGTTTTATGCTCATTTTAAAATGTAATATTATTGCATATTAGATTCACATGGGGGCATATGTCATGATACTGAATTGCATGCTTCTGATACTCAATAGAAGAGGTTTGATGTTCAATGAAAATGTATTGATGCTCAACTAACAAAACTTATGATTTTCATACTATTTGTATGCTCATTTGGTACTGGATTTATGCTCATTTTAATTTAAAATGTTAATTATATCAATGCATACTACAAAAGTTGCATGTTTCTAATATTCAATAGAAGAGATTTGATACTCAATGAAAATGTCTTGATGCTCAATTAAAAAAAATTTAGATTTTCATATCAATGCTCATTTTCTAAGTTACATATGCTCAATTTATACTCATTTATGCCCATTTTTAAAATGTCATATCAATTCATATTTCAAATTTGCTATATTACATTATATTCACATATTGAAGTTTCATAGGAGTTTTATAGATATAATTTAATAATTTTTATAAAGGAAAAAATAAGAAAAAGAAAGTGAATATAAGATATGAAGCATAGATCTCGATGCTCAATATCAGACTCCTAATACTCAACAAATTTGGTCCGATGCTCATTAAAAGTTCATTAATACTCATTTAATAGAAACAATGAATTTCATCTCAATAGAGGATGTTTTATACTCAATGAAAATGTCATGAGTTTCAATCAACTAACAAACTTTACAGTGTTCATATCAATGCGCATTGTATAAGTTATATATGCTTATTTGGTACTTGTTTTATGCTCATATATGTAAAATGTCATATGAATGCATATTTAAAAAGTGTCATATTACATTAAATTCGTATGTCACGATTTCTGGTCAATGAGCATCAATGCAATTTTAATGAGCATCAGGCCTATTATGTTGAGTATTAGGAGTCTAATTATTTTGAAATATGCATTGATATAACATTTTAAATTGAGCATAACATCAGCACAAAAGGAGCATACATTACTTACCAAATGAGCAATGATATGAAAATCTTAAGCTTTGTTAGTTGAGCATCAATACATTTCCATTGAATATCAAACTTCCCTTATTGAGTATCAGAAACATGCAATTGAGTTTCATGATCTCTACTTCCATGTATATAATTTAACTCTTATGTGAATCTAATATGATACTTTTGAAATATGAATTGGTATGACATTTTAATAGAGTGAATTAAACAATATGAAGCAGAGGTCACAATGCTCAATATTAGACTCCTAATACTCAACAGAATAGGTGTAATGCTCATTAAAGGTGCACCAGAATGAAATTAATAATTTACATTAGACTCGCATATTGAAATTAATAGGAATGAATTATAGATATAATTTAATAAGTTTTTATGAAAGAAAAAATAAGAAAAAAATTAGAAGATATGAAGCAGATATCGTGAGTCGTGATGCTCATTATTTGGTTTCTAATACTCAATACAATAAGTCAGATGCTCACTAAAAATACACTATTACTCATTTAGCGGAAGACATGATTTTTCAGGTAGCATATAAATTGTGCAGATGTAGTGCGTATAATGTACGAAGTATCTAATGGGGTATATACTATACCTATACGTAGTATATCTAAGGTTGCAAATATAAATTTTACACTGTTTTTTTGTTCATGCCAATAATTGACTAATTCGCCAACAACAACCCAACACCGTCCCTGGCTGAAACAATATCATCTCAGAACATGGCATAGTTGAATCAAATTTGACGAGCTTATAGCTGCTTTGACCAGCGACGGGAAGCAGCCTAAGGCAGAGAAACATTGAAAAAGACGAAGGCCAAAATTCAATTGAAGACTAAAGAACCGAACTCTTGGAATTGGAAAGAGAAATGGGTGTTCGTGGAGAGGAGAAAAAGATCTAATCGGGTGGAGATGGGAGGTGGGATATTTCCAGGTCTGTGAGCTCCGCCAGAGGTGGGAGAAGAAGAGTCGGTGGAGAAGGAAAAATGATATCAAAATAGGGGCTGTCTGTCTTTTATATGAACCGACATCTGGAACTTGAAAATAATTACAAAAAACCGGGTGTACATGTACACCCGGGTATACGATATAGGCATCCCCTTTACCCCAAGAAATTGTCCCGACTCCTGATCAAAGCATTATTGATTAATAAATTATTCACAATTTGAAATTCAAAATATGACTATTACTTTGTACGTTTTTATTTTTTATAAGAATAATTACTACTCTGTAATCCGTATAATGTTTAGAGAGAATTCCCTAAATAGGAGTAAAAACGTTTTGAAATTCCAAAATAGGAGTTTCTTTTTTTTATTCCCTAAATAGGAGTAAATTTATGCCAAGTTTGGAATTATAAGGCTTTAAACATGGCATTTTTTTCTAAACTTGGCAGATTACTCCTATTTAGAGAATAAAAATCATGATACTCCTATTTTGGAATTTCAAAACGTTTTTACTCCTATTTAGGGCAATTTCTGTAATGTTTAATGTTTTAAAAATATCCTAATTACTCGTATAATAATACATACCTCATTTAACACCTCATAACCAGTGGCGGGGCCAGAAAAACATGTGAGGGGGTCGAAATTAAATTATATACGGTATCAAAATGGATAATCATTATTAAACAAGACGCATCTATAACGCTAAAATATGGATAAAATGAGATTTACGACGTATCTATTCGGACAAAAAACATAATACTCAATACTTCTATTTTGATATTTACCTGAGATTTACGACGTATCATTATAAAGTTATCCACATGTATCTTACATGGAAATTAATCCTTTTTAAAGTTAGAGAAGCCTTATACACATCCATAAAATAATTACACAACTCCCTATATACAATATTTCACGATCTTTGATGCCTAAATAATTTCACGATCTTTGATCATTCTTCTAGTATTTGTCCTAAATAGGACTAAAACATTGCATAAACTCCAAAATAGGACTACAAGTTTATTATTATCTAAATAGGACTAAATATTACACTTTTACCCCTCATTTAATTAAACCCGCATCGATCTCTCTGCCTTCTGCAATTCATTGGCGATTTCTCCAAGCATGTTGCGAGCCTGCGATCCTTCCTCTCACCGACTGCAGCTCCGCAACGATTGTGGCCCGCACGGCAGCGCCTTCTCTCTAGCCCTGCACTCATCGGCTACCAAGTATGTAATCTTTTCTTCTTCCTCCTCCTCCTCTTCCTCTTCCTCTTCCTCTTTCTAGTTCTCTGCTTTTTTTAAATCAATCAGACTTTAAATAAAATTTTGATTTTTGAAACTTTCAAATGAAGATAAATCTGAACTTGAATTTCTTATTATCAATTTTGAATCTCAAAATGTCTTGGCTAATGATTCCAGAAAATGTCACTTTTTGAATAAGAAATGTCAAAGTTATTGGGTATATTTACAAAATGTCACTTATATGTCATTACAATATTTGGAAATGTCATATTGAGAATGTCATTTTTCTATACGAAATTGTCATTATTGTGGCATTTTCGCATATCAACTGGCAATCTCTCATATCAAATGACATTCCTCATGGAGGTCTGCACAGACTCATTGGAGCATAGAATAACTGATCTTTAATAATGTCACTTTTATGACATTTTATTTGTCAAGGTGACAGTTCAAAAAAGAAAATGACATTTCATGTCATTTATGAGAAGAGTAGTAATGTTATTTTAATGACATTTTCGAAACAAAAGTGCTGATAAAAGTGACATTTTTCTAATTGCTTGTAATTTATGACATTTGAGGTTCCAAATTAATCAAAATTAATCAATGAAAAAATTGAAATCTAAAGAAGAAGAAATTAGAGGACCCAGATTTGAACAGGATGGGAAGGAGAAGACAGAAGGGGGAGGACGAGGAGGAGGATGAGGAGGAGGAGGAGGAGGAGGAGGAGGAGGAAATTACCTGGGTATCGCTGAAGAAGAGCAAGTGAGTGCTTGCAGCGTAGTCGCAGAGGGGCGGCGTGAGGGTGGTGGCAGACTTGATGGTGGGTGGCGGAGGCGTCGATTCTGAATTGTGGAGGATTTGAATCAACGCACACATGCGCAACAGACCTTGCGAACTCGCGCAGGCCCTGCGATTGTAAGATCCAGGGTTAGCTTTGTCGAATTAGTTTTTTTAAGTCCTATTTTTGTATAATAAAACATAGTAGTCCTATTTTTGCAATTCTACCTTCTTTTAGTCCTATTTAGGCAAATCTTACTATACTAAATAAATAAATAAATAAATATCGACTAATATTTCTACGTCTATGAAAATGCTTTTTTGAAGATAAATGTTAAGATGAAACTCACCAATGGCGGAGGCAGAGATTTTTCGAAGCGGGGGGCGTACTGAAGGCTAATATTTATGGTGTATTTTCTCAAAATATAATAAAATGAATAAAAATATAATACATTAGCACAAATTAGTCATTACATTCTACTTGACTCATATCTATCATCTGGGTAAATCAATCGTACGAGTTTTAATATGTTCAAAATTTTGCATAGAAAAACGAGCTCATCGGACTCTTGTGCACTCATCTACACACTCAAAACTCAAAAGGTTCCCTCATAGAAATGAGCAATCTTACCTATATCTATACTAATCTCATCAAATCTTCTTTAGATTTATTTACACCATTGCACATCTACATTCTTCCAAAAAGTATCTGCAAGCTTCTCTAATCTAATAGAAGGATCTAGAGAACTCCACAATTTTTCAAAATGTTTTAAAGGCTTCCACACTCTTCCGCACGGTTTTAGTGAGTTTCATACCTTTATAGAAAACATATCAATATTATTCTAGAACATTCAATACTTCACTACACGCATATACAAAATCCTAGACATATTTGCAAATTCTAAAATTCTCATGAATTTTTTCATTAAGGAGAGAATTCAACATAGTCTCAATAATGTTTTGATATGTTGTTTCAAGAAATGTGACAACATGTTCGTTAATCTCAATACTCTTTTGCACTATAACCATGAAAAGTCAACCCGTGTGACATTAAAGGTCTAAAACAATACACACTTACATTCAAATGAGTGACGTACGCTGCAGTCAATACGCACTTGTATTCTTAGAGACACATTTTCTGAAAGATTTTGCCTTTTATTTTAATACTTAATCTAAAATTATCTTTAATGAGCATTTATTTTTTAAAAAAGAAAACATTAAATATATTATAAGTAGTACTATTAATTTTTTTTTGTCCGAAGCGGGGCGCTTGCCCCTGCATGCCCCGTCCATCTCCTCCACTGAACCTCACCAAATGTAAAATGACGCTATTGTTTCTTATATATCAATAATAATTGTGATCAATGTTTTCCATTTAACCAATTGATATGGTAATGACTAATGAGATGCTAATAAAAAACTTAGCAATTGTTTTCTACGGAGTATTAAAAAGAGTACAGTATTACCATTATAGTAACATCTCCCCTTTCCCTTTTATAGTGCTTCTCGATCTAGTGCGTGTGAAACGTATCCCCTCGCTTGTTACAAACACAAGGTACACGCAACTACCAATTGACAACCACTGCAAATTTACACCGCACGAAAAGGACACTTGCCTCACATAGTTTCACCCACCGAAGGAGACACCACATCTAACATTTTGACGAAATTCTCACATTGTATAGTACGGAGTAGTTATCAAGGCTTAAGTGAGATTACAACTGAATATCTCACTCCATAACCTGATAACCGTAACCATTGAATTTACTATATATGTGGGTGTGGGTGCCTCACATAGGCACATAGAGATTTGGATCCTCTGCTACACGACATAGGTTCCTCGTGGCAATCCAACAACAAGCAACAGGGGAGGAGAGAGCGGTGGGATGGGGGAGAGTGAATCGCGTGGCTATAATAGTCACACATCCAACCAGGCTGCCAAAGCGTGGCAGATACCTCACATAGTCTAAATATAGTACTCCGAATTGGTAACGCATTTATCTTGTACAAGGTTGATCCGATACCAATTCCCCAACATGACCAGCTGAAAATGGGCTTATGAGTGCATCAAATTGACGCCCTTTTTCAATGTAATACTCTGTACCAAAAATTGTTCAAAACAGTCTAAACGTGTATCAAACCATCTAAAATAGTAGCAAAATTAACTAGCGCGTAGCTTTTTGTTGGTTCGGTTTTTTTTTTTAATTCTTTCTAAAATTGAAATAGAATCATAGTTGACCCTAAAATTGCACAAGCTGCTCTTCCCAGAATTAGGGGTGGGCATATCGATTCCGTTAATCCGAACCGTATGAAATTGAACTTTTCATATCATATTTTATCTAGTTTGAGTTTGATGGTATTTAGTTCAAATCATATTGAACTGAACTAAATTATAAAAATCAATAAATCTTAATTTGTTAATATAATAAAACCCCAACCCATAGAATGATTTTAATTTGGTAACCATTCTATTCATCCGATAAAAACTAACCCAACCAAGCATATCCGCTCAGCTGGTTGTGAGGTTACCAGTGTATATGTGAGATCCCGTGTTCAAAACCCGTTAAACACCAAGAGAAGATGAGGGAGGAGGTCTTGCTCCCAATGATTCTTCCTACCTTCACGGAGTTGCATAGCGGCTAAGAAGAGAGAAGGAAAATTCAAGTTCGAGTTCGTGTGGTAGGAGGATTCTCTGGATTCAGTTAAAAGAAAGCACTGCATGGTAGGAGGACCATCTGGATTCGGTGGAAAGGAAGTCCTAAATTCGTCCTGTGAAACCAATACCGACGAAGGCGATCAAATTCGGATTTGATTATCTAGAGATTTTGGAGGATGATCAATAAAAAAACTAACCCAACCCCTTATGCCCAGTCCTAAATGGAGCCATCCACTTTAAAACATAGACTAGACCTGCCATGGTCCACCGCCAACAAAAGCAAGCGCTAAGATACAAACAAAGAATAGCAAAAAGCTAAATAGAGTCACAAGTCTAAAAGCCTAAGGGTATGTTTGGCACAACTAGCTAAAAAGTTACTTTTACTGACTGTTTAGTAACTGTTAGCTTTTAGTAACTGAAAAGATCTTAAAAGTAAAAGGTAGTAACTGTTAGGGAAAAAGTTGACTGTTTGGTTTAGTTCTGTTTGGTACGGAAGCTGTTGGGACTAATTAATGCTAAAAGTCACAGACTTTTTTCAGATGCTACCACCTGTAGCATCTCAAAAAAGAGCTTTTTATTTTTGGAAAAGCTCTTATAATTGTCATACCAAACATACAACTAGGAGCTTTTAGAGACTTTTTAAATAATACAAAAACTAGAAGGCATGGACTTTTGGATGCCAAACATAGCCTAAGGCACACAAGTTGTCGATTTTCCACCCGTGATAAGTGGGCAAAGACGGTCGGCCATATGATTGTTTTCCAGTTTTACCCTCAAACTCTCAAAGTATATTTTTTCATGCTAAGTGGAACTGGCAATGTATCAACGAGGGCATGAGGCAGCTCTTGAGCTTCTTATATATGTACTCCGTAGAATTTATATACTTTGTATGTAATATTGATAGCAATTCCATATATCCACACAAAATAGTGTCCTAAATATTCTACCAAAAAGCATAAACATGAATACAAATGAAAAAATTGATATGTATAATTAATTACAAGGTTTTATTCCAAGGTATTACAAAATATAGGCAAGAACAGAATTACTTCCAGCTCTACCATCTACAATTTTTGGGAGGACTTCTCACTTGTTTTGCTTCATTTGGAGTGCTTCCTCTTCATATTTTCATCAGCCCGCAAGCTTTGGACTGAAACTAACTGCATGCGTAATATTTATTCAGGGGCATATGTGTAATCCTACTTTCCTTTTTTATATCTTGTAAGAGCATTTCAAGTCTTGTCCATGTGAAGTTTTTTTCATTTCTCTTATGCTTTTGATAGATTTTTAATGACAGCTGGAGAAATCAAACATGGTACATGCTACTTCCATCAACTTCCCTGGAAACACCCAACAAATTTCAACAACTGGGTTAGGCTATGGACAATGATTGAATATCTTAGGAGGGAAATAAAATGTCAAGTTCAATCATAATTAGCATAAGCATTGAGCTTGAATTTTGAATTTAAATGTTTTTTGTAATAGCTAAATTCAGAGAACATAATTTGTAAGCATTTTATATTGAAGCGTTCATTCGGTATTTAAATGCTTTAATTTGATAAAATACACTTCAAAAATCAAATAAAAATATGTGTGCAGTAAGTAGAATATATGGAAATAAAATAAGATGGATACAATAGTTTATTTGAATTGATGAGAATGGCTTGAAAACATCCACCAAAAATTAAGGGGGTCAAGGGCTACCCAATCATGACAGCAGACTTATAGGGCAGAAAAAGAAGAAATAGTATGGGGTTAGTCAAAATGCAAGCTGGTCTGAACATGAAAAGTTGGGAATCATCAATCATAATTAATAATTTGATTAATTTACAATTAGGGGCTATGGCTAACAGCTGCATTTAGCTGGAAACTTCACCTCCTTGATCTTTTTATTATTTCCATTATTGTTTTTTTGAAGAAGATTATTTCCATTATTATTAGCTCACAACTGTTGTGTTTGTCCACATATTAAACCCACCAAACACTTCACCCCCACATAATAAGTACTGTTTATAAATTCCAACTCACAAAATAATTTTGAAAAACAGTAATTTAAGTTTCTGTATCTTGTCATGTGAATTATCTCTCATGGAGGAACACCGACACTTCTCTACCAACCATTATTGCCAGCCAGCCAAGATTCCCTGTTTTGCAATTTGGGAGCTAATTCGGGTCCCACTAAATTTATTAGGCCCTGTTTGCTTTCACAAAAATATTCACTCTTTCTTGTATTTGGCGCCAGGATTACTTTTTTGCTCTTTCTTCGGACGATATTTGGCGCCGGAAAATATTTTCTTGAAAAATATGGAGTACATTTTTATGATTCTTTGAAGTTGGTTTGAAGCTATAAAAATTCCAGTCATGAGCTGTGCCTGGAATTTACATTTTTGTAATACGAGGGAGTTATATGATTGAGCGCTGACTACTACAAAAATTGACATCTAATGCATTATGAAATACTCCGTAATAAAAAAAGTCACTAGTGGCAATAAAAACTATTTTGGCAATTTTTGCATTACACCAAGACCTTATTTTTAGAGGCAGAAATCACAAAGACCTTACTATTACATCCCCATCAAACGTAGCCTAAACTAATGATGTATTGCTGCTGGTGGTATCCGTGTGGCCTAATGCAATAATAATAACCTTTATTACTTCAATATTAATCAAATGATGGTTCATCTTAAAAATTTGGTGAGCTGTGTAAGTTATAATTTGAGTTTCATATTAGTTTAACATGGTTAATAAGAAATGGCATACATATAAACTAATTTGCAAACGCGAAAATGATGATGAACGGGAGAGTTTAGAGAATTTCCAAAGAGTTTTCTTAGAATTTCGGAAACGAAAACGCACTCTTTTCAAAGAGTTTATGTGCTACGGGAAGGAAATTGTTCAAAGTTCACTGCACTTCACAATTCTCGCATTCAGCATCAGAAAATGGAAATCATATTGCTTAATCGCTTATTACACTGGAAAAAGAATGGCATAATAATTCAAAGAATATAAACCATTACTAATTTGCTAAGAAATGATAATTCAAAGAACAATAACCAATACTAATTTGCTAAAAAATAATAATTCAATTTGTTAAAAAACATACCTCTTCTTGTTGGCTTTGAAACGACCTTAGCAGTGGTGGCAGGGGCAGCCTTGATCTGTTCCGCCGGAAACAGAACACCGTCGATTCCCTGCACCGAAATTCTACCGTCGGTATAGATGTCCGGTTCAAACAAATACGCAGACCCTTCTCCTTCTCCAAACTTCACCGATCCGTCGGCTTCTACAGCCAAAACCTTATGGGGCAAATTCAGGGTATCATACTTGATTTTTCCGAACTTTCTGACCGCATTGTACATACTCTCCTCCGTTTGGTACTCCGGGATTAGATGATAATACATTATTCTCTCCGGTGCACCGGGATCGGTAAGCTGATCGACGCTAAGCTTCGCCATGGCTTCATCGTTGGGGGCCAAAACCGTCAACACGTAGCCTTCCGACACCAATTTCCCCATTTCAGTAGCCAATGATGTCAGGTTTACCAGGATATCGGCGAACTCGTTGTACCCGCCGTAATGCAGTAGAGTTTGGATGAAGTCCTTGACTTGGCTCTCGCCGTCGAAGTGACGGTGGGGTGCGCCGGGTCCCGGGGCAGGCGCCGGAGCTAGCGATGGGCCCGGGGCCAAGGCGTCATAGACAGATAAACCCGATGGGGCGCCGGCAGGGGAAGAGCTAGTTGGTTTCTTCAGGATTCGGCGGTTTCTGGTGTCTACCTCCGGTGCTCCGGTGGGAAGTACGGCGGAGATGGAGCTCAGGCTCCTCCTGTTGTTGAAATGTTGCTGCACCGATTTGGGGATCAACACGCGCTCTATCCCATGAATGACGCCGTCGGGGCGGACGACATCGTCCGGCCGAAGAACCCTAGCCGTACTGACCTCTCTCTGGCCGTTATTCCTAGACACGACGAGATTCTCATCGCCGCCGGCGTCTCGGATTAAAGTTGCGTGATTCCGGCTGCCCTGAGACTCGACCGGCCAGTGCTTGGACTCGATGCGAGCGGGAATCATGTGGAAGAGAAGCAGGTTCTGTAATGACCCGAGATTCCCGGGTTCAAGTAAAAACCGCTTAAATTCCGGGTCCAAATCCCCCTCCAAAGCCTCATTTCTGGGCGCAAAAATGGTGATATTGTGGCGAGAAACTGCCTCCTCGAGGGTCTGGAGAAGAAGGGCCTTCTCCACAAGCTCCGATAGCTCAGTGTAGTGTGAATCCAGAAGGGCGACCAATACCGAGTTGGAATTGATCTGGGCACTCGAAACTGACCCGCCCAAGTGATGATTTCTGGATGGGTTTGCTTGCAATGTAGCAGCAGCCACTAAAGCAAAGAACATGAAAAGAGTTGAAAATACCAGCTTGCAGAGGCCAAGGATCTGAAAATCCATGGCCGCCTGTAAATTGATTGAAGAAGACGAAGACTTCTGATGATTTCCCTGGCCGTCTCTCACTTTAGCTCAATCTCTCTTCTAAAAAGCGGTGTGGGATTCTTGGAAGAGGGTTGTGGAATAATCTAGCTTGCTCGAATGAGGTTGAGGGTATGGTGGAAGAGCTGTTCGGTGGAACATTTATCAAAAGGGGAACAAGTCTCTTTCTATTTTATTGGTTTTTTGGGGGACTTTATGTGTAAATAAAGTAATGAGATGTGAAGAGTGGATTTTGGGACTTCGATATTTTGATTACACCATATCCCTGGGCTTAACAAAAGAACTCGAGACAAATAGATTTTGTTTACGAATTTTTAAGAATGTGTAATATAGGAGTGAGTGCGGTCCGGAACGGTTCATTAAATAAGTAAAATTTGTGAAAAAAAAGGATGACACTTCATCCCTGAGGGTCCCCCAACACCGACCGGACGGTACGATGGGAGGGTGTAAATTGGACTATAATCACAATTTGACAGATAGAGAGTGGGACTCTGTCCCCAGTACTTTCAGAGGCCCTATACATTTTTCAGCATAGTAACCCCCTTATCGCAGTTGCCGGAATTCGAACCCCAGACCTAACCCTTGTGGCACTCCCTCGTAATATATTTGTGAAGTTTTTGGTTCAGTACGGTCTGATTTTTAGGATGGAATCATTCGGTACCATGTTATTTCGGAATTGTACAAAACGGTACGGTATAATGTTAAACACATGCAATTTTTTTTGACATATCTAATATCTTGCATAGGGCTGAGCACAGATCTGGGATTTCCTGTTCCGTATCGAGAACTGTCCCGAACTGTACCAGAACCAAGCATACCGGAAAAAGTATAATATTGTATCGTACCGTACCAAACTTTTTTAACAATATGGTACGGTACCGGTTCTTAAGTGAGAACCATCCCATAATCGTATTGAACCAAATCCTCCCGAACCGTCCTGTAATGTCTTAAAATATTGGCTATATAAAATAGTATTCCAACCGTCCCAATTTGATGATAACATTGCGGTTTACGATATTTTTGACTGACGATCAAGCAAAGGGATTTCTGCCCCCTCCCAAATTATGTTTAGAGAGAAAAAATTACAAATTCAAAAACTATATTAAAAGATGGGAAAAGGGGCAAATAAGGCCATGTACTAACCAAAAAAGGTCAAATAAGGCCTTATTTAGGAGGTTCTGTACGGTCTTCGCCATTTGGGGTGGTTCCCGGTGGAATTTTTTGATGAAATTTTTTTAGCATCTTATTCAGTAAGTCTAGTTTACTCATACCAAATTTCAGCTAAAACTTCAATCGGGAAGGCATTCAAATGAATTCTTGAAGATAACTGCGCAGTTAAAAGCTCAGTTATCTTCAAGAATTCATTTGAATGCCTTCCCGATTGAAGTTTTAGCTGAAATTTGGTATGAGTAAACTAGACTTACTGAATAAGATGCTAAAAATATTTCATCAAAAAATTCCACCGGGAACTACCCCAAATGGCGACGACCGGACATAACCTCTTAAATAAGGCCTTATTTGACCTTTTTTGGTTAGTACATGGCCTTATTTGCACCTTTTCTCTTAAAAGATTTACAGATTCGCAAACATCTGAATCAAAATCTTTGGCCTCAATACAATTATACGGACTCAACATCGATTGTTGAGACACAACTTAGAATTATGGCAGACTTATTCTGGTTCAAATATGGGCTATTAAGTTGGTTTTATTTGTCATGTGATGACATTCCTTTCGTTTTTTCAGTTTGACTATTAGTATTGTATTTGTGTTATGTTTGTTTTCAATCCTATAATGATTTTTGTACAATCCTACAGTCCTATATATTTGTCACGTGATGACATCCCTTCGGTTTTTATACAATTATTTGTTAATGCTAAACCTAAAATATTTTTTTATTTTGTAGGAGTTAATTACGGAGTATTTAGGAATCAAATAGTACCGAATAAATTTGGTATGGAACATGAAAGGTTCTATACATATTCGGGATGATACCGGTTCTTTGATTTTTAAAAGAATCGTACTTTGGGACAGGACAAGTTCGTTTAAATAACCGTCTCGTACTGTCCTATGCTCACCCCCAAATTCTTGCAATTAGTAGATATCATCACACCAACCAACCAGTGGCGGAGCCACCCTTTGAAGTGTGGTGTCAATTGACACCACTGAAATTTTTTCTCTCCATATATATGTATATAATTTTGTTTAAAAATTTTAAATTGACACCACTGAAAAATAAAAATTCTACGTGTAGACATAATCTTTCATAAATTGACACCACTGACATTAGATCCTGGCTCCGCCACTGCAACCAACTCACATGAAATGTTGATATACATAGAAGAAAATGCATACATAGTACTAAAATTCACAGATACACAGATAGTGCAACACGACTAAGAAAAAGTATAGCAAAATGATGACACACGAGATAAATATCATCTTTAATTTACTGAGTTCATGTGAATATATAAAAAGGATATTTACGAGAGTGGGAGGAATTTGCAAATGTTTGAGCGACTGAAGGACAGTGAGGATGCACCGCCACCAGTTGTGAATAGGTGGAGGTCTGGAATTTTTTCTGGTTCTGTGCGTGGAGTATTTTTCGCTAATCAAGGTTTTGGCAGCAGTGGAACACCCTCCTCGGTGAGAATTGAAAGTAAAAAATTCGACTTCTCTTTGGAATCCTCAGGTATCCGTATAAGTGAAATGAAGAACGATCAATTTCAATCTATTTCACTATCAGGGACGGATCCAGGAAATTGACTCAAGGGGGGCGAAATTTTTCGTTAGTGTAGATGGCAAAAATTTTTTCGTTGATGTAGCGGCGCGAATTTTTTTCCCAGTGTAGTGGGGCGAATTTTTTCGATGTTGTAGGGCTATGCGGCTATTTTAATTCAAAAAATGACATTAATACATACACATTCCCAACGATATTTAAATCTATTACATTCTAAGTTTAGACAATGACAAAGACATCAACCAATACATTTTAAATAACTTCTACATTGTTTAACCTCATGAATCGGTTATTGAATTGTAATTTTTGTCTACCAAGGAGGGTGTTCGTGCGTCATGACTCATGAGAAGTTTTCTTAATATTACAATAGTAATATTTATGGGATTATTATTTTTAGATAATACGCACCACATATTATATATATGGTACATATTATATTTTAATATTTGTATTAATGCTATAATAATTTAAAGTTTATTATCTATGCAATAAATTATTTTTTAGAAAGCAAGAAGTAAACAAATTATGTACTTTAATTTCAATAAACATTTATATTTTGGATCATTTCATGTGATCTAAATACTGTGTAATTAGTGTGTCTGGTATTTAATATCATTTGATATATATTTTACAAAATCCAGTACTTGTTATCTATTAAAGATAATTAAACATTACAAAACTAGGAATTTTTATATAATAAGTATCCCATATCTTAAACAACGAGTTATTCTATTGTTTATTTGTTTAAGTTATGTAAATTATTTTAGATGTTACTTCTTTCAAATCTCCAATTAAGTATTACATAATGTAAGACTATATATTAATTTTGAAAATTAAAAGTTAAGGGGGGCGAATCTAATTAAAGGGGTTTTTATTTGAATATTACTAATTTTGAATCAATTACCAAAAAAGTGACCATTTTTAAAAAGGGGCAAAAAAGTGATCAAAAAGGTCATATTAATATCATTCCCAGATTTTAATGTCACTATCCTGTTTTAATGTCACTATCAAATGCCACTGTAGCAACCGCCCGTTTCACTACGGCCACCGCCCGTTTCACTGCGGCCACCGCCCGTTTCACTGCGGCCACCGCCCATGTCACTATAGCCACCGCCCGTGTCACTGCGGCCACCACCCGTGTCACTGCGGCCACCACCCGTGTCACTGTGACCACCACCCGTGTCACTGCGGCCACCGCCCGTGTCACTGCGGCCACCGCCCGTGTCACTGCGGCCACCACAGTGTCACTGCGGCCACCAAAGTGACACCGACCAAAGTGACACTGGTACAACCGGTCAGTGACATAAGTTATAGCTTTCACCCAAATTAGCACCGCCACCAGCACCGCCACCCCACAGCCACCCCGCCGCCACCGACACTGCCACCCCACAGCCATTGTACACAGCCCTGCCCTTCCCTAACCCCACACCCCAACACCCCAACCCCACACCCCTCCCTTGTCCATAATCCAGCTTCGACCAGCCCCGATCTAGCCCAGATCGGACCCCAACCGCGCAGATTGAGCGCTGACCAGCCCCGATCTAGCCCAGACCGGACCCCAACCGTCCAGATCTAGCCCCGACCAGCTCCGATCGAGCCTAGAACAGACCTCAACATCCCGATCTAGCTCCGTCCCTAGGCTTTGGACACCTGAATGGCGGTGGAGCTGCACGACAAAACCGCCCCTTCCTTGAAGGCACAATCGCCACCCTAACCTTTTTGCACTGCCATCGACTCTCCACCAGATAATCTGGATGCCAGTGCGAAGAAAAGGAAGACGGCGGAGACCGAACAGAAGAAAGGAGAAGAAGAGGATCAAATGATTGCATCTGACGGCGTCAACGGAGTCCGGATCTGGCGGTGAAGACCGGACCAGGTGGCGGAGACCGGACCAGGCAGCGGAGACCGGAACGACAGAGGCGAGGTGTCAACGACCTTGTGTGAGAGCTCTGGTTCAGACTTGAGACGGAAGAGACCGGAAGGCCTTCATGGGGTTCGTGGTGCGCAAGCGGATGTGAAGCCGACGGTTTTTTTTAGGAGGAGAAGCTCACTTTTTTGTCAAAACAAAATCCACTCATATTTTTGCCTACTAAAAGCTGGGAGCTAATAATTGTGCCATTATTTCTGAAATTTCCTAATTAAATTATGAAAGTTCTATGAAAATATTACATATATGGTAGAAAATTTTGAAAATCCAAGGGCGGTCGCCCCCCGTGCCCCCTAAATCCATCCCTGCATCACTATATGTGGAGTGCTTCAATTGGGTTTGTCATCCTTTTTGTCAAATTCTATCGGGGTCTTCTTGGACTTTTACAACATATGAAAATTCTAAAAAAAAATTGTATTTTGATTAAAAATCGACATGGAAGGTTTATCCGTCTGGTAGATATAGGGCATTTGGGGTAAAACTTCTTTGATTATTCCTGAAGGTTGGAAAGGACATGGATTCAAACGTTTTAGATTGGCTATTATTAACCAAATGGAGTTGTTGGGAAAGATTATGGATGAGCAATTACAAACTCAGATGGAGGTGGCAAGGATTCCAATGGTTTGCTCGACCGAGAATTATAAGGCCATCGTATCCCTTCTCTTTCATGAAGACTTGGTTTTTCTAGGGTATTTTTCTTCGTCTATTGCAAGAAAAGGTGATATGGAAAGATTTCGGTGGCAATAGAAGAAAAAGGAGATAACGTCGTAGAATGTTAGAGAAGATTTCTCAAAGTAGCTCTAATATGAAATCATAGGAGTCCACAAAGAGATGTTGACAGAGGGAGTGTTCTTGAAATAAGTCCTCTTCGGGTTTCTTTACCTTCTTCAGATAGCACATTTTATGTTTGTAATGAGTTGGGGCCTTCTCAGAATGAATCTTTAAGTTCAGATGATTGGGAGAGGAATTAAACGGAACCCATGTACAAAAGCTTCTTGAAAATCGTTAGTTGTTAGACTGTATGGCAGAACCCACGTATTCTATCGGGGATCCCAAGTGAAGTTTATCCATCTCTTTATTACTCTCTAGAAGAAGTGCTCGCCTTAAGGTAAAAAGGAGTCTCACAAGAAAAAGGGCTGCTTTTACGAATTGTGTTGGGCAAGTTCTTGATTCCAAATTATGTGATACTCCCTTCGTCCCATAAAACTTGGCCAAATTTTCTTTTTTGGTCGTCCCAAAAAAGTTTGCCATTTCCATTTGAAGTATACTCCTAGCTCTTATTCATCCGCACGTTGTGCGGCCAACGTGCGCACGGCATGCGGCCAACGTGCGCACGGTGTGCAGATATCTTTTAGATTATTTTATTGCTCTTTTCTTCATTGATTGATCCTGATCGGTCCCACATTCATTCCATGACCTCCTTTGACTCTAAAAGTGCTCATTAGCCGTGTCGTGAACCTCCGATCTCTCTCAATAACTCATGAATGTATCTTAACTCTTCACAATAAATTCTCCAACGTCGATGTCATGCTCAATTTCCTCATTTTAATTATCAAAACACCAAATGTAAACCAAAACCTGGTAAACTTTGACTTGAGCCAATTAGGCGCTTTGTGACACCTTTAAGCTAGGAAAATTAATAAAACTCAAACCCCACACGCATAAAATGCGTGTCGAGGTATGGACTTATCAGTAAGTTATGGAGTATCAAAGAAAATCGAGGCTAGGAGCATATAAAAACTAGCTAGGAATTTGCGGGCAAGGAAAATCGAAGCTAGGGGCGTACAAAAACTAGCTTAGAGTATCAGTATATTTGCAAAAGAAAAACTTCTGAACTCAAATTAAAGTATTGAAAAATTTTGTGGATCTAGAATATTTCACTAATAGATACAATTATGTCCACACTTCTTTAGAACAAGGCGTCTTTAACAACATATATTGACATAATACTCTTGTCTCCTTTGCTATGGTTCATAAAAAACTACTCACACGAACTTAAACTTAAACGGCTTAGTACATATGTGGGAGTGAACCACTAAACTAGCGATAGTCCTCTCTTTGATCAAACTTGGCATATTCTTTTCAAAAATTTAATATTAAAGGTCTCCAAACAAAATCTCTTACCAATCCTTCCACATCATGTGTACCATATAATCCTCACCTCTGTAATACTCACGACTAGAAACTTATGACCTAATTGAAAGCAAGACATAATCATTCAGTCTAAAAACTGACTTATAGTCGTAAAGTTTAAATATAGTAATCTTTCGCACTAAGACGTCTTTTATGTTAATAAATAAAATAGATTACAACTCAAGAATAATACTAAATTGATTATTGTAATCAATTCAGATTGTTTATTCAGCACACAAAGTAAACAATTTCAAATACAAATACCACTTAATTCCAATAGAAATTTCAATTCATTATCTTAATGTGAAGAGACTTAATAATAGTAAACAACCCCTAACTTTTAATCTAAAACAATTTAATAAGACCCCTCTATGATTTTAATACTAAAATCTATTAGTAATAGTGACGAATAGATAAATATATGACATATGTGTATTTAATACATACGAATGTGACCGAAAAATTAGGTGATATATCATATATAGTTATATACTACGTAATTTATTTAGAACAACTAGTCTCTACGTCTATTTTTAGATTTAACTAGGCAGTATTTTCTTAGCTTGTTTAGGAAGCACTTGACGCCAATAACACGGTTCTCCGGCAAATTAAATATCCTATAAAGATGTCTAAATAAAGAAATACGTACTTTGTTTGTATACATAATGTATATATAGATTATTTTTGTGAATTTGTTTCTTATAACATTGTTTTGAATGGTTGTTTCGTTTAGGAAAATTCCACCAAGATTGTCTCATATCAAATTTGGTAAAGTTTGTGTGGCTCTAAATCATTCTTAATTTATTCTTAGTTTATCAATTTAATATCAACCACACAAATTCACTTTTCTTAATAATCATACCACCTTCTCTTGTCCCAATCTTAGGATGTTTTCTTTTGGACTGAATTTTGTTGGTCTGGTCTGTTTAAGTCTGGTCTGGTCTGAACTGGTCTGGTAAACGTCTGGTCTCTGTGTATTTTATAACTACTGAAGTCAGGTCAGGTCTGGTCTAGTCTGTTTAAGTCTGGTCTGGTCTGTTTAAGTCTGGTCTGGTCTGATCTGGGACTGAAAACAGTCCAAAAGAAAACATGCTTAGTGGGACGGAGGTAGTATTTGTTTCTTAATCTCTAATTTATTACAACCGGTGAATGCAGTCTTTTCGTATACGAAGTACAATTCAAAGTGTATGTGCGTGTTTCTGTCTTTAGCTCTTAATGAAAATTAGTGAATAATAATAGCGTCTAACCATAAGGCTTAATTAATTAATTAATAGTCCGTACATGCTGTAGATGGGGACCACACGTCTTCTCTTGGAGTTGCAGACAACCTTGGCGGTGGCATTTGCTCGGCTGCCAACCAAATGCAGCTGGCGTTTTCGTCCTTTTCCTCTTTCGAGCCAAACACTTCGCCGCCGCTGCTTTTAACTTTCATGGTTTCGCGCCTGTCTTGGTTCTTTCATACGCAATACACCGTATATTCTATATATAGTTCATGCGAGAAATCATCTCATCAGGCCTGCCTGACGGGCTGCCCCGTCCGGCCGAGCCCGTTTGGACACCTTCCCGGTGGAATTTTTTGATGAAATTTTTTGAGCATGTGCCTCATCAAGTCTAGTTTTTCCATATCAAATTTCAGCTCAAAATTCGATCGGGAAGGTCGTCAAATGATTTTTGCAAGTTAACTGGTCCGGAATATGTATTTTCCGGACCAGTTAACTTGCAAAAATCATTTGACGACCTTCCCGATCGAATTTTGAGCTGAAATTTAGTATGGACAAACTAGACTTGATGAGGAACATGCTCAAAAAATTTCATCAAAAAATTCCACCGGGAAGGTGCCCAAACGGGCTCGGCCGGACGGGGCAGCCCGTCAAGCCGGCCTGATGAGAAGAGCTCTCTTGTTCATGCACTAAAGTAACAATAAGTTTATTATATTATCGAACGCGCCAACTATATTTCCCCTTCACACATGTGAGCTATATATGTTGCATGTAAATATGGGAATATAAAAAGATAAAAACTTACTATTCTACACACTTGTATAATTGTATACACCAATGTGTGTTGGAAAATTCAGAGTATTTCAAATGAATAAAGCTTGTTTTGATATCATTTTGTCTTTTCGGTTTTAAATTAATTTTACTTATCTATTCGGATTCTACTGATGGTTGAAAATATTTTAACTAAATGAAACGTTCTTAATATTTATTCTTATCTGAACGTTGATAACTTTGTTATTGAATAATCAATTTTAATTGCTATGAACGTTACTATAGTGCTATTTAAATAATATTATTTATTCCTAACGGGCTTACTAGTTAGTGGGTTGTGAGATTAATTCTCGACATTAATTCATCATTGATTTCATTTAATATTTTTGAACGTTAGTCATAAGTACTAACGTTTTACCTGAGCAACAACATTCGACCTTGTCATATATATATATATATGAGTGTTCGGCTAGCTAAGTAGAAGTGATAATTTTTGAGCTAAAAACATCCCCTAATATTTTCACTCTGCTGGATTAATTTTATTTCTGCTCTCGTTGTTCTGTTACCGGCTTACGCCGAAGAGCTCGTTATATCTTGGGGAAAGGTTTTCGCTAGTCGGAAATACTTTCTTGAGGACAGCGTCTAACGCGTCTCGAGCTATATTATTTTCTAAGTCTTTTTTGCAGGTTTATCCGGCCGAATTTCCTCCAACAATCTCAAGAAAGTATTTGGCGTCGGATATGTCTGCACGTGTGATCTCACAAGGCGTTGTCGCTGCACTCATCGCGGCCATGTTATTCTTGCATGTGTGGTGTGATTTAGACTGGTATTTGGATATATCTCTACGTATAATGCTTACTCTTTTTACTTTCCTACTTACAATAAGCCATACTTTAACACCAATTTTTGAGAAAAATATTATTCCTTTATTTAGTGGTAAAATGACAACTATGAAAAACAACAACCCACTAAAATCAAGTTTAAACTTGGTTAGTAGTGATGATAATTTTATTGCGGTTGTTTCTCAAAGTTGTAAAATGAATGATGTGAATGAGTGGGTGGTAGACTCCGGGGCTACCAAGCATATTTGTAAAAACAAAAATGTTTTTACCTCCTATACTACTATGGGAGATGGAGAAGAGCTCGTATACCTAGCGGACTCTAAAACCGTTAAGGTACATGGAAAAGGGAAAGTTCTTCTTAAACTCACATCAGGGAAAACTTTATCACTAAATGATGTGCTTCATGTGCCCGAGATTCGGACTAATTTAGTTTCTGTTTATCTCTTGGGAAAAGTTGGGGTTAAAGTTTCTTTTGGTTGTGATAATTTTGTTATGACCAAAAATGATGTTCTTGTGGGAAATGGCTATTGTAAGAAAGGACTATATATACTTGGCATTTCTGAAATATTGCATGATAATGCTTCTGTCTATTTAGTTGATTCTTATAATGTGTGGCATGCTAGATTAGGACATGCAAGTAATTCTTATATTAAAATGCTAAATGATTGTGGTTTGATTTCTAGTAAAAATAAATTGACACTAGAAAAATGCGATGTTTGTGTTCAATCATAACTAACCAAAAAACCTTGTCCCTCCACGTTTAGGGAATCAGAATTGCTTAGTTTAATTCACACGGATTTAGGTGATTTAAAAAATACCATCACTAGAGGTGGCAAAAAATATTATGTCACCTTTATAGATGATTTTTCTAAATACACTAAAGTTTATTTGCTTAAAAATAAAGATGGGGCTTTTGATAAATTTTTAGTGTATAAATCCGAGGTAGAAAATCAATTAAATAAAAGGATTAAGAGAGTTAGATCAGATAGAGGGGGCGAGTATATTTTATTTAATGATTTTTGTGAAAAAAGAAGGGATAATTCATGAGGTCACTCCGCCATATTCACCCCAATCTAATGGAATAGCTGAAAGAAAAAATAGGACACTAAAAGAGATGATGAATGCTCTTTTAATTAGTTCTGGTGCACCTGATAATCTTTGGGGCGAGGCTATTCTTTCTGCTTGTCACTTACAAAATAGGATTCCTCTTAAGCACAATAAGAAAACCCCTTATGAATTGTGGAAAGGTTTTGCACCTAATTTGAAATATTTGAAAGTGTGGGGGTGTTTAGCTAAGGTCTTATTGCCTGATCCCAAGAAGAGGAAAATCGGTTCTAAGACTTCTGACTGCATGTTTATTGGTTATGCTGAATCTAGTGCTGCTTATAGATTTCTTGTTTTGAAAAGTGATGTGCTTGAATGTGATACAATTGTTGAAACAAAAAATGCTGAATTTTTTGAAAATGTGTTTCCTTTGAAACGTGAACACAAGACCGTTGCACCATATAGTGAGTATGATCCATTACAAGGAAATGAAACCTTTAATGATGAACCCTTTAGTGATAGTGAGCCATTAAAAGAAAATGATTCTTTTAGTGATGAACCTTCTCTTTTGAGAAGAAGTAAGAGGCCAAGGATAGAAAAATCTTTTGGAAATGATTTTTATACATATCTTGTTAATGATGAACCTTTAACTTATTCACAAGCTATTTCTTCCAAAGAAGCTCCTTTTTGGCTTGAGGCCATACAAAACGAAATTGATTCTATCAAACAAAATAAAACTTGGATTTTAACCGATTTACCGAAAGGTTGCAAACCAATCGGATGCAAATGGATTTTTAAAAAGAAATTAAATCCGGATGGTTCAATTGATAAATACAAAGCGAGGCTTGTGGCAAAAGGGTTTTCTCAAAAGCAAGATGTTGATTATTTTGACACATTTGCACCGGTAACGCGCATTTCTTCTATACGAACTTTAATTGCCTTGGCTTCTATTCACAAACTTTTTGTCCATCAAATGGATGTTAAAACTGCGTTTTTAAATGGTGAGCTAGAGGAAGAAATTTATATGGTGCAACCGGAGGGTCATGTAGTTATTGGTCAGGAACACAAAGTGTGTAAGTTGATCAAATCTTTATATGGTTTGAAACAAGCTCCAAAACAATGGAATGAAAAATTTGATGAAGTGTTATTTGCTCATGGTTTTACCTCACTAGAAGTAGATAAGTGTGTATACACTAAATGTGAAAATGGTGTGTGCATTATTATTTGCTTATATGTGGATGATATGTTAATTTTTAGTAGCAACCTTGAGTTAATAATTGAGACAAAATCCTTTCTTGCATCAAAATTTGTTATGAAAGATTTGGGGGAAGCAAAAGTGATTTTGGGTATGAAAGTCATAAGGAAGGATGATGGTATTATACTATCTCAAGAGCATTATGCTGAAAAACTTCTAAAGAGGTTTGGACATTTCGATGTCAGCCCCGTGAGCACCCCTTATGACTCTCATACACATTTGAAAAAACATAGAGGTGATCCCGAGGCTCAATATGAGTATTCCCAAATTATTGGAAGTTTATTACACTTGATGAATTATACGAGGCCCGACATAGCTTATGCTGTCGGAAGATTGAGTCGATATACTCATAATCCAAGTGGGGATCATTGGACCGCGTTGAGGCGGTTACTTAGATATTTGAGAGGTACCATTAATTATGGTATATTTTATAGTGGGTTACCCGCTGTACTAGAGGGATACAGCGATGCTAACTGGGTCTCTGACTCAGATGAGATAAAATCCAATACTGGATATATATTCACCCTTGGAGGTGGTGCCATTACGTGGAAATCAACCAAACAAACTATAATTTCTAGATCCACTATGGAGTCCGAGCTTATTGCTTTGGAAGTAGCCTGTAGTGAAGCGGAGTGGTTGAAATCTTTCTTAGCAGAAATTCCGGTTGGTACAAAACCAATACCATCTGTGTCTATTCATTGTGATTGCAGAAGTGCAATAGATACTGCTAAGAAAATGTGTTATAATGGGAAGAATAGACACATTCGTTTAAGACATAAAGTTATTAAACGATTATTGAAGAATGGAATTGTGTCCATTAATTTTGTGAGGTCACAAGGAAATTTAGCGGATCCTTTGACAAAAGCCCTAGGACGAAAATTAATAACCGAAACATCTAAGGAAATGGGACTAGTGTCACTTGAAACGAATGGGGATGGGAACCCAACTTGTGTGATTGGAGATCCCATGAAGCAAGTTCATATGGGTAATAACAAGTCTCCCATTTAGTTCTGCTAGCCTAACTGAAGTTGTCCATTTCCATGATGTGAGATATAGGCTAGAAACCGCATACTTTGAGAGGATGAGCTAAAAGCTCTTAATGATTATCATAGCCCTTAATTTTAGGGTGGTGTGCAAAAGCGGTACACACTTGATGATGTCACCTATATGAGTGTGAGGTGAGGCCGCCTCCATGAAGCATGACAAAACTTCTAGAGCACTCATGAAAACCAAGCACGCGCATGGCCTTACGGCGCACAACGGCGTAATAACGAGAAATTGTGCGGGGTGAGACACGACCGTTAAGACCCTGATTTACCAATAGTAGCTTGTTGGTTCAATAAACTATACGTTTCACCAAAAGCTCGGTTTATTAAGACTTAATCGTCTCGGTTTGGTTCAAGTCTACGGACACCAGATTTAAAGTCTCATTCCTTTAATCCAGCAGAAATTTTCTAAACTAATTTTAAACATCTAAAAATATTCATTTGAAATATGTGGGGGATTGTTGGAAAATTGAGAGTATTTCAAATGAATAAAGCTTGTTTTGATATCATTTTGTCTTTTCGGTTTTAAATTAATTTTACTTATCTATTCGGATTCTACTGATGGTTGAAAATATTTTAACTAAATGAAACGTTCTTAATATTTATTCTTATCTGAACGTTGATAACTTTGTTATTGAATAATCAATTTTAATTGCTATGAACGTTACTATAGTGCTATTTAAATAATATTATTTATTCCTAACGGGCTTACTAGTTAGTGGGTTGTGAGATTAATTCTCGACATTAATTCATCATTGATTTCATTTAATATTTTTGAACGTTAGTCATAAGTACTAACGTTTTACCTGAGCAACAACATTCGACCTTGTCATATATATATATATATATATGAGTGTTCGGCTAGCTAAGTAGAAGTGATAATTTTTGAGCTAAAAACATCCCCTAATATTTTCACTCTGCTGGATTAATTTTATTTCTGCTCTCGTTGTTCTGTTACCGGCTTACGCCGAAGAGCTCGTTATATCTTGGGGAAAGGTTTTCGCTAGTCGGAAATACTTTCTTGAGGACAGCGTCTAACGCGTCTCGAGCTATATTATTTTCTAAGTCTTTTTTGCAGGTTTATCCGGCCGAATTTCCTCCAACAATGTGAAAGTTTTTTTTGCCATAGAAAAAAGCCTTTACAGACACGTCTACAAATGTATACAACACCAGTTGTTTCATAAATAGCATGAAATGAGAAACACCATTATGTATTACAAAAATAAATGTTTGGAAAGTTTTCAAAGTGTTTCTGGAGTTTCCAAACAAAAATATATATACTCTTTAAAGTAATTTCCATTCTTCAATATGCAAACATAGATCGACTAATTTAATGTCCGAAATAATGAGGTATAGGAATGCGATGTTGTTTTTTAAACACTTCCACACCGTATTTTAATGAAATAAAGATTAAAAGTATGAAATAAGGTAGAAAATACGGAGTATATCAAAAGAAAACGAGAAGAAATAAGGTAGAAAAAATATCAAAAGGAAAAGAGAATGTGAAAAATTGAAATGAGGACTAACTACATGTTTTGTAGGCATACGTCCCGTTGTAAACCTTTTATATTGTTTAAGAAATCCGTATGAGCTTCTAATTGTATGTTTGACATGACAAATGAGTAACTTCTAAGAAAAGACATTAATTTTTCGCATTAACTATTCACACAAAACTTCTTATACCAAACAAATTAAATCAAATGATTAGCTCTTTATCAAACGGCTACAACCTTCTTTTTAAAGATCTTTTTAATCACTAAAAACTAATTACTAATTAAAAAACTGATAAAAGTATCTTTTCAGTTGAATGAGCAAAAACACACCCTACGAATTATTAAAAATGAAAAATCAGGTAAAAGTATTTAAATGATGTAAGTTTTTCTTTTAAAAATACTCAATTACTTCTTACTTTTTCTACTTTTCATCTTTTTTAAGAGCCCGTTTGGTAGCACGAAAATCGGCTGATTTGACTGATTCTGCTGAAATTTATGAAATTCTGGCTGAAGTGACTGCATTGGCAAATTCTGCTGATTTAAGAGAAAATTATTTTTAAAATATATTTCTTTAACAAAATAAAGGAAAAATTATATGCAAAAATAGCTAAAATGGTCATCTACAATAACTTCAGCCAATACAGCCAGAAAAGAAACTTCAACCTTACTTTTTTTGCTTATTATACAATTCAGAGCGCGAAAGCAAAATTACTTGTTTGATGAAAAAGTTGGCTGATAAGCCTGATAAGCTAAAAACAGTGTTGTCAAACGGCCTAGAAATTTCATACTCCGTATTTTGAAACCATTTCTCATACTTTTTTTAAACTACCGAATATTAAGTAGTGAAGAATGTGTATTTTTAAATTTCATACTTTTCTTTTTAAGAGACTATCTTTGTGTAAATTAGTTTGGTATGTATATTGCTTTCTCTCTGCTATAGATATTTAATTGTACAAGTTTTGTTTTAAATACGTAGTATTTAATACTCGCTCCGTCCCCCTAAGTTTGGGACGGAGGGGTGTGGTGTGGTTTTTAAGAAAAAGTGGAATTGTGTGGTTGGTATTGAATTGATAAAGTGTAAATAAAGTAAGAATGAATTCTAACCACTCAAATGTTACCAAATATGGTATGAGACAAACTTAGTGGGACGGACGAAAAAGGTAAAACGAGACAAACTTAAGGGGACGGAGGGAGTATGGTTTAAGTTCAAATTAAATTAAATTTCAAGATATATTGGGGATATATTAATAGTACACCACATAAGAATAATATGGGGTAGATTTTTTTTTTTTTTTGAAACAGATGGAGTAGATTTTTTAGTGGTTGGATTTTCACTTTCCTGGTTAGGTGCTTGGTGCATTTGGGATATCCTCATCATACTTCTGTGTTGACAAACAAATTGCGTTGTTATTATTGAGAGAACTAGTTTTCAACACGCGTGTTGCGCGATTGAATAAATTAAAGTGCCCAATGTACTTTTTATTTAAAAATATGTATATAAAAAAAATTAAAAATATGTATATTTGCATGCTGATTTGTTATGATTATTACTTTTAGTGTTTGATCGACATGTTAACATTTCTATCAACTTAAAAATAGAGCATTTAATATTCCTTCGTATGAAAGATGATCCATTTTTTTTACCCCAGGGGGGCGAGGGGATGGGGGGCTAGGGTAAACTGGGATCATTCTCACTCCATTGATAATTGAACCCTCTAAAAATAAAATAAAACAAAACAAAATATTATAAAAGGGAAAAATGGAAATTAATTATCCCACTCATTGGTAGTAGTCTTCTTATAATAATTTCACATAATCATAATTCATAAATAATCTCACATTTACACCTCATCTTTTGTCATCGGTCCCTGACCGACTGATGACCTGCTATTCCAGTTTATTTTCTCTTCTTTGCAAAATATTAAATCATAAATGTCACTGATGGAGTATATGGGCCCAGACCCATGGCTCACATTCTCAGAAAACTAAATACAATCAAGACTGGCATCCACGTGATCCTCCATTGGTGAGATGCTCCTCCGTCGGCCAAACATCTATCAATTCAGAACATGGTCCAGAAGCCCATGAACAAAATAGGGCCCCTCATCGGTCAAGCCCCCTGCGACCCCCGAAACCTGGGTGATGCCCTAGCTTAGGTTGATCCGACTCCTGGCCCTTGTGGACCACACTGGGACGTAGCGTGCCTATGTGGGTGTCCTGTTGATGACTTTGAGTTTTGACCTTGTGAGTATGTGGGCCATGTGGTCCAGACCCATATACGCTATCATTCTCGTTTATTATTTCATTTCCATTTTATGTATTTCTTCCAGAGTAGTTCCCTTCTTATAAAAGATCCTTTTCTCATCCTACTAATTTTTCACTTTACTTTCTTTTTACTTCCACTTATTTATTTTATTTTTCCTTTTCTTACCTTGATTCCACCCCTAATATATTTTTCTCTTTTTTGAAAAAATCAATGAAAAATATAAACAAGTAGTAGGGAAAAAAGTTGTAAAAAGAGACTACGACGAATAGGAATACATAAAAAGGGAAGAAAATAAAAAGGAGAAGCAAAAGGGAAAACTATCAAAAGAAAATTCTTACGGTAATTGGATAAAGGAATACATAAACAAGGTAAATACATTATAAAAAGGGAATGACAACATTGTGATGATAAAGGATAAGAGAGAAAACTCTTAGGAAGAAAAAAGAAAAACCATATGTGGGATCATTTTGAGAAGATTTGTAGAATTTGAGATTTATGATTTAATGGTTTGTGATTAAAAGAAAATAACCTGGAATACCAGGTTATCCCGATCAACCGGTCAATGATCGATCAAAGAAGATGAATGCAAAGATAAGATTATTTCTGAATTATGATTATGTGGGACTTTGTAAGAAAACCGCTAAAAGTTGGATTATTAATATTCATTTTTGCCAATAAAATAAATGTAAACCCACAAATGGGCTAGATGCCATGTCCCTAGTTGCGTAATAACATGTATCATAAGCATTGTGACAAACATATAGTATTGATGGTCAGATTTAATATGAGACCTTTGCATGATAACACACAATACATATATGTAATGAAAGGTATAGGAATTGAAGATCGAAAGAACGGTAAAATTCACTAATATTCAGGTTATGAAGTTTTATGGTTCAAAAGAAAATAGCGACTTAATTATTAAGTATTAATTCTTTTATTTGATATGTTTGATTCTATTCAAACAACTTCATAAATTTCTTGGATGTAGGACCGATCAAGCTTCAAGAAGATGAATAAATTATTAATGATGATAATGATCATATTAATAATACGATAGTAGTAGTAATAATAATAATAATAATATAATAATAATAATAATAATAATAACAATAATAATAACAATAATAATAACAATAATAATAACAATACTAATAATAATAGTAATAGTAATATTAATAGCAATAGCAATAGCAATAGCAATATATAATCGTTTCTACAAAGCTGCAACTTGTAGGCTACAAGGTTACAACCTAGATCTAAGCTAAAATTTGAGATTTTACAAGCCTATAACTGTTTGATTTTAAAATGAGATAGTTCAAAGATCAAAGGAAACGGCACCACAAAAAATGAATTTGAAATTTAAAATTAATCAAAACTAAATGGAACTATTAAATGAGAAAAAAAAATCAATACTCTAACACAAAAGGAGAACGTGAAGTCCAAACTCCAAAGACAGAGACGGCTAGATGCAGTGAACACTTAAACTTTAACGGAAGTAACGGAGGAAACAAGAGTAAAAATGTATGGTATAAGAATGGGAGCATAATGTACAAGGGAATATTGCTTTTTGTTACACCAACAAATTTTCTATACCAAAAATACTCAACTCTCATTGGTGTTTATAATATTTTAGATGTTATATTGGTGACTTGGTGTCGGTCTCGACTTTGATGTTGCGTTCAATGCATTTCCAATTAAATAATGTCAATCAATCATAATTGCAGTGACGGACAAGGCGCACAACTTTTTCTGAGGTCCAAGAACGAAGATACTACGTATTTAAAAATAATAATAACTCCACGTATATACATTAAACACAACTGTTTTTGTCAAAAAGTAGTAATTTTGATTACAATAATAATTGGTGTGTTAAGTTTATACTCCGTAATAAGATACTCCGTAAGTCACTATCTAACAAAAAGATTAACCCACGATACAGTCTCCCATGAGGTACATATGATTCAAAATGGTTAATTTGTACCAATCATACCAACTTTATTACTCCCTCCGTCCCAGGGAGAAGTTCCCGGGTTGACTTTCACACATATTTAGGAAATAAAGTTATTGAGGGGTAAATTTTACTGTTTGGCACTGTTTCGACACTGTTTGGCACTGTTTCGACACTGTTTGACACTGTTTTGCACTGTTTGACACTGTTTTGATGTAGGATAAATTTCCATTTAGGGAAATGAGAACTTTTTGTTGGGACTACCAAAAATGGAAAGTGAGAACTTCTCCCTGGGACGGAGGGAGTAATTTTTAGTTGATTTTAAAATGTTATTCTCCTCCTCATCTGATATTGTCATATTCAATTGAAAAGTTGATGAGCACATCTTCAAAAGGTGAAAATTATTTAGTTTATGTTAAGTGTTAAAAAGATAGGGTAGATGTCGGGGATTAGGGGTGGACTCGGGCCGGTTCGGGCCCGGTTCGGGCCTGGGCCCGGCCGGGCCTCGGGCCAGAAAACTAGGGCCCGGGCCCGAACCGCCGGGGGGCGGTTCCGGTTCCGGTTCCGGGCCAAACCGGGCCGGGCCGAACCGGTCACTTTATTTTTTTTTTTTTGGTTCTCATTTTTAACCCCCTACCCCTCCCCCTCAACCCCAAACTACCCCAAACCACCTCAAATGACCCAAAATACCTAATCCAACCCAAAATTTAAAAAAATTTCAAAAAAAAAAAAAAAAAAAAAATAAAATCCGGCCCGGACCGGGCCCGAACCGGCCGGGCCGGTTCACCTAAATCAGGGCCCGAGCCCGAACCGCCATCCCTCCGGGCCGGGTGGCCCGAACCGGTGCACCAACCGGTTGACCGGGCCGGTCCGGGCCCGCACAGTAGCGGGCCGGTCCGGTTCCGGGCCGGTTGGCCCGGCCCGAGTCCACCCCTATCGGGGATGACAAAATCCAGTGGTGGGATCGGTCCAATTCCAAACCGATCGGTTCAACTGGACCGGGACTGAGTGAGGTGGTTCAGGTGTAGAATCGGCACTGGGGGTTGGGGGGTAGCGGGGACCAATCTGTAGTTGCAATGGTGGAGGCAGGGGAGTATATTGGGATGAACCCGTACTAAGATTTTTTTTTTTTTAAATTTTCTTTACCTTAATAATTTAAACAAAAATAAAAAATTGAGATGAACTGAGGTTTTGGTTGGCCTCTAGCTACGCCCCTGGTTGTTGTCAATATAGCTATTGGGATGACATTAGAGCCTCCAAGGCTCTTAAGACTGCTAGAGGGGTTAGAAGATGATTGAGAGATTTGAAGATTTTAATTCGAGATAATAAATGGTTATAGAAATTAAAGATATACGTAGTATAAATTTAAGTGATGATAAAAGAACGTATTCAATTAACGAAAAATTAGTGCATTCGAACGTCTCTACTTCTTGTAGGAATTGGAAGACATTCAATATCTAAACAGTCTCTTAATTTAGATTTAGGCTTTATATTTCCAACTTAATTAAGATGTTGAATGTCTTCCAATTCCTCCAAGAAGTGCAGATATGTGATGTTTTTTATATATCGGAAACGAAGGAGACATGAGATACACAACACTAACACTTAATGTTCATAAGAGTTTGAATGTCAACTATAAGATGCTTATGACGTTCCATACGTCAAAGTGTGCAAAATAGAAATGGAGCTGGGTGGAGTCCAACATCCCATAAAGGCATGAAGTACCAACACAATATTGGGAAATAATCAACCCATAGTTTCCTTATTGGTGTTTAGCCATAGTATATATACATGAGATTCGCCGTAAATAGCTGCTAGTTATTGGCCAATAAATTTGGAGGATATTTGAAGTATAATCTAGAATATACTTAGTACAAATTAAGATATGTCAATGAGGTAGGAGTAGTTCAAAGTCGTATATACTACGTAGTATTCTATTTTCTTATAGGGAGTTATAGCCCTATCAGACTTAACAATATTGAAGTGTATAAATGGGTCAAACAGACCCTTAACATGCTAGCATTAATCATGTTTGCTATATAAGTAGTCAAACCAGAATCGGGCTTGATTTTGATACAATGTTAAAATTTTAGGTTTCATTCTATTATCTTATAACTTTACGATGTGGGACAGATACTTTAAGCATACAATTTACCCCAATACCTGTATGTAACTCAATGTAAGTATTCAATCAAAACCACAAATCCAATTACATTTTGTTATCGCAGCTATAAAAATAAGAAAAATGATTGATGTACAACTAGCAAAACTAAAAAAAAAACTTATTAAACATTAAGTTTCACAACTAATGAACTAAATCAAATCTCTGTCACGTCAAGCCCACAAAGTCAACTAAATTCAATCAAGTTAAAAACTATTTATTTAACAACATATTTATTAACAAAAAACAAATTAATAAATCAATATAATAACTACGGAGTATAAAGAACCGAAATCAACCTAAAAAAGTGTGAAAATGTGGAACTCAAGACCTTACTAATACTCCGTAGGTAATAACATAATAGCGCGAATTTGAAAATATTATGGCGTCAGAATTTCTCATATATCCCTAAGACCCTAACTGTTTTGGCATGATAATTAGGTGAGTTAATTAGATATAGATAAATTATTGATGAGTATAGACTACATAATACTGTACAATATTCCCGTTGGTACATACGGAGTATATTATTTTATCAATTACATTTCTACGGAGTATTATTTAGCATGCACTTATTATCATTAAAACATCAGACACAAGAAAGTCTGAGTAGTCTTTCACCAAATACGTAATTTTTTATTTCGCGCGCTAGATATTGAACGGGTTCTGATTTTCATATCGATCATTATATTGGTTAAATGTTTTGATATTTGTAATAGTTTTAAATTTGAAATATACAATGCTTAGATGTATTTATTTCATATTTGCAATTTTTATTTTCAATAACTATTACTGGGTATATTTATAAGAATTACTAATTTACCTTGGCCAATTTTTTTTAATGAAAACCGAATTGGGGCCGATCAATCAACTGGAACCGGTTTGGAACTAAGAGCTCATTTGATAGCATTGAAATAGACTAAATGAGCGGATTTTGCTGAATTTTATGAAATTTTGACTGAAGTGGCTAGATTGGCTGATTCTGCTTTGACGATTTATGAAAAAAGTAAGATATTTGTTATTGATAATATATATATATACAAAGTTAAAATAAAAAATTACGTGTTTAATGAAAAAGTTGGTTGATAAGCCTGATAAATTAAAAAAAAGGTTATGAAATAGGCTCTAAATTTACTGATGCTGGACTGGGGTCCACTTCCCCCAAGACTAGCTTAAATGATAGATTTTTTTAAAAATCAAATAACCATTTTATTGATAATCAGATCTTAACAAGAAATATAACAACTAAAAGCCAAAGCATTACAATCATATCGTTCAATACTACACTAGGGTGAGACAAAGAACAAAAACGCCATATAAAAGCACTCATGTTTGCTAACCCTGCAACAATGTAGACTCGTACCGCAGTGTGTCTGCTCATGCTACTCGAAATGGGTTCGGCTTGACTAGCCACCGAAAAGGAATTATTGAACTTGCCGGTTTTTCCAGCCACCGGTAAGGAGCCAAGTGCAGAAATTGTTCCGGTTTGACCAGCCACCGGAAAGAAAGCAATCCATCTAATGTCATCTTCCTAGATTGGCGGTTGTTCAGGAGGAGGCGATCGGTCTCTATATTGATGTAGAAGAAATTCTGATTCATGATTGATAAAGAAGCCAATACAAACCTCTTACTAGCACACAAGAACATCCGTCCTATGATGGCGGGGAATATAGATCTGACGAGCAACACTTCGACACTGAAAATAATATCTCTAGATAACGCTAGAAAATAAACATATATGATGGATAGTGTACCCGGGGGTAGCTTATCCGAGGGGTTATTGCGGAGAATAACTAGAGAGAAGTCAGAGCAAACAAGTAAGAGAGAAAGTCAGATGTATTAAATGATCTCAGCGTGCTCTACAAGGAGAATAAGGGCTGCTATTTATAGCAGCCATAAATGTGATGAGAGTACACGTGTCAACAATCTAACGTCCGAGGGGTCACCTCAATAAGCGTGGCACCGGCATTTGCATGTGCACCGCATTAAATGCGGTGGTTGGATGTGACACTGCATTGAATGCGGTGATTGCTTGTCTCCAGAGGAAATTTTTCGATGATTGCGTTTTAGCCGAAGGCTCCCCTGTGGCCAAGGGCTCTATAAAACCGAAGGCTACCCTTATGCCTAATAACTGGATTTATAAGACCAAATATCTTTCTGATGGGCCTATTGAGCGTCACAAGGCAAGATTAGTTGCTCAGGGTTTTAATCAGCAGGCCGGTATAGATTTTTCTGAGACTTTTAGTCCCGTTATTAAACCCACCATTGTTCGTACTGTTCTTACGTTAGCTATTTCCTTTGGGTGGGTTATGCGTCAACTTGATGTTAAAAATGCTTTTCTTCATGGTCATCTCACAGAAGAAGTCTATATGCGTCAGCCACGGGGATTTGTTCATCCTCAGTATCCGCATCACTTGTGTCGCCTGCGCAAGGCTATTTATGGTCTTAAGCAGGCCCCGCGAGCATGATTTCATAAGTTCAGTAGTTTTCTGCTTACTCATAAATTTTTATGTAGTAAGTCGGATAATTCTCTTTTTATTTATCGTCAGAGTACTTCCATTATTTATCAACTTTTATATGTGGATGATATTATTATTACTGGCAATTCTTCCTCTGCAGTCTCTGAATTTATTCATCTTATTGCGTGTCACTTTGCAATGAAAGACTTGGGTGATCTTCATTATTTTCTTGGCATTCAGGCCACACGTAACAGTAAAGGTTTGTTTCTTTCCCAACACAAATATGTCTCTGATCTTTTGTCCAGATTCCACTTACACACTGTCAAATCTGTTCGTACTCCCCTTGCGTCTCGTACCTCTTTATCTCTCACAGATGGCGAGTTACTCGCAGATGCAACTGAGTATCGCAGTATGGTAGGTGCATTACAGTATTTAACTTTGACAAGACCTGATATTTCTTATGCCGTGCATTTAGTCTCTCAGTTTATGCATGCCCCACGTACCACTCACCTTTTTGCTGTCAAGAGGATTTTTAGATATTTGCAGGGTACTATTGATCATGGTCTTTGGCTCCAGCCTACGGCTAAGGCGACTTGCATTATGGCATATTCAGATGCTGATTGGGCTGGTTGTCCTGACACCTCTCGATCCACAACTGGTTATGCTGTTTTTTTAGGGCCTAATCTTGTTTCTTGGAAATCTAAAAAGCAGCCTACAGTTTCCAAATCCTCTACAGAAGCAGAGTATCGTGCTATTGCCTACACGGTGCAAGATACACTCCATATTCGGTCCATTCTGTTCGAACTCGGCTTCCCTGTCACGGTACCAGTTCGATTATTTTGTGACAACATTTCTGCTTCCTATCTGACAGCAAATCCTGTTCAACATGCTCGGAGTAAGCATATTCAGATTGATTATCACTTTGTTCGTGAACGTGTGGCTCATGGTGATCTTGTTGTTAAATATGTACCTACTAGTCTTCAGTTGTCGGATATATTTACTAAGAGTCTATCTATTCAGCAATTTCATTTTTTAAAAGACAACCTGCGCGTTGTATCTCCCGCACAGTTTGAGGGGGTGTAATAGCCTAATCTTAAATTAGGAATACTTTGTATTTTTGGAAACTCTTTTTATTATAAATATATCTGCCAGGTACCCTATTGGGTATCCTTTCCCATTATTTCACAATGCCGAGGGCGTGTATGAGCCGAAGGCTCCTGATTTTCGCCGTTTTCTCCCAGTAGCCTTGTATGCTTAAAATCAGCCGTCTCTTGGAGTTCGGAGCCTTTGGCGATGGTGCTGAAGGCATCCCCAGGCGCACCGTGGGTTCCTTTGAGCTTGGACCGCGGTGGTTTGGGCCTCATGCGATTCTTGGGCTTGTGTTGGAGTAGTAGGTGTCTGTGGGCTGAGGTTCCCCGGACTATATACTCTATCAATATAGATAAAATTGAAAATACTGATTAAACAAAACTTTTTCCATGATTGAAGTCAAAAGAAGAGAAGAAAAGAAAGAAGGAAGAGGAGGAGGCGGCTAGGGTTTCCCTTTGCCGCTTCTTTCTCTCGCCCCATATATAACCAATTAGTCAATACAACCAATTAGTTGAAATGATAGATAAAATGTCATGGTGGAAAAGTCATGGCTAGAGATTAGCACACGGGAAATCAATTGCTTGAATAGGATGGCTTAGCGACACAATAAAGATTGACTACCCAAGTTAATTGAAAGAAAGGAAAACCGTATCATAGGGATTGTTTTAGTTTTCTTGAAAAATAATAGATTGGGAAAAGTGCAAAAAAGGTATATGTGATTTCAGTCATTTTCAGATAGGGACACATGTTTCATTTTGTAACAAACTGGGACAGGTGGTTCAATTCCGATATCATAGCTGGGGCATGACTTTTAACGTCGTCAGAAAAATTAACCCTGATTTTCAAAAGTTTCCAAAAAATTAAAAGAAAAATACTAAGAGGTGCACTTCGTCAAGGAGATCAACAAACTATTGTTCTCTTTGAATTTTTCGGCTCGATTTGGATTATTTTTTAAAAAAGAATTCACTAATATCACTTTTCCGGTGGAATTTCTGGCGACAGGGATGCTGCTAACAAAAAAGGTGGTCTGGAGGTCTTCTTGATGAGGCACACCTCTTAGTATTTTGCTTTTATTTTTCAGAGACTTTTAAAAATCAGAGTTAATTTTTCTGACGGCGTTAGACGTCGTGCCCCAACTGTGATAACGGAATTGAACACCACATATCTCACTTTGTTGAAAAATGAAACATGTGGCCCTATCTGAAAACGGTCTAAACCACATGTACCTTTCCTATACTTTTCCTTAATAGATTAGTAGTCATGCTACTACATACGAAGTATTTACCATTTGGTGAGTCTTTGGTCTCAACACGATGTTGATTTTTTAATTTAAACATCACTATTTCACTTTGAACTGTTTCGTATCATTCTCAATTTTCAAACTTTGTACTACGTATAACAGAGCAACTTTACAAGTAGTATGACATTTATGTTACACAATGAAGTAATGAACTCCTCTTTATACATAATAAATATGTTTGAAAAAGAGTGCAAAGAGTATCATATGTAGGGTCTGTTTGCAACAACTCCTACTTTTAAAAAAGTGTTTTTTTTAATGAAATGGGAAGAAGTGATGAAATAAAAGTTGATAGTGTTTGAGAAAAAAGTGATTTTGAAAAGTAAAAGTGGGTAGTGTTTGGTAAAATAAGTGTTTTTTGTGTAATAGAAAAAGTAAAAGCACTTTTGATGCGGAAGCCGAGAAAAATAAAAGTTATAGTGTTTGGGAAAATAAATGCTTTTTAAAGCCAAAAGCTGAGAAATACTTTTTTAAAAGTAGTTGCAAACCAACCCTAAGAACCCAATTGGTAACCATGATTTTTAACTTTTCAGATTTATCACTCAATTTTTCACCAAACACTTAATTTTTGATTTTACGCGCTGAATTGTGTAATAATAATTAAAAGTAAGGTTAAAGTTATTTTTCTAGTTGTATTGTCTGAAGTTACCGTAGAAGACCATTTTAACTAAATTTTCATATAATTTTTTCTTTAATTAATTAATAAAATATATTTTCAATATTCTTTCCCACAAATCAGTAGAATCAGCCAATACAACCACTTCAACGATAACTTCATAAACTTCATTACAATCATCCAATGTAACCGATTTGGTTGTTATCAAACGGGCCCTAGGCCCTAAATCAGACTCATTGCTATGACCTTTTTCGCTTTATACACATCTACCTAGGGTGGATACGGTCCAGTTCTGAAGGCTAGGCAATGAAGTGTTTCATTATTTGCTGAATCATACAAAAAAAAATCTATATCTAATGTGTATGTTTTTTGGGTCAATTCTTTCAAACCTATATAGTATATGTTCAATGTTAATGTCAATATTCTTGAACTGGGATGAGATTTGAACATGTGACCTTCTTATTAGGAGTGTCACAGTGGTGCCATCAAACCACAAAATACTTGACTAATGTGTATGTTTTTTAATCATGACTGTTTTATCGTCCTAATTTAAGATTTAATTGGGGAAAATATCGATTCCATCAATAAATAACTTAATTATTAAGAGGCCGTTTGGAACCATTGTTTTTCGGCTTATCAGGCTTATCAGCCAGCTTTTTCACCAAACACGTAACTTTTGCTTTTCGAGCGCTGAATTGTGTAATAAGCAGAAAAAGTAAGGTTGAGGTTAGTTTTCTGGCTGTATTGGCTGGAAGTTACTGTACATGACCATTTTATCTATTTTTACATATAATTTTTTCTTTATTTTATTAATAAAATATATTTTAAAAATAATTTTTTCTCAAATCAGCAGAATCATCCAATGCAGCCACTTCAGCCAAAACTTCATAAATTTCAGCAGAAACAGCCAAAACAGCCGATTTTCGTGCTGCGGGCTCTAAGTTATACGGAGTACTCCGTAATATATTATCGTAGTTACGTGGGGTCTCTAGTTACTTAACTTACTTCCCATTAAGAACGCATAAACTTTATCTTGGTCATTTGCTTTTCTTATATACTACAAATAGAGTGCCCTCACAGCCTCAGTGCACCCAAAAAGTCTTTTACAAATAGATCCATCCAAATTTGGTCAAAACTTTTATATTATTCATAAGAGCTTGAGTAAAATTTCATGACTTTTTTAATAGAACATAGTAACATACTAACTTTTCTTTCGACTACAACACGGAGTCTGTTCGGAAAATCATATTTTGAGCATATAAGTCTTTCCAATTTTTAACACAACACATAACTTTGATTTCGTACACAGAATTGCATAATAATCAAATTATTGACGGTTGAAATTAATTTTTTGACTGAGTATGACGATAGATTCCATAGGTGACAATTTAACCAGGGACGTAGAAAGGGGGGCAACCTAGGTGTAAAAATTTTAAAAATTGTTTATATTTTTAGTGGAAAAAATTATGCGTGAAAATATTTTTTGTACCGATCCAGGCCGACCTAGGATGTTTTTACTTGGACTGTAATTTGCTGGTCTGGTCTGGTCTGATCTGGTCTGAACTAGTCTGTTTGGTCTGGTAAGGTCTGGTTTCTTTGTATTTTTATAACTATCCAAGTCTGGTCTGGTCTGAACAGGTTTGGTCTGTTCTGGACCGGTCTGGGACAAATTACAGTCCAAGTAAAAACATTATGCACACACTCCCTAAATACATTATGTGCACACAATATAAAATACTACGTCCTCCGTAGTACTCCCTCCGTCCCAAAATTATTGTCCCGCTTTCCTTTTTGGTCCGTCCAGAATTATTGTCTCGTTTCTTTAACTTTCTTATTTAGTAAAAAAACAGTGTCAAACAGTGCAAAACAGTACCAAACAGTGTTGCTACAGTGTCAAACAATGTCGCTACAGTGCCAAACAGTGTCGCTACAATGTCATTTTCTTAATCTGTATGAAAAACCAAACAGGACAATAATTTTGAGACGGGGGAGTATATTGTAATTTGTAAATAAAACCCCAAATATTTTTTTTTTGTAAATAAAACCCCCAATATTTTTTTTTGAATCGAAAATTTTATTTTTGATTTGCTCAACCAAAACAATTGGAAATATTATTATCACAAGCGTATGATATGTCACTATATAAAGACAGTGCCAGTTAAATACATGGGGGCAACCGAGCAAGTAGCAGATTACTGAGTATGACATATGGCAGACAGCTCTCCCGCCTCTCCGTACGTTTATCTCGTCAATTGACCATTTTACCCTTCTTCACTGTCGGTGATGAAGGTCCTCGGTGGAACAACTTGGAGCATTTTGGACGTCTTATTTTAGCCTTTTAGGGCCTTTATTAGCTCCCTTCTGTACTATTTAGACCCACCGCATCAATACCTAACATCGCCTTAGGATATGACACACAACCAAAATACCAAATACGAGGAGATAATACAAAAAATTTAAATATTTCAAATTTGAAAAAATGTAAGTTAACTAATTCATACTTGCGCATTTAATATATATATACTCCAATCTTTATACTCTCCGTTCTTTTTTATTAGTTCTCTTAAGGTTTGACACTTGTTTTAATAATAAAGTAGTAGGGTAAGTATAGAGTGTGTAGGGTAAATGATAAAGTAGGAAAGCTGGTAAATTAAAAAGAGTAAAGTGATGATAAAGTAGGAAAGAGAGTGTATTAAGAAGAGTAAAGTGATGGTAAATTAGGAAAGAGAAAAAAGTTTGTAAAAAGTAAGTGGAGTAAAAGTAATAAAAGTGGGGATATTTTCTCAAAAACTTTCCTTAAAGGAAAAGGAGGACAAATAAAAAAATACGCCTCAAAAAGGAAAAAAGGACTAATAAAAAGAACGGAGGGAGTATAAAAAGTTATATTATCACTATTATCATACTTCCTCCATCCCTTAATTAAGCTCACAATTTGACTTCACACAAATTATGAAAATAAATTTGACTTTACTGTGAAGTGCACTGTTTTGCACTATTTAAACACTGTTTGACACTGTTTGGCATTGTTTGGCACTTTTTTTATGTAGATTATTTGTCAAGTAAAGAAAGTTTTGAAGTGTGAAGTTAATTTCGGAGCTGCCAGAAAAGGAAAGTGAGAAGTTAATTTTGGGATGGAGGGAGTATGTTTTTTCACAAATGTAATTTTATGGGGTTAAATACATAAACCTTATAAGCCGAAAAACAGAATTACTAAGAGCATCTCCAATGGTTGCTTCTAGAGACTTGCTTGCAGTTTTGGAGTTACTAGCTATAAGTTTGTGAAGAAACTGATGATTCTCAAAGCTAATTATGGAAACTAAATATACAAATAAGGATTGCAATCAATCAACTACAATCAGGGATTGCTAATCACTAAATCTGCTACAAATAATTAATTACAGCAATATTGATCCTAAAATAATACGTTAATACCCTCCTGCAAGCTCACGGGCGATTACGAACGAGCAGCTTGTGCCGTAAGTTCTTAAAACGAGAAGAGCTGACAGCCTTTGTAAAGATGTCAGCAATTTGATCGACAGACTTGACATGGCGAACTACCAGCTCACCTGACTGAACTTGTTCACGCACAAAATGGTAATCAATTTTAATGTGTTTGGATCGTTGATGAAAAACTGGATTAGCCGTGAGGAAGGTCGCACTGAGGTTGTCACATAAAAGGATAGGCGGTCCATCAAAGTTGGCAGCCATCTCTTTTAGAAGCTGTTGGAGCCAAATAAGTTCTGCAGAAGCAAAAGCAATTGCTCGATATTCTGCTTCGGTGCTTGAACGAGCTACAACCTTTTGCTTTCAGGATGACCAACTGATCAGATTGCCTCCATAATAAATGGAGAAACCATGTTGAGAGCGGCAATCGTCAGGATCAGATGCCCAACCAGCATCCGTAAAACCAACCAGCCTTGAGTCCCGAGAGGGACGAAATATTAAACCGGCATCAATGGTTCCCTTAAGATATCGCAGGATGCGTTTAACGGCAGCCCAGTGGCGCTCAGACGGGTTCTGCATAAATTGACAAACTCGATTTACAGAATAAGCAATTTCAGGACGAGTGATGGTTACATATTGCAATGCTCCAACAATACTTTGGTATAAGTGTGGATCAGTGAATGGATCCCCGCCCATATATAGCCTGGAGCCAGGTTCTGCCGGAGATGCGATAGGTTTGGCTCCCATCATTTTGATGCGTTCCAGAAGATCCAGTATGTACTTCCGTTGTGACAGTAGAAGAGAGGATGAAGAGCGGTGCACTTCAATGCCCAAAAAAAAAGTAAGTGGGCCTAAGTCCTTGAGAGAGAACACAGAGTTAAGGTATGTGACAAACTTATCAATAAATAGAGAATTAGAACCAGTAATGATAAGATCATCAACATAGATAAGAACGTAAACAACATCAGTGCCATGGCGTTTTATGAAGAGAGAGTTGTCTGATATACAAGGTCTGAAACCATGGTCAATCAGGGATTGTTGTAAAGTATGGAACCAGGCACGTGGGACTTGTTTAAGGCCATAAAGAGCCTTTTTGAGCTTGCACACATGCGTGGGATGATCACAGGCAACAAAACCTTGCGGTTGATCCATGTAAACAATTTCAGACAAATCACCATTGAGGAAAGCATTATTGATGTCCACTTGTCGAAGAGACCAATTCTGAGTGATAGCAATACTTAGAACAAGTCGTATTGTTGTAGGCTTGATAACAGGGCTGAATGTGTCAAAGTAATCAACACCCTCTTCCTGGTGGAAACCTTTTACTACTAATCGGGCTTTATAACGCTCCACTGTACCATCCGGCTTTCTCTTAATCCTGAAAATCCACTTACAACCCACAATGTTAGCACCAAGAGGCCTGGGAACAAGGTCCCAAGTCTTATTAAACATTAAGGCATCAAATTCTAACTGCATAGCATGCTGCCAATGAGGATTTTTGGTGGCCTGGGAAAAGGTTTTTGGTTCAATTTCAGAGAAGTCATGTGGCAGGGAATATTTAGTGGTGATGAAAGATTTGGGCTTGAGAGTAGAGGTAGAAGCTCGAGTAACCATTGTATGTTTTGAGTTGGCAGACGGGCGGAAGTATGAAGGGGCATTGGGGTATGGATTGGCAGTAGAAATGACTAGAGGTGGAGGTTGTTCGACCATGGAAGAGTGTGGTGGCGTGTGGCCAGAAGTATACTCGGTTGACGTGTGGTTTGTGGGAGAAGGTGGTGTGAGGTCAGAAGAATTAGATGAGGAACTGACAGATGGTATAGCAGACTCACCCAAGTCAGAGGACGAGTTGGGTGATGTGGGCAGGGAGGGGGTTAGTAAAGGAGGACGAAGGTCAATGGTGGATGTTGCATGAAGAGTATGAAGTGGGAGGTCTGAATGGGTCCGTGTGTCTGAGTTGACTTCAGAGCTATGATCAGGATAAGGAAATGAAGTTTCATCAAAGACAACATGTCTAGCAGTGTAAGTGCGAGATGAGGGAACATGAAAGCATAGATATCCTTTATGTTTAGCACTGTACCCTAATAGTATACAAGGAACTGAACGAAACTCTAGTTTATGATTATTGTAAGGTCTAATATAAGGGTAGCATAAGCAGCCAAAAGATTTGAGAAAATTATAATCAGGTTGACGCTTATACAGACACTCATATGGTGATTTGTGATTGAGAATAGGAGTCATAGTTCTGTTATTGGTATAGACAGCTTTGTGAAAGGCTTGTTCCCAGAAGGTTACAGGTAGTTTAGAATGGGCTAAAAGAGCAAGACCTTTTTCAACAACAACCCTGTTACGCCGTTCAGAGGCACCATTTTGTTCAGGGGTATGAGGGCATGAAACACGATGATCAATACCATGGGTTTGCAGAAAGGAGGAGACAATGCGATATTCGCCCCCCCAATCAGATTGGAAAGCCTTAATTTTGGTAGAGAATTGGGTTTCAACCATTGCTTTGAATAATTTTAAAGCCGAGAGAACTTGAGATTTATTGGTTAGGAAATAAATCCATATAAACTTGGTACAGTCATCGATAAAAAGAACAAAGTATCGATTACCATTCAAAGAAGACATAGGGGCAGGCCCCCACACATCTGAGTATACTAAATCAAACGGTTGCTTTGAAGTAACATGACACTGTGGTAAATGAATTCTATGACTTTTACCTAGTTGACAAGCATTACAAACTGACAACAATTTATTTGTAGAGGTGGGTAAATTGTAAGTAAAAAGGAGACGACGCAAAATGGATTCATGTGGATGAGCAAAGCGATGATGCCAGCACGCAGCAGAAGCTCGTTCACCCACAAAGACTTGATGAGGACTCAAAACAGAGGAACTGACGGGAAGCCGATATAGGCCGTTCTCAACGACCCCTTTGAGGATTATCTGGCCCTGCAAACTCTTAACATAACAATGGTTAGGATGAAATTCCAGAGTGACATTATTGTCTTTGCATAATTGAGAAACACTCACAAGATTTTTTGATATTGTGGGGACAATAAGAATATTTTTGAGAGATAGTGGTTTAGAAGCATGCATAGCAGGTAATGATGATTGACCTAAATGAGTAATAGGAAGAGACTGACCATTACCAACAACCAAGTTGTCTGGACCAGTGTACTCTGATTGAATGTTTAAATTGTCCATAGCAGAGGCAACATGGTTTGTGGCACCAGAGTCAACAACCCATGGATCAGTTGAGGTGGAAGGACTATTACTGGAAGCAAAATGTGCTTGTTTGGAGAGGGACGGGTGTTGTTGGCGTTGGCGGTCACTTGCTTTCCGATTAGTTGCAGGAAACATAGCAAGGTTAAGGTGCTGATGACAATTGCGTGCCTCATGATGTGGTTTAGTGCAGATTTGACAAGTGAACTTTGGACGATCAATAGCATCTGTGGAGGCCAAACCAGAAGACAATCGTCCACCTGAGGCCCTTCTGGTTGCGATGTTGGCAGACAATAGTGATGTATCGGTGTGAGCATCTTCAAGACTTCGTTCTTCACGAAGAAGGAGACCCAGCAATTCAGTGGAGTTGAAGGGCTCGACTCGAATGTTAAGAGCAGATTTGAATGCTCCGTATTCAGGGCCGAGACCATATAGGAGAAAGGATACAAAGTCATCATCTGAGACAATCATCGAACACTCAGCCAACGAGTCTGAGATGGCACGCTTCTTTTCAACATATTCGAGAACGGACATAGAGCCCTTTGAAAGTGTCTGAAGTTGCTGTTTAAGGTGCATTTGGAGTGCCCGAGTTTGAGCATGAAACATTTGCTCGAGCATTAGCCATACCTCAGAGGTGGTAGTGGCACGAGCCACATGACCAAGCAAGGGAGTAGTGAGGGTTGAGCGAAGCCATAACAGAACTAGTCTGTCTTTGCATTTCCAAGTCGCAAAAGTTGGGTTCAAATCAGAGATGGTGGAGCCGTCTTTGGGTGGCAACGTTGCTGATGGAGCAGTGCCAGAGACCAAGAAAGAATCAAGCTCATAAGCTTCTAGGGCAGATCGGATGGTTCCATGCCAGAGGGAATAGTTGGTCCGATCTAGGCGGACTGCCAAAGTCGGAAATTGAAGAGTGGCAGAGGCGCCACCGGATGCGGTGAAAAGAATTTGAGTTGCGGAAGCATTGGTGGTTTGGCCATTGGAAGACATGGTGTAGGACCGAATGGTTAGTCTGATACCATATAAGTTTGTGAAGAAACTGATGATTCTCAAAGCTAATTATGGAAACTAAATATACAAATAAGGATTGCAATCAATCAACTACAATCAGGGATTGCTAATCACTAAATCAGCTACAAATAATTAATTACAACAATATTGATCCTAAAATAATACGTTAATACTAGCCTACCACTGAAGCATTGCTCTTCCATTTGCTTGAGAAAGCTAATTAGCCTAAATGAGTGCATCTACAAGCTTGAGCAAGGAGAATTATTAAATATAACATTATAAATAATAAATGTAGAAGAAAAAGTTATAACTAGTCATTGAAGTATATTTTAATTTTGCTACAAATGCCTGTGTGCCTAATCAAGCTATACGGGCAATTAACTCATCACTAGAGATGCTCTAAACGGGCTCTTGATGGGTTACCTCACGGTCCTCACCTATGAAACTACCGTTCACGATTTCTCCTCGAAATGCCTAGAAATATTTAGGAAATATTTCGTTTTCCTATAACTTTTATTTTGTAATCGTAATTTTACTTTATTTTATTGAGAAAATTGGGTGTATATACACAATTAAATAGATGCCTTTAAGTTAATGTTATGGATTATTAAAAATAAGGTAGATAGCCTGAATTAAAGCCCATGGTGCCGTTAACTATGCTTCAAAATCCAAAAATTCCTCAACCGTTAACTATGCTTCTAAATCCGCAAATTCCTTCAGTATGGGATCACGCCTCTGCAAATATGCAATGGAGCAAACAAACAACTATTCGGTTCCTTCCAATGCAGAATTAACCTGTCATGCACCATCATCTAGAGATCTGCACTTCTTAGAATGAATAATTTAACAACCCCGTCTAGACAACAATTATATTTTCATCGCCTGAGTTGATGACCACATTACTATAAAGAGGTAAGGGTCAGATTGAATTGGTACTCGAAGTTGCATAAAAAGAGTCAAATAAGTCCTTATTTGAAATAACAAAGAATTTAGCCTTTCCGAGGGGTTAGCTAGGCGCGACAAATCAAATAAGGGTTTAGACTCAATCAACGCAGGAGTCAAGGGGTTGCCGTATTCTTATTATCTTACGGCGAGGAGACAAAAAAGCAGCATTCTTGTCGGAAGGATTTTTTAGGAGGGGTCTATCCGCAACTATAGTTGAGTTGAGTTGGTTGATTCAATCCCCCAACCAGAGGATTGCTTAGCAAAGTGCAAAAATAAAAGGAATCGAAAGCGAAAGTATGGGATGTTCCGGGCTTTCGATCTAGTCCAATCGGCCTAAGGGGCCATCATCTGCTATTCCAGTTTAGCAGACCTAGCAATCATCCCCTCCCTGAGCTGCGCTGCCGAGAATCCGTCTAACTCTTGTTGTTCAAGTCAAGAATGTGTCAACCGAGGTCAGGGAAATCCGGCCATCGCCATTTGAGGCGGTTCACTATGAAATTGTTTGATGAATTTTTTTGAATGGTAATTTGAGTTTGCACCCCATATTGTTGTTCAAATTGGACTTTGCACCTCGTTTTTAAAAAACTTTATTTTTGCATCCCAACCTCATATGAAAAGACAAAAATGCCCCTCGATCAGGAATATGTTGAAGGCCATCATAATTGTTAATGGAGGGGCATTTTTGTCTTTTCACATTGGGTTGGGGGTGCAAAAACAAAGATTTTTACAAACGGGGTGCAAAGTCCAATTTGGACAATAAAATGGGGTGCAAACTCAAATTATCCCTTTTTTGAGCATCTTATTCATTAAGTCTAGTTTACTCATACCAAAATTTTTTGAGCATCTTATTCATTAAATCTAGTTTACTATAAATCACCGGTGGACATTTTCCCATCCTACTTCTTGTTTTAGTAACTACGATGCATACTTTCATTAAATTCAAGACTAATGATTAAATTGTGAAGTCAGAAATTCCAACTTCTGCATTTTTCCATCGAAGAGTAAACCTTTCTTTCATCTCAATCTGTGCACTATATGGATGCAAATCATGCAATTCCAGATATGCGTATATGTGCCGCACAACTTTGCCGGCTTCTCTGGTACTATTGGAGTCAACTAATGTGGTTAACATGCTACACATTCGCTTATATAAAAGGGCCGCATATATTTGTAAACACGATGATGGGTGAAGGTTAGATATGGTAGTTAAAATTCTACCGGTTTAAATTAACAAAAAAGTGTTATCTATTTTATTAAATAAAATAGAGGCTACTAACTTTAAGTGAATTACAAGTGGTATTACAATGTCATACAAGTGGTATTACAATGTCATTTGAGCCCTGCAACTAAACAAACACTCAATTAAGTCCATTAATTATACAAAAATGATCAATTTTGTAACCCAGTAGGTTGCCCTTTCCGGTTAACCGGTCATTTAGTTTAGGTGGCAATCTCCTCCTCCTCCTCCTCCTCCTCCTCCTTCCACCCGCCCGGCCGCCCCAGCTCCCCTTTGCTTCTTCTTCTTAAGCTCCCCCCCTTTCCATTCTCCTCTATTTTATTCTTCTGCCAACAATTTCATTTACCAAAGTCGGGCATGTATGATATATAGAAAAGTGATACAGAGTATTATGTTTATATTACGGAGTAATAATTAAAATTAATGTATTCCATCATAATTGAACTTTTAGGCCCTGTTTGGTTCGAGGGTTTCGGAGGGGAGGAGGAGGGAAGTGAGTGATTTGTGTGTGTTTGGTTGAAGGAAATAGGAGGGAAGGGGAGGAAAGTCGAAACCTTCCAAAATCCTCCGCTTCCTCCCATTCTCAACCCCCCAAATCGGGATATTTCGGAGGAAACGTTTTGGTAATGACAAGCTGTCCATCATTTTTCTTCTACGTGAATGGACAAAAAGCAGTAATACAAAAAATGAAAAAATAATTAAAAAAATTAAAATTAAAATATTAAAAAAACAAGAAATTAAAATATTAAATAATTAAAAAAATTAAAAATATAAAAATTAAAAAAATATAACAATAAAAAATTAAGAAAATAAAAAAAATTAGAAAATTTAAAAACTTAAAAATTGAAAAAATAAAAATTAAAAAAATAAAAATTAAAAAATAGTTATATTATGACTCGTGACCTTAGGAGTGATATTCATAATGGTTAGATGTATTTAACTTTTTAAAGAAGCTATCAAGTAAAAGTAAATTGGAAAAATAATTTCTTTAACCTTCCCTCCTATTTCGGTATTTCCTCCAACCAAACACATTTTTTTTATTAAATTCCTTCCTTCCTCTTCCCATCCCTTCCCTCCCTCCTTTGAACCAAACAAGCAGGGGCGGAGCCGGGGGGGAGGGGGGTCAGTCGACCCCGCTGAAAGTTCAAGAATATAGAGTTCTGAAATACCTTCGATTTGATATATTATGGATCCCGTAACTCATTACGAGTAAAAAATTATGACTTCTGGAAAAATCAGCGCCATCGTAATTCGAAATAACGCAAAATTTTATGTGTGGTGTTGATTATATTCTTAAATTTAAAAATAAAACAGCTTATTCAGTCATTAGTTGTGTGAACATTATGATACATTACATATATATCAATACATTAACAGATAAATGCTCATTAAATCACCACTTATCTCAGCTACACATATGAAATATTTAACTTAAGTATTGTATAATAACTATCCATCACTTTGATACTGTATATAATTAAATTTCGACCCCCTCACACATTTTTCTGGCTCCGCCCCTGCAAACAACGCCTTAGAAAGCAAATTGCATAACTTTGTAAAAGAAGAACCAAACAAGTTACGTCTGAGTAAACGTGGATTTAGTGGGAGAGTAGCAATTTGGGATGGGTACTTGTGTAGTGTAGCGCTGCGCGTTAAGGCGGGCTGGAGGGGAAAGAAGATGGGGAAGGGAAAAAAGAGTAAAAACATGTTGACTAAGGGTCTGTTTGAAACTGTTTTTAAAAAAACACTTCTCAATTTTAGGCTTTAAAAAAACACTTATTTTTTCAAACACTACAACTTTTATTTTTCTCGGCTTCCGCGTCAAAAATGCTTTTACTTTTTCTATTACACAAAAAGCATTTATTTTACCAAACACTACCCACTTTTACTTTTCAAAATCACTTTTTTCTCAAACACTATCAACTTTTATTTAATCACTTCTCCCCATTTCATTAAAAAAAGCACTTTTTTAAAAGCAGAAGCTGTTACAACAGACCCTAAGGAGGTACGGTCCGGGAGAAAGATGAAGGTGGGTTGGCCGTAGAACAAAGAAGGGGAGAGAAGAAACGGAAAAAAAGAAAAATGAAAAGAAAAAAAGCATGCTAACTCGATGACGGGAAGGCCACTTACTAAATTAGACATTTGGGTGTTTTTATTTAGTGAGTTTAATTGGATGTTCTTTTAGTTCGGGGGTTTAATTGATTTTTTCGATATATACTACTTTTTCGATATATACTTCGAGGGCCAATTTGAAAGTCTTCCCTATATTTTTTGAATCATGAAAATGGGTGATGAGGTTGCCCTCGCACAGTAACCATCCATCTTCCAGTGGTTGATGAGAATAAGCGTTGACAAGGCGCTAAAAACATGGACTCATTTTCCAATAAACAAGCCTGATCAACAATCCTTACCCTGGTGCCTCCTATATATATATGACTAAAGTCCTTCAATTCCCTCGTATGAATCTTTATCGCTTTTTTTCTTTTCAAAATAATAACGTTTTCACTCTATAATACAATTCCATTACGTATTTATGTAGTAGCAATAACCATTTTAATTTGGTTTAATTTCCTATATATCATATAGGAAGACGACTAGTAATTAACTAGACAATAATCAATAATGGAAAACCCTTCATACCAAACTTTTTTTCTCATTTCAACTTATTTGTTACTCTCAATTACATTTCTGGGAAACCATGCAATTGCACTGGGCCCCGCCATTGTCTACTCAGATGAAGATGCGATTTCTGTTCCAGAATCTTCTCCCCTTTCCTTCTCCTCTTCGGGCACCATCGCGGAGCCCCCTTCTCAAGGTACCACATCTGAGGCACCTTTTAGCGATGACGGCTCAGAAGGTGCCGTATCTGAGAGCCCTTCAGGAGATGGTTGGAACGACGCCCCAACCACTAGCGACAAGGGCACACCACCTTTCTCTAGCGTCCCAGTAGTGAAAGACACCCCTGCGGTGAACATGTTCGTCCAATCGGCGATGGTGAAATCTATGTCGAAGACAGAGGACTTCATCCACGATGTCCTCGAGAAGCGGCTGAATGACCCCGACACGGATGAACAGAGGAAGGAGTGCCTAAAGACATGCAAGGATGTGTATCAGGATTCCATGAATGCCATGAAGAAAACAGTGAAGGATACAAAGGACGGAAACCTTTACAAGGCGAACGTTGACGTGAGCGCCATGTCTACCGACGTTGACACGTGTAAGGAGTGCATGGGCCGTGTTTATAGTAAGGATGATCCTGAGTTCAAGAAGTTTACCACGTGGATTGACGGCGTCACCAATGATTGCCTTGACAAGATCACCGGACTCGGCAATTGATTTTTTGGAAATGTATGTTACTCGATAAAACAAATTAAAAATAAACATATATACAAATTACGATAGAATAAGAAGAGATCATATATAATGTAGGATAACTAGGATTTGCTAATGTAGTAATTTAGGTGATGAAGAGGCAACCACCAGAAGAATTTAGGAATGGTCTACTTTTTTGAACAATTAAAGGACGATTAGTTTTAGTTTTTCTCATCCTGTATTTTTTTTAACAATTATGCTCACTGTCAGTTATTTAGTTTTTTTGCCAATTATGCTTCTCATCTTTTATTTAGCTTTTCAATTTGTTTTTCACTATTAGCATACAATACATTTGATCACTTATATTTAAAATAGAGCTTGTCCACTTATTACATGGGCTGCAAACAATAACAACAAGGCCCAATAACAAAGATGGAATTACTAATTACACAACATGCTCCCTTAATTCTGCATAACAACAAATCAGAAAACAAACAACACATAATTATGCTCACTGAAGCAACGTTACTGAAAATATGTTCAGTAGTTTTCTGAGCTCTATAAACCTTTGTGGAACAAGTGACTTTGTGAGGATATCAGCTAACTGAACTTCTGTTTTGCAATACCACACCTTTTTTTTTAAAGGTTGCAATACCACACCTTAATCTTCCCTTTGCTGACATTCTCTCTCAGAAAATGATACTTAGTATCTATGTGTTTGCTCTTCCCATGTGCAACTGGATTTTTAGCCAAGCTAATTGCTGACTTATTATCCATCATCAGATCAACTGGCGTTAAAAAAATTAAATACTAATGTCTTTATATGTCTTTTTACACTCAAACATCTATTCTTAAACACCTAATTTACCAAACATTTGCTGACAATAAGTTAATATAATCAGCCAACTAAAACACCCGACACAAACAACTATTGTCAATCAGCTGATGTAACCCGCTAACAACTAACATCTAACATTGCCAAAGCCGATTTATGTGGAGGACATGACATCCTCATCTCTAGTTGTAGTAGATATATTGAACAGGCACTGATTTCTGATTTATGCAAGTGGAGTGGATCTGAGAGCTGACCAAGTTGAGGCAAAAATATCAAGAACAATTGATGACCTCAGTGTTCCAAAAATTGCTCCATGTGGCCTGCGCGGGTTAACCAGATCATAGAAGGCACTAGCCCAGTAGCCATGATCAATTTGAAATAAACTTAGGCAACCAAAGGGAAACTACCAGAAAGGCAGGAAAGTGATTTTTAGAATAGAGGACTAGAGTTTGATTGACCAAGTTGATTCAGGAAACAGGGTGTTGGGCCTTTGATTGTAGGCTGAAGGTATACATAAACTTTGGGCATCTAAAATCAGGATTAAGAAAATCTTGTTGCAATTTCAACTCTCCCCTATTGATAAGTAACATTGAAATGGCTGATATAATAAGCCATTAACAGAATTTAAAACGGTTCTAGATTCTGTTAATCTTTAAAACCATAGTATGAACTTATCATAATTTAAATTGATAGGTTGAGCGTATTGGAGTTGTAGTTTAAACCTATTAATAGGTTGAGTGTTTTGAGGTTGTAATTTAAATTGTGTATATGAGGGACATTCATACTTTCTTATGAAATGTCTTGAATGTTCTTTTTATCATGCAAAGGATCTTAGAGAATCCAAATTGATTGAGTAATGATAATTTATGTTGCAACTACTAGATACAGTGGTTATGAAAAATGAAAAGGGGTGAAGTTCGGAAATGGAGAGCAAAACGTACACCATAAATCCATAATTGCACGCAAGTAATGGAGCAATTGAGACAAAATCAGAAGATTGTACTTGCAAAAGATGGTGGCTGGTAAGTGCAACCAAAATGTCTACATAAAGCAAATTAAAGGAAAATGCATAAACAAATGCTGGTAAACTGGAGAGCATAACTACGATCTCTTTTTATAGCCAAAAAATCAGAAAGGTCAACTTCAATTACAACGTTTTACATTAGTCTAAACTTCATTATGGAACTGCATCTTTTGACGTTACACTTCCTTGCCTTTTATGAGGCCATACTGGTAGAGGTCATGAGCTCATTTGCTGCGATATTCTGGGACTTTTGACGGACAAACCTCTGTTATATCCATATGCATCTGTAACACCTTGGCAATCTTGAGCATCGAGCACACTACCAATACCCAATGAGTGTCACAGATATTGAGAGTATAAACATGGTGACATTCCCACCATGGTAGCATATACAGATCCTCTTCACTTCCTAATTCTTCAACTAAATAGCCATCACAAACTGACTACTCAGGGACAGTAGAGCCAAATAATCTGGGATGTAAGTGCAGGAAGTAGAGACAGAGATAGAAAAAGATAACCTGGACATACTATAATGTATATAAATAAAATAAGAAGGAATTAGTGAAACCGCTAGGATTTTAAAATTAGTTGATAGAGTTCAAAATTAGTAAAGCTTAGAGTTCACTAAAAACATCCCACAACGTAACCCATTGCTCAGGTTAATGTAAGCAGTAATGCCACGACTTGCTGTCAATGGCCGTCCCATCATTAAAAGCCAAGTAAATTGTTTTTCATCTTCTGGCAGATATTTCTTGGTTACGGCGACAAAGTCGTGTGAAGTGGGATTCTGAGATGAAATCTGAAAAGATACAATACTTGTAAAACCCTACTATATGTCTCAAATCACAAACATAACATCTCTGGTAAGGGACAAAAATGTTACTCATAAAGATGTGGTGCAAAAAAAGGTGATTTGGTAACTTTTATTGACTATAATTCTGTCCAAAGTTTACATCGTAGCGACCACATGTAGTCACTATGATGTAATGTTGAATACAATAATAGTCACTAAAAAAATACTCCGTAACTAACAAAGAGGTGATTAGAGAATGTAAAAAAGCATTGACAGTGTGAGGGTTGTTTAGAAGAAATCCAAACAAGTACGTGTAAAAGAAATGTTACCAAAGACATTGTAAGCATTACTTAAAGTATAAAACAACAACTGAAAAAAAAGGTGTAGACTTGTGCCATCTGGTTACTTCTTGCATGATGAAATCAGAATATTTTTTCCGCTTCAGATTGATATAAGACCTTAATGTCATTACGTGTGCCCCTGGGATTGGTTGGGAAATATTTTTTCCAAAACCTACTTCTGTAGGAAGCTTCTTGTTCAATTATGGGGATAGTGTCATGGCAATGCAATCCTAGGATAGTCATAAAATCCAAAACAGAGAAAGAACTGCCCTATCTTGAATTTCAAATTACAAATTATAGGGGTTTTGGACATCTCAACCTCTAACAACTCCCTAAGAGGTAATGGATAAGTTGGCCACTACAGCTCATTTTCCTAGCATCCAAAAAGGCTCCAAAGGCAGTTCTCCTAAAAACGTGTGCTGATGAGGTTTTAGCTTTCGCTTTTCTAAAAAAATGGAAGCAACCAACCTAGAAAACGTGTTTATTCTCCTGCACTTTATATGCTCCTGAACCAAGGACTTAGTGAACAGCGACCAGCCACTTGTAGTTCTGTATACAGAAAATGGTGTAGTTCTGTATACTGAAAGGGAGTAGTACAGTATGTAGTTAAAGCATAAACACAGCGGGGGACATACATTATGACTAGGGTAAGCATAGGCTTCGCCTCAAATATGTTGTTAGCCTATGTGGTAGTAGAATTGAAAGAAAGTTCCTCTTAGGCTACAGGTCGCAGGATCAAAACTCGACAGTGCTACACATGGAATTTTTCTTCAACTGCTATTCTTACTCTTTTTTAAGGAGCTGATGTGGCTATATGGGTCTTCTACTTTAGTTTTGTACCCTTTCCTATGTTGTACTCCATAACTCATAATGGACCATCTGTGGTGGACTTCCAATCCAAATGACCAATACCATCAAATTTAAGAGAATATCTAAATTTGAAATTCTTCACCCACTTTCTAAACCTGATGTGGCAACTTATTTGAAAATGTTAAGAGCAGCTTAGAGTTCCTGTCTTCTAGAGGTGTGATTCATCCTACTACAATTTCAAGTTTTTTTTTTATTTCACTTAATATAAATGATTAAATCCATATTACTATTATTTTCATAGTCTATATTGTAATCTCTATTTTTTCAATTTATTTAGCATTCAATTGTATATACTCCCTCCGGTTCTAAATAAACTTCACACTTTCCTTTTTGGGACGTCCAAAATAAACTTCACACTTCCTTATTTCCTTATTTGGCAAAGAAATCTACATCAAAACAGTGTTAAACAGTGCTAAACAGTGCCAAACAGTGTCTCAACAGTGCCAAACAGTGCCAAACAGTGTCTCAACAGTGTATTCTACAGTAAAGTCAACTTTATTTTCTTAATAACTGTGAAGTCAAACACTGAAGTTTAAAAAGAACCGGAGGGAGTATGTAATTAGGGAGAAAATAGAAACACTCTAATTGGTACTTTTCTTTTTTTATACATATATTTAATATAAAAAATAATTATGTTAAATTTTATTTAGTCTTTCTTATTATTCTCAGCAGTATACTTTTAGTATTGTGCATGACCCCTGATGCCTAGATCCGCCACTGCATAAACATGATTAGTAGAATTACATGGCTCTTTTGTTTAAGAGCAAGTGTGAGTTTACTGGATGATCGTACAACTAGTGGTGAAGACGGAGGGCAAGCAATGAAATCATCACTGTTTTCCATGGTCTGAAAGTTGAAAAAATATTATTTAATTCTGGAATGAGCTTCATATAACATTCAAATTCATTATATTGAAAGCATTGAAATGAAGTCAGAAACACTACTTACATGTTAAATCCCTAGTATAATTGGTTAATTACAAGGTTAACATCTCTGCTAAGGCCTAGAAATAAAAACACATATTGATAATGTTAAGCTTATTTAGAAGAAAGAAAATCAAACAAGAACCTGTACAACCATATTTGACGAAATAACTTCTAAAAAGTAGTCAGAGTATTACTGAACAAGCGTAAAAGAAGAAGTTCAAAATATTATTGATTCTTCTTGAAAATCTAAAAATCTCGGACCAGAACACGATGCAACGTACGATTCTCTTGAAAATTGAAAATTCCCCAAAGTTAAGCTTTACGTATTCACCTGCCTCTTTGCCAGAAACGAGACGCTCCTGATAAAAGCAGAAGCGGGGGGCACCGGAGCTATCTGCTTCGAGTGTTTCGTGTTCTCTTTCCCACTTCCCCTCACTCTTCCATCGATCAATTTCAATTCTGGGTGTGGTTTATCCTATAAGAGAAAACTTTCATTTCCAATTCCGCCCGTTCTCTTCCAGTTTACAGGTATTGCTATCTGCCTATGCGTATATTGTGAGCAGGGCCGGCCCATGGCATAGCATGGGTAACCAGCCCAACTGCTATAGATATATTGCGGTAGTATTACTATAACGCAGCCCATTTGCTATAGAGCCCCACTCTCTATCTGTCAGGTTGTGATTATAGTCCAATTTACATCCTCTCATCGTGCCGTCCGATCGGTGTTGGGGGCCCTGAGGGATGGGGTGTCATTTTTTTTTTACTATAACACAGCCCATGTGCAAGAAAAGAAAGGCCAAAAGTCACTAAAAAGAATTGCGGGCAACCCAAGAAAATTAAATTAGTAAATACTACACCCGTTCTTGAATAAATGCAGTATGTGGAACCTTATACTATTCGCATATTTCACTTTGACTAGTTTATTTATTAGTGCATTAACAATTTATTTTAAAAATATATTGTTAAATTTGTTTCATCCTAAATTTTCAAACACTGATTTTTTTTTTATATTTTTTTTTTATTTTAATGTTTTTAAAATTTATCTATTTTTACATTTATACTAAGGATGTTTTTACTTGGACTGTAATTTGCTGGTCTGGTCTGGTCTGTTTTTTTTGTATTTTTATAACTATCCAAGTCTGGTCTGGTCTGATCTAGTCTGGTCTGGGACGAATTACAATCCAAGTAAAAAAATCCTAATTTCATATTATTATTAGATTCTTTATTCAAATTTATATGATTTTTTGTAAGATTTATCAATATTCCTAATTTAATTTTTAAGGAAATAACCCGCTATAGCAGATCAAATGGCTTGATTGATTGTATTGTAAAAGTATACGTACTTATATGTTGTTGTTTTTTTTAAATAGGAGGGCTTAAGTGATAGATTGAAATAGTAGGAGGGTGTATTTGACCCTTTTTCATAATTAAATAAAGTAATTCCAGTATATTTTTAGAAGTAACTTTGATATTTATACTAGTATAACATATAAGGTCATTGGTGATAAATGTGATGTTACGGATGTATTTTTTTCAGATTTGATGATTAATTTATCATTAAAGAGTGTTAATTATTTCCTAAAATAGAAATAAAAAGCTTTAACTGAGAGGGTGGGAGTATTATTTTTGGGTTTATAAATTCTAATCTATAGTCCTGACTCAAATCAAATGTATTTTGATCAAGAACACTTTTATTTGGACTATTATGTTCATTACTAAATTGTTTTTTTACAAAAAGTTTCAGCAATGTATTACTATTATCATCTTTAATTAATTTATTTATGTAAAAAAAAGAAGGGCTAATTTTTTTTGGGTGCACTGGGCCCATCTTCTCAGGATCCGCCCTGATTGTGCGCATACTCACTTGGGATAATTGCTTGGACGAGAATTAATATTTGGTGTTGTCACTTCCGCAAGTATCTTATTGTTATTGTGATTGAGGATTTGGAAAACTTATATAGTACTACGTGGAATCTTTGATTTTTTATGTATGACTAAATAGAGCAAGGAGTTTGAGCTTTTTTTTTTTTGGAAAATTTGAGCTTTGCCATTGTGTTTAACTTGTTTCCTGAGATATTGGTTGCACATTTCTTGTCTGGGGATTTGTTCCGTACTTTATGAAAGTATGGATTTTGAGATTAAGTCGCCCTCCTCGAGTGGAGAGGTGAGTGTGAATGGGCCCTTTTCTGGTACGTAATTACGTTCTGTGAAGCAAAAGCATGAAGAGTGTGATGATACCGCACTTAAGAACGTCTTACCTGAGACAGCGAGGATTGGGATATGGGATGAATGTGTTGCCCTTCGTGAAATGGTCTGCAGCCAACAACTTAACATTCTAGCCTTGAGAATGGAGTTGGATGAGGAGAGGAATGTTGCCTTCTCAGCAACTAACGAGGCAATGACAATGATCTCGAAGCTCCAAAGAGAAAAGGCAGAGATTCGGATGGAATTTAGGCAATTTAAGAGATTTACGGAGGAGAAAATGGTTCATGACCAGCAGGAGCTAGCTGCTCTGGAGAACCTATTGTACTCTAGGGAGCAAGTAATTCATTCACTGGCATGTGAGGTTCAAAGGAATAAACAGAGGATTACCAGTTTTGAGTTCACGGAGTCAGAAGCTTATAATGATTGTAGTCATTTGTGTGGCAGTGATACAAATAAACTTGAGATGTTCAGCAGTGATTTCGAATTCCCTCCCTCAAATTACCCTTCAGTAAAATGCTTCAATCAGAATCATGTTGACTATGACAATGAGGTTGAAGATGTTGAGGAACAAGTGTCTATGAAGATCATCCCACCTCTACTAGATCAATTACGGGATTTGGAATCTAGGAAAATTCTGATATAACAAAGTTGTGTGTGAGGCTTCAAGCATTAGAAGCTGATAGGGAGTCTATGAGTCAAACAGTTATTTCAATGCAGACTGATAAAGCTCAACTTCTACTGAAGGAGATCGCCCAACAGTTTTACATAGACATGTCACCAGCAAGGAGAGCATACATGACCTCGAGCTTTTCAATCCTCTCAGTATTCAAGGTATTATAATGTATATTTGTGTATTGACACATAATAGTTTATTTTAAATATTACTTTGCATCATAGCCATGCTAAGTTCATTTATACTATGGTTTTAAAGATTAACAGAGTCTAGAACCATTTTAGATTCTGTTAATGGCTTATTTTATCAGCCATTTCAATGTTACCTATCAATAGGGGAGAGTTGAAATTACAGGATTTTCTTAATCCTTATTTTAGATGCCCAAAGTTTATGCATACCTTTAGCTTAAAACCAAGGACCCAACACCAAAGTTTATTTCATATTGATCATGGCTACGTACTATTTAAGCATGAACGAATCCATGGTTATGCACTTATGCCAAGAGGCTTAAGTTTCAGATGTCCTTTGCTTAATCTTATTTTAACGTCACTAGATTTCTCTTATAGTTTTATGTCTATCATTGTTGGGTGTGTTTCGAAAAACGAAGAAAATTAATTAATAAAAATTAATTAAATAAAATGACAAAACGAAAACAAGAAATGAGACGAAGCAGAATAAGCCAAAGCTCGTGCTACGCACGATTTCCTTAAAACGTATTCGTTGCCTCCCGGGGTGCTAGGAGCGTTGCAAGAATCATTTCCCAGGATACGATGACTACGAACAAACGTTTGAGCACTCAAACGAAAGTCCCAACGAACGTGAACGAAGCAAGAACACAATAGGAATTTTAAGAGAAGGCTGGGAGAGTTTTGTGAGCTAAAATGAAGTGCAGCACGTTTGTGACTTGTGTGTCTTTTGCAAAGGATCAACCAGCCTTTTATAGGGGTGGATTTGCATGTGTTAATGACTGTTTAAGGCACATGAACGTTGGACATCAATGCCCAACGTTTGGGACATCAATGCCCAACGTTTGGGACATTGATTCCAGCCAAAAACAGTCCAAAACGTTCATATGAACGTTGGGACTTCAAGGCAGCATGCTGGCATTGATTCTACACATGCCACCAAAACGTTTGCATTAAGGGCCATGAACGTTGAGAATTTATGCTGCAACGTTCATGAACGTTGTAGTCTAGCATGGAGCAAAAATAAATAGGAACGTACCGGAAGAACAAAAATTGACGTTATCTTTAGAAGATGGGATTTTCGGATGGCATTCGTGTGTGCAGGTCGCCCGCACACGCAAGTCGCGCTTTTTGTTCTTCGGTTTCGGGATTTGATCCGCACCCCCCCCCCTGCGCGCGTGAGAGAGCCTTTCCCTTTAGGAATCTTAACTCCTTAGGAGGGGTTTTCCCTTATAAAGGGTTGCAAATCCCTAGTGATTTTCGGTGTGGGAAAAAACCATACCAAAAACTCACCTTTTCCTAGTTTTCTCCATTCCAACGGGTAAACTTCGAAAAGCGATTTCTCATTCACCCGTTATCCGTTTTGAGCGTACCATATATCGAATTGTAGCCCTAAGCAAGGAAAATCCGAAACCACTTTGACCCGACCCAAATCGGAAGTGGACCCCACTCAAAAAATTTCCCCAAAATGACCATTTAATGCAATTTAACACACTTTTTCCAACAATCCCCCACATGAATGAAAATTGATTTTCGAGACTTAAAAAGACACGAAGATAGGAGGACACGTTGTGTTCACCGGATGATCCTTGTATACAGAGAGGTAGGTTTAATCCTTTGAACCTTCCGCTGTAAAGACTCGTTTATTTACTGGTTGTCTAGTAGACTCGATGTCTTTGAACTATACTGCCGTCATGTAAACATTGACTTATCTTTACACAAGAACCTTCCAACTTTGTTCCGTTCTCATGGGTGTGCCCGTTTTGGCCATGGGTCACCGTCCTGGTTCTGCAAGAGTTTCTAAAGAACTGAGCCTTTACAGTTCTCCTTTGAAGCGGCCCTCTTCTCTCTCACATAGGTGATTCTTTCACGAGTATCCCGCATACTCTTCCAATGTTATCGAGTAGATCAACATTTTAGAATCATTAAAGCAAACGTTTTTACTAACCTCGTGCGGGAGTCACTGTTTCAACGAGGAGTGGGTAGGAGTCCGGGACCCCCCACAGTGACCATCCTTCGCTCTATAATTTAGTTGTCCCATTTGAACCTAGGACCAACTAGGTTGGGTATCCACTATAGAACTTTTTCAATTCACGGGCTTTAATCCCATTCCTCGTGTCAACTTCTCCAACAATTCTCTATCCAATGCCTTGGTTAGCGGATCCGCTATGTTATCCTTTGACTTTACGTAGTCAACAGTGATAACACCCGTTGTGAGAAGTTGTTTAATGGTATTATGTCTACGACGGACGTGTCTAGACTTACCATTATAGAGATTGCTCTGTGCCCTTCCAATTGCCGCTTGACAATCGCAATGTATGCATATTGGAGGGACAGGCTTCTCCCAACTTGGAATATCCTCGAGAAAATGGCGTAGCCATTCAGCCTCTTCAGTGCACTTATCCAAGGCTATTAGCTCAGATTCCATCGTGGATCTAGCTATTAACGTTTGTTTCGAGGATTTCCATGACACGGCTGCACCTGCCAAAGTGAAAACATATCCACTTGTGGACTTTGAGTCCTTAATGTCAGATATCCAACTAGCGTCGCTATACCCTTCAAGTACAGCTGGATATCTACCGTAGTGCAGTCCAAGGTTTTGGGTTTTCCGTAAATACCTCAAAACCCTTACTATTGCCTTCCAGTGTTCATCACCGGGGTTGCTAGTATATCTACTAAGCTTACTAACCACAAAGGCAATATCAGGCCTGGTACAACTCATTAGATACATTAAACTGCCAATAATCCTAGCGTATTCTACTTGAGAAATACACTCTCCACGATTTTTGGTCAGGTGTACGTTTTTATCTAATGGCGTCCTTGCCTCTTGATAATCATCCTTATTAAATTTAGTAAGGATTTTATCAACGTAATGGGATTGGCTTAGCGTCAGACCCTCAGGTCCTCTAATTATTTTAATCCCAAGGATTAAATCGGCCAGCCCCATATCCTTCATGTCAAATTTAGAATTTAACATGCATTTGGTAGAATTAATCATTAGATTATTACTACCCACGATGAGTATATCATCCACGTATAAACATAAAATGACATAGCCATCTACCGTGCTTTTCACATAGACGCATTTGTCACTTTCGTTTATTTTAAACCCATTAATTAACATTGCATGATCGAACTTTTCGTGCCACTGTTTGGGGGCTTGTTTCAATCCGTACAATGATTTAATTAATTTACAAACTTTCCTTTCTTGGCCTGGAACACGAAAACCCTCGGGTTGTTCCATATAGATTTCTTCGTCTATATCGCCATTTAGAAAAGCGGTTTTTACGTCCATTTGATGAACTTCCAAATTCCGCAAAGCGGCAATCGCTAGTATCATCCTAATGGAATTTATTCTCGTTACCGGAGAATACGTGTCAAAGTAGTCATGGCCTTCACGTTGCTTGTATCCTTTGATTACAAGTCTAGCCTTATACTTATCAATGGAACCGTCCGGTTTCATTTTACGTTTAAAAATCCACTTGGATCCCAAAGGTTTACATCCCGGAGGGAGATCAACCAATTCCCATGTGTGATTTTTTAGGATAGAATCCACCTCACTTTTGATGGCTTCTTTCCACATTGGACCTTCGGTAGACGTTACGGCTTCCGTATAAGTCCGCGGTTCATTTTCTACCAAACATGTTAGAAAATCCGGTTCATTTTCTACCATACAAGTTAGAATATTCGAATCGAATTCTACCGAGTATGTGAGAAAATCCGGTCCGAAGGATTTTTCAACTCTAGCACGTTTGCTACGTCGGGGTTCGGCTTCTTCACCGGATCCCTCGCTAGTATTTTCCATAGCTACGTCAAATGTTCGTTTTGACGTGCTAGGTCCTTCGTTGGACTTGCATGGAAATACGTCTTCAAAGAATGATGCGTTCCTTGACTCAATTATTGTATTTTTATGTACATCCGGATTATTCGAATCGTACACTAAAAACCGGTAAGCACTACTATTTTGTGCATACCCAATAAAAATACAATCCACCGTTTTTGGACCAATTTTTATTTTCTTTGGTGTCGGTACAAGCACCTTAGCAAGACACCCCCACACTTTCAAATATTGATAGGAAGGTCGTCTACCTTTCCACAACTCGTACGGAGTTTTATCATATTTTTTCCGGGGAACCTTATTTAAAAGGTAATTGCTTGTTAAGATCGCTTCGCCCCACATATTTTGTGGCAGGCCCGAACTTACTAGCATAGCATTCATCATATCTTTCAATGTGCAATTCTTTCGTTCGGCAACACCATTTGATTGAGGTGAATAGGGTGCGGTACGTTCATGTACTATACCCACACTAGCGCAAAAGTCACCAATTGGTGCTTCATACTCGCCACCTCGATCACTCCTAACCGTTTTAATCCGTCGATTAAGTTGGTTTTCCACTTCATTCTTATAAAGAATGAATTTATCGATTGCTTCGTGTTTATTTTTCAACAAATAAACATAGCTATAGCGAGTGCTATCATCGATAAAAGTAATAAAATATTTATTACCACCACGTGTTTGTATTGATTTAAAATCACAAACGTCACTATGAATTAATTCTAGTGGTTCCGTTTTTCTTTCAACCGATTTGAAAGACGTTTTCGTTAGTTTTGCCTCAACACAAATATCACATTTGTGCTTCATATCAATTGTGAATTTAGGAATGTGTTCCATGTTAATTAATCTACGTATAGAATTAAAATTAACATGTCCTAGTCTACCATGCCACACATTGGAAGACTCAAGCAAGTAAGCAGAAGAGATTTTATTATTATTAATAATAATAGTCATTACATTGAGCTTAAACAGCCCATCAACTGCATACCCCTTCCCCACATACATTCCCGATTTGGACAAAACTAGTTTGTCCGACTCAAAGACCATGCGGAAGCCATGCTTGTTCAACAAAGAGCCCGAGATCAGGTTTTTGCGTATCTCCGGGACATACAACACATTGTTGAGAGTCAGCTCCTTGCCCGAAGTCATCTTCAGGACCACCTTGCCCACGCCTTCCACCTCGGAGTGAGCAGAATTTCCCATCCACACCTTCTCACCGTTTGATGGCTCAAAAGTTGTGAATAACTCCCGGTTAGAGCAAATGTGCCGGGTTGCACCGGTGTCCACGAACCACTCCTTGGAATTGGATCCAACGAGGTTGACCTCGGTCACCACGGCCGCAAGAATGATGTCTTCATCCTTTTGCCCACCTTGCACCATGTTGACTTGAGAGTCTTTCTTCTTCCTTGGTGCCTTGCAATCCGAGGACTTGTGTCCATTTTTGTTGCAATTGAAGCATTTTCCATTAAATTTGGGTTTGGAAACGCCTCCTTTGGGACCGAGCTTGCTCTTCCCATTGCCTTTATTTTTGGAGCCTTTTGCATGCTCCACCACGTTGGCCTTGGCGCCATGAACAATTGGGAGTTTCCCATCGTTCTTTCGGTTATCCTCTTCAATCCGAAGACGGAGGATCAATTGTTCCAAGTTCATTTCCTTTCGCTTATGCTTAAGGTAGTTTTTGAAATCCTTCCAAGCCGGCGGCAACAAATGTATAATTGACGCCACTTGGAACGACTCGCTAACCGTCATTCCTTCATCTCGAATTTCGTTGAATATCATTTGCATTTCTTCAACTTGACTCAAGACCGTCTTCGAATCCACCATTTTAAAATCAAGGAATCGACCGACAACAAATTTCTTTGCACCGGCATCCTCGCTCTTATATTTGTGGTCCAAAGCATTCCATAGCTCCTTAGCCATAGCTAATTTGCTATACACGTCGTACAAAGCATCATGCAGCCCGTTCAACACGTAGTTTCGGCATAGGAAGTCAGAATGCTTCCAAGCTTCAACCGCGTTGAAAGATTGCACATCCACCTCACCCCCGGTTACAACCGGAGCGTCCTCGGTCAAGAACCTTGCCAAGCCGAGAGTAGTGAGGTAAAAGAGCATCTTTTGCTGCCACCTCTTGAAGTTCAACCCGTTAAATTTTTCGGGTTTCTCCACAGAGTTGCTCGGCACGGTCACCATAGGGATAGCCCTTTGGTTGACCAAAGCAGATGCACCGCGTTGTGAACTATTGTTCACCGGAGCTCCGCTTTCAGAGTGATTATCGTTCAAACCGTTCAAAGCATTCTGCCCAACAACATTTTCATTTTCTTGAGAAGTCATTTTTTTCGTTTCTTACGTTCTTCGGAAACACAAAAACAAGTTCGTTCACCAAGGTGACAAACTACAAGTGTAAGATTGTTTACCGTAGTAGAACAATCACCGAATACGTTTTAAGTTTGTTGGGTGTGTTTCGAAAAACGAAGAAAATTAATTAATAAAAATTAATTAAATAAAATGACAAAACGAAAACAAGAAATGAGACGAAGCAGAATAAGCCAAAGCTCGTGCTACGCATGATTTCCTTAAAACGTATTCGTTGCCTCCCGGGGTGCTAGGAGCGTTGCAAGAATCGTTTCCCAGGATACGATGACTACGAACAAACGTTTGAGCACTCAAACGAAAGTCCCAACGAACGTGAACGAAGCAAGAACACAATAGGAATTTTTAAGAGAAGGCTGGGAGAGTTTTGTGAGCTAAAATGAAGTGCAGCACGTTTGTGACTTGTGTGTCTTTTGCAAAGGATCAACCAGCCTTTTATAGGGGTGGATTTGCATGTGTTAATGACTGTTTAAGGCACATGAACGTTGGACATCAATGCCCAACGTTTGGGACATCAATGCCCAACGTTTGGGACATTGATTCCAGCCAAAAACAGTCCAAAACGTTCATATGAACGTTGGGACTTCAAGGCAGCATGCTGGCATTGATTCTACACATGCCACCAAAACGTTTGCATTAAGGGCCATGAACGTTGAGAATTTATGCTGCAACGTTCATGAACGTTGTAGTCTAGCATGGAGCAAAAATAAATAGGAACGTACCGGAAGAACAAAAATTGACGTTATCTTTAGAAGATGGGATTTTCGGACGGCATTCGTGTGTGCAGGTCGCCCGCACACGCAAGTCGCGCTTTTTGTTCTTCGGTTTCGGGATTTGATCCGCACCCCCCCCCTGCGCGCGTGAGAGAGCCTTTCCCTTTAGGAATCTTAACTCCTTAGGAGGGGTTTTCCCTTATAAAGGGTTGCAAATCCCTAGTGATTTTCGGTGTGGGAAAAAACCATACCAAAAACTCACCTTTTCCTAGTTTTCTCCATTCCAACGGGTAAACTTCGAAAAGCGATTTCTCATTCACCCGTTATCCGTTTTGAGCGTACCATATATCGAATTGTAGCCCTAAGCAAGGACAATCCGAAACCACTTTGACCCGACCCAAATCGGAAGTGGACCCCGCTCAAAAAATTTCCCCAAAATGACCATTTAATGCAATTTAACACACTTTTTCCAACAATCATAATGAACTCTATCTTCCACTTACCCTTCTTGGGTCAAAAATTACTAGTAGCCCTTTTCTTAAGATTCTTAACATTTTTATTTTCGTTTATATGTGTAAGAAGTAATGAAGACATTGATTTTGCATTCTTGGCATAAAAGTTGATTGTAACAATAGCAACTGAGACCATTTGTAATGGTGAGGTATTAGGAGTCAAATGCTAAATGTGCATCTTTTGCACTCCTAATTGTGTGTAGTGGGAATTGGGAAAGGGGATGAAGGGGTTAAATGTAGGGGCGGGCAAGAATCCCGGTCCCGTTGTCCCATTCCGGTATATCCCAAAACCGTACCGGTGTTGTCCCGTTCCGTTTGGGTCTCATTGATTTTGTCCCGCACCGGTCCCGTACCGGTTTAAAACGGGACGAGACCGGGACATTGGAAGATTATCCCGAACCGTCCCGTTGTCCCATTTGTAATAACTATATTGATTTTGTAGCATGTGACTAGTTTGTAATGTCAACTCAATAAAAATAAATGATAACATGTTTTTAGTTTTTCAAGCCCAATTTTTAAATTAAAAATACTATCTAATACCTAACATAAATGCTAAAAGGACTGTTTTGACTAGTTTTTTATAGTTCGTGGGTTTAATTGGATGTCTTTTTGAGTTCGAGAGCTTAATTGATTTTTCCATATTAGTAGGGGAGCCTATTTGATACTTTTCCCTAAAAATAATACTCCCTCCGTCCCGCTATGATTGTCCCATTTTACCATTTCGGTCCGTCCCACTAAGATTGTCTCATGCCTTATTTGGTAAAGTTTGTGTGGTTCTAAATCATTCCTACTTTATTCTTACTTTATCAATTCAATATCAACCACATAAACTCACTTTTATTAATAATCGTGCCACCTTTTCTTGTCCCAAACTTAGAGGGATGGAGGTAGTAATATTTATGTCACACATTTCAATCGTAATCATTATTAATAATGTACCCAGTATAAAACAACTGCCTTCTATTTAAATCTACCATCGTCTGATCAGCATTTGCACATAACAAGCACGTAAAAACAACCAACCATTATGTGTTGTAACCTGCAGACTGCTAAGAATGAGACTTGTACCACGCTTGAATCACATGACAATTATGTGATTTACAAAATTTTGTACAATTTTTGTAGATATCCATATGCGATATTCACTTATACAATGTTCAAAAATCAGATAAATTTTCAACACCAAATAAATGCAACGTAGTACATACGAATGTATACACAAAATGCTTCCCTAACTTTACTACTTCCAATATACAAAATCCGACTTACAAATAAGAGACCTTAGAGTCAATTACATCTATTTCACCCAAACTTGGATCACATTACGAAATGGTCCCTGGAAATTCTGAAATTACAAAAATAAGGCCCTTTACTGACCAAGATAGCTGCAAGTTTCATGAGGTGTACAACTAGATTCAGACTTGTGTGCTTGTAATACATCTCCACTGCCCTACACGAGGCCCCTTATACAAGAGTATTAGCAAACCCGGATAGCTGCCCGACATTCCAAACATATACCTAGAAGATAGAGACAAGTAGACAACACAAGTAGTTTAAGTACAAATAGTACGGAGTATTTTCACTGGAATCAATATTTTAATCCTTTAAGCGGAATGCCTAAACAAATAGCAACTTCGCCAAGGAATCACATATTATGGCAGAACTTTGGTGTGATCATATCATGCGGAATAGATTTTTGAAGTTAAAGGGAAAAGGGCTGCATATGCACAAAGGAAAAACAGAGGCTCCATGTCATGATAGGCATGCAGTAAAGGAAGAACATAGGCTCAGAACATATGCACAAAACCGTTAAAGCCACCCTCTTATCGAAGAGAGTCATGCAGTGTATGTAACTGCAGCAAAAAAAACATGTCCAGACAGTTCAAATTCCATAAATAAATTTGAGAACGATGAAGGAGCTACCCACTTGCATCGGCGCGCTCTTGTTCTCCAGAAGAAAGAGGGTATCATCCACTGGATACAACAAATTGAAGAAATATCAGCAAAATGAAATATTAGAACCAGACTGCAAGCCAGATAGCTAATCTGTACAGTAATACTCCTAAAAGATAAATGACACCTGAATTACGTACAACAGTCATAAAGTTTACTCCGTCCACACCAAAAAAGTTTGCCAACTTTCTTAACTTGCCTATGTAAAAAACTTTGTCATTTTCCCTTAACAAAAGAAACTATTGGTTTATAATAAATCTTTCTAAATAATTCTCAACCACACAATTCTTGATAAAAATGGGCGCTTGGTTCCTGGAACCTATGATTACCTTAGGCAATAATGTAGTAGGATTACGTTCACGAAAGTAATGTGAGATTATGGGAATGTAATACCTTAAGATGTTTAGTTCAATATAGGTTAAATTACATGTGTCGCTTAATTGTTAGCATTGTAACTGTGTAAGATTGCTTACGGTAATGTATTAAACTATTACTCCCTCCGTCCCATTAGAAGGTTCCCACTTTCCTTTTTTGGACGTCCCATATAAAGGTTCCCATTTCCATTTTAGGAAACAATTAACAATCTTAAGTGACAAATTAATCATTAAATATTAAAAATAATACATTTATAACATCACAGTTATCAATACTAACTACATTATAATATATACATATTAAAGTTATTCTCCAAAATATACTCGAAGCACTTTATTTAATTATTGCCTAAATAACCGTGCCGCTTTGCTATGGGAACCCTTCTAACTGGACGGAGGTAGTATAACTTTTCCCAAAGAAAATCTGGGCAATTATATCTTTACCCGCAACATTACTTCATTGTCCTACGTACTCCATAAAAGGTTAGATATGATTCATATCATTACCTTGGTCCTTGGTAATCAGGAAACCTGACAAAACAAGGTAATCTCACATTACCAAGGTAATACGAGATTACTTAAACACCAAACTCCTCCTAAGGATCATCTAAAAAATCCTACTGGAGTCCAGAACAAGATGTGAGCATTCCTAGTCCACTAACTAGTAAGAGAAAAAGTTGTGCTTGCAGAAATCAGACATCTAGCTATACGTAGAATCGTAGATTCAGGGGCCTCTCAAAGATGATACATCTTCATCTTTAACTCTTCACAATTTAGGACAAGCTTGAGACAAAGTCTGTGAGTTAGGACAAATAAAAATCATTAAATTAGAGGACAGTTATATGGCTACATGTATCATGAAGTTAGGGATGGGAATGTGAGGACTTTGGATCAGGGTGTCTACATCAACCACCACGCACCCTACATTGGGTTGGAATTTTTAACATCCAGCACAACCCACAGCAGGGTAGGATCCCACCTTGTGTATTGACCTCAATAGTATGGGAAACAATTAAGTCATTCTAAGTACTTGTTGGATGTTCAGTTCAATGAAACCAAATATTGAAATGTAGTCTGGCAAAAACATTTTTTTATCATCTTAGACATTTATGTAAATATATAATTACACATTTTTTATCATCTTAGACACACAAACACACACAGACATAAGCTAATGTATCATATAAATACATATTAGATGGCAGAGTATAAAGTAGAACATGCCAGTGGCATCGTGGGTGTCTTTTTGAAATCCAAGCCTAAACCGCCATTCACCCATGTGACTTTTTATATTCCAACCTAAGCTGATTTATGTGGAGGACGTGGCATATCCATCTCTAGATGTAGTAGATATATTGAACCGACACTGATTTGTTATTTAAGCAAGTAGACTGGATCCGAGAGCTTGACCACGTTGAGACAAGAAATATCAAGAAAGAACAATTGATGACCTTAGTGTTCCAAAAATTGCTACGTGTGACCTGCGCAAAAATTGCTACGTGTGACCTGCGCAGGTCAACCAGATCATATAAGGTACTAGCCTAGTAGGCATGATCAAATTGAAATACACTTGGGCAACCAAATGGAAACTACCAGAAAGGAAGGAGACTGCATGCAGTGGTTTTTAGATCAGAGGACTAGAGTTAAGTTGATGCAGGAAACAGGGTGTTGGGTCTTTGGTTGTAGGCTGAACTGCTGAAGGTCTTTGGGCATCTAAAAATAAGGATTAAGAAAATCTTGTAGTAATTTCAACTCTCGCCTATTGATAGGTAACATTGAAGTGGCTGATAAAATAAGCCATTGACAGAATCTAAAACGCTTCTAGATTCTGTTAATCTTTAAAACCATAATATTAACATAGCATAACTATGATGCAAACTAATCTTTAAAATAAACTATTATGTGTCAATATACATATACACATTATAATACCTTGAATACTGAGAGGATTGAGAAGCTCCAGGTCATAAATGGCTTTCTCACAGGTGCTCTCCTTGTTGGTGACATGTCTTTATAAAACTGTTGGGCAATCTCCTTCAGCAGAACCAGTTGAGCTTTCTCAGTCTGCATTGAAATAATTGTCTGCCTCATAGACTCCCTATCAGCTTCTAGTGCTTGAAGCCTCACATACAACTTTGTTATATCAGAATTTTCCATATGTGTGTAGTTCAATGAATCCCTTGGATTTGTTGTATAACCATCACCTATCTCTATAGATGTTTTAGGATTTGTTACACCATTGCATGCTGCCCCTAGATGAACGGAATCAATTGTGTAAACTCGGTCACTCGTAACACTTAGATCTTCATCTTCATCTTCATCTTCAACTTCATTAACGCTGTTATTAACTTCCTTGAAGTTTGAGCATTCTTGCTCCTCTAAAACACCAACTGCTTCAAGTTCAGCATCATTAGCTTCATTAGTTGGAAGGAATGTACTACGCATCATCACCTTTTCTATCATGTCTTTCTCATAAAACTCACCATCAGGAGGATGACTTGTCCCTGAACTCTTCTCCAACTGGTTGATCCTAGATTCCAGATCTTGCAATTGATCTTGTGAAGGTGGGATGATCTTCATAGACACTTCTTCCTCAACGTCCACAACCTCATTGTCGTCGTCAACATGATTCTGATTGAAGCATTTTACTGAAGGGTAATTTGAGGGAGGGAATTCGAAATCACTGCCGAACATCTCGGGTTTATTTGTATCACTGCCACACAAATGACTACAATCATTATAAGCTTCTGACTCCGTGAACTCAAAACCAGTGATCCTCTGTTTATTCCTTTGAACCTCACATGCCAGTGAATGAATTACTTGCTCCCTGGAGTACAATAGGTTCTCCAGAGCAGCTAGCTCCTGCTGGTCATGTGCCATTTTCTCCTCGGTAAATCTCTTAAATTGCCTAAATTCCATCTGAATCTCTGCCTTTTCTCTTTGCAGCTTCAAGATCATTGACATTGCCTCGTTGGTTGCTGAGAAGGCAGCATTTCTCTCCTCATCCAACTCCATTCTCAAGGCTTGAATGTTAAGCTGCTGGCTGCAGACCATTTCACGAAGGGCAACACATTCATCCCATATCCCAATCCTTGCTGTCTCAGGTAAGATGTTCTTATGTGTGGTATCATCACACTCTTCATGCTTTCGCTTCACAGAACGTAACCAGGTACCACAGAAGGGCCCATTCACCAAAGAACAGTTGCAGTCACACTCACAGCACTTGAACTGGCCACTCAAGGAGGGCGACTTATTGTCAAAATCCATACTTTCATAAAGTACAGAACAAATCCACAGACAAGAAATGCACAACCAATATCTCAGAAAACAAAACACAATGGCAAAGCATTCAACCAATTAAAACCATATACAGCAAAGCTCAAACCCCTAGTTCTGTTTGATTATAGACATAGAAAAACCAACAGATTCTTCTCTACTCCGTAGTAGTACATAAGTTTTCTAAATCTTCAATCACAATCACAATATCAATAAGATTCCTGCAGAAGTGACAGCACGAACTATTAATTCTCGTCCCAGCAATTATCCTGAAAGAGTATGCGCACAATACACACACATAGAGGCAGATAGAGATACCTGGAAACTGGAGGAGAAAGGGCGAGGAGTTGCAAATGAAAGTTTCCTCTTGGAGCACGAATTAGGATAAACTATTGAGTATATACCTAGAAACTATGAAATTGAAGGAAGAGTGAGAGGAAGTGGGAAAGAAAACACGATGAATCAAGAAGGCAAAGAGACCGGTGAATTCTCGAATACTCAACCCTAACTTTGGGGAGAAAAAGAAGAATCGTAACGTTGCATCGTGTTCCGCGTCCGGGAATTTTCAATTTCCAGGAGAACGAGAGAGAATCACATTGGCGGACAGGATACGATGGGGTCAGCTTTATTTGTAATGATAAAATGAGATGAAGAAACATTGGCTGTAATTATCGAAGTCCTCCTCCCTCCTCATGATTGCAGGTCCGGGGAAAGCACTGTATCTGCCGCGGGCGTGGTCGTTAAACGGCCGGTAAAAAACTTAACTGCATACTTCGTATATGACTGCTAACTCATTACCTGAATGGAATAGTATTAGTATGCATTGAAAGGCAATGATAAATTGATAATAGATTTTTAAATTTTTTTTAGTAAAGAACTAAAGATGGGGTACATTTTATTCTTGCATTTTAGTTGCACCAATTTACTGGAAACGGAAAAGTCCAATAGTTTTTCAAAAACATCTTTTTTCCAAGATTAATGTTAATTAAATAAATAATTCCCAAATACTATTGGATTAAAAGTTGTTAGGGTTAACTGCGATTAAGGAAAGTCATCACTTGAAGTGACAGTTCCTCTGTCCATTACAAAAGTTGTTAGTCCAAGTGACGACGGCTCTTGTGCGCACTTAGTACAACTGTACAACCACAATCTATTCAATGTAGAAACAACAAAAAACAATGCTCTCTATAGTCCTGTTATCTCAAAACAATCATACATATGCTCTTTATAGTCAATATGTACGTTGCAAAAAAACAAAACGCCACAATATTGCAAATTACGAATATCACAAGTCAACGTGATCATTATCATAAAGCTCATGTGGTTGTGGCTATGGATGTGCCTGTGGTCGGGGGCGTCTACGCTCGTTGTCGAGGCAGAAGAACAACCCTATCACGTAGTGTTGTGTTTCAATGTAGTTCCATTGATTTATTTAGTGTCTCACATATGTTTTATTTTTTAGTAACGTATATTGACTATAAAAAGCAATGGTGTGATTGTTTTGAGTTAACTGTACTATAATTAAAGAGCACATTTTTTGGTTATTTTACGCTTGATAGGTTGTGGTTGTATTGAATGTGCACAAGAGTCGCCACTTAGACTGGCGGCTTTTGTACTGGAGAGAAGAACCGCCACTTCAAGTAGTGACTTTCCTTAACCGAAGTTAACTTCAACAGTATTTTGAGAATTATTTATAACTCAACAGTGTTTTGGGAATTATTTATTTAATTAGCATTAATGGGAAAAAACCTCTTTCAAAACTCAATAAATTGCGGTATCCTAATATCCTATGATTATGATGTTAATATATGAAAGTGCATGTTATCGTGTTATGGTGTAGTACGGTTTTTCTATTTAATATGAAAGAGTAATAATATGTATTTACTTGTACAAAAAGTAAAAGTAATTGAATATGTTTAAAGGAAAAGCTTACCAAATGGAGAAAATGTAACAAACTTTTATACTATGTACATATGAAGCATGATTCTTTTTTACCGTTTTTTTAAGATGAGGACCTCTGTCACGCCCCAGACCGCGTCTGTGCAACGTGGACAACCGTCGTACAACCCAATAAGAATAACCGCAGTTCATCCTTACCGAATTATACAAGACGTCCGAAAGATACATATGCCAAAACCGATTAGTAAACATACATAACAACATCAACATACAATCAAACACATAGCGGAATATAAGTGTTTAGTAAGAACCCACACAAGGGTAAAACAAGAGCTCGCAGGCTCCATTAATTTATAAGTGAAAATAGTTCCATGAGCATTATTTAATTATTTAGAAATAGAACCAGAGGAAGCACGAACCACGTCTTCTCTCCATCGATCTCCCGAGCAACGGGTGTAGGAAGTAAGCTCTAGCTTCAACCTGAAAGGGTGGTTCCCCCGAGGGATCAGTACTACAGAAAAGTACTGGTGAGGGCAAACTGTATGTAATGTAACTAACGTTTCTCACGTGAGACCCTCAAAATAGGGTGATAGTATAATTATGGGCATAACTCAGCTACCCCTTTCAAAACAAAATGTATACATATATACATATGAGTAAAATATCTGGCCCGTGGGCCCATTTGTCCTTCAAATCATTTAGGCGTGACAGCCTCATTAAATTCACTCTTCACGTATCTCACCCTCGAGTGGAGTCACCCGCAGGCTAACTCACCCGATATCAAAATATAATTACTGTGGGGCCATTCAGACTCCCATATCATGGACGTGGTTTAAATCAATTCCTAGACCAAGGAAAATATCCTATCGGAAACTCGTTCCCGATCAAGCACGTTTAATCATTTAACATCATTACCTTGATGCTCACCTACCGCGAGGACTATCCGTCCTTGCTATCATAGTTTTCATTTCCGGGATAACCCCGCCTTGAGGAGTACGCATACACCCTCATCCTATGTGTAATTTACTGGAGGTTAACACACCTCAAGGACTACACGGGCCCTTGTTACCTATGTGTAATTTGATGGAGGTTAAACACACCTCAAGGACTACACTTGCCCTTGTTACCTATATGCACTTTGATGGAGGTTAACACACCTCAAGGACTGCATTTGCCCTTGTTACCTATATGCAATTTGATGGAGGTTAAACACACCTCAAGGACTGCATTTGCCCTTGTTACCTATATGCAATTTGATGGAGGTTAAACACACCTCAAGGACTGCATTTGCCCTTGTTACCTATATGCAATTTGATGGAGGTTAAACACACCTCAAAGACTGCATTTGCCCTTGTTACCTATATGCAATTTGATGGAGGTTAAACACACCTCAAGGACTGCACGGGCCCTTGTTAACGTTTGAGTGTAGAGGACTCCTCCTGGTCCTACAGAGTATTATATAACCTTACTTGGTCCCGGGTATTCACCCGCCATGTATAATCTACCACGTACCTCGCCCGGTCGTGGTCTATAATTTCTTTACTAACGACTAGTCCAAGTCTTAGCGTTTAAACCGTATTCCAAGCCTTATCATTTTAAACATCATATTTCATGCAATTCCATGCAAAATATTCATATATAGGATGGCCAGAATTAATCCCACGTCGAACCGGGTCCGATTTGGGTTTTTAGCAAAAATCAGTCCTGAAAGCCGAGACATAACCGGCGCCGGTTTTACCCATAACCGGCGCCGGTTTACTGATTTTCTTGAGTAAACCGAACCATAACCGGCGCCGGTTTTGCCTATAACCGGCGCCGGTTACCCCCTGGGCAACCGGTCAACATTTTGGTCAATGCCCGTTTGACCATCCAAACGGGGTCCGATTTCCACGAAATTTTATACGCTTATGCAACAAGTCATTCTTAGTCCAAAAATATTATTTTGGACGTCCAAATCATCACACATAATTTATAATCATTTTCTGTCCAAATTAAAGCATATTAAATACACTTATTAATACTATTAATAAGTAAATCTTTCCTTAATACATTCTTAGATGTATTTAACATTTCATGGAATGTCATTCTGTTTTATTTGAGTAATCTCATGCCCAAGCCCAAATCATGGCTCATTGATATGTTTGTAATTTCCGTGTGTTTATTTACGTTTTTAGATAGTTTTGGTTGTTTAATATTTCGGAAATTACACACTTTCGGTGTAAATAGTTTAGTCTGTTAAATTCTTGTAATTTGTTTAGATTAGGTTCATTCTGAGCTCAAACAGGTCCAAGTACACTTTGGAGACCATTGGTGAAACATCACAAGTGCAAGGAAGGTGCAAGAATACAAGAAAAAAGTGAAAATTTCATTTTTGGTCTGTACCCGGTCGGGTATGACCTATACCCGGTCGGGTACCCTTCTGAAATTTCGAATCAAATCGAATCCGGGAACAAGGCATCATGCGGGAAGATTTTAACACGTTCGGGTGTCCATACCCGATCGGGTGACCGACAGACCCGATCGGGTATGACCCCATTTTCCAGCTTCGCGGAAGCCGCATATGGTACCCGATCGAGTGGGCTGAAAACCCGATCGGGTACACGATCCTGCAAGCTTAAAAAGCCTATAAATACACCCCATTTCCTCCACAACAAATCACCAATTCCTATATACTTCTAAGCTCAGTTTAGACAAGTTCTTTCTTTATATTTTTATCATGTTTAGTCTCCAAATGAGGAGCTAAACTCTTCCATCTTGGTTTTGCTACCTTGAAGCTTAATGAATTGTAAGTTGTGAGTTATTTTCTTTAATCTTCTTCCTTGAATATTAATTAATTCCTATTCCTATTACATATTAATATTTTGAACAATACTTAAAGGATCAACTAGTTTTGTTTCATATATTAATTAATACTAGAATCGGTCGATTAATACGCTTGTTATTAACTCGGTCCTTTCACGGTAGTAAACTTGGGTTGTTAATGCATGCGTCTCATGGTTAATAAGCCAAGGGGAATTAATTATATTGATTAAACCAACAAACCGCTTGTGTTGAGGTTATCAATCTCAATCGTTTTCATCTTGATTTTATTGCTACTATCAAGTAAATATACGGCGCGTGTTCTATATTAACTCGGTATGTAAGTTTTATTAATGAACGCGTCTCGTTATTAATAACTACCCTCGATGAATTGGATATACTCCTCGATTGAGTATTCGAGAGGAAGATAGTTAAAGATATAACCGGGATCGACGAACATTTCATTAAGTGGATAAAAGCAAAGCCAAGTCTTCTTCTCATTAATTAAATCACATAACTCGTTCATCTTCGTGTTTAAATATAATTTAAAGTTCATCAACCAAATATAAACCCCCCCTTATTGTTATTTATCTATTTCTGTAAGAAGAAAAGTATTCCTTTCCCTGTGGATACGAACCTTACTACGCTATACTACGTATAAGTGTTGTATTGTATTATTTATTTTGAGTGCACCTCACGACAAGTGCACGTCAAATTTGGCGCCGTTGCCGGGGATAGGCAATTATTTTTCTTTTTATTTTATTTCAAGAAAAATCAAAAAAATAATTAACCAAAAATATAAAGAGTTCTTACTTTTCTATTTCTGAGCTTTGTGAAGTTTATGGTCCGATATCGTTCTATAAACGAAATCACTTATCAAGCAAACCCCGAAATAGAACAAGCCTTCGAGAGGTTGAGAAATTTAATTCCGCACATACCCTCGGAGGAAACCTCAAACGCTAGCTCCTATTCTAGCGAATCTGAAGAGCCGATCACTATGGCTCAAGAAACAAGAACCTTGAGGGAGCTCACAGCTCCGAACTTGAATCAACAACCGTTATGTATTACCTTCCCTACACTCAACGAGGGTAATACGTTTGAGCTAAAATCTGGGCTCATTCATCTTTTGCCATCCTTTCATGGCTTAAGAGGAGAGGATCCGAATAAACACCTCTCGGAATTCCATGTTGTGTGCACAAGCATGTGTCCTAATGGAGTCACCGAGGAACAAATCAAATTGCGGGCTTTCCCATTCTCACTCAAGGACACCGCAAAGGATTGGCTGTTCTATCTTCCCTCGGGGAGTATAGACACATGGGCGGCAATGAAAAAGGCTTTCCTTGAAAGGTACTATCCCGCCTCTGTCTCCTCATCTCTAAAAAAGCAAATCAGCAATGTGGAGCAAAATGATGATGAATCGTTCTATGAATATTGGGAACGATTCAAGAAACTTTGTGCGAGCTGTCCGTATCATGGCTATTCGGAGCAAGACCTCATCTTATACTTTTATGATGGTCTTTGCAACGATGATAGACGGATGATTAATGCCGCATGTGGAGGAGGGATCGTTAACAAAACTCCTTCTCAAGCTATGAATCTCATCTCGGAGTTGGCCGAGAATTGTAGATATCACAACGGGCGGTCATCAACAAAAAGAGTCATGGCGGCCGAATCAACATCATCTCTGGAAAGTCAAGTTGCCGGCTTGACTTCTTTGGTAAAGGATTTTCTTTTGAATTCCAAAACCCAAGAAGTCAAGGTCTGCGGCATCTGCACACAACAAGGCCACCCCACCGATGCATGCCCGAGCCTTCAAGAAGAAAACCCCGAGCAAGTCAACGCTTTGGGGTTCCCAAACCAAAAGAGGTATGATTCTTACGGCAACACTTATCATCCCGGGTTTAGAGATCACCCAAATTTGAGATATGGGAATCCGCAAGGAAACCCACCACAAAATAACCATCCACAAAACCAATTTCCTCAAAAGCAACCATACTCTAAACCCCAAGGGCAAGGCTCAGCTATGTCCACCGAAGACATGATCCGAGCACTCACCTCAAATGTCTCAACCATGCAACAAAACATGGTTCAATTCCAACATGAGACAAAATCAAGCATCCAAAACCTTGAGAATCAAATGAGCCAAATCTCAAGTGCGGTGAGTAGGCTTGAAGCCAAGGATTCAACAAAGCTTCCATCTCAAACGGAGCCGAATCCGAGGCAACAAGCCCATGCTGTTACATTGAGAAGTGGCAAAGAATTGGTGATTGCCAAGGAAAAAGCCAAAAGCCACATTGGCGAGGAAGAGGAAGAAGAGCTTGTGGAGAAAGCTCAACCGGAGGAAGGGGAAGCTCACATTTCAACCCCACCCCCGGTTATTCATGAAGTGGAAGCACCGTTTCCCGAAGCTCTAAGGGAAACGAAAAGGGTGGAGAAAGATAAGGACATCTATGAGACATTCTCCAAATGTGAGGTAAACATTCCTCTTCTCAACTTAATAAAAGGTGTTCCTAGGTTCGCAAAATTTTTCAAGGAGTTATGCACAATAAAAAGGAAGCATAGACTCAATGGAAAACAGAAAGTTCAAGTTAGTGAACGTGTCTCCGCGGTTTTTCAAAAGAAACTTCCAAAAAAATACAATGACCCGGGCATGTTCACTATACCTTGTAAGTTGGGAGGTACTACGTTTTCAAAGGCCATGTTAGATTTGGGGGCATCAATTAATGTCATCCCTTATTCTTTGTATAAATCACTTGAACTTGGCCCTCTCAATGAAACCGGAGTAGTTATTCAACTTGCGGATAGATCAAATGCCTACCCTAAAGGTATTGTCGAAGACGTACTAGTTATGGTAGACAATTTGATCTTTCCCGCCGACTTTTATGTTTTAGAAATGGAAAATGACAAGAATGCGGTTCCTATCCTTTTAGGAAGGCCATTTTTAAAGACCGCTAGAGCTAAAATTGATGTTTTTAGCGGATCTTTAACTCTGGAATTTGATGGAGATAAAGTTGAATTCAATATTTACGACTCCATGAAATACCCAAATGAAAATCATTCTCTATTTGCCATTGATGTTATAGATCCCATTGTGCAAAATGTTTTTGAAATGAATGGGGAGGATGACCTACTAAGTGTAATTGAGAATGACCTCGGGGAAAATTCTTTAGAACTTACTTTGACCCCCAATAGGCAAGCCATGATGGTGGAGTTGGATAACCATTTCCAACTTCCACTTATGCCACCGGGGTCAAGAGCATTCCCACTAACCATCCCCGAGGAAAAGCCTTTGCCTTCTATTTTGCAGGCCCCCGAAGTTGAGATGAAACCACTCCCAACACATTTGAAATATGTGTACTTGGGAGAAAAAGAAACATTACCGGTCATAATCTCAAACAAACTGACCGGGGAGCAAGAAAAGAGGCTAATTGCGGTGCTTAAAGAGCACAAACTTGCAATCGGATGGACTATAGCCGACATTAAAGGCATTAGTCCATCTACTTGCATGCACCGCATCTTGATGGAGGATGAAGCCAAACCGGTGCGCCAACCACAACGGAGATTGAACCCACCTATGATGGAGGTAGTCAAAAAGGAGGTCATCAAGCTTCTCCAAATGGGGATAATCTTCCCCATATCCGATAGCAAATGGGTTAGTCCAACCCAAGTTGTTCCCAAGAAGACCGGAGTCACGGTGGTGGAGAACAAACATGGAGAACTTATGCCCACCCGAATTCAAAATGGATGGAGGGTATGTATAGATTACCGTCGCCTCAACGCGGTAACTAGAAAGGATTTCTTCCCTTTACCCTTCATTGATCAAATGCTTGAGAGACTTGCGGGGCATAAATTCTATTGCTTCCTTGATGGCTATTCCGGGTACTTTCAAGTACCCATAGCCCCTGAAGATCAAGAGAAGACCACATTCACTTGTCCATTTGGCACTTTTGCCTATCGACGTATGCCATTCGGACTTTGCAACGCACCCGCCACCTTCCAAAGATGCATGATGAGCATATTCTCCGAGTATGTTGAGCTTTTTATGGAAGTTTTCATGGATGACTTCACAATCCATGGGGACTCATTTGATTCATGCTTATATCATCTCTCACTTGTACTCAAAAGTTGTTTAGAATCAAACCTTGTTTTGAATTCTGAAAAATGCCACTTCATGGTGGAAGAAGGAATTGTTCTAGGCCATGTAATCTCTTCCAAAGGGATAGAGGTTGACAAGGCCAAAGTTGAAGTCATCCAATCACTCCCTTATCCTACCACCGTTAGGGAGATACGGTCATTCCTTGGACATGCAGGTTTCTACCGGAGATTCATCAAAGATTTCTCAAAGATTGCATCTCCTTTATGCACTCTTTTGCAAAAGGAGGTGGAATTCATCTTCTCCGAAGAATGCAAAAAGGCCTTCAATACATTGAAGGAAAAGCTAGTAACCGCACCTATCATCCAAGCTCCCGACTGGTCTCTCCCATTTGAGATCATGTGTGATGCTAGCGACTATGCGGTCGGGGCCGTCTTGGGCCAAAAAGTGGGAAGAGCTTCTCATGTGATTTACTATGCATCCACAACACTCAATGATGCTCAACGCAACTACGCCACCACCGAAAAAGAAATGTTGGCCGTCGTCTACGCACTTGAAAAATTCCGGTCATACTTACTTGGAACCAAAGTGATCATTTACACCGATCATGCGGCTCTTAGATTCTTAATGACAAAGAAGGAGGCCAAACCAAGGTTGATTCGGTGGATACTACTCTTGAGCGAGTTTGACGTTGAGATCAAAGACAAAAAGGGCATAGAGAACTTGGTGGCCGATCACTTGAGCCGTTTAGTCCTTGATGAAGGAAATAATCATGTCAAAGATGATATCCGAGGGGAATTTCCCGATGAGACTCTCTTCTCTCTTAAGGAAATTCGCCCTTGGTACGCTCACATTGTTAACTTCCTTGTTCTAAACAGGTTTCCACCAAGCTTCTCTAAAGCTCAAAGAGAGAAGCTCCAACACGATGCAAAACAATACGTATGGGATGAACCATACTTGTGGAAACATTGCAAAGATCAAGTCATTAGAAGATGCATCCCCGAGACAGAGATAGCATCCATTCTTGCCTTTTGTCACTCACATGCATGTGGTGGCCACTTTGGAGGAAAGCGAACGGCCATGAAGGTACTTGAATGCGGTTTTTGGTGGCCAAGCTTATTTCGAGATGCCCATGTCTTTTGTCAATCTTGTGACAATTGCCAACGCATGGGCAACATCTCTCGAAAACATGAGATGCCACAAGTTCCTATGCTCTATGTGGAGATATTTGATGTTTGGGGAATAGATTTCATGGGACCCTTTCCTAATTCCCACGGAAATCTATACATTCTCTTGGCGGTGGATTACGTTTCAAAATGGGTGGAAGCAAAAGCCACGAAGACCGATGATGCCAAAGTAGTTGCGGACTTTCTCAAAACCCGCATCTTCTCAAGGTTTGGAGTCCCACGCATTTTGATAAGTGATAGGGGCACTCACTTCCATAACAAAACTGTGAGTGCCTTGTTGAAGAAATATGGCGTCACACACAAGCTCTCCACCGCCTATCACCCGCAAACAAACGGCCAAGCCGAGGTCTCAAACAGGGAGTTGAAATCTATACTTCAAAAGACGGTGAACCCGAACCGAAGGGATTGGAGCCTTCGGATAGATGATGCCTTATGGGCATATAGAACTGCTTTCAAAACACCAATTGGAATGTCTCCCTATAGACTTGTGTTCGGAAAAGCCTGCCACCTTCCGGTCGAACTCGAACACAAGTCTTATTGGGCGGTAAAAACATTCAATCTTGATATGGAGCAAGCGGGGATGAAAAGGAAACTACAACTCCAAGAGCTAGAGGAGCTTCGACTTGAGTCCTACGAAAATGCCGCCATCTACAAGGAAAAGACGAAGGTATGGCATGATAAAATGATAATAAGGAAGGACTTCCAAGTTGGAGATAGAGTCCTTCTATTCCGATCACGCCTCCGTCTTTTCCCCGGTAAACTGAGATCACGATGGGAAGGACCATTTGAGGTGGTCAAAGTCTACTCACATGGAGCGGTTGAGATCAAAAGCCTTGACACCGATAAAATCTTTAAGGTTAACGGACATCAACTCAAACCATTCCTTGAGGGTTTCCAAAAAGAGAACATTGAATGCATGGATCTCTTCGATCCAATCTATGAAGGATGAACATGACTATGGCGTCGTGCCACGACGTTAACTAAGGCGCTTCTTGGGAGGCAACCCAAGTCAAGGTACGCATTTTCTTCTTTTCTTTTCAAATTCTCGCTTGTTAATGTCACTTTTGAGAAAATGGGGTAAAATTCTCAAGAAAAAATGAAGGGAAACCATGTTTTGGAAGCCTGGGGAAACCTCCGATCGGTCTTCGTCACTTAACCGATCGGATCCACGCTAAAAAAGGATTAAAACTTGACAAAAACACTTCCCAGAGAAGGATACCCGATCGGGCACCATAACCATACCCGATCGGGTACATACTGAAAACAAGAGCCTTCAGAAGACCCGATCGAGGAACCGGAAAATTTTCAAGAGGATACCCGATCGGGTACCCATAAAGCCCGATCGGGTACAATAACGAAATTTGAAAAATTTTCTTCGAATTAAATTCCCCGATCGGGTACCCCCAAACGCGATCGGGTGCGAACCCCTGGAGCAATTTTAAAAAAAAATGTGGGCAGACCCGATCGGGTATTGCACTCACCCGATCGGGTACACTGAGCTGCAGAATCAAAAGGCACTTTCGAATTGATTTACCCGATCGGGTAATCGGGCCACCCGATCGGGTGCTCTACTCTGGAAATCAAAAGATAGTTTCGAATTAAAATACCCGATCGGGCAGTCGGGCCACCCGATCGGGTACACGACGTTTTTTATCCCAAATCAGGCCCGAAAACCCCCATTTCATCTTCCCCAACACACCAAGATTCGAACCACTCTCCCCAAATCCTCCATTTTCGAACCTCCAAGCTTCCATAACTCACCCAACACTCAACCAAATCCTCTCATACCACCACCAAAACACTCCTCTCACCACCCTCTCCAACCTCATACCCAAAAATCACCACACCTCCCTCTCTATCCAAAAATCCGAAACCCTACCCCAAAATCCCCAAAATCCGAATTCAAGCTTGAAACTTTGACAAAATGGCACCAAAAAGAAGCCAACCGGAGAGCTCTAATGCTAGAGGACCAATTCCGGGGTATGAGACCATCCGCTTTGGGCCGGGAGATCACCGCAAACGATTTTTGGCCATCATCAAAAGGCAAGTAGTTCCTTCTAGATTCCTTTGTCATAATGCTCTTACACAACTAGGCTTGTTGGATGGAATGAGGGAACTATTTGATAGGTTGGAGATGAATTTGATTTTTAATATGAAGTATAATTGTGTTGACAAAGTGATTTATGAGGTGATGAGTTCGGCTAAGGTTGTTCTACATGATGACCCGGCGGAGTTCCTCTACGACAAGCTCACGTTTCGTTGGTTAAACAACGAATACTCAATAACGAGACGTGAGTTTGCGGAACACTTCGGCATCCCCGCACCCCATGAAAGGGGGATACCGGAGAGCACACTTGACGGGCACACTTTATGGGCCAAAATGACCGGAGAAAGGAAGGTGAACGCGTCTAAATTGTCCATTAGTCACGTTCAACATCCTCTTCTCCGGATATTCCTAAAGTTCTTGTGCAATTCTTTGCTTGGTCGCCCCAACAATCACCATACTCGGATGGGGGACGTGGCCGTGCTCACTCTAGCTCTTTTTCATAGACCCACGGAATATAATCTTTGCAACTTAATGTGGGATCATTTGGAGGAAGCTTGTAAGAAGACCGGGAACATTGTGGTTGGGGGGGTCATAATGCATTTGGTGAGCAAATTCGGCTACACGGAAAATGCTCCAATCCACCCCGATTCTTTGATGCACATTGGGTGGTTATCCAATGCGGGCTTGATATCTTTGGGCAACAAGGACCACAATGGAAACCAACGCTATCGGTGGCACATGAAATACCCCGAACCCACCAAATATTTCCCCCTCCCTTGTGATGAATTGCCTAAGCTTAGGTATAGGATGGCCACATTCGAGATCCCCCATTACCTCCTCCCGAACAACATTCCACCCCACCTCCAAGATCAAGCCAACCCACCCGAAGACCAACCCGAGAATCATCCCGGCCAAGCCGACAATCAAGGACATGAAGATGTCCACAATGCTCTTCCGGACCCTCCTCAAAACCCGCCACCCCAAGACTTTTTCCAACAACTCTTGGCGGGTCAACAATCCCTCCTTGCCGGTTTCCAAACCATGAGCCTCGATTACACAAAAATGGGTAGGCAATTCACCCAACTACAAGAAGAGTTAGGCCAATACCGGGCGGAGCAACAAGCAAGGGACCGCCAATTTGATGCCTTCCGGACCGAGCAACAATCGGCATTCCAAAGGATGGAGGAGCAAAGGGCGGCCGATATGCAAAGGTATGAGGACGACTACCGGAGGATGTATGGGCCCACATACTCATACATGTCCCACATCGGCGGCTTCGCATCCATGTCCTCACCACCACCGGCACCCTCTTGGTATAACCCCTCCGATTGGGGTAATTTCGGCAGCTCCACTTCCGGCGGTGGTGGCTATGATGGCGGGGATACGACCATGGGCGAGGGAGGTGGCGATTATATGCAGGGAAGCGGCTTTGGAGGCGGATATTATGGCGGAGAAGGTGGGCACTAAGGATAGTGCCACGTTTCAAGTGTGGGGGAGGAAGCATCATCTCTTGGTATGTCACAATCCCTTTATTTTTACCTTGTACTAAGCATTATTTTCTACAAATAAAAAAAAAAAAAAAAAAAAAAAAAAAATAATAATAAAAGAAATGAAATGCTAGTTAGGTTGAAAACCCAAAAAGGGCAATCTAAGCAACAAGGGCTTACAAAAAATAATGAGTGAGTGGTAAGAAAAGAAAAAAGAAAAGAGAGGCTAGGATGAAAACCTGAAAAGGCTCCTAGGCAAAATGAGAGATATGAGAGAAATATTTTTCTGTGTGCAGGAACTCATTTGATCTCTTGGAGGAAGAGGAAGACGAAAAAAAAAAAAAGTGGAGAAGAAGATGAACACTAGAAGACCATAAAACCCAAGATGATAGTTGTAATTTGAGCATTAAAACTCATATTTTAGCCTTGGTGGTCTTTGTGTTGTTATTTTGTAACATGGTTGAAACTCTTAGAAAACTCTTAAACTGTTTGGATGTTTCTGTTTTACTCGAGGTCGAGTAAAGAACTAAGTGTGGGGGAGTTGATATGTTTGTAATTTCCGTGTGTTTATTTACGTTTTTAGATAGTTTTGGTTGTTTAATATTTCGGAAATTACACACTTTCGGTGTAAATAGTTTAGTCTGTTAAATTCTTGTAATTTGTTTAGATTAGGTTCATTCTGAGCTCAAACAGGTCCAAGTACACTTTGGAGACCATTGGTGAAACATCACAAGTGCAAGGAAGGTGCAAGAATACAAGAAAAAAGTGAAAATTTCATTTTTGGTCTGTACCCGGTCGGGTATGACCTATACCCGGTCGGGTACCCTTCTGAAATTTCGAATCAAATCGAATCCGGGAACAAGGCATCATGCGGGAAGATTTTAACACGTTCGGGTGTCCATACCCGATCGGGTGACCGACAGACCCGATCGGGTATGACCCCATTTTCCAGCTTCGCGGAAGCCGCATATGGTACCCGATCGAGTGGGCTGAAAACCCGATCGGGTACACGATCCTGCAAGCTTAAAAAGCCTATAAATACACCCCATTTCCTCCACAACAAATCACCAATTCCTATATACTTCTAAGCTCAGTTTAGACAAGTTCTTTCTTTATATTTTTATCATGTTTAGTCTCCAAATGAGGAGCTAAACTCTTCCATCTTGGTTTTGCTACCTTGAAGCTTAATGAATTGTAAGTTGTGAGTTATTTTCTTTAATCTTCTTCCTTGAATATTAATTAATTCCTATTCCTATTACATATTAATATTTTGAACAATACTTAAAGGATCAACTAGTTTTGTTTCATATATTAATTAATACTAGAATCGGTCGATTAATACGCTTGTTATTAACTCGGTCCTTTCACGGTAGTAAACTTGGGTTGTTAATGCATGCGTCTCATGGTTAATAAGCCAAGGGGAATTAATTATATTGATTAAACCAACAAACCGCTTGTGTTGAGGTTATCAATCTCAATCGTTTTCATCTTGATTTTATTGCTACTATCAAGTAAATATACGGCGCGTGTTCTATATTAACTCGGTATGTAAGTTTTATTAATGAACGCGTCTCGTTATTAATAACTACCCTCGATGAATTGGATATACTCCTCGATTGAGTATTCGAGAGGAAGATAGTTAAAGATATAACCGGGATCGACGAACATTTCATTAAGTGGATAAAAGCAAAGCCAAGTCTTCTTCTCATTAATTAAATCACATAACTCGTTCATCTTCGTGTTTAAATATAATTTAAAGTTCATCAACCAAATATAAACCCCCCCTTATTGTTATTTATCTATTTCTGTAAGAAGAAAAGTATTCCTTTCCCTGTGGATACGAACCTTACTACGCTATACTACGTATAAGTGTTGTATTGTATTATTTATTTTGAGTGCACCTCACGACAAGTGCACGTCACTCATGATCCTTTCTTACAACCTTTTATTCATACCACTAATTGATTAATCATTAATTATGCCATATTTCCATAATCCATAATTAATATGACTAATCACATATCACATATCTTTTTATATTTCTTTACTAGATAACTCTAGTTAATCACATACACGGTTCAAGTATACCTTCTTATTCATTTAAGAAAAATATACTCATGATTAATTAATAAATTAATCTATTTTTTTATTTATCATATAATACTTCCATAATCCATATTTAATATGGATAATCACAACTTTACAACCCTTTTATATTCACTTACTAGATTATTCGAGTTCAAGCTTATCTCATACATGGTTCAAGTATATCCTCTTATGCATTAAGAAATATATACTACGTACTAATGATTAATTAATAAATTAATCTATTTTTTTCATTAGTCATATACACCATGACTAATCATGCATTTTAATCCATTTCATCATTTCTCAAATCATGGTTATGATTTTATTTAGGTAATCCCACGTTTGAACCAAGAGTTACAAGACACGTAGTCGTCCACTCACCTTGAAATGACGCTAGCAAGCTTTTATCTTCTTTGTTTGAACTCCGGAGACTTTTGAATTTTCCGGCGAAAACTCCGGCGGCTCCGGCGACTTTTCCGGCCACTCCTAGATTCCTCAAGAAGTCTAGAATATTTTGGTAAAATCCTAACAAGGTTTCACAACCAAAAGTGGTATAAATATCAAAACCTTTCGAGAAGGTGTTTTCCGGTGAACCGGTCTTACTCCGGTCATAACTCCGTTTATGGTTAAACTTAACCCTCCAAACCCTCATTCTACACCTCTATAAGTGTAGAACAAATTTAAGGGTCCATCATATGATTTATAAAATCATATGGGATTGAATGGAGGATGAAAAATGTTAATGAGATTATTACCTTAATTAATCAAGGTTTTTCTCTTCTTTTCTAACTCTTTCTTCTTCCTTGGACCTCCTTATGGCTTGAGCTTGATTATGGCTATGGAAATGGAAAGTTTCAGACCTCCTCTCTCTTCCTTGGATGCTTTGGGTCGGAGTTATGGTAGGAAAATGAGTGAAGGAAGCCATTTTGGACATATCACTCAAAATCATATGGGGGGTCCCTTTTCCTTTATTTCTTTGTCTCCCAATCCCTTCATGCATGTACCTCTACAGCTCCCTCTCCCTCAATCAGCCGACTTGGTTGATATTATTTTGTGGGGTGGCTCCCACTCATGTGGGAGGTCATCCCTTTATGTCCAAAAGTGTATTTTCGGTCCCGAAAGTTGTATTTTCCGGACTGTTTTAATTAAATTTTATTTTATCGGGTCAAGTAAAATATATATCATTCTTCCAATTAATATTGGGCTCTAAAATGAATATATATTACCCAACTTCAATTTAGTGGTCCCCGGAATTTATTTCGGACTGTTATCTGATTAATTAACTATACCGATAATGGGACCTTGTTTGATTGAAAGGCCAACTTTATGGCTCAACATTAATTTACACCATCATATAAATATTATCTAAACCAAGATGAATATAATATGTGGTCCGTAAATATCGGATGGTCGCCGCCCACGTGTGGGCCCAACGTGTATTTTACTGTTGAAGTAACAGTAAAAATGAGAACGTGTTTCCTCGAAAACTCACTCGTCATTTCTCATTACTTAATATGTGGTTTCATATCTGGTGACACTTTAATAAAATGTTACACTTATTTTAAAGTGGTCCGAACTGTATGAACAGATAAAATCTTATCTGTTTATTCTTATACAAAATATCTCCAAGGTAGGGTCCTCCAAAAGTACCCACCTCTAACATGTCAAGTTGCTCATTATTATCCATCATCCCATGTTTTGGGTTCTTAAAATATTTATATTCCTTCTGTTATTAATTTGTAGCCTTCCGAATTATTATCAGTCCGATAATTAAGGACTCACAATTATCGAATAGTGACACCGGCCCGCTTGGCCGTCTAGTTGTCATTCTTTATATTACCGGGGTCCAGGAACCATCCATACTATCATAATAGTATCATTTTGATAAACATTAATATTTTATAAACTCGAAATGTCATGAGTGGTCCCCACGTCTAAATTAATAATCCTTTATTAATTTAAGACAAAATTTTTACTTTCTCATTTATCAAGACTACTCTTAGCCTTGATTTACCTTCTTTAACTCAGTACTTGATGAAAAAAAAAATCTCACAGTAAAATTCGGGTCCGGTGTTACAACCTCTTAGATCCATAATCATCATTATTTCAAGGAAAAATAAAAACTAATAATCCAACCTTCTAGTGGTCTTTTTACAATAGTTCCACCTTTTTGTTATTTAGAAATAATCCAACCTTTGCGCCCCATCTTCATTCGCTGGTCTCGGGCCGGTTGATGACCTCCTATTCCAAGTTATTTTCTTATCTTTTGTAAACTTTTATACAATAATCCCACCTTATGGTCAAATAATGTTTTGCAAAGATAAGAAAATAACTTAGAATAATAAGTCATCAATAGGTCAGAGACCTTGAATGAAGATGAGGTGCAAAAGTTGGATTATTCTTGAATAATGAAAAAGATGAAACTATTGTAAGAAGACCGCTAAAATGTTAGATTATTAATTTCCATTTTCCCTTATTTCAATCATACTTTTCTGCCACAAACGAACACATACATCAAACTACACTAAGGGAGTGTTTGCAATTGCTTCAACTTTAAAAAAGTGGTTTTTTAAAGTGATTTTGGGAAAACTAATTAATAGTAAAAGTTGGTAGTGTTTGAGGAAAAAGTGATTCTGAAAAAGTAAAAGTTGGTAGTGTTTGGTAAAATAAGTATTTTTTGTGTAATAGAAAAAGTGAAAAGCAGTTTAAAGCACTCTTCCACCTGCTTCCAGCTTTTAGCTTTTAAGTGATTAATTTAAGCAGAAGCTGTCATTTGAAAACACTCTTTTTAGCCTTTTTAAAGCCAAAAGATGAAAAATTGCTTTTTTTAATCAACCGCAAACACTCCTTAACTTGAAAGCAATTCAACTATAGAAATATTGATACTAGTGTGTGGACAATCTAAAAAAATAATGGCCAAAATAATTTACTACTAATTCATTACACTTCGTTCGATATAATAATAAGATGTTTTTTTAAAATTTTACTAAAATAGAATTTATTTACATTAAATATGGTTAATAGTTATTGTAGTATACTCTCATGGTTACTCAAGTGTAAATTTTGAATCTAAATCTACTTACATCTACTTACTTAATACTCCGTAATAAAGTACAACCTTTCATTATCAATTAATTGATATTGAGTACAATTAGTGAATAGTCATCAATTGCAATTAATCCCTAAATTCATTGGAACATTAATTTTCAATAAATTACAAAAATAATATATTCAATCCACTTAGAGAGAATACATATAATTGAATATTTTAAAAATACATATATTTTTTATCGTTAAAAATACATATAATTGAATAATATACATATAATATCGAATTCCATTCCATATTTTTAAATACTTTATCGAAAATGGTTATAGAAAATCACTTCACAAATAATTTTGAAATCTTCAATTTGGTATTTTGAAATGTTTTGTGTACTATGTTTCAGAAAATACACACATTTTGGTTTGGTATATCTCATATTCCATTCAATTTATATAATAATACTATATTTCAAACTCATGTGATGTATGGAAGACCAATAATATGCAACAACCATTACTTCAATTCTAATATACTTCGTATAACTTTCTTTAAATAGTACTTCCTCCGTCCTTTATAACCTTGCCAACTTTCCTTTTTTGGATGTCTCACTAACTTTGCCATTTTCATTTTTAAGTAAATAATTTGTGGTTCCAATTAATTCTCTCTTCTCTGCACAAACCTCAACCACACAGTTTTTATTAATCTCCGTGCTGGTCAAACTTGGCAAAGTATTGAGGGACGGAGGGAGTAACTTAAACTACTTTATTTCATATTTGTAAATATTTAATCATATGCATCGTATAATTTTTATTCTACAATAATATTACGTTTCTTTTAATGACAATATTTATTTTTTAAAAGTAATATGGTTGCCAACTTGCCATATGGACGAATACAAGGTTGCAATTTCTATTAAAGGATAGACACACCATCCCTAAGGCCCAGTTTGGTTCAAACGAGTGGATGGAAGGGGAGAGTCAAGGAGAGAAGGAAAGGGAGAAGAAAGAAGGATTTTGATTAAAAAAATTGTGTTTGGTTGGAGGAAATATGAGGAAAGGTTTAATGAAACATTTTCCTAATTTACCTTTGCTTGATAGCTTACTTAAGAAATAGATACATTTTGAACTAACTATTGTGAATATTACTCCTAAGGTCATAAGTCATACTTCCGCCGTACCTAAATAAACTTCCAACTTTCTTTTTTCGTCCGTCCCAATTAAAACTTCCACTTTCCCTATTTTGCAAAGAATTTGTGGCTCACAACAATTCTTACCCATTCGTCTCTCCTCTTCACAACTCTCCACCACACAATACTCACTATCTTAAACTGTGTGTCAAATCTATTTGGAAGATAAATTAGGGACGGAGGGAGTAATATTTTTTAATTTTTAATTTTTAATTTTTTATTTTAAAATTTTAAAATTTTAAATTTTAAAATTTAAAATTTTTAAATTTTTAAATTTTTAAATTTTTAAATTTTTAAATTTTTAAATTTTTAAATTTTTAAATTTTTAAATTTTTTAAATTTTTAAAGTTTTTTTTTTAATTTTTGAATTTTTTAATTTTTTTATTTTAAATTTTAAATTTTTTAATTTGTTAAAGTTTTTTATCTTTTACCTTTTCTATATTATAACGTTTTGTTCATTCACATAGGAGATGAATAATTTTTGTGGTTATCAACATGTTTCCTCCGAAATACTCCAATTTGGGGGTTGAAAATGGGAGGAAGTGAAGGATTTTGGAAGTCTTCTACTTTCCTCCTCTTCCTCCCCTATTTCATTGAACCAAACACACACAAATCACTCACTTCCCTCCCCTCCGAAATCCTCCAACCAAACATGGCATAAAAGTCTCAACGTCAATTGGAAAGTTAATTTAGAAAATGTAAATTGAACTTCAATCATAAAATGATAGATGAGAGTGAGTAGTTACTTTATCATGATTAAAATAAAGGAATGTTGATGGGTTTGACCAAGTGGTTAGGTGCACACTTAGAGCCCTTTTGATAATATCCAAATCGGTTGTATTGGATGATTCTACTGAAATTATGAAATTATGGTTGAAGTGGTTGTATTGGCCGATTATGCTAATTTATGAAAAAAAATTATATTTCAATTATTTTTTATTAATAAAATAAAGAAATATATATATGAAAATAGCTAAAATGACCCTCTATAGTAACATCAATCTATACACTTATAAAAGTAACTTCAACCTTATTTTTTTTATTTGTGTCGGTCTAAGTTAATTTTATTTCAGTTTGGTTTTTGCGTTTGTTGGAGTTTATTATCATTTGTTGTCGTATTCATTTCTTGTGGTACTTTTTTATGGTTCAATATGAGTAGAATTCTGGTGACTATGGGTAAAACAGAGTGCAATTTTGTTCACCCCTTCTTGGAGGGTGAACATAACCCCCTCCCTATTTGCTTGCCATGTGGCAAAAAAAGAAATGAAATGCCAAATGGCAACATTTGAGCTATGAGGGTGATGTTCACCCTCCAAGGAGGGGTGAACAAAATTGCACTCGGTAAAACATAGGGATACACACGGTTATGAATTGAATCAAAATGGAAACACCGATTCTCAATTTAAATTCCTCCCATCGAAATCGCACAGTAATAATGGTTTTATTTTGGTTACGATTTCATTTTTATTTTTGCCACTAAAACTTTACCAATGGACCTCCTAACCTATATGGAGATTTTACGAACAGATCTTCTCATGGTATGATCGATAATTTGACCAACGGATCTCCTCAACGACTAGGCAATGCATCTCCTAACCTGTTTGCAAGGTGAATTTAAAATAGGACCCCTTCAAACTTTACACTCTTGAAAACTTCAACAAGTCTGTAAGTGAATAAATGAGGCACATAATCTTCTCACTCTTGAAAGATATAAATTCAACAATGGGAAATTTAAAAAGATCAAACTATAGATGTATGTGTTTATTTAATTATTAAGTAAGGAAAAAAATGAAGCACTATTATTATTATTATTATCTCTGGAATGAGATACAAGATGAATTGCATGATCACTTAAAAGGAACGAAAGAATGTAATAGTAGAAATAGAACAATGTGTGTTGAGATGTATTGTTTTTTTTATCTTTTCCGAAATGAAGGTGTGACGGGGTTCATATAACATTGAAAAACCTATAATGATAGTAAGTAGTTTTGCAATAACATTTGATATTGTAAATATGAATGCTTCCTCACAAAAAGTTTAAGAAGGTTAGAAAATTTCTTAGATATCAAGTAGCCGTTAGTTTTAATTTTGAAAAAATTGTGCAAAGTTGTAAGAATAAACAATTAATCCATAATGTGGTCAGCTCAAGTGCTCAACGCAACTTACAGTTTACCTTTCAAGGACATATGCACAATAAAGAATATCTGTTTGGCAAGAGTTATCAAACTCAAATATTGCTCATTAACGGTTAAGTGAATGGTTCAAGTCGGGTTGTGTCCTCTGATGAGGACTAAATACTTTTAATGATATTCTACTTGATTTGATACTTGCTTGGCTACTTCATTAATTTGCAAACACTTCTTTTTTCGGTGCTGTTTTGGTTCTTGATGTTTTCTTTTATGTGATGACAAAAGGGGGGAGAATCAGGTGCCATATTTTGTGCGGTGCTCTTGCTACTCCTAACAGTTTTATATGCTCTGTAATGGTATACCTTGGAATGATGAGTTACCTTATTTCATTTTTGGGGCCTAAGGTTTGTCATCAACAACAAAAGGGGAAATTTGTTGCATATTCTGTTTTGTTGATTACTAATCATAATCATTATTGGCTAAGTATACAGGTTCTAGGTGCCAAAACATGGTTGAATTAATTTTTCATATATTTTGTCCTTGGGTTGGGGTGCCTTTTGTGAGAGCTATGTTGTAAAGGTGAGAGTCTCCTTACCCGCAAGGTAATGAAGAAAAAACTCTACTTGGAGAGGACAAAGTTGAGATGGTTCGAGGGTAGACTAGAAGAGTTTATCTTGTAACCATTTCAAAGGGTTTTTAGTGAAGTTTCAAATTCCTCTGAGGGAGGTCAAGTTTCTTAATCCATTTTGAGCCAAGGGATTTTTCCTGGTTAAAATATTGTGTCCTTTGTTTACTTGCTTTTCCCTTGCCCCACAATAGAACTTGACAAAAAACTGTCATAGTTCTACACACATAATTCACCCCCCATGTGTGATTCAACCGGTTCATCAGAGTAGATCATAAAAAATTCTGAAATAGGACTATCACCATTTCCTTTTAAAAATAAGATTCATGAACTCATATTTAGGAAATTTTTAGCCTTTTAATTTTTTTAATAGGGCTAAATAACTCCTAATTTGGAAAGAAAACATATTAGACGAATGCACTGGTGGCGCTGAGTACGTATATTATACAACCGGCTGTACGGTGAGCACCGTACAACCGGCCCAGTAACAGGCCCAAGGGGAAAATAGCAAAATAATTCGGTGTCATTTTTTTAATTAATATGAAAATCGTGGTTTCTACTACATGAGCATTTGTGTACTGTTAATGAGCAATAGTCCAATTTTTATGAGTATTCAGCGTCTAATAATGAGCACTGTGTTATTACAAGAAAACTGATATCACAACTGAAAAACGGTGGCATTTTCGTAATTTCAGTTAAAATCGCGGTTTTCGTCAGATGAGCATTAATACACTTGTAATGAGAATCAAATCAATCTATTGTGTTGAGTATTCAGAGTGTAATATTGAGCATCATGATCTCTGATTCATATCTTTTAATTCACTTTCGTTTTCTTATGTTTTCTTTTATAAAAACCATTAAATTATATATATCTATAATCAACTACTCCGTATTATGAATTCCAATATGACAATTTAATTTAATATTGCACATTTTAAATATGCATTGATATGAAAATCATATGTTGTACTAGTTGAATATCAATACATTTTCATTGAGAATTAAGCTTAATCTATTGAGTATTAAAAACATGCAATTGAGTATTATGGTCTCTCTTACCATGTCTTCTACTTCACTTACATTTTAGAATGAGCATAATGTTGTACCAAATGAGCATACCTGACTTACAAAATGAGTATCGGAAAATTCAAAACATTATTTGAAATCGCAAATTTGCTCAAACCCTCATTTGTCTATGCTCATTTGAGCATTAAAACATCTTCATTGAGTATGGTGTTTTCTGATACTGGACATTGAGATTATGTGAGCAAGCTCTAATTTGATCGTGTAGATTTTGTCAGCATTGATGACATTTTAAAATGATCATAACACAAGTACCGGATGAGCATACATAATTTACAAAATGAGTATCCCAAAATTCAAAAACTCATATAAAATCTCATTTAAGTTATTAAGAAAAGTTGATTAGAAAAATAAAATAACAAAGAAGCAAGGTGGGACATAAAATCATATTTTATATTGCACGCCTTTATAAATTAAAATTTATAAAAAAGGTCATAAGAAGAAAAAGAAAAAAAGTCAAAGGAAAAATCAGAAGGGAACTACAAGAATGGCGTCAGTGCGTCACAGCTAAAACAAGAGTGGCGAGTGGGCTGCAAATGTAAGGAGGAGATGCGCAGCTCCTTCGGAGTTCCCAGGTAGGCTGGATTGTTGGAAAACGGTTGGGCTGTTCCGCACTTCTTTCCGGGCAACAACTGTGGACACCAAGATATTACAAAAGTACCGGCCGGCTGTACCATGAGCATGGTACAGCTGGCTGTAGGATATAATTTACCGTTGGCGCTAGCTGTTGTCGGTAGTTTGCAATGAGAGTGGTAACTTGTAATTTGAACATTGAAGGTAATAGTACTATAGTAGTAACTCTAGTTATAATGATTTATGTTCAAATTTTACCCTTAATTGAGTAATTGACCAGGACATTATACTCATATTAACTTTAATCATATTTTTGTAAATACGTTTTATTAATAATGTTTTTGAGAAACTCCATTGGTGACATGCTCTGGGCCGTCAGCTTCCCCGAAATTTACCCCACCAACTTAGGTGGTTTGCCTACCGGATTTAAAAAAAAGATTGAAAAACTTATGTAAGCACTAAGCTTGTAAACACCCCATCCTATTAATAATGTTTTTTGAAGAAAAAAAGGTCAAATAAACCCTTCTACTATTATCAAACCATCACTTAACCCCCTAAACTTTAAAAAAAGTCATGTCCGCACACTTACTCTTTAAATAAAGTCAAATAAGTCACTTGACCGGCCAAGCACCTTCAAATCCCGGTTAGTTGCTTAGCTGTGCTAATTTTAACCCAATCTGCTAAGGGCTTCCTGTTTGAGTGTCGACATGGCATATTTTTTCCAACGTGGATTCTGAAGTCCCATGGTTCAAATTGTTCGCACATCATTGGCGCTTAGGGTTTCATTTTTGAATCACGATCAAAGGCAAGCATGTGATGGCGGATAACAAAATTGTAGGGATTTGACAATGATCTGGTCGCATCTATCTCCATGGTCAAACTATTTCCTGTGCACTCGTACTGCTTCTAAGTTCCAAGTAAAGGTATTTTCCTGCAAATGGGTTTATCGTCAAGCTATTAATCTTTTCAGTTTGTATGTGAAAATTCCAGCCAAATGAATAAGTAATATATTAATTGGTTTTCTGGAGTCATTTTATGGTTTTCCCAATTCATCATATGTATATTTTTCAAAGCGTGGAGCTCACAAAATCATATACATGAATATGGTAGAAAAGAAAAGAACACATAAGGGCTTTGGCATTTATGTAGAACCTGAAATAGGAGAAACTATTGTAGATGTATGTTTTTATTTAATCTTCTTACATGACATTAATTGCTATATATAAGTACATCATAAATGATAAAAAATTTATTTTTTTTGTAGTATGAACTTCAAAGTGTGCAAGTGCTCTAACCACGGAAGTGCTAGACTGAAGAAGTGAAAGGAGAAGTGAACCGCTAAAGTGGAACCCCTTTTGTTTTGTACCCCTTTTGTTCACTGGGAAGTGATATAGGGATGTGAACTGGGAAGTGTTATAGGGATGGGACCCATTTTGTTTTGTAATGTTTGTATATTGTTCATGATTATGCTTATGGTTATGTGTATTACAAGTTGAATGTAATGGTCCTTTTGCCGTTTTAATGTTTATGGTTATGTGGGTAAATATGTGTACTGGAAGTTGAATGTAATGGCATGTTTTGCTATTTGACCTCACTTTTCTAATGTTATAGAAGATTTGAATCGTTTTTGCAGCCCCACTTTACTCATTTTTTCAGCCCCACATTTCTTAATGCACCATTTTTTCGATGTGTCACTAGCACAGTATACAGAGAACCATGCTAGTGTGTATGTATGGGTGCTACTCTTGTGTTATAAAGTGATAAAATCTCAAATAACTAGTGTGTATGTACTGACATGTTGCTTAGCTAGAGGCTAGATATAAAGGTCCATTTGTGTAGTCTCAAATAACTATTGTATGGGTGCTCCTCTTTTGTTATATAGGTTCGTTTGTGTACTGTCAGTTCATGCCTTGAGCTTTCAGGGATGTTAACAGTACAATTATTGCTATCAGGCTCCAGTATCATGTCAATTAAGTGGTGGCTTTGGATTATATTGTTTTTGCTGGGTTCTTAGAGGTTACTGCTATTGAAAAGAAGTGCAGCAGTAACTTTAAGTTTGGGCTAACAAAATGCAGCAGTAACTTGTATCATGTGCACTTCTTTTAAAAGAAATGCTTCAGTAACTTTAAGAAGAGGTGGCAATAGCTTTAAGTTTTGCTAGGTAGGGGTATTAGTGTGTTTCGGTGACTTTATTCTGTGAGCATTTAAGTTGTTTTAAGTTCTGTCCACTGCTTGCATTTGTATTATTTTAAGGTTGGCAAAATGGTTATCAATTCCTACACTTTTGTGCAGTAATATGGCTGCATGTTCAACTCTCTTTCAGTTTTGTGCACCAACAGTTTGTGCAACCAAAGTAATCTATCATTCATACACATAGGGAAATATACATTACATAAACACGTTTTCAATTCCATACAACTTGTGAAATACATTCAGTTTCATAACAACGACATGTTTAATACATCTAATGCACTTCCCAGACATTACATGTTAAACTACAAACACTTGAAACCACAAAAATCTGAAAATACAAGGGCCCCAGGGCACCTAGGTAGTGTTAAACTGTTGCTACATTGCTAGTCAACCCCCATATAAAAAAATGACTTAGTTTCTCCCCTGTACTAGTGAAAGAAACACATTGCTACAACAATTGCTATTAAGATACACTTCACAATCTTGATTTCCTCAATTCCAGAATGCACCAGCACTTTTAAATGACCTACTTCACCACGACCATATATGACCTCTTCTCTCACGTCATACATCTGTTTTTTGACCCCCTCAACCCATGGTGTAACCTGTTCTCTTTCTGGGATTTTAATGTCTTCTTTCCAAGCAAAGAAACCACACCCAGCTCCTACATGCATCAATTTAGAATTAATTTCGAGTGGAAAAATTATTGTTTCCAAAAAATCATAGAACTATTAATTCATTTTTAAATACTAATATCATACTAAATAATCTTCCAATTGGAAAAAATAAATCCAAAACCCTAACTTCATAAGCTCGAATTACCTTCCATCCCGGGCAACCAAAGAACTGGCGACCGGATCCTCTTGTCATGCACAAAGGAGATTTCAACCTGCATTTACAGTACACAACTTGTTCCTAATCGAGAGCCGGAGTGACCTTACTATTTGAGCCGCACAAGGCAGAAGACATTTCAGCACATTCTACAGTTTGAACACCTCAATGGAGAAGACTTACTTGATTTAGAACCCTAAATCTGAAAGATTGGAGAGAGGATGAACTTACTTGAGCTTTAGATAGATGGACGGTTGGTTTGGGTCTTCGGCAAAATTCTAAAATCCGAATTCAATGGATGCACTCCTCTTCTCCATGGATGGTTTGAAATTTCTTAGCCACAACCGTAAGAGACATTAAACGTGATTCTTTGAAGGATATGATGCAATTGGTATGAGATGGAAAAAAATACAAATTTTACAAAAGTACTTGTCCACGTAGGATTCCACCGGTATTTAGAGGTTGGGTTTCGGTCATCTAGAATTCTAGACTCTTTTGATTGTTTAAAATTGGAGACGTGTTAATGTGACCATTTTTTTAGTTGGAGGGTTTATGTGACGGTTTCAGAAGAGTAGGAGGGCCTATTTGACCCTTTTTCCATGTTTTTTTACATATTCAGCACCCTATCCCCATGTTTTGTGATGTAGCATGTTAAACTTTTTTTTTGAAAATCCACATGTTAAACTTTTTTTTATATTGACTATATCATTTAATGAGATTATATATCTACCAGCGAATTATTGATGAGTGATGGAATATAATTCCAGCGAAAAGAGCTTAATCAATCAAATATTCATTGATCGTGAGAAAGTGATAAGAGTATTATTCATCGGGAGAGGCTCTCCCTTTACAAGATATGTACATGAGTATTTATAGACTTTAGGAGTTGATATGTTAGGAGGAATCTAATACAATAAATGCTAATTAATGAACTATATTCTTGCTCGAAATAGAACTCATCTCATGTCTTGGTTGTCAAGTATTAATTGTCTCCTTGTTTCCAAACTCCAGACGAGTCCTGCCTGTTGCCAAATAGTAATGTCCGAATAATAGCCTGCCACGTAAACCTTAGGAATATCCCGGCCTCACTAGCTAGAACTCCGCCCAGGCTCGAGGTCTGCTGTCCAGCCCAGCCTAGCTGTGGGTTCCTGTCGTGGGCTTAGTTCCTAATGGGCCCAGCGGCTTATTGAGCGCTAATCCCGTTTAGGACTTGATCCCGTTTATGGGCTAATCCTGGTAATTAGGCTGATCTCGTTATGGGCTGATCCCGTTGAGGGCTGATCCCGTGAATGGGCTGGATTATATAATTGGGCCACGGTCAAAGTCCATGGTACCATCAATGAGCAAACTTCAATTTTTGTTTCCGCCACCTAACATAATTTGAATAAGCATAAGTAATTTAACTATATTCTTAACAATTCGTAACTTTCCTTGCCTAATTGTGAAACTAACATTGTATCGGTGCAACCTATGTTGCACGGATACGTGAATACGGGTACGATACAACTTCAAAAATTATAGGATACATGTATAGGGGTATATTCATAAATAAAGTAATAGTATTACCAAAAATCAACAACTATAAGAAAATTTCAAAACTTAGACTAAGCAATTAAACTAAAGTATGATATTTCAATTTAACCGTCTTTTTCAAACAACTATAAGAAAATTTCAAATATTAGACTAAGCAATTAAACTAAAGTATTGATTTTTCGGGCACTTTTGAAAATCGGAGTTACTTTTAACAGTCGTTTTCAAATGTTTTTAACGGTATAACCCTCTTGTGATAACGGTATTCAAACACACGAACCAGGCCACTTTGATAAAGAATGAAACTCATGATCCTATCTGAAAACGGGCCTAACCACAAATATCTTTTCCATACTTTTCCCTTTTCTATTTGCATTTACATCTAAGTCTTTTAACAAGACCGATTCCAATTCAGGCTAATCAAGCAACAAATTGGCAAATTCAAGTAATCCAGTATCTTCCATACTCCGAAAATCATCTTCATCAAAGTTTCACACTTTATGCTTCTCACTTTCATATCAAACACAATTGATTTAAAGGTGGAGTGTGTTTAAACTTATTAAGTGTATGAGAGAAGATGTAGATTACTATTTTACCCAAAAAGAGATGCAGTTGAAGAATGATTGATGATTGAGGAGTGATGAGATGTGGCCGCTTGGTTGGCTACTCTATTCTTTTTACGCCGTGTACGGGAATTAGGGCTATAGAATTAGATACGCGTACTCGTTTACAGATACGGGTATCTCAAGTTCTTATGTTATTAATAATAAGTCTAATATGATGCACATGCCGTGTATCAATGAGTTTCAGTATCAGATATGTATTCGATGCACGAATATGATGTCGGAATGAAGTATCGTTACACTTTATTTGTCTATTCTTAACATTTTAGGACATCTTTAAATTTTAGTCTCATCCCGTATTACAGTTTTATTAAGACTTAAGAGTGACACCGATGGGCGCAACTCACATGGTAGGAGGAGGGGGCCACAAGGGAGAGATCTCATGTTCAATTCCAAGCACAGACTTGAGGTGAATTCACACTCTCTTTTTTATCGGTGTGTGATCATATTAAGTGACACATAATCAATCTTAATTTAACAAATTCAAAATCAATCACACAATTTAGATACATTACCATTTGTGTGTTAAAATTTTCAGACATAACATACGAGATGGAGTGTGGGAGGTAGTAGTAAAAGTTTATGTCCATAAACATATACATATACACACTCTAAGGCAAAAATGTTTATTATCAATCACATTAATAAATGCAAACATTTTTCTCTTGCAGTAAAACTCTAGTACTATGGAGTTTAGTTTAGATATTTTATCAATTTGTACTCCCTCTGTTTCTAAATGTTCTTCCAAATTAAAGTGGCACGGTGATTAAGAAAGTGAAAATTGTGTGGTGGGGAGTTGTGCAGAGGAGAGAGAAATGCCGTGAACCACAAATTTTTTGCCATAAAGAGAAAGTGAAGTTCTTTTTGGGACAGACGAAAAGGGAAAGTTGGAAGTAAATTCAGGGACGGAGGGAGTATGTTTTATGTCCATTCGATTCCATTACTCTACATCATGTATGTATGTGTTGCCGTGTCAACTTTGTTGGAGTGTAACCTATGATAACTAAAAGGAATATGTAATTATATTACTCAAGTGTTCGTATTTTTATTAAACACAAAAGGTTCTTCCATGGGACCAACCGATTAAAGAATGAGTGTCTATATTTGCAAATATATCTCTTTCATAAAAATTTTGGTATAAAGTTATTAATCAGTGGCATACGGCCAAAAATATTTATACAAGGAGCTGTGCTATAGTCCTATACCATGCGCCGAACTAGAGGAATTACAGAGTAAGTCAAATAAAAATTCTAAAAGACATAAGTACAAGTATTAATTAATTTAATAGAGTAGATAAAATCATAATACTGGCCCTTAAAAATAGTACTCCCTAGAGTAAAATCTCGTCTATTTCCCTCCCCATATAATCATTAGAGCTATATAAATATTTGCACTTGCAGAGAGCACAGTCAAAGATGATATTGCAAATTAATTTCGCTTAGGCACGACTCCTGTGGAAGCTTTGGTAAGAAATACTCCAAAGACGGATTCAAAAACATGAAATTCAGATTTACGAGTATTTCCAAAGACACCCAGCATTAAGGAATTAAAATTTCTTAGTTCTTCGTTTAAGCACAATCGATGGAGTGATTATTGAGGTGATAAATATTTATATTCGCTCTTAACGCCAAACGTTAACGCCGATTTTTTTTGTTTTCTATCAACTAGCTAGATTCTCACTCGTGCGATGCACGGTACAAAATTTAGTAAAACAATATCGTATTATTTATTTACTATAAAGTATATTTCTTTTTTGCAACAACTACAGAGTATATTTTATTATCACTAACATAAAAGTTTCATAAAAATACAACATATTATTTATCTCTTGCATATAAATCTTGATCAAAATTGGATAAATTATTAGATAAGGAAAAGGTAAAATTAGTTTTAATTTCATCAAACGTGTAACTTTTTATTTTGATCAATGCGTAAATTTATGAAGTAAAAACGTAATTTCATCACTGAGTATTATCTCAGTGAATTTAGTTATTATTAAAAAAATACTCTGTATTTCTTTTGATTTTAACAAATTAAAGCATGGTGTTTATTTTTTGTTGTTAGTTTAGATTAATTATTGAACAAATTATTTCAAGGAATAAGAAAAATTAACCATTTTTTAGTCAAATCGGCTTAGATAAAAAACCAATAAAAGTTCAGAGTGTGGGTCAACTGACAAAAAGAAAACTGATAACCGCCATCCCTCGAACCAGACTCGGAATTTATCGTCGTAGCAATATAATTTGCTGATCCATAACCGAGAAACAAAAAGCCTAACACGGTTACCAAATTCCTCTCATCCCCCACATCCAACATCAATGTCTTACAAACTGGAACAAAAATAAAGAAACACAAGCCAAAGCAAAAGTAACAATTGTTGGAAAAGTAAACAAAACAAACTAAATAACACCCCTGCCGCCGCCAGAGATAAACCCTTTGCGGTGGTTCTGGAGGGGGCCGTACCATCGGTACCACACCTATTGATTCTCTATTGACGATCAAAATCTGGAATACACGAAGCCCGTTCATTCCTCCGCGTTCCCCTCTTATAGCAAGACCGCGGCTAATTGTTTTCTTCTCCGCTGCCCAGCCGTGTACAGCTTTCATCTGCCTTCCCGCTTCGTCGTGTAAAATCCTTCTGCAAAATTGCCTCCCTGCGAAATAACCCTCGCTCGACCCAAAAGACGAAGTGAAACAGTCAAGCAAAAGAATTGACCCGCCGCTGCAGTCTTCGAAGCCCTCCGAGAACACCAGCACCCACCGCCGATCCCGTTCCATCCTAAAGCAATGGCTGAAACGAAAACGGGACAGCAAAAGCTTCACTATGCGGCGGAGATAAAGCCGAAACCTAGAGAGAAATCCAAGAAAAATTAACCATGATATACAGAGTTTATAAAACATACGGAGTACAAACTTACGAAGAGTCCATAAAAGATATTCCTAAAATTTGGACTGCCTTTTCTTTTACTAAACATCTGGTCTCCTAATTTTAATACCTCCTCCTCCGTTCTGTTTTAATTGCAACAGTCAATATTTCACGTTTGTCAACGCACAAGGTTGACCATTAATATCTTTCATTCCTTTTTAGTAAAAAAATCAAAAGTGAGAAGAATTTAACAATATTTTTTATAAAATTAATTTATAATATATTAAGTAATAAAATATATTCAAAGTAGAATATGTGAATAGTGCAAAAAGTCCAATCTACTTTTAATGTTGCAATTAAAAGAGAGTAGTATATAGAAAAGCTATACTTCGAAGTCCTAACACCGACCACGAAAAACACTACACACTTCCATATCCTTTAAAACCTTCCTAGCGAAACACCGCCTCTACGTCGACGATTTCTACAAAAACCATCAAAGAATTACATCCAACCTCTCATATCTCCCGTCAAAGCACCAAATTTCAGCAAAAGAGAAAGATAAGCTATGGAATCGGGGATTTCAGATATGGGTTTTCTCAGTCCTGAGCCGGATCACCTTTCACTACGTCGGCGTGCACCCACCGGATGTTTGTTTGTGACACAAAGTTCGCTGCACCTGCGGAAGTTCGTCGGGACGTCCCAAACCTTGTCACCCAGCTTCTGGTCCAGCACCGCTATCGCCAGTGGGAGCGCCCACCGCTGCAACGGAACACACTCACCGTCATACCCATCAGCTATAGTCCCCTGGAAAAAACCTATATCTTCCAGGTCTGAAAAACTCGCTTTGAATGGCGTCGGCCACTCAGTCTGGCCTCCACCTTCAATCCATCACTTGCTCCTACTCTGTTTCTGAGTCACGGCACCGCCACACCGCGATAGCGGCTAGCCAGCCCACTTTGTTAGCCACTTAGCCGCCTCCCAGACCAGCCAAATACAACTCAAGCAGCGCCGCTTCAGACATTACTACTATTTATACTGGTCTTAAACTTGGAGTATGAGCTGGATTCAATTTCAAATCACATATCCCAAGGTCTTACTCTTGTTTCCAAAGTCTTGTTTCGAAAGTCGGGTGGCTTGCGTGCGAAAATTAACACAATATTTGAGTCAACTTTGTCATTAATGGTGTGCATACATCCCATCAACTTTAACTATTGGGCAGTGAGCTCCATCCGTTTTTTTGTTGTCTTCCCCATGTCACGTGACCAGAGCATTGACTAATGCCATCCCTAAAACCCGACCCGGTTTTTTACCCATATTTTTGGGCGGGAATCGCGCTAGATTTTCCATTGCTTTTTATATAGATGTAGATGTAGATAAATATGAACTTTGTTTTTATGCATTAATTAAGGTGATGTGTTGTCTGGATGAAAAGGGTGTCAACGACGACGGGCAAGAGTAATTCAGCAGAGATGTTAAAGGGTTGCTAGAAATGTATCAAAATGTTTAAATTTGTGTTTATTTGGCCTACTTGAAACCATAGTGTCAAATCTGAGATTCATTGAAGACCTTAATGTCAATTTTGGTCCTTTTCCCTGAATCATTACCATAAATAACATGCATATAAACCGTTCCACATGTAAACATTAATTACCGAAGGTAAACCATATAAAGACATTTTTCTCAATATCAATTACACATCATATCAAAAACTTGAAAAAATTATTACTGATAAAAAATACGGGGACATGACAAGATTAAAAAAAATTGAAATTAAAAATTTTTGCACTTATAAATCTATGCTCTGTGGCGGACGCAGGAATTTCCAGTAGCAGGGGCGACAGTACAAAAATATACATACAAATACATATATATTAAAATTTTCAGGATAAATATACCTAATTTTTTGAGAAATGCTAGAGGTACACACTTTGTGTACACACTTTGTGTACACTCGTCTGTCTCTTAAGAAAATTTTGTCTGTCACAGACTATTCATATATATAATATATGAATAGTCTGTGACAGACAAAATTTTCTTAAGAGACAGACGAGTGTACACAAAGTGTGTACACAAAGTGTGTACCTCTAGCATTTTTGTAATTTTTTTTGGAGGGGCAGCAACCCCCTTTGTCACCCCCTTTGTCCACCACTGTCTATGCTGATGTTTAAAAGCGAGACTTGGACGTAGTTATCAACTAACTTGTTCTACTTGGTCCTGCACCATCATTATTGATCCCAAAACTTGTGAAAGCGCTAAAACTTTAACTTGTATGAATTTGAGACTCCATTTCACTTATGCCGGTAGTAACTATGCTCATGTTGGCTACATGATAGGCATGAAGAATCGTCTCCCCGGCAACATTGTATTGTGATGCATGAGTTTCACCAAAGTATTTATTTAGCTCAACATTGAGATTTGGGTTCCCAAAATTATAAGCTTTATTTGTAGGTGAAATTATCAGTGCAATGAGATCCCCGGTCAAAGCACACAATTCTCTCGCATTTTTCAAAATACCGGAATGACATTTGGAAAATATTACTTGACGATGAGTTTCATTTTCGACCTTTGTGAGAAGAATCCTCTGGCAACTTCTACTGGATCTCTTATTCGCAGTGTTGCTAGACATTATGAAACTAAATAACGTATTTGATTTGGCGAAATTCTGAACTCATGTATGCCATACATTATAGAAGATACAAATTGTATTTATAGCAAACTTGTGGTGCCACCTTGATATTTTATGGCATGATATGTATAGTATTATATTAATTTTCTTTACAAGTGATATCAACTTTATGAGTTTGCCAAATGGGGTTTGAATACTTTTATGTAGGTACAATCCAAGTATGTTAATATCATAATACTTCCTTAGATTTATGGCAAGTATGTGATGTATCCGAGTAACATAATTAAAACCTTGCCAAATTATTAGACATTTAGACATTGTCGCACAACTTGCATATCATCACTATTAATAGCATTTTCACTATAAATTTTCAAAATATAACTATTTAGTTCCTGATTGGTAATACTAAAAACGGCTGATTCTGCTGAAATTTATGAAATTCTTGCTGCAATGCATGAATTGCCGATTCTGCTGATTTATGAAAAAATTATATATAAAATATGTTTTATGAAAACATATTTTATATATAATAGCTAAAATGGTCCTCTACAATAACTTCGGTCAGTACAGTCAGAAAAGTAACTCCAATCTTACTTTTTTTATTATTACACAACTCACATGCGAAATAAAAAATTATGTGTTTGGTGAAAAAGTTAGCTGATAAGCCAAAAACAAGATTACCAAATGGACTCTTAATTGATTTATACTATCGTATATTAGACCAACATCTACAATTTGTAGATGTTGGAATATTAGTAAATATATTAAGTTTATACAACTCTAATAAATGTTTACAACTCTTTTTAGAATGCAGCCATGTTGTGTTGAATCGGCTGGTCAAATTTTGAAATGGTTAGAATACACATAATAATAGACAGTGGCGGAGGGAGGGGAGGGCCACATTGGGCCCTAGCCCAGGGTAGGTTGGACTAATTTCAGTTAGTAATATTAAAAATAAAGAAAGAATATAAGCGGCCCAGTGGTAAAAAAATGTCGGCCCAGTGTCACCCGCATGGCTGACTCACTTGTGAGTTGTGAATGGGAAATTCTATATACACTCCCCATTTTTCTTTTCATAGCCCCTCGTTAAAACTAATGCATTGTAATCCCTATTTTACCCCAAGTGTTATTCTCTCAATGGTAAAAGGCGACCCAAAAGTTGATGGAGTCTTGGTCTAAAGTTTCTTTCATTTGAAACAAGTTAAAGATTTAAGGGTCGCTTGCAGATCGTTAGCTCCCATGCGATGGAAGAAATTAAAGCTTCGGAAAGTGTAATGCGTCTATGGAGAAACAGAGTCCGAATAAAGGCTTTAGATCTAGGAAGAGAAATTAAAATGAAAATGGTGTGGAGTGTGAACATCGAATCAGAATCAGAGTTTGGAGACCCATTCGCAGCTGAAGAGATATGGTTTCGATGTCTCCTCCTACGAGACTGACCAGCTCATGAAGCCCCTGGAAATGCTCAACAGAGAGGGTTTGATTTTGCTACTGGCATGAAATATTTGTTGTGGGCTTGTGACCAATATCACTTGGAATGTGGAGGAGCATACGATGGATGATGAGTTGCTTTTGTCGGTGGAAATTTCTAGCAAATGTTTAAAAAGATACAGGAAGTTCAATTCGTAGAGCCGAGATGCATAATTGATGATTAGAGCAGAGTTGTGTTCTTTTAAAATACACCGTATAAAACAAGAACCGAAGTCGGACAATTGAAAGGGCATAATTGGTAATTAAATTATATGTGGCTGTATTTAGTAAAAAGGTGTGTGAATAGAATTACCCGTTGTGAATTTGTGATATGAAAAAGGAGGCCATGTGTCAAAGTAGGAGTGTGTGCCCGTGTAATAAAAGTACGAAAGGAGGAAAAGAATCAAAACAACATTTTTAAAAGGAAAATGACACGTAGGCCTTAATCCTTAGGCAAGCAATCAAATCTTGACCAATTCTTTTAAACTTAAAAGGAATTAACCTTTAGTGAAGCAACCAAACGCTGACCTTGTTAGAGTAATTTTATAACCCCAATTTATGAATTATGAATGAGAGAATTCCTTAAATATGAGTAAAAACGTTTTAAAATTCCAAAGTAGGAGTATCATGAATTGGAGTAAATTTCTGCCAAGTTTGACATTAAAAAGTTTTTAAACATGGTATTTTTTTCCAAATTTGGCAGATTACTTCTATTCAGGGAATAAAAAACATGATACTCCTATTTTGGAATTTCAAAACGTTTTTACTCCTATTTAGAGCAATTACTGATTATGAATTATGTGTCAATCTATTCCTTCATAACTTGCAAGAGTTATTATTTTTTTTTTTGTAATATATTGTCAATTTCTAACCATAATTTATATGTGATAAGTCATTTGTTTATATTAATTGAATACAAAATCATTCTTGTCTTATTAAATTGTTACGGAGTATTATATTCACTTTCAATTCAAATAATGTGTAATGATTTTTGTAAAATATTTTGATTTAATAGAATAGAGATTATGGCACTCAATGGCCTCCTTCAAAGAAAATTAAAGTAACTGTACATATTTTTTGCTCTAAAAAATTTTGCATTACTTTTTTAGATTGGCTACTACCGCTAGCGGTGTAAAAAAGTGAAAGTATGATAAGTCCGTATTTTGACATGTATTTGATGCGTGTTGAGATCGTCTTTTGATGATTTTCCTAGTTTTAAGGTGTTACAAGTCTCAATTTTAGCTCAAGTTATGTTTATCGGGAGTTGGTTCGAGTTTTGTGTTGTTTGTAGTCAAAATCAGGGAATTTGAACCCGACACCGGCACTTGAGGAACAATCGGGATGATTTGAGAAGCATTTGAGAATGATTTGATAGCTTTGGAGGTCACCCGAAGATTCACGATGAAGATTTGAAGGAAAAAGAGCTCTAGGACTGGCTTCGGGATCAAAAGAAGATGAATGAAGCTTGAAAACGACGATCGGGATGACCTTCTGTCAATCATTCAATCACATCTCTTTGTAGAAACATCCAATGTACACGATTCAAGTTCCATAAGAAAGACAACTTCAAGGGCTACAAATCATATGAAGATACCTTTGCGAGAATCTGAGAGGAAGAAGGTGAAAACAGACGATGAAGTCAGATGATCTCTGCTGCGATTTCAGAAAGACACCTTACCCCGTTTTGATCATATCTCTTGATTGGATGATTCAAATCACATTCGGCAAATTGGGGTGGATAGAGGACTTCATTATCTACAACTTTCATGAAGGACGTTTTGTCCAATTCGAAAGTTAAGTAGGCACGATTGTGCCCTCAAAGTCAGACACTATCGTGCGTGAAGAGAAAACACCGAGGAGTTACTGCCAGACAGGCACGATCGTGCCTGGAGGGAGGCACGATCGTGCCTGCCCAAAATGCGCGTTTTTGCTCCGGAGGCACGATCGTGCCTGGCTCCGAAAATCCTAATTCAGCTCAAATTTCACCCGATTTTTCTATTTAAACAGCCTGTAAACCCCCGTTTTCAAGGGGGAGCTTAGAGAGAGTGCCTAGCACGAATTTTAGAGGGTTTTTCAGCCTTGTTCATCAATCTTTTGGGATTCTTTGTAAGTTCCACCTTTTTAATTAATAACAATTAATTCTTTTTATTCCAATTCTATTGATTCTTCAATTATGAATTGTGAGTAGTTTTAATTAGGGATTTGGGATTGATGAAGGGGTTAATCATGATGTATGACTAGATTCTTTTCGGTTTAATTGCATGAATGCTGTTTAATTTGTGTTTGAATAATTTAATTGATATCTTTTGTAACCTAGAATCGCGACTAGAATTACAATTGCATGTAGAATAAATTAAGAGAGATCTAATTTGTTCTAGGACACATTCACAGACACTTAATCGTTCGCTAAGAGATTAGTAGCGATTAAGGGGCTGTAAGCTCGCTCGTCTTGGCAATAATTTAGGATCCTGTCGCATGAGAGATCAGCCTGGTCCCCTAAATTATTGTACTCTACGCCGCGAGAACGGTAAGAACATAGTAATGATTAGCTAGGCTCAATTAAATTAATTTCATGTAATTAGGCCTGATCTGCCGGAAATCTGGTTACCCCGGAATCGATCCCTGTTCCCTTCGTCATTAATTAGAAAGAACCCTCTAGTTTAATTGTTCGCATTAGTTTTATTTTCCAAACCAACCAATCTCGCATGACGCTTTTATTTTATTTTCCTTTTAATCGCTGAATTTAATTAAGGATGTTTTTACTTGGACTGTAATTTGCATGACGCATTAGTCTGGTCTGGTCTGGTAAGGTCTGGTTTCTTTGTATTTTTATAACTATCCAAGTCTGGTCTGGTCTGGTCTGGTCTGAACTGGTCTGGTCTGGTCTGGACTGGTCTGGTCTGGTCTGGTCTGGGACAAATTACAGTCCAAGTAAAAACATCCTAATTCTTGATTCCCTTTTGTCCGTCCTTGTGGAGACGATACTCATATTTACACCACTATATTACAATCTATTTTAAGTGCGAAAAAACTCACATCAAAGTACTAACGAGCACCAAATTGACCAAAGTGTTCCTAATGTTGAAAATCATTCATCTTCTACTTTGGTAGAGATTGAAAGAGATCTAGGAAAAATAAAACAAATATCTGATTTGCCGTTAGACAAAAAGAATTAAGTGAGGCAACAATATTTAGTATCTCGCCCTTACCAACGAACAAAAACCTCAGTCGTATAAAAGTCAAGAGTGTAAGAGCCCGTTTAGTAATATTCAAATCAGTTATATTGGATGATTCTGCTGAAATTTATGAAATTCTGGTTGAACTGACTGGATTTGCTGATTGTACTCATTTATGAAAAAAGTATATTTAAAATATTTTTTTAATTAAAAAAAGTAAAAATTATATGAAGATAGCTAAAATGATCCTTTATAGTAACTTCAGTCAATATAGCTAGGAATTAATTCGATCTTTACTTTTTCGTATTATTACATATTTCAGCACACGAAATCAAAAGTTATGTGAATGGTGAAAAAGTTGGTTGATAAGCCCAAACTGAATGTCATCGCGGAAACGATTATTGAACGTCAAGGAGATAGAAAACATCAACCAACAAACTGAATGTCATCGCGGAATTTAGAAAATATCAAACCATGATTAATGCTACCCTTCAAATATCTCAACAACTATTTCAAAGCATTCCAATGAGACATATTGGGATTGAACATCTACTCAAGCCACTAACACCGTAAGCAATATTGGACCAAGTGCTAACCATTAGATACATAACCGACCCTATAGCACTGGAATAAGCACCAATTTCATCATATCAATTTCAGAAGCAGTCTTGGGATTACTTAACACAAAATGGGATGCTAAAGTGATATTAACAAGAGAAGAAAAATGCAAGTTAAAACAAGGGCAGATTTACTCCTATCTCTAACAAGATTTATGTCTAGGATCTCTTTGCATCCCTTGGGTCTTTCATAGAAAAATTATCACTCAGACATTTTTGCACATGCAAAAAAAATTTAAGACAAGGACAGATGATTAGCTTATCATCTACATAGAGCAATAAGAATATAGTCTTGGAAGAAATATCCTTGCAGTACACATAATGATCACATGTGGGCTTAGATATTTCATGGATTACATGATCAATCAAACTTAATGTTCCATTGCCTAATGGATGAGATAACAAAGGACGCAAAGAAGAGAAAAGAACAATGATTTCTGATTTTTTTTTATGTAGAAAAATTATTTATTTTCATGCCCCTTCTCTAATACAATTGTATCTCCCAGCATATGTGTAAGTGAAACACACGTTCTTAATATGGTCTCATTGACTCATTGTCTAATGTCATAGTAACCTCCAAAGGTAAATATTTCATCATATGCTACAAGTCTAATTGAGGTAATCCTTAATTGCTTATTGTTAGGAAATAAAAATTATTATTACATTGGTTGATGTAATACTAAAGGTCTTTTAAATTTCGTTATATCAACTCTATTGTAACCACAGAGAAAATCACAATGAATAAACCGGCTATCTACACCCCCAATAATGTGACAAATAAAGGGATAGTGTGGGTTTCAAGTTTTTAACACTAATACTTCAATATTTTGGTAAATAACTATAGTTTAATTGAAAAATATTCCTGAAAGTTAATGATCTTTCACGGTTAATATATGCTATTTGGGTTTCTATTCAATTCTAATGAAAAGAGTGGTAAATTTAAAAACAATTATATATATTAATAATAAAGATAGAGGTCTCCTAATTAGGTTGCACGCATTATAGAATCCACTCATCTCCATGTCGGTTCATTTCAATTAATGAAGACAATAATTCACCCGATAATTGACACGTAGTATCACAGACGCATGGTAAATTTGAAAGATACCGGTCAACATACAAATTCAACCTTATGAGAACTAAAACACTTCCGGATAGATCATAATCCCGACAACCAATCCCGGCAGCATACAAACACACTCTTAACCTTAGAAACTCCCTTAAAACAGGGAAAGTTGAATTAAATAACACAGATACTTCAACTTTAACACAAAGTAGATGCTGCAATGGAAGTAAATAAAAAGGTCAGCCACACTTACCCGTGGGGGAGGTCAGAATATATACTTTTATTGAAAAAGATATATTCAAAAGTGTTGACAAAGAAAAAATTATACAACGTTTTCAAAATATGAAAACGCGTCGGGGACAGTTGTGCTAAATTGACACCACTGACACGAACTCCTGGCTCCGCCACTGGCCAGAGTGGACGGCTGAACCAGAAATGACCGGAGATTACCTGAGCGAAATCAGGAGAGGGTTTCGACCATACCCACCCAAAAAATTGGGATTTTCTGGAGTGTGAACTTCCGTTGACCGTCGTTGACCGTTGACCAGTTCTACTGCCAGACCTTGGGCGTGCGTTGACTAGCACCCTGCTGTCCAGACTCTTCTGAAAATTTGAGCAGCTACGACGGTGGCGGGTGTCCAGACGGAGGAATCCGAAACGGCCAAGGGACCACCGAGACCTTGAATCGACAGACGAGCAGCAGCGAATCTGCACGCTACGGCGGATAGCAGGGTGGACGGCAGAAGACGGAGAATTGTGTGTTGACTGGTTTGGTTGCCAGTGTTTCCCCACCTAGCTCGTAAATTCAAACACCTCCCATAATAAAAAAATACTTATTTACGGAACACTACCAACTTTTTACATTTCTTGCCTTTTGTGTCAAAAGTGTTTGTCCCCTTTTTATACACCAAAAACACTTATTTTACCAAACACTATCAACTTTTATTTTTCAAAATCATTTTTTTCTCAAACACTATCAACTTTACAAATAATCACTTTTTCCAAATCACTCTAAAAGTGCTTTTTTAAAGCAAAAGCTGTTGCAAACACTCCCTAAATTTCTCGTGCTTTTGACACAGCCGAGGGAGTACTGCCTCCCGTTTTACTTTTTGGGAAGTCCCGCTAAAATTGTCTCATACCATATTTGGTAAAATTTGTATGGGGTGTTTGGCAATTGGCCGTTGGCTAAAATTGTCTCATACCATATTTGGCAAAGTTTGTATGAGGTGTTTGGCAATTGGCCGTTGGCTGTTGGCTGTTGGCTGTTGGCTGATTAGTGACAACGGATTCTGTTGGCTATTTTGATTAGCTGACAGTGTTAGCTGTTTTTAAAACAATATTTGGTTAAACGGTTGTTTACAATTAGCTGAGAACTTGTTAAATTACTCTTAAGGACATCAATTAATTTGTTTAACTTTCCTTGAAAGGATTAATTTGTTTATTAACTACTTTTATACGGACCATATTCTTATGTTTTAGTGTTTCACACATTTTGCTAATAATGGTTTTAAAACTAGATCCGTTTCAATTTAACAAAAATAAGATTTAGTAACACAAGTTAGAATGATTGGCATGTGCTCTAAATACTCCGGCCATAATGATATCATAGTTTTAAAAGGTTTGTTTTTATTTATTTCAGTATTACGTTTGTCAAGTTGAAATAAACCAATCCAAAACAAAAGATTAAAGTGAAGCTAGGTAGAAAAATGAGATAAGGGTCAGTTTGGTCCTCAAAGTTGCAAAAAAAGAGTCAAATAAGTCCTTATATAGAAGATTCTGTCCGGAAGTGCCATTTGAGGTGGCTCCCGGTGGAATTTTTTGATGAAATTTTTTGAGCATCTTATTCATTAAGTCTAGTTTACTCATATCAAATTTCAGATACAAATTCAATCGGGAAGACATTCAAATGAATTCTTGAAGATAATTGTGCCGTTAAAAGCGCAATTATCTTCAAGAATTCATTTGAATGTCTTCCCGATTGAATGTTTAGCTAAAATTTGGTATGAGTAAACTAGACTTAATGAAAAAGATGCTCAAAAAAAATTATCAAAAAATTCCATCGGGAGCCACCTCAAATGGCACATCCGAACATAATCTTCTATATAAGGACTTATTTGACACCTTTTTTGCAACTTCGAGTACCAAACTGACCCTTTACTCGTAGAAAAATACACTTTGGAGAAGCACGATAGTTTGGTCCACACTTTGTTTTTGGATTGACGAGCAGTAGTAGAATAGCAATGCGGGCAGAATAACAATTTCAATAGATATTCAAACGGCGGCTGACCAAAACGCTAAGATTATCAGTCTTTCTAATTTTGGCTGTTTGGGATAAGTGAAAAAGCTACTTATCCAAACATCTCTATTAGCTGTTTATCTGGTCAAAAAGCCAAATATTGATCAAATCAGCTAAAAATGGCTGATAGGCCATTAAACAAACACCCCCATGGCTCAAAATCATTCTTACTTTATTTTTACTTTATCAATTAATATCAACCACACAAACTCATTTTTCTTAAAAATCGTGACACCCTCTTCCGTCCCAATATAAAAGGGACGAAGGTAGTATAATGTAAATAAGTAGTGCCTCTTTCCCACTAGGATATCCTACTTTTCTTTTTTAGCATTCCCAAAACGAAGTTTTCATTTTCATAAATGAAAAGTTATCTTATATCAAAACAGTATCAAATAGTGTAAAATAGTGTCAAACAGTACCAAACAGGGCAAACAACGTCCAAACAGTGTCAAAACAGTAAATTTTAACCCTGGTAAGTTTATTTCCTAAATATGTGTAGGTCAAACAAAGAAGATTTAACAGAACGGAGGTAGTATAAAAAATAAAAAGTACTTCCTCCTGTTACAATAGATGGCCTTATGGGGTTTGACACAAGTTTTAAGAAAAGAATAATAGAGGTAATATAAAGAGTACAGACAAAATAGGAAAAAGAATTAAAATGTAGGAAAAAAGAATGAGAGTATATAGGTGATATGTATCAAATAAAAAGAGCTTTTAATGGGTTATATCAAAAGGGCTTTCAAGTCATTGCAAAATTTGGGTAATTTCTCCCCTTCATCACGTCCCATGTTTTGCTCGTATTAAAATATGAAACCCATTTTCTTCCCACAAAACTACTTTCATGTTTAAAATAATATTTATAAACTCTAAATAATCTACACCTTTAATAAAAGTATCTCTTTTCAAAAATAACTTTATAGCTAATCACTCTTTCTGAATATACTCTCTTTCTCTTTGAAAATAATCTCCATAGTCATTCTCTTTCCAAAACTTCTCTCTCCTACTTTCTTTTAAGATGGGCGGTACTTTCGGATACTTATGCCTGAAGCCCAATGAGTCGTTGTTATTTACGAACTCATCCCGGAATCCGGTTCCCACCACTATCTCTTGAATCGAAACGACCACTAAACTTGTTCTCTTCAAGTAGTAGTAGCCCTAACAATCCTCCACATTTATCCGGATGTGAAAAAACCGACACCACGAATTTCTCTTGGGGTGTTCACCTCTTATCAAAATGTTAATTTTCATCTTGAATCAAGATATACTTCAAAATATTTTCAAAACTCTCTAAATAGTCAAAAAGGCATTTAAAAATATTTAATGCCCCAAAAGTACATAATTTGTATTCCTCAAATACTATAGATTTAATATCTCTTTAAATAGCACATATACATAATTTAAGAACTCAAAACATAATCACATAACACATAATAATCACATAACACAGAATATTTCTCAAGTCTTCTAATATTCTCAATGGTGTTTCAAAATATTTAATACCCCATATCTCAACTTTCTCAAATACTATAAATTTAATGTCACTTCAAATAATACATATTCAAAATACATACTTTAATCACATATTAGCATATAATACGAGGAAACCATTTTGGATCGGCAAAGAAACTTACCTCAATCCGATGCTCCTAATTCTCCTTCTCTATTCTGGTCTTTAAGTAATCACCTTTTTAATTGAGACAATAGAATTAGTCACTTATTCTATTCTTAATTATTTATATTGTTATTGTTCGTAGCATTTCTTTCCAGCCCAGAATTGTTATTATGGAGTTACTAAAACAACTCAGTTTAAATTTCTATCAACCAGTCCAGCCCATTAGTAGTTCATTAAGACAACAAAATAACAGAAGAGTACCGATCATGCTCTCTTCTTCCTCACGCGGTCGGCACGGGTGCGACGCAGGCAGCTCTCTGGCTTCCGTTCCACTGCTGGGGCGGCGAGTCAGACGTCCAACTGAGAACCCCGGCGTCAAAGAGTGGTCAGTCGTCAGTCCGGTCTCCAGTAGTCTTGCTTCGTCTGGAATGGACAACCAGTCCGGCAAGTTCGATCACCCTTTCTACTCGGCGGCGAGGTTATGACTTTCCGGCGATTATGGAATTTCCTCCGGTGGTCTCCCCTCCTTGGAAGATGACAAAAATAGCTCCGGTCTGAGGGAGTGGTATTGGTCTGGCATTTAGTTCGCTGGTTGTGGTTTTCGTAGGTGTAGTACGTATATTATATTATATTATATGTTTATATTATGAACATATTGTGTATATATATATATATACGCGGTTCTGCATGACTGCATAGCTAGCTCGTTCATTTTGTCATGGGGTATCTTTTTCATTCAATGCTACCACCATCTTGAGCGGCTATGAATAGTTAGGTATATGTAACTTGTTCTTTTCATTGCAAGATATGTATACTCCATATTTGATATGTACCACTATCACCCAATACGCCAAAACATACCCATATGCCGAGTTTTTTACCAAACGGGGTACTGTACAAACTTATTTCCCAAATAGGGGTACTTTTAAAGTTATTTCCAAAATGAAGGTACTTTTTGCCATGTCATCACTCCAGCAATTCCACATCATCCCAGCTATTCCATGTCATCACAAGTATCACACGTCATACAATTACAGTGTTTAAGGATATTTTTTTAAAAAAAATCTGGGAACTTCAAATGGGATTGAACCCCCCGACCAATGGCTATGCATGCTTTTCATCTTGGAGCAATAACCATTAAACCAACGCATTTAGATGGAATTTATTCTCTTTTTAACATACTCCCTCCGTCCCTTATAACTTTGCCAACTTTCCTTTTTTGGATGTCCCACTAACTTTGCCACTTTCCCTTTTAAGTAAAGAATTTGTGGTTCCAGTTAATTCTCTCTCCTCTGCACAAACCTCAACCACACAGTTTTTACTTTATTAATCCCCGTGCCGGTCAAACTTGGCAAAGTATTGAGGGACGGAGGGAGTATTTGAATACCGCTTTTAAAGTTCAAGTTTGACCATCATCCAAAAAAAGTTCAGGATTGAGCTAAGCTGGGCACCAATTTTTTTTCTTATTTTATTTATTAACAAAAAAAAATTCTTTAAAAAAATTCTTTAAAAAAATTCTCAATTGTAACACTTATGAGCAGGGATGGATCCAGGATTTCGAGTCAAGGGGAGCGAATTTTTTTTCATTTGTGTAGGGAGTGAAAAAAATCGTTGGTAGGCGGGACGGAAAAAAATTCACTAGTGTAGTGGGCGAAATTGTTTCGATAATGTAGGGCTCTGTGGTTAATTTGTATTCAAAAAGTTCTATTAGTACATACTACATACACGATGACATTTATATCTATTATATATTCTAATTCTAATTTTAGACAATGAAAAGATAACTTTGATTTAATAACCGTAAGTGCTCTAGATTTTTTTTTGATACATTAAAGTTTAAGAAATGACAAATCAAAGGAAAATTATTTGAAAATAAGAAAGGATATATAACACTTTCTGATATTATTTGAAGGTAAAGAGGTTAAAGTTAAAGGTACACATCGATCAACCAATGCTTTTTGAATAACTTATGTCTTGTTTAACAACATGAATCTTAACAGAATAAAAAAATTGGTTTTTGAATTGAAATTTTTGTCTACCAAGGAAGGTATTTGTGGGTCACGATGAGTTTTCTTAATATTACAATAGTATGTATGAGATTATTATACTTAGAATAATATGATACGTAGTAATGTTAATTCATATATATGGTACATATTATATTTGTAGTAATGTTAAAATAAGTTAAATTATTATTTATTTAACAAATTGTTTTTAGAAAGTAAGAGGTAAACGAAGTGTGTAATTTAATGTCAACAAACATTTATACTATTTAACTATTGTATCTGATAAAGATAACTAAACATTACAAAACTAATAATTTTTAGGTATCCTAAGTCTTAAACAATGAGTTATATTGTTTATTTGTTTAAGTTATGTAAATTATTTGAGATTCTACTTCTTTTAAATCTCCAATTAAGTACAGAGTATTACATTATGTGAGCCTACATATTAATTTTGAAACCTAAAAGTTAAGGGGGGTGAAAACACACACACACACACACACACACACACATATATATATATATCTAATGAAAGTATGAAAATTTCATGAAAATATTACATATACAGTAGAAAATTTTGGAAGTCCAAGGGGGCGGTCGCCCCCCCCGCGCCCCCCTTAGATCCGTCGGATGGTGTGAATTTCCTATTATGTATGTTTGTGTTTTTAACTAGTTTTATTAGTTCTAGTTGTGGAAATTACAAACTTTTGGTGTAATACTTTTTTTTTTCATTAATTATTTGTAATTTATTTAGATTATGATTATTATGAGCTTAGGACAGGTCAAAATCATCCCAAGAATCAAATGATGGATCTTAAAGACAAAAGAATGTGCAAAAAGGAGAAGATCAAATGAAGATTTTGAAATTTGTTCAATACTCGGTCGAGTATTGGCCGGATACGCTGGTCAAAGTCAAATATGAGAGCAAAGGAACGTGACTGAATATTTGATGAAAATCTTGTCTCATACTCAGTCGAGTATTGGCAATACTCGGTCGAGTATGCCTACATTTTGCAATTTCCTGGAAACTACCTCTTGTACTCGGTCGAGTATCTCCAATACTTGATCGAGTACAGAACCCTGCCACCTCCATTTTGCTATAAATACACCTCTTTTATTCACATTAAAATCACCAATTCTCATATACTTCTAAGCTCAGTTTAGACAAGTATTTCCTTTATATTTTCTAGTATGTTTAGTCTCCAAATGAGGAGCCAAACTCTTCCATCTTGGTTTTGCTACTTTGAAGCTTAATGAATTGTAAGTTGTGAGTTATTTTCTTTAATCTTCTTCTTAGAATACTAACTCTTCCTTTAATCTATCTATATATTAATGTTGGGGAGTGTTACTAAGATGACAATTAGTTAACATCTCAACATTAGTTATAGTATTATTCATTTACTTCCTCTATATTAATGTTGAGGGAATGTTGCTAAGATGACAATTAGTTAACATCTTGACATTAGTAATAGTAGGATTTTATTTTCTTCCTCTATATATTAATGTTGGGGGGTGTTGCTAAGATGACAATTAGTTAACATCTTGACATTAGTTATAGTAGGTGTTGAAGTTTATTCCTTCAACCCTCGGGTCCAACACATAAGCCCAAGGATTTCGAGTAGAGTGTGTGTGAATATCTAGCCCAACAAGCAGATGATACGGATCAAAGAGAAACAGTAAGCAGCAAGTAAGTGATTAGGTATTATTATCCCTTAATAACTCCCTAATACAATACTTTTCGCTAAGGCTCCGTCGGCCGTTCGTCTTACAAGGCAGTAGAAGTGCTGCGAGTAAGAATGCTATAGCTAGAGTGCTAAGAGTAGAAAGTTGAAATAAATGAAATAAATGCTTCTATTTATACCCACCAATGGGCAGGTGGCTATACTGACGTGGAAGCCTGTGGTTCGTTGGTGTCCCAACCACCAAATCTTCAGCATTAAATGCGCTTCCCGCCAGAATCTAGGTTTCCCGCCTAATTAGTGGGGACGTTCGTACGCCAGAGGAGCGAGCTGGATTGCTCCAGGTGGCCTCCAAGGGGTATCGGCCGTTCGTCCCCTGGCCTTGGATTGGACTGCCTCCTATGGTTAGGGGCTTGCCCTGACGACGTTCGTCGTCATTCCGGTGACCTGTAGTCCCGCTTCCTGTCCCTGCATAGACGCTCATCGAGATGGACCGGTGAGCCTAAAACCCCAACTACAGACGTTCGTCCCTCCTGGGGGAAATGGGCCTGCCAGGCTAGCTTAGTGATCTATCTGGACGTACGTCCGGGAGAAGGGGTAAACGGGCCAAATCCCGATTTGGGCCATTAACCCAACACAAGTCCCCCACTTCTGATGTTCTGAGCATGCACAGGACATAAGGAAGTATGATGTCCCCCAGGGTCAGACGTTCGTGTACTGGTACTTGTGTTCGTTGCACCCAGTGGAGGCGTACGTTCGTGGTCATGATGCTTAACAGCTGTCGATGGTCCAGGAACCGAGGTGACGGCTGCTCTTTGCGACGGTGCATTTTCCGAGGAAATATCATCATTACGCTTTCCACCCCACGCACAGCGCGTGAGCCGGAATACGCTCCTTGCTACGTGTCAACCCCTCGTTGGCCCCCTCACCGGTGGTTCTCCTATAAATGCCAGGTTTCCCCTCTGGATTAGGGTTCCCAATTTCTGCTCTCTTGCTCTTGAATTTCCGCTGCTCTTCAAGTCTTCTCATGATTCCGAGTTCGGCTAATCCCTCTCTAAGGTAATTTTCATCCTCTGCTTCTTTTTCCTGTCTTGAATTCTCGCCGAGATGGTTTCGATGGAGATCTCGTCAAGTTCTGGTTCTGGTTCGTCGGGTTCCTCCTCGGGCTCCTCTTCCGACTCCGGTTCACGCTCTTCGGGCGAAACTAGCACTTCCGGTAGTTCCGGCTCGGCCCCTACCGTGGGAGCTGTTCAGGCTGGGGGAGCCCAAAGTGACGTTGTTGCGGCTATCCCTGGTGATGAGGGTGCTGATTCGGGAGGGCAAGATAATATGGACCTCGATGTGGTGGACCCCGTGGCTGATACCGGGGAACAGGAGTCCGCTAGTGAGGACGGTCGTCCAGCCGGATATGACTCTGGGGCCGAGGCCCAGGATGGCTCTGACATCGAAGTGTTTGATCTCGGGCTAAAGGTGGATGTGGAGAGGCATCTATGCCCGATCAAGAATGTCCTCTGCCATGAGCAGATCTTCTCGCTGGTGGCCCTTAACAAGCTCAAGGTGTTCTTCCCTCCCCCGTCCGTATACAGCCTCCGTGGCGCAACCCACGTGATGAGGAGACGCCCAGGGATGATTATGGTGCTTCTGGACTCCATCGAGGCCGGGCTGCGCTTTCCTCTTCATCCGTTCTATGTGGAGTTCTTCTGCTGTTATCAAATAGCCCTCGCACAACTCATGCCGAATTCATACCGGTTCGTCTCCGCCTTCCTAGTCCGTTGCAAGGACAATGGGGTCACCGCCACTTTGGACTTGTTCCATTACTTCTACCGGCTCACCCCCCAAAACTCTGACGGTTTCCTAAGCGTCGCAGCTCATCCAAAACGGAGGTTGTTCAGCGGTGCACCGAGTTCCATCCACGACTGGAAGAATCGGTTCTTCTTCGTGCGGTATGCGGATGCTCGTCTGCCATTGCGGTGGAATGGCTACCTGCCCAAGATAGGGTCTCCGGATCTGACCGACGATCTGGAGGAAGACGTCAGAAAGATCTCAACGGACGGCGTCCGGCCCTTGGAGGACTTCCTCACCTTTGAGGCACTCGCCGCAGCAGGAATAGGTACCGCCCATGCTCTTGGATTTCCCCCCTCCTACGCTCGTCTCGGGGTACTGGGCGGTCCTGACCTCTGAGGTGAGTGTTCCGAGTTATTCCTGACGTTCGTCCTTCTAACCTTTGCCTTTTCTGTTTTTTCATGTCTTCCCCCAACCCAGGAGCAAATGAATCACGAGAAGCTCCTCAAGACAAGGAAAGGCAAGGGCGCTGCCGCCGATGCCGCTCTTGCCAAGGCCAAGGCTGTTCAAACAGCCGATTCCAACTCCTCTGCCTCTCAGGCTGACCGTCGCACGGTGGAGGCGGAACAGCACCTTATCGCCACGGTGATGGCGCAGGGGTCCCAGGCCCCAATCCCAGGTTCTGGCGCCTCCGAAGTTGTGGCCCCCTTGCAGACCGTCCATCCCCACGACGGGGAAAAGGCGAATGATAAGTCCGTATTTAGACACGTATTTGATGCGTGTTGGGATTGGATTTTGATGGTTTTCCTAGATTTAAGTTGTTGCAAGTCTTAATTTTAGCTCAAGTTATGTTTAACATGCGTTGGTTCAAGTTTTGTTGCATTTGGAGTCAAAATGAGGAATTTAGAGTTGAACATCGGCACTTGAGGAGCAATCGGGATGATTCGAGATGCATTCGAGAGTGGATTGAGAGCTTTGGAGGTCACCGGGAGGTTCACGATGAAGATTTGATGACAAAATAGCTCTAGGATTGGCTATGGAATCAAAAGAAGATGAATGAAGCTGGAAAACAACGATCAGGATGACCTTTGGTCGATCGTTCAAGCATATCTCTTTGTAGAAGCATCCAAAGGACACGATTCAAGTTGCATATGAAAGCCAACTTCAAGGGCTACAAATCATATGAAGACACCTTTTCGAGAATCTGAGAGGAAGAAGGTGAAAACAGACGATGAAGTCAGATGATCTCTGTTGTGATTTCAGAAAGACATCTTCCACCGTTTTGATCATATCTCTTGATTGGATGATTCAAATCACATTCGGCAAATTGGGATGGATAGAGGACTTCATTATCTACAACTTTCATGAAGGAAGTTTTGTCAAATTCGGAATAGAAAAAAGGCTGAAGAGCACGGACGCACGATCGTGCGTAAGAGCGAAAACGACCATGAAGCTACTGCCATGTACGCACGATCGTGCGTACCAGGCCACGCACGATCGTGCGTACACCCGAGACGCGAATTTGAGCCCTTTTTTAGTCCCAGTTCAGCCCAAACTCATCTGTTTTCTATAAATAAGACCCCCATACCCATATTTTGACGTTACGAACATTACGGAGAGGCCTAGGGACGAATTTAACACCGTTTTTACGCTATTTTCTTCCAAGACCCTGAGATTATTTGTAAGTTCAATTCTTTAATTAATGACAATTTATTCTATTCATCCCAATTCTTTTGATTCGTCAATTATGAGGCGTGAGTAGTTTAATTAGGGATTTGGGGTTGATGAAGGGGTTAATCATGATGAAGGGCTAGATTCTTGTCGGTTTAATTGCATGAATGCCGTTTAATTTGTGTTTGAATAATTTAACTGATATCTCTTGTAACCTAGACTGCAGCTAGAATTACAATTGCATGTAGAATGAATTAAGAGAGATCTAATTTGTTCTAGGACACATTCACACACACTTAATCGTTCGCTAAGAGATTAGTAGCGATTAAGGGGCCGTAAGCTCGCTCGTTTTGGCAATAATTTAGGATCTTGTCGCATGAGAGATCAGCCTGGACCCCTAAATTATTGTACTCTACGCCGCGAGAGCGGTAAGAACTTAGTAATGATTAGCTAGGTTCAATTAAATTAAATTCATGTGATTAGGCCTGATCTGCCAGAAATCTGGTTAACCCCGGAATCAATTCCTGTTCCCTTCGTCGTTAATTAAGGAAAACCAAATCTTTTTTTTTATTCGCTCATTAGCATTAGTTTTAGTTTAATCAATCAACCAATCTCGCACAATTGCATTTTTTATTTTATTTATTTCTTTTTAATCGCTAAAGTTTAGTTAATCTTTATTTCCCTTTTGTCCGTCCCTGTGGAGACGATACTCGTACTTACACCACTATTCTACAATCTTTTCAAGTGCGAGAAAACTCACATCAGTTTTTGGCGCCGTTGCCGGGGACGGTGTCGGTTTTAAGGGTTAATTAATTTCAGCGAGATTTTTTTTAGTTAGTTTTCTTTTTTTTTCCGTAGGATTTTTCTGTGCTAACCTTTCAGGTATTTTTCTAAGAGGCATGAGATGAACCTATTCAGCCAAATTCCTGGAGGAATTCCTTACCCTCAAACCTCCATGGAATATTCACCATATACGCCTTACCCTCCTTACACTCCTCCTCCTCAATATTACTCACCTCATCAAAATTATTCTCCAACACCACAAAAGTTTCCATCTTCCTATTCTTACCCTTTTCCAAATACGCAATACTCCCAATGTCATTCTCCTAATCAGTATCCTTATCCACAATATCCTCGGACAAAACCAGGCTCCATTATGGAATTTCTCATTCAAACTAAAAGTCCCGAGGAATTGGTTGATTACTTTCCTAAAAATAGCATTTGTAACTTCTGTGGAGGTGGTCACCATTCATGTCTTTGCCCCATTCCTCCATACGACCATCCTTACTGGGCAACTGCATACCCCACTTCTTCCTCCACACAATTTACGAACACAAATGTTTCAGTCACTCCTACGTCTTTGCCGAGCTATGAACCACAGGATGAAGTGGAAGAGATAATTTCAGAGAAGCTGTCTCACCTGGAAGAAACACTCAAGCAATTCATGCAAGAAATTGAGGCGAGCATGGCAATTCAACAGCAAGCAAACACAAGGAGGCAGAACATGGAGAATCAATTGGGGCAGATTATAAAGGCTTTATCTGAGGAGTCCGAGAGATCTTATCCTAGCGACACAGACACTCAACCCGAGGAGACCAATATGGATGATCACGTGAGCGAGTCAGACTATGATAGTGGGAATATGATGGATGATACACTTCCAGATATTTTTGAAGACCCACCTATGTTTGCACTTGAACAAGAAGATAGTGGTGATGACCATACAGAAACTCACCAGCCGTTTGATTTACCATTAGTCTCAACACCTGACGAGGATGGCAGGGAGCAGGTCCGTCATGACGTTGATGCAGCCACTGAGGTAGGTTTGGGAATAGATGATTACAAGCTCCAAGAGAGTGGGGGTGAGATAGATGATGTCCATAATGAAGAAGTCCCGCTCCACAAGCAAGAATTCCCTTCTTGTAAACATGCACCGGTCCACTCTTACGTGGTTTCAAATTTGGATTTCTTTGATCCATTCCTTGGTGATGATATTTCTTTGTGTGTGGAGAATAATCACAACTGCTTGGAGGATATTAATAAGAAGAGTGACGAAACGAATTGGGATGCATTCACGGGGAGTGATACAGAGTCTGGAGGAGAGGTTGTGAATTTTCATGATATCTGTGAGGAAGAAGATGACTTTTCTATGGTGCAGTTTGATTACGGTGTTGCTCCTACTCCTTGCTTTGAGACATCTTTTGAGCTTCCGGTGATACCTAGAGTAATCAAAGTTCTCACTCATGTTTCCTATCCACCTGAAGAGGATGAGAGTTTCATCCTTCACTTCTGTGCTGATGAGGGTTATGAAGACCATGTGCTGCCTACGCATATTCGAGAATTTAAGAATCTGCGCCACTTAACGGCATTTGTTGAAAGGAAGCTGGAAACGTTGATTGTTAGTGCACCACTGCAGTCTTTGCTATTTGAGAGCATATGAGGAAGTATCGTCGGGCACACGACGTTAAAAATAGCGCTTCTCGGGAGGCAACCCGAGCTTATTTCTACTTTTGCTTTTGCTTTGTTTGTTGTTTGGTTGTTTTGCTTTGTGTTTTTGTTACAGCTCAGGGTCTTGTTGTATGGGTGATGTGCCGAGGATTACATTGACTCAGTTTAGTTCTGCATCGACCAGCGCCTTAGGGAAGTTTCTGCGACTTTTTTAATCGCCTGTTTGTAATAATTGACTTGAGTTAAGTTGAGCACGTGTGACCCTTTCCTCTTTACCCCCTTGTGCATAGTGCATTTTTGGTCATCGAGGACGATGCCAAAGTTTAAGTGTGGGGGAGTGAATTGGGCATTCGGGCAGTGGTTGTTACATGAGATTTATTAGAGTTAGCATGCGCAGGTGTTAGTTGTATATTCATATAAAATTCATGTCAAAATTTTTGAAAATTTTTCTTTAAACTGTGTCTTTGTGAGCTCGCTAGCGTTTTGACTATGCTTTTAGGACATCCTTGAAGTGTTTAGGCTTAATTTGCTTGCACTATAATCTAGTTGTTGAAAGGATGAAGGCATTAGTCACCCATTGAATTAATCCATTAATCATCCACCCCACCTGAATAAGACCCTTTAGGAGAAGCCATTTTGAGTCTGCCCGTTTATTGTTACCCGATTAATTGAGCTCCATAGCCAAATGGCCTGTTTCCTTACCCGTGAATATTTCTGACTTAGTCTTGGTGTTTAGGTAACTAGGGGATTAATTTGCTAAGTTTAGGGAATTTGTGTAGGAGCCATTTTTGGCACTGTTCCTATGCCCCAAATAGGGTAAGAGCAGTCACTTTTTAGGAATATGATACTTTCGAGGATTGCATTGTAGGCATGGATTCACTTTTAAATTAATGAACTTAAATTGCTATTTTTCCTTGGTGAGGCCGAGATTAGAATGGGGTAATGTCTAGTGAGAATCCGAAAGGTGAAAAATTAATATAGCTAGACCTCTTGCCTTACGAAAAAGAGAATGGGAGCCCCAGTCAAAAAGCGTAAGATGAGACTTGGGTATCTTTCGAAAGAAACGGCGTTCTCGTGCCAACATGACAAGGAAAACTGAACCTAATTAAATGAACTTGGAGGCTATTGCAAAAATTAGCTTTAGTCCTTCTCGTACTTCAAGTATACGTCAAAGCACAAATGTGCTGAGACGGTTTAGCTTAGTTGTACACCATGTCTACTCTTTGCATAGGTTTAAATGATTGCTCCTAAATTGTGACCTACTGAGTTCCTTGTTCCTAAGAATAGCCCTGAAGTTCCTGAATACATTGAGTCTTTGTTAGAATATTCCAATCTCTCAAAAGAAAGGGACTGTTTATTACCATTCATCATTCACCATCACCTTCACAAGTCCTTCTGATCAATAGATAGTTTATTTGTGTATGCTGTCATTACTCTAAGGATGTTGTGAATACTTTGTCAAATAGTTTAGCTTGAGTACAAAGATGTAGTTTAGGGAAGAATTTTCTTGGTTTAGTCTGCCTGTTCTGTGAATATTCCTTTAACTACGTGTGCATGCTAATTGTTTTGATTCCGTGTGGTGATTATCGTAAGTCCCGTTGTTCAGTTTGCTTGAGGACAAGCAAAGGCTTAAGTGTGGGGGAATCTGATAAGTCCGTATTTAGACACGTATTTGATGCGTGTTGGGATTGGATTTTGATGGTTTTCCTAGATTTAAGTTGTTGCAAGTCTTAATTTTAGCTCAAGTTATGTTTAACATGCGTTGGTTCAAGTTTTGTTGCATTTGGAGTCAAAATGAGGAATTTAGAGTTGAACATCGGCACTTGAGGAGCAATCGGGATGATTCGAGATGCATTCGAGAGTGGATTGAGAGCTTTGGAGGTCACCGGGAGGTTCACGATGAAGATTTGATGACAAAATAGCTCTAGGATTGGCTATGGAATCAAAAGAAGATGAATGAAGCTGGAAAACAACGATCAGGATGACCTTTGGTCGATCGTTCAAGCATATCTCTTTGTAGAAGCATCCAAAGGACACGATTCAAGTTGCATATGAAAGCCAACTTCAAGGGCTACAAATCATATGAAGACACCTTTTCGAGAATCTGAGAGGAAGAAGGTGAAAACAGACGATGAAGTCAGATGATCTCTGTTGTGATTTCAGAAAGACATCTTCCACCGTTTTGATCATATCTCTTGATTGGATGATTCAAATCACATTCGGCAAATTGGGATGGATAGAGGACTTCATTATCTACAACTTTCATGAAGGAAGTTTTGTCAAATTCGGAATAGAAAAAAGGCTGAAGAGCACGGACGCACGATCGTGCGTAAGAGCGAAAACGACCATGAAGCTACTGCCATGTACGCACGATCGTGCGTACCAGGCCACGCACGATCGTGCGTACACCCGAGACGCGAATTTGAGCCCTTTTTTAGTCCCAGTTCAGCCCAAACTCATCTGTTTTCTATAAATAAGACCCCCATACCCATATTTTGACGTTACGAACATTACGGAGAGGCCTAGGGACGAATTTAACACCGTTTTTACGCTATTTTCTTCCAAGACCCTGAGATTATTTGTAAGTTCAATTCTTTAATTAATGACAATTTATTCTATTCATCCCAATTCTTTTGATTCGTCAATTATGAGGCGTGAGTAGTTTAATTAGGGATTTGGGGTTGATGAAGGGGTTAATCATGATGAAGGGCTAGATTCTTGTCGGTTTAATTGCATGAATGCCGTTTAATTTGTGTTTGAATAATTTAACTGATATCTCTTGTAACCTAGACTGCAGCTAGAATTACAATTGCATGTAGAATGAATTAAGAGAGATCTAATTTGTTCTAGGACACATTCACACACACTTAATCGTTCGCTAAGAGATTAGTAGCGATTAAGGGGCCGTAAGCTCGCTCGTTTTGGCAATAATTTAGGATCTTGTCGCATGAGAGATCAGCCTGGACCCCTAAATTATTGTACTCTACGCCGCGAGAGCGGTAAGAACTTAGTAATGATTAGCTAGGTTCAATTAAATTAAATTCATGTGATTAGGCCTGATCTGCCAGAAATCTGGTTAACCCCGGAATCAATTCCTGTTCCCTTCGTCGTTAATTAAGGAAAACCAAATCTTTTTTTTTATTCGCTCATTAGCATTAGTTTTAGTTTAATCAATCAACCAATCTCGCACAATTGCATTTTTTATTTTATTTATTTCTTTTTAATCGCTAAAGTTTAGTTAATCTTTATTTCCCTTTTGTCCGTCCCTGTGGAGACGATACTCGTACTTACACCACTATTCTACAATCTTTTCAAGTGCGAGAAAACTCACATCAGCGAAGGACAAGAAAACCAAAAGGCCTCGGGGGACTGGCTCTTCGGCCCCCGAAGGGCAAGAGTTGATCCTTCCCTCCCTTGGACATCTGGCGCATGACGTTTGGCAGGAGATTGCTTCCCTGGCCGGCGTGGAGATGCCTCCCCGGACGTCTTCGGAGGCTTCCAATGCGGCTCTGGCCGCCGCTCTTCAGGTGAGACTTCGCCCCCTGCCGGGTGCTTGATTACCTCATTCTAGTGTCTTGAAGTCTCACCTTCTGTGTTTGATTTGTATTGTAGGTCGGGCTCTCCGTTCTGCAATCCGAAGCTGCCCGAGATGCCGAGGTCCTTCAGGCAAAGAATAAGGTGGACGCGGCCTTAAACAAGGCGAGAGAGGCCGCTCGTCTCCAGGAGAAGGAGATGGCGGCCAAGGATAAAGAACTGCAGGCTGCCATGAAGGTAGCTCGCGAGTCCTCCGCGAAGATCGCGGTTCTGGAGAAGGTCGGGTTCAAGCTCGTCCCGGCTCTCCCCGCTTCCAAGGATGAGGCCCCTGAGTGGCTCGTCGATGATTCCGGGTACCACAACTCTGGGGCCTTCATGATCGCCGCCCAGAGGTACCGTGGGGGCGCCTTTGGCGATGTATTCGCCGCCGAGCTGCAGAAGCGTGCGCCGAAGGACCGGCTCAAGTTCGGGGTTCAAGTCCTGGAGAGTGCCCCCCTGGCCGAGAAGTTCTTGTACGACGTTGGAGATTCCTCCTTCGTCATTGGCTATAATGAAGGGGTGAAGGCCACGCTGCCCGTATTTGCTGCTCTTCAAGGCCCCGGATTCAACCTGGCCCAGCATACCTCAGACCCGGAGCTGATTTGAGTGGTGGGCAAGCTGGAGCGGGACGCCCGGCGGGAAGAGGCCAAGGCCAGAGGTGAGGTCCCGGAGCCCCCGACCCCCGAGCCCGAGCCCGAGCCCGAAGAGGAAGAAGAACCCATCCATGGGGGGTCCCGGCCTGTTTCCCCGAACTTTGTCTGATGTAAATTGTAAACCTCTTTGTTCTGATTCTGTAATATCCGGCCAGTAGAGCCGAGGAATACACAACTCTTTTTGCCCATCATTGTCTCTACGTTCATGAACTCTTCTTGCTTCCTTTCATTGTTAGTAGTATTTCTATTTTCTTTGGATTTTGCTTAAGTTCGCGAGGACGTTCATGTCCATACTTCATTTTTGCACTCCGTTCTTGCGAGAAACGAACGTATCACCTGGGGTTCGTCCCGTACGTGTAAGCCCACCACCCGCGCCGTACGTATTCAAACCTACGTACGGGGACGCGAACGTACTCCTAAGGATCAATGTTGGTAGAGACGTCCGTCACGTGGGTACGGGCATATTTATCCATGCTGTGCGTGCCCAATTAAACTTCGTGGGGCGATGTCCGTCTGCATAACTGGATGCGGGAATACAGACGCATTCCTCAGAGACAATGCCTTGGTAGAGACGTTCGTCGCATTAGGAGTAGCATAACCTTTCATGCCGTGTGCTCAACCCAGATTTCGTTCATGGACGTTCATCATGCCGCGATATTTGCGGTGTCACGAAGCATGGAAATATGAACGCATTCCGTGGATGCGGTCTCTGTGCGCCTCTATGGAGGACGTTCATGGAACCAAACCGGGTTCCTTTGCGGTGATTGTGGGGTGGTAATATCGAGGTGCCTTTAATACCGTGGTAGGTACCGGTATCCAGGCGCCACGTGTTCCGTCACGATTGGCGCGATCCCGCGGTGCTGTCTATAAGTACCCAAAATCTCGCGAATTCCCCATTCGCTTCATCTCTAGTCTTTGTGCTGTGCAACTATTTTCTATCTCTAGCTTTTCTCGGCATTGCCTCAGGCCCCAACACTCGTAGGTACCGAACGTCGTCATGTCTTTGTCTGGGTTGGAACCCCAAACTATTGACTCAAGGACCCGAAACAGCTCGTCGTCCACCGGAGATAGGTTTGACAATGGGTGCTCCTCCGGTGATGATCTAGAGTTCTATGAATGGGGTATGCCACCTTGGCCCCCCCGACATCACCTGAATTTTTCCGGCGTTCGTCGTCAGCGCCAGCGTCTTTTGAACGCGGACCGTCGGTTGATAAGCCAATGGTTCCTTCCCCCAAGGGTTTACGACGACCGTCGTCTGCGCAACCCAATGCGCCATCTGCCCGGCTATGTGGTGGTCCATTTAGACTCCGTTATAGCTGGCCTTCTTTTCCCCCTTCATAGCTTCCATATATCACTTTTTAGGAGCCTCAAAGTGACGCCTGCTCAGTTTGTCCCCGCTGCTTACAGAGTCATCGCGGGTTTTATAATTAGATGTCACAGTGTTGACGTGACCCCCACCGTAGATTTGTTGCATCATTTCTTCCGGTTGTCCGCCTTTGGACGAACGGGGTATTTAACCCTGATTGCACATTCGTCCATGGTCCTATTCTCGAACAACGCCGGGAATCCGGACGGCTGGGAGGAGCGGTTCTTCCTCGCCGAAGTAGGCTCCCCGATGCCATTCTCCGATCGGTGGAACGCCTATCCGGTGAAGTCCATTCCGCCACCTATGACGGAGGAGGAGCTTGGCTATGCCAAGCGCATAGCCGGACTTGGCGTCCAGAATCTCCGGTCGCTGGTGGCCGAGCCTTTCAAAGCTTGGGCCGGACTAGGTGCATCTGTTTGTACTTGCATTGTTCTATCATCCTTTCGTTGTTATGGTTCTGAATGTCTTGGTTCCCCTTCTGCAGGAGTTTTTTCGTCTACATCATCTATGGGACGTACCAACGTTGCTTCGTATGCCCCTGGCCGCGAAAACAAGGATCAGGATAAGGGCAGAAAGCCGCTCGTCCCCAAGATCGAGCCTCGGGCGAGCAAGAGGCGGCCAGATGACGCGTCGGAGGCCAGGGCTTCAAAGAGGCCGCGCGTGGATGGTACTGCCTCCAAGGCCATTATAGTGGCTGATGACTCCGATGGTGAGCCTGGGAGTCCCCTGAAGCGGAGACCCTCTTCCCGGAACAAGCCCCATGCTTCTCCTCCGCTGCATTCTGAGGTTCGTCGGCTCCGGGGTGAAGATGTTCAAACTACTAAGGGCTCTGACGATGCCCGTCCTCCTTCGCCCTCAGAAACCAACGGGTCCTCTCTTGGCCTTATCGAATTCTCCGGGGTTGGCCCTCGCAAAGAGTCGATGATGCTTTTTGGCAGACGACATCTTCCATCTGGTGTGGCCTCAACCTCAAGGTCCCCCAAGACTTCGCTGCCCATGAGGCCCCCGAGGATCTTCTGGAGTGTGGGCAGAGTACCCTAGACAAGGCCGGGCTCTACTTCCATAGGGCTCGGATGGCCTTTGAGCATCAGGGTAAGGAAATGGCTAGAGTACGGGCCGAATGTGATGCCCTTCTGAGGAACGCCAAAGGCAGGGCCGGAACGCTCCAAGAGAAGACCGATGCCTATGATAAGCTCGTCCAGGAGAACGCTTCCCAGAAGGAGCTCCTTAGGAAGCAGGAGGCTGATCTTGTGGACCTCCGCAGCCGGATGTGGGCCGTAGAGCAGGCGAAAGTGGAAATCCGCCGTACGGGTATGGATAATCATGTTCCCATCTATGAGGCCGATGTTGCTAAGATCAAGGAGTCTGGTTCCATTGAGTTCCAGAAGTCCAAAGCTTACACTGATGCTATTCATACCATGGCCATGAGGTTCCTTCCGAGGTTCGTCGGTGAGTTTTTGGCCACCTGCCCGGACCCTTATTTAGATGGCATCAAATTACTCCAGGCCACCCCCACTGGGGAGCGCTTCCTTGATGATCTCGCCGACGATACTTACCTCAAGGGTATGGTCGGCCTTGTGGCAGAGAATCTCCCGGTCTTTGAGCGTCATTTTGGAGCTCCCTTTGACCCTGCGGCAGCTGGGTATGACTCCTTGATGGTAGACGCCCATAGGGGGGCCCTCGAGCTGCTGAGAGAGCGTAAGGAGCGTGAAGAAGCTGAAGCCAGGGAGAAGGCCCAGCAGGTCTCTTTCAAGGTCCCAACTCCGGACGTTAACCAACGTTGACTCTCCGCTCATAGTCTTGTACTTTTACATTGTTTACCAATTATTTCATTGTTTACATTGTACTCTGCACATTGTAACTTTCCGGTCATAAGAACCGAAGAATAAAGATCATTCTTGCTCCATGTTCGTCTAGCATATCTTGCTTGTCTTCTTCTTCTTCTTTTTTTTTTGGAGTCTTTTCATCGGTCTTTGTTCTTCCCATGTTTCGTGATTACTGGTCTCCTGGTTTCGCAGGAGACGTTCGTCATCCCCACTCTGAGAAAAAGCAGGTTTATCCACGTCGGGATTCCCTATCTCCGTTCGTCCCCAGTCGTGAGTTACTAGTCTTCTGGCTTCGCATAAGACGTTCGTCATCCGCTCATTAGGGGGAGGAACCGGTATACCCTGTCAGGGTTCCCGTTGCTTCGTTCGTCCTTGTCGGGACCCTACTAACCTTCTTGCTTCGAAGAAGGCGTTCAGTGTTCACCGATCGCAAGGAGGTCACTGGTTTACCCTATCGCGGGTTCCCTGCTTCGTCGTCCCATGCTCGTGGCCCTACTAACCTTCTGCTCTGGCAGAAGGTGTTCGTCGATCCACGAGAAATGGGAGGAACTGGTTTATCTTGCCGAGGTTCCCTTTGTTCGTCTAGCCACCCCCGCGTTCCTACTAGTCTCCGTGTCAGGATACGTTCGTCATACGCGGCGAAGGAAGATCTGGCATACCTCGTCAAAACTCCCTCTCTCATAGGAGTCGTATCTCCCCTTCTCCTTTTTTTTTTTTTTTTTTTTTTTTTTTTGAGGAGGAAATCATTTCAATAGCACTTCGGCTTTTAATCTCTCTGTAGGAAGCGAAATACAAGAAGGAATCCTTTTATTATAGAGAGGACGATCGGTAGTGTTACATGGTGCTTCGACCAAACATGACAAAAACGATCTATCTCTAACTACTGGTAGAATTTCTTCAAGTGTTCGACATTCCAGATTCCAGCGTGGTTCCCCTCCAAGGTATGGAGGAAAAACGTCCCCTGGTTGTATCTTCTCATGACCTTGTACGGTCCTTCCCAATTCTTGGCCATCTTGCCACCTTCGAGTGGCTTGCTCTTCTCTCTCTTTCTGAGTACGAGGTCCCCAGCTTCAATTTCGTGGATCTTCACCGCCTTGTTGAAGTATCTTTGGGTGGCTCGGTGATATTCCTCCATGCGACGGGCTGCTAGGTCCCGTCGTTCCTCGATGAAATGGAGCTCCGCTCGTAGGTTGGCCTCGTTATCCTCCGGCTGGAAGTGTTTTGTGCGATGTGTAGGCACTAGCACCTCCGTTGGCACCTTGGCCTGGAATCCATATGCTAAGGCAAAAGGTGTCTCGCCGGTTGCCGTCCTTGGGGTCGTCCTACACGTCCAGAGTACGTAATTGAACTGCTCCGACCAGGTGGACGCGTAATCTTCTAATTTCTTTTTGATCCCATCCATGATGGTCCGGTTCATGTTCTCCACCTGGCCGTTGGCCTGCGGGTAGGCCACCGAGGCCTTAGAGTGCCTGATGCCCCACTTCGCCAAGTATGCCTCAAATCCTCTGCCGACAAACTGCCGGCCGTTGTTGGTGACAACCTGCTCTTGAATCCCGAAGCGGCATATGACATTCTGCCAGAGGAACCTCTGACACTGATACTCGGTGATGGAGGCAAGCGGCTCGGCTTCTACCCACTTCGAGAAGTAGTCGATTGCCACAATGACAAACTTCCTTCCGACGGTCGTCGTTGGGAGAGGGCCCAACAGGTCTATGCCCCATCTGGCAAAGGGTAATGCAACTGTCATTGGAGTGTAGAAGCTTGCCGGTCGCCCGGGTACAGGAGCATATTGTTGGCATACTGCACATTTCCGAGTGTGATTGAAGCAATCCTGCTGGATGGTCGGCCAGTAGTACCCCTGCAGGATGATTTTCTGAGCCAAAGTACGAGGACCCTAGTGGCTGGAACAGATGCCTTCATGTATCTCTTCGATAACGGCCGCTGCCAAGCTCGGCGGAAGGCATCTCAAGTATGGCCCGCCGAACGTCTTCTTGTAGAGTTGTCCGTCAATGAGCTCGAAGTTGGGGGCACGTCTTTTTACCCAGGCTGCCCTTCCGGTGCTGCCATCATCTTCCGGCTCAGGTAGCGTCCCATCCCTGAGGTAATCGGCGATCTCCTTCGACCAATTAGGTTCGGCGATGGAGATGGCCTCTATTTGGATGACGTCCGTCGCCGGTGCCGGGAGTGTCTCTTGTCTGACGAAGCCCCTAATGTGCCGGGGGATGTTCGTCGCCGGGTCATCGGTTGGGGGATTGCCTAGCTTGGATAATATGTCAGCCTCGGCGTTCTCCACCCGCGATACCTGCTCGATTATCACTTGTTCGAACTGCGCGGTTTGTTCCTCCGCGAGTTCCTTGAAAACCTTCATTCTTTCTTCCCTGGTTTCGGCTGTCCCGTTCATTTGGGTTACCACCAGCTGGCTGTCCATCATCACATTCAGACGAGCTGCACCAAGAGCCTTTGCACATTTCAGTCCTGCGATTAGTGCCTCGTACTCAGCCTCGTTGTTGGTGACCTTGAACTCGAACTTCATGGAGTAGTAGGCCTTGAAACCCTCAGGTGAAGTGATCACCGCTCCACCGCCACAGCCCCGCGCACTCGAGGCCCCATCGGTGTACATCTCCCACCTGTTGTTGAAATCAATGTCGCCTTGGGGGTCATCCTCGGTGCGCGCGGTACATTCGGCAATGAAATCTGCCAGCGCTTGCCCCTTGATCGTCGGCCTCGGCTTGAACTCTATATTGTACTGGCCGATCATCAGGGACCATTTGGTTATCCTCCCGCTGGCCATGGGGTTCCTGAGGATTGTGGCGAGGGGCTGTGTTGTGTATACTGTCACCGGGTGTGCTTGGAAGTACGGTGCCAGGCGTTTGATGGATGCTATCAAGGCGAGGACCGTCTTCTCCATCAGTGTGTATCTGGTCTCCGGGCCGTTTCAGTGTTTTGCTCACAAAATAGATTGGTCGCTGAACGCCCTCTGCCTCTTTTAGTAGTACAACACTCACAGCCAGGTCTGCTACTGCCAGATACATGTACAGCTGCTCCCCTGGGTCCGCTTTGGTGAGGACGAGCGGCGAGGAGAGGTATGCTTTGAAATCTTCAAAGGCAGCCTGGCAGTCCGGTGTCCACTCAAAGGGGTTCGCCTTCTTCATGATCTGAAAGAAGGGGATTGCCTTGTCTGCTAGTTTTGACATGAACCGGCTCAGGGCTGCCAGTCGTCCGGTGAGCCACTGTACGTCCTTCAGATTCCTTGGGGCCTCCATGTCAACTATGGCCTTTACCTTCTCCGGGTTAGGCTCGATCCCCCGTTCGCTCATCATGTAGCCGAGGAATTTGCCACCCTTGACGGCCAAGGCACATTTCTTCGGATTGAGTCTCATGCTAGCCCCTTCCATGATGGTGAAGATCCTCTCCATATCTCAGATGTGGTCTTCCTTCTTCTTGCTTTTGATCAGGATGTCATCCACGTAAGCCTCCATGGTCTTGCCCAGTACGTCTTTGAACAACATCCCGATCATCCTCTGGAAAGTAGCCATGGCGTTTCTCAGGCCGAACTGCATGACCACGTAACAGTACACGCCGTTCGCGGTGACGAACGCCGTTTTCTCTGCATCATCCGGGTGCATGAACACCTGATGATATCCTCTGAATGCATCCATGAAGCTGAGCAGCTCGCAGCCTGCCGTTTCGTCTACGAGCAAGTCGATCCTCGGCACTGGATATGGGTCCATCAGACAGGCCTTGTTGAGGTCCGAGTAATCGACGCACATCCGCCATGTGTCGCCTTTTGGGGCTAATACCACATTGGCCAACCACTCCACGTGGATGACCGGCCGAATGTGCCTGATGCCGAGGAGTGTAGTAGCCTCCTTTTTGATGAAATCTCGCCGGTCGGCCGCCATATATCTCTTCTTCTGTTGGACGGGTTTGGCATCCGGCCGCACGACGAGTCTGTGACATATGAGGTTGGGGTCAATGCCCGTCATGTCCTCCGGTCCTCTGGCAAATAGGATCTTGAATTTCCGGAGGATGGCTATGACCCCTTCCTTGATCTCAAGCTCAAGGTCGGCGCCTATGGATACCTTCCTGTCCGAAGGGTCATCCAGCTCCACTTCTTCGAGCAGGGCAGCCGGTTCCAGACGAGCGTCGAACTCTTCTTGTCTGGTCTTCTCAGAAATACTGTTGACCCGGGCCTCCCGCTCGTTGAACCTCTCCATGGCCTTGGTGTAGCAAGCCCTGGCCATATGCGGATCCGTACGGGCCACTCCCACCCCGGTGTTAGTGGGGAATTTGATGCACGAATGCCGTACGGAACATATGGCCTCCAAGTCTTCCAAGCCGGGCCGGCCCAAAATTGCGTTGTGAGCACACTTTAGGCGGACTACGACGAACGTCATCCGGATGCGGGTGGTGTGCGGTCCATCCCCGATCTCGACGGGGAGGCCGATGGTACCCTCTGCGTCAATGCAGTCCCTGGTGAAGCCAGGAAGAGGGGTGCGCAGGGGGGCCAGCTGATCCTTCCTCAGCTTCATCCCTTCGAACGCCTCCCAGTAGAGGACGTTAACGCTGCTCCCTGCGTCAACAAGGACGTGTCGGACGATCGCATTGTTGATATCCATGCTGATCACCAACTCATCCCGGTGCGGGGCCGACGACATTGGTAGGTCGGTCGGTCCAAAGGTGATGGCCTCCACCTTGTTCCTTTTGGTGGGGGGAACTGATATGGAGCCCACATAGAGGGACCTCTCAAACTTCTTCTGCTCAGCAGGTGTGTCCCCGGTCTCAGCACCCCCGAAGATCACCTTGATCTCCAATTTCTTTTTCCCGCCGCTCGGGCCGAGGGACCCCTCCGGACGTTTATCGACACTTCGATAATCTACGTCTTTTGGTTCGGCCTCGCGCCGATCGTCGCGGCGCCATGACCGTGATCTTGGATTTGGCTGCCTTGGGCTATTCTTCTTTAGTAGCTGGGTGAACTCGCCCAGGTAGCCTTGTCGGACCATCTCGTCGATGGCCATTCTCAGCTGTTTGCAGTTGTCGGTGAGGTGGCCGACCCTCTGGTGGTATTCGCAGTATGCAGTCTCATCAAGACCCATAAGCGCCTTCTTGTCTTGGGGCTCCCTTAGGAGGCCCTTGTCTTTGATGGCGTCAAAGAACTTGCCCACGGGGTAGGCCAAGGGGACGTGATACTCCCCCGGACGCACGTGGCTTGCCTCAGGGTGGGCCTTCCACGGAATCATGCTGCCGTCCGTCTTTTTCTTCTTGTTCGGGGGGGATGGCCCGCCTCCGGGGCCGAGCCTATCTGCCAGTTTCCGGGAAGGGGCTGCAGGCGCGCCGTCCCTCAGTCTGATCTCCTCCTCAATGGAGGCATACTTCTGTGCCCGGGCCAACACTTCGGTATAGCTGGTGCTGGGGTTCCTCCGGAGGTCCCGGTATAAGTCCCCCGTTGCTAGAGCGCTGGTGAACATGTTCACTCCCAGCCGCTCGTCCAGGTCATCTACCTGGAGTACCTCATCTCTCCATCTGACTAGGAATTTGGCCAGAGGTTCGTCCTTCCCCTGCTTCACACTGGTGAGCGATGTGAAGCTCTTCTTGGGGGTGGTGCTGGCAGCGAATTGTGCCATGAACTGCTGGGACAGCTGTTCGTAGTTGTCAATAGATCCGGGCCTCAGCTGCCCGAACCATTCCTGCGCTGGTCCCCTCAAGGTGCTGAAGAAGAGCTGGCAGATAGCCTCATCGGATGCTCCCAGCATGGAGAGGTTCCCCTGGAAGCTGATCAAGTGAGCCCTGGGATCTCCGGTCCCGTTGTATACTAACCCTTGGGGGGGTCTGCAGTCCCGCGGGATCTCTGCATTCATGACCCTCGGAGTGAAAGGCGATGTGAGGGAGAAACGAGGCGTAGCTGGGGTGGCCTCCGCCCGTCTGTCCATCTCGGCTATTCGCCGCTCCATTGCCTCTAGCCAGGCCTCATGTGCGGCCCTTCCGGGGGACACAGGAGGGGCGGCCTCGAGCGCAATGTTCCTTCGTGGGGCAACCGCGTCGGGTTGCCTTCGGGTAATATGGGCACCGTGCCTTTGGAAACGTCGTCCAATATTACTGGCAGCGGGGGTAATGGCCGTGCCCTGACGTTCTGAGGGAACATCCGGCGTGCGCCCCCGATGATCGTCCTGCCAACCATAACGTGGGGTACTGGCGCTGGTGTGCCCCCCAGCCCCGTGGGAGGACGGATTTTGGCCCAACCTCATGTGGATGGGCGTCCGACGCCCGGCAGATTCCGTTGTCTCGTCCAGGGACTGCATGTGGTGGATGGGTGATATGGGCGTCCAGATGGTGTTAGTCGAGTACACCTCTTCCCTCGCCTCCTGTTCGTCCGCCATTCGGCGCATCGTTTCCGCCAGCTCCCTCATGAGTCGGGGATCGCGTCTGGCCTCGTGGGGGATGAGGTTGGTGAGGCCACCCTCACCCCCAGTTGCTCCCAATGTCCCGGAGCGTTCCGTGGTTTGCCCGTGGTTGCTTCGCCCGCGGGACAGCTGCTCGGAGAGGTCACGTTGCCGATTGTTTCTGGTCATCGCGCTTGCTGTAGGTAGATTTAGTAGCTGTTTGGGAGAGTTCCTGGAAAATTTTTGTTCGGTTTCCCACAGACGGCGCCAGTGTTGAAGTTTATTCCTTCAACCCTCGGGTCCAACACGTAAGCTCAAGGATTTCGAGTGGAGTGTGTGTGAATATCTAGCCCAACAAGCAGATGATACGGATCAAAGAGAAACAGTAAGCAGCAAGTAAGTGATTAGGTATTATTATCCCTTAATAACTCCCTAATACAATACTTTTCTCTAAGGCTCCGTCGGCCGTTCGTCTTACAAGGCAGTAGAAGTGCTGCGAGTAAGAATGCTATAGCTAGAGTGCTAAGAGTAGAAAGTTGCCAACCCTTTACAATGAAATAAATGCTTCTATTTATACCCACCAATGGGCAGGTGGCTATACTGACGTGGAAGCCTGTGGTTCGTTGGTGTCCCAACCACCAAATCTTCAGCATTAAATGCACTTCCCGCCAGAATCTAGGTTTCCCGCCTAATTAGTGGGGACGTTCGTACGCCAGAGGAGCGAGCTGGATTGCTCCAGGTGGCCTCCAAGGGGTATCGGTCGTTCGTCCCCTGGCCTTGGATTGGACTGCCTCCTATGGTTAGGGGCTTGCCCTGACGACGTTCGTCGTCATTCCGGTGACCTGTGGTCCCGCTTCCTGTCTCTGCATAGACGCTCATCGAGATGGGCCGGTGAGCCTAAAACCCCAACTACAGACGTTCGTCCCTCCTGGGGGAAATGGGCCTGCCAGGCTAGCTTAGTGATCTATCTGGACGTACGTCCGGGAGAAGGGGTAAACGGGCCGAATCCAGATTTGGGCCATTAACCCAACAGTAGGATTTATCATCTTTAATATTCTTCCTTGAATATTAATTAATTCCTATTTATATTTCATATTAATATTTTAAGCATTACTTAATGGATCAATTAGTTTTGTTTCATATATTAATTATTACTAAAATCGATCGACGAATACACTTGTTAATCGATCGGTCCTTCGACGGTAGTAAACTTGGGTTATTAATGCATGTGTCTCATGGTTAATAACCTAAGGGATATTAATTGCATTGATTAAACCAATAAATCGCTTGTGTTGAGGTTATCAATCTCAATCGTTTTCATCTTAAGTTTATTGCTACTATCGGGTTAATATACGGCGCATGTTCTATATTGACTCGGTAGTAAGTTTTATTAATGAACGCGCCTCGTTATTAATAACTACTCTCGATGAATTGGATATACTCCTCGATTGAGTATTCGAGAGGAAGATAGTTAAAGATATAACCGGGATCGACGAACATTTCATTAAGTGGATAAAAGCAAAACCAAGTCCTCATCTCTATTAATTATACTCACATAAGTCATTCATCTTAGTATTAATTAAATTAAATCAAATCAAACTCAAAACCCCCCTTTATGACTAGTTACATAAAAAGAGAAATATTCCTTTTTCTGTGGATACGAACCTTACTACGATATACTACGTATTAGTGTTGTATTGTATTTATTATTTTGACGCACATCATGACAAAGTGCTCGTCACCGTCCCTGCTTATCAGATATATCATAGTACTTTTATGTCAATAATCATGAGAGACCGATGAAATGTAAAAGTGATGTGATGCATTGGTTTCACCAAAGCAATTATTGAGCACAATTTCTAGTTTTGGGTTCCAAAATTGGTAAGCATTATTTGCAAATCAAAATATCACTACAACAATCTCTGTCGACAAAATACACAGTTCACTGGACTTTTCAGAAAACCCGAATAGCGCTTAGAAAACATTAATTACATTATGATACGTTTCATTTTCAAAAATGATTCCTTTGGCATACATGATTAAACTAAGTAATGTATTTGGTTTAAAATATTAATGAATCAAGTTTGACATACATTATAGATGTTATAGTCTTATAGATCATATTTATAGCCAACTTGTGGTGTCACTTTGGTGTTTTTTATGGCATGTTAGGTAAGGTAGTAATTTAATATTCCGTACAAAATAAATTCACTTTACGACTTTCCCAAATGGATTTTGATTATTATTGTGTAGGTAGGATCCAACTAACTATGGTTATAGTTCTTTACATTTATGGAAAATAGGTCATGATTGAATTAGAGAACATAAGTATAATAAATCCTTGTCAATTTATTAGATATTGTAAGTACATTTTAACATCGTCACTTAATATCATCATTATTATTAGCATTGTGGCTGGACATTTATTAGATTGATTAATATATTCGATTAACTACTTTGACAATGTAGAAGTTGGAATATATATGGTCATGATTAAATATTCATGATCTATTCTCATACGTATGTAGGTATTAAGCTAGTACAAGTGTAACAACTCCAATCAAGGTTTATAACTCTGTTTAAAATGCAGTCATACTTTGAATATTTGGTTTGTCATTTTTTTAAATGCTTTGGGATTATATTCAATTCATAGCATCCTTTGGGATTCTCAATTTGAAAATTGACGTTGTAGACGAAGTTATAAACACAGAATTAAATTGATTGCATTAAGCTAACATCCTACAATAATGCTCGCAGAAGCTAAGTATGACCAATATTACCACCATTTTCAATCATCTCCATTAGTGTCAATTCATGTACTTGATCTCAATGAATTTATCGAACGAATTAGTATTTAGGGATAGTTATAAACACTAGTTTTACTCCCCCATGATTTTTTTTTCTAAATATGTAAAGAAGTACTATATTATTAGCATATTTGGATCATAGATGAAGTAAGATATTAAAAATCCACACTTTGGAAAAATGGAAAACAAAATTTAATTATTAGGGATGTTAATTTGATACCATATTATTCATGTCGTAAGAAATTACAAACGTTGCACCACAAGATTAGATCTATAAATAATACTCCATACTACCTATAACCATCTACTATACACCTTCACCATATAGTTATCTCAATACTTTACTTCCACCAAATATATCATATTGGTTTTGAGAATGTCTAGCAATAATGAGAATAAGAGGGTTAGTAGGGGACGCCAAAAGATCCCTCTCGCCAAAATTGAAAATGACATCCATCGCCAGGTGACATTTTCCAAACGTCGTTCTGGCATATTCAAAAAAGCTAGTGAGTTGTCTACGTTGTGTGGCGTGGATATTGCTATGGTGGTATTTTCACCTGCAAATAAGGTTTATACTTTTGGAAGCCCAAGTGTCGATGCAGTGCTTAACAAGTACTTTGGTGAAAACGTTACACCAGAGGCAGGTGTGACCGATGAGATTATTCGTGCACATTATGAAGACAACATGAGAATCATTACACCCCAAATAAGTGACATGGAATCTCTTGTTCATGATCTAACGAAGGAAAATCAAGCTCACTGTGAATCTGAAAAAGGTAGACCACTTATTTCAAATCTACAATTGCATGAGTTGGAGAATATGAAGCATTACTTGGAAACACTTTCTTCTCAAACTTATGAAACACTAAAGGAACCCTTGATGCAAGTTCAATCTCATGACCTAGCCCCTCCAGTGGATGGAGGTAGCTTGTTTGGCCCCTTATCATATTTTCGAATCAATAATGATGGTGCTGGACCAAGTGGAACTAGCTAGTTCACAACTAAATGGTTCTTTCAGCATCATGCATGGATGAGGAGAGTCATTTTTCTAAATTCTTATTCTGCTTAAATGTTCCTATGGTATGTGTAATTGTCATCAATAAAAATGCCTCTATATTACTTTTCTGCATCAATTAATATTTTCATTTGGAAGGGTTATGTTAATAGGCACATTGTTTTGTAAACTTGTGTTCCACCGTACTAATAAATAAGATACTTTTGAGTAGTGAACACTAAAGACGTGTAAATAAAAATGTGCATACTTTATTATCGTGCTTCAATAGAAAGACATTTATGTGTTGTAGACTTTAAATACTTCAAAAGTTTAGTTTAAATCAAAATAAAACTACTTAAATTTCTCTGTTTCTCTCTAGTTCATAACATGTTACATCCTACATATGACACATATATGTAACAAAATGGGAAAATACCAGCACATGTACGTTGCTCAATTGATTCTCACGTCCAAACCAGTGTAGTTGTAGTGCTGGAATTTCATTGACTCTCTATGCACACAAAACACTTTACCACCTCTTAGAGAAACTCCTCTAGATTAAAGCGTGGTTTATCCCTCCACCACTCTCTCGGTCAGGGTGTGCGGGCAGTGTGACGCCTAGTGTGGACGATTACACCTTTTGAGTTGAAGAAAATGTCATATAATTAATGATAGAGATCAAAATTACTCTATATTACTAGAGTGTCAAAAATGAAATCCAAGTCTATGTGTAACTGTGTAAGTCAAGGTAATGAACATTGATATTACTCTACATTTCCCAGTTTAAGAGTAAAACTCCATTTGCTTTTATGAAACATTTCATTTCCATTACAAAAAATGAAACATCTATTTTAATAGTCACTATAAAATAAACTCAGGAATTGGAAAGGGTAGTACCAAAACGTATAAATTCCAGACCCAAATTAATCCACGAAGCACATAAGAAAATTTTACATTAATAAGATAAATGTATTAGATTCATTTGTTCATAAGGACATCACTACACACTCAACCCCTAATTTGATCTCCATTTTATTTTTTCAGTTTCCACCTAAGAAATGATTAAAATATATCAGCTTTAGTAGTATATAATGACGATGGTATAGTATCATTAGGAGGGGCCGCAGGAGAATTAACTCATCCTCAGAACTAATCTCAATTGAGAAAGTGTTGAATTCTACCAGTGAATTCCAAGAAGTTTGTGTCATGAGTAATGTTGGGATTAGGGTTGGGCAAAAATACCGAAATATCGGTATACTGCACTTACCGTACCGAAAAATACCGGAAAATACCGAAATATTGGTATACCGTCATTTTCGGTACGGTATCATACCGTACCGATCTATTTTGGTACGGTAACGGTAAATGTTTTCAAATACCGCGGTATACCGGCATAATACCGTACCGACTCTCTACTCAACGAATACTTTTAATTCTAATATATTGTAGAAATCCATTACAATTTTGAAGCCCAAAATTAATACTTAAGTTGGTTGGAAATACAAAGATACAAAAATAAATGCCCAATTTCTCAAACCCACTATAACCTTATAGGCTTCTACTACGCTAACCTTAATGACTAATGAGTAATGTACAAATGTCAAGAAACAAGTTCATCTTGTTCCAAGAGCTTGCAAGTCGTGATGGCTGGGCCGCTAAGTAGCTGACGAGTGAAGAGAGATACACTTATGTGATAATGTGACAAGTATATCCGCATAGGGATTCCGCGAGTCGAGACACACAACTTTGTCCGAAAGTCTTATTCAATTTTTAAAAAATTATAAAAATGACTAAATACACAATATCATATTAGGAATAAATGATTTTATATCCATGTTGTTTGAATAGTTTTATTTATTTTTGTTAGAGATCACTATTGGTTTAATTATATCTATATTGTTCAAGTTATTTTAGGAGAATGTGTTACTTTTTAATATGTGGCATGTTAAATCGCTTAAATATACTAATAATTATTATTCAATGTTGAATTAACATCAATAGATTATGATGGAGTATATGGCCCAGGAACCCCCGGCCCATAGACTCCTACTTCTCCTGCACAAGTCCATTGAGCCCAGGAAACAACTCGGGCCCAAATACAACGGCCCAAGCCTCGAAGAAGCCCAGAATACGCACTGGGGTGCCTTCGGCCTCCTTGGCCGAAGGCTCCAAAACTCACAGGATAGCCTTCTCTAGCATAAAAAGCTACTGGGAGAAAACGGCGAAAAACATGAGCCTTCGGCATTATCAAACCCTCGGATCAGAGAAGCCTTCGGCTGAACAAAGCCTTCGGCTACAAGGAGCCCTCGGCTGCACAAGGAGCCCTCGGCTGCACAAGGAGCCCTCGGCTGCACAAGGAACCCTCGGCTACACCGGGAGCCTTCGGCTGAACTAGCTCAATCATCGAAGATTCCTTTTAGAGACAGCCAACCACCGCATTTAATACCACGTCACATCCGCCAACCGCATTCAATGCGGTTGACGTACCACTGCCAGCACCACTAGGCTGATGTGACCCTTCGGCCGTTGGATTACTGACACGTGTCCCCCCATCGCATTTATTGCTGCTATAAATAGCAGCCTATTTCCCCTTGTAAGCAACACAATCTACATCTCAACTCCACATCTCGAGTTCATTTAATAAAATCGACTCTCTCTCCTCCTATTTGCTCTGACTTCTCTCTAAGTTACTCCCGCAATAACCCCTCGGATAAGATACCCCCCGGGTAGACTATCCATCATTTGGTGCTCTCGTTGAGAGGTCTGAACTATCAAGTAAGAAACCCTCCCCCTCTACCAAATACGAAACACTTGCCAAAAGATGGGAAGAACCACTCGTGCCCAATCTAAAACTCTGGAGGAGAACCACGTCGCCCCCGGCGAAACCAACGGGGCTGAGGCCTCCAACAGGCTCTTGGTACCCGAGGGTGGTGTCATCCTTGAGTTAGAGCAAGCCACCGCTGACCTACGCCAACAGCTGCAGAAGAACACCCCTGATGCCCGCATCGGCCTTGATAATCGAAGGAGGGATCGGAGTGAGAACCAAGTTCCCCCTCCGGCCCCGGCCATCGATCTTCAGGCTGCCTTTGCGGCCTTTGTTCAGAACATGGCTCTCAATTCCGGAGCCCTCGCCTCTCAGGCACCCCTCCAGCCCTACGCTGGAGGGAATGTTGTTCAATTACCACCGCTCCCTCCTCTGTTCACCAATCCTCCCCCGGGGATTGGAAACGCCGAAGGGGTCATGGCACAGGACACCGCCTCCCAAGAGGCCCAATCCAGGGATAAACGTCCCTTGATGAAGGAGAAACCCCGGACCTCTGCACTTGAGAGGCTTGGGGGAGCTCCCGTACGCCGAGGGGTCCAAGACCGCCTCGGCAGAAAAGAATTCAGCAGGCCTCAGGAGAGCGGAGCCTCCGCTTCGGGAGCCGAGGGCATACCTTCGCCTCGAAGCAAGGGCAAAGCAATCCTCCATGCCGATGACGCCAGACACCAGATCAATCAGGCACAGTCCTTCCGGGCCAACTCCCAAGGGGTTGCTCCGAAGGATCCCAAGGACGAAATCATTGAAGCCCTCCTCCGTCAACTCGAGGAGAATCGCCAGGCACCCCCGACGGCTTCCACAGCGAGACCAGATCCGGAGTACGCTGACCTCCGGGCACAGGTGGAGGAAATGAAACGTAAACTTGCCGAAGGCTCAGGCGAGCCCCTCATTCAGCTCCGCACTAGGACGCCTTTCACCCCGAGGGTGTTGGCGGCCAAAATCCCCCATAAATATCGGGGGCAACCCATCAAGCCGTATGAGGGGAAGACGGATCCCCAAGAACACTATAGCCGTTATCAAAACAGCATGATGATGATGGGGGCATCGGATGAATACTTATGCCGTTGGTTCCTTTCCACCTTGGAGGGACCCGCGTATGAGTGGTTCAACCGGTTGCCCGAAGGCAGTATTGATTCTTGGCAAGAACTTGCCCACCGCTTCCTTACACAATTTGCAGGGAGGCACCGCTCAAAGAAACACTTCTCCCACCTCCTAAACGTGAGACAACAGAAGGAGGAAACCCTTCGGAGTTTCCTAGAACGCTGGAGGCAGGCCTCCCTCGAGGTCGAAGGTGCCGATGACAGGACACTAATGGCCCTCTTTCACACCGTCCTCCGCAACGGTAACTTCTCTCGGAGTCTTATCACCGATCCCCCCCGCGACTATACAAAGGCCCTTCAGCGGGGGGACCGATATGCCGAAGCAGAGGAGATCGAGAAGGACCGCCGCAACACGGATCCTTCTCAGAAAAATGAAGGCAGGAATCGGCCCGGAGGGCCTCCCCCTCCGGCCAACCGAGAGGCGCAATATAATGATCGCCCCCGAGGTGGCCAAGCCAGAACCGGGGGCGGTTACAAAAACAATCCGAAGGCATGGGCACAACCCGTCCTCCTGGAGCACCCACGCACTCCCTTGACGCACCCCGTCAGCGTCATTCTTGACCATGCGGAAGAGCGGGGGCTCGTTGAGCGGGACTCCCGCACACCCCTCGAGATCTATGCCATCGGCCCTGATGAGCCGTATTGCCGCTTCCACCGCCACCATGGACACAAGACCGACGACTGCCATCAGCTGAAGAACGCCATCGAGAGGCTGATACAGGCGGGCCACTTATCTCAGTTCATCAGGGGCCCTCCTCCCCAGGGCCCCCCTCATCATCAAGGGCCTCCGCCGAAGGCTAACAAATGGGTGAACCCCAACACCATCCCCTTGGGAAACCCACAGGGGAAGAAGCGAGAAATTGGGGGCCTCGACGACGAGGGAGAGGGCTCCCATCAACAATACAAGCGCCATATTCATATGATCAACGGCGGCAACACCGGAGGCGATTCAACGAGCCAAAGGAAGAAGTGGGCACAGTCCCTCTACATTGGGGAGGTCAATCACATGCCCCCTACTAAAAGGCCGAGGGCGGATCCCATCTTCTTCACAGATGCGGACCTCCCCTCGGGCTCCCTGCCGCATAGGGATGCCCTCGTCATCCGCACTGAGATCAATGACGCCATCATCCACCGGACTTACGTCGACACGGGGAGTTCTGTCAACATCATGTACCTCAGCACTTTTCAAGAGTTGGGACTCGACAGAGGGTCCCTCCGACACATCAACACCCCCCTCTCCGGATTTACGGGGGACAGCATAGACGCCGAAGGCGTCATCACCCTCGCGGTTGAATTCGGCGACGGATCCCATAGAGCCAAGCTCGAAGTGGAATTCGTCGTCGTCAACCTCGACTGCGCACACAACATCATCCTCGGCCGGCCCGCCCTCGAGGATTTGGAAGCCGTCATCTCTATGAGGCACCTCTGCCTCAAGTTCCCCACACCCACCGGCATCGGCTACTCGAGGGGGAATCAAAAACTCTCCAGGGCCTGCTACCTTCAACTTACCAAGAGGGTTAGTAAAAAAGAACTACGTGTGGACACCATCACCGCCAGGGCTTTGAAGGAAGAAGAAGGCAGGCCGAGAGCTGAGCCTGCCGAGGAGATCGAAGACTTGATACTCGATCCGGCCAAGCCGGAGAGAGTTCTGAAGATTGGAGCCAAGCTCCCCGAAGACTTGAAGGCTGGCATCACCAAAGCCCTCCGCGCCTACTCCATTGTTTTTGCATGGGGGCCGGAGGATATGCCGGGAATTGACCGAAGGGTCATCACCCACCGCCTAGCGGTGGACCCTTCGGCCAAACCAGTACAACAGCGGAGAAGACCCCTCTCGGCCGAGCGAAGGGAGTTCGTGAAGAAAGAGGTAGCCATGCTCCTCTCCATCAAACATATCAAGGAGGTGAAATACCCCTCTTGGTTAGCAAATGTAGTCCTTGCACAGAAGCCTCCTACCTTCCGCATGTGCGTGGACTACACTGATCTGAATAAGGCGTGCCCTATGGACCCCTTCCCTCTGCCAAACATTGATCAACTGGTGGATGAGACCGCGGGATGCGAAATCATGTCCTTCCTCGACGCATTCCGCGGGTATCATCAAATCTATATGCATGAAGAAGACGCTGAAAAAACTGCCTTCATGACACCCGAAGGCATCTTCTGCTACCTCGTGATGGCCTTCGGCCTCAAGAATTCAGGCGCCACCTACACCCGAATGGTGGCCAGGGTCTTCCAAGCTGTCTTGGGGCGCACTATGGAGGCCTATGTTGACGATATGATTGTCAAGAGCAAGAAGGCCGGCACTCACGCCGAGGACCTCCAAGAAATCTTCGCCATCATGCAAAAATTCAACCTCCGATTGAATCCGAAGAAATGCACCTTCGGCGTACAAGGTGGAAAGTTCTTGGGCTATATGGTAAGCCGAAGGGGTATCGAGGCCAACCCCGAGAAAATTCAGGCCATCATCAATATGGAGCCTCCGCGCAACGTCAAAGAAGTTCAACGGTTGACGGGTCGCCTGGCGGCCCTCAACCGATTCCTCTCTAAGTCAGCCGAGAGGGCCCTCCCATTCTTCCAAATCATGAGGAAGACAGCTGGCTTCCAATGGACATCTGAGTGTCAAGAGGCCTTCGACGAACTTAAGAAGTACCTCTCTTCTCCCCCGGTACTCTCCAAACCGAAGGTGGGGGAGACCTTATACTTGTATCTCGGTGTTAGCCCTGCGGCAATCAGCTCAGTACTAATCCGAGAGGAAGACGGCGTCCAACACGCCATCTTCTACGTCAGCAAAACCCTCCGGGAGGCCGAACTCAGGTATTCTCCCGTCGAGAAGACGGTGCTAGCCATCGTTTGGACCGTCAAGAAGCTTGGCCACTACTTTCAAGCTCATCCGGTCCAAGTGCTCACTCATCAACCCCTCGGCACCCTCATGAGGAGTCCCACTAGCTCCTCTCGGATGGTGAAATGGGCCATCTTCCTCAGCCAATACAACATAGATATCCGTCCGAGGCCTGCCATCAAGGGCCAAGCCCTGGCAGACTTCGTAACGGAATGCACCGCAAGATCAGCAGTGGATGAGGAGCCTTCGTCACCCCTCGATGAGTGGTGGACCCTCTATACCGATGGCTCCTCGGCTACCAAAGCATGCGGAGGGGGAGTAGTTCTCATTACACCCGAGGGCTTCCGCGCCTATTATGCCATTCGCTTCTCCTTCAAAGTCTCCAACAACGAGGCCGAATATGAGGCCCTCCTCTGCGGCCTTCGGCTGGCAGCAAATCTGAAGGCTAAGTTGATCCACGTCAAGTGTGACTCCAAACTTGTTGTGGGTCAAATTTCCGGGGAGTACGAAGCCAGGGAAGGAAGGATGAAACAATACAAAGAAGCGGCTAAGGAGTTGCTCAAGGTGTTTGAGGCACATTCTCTCACCCAAATACCGAGGGCTCAAAACTCCGAGGCCGACATTCTATCCAAGCTCTCGGATGAATCCCCCGAGCACCTCTCGAAGATTGCAAGAATTGAGGAGCTCAGCCTCTCCAGTATCCACGCAAGCCCCGTCATGAGCATTAACCTAAGGCCAGAAGATTGGATCTCCGACATCGTCGCCTTCATCACCACAGGGCAACTACCTCAAGACGAAGCCCGCGCCAGGTTAGCAAAATTGAGGGCTCCCAGTTACACCCTCGAAAATGGGAGACTTTACAAAAGATCTTACAACGGCACCCTCCTTCGGTGCCTTCATCAGGACGAGGCCGAAGTCGCCATGGAGGAAGTGCACAGTGGCACTTGCTCAGCTCACCAGGGACCCTTCTCCATGTCCCGAAGGCTCATAGTTCAGGGCTACTTCTGGCCCACGATGGCTAGAGATTGTGCTGATCTAGCCCGAAGATGCACCGCTTGCCAACACTTTCAGAAGGCCCCCGGCAGGCCAGCGGTCAACTATGCCCCCATCAGCACCGCTATCCCCTTCTCCAGATGGGGGATTGATTTAGTGGGCCCTCTGCCGAGGGGTACCTCCAACAACCGATACATCATTGTGGCCATTGACTACTTCACCAAGTGGGTAGAGGCCGAACCCCTCGCCAGCATCACGGAGGCCCGGTGCCGTCACTTTGTCCTCAAGAACATTCTCACAAGGTTTGGCGTCCCCCAACAAATCATCTCCGACAACGGGACTCAGTTCGAGGCAGCCCCCTTCCGCACCCTCCTTGAAGCTTGGGGCATCAGGCACACATTCTCTTCCGTTGCCTACCCTCAGGGCAACGGGCAAGTAGAGAACGCCAACCGAACCCTACTTGAAGGGTTGAAGAAAAAGCTGGAAGCCGAAGGAGGAGGCTGGGTAGAAGAGCTCCACAACATCTTATGGGCCTACCGCACCACCCCTCGGCGTGCAACAGGCGAAACCCCCTTCTCCCTATGCTATGGCTTTGAGGCTAAGGCTCCCACAGAAGTAACTCTTCCCACCCGAAGGATTGAGCAATATGAGCCCGAGGCAAACGAAGCCAACATGGCCCTCGACCTTCATCTCATCTCAGAACGCCGAGAGCAAGCTTTCCTCAGGGCCGAAAACTATAGAAGACAAGTCAAAGGATACATCGACGCCAAGGTCCGCTCCCGGGAATTCCAGGTGGGAGACTACGTCCTCCGACGAAGGGAGGCCAGTCTACCCACCGAGGGGGGGAAGATGGCGCCCAAGTTTGAGGGCCCCTACATCATCTCGGCCATCATCAAACCAGGGACATACAAGTTAAAACGTCCTAATGGGACAGAAATTCCTAGACATTGGAACGTGCACCACCTAGTCAAATTTTATCAATGAGTGGCCAAGCCCTCATCCTCAACAAGTATAAATGTTCAATGGCCCAAGGCCCCGTCTGTTTTTGAAGAACAATCAAAAGACCAAGCCTTCATCACCTACGTATTGTACAAACGGCCCAAGGCCCCCCTTCTCTCCTACAAATGAGTGGCCAAGCCCTCATCTCTTCACCATGAAAGGCCCAAGGCCACTCCCTCTTATGAGGGGGAACAACAATTTAGGTACCAAGTACCAAGTGTATGGGTCACCCCCATCACCCTTTGAAAACACCAAGTGTTTTCTCACTAAGCCGTACCCCACGAGGACGCGATCATGCATACACTATGCATACTTTTACATACTCTTCTTTAAAAAAAAAAAAAAAAAAAAAAAAAAAAAAAAAAAAAAAAAAAAAAAAAAAAAAAAAAAAAAAAAACCCGAGGGGTGCAACCCCCCTCGGCTCCGGCTGGTACCAAGTGCCCCCGGCTATTTGTGTTCCACACGCAAATAAAACCCTTCCCAGGAACGCTTTCCGCGCCATCCCCCAAGGGGAGGCAGGCAACGGACCATGTCCCGGGCCCAGGATTCAACTTCCACAAACGAAACGCTCCCCGCGCTATCCCCCAAGGGGAAGCAGGCAACAGACCATGTCTCGGGCTGAGGGGACGACTTTCAAAACCGAGGCGCTTTCCGTGCTATCTCCCAAGGGGAAGCAGGCAACAGACGATGTCTCGGGCCGAGGAAACGACCCTCAAACCCTTTGGGATATCGGAAGGTCATTCCCGAAGGGGGAGCCAACGGTTTATTCCGTTGCCTCCCATATAGGCCAAGCCTTTCCTAGAAACCAAGTTTCTAGACGCCTCTCCTACACCATCTAAAAAAAAAAAAAAAAAAAAAAAAAAAAAAAAAAAAAAAAAAAAAAAAAAGATGTGTAGGGGGGAAGGAACTCCCCGGATACTATTCTCCCCGGAGGCTCAACACTTCGGATATACATTACCGAAAGCTGCTACAAATGCACAAGAAAATCTCTCAACATCGAGTCATCTGGCTACATAGCCGAAAGCTTCACTACATAAAGCCTTGGAGTACAACGGTTTCCCCGGAAGCCCAAGAAGAGAGCTCACTAAGCAAAACTTCACCTAAATTTGGCTAAGGCCGAATTTAGGTTGGATCAAAGTCAACTATGTGACATGCCGAAGGCTCCACAAGGTTCTAAGGCAAGCTAAATCTATACCTACACAAACCGGAGGGTTCATACCGACGAAGGCGGAATACTACCAAACTCACTCAATGATGACAATTTGGTGCCCTTCGAAGCAGACTCATCAACCGAAGGGTCACTCTATGGGAGACAAATCTCAGAATGTCACTAAGTCCATAATCTCGAACCCCTCGGCAACCATATGTACCGGGGGCTCAGAGCAGTTCCCATACCGGAAGGTTCACTACAACTACTATTGGAATATTGTGGAAATTTGACTAAGTCCACAATTGGAGACCCTTCGGGAGAAAACCGGAATGCCGCCTAGAAACAGGCTTACAGCCGATGGCCCCCTGATCTACTTGGCAATGACCTAAAGCTACGCTACCAAACGAAAGCTGAGCATTTCCGGGGGCGTAAGATACAATTTTACTTGGAGAATTTCCTGAGTCTAATTCATTTTAGCCCTCGGTCCTAAAACTTCACCCCGGAAGCAACTACAAGGATTCTTTATCAAAGGCTGCCAATGGAGTTTCACTTAGATTATTTTCTGAGGTTACGCGCTACATCCGAAGGGTTTTTGACAAAAGTTTTGCTTAGAAAAGTTTCTAAGTCCACAACCGCAAACCCCCGGTGATTTTACTCTACATCCGAAGGGTTCCGATCAGGTTTTACTTGGAAAGTTTTCTGAGTCCGTAGCTTTGGGTGGACAAGCCACCAGCGAAACTATACTACAACCGAAGGCTAGTCGACAAAAGTACTCACTTAGAGATTTTTCTAAGTCCACAAATTTGTGGCCTCCGGGAAAGCAAACATTCATTCAAGAGAGGAAAGATCACTCATATGCAGATACAAAAAATAAACAGGGGCATGCATTCAAGTTCAAAACGAAGGAAACATTCATTCACAGAAGCACGAAGGCGACAAAGTAAGGCATTCGTATAAAGGCCCGAAGGCAAATCTTTCATCATCAAAAACCAATATTCAAAATTCGAAGAGATGTTTTAATTACAAATACAGTGGACCGAGGCCAAAGACTACAAGCTATTACAAAATTATGCTTGAGGGAATTTCAAGCTGGGGCATTCTCGGCTCCATCCTCCTTCGTCTTGGAAGCAGCATCGTCCTCGACTTCCTCACCACCAGCCTCTTGCATGAGCTCGGAATCTTCAAGATCCGGCCTCTCTTCACCTGGGGGGAGGGGCACCCTGACATCTGGCTGCAGAGGGGGAAGGCCGTAAGCTGCCGGGTCAAATTCCTTCGGCTCGATTTTGAAATGCCTGGCTAGCCTCCTGTATATGAGGTTTTGAGTAAAGAACTCTCCACCATCATAATAATCTTTGCCCTTCTGGGCTAGCCACAAAGCCCCAGGACCCTTCGCCCACGCGTCCACCGAGGCCTCCACCACCGACTCCACCCATGCCCTCCGGCCTTCCGCCTTCCATCCATCAGCGACGAAGGCATCGACGGCATCTTTCACTGCCTGGGAGACGGCCTCCTTCTTCTTGGCCTCAGCTTCCTCCGCGGCAGCCTTGGAGGCTTCGGCGGCGGCTCTCTCAGCATCGGCCTTCCCCTCGGCCCTGGCGATTACTTTGTTGTTTTCGAGAATGGAATTGAACGCCATCTTCTCCAGCCGGAGGGTCTCTTGGGCCTCCTGGAGTTGCCGCCGGGACTCCGCCAGGGCCTCATCAGCCTGGCGCTTCTGCGCCTGATATTGCTCCATCCTCTGGAGCAGCTCCCCGAGACCGAGGGCAGCCTAAGAATCAAAACCATCAGATAGCAAGGGTTAAGTATCAAGATAAAGATATGTCAAAGACAACTCAGAGAAAAAGGAGAAGGAAAAGACTTACGGTGACGGAGGCCTGGAGCACTTTTGCGCTGAGGGCATCATCTTTGGCCCTCGAAAGCACCGATTTGTCGGTCGGGGGAGTGGCACCCTTCAGGAACTCCCTCGGGTTGAGGGTGCCATGCATGATGGCAGTTCCCTTGGTGATAGAGAACTGCACATCATCCCGGGGCCAGGCCAGGCTGCTATCTTGGCCCCCGGGAGGAGGAAGGACGTTTTGCGAGGGGGAGGAGGAAGAGTGCTCTTCGACAACAACAATGGGGGCGTCCGTCTTCTCGGGCCCCCCCTTCTTCTTCTTCTCCGGAGGAGCCACGCCTTTCCCCGCGTTTTTCCTCTTGTGCTCCGCCTTGGAGCCCCCGGCACCAGCACCGGTATCAGCAGCTTGGGAGGGTCCCCCACCCTCCGGGACCTGAGCATCCCCTCCCTTTCGGAAGAACTCATCGACAGGTTTCTGAACCCCCGTCTCCTTCTTCTTTTTCGGCTCCTTGGCCAGCTTCTTCTTCAATGCGGCAAAAGTGGAGACGTCCATGCTGATACCTGCAAAGAAGTCAAACCGGAGGGGTCAATTCAGCAAAAAAAAAAACATGCAAATATCCTAAGTACAATAAAGCAGACCCTCCGGTAACTACCTCCAATGCTACCAAAGGCTCCCTCAAGGACGGGGTACTGTTCGTCCTTTTCACCCAGGAAACGATACCGCCGGAAGCCGAGGGCCAGCAAATCTTCCGGGAGGGTCGAATCTTTGACGGTCACATGCTTTGTGGCCCCCGGCAGCAAAGCAACAAGCTTCTTCCCCGCCTTCTGAAGCGCGGCACTTCCCACCTTCGGGTGCCGCCGAAAGTGATTGCGCAGTTCCCCTGGAAACGGGTTCTCTGCCATCTTGACGTAGCAGAACCGGTCCCTCCATCCCTTGTGAGACGACGGCACATCATCAAAGAGCCTCCAAGGGGCAAGCTGCTGCAAGTTTGCAAACCCCTCGGAGTTGGTATGCCCCCCACGGCACAAGTTGAAGCTTTGGAAAAATAAATCGAGGGTCGCGGTTACCCCCCGGTCCCGACAAAGCTGAAGGAAGCCGGTTATGTAAGAGTGGCTGTTCGGGGTGAGCTGGCAGGGGGCTAAACCTACATACCTCAGGTACTCAAGAAGAAAAGGGTGCAGCGGGAACCGAAGGCCCATGGCCACCGACAACACGTGGACCGCAAAACATCCCTCCGGAGCCTGGGACAGGAGATCATTAGGCCCCGGCTCAATCACTGTTGCCGAAGGCCCCACGTGCAATTGAGTGACATAGCACTCCGCTCTATCGGCCCTCGACCTAAGCGCGAGGGCGGCTGTATTCAGCCAAGAGTGTCCCTCGGGGATCCCCACGGGCTTCCCACAATCTGCGGCAGGTTGCTTCTTCTTCTTCTGAGAAGCCTTCGCCTTCTTCCTCTTCTTCCCCACGGCAACGCTGAGGGGTTCTGGATCTAGTGGCCGGGAGGTGCTCGCCTCGCCGGCACCACGGAGCGGGAGGACAGCAATTGTGACCTCTTGTCTCTCCTTCTCTTCTTCTTCCTCAGCTACTTGAAGGGCGAGGGCCATTTCTTCATCTTCGACAACCTGCTCGAACTCCTCCGCCTCCAGCTCAGTGCGAAGGTTATTTTGAACTTCCTCGGCAACCGCTGAATCGTTGTTCGCCGAGGATTGCGCACTCGAGGACTCCACGTCCGAGTAGCTTCCCTGTTGTGCCGACGGCTCCCCCGAGATATCTTGGGAATCGCTTTGCGAGGATATGATTCTGAAGGGAGAGTAGGAGAAGTATGGCTGAGGGGGACTACCTAAATGTTCCTACCGAAGGCTCCTAAGACCTCTAACACAAGATCTAAGGGAGAAAAGCGAAGTATGCTAGTAAAGCGAAGAACGGGTGAAGAACTGACCTCGAAACTTGGGGTTTGATCGAACAGGGCTTTCTCTCTCTAGAAAACAAAAGGGCAGAGCTTCGCTATCACAAATATCGCACAAGGAAAATGACTCCGGCTTGGGGGTATTTATAGGCTTTCAGCCTCGAGAACTGGGCCTCGATTTGAAAAGGCCATCATTACGGGCCGCCGGTTCGACCAATGGATGGCGCCCGCCCAACGGCCATATTGCAACGGCTATATTTCAGAAACACTGGGATGCCCCCGAATGATAGCCTCCGGCTATCACTCACCGCAGCCTTCAGGCAACGAATTCCACCAAACGCCTTCGAGCCCATAGCAACATAGGCCTTCGGCTTATCAATGTAACCACCCCTCGGGGGGTTCATCAACTCATCATAACTCCTTCAGCCCGAACTTGCCTTCGGCCTAAAGGAGTGGGGGACTGGGATACACCCCTCGGGAATCATACACAAACAAAAATTCCCTCATGCAAAAATTTACAATTGACGCGTGTGGCCTCCGGGCACCAGAGCAGAAACCTCCCGGGGTTCATGCTCCAATATACCCTTCGGCAGAGGCAGAATATCAAAAGTTCCCACAAATCACTTGCGGAAATGGAGCAGCCCTCATCACAACAGGATACATTTATGCTTTCCCCAGAAAACCCTCGACATGTGGGGGACTGAGGAAAGCCTTCTGCAGTCATATAGGTGTTATGCTACCCTCAGAAAACCCCCGACATGTGAAGGACTGAGGGAAGCCTTCGGCTAACAGCGGAAGGCAAATTCTCAAGCGGGGGCGCCCAACAAAGTGATGAAGCCTCCGGAGGAATCAGCACAACTACTCCTTTTCCCTCAAGTACCTTTCGGCAAAAGGAGTGAGGGACTCCTGATGGAGTATATGGCCCAGGAACCCCCGGCCCATAGACTCCTACTTCTCCTGCACAAGTCCATTGAGCCCAGGAAACAACTCGGGCCCAAATACAACGGCCCAAGCCTCGAAGAAGCCCAGAATACGCACTGGGGTGCCTTCGGCCTCCTTGGCCGAAGGCTCCAAAACTCACAGGATAGCCTTCTCTAGCATAAAAAGCTACTGGGAGAAAACGGCGAAAAACATGAGCCTTCGGCATTATCAAACCCTCGGATCAGAGAAGCCTTCGGCTGAACAAAGCCTTCGGCTACAAGGAGCCCTCGGCTGCACAAGGAGCCCTCGGCTGCACAAGGAGCCCTCGGCTGCACAAGGAACCCTCGGCTACACCGGGAGCCTTCGGCTGAACTAGCTCAATCATCGAAGATTCCTTTTAGAGACAGCCAACCACCGCATTTAATACCACGTCACATCCGCCAACCGCATTCAATGCGGTTGACGTACCACTGCCAGCACCACTAGGCTGATGTGACCCTTCGGCCGTTGGATTACTGACACGTGTCCCCCCATCGCATTTATTGCTGCTATAAATAGCAGCCTATTTCCCCTTGTAAGCAACACAATCTACATCTCAACTCCACATCTCGAGTTCATTTAATAAAATCGACTCTCTCTCCTCCTATTTGCTCTGACTTCTCTCTAAGTTACTCCCGCAATAACCCCTCGGATAAGATACCCCCCGGGTAGACTATCCATCAGATTATTAATTGTATTTCGTAACATTTGAATAATGATTTAGTATATTTCGTTAGTCTATGATAATTTTTTGTATTGGGAGACATGCACGGTAATTTACCGATACCGTACCGTTACCGAACCGAAACTTCGGTATACCGAAATGCGGTATACCGAAACTTCGGTAAGGTAAAGGTATGCAAATTTTGCATACCGAAAGTTTTGGTACGGCAAAGGTATGAGAAAAAATATAAGGTATACCGTACCGAACCACCCCTAGTTGGGATATTAGGTCCAGGCCCAATATCCCTGGGCCCAAATTCGAGAAGAAGCAGCAGGCCCAAGGCAGTCCTAAGAAGTCTCGAACAGCATTCGGGACAAAGCTTCGACTTGGGCCATTACAGGAAACAATTACGCCGAAGTGCCAATGCCAAGATCCCGATCGGCGTTCGGGATACTTCCATAACAAGATAACACCTATGGCGGGGTCCCACACACCGAACACCCTACCCGATCGGGCAGTCAACAAGTGGATGCTGCATTTAATGCTAAAGTATGGCGGGTAGCAAGTGGAAGCATGGGTTCCTACGTGGCAGGGGATGTAACCTACTGGATTCAGCCACATGTCCAGCTTTCCCATCCCCATTTTAGTATAAATACCCATGTTTAGATCATTGTAAAGGGTTAGCATTTTGATACTCAGAGCTTAGCAATAGATTTACATCTCCTATCCTTGTATTCTCATACTCATCTACCGTTCAGGTAGTTCCAGTGTAATAGCATAATTACTGAATACAAGTAAGCTCCTGAGTTGGATAGTATCTCACTGTTTTATATTTTATACACTTTTCAACCCAATCCAATATCCCTACAATATCCAAAGCTTGTGTTGGGCTTTCGGATCTTCGGGAATAAACCTCAACAAGTAACGTACTCTAAGCAACCACAAGTTCTCTTCACTAGGACACAAAAAGAAACTCGATGTTTATACTTCATCAGTGAATCATCATTCAATTATACTAGTCACTTCACCCATGTGTTACACGGGAGTGCAATATGTATCTATATAATAATTAGAACAAAAAAAATAAAAGCTTAGTATAAAAAAATAAAAAGAGTACGGGTTGGTCGAGGCGATCTGTTACTTTTCCTAGCCGGACAACGCATCGTGATTATTTAACAGTATTAATCCAGTAGTATTCACTATTTCAATGAAAATGGTTCGGTAGCATTTTATTTATACCCAGGCACGTGTTCTATACTTCTATCATGTCAATGTCATAAAATGTCACTCTTTCACTGGTTTAAAAAGAAGAAAAAGTCTTGGTGTACACCCTGGGGTACACCCTGGGGTACACCATATATAAGGGCGAAAAAAAATTTACCCCATCCTCCCACACCTTTCACACACTCACGCATATCTTCAATTAAAAAAAAAAGCCTCTCTCCCATTCGAGAATCGTCTCCCCTTTCCGCATCCCAATCGTTCCCAAATCTTCCCGCTCTGATCCGCCTTCCTCATCCTCTTCATTCATCCTCATCCCCATTTTGTAGACGTCGGCAGTCCGGATTCCTCCATCCCCTCTTCATTCTCCATCCACACAATGAAGAGGACGATGCTTGAAGTGAAGACAAAGACCCTAGTTGAAGATGAAGGCCCCAGGGAGAAGGCGCCATTGTAGAATACCCCAGAGTTGCGAGCATGGTGCGAACAAGTCTGTCTGAAATGGCCGAAGGGTATGTATGAAGTTATCTCTAGATCTTTTGTGTTTTATTTTGTGTTGGAAAAGTAAAAAAAAATAGCAATTGTAGTGTTTGTGTGACCCTAGGATTTTAGTAGTAGTTGTCTGTGCACCGTTCATATTTGTGTGTTGGAACTGAACTGTTTGTGTGCACCAACAGATTTGAGTACGCGTTGTCTGTGGAGCCGTTGTGTTAAATTAGCTAAATATCTGTGAATTGTAAAAGAAATTACCTGTTCTTTGAAGGGTCATATATCCATATTTATTTATTTTTTGTTTTTGTAGGCTTATATTTCAGTTTAATAAAATCGATTTGACTTTGTATTGGATACTTAATTAATGAAGAAGTTATAAGCATGAACGGGTGGTGTGTTGGAACTAAACTGTTTCTGTGCACCAAATTTTTGTGAACTATAGAATAAAATAGTTGTTATTTGAATGGTCATATATCTATTTATAATGTTTTGGTTTTGTATTGTCGTATATTTAACTTTAGAAGCATTAGTTTGTTGCTACGAGTTGTCTATGAGTCTTCTTCATTAGGTTTTTTATTGTGTATTGGAGTTGAATATAGTGATAACTGTGTTTACCATTTTGTCAATTTCAGTTTTTGTGTTTAAAAATAAAAAAAATAGAAGTTAGAACCCTTAATAGGTTGTGTGAGAGCATTTGGAATTGCAGCGTCAGTATAACCTTATGGTTTGACCGCAGTTGTCTGTGAGTTCTTATGTGACACGTTTGAAGTGTCTGTGAGTTGTTAAGTATGACCTGCACTAACAAGACTTCAAATAAACATAAAGAAGGATGATTAGTAGCCGTGTTGTTGTCTGTGAATAACATGAGTTCATTCCTTTGCAGGGCATAATAACTTGTCTGTTTGCACCGCCAATTGTATATTTTTACTTGTTATTATTATCGTCTGTGCATACCGACAATTAGATGTAGCAACTTATGATTGTGAACTTTTCGTGTGTTTTCAGCACCGGAGAGTGAGAAGTCATGGTGTTGGCGGCGTTTGTTGAGCATTTGTTGTTGGAGTTACCATTGTTACCAGGTTGTGAGTACGAGATTGTGGAATGTTGTACAATAGCGCATGAGATTTTGTACACGATTGTAACTCCAATGCCAAACTTTAATGCATCCGTATTGTATAAACACTTGTAAGTTTGTGTAATGGAAATGTGTTTGTGGTAACATATATATTGTATGTTGGCATACTTATTGTGTTTGTGTTGGGAAGACCTGATTGAAACTCTAAAACTGACCCTGACCTTACCTGAACAATCAATATAATATACAAAAAATAGTAACTTTAATCACATTTTTAAATAGTTCTTAATATATTACGGAGTATTATATTTATGGTAGATGAAAAAGTAACTTAGTAACTTTTAGTGGTTACAAATAAATTAAATTTTGTATACCGTAATAATCATGAAAATATATTTATAGTAACTTTAGACACATTTTTATTCCTAAATAAAACCTATATTTTATATTTTTATATGCATCTTAAAAAAAATATGAAGATAATTATTTTATGACTAATATTTGTGTTATTATTTGCGCTATGTATTTTTGATTAATTTTATTTGAAAATAGATTTTAAAATACAAAAGAAAAAATGATATGATTTCACATTCGAGCTTTAATTGGCTCAACCCGAACTCGGGCCGAATATAATGAGCTTTGTTCTGGTCCCTAATTACCATACGGGTAACTTTCGGGTTTAACAAAAAACTGACCTAGACTGATCTCACTCCTAAGTTAAAATAATGTGTGTGTTTTATTGTTCTTATTATTGTCTGTGTACACTGATAGTAATTCATGTGTTGTTATAATTATTGTCTGTGTGCACCGACAACAATACTTGTATTTTGATGTTCTTATTATTGTTTGTGTGCAACAACAGTAATAAGTGTGTTGTTATTATTGCCTATGTGCACCGACAGGAATGTATGTTTATTTAAAGTACTTGACTATGTAGTTATAATAAGTTTGACACCTACAACAATACCAAAACGCATAAAGAGTGAACCTTACATTACATCAAACTCAATGTCATGTTAAAATCTAAATCAAGAATTTGTACATTTGTGCTTGGGACTTGCGATCCATGTTCACCAGTAGTAATAAAAGTTGCGTGTTTGAGTCACACAAGTGTAAAAATTACAAACTCAAATCATATTGCCACACAAATACTTACAAACCATATTACTACAACTCAAACCATATTACCACACACACTTACAAAGAAAGTAATGTCTGTGTACACCTACAAAAAGACTATTACTATGTTCACACCGACACTAGTTGTCAGTACAACCACTCAGGAAGCTTTCATTCGTCTGTGCACACCGACATGTGCACACCGACATATGTACATTTTTTGTAGAAATCATAAACTGCATCTTTTGTAGAAAACTCCATGCCTATCTTTGGAATTTGTTCACATTCATCACCATTGTTATCTCCATCTGTTTACATAATCAAATAATTATTTTACATTAACTCATTCATAGTTGACATTCAAATGATTAAATTAACCATACATTGACACAATACAAATTAACCATATTTGACACAATACATCACCATTAAATTACTTTTTGGAAGGAAGACAATTCTATCTCTTTAGAGATCGTTGTGCTCTTCACTTGATGATGACCTATGCTCATGAGAGCGTGAAACCATCAATTTTAAGTTCCTGATTCAAATGTATACAAAAAATTTAAGCCACCTGAATCTAGATAGAGTAAAATCAACTTAGATAATCTTATAAACAGTATTCAATAGAAATCTAACATATGTAACCCATGAGAAGTCTGTAATGTACCTGAAATAAAAATAGAAAATCTAAAGAAAAAACTAAAATAAATTCAAAAGTAGTGTCGAGAGTGAGAAACAAGAGAGAAAATGAGGAGGTGGCTGAGATAGTGCTACTGAGGATTATAAAACTATCTAATTTAAGTATATATTATAAAACTCCATCTCTAAGTGATGATTTCTAATGGTTATGCATTGCTAAGATTAAAGAGTATCTTCTTTAAACATGACTCTTTCTATTAGGCCAAATGGAGTCAATAAAAACACATATTGGTTAGTTTTAATGTACTAAAAATTACTATGACAACAATTATGGTTAGAATGAGTCTCCTAAAAAAATATCAGACCTTGCGGCTAAGAAAAAGAAACAAAACTAAAGTTGGATGAAAATGAAAATAATGGGTTTTGAGAGCTGAAAACCTCTTTGTCTATCTCTGCGTGTTTAGAAAATTAGATAATTATGTTACACAAATAAGTTTTCAACACACATCTTTCATTCACACCGACACTAGTTGTCAGTAAAATCACTCAGAAAACTTTCGTTCGTATGTGCACACCGACACTAGTTGTCAGTAAAATCATTTAGAAAACTTTCATTCGTCTGTACACACCGACACTAGTTGTCGGTAAAATCACTCAGAAAACTTTTATTCGCCTATACACACCGACACTAGTTGTCGGTAAAATCACTTTGAAAACTTTCATTCGTCTGTGCACACCAACACTGTGTTGTTTACTTCCCCGGCCAAGCTTCGACTTTTGTTATAACTCACACAACAACCTCACAGACACTTCGCTACTCTTACATAACAACTCGCAGACAACATTAAGCCAAACCATCTTACCACACAAACACTGCCATTTGAACACACACACAATCACTTATCTGTTCATTTTTTCAATTATATCTCTGTTTTCCGCCGTACCTCCGTTTTTGGCTGCAGCTCCTTCTCCGTTCACAAGTGTGCTCTTAGTCGCACCTCTGTCGTTGTTCACATCTACATCGTTCATACCACGGTTCCGGCCGCACCTCCATTTCCGGCTGCAGTTCCTGTTTTGTTCACTGGTGTGTCCTTCATTGCAACTCCGCTTTGGTTCGCAGTAATATATCCTGCCGGCCCTCCATCTAAGATAAAAAAGAGAGAAAACCATCAATTGAATTAAAAAAGAAAAAAAGGGAGGAATGTCGGGAGAATGGGAACTCTCGTAATACAGAAGTCAAGGAGAGAAGAGGGGGCTGACTGTGAAGGCACATGGGTGAGGAGGGGTAAACTACTCTGTAAAATTATAGGTATTTATATGGTGTACCCCAGGGTGTAACCCAGGGTGTACACCAAGACTTTTTGTAAAAAGAAACAAAAGTTTAGCATCAAATTTAAAAACTTAAATCCTTAAGTGCATCAAAGTTTATCCAGGCCATAATCTAAATCTCCAAACAATCCATCAATTTCAAAAACATAAATAATAAATTCAAGGGAAAACTGTCAAATATGTCCTCGAACTTTCATAAAAAAGTCAATTAGGTCCTTCTATAGGAGGTTCTGTCCGGCCGTCAAGATTTGGGGCAGTTCCCGGTGGAATTTTTTGATGAAATTTTTTGAGCATCTTATTCAGCAAATCTAGTTTACGCATAACAAATTTCAGCTAAAAATTCAATCGAGAACACATTCAAATTAATTATTGAAGATAACTGCGCATTTTTGCGTTCTTGAATTAATTTGAATGTGCTCCCGATTAAAATTTTAGCTGAAATTTGATATGAGTAAATTAGACTCGACGAATAAGATGCTCAAAAAATTTCATCAAAAAATTCCACCGAGAACCACCCCAAATCGCGACGACCGGACAGAGTGTCTTATAGAAGGACTTAATTGACTTTTTTATGAAAGTTGGAGAACCTATTTGACAATTTTCCCTAAATTCAAAGAAATTCTAAAACACGGGAAAGGCCATTATGGAAGAACTTATGGAAGAATCCAGTAGTATTTGGTGGGGCCAACGAAAATATAAAAAATTGGGAAAATATTACAAATGGGCTAAAAATTTAAAGGAATATCACTTTTATCATGTTGGAAAATTCTTTTTAAAAATAGACCAAGCGAAAGTTTCCTTTCATAAATAGACCTTATCCGGTCATACGCATCTCTCTTCATCGGAAGCGCCGGCGCGATCAGGTTGCCAAACACTTGATCACTCATGTAGCCTTTCCACGTTTTTTTTGAACGTATAGTCTTGCCACGTTGGCAAGCAAAAGTCTTATCTCTAAATTATTCAACTATGAAAATGTAAACTACTAGAAAATAAATCTTTTAAAACAAAAGGAAAAAAAACTTTTAACAACTAAAATGCATGAAATCTTGAAAGCATAAATTATAACAAAAAATAAAATGAAATATTTTTTAAAAGAAATAAAATAAAATAAAAATATTTTTTTTAAAATAAAAACTTTTTAAAATAGTCAAAAAGTTAAAAAAAATATTCTTAAAAAAAATAGAAAGAAATATTTACATATTTATGAATAAAATGAAGGTTATTTACAAATATAATAGTAATGGAATCATAGCAACTTATGTTCAATTTTTATAGTTAAGTTACTACTAGTATGAAACTATATTGTAGTAACTAATTGTCATATTTTTGTAAACAAGTTTTATTTTAGTAAAAGTATGAAGTACAACTACAAAATAAAAAATATAATTCCTATGAATTATCAGAAACTTTTTTAAAAAAAGTGAAAACCGATTATTTTTAAACCTCTCAGAAATACAATATAAAAATTAAAAAGAAGATAAAAGTTTGTAAAAAAATTACAAAAAACTAAAATTAATATAAAAGTTTGAAAGTATACAAAAAATCAAAATTATTGTAAAAAAATAGATATGAGATTCCTTGAATTTATAAAAATCAGAAAACTAGAGTAAATTAAAAAACATGTAAAGTATAAAAACCCAAAACACAATAAAACTTTTTATCATTTAATTGTTACTTTTGTTTCATATTGTTTTTTTGTGTTTCTCTTTGTTGATAATTTTAATTATTTTTGTTTTATTTATTGTTTCTTCATGTTTCTTTTTTTTATTCATAAATCCAAATTTATCATTTTAGGTGTTTTTATAGAAATAATTACATAAATATGATCAAAATAGAGATGGTTTACAAAAATATGAATAAGTTACTAGAATAGTAATGAAATCATCGTAATTCATGTTTAAGTTTTGAAGTTAAGTTACCACAACACTACGTTTTTGTAATGAATAGTCATATTTATGTAAAATAAGTTTTATTTTAGATAATATTCTTGTAAAAAACACGTTTTTATATGTTAACTATATACGAAGTATGATGTTTTATTTCAAATCATTAACAAATATAAATAGCAAGCAAAAATTAGAATAAAAAAATAAAAAATAATAAGCAACATGATACAACAAACGCAACATGATGCTACAAAACGCAACACGATGCAACAAAATACAACACGGTGCAACAAAAAATAAGACATGCAATGCAATTGCAACATAGTGCAACAAAAACAACGTACTCCATATAAAATTTACACATAATACAGTCCAGGAATAGTCCTCAATTAAGGATGTTTTCTTTTGGACTGAAATTTGATGGTCTGGTCTGATCTGGTCTAGTCTGCTTAAGTCTGTTCTGGTCTGGTCTGGTTTGTTTAAGTCTGGTCTGGTCTGGTCTGAACTGGTCTAGTCTGGTCTGGTAAACGTCTGGTTTCTGTGTATTTTATAACTACGGAAGTCTGGTCTGGTCTGGGACTGAAAACAGTCCAAAAGAAAACATCCTAAATTAATCCTTGTGTTGGAGGTGGCCATGTCCTTGAGCCTCGAGTTTCCCACCTTCCTCATTTGTGATGTTGCCATCAGTGTTTCCAGCTCTTGGGAAATGCTTTATGTACACAGCAGTGTACACAACACTCTACACAACACAAAAAGCCCTACCCCTTTCTTTTCCACCCTATTAACCCCTCCCCTCCGTCCTTTTCTTTTCCTTTTTTCCTCTCCTTCCTTGTGCCCAACTTCCATCTCCCTCTTCCTCTTTTCCTTTTCTTCTCTCCCTCCCTGCGCCCAACATCTCCAGCCTTTTTCTTCTCCCTCGTTATCGATCTTCATTGCTTTCCTCTTCATTTTTCCCTCCTTTCTTTTTATTTCCTCTCTTTATCTCCCTTTCTCCATCTTTTTTCTTCTCTTTTCTTGTTTTCTTCATTTCAAAAGCTCTCACTTTTTTTGCAGATCTAAATCCACTCAGAAAAATAGGAGGAGACACAACTTGAGTCTACTTTGCTCTCTCAAATATTATTCATGAGGTAATACTTTATTTCAATTTTTTTGTGCATTTAGGGTATATATGTTCCCTTTTTAATTTTAAATATCACATATGTTATGATATGTTGTTATGATGTTGAAACTAGTACTTATTACACTGTTATACTAAATACATTTGTGCATTTAGGGTATATATGTTCCCTTTTTAATTGTCTGTTAAATCGATTTTCACAGACAAAATATAAAGATTTGTCTGTATCGCAGACATTTTAGATCGTAATTTTTCATAGTGTCTGTGATACAGACATTTGTTTTTATTTTTGCCTGTATGAAAATCTATTTTCTTCATAAATCGCCACTCAATTTGTCTGTGTAGCCGGTCAAGTTGTCTGTGTACAGACAATTATGTGAGTGCATCTTGTAAAGTACCAATAGCTTGTGTATGTCTTCTCTATGACTTCTTTATTATAAAGTATCTGTGATACAGACATTTTTTCTTGTCTGTAAAAAATCGATTTTCTTCATAAATCGCCACTCAATTTGCCTGTGTAGCCGATCAAATTGTCTGTGTACAGACAATTATGTGAGTTTATCTTGTAAAGTTAGTTTATGTATGTTTTCTCTATGACTTGTTTATTGATGGGGTTTGAATATTACGTAGTACTTGTTTATTGTCAAGTTAATATATCATTTAAATTTAATATATTTTAACTAACAGGAGCTTTAACCATGTGACTGCTTCAGGGACATCTTCTACCTCTTCGTGACCAATACTAGTATCTTGAAGGCATGTGATTGAAAACAATGTCTCTTTTTCAATCAGGAGCAAGACAGGTGATATTTCAAATCGTGGCATGAAATGGATTCAGAAGGTCAAGAATGAGAGATTTAAAGCAAATGATAATTACACACTTTATTTTTGTAATTAGTTGTCTGTATTTGTTTTGATATTTAATTGTTTGTCATTTGTTTATTAGTTGTCTGTATTTGTTTGAGTTGTCTGTAATGACTTGTCTGTCATATTATTGCGAGGTGTCTGTAAGAGTCGGGAAGTTGTCTGCAACTCATATTTAGTTGTTTGTCATTTCATTGTGAGTTGTATGTAATTTGTGGGTTGTCTATTGTCTATCTAGTTATACGTATTGTCTGTCATTTTTAATGAAACATATGCCAAAATGGTAATTCACAATAAAGTAATGTATGTATGTGTATATTTATTGTCTGTATGTGTACACTTAATGTCTGTCTCGTAATACTAATTACATCTCAAAAATAAACATCACAAATTACATACAGTCAAAACAAATATAAACAACTCAAAACAAATAAAAAACAATTAATCATCAATTACAGACAGATAGACAACTTCACGAGTCTTTATAACAAATACAGACACTGCACTTACAAATAAAAACTTGATTGAAATTGTCTACATACAGACAAAACAAGCTTGTTTAAAAATTATTTGGATACAAACAATTGGTTAAAGCTTATCTTTACAAATACACTTAGAAACAAACTATATTTGGTTGTGATAAAAAAAGAAAGTTTAAATACACTATAATTTTAATACAAGATAATTAATTGTGCAACATAACTAATTACAAAAATAAAGTGTGTAATTATCATTTGCTTTAAATCTCTCATTCTTGACCTTCTGAATCCATTTCATGCCACGATTTGAAATATCACCTGTCTTGTTCCCGATTGAAAAAGAGACATAGTTTTCAATCACATGCCTTCAAGATACTAGTATTGGTCACGAAGAGGTAGAAGATGTCCCTGAAGCAGGCACATGGTTAAAGCTCCTGTTAGTTAAAATATATTAAATTTAAATGATATATTAACTTGAAAATAAACAAGTACTACGTAATATTCAAACCCCATCAATAAACAAGTCATAGAGAAAACATACATAAGCTACTGGTACTTTACAAGATAAACTCACATAATTGTCTGTACACAGACAATTTGACCGGCTACACAGGCAAATTAAGTGGCGATTTATGAAGAAAATAGATTTTCATACAGACAAAAATAAAAACAAATGTCTGTAACACAGACACTATGAAAAATTACGATCTAGAAAAAACGTCTGTATCACAGATACTTTATAATAAAGAAGTCATAGAGAAGACATACACAAGCTATTGGTACTTTACAAGATGCACTCACATAATTGTCTGTACACAGACAACTTGACCGGCTACACAGACAAATTGAGTGGCGATTTATGAAGAAAATAGATTTTCATACAGACAAAAATAAAAACAAATGCCTGTATCACAGACACTATGAAAAATTACGATCTAAAATGTCTGCGATACAGACAAATCTTTATATTTTGTCTGTGAAAATCGATTTAACAGACAATTAAAACGGGAACATATATACCCTAAATGTACAAATGTATTTAGTATAACAGTGTAATAAGTACTAGTTTCAACATCATAACAACATATCATAACATATGTGATATTTAAAATTAAAAAGGGAACATATATACCCTAAATGCACAAAAAATTTGAAATAAAGTATTACCTCATGAATAATATTTGAGAGAGCAAAGTAGACTCAAGTTGTGTCTCCTCCTATTTTTCTGAGTGGATTTAGATCTGCAAAAAAAGTGAGAGCTTTTGAAATGAAGAAAACAAGAAAAGAGAAGAAAAAAGATGGAGAAAGGGAGATAAAGAGAGGAAATAAAAAGAAAGGAGGGAAAAATAAAGAGGAAAGCAATGAAGATCGATAACGAGGGAGAAGAAAAAGGCTGGAGATGTTGGGCGCAAGGAGGGAGAGAAAAGAAAAAGAGGAAGAGGGAGAAGGAAGTTGGGCGCAGGGAAGGAGAGCAAAAAAGGAAAAGAAAGGAAGGAGGGAGGGGAGGGGTTAATAGGGTGAAAAATAAGGAGGTGGGGGCTTTTTGTGCTGTGTAGAGTGTTGTGTACACTGCTGTCATGCTGTGTACATAAAGCATTTCCCCCAGCTCTTGCAAGGCCAGTCGGTTCAGTAGAAGCATCAGATTTGTCCGGCTCAGTAGAAGATTTACCCGTCCGTTTCAACTTACCAGCGGATAGTACTGGGACGGAATTCAACATCGAGATTGTCTAAAGCCTCAAACCTGGAAGCCGTAACCTTGATTCCTCTTCGCCATTGCTGCAGTTCTTAGATAAAAAAAAACAGGACCACGGCTTGGGAGATTAAGAATGCCCTGCGATTTTTCTGGACCTAGCGAGTCCCAAATCACCTTCAAAAACAGATTAGCGTGTCGGAGGATTAAGAACTCTGTTCGACGGTGAACAGTAAACTGTCCCGACGTCGTTGGTGGTTTCTGGCCAAAATACGGCCCTTTGTCGTCGCCAAGTAGTCGAGGAGTTGCATCGGGAGACGGAGAGCCCCAAACCACTCTTAGATTCAAGGATAATCGTCCGGATAGAAACCCAAAAACCAGTGTGACGATGAACATTGCTGGTTGCGATTCAAATCCTGGAGATTCGATCTGACCGCTGCTAATTTCCAGTATGATCCAAGTTCAATAGGGAATTCAGTACAATTAAGGATAATAAATCAATGGAAAATCAAACCATGGAGGAGCTGGTTACGCAAGGCATTCATCATTCAATCGAGAAAAACTCATTGCGTCTCTCTGTGCTCTGAGGAGGCGGTTGGCTAAACATATCCAAAAGTGAAATAAAAAAGGGAACCTTTTAGCGGTCTTGTTTTAATAGTCCGACCTTTTTGTTATTCATGAATAATCCAACCTTTGCACCTCCGGTAAGGGATAACAGGTCATCAACCGGTCAGGGGACCAGTGAATGAAGATGAGGTGCAAAGGTTGGATTATTCATGAATAACGAAAAGGTCGGACTATTAAAACAAGACCGCTAAAAGGTTGGATTATTAGTTTCCATTTTCCCATTAAAAAATGAAAAGTGAAAAGGTGAAAGTTTAAAAGTGAAATAAGAAAGTAGTAAAGACATAAAAGATACTTTGTGTTGTATCTTTTTAAAGTGTTTTACTACTTCCGTCCCAATTTGATTTGCAAATTTGACTTTTCTTGGTCAAACAGATTTATTTTATTCGGCTAATTAGAACGTCAAATCTTAATAATATTCTAATTTGGAGTTTATAACTTGAAAGAGATTGTAATGTAGTTTCTGAATATATAAATATTAATTATTAAAAATTGAATTAATTAACGATAGGGAGCATTGACTTTTAGTATTGGTTGACCAAAAAATGTTGACTTGGCAAAACAATTTGGGACAGAGGGAGTATTTTTTTATTTGTATTCAATTTTAAAAAAAAAATCATACTCCCTGTATTTAAAAGATCATTGCATTAGGCTATGACACAATATTTGTCACGCCCCGGACCTATCCGGACACGTCAACAATCCGCCGTACAGTACGAATAGTCAACCGCAGTCCAACACATTCATACTATACAAGGCGCCTGGGATATCATTCACACATAGTATATCCATAAACAAACATAATGTAAAATATTCATTCAAAACAGCGGAAACATTTAATATAAGTGTTCGTGCCACACTTTGGCAAACATGGGCATACAAGCCCCCAAATGATTATTCAAGAATATAGTATCCATGAGCATTAATTTAAATGTTTTTAAAACAGGAACGGAGGAAGCACGAACCACATCTTCCTTCCTTGAATCCTCCCGGAGCAACGGGCACCGGTAGCAAGCTCAACTCCTACATGAAACTGTGAGGTGGCCTCCCCTGTGAAGGGGAGGTCAGTACTTGGAAGCATTTGACAAGTACAATGACAACTATACTAAGTATAATCAATGTTTCAATTTCCAAGACCCTCAACCAGGGTATTATCATATCATAATTAACTTTGTTCGTTTAGTGTCAATTCATCGTTATTTACCACGGTCTAGAGCCCAGCTCAATAATCACCGTTATCTATTACGGTCTAGAGCCCAGCTCAATAATCACCGTTACCTACTACGATCTAGAGCCCAGCTCAATAATCACCGTCAACTACATCGGTCTAGAGCCCAGCTCAATAATCACCGATATCTACTACGGTCTAGAGCCCAGCTCAATAATCACTGTTATCTACGTCGGTCTAGAGCCCAGCTCAATAATCACCGATTCTTTACAATTCAATTTCTTAGGACCCATTGATCCATTATTCAACTACAATTCCAACTAATATTTCAATACTAGTTATTTACTCATTTCAATGTAATTCTCCATTCAATATGTAATTTAGCCTTAATATCAAAATATCACTTTTATTCTTTCATGGCTTCTTCTCATGAAATAAAAGCATACTTATCACAATGGGATTTATGGTTGATACTACTATCATGCCATCATATTCATAACATATAAACATACACAATTTATTCAATAAATTTGTATGTTATGCAAACTATACTTATATTCAATAGTAATTACATTTAGGCATTATTAACCATTAATAATCCATGCAAATCACATTGGGTATTCTTTTAGGAAATCTCATGAAATTAACCCAAAGATTATAAACAATATAGTCGGTCATCCTCACCTTAAGTGAGCTTAAGTGCGATCTACGTTTCCCGATTGAACTTTGGCGAACTTTGACCAACTCCGGCCAACTTTGACCAACTCCGGCGAAACTCTGGCGAAGCTCAAAGATACTCTAAATCAAGTTCCTAACAAGGTTTTAACATCATAAAACCTTAATCAATACACATAACCTCTAAAAGGTTATTTTCCGGTGAACTTGTCGGTTTGGCTTCTAAATCCATTTTTGGACATAAATCCACCTTCCAACCCCTTATTCCACATTTACCAACATGTAGAACAATCCTAGGGTTCTTCATAATTTCTCAAATAATAATATATTCAAGAAAAATAGGAGAAAAAGGTAAATGAAGTCATTACCTAGCCTTTCCACAAGTTTTGTACACTTTTGGAACTTAAACTTTTTCCTAGAGCTTCCTTCTTGTTAGAGCTTCTTCAAAAATGGAGAAAGGAAGATGGGGACTTTTCTTGGCTCTTGCTTGAGGGTGTTGGCCGCAGGGATGAGGGAGAGATGGGTGAGGAGAGAGTCTTTTGTCTCAAAGATCAAATGAGGATGGATGAGGTCCATCTCATTTTTGTTTGATGCTCTTTCTATCAATTCAACACCCCCTCCCATGTTACTCATTCCCACCAGCCGGCCAAAGTGTTGAAAAATGAGGCCAAATTCGTGGGTTGGCCCCCACCCATGTGGGAGGTCAACCCTTTTTGTCCAGAAGTGTACAACCGGTCCCGAAAGTTGTATTTTTCGGACTGTTTTAGATATATTTTATTTTATCGGGTCAAATAAAATATATTATGTGTTCCCAATCATTATGACCCTTATAATGAATATACATCCCCCAAAATTAATTTATAAGTTCCCGAAATTCATTTCTGGCTTTTATCTGTTAAATTACCAGTACCTGTATTTTGGCCTTTTTGATCAACCGGTCAACTCTATATCATTTCTTTGGACCAAATAAATTATCCACCACTATATAAATATTACATTAACCAAGATGAATAAAATATACGGTCTCGGGAATATCAGGCGCCCCCCGCTCCCGGTGCGGGCCCCGCATGCAATTTACTATTCACGCGAATAAGAATAATAAAAATTCACAACTTCGCATACTCATTAATCATTCCACAAGGTTCAATACATTATTCACTTAAAAGTAAATACTTTTTGGGGACGGTGTTACAATATTTAAGAGAAAAATAATAGGGGTAATATTTAGTGTAGAAAAAGTAGGAGAGAATGTGAAAAAAGTAAGAAAAAGAAAATTAAAAGTAGAACAAATAAGGCTAATTGGGTATTTTTAGATGAAAACTTAACAAAGAGGGAAAATGTAGCAATATTTAAATACATCCCAAATAGGAAAATGTAGCGAACTTTTAAATACGTAGGGAGTAATTTTTATGATCTTTCTTATGACATCAATATTGGGGCCGTTTGGAAGCAGCTGGACCAGCTGTTTGGGCTGAAAAGTCTGAAAAGCCTGAATGTATTGAAGTAAAAGTGTTTGGTAATATGTTGGATGAAATGGCTGATTGAATGTAAAATTACCAAAAGGGTAATCAATACGTAGGACTTACAAAAACAGACTAATTTTATATCGTAAAAAACCGACAAGTCCTAGACCTTGTTTTGTAATTTTCGTATTATAGTTTGTTCTCAAACACTTTCAATTAAAGATAATATTGAACAACTCAGCAAAGCTTAGAAATAGGCATCCAAGAACAGGCGAGAAAGAAGCTAAGTAGGAGTAGGACGTGGGTCTCGGAAGAATTGAAAATGAAGATAGAGCACCGTTTACCTTCATGAACTGGAGCAGGCGAGAAAGAATCTTTGATCTGGAAGGAGCTAGCTGAGCGGATGAATATGCTGTTTGTAGACTTTGGATCTTGAGCAACGGAAGAGGTATTTTAAGGGTGAAGGAGACTTTGCAATAGGCAACAGTAAAATAATCAATAACAGCCCAAAAAGTAAGCTTAGACTAGATTTTTCGGCTGATAAGAAAAAACAGCCACAATAGCCCATTTGATAGCTGTTTGGCAATTTTTATACACTTTAAGGCTTTTCAGCCAATTTTTGGTGCTCCAAACGCCCTCATTGTCTATATAAAACTTTTAAACGACATCAATATTGAAATTTTAACTAAATGAGGTTTTCAGACCCAAAATTTTTCCTAAACACTTGAAATGCTAAACTTAAGATCTCTTTGCTAATTCTTTTACACATTTCATTTATTTTAATGAGGAGATCTTAATTTTAGCACTTAAATTGATTAAATAAAAATTTTGGGTCCAAAACCCTCTTACAGTTAAAACTTCAAATTTTGTATATGTAATATTGGTATCATATGGAAGTTCATTAAAAAGCTACTCTGTATGAGTTTTTATATATTTTTTGTAAAAATTAGAATATAAACAGAAACGTCACATTATTTTAAAGAAAAACACGATTTTAGTTTTTGTTGGTCCCATTTCTTTATTCTACATGCTCGGAATGGCCCTTTTCGAAAATGAAAAAACTAACCCTTCTCAATTTGGAATCAATCTCTCCAAATTTTGTACTCCCTCCGTCCCATAATTTTCTTCATTCTTTCCTTTTTGGTCCGTCCCAAATTTATCTCCTCTTTCCTTTTTAGCAAAGGATTTGTGGTTCACAACCATTCTTACACATTTCTCTCTCCTCTGCACAACTCTCTACCACACATTTCCCACTTTCTTAATCTCCGTGCCCAGTCAAAACCGAAGTTAATTCTGGGACGGGGGAGTAATATGAGAAACCCTGCAAAAAGTCCCACTTTTTTGCATCAAAGTTGGCTTTTCCCGGGTTTTAAGAAAGTACCCAATAAATTTACCACCATCCGTATTAGTAGATAACGTAAAGTGAACACAATCCTTTTCTCATGAAATGGGGGGCTGTAGACTTTTTGGACACATTGTATATGTTAATTTTCCTTGGGTGTTAATATACATTTACATTTCATCCAAAAAAAGATAACGTAAAGTGAACACAATGTGGTTCATAAATGAGAGTGAACACAATGTGGTTCATAAATGAGAGAGTTCACATTCACTAAACTGATGACACTATATATACATTGGATACGTTTTTCAAATTCCATCAAGACTAACATTTTTAATTAAATACATGTAGAAATCGCTATTTGAAAAATTTATCCAACATTAAATTCAGTAATGCAGAGTGTGTGATGCTCATCTATATGTTAGAAATTAAACTTGGCTTAGCCCAAAAATTGGATCCATTAGCAGTTAACTTATTGGGCTAATAGTTGTATGGAAAATAATAAATTAGTTAGCCCATAAGTTACAGTTAGTAAAGAAAGGTCTAGAGTACTCTTTAGTTAATGTACTTATTAAATGATTCTAGAATATTCCTAAGCTAGAATTTTATAGAATATTGTAGAATCTTAAAGAAATAGGAGTGCCTAAAAGGATCCCATGAGACTTGTAAATAGAGCACTCCTCACTCATTTGTAACACAAGCCAAAGCCCCACATCAATAAAAGTTCCAAATTCTTCCAAAATATCTCTCTCTAAAATCCTCTCTTCCACACACAATCACCTAAATATAATACTCATAAACTCCTTTCTTCCAACACTATATATTGCCTCATTGGACAATCTTCTACCACATTAAAAAAGGAGATGCTAGAGTGCTTCATTAGATCAATGGCCATTGAATTCACAAATTTTGAAACCTTTTAAGAGAGTAAATGATTTGAGGAGATGAAAGATGAAAGATGACATTGATATCTAGAACTCTGACATAACATATCCACAAGATAGTCATAATATATTGATACTCATAAAGTAATATTGAGGAGTCAAATGGTGGTATCTGAAAGAATGATTCTAGAATGATTCTAGAATATTCCTAAGCTAGAATTTTATAGAATATTGTAGAATCTTAAAGAAATAGGAGTGCCTAAAAGGATCCCATGAGACTTATAAATAGAGCACTCCTCACTCATTTGTAACACAATATATTGCCTCATTGGACAATCTTCTACCACATTAAAAAAGGAGATGCTAGAGTGCTTCATTAGATCAATGGCCATTGAATTCAGAAATTTTGAAACCTTTTAAGAGAGTCAATGATTTGAGGAGATGAAAGATGACATTGATATCTAGAACTCTGACATAACATATCCACAAGATAGTCATAATATATTGATACTCATAAAGTAATATTGAGGAGTCAAATGGTGGTATCTGAAAGAATGAAAACTGACATTGATGTCAAAATAAAACCTGACCTTGATAACATAGCAATAGTTGTTATTACTCAATAAACACTGACCTTGATACAGTGGGGTTCAAGTTAACTCTTGAAAGGGAATTATCCAACTTTGAATGTTGACACAAAAGAGCTAACCAAGGAAGGTAGTAGCTTAAAAAAGAAACCAATGTACATCATATCCATAATTGCTTATATTGTATCAAGAAGCTACGTTTGTATCTAAGACATAAAGAGCAAATTTTATAAGGAACTGAAAGAAGGGCTTTACATCTAAGCATAATATCTCGTTGTAAAGATTACTTGCATACTTTAAATGTCATTCCTGATATAAATGTCATCTTTCATCTTTCATCTCCGGCCTACCTCCTCACACGTTGGCCTTGAAGACAAAATGCCCTATCATTATGTTAATGAAATCCATGTGTTGTCTATGTGATGGCACATGTTTTGTTTGCGAATCAATTAGGTGTCATATTTTTAGTTTCACAATTGCTATTGGTGAGCAAGTTCATCCCAAGGATACCTTTAGAAACAACAACAGATGCAAATTTCCCTTATCCATTAAAAAGAAACCAGTATCCTGTTAGACTATGCTTTGCAATATCGATTAACAAATCACAATGTCAATCCTTGAATTTCATATAGATTTACTGAAAACACCTATATTTACACACAGACAACTAAATGTTGCCATGTCACGTGCTACAAACGGACAATCCATCAAAATAATTGTGCATGATGAGTTTAATAAAGACAAACTCATCAGCGTAATTGGTACTATACTGTATCCAAAAATACTGGATAACATATACCGCCAGTGTAAGAGCATAAATATGTCCATTCAATTCGTTTCTGTTAGGAGAAGAATCCAGCTCAGGTCTCAACCACCGTCATCCACAAAGGACGAATTTCACACACTAGGATCTCAAGGCAAGAATTGGGCATCAATCATCTATGCTTTTTCCGACCAAATCCCTCACAGGCCAAATCCCTCAAGGTCCAAAAAAATGACCCTTTGACGGATAGTCATCAGTAACCTTCTATGACTGGACAATATCATCAGTGGCCGGGGAATTGCTGGCCATGATAACACCCTTCGGTATAGTAAGCTCTAGATTCTCCTGTAATTGAGAGCTAGTTTTGAAACACATGAGTGATTTCTTCATCTGGATTGGTGTTGTTATAGTAAACTATATCATCATCACCATGTTGTAGTTGACCAATTTTAACTTCAGGCTGACCACTCTCTCCATGGGAATAATAGAAGAACTTGTCTAGATAATAAAGACTGAGGAATCCATAATCTGATTCTTGATTATTCATTTTTATAAATCTCTTTTTATTTACCTCCTCAACCAAAGGTATCTTAGTTATTGATCACCTAATCAAGAAAATTCAAGCTTCAAGTCAAGTAGTAAAAGTGAAATAATTTACAAATGAGAGTGCAAAAGAAAAATTAAAGTATGTAAAAATAATTTGTCCGAGTGTTATGAAGTCAGTAAAAACCTTATTGAAAAACGAAAATGTTTCAAGATGTCCAAAGGAAGAATTATGCAAATATCATGAAAAAGTAGAAAGAACTTTTCCCAAATGAATACTTTTAAGGTAGTTTGCATTATTTTTACTTTGATAAACTTTCAAAAGCAAATAACGTTTCAGTCCAATTAATGCTCATTGGGTATTTATATTATCTCTAGGTTGTTTTTAGGTTGTTAACTCACCAGTACATGCACTAAACATGCACATAAGTTACATTGCCACTGTTTCTGCATTTATGCTTTAAAAGTCATAACACCTAAACATAATAAGGAAAAACCAGTTCACACTTCAAAATGAAGTTTCTAAGAAACATCAATGATGTCTCTTTATTGAAAACCTTCCAAAGACTAGTCGGCTCCTATATCCTACATCCGGATGTAGGTACATCCAGCCCAGTTGAGAAAGACAGCTCATTAACTAATACAACCCAATTTTTTCGGTGACATTTTTATAAGTTAAATAAAAAAATTGGGGCTTCACCTGAATGAGCATTAATGTACTTTTAATGAGCATCTGACCAATTATATTCTATTGAGTATTAGGAGGCTAACAATGAGCATCACGATATCTGATTCATATCTTCTACTTCAATTTTTTTCTTATTTTTTCTTTTATAAAAACTTATTGAATTATATCTATAATTCACTCCTATGAATTTGAATATGCAAATTTAATGTAATATGATACTTTTGAAATATGCATTGATATGCCATTTTGAAAATGAGCGTAAGTGCGTAACACTAGTACCAAATGAACATACATAACTTACACAATGCTCATTGATATGAAAATTGTAAGGGTTGTTAGTGTTTAACATCACGACATTTTCATTGAGAATGAAACTATCTCTATTGAGATGAAAATTACGGTTTCTGTTAAATGAACATTAATGCACTTTTAATGAGCATCAAACTTATTATGTTGAACATTAGTTTCATCAGCGTTGATATGACATTTTAAAAATGAGAATATAACGTCAGTACTAAATGAGCATACATAACTTACAAAGTGCACATTGATATGAAAATCGTAAGGTTTGTTAGTTGAGCATTACAACATTTTCATTGAGCATCAAACATCCGCTATTGATATGAAAATCACGATTTCTGTTGAATGAGCATTAATGAACTCTTAATGAGCATCAAACCTATTAAATTATATTTATACACAATTCCTATGAATTTCAATATTTGAATCTAATGAGTGGTACTTTAATTTTTGAAATGTTCATTGATATGTCATTTTATAAAGGAGCATAACATCAATGTCAACTGAACATATGTAACTTACAAAATGCGCATTGATATGAAAATCATAAAATTTGTTAGTTGAACATCACAACATTTCATTGAGCATCATATCTCCACTATTGAGATAGAAACCACAATTTCTGTTAAATGAGCATTGATGAACTTTTAATGAGCATCCACATATTCTGTTGTGTATTAAGAGTCTAATATTGAGGATCGTGATATCTGATTCATATCATTTAACTATTTTTTCTTATATAATAATTTCTGAAATTATATGTATAGTACTCCTATGCATTTCAATATGCAAATCTAATGTATATCTATATATATATAAAAACAGAAAAGTGGGAGGGACATTTGGGCGGGAATACTGTAGCAATTTGGGCGGCCAATTAGTGTAAAAACTATTGTGTTTAATACTCCTTAACTAAATGAATTAAATGGGCCGCTTATCTGAAACAAATTATTGTACTACGTAGTATGTGGACAATTAATTTTTGTTCTTAAATGACACATTTATTGACATTGGAAACTCAAACGGTGCATTTTAGGAGACTCGCTGAGCACAATGATTCACACACTGGCTGGTAAACTTACGAGGCATTGAATGGGCATGCATGTAATTGAGATATGTCCAATACGGAGTATATAATTAATGGTTTGGCTGTTCAATTACCCAAAATGTGGTTCTCTAGAATATGGAGTAATTATTTGCAAGTGGGAAGGCTATTTACTTTCCACATGTTGCCTTGCCTATATAAGTGTCATGACCAATCCTCTCCTTAATAGCACTACAACACCCCAAAAAAAATTCCCGCTCAAGCCGATGCGTGGAATCAACCGTCCGATTTTAGTAAACTAAGATCTACGGCTTTTACGCCTCCTTGTATTTCTCTTTCATTTCTCATACTGAAACTTCTCAGATCGATCCTTTCTTCCCAAATCACAGCACCACAAACCTAGCCGAATCATCCTCAGGCAACTCTCATCTTCGATTCGTTCTTCTTCTCAACCCAGGGCCCAGGCAGTTCTCAACCTATCCATCCTTCTTCTCAAATCTGAATAACCCCAACAAACTCCCAACACCTGAAATACTTCCAGATCGATCGATGCCCTGGGTTCTCAACACCCGAATAACTCTTGGTTCATTTCATCCCTTCACATCAACAAATGGATGCTGTTGTTTGGTCACCGCTATCGCCGCTCACCGAAACCGCCCTCTCCGAGGAACAGAGCGAAGGCTAATCGTCCAAATCCTATTCATTCACGTAATCCCTTAATCCACTAATTCTTTTCCTCTTCCTTCTTTTCAGTTTTCAGTTCTCAGTTCATTCTTATCCCTTAATCCACGGATAATTGTATTTCCTCTTCCTTCTTTTCAGTTTTTTTTGGCATGAGCCAAGAATTGGGAAATGAATCTTAAACACAGTAATGATATATGGGATAGTTTGTTATGTTTCACAATGTCTTATGATTGGCTTTAGGTGTTTAATGCGTTTGCTGCTATTGTCTGAATCATCATTTTGTTTCTCTTAATGTGTTTATTAGATTGTTTAATGGTTTAAGGTATTTTAGTGATGTTATCATTTTTTTAAAAGAGAGCTTCATATATAATTAGTATAAATATGTTTTACCAAAGTTATACAATTAAGCATCATGGGATGGAATGAAAAAACAAGGTGGTCAATTTCATTATATATAGAAATAACATGTTACTTCCTGTGCAGCTTGCTTACACATTCAAGTGCAATGGGTGAAAAATTTCCTGTTTTTCAACAAGCACACACCAGGTAACAACACCACATGCTATCTCATGTATGAAATTTTTAACTTTTATGTTCTTCTGTGAATATAGTAAGCTGCATTCTCAAGTCTCTAATCCTATGTGAGTTTTTTTTTAAAAAAAACTGAATGTTAATTATGCATTTTTTGTGGGTTTCTGATGTTTTTTAATGTTCTTTTACTTCAGGATCTTTAGAATGTAGTTCTTCTAAACTACAAATACAGTAAGCTGCATTGACAAGCCTGTGATCTTAGTCGCTTTTTTAGTATGATCTTAGCTGCATTCAATTGAAGTTAGCCAAGTCAAGTTTGATGGATACCATCCATTTTAGCATGACAATTTTAAATTAGTATTAGACTCTTAACTATCAATTAACCATTTAGATCATCAATAATCCATCTAAATTCAGTAATCCACCTTTAAGTATCTAAAGTCTAAAAAAACCTTTAAATCAATCAATAATTTTAAAGGCTTTTTTTATATGTTTTGTCTTTTAACATTGAACAAGAGAGAATGCTTTATTTTATTATGTGTTAATGTTTGAATTGGTTTAAAACTTCAGTTATTAGTTGTTCTTTTAACAGTTTGTTTGTTTGTTTCTGTTGCTTAGGAAAGTGTACATGCATGTATGGTCTTATTTCAATCAATTGTAATGCAATGAATTCTATTTGCAGGGAGATATGGAAGACCGTGCTTTATTTCCATAGCAGAAAAGCTAAAAGCATCTCAGTGAGTTTCCTAAAATATTTGTTAACAACTTTTCACTGGATAAAGATCATATTTAGTGTAACAGTCTAAGCTTCGTGATAGTGTGTTGTAAAAATGAAGTTTTTCTGATATTACTATGGCATTGGAAAGGAGCAGATGTCTGGGGGATAAAACAGTTCGTTTCAGGTTGTCTTTTTATGTGGGGATAGATTTATGAGTTAAAAATGTAAACAGAGATGCATTTTTATACTTCTTTTTACAAAAGTTTCTGACTAATCCACAAATATTTGGCCATTACTATGTCCTTTTAGCTTATTTGAGCAATAAGTAGGCTTAACCCTCCTGATTATAAGCAAGACTTTATCTTAGATTGTAATTTATTTTTTAATTATAAATACATACATTTTTTCAATTCTGATTAAACCTAAGTACTTGAGAAAAGTTTTCAAGCTTCCTCTTCCCTATACAACATGTAAAGTTCTGAGTCATGCAGTTTGTTTTTATTATAAGCTTCTAAGCTTCACTTCTTACTCTCTCTTTATCATGCAATTGTTTTTATAAAATTCTAATGTTTTGTGTGCATTTCCTTGACAGTAGCAATGAAGGAGGTGAATTGCCGTCTGCAGCCCCACATCCTTAAATGCCCTACACTGACACTAACAATAGCAATGAAGGAGGTGATGGTGATTAGGTGATAGAAGTATGTTTTGCTATTGCCTACGAACTTTGATTTGGGATCTGTTTGTTCCCTTCTTTTTTTACTTGAGAAAAGCTTTCAAGTTTCTTCGGTTAAAGTTTTATCAACTCGGCTAAGGTATTCTAAACGTTTTTGAGTAAAATATGTAAAACATAATTTTATAAAATTCTGAATGTTTTGTGCATTTTCTTGCTTTCGTATGTTTTTAAATGTTTATTTACTTCCTAATATTCACTATTTATATTAGTATGTTTTTAAATGTTCTGTAGTCTATGACTACATCCCAAGGTGTGCATCTCACACTTCAAGGACTGTACCACTTTTACAGGGAAGATAGTTTGTTATCTTTCATCATATCTTATTCGATGTTATTCATTATTTTTACAAAAAGAAGAATGAATTTGTATAGTCTTCAGAAGCTTTATCAATTTTTCTCCAAGTTGATAACTTGATAAAGCTCGAGACTACTTCCAGATGTAATTTTACCTTCACAAGCTTTATTTAAAACAAGTTTGGTTTGCTTAAAAAGCTACTCTCTTCTAATTAGACAGAATTTACTTAGACAGTTTTAATTTAGTTTTAATTTAAGACATATTTTAGTTTTAGCAGTTTTTAATCTCGGTAGTAATCATTTTTGACAAAGTTTTTTTTATTTAATGCCATGCATATAATTGAGGCAGAATTTGTTTACAGTTTTAATTGAAGGAAAATTCTATTTTTAGCAGTTTTGTATCGAAGTAGTAATTGTTGCTTAAAAAATTTATCTTGGTCAAAATGAATTTTATTGAGTTTTTTGTTTAAGGCATTTATTATAATATGTTAGGATTGAACTTTCTTATTTACGTAATTTAAGGCATATTTTATTTTTAGTTGTTTTTTATCTCCGTTGTAATTAATTTGACAGATTTTTATCTCATATGTATAATTAATTGAGGCAGGATTTTTTTGCAGTTTTAGTTTAAGGCACAATCCTCTCCTTGATATATGCACGATTTTTAAACAGTCCATATAAGATTTTCCATATTTAAGTTGCTTGCTTTGCTTAATTTGTATTCTGTTAATTAAGGAAGGATTTACTTACACAGTTTAAGCAGTGTTTATAATTAAGATTGAATTACTGTAAGCAGCTTTAAATATGCACGAATTATTTTGATTGAAGTAATTTAAGCAGTACTCTGCTATTTAAGGCAGCTTTTAGTGTAAGATAATAGGGAAGATAGTTTGTTGTCTTTCATCATATCTTATTCGATGTTATTCATTATTTTACTTAGATAGTCACTCTCTTCTAATTAGACATAATTTACTTACACAGTTCTAATTTATTTTTAATTTAAGACATATTTTAGTTTTAGCAGTTTTTAATCTTGGTAGTAATTATTTTTGACAGAGTTTTTTATATATAAGGCCATGCGTATAATTGAGCCAGAATTTGTTTACAGTTTTAATTTAAGGAATATTTTATTTTTAGCAGTTTTAAATCGAAGTAGTAACTGTTGCCCAAAATGATTTTTATTGAGTTCTTTTATTTAAGGCATTTTTTTATAATTTGTTAGGTATGAACTTTCTTAATTGCGTAATTTAAGGTATTTTATTTTTAGCAGTTTTTTTATTTCCGTAGTACAATTAATTTGACAGATTTGACAGATTTTTATCTCATGTGTAGGTGTATAATTACTTAAGGCAGGATTTTTTTACAGTTTCAATTTCAGACACTATCCTCCCATTAATATATGCACGATTTTTAAACCTTCCATATAAGATTTTCCATATTTAAGTTGCTTGGTTTGCTTAATTTGTACTGTGCTAATTAAGGAAGGATTAACTTACACGGTTTTAATTTAATGCAGCTTTTACCGTAAGCAGTTTATATTCTCGGTAGGAGTTATTTTTTTTGGGCAATGTGTATAATAAAGATTGAATTACTCCAGACAGTTCTAATTTAACCAAAATTTTATATTTTATATTTACTGAATCTCGGTAGCATTTGTTGCCAAAAACAAAAGATCTTGGTAGTAATTATTCTCACTGAGTTTTATTTTTGTAATTTTTCCCTGTTTAAGTACCAATTTAAAACCTTCCTTCATTAAAGATTTTCCTTTTTAACTAAATCATAGGAAACGTTATATATAGCCCCCTACCAGTGCATACCACCATATTGGTCTCAAACAATTCTACCACTTATTTAGGTCGTTTTTTCTGTTTTCTTGGTCACTTCTTAACACGTACTACAACACCTACATGTGTTAATTTTTTCTTTCAATTATATTTTCTTCCATAACATTTTTGTTTTACATCATTCTATTGTATAGATCTTAAATGGCTCCAAAATTGCTTAAACTGGCTGAATTCACGGGAATACTTGAACCCAATCATGCGATATTGGTTCGTGTTGTTCGCAAGTGGATTGTTCATTACAAAGACACAGAGAAGGGAGTCCGTTCTCTAGAGCTTTTGCTTGAAGATGAGCAGGTATTTTGCCATATGTAAAATAGTTTTATAATATTATACAATAGTATTAAAATTTTACAATATAATAATAAATAGTATTGAAAACCGACCGTATAACATTTACACTTACAGTTATCAAAATTTTCTACTAAGTAAGTCCACTTATAATTATTTCTACATTTTTCCTTATAATAAACGGCTTACATATGAAAATAATTTTAAAAGGATATATATATATATATATATTTCCTTTTAAAATTATTTCAATATATATATATATATATCAGTAATTGGAGCCATAACTGTTTTTTTATAAATAAACTTGAATGGTTGTTTTTATAATAATGTATCTAATTGTATCTAATTGTACGTACAATTTAATGTTAACATAATTTTTATTACATTTACACTTATTTTATTGATTAAAATTTACATCTGAGCAAGTCCAATTATAATTTCCGGTTACGTAAATAAAATTCATTTCATTACAATAATTTATAACATCTAATTGACTCCAATTTATTGTCCAATAGAGTGATAGGATTCAAGCTACTATAGCACAACCACTGGTGCGCATCTATGAAGCCCAAATAGAAGAAGGTGAGACATATGCAATGAAGAACTTTGCTGTGAGGTCCAATATCGAACAATATCGGCCATCATCCCACCGTTACAGACTATGTTTCAATGAGGAAACCAAGGTGAAGCGTCAAGAAAAGAGTACCATGTCATCCTCATCACCTTTTAAGTTTAAAAGCTTCTCAGAAATTTTTGCTGAAGGAGATGATGTCTGTCTTCATTTGTTTGGTAATCTTAAACACTCTCTTATTTCGTACTATGTATTATTTATTAATTCATTTAACTAAATTACGTGTGATAATAATTGATTAAGACAAATGGAATATGTGCAAACTTCATTTATATGAACATGTACAACCCCATCCACATTATACTTCCTAATTGTAAAAATTTTTAAAAATATGATTTTTACAATGTTTTGAAGACAAAATATAATGAAGACAAAACTTCATTAAATTTTTAAAATATAATTTTTAATGCCATTCGTAAATAAAATGTAGTCAAAGTGGAGAACTATAATTAAAGTATTTTAGTTATAAACTGAATTCATTATGCACTCCGTATATACTATATAATACCTCCATCCTATGAAAGTACTTTTAATATTAGTATAATATTATGAAAATTATAAAATATATACTCTTATGAAAGTACTTTTAATAAAGTACATTTTCATATTATTTTTATATTATAAACAATTTTAAATAAATATATATAATTGGTTAAAGTTTTGAATTTGGCTAAGTATATTTTGGGGCGTATGTAGTATAATAAAAAGCTGCAAAATAGATACATAAAAAATAGTTTAAGGTTTGTACATTATGTTAAGAATTTTTAACTTAAATTCTTAGTTAAATTAAATATGAATTATATAGGTCTTCTTCTAGATGAAGAAGTTGACAAAATCAACCATCATACTGGGCAAAAGACCACGGTCTTCATACGAATATGTAAGTCCAACGACAAATGAAACGCGTGATGGAGAAGGCACTCATGAGAAGGTTGTCGGATGTTTAAACCACTCTGAGAATCACACAAATCTTCAAGGGAACACTCCATCATCTTCAAACTCAAAAAGAAATCCATTACAGGATATCACAAATGGTAACATTTTATTCAATCAAATTTTCGTATTTACCATGAATATGATCTAATTCTTTCATTAAACATTTCAAAAATAGCCATAACAAATAATAGCACTGCAAGTGTACGCCCAACAAGTACAGACAAATGGCGTTTTGGAATGTCCCTATTACCTGAAGATGACTACGTTTTATTTGAGTCGAACATGTTTGAAGGACGTATTCAAAACTCAGCTCGCATGAAGGACATACCAAGATTTGAGTGCAGCAATCACAATGAAGGCAAGCAATTATTTACTAATCACCTAAAACACTTATTTACTAATATTGACACATAAATGCCATTTTCACAAGTGACCGTTTAGAGAATGCAATGGATGGACAGTCCGATGATGATGAAGGACTACCTGTTGATGGTGAATATTTGTGTCATCTTTTTTTTTTTTTTGTAATTGATTATCTCTTTACAATCTTAAGTATTAACTCTTACTTATGTTAAGTCTAATTACTACCTATTCTTGCAGAGGAGGATGCAGAATATGCAATATGTTCGACAGAAGGTGTGTGCATATAGTATTAACATATCATATTCTTATATTATCATGTAAAATTAATGTCATTACCTTTTTTCAGACTATGTAGATCTACATGATGCTATTTACGAGTGCGAGTATTGCAGAGCACTTTTTTGGCATGCTGAAAGAGTAAAGAGAAGTTCAGTCAAAGAGCGACCCAAGTTCTCCAAGTGTTGCAATAAAGGGAATGTTGTACTTCCTAAGATGCAAAAACCACCAAAATTGTTGTATGATCTGATTTTTGGGAACGATGAACGCAGCAGACATTTCCTTGAAAACATCAGGTCATATAATTCTATGTTTTCCTTCACTTCCATGGGTGGAAAAGTTGACCACGATGTGAATAGAGGGAACAACCCACCAATATTCAGATTGAATGGGCAAAATTACCATAGAATTGGCAGCCTTCTCCCTACTGATGGGAATCAACCAAAATTCTTGCAGATGTACTTATCTGACCCAAACGAAGAGGTCTCATTTAGAATTGCATCTGTCAGGTTAGTGGTTCAAAACTTGTGGATTATTTTTAAGCACACCACATATCATTAATGTTCACTTGTGTGGTATTTTTCTTGCACGTCATTTGCTACCGAACTTTCACTTGCATGTTATAGGCGTGACGGTGGTACATCATTACATGATACATTGGTGGTTGAACTGAAAGACATGTTGGACACATACAATGTTTATGCACAGTCTTTTAGGATGGCGAGGGATAGATTCAATGAATCTAATTCGACTTCATTGAAAATGAAGTTAATAGGCAAGAGGAACTCAGAAGGCCGTACGTACAATACCCCCACTGTAAGCGAAGTAGCTGCCTTAATAGAGGGAGACTTTGATGTGAACAAAAAAGAGAGGGATGTTCTTCTTCAAACGAAGTCTGGTTCTTTACAGTACATCTCAGAATTAAACCCAGCTTATCTTGGGTTGCAGTATCCACTTCTCTTTCCTTATGGCCAGGACGGTTTTAGAGAAAATGTGTTGTTGACCCGTGCAACCGAAGGGAGCACTGAAGAGAACAATGAAGAGAACACTGAAGGGAACACTTGAGGGAGAAAGTATGTTACTATGCGAGAGTACTTTTCATATAGATTTCAGGATCGCATGGTTGAGACCCCATATATATTGCGAACAAAGAGATTGTTCCAACAACTCTTGGTTGACGGTTATACGATGATTGAGTCATGCCGCTTGCAGTATATCAGACAACATCAAAAGGAGCTACGGAGTGATCTGTATAGTGGATTGGCAGATGCTGTTGGACGAGGAGAGACAAATGCATCGAGGACAGGTCAACTCATTGTTCTTCCGAATTCATTTACTGGGAGTGCACGTTACATGCTGCAGAATTATCAAGATGCTATGGCTATATGCAGATGGGCTGGATATCCACAACTGTTTATTACATTCACATGTAACCCAAAGTGGCCCGAAATTCTCAGTTTTGTGGAACCAAGAGGACTGAGTCCTGATGATAGACCTGATATACTTTCTAGGATATTCAAAATGAAACTCGATCTACTCATCAAGGATTTGAAACAAAATAAGATGTTTGGCAACGTGCGGGCAGGTAATTAATGTTTTTCACAAATGCTTATCATGGAAATTGTTTCTTTGTTTCATCATATAGTTTTTTTGCCACATGCAAATACAACATTATTTAATTTTAGAATTACTTTAATATTTGCAGTTGTCTACACCGTAGAGTTTCAAAAACGTGGATTGCCGCATGCTCATATCGTTCTATGGATTTCACAAAGACAGAGGAATGTATTTTCCGCAGATATAGACAGAATAATATCTGCAGAGATACCTGATGAAAACTCTGATCCCTCTTACTATAATGTAGTCAAAGAATTGATGATTCATGGGCCATGTGGGCAGATGAACATGTCTTCACCGTGTATGGATAAAGGGCATTGCACAAAGCATTTTCCTAAAAAATTCTCCCAACGGACGACCATTGACAAGAGTGGTTACCCAAAATACAGGAGGAGAAACAATGGAAGGTCTGTTGAGAAAAATGGTCATCTTATGGACAATAGATATGTTATCCCACATAATCGTACTTTGCTTCTTAAGTATGGAGCACACATCAATGTGGAGTGGTGTAATCAATCACGGTCAGTGAAGTATCTTTTCAAATATATAAATAAAGGGGATGATCGGATAACTGTTGCATTTTCAGAAGCTACTGACAGCACCAAACCACAAAAGATCGATGAGATCAAGATGTATTATGACTGTCGATACATCTCTGCTTGTGAGGCTGCATGGAGAATTTTTTCATACCATATCCATTACAGGGATGTTCCCGTTGAGCGGTTAAGCTTTCATCTACCAGGAGAGCAAAATGTATACTACAAACCTGATGCATCCATTGAGTCAGTACTCAGTAACACCACTCTTCACTCTACGAAGTTTATAGCTTGGATGAGAGCAAACCAACTTTATGAGGAGGCTAGGGAGTTGACATACATTGACTTTCCATCTAAGTTCACATGGAACAAAAAGAAAAGGGAGTGGTCACCGCGTAAAAAGGGGTTTGCGGTTGGGCGTGTGTTCTTTGTGCGTCCCGGAGCAGGTGAGAAGTACTACTTGAGAGTTCTGCTGAATGTAGTAAAAGGGCCAAGAAATTTTGAAGAGTTGCGAACTGTTGATGGAAAGATATATGACACATTTAGGGATGCCTGTTATGCTCGCGGGTTACAGGGAGATGACAAGGAGTACATAGATGGCATTACAGAGTCAAGTCATTCAGCAATGGCGCGATGGCTGCGTCATTTGTTTGTTACTCTTCTATTGCAGGGATCGATGACTAAGCCTCAATCGGTTTGGGAAAAGTGTTGGGAGTATTTGTCAGAAGACATATTATACAATGTGAGGAAGAACCTTCATGATCAAGGTACACGTTTATATTAGTCATAACAATTTAATGTTCTGTGGTTAACAATTATTTGTAATTCATATTCTTTGACTCATACTTACATTTAAATGCGTGTGTCATATCTTCTGAAGAGTTGGAACTAGACAAAGAAGAAATTCAGAAGTACTGTTTAGTGGAGATTGAGAAGCTTCTCCAGCAAAGAGGAAAATCACTGCGTGACTACGTCGGAATGCCAGTGCCCCCCGATTCTTATATCCCCTCCATGGAGGACATTCTCATTCATGAAGAATTGAAGTACGATAAGTGTGTGATGGCTGAAGAACATTGATAAGTCCGTATTTTGACACGTATTTGATGCGTGTTGAGATCGGCTTTTGATGATTTTCCTAGTTTTAAGGTGTTACAAGTCTCAATTTTAGCTCAAGTTATGTTTACCGGGTGTTGGTTCGAGTTTTGTGTTGTTTGTAGTCAAAATCAGGGAATTTGAGCCCGGCACCGGCACTTGAGGAACAATCGGGATGATTTGAGAAGCATTTGAGAATGATTTGATAGCTTTGGAGGTCACCGGAAGATTCACGATGAAGATTTGAAGGAAAAAGAGCTCTAGGACTGGCTTCGGGATCAAAAGAAGATGAATGAAGCTTGAAAACGACGATCAGGATGACCTTCTGTCAATCGTTCAAGCATATCTCTTTGTAGAAACATCCAATGTACACGATTCAAGTTCCATAAGAAAGCCAACTTCAAGGGCTACAAATCATATGAAGACACCTTTGCGAGAATATGAGAGTAAGAAGGTGAAAACAGACGATGAAGTCAGATGATCTCTGCTGCGATTTCAGAAAGACACCTTCCACCGTTTTGATCATATCTCTTGATTGGATGATTCAAATCACAATCGGCAAATTGGGGTGGATAGAGGACTTCATTATCTACAACTTTCATGAAGGAAGTTTCGTCAAATTCGGAAGTTAAGTAGGCACGATCGTGACCTCAAAGTCAGACACGATCGTGCGTGAAGAGAAAACACGGAGGAGTTACTGCCAGCCAGGCACGATCGTGCCTGGAGGGAGGCACGATCGTGCCTGCCCAAAATGCGCGTTTTTGCTCCGGAGGCACGATCGAAGGCACGATCGTGCCTGACATCGTGTCTGGCTCCGAAAATCCTAATTCAGCTCAAATTTCACCCGATTTTTCTATTTAAACAGCCTGTAAACCCCCGTTTTCAAGGGGGGAGCTTAGAGAGAGTGCCTAGCACGAATTTTAGAGGGCTTTTCAGCCTTGTTCATCAATCTTTTGGGATTCTTTGTAAGTTCCACCTTTTTAATTAATGACAATTAATTCTTTTTATTCCAATTCTATTGATTCTTCAATTATGAATTGTGAGTAGTTTTAATTAGGGATTTGGGGTTGATGAAGGGGTTAATCATGATGTATGGTTAGATTCTTTTCGGTTTAATTGCATGAATGCCGTTTAATTTGTGTTTGAATAATTTAATTGATATCTCTTGTAACCTAGACTGCAGCTAGAATTACAATTGCATGTAGAATGAATTAAGAGAGATCTAATTTGTTCTAGGACACATTCACACACACATAATCGTTCGCTAAGAGATTAGTAGCGATTAAGGGGCCGTAAGCTCGCTCGTTTTGGCAATAATTTAGGATCTTGTCGCATGAGAGATCAGCCTGGACCCCTAAATTATTGTACTCTACGCCGCGAGAGCGGTAAGAACTTAGTAATGATTAGCTAGGCTCAATTAAATTAATTTCATGTAATTAGGCCTGATCTGCCAGAAATCTGGTTACCCCGGAATCGATCCCTGTTCTCTTCGTCATTAATTAGAAAGAACCCCCTAGTTTAATTGTTCGCATTAGTTTTATTTTCCAAACCAATCAATTCTCGCACGACGCTTTTATTTTATTTTCTTTTTAATCGCTGAATTTAGTTAATTCTTAATTCCCTTTTGTCCGTCCCTGTGGAGACGATACTCGTACTTTCAACCACTTTTCTACAACTATTTTAAGTGCGAGAAAACTCACATCAGTTTTTGGCGCCGTTGCCGGGGACGGTGTCGGTTTTAAGGGTTAATTAATTTCAGCGAGATTTTTTTTAGTTAGTTTTTTTTTAGTTCTTCGTAGGATTTTTCTGTGCTAACCTTTCAGGTATTTTTCCAAGAGGCATGAGATGAACCTATTCAGCCAAATTCCTGGAGGAATTCCTTACCCTCAAACCTCCATGGAATATTCACCATATACGCCATACCCTCCTTACACTCCTCCTCCTCAATATTACACACCTCTTCAAAATTACTCTCCTACACCACAAAATATTCAGCCTTCTTATCCGTACACTCCAACCACACAACCCTTTCATTCTGATTCTTACTATCCTTCATCACATTACCCTTGGATAAGCGTAAGACGAGGCTCCATTCTTGAATTTATGCTTCTAAATAAAACGCCTGAGGAAATATCTGAATGTTTTAAGGATAGCATTTGTTCCTTCTGTGGAGGAGATCACCATTTATGTCTTTGCCCCATCAAACCTCTATATGATCATCCTTTCCGGGAAACTGCATACCCCACTTCTTCCTCCCCACAATTTACGAACACAAATGTTTCAGTCACTCCTACGTCTTTGCCGAGCTATGAGCCACAAGATTCAGACGACGAATTGGAAGAGATAATTTCAGAGAAGCTGTCTGACCTGGAAGAGACACTAAAGAAATTTATGCAAGTGTCCGATGCAAGTATGCAGAACATGGAGAATCAATTGGGGCAGATTGCAAAGGCTTTATCTGAGGAGTCCGGGAGATCCCATCCTAGCGACACAAAAGCCCAACCTGAGCAGACCAACAGGGATGATCATGTGAGTGAGTCGGACTGCGAAGGTGGGAATATGATGGATGATACACTTCCTGATACCTTTGAAGACCCTCCTATGTTTGAAGATGAAGAAGAAGATAATAGTGTCAAGTTGTTTTTCCAAGAATACAGGAAAAAGTTTGAAACGGTACAAGATGTAACTGATGAAGTCACAAATCACTGTGATCTTCATATAGAAACCCCTCAGCCGTTCGATTTATCATTAGTCTCAACACCTGAGGAGGGCAAGGAGAAGATCAGTCATGATGATGGTGCTACTGAGGTAGGTTTGGGTATTGAAGCTGAGTTGGGAAAAGATGATTACATGCTCCAAGAGAGTGAGGGTGAGTTACATGATGTTCATAATGAAGAAGTCCCGCTCCATAAGCAAGAATTCCCCTCTTGTACTCATGCACCGGTCCACTCTTACGTGGTTTCAGATATGGACTTCTTTGATTCACTCCTTGATGACGAAATTCCTTTTTATGTGGAGAATGACAACATCATCCGGGAAGTTATTGATAAGAACAATGTTAACGAGAGTTGGGATGCCTTCATGGAGAGTGATACAGAGTCCGGAGGAGAGGTTGTGAATGTTCATGATATCTGTGAGGAAGAAGAGGACTTTTCTATGGTGCAATTTGATTACGGTGTTGCTCCTACTCCTTGCTTTGAGACATCTTTTGAGATTCCAGTGATACCTAGAGTAATCAAAGTTTTCACTCATGTTTTCTGTCCACCTGAAGAAGATGAGAGTTTCATACTTCACTTTTGTGCTGATGAGGGTTATGAAGACCATGTGCTGCCTTCGTGGGCTGACGAATTTAAAGATTTGCGCCACCTAATGACATTTGTTGAGAGGAAGCTGGAGACGTTGACTATAAGTGCACCACTACAGTCTTTGCTATTGGAGAGCCTATGGGGTAGTTGTGTCGGGCAAACGACGTTAAAAATAGCGCTTCTCGGGAGGCAACCCGAGCTTTTTTTTTCTGCTTTTGTTTTTGCTTTTGCTTTGTTTGTTGTTTGGTTGTTTTGCTTTGTGTTTTTGTTGCAGCTCAAGGGTCTTGTTATAGGGATGATGTGCCGAGGATTACATTGACTCAGTTTAGTTCTGCACCGACTAACGCCTTAGGGAAGTTTCTGCGACTCTTTTAATCGCCTTTTTGTAATAATTGACTTGAGCTAAGTTGAGCACGCGTGACCCTTTCCCCTTTATTCCCTTGTGCATAGTGCATTTTTGGTCATCGAGGGCGATGCCAAAGTTTAAGTGTGGGGGAGTGAATTGGGCATTCGGGCAGTGGTTGTTACATGAGATTTATTAGAGTTAGCATGCGCAGGTGTTAGTTGTATATTCATAGGAAATTCATGCAAAATTTTTGAAAATTTTTCTTTAAACTGTGTCTTTGTGAGCTGGCTAGCGTTTTGACTATGCTTTATGACATTCTTGAAGTGTTTAGGCTTAAATTGTTTGCATGGTAATATAGTTGTTGAAAGGATGAAGGCATTAGTCACTCATTGAATTTTCCATTAATCATCACCCACCTGAAAAAAAAAATCCTTTAGGAAAAGCCATTTTGAGCCTGACCGTTTATTGATACCCAATTAATTGAGCTCCATAGCCAAATGGCCTGTGTTCCTTACTCCATGAATATTTCTGACTTAGTCTTGATGTTTAGGGAACTAAGGGATTAATTTGCTAGGTTTAGGGAATTTTGTGTAGGAGCCATTTTTGGCACTGTTCCTATGCTCCAAATGGGGTAAGAGCAGACACTTTTTAGGAATTTGATACTTTCGAGGATTGCATTGTAGGCATGGATTCACTTTTAAATTAATGAACTTTAATTGCTATTTTTCCTTGGTGAGGCCGAGATTAGAATGGGGTAATGTCTAGTGAGAATCCGAAAGGTGAAAAATTAATTTAGCTAGACCTCTTACTTTGCGAAAAAGAGAATGGGAGCCCCGGTCAAAAAGCGTAAGATGAGACTTGGGTATCTTTCGAAAGAAACGGCGTTCTTGTGCCAACATGACAAGGAAAACTAAACATAATTAATGAACTTGGAGGCTATTGAAAAAATTAGCTTTAGTCCTCCGCGTACTTCAAGTATACGTCAAAGCACAAATGTGCTGAGACGGTTTAGCTTAGTTGTACACCATGTCTACTCTTTGCATAGGTTTAAATGATTATTCCTAAATTGTGGCCTACTGAATTCCTTGTTCCTAAGAATAGCCCTGAAGTTCCTGAATACATTGAGTCTTCGTTAAAATATTCAAATCTCTCAAAAGAAAGGGACTATTATTTTTATCCATGATCCATTCACCACCACCTTCACAAGTCCTTCTGATCAATAACTAGTTTATTTGTGTGTGCTGTCACTACTTTGAGGATGTTGTGAATAATTTTGTCAAATAGTTTAGCTTGAGTACAAAGATGTAGTTTAGGGAAGAATTTTCTTGGTTTAGTCTGCATGTTCTGTGAATATCCCTTTAACTACTTGTGCACGCTAATTATTTTAATTCTGTGTGGTGATTAACGTAAGTCCCGTTGTTCAGTTTGCTTGAGGACAAGCAAAGGCTTAAGTGTGGGGGAATTTGATAAGTCCGTATTTTGACACGTATTTGATGCGTGTTGAGATCGGCTTTTGATGATTTTCCTAGTTTTAAGGTGTTACAAGTCTCAATTTTAGCTCAAGTTATGTTTACCGGGTGTTGGTTCGAGTTTTGTGTTGTTTGTAGTCAAAATCAGGGAATTTGAGCCCGGCACCGGCACTTGAGGAACAATCGGGATGATTTGAGAAGCATTTGAGAATGATTTGATAGCTTTGGAGGTCACCGGAAGATTCACGATGAAGATTTGAAGGAAAAAGAGCTCTAGGACTGGCTTCGGGATCAAAAGAAGATGAATGAAGCTTGAAAACGACGATCAGGATGACCTTCTGTCAATCGTTCAAGCATATCTCTTTGTAGAAACATCCAATGTACACGATTCAAGTTCCATAAGAAAGCCAACTTCAAGGGCTACAAATCATATGAAGACACCTTTGCGAGAATATGAGAGTAAGAAGGTGAAAACAGACGATGAAGTCAGATGATCTCTGCTGCGATTTCAGAAAGACACCTTCCACCGTTTTGATCATATCTCTTGATTGGATGATTCAAATCACAATCGGCAAATTGGGGTGGATAGAGGACTTCATTATCTACAACTTTCATGAAGGAAGTTTCGTCAAATTCGGAAGTTAAGTAGGCACGATCGTGACCTCAAAGTCAGACACGATCGTGCGTGAAGAGAAAACACGGAGGAGTTACTGCCAGCCAGGCACGATCGTGCCTGGAGGGAGGCACGATCGTGCCTGCCCAAAATGCGCGTTTTTGCTCCGGAGGCACGATCGAAGGCACGATCGTGCCTGACATCGTGTCTGGCTCCGAAAATCCTAATTCAGCTCAAATTTCACCCGATTTTTCTATTTAAACAGCCTGTAAACCCCCGTTTTCAAGGGGGGAGCTTAGAGAGAGTGCCTAGCACGAATTTTAGAGGGCTTTTCAGCCTTGTTCATCAATCTTTTGGGATTCTTTGTAAGTTCCACCTTTTTAATTAATGACAATTAATTCTTTTTATTCCAATTCTATTGATTCTTCAATTATGAATTGTGAGTAGTTTTAATTAGGGATTTGGGGTTGATGAAGGGGTTAATCATGATGTATGGTTAGATTCTTTTCGGTTTAATTGCATGAATGCCGTTTAATTTGTGTTTGAATAATTTAATTGATATCTCTTGTAACCTAGACTGCAGCTAGAATTACAATTGCATGTAGAATGAATTAAGAGAGATCTAATTTGTTCTAGGACACATTCACACACACATAATCGTTCGCTAAGAGATTAGTAGCGATTAAGGGGCCGTAAGCTCGCTCGTTTTGGCAATAATTTAGGATCTTGTCGCATGAGAGATCAGCCTGGACCCCTAAATTATTGTACTCTACGCCGCGAGAGCGGTAAGAACTTAGTAATGATTAGCTAGGCTCAATTAAATTAATTTCATGTAATTAGGCCTGATCTGCCAGAAATCTGGTTACCCCGGAATCGATCCCTGTTCTCTTCGTCATTAATTAGAAAGAACCCCCTAGTTTAATTGTTCGCATTAGTTTTATTTTCCAAACCAATCAATTCTCGCACGACGCTTTTATTTTATTTTCTTTTTAATCGCTGAATTTAGTTAATTCTTAATTCCCTTTTGTCCGTCCCTGTGGAGACGATACTCGTACTTTCAACCACTTTTCTACAACTATTTTAAGTGCGAGAAAACTCACATCAAACATCAAAAGTTGTTGAAGGATATGACTGATGAACAACGAGATGTTTACGATATAATCATGGAATCTGTCGACCGCAAATGTGGCGGTGTGTTTTTCTTATATGGACATGGTGGCACGGGAAAGACTTATTTGTGGAGGACTTTGTCTGCGGCAATTAGATCACGAGGAGAAATAGTATTGAATGTGGCATCCAGCGGTATTGCGTCACTCCTTCCCGGAGGAAGGACCGCACACTCAAGGTTTGCTATTCCACTTAATGTGACGGAGGACTCGACGTGCAACATAAAACACGGTAGTCCCTTGGCAAGGCTTCTTGAACAGACACGACTAATTATTTGGGATGAGTCTCCAATGACGCATAAGCATTGTTTTGAAGCTCTAGAGCGCACTATGAGAGATGTCCTACGCTTCTCACCGGAGTGTGATGGTGCCGTGCCTTTCGGTGGAAAAACGATTGTATTTGGCGGGGACTTTCGACAGATATTGCCGGTCATTCCAAAAGGCACGCGCCAAGATATTGTACAAGCGTCTTTAAATTCATCATATTTGTGGTCATATTGTAGGGTGTTGAAACTGACAAGGAACATGAGGCTTGCACACATGACCAAATCATCCAGCGCAGCTGACATAGAGCGCTTTGCAGATTGGATTTTGAAGATAGGCGATGGTATTTTGGGAGATGATGAGGATGGGGAATCAAAAGTCCACATACCTGCCGAATTTCTTGCTCCAATGACGGATGATCCCATTGAGTCTATTGTTAATAGTACGTATCCAGATTTCTTGACTCATAGGGAAGACATTTCATATCTGAACTCTAGGGCCATTCTTGCACCTACGATTGATGAGCGAGACAAGATCAATGATTACATGTTGGGACTCATTCCAGGCGAGGAAAGGACATACTTAAGTTGTGATTCGGCATCTTCCTCTGACACAGACAGTGAGCTCCTTCAGGACATTCATTCTCCGGAATTTCTTAATGGCATCAAATGTTCTGGTGTGCCAAGTCATGAACTCAAGCTTAAGGTGGGTGTGCCTGTGATGCTTATGAGAAACATAGATCACACTGTTGGGTTATGCAATGGTACGAGACTCATGGTAACTAAACTCGGGACTCATATTATTGAGACTCAGATGATGTCAGGATCAAATGCTGGTGAAAAGTATCTTATTCCCCGACTTAGTTTAACGCCTTCGGACTTGAAGCTCCCTTTCACGTTTCAACGCAGACAATTTCCTCTTATGCTTAGTTATGCGATGACGATTAATAAGAGTCAGGGACAATCGTTAGAAAGAGTTGGTGTATTTTTGCGGCGTCCGGTTTTTACTCACGGACAATTATACGTTGCGGTATCGAGAGTTACAAGTCCATCAGGGTTAAAATTTGTCATATGTGACGATGATGGTCAACCAAGCAATACTGCTATAAATGTTGTTTACAAAGAAGTGTATAACAATTTATAGGTTTTTCATATGTGATTTCACTTATGCTTCGAATGTTTAAATAATATTTCTATTATCATTCAATTAAGATCTTTACATTCTCAATGAAATGTTTTCCCGTGCAACGCACGGGTTAAAATCTAGTATAGATTAATAACACACGACATTTGTATTACAGTGATTCATTTTCAATTTGAAGATAATTAGGTTGAGACTGGCAAAACCTTTCAATCAAGTTCCAAATAAGATCAACTAATAAGGCGTTATAATTAAGGTACGTAATGTTTTAGAAAAACTTAAAATGCCAACCGTAAATAGACAAGGTGTTTATTTTAAAATTTATGTTTTTTTTATAAAATCTGTTAGTGACTTACTGCTCCAGGCCAGAATATGATTTTTATTCAAATCTGATGATTTGTAAGTAAAGAAGTCGTTAGCAAAGTGCCTACCTGAAATAGAGACTTGAACCATTAATACATTATTTTTTTATTTTTTTTTGTAGAAGATGAAGTATATGTCTCAGCTAGCTCCCATATACATATTTTAAATGCATGTAGAAATTGGCCGGGGTATTATTTGGATAGATATATTAGCTTATGTAAATTAGTACCCCGTATTACGTAGTACGTAGTACATATTAAAACAAAAATATAATTCAACATGTTCATAATTAATTTAATAACCGTGTAGTATATATAGAGAGATTATTATGGAGTATATAAAATGGTTAGAATTCGAAGTTGGATTGTTATACATATCTAGCAATATACATATAAAAGTTTAGTAGGAGGTCTCGAATTCGAAACCCGCTAGGCACATAGGGGTTTGAAATTTAATATAGTGAATTTCAGCTATGATTACTCCAGACGCCCCAGCCCCCCTCCCCCAGCCTCCTAGAGTAAAAAAACATATACGTAGTATAAAAGTTTAATTTGAAAAATGGAAAAAATGGTGACATGGGCAGATTATGTACATAAAAGATATGTATACGCATCGACATTAATGCTGATTTTTGAGTAACAATTTCTAATAATTAACAATCGGAGCAGCAAAAAAAGTCAATTTGACAAGAGAGCTGGTTTGTGTAAAGATTGCAGCCTCGCAGGTAGACAATGTCAGCCAAAATGACCAATTGAAAGATAACAAAAGGAAGAAACCGAAGATGGCAAGAGTGTAGATGGATTTGCTGACAAGGAAAAGAGAAGAGTTTCATCTTAGAAAAAATTATTGTCCATTTTGACGAATTTGCATTTATAGTCTTGGTCCTAAACATTTTAGAATGTATATCCGAGTCATAAAATTAAATACTTTGTATGTAGTAGCACATGAGATACTTTAAGCTAATGCTTGGGCTTCTCTAGACTTAATATGTTTAGCCTCTAAATACAATTGCAATAAAGTGCAGTGAATACGTGCCTTTTCACAGTTTTTACGGCAACATTTATTGTAGTTCATTGGTGTGGTAGAGTGTGCTACCGCTATAAATGACAAAGATCATTCGCAACGCAAGTGTAGAGTCGTAGACGGTGCTCGACTCTTTAAATTAATCTGAAATTTTATAGTACTTTACATATAATTGTCTCCGTGGTTGGAAGCGTAAATTCTATCTCCTATGATAGACATAACTTCATTTTTTGATATGCATGAATAGGTCGTGCAATCCAATGTTGTTTGATGATGCATAGTTTTTGCAGTCCTAACATGGTATTCAAAGTCATATTCTTAATTAGAGGTTTTTGTTACCAAAATGCATTTTCATGGGTATCTTTCTTTTTCAATTCTAAAATTTAAGATAGCTTTAAGCATCCTATTCTATACTCTTATCACCTTAATAATTGATTACGGCAAAAATAATGTGTCATACTCGCACATGCAGTTAAAGATGACACGGTATATAATTGAGTTTTAATTATTTTCTAATTGTACTCTAAGGATGTTTTCTTTTGGACTGTTTTCAGTCCCAGGCCAGATTAGACCAGACCAGACATAAACAGACCAGACCAGACTTAAACAGACCAGACCAGACCAAACCAGACTTGGATAGTTATAAAATACACAGAGACCAGACATTTACCAGACCAGACCAGACCAGTCCAGACCAGACCAGACTTAAACAGACCAGACCAGATCAGATCAGACCAGACCAGCAAATTTCAGTCCAAAAGAAAACATCCTAAGCAAAGCATCCGAAAATATACATTTAAGTTAGGATGTTTTTTCTTAGATTGTAATTTGTTGATCTGGTCTGGTCTAAACTGGTCTGGTCTGGTTTCTTTGTATTTTTATAACTATCCGAGTTTGGTCTGATCTGGTCTGGTTTCTTTGTATTTTTATAACTATCCGAGTTTGGTCTGATCTGGTCTGGTCTGGGACAAATTACCGTCCAAGTAAAAACATCCTTAGTTGGTTTATCATTAATCATTTGTAAAAAAAACATTATAAAAGATGGTCATTATAAACTGTCATTATATTCCTGTGGTGTAATAGCTGCAGAGTTTGATAACTAAGAAATTACGGATTTAATTTAATAAATTGAAGAAAAAAGAAAGCTAAAAGTTCTAACTGAAAAGGAAAGAAAAAAGATGGTCTAATATCCAATTATCTTTACTTTTATAAATATAATTTTAAGTAATATTGGCAGTGAACTAGATTTCTAAATAACAAATTGTTGATTTTGGATACATATTGTTGTTATCTAGGGTGTCTTTAATTGGATTGTTTTCAATCACAGACCAGACCAGATCAATTCAAACCAGAGCAGATTTGGATAAATTTAAAATACACCGAGACCAGATCAGATCAGATCAGACTAGATCAACAAATTTCAGTTCAAGTAAAAACATCCTTATCTACCTCCGTATATACACATATTAACCTGCATTGATTGTGCAAGTTTAATTATATATTTATATGGAGAGACATTATTTATTATTATATTTTTAAATCTCATTTTTAATTTTAACTATGAATTTCATACTAAATCATATACGACTATACGAAGTATAATTCCCGTGCATCGCACGGGTACTATACTAGTTATATATTAAAACGGAATAGTTGAGCAAGAATTTGAGCGGGAATTGGTGAAAAGGCTTGGCCTGAATGTGATTAGGGGTGGACGCGGTCCGGTCCGGTCCAATATTTGGCGGAACCCGTACCCGTACCGTTACTATTCAAACGGTTCAGTTCAGTCTTAGACCGAAATCCGTTCGGTACAGTTCCATTTTCAAACGGGACGGTACCATGTCATACCAATACCAAGCAATGCCATTTTTTTCTAATGTTTAAGCGGAAATTAAAGTTTAGCCATCCTCCAAAAATCGACATAATTTATCAATTTTCATACTCTCCCCGTCCCAAATTGATATGCAAATTGCAAAGTCAATAGTTTTTGGTCAATCAATGTTAAAGTTAAATTCTCTTTATTGAACAATTAAAATTTACATTTTGAGAAACTAAATTAAATTAATTCTCTTCAAAGTTGCAAACTCCATATTAAATATAATTAATAATCGACTTCCTAATTAAGTGAATAAAATGAAATCGTTTGACCAAGTAAAGTTAATTTTGCAAATCAATTTGGGACGGAGGTGGCATTAAATAATTCATAAATTTCAAATAAACTAAAGAAGTACTAATTTAAATAATTATACCATACTTTAGTCCGGTTCCAGGCTTTATATGAACTAGCAAAGACGGTGAAAGTGTGAAGGCACTAGTCAAAGTAATGGTATAAATGTAAATTTAAATAATTAAATCATAATTCGGTACGGTTCGGTCCGGTATTGGTTCTCATTTTATGAGAACCGTTCATGGCATGGTTTAGAACCGGTACGGTCCGGTTCGGGACAAAAAAATTGAGATCCATTTCAAACCCTGTTTTTCGGTCTGGTACCATATCGGTTCGGTTCGGTACCATGCCGGTTCGGTACTTTTCCCCACCCCTAAATGTGATTGTTCTTATGGGGATCAATGGGTTGATGCTGGAATATTTTCTGTCTTTTGGTATTCCCAACATTTTGTACAATTAATGCAGGCTAGTTTCTGGGTCATCTTTATTAATCTCTTAACTAAAAGCTTTGCAATGTTCGATGTGTCATTTCAGATTTCCCAGTTGCATTTTTGTCCGTGTATCAGGTGCAATGGCAACAGTGACCTTTGTGTCTCTGTGTTTCTGCAATATATATACATACTACGTATATCACTATGGATCCTCAACTGACCCACCAAACAAAATGTGTGGAGATGTGAAAATGAATAGCTGGTGTATTGCGGGGTATTCGTTTTATGCACGTAGAATAGTGTAATTTTGTTCATAGATTTTTTAAGACCTGGGTGTTGTATAACTTGTATTGAGAAATTGCAGTCAACATTGAGGGTTGAGTCAAAAACGTGGTTAGCATCCGTTCACAAATATAATTATTGGCAGTGAAAAAGGAGTAGCGCCATTGTGTAAAATTAAAGATGACGAGCGTGTGAACTTATTGGCTACTCTCCAGAAGTGGTTCATCCCAAGAAACTAAAAGGATCATCAGAACAAGAGGTAATTGGTTCTGTCTTCTAATCCTACATTTGTCTATTTGAAGCATCATATATACGTTAAAAATGGAATACCAGTAAGGAAATAATGCACCATGTAATTCATACCATTTATAACACATTCAAGTTTTACTTTGATTATATCGAAATATTTGATACAACTTGCTATGGATGATTAAATGGCAGAGGATGTTGTTTTATTTATTGGTTGAATAGTAAATTTAAGAAAAATGTTCCTTAAAGCTAGCAATTGGGATGCCAATAATGATATAGTTATAATTTGAATTTAATGAACAAAATCACAGGTTGAACCTCTTTTTATCGCTATAAAAAATTGTTTCAATATCTCGATACAAGTAAATTTTAATGCTATAGAAAATAATGAAATTTCTACGGTGCCTTGTTAAATTAACAAGGTACCGGTACCTTAAACAGTTATCTATCAAATAATGACACGACACTAAATTTAATTTCGATATTAATATTATTTGCATTATAGTCCTTCCATTACCACCTACATTTTTGTAAAGGTTTTCCTCTGAATTTTTTATTACCGTCTATCTACGGGTTGCATCTCAACAATTCATTGTAATTAAAAGATACAATAAAATTCAGCCCACCAATTAGGATCATATTTCCTTAATTGGATAGAGCATATGGATAACCAAGAATTGCAGATTTTGTTGAAAAGAACCAGAAAGCCTTATGCTATGTTGAGTCTGTTAAAAAATACTCTTAGAATATTAATGAATTGGAAAAATAAACATGTGTTTGAATAGTAACAAATTCATGACTAAATGTCTAAATCGTGAAGGAATATAGAATCAGCGGAACTGCGGAAGTAATGCTTCATGGCGGATCTATGCTTGTTCAAAGGTGTTCTTGTGAACACCCAAAATGTTTAACCAATAGTTTAAAAGTACATGTATATGTGCTAGTGCAAAAATTTATATATGTATATGAGCGCCCAAAATTTATAAAATAAATTTGAACCTTCAAAACTAATGTCCAAGATTCGCTTACACTTCCCCTACTGCTGGTTGAAGAAAAAAATATCAAACGATGGAAATGTTCTTTTATACTAAATCAGATTTTAAACCCACGATTAACATAATAATTTGATTTGAGAATCCTATGTTCTTCTGTGAAAACTCCTTTGCCTAAAGCTAAATTGAGCACCAATGGGCAAATGGGCAATCTTCTTCAAAGCACGGATGCACCGCTAGGGCACTGTAAAATCTAGAGACGTTTGCAGGACTCAAATGCAAATAGATTAATCATCATTAGAATTAAATTAGATGCTTAATCGTAGAAATCACCTATTTATTATTACACGGAGTAGGTTTTACCTATCCACGTGTAGTATTTTTAGTGGCCATCTAGACAGGTACGTACACTCTAAAACAATTGAGGTGCCTAAGAATCGCGACAAACGCCCATAGAAATAAACCATCAGAAGTATTGTTTCTATTTAGAGGCCAAAATGGATTCTCCACGTAACTCTATTTATGTTTGCAAACCCAAAAAAATTGTTATTATCATAAAGACATAATAAAATCTAAACCAATGTTTCGGCATAGAATTAATTAATATAGTGATATTTAAATGTGATATCGATGTGAATACTGTTAATATATTGTTGGCCCATACGTTTTTTTGTATATTAATAATGGTCAACACACTTTCTAGCAGCCCACTACATTGTACCCATTTATCTATTTGGCCTATCAATATTGTCTCTCCCATTAGAATTTGAATTCAGCTCATTATTGAGCTAGTGATGAGTTGTGTGTGCAATGTATTATTTGAGTGTCCTTGTGAGCCCTTCTAATAAAGCCAAATGCTTCCCTGTTATAAGCACACTATCTGCCCCTTTGTTCTGTGAGTGAAACACACAGAGAGTTTCCTCCTTCATTTCCTCCTTCATTTTCTTCTTGGTGAGAGAGTATTTGTGAAGCCCTTATCCTTCTTGGTGAGGTGAGAGTCCTTGGTGATCTTAGTGTGAGTGTTGGCGAGGTTAGAAAGGTGTGTTGCTCCCTTAGCCTAGGTGTGCACAAGAGATAACCGGAAAACCGAGCACCGGACTGCCTAAGCCGTAATACGGCGACAGAATCAATTCTTAACAGTGGTATCCGAGATTGTGTTGTCGTCGCCGTCAATTTCGCCGCGTTCCGCCGTCTGGAAAGTCTCCGCCGCCGTCCACCGCCGCCCGTCGATTCGAGGTCTTGGAGGTCGCTGCACACCCGCTGAAGCTTCAGTTGTCCTGGTAGCTGCTGGAAGCTTGCCGTCGCAGGGGTTGCTCGCCGGGAGCCTCTGGAGCTCTGCTTGCACCTCATCCAGGCCCAACTCGCCGGAGTTAGCCGTCACTGGGACGCTGTCTGGATCTACGCCGTCGCAGGGAGGTACTCGCCGGAAATTCGCCGCTGAAGCCTGAGTCCACCTGGGAGTCGTCACCGGAGAGAGAGCTCGTCGTTCGTCGCTGGTTGCTGAGCTCGACGCTGGACCCGGAATCTCGTCGCTGAAGCCGTTCGCTGGAAGCTGGTCGGAGGTTTGTGGCTTCGATGTACCTGGACGATGAGGCTGAGGCCTGGCCGCGGGATTGACGCAGTGGCTGGAGGCTGAGTGTCACTGGACATTTCCCTTCGCTGGAGCAGAGCTGACTTTGGAGGTGTCGACTGTTCACTGCACTCATGTTGAAGGAAAGCTAAGTTCTAAAGTGGAGCTGGTCCGCTGGGTTGCTGAAGGAGCTGCTGGGCTGGGCCATTTGGACTGCTGGGCTTCAACTTGGGCTGGATTTGAGCTGCACTTGGACTGGCTAGAGCACTTAGAGCAGCAGTAAAGCAGGAGCAGGAGACTGTTGCTGGGCTGAAGTGGGCTGCTGACTTGGACTGCTGGAGTTGCTGGTCAACGCCGGTCAAAGGTAGTCAACAGTCCGAAAAATCCCAATTTTAATTGGGTGGGTAAGGTCGAAACGCCTCTCCTAGGGTTTCGCTCCGGTATATTGACTTTTATTCCTTTTATAGCTTTTGTAATGATTTAATCTTTTATTGTGTAGAAATTATATTTTAGGTTTATTACTGCTGTTAAAATTGATTAAATTGTTGTATTGTGTTGTGCTGAATATTTGTGCTTATATGGAAGAACAATGGGTTTGAAGTTGCGTTTGGTGCTCATTAATACTCCCCACGTGTTCGTGCTAGTTGGTTCCTATATATATATAGTCTTATAAATATTTAAATTGTTTTTCAGCGGAATTTACATTTTCTTTTGTTGCTTATTTTTCTCTGTGAAAATGTCTGCTTATAATCAGTTTGTTATGACTCCATTTAATAGAAAATCTGATTTTAGCATTTGGAAGCAAAAAATTAAATGTTTTTTAATACAACAAAAATGTTTTAAAGCAGTTGATGAAACCTATTTAATTTCTGACACGGAAGATAAAAGGGATGAAATGAATGAAAATGCATGTTCTGTGATTTATTTGAACTTATCTGACTCTGTGATTAGAAAAATTGGAATTAAAGGGCTATTGGCATAACACATGACCTTTATTTTTTGGGAAAACTTTCAAAATTCAAATCCCCCTGGAAGTATATTAGTCAATTAAGCCCTCAAAGTATATAAACACTCCATTACAAAGTTTATAAAAAAGTTCAATTCTCTAATTTTAGGGGTTGCTTCCGGTTTGCCAGTTACCATGCCTACGGCTTCGTGAACATATAACTCGACGGCGATGAGGGCTTTATCTTTAACAGAACTCACCGGCGACGTTGTCTTCATCTCTAACCCAGCTTACCGGCGACGGTGGCCTTATCTCCGATATAGCTCGCCAGCGACGGCGACACAAACAAAGTGGTGAAATCACATGAACTAGCTCGGCGGAGACGGAAACGGCGAAAATGAGTCCTTGAAGTAGATCAAGGCGGCTGTGATGTGATTTGTTCTCTTGTGTATTGTTTTGTGTATTTAATTGGTAAGAATAAGAAAGAAACCTGGAGTGGAACAAGAAAGAGAAGGGGGGCGAAGAAGACGGCTGGGGTAGAAAGGAGAAAGAGAAAAAAAGGAAAGAGTTGACTAAGGAAATGGGGTCATGGACTCATTGTAGAAGGAAGAGGGTCGGTTGGAGCCTGGAGGAAAAATAATAAGAGAGAATTCCCTAAATAGGAGTAAAAACGTTTTGAAATTCCAAAATAGAAGTATCATGTTTTTTATTCCCTAAATAGGAGTAAATTTCTACCAAGTTTTGGCATTTCAAGGTTTTAAACATGACATTTTTTTCCAAACTTGGCAGATTACTCCTATTCAGGGAATAAAAAACATAATATTCGTATTTTGGAATTTCAAAACGTTTTTACTCCTATTTAGGGCAATTTCTGAAATAATAAAGAAAGGAGAGTAGAAAAGCAAATAGAAAAAGAAAAAAGAAAATGAAAAAAAGGTTAAATGACACGTAGGCATGGTAACTGGAAAACCGGAAGGTAACCTATGAAATTAGAAAAATGAACATTTTAATAAACTTTAGGGAAAATGGAAATTAATAATCCAACCTTTTAGCAGTCTTCTTTTAATAGTCCGACCTTTTCGTTATTCATGAATAATCCAACCTTTGCACCTCATCTTCATTCATTGGTCCTCGACCGGTTGATGACCAGTTATTCTGAGTTATTTTCTTATCTCTGCAAACTATTATACCATAAATTCCACCTTGCACAAAGATAATATTTTACAAAGATAAGAAAATAATTTGGAATAACAGGTCATCAACCGGTCAGGGACAAGTGAATGAAGATGAGGTGCAAATGTTGGATTATTCATGAATAACGAAAAGGTGGGACTATTAAAAGAAGACCGCTAAAAGGTTGGATTATTAGTTTCCATTTTCCCTAAACTTTATGGGTTTAATTGGGTGTTTGTATACTTTGAGGGCTTAATTGACTATTCTGATATACTTCGAGAGCGGATTTGATAGTTTCCCTTATTTTTTTCCATTTGGAAAATGCTGTTCCGAATTGGTGTTCCGAAAAGGGCCCACTTTTTACCCATGGGCTCTATTTCATTCGGAAAAGGGTGTTCCGAATCCCTCCTTTTTTGTACCCTAATTGGAACTCCCATGTTTTTGCATGGTGTGTTAGAAACCCTCATGGTTTCTACGCAAAAGACAGGTTATTTGTGTTCATTACGCAAAAACTTTGGACGCAAATAATGTTTTTTCTTGTAGTGAGATTTGGAATTTCTCATAAATGTCTAGAATTATGAGTTTGATTATATAGTCCAGATCTGCCTCCACTTTAGGACCTATCTCAGTTGTGATGAGTTTGCTTGTTAAGTTGTTATCATCCCGAGCTAAGGTGTAATCAGGCCTACAGGTGTGGACGGGTTGGTATTTTTTCACCTTCCACACGAGTAAGTTTTGGTCTGCTCCTGCTTGGATATGCCACGAGCATTTCTCCACCGGGTAGAGGCACACAGCCTTCCACGACCTTGGACATTTGTCAACCGACTGGAAAAATGACTTTTGACGAATGTTTGCTCGGGCCACAACTTCTTTTAATTCATCATAGGATTTGAATTTATCGCCGACTGCAATCGTTTCAGAAGCACGATTTACAATCTCGACATACGGTTCATCAGCCTTGACATACGATTCGTGTATCTGCAGAGTGGCCCATGTCGTATCTACTACCTCATTCCTATTATCACTAGAGGATGATTCGGCATCACTACTTTGTAGTTCAAAGTCGGGATCGTCCGAGTCTTCAGACAAGTTTGTGACTGTAGAAAGTAGATATACATCATGTAGAGAAATTTCAAAAATTGGAAATAATACATAAAAAAGTAGATTTACACATAAAAATAGATTTACTCAAGCCCGAGTTAATTTAAAACATAACACCCTTTCAAAGTACACGGTACCACTTACACAATGTCACAATGTATATAAGTAGTATTCCGTAATTTAATAACTTATTAGTTTCTTTGAAAGGGAAATAAATAGTTAGTTTTTTTATTATCGTGAAAATAGTTAGTTAGTTAGTTAATGGGTATGTTTGGGTAGCAGCAGATTTACCTCCAAACCGCCGTTTTTGTCAAAGCAAAATGCTACATTTTGTAGCGGATTGGTTCCAACCCGCTGAAATACAAACAGGGCCAATAACTTTATCAATAGTAACAATAAAAAATCAATAGATACTAGTACTATTATTATACTTCTCATTGATGTATATCATCTCCCAAATATAAATGTACATATATTGGTGTGATATTTGTATGATTTTGTAATTGATTTCATATATATATATATATATATATATATATATATATATATATATATATATATATATAAGAGATCACATACTAACCATGCTTAAAATACTAACTTACTAACTCAATAATATGCAACACATTGAACTTCAATATGCAGTACAATTAATGTAAAGATGCACACTGTGAATTTCAATATGCAATAAAAACAATATGCAAAACTTTGAACTTTAATATGCAGTACAAATAATATGCAACACTTTGAACTTCAATATGCAGTACAAATAATGTAAAGATGCACCGTTTTTGATAGTTTGTAGGTTAGCATGGGAGGAATGGTTAGTATGTGATCTCACCCCTATATATATATATATATATATATATATATATATATGTTGAGTTTAATCCAACACGATATAGTCAATATATGTATAAATGTGTATGAACAACTCAGTTTTTACGTGGAAACCCGAAAGGGAGAAAACCACGGGACTTTTTAGGCTAATGTCCAAGCCCTCTCTTTCTCATTAGGACTCTCCTCACCATTACATAGTACATTTTGAGCTCCATTTATGGAGTATTGAGCTAGCTAGAGAGAAAGAAGGAAGAAGAAGCTAAGGAAAAGGATCCCTAAAACATGGAGGGAAGCCTCCTATAAATAGGGGAAGGGGAGAAGGGGCTCTCCACCCTAATGGGCCAAACGGGCCAGAGTGGGCCCAAATGGCTAAAGTGGGCCGGATGGGCCGAAATGGGCCTAGCTGCTCGGGCCCCGTACTACGTAAAGCCTTGGACTCATGAACAGTAATAGGCCGGGATAATATATCCCAACAATATATATATATATATATATATATATATATATATATATATATATATATAGGAAAATATTCAAGTAAGGTAGGCCTAAGAATTAAAATTCTTAGGCCTCTTTCATTTGAGGTGCTTCTGAGATGAATTTTTTGATGAAATTTGGTGAGCATGTTTTCCATGAAGTGTTGATTATGCCCACCAAATTTCGGGAAAAAATTCAATCGGGAAGTCGGTTTAATATTTTTTTCAAAATTGCGCAGGTTTTTACATATATAAAATACAGTTTTTTTTCAACAATTTATTTAAATGACTTCCCGATTGTGGTGCTAAACATATCAAAAAGTTTTTAATTACTAATATCAACGAATGTGGTGCTATCAAAATTAATAGGGGAAATTGACTTTACCCTCACTTTTTGGGTGATATTGGACTTTGCACCCCATTTTGAAAAAAATTGATTTCTGCACCACATTTCAATTAATATTCCTTTGACTTTGCACCCCATTTTGAAATATTTCTTCACAAAATAGTATGTGTTGGGGTACAAAGTCAAAGTTTTTTGAAAATGGGGTGCAAAGTCCAATATCCTTTTATATATAAAACGAAGTGGGAAGGCAGCCATTTTTCCCGACCGAATTTTTTGGTCAAAAACGGGTCGGGTAATTGGTCTTTAGGAATTTGCATGTCTGAGGTCTAGTTCATTTATGCATTTTTGTTGTTTGTTTTAACTTTTGTTTAAACCAATGAAAGATTCTTCAATTGCAGAGTAAATGTTTGTGTAGTCCAATGCAGTGGTCAAACAGATTCTTTTGGTGGTTGAGCCTATAATGAGATGGTTGGAGGTTGAGCATTTAATGAGGTGGTTGGAGGTTTAAGCTGATGTTTGAATTTCCCTTTAAATAGATGGCAGAAGGCCATTCCAAACCATCACTCTCCTCACCATGGCAACAAATCAAAACACCAGAACACTGTACTCAATGATAAGGGACATTGATCACACTAGATCAACATGGGCTCTTAAAGTCCGAGTGGTGAGGGCCGTTGAAATGCCTCCCCAGTGTAAAGGAGGACAAAGAATGGAGGTTGTTTTCCACAACGAAGAGGTTGCTTATCCTTATTCATTTTGTCCATTCACTTTCGTTTTTCATTAAGTGTTATGTTAACAAACACCTTTTAGAGAACTTGGCGAAGAGTTGCTTCTCTCTTAGTCGTTCAAGTACGAGTCTCAAATGGTGTTCATGCTCCTCTTCATTCTTGAAGTATATCAAGATATCATCAATGAATACTATCACAAATTGATCGAAATTTCACTAAACACACGGTTCATCAAGTCCATGAATGCCGCCGGTGCGTTGGTTAAACCAAATGACATCACAAGAAACTCGTAGTGACCATATCTAGTGCGAAATGCACTTTTAGGTATGTCACCCCCCTTGATCTTCAACTGATGATACCCCGACCTCAAATCGATCTTCGAGAACACTATTGCCCCTCGAAGTTGATCAAACAAGTCATCAATTCTTGGTAAAGGATACCTATACTTGATTGTGACTTTGTTCAATTGTCGGTAGTCGATACACATTCTTAGTGTACCGTCGTTCTTCTTCACGAAGAGTATGGGTGCTCCCCACGGTGAATGACTGGGTCTGATGAACCCGTTGTCCAATAGCTCTTGAAGTTGAACTTTCAATTCTTGAAGCTCTGCCGGTGCCATTCGATAAGGAGGGATCAAAATGGGTTTGGTTCCCGGCTCCACTTTAATTACAAATTCGATCTCTCTATCGGGTGGAAGCCCCGGTAGGTCTTTGGGAAAGACGTCCGGGTACTTGCACACGACCCGTACATCTTTGATGTCGACTTCATTCTTTGTATCGTCTATAAAGTAAGCAAGGTATGCGTGGCATCCTTCATCATCATCATCTTCCGTGCTCTTATCACGGATATGATACAAGCATGAGATTTTCCCCGATCTCCTTCGAAGCATAACATGTTTCCTTCATCATCCTCGAGCTCCAACACTTTGGTGTAACAATCTACTCGAGCATGGTGCTTCTCGAGCCAATCCATTCCTAGGATTGCATCGAACTCCAACATACTTAGAAGTACGAAATCACAAGTCAAAGGTTGACCCGTAACTTCCACCTCACATGATGGATAGTAATGATTTCTCTCTATGTCGTCTCCTAATGGTGTGGAGATGACGTGCACTTTGTCGTGTATGCACTCAAAATAATAATCAATACGACACTAATACGTAATATAGTGTAGTAAGGTTCGTATCCACAGGGAAAGGAACACTTTTCTTTTTATAAAACTAGAAATAAGTAATGGGGGGGGGGGTTGAGTTGTTGATAAACTTAAATTATATTTAAGCACAAAGATGAATGACTTATGTGGTTTAATTAATGAGAAGGAGACTTGGTTTTGCTTTTATCCACTTAATGAAATGTTCGTCGATCCCGGTTATATCTTTAACTATCTTCCTCTCGAATACTCAATCGAGGAGTATATCCAATTCATCGAGGGTAGTTATTAATAACGAGACGCGTTCATTAATAAAACTTACTACCGAGCCAATATAGAACACGCGCCGTATATTCACTCGATAGTAGCAATAACATCAAGATGAAAACGATTGAGATTGATAACCTCAACACAAGCGGTTTATTGGTTTAATCAATATAATAAAGTTCCCTTAGACTATTAACCATGAGACGCATGCATTAATAATCCAAGTTTACTACCATGAAAGGACCGAATTAATAACAAGCATATTAATCGACCGATTCTAGTATTAATTAATATATGAAACAAAACTACTTGATCCTTTAAGTAATGCTCAAAATATTAATATGAAATAGGAAAATGAATTAATTAATATTCAAGGAAGAAGATTAAAGAAAATAATTCACAACTTACAATTCATTAAGCTTCAAAGTAGCAAAACCAAGATGGAAGAGTCTAACTCCTCATTTGGAGACTAAACATGATAAAAATATAAAGAAAGTACTTAACTAAACTGAGTTTAGAAGTGTATAGGAATTGGTGATTTTTGTGGGAAGGAAAGGGGTCTATTTATAGGAAAATGGGGCATGCAGGGGTGTGTACCTGATCGGGTATAGAAGGATCCCGATCAGGTACACTCAGAAGCTTCGCAGAAGCTGAAAAATAGGGTCATACCCGATCGGGTCTGTCGGTCACCCGATCGGGTATGACACTCGAACATGGCCAAAATCTTCCCCGCATGTTGCTTGGTTCCCGGGTTGATTCGATTTGATTTTCCAGCAGGGTACCCGATCGGGTATAGGTCATACCCGACCGGGTACAACACAAAAATCAAAATCTCCATTTTGTCTTGAGATTTTTGCACCTTCCTTCCACTTGTGATGTTCACCAATGGTCCCCAAAGTGTTCTTGGACATGTTTGAGTTCAGAATGAACCTAATCTAAACAAATTACAAATATTTTTACAAACTAACTATTACACCAAAAGTGTGTAATTTCCAAAGTAACAATCAATCAAAACTAATTAAAAATACAAACATAAACATGGAAATTACATGAATGTCATACTTTTTCATGTTTAGTCTCCAAATTAGGAGCTAAACTCTTCCATCTTGGTTTTACTACTTTGAAGCTTAATGAATTGCAAGTTGTGAGTTATTTTCTCTAATATTCTTCCTTGAATATTAATTAATTCCTATTCCTAGTTATTTTCTCAACTAGTTTTGTTTCATATATTAATAATTACTAGAATCGGTCGATTAATACGCTTGTTATTAATTCGGTCCTTTCACGGTAGTAAACTTGGGTTGTTAATGCATGCGTTTCATGGTTAATAACCGAAGGGGAATTAATTATATTGATTAAACCGAAACCGCTTGTGTTGAGGTTATCAATCTCAATCGTTTTCATTTTCATTTTATTGCTACTATCGGGTTAATTAAGGCACGTGTTCTATATTGACTTAGTAGTAAGTTTTATTAATGAGCACGTCTCGTTATTAATAACTACCCTCGATGAATTGGATATGTACTCCTTGATTGAGTATTCGAGGGGAAGAGAGTTAAAGATATAACCGGGATCGACGAACATTTCATTAAGTGGATAAAATTAAAGCAAAGCCAAGTCTTCATCTCTATTAAGTAAACCACATAAGTCGTTCATCTTCGTATTTAATTAATTAAATCAAAACAATCTAAAAAACTCCTTGTTACTTATTTCTAGTTTTGTAAAAAGAGAATTATTCTTTTCCCTGTGGATACGAACCTTACTTCACTATACTACATATTAGTGTTGTATTGATTATTATTTTGAGTGCATACACGACAAAGTGCACGTCAGTAAACAAGGAAGATGAATATTTTTCAAGTGTTTTTTAAAAGCAATATCTAGTACTCATTATGTCTCTAATTAAGTTGCAAAATTGATTTTTTAGGTAAAACAAATTCATTGTATTCACTTAGTTTGAATATAAATTCTTAATTAAATTTTAATTTGAATTCTGCAACTTTATAGAGATCCTAATACAATCTCTGAATATATAAATTTATATTATTAAAATTGAATTAATTATCAATATGGAGGATGTACTTTTTTATTGGTTGCCCAGAAATGTTAATTTTGCAAAACATTTTGGAACAAATGTAGTATATAATTATAAAATGATACTAATGGTAGTATATAGGTTGCAAATTTCACAAATTTAACACTTATGAGAGATATTGTAATACTTTTAGGAGCTACATGATAGGCTGAAATGTAATAGTGATGCGATGCATTTGTTTCACCAAAGTATTTATTGAGCACAATGTCTAGATTTGGGTTCCAAAATCTATAAGCTTTAGTTGAAAATGAAAATATACCTACAATCTCTGCCCTAGACAAAGCATACAAATCACTAGACCTTTTAAAAAAATTCGAAGGGGAAAAATGCAAATATACCCCTAAACTTTTAAAAGGTGTACAAATACCCCCAATGTTTCTATAAATGATTAAATTTACCCTTATTCACTTAAAATGAATAAAATAAATTTTGAAAACACAAATAAATTATAAATTTAAATTTTGAAATTGAGAAATAAAAAACTTAAAGTGTTAAAATTAAAGATTTATTTTTAGGTTAAAATATTAAATATGTAATTTTTTTATTGAAAAATTACAATTTTTCCCTTGTAATTGAAACATTTTAAATTCATAAATATGAATTTTAGTCTTGCTCCAAAATTTCGAACACATTGATACATTATTTAAAATAACCCTCTTTGGATTTGTTTAAACATAATAAAATTAAATTCATTATTTTGTAACTTTATAGTGCAAATAATATAAAAAATTATTTTTTTTACATTGCAACACATATGTTAACACTTTTCCGAAAGAATCATTGATGTATAGTAAGGTTTTGAGACAATATTTTATACTAACTATAATAAATTGTGATATAAAAATAAAAAATGAAGAGTAGGACACAAGTAGTTTTTTTTTTAATTTCACATTTAAAATTATTATTTGTTTTTGGCATTTTATAAAATTATTTTATTTATGGTTTAAATATGTTTTTAGTCCCTGCAAATATAGTCCATTTTGTTTTATGTCCTTGCAAAATTATTTTTTTGTTTTTCATCTCTGGAATTTATGTTAGATTTCATTTTAGTCCATCAATGGTGATAACAACGACTAATAGGTTTTTCTATGATTCTTTGTCATGTTATTCAAAAATTTTAAAATTTTATGTTTTAGAAGTTTTTTATACATAATTTAGGAATCTGAATAATTAGTTTTGAATTGTTTTAACCCTCATATCGACCTCAAAAAAATTGTAAAAGGATAAATTTAAACATTTCTAGTATGTTTATGTAACTAACAATATTGTTTTACCTAAACAAAGTGATTTTAGAGTTAGTGATGGACTAAAAGCAAAATATTGCATATTACAGGGATGAAAAATAAAAAAATATTTTTGCAAGGATCTAAAACAAAATGAGTCATATTTGGAGGGATTAAAAAGATATTTAAGCCTTTATTTATTTAAAAAAAGGGTAAATTTTCTCCAGTATAGGAACATGAGGAATACTTTTGCACATTTTAGAAGTTTAGGGGTATATGTGCATCTCCACATGTACATATACTTCAAGGTATTGAACCTTTCTCCAAACCAGAATGGTGTTTAGAAAACATTAATTATTTTATTATATGTTTCATTTTCAACCTTTAATTTGTGAGATGAATCCTTTGGAGACCTCTCGTGAGCCTCTTATTCACAGTGTTGCTAGACATGATAAAACTAAATAATGTATTTGGTTTAAAATATAGTGCAATTAGGTATGACATACAATATAGAAGTTATAGATCATATTTCTAGCCAATTAGTGGTGCCACTTTGGTGTTATACGACTTCGCCAACTGGATTGTGATTAATCACTATTTTGTTGGTATGATCCAACTATGCTAATATTCCTTTACATTTATGGAAAATAGGTCATGATTGAATTGGAGAACATAAGTCAAACCTTGTCAATTTATTAGATATTGTAAGTACATTTTAACATTGTCACTTAACTTAATATCATCACTATTTTTAGCAATGTCATTACACATTTTCAAAATAGAAGTGTTTAGATTGATTGATATATTATATCAACTATTTTGACAATGTAGACGTTGGAATATCATTATGCTGATATTGTCATGAGTAAATACGCATGATCTATTCTTTTACGTACGGTATTAATTTAGTACAACTCCAATAGACTTTAGAACTTCTACTCAAATTATGTAGTCGAGAAATTACATATATATTAATGGTAACTATTCGAATATTTTGGCTATTATATTTTACGATCTTCTAATCTTTTGTGTGTTTATATAAGGGTGTTTTTGTAAAATCACAAATTATTGTTCCTGTTTTGCATTTTTATTTGTCAATTTTGTCTTCTATGGTGAGAATTTTCTCAAATTTAATTGAACCAATTAGTATATTGTTTTTAAAATTTCTTGGAATAATGTTAATATTAATAAAGATCTAATCTCTCATGAAAAAAGTATTTAACAACATCTAATAAAATGAAAAGCACTAGTTTTACTCCCACATGACAAATTATTTAAAGTTGTAATGATTGTTTTATATTATAAGCATATTTGGATCATGCTGAAGTAGATATTCAAAATCTGCACTTTGGAAAAATAAAAAACATGATTTAAATATGAGGGAATGTTATTTTGATACCATAATAATCACGTCTTAAGAAATTACAAACGTCACACCACAAGATAGTTATCTATAAATTATACTATCTATAACTATCTACACCTTCACCATATAGTTTTCTCAATACTTTATTTCAACCAAATATATCATATTGCTCTCGAGAATGTCTAACAATAATGAGAATAAGAGAGTTAGTAGGGGACGCCAAAGGATCCCTCTCACCAAAATTGAGAATGAGATTAATTGTCAACATTTACCAAACGTCATTCTGGCCTATCCAAAAAAGCTAGTGAGTTGTCTACTATGTGTGGTGTGGATATTGCTATGGTGGTATTTTCACCTGCAGATAAGGTTTATACTTTTGGAAGCCCAAGTGTCGATGCAGTACTTAACAAATACTTTGGTGTAAACGCTACACCAGGCCGGGCAGGTGTGACCGATGAGATAATTCGTGCACATTATGAAGATAACATGAGAATCATTACACCTCAAATAAGTGACATGGAATCTCTTGTTCTTGATCTAACGAAAGAAAGTCAAGCTCATTGTGAACTTGAAAAAGGTAGACCACTTATTTTAAATCTACAATTGCATGAGTTGGATAATATAAAACAACTTGGAAGCAATTTCTTCTCAAACTTATGAAACAAAGGAACCTAGCCACTCCATTGGATAGAGGTAGCTTGTATGGCCCCTTCTCATATGTTTGAATCAATAATGACGGTTCGGGACCAAGTGGAACTAGCTAGTTCATAACTAAAATGGTTATTTCAACATCATGCATGGATGAGGAGAGTTATGTTTCTATATTCATATTCGGCTTAAAATTTTCTATGTTATGTGTGATTGTCATCAATAAAATGTCTCTATGTTATTATTCGTGTGGATCGTTGCGCTTACCGCTACACTAAAAGCAATCGCTGATAGTGTAGCACGCCCTTCCCCCTTTTATAGAACAGGCAAAGCGCCACGCGGTCCGATTGCACCGGCAGGCTGGCAGATTGCTGACCGCAGACCCGCGGCAGGCCCAACAATCTCCCCCCCAGCACCTGCCAGCCCACAACTGAGCAGCATGCTGTTGTCGGGGGTCGAACCTGTGACCTTTGGCTCTGATACCAATTGTGGATCGTTGCGCTTACCGCTACACTAAAAGCAATCGCTGATAGTGTAGCACGCCCTTCCCCCTTTTATAGAACAGGCAAAGCGCCACGCGGTCCGATTGCACCGGCAGGCTGGCAGATTGCTGACCGCAGACCCGCGGCAGGCCCAACAATTCGGAAACAATTAATGTTTTCATTTGTAAAGGTTACGTTAATTAGTAGATACGTTATTTTGTAAACATGTGGTCAACCGTGCTAATAAATATGATACTTTTGAGTAGTGAACGCTGGAGACGTGCAAATAGGAATGTGCATAGTTTAGAATCGTGCTCCAATAGAAGACATTTATGTGTTGAAGACTTCATTCCCGCACTTTAAAATTTTAGTTCAAATTAAAATAAAATTACTTAAATGACAATGTTTTTGTCTAGTTTTTTTTAAAGGAAAACCGCTTATATTAATATCATTAGGATTTGGATCGATACAACAATAAAATGCATTTGCCCGGTAAAACTCAAGTACAAAAGTTTAATTATATGTGTTTTGAATTGAGAGTCTTCTAGCAATTGCGATTTGAGACATGAGTTGGTCCATCTTGAGGGCGGACCGGGCCAAGTATAGCTAACTTGAAGTCTGAAAGCTTTGCACTCCGTTTCTCATCTAACAAATAATTTGATGATTCGAAGTCTGGAAGTAAAACATAAATTTATGTGTTAGGGGCATTTGTAATACCAATAACAAACAAATCAGTGAAGCTGAAAATTCATCCCTTCAAGCAAATAGACTAAGAGAGATGCATATAATCATATAAAAAATAGGATTCCTTTACAATGTATAAAAATATACAAATAAAAAATAGGACAAAATGAATTTACCTTTTATCAACCTCTACACAGCAGCCAAACAAGGTTTCATGCTCAACAACATTCACTTCTGCCAAACAAACATTGTGCCCCTCCCTGCAACCCATCAAGGAGAAAGCAGACTGGTTATGTTGTAAGATCCAAGAAAAGACTTGTGGTAATGACCATTGACAAAGGCCTTGTTTGTAATGAGTCTATTCGAATGCTTTTAGATCTTCCAAACTAAACTAGCTTTTAATACTATTTCAGTGAGTGAGCTTTAATGCTTGATTAACAAAACTTTCAATTGGCTAAAAATGTAGATGGAAAAGCTCATTTTACACATCAACCATCAAAGTACTATAACCAAACATCTCTGCATAAATAGCTGCATTAAACAACTACATACTGGTGTGTCATAAGAAAACATAGAGCAGGTTGAGGGTGGCACATTTGACTTCATTGTCTTTCTTTCCCTCTTCTTTTCAGCACTGTGGAATAGAAAAAATCTCATTTAATCAAATCACCAGAGAAATGCTAATATAAAAAAAGACAGTTAAAAGAACATCAAGAACATTAACTAGGTGGGTGAGTAGCATAAACTCTACATAATAGGGATGCAAAAAGAACCTAATAATCATCAAAGCTAACAAACCAATTGTTTGGGGCATCTAAAAAGCACATAACACAAACACCTGTGGCTTTGTGGACAGAACACAGAGTTATTCATTCTTCTGGCAAGCCTGTACTGACAAAACTCCAATAAAGATTCGATCTTTGAGCTTTTTGTGGAGCAACCCCCTTTTCAGAGTCTCACATGCACTTATCAAATGAACTGCTCAAGAAGATAAAAGGAAGAAGAATAAGAAAAGAAAGACTTGACCGATCAAGAGAGAGAGAGAGAGAGGGAGAGAGAGAGATAAATGAAGTCATTGAAAAAAGATGGCTCCCTTCTATGATATCTCTATTTACCTCTATTTCTTTTTTAATAAATTCCACCACTTCTTTTTCTTCACCTTCAAGTCTCGCACACGGGAACTTGCAGCTGAAATAATCATTTCTAGTGATTAGAGAAGGAACTAATGAATCAATCAGTGAGTACATTCTAACAAAATTTGAAATACTACTTCCTCAGAAGTATAAATTTGACATACTTTAAACTAATAAAAATATTTCTATGTACACTCACCTGCAGGAGGGCAACTAGAGTGGACTTCGTCAGAAGTATGAATCCCTTGATCCGAGTGGTCGATACCTCCTTCATGAGGATAAATAGAATTATAGTGCACCTCCGCCCAAAAACTCAAATATATGACTGCATGGGGATATAAAAGGTCAAATTGTCACATTACCATAAAAAAAGTTACACTGATGCTCAAATTGGTAAAAGAAATCTTTTATTCTATTGCACAAAATATGCACATGATCCACACACACAGCGCACACAATATGCACAAAGTTTTGAAAGGACAATACTATATACACCGCGACAACAAAAAAGTGACAATGTGTTCATCATTGAAGTATTAGCGTCTTACTAATGCAAAACTCTTATGAAGTATGACATTTTCGAAATATGTTAATAAGAGCTTTGTGTACTAAGGCAACACTCACATTTTCCTCTTTGAAGATATGATCAATAGAAGAAGAGATGATGAAACAAATCACTTCTATTACTGGAAATTGGTTCTCTTACTGGAAAGGTAGAAGTCAAGCTACGCATATCTTGCAATATAATGCACAATCTGCCATTATTTTCATTTGTTCTATTGATTTTTCCAGTTAGTTAAAATAGAAAACTTTCTCTCCATGTAATAAATGCACTTTCCACATTTAGAAGAATCAAAAGGAAATTACCTCTATTTGACTTTTGCGTCTTCGGAAGGATATCGATGAAACATGTATCCTTGTATGATGTTATGACAACAATCTTCACACCATACTATCCAACAAGTAAAGTATCACCAATATATGTTATTACAAAATATTATTATATGTAATTTAAAGTTGTTTGTAAAGAAGATCCAGATTAATACCAAGTCAGCAGCAGCCTTTAATGTTACATGATCACCCCACTCTCCATCCCTGAATTTGTTAATAGTAATTAATAAATGCATACCTTATTTAGTTAAAATAAGAGCAGTATAAAACTAAAGAAACGGGAAAAATAAACCAAGGGAAAACTGAGTAGTACTCCATCATCCTCTTCACATAATCGTCATAAGCCATTGGTACATACACCTCATACATCTCTGGGTGATTCATAAGCTGATGGAATTGAAGATTATAGAAGATCACAGTAAATAGGTCCTCAAGAAAATCCATATTAAGTATTCGTAAAAATAAGATCTACTAAGAATTACCTGATTAACAACTTGTTGTCTCACAAAATTGTGATGTTCAGGCATCTGATACAACTGATCTGATAGAGCACGGAACTGGAATATAAAACCCAAATAAAACAGTTTTTACTTAAACCTCAGAAAGGGAAAGAAATATGCACCTAAATGGAACTGTGAAGGAGATAACCTGGCAGTTCCCATCCCCTTTAACTATGTTCTCAACCAGGCCACAACGTTGCAATCTAAAAACAGAAGTAGTGAAAGTGAGAAGATAAAGTAAGTAAAATTAACTATGTGCAAATGTTATAAAGTCATTAACAACTTTAATGAAAAACAAAAAAGTTTCAAGATGTCCAAAGGAAGAATTATGCATATATCATGAAAAATGAAAGGACTTTTTCCAAAAGAAAAGTTCTCAGGAAGTGTGCATAATTTTTACTTCGATAAACTTGTAAAAGAAAAGAACGTTTCAGTCCAATTACTTCTAATTGGGTATTTATAGTATCTCTGTTGTTTTTAGGTTATTAGCTGACACGGTACTTACACTAAACATGCACATAAATTACACTGTCACTATTTCTGCATTTGTGCTTTAATAGTCATTACACCTAAATGTAATAACGAAAAACCAGTTCAATCTTCAAAATAAAGTTTGTCTAAGAAACATCATTAATGTCTACTTATTGAAAACTTTTCCAAAGACTAGCAATTACCTGTCTAGAAGCCTTTCTTTATGAGATGTGGCTTCATCCTCTGAAGGTATATGTGTATTTATTCTAGGAACAAGCTGCATGAAAGGAGCGTAATATAAGTTTCAATTCCAGTATTCCTTAAAAACAATTGCAACAAAATGTTTACTCACCGGAACAACATCAACTTCATTGAGCTGCCTGGTGAAATCAGCATCAAACTCTGATTCACTTTTTATTCCCAATGCCTGGTTGGGTTCTTCACCACCTGAATGTCTGTATTCAACAGGGTGGCTAGAGGAAGATGGTTCAAAGAAAATAGACTCTTCTGGAACTTCGTTATTAGTTCCTGATAATATAATAAAGTTCATCGATATGGCATAGTAATGCTAATATATGTAAGGAGCATATGGACAAAAAGATTGAAAACTTAACCGTACCTGAAAAATGATCCTTAGATGGATAGTCATCAATAACCTGCCATGACTGGACACCATCATCGCTGGGGAATTGCTGGCCATGATAACACCCTTCGTTATAGTAAGCTCTAGATTCTCCTGTAATTGAGAGCTGGTTTTGCAACGCATGAGCGATTTCCTCATCAAGATTGGTGTTGTTATAGTAAACTGTGTCATCATCAGCATGTTGTTGTTGACCAATTCCAGCTTCAGGCTGACCACTCTCTCCATATGAATAATAGAAGAACTTGTCTACATCGAAAAGATTGAGGAATCCAGAATCTGACTCTTGATCATTCATTTTTATAAATCTCTTTTTATTCGCCTCCTCAACCAAAGGTATCTTTGTTATTGATCACCTAATCAAGAAAATTCAAGCTTCAAGTCAAGTAGTAAAAGTGAAATAATTTACACACAGAATACAAAAGTTCAAGTTAGGAAGTAGTAAAAGTGAATTGATTTAGAGAGTGTATTATAGTATAAAAGTTAATACTATTATACTATAGTATGAACTAATTAAAACAGACATTCTATTAGGGAGTAGTAAAAAGTATTTTGTTATAATGTGCAACAAGTAACCATATAGCAGCTTGGCAGCAATTCATATTTAGTGCTTGACATTGAAATTTTACATCTTTCAAGATGAATGTTGGACTGGACTTGATTATAAAAAATCATCTCCTATATGGTTCTTTGAAAGACAAATATGACATTTTAAGACATATGCACCCACATTCAGAATTATCTAAACCCCATATGATTTTGTTACAAAGAAAAATTAGATTTATAAAAAATACTCATTCATGAAATTTGGACATCTGCCTAGAAGAGATTTGACTCTTTCTATATACCCAGCAGAAAGAAAAAATCTTTTTACATATATATGAATAAGAACACAAACTCAGTCATGAAGTATATACCACACATAGAAAGCGCAACTGCAGCATCCACGAGTGATCTATCTAAGTGGATTGCCCAAATGGTATAGAAGTTAATACTACGGAGGATACTATAGTATGAGCTAATTAAAACAAATCTTGTATTAGGAAGTAGTAAAAGCATTTAGTTACTATATGCAACAAGTAACCTATTCTGACCACACCACATAGCACCTTTGCAGTAGTACATATATAATGCTTAAAGAGAGTTGCATGATCCACATTCATACTTTGCATCTTTCCATATGAATGATGGACTTGATTATAAAAAATCATTCCTTATATGGTTCTTTGAAAGACGAATCTAAAATTTTAAGACCATGCACCCACATTTAGAATTATATAAACCCCATATGATTTTGCAATATGAAAACACAAAGAAAAATTAAGTTTATAAAGAAATACTCATTCATGAAATTTAGACATATTCTTGGAAGAGATTTGATTTTTGCATGAAATTTGGCCAGAATTGAGAAAGATTTTTTTTTTATACCAAAAAATGAATAAAAACAAGAACTCATTCATGAAGTATAGACATCTACCCATAAATGTTTAACTTTGCGATATACCCCACATAGAAAGCATAAAATGCAGCATCTACGAGTGATGATCTCTCTATGTGGATTGCTTAAATGGTATAAAAGTTAATATAGTACTACGGAGTATTATACTATAGTATAGAATGAGCTAATTAAAATAGACATTATATTAGCATGTAGTAAAAGCATTTAGTTACTATATGCAACAAGTAACCTATTCTGACCACACTTAATATATAGCAGCTCTGCAAGAGTACATATATATAATGCTCAAAGAGAGTAGTTGCATATTCCACATTCATTCTTTGCATCTTTCCATATGAGCATTGGACTTGATTATAAAAAATCATCCCTTATATGGTTCTTTGAAAGACAAATGTGACATTTTAAGACCATGCACCCCCATTCAGAAATATCTAAAGCCCGTATAGTTTTGCTACATGAAAACACAAGGAAAAATTAAATTTATAATGAAATAGTCATTCATGAAATTTAGACATATTCCCAGAAGAGATTTGACTTTTGTTTTATACCCGGTAGAAAGAAAAAATCTTTTTACCAATGATGATGATGATGAGTTAATCATTGGCTGAGAAACGTGACAAAGAGGAGGCAACCCGGTTGAAATTGCTCTCTATCCATCTCTGCACGTTTCCAGCTTCACACAATCACACCTAAACTAATGAGATAAAATAATGCAGCAACTGGGAGTGATATATCTAAGTGGATTGCTCAAGTGGTATAAAAGTTCATACTAAACAAATGCACCAAAAATAAAAAAAGGCCGTCTATTAGGAAGTACTCCCTCCGTCCCCTTAAGTTTGTCCCATTTTACCTTTTTCGTCCGTCCCACTAAGTTTGTTCCATACCATATTTGGTAACATTTGAGTGGTTAGAATTCATTCTTACTTTATTTACACTTTATCAATTCAATACTAACCACACAATTCCACTTTTTCTTAAAAACCACACCACACCCCTCCGTCCCAAACTTAGGGGGACGGAGGGAGTAGTAAAAAGTACTCGTATTAGTTACTATATGAAACAAATAACTTATTCTGACCACACCCTACTAGCAGCTCTGCCGCAGCAGTACATATATAATACTCCGTATTCATTAAGAGAGTTGCATATATGATGAGTTGAGATGAATGATGGACTTGATTATAAGAAATCACCCCTTGTGTTGTTATTGGAAAACCAAATTTGACATTTTAAGACCATGTACCCACATTCATAATTATCTAAACCCCCTATGATTATGCTCTATGAAAACACAATGAAAAATTAAATTTATAAAAATACTCATTCATGAAATTTAGCCATCTGCCGGAAGAGAATTAATCACTTTTGCTGTATACCCAGAACAAAGAATGAATCTTTTTGAAACTAAATGAATAAAAACACAAACTCATTCATGAAGTGTAGCCATCTACTATACCCAGAAAAGATTCAATCTTTGCTACATAAAAAAACGTAAAATGCAGAGTGATCTATCAAAGTGGATTGCTCAAATCACAAAGTAAAAGCAAGTAATTGACAGAGTGTTAATGGTGGGATGATCCATCAAACTAAAGAAAGCATAAAACATCACAAACCCAAACAAATTCGACCGACAAAACAAGGAATTATCATGATTCATGAAGTTGGTGTTTGTGCAGGTTACTTGAGGAGGAACAAGAAGAAGAAGAATTCACAGATAGAAACCTTGGATCGAAGAATTTGCAGGAAAGTTTCACTGGAGTGAAGTTGATCGGTAACGGATGATCTGACTGTAATCTAGCAATCTGCTGCGTGATATATGCTTATTATCGAGTCAGGGGGCGGTGGAGGAAGAAAAGAAACCAGAAGTTGTTGTAACGTATATGTGGGGGCGGCGTGATACTTATAGGGTGAGGAGGATGACGGCTTACTCTCTGAATAGAAATTGAAGAAGTAACGGAACTGTTAATGTGTTGGCAAAAACACGAGGAGGAAGAAGAAAGAGTTTGAAATACGCTGCCCATTATACGTCTTTCGGTCCTGTCTGCGCCAAAAATCAGGCAGTAAAAACCGTCTTCTTCTTTTTTTATACAACGGCATCCGTAATAGGGAGCATTACTGTAATCCGGAGTGTTAATAATTGAAATTATTTCAATAATAATACGGAGTAGTAATACACTAAGGATGTTTTTACTTGGACTGTAATTTGCTGGTCTGGTCTGGTCTGGTCTGGTCTGGTCTGGTCTGGTCTGAACTGGTCTGGTAAGGTCTGGTTTCTTTGTATTTTTATAAATAACCAAGTCTGGTCAGGTCTGGACTGGTCTGGTCTGGGACAAATTACAGTCCAAGTAAAAACATCCTAATACTTCGTAATTGAAAAATGTTTGGGGTACGTGGTTTTTATGTATACGTTTTTTATGTACATATTTGGCCCGCCCCTACATCCTACATACTTTGTTCAAAGGTGTTCAGGCGAACACTCAAAATTTTGAAAATAAAATGTAAAAATATATGTATAGAATTGATATAATAATATATGTATTGTATTTTTATATAATATTTTTTACTCTTAACCCTTTTGCTAGTTTTTTGTTGTTGAAAAAATTATGTTTCTTCAATTGCGGGATCAAAAGACATTATTGTGTAATACTTTAACCATGAATTTGTTTGAACACCCAACTTCCAGTTGCAAGATCCGCCACTGCATCCAGCTCAATCGACTAAGACAGCCCATTAATTACTAGAACTTTTTTTTCGGTGGCATTTTTGTAATTTAAGCGAAAAATTGTGGCTTCTGCTAAATGAGCATTGGTGTACATTTAATGAGCATCTGATATATTCTATCAAGTATTTGGAGGCTAACAATGACCATCAATTCATATGTTCTAATTCATTTTTTTCTTTTATAAAAACTTATTAAATTGGTCAAATATATGACTGCATGGGGATATAAAAGGTCAAATTGTCACATTACCATAAAAAAAGTTACACTGATGCTCAAATTGGTAAAAGAAATCTTTTATTCTATTGCACAAAATATGCACATGATCCACACACACAGCGCACACAATATGCACAAAGTTTTGAAAGGACAATACTATATACACCGCGACAACAAAAAAGTGACAATGTGTTCATCATTGAAGTATTAGCGTCTTACTAATGCAAAACTCTTATGAAGTATGACATTTTCGAAATATGTTAATAAGAGCTTTGTGTACTAAGGCAACACTCACATTTTCCTCTTTGAAGATATGATCAATAGAAGAAGAGATGATGAAACAAATCACTTCTATTACTGGAAATTGGTTCTCTTACTGGAAAGGTAGAAGTCAAGCTACGCATATCTTGCAATATAATGCACAATCTGCCATTATTTTCATTTGTTCTATTGATTTTTCCAGTTAGTTAAAATAGAAAACTTTCTCTCCATGTAATAAATGCACTTTCCACATTTAGAAGAATCAAAAGGAAATTACCTCTATTTGACTTTTGCGTCTTCGGAAGGATATCGATGAAACATGTATCCTTGTATGATGTTATGACAACAATCTTCACACCATACTATCCAACAAGTAAAGTATCACCAATATATGTTATTACAAAATATTATTATATGTAATTTAAAGTTGTTTGTAAAGAAGATCCAGATTAATACCAAGTCAGCAGCAGCCTTTAATGTTACATGATCACCCCACTCTCCATCCCTGAATTTGTTAATAGTAATTAATAAATGCATACCTTATTTAGTTAAAATAAGAGCAGTATAAAACTAAAGAAACGGGAAAAATAAACCAAGGGAAAACTGAGTAGTACTCCATCATCCTCTTCACATAATCGTCATAAGCCATTGGTACATACACCTCATACATCTCTGGGTGATTCATAAGCTGATGGAATTGAAGATTATAGAAGATCACAGTAAATAGGTCCTCAAGAAAATCCATATTAAGTATTCGTAAAAATAAGATCTACTAAGAATTACCTGATTAACAACTTGTTGTCTCACAAAATTGTGATGTTCAGGCATCTGATACAACTGATCTGATAGAGCACGGAACTGGAATATAAAACCCAAATAAAACAGTTTTTACTTAAACCTCAGAAAGGGAAAGAAATATGCACCTAAATGGAACTGTGAAGGAGATAACCTGGCAGTTCCCATCCCCTTTAACTATGTTCTCAACCAGGCCACAACGTTGCAATCTAAAAACAGAAGTAGTGAAAGTGAGAAGATAAAGTAAGTAAAATTAACTATGTGCAAATGTTATAAAGTCATTAACAACTTTAATGAAAAACAAAAAAGTTTCAAGATGTCCAAAGGAAGAATTATGCATATATCATGAAAAATGAAAGGACTTTTTCCAAAAGAAAAGTTCTCAGGAAGTGTGCATAATTTTTACTTCGATAAACTTGTAAAAGAAAAGAACGTTTCAGTCCAATTACTTCTAATTGGGTATTTATAGTATCTCTGTTGTTTTTAGGTTATTAGCTGACACGGTACTTACACTAAACATGCACATAAATTACACTGTCACTATTTCTGCATTTGTGCTTTAATAGTCATTACACCTAAATGTAATAACGAAAAACCAGTTCAATCTTCAAAATAAAGTTTGTCTAAGAAACATCATTAATGTCTACTTATTGAAAACTTTTCCAAAGACTAGCAATTACCTGTCTAGAAGCCTTTCTTTATGAGATGTGGCTTCATCCTCTGAAGGTATATGTGTATTTATTCTAGGAACAAGCTGCATGAAAGGAGCGTAATATAAGTTTCAATTCCAGTATTCCTTAAAAACAATTGCAACAAAATGTTTACTCACCGGAACAACATCAACTTCATTGAGCTGCCTGGTGAAATCAGCATCAAACTCTGATTCACTTTTTATTCCCAATGCCTGGTTGGGTTCTTCACCACCTGAATGTCTGTATTCAACAGGGTGGCTAGAGGAAGATGGTTCAAAGAAAATAGACTCTTCTGGAACTTCGTTATTAGTTCCTGATAATATAATAAAGTTCATCGATATGGCATAGTAATGCTAATATATGTAAGGAGCATATGGACAAAAAGATTGAAAACTTAACCGTACCTGAAAAATGATCCTTAGATGGATAGTCATCAATAACCTGCCATGACTGGACACCATCATCGCTGGGGAATTGCTGGCCATGATAACACCCTTCGTTATAGTAAGCTCTAGATTCTCCTGTAATTGAGAGCTGGTTTTGCAACGCATGAGCGATTTCCTCATCAAGATTGGTGTTGTTATAGTAAACTGTGTCATCATCAGCATGTTGTTGTTGACCAATTCCAGCTTCAGGCTGACCACTCTCTCCATATGAATAATAGAAGAACTTGTCTACATCGAAAAGATTGAGGAATCCAGAATCTGACTCTTGATCATTCATTTTTATAAATCTCTTTTTATTCGCCTCCTCAACCAAAGGTATCTTTGTTATTGATCACCTAATCAAGAAAATTCAAGCTTCAAGTCAAGTAGTAAAAGTGAAATAATTTACACACAGAATACAAAAGTTCAAGTTAGGAAGTAGTAAAAGTGAATTGATTTAGAGAGTGTATTATAGTATAAAAGTTAATACTATTATACTATAGTATGAACTAATTAAAACAGACATTCTATTAGGGAGTAGTAAAAAGTATTTTGTTATAATGTGCAACAAGTAACCATATAGCAGCTTGGCAGCAATTCATATTTAGTGCTTGACATTGAAATTTTACATCTTTCAAGATGAATGTTGGACTGGACTTGATTATAAAAAATCATCTCCTATATGGTTCTTTGAAAGACAAATATGACATTTTAAGACATATGCACCCACATTCAGAATTATCTAAACCCCATATGATTTTGTTACAAAGAAAAATTAGATTTATAAAAAATACTCATTCATGAAATTTGGACATCTGCCTAGAAGAGATTTGACTCTTTCTATATACCCAGCAGAAAGAAAAAATCTTTTTACATATATATGAATAAGAACACAAACTCAGTCATGAAGTATATACCACACATAGAAAGCGCAACTGCAGCATCCACGAGTGATCTATCTAAGTGGATTGCCCAAATGGTATAGAAGTTAATACTACGGAGGATACTATAGTATGAGCTAATTAAAACAAATCTTGTATTAGGAAGTAGTAAAAGCATTTAGTTACTATATGCAACAAGTAACCTATTCTGACCACACCACATAGCACCTTTGCAGTAGTACATATATAATGCTTAAAGAGAGTTGCATGATCCACATTCATACTTTGCATCTTTCCATATGAATGATGGACTTGATTATAAAAAATCATTCCTTATATGGTTCTTTGAAAGACGAATCTAAAATTTTAAGACCATGCACCCACATTTAGAATTATATAAACCCCATATGATTTTGCAATATGAAAACACAAAGAAAAATTAAGTTTATAAAGAAATACTCATTCATGAAATTTAGACATATTCTTGGAAGAGATTTGATTTTTGCATGAAATTTGGCCAGAATTGAGAAAGATTTTTTTTTTATACCAAAAAATGAATAAAAACAAGAACTCATTCATGAAGTATAGACATCTACCCATAAATGTTTAACTTTGCGATATACCCCACATAGAAAGCATAAAATGCAGCATCTACGAGTGATGATCTCTCTATGTGGATTGCTTAAATGGTATAAAAGTTAATATAGTACTACGGAGTATTATACTATAGTATAGAATGAGCTAATTAAAATAGACATTATATTAGCATGTAGTAAAAGCATTTAGTTACTATATGCAACAAGTAACCTATTCTGACCACACTTAATATATAGCAGCTCTGCAAGAGTACATATATATAATGCTCAAAGAGAGTAGTTGCATATTCCACATTCATTCTTTGCATCTTTCCATATGAGCATTGGACTTGATTATAAAAAATCATCCCTTATATGGTTCTTTGAAAGACAAATGTGACATTTTAAGACCATGCACCCCCATTCAGAAATATCTAAAGCCCGTATAGTTTTGCTACATGAAAACACAAGGAAAAATTAAATTTATAATGAAATAGTCATTCATGAAATTTAGACATATTCCCAGAAGAGATTTGACTTTTGTTTTATACCCGGTAGAAAGAAAAAATCTTTTTACCAATGATGATGATGATGAGTTAATCATTGGCTGAGAAACGTGACAAAGAGGAGGCAACCCGGTTGAAATTGCTCTCTATCCATCTCTGCACGTTTCCAGCTTCACACAATCACACCTAAACTAATGAGATAAAATAATGCAGCAACTGGGAGTGATATATCTAAGTGGATTGCTCAAGTGGTATAAAAGTTCATACTAAACAAATGCACCAAAAATAAAAAAAGGCCGTCTATTAGGAAGTACTCCCTCCGTCCCCTTAAGTTTGTCCCATTTTACCTTTTTCGTCCGTCCCACTAAGTTTGTTCCATACCATATTTGGTAACATTTGAGTGGTTAGAATTCATTCTTACTTTATTTACACTTTATCAATTCAATACTAACCACACAATTCCACTTTTTCTTAAAAACCACACCACACCCCTCCGTCCCAAACTTAGGGGGACGGAGGGAGTAGTAAAAAGTACTCGTATTAGTTACTATATGAAACAAATAACTTATTCTGACCACACCCTACTAGCAGCTCTGCCGCAGCAGTACATATATAATACTCCGTATTCATTAAGAGAGTTGCATATATGATGAGTTGAGATGAATGATGGACTTGATTATAAGAAATCACCCCTTGTGTTGTTATTGGAAAACCAAATTTGACATTTTAAGACCATGTACCCACATTCATAATTATCTAAACCCCCTATGATTATGCTCTATGAAAACACAATGAAAAATTAAATTTATAAAAATACTCATTCATGAAATTTAGCCATCTGCCGGAAGAGAATTAATCACTTTTGCTGTATACCCAGAACAAAGAATGAATCTTTTTGAAACTAAATGAATAAAAACACAAACTCATTCATGAAGTGTAGCCATCTACTATACCCAGAAAAGATTCAATCTTTGCTACATAAAAAAACGTAAAATGCAGAGTGATCTATCAAAGTGGATTGCTCAAATCACAAAGTAAAAGCAAGTAATTGACAGAGTGTTAATGGTGGGATGATCCATCAAACTAAAGAAAGCATAAAACATCACAAACCCAAACAAATTCGACCGACAAAACAAGGAATTATCATGATTCATGAAGTTGGTGTTTGTGCAGGTTACTTGAGGAGGAACAAGAAGAAGAAGAATTCACAGATAGAAACCTTGGATCGAAGAATTTGCAGGAAAGTTTCACTGGAGTGAAGTTGATCGGTAACGGATGATCTGACTGTAATCTAGCAATCTGCTGCGTGATATATGCTTATTATCGAGTCAGGGGGCGGTGGAGGAAGAAAAGAAACCAGAAGTTGTTGTAACGTATATGTGGGGGCGGCGTGATACTTATAGGGTGAGGAGGATGACGGCTTACTCTCTGAATAGAAATTGAAGAAGTAACGGAACTGTTAATGTGTTGGCAAAAACACGAGGAGGAAGAAGAAAGAGTTTGAAATACGCTGCCCATTATACGTCTTTCGGTCCTGTCTGCGCCAAAAATCAGGCAGTAAAAACCGTCTTCTTCTTTTTTTATACAACGGCATCCGTAATAGGGAGCATTACTGTAATCCGGAGTGTTAATAATTGAAATTATTTCAATAATAATACGGAGTAGTAATACACTAAGGATGTTTTTACTTGGACTGTAATTTGCTGGTCTGGTCTGGTCTGGTCTGGTCTGGTCTGGTCTGGTCTGAACTGGTCTGGTAAGGTCTGGTTTCTTTGTATTTTTATAAATAACCAAGTCTGGTCAGGTCTGGACTGGTCTGGTCTGGGACAAATTACAGTCCAAGTAAAAACATCCTAATACTTCGTAATTGAAAAATGTTTGGGGTACGTGGTTTTTATGTATACGTTTTTTATGTACATATTTGGCCCGCCCCTACATCCTACATACTTTGTTCAAAGGTGTTCAGGCGAACACTCAAAATTTTGAAAATAAAATGTAAAAATATATGTATAGAATTGATATAATAATATATGTATTGTATTTTTATATAATATTTTTTACTCTTAACCCTTTTGCTAGTTTTTTGTTGTTGAAAAAATTATGTTTCTTCAATTGCGGGATCAAAAGACATTATTGTGTAATACTTTAACCATGAATTTGTTTGAACACCCAACTTCCAGTTGCAAGATCCGCCACTGCATCCAGCTCAATCGACTAAGACAGCCCATTAATTACTAGAACTTTTTTTTCGGTGGCATTTTTGTAATTTAAGCGAAAAATTGTGGCTTCTGCTAAATGAGCATTGGTGTACATTTAATGAGCATCTGATATATTCTATCAAGTATTTGGAGGCTAACAATGACCATCAATTCATATGTTCTAATTCATTTTTTTCTTTTATAAAAACTTATTAAATTAATAAATTATATCTATAATTAACTCCTATGCATTTGAATATGTGAATTTAATGTAATACGATACTTTTAACATATGCATTGCTATGACATTTTAAAAATGAGCTTAACACCGCTACCAAATGAGCATACATAACTTACAAAATGTTCATTGATATGAAAACAGTAAGGTTTGTTAGTAGCTTAACATCCCAGCAGTTTCATTGATGAGCAGCAAACATTCTCTATTGAGATGAAAATCACAGTTTCTGTTAAATGAGCATTACTACACTTTTAATAAGCATCAGACCTATTATGTTGAGCGTTAATTTCATCAGCATTGATATGAAATTTTATAAATGAGCATAACGTCAGTACTAAATGAGCACACATAACTTACAAAGTGTGTAATGATATGAACATTACGACATTTTCATTGAGCATCAAACATCTGCTATTGAGATGAAAATCACGATTTTTGTTCAATGAGCATTAATGAGTTTTTAATGAGCATCTGGCCTATTAAATTATATTTATAAGCAATTCTTATGAATTTTAATATGCGAATATAATGTAATGGTACTTTCATTGAAAGAGAACTGATCAGGTCCAGCCGGAGGGACGGGAGGTGCCGTCCGAACTCCGCCTTTTGTGGCGGTTCCCGCTGGAATGTTTTGATGAATTTTTTTGAGCATGTTCCTCATCAAGTCTAATTTGTCCATACCAAATTTCAACTCAAAATTCGACGGGGAAGGCATTCAAATCATTTTTTGAAGATGAATACGCCAAAATATACATATAAAAACGTAGTCAACTTTAAAAAATGATTTGAATGTCTTTCCGATCAAATTTTGAGATGAAATTTGGTATGCACAAACTATACTTGATGAAGAATATGTTCCAAAAATTTCATCAAAAAATTCTACCGGTAACCGCCCCAAACGGCGGAGTTCGGATGGCAGCTGGACAGGGGAGGGCTGGACCTGATCTTTTCCGTTCATTGATATGTAATTTTATAAATGATTAAATAAAGCATCGATACCAAATGAACATATATATGTAACTTACAAAATGTGCATTGATAATAAAATCGTAAAATTTGATAGTTGAACGGCATGGCATTTTCATTGAGCATCAAATCTCCTCTATTGAGATGGAAACCACAATTTCTGTTAAATGAGCATTAATGAACTTTTAATGAGAATCAACATATTTTGTTGAGTATTAGGAGTCTAATACTGAGCATCGTGATATATGATTCATATCATTTAATCTTTTTTCTTATTTTTTCTTTTATAATAATTTCTTAAAGTATATGTATACTCCTATGAATTTCAATATGCAAATCTAATTTAATATTATACTGATGAAGTATTGATTGATATGAAAATCATAAACTATTATTTGAGTATCAAGACATGTTCATTCAGCATCAACCTTTCTCTATTGAACATATGAATTCTACATTTGAGTATACAAAATTTGGAAATGAATCGTTATATTTTATCAAAACATTTTCAATTCACCAAGTATTTTGTTCTCTACTATTGAGCATCATTATGATGTATATTGAGCATTAGAACTCTCAAATTGAGTATACCAAAACATCTTCATTGAATACCGGATTCTCGACTATTGAACATCGATCAAGACTATATTTATGTGTATTGAGCATCAGAAATTTGCAGTTAAAAATATAAAAATTTAAAAACTTATTTGAGCATCAAGACATCCTATGTTTTAACAATTGATGATGAAATCCTACTCCCGTTGTCTCAAAATAAATGTGTTATTTTCTGTTTTTGGATTATCTCAAATAAATGTCTTGGGATGAAATAACTGATTCATATTATTTAACCAATTTCAATTAAAATCTCCACATCTACTTTTACTTTTGAACTATTTTCGAAGTGTGTTTGTCAAATCCAAACAAGACATCTATTCGTAATAGGGGAAAGTCGGTAGTATTTAGCAAAAAGATCTTATATGTAGCTGAAATTATTCAAAAATGTGCTTATTTTGACAATATGTAGTTCAGAAAATGTATTTCTCATAAAAATGAATAACTTTTTTCTTTGTTAAAAAATTAGTGCTCTTACAATTATATTATGATTGTAAAAGATAGCAGGGAGAAGAAAGACACCATTTTTATCAAACAAACTAGTTCTATAACGCGCTATGCACGAGGGAAAAGGCCCAATGTTATTTTAACGAGATTAACATAATATGAATGTTAATGATTAATATATTTAATTAAGTTATGTGAAATTGCACACAAGATTAGTTTTATGCATATTTTCCCACATAACTGATGATTAAAAAGGTGTGTGAGCATCTCTTTTCCCGTAAGCCTGACAAGGATCGTTCCAGAACACCCTATAAGAATGTAATATCAATAATGTGGTAATAAACAATCTAAGAAAGGGTGGGCAGGATGATTAGGTTTATAGCGCCTAGCTAGAACATATACGCCATTTTGATGTTTGAATCCAATAGCACTAAACATCTAAAGTACGATATCGACAGTGGATGAGCTAGGGACCATGGGGTACCTGCCCCCGCTTCGGGAAAAAAACAATCCCCACTTTCCTTTTTCGTTCTTAACGAAAAAAATGTTCCAATTTCTAAATCTTGTCATCATACCCTCAATAATTTTGAAAATAAAACACTATTACACCTACTTTTTTGGATTTGTCCTTCATTCTATCACATTATTCCAATATTTTCTCATCATACTCTCAATAATTTATATTCTCTATCACTATTCTTAATCTACCTACTTTTGAAATGGTAAAATTTTTAAATATATATAAGAATAAAAATAAGCACTAAAAATAAGATGAATAATTAAATTAGAAATGACAAATTAAAATAATTACAATAGAATAATGATTTTCGAAATTCTTGCGTAAGGTAACATACATAATAAAAAATGAAAAAAAACAATTAGAACATTAAATGGAAATCAAATCAATCTAAGTGCATAGAATAATTAAATGGAAACTCAAAAGTTTGTGTTGGAAACATTGAAGTTAACGGAGTTAAGGGGAAGATTTAAATTTAATGATGAATGGTACAATGACTAAAACAAATTGTACAAGTGTAAATTGCTTTAGTGTTACACCAACACTTTTATCATTCCTAAAATGCCTTAACTATCATTGCTGCTTATAAGTTTTTAGAATAGAATTAGAATATTTAGCTTTCATTTTACTAAAATATTTTCATGATCAATATTTCTTTAATCAATAATGTTTTAGAATAATCTTAATTTCAAATGTGGGATGCCTTGTCCTTGTATTAGGATGATTGTACATGCAGTGTGATTATAACAAATGACATGGTGTGACCCTGCTATAACGAATCAACAACCTCCCGCCGATTCTGTATCACCTAGCCAGCCATGTCGTGGAAGCGTCTTGTCCCAACTCTCAACAGAGTCTTGGTTGAGAAAATTAACGCTCCGACTAAGACCACCCTTTATCATGGAACAGTGGGGATCATTTTTAGAGGTGCAATTCCCATTATCATGTATTGAACAATAATAATATCGATCCATATCCTTTAATTGCCCTTTTTGAAAGGAATCAAACTTCTTCTAAAAATAGAGTCCTATCAAATCTTACTATTTACTCAGTATATTTGTTTTTATCTTTTCCTTTTATAAAGGATCTCAGAATCCTTCCTTACCTTAAGTCATGCAACGTACCTGTGTAAATATTTGAGTTATCAATGAGCAGGTTCACACCACAAAACCCTAAACCACACACAACGACTGGTTTCTGTCAACATGACGGGATCAGAATCACCAAAAATCAATGAGGAAGTTACTGGCTCCTCATCAACAATGATAGATCCGAACTCACCTTATTATTTACATGGATCCGATTACCCACGGACGATGCATGTAAATGACAGCCTGAACGATGGAAATTACGGGGATTGGTCCCAAGAGATGACTAATTTTCTGTACTCGAAGAACAAGATCGGTTTTGTTGATGGGAGCATCAAGATGCCAAATACAGGGGCACAACGAGATGTTTGGAAGCGTTGTGAGGCCATAATCAAAGGCTGGCTTACAACAGCAATGGAGAAAGATAATAGAAATAGCGTAAAGTACGCAGAGCATGTGACTTCGGCAGACACAGAGGAAATCACCATATCTAAACTCATTTTTAATTTTGAAGTTCAGCGAGCTTATGGCGAAAAACAACAACCCCTTTCTTTTGAGAAGCAACAACCCCGAGCACCATTTCCACAAGCTTACTCAGATGCATCAGACCACTTTTATCATTCGGATGACTCTTTCTACACAGACGATTTTCTAGGACATGCAACCGAAAGCGATCGCCGTCCTCCTATATCCAGCCAGGAAGAAATTAGGAAGTCCAAATTCAACAGAGCGATTTGCCGTAAATCAAAGTTCGTCACATCTGAAAATTACCTGCCAACAGACAATCTAAACACACAACTCAAAATATATAGGAAATCTCATAAGAACAAAAGGCGTCATTGCATGAGGACTAGATCACAGTCTAGAGATTTCCCTTGGGTTTAGTATTTGTCTTTTCATTTTCTTTTCTGTATTTCTTGTTTTTTTCTTTCTCACATTGTACCATTTCCTTTTATCAATAAAATCAATTTTTCCAAAAACAAAAAAGCGTAAAGTACGCAGAGAGTGCGAAAGAAATATGGGATGACCTGAAAGAGCGCTTCGGGAAGGAGAATGCACCACGCACTTATGAACTGAAGCGCGAATTAACCTTGATTCGCCAAGAGAAGGCCATTGTGTCGGCTTACTACACTCGTCTGCGTGGATTATGGGACGAAATACAATCAGTCTCACCCACCCCGAAGTGTTCATGCGGACTGTGTATTTGAAGTACTGCTACATTGATCTGTAAATATCTTTTAGGATTTTTTTTTTTAAGTTTCTTATCTAAGAACAGCCTGTTTACATATCTTTATATTATTCATTTCTTTTTCAATTTGCATTTCTTTACAGATTTTGCATGCTTCACGTTAAGGCGAAATTATAACACTCCTTAACGTATGCGCTGAACATGATACATGGTCCGTGTGGATCGTTGAGTTAAAAATTATATAGACTTTGCACGCTTCATTTTGCATTTCTTTCTGATGCAGGGCTTGATCAACTAGTGTATAAGACTCCTAGGTCTTCACAAGTTGGTGCAATTTGGGTAGAAGATCCTACTGAAGGTACTGTGAAAAACAGAAACATAAGGGTATATGCTCATAGTGGTAAGTCAAGGAGTATCCAATATTAATATGGATGCATGAAAGCATTGAAAAACACACACATTGTGATGGTGTTGACGTGCAACATGCAACATCCTTTCATTTCTTTAACATCTCTAAACAATAACATCAAAAATCCTGAAGATCTCATCACTGCTGAAGAGAGAAACTTCTAAATCAATGGTAAACGAAAGACAGTTTCATGTAGGGAATATTACTCCTACAAACTATAATTGCGCCCAAATGATAAGAGTTACTTATTACATACAAGAAGATTGCTTGAACAATACATTGTTGATGTTTACATCAAAATCGAAACACAAAGGTTGGATTACTTCAGACTAAAGCAACAAGAGTTTAGGTTTGAAATATATAGTGATGTGGTTAATAGTATGCATATGGGCATGGTTTATGGAAACAATGTGGACGAAGAGTTATTCTGCGTGCTACTTTCATTGGGGGACCTCGTGATATGTGTAAGTGATATCTCGTTGATGAAGCCATACATTTATTTAACAATGACATGTAATCCCAATTTGGCCAGAGATCAAAGATCTACTCCAACACACTGATGAAGCTCAGAATAGGCCAGATCCAGTAATCAGAGTATTCCATTCTAACTTCAGGAACTAAAGAATGATATTGTTAAAAGAATGTTCGTCGCTGAAGTAGCTGCATACATTTACGTGTTAAAAGAAGGTTCGTCGCTAAAGTATGTTTTGATTGTTCTTTAAATTTGTATGTACTGCATCACACTTCTTATTTGAAAACAACAATTTTTAAATAAGCAAAGAGCAGTGAAAATACATTATAAATTTGCATGCTCACCAAGTGGACAACTAATATAATCAATGCAAAAGAAGCATATATTTTGGATTTAAATATTGGTCCACTTGGAAAGGATTTTTAGTGACTGTAAAAAATTGTTTTCCATTTGCATTATTTCTTTACACTTTAAATTAAAACCAACTACCTTAATTTAAGTCTATAATTAAAAAATCATTATCCTTACGCAAACCTAGAAATAAGTATACATACAATTCAAATTAAATAAGCCTTATTTTTTACTATAATACTCCTAACAATCTGTAACGAAAACATTAACAAATCATAACTACAAATTACTTATATTCAAAAATCATTTTTTCCCTCTTTAAATTTAAGTTTTACAATACTCATATTTTAATGGCTTCATTGGGCACTTTTCGCACGTAGTGTGTACATCTCTAGTGTGTGTAATTATTATTAAAAACCATTTCAATTTTATGAATAATAAAATATGTCCAGCCTTGAAGTGTATTGGTCTTTAAAGTTTTTAAGTATGTTCAATCGAGAAGTGAAAATAGGTATTTCATAACCGTATGCGCTATAAGGACTACATACAAACACACACACAAAGATAAATATAGGTATAAATCATGGAGTTCAAAAATATTTGGATGATAAAGAATAAAAATATATTAATCATACACAAACATATTATATATTACTACGTACTTAAGAAGACATGAATATGTACATTTTCATTAATTAGGGTTATATACTATTTTTACTTTAAAAAGTATTCTTAATAATTACACTATCAATATTGCGAACAAAAATATTGTAAGAAAACAGATACCTTAAACATCTTCATTTTCATAAGGCAGATTATATGATACCTCCAAGACGTTGTACCTTAAATTATCCCGATGAGTAAATTTGAAATGGTAAACAATTATTAGATATTTTAAACATAAATAAATGGTAAATAATGATATGGGCCAATCATTATTAGTGGTGGGGTATAAGATTATTGTATGGTAGTATTCACCTTTTTATAATTTTTTAGAGTGTATATATTATTATAAAGATTGTTGGTTATTGTTGTACAATTAATGTGTAGCTAGTCCAATAAAGTTCAATTTTGTATTTGTTAAATTATAGTTAGTACAATCAATCATATGTTCCTTTTTTAACCCGGAAGGCAATCACCAAAATCAGTAAGGAAATTGTCAGGGAACATTTGTCAGGTTTTATAAAAAAAGAGCAGAAAGTACAAACGAAGGGGGACCAGAACAAAACATCTCCTAGAAAAGGCATTCCCTTTTAGAAAAATAGCATAAACAAAAATACAACAAAAATAATTAGCTAATACATCTAAAAGCTGGAATACCAAATAAATCTAAATAATATGCCTTCTTAGCAAAAACAGGAGGTGGATTTATCTGAGAAATAAAAATTAATTAGATGTGCCAATTGGTCCTGCGATAAATAAGTAGTGTGCAACCCATTTCCAAATTTTTACTAATTTTCTTTTTTAGCCATCTCAAAAAAATTGTCATTTTCATATAAAGTAGTAAATACGGAGTATGTGGTTAAATATGGTGACTAATCATGAGTATTTTTTGTAGTGTATGTTGGATATATAATTATTGGATTTAAATAGTGTAACTAATGTTAACAATTTTTGTTAGACACTACAAAAAAACAATGATTTTGGCACAAATTAGCCCAAATTTATACGGTATTTGCCACAGATTTGACACGGATACGTCAAGTCCATACCAATACGGTTCTGTCACCAGTTATTTGGCACGGTGTCGTCCAAAAATATGTTATGATCCATGCCAAGTCCGTTCCAATATCATTGTTTCTTCTAGCTAGTGAGAATATATGGGTTACGAATGCAAACAATAACAAGCATCTCATCATTAAATTAGTCATATTTTTGGAAAAGAGAAAGCTAATCACTTTTTTTTTGTATTTTACAAAGCTCTAGGAAATATTTGTATCCTTTTTCCTTACCCTTTTCAATAAAATCATTTATCATTTACACCTTCAAAATATGATCGTCTAATAACTTTAATTTTGAATGTAGTATAATTTAATCTTGTGACCATAAACATACTATAACGTATTGCAACTAATAATATATAGTAAGCTAAACTTTATTATCCTATACTAATATTAGTAATGTTACTAATAATAGTTTTACTATTAATATATCTTATATACTTCGTATATAGTATTACTAACGTATTGCAACTAACTAATATAACATTAGCATTACTATATATAGTATTAGTATTAGTAATAGTAATGTATTACAACTAATTGTTAACTAACATTAGCATTACTATATATAGTATTAGTAATGTATTACAAAACAAACATTAGCATTAGTTTTAATATCCTATAAAGGGACAGATCCAAAATTATATTTAAGGTCGAGGGGGTAAAAACAATTCAGCTAGTGTGGGCTAGTATCTAAAAAGTACATCAGATATGGTTTAATGCACAATGTTAGATAAGGACTCTAGGATAGAGATCAAATACAAACCCTCCTTAATTTACAAACTACAAACTCATCTTGGTCATCCAATGAGTTGATCTAAATTAAGGATGTAAGCACAAGGTGGCAGACATATATTGTTGACATTTAAAATTAACGGTGTTTGTTCTAAAATTATACGAATTTATATGTGTGTGCTCACGTTAATGTACATATGTTAAAAATGATAGTGTTAGTAGTTATGTAAAAATGTAAAATGTATGTAAATTAACTTCTTAAACTTTTTTCAAGACTTATTTGAAATAAAAGAAATAAAATTAGTTAGATTAATGAACTTTAAATTCATATCCTTAATGGTCACTTTGTGTTTTAAAAGCTCATTGCAAACAACTAAATTACTAACATTTTATTTCAAACCGCTAATGGAATCTGCTGGTATCTATCTGTTGATTCGATTGACTATTTTGCTAGCAGAGAACTGCTATTCTCAAACACAGTCAATTTCCTAATACTTAAAATATGAAATGTTGGGAATTCTAAATTCGAGAATTAAAAAGTGTCTCACTTCCAAAAATTTGACTAATCTATCACTAGGGCTTGTTTGTATTTTACCAATATGCCTCAGGTGGTTCTTTCACCAATCTAGTAAACCACCCGTTTTTTACCAATTTGTTAATTTGGCCCTTCTTTTGTCAACATGAAATATAACAATTTTAGCAAGATAAATAATTCACATTAATTTGTTAATTTGGCCCTTCTTTTGACATTATACCGATGCACCTTTATATTCAATACATAGTAATATAATACCCTAATACATTAATAATTATTTAAAGAAAAATTCCTGAAATAGGAGTAAAAATATTTAAAAATTCCAAAATATGATGGTTAAGTTTTTCCCGAGATAGGAGTAACACGGCATCATTTACTGACATTTTGGAGTTACCACTGTCAAAATAGTTGCAGCACTACACATATTAACATCAAAGTATTCACAGTCATTAATGGCAGCATTTGTCAATCGTGACAACAACAACAACAACAACTCTTATTTCAAGAATAGAAACATACTCCCTCCGTCCCATTGGACTTTGCCTACTTTCCATTTTTGGTTGTCCCAAAAAACTTTGTCACTTTTTTTTATTAAAGTAACTAATTTGTGGTTCTGTTCATTTCTCTCTCCTCTGCACAAATCTCAACCACACAGTTTTTACTTTTCTTAATTTCTTATTTCTCACATACTTTGCACTTGGCAAAGTCCATCGGGACGGAGGTAATAATACCCTACTTTTTGCTTTCCAACATTTCTATTCATATTTAAGGCAATTTCCCTTCATTATTTAAATGGTTGAAGCTTTTAAATGTGCAGGGCAACTGAGAATTTTTTTACAACACTTATAGTGAAGTAACACTTATACGTAGTATAGTGAAGTAGAGTTCGTATCCACACGGAAAGGAATAACTTTCTTTTCAATTAACTAGTAATAAAAAGGGGTGTTTTGGGATTGTTTGGAATTAATTAATTTAAACAACAAGTTGAACGACTTTTATGAGATTTAATTCAAGAATAAAAAGGACTTGACTTTGCTACTTTCCACTTGTTGATATATTTAGTCAACCATTGTTATGTCTATAACTTATCTCCTCTCGAATACTTAATCGAGGAGTATCTCCAATTCATCGAGGTCAGTTATTAACAACGACTTTTCATTAACAACCCTTACTATTAATTAAATGTAGAACAACATCGTATACTGATTTGACAGTAGCATTTAATCTTTTTAACTCCTTGATGAAATCAATTGAGATTGATAACCTTAACACAACGGTTTCGGTTTAACCAACAAAATTAATCCCTCTTAAGTTTATTAACCACAACCGTGCTTCAATAAACCGGAATTACTTACTTATGAACAATCAACGATTAACCATCGGTTCGTTGATCGTTTCTAGTAATAATTAATGTCGAAACGTTAACTAATCGTCACTTAGCAACACCCCAACATTAATATAGAATGAGATTCAAGGAAGAATTAATAATCAAGAGAAGAAGTTAAGAAAATAACTTACAACTTTAATAATCAATAAGCTTCAAGAGCAAAACCAAGAAATGGAAGTTTAGCTCCTCACTTGGAGACTAACATGCTAGAAAAATATAAAGAAATGTTATTCTAAACTGAGCTTACAAGTATAGAAGAAGGAATGATTAAAAGTGAAAGAAAAGTTTGCTACTTATTAAAGGTATTTTTAACACCTTCGGGCGGATATCCGACCGGGGTAAAGTACCATACCCGACCGAGTATTAGTCAAAATTCAAAATATTTCCCACCATTTTGTGTTTTCAGCACGTCTTTTTGTCCGGGTCACTTCATACCCGGCCGGGTATGTGCCCAATTTCCACGCAACTTCTGTTTTCTCTTCATATCCGGCCGGGTAAAGATTATACCCAATCGGGAAAGTCACCAAATCACATTTTTGCATGATTTCTTGCTCCCTTGCACCTTCCTTTGGTCTTGTAATATATCATCCATGCTCCTTTGTTTTATTCAAGCTCAAAATCTTCTAAAACTAATAAATTACAATAAACTAAAGAAAAATGAAGTTTACACAAAACGTGTGTAATTATCCAAACAACAATAAATAAAACTAGTTAAAATTACAAACATAAACAATAACAATTCAATACTATCACTGCACATTTGTGCTTTGACGTATACTTGAAGTACGCGAAGTACTAATGCTAATTTTGCAATAGCCTTCAAGTTCAATTTATTAGGTTCAACTTTCCTTGTCATGTTGGCACGAGAACGTCATTTCTTTCGAAAGATACCCAAGTCTCATTTTATTGTGCGAACCCTTCTCTTTTTTGCAAGGTAAGAGGTCTAGCTAATACTATTAGTTTTTTCAATTTTTTTAGATTTTCACTAGACATTATCCCATTCAATTGTAATCTTTTCCTCACCAAGGAAAATTCTCAAGTAAAGTTCAATTAAACAGGTGAATCCATGCCTACAATGGAATCCTCAAAAATATCAAGTTCCTAAAAAGTACGTGACTGCTCTTACCCCATTTGGCGCATAGGAACAATGCCAAAATTGGCTCCTACCAAAATCCCCTAAACTTAGCAAACTAATCCCCTAATTCCCTAGACACCAAGAAACTGTCAGAATTATTCACGGGTGAGAAATAGACCATTTGGCAATGGAGCTTAATTTTTCGGGTAAAGAAGAGACATATCAGGCTCAAAATGGCTTATCCTAAAGGGTTTATCAAGGTGGAATGGTAAATCTTGAAATAAAACGTGGTTAACTAATGCCTTTGTCCTTTCAACAACTACATTAACTGTACAAGCAATGTAAGTCAAGTGAAATAAGTAAATAAAAGGGGGGTTTGGGTTTGAGTGATTTAATTTAATTAAACACGAAGATGAACGACTTATATGAGATTTAATTCAAGAATAAAAAGGACTTGGTCTTGCTACATTCCACTTGTTGATATATTTTAGTCGATAATTGTTATATCTATAACTTATCTCCTCTCGAATACTCAATCGAGGAGTATATCCAATTCATCGAGGGTAGTTATTAACAACGACCGTTCAGTAATAACCCTTACTATTAGTCAAGTATAGAACACCGCCATATACCGACTTGATAGTAGCATTTAATCTCTTAACTCCTTGATGAAATCAATTGAAATTAATAACCTCAACACAACGGTTTTGGTTTAACCAACAAATTAATCCCTCTTAAGTTTATTAACCACAACCAAGCATTAATAAACCGAAGTTACTTACTTGTGAAACCATCGACGATTAACCATCGGTTCGTTGATCGTTTCTAGTAGTAATTAATGTCGGAACGTTAACTAATCGTCACTTAGCAACCCTCCAACATTAATATAGAATGAGATCAAGGGAAGAATTAATAATCAAGAGAAGAAGTTAAGAAAATAACTTTTCACAAGAGAAGAATTAATAGGTACCCGATCGGTTATAGGGTATACCCGACCGGGTGTACTGGTCAAAATCAGGAACTTTTCTTCTTTGTCTTGTATTCTTGCACCTTCCTTCCTCTTTTAGCTCAGAATAAACTTAATCTAAACATATTACAACTATTTTACAAACGTAACTATTACACCAAAAGTGTGTAATTTCCGAAATATTAAACAACCAAAACTACTAAAAACATAAACATACAACGGAAGTTACAAGCGTATCAACTCCCCCACACATTGTTCTTTACTCGACCTCGAGTAAAGTAAAATGTTTCAAACAGTTCAAGAGTTTTTCAAGAGTTCAAGAAAGAAAGAATCACAAAAACCACCAAGGAATCATAAATGATTTTACAAAAAGATATTCTTCTTGGATTTTTTGGTCTTTTATGCTCAATCTTTTTTCCTCTTTTTCTTCTTCTCTTCTTCCTCCCAAGAGATCAAATGAGGTCCTGCACAAAACAAATATTTCTCTCATATCTCTCATTTTGCCTAGGAACTATTTCAGGTTTTTATCCTAGCATCTCTTTTTGTTTTTCCATCCTCTCCAACTCACTCAAAAAAAATTTATAAGCCCTTTTTCCTTAGATTGCCCATTTTGTTGGGTTTTCAACCTAACTAGCATTTCTTTTTCTTTTATTATTATTTCTTTTTTTTCTTTGTTTACAAAGAGTAAGAGAAATTAATGTGTAGTAAAAGGTAGAAAATAAAATTACATACCATGAGGAGTCTTCCCCTTTCTCATTCCAAGCACTGTTCCTAGTGCTCATCCGCACCCGCCATAGTAGCCGCCTCTGAAACCGCCTCCAAAACTGTCATCACCCATGTGTGTATCTCCGCCATCCCCACCATCATATTCTCCACCCCCGGAGCTCGATCCTCCAAAGTTACCCCAATGAGTGGGATCATACAGAGAGGGGGGTGGAGGTGGGTGAGCCATAGTATGAAATGAGGCTTGATGAGCCATGTAGGAGTACATAGGTCCATAGAACCTACGTTGATCTTCCTCGTACCTCTGGTTGTCCTCTGCCCATTGCTCTTCTAGCCGTTAAAATCCTGCCCTTTGTTCCTCCCTATACCGTCCAACTTCTTCAGTCACTTTGTTGAACACTTGAACCCATCAAGTATTTGTTCGAAATAATCGGGAGGTGGGGGGCTTTGGGGCTGTTCGGGAATGTGCCCATGTATGGCCTCGGGGTCATGGTGGTCGGCTTGGGGTTCTTCTTCGGGTTGGTTTTCGGGGGGATTTTGAGCTTGGGGTTCTTGTAGATGTGGTGGAAGGGCGTGTGGGAACAAGTAATGGGGTACATCTCTTTTGTACAAAAGTTTGGGGAGGTCCGGGTTAGGCATGGGGAAATGTCTTACAAGTTTTGGGTGTATGAGCCAATTGTACACATTTTGGGGACGCTCATCACCATACACCGTGTGAGAGAAAGATGTACACCCTGAGTGGCCAAACCAAGCCATATTCATCAAACAATAGTCGGGTATAGGAGAGTTGTCCGTATACCCAAACATTTTTCGGACTTTTGGGAATTTGGGGAAAAAATGGGATTTAAGGATATGGGAGTGTAGACTGTAGAGGAGAGTGGGAGGAGTATTTTGGTGGTGGAATGGAGTAATTTGGTGGAGAAATGAGGAAGATATGGTAGAGAGGAGTAAAAATGGAGGTTGGGAGAGGGGGGTTTGAATTTGGGTTTTCTATTTAGGGAAGATGAAGTGAGCGAGTGTTTATTTGGGGGGGAATCGTAGATGTACCCGATCGGGTACCCGATCGAGTATGTGTATTTTGTTCGGTTTCAAGCTTAGTATTCGATCGGGTGCTCAAGGCAGGCGTTTTGGGCTTTTGGTTTTTCAGGTATACCCGATCGAGTAATGGTGTGTACTCGATCGGGTGCTCGAGGTAGGGGCTTGATCTTGTTGTTTTTCCAGCCATACCCGACCGGGTGGGGAATAATACCCGATCGGGTATATGTCGTTTTGCAAATTTTTAGCGTTGTACTCAATCGAGTGCTCAAGGTAGGGGCCTTTTAGTTTCGTCTTTCTGTAAATACACGACCGGGTAAGAAGTAATACCCGATCGGGTATGCTGGTATTTTTGGGAAAAAAAAACTGCTGCCTCGATCAAGTACTTAACTTGGTTCATCTTTTTTATCAATACCCGATCGAGTATATGTGCATACTCGATCGGATATGTTCCCATAAAACTTGCATTTTCCATTTTTTTAAATACACACGCACACTACGAAATTTGAATGGGTAAGAAAACATACCTTGCATGGCTTGCCTCCCAAGAAGCGCTTTATTTAACGTCGTGGCTCGACAATATCTCCGTTGCTCTTCATTCATAGACTGGTTCAGCAAGGTCTATGACTTCCACGTTTTTGGGTTGAAAACCCTCAAAAAAAGGTTTTAGTATGTCTTTGTCTGTCCATTCACCTTGAGCACATCTCTCGTCTCTAGGTCTTGAATTTCCACCACCCCGTGTTGTATGTTTTGACCACTTTGTATGGTCCAGTCCAATGGGATCATCTCATATGGCAAAACTCTATTATGTGGGCTATCTCATATTCAGGGATGCATCTTCGGATTATTTGATCCTTACAATGCTTCCACAAATATGGGTCATCCCACACATAGAGTCTTGAGTCCATTTTTAACTTTTCTTTTTGAGATTTTGAGAATTGTGGAGGAAATTTGCCGGAAAAAGGAAAGTTTACAATGTTTGCGTACCATGGTTGTATGACTATGATGGAGAAGAGAGTTTTGTCTGGAAATTCGCCCTTGATGAAATTTGTGTGGAGGTTTTCAATGTCTTTGTGAGGAATGAGGCGGCTTAAATGATCGGCCACCAAGTTCTCCGCTCCTTTCTTGTCTTTAATCTCTATGTCAAACTCACTCAATAGCGGGATCCATCGAATGAGTCTTGGTTTGACTTCCTTCTTTGTCATAAGGAATCGGAGAGCAGCATGGTCGGTGTAAAAAATAACTTTTGTTCCAAGAAGGTAGGAACGAAACTTCTCCAAAGCAAAGACCACCGCTAGCATCTCCTTCTCGGTGGTGGAGTAGTTCTTTTGAGCTTCATTTAAAGTTGAGGAGGCATAGTAGATGACATGAGAGGCCCTCTCGATCTTTTGGCCTAAAACAGCCCCCACCGCATAATCACTTGCGTCACACATGATCTCAAAGGGAAGAGACCAATCGGGAGCTTGTATAATGGGGACGGTTACCAACCTTGCCTTCAAAGTGTCAAAAGCTTTCTTGCATTCATCATTGAGATCAAATTCCACCCCCTTTTGTAAAAGTTTGCAAAGGGGAGATGAAATTTTGGAGAAATCTTTGATGAATCTCCTATAGAATCCGGCGTGCCCAAGGAAAGATTGGATGTCGCGTACATTTGTTGGGTACGGGAGCGTTTGAATGACATCAATTTTGGCTTTCTCCACTTCAATCCCCTTTGAGGAGATCACATGCCCAAGAACAATCCCTTGTTCTACCATAAAGTGGCATTTTTCAGAATCACATGCCCAGATTTTAGCTCGAATGTGATCCCGTATCAAGAGTTGGAAAAGTGATACATAAGGGTTGTTGATTAAGATTCGGAGCCGTGAGCTCCCTCAATGTTCTTGTTTCGTGAGCCATAATGATTGGCTCTTCGGTCTCACTAGAATGAGAACTAGCACTTGATGATTCTCCCGAGTTGGAGCTTGAGAATTTATTTTTCAACCGCTCGAGAGTTTGTTCCATTTCGGGGTTTGATTGGTAAGTGATTTCGTTCAGTGAACGATATTTTATCATATACTACAAAGCTCAGAAGAAATATAAATCTTTATACTTAAATAATATATTTTTTTTTCTTTTTCTTAAAATAAAATAAAAGGAAAAATTAATTGCCTTTCCCTGGAAACGGTGTCAAATTTTATGAACACTTTGTCACGGTGCGTCAAAATAGTTTCGATACTAACACTTATACGTAGTATAGGTGAAGTAGAGTTCGTATCCGCAGGGAAAGGAATAATTATCTTTCTAATGAAATAAGTAAATAAAGGGGGGTTTTGGGTTTGAGTGATTTAATTTAATTAAACACGAAGATGAACGACTTATATGAGATATAACTCAAGAATAAAAAGGATTTGGCGTTGCTACTTTCCACTTGTTGATATATTTTAGTCGATCATTGTTATATCTATAACTTATCCCATCTCGAATACTCGATCAAAGAGTATATCCTATGTAGCACCGATACCGGTACGCGGAAACGCGGAAACGCGTACGGGGATACGTCAAAACCAAAAAAAGTAGGATACGGATACGGGGCCATATTTATAAATATTAAAAGTTATGGGGGTGTATTTACAAATATTAAAAGTTATAGGGGTCTATTTATAAATATTAAAAATAGATTTTTTTTGAAAATATATATATATATATACATATATATATACATCTAATATCCTATGATGTCTACCCATTCATTGCATTGAAGCATTTTCCTTTTTCAAGATACTTAGTAATAAATTCAGAATATTTCTCATATACACTAGTGTATCTCGAAATATAAATGTACTTAATAAGTCATTAATTTAAAATGAGAAATAAGTCTAACAACTACAATCTTGAAATTAAAAGTGCAAGTACCCAATTCAGAGTATGAGTTAATGACTTAATTCGGATATAGCCATATAGGCCCATTATTTGATTATCAAGTAAAATGTAGTTTTAGATTTTCATTTTTTTAGAATTTTATTAAGTAAATTTTGGGATTTGTTTTTTAAAAAAAGTTGATACGGGTATCCGTCAGGATACGAGTATCGGAAACTTTCAAAAAATTACAAAAAAAAATGGAAACTTTTAAAAATTGCAGATACGGCCCGGGAACGTACGGTACGGGTATCCTAGAGTATCGGATACGGGAACGTATCGGATACGCCGATACGCTACCCTAGGGAAGTATCCGTGCTTCATAGAGTATATCCTATTCATCCAAGGTAGTTATTAACAACGACCGTTCATTAATAACCCTTACAATTAGTCAAGTATAGAACACCGCCATATACCGACTTGATAGTAGCATTTAATCTCTTAACACCTTGATGAAATCAATTGAGATTGATAACCTCAACACAACGGTTTCGGTTTAACTAACAAAATTAATCCCTCTTAAGTTTACTAACCACGACCGTGCATTAATACACTGAAGTTACTTGTGAAACCATCAACGATTAACCATCGGTTCATTGATCGTTTCTAGTAGTAATTAATGTCGGAACGTTAACTAATCGTCACTTAGCAACCCTCCAACATTAATATAGAATGAGATCAAGGGAAGAATTAATAATTGATGCGTACTATTTAGTAGTACATAAATACCACATTTTAGAATGGTTTTACATTATGTTTACTTAGCTTTTGTGCAATTACGGTATAATCTTTATCTTCTAAAAGTAAAGAAGAATTAGAAGACATTAAGATATTTTGACATGTAAGCAAAAACATGATGAAAAGAAGAGGAAAGAGCTTGGGAGCATAAGGAAGGAGAATATATTGGAGACAAGAGGAAGCTTCATGGAGGACAAAGATGTGTGAAAAATCGGATATGATTCGACCCAGAGATCATAAGAGATCAAATAAAGCAAGTGAACATGGGAAAATCAGATTATGTCTTAGACCCAACCACCTCACTTCTCCTATAAAAGCACATCTTTCCTTCCTATTTTATATACCAATTTAATCCCCTCTTTCATATACACTTTATTCTTGTAATTGAGGTAGTGTTTCCATCTTGGTTTTGCTACTTTGAAGCTTAATAAATTGTAAGTTGTGAGTTATTTTCTTTAATCTTTTTCCTTGAATATTAATTTTTCCCTTAATACTATCTCTATATTAATGTTGGGGAGTGTTACTAAGATGACAATTAGTTAACATCTCGACATTAGTTAGAGTAGTATTTATTTTCTTCCTCTATATTAATGTTGGGGAGGGTTACTAAAATGACAATTATTTAACATCTTGACATTAGTTATAGTAAGATTTATATCTTCTTTAATATTCTTCCTTGAATATTAATTAATTCCTATTCATATTTCATTTTAATATTTTGAGCATTACTTAAAAGATCAATTAGTTTTGTCTCATATATTAATTATTACTAGAATCGATCGACGAATACGCTTGTTAATCGTTCGATCTTTTCACGGTAGTAAACTTGGATTATTAATGCATGCATCTCATGGTTAATAATCTAAGGGGAATTAATTATATTGATTAAACCAATAAACCGCTTGTGTTGAGGTTATCAATTTCAATCGTTTTCATCTTGAATTTATTGCTACTATCGAGTAAATATATGGCGCATGTTCTATATTAATTCGGTAGTAAGTTTTATTAATGAACGCGTCTCGTTAGTAATAACTACCCTCGATGAACTGGATATACTCCTCGATTGAGTATTCGAGAGGAAGATAGTTAAAGATATAACCGGGATCGACGAACATTTCATTAAGTGGATAAAAGCAAAACCAAGACTAATTACCTTTGATATTTTATTTCACTCATTTAAGTATTTTGTTTGCTTTCTCAATTATAAAAATATCCAATTCCCCCTTCCGTTTACTTTTATTTATTACGCTTACACATACGCGAAAAGCTCTTTTCCCTTTGGATACGAACTCTACTACGCTATACTACGGTATTAGCCCTTAGTAGTGAATTTAATTTGAGGCACACTACGACAAAGTTCTCGTCAATAATCAAGAGAAGAAGTTAAGAAAATAACGCACAACTTTAATAATCAATAAGCTTCAAGAGCAAAACCAAGAAATGGAAGTTTAGCTCCTCATTTGGAGACTAAACATGATAGAAAAATATAAAGAAATGCTATTCTAAACTGAGCTTAGAAGTGTATAGGAATTGGTATCTAATTGTGAAGGAAAGGAGGTGTATTTATAGGCTTTTGGGAATGCAGCTTGGGTACCCGATCAGGTATATACACGGTACCCGACCAGTTATGTGTAAAACCTCAGATTCGAGGTATACTCGATCGATTTCAAGGTTAAAATTAAAGGTATACCCGATCGGGTGTGTCGGTGTACCCGATCGGTTATAACAACTAATTGTGGCCAAATCTTCCCATGCACGTGTCCCTTTGTTTCATGAAGTGATCTGATTGAAAATCAAGTAGGTACCCGATCGGTTATAGGGTATACTCGACCGGGTACAGGTCAAAATCGGGAACTTTCCTTCTCTGTCTTGTATTCTTGCACCTTCCTTCCTCTTTTGGTCTCACCAATGATCATTTGATTGATCCTGGACCTGTTTTAGCTCAAAATAAACCTAATCTAAACACATTACAACTATTTTACAAACGTAACTATTACACCAAAAGTGTGTAATTTCCGAAATATTAAACAACCAAAACTAACTAAAAACATAAACATACAACGGAAATTACAAGCGTATCATCTAGAAACCTCAAGGAAATTATAAAAGCACAATCTAGACTCTAGCCAGCTCACAAAGACAAAGTTTAAAGAAAAATTTTGCAAAAAAATTGACATAACTTCCCCACAAATATACAACTAACACTTGCGCATGCTGACAGAATTAATCTCACGTACTAACTAATGCCCGAAAGCCCAATTTACTCCCCCACACTTCCATTTTAGCATTGCCTCCGATGACCAAAAATGAACTATGCACAAGGGGTAAAAGAAGAAAGGGTCACACGTGTTCATTAGCTCAAGACAACGGAAAATAACGAGCGAGGAAAGTAGAAACTCCCCAAGGTCTTCGATTGATCTCGAACTCAAATTGAACTCGCAAATCCATCAGCAAATCTTCACACGCGCTCTGCATCAGAATGCACACACAAAAACAAGGAAAAACAACACAAAACCACACAAACAGTAAACTGCACGCCGTGCGGGTCCCGCACGGTCCAACCATACAGGTGGTCCTGCACGGGTTTTTAGAAATTACTGAACCACACGGAGTGCGGTACCCGCACGGTCCAACCATGCGGGATGTATTGAGGTTTTTTTTTTTTTTGAAATTCTGCACTGCGGGGCGCACCGACCTTCAAAAATCTATTTTTTTGTATTTTTTGATTTTAATTAACAAAGTATATTCATTATTCCCGTGCATGGAAAGATAAGTCGCTTTACTACAACATTTTTTTAACCCAAAATTCCACCTTTCAGGTGGGGTAAATGGTGGGCGACATTTACCAAATTTATTAAGCTGGAAATTGTTTACACAACTGAAAAAAGGTACCCAAAAAGTAAGAACACCCATAGGCCCATTAAATGGCCCAAAAAGAAACATAATGCTCCTAACATAAAATGAATCGAACAGCTTCCGTCCAAATAAATGGAATAGACTCTTCTCCAACCATATGCAATACCATGTAGCGGCACTTGTAAACTCTTAGAAACAATAAAGGAATGTAACTCGCGTTTACGGAAAATGTACATTGCATTAACAGAAAATATAACTTCAGGCAAATCAAAGTATAAGATGTACATCTAACATAAGACATAAAGCTTTGCAGGGGCGAATCCAGGATTCTTAGATGTCCAGGGCTGAATGAGAATTATACTAGGCTTAAATATTATATGGGTGGACTAAATTTAAAATAAACATGCCAAGCGCATGTGAAGATTTGCTGATGGATTTGCGGGTTCAATTGGAGTTCGAGATCAACCGAAGACCTAGGGGAGTTTCTACTTTCCTTGCTCGTTATTTTCCGTTGTCTTGAGCTAATGAACACGCGTGACTCTTTCCTCTTTATCCCTTGTGCATAGTTAATTTTTGGTCATCGGACGCAATGCCAAAATTTAAGTGTGGGGGAGTAAATTGGGCTTTCGGGCATTAGTTAGTACGCGAGATTAATTCTGTCAGCCTGCGCAAGTGTTCGTTGTATATTTGTGGGGAAGTTTTGTCAAAAATTTTGCAAAATTTTTCTTTAAACTTTGTCTTTGTGAGCTGGCAAGAGTCGTGACTGTGCTTTTATAATCTCCTTGAGGTTTCTAGACATAAATTGCTTGTACAGTTAATGTAGTTGTTGAAAGGACAAAGGCATTAGTTAACCACGTTTTATTTCAAGATTTACCATTCCACCTTAATAAACCCTTTAGAATAAGCCATTTTGAGCCTGATATGTCTCTTCTTTACCTGAAAAATTAAGCTCCATTGCCAAATGGCCTATTTCTCACCCGTGAATAATTCTGACAGTTTCTTAGTGTCTAGGGAATCAGGGGATTAGTTTTTTTTTTTTTGAATCCCAGTGCACACCATCCGAGGATGGGGTAGGGACTGGGGAACACCCTACCTATTTATTAATAAGGAAAGATACATAGTAGGAGGACATAATGCCGAGCCTACCAAGAAAAATACTAGATTACATACGGATAACTAATAGCATCAAATTTGAGAATGCCTACAAAATGATTAAAGTGATTTTGTGATCTTTTTATCTGGATCTTATTGTAGGCGATGTAGTCTGCTGCTCTATTGACACCCGGATCAATATATGAAAATGTGAAGCGATGACCGTTGTAGAGTCTTCGAATTAGGCAGATATGTGTCCAATGGGTCCAGTGATGTAAACTCTCTCCACGTATAGCATTACAAACCTGTATATTATCAAGTTCAATAATAAAATTGGTTTGGATTAATGTTTCGAAAAGAGGTCTAAAGTAGATAATGGCCTTATAGAGAGCACACGTAAGGTCCAAGTTCTGCAAAGTGTGTGCAGCGTGCCCTTTACAGTTGCCATTATTATCTCGAAAAATCAAACCAGTCCTAACAAAATTCATATGGACAGGCCGAGAAGCAATATTCACTTTAATATAATTAGATTTGGGCTTGATCCAATGACAAAGGTGGGTAGTGTTTAATTTAGGGGTATTCTTAGTAAGGAGGTGGATATTGTATGGTGAGGGGGAGGTAGTCTTCAGGGGCCTGGCAACCGAGGTTAGATAGAGATCTTTCCTTATAAGAGTGATAGACTCAGTGCTAGTGATAATTCTATCATCATAAAGTAAAGTGTTACGAATTTTCCAAAGATTCCAAATAATGATATTAGGAACTAAAAAGTTTAAATCTTTGATCGGTCCTTTAAAGTCAAAATACCAATGATTAATGTACTCATTGATGCCGCCATTTTGATTTTTATGGAAATGAAAAAGGACTTCAAAATGCCTCCAAACATTTACCGCGGTGGCACAGTGAAGGAAGAAGTGATCCATAGTGTCAACGTTATTACAGAGTACACATTTGAAGGGACCAAGGATCCCGAAGGATTGAAGTTTATTTTCAAAAGGCAGCAACTTGTTGAACATTTTCCAGAGGAGAAAAGAGATCTTGAGGGGAATTTTAGAGTTCCAAATAAACTTAGAATTTGGCATATTATTCATTTTAGGGCGGATTACATCATAGGCACTCTTAAAAGAAAAAGAACCTTTCCTATTAGGTTGCCAGACAAGGGAGTCCTTATTATCAGTAAAGATGGGGGCATGTTTATTAATGAAATCAGTGTAGTACCTGGGAATCTTGTCAGCCAATGCAGCGATAAGAAAATTGTTTTGAAAGGCCTGTCTAACAGTAGTATCGGGGAAGGGCGGGTCAATATCAATTATGTCAATAAGCTTACCTTTGCCCGTCCAGTTGTCAAACCAGAAATAAGCCGATCCATCATTGATTGTAATAGCAATGTTATCATTAAAGGTGTCTTGGACAGAATTGACGGCATTCCAGAAAATCGAAAGATGAGGTTTTTTCAGGGAATTAACCCACTTGGCCCAAAGGCTAGAGTTGGTTTTAAGTTTCTAGTGAAGCTTTAGCAGAAAGGTTAATTGGATATGTTGGAGGGACCGAAAGCCAAGACCATTTTCCTCTTTAGGAAAACAAACTTTAGACCATTTCCGCCAAATGTGTCTATTATGAGTAGGAGTTTTATCCCATAAAAAAGAAGAGCATTTTTTCTCAATATCATTTAAGATAGAAAGAGGGATTTTGGCAGTGGCCATATGGTATAGGGGAAGGGAAGACAGAACATGCTTAATCAAAATCATCCTCCCACCAACCGATAGGAGGTTATGCTTCCAACCTGAGAGCTTATTATCGACCTTATCAAGAATGTGTTCAAAGTACACCCTTTTAGTTCTACCGTTAAAGATATTCGCACCTAAGTACATAAAGGGAAAAGAGCCTTGGGGGATTTTAAAAATACTTTTAATCAGCATATGAGAGGAAGTCATAGCATGTTTGGAGATAATGTAGAAGCTTTTTTGAGTGCTAATACGTTGTCCCGAGTAGTGTTCAAAATCAGTGATGGTTTTATGCAACAGAGTAATGGTTTTTTTATTACCGTTAGAAAAGACAATCAAGTCATCGGCATAAGAGAGATGGGTGATTAAAGGTACACCCATGTGAGAGCTATAACCTGTTATGTTTTTGTAGGAAAACATATTGTTTAAATGATGAGTAAGAACCTGGTTGATAATAATAAATAAAATGGGGGAGAGAGGATCACCCTGTTTGACACCCCTTGAGGGTTTGAAAAAACCATGAGGGTTTCCATTAAGAATAATAGAATACCACGTAGCGTACAGATTGTTTAAAATCAGATCAATAAAACGCGGGTGAAAACCGAATTTACCCAGAGCATGTTTAATGAAATTCCAAGAGCATCTGTCAAAGGCTTTAATCATATTGTAACACTTGAGATTTAATATAAACGGATTAATAGTACTACTCATACCAACAAGATGCATCTCCTTTTAAGGGAGCTCATCCGCTAAGAACTCCAAAGTTAAGCGTGCTTGCACGGGAGTAGTCTTGGGATGGGTGACCCCCTGGGAAGTTTCTCAGGGCGCGCACCAGTGAGGACAAAGTGCGCGGAAAAGGCTAGTGGCGGTTTGTGGGGATAGTACTAGAGGTCTGGAGTAACTACCTCGGGTCCTGCGGGGCCGGGGTGTTACAGGTGGGATTTAATATAAACGGATTAATAGTACTACTCATACCAACAGAGGTGCATCTCCTTTTAAGGGAGCTCATCACACAAGAACTCCAAAGTTAAGCGTGCTTGCACGGGAGTAGTCTTGGGATGGGTGACCCCTTGGGAAGTTTCTCAGGGTGCGCATGAGTGAGCACAAAGTGCGCGGTAAAGGCTCGTGGTGGTTTGTGGGGACAGTACTATTGGTCTGGAGTAACTACCTCGGGTCCGGTGGGGCCGGGGTGTTACACATATCAAATTTGAAAATGATATTGTGACCTCTAACTTTTTTATCAATACTATCAGTAAGCTCTCTAAGGATCAGAATGTTATCAGAGATTTCTTTTCCGGGCTGGAAAGCAGTTTGCTCCAGAGAAATGATTTTAGGAAGCAAAGTACTGATCCTGACAGTTAAGATTTTGGTAAAAATTTTATTAATAAAATTGCTCAGACTGATAGGTCTAAATTTTGAGAACTTATAGGCGTTTGGTTCTTTAGGGATAATTAGAGTATGCCCGATAGCCTTAGGGATAGGGACCCCACACATAAGTTCAGAGACAACATTGTATAAATCAGAGGCAATAATATCATAACAGAATTGATAAAAAGTACCATCAAAGCCATCAATCCCAGGGACACTATCTTTATTAAGATTAAAAACAGCCTCTTTAATCCCTTGAGCAGTAACATTTCCTAACAGGAGTAAGTTATCTTGATTAGTAACTTTGGGAGTTATACAAGAAAGGTAATCAGTGTAGTCCCCCTGATTAAAAGTGTTATCCTCAGTGAAGAGAGTAGAGAAATAAGCCACAGCATTATCACTAATACTTTTTTGGTCTTCCAGCCAAGAGTTGTCCTCCAATTGAATTCTATCAATTGAACAGATGTGTCTCTGACCACAACCCTTTACTTCTTACTCAATCAGTGACTCAAAAGTCTGGCCCCAGAACTTTTAAGTTTCAGCACATGTGGACCAAACATAAAGATTTTCTTAGAATTGTTAGAGACTCTTGGGATCTCCCCTCTGAGGGTTTTGGCATGTGGAGATTTTCTCTCAAACTTAAAAGACTAAAAAAAGACCTTATGAATTGGAATATTTCCTGCTTTGGTAATATTTTTGATAAACATTCTGAAGCGGAAAGTACCTTAAGTCTCTTGGAGGCCAAGGTGGATGAGTCCAACTCTGATGAGAACTTTGCCCTTCTTAAAGAGGCCCAAGCTAATTATATCCAAGTGTCAAATTACCTTGAAACCTATTATAGACAAAAAGCTGGAGTAAAATGGCTTAAAGAGGGTGATGCTAACTCAGGGGATTAGTTTGCTAAGTTTAGGGGATTTTGGTAGGAGCCAATTTTGGCATTGTTCCTATGCTGCAAATGGGTAAAGCGCAGTCACGTACTTTTTAGGAATTTTATATTTTTGAGGATTGCATTGTAGGCATGGATTCACCTGTTTAATTGAACTTTAATTGAGAATTTTCCTTGGTGAGGCCAAGATTACAATTGAATGGGGTAATGTCTAGTAAAAATCTAAAAAAAAAATGAAAAAATTAATAGTATTAGCTAGACTAGGGATGGACTCGGGCCGAGCCAACCGGCCCGGAACCGGACCGGCCCGCTACTGTGCGGGCCCGGACCGGCCCGGTGAACCGGTTCGGTTCCAGTTCGGGCCTCCCGGCCCGGTGGTATACCGGTCCGGGCCCGGGCCTCCAGTTTAGTGAACCGGCCCGGCCGGGCCGGGCCCGGTTCGGGCCGGAATTTAATTTTTTTTTTTTTTTTGAAATTTTTTTAAGTTTTGGGTTGGATTAGGTATTTTGGGCCATTTGAGGTGGTTTGGGGTGGAGGGGTAGGGGTAGGGGGTTAAATAAGAGAAGAAGAAAAAAAAAACATTCCGGGTGGCCCGGCCCGGTTCTGGCCCGGAACCGGAACCGGAACCGCCCACCACCGGTTCGGGCTCGGGCCTCCTTTTTCTGAACCGAGGCCCGGCCGGGCCCAGGCCCGAACCGGGCCCGAACCGGAACCGGTCCACCCCTAAGCTAGACCTCTTACCTTGCGAAAAAGAGAAGGGTTCGCACAATAAAATGAGACTTGGGTATCTTTCGAAAGAAATGGAGTTCTCGTGCCAACATGACAAGGAAAACTGAACCTAATAAATTGAACTTGAAGGCTATTGCAAAATTAGCATTAGTCCTTCGCGTACTTCAAGTATACGTCAAAGCACAAATGTGCAGTGATAGTATTGAATTGTTATTGTTCGTGTTTGTAATTTTAACTAGTTTTATTTATTGTTGTTTAAAAATTACACACTTTTTGTGTAAACTTCATTTTTCTTAGTTTATTGTAATTTATTAGTTTTAGAAGATTTTGAGCTTGAATAAAACAAAGGAGCATGGATGATGTACTACAAGACCAAAGGAAGGTCCAAGGGAGCAAGAAATCTTGCAAAAATGTGATTTTGTGACTTTCCCGATCGGGTATAAGCTTTACCCGGCCGGATATGAAGAGAAAACAGAAGTTGCGTGGAAATTGGGCACATACCCGGTCGGGTATGGTACTTTACCCGGTCGGGTATGAAGTGACCCGGACAAAACGACGTGCTGAAAACACAAAATCGTGGAAAAATATTTGATTTTGACTAATACTCGGTCGGGTATGGTACTTTACCCCGGTCGGATATCCGCCCGAAGGTGTTAAAAATACCTATAATAGGTAGCAAACTTTTCTTTCACTTTTAATCATTCCTTCTTCCATTTTTTAAGCTCAGTTTAGAATAGCATTTCTTTATATTTTCTAGCATGTTTAGTCTCCAAGTGAGGAGCTAAACTTCTATTTCTTGGTTTTGCTCTTGAAGCTTATTGATTATTAAAGTTGTAAGTTATTTTCTTAACTTCTTCTCTTGATGATTAATTCTTCTCTTAATCTCATTCGATATTAATGTTAGGGTGTTTCTAAGTAACGATTAGTTAACGCTTCGACATTAATTATTACTAGAAACGATCAACGAACCGATGGTTAATCGTTGATTGTTTAACAAGTAATTTCGGTTTTTTAATGTACGGTCGTGGTTAATAAACTTAAGAGAGATTAATTTTGTTGGTTAAACCAAAACCATTGTGTTAAGGTTATCAATCTCAATTGATTTCATCAAGGAGTACTATCAAATCAGTATACGACGTTGTTCTACATTTGATTAATAGTAAGGGTTGTTAATGAACGGTCGTTGTTAATAACTACCCTCGATGAATTGGAAATACTCTTCGATTGAGTATTCGAGAGGAGATAAGTTATAGATATAACAATGATCGACTAAATATATCAACAAGTGGAAAGTAGCAAGGCCAAGTCCTTTTTATTCTTGAATTAAATCTCATAAAAGTCGTTCAACTTGTTGTTTAAATTAATTAATTCCAAACCATCCCAACCCCCCAACCCCTTTATTACTAGTTAATTGAAAAGAAAGTTATTCATTTCCACTAGTTTTTCACCCGTGCATTGCACGGGATGTCATATACATATATTATAAACGTCGTTATATAAACTCAATTTTTTAAATCATAATTACCTCCATTCTTAAATAGTTGCAACATTAAAAAATTTACACTATTCACATGCTCTACTTTGACTATATTTTATCTATGAATACATTAAAATTTTATTTTTAGAAAAAATATTATTAAATTCATCTCAGTTTAAATTTTCAAAACGCAATTTTTTTGAAACTTTTACAATTAGAAAATAAATTATATTGAAGATCAAAGTTGTGCATTGGCAAACGCAGATAAAATATTACTTTTCTCATGGAGTATAAAATAAGAGAACTCGCGAGTAGATAATACATAGTAACAATATAATCTTGCAAAGCACACATATTACAAATTATTGAAGACTTTGTACACACGTTTTGTAGCCTTTCAGATTCCCTTCCTCATCACATGTCATGAAATTCTAGCTGAAAATTCAAGCTGAACGAACTTGTAAACCTCAAGACTGTCGTATAAAAATTATTCATTATTATTAGATCAAGATAGACCTAGGGGTGGGCTCGGGCCGGGCGGCCCGCCCTTGGAACCGGCCCGAACCGGTTACTGTTTGAACCGAACCGCCGGCCAGGGACCGGTCCGGGTAGGCCCTACCCACTAGGGTTCCGGGCCGGGCTCGGGCCCCTCAAAAGGTGAACCGGCCCGTCCGATTCAAGCCCAGTCCGGACCAATTTTTTTTTTGAATTTTTTTTGAATTTTTTTTTAAGTTTTTGGGTTGGGCTGGGTATTTTTTGCCATTTGAGGTGGTTTGGGGTGGTTTGGGGGTGAGGGGGGAGGGTTGGGGGTTAATTAGGAAAAGCCAAAAAAAAAATATAAGTTGAACCGAGGCCCGGCCCAGCCCGGTTCCGGGCCTCCCCTTTCATGAACCAAGCCCGGCCAGGCCCGAACCGGCCCGAGTCCACCCCTAGATAGACCAAGAATAAACAATCATGATTTTCTATGATTGCCCTTGATTCTTGCTCACTGTCATTGCACACAATTGAGACATCCATTCACGTTGAACCAATTCATTTATAACCCGGAAACACTTTTTCACATTCCTTTTGCAAGTATGTGTTCGAAAACATGAGAAAGAAATAGAATTGTCCAAGCTTGTAATATGATAAGAGTATCAATCTGCACCATATTTATGATTTATATTTATTTAAAATCCAACAACTTGTATATGAAGTTGAACTCTCACAAGTAAAAGTTATAGTCAGTGAGCTAAAAATTACAGGCTAATATAAAATACAATAGCAGCTATTATTACCAACAGAAGAAGAGACGTTTATGCTACTAAAATTTGTGGCAAAGGAAAGAAATAGACGAAAGCCGCTTCAGCCTCATCACTACACGTCTACACCCTTAATTATTTTTTTCATGTTAACTAATAATGACCAATTGCAACTGTGATGAAATCCCGTGTACCACCATGCATGTTCCTACCATAGGAGGCACATAATTTTTAAATATTTAATTAAATGTTCAAGAATACAATCACAATTTTTTATATAGACAAAAGCAATAGAACATAGTTTGAGGGATAACAAATAAAAAATTAGTGACTGATAACAAATAAAAACTAAAACAATTACCATTAAATATGCAACCGTGGTAAATTGTCTAGTAGGCTCTTTTGAACTTGTATTAGAACGTCGTTTCAGCAAGCTTATGACCAATTTGCAGTAAGGATTATGACCTTAAAAATATAGAGCAAATTTATGGTAAAAAATTAAGACAATCACCTAAAAAAATTATCAAACATATTAACCGCAAAAATGAAAAAGCCAAACCTGTAGTCAATCAGTCATCAAATGATGATGAAAGAACTGATGGCGAAGACATGATGAATTTGGCGTAAAGAGCTGAGCTAAGATGGATTTAAATAAATTTGGCGGCTGGACTTTGTTTAAGAAGAGAAAGATTGATGAAGAGAAAGGACAGTTTGAAAGTGTTGATGCCGAGTAAAAAAGAGGAGAGATTTCCTAGATGGGGGTAAAAATGTAAGTAAGCGTGGGTGGGAGAATGAAAAAGAATATTGTAGGGTACCTAGCAATCTTTTCTTCAATTTTGAAGATGTTATGCTTTTAAGGATGAAGGAATAGCCCTAAATGGATGGGCGAAAGTGGTGTAAAGGAGATGGGAGATGTGAGATTGATCATAAAGGAGAGCTAGGGAAAGAGATATAATCTACGGTACAGAGAGGCTTAGTACCATGAACGGTTGAGATGACTGAATAGGTTGGGCAGGAGTTCTGCTTACACATAAAATCCAGATATTATAAAATATCAAAATATGTTATGAAATGGATTGATGGGCAAGAAAGTCATCCTTCAGATAATTCTATCCAAACTCTAGATATTATAAAATATGTATGGAAAAAATTTACCCGTTGAATAAAATAAAAGTAAAGTTAGAAAATATGTTATGAAATGGCTTGATGGGCAGAAAAATGAAATAAAACCTCAATGTAAATGCTCTCGAGCATCATATGAGCTTCACTGTTTACTTGAAACGCCACCAAAAGTAGACATCAAAAGAAGTACTCAATATTCTAATAAAGTATCTGAAATTATAAAACAACTATTAACTGAAATACTCAAAAATTATTAACTCATATAGCTTTCAAAACAAATCATATCAGGCCCAAAGTGAAATTGATTTGAATTGAAAACAGAGAAAACACTTGCTCCCATAATTTATCAAATCAAAAGGTTGTTTTCAGAGCAAAGGTTTTGAAAAACTATACCCTAAATTGATTTGAATTGAAAACAGAGCAAAGGTTGTTTTGGAAAACTGGGACGCTTTGAATGACTAATTGAACAGAGTAGTGCAGGGCCTCACTTGTTCTACGCAGATAGTGGCTGAGAAGCTTCGATCTATTGAAATTGAAGGCAAGAATAGAAAAAGTGAAATCTTTGGAGAGAAAGTGCTGGATGAATTGAAAAGCCGGATATAAATAACGCTACACATTCTTGTAATCTTGTGTGAAAAGGGGAAATCCGTGGAAGAAATCAGAAAATGGAAAGGGGTGAGGCCGGTCATTTTCATCGCTAGATGAAGACGATGGAGACGCGGATAAAGTCAGTGAAATTGACGGGGATGGAGAAGCGGATAAAGACGGTGAATATTGGCTGCGATGGAGAAGGCGAAGTAACTGAGAAAATAGCTGTATGAGATTGGAGGTCAGGGTGAAGCGATGAAGCTGAGAGATGAAAGTGACGGCTAGAGATTGAAGTCCAAAATAGACGGTTAAGATGAAAAAAGGTGTTGGGCGGGATTACTGTTCAATGAACAGTGAAATTACTGTTCAATGAACAGTAGAATTTTGCATTGCTATTATGTATATACAGATGTGGATATGAACTCTACTTCACTATACTACGTATAAGTGTTAGTATCAAATTTTATTTTGACGCACTACGACAGAGTGCTCGTGATGCAGCGACGGTTTAGCTTAGTTGTACACCATGTGTGCTTCTTGCATAAGTTTAAATGATTGTTCTTAGTTAGTGTCTTGCTGAGTTCCTTGATCCTAAGAATAGCCCTGAATCTCCCGAACGCATTACGTCATTGTGAGGTTGTTCGAATCTCTCAAAGTAAAGGGACTAATTCACCATTCACCGCCATCCTCACAAGTCCTTCTGATCAATATCTATTTTAATTGTATGCGATGCCATAACTTTGAGGAGGTTGTGATTAATCTTGTCGGTATTTTAGCCGGACTACAAAGAGATGGTTTAGGGAAGAATTTTCTTGATTAAGACTATCTTTTCTGTAAGTATCCCTCTAGCTACGTGTGAATGCTAACATTTTTTATTTCGTGTTGTGATTATTGTAAGTCCCGAAGTTCAGTTTGCTGGAGGACAAGCAAAGGCTTTTTTTGGACAAGCAAAGACTTAAGTGTGGGGGAATTTGATAAGTTCGTATTTCAACACTCATTTGATGCGTGTTGAGATTGAGTTTTATCACTTTTCCTAATTCATTTGCGTTGCAAAGTGTTTATTTCGCTCAAGTCACGGTTTACCAGGTTTGGTTTGCATTCGTTGAAGAAAAGTAAGAATTCGGGCCCGACATCGGCATTTGATCTGAAGTTGAGAAGATTCAAGATGCGTTCGAGAGTTAGCGAGAGACATCGGTGGTCCACGGGATGATTTAAAGGATGATTTGAGACTTGGAAGGTTGAAGATTGAAGATGCCCCACTGGTTGGTATCGCACACCCCGCAGGTGATTCTGAGAGCAAAAGGTCAAGAAGTCTGAACCGCACACTGTGCAGCTGAAACCGCACGCCCCGCGGTTCAGAAATAACCCCCCCCCCCCAAAGTACCCGCACTATTGTATAGTGCGGGATCCGCACGTAGAGCGGGAGGAGCGAAAAACGGAACACACAAATTTTCTCGTGCGGCCGCATGATGACCCGCACGATGTGTGGTCGACCATATGGTCATGCGATTCAGCCTATTTTCGAGTTTTTTCTTTAAATATGCCCCGATTTGTCTGTTTTTCACTTATGATCTGAGCTAAGAGAGATAAACCCTATTTCGACTTTTGAGAGCTTTTCAAGCCTTGTTCTTCAAGATTAAGGGATTCATTGTAACTTCTATCTTTTTAATTAATGACAATTATTTCTATTCATTCCAATTCTGTTGATTCGTCAATTATGAGTTGTGAGTAGTTCTAATTAGGGATTTGGGGCTGATAAAGGGATTAATCATGATGTATTAATCATGACTAATGATTGGTTTCTTGATGTATTAATCTTTAATCATGACTAAAGATTAATCATGACTAATGATTAATCTTTCAAATTTTAATCATGACTAGTTTCTTGATGGATTAATTGCATGAATGCCGTTTAATTTGTGTTTGAATAATTTAACCGATATCTTTTGTAAGCTAGAACGGCCGTTAGAAATACAATTGCTTGTAGAATAAATTAAGAGAGGTCTAATTTATTCCGGGACACCTTCACACACACTTAATCGTTCGCTAAGAGATTTGTAACGATTAAGGGTCGTACACTTGCTCGTTTTGGCAATAATTTTAGATACCTGTCGAATGAGATCAGCCCGGTTCCCTAAATTATTGTATTCTACGCCGCGAGAGCGGTCAGAACTTAGTATTGATCAATGTTCTAAAAGGCGCTATGCGCTAGTCGGGCGCCAGCCTAGCATCTAGGCAGCTAGGCGGGCACCTAGTCGGGGACTAGTCGGAAACATAGAAATCGCCTTTTATCTATATTTTTCCATAAATATGATAAGTAATATTATATTTTTGTGTGTATAAATATGCCATCGTGGATCGATCCTACATTGACAAACATGAATGATAGAATTATTACATTTAATCAAACGTAGTATATGATAAGCAATCACTTAACTTCATTATGTTATAAATATAAATAATGATAAATTTTAAGTATATATATACAAACTATATAGTTTTATCTTAATTTACAACTTCATTTCTTTATATCCATGGCTGAAGTTAAAGTATGTATATCGCTTAGATAATTAAAATTAAAAAGTGAAGTAATGTTCGGTGAATCTAGGCGGCCGATTAGACGCTTTAGGCGGGCAACTAGGCGCCATATGAGGCCGACTAATTCACATAGACGGCAAACCAATTAGTCCGAGCGCCTAGACGAAAATTGGGGCGCCCGACCACCGCCTAGCGCCTAGGCGGGGACTAGTCGGGCACCCAGAACGATTTTTAGAACAGAGGTATTGATTAGCATTGCTCAATTAAATAATTTTAATGTGATTAAGTCTGATCTGCCAGAAATATGAGTACCCCGGAATCAATCATTGTTCCCTTCGTCATTAATTAGAGATAAGTCATTTATTTTAATCGTTTAGTTGCATTTTAATTTTTCAACCAATCAATCTCGAACAATTTTATTTTATTTATTTCTTTTTATAATGAATGACGTCGTTTTAGGTGTGATAGTACGATGCTCGCCATGGGTCACTCCATGGTATACTGATTGATCAATGATGATATAAAACGACCTTGCGAAAATATAAAATTGACAAGTTTTAAATTTTATCAGTCTATAAAAAGGATTTTGCATGCGTAAACAATTAATATGTTCATAGCATTAAAGGAGAAATGTAAAAAAGGATTTGATTTAAATGGTGTATTAATTTAATACCATACACTCATATTCATACTAATTATGTATGTGTCACTGAATTAGCTATAAATATTGTGATCGATCTATGCAAATTGTCATCAGATCAACCTAGATTTCTGTTTTTTATTTAATCAAATATGTTGCATTGATTTTGATAACGCGTAGCAACAACACAGCTAATAGTGTTTGTTGAAACCGCCAATGCATTCTTCTCAAACAAATTATTGAGAATGAAATTCATTGTCAAGTAACATTTTCAAAACATCGTATAGGTATATTTAAGAAAGCTATTGGACTGTAATATACAGTTGACTAATTTTCTTAAATAAACCTTCACGGAGTTTTGAAAATGTTACTTGACGATGAATTTCATTCTTAATAATTCTTAATTAGTTGGCAATCTATTGACTCTCTTATTCACGTACATATGTTGTTGCTACACAATTTTAAACTAATACGGAGTGTAATTTAATTGGTTGAATAAAATATGGAGATCAAGTATGATTTGAATATATTCAGAGACAATTCAAACTTTCTTATGGTATGATATTCCTAATCATTTACATTTTGTCAAGTGAGCTATCTACAGTCAATTATTAAGTGGCATCTAACAATCCTATTCATACATTTTTGTGATGTAGGAATTGTTACACCATGGGAGCTATCAATCATTTTAGCACAATGCGTAATATACGAAGCCAACATGATGAGGGGATTGAGGACTGCCGATATAAGCATGTGACTTGGAAAAAATGAAAGACTACAAAAGCTTATCCGAAACCCTAGATTTGGGATGTTGGTGGCTTGATTGCTTGGTCCCTTTTCATATTTTGTAATTTCTAAAAACAGGTATCAATGTATATTAATTAGTAGAGGAAGCTAAGCTCGTTCAAAAATAAAATGTAAAGATGTGGCTGATTCCACATATGAATACAGCATCTATGATTTATATATTCCTACTATTTATATATCATGTGTGTCATTTTTCTTATATATATTATTTGCAATGTTTATGAATCAAGGATCTTCATTACTCTTATTTTGGCTCAATAATCAATTTTCGCATAAGGTTTAATTATGTAACAATTCTATCACTTTACATGTTTTTTTAATAATTTTAATAAATATAATTAAATGATGAAGAAAATAGTATTTATCAAAGAATTGTTTTTTGTTAACTTGCGTTAATTCACTTTAGCAAGAGAAAGTTTTAAGAAATAATTAAATAATTAATGACAAGAAAATAAGTTAAAGATAGACTTAAAAGATGCATAAAAGTAACATTTTATGAGTACATGAAAATTTTTAAAATGGTCTCATTTCTAAATAAACTAATTTTATTTGTTAAAAGGACGTCATTTACAACTTGGGCCACATGAAGTTGAGCTAAACATAACTAAAGCACAAAAAAAGATATGTAGTGCATGAAGCTTTTTGAAGTCATTTTATAAAGCACAGTTTTTGTAAAAGAATTTATTTGAATGTCTTCCTGATTGAATTTTTAACTGAAATTTAGTATGAATAAACTAGAGTCGATGAATAACATGCTCAAAAAATATGGTTGTAAAAATGAATATCATATATGTAACCCATTCAACTTTGAAACGATGATTTCAGCATAGTGTTCAACATATATATATTTGTCAAATATATACAATCACAATTCAGGTAGTGTCACATGAGAGGTTGGATCCTCTATACTCGTCATGAGGCCAACATGAAGAGAATGGTGGCTACGGAGGTGGTACTAGTATTGGTGGTGTTGGAAACTTGGAATTGACATCATATAATCAAAGAACCAAATGACTTTAATTTGATGTCGATTCTACACTTAGTTTACGTCTTAAGTTTTATTCACTTTTGATAGTAGGAATGCTTTTTGATCATCTGAAGTCTTTTGGGGCAGTTTTAACCACCACTAACATTGACGCAAGGATCATATATGTGCATAAAGCAATAAGCATGTGCCAAAAGTGGTGAAAGACGTGGAACAATTGTGGAATTAGTGTGACACTTGTAGAATCAAAAGTGAAATTTATTCAAAGAAAGTGTGTAGTTCATATGAGCAAATTCTATATCCAAATGATCTCGCGCGTCATTCTCTTCCCTGTGACCAACAAGCTCTACCTTCATTATAATATAAACACAACTTTTCAGCAGCAAGTAAGCATGTGGCAGCAACCTTTCTCTTTCAACAATTCTACGTGTCATGTTGCCTCAGGCCCTCAGAGCATCTCCAACACAAATACATTAACGGTGCATACGTGACATGGGAGATAGCCAATCAAAAAAAATCTCTCCTTATTTGAAGGATCTTATATCATTTTGGTAAGTTTTTCTTCACAATGTCAAACACAATGTCAAGATGTAGACATTGTGGTTGACATTGCAAAGAAAGACTTACCAAAAACACATAAGACCGTGGAAAGAAGGAGAGAGAAATGTCATAAAAAATCAATCTTGTGTGTCTATCTCTCATACTACATATGCACCGTGCACATTGTAGCATTGGAGATGCTCTCACCTATCTACACTATGACTTTTTTTTGAAAAATCTGGTATTGGGTTAATCTAGTTTGAAACTTCGAAATTTTTATTATATTAATTTTTAAACCTATTACATTTAGATCATTAGATGAGTTTATAATTATATGGATATGGAGAAACTGAGAGCAAATATCCTACCCTTCATTTTAACGAAGTTACATCAGACTTCAGAGTGTATAGTAATATTCAGTTGTACGTATTTTTAAATTATAAATCATGTTCCAATTTAATAAAGTGGGAATTAGAATTTTAGAATTAGTCATTGTATTCGAAATTATGGTTTTCCAAATTCTCTCCTCTAGAATTGATGCATATGCCTGTTTTTGTTCCAAAGTAATTAAAGACAGTTTGTATACCATAGCTAAAATGTTGAGCTTGTCAATGACTCATTTGTCATTAGTTTAGATGAACACGATTCACTTCTTTAATTTAATTGTAAGCAAGATTTACTTGAGTTGGTAATTTATATGATTATGTTTGATTTCAATATTTGTACTTAAACCATCTTTTACCCAAAAATAAGTGTGTGATTGAATTGAATTATAAATGTATGATTGTATCGTTTATGGGTGTAATTACATTTGAAGTGGCTCCATTTACCTATGAAAGAGCAATTATACCGTTATACGTAATCTTTAATGAGTTACGATATATTTTCCACTTGCAACTCTGCAAGTTGATTGGATAACTAGCTAGGTTAGAACACATTAAAATCAGCAGAAACAAATAACAATGACAAGTAATTCAGATCCAGCAAGTTCAGTATTGATTTATTTGTGTTTAATTTATTAAATTGAGTATTTTCCGTCTGCTCATTATCATCATCACCTCAATGCCGCAAAGGCTCCCTATGGTGGGGTAAGGGAAGTCGGATGTACACGGTCTTACACATGTACTAAAGTACAGAAAAATTGTTTCCGGATGACTCATAGTAGATATCTTCTTATTTAATAAAAAATATAGAATCTGACCAACATAGAACTTAATATGTTGTTTGGGTAATAATAATTCAAGCTCAATGAATTTGGATTATTCATTCTAGGTATGTGTCTTTTACTATATGGATAATGTTGGTGTTACGAATTTGGCTTAACCTTTCCATTTTGGTCTTTATTAAATGTGCCTAGTTTACGAATACTATTTTAATAATATTATGATATTAATATTAGGAAACGTTATTGGTTAATATAATTTGTAATGGCCTTATACTAAAAAATGTCAAAATATCTTTCACATAACAAAACTTATGAATATACTTGGAAAATTGCGCTGAAAATCTAAAAAACAGTGAATTGAATGAATGTGTAACCAATATCCACAAATAATGGAATTAGGTGTACAGATTATATTGAGTACTGTTAGGATTAAATCAATGCTTCAAAAAATGTTTCATTGTTCACATCTTTGAAGCATACGAAAGAAATATAAATACTATCCTCCGTCTCTTTTTAATCGCAACATGTTGACTTTTTGCACTATTCACATGATCTACTTTGACTACATTTTACACTATTATTTTATGGAAATTATTTTTTAAAAAATATATTTTTCAATTCATCTCATTTTAAATTTTCAAAATCTGATTTTTAATATTTTTTTATTAATAGAGATTAAGATATACTTATGGTCAAACGTGTGCGTTGGCAAATGTGCAAAGGTTGACTGTTGCAACTAAAAAAGAACGGAGGAAGTATTACAATTAATAGTAATGAAGAGGAATCAAGGTATTGGTGTTGAATCTCTCATTCCATTAACATATTAACAATATGGTACTACTTCCGTCCCGTTGAAAGGTTCCCATAGCAAAACGACACGGTTATTTAGGTGATAATTAAATAAAGTACTTCGAGTATAATTTGAGAAATAATTTTAATGGGTATATATTATAATGTGTTAGTATTGATAATTGTGATGTTATAAATTTATTATTTTTAATATTTAGTGACGAATTTGTCACTTAAGATTGTTAATTGTTTCCTAAAATGGAAATGGGAACCTTCTAACGGGACGTTAAAAAAAGGAAAGTGGGAACCTTCTAACGGGACGGAGTATATCTACTGGTCATGGACGCAAGCCGGGCCGGGCCTAGGCCTGGTCCAGCTTTTGAGGGTTGGGGGAAGGCCCGGAACCGGCCCTGGTTGCCACCAGGTCTAGGCCAGGCCTCGGGCTTCTTAATTTTTTTTCTTTTCTACTTAACCCCCGACAACCCCCTCACCCCCCACCCCCCAAAACACCCAGCCCAGCCCGGAATAAACAAACAAAATTGAAAAAACAAAAAATAAATAAAAAAGGCCCGAACCGGGCCCGGCCCGGCCAGTTGTCTTTTGGGTGACCCGAGCTCACACCGTTTAACCCCCAGGCCGGGCCTACCCGGACCGGTCTCTGGCCACCGGTTCGGGCCGGTTCCAAACAGTGCCGGGCCAGGCCGGTTCCGGGTCGAGCCACCCGGCCCGAGTCCATGCATGCCTAATATCTACACATGCATGGCATGTAGTAGAAACATTCACCTTAAATAATACTTAGAGGATAGCTTCATCTAGTTGCTCCCAAGATGATTTGTAAAGTTCATCTAAAGTTGAGCACCGCATAATCAAACATTATAAGACACTGCATATGAAAAATAAAGTTCCATACAGAACGCAAAACCAAAAAGGAAAAGGTTTAGAAGTAATAAAATAGTCGTCATTTATTTACTCTTCCAACACTCCCAACAGGAAATATTTCAAAGAGATCAAACTAAATGACACACTCACAGATGTGGGCGGGGCGGGGCGGGGCGGGGGTGGTTGCAAATGGTAAATTTCTTTCCCCATCTAGATCCAAATTTTGAGACAAGATTCATATACTTATTTTTAACATGAAAATGCTTTAAAAATTTGCTACTAAGTATTGGGTAGTTCTAAATGCAACCACACAATTGCTATTCACAGCCACTAATTAAAATTAATACCTACTCTATCCTCACGCCAATTGCTATTCACGCCAACCTCACACTCCTAGACAAAACTTGGCCACCAGAGAAAGAAGTAAAGAATCAGTGGTGTACTTCGAATAGTATTCCACAGACCAACGACTTCACCACATAGGGGATTCTAAGACAACTAAATCCGCCTCCATGGATGACGGAACAATCTGGTTGGGGCCTTTGCATCTTCCTTCCAGGAGGAAACCAGCTGCTTGCATCCATGACTCAAATTCACCAGCCTCCTCAACGAACAAACCAAATCTTCCATCGCCATCAGGCAAGACATCGATTCCGGCAACCGCCCACCCTTGTAACTCACATCCAGAACCTGCAAATCCGTCCACAGCCCAACCCCTTCTATTCCATTTTAGTGAAGTAATTCCACTCTAAACCGATCAAAAATTCAATTTGCCAAACTCATATCTCAATAGATGAAAAATCTAATTTAGCTCTCATCACCATACCTCCAACCTGTTTTTTGTCAATGAACAGTCAAAAGGTTATATCTGATTCTTCAGAGCCGAGCAGCCAAGTTGCGGCAGTTAGACTCTCAAAGTGGAGAGAAAATGAAAGAGTTTCACTAAGGGTTAATTTGTAAATTTAGTATAAAAGGGTTGTGGTTAGTAAAAAACACGGCTGTATTTAGAATCTCCCTAAGTATTAAAGTGAAGGGATTCTTAACATATGAATGTAACATAGAATCCGACTTATTGTATAGTAACATGTTGATTTAAGGGATGATCTTTTGACGAAAACATAATACGGAGTATTGGATAACAAAGGTGTAAGGTTTCAAGGGATCAACTCTTCGATATTAAACTACATAAGGCACCCGGGTCAAATTTATGGCAAAAGGCAAACAGCAGTGATAGTTCTTTTTTACTTGAATAGGTATGACAGATTAAATTTTCTATTAAATGGGATTGATCATTGTAAAGTACACAACGGATGCAATTAACTCAAATAACAAAATAAAATCAATATAGGAAACTCACTATCTGGCCAGACACAAAGTATACACTTCCATTTTAAAAAATACGGAGTAGCAAAATGTCTTGTATTTCATCAAGACAGTATGAAATTACCATTAACTCGGCTACCATTCATGTCTTTCAAGAAATATATGGCCATAGATGAGATGCTACCGCCAATGATTGAGAAGAGTCACTTGAAAGAAAGACAAAGCTGAACACAACAAGAACACACTTGTATTTGAAAACTAAGTATCACTAAGAAGTTCAGTAATACACTCAGCAAATTATTATGACGTTTGAGTAATGTTTTCAAACTTAATGTGACAACTGACAGACAATTAGTTCAGAAAAAAGTTCATATGGACATGTCAGCAAACACATACTCCCTCCGTCCCATTTTAGTTGTCCTACTTTCCTTTTTGGGTTGTCCCAAAATGAATGTCTTGTTTTCTTTTTTGGCATGAAATATGTGATTCTTATTAATTCACTTTATTCTATTCAAATCTCAACCACAACTTTTTACTTTTCAACCACTTTATTAATAATCGTGCCAAATTGAAAGTGGACAACCATTATGGGACGGAGGGAGTAGCAATCAAACTAAAAGAAGGGGATAAAATGAAATAAACAACTACTTCCTCCGTCCCGAAGTATAAGATACTTTTCGGTTTACGATGTTTGACCGATGATAAAGTAAACAAATTCATGTGTGCATTCAAATTGATTTTAGAAAAAAAGAATTACATATTCAAAAACTACATTGAAATCGCTACAAAACCTGCAAAAAATAATTTAAATTTCATAAAATTTTGATATATAAAGTAAGAGATTAAGATTGATTTAAATCTTAAATCCATGACCGAAAAAATGTTATGTGAGTTGAACTCCAACAATTAATTTAGAAATGAAGAACCAACATGAACAAGGCAGAGTAACAGCGCTAGTTTAGGAGCAACTCAAGTTAAATATAAAACAAACATATAATTAAGTAGCAGAGTTCGGATTCCATTAAATCCAAGATGTGCTCAATATCAAGTTCAAAGTATTTATAGATGGATCATCAGGGAGTCTAGAGTTTCCCAACGGCAATTCCTCAAGTCCTCAACCATGTTGTCTGCCCAAAGCCCCAAATCAGTGAACGGGAAAAAGAAGACCACTTGGAAATGAAAGATCACGCATAAATAAGGCTGCCGGGAAATGAAGGTCTAAATGTTTAATGCATAGTATCATTAATTACTCAAATTAATCAAACGGGTGAAATATAGAAGTTCCAGAATACATATTTTTTGAAGTCATAAAAAGCCATAAAGCGCATCCAAAGCTAAAAATCCAAAGGGAGCAGTCTCATAAAAGTCTAGCTTCGACGAGGTCAATACATAACCAACCAAAACAGGAGTACTTTCTTTTATCACTCTCCAGCAAATATCATGGGAGGAGGTGCATATGGAGATCTTATCTGGGAGGAGGAGGAACCTGTAATTTTGCAAATCCAACCCATGTAACAATACCAACAGCAAGTATAACCCATCCAAATATATCATACTTCAGATCACTGCTCTTGTTCTTTGAACTCTTCGTAGTTGTAGAAGCAGAAGGCCCTGGCCTGCCCCCATAGCGTGTTGCATTGAACCATGCTGTGGATCTCGGTGTGCAATTCTGGAATCTGGATCCTTAGCTGCAACTTTTAATGATTTGTGGTAAAGATCATTCCCAAGTAGGTACTATGTTGGTTTTACCTTAGTCAAACAAAATGAGTTGTTTCAAATCTTACTGGCATGCAATACTTTCAAATATTGAAATTTGCCAATCATATTTGCAGTGACAAAGCTTTGTAAGCATTGAGTAATGTAACTACAATTTAAATTCAAAATTTGGGAAAATAATTTAAATATCACAAACTTTGAAGGGGTGTGAGATAAGTACTCCAAACTTGCACATGTAATATGTATACCCCAAATTTTATATAAAAAGTTATATTAGCACCATGATCATATATTTATTCACAAATATAACTTTCTGGCATTAAATACATGATTAAAATACACAAACCATATATTTATGAGGATGCTATGAAACTTAAATTGTCCCAGATGTAATATTATTTATTTCAAAAATATTATTTACTTATTAATAATGAATATAGTATTATAAATTATGTAATTATTCCAATAAATTTGTATTTGTAAAAAACATACAATAATGGTGCGGAAATAACTTTTTATATAAAGTTTGAGATATTTAAATTATTTTCCACTTTAAATTTTGAGAATTTAAATGTTAAGGCTGCTCATATTACACAGATACAGAAAACAATCATTCTTGGTTGATAAAAAATGTCTGCTATTTAAAATCAGTGCTAAAAATTTCTGAATGTTACTAGGTTGGGAGTTCATGTGTCTAATACATCCACCATTATGTTCCGAGAGAAACTGAAATTAATTGTTAGGAAATAAAACATTTCTCAACTATTTTATAGGACAAAAACAATCTCTGGTTCTTTATTTAATTGATGATGTGTTTTATAGTACAATTTCGACATAGATCCAGGGTATAATCGGTTCTCAAACAATATTCCAAATCAATTTAGTCCCATAAGGCATAAGCCATAAGTTTCAGCCTCCGTATCAGCTTAATGCATTGATCGAATGACTCTTATCCTCCTGAATTATACTAACCTGCATTAAGGATCTCACATCTCATTCCAATTTTTTTAACACTCCTATTGTTTCAAGTGAAACCACTGAAACTTGTACTACACACATAGGAAGGGAAATGAATCCCCAAGTGTCCATGATAATTCTAATACTTCTGGATCTTCAACTACTAAAAGAGATTAGAGTTCAGAAGAAGATGTTAGAATTATCAAAGCATAATTATATATTTCTATGTATCCTGGAGTCACTACATATAAGTTACTTTAACTAAAGTCACTACATATAAGTCTCTTAATCAATTTTTATTTTAGTCACAATATGTAAGAATTTCAATAACTTAAGTACAAACAAGCCTAGTAAACGGTAACGTAGCACATGTGGTCAAAATGCATTTAACTTTTATTTCAGCTTGAACTTGTTAGTGTGATGATCTTTTACTTTAAAAAGGTTATTCAATAGATTTCTAAAACTACATATTGTAAATTCTTAATATAAATAAAAGCATCTGCACCTATAGATGGTAGAGGATGTTACTACCTCTGGAGTGCATCGAAAACATCTCTATTGGGTAGTTGAGAGAGGATAAATATTTTCCACATGATTGCATAAGACGTGTGTATATTCATCCCTCGCCTTCTTAAGCTTCTTACGAGTGCGAGCATTGGCATCGAACAAAAACAGATCTTCTCTTCCTAGTAGGAGCACACTTCTACCAACTGATCCCCAAATCTTCTCAAACTTCATCGAAAATGTGCACCTCAAAGACCAATTTTGGTCCAAGACCCAAAATGAGCACTCCGGATGCGGGACTGCATTGCGCCAAGACACAACCGCCAAATTTGATCCGGCCTCTATTAATCGGGGGGGAGTATTGTAAAATGGAGAGAAATATGGGGGGGTTTCAATGGTCCCAAATTTCTCACTTGTCAAATCGAAGAAACGGATATGGATTTGGTCATAGTAGTATATTTTTCCGTCAAGATAAATCGAATTCAATCTAATGAGCGGATATGGTGAGTTTGGTACATGACTCAGAGATCTCCACGATGAGTTTCTTTCTAAGGTGAAAATTTGGCAACCTCGAATTTGGCCGTAAATTCGGCCGCCGCCAATTGGGCCGAAGTGAAGCACTTTGTACTTTTTTTTGGCAGGATCGAAGCCAAGTGCATATGTACTGAAAATTCCAGGAATCGGCGGCTGCGGCAGATCTCTTTTCTCCCCTGTGGACAGATTGTAAACTATGTTGTGGCTGTTGCGGCTTCCAGGACGCCGTCCTCTGCTGCCGAAACAGATGAGTCCATTGACGGAGTTGGAGCAAGGCATATGAGTGCGAAACAGGTCTGGATTTGCGGGAACCCAGGAATTTTTTAGAACGAGACTTTGATCTGCTGCAAACGCCCCAGTATTGGTCATACAAAGAACATAAGAGGCTGTAGGCTGAGCCCGGGAATGCGACAGATGTGATTCTGCGAAATCCGGATCTCGTATTAAACGCGTCCAATCTTTACAGACGCATTTGAATTGCATTAGCACTCTGGCGGGAAGCCTTTTCAGGATGTGAGAGATGATATCATCATGCAATATCTGATGAGATGCTTCAGCTACGTTCTTATCGTTGCCGCGGGTCTTGATTTTCTTCCTCGCCATTAGGTTTAGAATGACGAGTCTAAGCGCAAGAAACAAAGCCCGGTTTAGACTTTAGAGCATTGAGGAGGTCATGGCCCCGCAGTGGGGGAACTAGACCATCTAAACAAACAAATTTATACTCTGTAATAACATTGTCTTAGCAAACCACACCAATCCCTAAAAAAAACAGCACCAATCTGAAAATAAAAATAATCAATTCAAACTATTATAAATTCATGATTTTATACCAATAAAACATAATCATTAGATTTATTTCAAAATATTTTACACAACAAATTTTTCAAATCATTTATGATTTGTAAAAATTAAATAATGAAATGCCTTATACGTAGTATTTAATTTAAGCTACCGGAAAGGCGGACGACAGACGGAGGACGGCGGGACGAGCTCTCTCCGGGAGCCCTGGCCGATGGCAGTCCGGCGTGGCGACGTGCCTCTGCTGCTTCCCTGCTCGCGGTCCGGATAGGGTGTGACGACGTTTCCAATCTGGAAGATAGAGTCAAGGCTGCTGGATATTGGGCAGTGGACACTTGGGGCTGTAGGCTTGGTCTGTTTGCTTGGCAATTGGGCCTTTCCTGGCCCTAACAGCCCAAGCTTTTTTTTCCCTAGTAGTGAAGCGACGTCGTGCGATTAAAAGAAAACCCCCAGCCAACCACACTTAGGTGCTGTTCTGTTGGTCTTATTCTTATTATTTATTGCTTATTCTTATTTTATTCAGATCAGATCAGAAACATTCAGATCAGATCAGATCAGAAAAGTTTTCACTTTTATTATTATTATTATTCTTATTATTATTGTTGTTGTTGTTGTTGTTGTTGTTATTATTATATTATTATTATTATTAATTTTATTATTATGAAAATATTATAATAATAATATGATTATTATTATTATTATAATATTATATTATAATTATATGAAATTATAATTATAATTATAATTATAATTCTTATAATTATTAATATAATCAATTATAATTATTATAATTATAAGTATAATTAATTATAATTATAATTAATTATAATTACAATAATAATTATAATTATAATTACAATCATAATTACAATTATGATTATGAATATAATTATAATATAATATTATAATTATATAATACTTATTATAATAATAATAATAATCATATTATTATATTATTGTAATAATAATATTAATATAATAATATCATTATAATAATATTAATTGTATTTATATTACTATTATTATATTATAATATTATAATTACTGTTAATATAATTATAATTATTATTATTTATAATTATAACATTTATAATTATACTTATAATTATATTATAATTATAATTTATGATTATAATTATTATTTTTATTATAATTATTAATAATAATATTATTATTACTATTGTAATTATTTTACGGAGTAATTATAATAATATTGATAACTATAGTTACAATTATAGGGATTAATATTGTAATTATAATTACATAAGTAATTATAATAAAAAATGTAATTACAAATATAATTATATCTATATTTATAATTAGTGTAATAGGTATAACTTTTTACATTTAAAATTTAATTTTAATTATAATTATTATTATTATTATTATAGTTATGATTATAATTATAATTATAATTATAATTATATTTGTAATTACAATTATAATTATAATTATAGAAATATTCAAATCAGATCAGATCAGAAGGATTCAGATCAGATCAAAAACATTCAGATCAGATCAGAAAGATTCAGATCAGATCAGAAAGATTCAAATCAGATCAGATCAGATCAGATGAGAAAGATTCAGATCAGATCAGATCAGATCAGAACTTAAAAAAATCAGATCAGAAACATTCAGATCAGGCGAAGAGAACAGCTTCTTAGGGTCTGTTTGCAACAGCTTCTACTTTTAAAAAAGGGAAAGTTCCCGAAATAGGACTAAAACAGTTTGAAAATTCCAAAATAGAATTGTCATGTTTTTTATTCCCAAAATAGGAGTAATTACTGTCAAGTTTGCAAAATACTACCATGTTTGAAGTCTGGTATTGCCAAAACATGACAGTAGTTAGTCCTATTTTGGGAATAAAAACATGGCAGTTCTATTTTGGAATTTTCAAATCTTTTTAGTCCTATTTTGGGTAAATTCTCTTTAAAAATGTTTTTTTAATGAAATGGGGAGAAGTGATTAAATAAAAGTTGATAGTGTTTGAGAAAAAAGTAATTTTGAAAAGTAAAAGTGGGTAGTGTTTGGTAAAATAAGTGCTTTTTGTGTAATAGAAAAAGTAAAAGCACTTTTGACGCGGAAGTCGAGAAAAATAAAAGTTGTAGTGTTTGGGAAAATAAGTGTTTTTTAAAGTCAAAAGCTGAGAAGTGCTTTTTCAAAAGTAGTTGCAAACCAACCCTTATACGATCGTCCCCCTATCCTTTGAAGTTCGAACTGCAGTTGCAATCCTGGAAAAATGACGGAAAAACGGAGAGCAACAGTCCGGCAGCCCCCAATCTTTCCTACATGCTATATTGTACGGAAGAAGCAGGGGCATCAGCCCCCCTACAGATAGAGTTCTATTTTGTTCACCCCCTTCATGGAGGGTGAACATCACCCCCTCCCTCCAACACATGACACTTGGCAAGACTTTTAAATTTTGCAATTGTAATGTCAAGTGTCAAGTGTTGGAGGGAGGGGGTGATGTTCACCCTCCATGAAGGGGGTGAACAAAATAGAACTCCTACAGATGAGTTCTATTTTGTTCACCCCCTTCATGGAGGGTGAACATCACCCCCTCCCTCCAACACATGACACTTGGCAAGACTAGACTAACAAGTTATAATCCAAGTAAAAACATCATTACCCATTTTCTTTCAAATTGTGCACCAATATCTTTACATGGGTTTAATATACTTTAATCTATCAGGCATAGATTACAGGATCATGGAGGGCAATCGCCCCCTTAGACATTCAAAGTTTTCGATTATATACGGAGTATGTACTATTTTCAAAAAATATATACTCCTTTTGTTCCATAAATTCTTCTTGGTTTGACGTGGATTGAAGTTTAAGAAACTAACAATAAAACAGAAACGTATGATTGCGGTTGAGTAAGAAAAATGTAAATAAATGTTACCCACACTAAACTTTTCAAAAAAATTGGGAATAATTTTTGTGATATCCCAAAATTGTAAGTGAGAGAGATTTTATGGGATGGAGGGAGTACTAGCTTTATTTAGATATATACTCCCCCCACCGTTAAGTTCTAGTTTTCAAAATTAATTTACATTCTTACATAATATAATATTGCGAAAACTGTCAAGTATATCCTCCTTACTATGTACGAAATGTCGATCACGCCCTTGTACATTAAAAGCACTCAATTGAATCCTCAGACTCTTTTTGTGTGAAAAAAATAGAACTAAGAATCCTCCAACACTTAGAAAAACGCTCAATGGGCTATTTAATTAGCATGTTACCAATCAGTCTCGTAGTTAGCTACATGTACATGACTAAAAAAGGATATTTGATACTGTTGAATTTAATCCAACACGATATAGTAAATATATGTATAAATGTGTATGAACAAGCTCGGTTTTTACGTGGAAACCCGAAAGGGAGAAAACCACGGGACTTTTTAGGCTAATGTCCAAGCCCTCTCATTCTCATTAGTCTCTCCTCACCATTACATAGTACAAGTATTGAAGCTCCCATTAATGGAGTTCTAAGCTATTCTAGAGAGAAGGAGGAAGAAGGAAAAGATCCAAAGGCCCTTTACATGGAGGGAAAACCTCCTATAAATAGGGAAAGGGGTGAGGGAAGTACTCCACCCTAATGGGCCAAACGGGCCGATGTCGGGCCTAATGGCCAAAGTGGGCCAGAATGGGCCGAAATGGACCTAGCTGCTCGGGCTCCGTACTGGATAATGTCCTGGGCTCCTGAACAGTAATAGGCCGGGATAATATATCCCAACACAAGTCCCCCAGTTTCTTGAGTAGTGAGTGCGCGAATCTGCTCGAGAAAATATACTCTGCCTGCGCTCTTCCTCTGTCTTGCTGGAAACTGTGTCTTCACATAATCATAATATATGAGTGAGTGTCTGCACTCATGAACGTAATCTACCAGTGAGGCACCCCCCTTTTCGACAGGGTCGGGCGAAGGGTGCTCCTCCACGGGCACACTCCCCCTGAATGCATCAGGCGGGAGTAAAGCACTCTGACTCGAGCTTTCCAATCGGAGAAGCTTAGAGGTCCATGCATCTATAAACTGACGTCGCGGTACTGTCAAGACACGATGCACGTGTGTATGTATGAATGTATGAGGTATGATGCATGAATGCATGAATGCATGTAATGTATGGGTGCAATGTATGAGAGAAGGAATGTGAGATGTGATAAAAAGCGGTGGCTCTCATCGATAAACCGGGCATGTCAGCGCCGAGATGCAGACGTGCTGCATAAGATGGTCGTCGCCATCCTAGAATGGATGGGCGATCCGGAGATGAACTTGATACAATGGCATGGAGGGGCCGATTGTGTTGCATAAGAGATGTTCGTCGCCATCTTGGAAGGGATGGGCGAGCCGAACATGAGCCAGACACGATGGCACAGAGGCGCTGATCGTGCTGCATACGAGACGTTCGTCGCCACCCTGGAAGGGATGGACGAGCTGAACGTGAGCTGAATACGATGGCGCTGAGGGGCCGATCGTACTGCATAAGACGGTCGTCGCCATCCTGGAGGGAATGGGCGAGCCGAACCGTGAATCTGGACACGATGGCGCTGAAGGGCCGATCGTGATGCAAAAGACGTTCGTCGCCACCTTGGAAGGGATGGACGAGCTGAACGTGAGCTGGGTACGATGGCGCTGAGGGGCCGATCGTACTGCATAAGACGGTCGTCGCCATCCTAGAGGGAATGGGCGAGCCGAACCGTGAATCTGGACACGATGGCGCTGAAGGGCCGATCGTGATGCAAAAGACGTTCGTCGCCACCCTGGAAGGGATGAACGAGCTGAACGTGAGCTGGGTACGATGGCGCTGAGGGGCCGATCGTACTGCATAAGACGGTCGTCGCCATCCTAGAGGGAATGGGCGAGCCGAACCGTGGATCTGGACACGATGGCGCTGTGGGGCCGATCGTGAGGCATAAGACGTTCGTCGCCACCCTGGAAGGGATGGACGAGCTGAACGTGGGCTGGGTACGATGGCGCTGAGGGGCCGATCATACTGCATAAGACGGTCGTCGCCATCCTGGAGGGAATGGGCGAGCCGAACCGTGAATCTGGACACGATGGTGCTGAGGGGCCGATCGTGATGCATAAGACGTTTGTCACCACCCTGGAAGGGATGGACGAGCTGAACGTGAGTTGGGTACGATGGCGCTGAGGGGCCGATCGTACTGCATAAGACGGTCGTCGCCATCCTGGAGGGAATGGGCGAGCCGAACCGTGAATCTGGACACGATGGCGCTGAGGGGCCGATCGTGAGGCATAAGACGTTCGTCGCCACCTTGGAAGGGATGGACGAGCCGAACGTGAGCTGGGTACGATGGCGCTGAAGGGCCGATCGTACTGCATAAGACGGTCGTCGCCATCCTAGAGGGAATGGGCGAGCCGAACCGTGAGTCTGGACACGATGGCGCTGAGGGGCCGATCGTGATACAGGAAAATAGTGATGATCATCTCATGGCCCTCGGCCCGTCAGTGAGTGGTAATCGTCTCACGGCCCTCGGCCGTGCTGGTGATGTGTCGAGTCTCTCTCCTGATTGGCTGTGAGAAGCCGATCGTCTGTCAGAACTCCATCCGGGAAGGCATGGTGAGCCTGATATACGTCTGGGCGATGTCCCTCCTACCTGATCTGGGGAGCTAATCGTCGTTCATCTACCGTATCCGTGGTCCTATGTACGGACCGCTAAGCGGTGTACACTCGGTACGCAACAGACTCAGGTGGAGAACTGGTCCTTCGTGTCTGATCCGTGGAGCTGGTCTTCGTTCGTCTACCGTATCCGTGGTCCTATGTACGGACCGCTAAGCGGTGTACACTCGGCACGCAACAGACTCCGGTAAAGAACTGGTTCTTCGTTCTTCCCAAGTCTCGTCAGTAGCACATAGCTACTCATAGGTCCCAGGTAGCTTTATCCTTAAGGGTGACGGCAAGACTTCCTCAGGCAGCACCCGCGGCGGAGGGATAGACCGGGAGTGGGGTCGCTAGGACTCCGGCAACGCTCACAAGGCTTCCTCAGGCCACAGGGGTGCGTTGGTTCACGATTTGCCATCCCTGGAGCTCCTGGCGGCCATTGATGGCGGACCTTCTCCTGGGTGTAACGAAGCCAGGGGAGCAAGGAGGCCGACAAGGACGATACGGCGGCGTCGAGGGGGCCAGCCTCAGCCGCTGGGCGTACTCCGACGAGGGTTGAGATGTACGACGCAGGTGGACGGAGGCGGAAACTCGTCCGTTGACGCGGCGAGGTCTGGAATCGGGGAGGACGGTTCCGGAAGGGCTGCGACCTCCGGTCTGAGGTGCGTGGTACAGCAGAGATAGCTCCGGTGATTCCTGTCTATTCCCACTTCAGATCTGGAATCTCCCAGACCCCAAATTCCAGGATTTTTCTTCTTTCTTTTTGCTGAAATCAGTCCATTTCGTATGAATCTTGCAGAACAACTGAAGAACACATGTAATCTTTTTGGACAGATTCCCACAGACGGCGCCAGTGTTGAATTTAATCCAACACGATATAGTAAATATATGTATAAATGTGTATGAACAAGCTCGGTTTTTACGTGGAAACCCGAAAGGGAGAAAACCACGGGACTTTTTAGGCTAATGTCCAAGCCCTCTCATTCTCATTAGTCTCTCCTCACCATTACATAGTACAAGTATTGAAGCTCCCATTAATGGAGTTCTAAGCTATTCTAGAGAGAAGGAGGAAGAAGGAAAAGATCCAAAGGCCCTTTACATGGAGGGAAAACCTCCTATAAATAGGGAAAGGGGTGAGGGAAGTACTCCACCCTAATGGGCCAAACGGGCCGATGTCGGGCCTAATGGCCAAAGTGGGCCAGAATGGGCCGAAATGGACCTAACTGCTCGGGCTCCGTACTGGATAATGTCCTGGGCTCCTGAACAGTAATAGGGCGGGATAATATATCCCAACAGATACGTGTTAAGATTGAGTTTTGTCACTTTTCTTAATTTTTTTGAGTCACAAAACATTTAATTAGCTCAAGTCACGGTTTACCGGGTTTGTTTGGCATTTTTTTTGAGAAAAGTAGGAATTTGGATCCGACATAGGCGTTTGAACTTAATTTGAGAAGATTTGGGATGCGTTCGAGAGATGGCAAGAAGCATTGGAGGTCCACGGGATGATTTAAGAGCGTGATTTGAGGCTAATTAAAGAGGTCAAAGAATGAATATAGGATCGATCGTAAGCATACAGGGAAGAAAAGAGCAAGAAAACGGTTCAAGAGACATTTGCACGCCCTGAGGGTCATTCCCGCACACCCCGCGGGTGATTCAGAGAACAAGAAGTCAAAAAGTCATAACCGCACACCCCGCGGATGAACCGCATGCCCCACGGTCCAGAAACATGCCTCAGAAGTGCCAACACGGTCGAACCATGTGGAACCCGCACGCCTTGCGGGCGGAGATATTACGGAGACAGAAATCGTCCACGCTGTCGCCCGCACGCCGCACGGATGACCCCACAGACCGAAATTGCCCACTTTTGATGTTTTTCTATAAATTCAACCTTTGTTTGTCCGTTTTTCATGACTGAGCTTATAGAGATAAACCCTATTACATTTTTTAGAGATTTTCAAGCCTTGTTCGTCAAGATTTTGGGGTTCTTTGTAAGTTCCAACTTTTTAATTAATGACAATTTATTCTTTCTTTCCCAATTCTATTGATTCTTCAATTATGAATTGTGAGTAGTTTTAATTAAGAATTTGGGATTGATGAAGGGCTTAATCATGATCTAAGGTTATTTTCTTGAGGGATTAATTGCATGAATTTTATTTAATTTTTGTTTAAATGATTTAATTGATATCTCTTGTAACCTAGAACTGCAGCGGGGATTATAATTACACATAGAATAAATTAAGAGAGATCTAATTTATTCTAGGACACTTTCTCACACACTTAATCGTTTGCTAAGAGATTAGTAACTGTTAAGGGGCCGTACGCTCGCTCGTTTTGGCAATAATTTAGATACCTGCCACATGAAAGATCAGTCTGGTCTACTAAATTATTGTACTCTATGCCGCAAAAGTAGTTAGAACTTAGTATTGATTATCGTTGCTCAATTAAATAATTTTCATGTGACTAAGCCTAATCAGTCAGAAATCTGATTACCCTGAATCAATCCCTATTCAGTATTCACTATCGTCATTAATTAGAAAGAACCTTTTAATTTAGCTTTTTATTCGCATTTTAATTTTTTCCAAAAAAATCAAATCTTGCAGATCGGATTTTATTTTATAATATTGAGAAAAGTGCATGTCAAGTATGTCCTCCTACTATGTACAAAAGCACTCAATTGAAATCCTCAAATTCTTTTTGTGTGGAGGAAATAGAACTAAAGGAGTGTTTGCAGTTGATTAAAAAAAGCACTTTTCAGCTTTTGGCTTAAAAAAAGCTAAAAAGAGTGTTTTCAAATGACAGCTTCTGCTTAAATTAATCACTTAAAAGCCAAAAGCTGGAAGCAGGTGGAAGGGTGCTTTAAACTACTTTTCACTTTTTCTATTACACAAAAAGTACTTATTTTACCAAACACTACCAACTTTTACTTTTTCAGAATCACTTTTTCCTTAAACACTACCTACTTTTACTATTAATCACTTTTCCCCAAATCACTTTAAAAAATTATTTTTTTAAAGTTGAAGCAATTGCAAACACTCCCTAAGAATCGTCCAACACTTCAAAGAACCCTCAATGTGTTATTTAGCATGTCACCAACCTCTCCCAATTAGCTACACGTGTAATGGGCCACGTGGTAATTTTTAGTCTTTCCTTTTTTTTCTCTTTCCTTTTCTTATTTCTTTTCTCATTCTCTTCGTTCCCACCCTCCCGCAATTTTTTTCGGTCCCTGCCTAATGTAGAATGGACACTGGCATAAATTATAGAATTATGTCGGTAGTTATTTAAAAAGAAAAGTGAAAATGTCAACTATGTGTGATAATATAATGACCTTGCCAAAACAGTAAAAGGATTTTTTAAATTTTGTCTCTATGCATAGAAAAAATAAAATTCAACACGTGCAAGGAACATTGTGTAATTAGCATATTAGGAAGTTGCCTTTATCAAAACATTCAACAAAGAAACATCAAAATGGATTTCATTTGAATGGTCTATTAATTTAATACCATACAATCACGTTCATGAAGAATAAGGATGTTTTTACTTGGACTGTAATTTGCTGGTCTGGTCTGGTCTGGTCTGATCTGGTCTGGTCTGGTCTGAACTGGTCTGGTCTGGTCTGGTAAGGTCTGGTTTCTTTGTATTTTTATAACTATCCAAGTCTGGTCTGGTCTGGTCTGGTCTGAACTGGTCTGGTCTGGTCTGGACTGGTCTGGTCTGGTCTGGTCTGGGACAAATTACAGTCCAAGTAAAAACATCCTAAGGGAAAGTTCCCGAAATAGGACAAAAAATGTTTGTAAATTCCAAAATAGGACTGTCATGTTTTTATTCCCAAAATAGGAGTAATCACTGTCAAGTTTGAAAAATACTGTCATGTTTAAAGTCTGGTACGGTCAAAACATGACAGTAATTAGTCCGATTTGAGAATTAAAAACATGGCAGTCCTATTTTGGAATTTACAAACGTTTTTAGTCCTATTTAGGGTAAATTCTCAAACAATAATCACGTTCATCAATTGTCGATAGACACAAATTGTCAACAGATCAATTAAGGATTAATTAATAAATCACGTTCATGAACAATCACGTTCATAAAGAATAATCACGTTCATTTAAGGATTACTTTCACACCAAAGTTAGCTATAAATATTGTGACTATCAATGGACACAAATTGTCATCAGATCAAACATGATCTTCGTATTATGTTCAATCAATTATGTTATACAGGTGTTGACAGTGTCTAGCAACAACACGTATTGTTCATTGAAGTTCAATCAAGCATTCTTCTCAAAATGATTATTGAAAATGAAATTCATTGTCAGTAATATTTTCAAAACACCGTGCAAGTATATATTTAATAAAGCTAGTGGACTGTCAAATACTCCGTATACATACAATTGACTAGCTTTCTTGAATATATACTTCAGGTAGTTTTAGAATTGAAGCATTACTTGGCGATGGGTTTCATTTTCAATAATTCTTACTTTGACAACCTGTATTGACTCTCTTATTCAAGTTGTTGCGAGGCAGTTAAAAGCTAATACAATTTAGTGTTGAATGACATATGGAGATCAAGAAGGTATAATTATCATATATGTAACCCATTCAACCTTGAAACTGTTTTCAGAATATAGCTCAACAGATATATTTGTCAAATCTGTATCATCACAAGGCAGCATCGCATGAGAGATTGAATCCTCTATACTCGTCATGAGGCCAATATGAAGAGAATGGTGGCTACCGAGGTGGTAGTACTATCGGTGTTGGTGGTGAAATTGACATCATACTCTTAGAACAAAATGAGTTTGATGTTGATTCTACATTAGTTTTCGTCTTAAATTCTATTCACTTTTGATACTTAACTAATGTTTTTGACCATCTGTAGTACTTTTTCAGCCGATTTTAATCATCGCAAACCTTGACGTGAGTATCATATATGAGCGAAAAAGTAATCATGTGCCAAAAGTGGTCAAAAACGTGAACTAATTGTGGATTTGTTGCGACACTTGTAGAATCAAAAGTGGAATTTATCTATAAAAAAACATTTCAGCAGTAAGTCAGCAAGTGGAAGCAGCCTTTCTCTTCAACAGTTCTACGTGTCATGTTGCCTCACCTAGCTGCACAATGACTCTATTTTGAAAAACTCCTAAAAATCTGAAATTGTGTTAATCAGGTTTGAAATTTCGAAATTTCTATTATATTAAATTTTAGACCTATTACATTTAGGTTTCCCTTCAAATAATTGAAGGGAAACCCAAAAATGACTCGTTTTTGCAAATTGACAACCGATCGATTTTAACACATTTTCGCTCCAAAATATTTGATGGCGTGAATCGAATGAGATCGTAAGTGGAACATTCAAATTAAAATTTATTCTTCTCTTCATCTTTTTATGAAATACCAATTCAATATATTAGGATTAGTAAATGAAATAATTACATTTTGTGATGCATTTGCTTCCCTATTCCCTGAAAAATAGATGATTTTGTCAATCACTCATTTGTCATTAGTTAAGATGAGCACGATTCACTTGTTTAATTTGTAAGCAAGATTCACTTGATCGAGTTGGTAATTTGTATGATTATGTTTGATTTCAATATTTGTACTTAACTAAACCATCTAAGTCAATGTCCTTCCTCCAAATATATATTTTCCTTTAATTAAGCGTGTGTGATTGAATTGAATTATAAATGTATTGTATCATATGTGTGTGTGATTAGATTAAAGTGGCTCCATTTACCTATGAAAGAGCAATATGTGTAATCTTTAATGAGTTATGAGTTATTATGATATACTTTCAAAATTAATAAGTCCTACGTATAATCAATGAATACTCAACGCTGCATCCTCAGTTTTTTATAATCAGTTTTAGAACTGAGATTATAAAAAACAATACAAAACAAGAAAATTCAAGCTTTGTAATTACAAGTTTACAAATTGACAAATAAATTTGGGATTAATTTTTAAAAAATAGGTTAGAAACTTACAATGTTAGAAATTAAGCCTAATATGGGGATAATAGACAAATTAAGGAGGGTTGGAGGAATTCGTTCATTAGCTATAGTGTGGCGATCTGACGAAGTTACCGAGCGACCGACGAATTGGCATCTTAGGTTGAATTGGTGTCGATGCTTCACAGAGGCCGGAGAGCCGGAGAAATGAGAGAAGAGTGAATGTCGTCGCTGCTTCACAATGGCCAGAGCCAGAGATTAAAAAATCTGCCTTTTGCGTCTCTCTGTATGCAAGTTCTAATCTACACGGAGGAGGCTGCAGAGAATAGTCTAAAAGTGAAATAAATAAATCATAATTTAAAACACAAAAAGTTCAAAAGAAAAGCAAAAATAATTGGGACATAAATAAATGATATAAGTCACACAATATGGGATCATACAGGTAATTTCCACTTAAAGAAACAGAACTCAAGCAAAAATAATTTGGACTTTCTCCACGGAACTCCCCAGCTTGTCTATTTTTGTTTTTTTGTTTTTAATTTTCTTTTCCCCTCTCAACCCACCCTTTTTTTTCACCTCATTCCCTTACTTGCTTTTAATGCCTCCTTTAATCCTCCACTACACCAAATTAAGAGTAAAAAATCACCATCTTTAATCTTTTGACTCATAATTAATCCTAGACCACTACAAATGTCCTCTCAATTTTTATCAAGCCTAAAATTGTCTACTCAAAATCGAGTGAAATTTTTCACCGAACATGCAAGAGTTTCGAAGCAATTAACGAGAAGTGTCGAAACTTCCACTCATCCCATCATAAAAGATTTAAGATTTCAACCGTAGCACCCAAAGTTCCTAAATATAAAATAAGAAAACAACACAAAATTCAATGCACAATTCAACATTTAACATTTAACATTTATTTTTCTCTTCGTCTTTTTATGAAATACCAATTCAATATATGAGGATTAGTAAATGAAATAATTACATATATAGTGGCAATTGTGATGCATTTGCTTCCCTATTCCCTGAGAATAGATTATTTTTTCAATCACTCATTTTTCATTAGTTAAGATGAGCACAATTCACTTGTTTAATTTGGAAACAAGATTTACTTGAGTTGGTAATTTATATGATTATGTTTGATTTTGATATTTGTACGTAAACCATCTTAATCAAATGTTTCTTCTAAAATCTAAATACATATTTTCCTTTAATTAAACTTGTGTAATTGAATTGAATTGAATTGACTTATAAATGTATCATTTGTATGTGTAATAAGATCAAAAGGGGCTCCATTTATCTATGAAAGAGCAATTATATGTAATCTTTAATGAGTTATATTATGATATACTTTCCACTTGCAACGTAGCTCTGCAAGTTTATTAGATAACTAGCTAGGTTAGAACACATTAAAATCACCAGAAAAGTAATTCAGATCCTGCAAGTTGAGTACTGATTTATCTGTGTTTATTTTATTTAATTGAGTACTTTTCACCTGCTTATTGGTTCTAGGTATCTCCTTATTTATTTTTTTAAAAAAATAGAATCCGTTCGTTGAACAAACAAACTAAAAATGTTGTTTGGGTAATGATAATTCTAGCTCATGAGTTTGGCTTATTCATTCTAGGTACGTGGCTTAGCTTTATCTATATGGATAATGTTGGTGGTATTTTAGTGAATTTGGTTTAGGGTAATAAACTAATATATTTAGGAATCTGCCTAATATCTATTTAGGAATACTTTGTATTTTGGAAACTCTTCTATTATAAATATATCTGTCAGGACTCCTATTGGAGTCACTTTCCCATTATTTCACATGGTATCAAGAGCTCTAGGTTTTTAGACACATTTTTTCTCTCTCTTTTTTTCCGGTTCCCATGAACCCTAGTACAGCCGCTGCCTCCTCGGGGTCGATTGCCGCCACATCTACGGCATTCTCCGAGCCTTTGAGGATGAGCGCGACTGATATGGCGCAGATCACCTTCTCTGCGTCGCTGACCATGGTGTTTGCTTCCAGCGTACCGTTGAGTTCGCCGCCTGCTGCTGCCTATGTCCACACAGCCCACCTTTTCTCCGTCGCTGACCACGGTGCTTGCTTCAAGCGCGCTGTTGAGTTCGCCGCTTGCTGCTGCAGACATCTATTCTCATGGAGATCTCATTGTCAAAGATGTGCCTTCTAATCTTCTGCTGACAGACATATTTAATAAGAGTTTTTTTTAGTTCGCACTTTCATTTTTTAAAAGGACAACCTGCACGTTGTATCTCCCGCACAGTTTGAGGGGGTGTAATAAACTAATATATTTAGGAATCTGCCTAATATCTATTTAGGAATACTTTGTATTTTGGAAACTCTTCTATTATAAATATATCTGTCAGGACTCCTATTGGAGTACACTTTCCCATTATTTCACATAGGGTTGGTTTGCAACTGCTTTTAGAAAAGCATTTCTCAGCTTTTAGCTTTAAAAAAACACTTATTTTCTCAAACACTACAACTTTTATTTTTCTCGGCTTCTGCGTCAAAAGTGCTTTTACTTTTTCTATTACACAAAAAGCACTTATTTTACCAAACACTACACATTTTTACTTTTCAAAATCACTTTTTTCTCAAACACTATCAACTTTTATTTAATCACTTCTCCCCATTTCATTAAAAAAAGCACTTTTTTAAAAGCAGAAGCTGTTGCAAACAGGCCCTTAACCTTTTCATTTTGGCGTTTATGGTTGGGTTTGTGTTTTTTACCGCAAGGAACTATATCCAAAGAGTGAAAGAGGTGCTATGTTGGTTTTACCTTAGTCAAACAAAATGAGTTGGTTCAATTCTTACTGGCATGCAATGCTTTCAAACATTGAAATTTGTCAACCATATTTGCAGTGACAAAGCTTTGTAAGTTTTTTAGTAATGTAACTACAATTTAAATTTTAAAAATTTAAATGTTAAGGACCCATATTACACAGATACGGAAAACAATTATTCTTGGTAGATAAAAATTGTCTGCTTTGCAGAATCAATGCTAAAAAATTCAGACTGTTACTAGGTTGGGACTTGGGAGTTCATGTGTAAAACACATTCACGATTACATTCCATGATAAAATGAATTGTTAGGAAATATAACATTTGATATATATTCTCAAGTCTCAACTATTTTGGAGGACACAAACATTTTCTGGTTCTTTAATTATTGAATGATGTGCTGTACAATTTTGACATGGATGATGAATCCAGGGTGTAATCGGTTCTCAATCTCCCCAATAGCACAATCATGCTAAACTATTACGCCAAATTCCAAATCAATTTATTCTCATAAGCAGTAAGTTTCAGCCTTCGTATCAGCTTAATCCATTGATGGAATGATTCTTTATACGTAGGCTATGTTTGTCGTACAAAAGGCTATAGCTTCTAGTTTCTAAATTCTTTAAAAAGACTTTAAAAAACTTTAGTTGTATGTTTGACATGGCATTTTTTTAGAGCTTTTGAAAAATTAAAAGATATTTTTTGAGATGCTACCAGGTGTATCATCGGGGAAAAACTCGTGACTTTTAGTATTAATTAGTCATAACAGCTTGTATACCAAACCGAACTAAATCAAACAGTTAGCGTTTTACCAAACAGCTATCACCTGTTATTTTTAAGTTCTTTTCAGTCACTAAAAGCTAACAGTCACTAAAAAGCTCGTAAAAGTATCTTTTTAGCTAGTTGTGTGTGTGTGTATATATATATATATATATATATATATATATATATTTATTTCTTAATTATACTACCCCTAAGGATCTCACATCTCATTCCATTTATTTTGGCAAATCATTTGAAAATCTTTTAAGCGCTCCTATTGTTTCAAGCGAGACCACTTAAACTTGTACTACACACGGAGGAAGGGAAATGAATCCCAGAGTGTGCATGATAATTCCAATACTTCTCAATCTTACACTACTAAAAAAGATTGGAGTTCAGAAGATGTTAAATTATCAAAAGCATGAATATATATTTCTATGTATCCTATAGTCACTTGGGATGTTTTTACTTGGACTGTAATTTGCTTATCTAATCGGGTCTGGTCTAAACCGGTCTGATAAATGTCTGGTCTCTGTGTATTTTATAACTACGGAAATCTGAACTGGTCTATTACATATGATCTGGTCTGTTTAAGTCTGGTCTGCAATTGAAAACAATCCAAGTAAAAACATCCTTAATTGTAAAAATTAAACATAAGTTACTTTAACTAAATTTATTATTCTTATCAATACACTTCAATATCGCATTTTTGAACAGTTTTTATTTTAATCATAAATATAGAATTATTTCAGGTACACACAAGCCTGATAAACGGTAACGTAGCACATGTGGTCACAATGCATTTAAATTTTAAAACTAAAGTGTAAAATATGAGTGGCTCTCACGTTTAAATTAAATTTCCTTATTATTGTTTTTTTGCTAACTATTTTTTTTTATTTCGTCATGAACTTATTACCCCAATGATCTTTTACGAGTGCCTATATCATACAACCGGCTATACGGTGAGCACCGTACAGCCGGCCCAACAATGAAAGTAACAAGCCCAAAGAAAAAATAGCAAAATAATTCGGTGGTATTGTTGTAATTAATGTGAAAATCGCGGTTTGTGTTAAATGAGCATTAGTGTACTGTTAATGAGCAATCATTCAATTTTAATCAGCACCGTGTTAGTACAAGAAAGCTGATATCATAACTAAAAAACGGTGCCATTTTCGTAATATCAGTGTAAATCGCCATTATCGTTAGATGAGCATTGATACACTTTTAATGAGCATCAAATGTATTCTATTGAGCATTACGAGTCGAATAATTAGTATTGCGATATCAATTTCATATATTGTAATTCACTTTCTTTTTCTTATTTTTTCTTTTATAAATACTTATTAAATTATATTTATAATCAACTCCTATGAACTTCAATATGCAAAACTAATGTAATATGACACTTTTGAAATATGCATTGATATGACATTTAAAAAATGAGCATAACATCAGTTCCAATTGAGCATAGTAACATATAAAATGATTATTGATAGGAAACTCGTAAGTTTTTTAAGTTGACCATAATTAAATACATTTAAATTGAGTATCAAATCTCCTCTATTAAGTTTTAGAATCATGTGGTTGAACATCATTATCTGAGCTCATGCATCTATAATCAAGTCTTATGTTAAAATATAACGAGCATAACACCTGTACCAAATCAGCATATACAACTTACAAAATGAGTATCAAAAATACCAAAAACTCATTTGTGTATATTCATTCAGTTTAGGCGTTATACTCATTTGAATTTAAAATAAAACTCATTTCTAATATGCTCTATATTCATAAACAACTGATAATCATAAGTGTCATCCCCAATGACTCCTAGAACGAAAACGCTAAATTAAACTCAATGAGTCGAGCTCTTATTTTGAATTAAATTAGATCAAGCTTCAATTATTTGGAGATAAGTCTGTAGAAGTGGAAAATTTGATGGTTAGCTTCATGATTATGATGTAATTGATTGAGGTTTTTTCGTGAGATGGCTGAGAAAGATGGACACCACTATATCGGATTATCGGCGGCGGCCTTTAATTTCCTTTCATTTGTTCATTCGAACTGTAAATTCCCTTAGAGGAATAGAGAATGGTTTCTCAAGCTACTTCCGGTGAAGGGAAAGGGAGCAATCGAACTTCGAATCGGAAGAAACGAGATTTCAGCGAATTATTAACTGCCGTGCTTTGCCGGTGAGTTGTTGTGATACAAAAATGTCCGGCTCACCTTACATAAAGTAGACTTTTGAACTACATAAAGTACATATTGCAAATTCTTAATACAAAAAAAAGCATCGTACCAATTAAAACATGTATTGAAACTTCACCACATCCATTATAATCTATTGTTTTATATAGTAAAGCTCAGTTATAAATTGTTGATGTGTCTTACTCTTATTGGTTAACACAATTTAATTATAAGATTTAATTATAACATTAATTAACTTAGAAACCGTTGGAGAGATAAACTAGGAGATCGAAAAAGTGGAGGAATAAATTTAAGAAAATGGTGAGAATGCAAACATGTGAACATTCAAAAATGGTGGAGTATAGAAACGTAAACATGTAACAAAATTTAATTAAAAGATTTAATTATAACATTAATTTACAAATCAGAAAAAATAGGAGAAAAAGGTGGAGTACTAAAGTAGATAAAATATACCGGAGTACAAATTAAGTATATTTCGATTATTAATATACTTAGTTTCGTATGATAAAAAAAATTCTTAGTTTGGTTTATGTGATACAAACGGTGGAGTCACTTTTCGTTTTGATTATTAATTTCGATTTTGGTAAATACGTAGTATATGTATATTTTTAAGGGAAAATGGAAACTAATAATCCAACCTTTTAGCGGTCTTCTTACAATAGTCTCACCTTTTGATTATTCATGAATAATCCAACCTTTGCACCTCATCTTCATTCACTGGTCCCTGACCGGTTGATGACCTGCTATTCTAAATTATTTTCTTATCTTTGCAAAATATTATATTCGTGAAAGGTGAGATTTATGGTATAATGGTTTGCAAAGATAAAAAAATAACTTGGAATAGTAGGTCATCAATCGGTCAGGGACCAGTGAATGAAGATGAGGTGCAAAGGTTGGATTATTCATGAATAATCAAAAGGTGAAACTATTGTAAAAAGACCGCTAAAAGGTTGAATTGGATTATTAGTTTCCATTTTCTCTATTTCTTATTATAAAAGCTAGGCATACCTAGCTTTTGCCAAAAGAAATTAAGCATACGTATCTAGATAAAGTTACTTCACATTTTTTTTTTGGACTAAAATTATTGATCTGATCAGTTTAATTTGTTTAAGTTTGATTTGATCTGCTCTATTTAAGTCTGAACTGATCTGGTGTGATATATATGGGACTAAAAACAATATAAAAGAAAACATCATTATTATAACGTATACAAACGCAATGAAAAATAATTATATCACTTCATTATATTAAAAATCTTTAAATAATGGACTGTAATAAATCTAATAGGACTCTAATAAACGTGAATACGTGATGTGATGCACAAGGTAAATTTCTCCATTATTTCATTCCATCCTTCATCTTATAATTAATGGAAATTGTCCTAAATAAGACTAAAAACGTTTCTATATTTCAAAATAGGACTATCATATTTTTATTCTCAAAATAATACTCCCTCCGTCCCATTTATATTGTCCCGTTTTACCTTTTCGGGAAGTCCCACTTAAATTGTCTCATACCATATTTGGCAAAATTTGTGTGGCTCTAAATCATTCTTACTTTATTCTTACTTTATCAATTAATATCAACCACACAAACCAACTTTTCTTAATAACCGTGTCACCCTCTTCCGTCCCAATATAAGGATGTTTTTACTTGAACTGTAATTTGCCCCAGACCAGACCAGTCCAGACCAGACCAGACCAGACCAGACCAGACCAGACTTGGATAGTTATAAAAATACAAAGAAACCAGACCTTACCAGACCAGACCAGACCAGTTCAGACCAGACCAGACCAAATCAGACCAGACCAGACCAGCAAATTACAGTCCAAGTAAAAACATCCTAAATGGGACAAAGGTAGTACTAATTAGTGTCATGTTTTGTCAGTACCAAACTTTAAACATGATAATATTTTCCAAACTTGGCAGTAATTATTTCTATTTTGAGAATAAAAAACATGGCATTCATATTTTGAAATTTTCAAACTTATTTACTCCTATTTCGAAAATTTTCCTATAATCAACTCTATATACCACTAAAAAAATATTGTAACCATTACCATATAAAAACAATATAATCACAAAATTCTTATACCTAAAATGGTGATTCCTCTCTCGACTTCCATGATCCAGTATGATTCATCGAAGAGATCTTAAATAAAAAGTAGAGTTGATCGACCTTTACATCCAAGATTGGTCACTCACGGAGACAATGTCCGTCAGGTCAATCGAAATCAACTTATTTCATACACGCTACTTTTCATGGATAAAAAAGTATATATATAAATTAGAACTTATTTAAATGTTGAATATCTTCTCTAAAGCTCTAATACTGATTTTTTTAGATATATGTTTGTATATTTTTTAAGGTAAGGGCACAATCAAATTTATGTGGGTTGAATGTAAATTAAGATCAAATTTTTATTTAAATAAATTATATTACAATAATTTTAATGTATGATAACTTATTATTTATATAGTAAAGCTCAGTTATAAATTGCTGATGTGTCTTACGTACTCTTATTGGTTAACACAATTTAATTATAACATTTAATTATAACATTAATTAATTTAGAAACCGTTGGAGAGATAAACTAGGAGAAAAAGGTGGAGGAATAAATTTAAGGAAATGGTGAGAACAAAGATCAAGTTGTTTTATTGTTAGTCAAGCATCGTAAACTGAATCAGGAACCTCTCAATGGGATGGAGGGAGTACTACAAAATAATACTACATACTAAATATAAAAAATTAATATTGTGTCTAAACTTAACTTTCAAATATACATTTGAATGTTTCATCACAAAAAAAATACATTTGAATGTGATAAAAAAATTAAATTTGTATAAACATAGTTTTATTTTGTGGAACACAACACTTTTGCGGCCACAATATTGTGGTTGTGAGCTATATCGCAGCTACATCGGGGCGCAATGGCGGAGAAATTTTGATTCATATGAAATGGCCGCAACGTGGCATCATTGGTTTGCATCGGGCCGTAATACGTATCGCAACATCCGTAACAGCTGCAACTACAGTTATAACCACAATTTAAAACCTTGCTATTAATTTAAGTGTAAATATATAATATACCTCCGTCTCACTAACATTGGGACAGAAGAAAATGACACGGTTATTAAGAAAAGTGAGTTTATGTGATTGATATTGAATTGAAAAGGTAAAAATAAAGTAAGAATGATTTAGTGACACACAAACTTTACCAAGTTTGGTATGGGGCAATCTCAGTGGGACTTCCCGAAAAAGTAAAATGGAATAATCTTAGCGGGACAGAGGGAGTACCAATTTATAATTGGTTGTGGTTAGTTCATAATTAAACTTTGGATCCTTTAAATAATTCACTTTTAAAGGGAAATGAGAAGAAATTTTGGGACATCCAAAAAAAGGAAGTTAGAAGAATTTTATGGGAAGAAAGTAGTAGTGTAGTACTATCCTTCGTACGGTTTTAACTCACATCGAATTGACGTGCTACCGGGGCATGCCCCGGGCTTTACACTAGTTATGGCCCTATTTGGTAGTTGAGAGAGGAAAAATGTTTTCTATGTGATTGCATAATACGTGTGTATACTCATCCCTCTCCTTCTTAAGCTTCTTACGGGTGCTAGCCTCGATATCGAACAAAAACAGCCCTTCTCTTCCCAGTACAAGTTTATTTGTACCAATTGATCCCCAAATCATATCAAACCTCATTGAAAATGCACCCTTCAAAGCCCAATTTTGGTCCAAGACCCAAAACGAGCACTCAAAATTTGGAAAGGTTCCACTAACCATCTGCCAGGATACAAATCCCAAATTTGTTCCGGCCTCTGCTAATCGGGGAATACTGTAATATGGATAAAATAATGGAGGGCTTTCAATCGTCCCAAATTTCTCACTTGTCAAATCGAAGAAACGGATAGATATTGGGTCATTTTGGTATGAGCCGGTTTCAATGAAGTATATTTTCCCGTCAACATGAATCGAATCCAATTTAGGGTACCGGCCGTACCCGCTCTCGTAATGGAACCGGCCCCTCTCGTACTGGAACCTTGGTACATCATCATCAATCAGAGTTCTCCACGATGAGTTTCTCTCTAAGGTCAAAATTTGGCAACGGCGTTTTTGGCCAAAGTGAAGCACTTTGTACCTTTTTATCGTTGGATCGAACCCGAGTGCATATGTTTTGAAAGCTGCGGGGATTGTCGGTGGCGGCAAATCTCTTTTCTCCCCTGTGGATAGGTTGTAAACTATGTTGCTGCTGTTGCGGCTTCCAGGACGGGAAGCTCTGCTGCAGAAACAGATGAGTCCATAGGCGGTGTTGGAGCAAGGCATATGAGTTCGAAACAAACCTGGATTTGCAGGAACGCGGGATTTTTTAAAAGATAGTGTATGATCTGCTGCGAACGCCCCAGTATTGCTCAGAAAAAGAATATAAGAGGCTTCCGGCTGAGCCCGAGCATGCGACATATGTGATTCAGCGAAATTGGGATCCCGTATCAAACGCATCCAATCTTTACAGACGCATTTGACTTGCATTAACTCTCTGGCGGGAAGCCTTTTCAGGATTTCAGAGGTTATGTCATCATGGAATATCCAATGAGATGCTTCGGCTGTGTTCGTATCGTTGCCGCCGGTCTTGAGTTTCTTCCTCGCCATATGGAACGACGAGTCTAAAAACGAGAGAAGTTGGACGGTTGAATTGGATATTCACAAGGGTTTATGGTGAAGATTTTAGAGCACGTTGGCTTGGTAATACCCTCTTTATAAAGAAAATCAGCCCTAATCATGTTGTAATGCTCGCATAACTACATCATCGTAATGCACGTGCCTTTGTTATTTGTTTTAATTATATTCCAATCATCATATCCTCCCTCGAATCTTCCTAAAATTAAGGATCGATTTGATTAGCTTCGTGTATACGTATTCATTGATCTCCTAATAATAAAGGACTTAATTCCTTTGGAGTAACTGCCGTGTGCCGATTAATAATAGTAAGGAATTAATTTCATTAAAAACAAAATATTGTTTGGGACCCCTAGAAACGAGGAACGGAGGAAGGGAGAACATACGTAAGTATCTGCTTCAATTATTATTACTATTAATTATTAATTGGTTTAATAATAATTTTTCACTATTGATTTAAGGCTTGAATACGTTTTTAGTCCCTGCAAATATGACACACTTTGTTTTAGATTCCTGCAAAATATTTTTCTTGTTTTTCATCCTTACAATATGCACTATTTTGTTTTTAGTCCATATCTGATTCCGAAACTACTCTACTTACAAAAAAAGTTGGTGTCAGTTACATAAATCTATAACAAATATTTAAATTTGTCGTTTTATAATTTTTTTAGACTAATTATTTACATTTTTAAATTATATATAAAAATCCTTCTAAAATTTAAAATTTTAAACTTTTTGTTTGAATAACATGATACTGAATTACAGGAAATCTATTAATCAGTGTTATTTTTAGGTCGAACGGAGGTTGTAATCATCAGTGATGGACTAAAAAAACCAACATTAATTGCAAGGATGAAAAACAAAAAAAAAAATGCAGGGATACAAAACAAAATGTACTATATTTGCAGGGACTAAAAAATGAATTACCCGTTACCTGTTGGGGCGGTTATGACTTGAGTAAAAATTACCCGTTGAGTAATGAGGGCGGTTACGCGGCGGGAAAATTCTCGTCTTATACAGTTATATGTAAAACCGTCCCCGATCCGACCTATTGCCGTCCCTATTCATAAGTCATATAATGTCGTCATATTGCATTGTACCTCACTGAACTCATTCACTTCCCTTGAATGCATATCAGTGCCTAAACTCACAAAGTATTGACCATTTTACTCACTGTCCTCGAGCATTTGCTTCCCTATTCCCTGGAAATAGATGATTTTGTCAATCACTCATTGGTCATTACTTAAGAAAAGCATGATTCACTTGTTTAATTTGTAAGTAAGATTTACTTGAGTTGGTAATTTATATGATTATGTTTGATTTCAATATTTGTACTTAATTAAACCATTTAAGTCAATGTGTTTCCTCCATTCCCTCCAAATATATATATATATATATATATATATATATATATATATATATATATATATAGACAAATGTTCATGTCAGGAGTTCCTGACCGGAACCGCCGTCCGGACCGCGGCGTGTGGCCGCCTTCCGGGTGGAATTTTTTGATGAAATTTTTATCACATGTTCTCCATCAAGTCTAGTTTATCCACAAAAAAATTCAGCCAAAAAATCAATCAGGAAGGTCGTCAAATAATTTTTGCAAGTTAACTGGTTCAGAATATGTATAGTATTATATGTGTGCGTGTGATTAGATCAAAAGTGGCTCCATTTACCTATGAAAGAGCAATTATATGTAATTTTTAATGAGTTATAATATACTTTGAAAATTAATATGTCCTACGTATAATCAATGAATACTCAACGGTCTGCATCCTCAATTTTGTATAATCAATTTTAGAATTCAATTTATAAAAAAACAACAAACTTCAAGCTTTGTAGTTACAAGTTTACAAACTGACAAATAAATTTGGGATTAACTTTAAAAAAATTAGGTTAGAGACTTACAAGGTTAGAAATTAAGCCGGATATGGGGATAACAGACGAATTAACATGGGCTAGAGGAATTCGTTCGTTAGCTATAGTGTGGCGATCTCACGAAGTTACCGAGCGACCGGCGAATTGGCATCTTAGGTTGAATTGTTGCAGATGCTTCACAGAGGTCGGAGAGCTGGACAAAAGATCGCATCAATACATTTTTATTGAACATCAAACCTATTCTATTGAGTTTTAGAATCATGCATTGAGTATTATTATCTCTGCTCCCATTCGAATCTATTATGATACTTTTGAAATATACATTAATATGACATTTTAAAATGAACATAAAGCTAGTATGAGATGAACATAAATCACTTACAAATTGAGCATCGAAAAATTCAAAATCTTGTTTGAATTCTCTAATATGTTTAAATGTTCATTTGTACACATATATTATAATGACAAATATAGTAATTACGAATATAGTTATTTTGTATTAAAAATAATTTATAGTCTTTCTTTATGGAATTACAAATATAACAGGGTTCATTTTATAATGTTTACCCATGTTATTTATTTTACACTATACTCATTTTAGCATAACACAAAACACATGTTAATTACTCCCTCCGTCCCATTTTACCTGTCTTATTTTCCTTTTTGGGTTGTCCCAAAATAAGTGTCATCTTTCCCTATTTGGAAAGAAATATGTGGTTCACAACATTTCACTTTACTATACTCAAATCTCAACCACAACTTTTACCTTTTCAATCATTTTATTAAAAATTGTGCCTTAATCAAAGGAGACAAATAAAATGTGACAGAGTTAGTAGTATTAGCACATAATATTTAATAAACTAATAAATATTCATCTTAAACTAAAAATAAAAATAAGACATTAATACCGTAAATATACATCATAAATTAAAATCAATGGAAAAGGTGTTAAAACAAAAAGGGAAAAAGAAATTAAAAAAATAGAGTTACGTGAAAGCAAAAACAAAGAAGTCAAATGGAAGATGCTCCGTAGCATATACACGCGCGTAGTGGACTACAGCTGGCAGGGAAAATAAATAAAAACAGCATATGCGTTATACATATGAACGGACGAACTACAGCCTGCAAATCAGAAACAATTACAAAAATACCTCGGTATAATTTGCGTCCCAATTAGCTACACGTGTAATGGGCCAGGTGGTAATTTTTATTCTTTCCTTTTTTTTTCTCTTTCCTTTTCTTATTTCTTTTCTTATTCTCTTCGTTCCCAGCCTCCCGCAATTTTTTTCGTTCCCAGCCTAATGTAGAATGGACATTGGCATAAATTATAGAATTATATCGGTAGTTATTTAAAAAGAAAAGTGAAAATGTCAACTTTGTGTGATGATACAATGACCTTGCCAAAACAGTAAAAGGATTTTTTTTTAATTTTGTCTCTATGTATAGAAAAAATAAAATTCAATACGTGCAAGGAACATAGTGTAATTAGCATATTAGGAAGTTGCCTTTATCAAAACATTCAACGGAGAAACATCAAGAATGGATTTCATTTGAATGGTCTATTAATTTAATACCATACAATCACGTTCATAAAGAATAATATAATGAAATAATTGCATAAATATGACCAAAATAAAGATGGTTTACAAAAATATGATTAGTTACTAGAGTAGTAATGAAATTATAGTAATTCATGTTCAAGTTTTGAACTTTAGTTATCACAACACTACATTGTAGTAATGAATAGTCATATTTATGTAAACAAGTTTTATTTTAGTAATATTCTTGTAAAAAACCCAAGATTAATCATGTTCATGAATTGTCAATGGACACAAATTGTCATCAGATCAATTAAGGATTAATTAATAAATCACGTTCATGAACAATCACGTTCATAAAGAATAATCACGTTCATTTAAGGATTAATTTCACACCAAAGTTAGGTATAAATATTGTGACCATCAATGAACACAAATTGTCATCAGATCAAACATGATCTTCATATTATGTTCAATCAATTAGGTTATACAGATGTTGACAGTGTCTAGCAACAAAACGAACAAGAGTAGTGTTCATTGAAGTTGAATCAAGCATTCTTCTCAAAATGATTATCGAAAATGAAATTCATTGTCAGTAATATTTTCAAAACACCGTGCAAGTATATATTTAATAAAGCTAGTGAACTGTCAAATACTCCATATACATACAATTGAGTAGCTTTCTTGAACATACCTTCACGGAGTTTTAGAATTGAAGCATTACTTGGCGATGAGTTTCATTTTCAATAATTCTTACTTTGACAACCTGTATCGACTCTCTTATTCACGTTGCTGCTAGCCGGTTAAATGCTAATACAATTTAATGTGTTGAATGACATATGGGCCTATAGGGATCACGAAGGTATGTGTTGGGCCCAAGAATTTTAATTCACGATTGGGCCGCCGATTAATATAAGTGTGTTGGAGCCAGGATTCGACTGACTAATGGGCCATGGACTGGTGTGGATAGTAAAGGATGAGCCCGATGGCTCCAATAATGGAATTAGCTAGATAGCCATGAAAGCAGATTTGAACTTGGGGAACCGTTACCTATTTCTTTGGCTGAACGGATGCAAATGAGGTTGGCATAATAATTGTCATAAATAGGGAGAATTACTAGCTATCCATGTAACGCATGATTAGTTAGAAAACAAATACTACATATAGCATATGCAGGCTATTCTTCAAAGAGGCATTTTTTTTCATTCTAGCCCACCATTGAAAGGCACGATCAATCTAGAAAAAAACACATTATACATACTACGCAGTTCACAAAGAAAATTCCATATCTTGTACTCAAAGATCTCGGCTAAAAAGCCTAATAATATACTATTTCTTTCTAGCAACAATCTGTCCTTATTGATTCTTAAATTGCTTGATTCCCAATTAAATTCTTTTAGTTTAGATTATTTCTTGTTCAAACAATTGGCGCCGTCTGTGGGAAATTCTTGCAAAACAAGAATCAATTATGGCCGGAAGCTCTAATCCCTTGTTCGATGAGATTCAAGCACAACTAGAGGCCGTCCGAAAGGAGCTCCGCGCGGCCAAAAGTGCTGAAGCGGCACAGTTGGAAGCTGTCCGGGAAGAGTTACGTGCGGCTAAAGAGGCCAACCAGTCGAAGGAAGATGCTTAAACCCAGCTGGAAGCCGTGAGAGAGGAGATGCGTCAACGTATAGCTCTTCTTCAAGGCAAAAATGACGCTTTGAGATCTCAAGTTCAGTCGGTGGCGTCCATAGCATCTAAGTCACGGAAAGGGAAAGAAGTCATGACCGCTGCATCAAAGTTGAACATGGACCCCCTACCGGTTTCAACTTCAACAATCACGTTCTCATCCGAGGCTTTCCTGGGAATTTCAGATTTTGATCCATATGCTGGAGGCTCCCCGGCGATCTCGCAATTCGTCCCTTATGAAACTCTTGTCCCAGTGACAACTCCAGAAGCAAGCATCCCCACGTGCTTCTTCCCGGATTCGTTGCGAACCAAAACGACGACATCAGGGTTGCAGACCGTCAACCAGCAGATGTCGATCCCTATCACTGTGTCGACTTCAACGAAGCCTTTCATTCCCCCTACACTGGCCGGTTCAACAGGTGCAAGGGGGCAATCATCTCGTCCTGCACCACCCCCACTCCCCAGGAGGAACGTGTTTCGCAATTTGTTTGCCGAACATCAAGGACGACACATTTCCGAGCGTGACAACATGATCGGAGATGTCGACTTTGGCAATCCAAGACGACAGCATCAAGAAATCATTACCATACAGTCACCAGCCGAGCAGAGGATACCTCAAACAGCAACACACTCCGGAATGGTAGATCCACAGATGCAAACGGACATGACAGGACCGTGGGCCATCATCATGCAGGAGCTAAGGGAACTGCGGGAGAAGTTCAACGGCATGCCAGGAGTTCCTCGTCCCCTTGACATGGCAGTGCGAACTTGCTACGCAGACTCGTCTTTCGGACGACACATAGCGGACGTCGAGATCCCGAGGAAATTCACTGCTCCATCTATGAAGTTGTTCGACGGAACCACAGATCCGGTAGAACACGTCGCCCAATACAAACAGAGAATGTTGGCAATCTCTGTCAGACCAGATCAACGAGAAGCTTGTATGTGCAGGGCGTTCGGGACAACATTAACGGGTCCAGCATTAACATGGTTCGTCAACTTGCCAAACGGGGGCATCGACTCCTTCGCGGACCTAGTAAACTTGTTCACCCAGCAATTTGCAAGTAGTCGAACGTTGGAAAAGCAGACCAGGGACTTGTATCGTGTAGTACAAAGGCGCAACGAATCCTTACGTGACTACCTACATTGGTTCAACAAAGAGAAAGTGTCAATTCCAAGGTGTGACACGCCAACAGCTGTAGAGGCATTCAGAAGAGGATTGCGCGAAGATTCAGACTTGTACAGGGAACTGACCAAGTTTCCATGCAAGACATTCGAAGATGTCCAGGTCATGACATTGGCCTTCATCCGACTTGAGGAAGATGAACAGTCTCGTCTTCGTTCAAATGAATATGAGGGAGGACAACGGAAAGCCAGCACTTCCAAGAAGCATGACTACAGGGCAGGCAAACCATACACAAAGAACGAAGATAGACCTGTAGCGTCAGTGACCACTTGGCTTGATGATCCTAGTTTGCCGCCGTCTATTCTAACATACTGCTTCAACGTCAACACTGCTGGATTGATCAACGCTCTTGACAAGTTGGGAGAGAAGGTCCGATGGCCTAGGAAATCAGACAAGTCCAGCGGGCGACGAGATCCCAACAAGAGGTGTGACTTCCACGAAGACATTGGACACAACATTGAGGACTGTGTGGCTTTACGAAAAGAGGTTGCTTACCTCTTGAGAAATGGGTACCTGACTGAGATCATGTCAGAACAGACGAAATCCATGTTGTACAGGAATCAGAAGTCGTCCGCAGATTGCCAACGACCTCCTTCACCTACGGCGCCACAAAAGGTAATCAATTTCATTAACGGTGGTTCTGATTTGTGTGGACTAACTTATTCTGCAGCAAAGAGACAAGCTCGGGAATATTCCCGAGACAAGTCGTCACAGGTGTATCAAGTTGTCCGGAAAGAAGAAGCCTGGAAAAACGCACCAATCACATTCGATGAGGCAGACTTGGCCAATCCTGTTGATGCTCATCATGACACCCTAGTCATTGCGTTTAGGGTGGCGAACTGTGAGGTGAGACGAGTCGTGGTTGACAATGGCAGCACTGCCAACATCACAACTTTGAAGACACTAAAACAGATGGGATACAGAGAGGAAGACCTGACGACCTCCGATTCCACCCTTGTCGGGTTCAATGGCGAGCCAAGCAAGACAATAGGTAATGTATCCTTACAAGTACATGCAAATGGTCTTAACTTGCGGGTAAAGTTTGATGTTGTCCAAGATCTGCCCGCCTACAACATGATTCTGGGGACGCCTTGGCTGCATCAAATGGGGGCAATCCCGTCAACATACCATCAGGTGGTCAAATTTCCGACGCCATGGGGAGTGCAATCCATCCAAGGTGACAGGGTCGCTGCTAAATCATGCTACCAGACCGCAATGAAGCCAACAGCATCAACAACGACTTCGGCGTAGCAATTAAAGGGCGACTTCAATCCGGTCGGTGAAGATGATGGTAACATTAAGGACATCATCGTTGACCCATACTATCCGGATAGAGTCGTCCGCATTGGGGGAAACATGCCAACTCAGCTGGAGGAAGAACTTGTCACTTTTCTGAAAGAACATAAAGATGTCTTTGCCTGGGGCCATGACGACATGACAGGGATCGACCCGCAAGTGATCACTCATAGGCTGAATGTGAACCCTGCTCATAAACCTGTCAAACAGAAAAGACGACGTTTCGCAAGGGAAAGGAATGACATCATCAATCAAGAAGTAGAGACACTACTACGCACTGGTAAAATCCGCGAGGTAAAATATCCTAACTGGCTTGCTAATGTTGTTGTAGTGCAGAAGAAGAAGGGCCACCAAAAGGGCAAGAAACCTAAGTGGAGAGTATGCGTCGACTTCACTGATTTGAACAAGGCATGCCCAAAGGACTCATTCCTGATGCCGCACATTGACGTCCTCGCAGATGCCACGGCAGGACACGAAATATTGACATTCATGGACGCCTTCAGTGGTTATCATCAAATTCAATTACATCCGGATGACCAAGAGAAGACAGCATTCATCACCGAGACTGGTACGTATTGTTATATTGTCATGCCTTTTGGTTTGAAAAATGCAGGTGCCACTTTCCAAAGGCTGGTCACCATGATCTTCAAAGACCAACTCGGTAAAACCATGGAAGTGTACATTGACGACATGCTGGTTAAATCTAAAAGAGCAACAGACCACATTGATCACTTGCGGAGGCCGTTCCAGAAGTTGCAGGAGTTTAACTTGAAGCTTAATCCCGCTAAATGCACATTCGGAGTTTCATCGGGAGAATTCCTGGGGTACATTGTCAGCGAAAGAGGAATTGAAGCAAGACCCGAACAGGTCCGGGCCATATTAGACATCGAATCTCCCAAGTCAGTCAAAGACGTCCAGAGACTGACCGGAAGATTTGCGGCACTCAACAGGTTCATATCAAAGTCGTCAGATAGGTGCCGACTTTTCTATGATGTCCTCAGAAAGAATAAGAAGTTCGAGTGGACTGAACAACATGAGAAAGCCTTGCAACAATTGAAAGAGTATATGACAACACCACCTCTGCTGACAAAACCTAGGGATGGCGAGGAGTTGCAACTTTACCTGGCCGTGTCGGAACATGCTGTCAGCGCAGTCTTGACACGCGAAGAAGACGGACGGCAAACACCAGTTTACTATGTAAGTAAGTCGTTAAACGGCCCGGAATCCAGGTACGCACTCCTAGAAAAACTTGTCCTAGCATTAGTTACAACATCTGTCAAATTACGCCCTTATTTTGAATCACACTCTATTTGTGTTCGTACTAACTATCCCATGAAGTCCATCATGAGGAAACCAGAACTGACAGGCCGAATGATCAAGTGGTCAATACAGTTGGGGGCATACGACATCACGTATGAACCCAGGACGGCATTGAAATCACAAGCCTTAGCCGATTTTGTGGCGGACTTCAGCCCCAGACTACAAGTAGAGGCGGAAAAGGAAGTATGCCTGTTGATAGGAGATCAACACCAGCAGAAGTGGGTGTTACATACTGATGGAGCCTCGAACATGCACGGAGCAGGCCTTGGAGTGATGCTGAAGTCACCATAAGGGGGCACCATATTACAAGCTGTCCGGTGTGACTTTAATGCAACAAACAATGAAGCAGAATACGAGGCGTTGATATTCGGACTAAACTTAGCCCGAAATTTGGGCGTAAAGCTAATTGAGGTAAAGTGCGACTCCCTTTTAATTATTAATCCAACTAACGGGGTCTATGCAGCTAAAGATCCAAAGATGACGGCGTACCTACAAGTCGTTACCGAATTAAGTAGCAACTTTGACAACATCACTTTTGATCAAGTCCCAAGAGAGGAAAACGTCAAAGCCGACGCCTTGGCAGCAATCGGATCGTGTCTAGGGGCAGAAAGCAACGACAGCATACCATTCGTCCACCTGATTGAACCAGCAATTATGAAGTTGGAAGTCGTCAACATCATTGAATCAAAGTCAGACAGCAGCTGGATGCAACCGTATGTGGAGTACCTCAAACACAACATCCTCCCAGCTGACAAGAGGGAAGCACGAGCACTCTTATCAAAGGTAACAAAGTGTAACACCCAGATTTAGTGAGTTAGTTATAGTAATCATTTTATTTAATCAGTTAAATAAATTTGATTTATGAATAATGTGATTTATTGTTTGATCGAGTGTTGTCTTGGCAGGTAACGTTGACCGGTAAACTCCAGAAATCATAAATGAATAATAAGTAAATAATGCTCTAAGGAGTATAGTTTAATCAGTTTATTTTGTAAGGGATTATTTTTTATATAGCTCCGATATAAACATTTTTATAACATAACCAGAGTTCAGAGACCCAATCAATTACTCCGTATGTTTTTTTTTTGGCCCAAACCATTCACCAATTTACTCCGTATTTTACTTAGATGAATTGGACCTTTCCTTAGTTAAGGTATAAAAGACATCCCAGGGCTTTGTTTTTGTTATGCTGGCCGCCATAGCCTTCTACCGTTCTACCTTATTCAGCCGGTTTCTTCGCTGAAATTTTTCTGGCGGGTAAGTCCGATTCCTTACCTTCCTCATTCTTATTTGTTTTCTTATGGTTGAGCGATTGGGTTGATCGATAGTAAATGTTAGGTTTGATAGTATCCTCTAGTTGAATTTGATTTCGAGGTTTAAGTTGATCAAATCTTCCTTTTCGAAACTGCAAGTTTGCTGCTTTCCACTGTCACTTTTCCAATTATAGTTTTCCATTGACATTTCATGCTTTGTAAACCCATGAATTCAACTGGTGCAGCAGTAGTTTTGAGTTTCTGTTGTAGGTCCATTGCTCTGTATCTTTAGTTATTACTCCAGTTACAGCTAGTTTTGAAAAAAGTTGGTAACTTAGATTGATAGTTATTGATCAGTTCATAATTTTCGCTGGTAGAGTGCAAGTGTACGGACTTAATTCAAATTTTTCTGATCAAGAAATTTAAGTTTCCGGATCAAATTCTTCCTTCACTAAACTTCTAGTATGGCTCTATTGCAAAGTTTTCTTATACAATATTGTCTAATTAAGATCTCATGCTTTCAAATCATTACCCGCAGGAAAATTTTGATTTTCAATTTCATCGGTAGTCACTTTCTGTAGCTAATTTTGTTAAGCCTTCATTCTGTATGGGGTGAAAACTGTTTACAAAGAATTCTTGAAGGTTGCTGCTACTATTTTTTTTAGTCGTAATAATCAACCAAGTTCACTTTCTTTTAAAAGTTTTACTCTAACTTACTGGTTTAGTTAATTTACCTTAGTTTATGAGACATGGGATTTCACATGGTTTAAGACATCAAATCAATAATTATCTTATTATATATCATTAAAGATTTCAAGGAAGAGTTTACCGGAAGACGTTATCAAGGTGCCACACTTGTTTGAATATTTTGAGTTCAGCTGTTAACAGGTAAGTTCACTACCACCTGTACATGTTTGTTCAACCAAATGCAAGAAAGAAGTCTGGTTGATTTTAATAGATAATTTTAGACTATTTGCTATTATGTGAACTATGTGAATTATGTGATGAGTTATTTTATTGCTAGATTAAGTTATGTTTATTATCTGGCATAGTCAAGATTTGTTAGTACTTTTGTTTCCAGATTTAATGATGTTTTTAGTCAAACGTCACCATAAAAAGAACTAATACTTAAAGTGAAAGATTAAGTGATATGTACTCGGGAACTAGTTCCCTCAGATTAGCAGTTTTAGTTTTAGATAGTCCGATATGTTTAGTGGGTCGCTCCCCTGAGCTGTCGGATTGGCGCCATTGAGTACATATCACGGGCCCACAGTTAAAATTAGCCACAAAGAGTTTACAGAAAGTTTAATGAGATCTCTTTCAGAAAGTTTTACAGAAAGTTGTTTTTGAGATCTCTTCAGAAAGTTTTACAGAGATGTTTTGAGAAAGAAATTTTGAGATCTCTCTGACAGTTTTGAAAAATTATTTTAGAAAATATTTTCCTTATGAGATCTCCCTCAGAATGTATTTGAGAAGTTGTGTGTTAGTTATTTGTTCAGTACATGCTTATAGCCTAAATTTATCTATTGATAAATTGGCATAGACTTCTATATATTTTTGTGGATCCATAGTGACTTACTAAGCGTAAAGCTTATCAGTTTTGTTTCTTCGCATGTACAGATACAAATACCAAGGGTAAGGCCAAGGCCTAGGAAGATGATGAGAGAGTGGAACGCGTGCCAAAATGAGTTAACGGGAACGACCTTGGTGGCTTCTAGCTAGTTATTATTTTTATTTCAGTATTTCAGTTGTTATAATAAAGAGATTATTATTTCTTTATTTTATTGTGGATTTGAGTTTTGAATAAATTCCTGGATCCAGGTGGTTATCACATTTCCTGGTGATAACTATATTTTATTAAGTTTTATTTGGAGCTGTTTTAGTTACTTTTGAGATTTTATCAGGGTTATTTTCTTAAATAGACGGCCGTTAGATTGCAGTTATTTTTAAAAGTAGTAAGTTAGTGTAACGTTTCCTTTATCCCTGAGAGGGGCGTTACACAAAGTTCTTATTAATTGATAACGTCTTGTTCAAACGTTCGAAAGCAGGTCCATATCAAAGGTGCCTTGCCCCATCCGAAGCCGTCAAAGTGCTCAAAAGTCTTCACGAAGGGGAGTGTGGCAATCATGCAGCAGGAAGGAGCCTTTCCAACAAAGCATTGAGGTTTGGATACTACTGGCCAACAATGAGGCATGACGCCGTCGCATATACCCAAGCTTGTCAACCATGTCAGAAGCACGCACCCCTACATCATCAACATGCAGAATCCCTTCATCCTGTTTTATCTCCGTGGCCTTTCATGAAGTGGGGCATGGACATTGTAGGAAAGTTGCCTGAAGCACCTGGGCAAAAAGTCTACATGTTGGCAATGACTGACTACTTCTCAAAGTGGATCGAAGCAGAGCCTTTCCGACAAATCCGCGACACCCAGGTAATATCTTTTATCAAAAGAAATATATTGAGCAGGTTCGGCATCCCGTCAGAGATCGTCTGTGACAACGGGTCACAGTTCATTAGCATCAAAACCAGACGATTCTGTGAGAAGTACAACATCAAACTGGAGATGTCGACACCACGCTATCCGCAATCAAATGGACAAGCTGAGTCAAGCAACAAGATCATCATCTCAAATCTAAAGAAACGACTGGATAAAGCACAAGGAAAGTGGGCTGACGAGTTACCACTCATATTATGGGCAGACCGGACAACACCAAAAAACGCCACAGGACAAACGCCTTTTTCGTTGGTGTACGGTTGCGAAGCCGTCATTCCAGTCGAAGTCAAAGTGCCAACATCCAGATACGGACTTATCATGGAGGAAGCAAACAATGTGGAATTGGTTCATGATCTTGACACTATCGACGAATTGAGAGAAAAAGCTAAAGTGCAAATGGCAGCCTATCAGCAAAGGATAGCAAGAAGCTATAACAAAGATGTCCGAGTCAAAGTATTCAAAAAAGGCGATTGGGTACTCAGAAAATCCTTTGGCAACGAGGCAAATTGGAAATTCAGTCCCAACTGGGAAGGCCCATACCAGATCACGGATGTCGTCGGGCAGGGGGCATATCGGATAACAGGCATCGACGGTAAACAAGTACCAAGGAGCTGGAATGCGGTACACTTAAAGCATTTCCATTTCTAACATAATTATTTACTTAAGTATTCGTCTTATACCTTTTGAATCTCTTACTAACTTGACCGTCGAAGGGCCATTGGACTCAAGCCAACGGCCGACAAAGTGTTGGATTTACAGACTGAAGGGGTCAAACCACGTACCGAAAGACAACATGAAACCGAGTGAAGGATGACAACACCAAATTAAAGGTTAGACGACGACATCAATTAGCTACAGCCCAACAACAGTGGGTCAACCGAGATTGCCTAATCAGTACCGGTAAACTAGTAAAGAAGCAAATGATCAGGACACTATCAAGGTATGCAACAACTTACTCATCCCTCACTGTAGCATTTTCTTCATTTGTTCACTTGGACAAGTGCTAAATTACTTTTGAAACATTAAGTCAACATGACATGAATTTTACTAAGTAGTTTCACAAAGTTGAAGACTATTTTTCAATACATATCTCTCGATTCACAAGTACTGACTTTAGCATCAGAGGGCCATTGGCTCTAAGCCAACGGCCAGACCCTTACAACATGATTGATTTCAGGAAAATGACAACATATACTTAGCAACAACACCGGTGGCTGAAGTCTTCAATCAGCTCATCCAAAGTTACTAACACACGCTCCCTGACCACATCAGTAAGGGGTGACAAGGACTGTATAGGCTCATCGTATGAGGAATGCAAATGGCAAACCTATGCACCTTGAATGTTTTGGCCAAAACAACAGACAGATCATACATCACAAACACTGACAACTTCAAAGTCAGACAAACACAAAGTAACAACAGTACACGTACAAACGACATCATCATGTGGAACAACAACCACATTCAAAACTACAAAAGTACGCAACAGAAGCGTGACGACATTAGCTCCAAAATATGAGGAGACACTACAAACGACATATCACAATATTGATAAAATTACGAATGAAACGTTATTCAAAGTTTTTGCAGGTTATGGACTATGTTCACGCCACACAACTCATCATCTTTAACGACGGATGATGTCCCCTTTGCCAACTGAGGTGTCGACACCGACATGATACTGTCACAAATTTCTGTCATCTAATCGTCAGTACAATGCGGAGGGAGAATAACAAAATTCCAGTTTTCAGACTTCACTGTTTCAAGGATCCAATCAGAGGTTACTCAAAAAGAAAAATATGGAAGCATTCAGTTAGACAAGTTGATCAATATGTGATGATGCAATGAACCAAGATGCAAAGTGTACTTTCAAATTTTCGACAAGTTGTTGCTGAACAAGTCGAGAGACGTGTGCATTATTCGCCCCAACTTCTCGAAAAGGGGGCAATTGTTGGGCCCAAGAATTTTAATTCACGATTGGGCCGCCGATTAATATAAGTGTGTTGGAGCCAGGATTCGACTGACTGATGGGCCATGGACTGGTGTGGATAGTAAAGGATGAGCCCTATGGCTCCAATAATGGAATTAGCTAGATAGCCATGAAAGCAGATTTGAACTTGGGGAACCGTTCCCTATTTCTTTGGCTGAACGGATGCAAATGAGGTTGGCATAATAATTGTCATAAATAGGGAGAATTACTAGCTATCCATGTAACGCATGATTAGTTAGAAAACAAATACTACATATAGCATATGCAGACTATTCTTCAAAGAGGCATTTTTTTTTCATTCTAGCCCACCATTGAAAGGCACGATCAATCTAGAAAAAAGCACATTATACATACTACGCAGGTCACAAAGAAAATTCCATATCTTGTACTCAAAGATCTCGGCTAAAAAGCCTAATAATATACTATTTTTTTCTAGCAACAATCTGTCCTTATTGATTCTTAAATTGCTTGATTCCCAATTAAATTCTTTTAGTTTAGATTATTTCTTGTTCAAACAGTATGATTGTCATATATGTAACCATTCAACATTGAAATTGATTTGAGCACGCATAGTGCTCAACAGATATATTTGTCAAATCCGTACCATCACAAGGTAGCATTACAAAGTTTTTTCCTAAATTAATGTTACTTAAATAAATATTTACTAAAGTAAGGTTGAGTTAATAATAATTCCCAATCTAGTGCTACCCTAGTTAAAGAAAGTCTCATACGCGTAGGCTATCTCAACATTCAGAAGAATACGGAGTTGGCCACAAACTTACGTAGCAATAAGATGGGCCCCTCCTAATTATAAAATCCATGTTTTCTTTAAACAGATTTAACTTTTTTATTTTTGCTCTATATTGGATAGAAAATATATCACAATTTATAATTTTTTATGAGCTTTCATTTGACACCAATATTGCACATGTTTATTTTTTTGACTTATCAGTCTTATCAACCAACTTTTTCATCAAATACATAACTTTTGATTTTGCGTGCTTATTGTGTAATATTCAAAAGGCTATAGGGTCAAATAGGTATATGAACTAACTTAAAGTGTTCAATTAGCCCCTTATATAAGAGGTTCTGCTCGGCCGTCGCCAATTGGGGCGGTTCACGGTTGGATTTTTTGATGAAATTTTTTGAGCATCTTCTTCATTAAGTCTAGTTTACCCATATTAAATTGCAGCTAAAAATTAAATCGGGAAGGCAGTCAAATGATTTTTCAAAATGTACTGCGTTGTTTAACTGCGCAATTATCTTCAAAAAAACATTTGACTGCCTTCCCGGTTGAATTTTTAGCTGAAATTTGGTATGAGTAAACTAGACTTAATGAAGAAGATGCTCAAAAAATTTCATCAAAAAATTCCACCGGGAACCGTCCCAATTGGCAACGGCCGGGCAGAACCTCCTATATAAGGGGCTAATTGAACATTTTAAGTTAGTTCATGTATCTATTTGACCCTTTAGCCTATTCAAAATAAGTGAGGTTGAAATTACCTTTCTGACTGTATTGGGCGAAGTTACATTTTAGCTATTTCTAGCATTTTATTAATAAAAATTATTATAAATATAATTTTTTAAGAAATAATTACATAAATATGATCAAAATAAAGATGTTTTACAAAAATATGACTATTTACTAGAATAGTAATGAAATCATCATAATTCATGTTTAGGTTTTGAACTTAAGTTATCACAACACTACGTTGTACGGAGTAGTAATGAATAGTCATATTTTAGTAATGAATGTAAATAAGTTTTATTTTAGTAATATTTCTTGTAAGGAAACCATTTTTTAATAAATAAGCCAATTCAACTAATATAGTCATTTCAACTTGAATTTCATAAATTTTAACAGAATCAGTCAATTCAGTCACTTTGATATTTACCAAATGACCTCAGGGTGTCTTATTTGGTCTGGTAATTATTAACCCAACCTTATTTTCTTAATTATATATTCAATTAGCATTAGTTTGGAAAAAACTCAAAATATTTTCTATTAACAAAATGAATAAAAATAGCTAAAATATACATTTACAATAACTTCAACCAATGCAGCCAGAAAAATAATTTCAACCTCACTTATTTTGATTATTACACAATAAGCACGCAAAATCAAAAGTTTCGAGCCCGTTTGGTAGCACGAAAATCGACTGATTTGGCTGATTTTGTTGAAAATTATGAAGTTCTGGCTGAAGTGACTGCATTGGCCGATTCTGCTGATTTAAGAAAATATTATTTTTAAAATATATCTTATTAATAAAGTAAAGAAAAAATTATATTTAAAAATAGCTAAAATAGTCATCTATAATAACTTTAGCCAATACAGCCAAAAATGTAACTTCAACCTTACATTTTCTGCTTATTACACAATTCAACGTGCGATAGCAAAAATAACGTGTTTGGTGAAAAAGTTGGTTGATAAGCCTGATAAGTCGAAAAATAGTGGCTCCAAGCAGCCTCTTCGTGTTTGGTGAAAAAGTTGGTTGATGAGACCGATAAAACGGAAAAAAGAGTTCCCAAACGGGCTCCATGTGCTCTTCAATTTTTTTTTTTAAATTACATATGCAATATTGGTGTCAAATGAAAGCTCATAAAAAATTATGAATTGTGATATATATTTTTATACAAAATAGATCAAAAATAAAAACATTATAGCTATTCAAAGAAAAGTTGGATTTTATTATGCTGAGGGACCCATCTTGAATTCTTGATTGCTAAGTACGTTTGTGACTTACTTACATTAGCGTACGTGTATTGGGCTTTGGTTAACCAGGGTAGCAGTAGATTGGGAATAATTATTAACCCAACCTTATTTAGGTAAATATTTATTTAATTACCATTAGTCTCGGAAAAAACTCAGCATCACATGAGAGATTGAATCCTCTATACTCGTCATGAGGCAAAAATGAAGAGAATGGTGACTGTCGAGGTGGTAGTACTACCGGTGGTGGTGGAATTGACATCATACTCATAGAACGCAATGATTTTGATGTCAATTCTACATTTGTTCACGTCTTAAATTTATTCTGTCACGAACGTAGGCAGTGCAAAATAACAAAGACTAGTAGTTTCAGGGTTAATTTTCCCTTGTTCTATTCAATTACTAATAATGGGTATTTATACAAGTTAATTTACACAACTAGGGTAAAGTAAATACATAAGCTACATAACTAGGGCTGAGCCCATATACAAATATATACGTGGCTTAATACCCCCCCTCAAGTTGGAGCATGCGGGTCAAAAATGCCCAACTTGCGAAGTAAATAGAGAAATTGTTGCTTGCCCAAAGCTTTAGTAAAAATGTCTGTGAGTTGGTCAACGGTAGACATGTGACTAGTGGCTAGCAGACCTGACTGAATAGCATCACGAACATAATGGCAGTCCACTTTGATGTGCTTCGTGCGTTCATGGAAAACCGGATTCTGTGCAATATGTAGAGCAGAGCGACTATCACACACCAGGGACATCGGACGAGAATGCGGAACACCGAAACTGAGAAGAAGCTCCTTAGCCCATTTTAATTCCACCGTGGTAGCCGCCATGGACCGGTATTCTGCTTCTGTAGAAGACCGAGAGACCTGCTCGTGGGTTAAAGTAGCCAAACCATTATAATTATTCCCCGTAGTAGAAGAAGACGGTCCTTCCGCTGCTGCCGGTAAGAGTGCAGGTTGATAAGCACAATAATTACTTATGTTTTACATAAGTAATTATATTTATCTGTACAAAAATGTGAAGCAAAAACAGGTAAATATTCCCAAGTGAGCGGAAACATGAAAGACGGCTTGGAGCAACAAAAATAGGGTCAAAAGTCAAAAAGGGTCGAAAACCGGCACTTCCGGGTAAATTTCGGGCAGAAAAAGAGAAAGAGAAACGGAGTACATAATTTGGCGCAGGAACCGGCGCCGGTCTTCACATTTCCGGCGCCGGTCGTATGGCATTTTTCCCATTTTCCGCCTGTTTCCAACCGGCCCGGACAACCGGTGCATTTTTGCACCCAACCGGCGCCGGACATGCTATAACTGGCGCCGGTTGTTCCGATTTTCTGCTAAAACAGTCCGACGTGCAGAAGATTTCTGATGGGAAAAACCCATCTTCCTCCATATCTGATCAAATATTGCTTCCATACCCGATTGTTAGGCTTGAATAGACTAAAAGTTGCCTTTCTTTAGCCTATATAAAGCCCTTAATTCATCGAGCAAGAAAATTCCATTCCATAGATTAAATCTTAGCTTTTATATTTTTGTTCTTGGTATTTTCTTCAAGTTCTTGGGGAGGAAACTTCAACCTCCGAAATCATTGGTGTTTAGGTATTATTTCCTTTGTAATTTCATGTTCCATTACATTTCAATATTGTATTGTGATTAATATGAGCATTAGAGGCTAATTTCTTAGCTAAGGCTAGGGATGAACTTCTATGCCTACTAGGTGTTTGATAAAAGTTCTAAACCAATAAATTGTGATTTATCCTTTACATTTTGATTGTTTATGACTATGGTGTACAACATAGAAGTATGTTAAACTTAGTTTATGCTTGCAATTAACGTTGAGGTCTAAACTATGAACATTAAAGGATAAACATATATATTACCGAGAATAGAAATATATCCGGTATTATATGATACGGGTGTGATGTCTTGATATTCAACGGGGTTTTCGGTAGATGAATGTAAGCCGTAACGGGACTTATACGTAACGAAAACCACACTCTTGTTGCCTTAACCGGAGTTGAGAATATATTAGTGACATCGTATTCATAATTTTTGGTAAAGAACTAATATTCAACCCTATTAAAGCATTTAAGTGATTCCCGAAGTCTTAGTTGTTGTTATCAATCACTTTAATCAAATTAATTTAAGTTATATCTCTGAAAATTAAAAAGAAGAATCAAGTTGTTGTTTTCATAACAACACACAACTCAAAATCCCTGCACTTTACTCATTTATTTATTTAAAGTCATCTACTCTCGGATTAAATTAAACAACGTTTCCCTATGGAATCGACCCGGTATTTTACTGGAATTTATTACTATATCGGCACTTGTACACTTGCAAGTTCAAACCGATCACAGGTGCCACCGCGTGGGTGCGAGCCCCCCCTCCACGACTTGCCTGCCCGTTCTTGCTCCGGTTCCGTTCTTCCTACCAATCCGGGTAGCCGTGCAATTTAAAACACGAGCCAATTTCATGACCCCTCTGTTTGCAGTGAGTACAAAGAGGTCTGGGGGCGGTCTGATTTTTCTGATTTTTCTGGACGTCCCTTAGCAGGGCGCTCCACCTGCAAGGCAAAAGCTTGAACTTCCCCAGCAAGATTTTTCTCACGGATAGCAGCCCATGAAGTTTCTTCTTGAACAAAAGCTTGTAAGCTCGGTCAACATTCGGTAATGGGTTCTGCGAAAGCAAATTCGAACGAACAGTGCCGTAGAGTTCATCATCAATCCCAACCAGAAATTGATGAAAACGTTCTTCTTCTCGTTCGGCTTCAATCTTTCAAACTATATTACACGTACAATTAGTGCACGTGCAGACCGGCAAAGGCTTTAACCGATACATTTCATCATAGAGACCCATCAACGTCGTATAATAAGCATCAACACTCATATTCTTGGTTTGTTTGCAGGCTGAGATGGAGGCCTTCAACTACTGCAGTTGTGGACCATTCGCCATGCTAAACCGCTTCTCCAAATAAACCCAAAGTGATCGGGCTTCTTCGTGAAACGGTATCGAGTTCACAACGGACGGTTCCATGCTTCGTAAGAGCCATGACACGACCATGGAATTGGTAGTGTCCCAATCGGACTGCCTGGCAGCCTCCTCCAGTCGTTTGAGAGTCCCATCGACGAAGACGTTCTTCCGCCGGGCTTTTAGTGATAGCAAGATCGCACGCGACCACCCGACATAGTTGTCGCCTTTGAAGATTATGTGGGTGATAAGGTTCCCCAGTTGATCACCGGGGCCAAGATAATAGGGGGATGATGAATCCACCATGGCCGGTTCTGTTAAGCACGCTGGTGCTCTGCGAGAAGAGAAACCAAGAGAACAGTACCCTAGGCCTTCGGCGGCTCTGATACCATGTCATGAACGTAGGCAGTGCAAAATAACAAAGACTAGTTTCAGGGTTAATTTTCCCTTGTTCTATTCAATTACTAATAATGGGTATTTATACAAGTTAATTTACACAACTAGGGTAAAGTAAATACATAAGCTACATAACTAGGGCCGAGCCCATATACAAATATATACGTGGCTTAATATATTCACTTTTGATACTTAACTAATGCTTTTTGACCATTTGTAGTACTTTTTAGACATTTCTTTCACCGCAAACATTGACGCAAGGATCATATATGAGCGAAAAAAACAATCATGTGCCAAATGTGGTCAAAGACGTTAACTAATTGTGAATTTGTTGCGACACTTGTAGAATCAAAAGTGGAATTTATCTATAGTAATCAGCAAGTGGCAGCAACCTTTCTCTTCAACAGTTTTACGTGTCATGTTGCCTCACCTAGCTGGACAATCACTCTATTTTGAAAAACTGCTAAAAATCTGAAATTGTGTTAATCAGGTTTGAAATTCCCAAATTTTATTATATTTTATTTTAACATTTAGATCATTAGATGAATTTATAATTATATGGAGAAACTGAGAGCAAATATCCCCCCTTCAAATAATTGAAGGGAAACCTGAAAATGGCTCCTTTTTGCAATTTCACAACCGATCGATTTTAACACATTTTTGCTCCAAATTATTTGAAGGCGTGAATCGGATGAGGGCGTAAGTGGAACATTTAAAATTTATTTTTCTCTTCATCTTTTTATGAAATACCAATTCAATATATTAGGATTAGGAAATGAAATAATTACATATATAGTGGAAATTGTGACGATTTTGTCAATCACTCATTTGTCATTAGTTAAGATGAACACGATTCACTTGTTTAATTTGTAAGCAAGATTTACTTGAGTTGGTAATTTATATGGTTATGTTTGATTTCAATATTTGTACTTAACAAAACCATCTAAGTCAATGTGTTTCCTCCAAATATATATTTGCCTTTAATTAAGCGTGTGTGGTTGAATTGAATTATAAATGTATTGTATCATATGTGTGTGTGATTAGATCAAAGTGTCTCCATTTACCTATGATAGAGCAATTATATGTAATCTTTAATGAGTTATGAGTTATTATGATATACTTTCAAAATTAGTAAGTACTACGAATAATCAATGAATACTCAACGGTTTGCATCGTCCTCAATTTTTATAATCAGTTTTAGAACTGAGATTATAAAAAAACAATACAAAACAACCAACTTCAAGCTTTGTAATTACTAGTTTACAAATTGACAAATAAATTTGGGATTAACTTAAAAAAAATAGGTTAGAAACTTACAATGTTAGAAATTAAGCCGGATATGGGGATAACAGGCGAATTAAGGAGGGCTAGAGGAATTTGTTCGTTAGCTATAGTTTTGTGATATGACGTAGTTAATTACCGGGCGACCGGCGAATGGTCGTCTTAGATTGAATTGGCATCGATGCTTCACAGAGGCCGGAGAGTTGGAGAAAAGAGAGGAGAGTGTATATCATCATTGCTTCACAGTGGCCGGAGCCGAAGATAAGAGAATATGCCTGTTGCGTCTCTCTGTATGCGAGTTCTAATCTACACGGAGGAGGCTGCAGAGAATAGTCTAACAGTGAAATAAATAAATACTACCTCCGTCCCATATTTATCTTCATAGTTCGGTTTACGATGTTTGACTAACGATAAAGCAACTCGATCCCTGTTCACACTCGGATTATTTTTAGTAAATAAAATTTACATATTCAGAAACTACATTAAAACCGCTACAAAGTCTGATCAAGAAAATTTAAGTTTGATAAAAATTTGATATATAAAGTAAAAGATTAAGAGTAATTTGAGTTGACCATGTGAATAGTAACTATGAAGATAATTTTGGGACGGATGGAGTAAAACACAAGAAGTTAAAAAAAGAAAAAATTATTAGGACATAAATGATACGGGTCACACAATATTGGACCATACAAGTAATTTCCACTTAAAGAAACAGAACTCGCGGGTGGGATTATCCAAATCATTTGACATTCACATTATTTCAGAAATCCAAAAAAGGTCTCGTGTTTTGGATACTTTCTGCACGGAACTCCTGTAACAATAGAAATCACCTTAGTCTGTCGCCTTTTTTTCTTTTCTTTTTTACTTTTCTTTTCTCCTGTCAACCCACACTCTATTTTTCACCTCATTCCCTTACTTTTAATGCCTCTTGTACTCCTCCAGTACACCAAATTAAAAGTAATAAATCTTCACCATTAATCTTTTGACTCTTATTCCTAGACCACTACAAATGATCTAATAACCCGAAAGTCCCCTCAATTTCTGATCAAGCCTAGAATTCTCTATTAAAAATCGAGTGAAGTTTTTCACTAAACATGCAAGAGTTTCGAAGAAATTAACGAGAAGTGTTCTGATATATAAAATAAGAAAACAACACAAATATTCGATGCACAATTCAACATTTAACATTTAACATTTATTTTTCTCTTCCAATCTTTTTATGAAATACCAATTCAAAATATTAGGATCAGTTAATGAAATAATTACATGTATAGTGGCAATTGTGATGCATTTGTTTCCCGTGCCGATTCCCTGAAAATAGATCTTCTTTTTTCGGACAACGCTAAAACAGATCTTAATTTTGTCAATCACTCATTTGTTTAATTTGTAAGCAAGATTTACTTGAGTTGGTAATTTGTATGATTATGTTTGATTTCAATATTTTAACGTAAACCATCTAAATCAAAGTTTTTCCTTTAAATACATCTTTTTCTCTAATTAAACGTGTGTAATTGAATTGAATTGAATTATAGTTGTGTCATTTGTGTGTGTTAGGGGGTGTTTTGAACTGATTCTGCTTCTGCTTCTTTTTTAAAAGCAGAAGCAGAATCAGAATCAGTTTTCAGAAGCTGGTACCCCCCCCAGCTTCTAAAAAAAAACTGATTCTGAGAGTAAATTAGAGCTCTAGAAGTGCTTCTGGAATTTTACCCAAACACTCCAGCTTCTGCTTCTACTCCATGAAAGAGCAGAATCAGTTTTGAAAATCAGATCCAAACACCCCTTAATAAGATCAAAAGTGGCTCCTTTTCCATATGAAAGAGCAATTATATGCAATCTTTAATGAGTTATGATATACTTTCCACTTGCAAAGTAGCTCTATAAGTTGATTGGATAACTAGCTAGGGTAGAATACATTAAAATCAGCTAAAACAAATAACAATGATAAGTAATTCAGAACCTGCAGGTTTAGAGCATCTTTAATGGGATAATGGATTGCACCTCATAAAAAATGGACACATCACTAATGTAAACGGCCGTGGAGCTGACCTGGACACACATCTTAAAATACCATCTCCAACGCAAGTATGAGTTTTGTTTAATATATCCGCAATCCATAGATAAAAATATTTTTATTTACTATTTCTACAACCGATAGGCTTTTCTTCTTCTAACTTCTTCAAAGCCAAGTAGCAGTGCATATTTATTTGGGTGTTTTACCAAAATACGGGAATTGCTGACATGCGTTGCCAAATTACGGGAAAAAATTAGGGTTTCCCAAAAAGCGGGAGTCGGAATTGGGCTTTCCGACTAGCGAGAGGGTTTAAAAAAAATTAGGTTACTACCCTGTCGGATACACCAAATCCGACCAGATTATTATTATTTTTTAATTGCAAATAAAGTTACTTTTCAAATAGGGTGAGTTTTTAAAATTTTAGAAGTCCTAAGCGTCGGATAACTGGAGTGTTGTTTGTGTTCTTTTTTAAATCCGAATAAAGTTTTTCTTAAATAAGGTTAGTTGTTTAAAATTGTAAGTTTGTGATATTTTTAAAAATGAAAATATGTATTTTGATTATTTGAATAACAACATTGGTTAGTTTATTTTATGTTTTAATCTATCCGTATTGTGAATTATATTCATAAAATGAAATACAAATTTGATTTTGTTTAGAATGCAATTTTTGTAATTTTAATGGAAGTGAATAAAACAAATGTAGTTTTCAATGTAATTTAATAATAAATACATAGATAGTACTATACATAAATAATAAATTTAATATACATCTAACATTGCATTCTCGGCCCTGCATAGATAATTTCCATATGCGCGAAATAAAAAGTTTGATAAAAGGATAGCTTATAAATCTGATAAGCCGAAAAACAGGGTCACCAAACGGGCTCATATTCTGAACTTCTTTTTAAAGAAAGAGATCAAAGGACTAATTTTGAAAAATACTAAAACCTAGATAAAAATTAAAAAAAAAAACAGGCATTAGTATTTTAGATAAATAAAGTACAAAAATGTGTATTAGTTTTGAAAAAGAAAACAGTAAGCCACTAATTAATGAAATTTAATGGATAAAATAGGGCATTGAGCATTTTTTTTGTTTAGGTAAAAATAATTGAAAAGATTAATTTCAATTGGATGCAACTGAGAGTTATAATTTGAAAAGCTCTTCATATTGGAAAATACAGAATAATGGTGCTCAACCTTGTCGGAATTGCCAAATCCGACAGGAGGAGGTATTTGTCAGACAATGGTAATTTCCTCTATTTATTTTATCAGTGGATGTTTTAGCTCTTATATACGTAGTATATATATATAAATATAAATATAAATATATTTGTGTGTGTACGGAAGGAATATTATATTCAACCGGAGCTCCGGCAAACACATGCAAATCCGGGGTCATTGAAGGCAAGGTAGTTGTGAAGAACGCGGTAATCCAAATATCCAACTCGGCTCCACCATCGCTGCTTTACCAGGGGAGGACCTGAAAGTCTGAAACTCAAGCAATCAACATATGAGCCCCAATTCAATGGCAATGGATCTTCCCGACTGGCGACAACGAGGCCCTCACATGTGAGGTTTACCCCAGCGACGACGTATCCCCGGCCAATAGAGGACGACTAGAAGGAGATACGTTCAACTGACGGCTAACGCCGGCAGCTCTGAACGGGACGGTGCTGATAAAAGGCAGGGTGGAGTAGGGTTAGAGATGATGCCAAGAAAGTCTGGTGATCCTAGGGGCTTGGAAGATACAAAAATTGAAATTTGTTACTTTGGGCATTTTCTACCAAATGATTTTAGTTTTTAGTGGAAATTTTCTCATTATCGGTGCTAATAAATGTTTCCTTACTGACTCAGACCGTCTAGCACGCTCTCTATTTTGAGAAGGAGGAGCCGAGAGTGTGGACAGTTGTTTACTCCAACTCAGCACCACTAAAATTATAGACATTTGCATTGGAGAGTATATTTTAACCCCACTATCTATTTTGCTTGTGTACCGCTTTATTTGTGTTTCGTTTACTAAATTGAGTACTTTCCACCTGCTTATTGGGTCTAGTATATGTCTATATGGATAAGGTTGGTGCTACTTTAATTTAGTTAATGGCTTAACCTTTTCATTTTGGCGTTTATTAAATGTCATATGGTTGGGTTTGTTTGTTTTTTTACTGCAAGGAACGATACAAAGAGGTGCTATGTTGGTTTTACCTTTGTCCAACAAAATGAGTTAGTTCAATTCTTATTGACATGCAATATTATCAAACATTGAAATTTGCCAATCATTTTGAGAATATAAATATTAACGGCTTCATACAGATAAAAGGTGTCTGTTTTTTTTTAAGGAAAAAAGTGTCTGCTTTTGAAAATCAAGGATAAAAATTCACTTAAAAAAGATTGGGGTACACACTTTTTGTACACAAAAAGTGTACACTCGTCTGTCTCTCACAGACAAATTGTCTGTCGCGAGATAAGTGTATGATCTGCTGCGAACACCCCAGTCTTGCTCATAAAAAGAATATAAGAGGCTTCCGGCTGAGCCCGGGCATGCGACAGATGTGATTCCGCGAAATTGGGATCACGAATTAAACGCATCCAATCTTTACAGACGCATTTGAATTGCATTAGCGATCTAGCTGGAAGCCTTTTCAGGATTTCAAAGATTATGTCATTATCCTGCAATATCCGATGAGATGCTTCAGCTTTGTTCCTATCGGTGCCACCGGTGTTGATTTTCTTCCTCGCCATTAATTAGTTTTGGAACGAGAGAGGTGAGGGTGTGAGACGGTTGAATTGGATATTCACAAGGGTTTATGGTGAAGAATTTAGAGCACGTTGGCGGTTGGTAAATGGTAATACGGGGTTCTAGTTTTTATAAGTAAAATCAACTTAAAATAATTGGATGGGATTTTAGAAGGAGATCTCCTAATCAATCCTGTATACCAAAGTTTCAGATTAATTCTCTTTTTCCCAGGGTTTTCTTTCCACGAATCTCTTTACACGGATTTAATTAATACTTTAATCCACCATGAACGGATTTATATGGAGGCCAATGACGGACTTCTCAAATTTTCTATTAAGAAAAATGGATAAATTAATAAAGTACCCATAATGTAGGAATGATTTACCAAATTAAATATGAACACGGATCGAAAAGGAAAGATAAAACAACCTTAATATAAGATGTAATGGAAAAAGTTTTTTAAATAACTTATCTTAACTCGGACAAATAAATAATAGAACAATTCAATAGTTTAAATTTAAGGACATCTATTCTATAAAAACAAGATCCTAGTTTTTTTTATCTTCGAACGGACATTCATTCATAAAAAGCACTCAGAAAGGGGTTGAAATAACAAAAGGACCACATGTAACCATACGCCCGTGGACGAGACTCTGAGTTAATCACCTTTGACAAAGCAATATAACTCGCTAATCCTAACTTGGGCATATTCAAAATCACGACGATTACCACAGACCTCTCATCCCCCAATCCAAGTGCAAAAGTCTTACAACATAAAATAAATAAGCAACAAAACACAATCGATATAAAATAAAAACAAAACACAATCGACTCAGTAGAAATAGAAATACTCGTCCAAACCCTAGTCGCAGAATTCCTCCAAGGCGGCGGTTCTGGAGGTGGACGGATCAACATCCCTTCGTCTTCTTTCACACATAGGCCACCAATGAACCCCTGAAATTTGATTTTCCAGTCCGACAGCACGATGTCGACCACCAGAACCTCCATGCTTTCACCAATAGCAATCTGTTTCGTCAAAACTCGTTCCCAAACTGCCAAAGAATAACAGCTCGGCTTCGTCTTCAACATTCTGCAGCACCCTATCTTCCCCTTGCTAAACATGTCCCCTGCCAAAATCAGAAGCCTCGAACCCTCCTGAAAGCTTCCTCGCTTGTTCACTGCTCTTGTAAAGCAGAAAAAACAAAAGCTTCATCCAAACCAAATCAAGATTCACCACAATTGCAAGCCAGAAAGAAAATAAAAACGAAACAAAACAAACCCCGCGATGACAACAGAACTCAATACCCTGAGAAGATATATGAGATTAGCTGCCTACCGGGGAGAGATCGACCGAACCCACGGCCTGGATAGGCCGCCGCCGGAAAAAAACCCTAGGACGTGCCTAGGAGACGACCGCCGTAAGAGATAACAAGATCCTAGTTTTGTAATGTTTAATTTTTAATTGAAAAAATTGATAGTAATAATCTCAACTATTGACGGTCCGCTCATAATAATCCCAACTATCGATTATTTCAGAACAATCCTAACTTTAGAGATCTTCCGCAAATAATGGTCCACGTGACTGGCTATAAATATATTCCTATAGTTTCTAAAGTGGATGAGAAGAGATATAGCAAGTAATCCCTATAAATAATCCTAACTTTTAATTTTTAGACTTAATTTCTATTTGAAGTTCACTTGTTATGTGGTCATATACCATTATTGGCGGACGGTCCATATAGTTGGGATTATATAAAAATAATCAATAGTTCAGATTGTTATTTTCAATTTTTCCTTTATAATTTTATACTACGGTATTTATTAGATAAATATTATTCGATCTTTAAAATACTAGTATTTGTACCTGTGTCGTGCACGAGATAAAATGATTTTGTTTTTTAGTTCCACTAATAGAAAACTACTTATGAATTCAGTTATAACACTGGTTTACATATTCTACTGTAGTTATAGGTCTCATATACCAATAGTAATTGACTATTAGTGTAAAATACCGTTAAATTACAATTCGTTTGTAGTGTCTTGTTTTTGAACTAATCATCTAAACATCTTTTCAATCTATATTTTCTAATGAAAAGAGCAATTTACATAAACATCTGGAGGAAGTGGTTCATATGATGAAAGTGGAGGGAATTTAGTTTTCGTTTGTTCCTCCTCGTCCGGTTGAAAATCTTCTCCAGGATCAACCCCATTTTTAGCTTGCTTTTCTTCCTCATGCACCTCTTTCAATGTTGTCTCATCCCTCAACATGATTGCATTAACATGTTGTCTCGGGTTTTGCTCCGTTTGAGATGGGAGTTTACCCGAGTCTTTTGCCTCAAGTCGGCTAACCACAATTGAGATTTGGCTCATTTGATTTTCCAAGTTTTGGATGCTAGATTTCGTCATTTCTTGGAATTGAGTCACACTTTGTTGCATCGTTGACATATTTGTAGCAAGCGCTCGGATCATGTCTTTGGAGGACATATTTGAGCTTGAGGTTTGGCCTTGGTGATTTGGGAAGGATTGTTGAAAGGGTTGATTTTGTTGTGGTTGAGGGTTCCCATATCTCAAATTCGGGTGATCTCTCCACCCAGGGTTGTAAGTGTTAGATTGTGGATCGTACCTCTTTTGTTGATGAGATTGAAAACCCAAGGCATTGACTTGTTCTTCTTAGAGAGTTGGGCAAGAATCGGTTGGATGCCCTTGCTGTGTGCATATGCCATAGACCTTGACCTCTTGGTTTCTAGGATTCAAAAGGAAATCCTTAACCAAAGAAGTCAAGCCGGCCATTTGACTTTCTAACGATGTAGATGATTCTGCCGCGACAACTTTACGGGTTGAGGACCGCCCGTTGTAATGCCTAGAGTATTCGGCCAACTCCGAGATCAAGCTCGTGCTTGTGAGGGAGTTTTGTTGACAATGCCACCCTCACAAGCGGCATTCACCATTCTTCTATCATCATCAACAAGACCATCGTAAAAGTAGAGTATGAGGTCTTGCTCGGTGTAGCCATGATAAGGGAAGCTAGCACATAACTTTTTGAACTGTTCCCAATATTCATATAAGGTCTCATCATCTTTTTGATCAATGTTACTTATTTATTTTTTCAAAGATGATGAGATGGAGGCGGGATAGTATCTTTCTAGGAAGCATTTCTTCATTGCCGCCCATGCCTCTATGCTTCCCGAGGGAAGATAGAATATCCAATCCTTAGCCGTGTCCTTCAGTGAGAATGGAAAGGCCCTCAGCTTGATTTGTTCTTCTGTAACATTGTTTGGTTTCATACTAGTGCAAACTATATGAAACTCCGCAAGATGTTTGTTTGCATCCTCGCCCCTTAGGCCATGAAATGAAGGGAGTAGATGAATGAGGCCCGATTTGAGCTCAAATGTAGCACCTTCATCAATAGTGGGGAAGGTGATACATAGAGGTTGTTGATTTAAGTTAGGAACCGTGAGCTCCCTCAATGTTCTCTTTTCGTGAGCCATAGTGATTGGCTCTTCGGTCTCGCTAGAATTAGAGCTAGCACTTTATGATTCCTCCGAAGAAGTATTTGGAAATAAATTCCTAAACCTCTTGAAGTCTTGTTCCGTTTGGGGGTTTGTTTGGTAAATGATTTCGTTTATAGATCGGGTTCTTACCATATACTCAAACAAAGCTCAGAAAAGAAATATAAATCTCTATATTTAAGTAATATGTTTTTTTTCTTTTTTTCTTTTTTTACAATAAAATTGTTGAGGTTTATTCCTTCAACCCTCGGGTTCAACACGTAAGCCCAAGAGTTTCGAATGGAGTGAGTATGTGAATAAACTAGCCCAACTAACAAGTGAGATGAATTAAGAAACAGTAAGTAGCAAGTAAGAGATTAGGTATTATTAATCAGTTAATAACTCCTCAATACAATACTTTTGCTAAGGCTCGTCGGCCGTTCGTCTTACAAGGCAGTAGAAGAGCTGCGAGTAAGAATGCTATAAGCTAGAGTGCTAAGAATAGTAAGTTGCCAGCCCTTTACAATGAAATAAATGCTGCTATTATACTACCAATGGGTAGCTGGCTATGCTGACGTGGAGGCTTGTGTGTGGCTTATGTCCCAACCACCAAATCTTCAGCATTAAATGCGCTTCCCGCCAGAATATGGGTTTCCTGCCTGGTTGTGGAGACGGTCGTCCAGTCCGGATAAGGGGGCCTGCTCCTGGTGATATTTGCAAAGGGTAATGAGCCGTTCGTATCCTAGTCCTTAGATGATTTGTCACATGGGTTGGATTGGTTCCAAGTGACAGTGGCTTCCGGAGGTGACGTTCGTCGTTGTTGCGTTTGTCTGTGGATTTGATCCACTTGTCTTTGTGCAGACGTTCGTCTGGTCGAGGTGAATGAGCCGGCCCATGTGCTGGGCCATTAACCCAACGTTCGTCCGTATGGGCTGCCCTGCCAAGGAAGATGTTCGTCTGGTCGAGGTGAATGGGCTGGCCCATGTGCTGGGTCATCAACCCAACAAAAATAGAAAGAAAAACCAATTGTCTTTCCCCGGCAACGGTGCCAACTATCTTATGATTACCAGACCTAACATTAATTATTCTATTCACATATTATCACAATCTATGCAGCAATCACGAATCACTAAGAGTTTTGAGCTATCTCAAAGGTCACCTAGTCAAGGGCTTTTATTATGATGTGATTCCCGGCATCGCACAGATCCATACATACATTCCCCATTGATACATCCATACATAGATACTACTCCGTATAAAAAGCTATGTTGTAAGAACCGGACCGGACCGGACGGGTCGACCCGGAACCCGGTCACCCGGAGTCCAATCCGGTCCGGTTGAACCCCAACCCGCAAATGTGGCTGAACCCGGAAAAACCCGTTGACCCGACAAACCCGGATCGTAACCCGCGACGGCCCAAACCCGGAAATTTCTTAAAACCCGGAATTAACTCAAAAATATGCACCAAGGAAGATTCGAACCCGGGTGTGCAAGTAGGGAGGAGAGACATCAAACCGTGAAGTTGCTTTGGAATGTTGGTACAATGTGTTACTTAACCATATTTAATATACTCCGGGATATATGTTATACTACGTATCTGTTATGGAGTAAACTTACTTTTTAATTAATAATTACAATAAAAACATAACATCATTAATACAGTATATGTGATTACTAATATTATGAGTTAAATGTTTATACTCCGTATAATATTTCATTTTTTAATAAGCATCATATTGATATTTAATATCCATCTAATTTAATATATATTTTATGTTTAGTTAAAAAATTGTATATTTTAAAATAATAATTCTATTTATTTGTTGACTGGGTTTTCCGGGTGTTGACCGGGTTGACCCGCCGGGTCCGGGCTGACCCGTGACCCGATCGCTCGACCGGGTCGCTTCCCGGTCCGGTTTTTACAACATAGATAAAAAGTGGAATTTAACAAATGAATTCATCCCACAATAAATTCTGAAGAAAGTGAAATCATTATCATCAAATAATGCTTGATGCAACCTTTGTTGTTGTCATGGAGAATGGGTAAAATTAGTATTGCACACTGTATATTAAAATCGATAAGAACAATATGTGGACAAATGTTGTAAATCGATATCCAACCACAATTAATCGATAGGGATAAAGATCTAAATAAGACTAAAACTTAGAAGCTGTTCTCTTCGCCTGATCTGAATGTTTCTGATCTGAATTTTTTAAGTTCTGATCTGATCTGATCTGAATTTTTCTGATCTGATCTGATCTGATCTGAATCTTTCTGATCTGATCTGATCTGATCTGAATCTTCCTGATCTGATCTGAATGTTTCTGATCTGGTCTGATCTGATCTGAATGTTTCTGATCTGATCTGAATCCTTCTGATCTGATCTGAATCTTTCTGATCTGATCTGATTTGAATATTTCTATGATTATAATTATAATTATAATTATTATAATTGCAATTACAAATATAACTTAAATAAAATTATAATTATAATCGTAACTATACAAATAATAATAATAATTAAATTTAAAATGAAAAAATTTATACATATTACACTAATTATAAATATAGATATAATTATAATTGTAATTATATTTTTAATTATAATTACTTATATAATTATAATTGTAATTATAATTACAATATTTATCTCTATAATTGTAACTATAGTTATCAATATTATTATAATTACTCCGTGAAATAATTACAATAGTAACAATAATAATAATAATAATATTTATAATTATAATAAAAATAATAATTATAATCATAAATTATAACTATAATATAATTATAAGTATATTTATAATTAATAATAATTATAATTATATTAACATTAATTATAATATTATAATATAATAATAGTAATATAAATACAATTAATATTATTATAACAATATTATTATATTAATATTATTATTACAATAACATAATAATAATAATAATAATATTATAATTAGAATTATATTATTATAATATTATATTATAATTAAAATTATAATCATAATTATGATTATGATTGTAATTATAATTATTATAATTATAATTAATTACAATTATAATTATATTTAATTATAGATATAATTATAATAATTACAATTGATATACTTATAATTATAAGAATTATAATTGTAAGTATAATTATAATTACATATAATTATAATATAATATTATAATAATATTAATCATATTATTATTATAATATTGTAATAATAATAATAGTCTTCTTAATAATTGCATTTATATTACTATTATTATATTAAAATATTATAACTATATTAATATCTTATTTTTTATCATATTATTATTAATATTATTAATAATAATTATAGAATAATAATCATAATAGTAATAACAATAATAATTAATATAATAATAAAAGTGATAAATCATGTTTGAACTTTTCTGATCTGATCTGATCTGAATGTTTCTGATCTGATCTGAATGTTTCTGATCTGGTCTGATCTGGTCTGAATCTTTCTGATCTGATCTGAATCTTTCTGATCTGATCTGATCTGATCTGAATCTTTCTGATCTGATCTGATCTGATCTGAATTTTTCTGATCTGATCTGATCTGATCTGAATTTTTCTGATCTGATCTGATCTGATCTGAATAAAATAAGAATAAGTAATAAGTAATAAGAATAAGACGAACAGAACAGCACCTTACTCGTGGAATCTAAATAGGACCTGAACTTTTTTAAACGTATATAGGACTACTTTGTACGTGTAGGGACAAAACTAACCTGAGGCCTTAACCATTATCAATTTTGTTGCCCTGGTTGTTGTAATCCAATGCAACCGACCTTCATATACATAGCCCTGGACTTCGCACACCTCTCCGCGGATGACGCATCGCGGCGGCTCCGCAACATCAGTCGCCGCACCTCTTGCCGCCGATGCATCTCGCCGCCTCTGCAGCATCGATCGCCGCACCTCGCCGCACTTCGCCACACATTTTCTCTTTCTCATTCTTCAAGACTCCGTAGGAAAAAACAACAACATTTTGTAAGATCCAAGGCTCCAAGTTATTTATTTGTATCCATAAAGTACGATGCTCCTCTATGGATCTGGGAAGAAGAGTGACATCATCATTCATCAATGGCAGAATTCACCTAGTTCAGCTTGTTATCCAATTAAACGTGGCGTCATTTTTTTGCGGACTCGTTTTTAATAAAGATCTGAGGTTCCAATTGCAGGAGAGAATTTGCTTATTTTGTGGATAAGCTTTTGACTAAATGTTCCAATGGTTAGTAATTTAATCTTAATATAATTGCCTTTATGTTGTTGAACTTTATTGAATTATTTTGGACAATGTCATAAAATTACATGTAAAAATTTACTACATTATTAATTATTTATTACAATGACAAGTTGATAATGCCATTGTAAGAACGAAAATGACAATGTACGTATGTCATTGTCTTTATAAGACAACGTGATATAATGTCATTGTTTAAAAGTCAATGTCATTCATTCTATGACAATGTAGTATAATGTCATTGTATAAAAATTAATGTCATTAGATTACCTGAAGTATGATGACATTGTTTAAACATCAATGTTATTCTGTCAAAAAAAACATCAATGTTATTAAATGATAATGTAGTGTACTGTGATGTCATTGTATAAAAAATAGTGTTCTCATATGACAATGTGATGTAATGTCATTGTTTAAATTTCATGTCATTGTTCATAAATCAATGACATTATATGACAATGTAATGTAATGTCATTGTTCAATAAATAACGTCATCGTTTAGAAATCAATGACATTACATGACAATGTAGTATAATTTCATTGTTTGAAATTTAAAGTCATTGTTAAAAAATTAACGTCATTGTTTTAAAACCAATGCCATTATATGACAATGTGATATAATTAATGTCAGACAAAAGTTCATGTCCGGAATTCCGGACAGGAACCGCCGTCCGGACGGCGGCGTTTGGCCGCCTTCCCGGTGGAATTTTTTGATGAAATTTTTATGGAATGTTCTCCAGCAAGTCTAGTTTATCCACAAAAAAATTCAGCCAAAAACTCAATCGGGAAGGTCGTCAAATGATTTTTGCAAGTTAACTGGTCCGGAATATGTATTTTCCGGACCAGTTAACTTGCAAAAATCATTTGATGACCTTCCCGAATGAGTTTTTGGCTGAATTTTTTTGTGGATAAACTAGACTTGATGGAGAACATGTCATAAAAATTTCATTGAAAAATTCCACCCGGAAGGCGGCCAAACGCCGCCGTCCGGACGGCGGTTCCGGTCAGGAATTCCTGACCGGAAGAGTACTCATTAATGTCATTGTTTAAAATCAATGTCATTATTATATGACAATTTAAAATAATGTCAATATTATAAAAATACATTATTGTCAATGTAGCAAAATATTAAACAATTCCAAAAATGTCACACCATCACAATATTAAAAATAAACAATGTTATGTTTAGATTGTCCCAAAATGAATGTCAAGATTTCTTTTTTTGGTAAACAATATATGGTTCTTATTATTTTACTTTATTCTATACAGGTTTGAATCACTTATTAATAATATTGCCAAATAAAAACATGACAATCAATATAAAAGGGAGGTAATATGTGACAAGAATAATGACATTTGAATAAAACATAATGATATCAATGTCTCAAATCACTGCTCTTTTAAGGGTATATGGCAAAACTGAATTAAATAAAATGATGATTAAAATACTACGTATATAACATAATACATAACGAAAACAAAAACAGTTGTTGCAAGTTGCAACTTGAAAAGGGATTTAAATTGCATTAAATTGAAATAAATAGAACAGTAAACCAAGGAAAAAACAAACACGACGGAAACTAAATGGCAGTTTAGTAGCTGCAATTGAAGAACAATAGAATTGATTAGAAAACGAAGTTAAATCACACGAAAAACAGCGAAATAGAAAAGAACATGACTAAGTTATGGTCCTATTCACCACCATTTCTCTTACAAACTAACGAATTCCTTGATCATATATATACATACACATACTGACATACACATACATATGATGGGACTTTGGGAAATCAGTGACCTCGGGGATGGAGGAGGGGGATATAAGACTATGAGCTCCAAGATGGGACAGGTGCCAGACAAAATGATCGAGACCTTGCTACATTCTTCCTCCCAAATTTGCTACGGGTACCCCATACTTACCCCATTTCCTACCCCATATAAATACCCTCCCAAAAATTTACCCCCACTCCCTCATCTTCCTTCCCCCTTATCTCCCTTTCATCTCCCTCTTTTCCAGCCAGCCCCTCTCCCTTTCATCTCCCTTTCATTTCCCTCAATTAATCCCCCATGCTTAGTTCCGGCGAACACCCAAGCACCTCCGGTGGGAAGTCGGAAAACCCAGCCGGACACCACCCAAACCCCCGTCAGGCGTCAGGCCCCGGCGACCCCCAGCGGCAGCGACAAGGTAGCAGGAGCGAAGATCTAACAGTAGTCGGACTACGTAACGGTAGGCGGAACTGATGCCCGGCAAGCCGGTCATCTTCTCCGGCGACACCTGACCGTTGTCCCAGTAATTTCAGTGTCGGCCGGATTTAAAACCTTCCACACCTTCTCCACCAACCTGTAATTTCAGTTCAAAACCTTCAAATTCCAGCGACCATAACTTTGAAACATACCTGTGATAGTTCAGATCTATTAGCTTTGGTTCAGATCTGTTAGCTTCAAATTCTAGTGAAAAGAGTTGTCTGGCATTCCATTTGATTTGTCTGTAATGTGAAAATAGTTGTCTGTCTGGTGAAATTATGAAGTACTTGTGTATATTTAGACTACTCTGTGATGATATTGCGATGTCTGTCATGGTATTTTGAATATTATGTAATTGGTTTGGAGTTGTCTGTCAATTTATTTTGAATTGTTTAAAATTGTTTTATAGTTGTCTGTCATGTGAAAGTAGTTGTCTGGCAAGGCATATTAGTTGTCTGGTACGTTAAATCCAATTGTTTAAAATTGGTTTGTAGTTGTCTGTCATGTGAAAGTAGTTGTCTGGCAAGACATTTGAATTGTCTGTCAGTTTATTTTAAATTGTAGAAAATAGTTTTGTAGTTGTCTGTCAGGTAAAATTAGTTCTCAGGCAACCCATTTGAATTGTCTTGCACGTTGTTTGGAATTCATTAAAATTGGGTTGTAGTTTTCTGTCATGGGAATTGAATTCTTTATCAATGTATTGCAACAAATTGTTTGTAATGAGATATAAAATGTCTGGCCTTTCTTCTGAGTTGTCTGTCTACAAGTCGGGAGAATGTGGCCCAGACTACTAATGTCTGGCCAAGACAAAATTTGTTTGGCTATACGACAAAGAGTACTTAATTGGCCCAGACTACCAATGTCTGGCCAAGACAAAATTTGTCTGGTTGTAGGACAGAGAGTAGTTAATTGTCCCAGATTACTAATGTCTGGCCAAGACAAAATTTGTCTGGCTGTAAGACAGAGAGTAGTCCTTATTCTAACAAGAAATCCTACTCTTCTCCTTCTCTTTGTAAAGACTACATATGTAATTCATTCACGAGACAACCATGTTTCAAAAAAAGGCACACACATTTATATAAAAACTACATTACCAATACAACCATGTTTCCAAACAAAATCACATACATTTAAAGTTGTCTGACCACACACACATTTTATGTACGACTCTAACAACTATAAAACCACGTTCACTTCAAGCAACTATGAAACCACGTTCACTTTATGCTAGACAGACACTGCAGTTCCAAATTGTCTGTCCGCCAAACAAAATACAAACAAATGACAAAAACAACATACTCTTCTCCTAGACTAACAAATACAGACATTGCACCTACAAGTTGTCTGTCAGGAAAGACAACCTTTTTTTCAAAAACACACCAAAAATGAAAAAATCAAGAAAAGTAGATCTGCTCAAGTCATTCGAAGCTTCTTGATCTGCACTTTCGCCGTTGTCTCCCCACGTCACCGAGCTCTCCCCTTTGTCCGATTACTGTAGCTCTTCCATTTGAAACGAAAAAAAGGCAGCAGAGGAGAGAAGCAGGAGAAGAAGCTTGGAGGGAGAAAAGATCAGATTGTAAAAATGAGAAGACTTGATGGGGAGAGATCTTGAAATGGAGAAGAAATCAAGATTTGGAGAAAAGAGAAAGAAAGGGGAGGGGATGGAGGGGGCTGCGTGGAAAGAAAAGATGGAGGAGAGAGGGAGGGAAGGAGAAGAAAAGTGGGGGAGGGGGAGAGGGTTTTGGAAAGGGGTAAAAGGAATGGTAAAAAAGGAGAGTATTTATATGGGGTAGGGAATGAGGTAACTATGGGGTACCTATAGCAAATTTCTCTTCCTCCGTTTGCATTTGCAGTAGCGTTTGCAATAGGTTTGTGGCTAAGGGCAACTTAGATATTAGAATCATTTTTAATTAATTTAATACTACCTCCGTCCCTGATTGTTCTTCCAAATTAAAGTGGCACGGTGATTAAGAAAGTGGGAATTGTGTGGTGGAGAGTTGTGCAGAGGAGAGAGAAATGCTGTGAACCACAAATTATTTGCCAAAAAGGGAAAGTGAAGTTCTTTTTGGGACGGACGAAAAGGGAAAGTTGGAAGTAAATTTAGGGACGGAGGGAGTAGTTGTGAATAACAATTACTCCCTCCGTCCCATTTATATTGTCTTGTTTTACCTTTTCGGTAAGTCTCACTTAAATTATCCCATACCATATTTGACAAAATTTCTTTGGCTTTAAATCATTCTCACTTTATTCTTACTTTATCAATTAATATCAACCACACAAACCCACTTTTCTTAATAACCGTGGCACCCTCTTCCGTCCCAATATAAATGGGACGGAGGTAGTATACACTACAAAAAAACATCGAAATAGGCACGGACTTGGCACGGATTGGGCGAGTTTGGCACGGATTGAAACTTATTTTTGGCACAGCGCCGTGCCAAATAGCTGGTGACAAAACGACTTTGGCTCGGAATTTGACAAAACGACTTTGGCACGCATCCGTTCCAAATCCGTGCCAAATATCCTACGAATTTTGGCATATCCGTGCCAAATCCGTGCCGAAATCGTTGTTTTTTTGTAGTGATATTTAAATTTGCAAAAAAAAAAACAATTTTCAAAAAAGGAAATGAGATTAATTATATTTTTGTGCTATACCAGTGAGGGGTGGGGGATTTTATGGGATGGAAGGTATGTAATATTGAGAAAATTAAACTGTCGGGTATGTCCTCCTACTATGTACGGAAAGTCAATTAGCCCATTGTACTTTAAAAACACCCAATTGAATCCGCAAACTCTTTTTGTGTGAATAAAATAGAACTAAGAATCCTCCAACACTTAGAAAAACACTCACAAAGGTACTGCCTCCGTCCTATTAGAAGATTCTCGTCTACTATTCACATGATCAACTTAAATCAGTTTTAATTTTTAACTTTATATATCAAATTTTTATTAAATTTACATTTTTTTACCAAACTTTGTAACGGTTTTAATGTAGTACCTAGACATTCTCACCGTGTTGAATACGTAAATTTTATTTACTAAAAATAATCAGAGTGTGAAAAGGGGTTAAATTGCTTTATCGTCACTCAAACATCGCAAATCATCAATGGAAACCTTCTAACAGGAGGGAGAGAGTATTTAGCATGTCACCGGCCAACCAGTCTCCCAGTTAGCCACACGTGCAGTGTGGTGGACCACGTGGTAATTTCCCAATTTTTATCCTTTGCTTTCCTTTCTCTTTCCCTTTCTTATTTCTTTTCTCATTCTCTTTGTTCCTAGCCTCCTGTAATTTTTTCGTTCCCAGCCTAATATATTACTACCTCCGTCCCTTTTATATTGGTACGGAGAAGGGTGACACGAATATTAAGAAAAGTGGGTTTGTATGGTTGATATTAATTGATAAAGTAAGAATGATTTAGAGTCACACAAACTTTACCAAACATGGTATGAGACAATATTAGTGGGACTTCCCAAAAAGATAAACTGGGAAAATATAAGGGGGACGAAGGGAGTACATAGCTAAAAATGGACATTGGCATAAAATATAGGATTATAACAGTAGTTAGTTAAAAAGAAAAGTGAAAATGTCAACTATGAGTGATGATGATACAATGACTTTGCCAAAACAGTAAATGGAAATCTTTTAAATTTTGTCTCTGTGTAGAAAAAATTCAATACGTGTAATGAACATTATATACTTAGCATATTAGGAAGTTGCCTTTATGAGAACATTCAACGCAGAAACGTCAAGAATAGATTTCATTTGAATGGTGTATTAATTAATTTAGTACCATACAATCACGTTCATAGAGAATAATTTGTTCATAAATAAATATGATTAATTACACACCAAAGTTAGCTATAAATATTATGACCATCAATAGACACACATTCTCATCAGATCAAACATGATCTTCATATTATCTTCAATCAATTATGTTATACAGGTGTTGACAGTGTCTAGCAACAACACGTATTGTTCATTGAAGTTCAATCAAGCATTCTTCTCAAAATGATTATTGAAAATGAAATTCATTGTCAGTAATATTTTCAAAACACCGTGTAAGTATATATTTAATAAAGCTAGTGGACTGTCAAATACTCCGTATACATACAATTGACTAGCTTTCTTGAATATATACTTCAGGTAGTTATAGAATTGAAGCATTACTTGGCGATGGGTTTCATTTTCAATAATTCTTACTTTGACAACCTGTATTGACTCCCTTATTCAAGTTGTTGCTAGCCAGTTAAAAGCTAATACCTGAATGACATACGAAAATCAAGAAGGTATGATTATCATATATGTAACCCATTCAACTATCAAACTGATTTCAGCACGGTACGCATAGTGCTCAACAAATATATTTGTCAAATTCGTACCATCACAAGGTAGTATTGCATGAGAGATTGAATCCTCTATACTCGTCATGAGGCCAAAATCAAGAGAATGGTGGCTACCCAGGTGGTAGTACTACCAGTGCTTTTGGTGGAATTGACATCATACTCATAGAACGAAATGAGTTTGATGTTGATTCTACATTAGTTCACATATTAAATTTTATTTTACTTTTGATACTTAACTAATGTTTTTTGACCATTTGTAGTACTTTTCAGAAAAAAGTAGTTATGTCATGTGCCAAAAGTGGTCAAAGACGTGAACTAATTGTGGATTGTTGAGACACTTGTAGAACCAAAAAGTGGAATTTATCTATAATCAAAACATTTCAGCAGTAAGGATGTTTTCTTTTGGACTGTTTTCAGTCTCAAACCAGACCAGACCAGATCAGACCAGACCCGACAAGATTAGACCAGACCAAACCAGACCAGACTTCCGTAGTTATAATAAAATACACAGAGCCCAGACGTTTACCAGACCAGACCAGACAAGTTCAGACCAGACCAGACCAGATCAGACCAGACCAGACCAGCAAATTTCAGTCCTAAAGAAAACATCCTAAGTCGGCAAGTGGCATCAACCTTTCTCTTCAACAGGTCTACGTTTCATGTTGCCTCACCTAGCTGCACAATAATGACTCTGTTTTGAAAAACTGCTAAAAATCTGAAATTGTGTTAATCAGGTTTGAAATTCTAAAATGTGTATTATATTAAATTTTAGACCTATTACATTTAGATCACTAGATGAATTTATAATTATATGGAGAAACTGAGAGCAAATATCTCCCCTTCAAATAATTGAAGGGAAACCTGAAAATGACTCGTTTTTGCAAATTCACATTCAGTCGATTTTATCACATTTTCGCTCCAAATTACTTGAAGGCGTGAATCGGATGGATGAGAGCGTAAGTGGAACTTTAAAAAATTATTTTTTTCTTCATCTTTTTATGAAATACCAATTCAATATATTAGAATCAGTAAATGAAATAATTACACATATAGTGGCAATTGTGATGCGTTTGCTTCCCTATTCCCTGAAAATAGATGATTTTTTCAATCACTCATTTTTCATTAGTTAAGATGAGCACAATTCACTTGTTTAATTTGTAAGCAAGATTTACTTGAGTTGGTAATTTATGTGATTATGTTTGATTTCGATATTTGTACGTAAACCATCTTAATCAAAATGTTTCCTCTAAATACTTGTATATATTTTCCATTAATTAAACGTGTGTAATTGAATTGAATTAAATTATAAATGTATCGTTTGTGTGTGTAATAAGATCAAAAGTGACTCCATACATTTATCTATGAAAGAGCAATTATATGTAATCTTTAATGAGTTAATTATGATATACTTTCCACTTGCAATGTAGCTCTGCAAGTTGATTGGATAACTAGCTAGGTTAGAACACATTAATGAAAAGTAATTCAGATCCTCAAGTTGAGTACTGATTTATCTGTGTTTATTTTATTTAATTGAGTACTTTTCACCTGCTTATTGGTTCTCCGTATCTCCTTATTTATTAAAAAAAACAATAGAATCCGTTGAACAAACAAACTAAAGATGCATGTTGTTTGGGTAATGATAATATAATTCTAGCTCATGAGTTTGGCTTATTCATTCTAGGTACGTGTCTTTATCTATATGGATAATGTTGGTGGTACTCTGAATTTGGCTTATCCTTTTCATTTTGGCGTTTATTAAATGTGATATGGTTGAGTTTGTGTTTTTTACTGCAACGAACTATACAAAGAGGTGCTATATGTTGGTTTTACCTTGGTTAAACAAAATGAGTTAGTTCAATTCTTACTGACATGCAATATTTTCAAACATTGAAATTTGCCAATCATATTTGCCGTGACAAAGCTTTGTAAGTTTTTAGTAATGTAACTACAATTTAAATTTTGAGAATTTAAATGTTAACGGCCTCATATTACAAATAAAAGCATTGTACCAACACAGTATCAAAACTTCACCAAATCCGTTATAATTATGTCAAACATCTGCAGCTATAGATGGGAGAGGATGTTACTTCCTCTGGTGTCTGTATTGAAAATATCCCTATTCAGTAGTTGAGAGGAAAAATGTTTTCTACATGATTGCATAGTACGTGTGTATACTTATCTCTCTCCTTCTCAAGCTTCTTACTAGTGCGAGCCTCGACATCGAACAAAAACAGCCCTTCCCTTCCCAGTAGAAGTTTACCTGTACCAATTGATCCCCACATCTTATCACACTTCATTGAAAATGTGCACTTTAAATCCCAATTTTGGTCCAAGGCCCAAAATGAGCACTCCGGATGCGGGATGCAGGACTTCTCCTTCCAGGATACAAACCCCAAATTTGCTCCGGCCTCTGCTAATCGGGGAATATTGTAATATTGACGCAAGAATGGAGGGCTTCCAATCTTTCCAAATTCCTCACTTTTCAAATCAAAGAAACGGATTGAGATTCCCCAGGATGAGCGGCATTCAATGAAGTATAACTTTCCGTCAACATAAATCGAATCCAATCTACCGTACGACCTCTCATAACGGAACCTCGGTGCATCATTCAAGGTTCTCCAGGATGAATTTCTCTCTAAGGTCAAAATTTGGCAAACTAGTTCGTGGCCGAAGTGAAGCACTTTGTACTTTTTTTTAGCCGGATCAAACCCGAGTGCATATGTTTTGAAAGCTCCGGGGATCGTCGGCAGCGGCAGATCTCTTTTCTCCCCTGTGGACAGGTTCAGGGCCGGTCCCAAAGAAATGTAGACCCTGTGCGGGAATAAAATTTGGGCCTTTTTTTAAGTTGCAACACAAGCAAATTGTCTTAAAATACAACTTACGAATAAACATAATGATAAAAATAGTCATTAATAACTTACAATTTATTTAAAAATGGATATTCTTCAAGCATATTTAAATTTACACAGAAGATTTTGGGCTGGGGTATAATATTAATTTTTTTTTTGGGCCCTTCAAAAATCCGGGCCCTGTGCGGTCGCACTTGGCAAACATGCCCAGGGCCGGCCCTGGACAGGTTGTAAACTAGGTGGCCGCTGTTGCGGCTTCCAGGATGGGATCCTCTGCTGCGGAAACATATGAGTCCATTGACGGAGTTGGAGCAAGGCATATGAGTTCGAAACAAACCTGGATTTGCAGGAACGCAGGAATTTGTAAGAGTGAGTGTATGATCTGCTGCGAACACCCCGGTATTGCTCATAAAAAGAACATAAGAGGCTTCCGGCTTAGCCCATGCATGCGACAGATGTGATTCCGCGAAATTGGGATCACGTATCAAATGCATCCAATCTTTACAGACGCATTTGAATCGCATTAGCGCTCTGGCGGGAAGCCTTTTCAGGATTTCAAAGATTATGTCATCATGCAATATCCTCGCCATTAATTAGGTTTGGAACGTGAGAGGTGAGACGGTTGAATTGGATATTCACATGGGTTTATGGTGAAGAACTCAGAGCACGTTGGGGGTTGGTAAATGGTAATGCGGAGTACTTGTTTTTACATGGAAAATTAACTAAAAATAATTGGATGGGATTTTAGAAGGATCCTAATAAATCTTGTATACCATAGTTTCAGATTAATTCTCTTTTTTCCGGGATTTTCTTTCCACGAATCTCTACACGGATTAAATACTTTAATCCACCATGAACGGGTTTATATGGAGGCCGATCACGGACTTCTCAAATTTTCTATTAAGAAAAATGGATTTATTTGTTTCATATTAAATTAATAAAGTAATACGGAATAGTGTAAGATTGACCAAATTTAATACGGAGTATGAACAATCTTAGTGAGATGGATCGAAACGGAAAGATTGAGACAACCTTAAGAATATGAGATGTAATGGAGACCATTTTTAAATAACTTATCTTAACTTGGACAAATAAATAATACTCCGTAGGGTGGGTCGGAGAAATCGAAAACTGAATCGAAAAAACCCGAACCGCAACTAAAACAACTGAACCGCAAGAAAATCGAAACTGAACTCAAAAAACCGAACCAAACCGTAGTTGCTTGGTTTCTGGTATTCAAATCTCAAAACCAAACCAAACCGAATAAACCGAACTTTTTAAAACTGGATATTTTATTTATTAGTCATTAAGTATACTATTTTGTTTAGTTCTTACTTTTTTATTATAGAAAATCTGATACTAGATTTATTATGATTTGAAAGATTTTATTTAAAGTATCTGAATAAACTCGCGGTCGTACCCTCTTAAAGTAGGGTTTGAAGTTCCGCCGTCTTCGTGCGGATTGCTTGATCGATGGAGAAAGATGTCAATCGCGAGGGAGGCAGGGATATGGGGACGCAGGGGATTTCGACGGGAATGGAATGGCAGCGGCAATAGCAGGGAAGGGTCGATCCTGCTTCGTTCTCAGAGGGAAACCACCACGGAGATGCAGCCAGACAGGCCACAGAGGAGGGAAGCAGGACAGTGGAGCGGCTCACAGGGAGGATTCAGGGGATGGGTCTGGAAAATAACAGGGAAGAATTGTTGCTGGACGATGAAGAGGAGACCGAACTCGATCCTGAGGCAAAGGACAAAGGAGTGGAAACCTTCCCTGTGGTTGGCACGATCTTGACGGACAAGGTGGTCAAATCCTCAAATTTTCGGGACCTAATGGCATCGTTGTGGCGTCCGGGTAAAGGTGTGCTCATCCAAGATATCGGGGAAAAGAGGTATTTGTTTACATTCTATCATATCATTGATATGAACCATGTGGTGAATGGCGGTCCCTGGTCATTTGATCAGAATCTGTTAGTGCTAAAAGCTATAAAACTAGGGGACATGCCTCTGAAAGTTCCCCTTGATACAACTGAATTTTGGATCCAGGTTCATAATATCCCTTATGGCTTTTCAAATCTTGGTTATGCTCGTAAGATTGGGAATAATCTGGGTAAATTTGTTTCCTGGGATGATAACCAATTTGCTGAAAAACGTGAAGCCTATATGAGGGTGAGAGTTTTGTTGGATGTGAAAAAACCTCTAAAGGTGGGATTAACCCAGAGAAAGAGTGGGGGGGGGGGGGGGTTATTGGGTAGATTTCAGGTATGAGAAGTTACCTAGCTTCTGCTTTGCTTGTGGTATAATTGGTCACGCTGAAAAGTTCTGCCCCTTACTGTATGAAAATGGGGAAAAAGCGGGTGTGAAAATGTTTGGCCCTTGATTGAGGGCAGGGGGAGGAAGGTCCCGTGCATCTAGTGGTAATCAGTGGCTGGTCAGCGAAGGAGGGGTCAGGAGAGACCAGGTAGGCAGACACGGTGTTTCACAAGAAGTGCAGGCCCAGAGTCAGAATCACAAACATGACAATCTACATGATAGCGGAGTGGAGGCAGCACTTGAGGGAGGCGGGACACTCAACAGCGGCACGGGGGAGCCGAAGCGTAGGAGGACTTGGGAAGAACAGGAGCAGGACCACTTAGAGAAGGATGGCATGATTCTGGATGAAGCAAAAAACAGGGGAGTGGCGGGCTGGATCAACCAGACCTGCCCATGAAGATAAAGTGCTCTTGGCAGATTGGAGTAATTTTTTATTTTAGACTTATTTTTGTTTTAGTTATTTTTTCACGTGGACACATTGTGTTTCTGTTTGCTTTTATTTTTATTGTTGTCAAGACTATTGAACGTAAGGCAGGTGGTGGAGAATCTCATCTACTAGTCATTGGCTCAGGTATGCCCAATTCAGGATCAACGAATCTGGTTGCTTCTTTTGAGGTGACAGATTCTAAGTCTGATGCAAGGGCAGACGGTAGAGTGGAGGTTCTTTTTCTGTTTGTTACTTGCTCGCGTTCTCTCTTATTAATATAAGCCACCTTCTTCCAAAAAAATTGATTTGAAAGATTTTGAAATTTAATTAAGTGAAACAGTTGTACATACACTTAAGTCCATTGCTATAATACTAATATGTTGATTTTTTAAATTGTAATTTACATTTTGCTTGTTGTTGCATGACAATGATATTTTGTTGATATATTATTTGTGATGTATATACGTTTGTTATCACATAATTTTTTTATATTGAACAAGTATGTATTAATATAATCTATACTTTAAAGTTTAAACAACATAGCAGAAAATGTGAAACTTTAGAGCAAAATTATCTTTGTCTAAAAGGAAAGTAGGATAAGTTGTTTGCTAATAAAATTTTAACTTGCGAATACACTGTATATAATTCATAAATAAACTCACGCATTTAATTAATTTAGAAAATTTTAAATTGCTATATACATACGCTCTAATTCATTGCCTGGAAGTGAATTTGTTTCTCCCCTTTTTCTTCTATACTATTTTATGCGCCGCTTATTAACGCGGGTCTTAAAAAGCACAGTTTAGTAATCCATGAAGTAAACATGTCCTAAAAGAAGTAATTCACGGTTTACTCTGTTTAAACTAAATCTATACAACTACGTTGCATAACATCTAGCGGTTTATATGGTCAATTGGCGTTGGAATATAGACCGTTCTCTAGAAGAATAAACATACAAAGTATTGATGATAGAAATATATCCGATCTTGTATAGTGCGTGTGTGGTATCTTAATATTCAACGGGGTTTTCTTTAGATGAATGTGAGCCGTAACGGGACTCACACATAGGGAAAATCACGCATTCACTGCCTTAACCGGAGTCGGGAATATAATAGCAATACCGTACTCATATTAATTGACAAAAAACTTATATTGAATTTTAGTTAATGTTTGGGTGAATCCCGATGCCTTGTTTATTTCATCATATACTCACTTAATCAACAAAAATACATGCACTTTACTTTTATTCTCTATTTTATTTCTCAAAACCAAACTTTATAGAACGACGTTTCCCTGTAGATTTGACCCGGAAATCACTACATTGGCTCTATTATACTGGCAAGTTTAGCCCGGCAAGGTACATTTAAAATTTATTTTTCTTTTTATCTTTTTATGAAATACCAATTCAAAATATTAGGATTAGTAAATGAAATAATTACATATATAGTGACAATTGTGATGCATTTGCTTTCTGATACCCTGAAAATAGATGATTTTGTCAATGACTCATTTGTCATTAGTTAAGATGAACACGATTCAGTTGTTTAATTTGTAAGCAAGATTTACTTTGAATTTTGGTAATTTATGCGCAACATCATTATGTTTGATTTCAATATTTGTACTCAAACCATCCAAACCAATGTGCTTCCTCTAAATATATCTTTTCCTTTAATTAAGCATGTGTGATTGAATTGAATTATAAATTTTGTGTGTAATTAGATCAAAAGTGGCTTCATTTACGTACTTATGAAAGAGCAATTATATGTAATCTTTAATGAGTTTTGATATATATACTTTCCACTTGAAACTCTGCAAGTTGATTGGATAACTAGCTAGGCTAGAACACATTAAAATCAGATGAAACAAATAACAATGACAAGTAATTCAGATCCTGCAAGTTGATTACTAATTTATTTGTGTTTAATTTATTAAATTGAGTACTTTCCACCTGATTATTGTTCTAGGTATCTCCTTATTTAATTAAAAAAATGGAATCAGTTGAACAAACAACTTAACATTTTGTTTGGGTAATAATATTTCTAGCTCAATGAATTTGGCTTCTTCATTCTAGGTATGTGCCTTTATCTATATCGATAATGTCTTTAACCTTTTCATTTTGGCATTTATTAAACTAGTAAACTCACTCATGCGATGCACGGTTTAGGAATTTTAGTTTCAAATTTTTGTGTGCTTAGTTATTCATATCACAGTATCAATTGATGTTCGTGTAATACTGATATACATCAAAGCATTAAACAAAACTCACTTATCATGTTATGGTCAAAATGAGATTACTAAGCATTATTTAAAAGATCAAAAACATCCAACAAATACGTTAAAACCATAACATTGTAAATATACATTGAAATCGATGTGCTCACAATACTAAAACATTACTTTCAGGTACTTTTTATTGGCCTCCATTCATGCTGTGAACATACTGTACTTAACTGAACATGCCTGAATCTCTGAATCCAGAGGCCGATCGATCTTCGTGAAAGACGACACTTTGTTCTTCCCGCAAATGGAAGCTCAAAGGTTTAACTGTTGGGGTTTTATATTGAATTTCAAACACGAATATGCGCCAAAAAGACTCACACACAGAAATGTATTTATAGTCATAGTACATTTGTATCTCATTGACTGATTGATATGCACTAGTTTGTAGTGCATAGATGTATGTTTTTATATTTATTCTGTGTGGATTGTTTACCTTTTTTAGTTAGTTTTTAAGCAATCATCTTCATTTGTTTGTAATTGATTTTAATCATTTTTAGTAAGTTGTAAAGTAGTAGTAGAGTTATTGGCAAGGAAAAGAAGTGAAAAGAAGAAGAAAAATATCCAGGTGCACAGACCCGGCCGGGTCAGACACTTCACCCGGTCGGGTCTGATTTAACAGATGCAGGTACTCAGGAAATTACATCACCCGGTCGGGTGAGGTATTTCACCCGGTCGGGTCCGACTTGACCCGAAACACCAGAACGTGCCGAAGATCGCCAAAACGTGGAAGATATTTGATTTTGACATGCACCCGGTCGGGTGGGCACTTTACCCGGTCGGGTACCCGGCCAAAGGTGTTGAAAAACACCTATAAATAGCCCCATTTTCCTTCACTTTTAATAATCCCTTCTTCCATACTCTTAAGCTCAGTTTAGAATAGTATTTCTTTTATATTTTTATAGCATGTTTAGTCTCCAAATGAGGAGCTAAACTCTTCCATCTTGGTTTTGCTCCTTTGAAGCTTAATGAATTTGTAAGTTGTGAGTTATTATCTTTAATCTTCTTCCTTGAATATTAATTCTTCCTTTAAATACTATTTCTATATCAATGTTGGAGAGTGTTACTAAGATGACAATTAGTTAACATCTTGACATTAGTTATAGTAATAGTTATTTCTTCCTCTACGTTAATATCGGGGAGTGTTACTAAGATGACAATTAGTTAACATCTTGATATTAACCATAGTAGGATTCATCTTCTTTAATATTCTTTCTTGAGTATTAATTAATTCATATTCATATTTCATATTAATATTTTGAACACTACTTAAAGGATCAACTAGTTTTGTTTCATATATTAATTAATACTAGAATCGGTCGATTAATACGCTTGTTATTAATTCGGTCCTTTCACGGTAGTAAACTTGGATTATTAATGCATGCATCTCATGGTTAATAATCTAAGGGGAATTAATTACATTGATTAACCAATAAACCGCTTGTGTTGATTTTATCAATCTCAATCGTTTTCATCTTAAGTTTATTGCTACTATCAAGTTAATATACGGCGCTTGTTCTATATTGACTCGATAGTAAGTTTTATTAATGAACGCATCTCGTTATTAATAACTACCCTCGATGAACTGGATATACTCCTCGATTGAGTATTCGAGAGGAAGATAGTTAAAGATATAACCGGGATCGACAAACATTTCATTAAGTGGATAAAAGCAAAACCAAGTCTTCTTCTCATTAATTAACCCACATAACTCGTTCATCTTTGTGTTTTAATATTCTAAAAAGTTCTTCAACAACAAATCTAAAAAACCCCCTTATTACTAGTTATAAAAAGAGAAGTATTCCTTTCCCTGCGGATACGAACCTTACTACGCTATACTACGTATAAGTGTTGTATTGTATTATTATTTTGAGTGCACATCACGACAAAGTGCACGTCACTGATCGTGCATCACATGGTTGGTAATTTCTTTCCTAAAAATGTACATAGTTATACAATACATGTACTATTGAAAGAGTCCCACGTTAGAGGAAATGCGTTAAATGCTCGTGCGATGCATGGTTGGTGAAAATCCACATGTGTAGTTAGTTTTAATCAAGTTTATTGTGAAATAAACTAAACTTGTAATTCTAATTGATCAAATATGACTAAAAAGGTTATACTACATACCATATAAAGTTATACTACATAAAGTTTTTATAGTATTATGCATCATGCACTATAATGTTGAATATGACTAAAAAAGGCATTTTCAACAACAAAATCAATGCACCACAATGGCTACTAACATTTGAAGTTGTTAATAGAAATGCTTAGGAATCAACACATTTTAGCTCACACTAATTTATGTCTAAATCATTTCTTTTAGTAAAATGGTTTGCTAGTAATTCACCTTGCGATGCGCGAATGATTTTGCCATTTTTTCATTCAAAGGTTTATATAAAATAATTGAAGGTGAATTATTTATAATGACTAAGTAATAAGGTGACTATAAATATACACGAATTTCATTTTTTCGACAAATTGTCTCTCTAAATAGGTAAAATATGGGAGTAAAATATGTGAAAGTGTGTTATGTCATTCTTGATTTATACTTGAATCTAAATTTGTGAAAAAAATGTTCAAATAGGTGCTTCTACTATTTCTAATATGCAAATATGGTCTGGTCTGATTTGTTTAAGTTTGGTTTGGCCTGAGACTGAAATAAGTCTAAGTATAAACATCTCAAGTAATAAGGTGACTATGCATTTATACAAATTGCATTTTTTACACGAATTGCCCAAATAAATTGGCAAATCAGGGGTGTGTGCAAATATATGAAAGTGTGTTATGACATTATTAAACAATACTCAAATATGAATTTGTGAGAAAATGTTAGCTGAGTACGTATATAAAAAGTAATGTTATCATTTAAGCACAATAACTTTCGAAACACAATCAATAGGTAGAATTTATAGTAGTTCTTAATTCAAAAATAAGTACAACTCTAGTGCGATGCTCGGTTGGTGAAATTTAAAGGGCGAAGTTTTACTCAAATTAGAAAGAAAAAAAACAATTGAAAACCTATTATGCTCACCCGTGTGATGCACGGGATGAAAATACCTAATTGAAACCGCAAACGGACCTTAATTTGGTTTGAAATTTCTTGGCGCTCTAGGTAATTTCCTTTTAGATAGCCTGAACAAAAATTACCCGACAAAATCCGAAAATCGGTCGCACTTGTGATCTCTTAATCCATAACCCAACAACCTAATCAATATACCCGAGAAAATTGCCTTACATAATTGGAAACCCCCATTATTTTAAACATACTAAATATAAAAAATGGATTTGGTTTGTTGGTGATTTTGGAGACTAATATTTGTGTTATTTTGTGTGACTTGTATTTTCGAGCGATAAATATAAATGGACGACATGATGATTTCTCGCTCGACATTAACCCAAGATATTGAAAACACGACTTGGACCGAATAAAATAGTCCTTGTTTTAGTTTTAATTTTCACAACCTTAGATTATAGGGCTGTTCCTTGGTTTTACCAAAACCCGTTCCAGACCAAACTGATCCACTGCTATTCAAAGGCAATATCATTAACTTTTTCTTTCACATATAAAATCAATCACTTAAAAATAAATACTTCTTATCTATTACTCCATTTTGCCCCTTAAAACTTTTTTATTTTTCCTTTTTAGGACGTCCCAAAAAAATTGTCGTTTTTCCTTTAATCAATTAGTTTGTGGTTTCTGTTATTTCTCTCTCCTCTGCACAAACCTCATTCACACAGTTCTCCGTGCCGGTCAACTTTGCCAAAGTTTTAAGGGACGGAGGTAGTATAAAATATCCATGTCCTTAAAACTTTGACATATTTGACGATTTCAATTCAACGGTGGTAAACTTTCACAAATAGTTTTGATCAATATGGAGCGTAATTTATGTACGAATGATATGTTTTATACTTTTATATTTTTATAAATCTATTTTTAACAAAGAACATTTAATATTATTTTTATATTTTTATAAATCTACGTAGTATTTTTAACAAAGAACATTTAATATTTTTTTATATTACTCCGTATACAATTTTTTATATACTTAATTGAAAACTGCAAACAGAATATCTAGACTATTGTTCCCACCTTGGGCGTGGGTTTACCGTTTGAACTTTAAAGTAGAGCACCCGTATGATGCACGGTTGGTGAAGTTACACATGTACAATCACGTTGAGTCAAAATTGAAAGAAAAAAATCGAACTTGAAATTTAATTTAATTGTTTAAAATTATATTATGTATGATAATAAAATTTAACGTAAAATGAAATATATTCAATATGATTTACCAATATTTGTGAGAAAATGTTTAAATCCATTCGACTATTTCAACACATCACTTGAGTCCATACACGAAAAATAACAGTATCATTTAGGCATATTCTTGGTAGATTCATCCAATGCAATCGCTTCGGTTATAATCCTAGTTAGTTAAATACGGTACGGGAATTAAACGAGGTTTAAAACGTACGCATTTTATTCAGTAACATGAATGAATAAATGGTCAAAAATTCATTGAAAAAAACGTTGACTTTTAAAAAACGTGTAAATACGTATATGTGTATAATACGTTGTCTATTACAGAAATTCGGACGAAAAATACGGGTATTATTTTGAACATTTTATACAAAGTATTACTATGTAAAAATTATTAATGACACATATACGACAAAAATAAAGATAAAAGATGAAAAGAAAAGATGTTACATTTTATACAAAGTATTACTATGTATATAATTAATACTCTACATAAATTTAATATATGGTGACAAAGATTTAGTTGTCGGTAATCATTTTTTTTTTGGGAAAATCAATCCCAATTAAAATAGATATTCTCAATGGGCCTGGATTAATTATCCACCAGTAGAACCCTTACAAATCTGTTGAAATGAGCTATTACGAGTATTAGCATGTCCCCCCAACCCTGAGTGCCTATATTGTACAACTGGATGTATGTATATCCGACCCAATTAAGAAGACAGTCCAATAAGCAGTACAAACCATTTTTTTCGGTGGCACTTTTGTAATTTAGGCAAAAACTCACGGCTTACGCAAAATGAGCAATATTGTACATTTTGTGAGTATCTGACCTATTTTATTGAGTATTAAGAGACTCACAGTGAGTATAACGATTTCTGCTTCATGTCTTCTCTTCTTTTCTTTTTCTATTATTTTCTTTTATAAAAACTTATTAAATTATATCTATTATCTACTCCTATTAATTTAAATATGCGATTCTAATGTAATATGATACTTTTGAAATATGCATTGATATGACATTTAAAAAATGAGCATAACATTAATTAGTACCAAATGAGCATTCACAACTTACAAAGTACACATTGATATGAAAATCATAAGGTTTGATGCTTCAGTGACATATATATACCGGAGAAATTTTGCATTGGATTACTCATGTAGGATCTGCAATAAATTGTTATCAATATTTGATCTTTACAATATATTCTTTTGGGGCTTCTAATCTCTGCTTTTAGATAAGTTTTTAAAAATAATAAAGTTGTTAGCTTATCTTTAAGAAATAGTTTTATTGGAAGTATATTGTTTTAACCTTTAAAACCATATTTCTAAACCATAACATTAGGTTTTAAAGATTAGTATGTTAAAAACCATATTTAAATATATAAACATTAGTATTCCATCATAACATGCGATTTTGACAGAATATGCTTTGAGGTGTTTTGTGCCATTAATCTGCTAGGAAGCTCTCTCTATAATGTGGGGTGAAGGGATCGATTACTCCACATCTCCACCTAATGCTTCCATGATATAAGCACCATTCTCGTGGGTTGGATGGAAGTTACATTCTTCACCGAAGAAAAAGCTCAGAGTGATCGATAATGTATATGGAGAGTTACGATATGCAGTCTTTGTTTGTCGATTGGTGAGGTGATCATGTTTTGGCTCCTTGAGTACTAATATGACTTACAACATGAAAGTAACGGAGTAGACCTGTGAGTAGTTGGAAGATGAAGGAAAGCATAATGGAGTAGAACTGTGAGTACTTTCCGATGTATCCAAAAAAATAACCCCAGCGGCTTAACACTAAAGTCTCCATCATCTGCTAATGGTAATGATAAAGCTCCATGATTTGCAAGGCAATCAATTTTGCAGTGGTGTTTGGAACATTTGTTTTTCCAAGTCCTTACTGACCAATTTCCCACCTATCTTATCCCATAAGGCTCAATGTTGGATTTTCCTTATTGGGTTACTGATTTTACTAATATAGTACGTAGTATATAGCTTTTGTTCAAAAACAATATAAATAGAAGTGTAATTTTAGAGTTTAAAATAGAGACTATCATTTTAAATTAAGATCAAGCCGATCTTCATTAAAATGGTTGTTTTGATTTTTTTAGAGTGTTGTTAATTGTTATACTCCCTCTATCACATTAAAATAACTAATTTATGGTTCTGCACATTTTTCTCTCCTCTGCACAAATATCAATCACACAGTTTTTACTATTCTTATTTCTCATCTACTTTGTACTTGGGAAAGTCCATCGGGATGGAGGGCATATAACATAGCTTATAAAGATTGATATTATTAGAAAACTCTACTCAATCAAGATCAAGCCGGTCTCCATTAAGACCTACTTTGCATGCTGAGTTATGGACTTTTTATTTTTATTTTGTCATCTATATGTAAAAGTGATTTTTATACTATCAAAAATAATTTTAGAAGTTAAGGGACTAACAAAATGAAAGGTTGACAGTTCAAAGATTTCCCTCTACCTTTATACTTTAACATCCAATTGCAAAAGTAGTCATATGAAATAAGGTTATACTTCCTCCGTTCTTAAATAAATGCAACGGTCAACATTTCACACTTGCCGAGACACAACTTTGACCATTAATATAAATGATTTTGTATTAGTTAAAAAACTAAAAAAATTAGATTATGAAAATTTACAATGGGACAAGTTTAACAATATTTTTTTCATAAAATAATATTATTACATGAATAAATAAAACGTAGTCAAAGTAGAACATGTGAATAGTGTAAAAGTCAAAGTGTTGCATTTATTTAAGAACGAGGGTAGTATATTTTTTGAAGTTTTTTACAAGATAAATTACTTGGGCATTTAGGAAATTGAAAACTAGTACTTCGTATAATAATAAGTTTAAAGATGTACTCCGTATTCATTTAACATAGTTCTAAATCCTCAAAGTTCAAGGTAGGGGTGGGCACGGTCCGGTCCGGTCCAATATTTGGCCGAACCCGTACCCGTACCGTTACTATTGAAACGGTTCGGTACGGTTCGGTCTTAGACCCAAACCCGTTTGGTACGGTCCATTTTCAAACGGGACGGTACCATGCCATACCAATACCAAACAATGCCACTTTTTCCAGGTGTTTAAGAAAAAATTAAAGTTTAGTCATCCTCCAAAAATCCACACAATTTATCAATTTTCATATATCATACTACTTTAGTTCCAAATTGATTTGCAAAGTCAATCTTTTTTTGGTCAAACAATTTCTTTTTATTCACTTAATTAGAATTTCACTTTTTAATTATATTCTAATTTGACCTTTCAAAAAAACTACTCCATACTTCGTATATTTTAATTTGGATTTTGCAACTTTAGAGAGATTTTAATGTGGTTTCTAAATATGTAAATTTTAATTATTAAAAATTGTAATAATTATCAAGAACTTAACATTAACTTTGACAAAAAAAATGTTGGCTTTGCAAATCAATTTGGGACGGATGAGGTAATTAATATATTTTAGATAAACTATAGTAGTACAAATTTAATAAACCATACTTCGGTCCGGTTCGGTCCGGTACCGGTTCTCATTTTATGAGAACCGGTCATGGCATTGTTTGGAACCGGTTCGGTCCGGTTCGGGACAAAAAATTTTGAGATCCGTTTCAAACCCTGTTTATCGGTCCGGTACCATACCGGTCCAGTTCGGTATCATGCCGGTTCGGTATTTTTGCCCACCCCTAGTTCAAGGTAGAAATATTGCAAACCACCAGAAGTTTCCTCTCACAAAAGATTAGGGAAAAATACAAAATTTAATCGCGCCAGGTAGGGGTCGAACCTACGACCTTCTGCTTAGGAAACAGACGCTCTATCCACTGAGCTACAGGCGCTTCGTTGCTGCATCTCGATGTGAAACACAATATAAATAGAGACACAAATGATTTCTTACTTGAAACGTAAGATGATACTGTGTCTGTCCGCCTCATTTTCAAACTCTCCGAGTGACCACCGAGTCAGCAATGGACGCAACGATCGAGAAATTCAGCAAAACCGCCGCCGCTTTCTGCAACCACCTACAGACGAGCTGCGACGCCCTCACCCAGTCTGTCGGTCGCCGCCCCATCCCTCTAGGTATGACTTCTTCCTAATAAAGTTACCTTTTCTGTTTTGGAAAATGATTGCCCGCACATATATTTGCATCAGACTCTGCATCGACGACGTTCGTGCAAGGCCTGAACTGGAGGGTGTCGTCGGCCAGCAGCAAGCTCAACTTGTTGGAATCTATGTCCTTGGGAACGGTGTCGTTTGAAGAGCTGCTTGGCCACTGCAATGAAGTCTACAAGGAGAACCAAAATCAACTCCTGTCTCTCCAGGACCACCTCCCCTCCCTGGGATACACCTCCTCTTGTAAGTAGTGCATACAACGCAAGTATATTGCTTTGATTTTATGACTTCTGAATATTAATGATATGTTTCTCAAATCTGCTCCTATTTGGGGGCATTAGTTGATGCTGACTATGAAGATGAAGAAGAGGAAAATGAAGGACCATCAGATGACTTCAGCAGTCTTGGCTTCACAAAGAAAATTGAAGACGACCCTTTGTATCTTTTCCGTTCCTCTAAAATGTCTATGCTCTGAAGGGTTATCTACCTTGCTAAATGAACTTTGAAGTTCCTTAGCTTTCTTAAGGGTCCATTTGGATAGATTTAATTTAAGTAAACTTTGTGAACTTAAGAAAGCTTAGTTTTATTTAAAATGGGGTGAATTTGGATGTACCAAACATATATAAATGTTGTTTAGCTATTTACGTAGTATTTGGTAAAGTTAAGTTAATGCAGTGAAGGATTTTGAAATATAGAAATTATGATAAGTGAACATATTAAAGTTACTTAGAAGTAAACATTTTAAGTTGGGCGTTCTTCAATACTGGGTTATGTGGAGTTTTTGGATGTTCTCTGAGATAAAACCAGATATTGTGAAATTTTTGGTTGTTACTATAAATTGCAAACTGACAAGGTGAACCCAGAATTAAACTTAACATAACCTATGCTGAACCTGAAAACTCACCCCATGAATTTTGGAGGTTTGTTTTTGTGTCCTTGAAATGAAACCAAAAAGTGATTTTGACAATTATTTAACTTCTTGCTGTCTTGTTTATGATCTTATCTTGTATTGAAAGATTTATTCAGCTATGATGTATTAGTACATTACTGGTGAGTGGTCCTTGACCTTGTCAGACTAGACGATACACTGAGCTTACAAAATCTTGGATTTTCGGATGCATGTGTAGCTGCTCTTGCACCTGAAGGTTAGTAGATTAAACTTTCATCAGATGTTTACTATACAAAAACGATATTAATCTCTTAGGTCCTTGTTTGGTCCTCCTGTGAATCATAATCTGCAGCTAATGATGAGGAATCTGTTCAATCATTGATAAAAATGTTGGATTTTTCCGGATGTCTAAATCTAGTTGCTTTCTGTTAAGATGTTCTCTTGGTGATAGAATATACATTGATGTGCAAATGTTCTAACTTAGATGTAATGGACCATGCATCGATTACATTTGAAGACCCTACTTCCTTGATAAGTGTGTCACTAGATGATTATGAGATTCTTCCTAAGAATATGAAGAGTTTAGCATCATGGGAGGTAAATGCTTACATCGTATTATATTTTTTATTATTCATTAGTTGAAGCAGTTAACCAATGGTCTTATTTATGATTAATCCTATGGAAGAAGTGGGTTATGTCCTTTATTATGTCTTATAATTACAAATTCTTCCCTAGGAGGGTTGTAATCAAGAGAATATGCTTAATGGCTAATGCCATCTTACAGGACCTGATTGTCGCTGTTGAGAAGATGAATGCATGTCTTAGAAGAAAAAACACTAAACCAAGTGTCATTCAAATGGATGAAGTTGAATCTTTAGGATTGGGTATGAATTCAATATTCAATTCTATTGTTTGTTCCACTTTTCAATGAGTGTTAACGCATATGATCCTACAAGTTCTAAAGTCATTCTAATAGTAAAATGGGGTCAATGTGGACATTTCATGTACTATACCTAATATTCTGTTGGGAAATTTCCCGAAATAGTTGTAAAAACAATGTAAAATTCCTAAGAGTACTATGAAGTATGCTTTTTCCCTTAACGTACTGCAATCTTTCACTGCCATATTTTGCATTGCCATGCTTTAAATATGGCATTATACTGTAATAATTGGCAGTATTTTTCAAGAATATCAGTTATTACACTTATTTAGAAAATAAAAACATAGTGATCCTGTTTTGGAATTCCAAAACGTTTTTACTCCTATTTAGGGAAATTTCTTTGTTTATTTGTTACTTCCATAGGAAGAAAAACTCCAAATTTGGAAGATAAAGTGGTTGATTTTTATGGTTTTATCATTGCAGGGCCTAAAGCAAGATCTTACCTGCTGCTACTCATTAAAATGAATAGGCTGGTTGTTGAGACTGCCAGAGGTTCGGTTTCGTATAGAATTTTGTAGCCATTATGAAATCTAAACGTAATGGATTAGTTATTTTTCTTATATGTCCTTAATACCTATCCTAAATCTAGTGCAACTGGAATGGATTAGGCCTTTGGAGACTCCATGGTATTTTCCCCTTCCCTACTAATAGGTATATGTTGTTATTGAAGCCGAAGCACTTGAATTTATGGAAATATTGGTGGATTTTTTGTATAAATATCGGAAACTTCTTGGTAGGAAAAATTGCATTCTTAACCTTGTTTTGAAAATGTAATGAGATTAGTATATTACTTACGGAGTATATTTTACAGATTTTTTTAATTGACATAATCTAAAATGATTGAGATTCTGGAGAATTTGTTACCCCATGTCAGTATTTGAGATCCTAATATGCAGTATTTCGGATGCAAACTTGGAAAATGAAAGAACATTTTAATCATTCTCACTTAAATAAGTGTGACCCCATTTTAAATAGTCTGAGGGAATGATCTGGTAAAAGTCAGTTATTCATTAGGAAGCATAAAGATGAAGAAGCCCGCATGGCAAAGTAAACGGTGTTTACTGCCTGTTACATTCCAAAAGAAAAGAAAAAAGATGCATCCAAATCCTTCTCAGGCTTCCCATCCCCTAAGAAGCGTAGCCCGGGCGACTCGGCTAACTCCTAGTGTAAATGCACCCATACGAAGATCACAGTTGTGAGTTCTGCACATATCCTTCACACCTCTCAATCCTCTGGTCATATACTTGTGAAGCTCTGCATTCACTTTCTCCTCATCCCACATAAACCCTTGAATGTTCTACACAAATGGTTAAACAGAATCAAGAACTCAGGACATGCAATCTATTAGTAAATGTAAGTTTAGGTGTGAAGGTAATTAAGCACCTGAACCCACTCAAAATAGCTCACAGTAACTCCACCTGAGTTCGCATAAATGTCTGGCAAAATCACAACCCCTTTCTTTGCTAAAATCTGCAGAATACCAAATACTCAGGTAAAATATATGGCCTAGCCCCTAGCTGGAAATATATCATCTAGTTTATTAATCATAGTATCTAGGTCAATTTGGATGGATGGGCTTGGAAGGGGGCATCATTAATTTATAATTTCTTCATAATCTCAAGTTATATAAAGATATCAATCGAGTCTTCTAAAGTTTCTGCTCCAAAATCATTCATCCAAAAGACTATAAGTGGGTTAAATGATCAGAACATAACCTTGGGGGGGGGGGGGGGGGTTAACTGAAAATCGAACGGGAACCACCAAACCGGTACTGGTGAATGATTATTTTATGGTCTGGTTCTAAACAGGTCTGGACCGTTTCATTAAGGTTAACAATTGAGCAGGAAACATATCAGAATCAGATCTGGAATAGCTGGTTCCACCACCCCAGATTCGGGCAGTCCAAAACGGAATCCAGAACTGACCCCCTATAGCCTTGCTTCTGGGTGGGGACCTCTAAACCAATGTTGATAACCCCTTAATCCTATACTAACCTCATCGGCTTCCGGATCAGTCGGATGGTTAGCAGCCTCAATAATAAATTTGGCTCTGATGTCTTTTGCATTTTCCCTTCATTGAGATCAGAAAGTCAAAAAACAATGGAACATAAGAGAGTTGCTTCAAAATTTGGTTCAAAGTTCAAACCATGATATCTATATTATTTTACTTGTGCCAATAACCAACCTGTTAATGACACCTCCAAGAGCAGCTGGAATTAGAACGTCACAGTCTTCAACCAGTATAGAGTTTGGATCCACTGCATCCCCACCATGAAACCCTTTCACACCATGGTTCTCTTTCACATGGTTCATCAGAGCAGTAATGTCTAACCCTTTCTCATTCTTTATAGCTCCAGTGACATCACTGACCGCAACAACCTTTCCGCCTTCCTCACTTATGAGCTGAGCAGCCCACGAACCAACATTTCCAAATCCCTGTGTGAGGAAAAGCAGAACTCCATTACCGTCCATTTGGAACTTAGACAATACTAGGGGAGAGCATATAATGGAGAGAGAACTGGAAGGAAAGAAGTTTTGTGGGAAAGTCTCATTAAATTTATTTTAGATATGATTGAATTCATTCTATGGTTTCCACTATACAAACATAAAGAAATCTAAAGGCATTTTTCCAATAACAGAGGAAAATTTGTATACATGGTCACTTTATCTATTTGAAAATACTTCTTGCATGGTCATTACAAATAGTAGAGTAGAACATCACCATAAACATGATTACTACAGTCACTATGATAGTATCATCATGGTTACTGAGTAGTAAATGTCATATTTTTGCCTATAACTCTTTTAGTCATATAGTTGTCATTATTTTAAATTCGAATACATGGAAACAAAAAATTAATCATATTTCATTTTCTTTTCCGGTATAAAGTCAACCACAAAAGTAACTTTTTTCAACATATTTTTTTCCTCCTTTTTAGAATTTTCCGTGGTGCAAACAGACCTTTAGTTTTTCAGAGATATCCTTGAAATTGAAGCATCATTACCGATGTGTACCTGTATAATGAAGCGCTGCCCCGCAATGCACTTCCCATGTTCTTTAAGTAAAGCTTCTGTTGCAAACAGAACCCCCCTTCCTGTAGCTGCATCTCTGCCTAAAGATCCTCCCAGGTCCTGTTTTTGTCAAAACGCAATGATAAAATGAATATGTCCTTGTAGTCAATTAGATTAACTTTTTAGGATAAGATCTCGTGTCTTAAGTCACTTACGATTGGTTTTCCAGTAACGGTAGCAGGTGAGTAGCCATGAAACTTTGAGTATTCGTCAAGAATCCAAGCCATCGTCTGGGGACCGGTTCCCATGTCAGGCGCAGGTACGTCAATTTGAACTCCAATAAGATCATGAATTTTCTGAGTAAAAACGCGAGTGAGTCGCTCGAGTTCAGAGACGCTCAGCTCCCCAGGGTTGCACCCTATCCCTCCTTTGGCTCCACCGTATGGTATGTTTGCAACTGCTGTTTTCCATGTCATCAGTTGTGCTAATGCATTCACCTCATCATGATCAACCTACAGTATTCACAACCCTTATAATTGATCAGAATATTCAATTCATGTAAACTCCAGAATATGGATGCCATGCCATGCAACACAGACCTAACTAACATTAAAATAGAATGGATTTTCAAAAAAACATGACTGAAAAACAACAGATTCTACAAACACAATAAATATGTGTGTCATGAAGGTTTTAAAAGAATAACGGCTTATCAACTAACGATTTGGTGCATGTTTGGGATGACTGAAAAACGCTTTTCTAAATGCTTGTCCTTTTTTCAAAAGTTTGTAGAGAAAGTGTTTTTAGCCTTATAAAAGCTAAAATTTGATGATCTCAAACTAACAAATGTTATAGTTTCTGTTTATCAATAAAAGCAACATCAAGTTCTCTAAAAAAGCACTTTTATACATGCTGCAAAAGTCATCTCAAATGGGCTCTACAAAACAAGCCAAGGAGCACTATGTAACCGGTCACACGGCAATATTTTGGGTTTGCTCAACAAGGAGAGATCATTGTGATGATCAAAATTACCTCAGGATGGTATCTGATTCCACCTTTCATGGGGCCTCTAGCATTATCATGTTGAACGCGGAATCCGACAAAAGATACCAAGGAGCCATCATCTTTTGGTATTGTACACTCAACCTGATTTTTTTATGTTCAAAATCAAACAAATCAATTCCTCTAAAAAAAATCAAACAAATCAAGCAACAAGTAAAAAAGAAACATATATGGAGGGAGAGAGGGAAGCAAAAGTAAACCTTGACTTCTCGAAATGGGATAAGCAAACTCTTCTCAAGTTTGGAGTCCAAGCCTAGGAGACGAGCTGCAAGTTTAAAGTTTCTATTGGTTGCTGCTAAAGCATTCATGATGACGATTCCTCTAAAGCAATGCTAGAGCTGCGATATGATTCCTCAATTAATGGAGCAAATATGGAAGTAATGGGGTATATATTTATAGAAGAGTGTATATATAGGCTTTATATTTAATTTGCAACAAGTAGTGTGTACAATATATCCCCTAATTAAAACACTTGTACATGATATAATTATTTTTCTCTAAAATAAATGCATTCAATAGTTGGATCCCGTGACTCTTTTGGTAAGAAATCTTTCATCTTGCCATCTTAAAAAAGTATTAAGATTGACAAAGACTCAAATAGACCTTAGGCTAAAGCAAATTCAAATATATAGGAATAAGACACCTACCAAAACTCCACATTTTTTATGGAGTATAACTTATCTAGTGGTACATTCTCGCGGTATAAGTCATCCAGGCCAAATATAAAGAGCAAAAAACATACAATGCTACTATTCCGATTGAGATTTTCAGAGGTAATTAAGTTTAAAAATGTAATTCATATATGACTTAAACTTGAAATTAAAAAGTATGAACTTTAAATTGGTTTATTTGTGATATTGGATTCATTTGGAGTGCAATTCTTTAATAAAAAATAGCAACTTTGTGATAGATGAAAATATGATTAGTTTTGTTTAAATATTCAAAACTATAAATTTATTTCAAATTTCTTCTATCTCCTATATCAACCGAAACAGCCTCCCCCGCCATACTCTTACCATGACTTAGCCATCGAACGCGGTTGGAACTTTTTTGGTGAAAAAGTTTTAAAAAATTCACTAGAAAACGTTTTAGATAACGTTTTAAAAAGTTATCTAAAAGATCGCGTCTATCATCGATGAAATAATTTTAAAAAAACATTCTCCAAAAAGTCTTTGGAAAACTCACCAAAAAGTAGTTGGAAGCAGGGGCGGAGCCAGAAAAATGGCTCAGGGGGTCGAAACTCAACTTATATACAGAATGAAAATGTTAGATCGTTTTTAAACAATGTCTAATTTGAATATTTCATATGTAGTTTAGATAAATAGACATTCGTAGCAAAATGATAGATTGTCTTTGCTCTATTTCTGAGTCATTCATGCAAGTGTTGACTGGATTATACCATAATTTTAAAATTTGTGAAAATAATCTATAGTATGCATCAAATTTTGCTAATTTTACATTTAGATAGTCCTGATTTTGCAGAAGTCATAACTTTTTACTCGTAATGAGTTACGGGGGCCATAATATATCAAATCGAAGATATTTCAGAGCTCTATACTCTCAAACTTTCAGCGGGGTCGGCTGACCACCCTGACCCCCCTTGACTCCGCCCCTGGTTGGAAGTCACTACCGATTAGTCACGATCACATGTTAGATGGTTTCACTAAAAGTATATCATTCACAATATTTATCATAGTTTGAAATAAAAAGAAGCCATAAATCTACATAGTTTACGAGTATTGATCAAATGATTGAACTTGTGTGGTGCATTCTCGTAAATAAGTTAACATGAGAATGAGTAATTTTACATTACTTTAAAGAAAAACTAAAATGTGAATGAGTCCAGTGAAATTGAGGAATCAATCCAGCTCGCTCAACTGATGGTCGTATGGGGGTTTCAGGTTCGAAACTCCATGGAGGAGTTTCAGACTACTTTCAGCTCTGTCTACGTTATTTTAACTCTCTATAAGTTGATGAATTCAAGAGTTTCCAATAGATTATGCAATTGACATTATTTTTTTGAAGTGAAAATAATCTCCACATGGGTCATAATACATTTCGATTGTGATGATAAAAGGAAATAAATCATTTTATTAGACACTGAAATTTAAGGTGGCATATTTCATGGACTAGAATACATTTCAATTTTTGAGTCATATAAATAAGGTGGTTTTGTAGGTCAAAAGGTTGGATACTCCGATCCACTAGATAATGTATTGTCCGCACATTCCGATTACATTTCCCACTGCATAATAATAGAATATCCTACAACTCCATGTCTCCATGCAAAAGGAATTTGTTACAAAACAATAAAAGTTGCTCAAAATAGGATAAAACACGTAAGTAAGTTTCCTAAATTACAATAGGATAAATATATTCTTTAATACGGAGTATAAGTGAATGATGAGTCCGATATTGAAAACATAATCAACTTTTTCTGGTATAGGAATATATAAAAGTTGGGTTATTGTTAAAAAACTAAAAAAAATGGATAACGCAAGTAAAAAGTAAGGAGTATGATAAATTTATGAGTAAAACAGAAAAGAGAATTACAATACGAAAGTCAAATTTTAAAAAAGACTATTTTTATATATGGTCATATAGATAAAATGTGGGGGAAATGGTAATAAAATTGAAAAGTCATACTATCACTACCAGCTTGGTATGTTGCCGGCAGTTTTTCAAATGAATTACGTAGTCTTACTCTAATTCAGCCATATATTCTTATTTTTTTTATAATTTTGGGTGTTCACATGAATACAATTACATTGAAGAGATCCCCAATAGGTGCAGTGATACTTTTTGTAAGTATGAAACTATGAATAAGTGAAAATAACTTAATTTATAATTGGCTAAAAAAAGGCTAAAGGGTCAAATAGGCCCTTGAACTGACTTAAAGTGTTCAATTAGCCCCTTATATAGGAGATTCTTCCCGGCCGTCGCTAATTGGGGCGGTTCCCGGTGAAATTTTTTGATGAAATTTTTTGAGCATCTTCTTCATTAAGTCTAGTTTACCCATACCAAATTTCAGCTAAAAATTCAACCGGGAAGGGAGTTAAATGATTTTTCGAAATGTACTGCGTTGTTTAACTTCGCAGTTATCTTCAAAAAATCATTTGACTGCCTTTCCGGTTGAATTTTTAGCTGAACTTTGGTATGATTAAACTAGACTTAATGAAGAAGATGCTCAAAAAATTTCATCAAAAAATTCCACCGGGAACCGCCCCAATTGGCGACGGCCGGGCAGAACCTCCTATATAAGGGGCTAATTGAACACTTTAAGTCAGTTCAAGGGCCTATTTGACCCTTTAGCCTTTATAATTTAGTAAATTCCCAACTTTACTAAATTTATAATTTGAAATAAGCTTTACAATTTACGGTGAAGATTGTCCTAATTTGTACTCCCTCTGTCCCATTTTATAAGATGTCTTTACTATTCACTTGGTCAACACAAATCACTCTTAATCTCTTACTTTATATATCAAAATTTTATGAAATTTGAATTATTTTTTGCAGATTTTGTAGCGGTTTTAATGTAGTTTATGAATATGTAATTCTTTTTTCTAAAATTAATTTGAGTGCACACAGGGATCCATTTGTTTTATCGTCGGTCAAACATCCTAAACCGAAAAGTATCTTATAATTTGGGACGGAGGGAGTATTAAGATTGTGCGAATATGAATTACATAGACTTAACGCTTTGTTTGGATGAAGCGTTGATAAGGCATGGAAAGTGTTACAAATTATTTGTGTTACCACTTGTTTGGAGAAAAGTAATGAAAAATCAAATGTGTTAGGGGTGTTTGGATCTGATTCTGAAAACTGTTTCAGCTCATTCAGGAAGCAGAATCGGAAGTTGGAGTATTTGGGTGAGAGTGCAGAAGTGATTTTTGTGCTCTAATTTACTTCTAGAATCAGTTTTTTAGAAGTTGGGGGAGACCAATTTCTGACAACTAATTAGTTCCAGAATAGATGCAGAATTAGTTCCAAACACCCCTTAATTAGTAAGCGTCGGGAGGCATTATTAAGCCCTTTCGAACACCACATGTTAGTAATTAGAGTGTTAACAATACAATCCATTAAAAGAATTCATTTTTTAAGAAAACTCACTTAAATATGTAGTATCATTAATCAAATCTGAAATCTAAAGCACCCTTGTTGAATACAACGAGGTTTAAAACAATCTACAGTGATGCGCCTCTCGTTTTGTGATGTTCATGATTAATGAGATAAAATTATTATTACGGGTATTTATTTTCTCCAATGGATATTATTCACACAAATTATTTCAAATAACGATTATTGAAGGGGCTTTGCCATAGATAAACAATGGTATAATTGAATTGAGCTAGAAAGTAAAAGATGCAACCAGTCAACTACGTAGGCTTACGCAGCAGCTCGCTTTCAGGATTCCACTCGGAAGGAATCTTTAAGTGGAAATCCTCCTAAGAAATAGATTCTGTGACAATAGATTCTAGGATCAAATTGCAAACATATACGGAGTATATTTATGGGAAAATTTCACAAATAAGCCAAATGAGGAAAATAATACTTCGTATCATTTATGTCAAGGACAAATTCTGTTTTAAAAAATAAGCTACGTAAGATTTTTTTTCAAAAATATCCAGTATATAAATGACCAAAATTAGAAACCAAGAACTTGATCACCAAAATTAGAAACCCAGAGCTCAATATCGATCGACGATGACTATCTTTTTCAGCGCGCGAAAATCTTTCGCGAACTACTTTCCTACTCCTAAAGTTCAATCGAAGCTATTTGCAGATGACTACCGCATCAAAACATCGATCTCAATCTTCCAAACGAAGATTTAATCGATAGAATACAATTCTGATCAGTTGTGAAGACTCTATAGTGAATCAAGCTAAGCATCGTTTTGATAAAATTTGATCAATCATCGAGGTCAGTTAATTACAATTTCATATTTCGTTTAGTGTTTCCAATAAGTTTGAATTTAGGAATGTAATTTTGTTGCGTTTGTGATAAATTGATGATGTTAAATAAGTCTTTGTTTCTGCGTATCGCACTACTATGTTGATCATGATTCTCGTTGATCGTTAATGTTCAATAAGTCTTTGTTTCTAGATATCAAAATACTCTATAGATGTATTGATTATTAAATATAGAATAATATTTGTTGTGAATAACAGGAAACATGGAAACAATACATATTTTTGTTCATCACGGTGGTGTTTGGAATGAAGCCATGGAATATGTAAACTTCCGTGTTTTTGGAATTACTTTGGCTACAAACAACTCTTTTGCTGACTTGATTGAAAAGGTAGCAGATAGGATTGGAATACAAACAACATCAACCTCATTGATAATTCAATACCAAGTCAGAGACAACTATCCACCACTAATGGTACAAGATAACTGTGCTCTGTTGTTTTATTTGCATCTGAAGAAACAAGATACAGATGTGACAAAGTTTCCTCTATACATCACCACTGCTGATATACAAGAAGAAACAAATTGCAACATGTTTCTTGTTGGATATCAACAAGTGGAAACAACAACTGGGATGCAAGATGGAACACTGTCTGAAGAAAACTCAATCATTAGTGAAGAGATAGACATTAATGCTTTTATATTAGCATGGGCAAATAAAACAACTGATGCACTACTACAAAATAAATTTGTGAAGTCAGAAGCAACAAAGTACAACAACAATGATGTAGCACCTGAAGAAGGACTGATATAAAAGAACCGTGCTGAGTTCAAGAAAGCACTGAAGTTGAATGCTATAAAAAACCACTTCCAGTACGTGACATATAAGTCAAATAAGATTTGTTTTGTCGCTAAGTGTTTGGATGAAAAATGCAGTTGGGAGATAAAAGCAAGACAAACTGGAACAATGGGAAGGTTTAAAGTTGTGAAGCTTGTAAATACACATTCTTGCAGATTGGAAGTAAGATTAGCAGATGAAAGGCATGCAACATCAAATTTGGTAGCAGCATGCATTCAGTCTAAACTATTGGATCCAAAGGCGCAATATAATGCAACCAATGTAAAGAGAGATATGTTACATGAATATGGTGTTGAAATCAGTTACTTAAAAGCATGGAGAGCAAAAGAAAAAGCACTAAATAAACTTAGAGGAAGACCAGAAGAGTCATATGCCTTTCTGCCACAGTTCATGAATATTGTGAAACAAACGAATCCTGGATCGTTTCTGGAACTTAACATTAATGAAGACAACACATTCTTGTATGTCTTCATGGAAGCTATTGAAGCATCAATTAAGGGCGGGGAATTTTGCAGACCAGTTATTGTGGTGAGAATGAATCTTGTGCATTCATTTCCACATCTAATGGCTCAAAATGAGCCAAAAATGCACAAAATTCGACCAAAATCGCGGTGGCAATTTTGTCACCGTGAAAAAAGTGCAACAGAAACACGAACAAGTGCAAGCGAAACATGAAAAAGTGCATATCTTCACACTTTGCACGGGAAGAGGTCTTTTATTTGAACTCTTCCCTATATATATATATATATATATATATATATATATATATATATATATATATATATATATATATATATATAGAGAGAGAGAGAGAGAGTAATGATCCGGTCAAGAGTTCCTGACCGGAACCGCCGTCCGGACCAAGGCGTTTGGCCGCCTTCCCGGTGGCTTTTTTTGATGAAATTTTTATGACATGTTCTCCATCAAGTCTAGTTTATCCACACAAAAAATTCGGCCAAAAACTCAATCGGGAAGGTCGTTAAATGATCTTTGCAAGTTAACTGGTCCGGAATATGTATTTTCCGGACCAGTTAACTTGCAAAAATCATTTGACGACCTTCCCGGTTGAGTGTTTGGCTGAATTTTTGTGTGGATAAACTAGACTTGATGGAGAACATGTCATAAAAATTTCATCAAAAAAAGCCACCGGGAAGGCGGCCAAACGCCTTGGTCCGGACGGCGGTTTCGGTCAAGAGCTCCTGACCTGAACATTTGTGTGTGTGTGTGTGTGTGTGTGTGTGTGTGTGTGTGTGTGTGTGTGTGTGTGTGTGTGTGTGTGTGTGTGTGTATAGAGAGAGAGAGAGAGTAATCTTCCGGTCAGGAATTTCCTGACCAGAGCGCCGTCCAGCCTCCTCGTTTTGGGGTGGTTCCCTATGGTATTTTTTCCTCAAATTGTTTGTGCGTGTTCCCCATCAAGTCTAGTTTTCGAATACCAAATCCCAGCTAAAAATTCAATCGCAAAGGTAGTCAAATGATTTTTGGAAGTTAACTGCGCACTTTATATACATATAAAACGCAGCTAACTTCCAAAAATCATTTGACTGCCTTCCCGATTTTAGCTTGACGTATAGGAGAACCTCATATCATCCATCTCATATTCTTCTAATACATGAAAACCTTGTCAATTTTGATGGGTAGTTCAATTTTTAAAATGTCTAGCGACAATGCTAATAATAGATATGACATTAAGTGACGTTGTCTAAATGTACTTACCATATAAATATAAATTGACAAGGATTTATTTATATTCTCCAATTCATGTCATATTTTCCATAAATGTAAAAAAATAATTAGCATAGTTGGACCATATCATTTTCATTTTCATTTACCCTAGTGCCGCAAAGGCTCCCACCTACGGTGGGGTAAGGGGGGGTCGGATGTACGCAATCTTACCTCTGTACTAAAGCACAGAGAGACTGTTTCCGGATGACCCGTAGTGAAAATCGCGTCCAAAATTGCATGGACTGACTACTGTTTCATAACAAAGAAGAGCAGGCAGTTTAGTGAGTCATTTTGCTTTATTCCATCATATTATCAAGCCCAAAAATAATGAATCTTTGGCTCCATTGCAAATGATGGAAATGGTTGGAGCATACTTACACAAAAATATTCAAAACCCAATCGGAAAAGTCGTAAAGTGGATTAATATTGTACGGAATATTAATTTAATACCTTACATAACATGCCATAAACAAATACCAAAGTGGCATTAGAAGTTGGATATAAATACAACTTATAACTTATAATGTATGTCATACTTGAGCACATAATTTTTAAACCAAACATTATTTAGTTTATCATGTCTAGCAACACCGGGACTAAGAGGCTCAATCGAGGTCGCCAAAGGATTCCTCTCACAAAGGTCGAAAATGAAACCACCCGTCAAGTAATGTTTTCTAAACGTCGTTCAGGTATTTTTAAAAAGGCCAGTGAGTTGTGTGCTTTGACTGGGGCAGATATCGCTATGGTGATATTTTCACCTGCAAATAAAGCTTATAGTTTTGGGAACCCAAATCTAGACGCTGTGTTGAATAGATACTTTGGTGAAACCGATACATCACAAGAAAACGTCGCTGATGAGATTCTTCGTGCACATCATGAAGCCAATATGAGTACAATGACTCCCCTCATAAGTGACTTGGAGTCTCAAGTTGACGATCAAACGAAAGCAAGTAAAGCTTTTTCTGATGCTGAAATTTGTAGACCTTCTCTTTGTGATTTACATTTGGATCAACTGAAGGACTTGAAATACCACATGGAAGAACTTCGCTCTCAAACTTATGAGAAAATAAAGGGAGCATCAATGTCTGATATGGTGACAACTCCTATGGAAAGAGATGGTGTGTTTGGCCCTTTCACATGTTTTGGGATCAATAACGATGGTGTGGGACCAAGTGGAACAAGTTAGATGATAATTAACTTCAACAAAGTTAGGCTTTTCAAAATCTATAAAACTTGCTTGAATAAGTGCAACTATTTTCATTTTCGGTTGTTTAATCATGTCTTGTCCACATAGTTTTTATCAATGTTCCCTTTTTCAAGTTTATGATATTATGCGTAATTGTTATTGGGAAAAATATATATTGTTCTTCCTTCAGTAATTAATGTTTGCATTTGGAAGGGTTTATATGCACATTATTTATGATCGTCATTAATATAACTGAGATAATTTTAATGAAAACGAGATGTGCAGATATAGACTCTCATTTTTAATCAAATGGCCCCACGTAAGAGCCATTTATGCACATAAAACTTTGGGCACTTCAGTAAATGAATTTGGATACTTGTTCCTTTTAATTATTATTATAGATTTCACTTCAATGAGATTTACACGACAACACATAGATACATCATGTATAGAGTAATTAATTCGAAATGGACATAAACATATAAATTGATCGAATTACTAAATTAATATGCTTAATTATAGTTCTAGAGCATGTGTATTTTTAAGGGATAGAGCATGTGTATTTTTAAGGAACAACATATGAGATATTATGTGTGTTTGTTTGTTTATGTCATGAAATTGAGACGGCGAACACAAACATTTACTAGTGCCTCCAATACTCTGTCTCATATGTTGTTCCTATGAGAAAAGATAACACACATGCTAACGTAACTCAATTTTGTGATTGGTTATATTTTGAATTTGTAAAAGTAAAAGTGATTGTGTGTCACTTAATAAGACTTTAATATGGAAAGAGACAATTTCGAGATGACCAGAAATGTTAATGTTAATTAGAAGTTAAGCCCAATCAGTAAAAACTATCAAATGCAAAAAGTTAATTAGCGAAGGGAAATAATAGACATTTTTACTCATAAAGACACATAATGTTTTGTTCCCATACAATTACACGCAATATAGAAAACTTAAAAAAACTTAGTATGGCAAAATGACATGATTAAAGGAAAAACATAAAATAAAAACTCCATTAGTCGTACTTTGGGAAAGACACACCCTTTTAGTCACACGGTTCGTAATTTTCTCTAAAAGATTTGAAAATTTCAAAATAGGACTAATATGTTTTATTCCCTAAATATGAATAATTACAATCATGTTCTAAGTTTTGACGTTACCAAGTTTTGACGTTATTTTCCAAACTTGCTAAATAATATTTATATATATGAAATAAAAACATAGCACTTCTATTTTGAAATTCATAAACGATTTTACTTTTATGTAGAGCAATTTCTTTTAAAATTAATTATGTTATACTACAGCGCACGACTTTAATATCAAGGTCTGGTCGATGAAAGGTCGTGCATGGAACAGCTTTGCAGGATTTACTATAAGGAATAGAAATCCTAATATATACTTGAGATCTTACTTTGAGGAAGCGTTTCAGCCCAGCTGGTAGCCAACTCACTCTCCCTTACTCAATGGTCAATGGAATGAATTTTAACCCTGATTACTCCGGGGGCCCTCCCTCAGCCCCTCTCGCCCAAACACCCTGGAGTAAAAAAAAATGTGATTTTACCTAAAAACTTTATAGGATCACCCTAGTATATATCCCAAGCATTTTTTATTTGTGGAGACATTCTATTTGCCAGGATATAGGGCTAAACCCACCATGGTCTACCCCCATAACCTTTCCCATCCACACAGATATGAAGAGCTTTGGAAGAGTCAAGCGGAGAATGTTTTGGAGCATTAGGGAGCTTAGAAATTTTTAATAAGTACGGCGTAAACATATACTCCGTATAAGTGAAAATTCCCGAAATAGGACTAAAACAGTTTGGAAATTCCAAAATAGGACTGTCATGTTTTTTATTCCCAAAATATGAGTAATTACTGCCAAGTTTGGAAAATACTGCCATGTTTGAAGTCTGGTACTGCCAAAACATGACAGTAATTAGTCCTATTTTAGGAATAAAAACATGGAAGTCCTATTTTGGAATTTTCAAACCTTTTTAGTCTTATTTTGGGTAATATCTCTCCGTATAATATGCAAATGAACGCTCAAATATTATGTCAGTTTTTCACTTTCAATTTATATTTTTAAATATAAATAATAGTCACCTTTCAAAACCTTTCCCTCCAAAATGTTCCACCAAAGAAACCCTTATAGCACAAACGAGCAGTGCAATCAACCGTGGATGGCCAAAACTAACCATATAAGGTTGCCTACACAACCATATATTCTAAACAAATTTAAAATGACGGGTTGGCAACAAAAAAAATACCATTTCGCCATAGTGGCAGGGGCGGACCTATAATATAATCAGAGTAAGCACTGACTTCACCTCAAAATGTTCCACTAGCCTATGTAGGGATGGACCCGGTCCGGGCCGGTTCCGGTTCAGGCCTGGGCCCGGCCGGGCTTTTGTTTGGGAAGTAAGGAACTGGAACCGGCCCGGGTGACCGGCGGTTCCGGGCCGGGCCGGTTTCCGGTTCAATATTTTTTTTTAATTTTCTTTGGTTTTTCTAAATTACCCTCGACCCCGCCCCCCTTCACCCCCCCCCCCCCCAAAACACCCCGCCCTACCCGGTAGAAATTAAAAAAAATTGAAAAAAAAAAAAACAAATTTGGCCCGAACCGGCCAGGCCGGTTCAACATTTTCAAGGCCCGAGCCTGAACCGGGAGTTGGGCGGTTCCGGTTGGCCCGAACTGGCCCTAAGACCGGGTACTGGGCCGGGCAGCCCGACCCAAGTCCACCCCTAAGCCTATGTGGTAGTAGCAAAAAATATAGGTGCACCATTAGGCTTCAGGACTTCAGGTCACGGGTTTGAATCATCCTTAGGCTACACCCAATTTTTTTTTAAACTTCTTAGGTGGCAGGTTATGGGCTATGCGAGTGGGCTTTTTATTTTTTGTTTCTTTGGTTGACTGGACCGTAAGTGATACTCTACATGAGGAATTGATAATTTTACAACCAAAATCCCTACACTGGTACACCCTACTCCCTTTATTCTTCCAATTTCCTAAACACATGCAACGTACGTACGTATCTTCTGAGCGGGTCTGCCTCTCACTTCTGGGAATGACGATTGACACTCCTTACTTCCTTACTCCTTAGACCTTAGCTCCAATGTTGCACGGAAACGTGAAAATTATGAGGAAACGGGAAATGGGAAACGTCAACTTTTGTTCAAAACAGGCTTATTTGGAGAGTTTCTAAAGAGTTTCCGAGAGTTTCCGAAACGAGAAACGTACTCTTTCCCGAGAGTTTCCGTGCTACATAGCTTAGCTCTACTTCACGTTTTTTATTTCTCTAACATTAAAGCTTTAGTAGTTACTAATTATTGTTATAATTCACTTATTGTTCAAAATTGTTATTGTTATTAACAATGAAACAATCATTCAGTTAGAGACTTATATTATTGATATGCACAGTAATGATGAATTTTCGTACTTGAAACTTGAAAGGGATTGCTTGCCTTGAGGAGATGTTGGTGAAGACGGGAAAACATCGTGTTTATCAGTTAGTTTACTTACTTCTGAAGTTGGCACTAACATTACCTGTTTCTACCGCCAAGGTTGAAAGAGCCTTTTTAGCGATGAAAATTGTGAAGACCAAATTGCGACATCGGATGGAAGATGATTGAATATGAATGACTGTTTAGTTTCTTATATTGAAAGTGATGTGTTTGATAGCATTGATGATGAGTTAGTTATTCAACACTTTCAAAATATGCAAGCACGCAGAGGACAGCTATAAAAGGTACCTTTTTTTTACTATATTTTATTTAGCCTTTTTTTTAATTCATGTGATTTACTATTAGTGTTATATGTGTACATACACTGGGCTCCGATGCCTAGATCCGCCATTGCACAGCAGCAACTTTAACGTCACAGAGAGGGCGAACAAAGTGGCTAATTCAGGAATTGCATAACTATGGTATTTCGAATTTAATAGGAACATTAGTAAAAAAAATGTTAATATAAACACATTTCACATCTATTTAAAAAGATCAACGGATGTGCATTTGCATTACACATACGGTATGAGTTATTTCCATCTTACAATAAAAGAAAGTAAACTTTTAAAGTGGTTATAGTTATAATAGCATAACCACTCAAGCAAAAGAAACCAATTATCCCGAGAAACATATTCACAAACATATTGAGAATTTGAGATGAAAGAATGGATTCACTTGAGATCAACCTGTAATTTGATTGACATGTCCAAGAGGGCAAGAATGGCACCTTGAGGGAGTGGAGCATACCTTGCCAGATTTGAGCCAACCCACATGGCTACACCGAGTACAACAACCAGGTTGCTGCTGCATTTTCCCCAAAGCCAGCTGGCAAATGAAAGGCACGAGCTAAGTAAAATGCCACTTCTGCCTCCTAATACCCAAGCAAGCATGTAACCTGTTTTGTATCCAGCATCCAACTTTTGGTCAAACAAGGCCACAAGGCTACTAAATGTCAAAGATAGCCGAATGCCTGCTGTGTACATTAGGAAGAGAGAGAGAGAGAAAGAGAAAGGATGATTTAAGCATTTCATGAAAGGGGGGTCTTTCTTTGTCATGAGTTTTATCATCTGACCCCTCAACTGTTTCAAAATTAAATGAAGAATCCCCTTTCTGGTGATGTTGTTCCCTATATGTTTCCTTTGGTCTTGAATCAGCCCCTCTATAGCTCTTCTGCACATCATCATATCCGAAGATGTTACCTTGCCATAGGAGTGCTAAATCGTATTGGGCTCTAGTTGTTTCATCTGACAATGTCTGGAAAAGATCATCAGACAAACTATTATGTCATTTATTTCAACAGCATCGGTTTTTTACTTTCGTGAATTATTTCCTAAACATACATCTCCGCACAAGGCAAATCAATATTTATCCTAAATCATTATGGTATGGCATTTTATAGTGCACACTCCAGATACACTGCAGGAGAGGCATTCTCATATCTCACAAAATAAAGAGAATCAAACCAGCGACATGTTTTAAAATAACTGCCAAATTAGCATCACTCTCACAAATAAGAATGTCCTTGCTTACTTTACATCATCACCTTAATCTCAACTATGTTGAAGTAGGCAGCATGAAATTTATAGCATAAATTAATTTTTTAGAAATAGTTAACAATACATAAAGGGACCTTGGTGCACCCATTAAGGTGTTACTATGTGACCAGGAGGTTATGGGTTCAAGTCTTGAGAGCGGTCTCTTGTTTTAAAAAATGACAGGGGAATGTTTGCCACTTAGACACCTATGTGGTCAGACTCTTCCCCAGACCCTTGCCTTGTAGGGATGCCTTCATGCAACGGGCTGCCTTTTTTAGTTTATAATCCAAACTAGTGTAGAAAAGCATAGTGGCAAAGTTCTAATCTAGATTCCCTTCTAATCACAACCTTCTCACGAATGAAATAAAAAAGAAATCAAACTCCAAAACTATTGTGACAATTTTTCTTTCACTTGCATGGAAAATACCATCAAATAATGAATTGAAAGTGTCCACAGCCATGTCCCATAACACGATTGATATTGTAAATTCAACATGCACATTATGGAACGTAACCACTGATTGTCTTTAGTCACAGTAGGAGCTTTTGTGCAGTTAAACAGGATGAGCTGGCATGTTTGTCATGTCTGGGAAAGAAAATAGAAAACAGAGAGACTCCTTAAAAAGTCTACGTTTAAACTCTTCACAAAGTTACTATGAACAGCCGTATAACTGAATACCTCTTCAGTGCCATATAACTGAGTACTAAGGTCATAGACTAGAGCCCAGGATCAGACCCGGTTGATGTATTGTTTTGTTGAAAAAGAATAATGCATTGTTATTCAAAACTAAATCCCATAGTAATACCATTTTGATCCCAAATACTGTTATAGTAGCACAACTTTATCTTGAGTATGAATATTAAAATAAGTGTTGGCTAGCAATCAATTATGATGAGAAACTTTGTGACTACTTTTTACACCATATGTCCCAAAAGAGAGTCTCCATTTTAGTTTACGGTGCTTATTTGATGACAAAAATAATTCTAAATAGATTGTTAAAGTACTATGAATACTTGAAATTAGCATACTAAGAATTTACACTAAAGTGATTGAATCGAACAACTGAAATGGGATACTACAAAAAGTCTAATTTGGATATGTATATGATTGACAATGATTTCCGACATGGCTCTAGTCAAGTACCTTATGATGTAACTTTGACATGGATTCATAAATCCTTGACAAAATCAGTGCCAAACTCTTTGTGCATGACTAAGCAATTGGCATGAAGTTATATTACAAATTTGCGTCAATCCGTGATAAATCCACGTTAAACCCGTTATTTTTTGTATTGGATTATAGTTCGACATATAAACTCAGATATTAAAATGGGGTTGTGTGGAATATGGAAATGATGGATCTGGATTGAACTTCATTTTGAGATAGGTGTAGTATTATATTTCAAATTAGTTAATTTCTTGCACATGAAGGGTTTGACACAGTCTTAGTTCTAGACCAGAACTTAGACCATTAGTTTTTAGAGATTAGAGAACATAACTAGAATTCTAATTTGGAACCGGAATTGGTGTATTGAGAATGCGGATTCAGTAAGATCAGACATGAGGCGATAAGTTTTAATCCTGATTATATTTTCTCTTAAACATCTTAAAGTTCCTATTTAGAATCATCAAATGCGTGAGAATTCGTCTAGGAGGGTAAAGTGATCGACCCAAATTCGTAACTGTTTAACTCGATTTTAGTTAAAATTATTCAATCTGGGCACATGACCTAGCAAGACCAGAATTGGATCGGACCCGACCAAAGTCCAACCGTGCTCCCGCTTAAAAATTACATCAAAGAGCAAAATAACAACTTAAGTTATTACTTTTTAAAAAAAAGTATAAGAACAACAAAAATAAGACTTTCTCACATCATATGCAAGACGAATGTTCTTGAAGTCCTGATCAGCAGCAGGGTCCTTGTTAACATCAGGATGATACTGCAGCCATGGTGGCATAGAAATAATGTGTTTAAGTAGACAATCAACAAATGATCTAATCTACAGGAAGTACTTATATTATAAAGGAGAATTGCAAATCTATACGTGAATAGTGTAAAAACAGGAAGAAGACCACAGAAACATTCAAATATCTAAACTCATGTTAGCCTTTTCACAATCTAGTTTGGGTTGTATACACATTTTATATTAATTGAAATAATTCTAGAACAGAGCAGAGTATATGAGGCCTTGCACATTTTCCTAGGGATTCAAAAGCAAGGATTGAGTTTCAATAAAAAATATTTAATGAGTGGTGTATCCAGATATTCTTCTCAAATGGACAGCATACTCAGATACAATATTATATACGAATAACTAAAAATACAAAAAAAAAAAATCATACATACTTAAAAATATACTATAACAAAAAAAAAAATAGGGGAAGGGGATGCATCAAGCATGTATACATTTGTCTATACCAAAAACAAAACTACCAAATAGCATTCTTATCTGAGTATAGGAATGCTATACTCAGATAAGAATGCTATTTGGTAGTATACACCACTTTCAATGAAATTCTAAATGAATTCAAGCATAACTAGACACAGAATTGCAGGACATTTTGATATCTCATAAAGCTGTGTCACTGTGTGCATATGTATTCCTTCACATTTCAGCCCATCATCAAGGCAACAAAGATTCATTATTTTTTGGCTTGAGAATATGATGGAATAAAGCAAAACGGCTCACTAAACTGTCTGCGCTTCTTTCTTATGAAGCAGCAGTCAGTACATGCAATTTTGGACGCGATTTTCACTATGGGTCATCCGGAAACAGTCTCTCTGTGCTTTAGTACAGGGGTAAGACTGCGTACATCTGACCCCCCTTACCCCACCGTAGGTGGGAGCCTTTGCGGCACTGGGGTAAATGAAAATGAAATGATAGTAATAAAGCATAAACATAGAAATAATACTATCTTCCTTTTTATTTTCTTGAGGGAAAAACTGTCAAATAGGTCCTCGAATTTTCATAAAAAGGTCAAATAAGTCTTTATATAGGAGGCTCAGTCCGGCAGTCGCGATTTGGAGCGGTTCTCAGTGAAATTTTTGATGAAATTTTTTGATCATCTTATTAATCAAGTCTAGTTTGCTCATACCAAATTTCAGCTAAAACTTCAATCGGGAAGGCATTCAAATTAATTCTTGAAGATAACTGTGCATTTAAATGCGCAGTTATCTTCAAGAATTAACTTGAATGCGTTCCCGATTAAAGTGTTAGCTAAAATTTGGTATGAGTAAACTAGACTTGATGAATAAGATGCTAAAAAAATTTTAACCGCTCCAAATCGCGACGGCCGGACAGAACCTCCTATGTAAGGACTTATTTGACTTTTTTTATGAAAGTTTGAGGATCTATTTGAGGGATATCCCTTTTCTTGAGCATTATTTACCATCAAATTTAAAACCAACAACGAATCACTTTATAATCGGAGTTTAATTAAGCTAAAAATTAGATACCATCCAAACAACAGGGAAAGTGATTCAAAAGGAGTTTTTGGAAGTGGGGCAGATAAAAGTAAATGTGCGCGTACCTTGAGAGCTAGAAGACGATAGGCCTTCTTAATGTCGGCCGCGGAAGTGGTGGGAGAGATGCCGAGAACCGAGTAGTAGTTCTGCTGGCTGCTAATGGAAGACGATGAAGTGACGGGAGCCCGCCGAAAGCGGGTAGCCCTGCAGCTGTTGTTAGCGGCGGGGCAGGTCCATGGAAAAATGTGTGGGTTCCCTTTGGTCCTCCCAACTCCGTGAATGGTGGCAGGGTTCCATAACAGGTATGCCTGCATGCTCGGCACTATCAGTCGTGGTTACGGAGTAAATGCAGTTAAATGGTTGAATACCTTTTAAATTATATACGAAGTATTTTATAGAGTATATAAATAATTGATCATTTAACTCAAATAAATTTTTGTTGATTGTGAATAGTAATTTAGTTGATTTACTAAATTATGTGTCTCTTATTTCAAATTTTGTATTTTACAGAAATTATTGTATTTTCCATGCTTGTCATGTATTATCAATACTATATCCCTATACAATTTATGTTTTTATTTTGATATAAAAAAAAATTATGTTTGTCATATTAATTTTGATATATACGAATTTTATATTTTTATTTTTGTCAATGTTGATCAGGTTTATTAACCGTTGACCGGGCTGATCCTCCATGACCCGGGCATTTCTCCGGGTCGCCTTCCGGTCCGGTTTTGACAACATAGATTAATAAACATACTTCAAATTATATACAATATTTCAAAATAACGAATGAATGTTTCACAAATTATGAATATGGAATGAAATCAATATTACAAAACATTCCAAATATACATATTGCTCTCTAAATGGAATGGCTATACTATTTGTAGTTTATTTGGCAATTGATGCTCCATAATAGAGTAATAATCCGGTCAGGATATCCTGACCGGAATTGTCGTTTGACCGCTACAATTTGAGAAAGTTCCACAGTGTTTTTTTCGTGATGAAATTTTATAAGCATATTGTATATGAAGTTTAGATTATATCCACACACTTTCAACTTAGAACTCGATCAGGAAGTCAATTAAAAAAGTTATTGAAAAACACTGCGCCAAGATATTTATTTGTTCATAAAATGCACTATTTTCATTAATTTGTTTAATTGACATCTCAATCGAATTTTTAAGTGAAATTTTGTGCACATAATCTAATGACGAATATATTCAAAAAAATTATCAACTAAACCACCAAAAATATCCTCAAACTGCGGCGGCTAGACGGCGGTTCTCCTCCAGAATTCCGGTGGTGAACTTTTCTCCTCCATAATATATATATAAAATGCTATGAATTTAAGACTTAATTGCAATTAATTTAATGAATATTCACTATTGGACTCAATTGTAATTAATTGAGTAAATACAATGAATTTATGACTTAATTGGAATTAATCAACATTCACTAGTTGGACTCAATGACAATTAATTGAAAATTCAATTTCAATTAGAAGGTTGTATTTTATTACTCCGTATTAAATAAGTAGATTAGATCAAAGTTTGAGCATATTCGAGTCTACTCGAGGTCAGATCCACTTGAATGTTTAACGAAGTCAATTTAAATGGATTTAGGTTGTTTTTTTTAGTCTCAGATTAGACCAGACCAGACCAGATCAGATCAAATCAGACTTCCGTAGTTATAAATTACATAGAGACTAGACATTTACTAGACCAGACCAGACTAGTTCAGACCAAACCAGCAAATTTTCATCCAAAAGAAAACATCCTTATCCATGATGTGTGTCCCTGCTCCTTATATATTACTAGGGGTGGGCGCGGTCCGGAACGGTCCGGTAAACTAGTAAAACCCGTAATGTATCCATTAGGTTTTTAATGGTCCGGTCCAATCCGGTTTCAAGAATGGAACCGTTCGGTACCATGCCGTTTCGGAACGGTACAAAACGGTATGGAACAATGCCAAACACATGCTAAAAAATTTGAACAAATCTTGCAATTAGTAGATATCTTCACACCAACCAACTCACATGAAATGTTGATATAAATACAAGAAATTGCATATGTAGTACTAAAATTCACAAATACACAAATAGTGCAACACAACTAAGAAAAAGTATAGCAAAACGATGACGTACGAGATAAATGTCATCTTTAGTTTACTAAGTTCATGTGAAAATATAAAAAAGAATATCATCAAATTGTTGAATATAATAGAAATCTTCAATGTTCTTCTTCTTCGTTCTAGGTTAAATATTACTCTGTAGTTCTAATTTAATTTATAGTTGAATCTTGAGAACTAAGATTTAAACCATATTAATTAAGTTGTAAAATTGTGCAAACATGATACCACAAAAAGTCATGTACACTACATTACAAGAAATGAATAGTCTTTAATGATTTCTAAAATTTTAATATTCTTTGAATACATATCAAAATATAACATAAATCATCTAAAATAAAAAAATAACAATATATATATATATATATATATAAACACTTAGCTAGTTTGGAACGCATGAATACATACTTGGGCTATAAATTAAAATTGTGTGTCTATAAAAGAGATCTATTGGTATAGAAAAATTATAAAAAATTTAAATGCATTATTTCCGAATGGTTCAGTCTGGTATTTTTCGGTTCTCAAAATCTAGAACCGGCCATGTACCCGTTTCAAACGGTTCGGTTTCGGTACGGGACAAAAATCTATAGAACCGTTTAAATACCCGATATTCGGTTCGGTACCATTACAGGACGGCTCAGTACTGGTTTGGTTCGGGTTTTATGCTCACCCCTATATATTACTAGTATGTGTATCCGGGCATTGCGCGGTAAGATATGTGCTAGTGACGCATATAGAAATGAAATCAATACAACAAAGTTGTTGATGTAATGATTTATATGTGAATTCGTAGACTACACACTATATTTGATTGAGTTGCATATATCAAATTTTGAAAATCGTTAAGATTATTGTCAAAATTAGAATATAAAGGAGAATTATTGTGTTGACGTGAATGAAGCTAAATATTGAAATGAGACAAAACCCGCAAGCTAACCCATTTAGCGGTGTATTAGGATTGCCATTTTTTCGAATTAAGTCATGCGTTGTGATTTATTTACCCTACACATGTTGGAGGTTGGTGAATGTAAACACTTCTAATGTGGACTATCATTGAGTTGAATATATCGATCTCCCACTATCAATTTCATTTGTAATTACATACTTATTATTTTTAAAAAATTGCTGAATTATTATGTCTCAAATAATTTATTCAAGCATATTTTGTATTGTATAGTTAACAATAATCTTTTAGAAATTAGTAGTTATGGTTTACAAAAATCTACTTAAAAGGTCAATGCATATCCTTATTTTTGTATATTAAGTACTCCGTACTTTTTTTGGATATCAACTTATAATTATCAAATTTTTATATAATAATGATTTAATAATATTTTTAATTTAACTTATCAAGTATGGCGTTCTTGGTATTTTGGTTTCTTATATTTCTTTTTATTACTACCTCCGTCTCAAAAAGATTGTTCAAATTGACTTTTCTTGATCAATGATGATCAACTTTGACCAATGATATCTTTTAATACTCCGTACAAAATTATTTGAAATATGAAAATTATATGAACTTATACTTTATTAAAAAAACTTTCATAAAAGTATAATTTTTTAAAATTACACATAAATATAATACCTAAAATCATTATTTAAACTTTAACATCATTTACCAAGAAAAGTTAAATTGGTCAATCTTTTGGGGACGGAGGTAGTACTACTTACTTATATGAACAAATGCTTCAAGTTAATTATTTTCAAAATATTATGTTATTGTATGTTTCTTACATTTGTTTAGGGGCTAGCCCGCGAAACCCACATATTGGATGGATAGGGGCAGAATTGTAAAAACCTTTGGCTAGCCATTAGATAATTTGCCAATCAGACCCATGAAAAGCATAGTCCACCACCACATATTGTGTCAGGGCAGTGCGTGGTGAGCCTTGTTGACCGATGATATTGTTAGTGTGAAATTATGACAAATATAAATATTATATGAACGTGTTGTATGTTAAAAGTAATTCTAAAAAATATAATTACTAAAATTATTACCCAAAATTCATTATCATTAAATTAACCAAGAAAAGTTAAATTGACCAAGTTTTATGGGACGGGGGAGTGTTTGTAGTAGGAGAAATAATATACATTTATTTATATCGAAAGACGTGCGGGTGGAGTTTTAATTTGGAAGCTGAATATTTTTTCACTCAATTGTGTATGTAAGTGTATATATATAAATGTTGCAAACACATTGTAAACAATGCATATAAAAGGATGACTTTGTTATAAGGTTGCCACGTGTCAACCTATGAAAGGTGTTTCCTAAGGGATTGCTTTATTATATTATATAGATAGATGTGCGATATGTACTCTTTTGATGGACTTATCCAACTAATAGACATAAAATGTCGTATGAGATAAGTTTCACGTTCGAATCTTAGTAAAATGGGACGACATTATTATGTACAAATGCATATGCTTTTTGTAAGTATCTGGGTTGGGGCCACACTCCTTATCTACATCTTGGGATTAAAGTTTAATTTACATTCTCTAATTGCTTGTACGCAAGGGCGGAGGGAGTGGCCTGGCTGGGCCATGGTCCAGGGCATTTGTTGTATTATATATGAACTATTATTCAAGCTCGTGCGATGCACGGGCAGTACACAATTTAGCTCACTGTAAACTTGATATTTTCGGAATCATGAGCCCGTTTGGAGAACTCTGTTTTCGGCTTATCAGGCTTATCAGCCAGCTTTTTCACCAAACACGTAATTTTTACTTTCTCGCGCTGAATTGTGTAATAAGCCGAAAAAGTAAGGTTGGAGTTACTTTTCTGGCTGTATTGGCTGAAGTTACTGTAGAGGACCATTTTAGCTATTTTTACATATAATTTTTTCTATAATTTATTAATAAAATATATTTTTAAAATATTTTTTTCTTAAATCAGCAGAATCAGCCAAAACAGCCACTCCAGCCAGAATATCATAAATTTCAGCAGAATCAGCCAAAACAGCCGATTTTGGTGCTACCAAACGGGCTCCATATATAATTTAATTTAATGTGATGCAAAAGGAAAATAAACTCAGTCTAATATAAAGCCATTTGATAATATTAAAATTGGCCGAATTGTCTGACTCTACTCTAATGAATTAAATATAATTGATTGGGCTAAATTGATGGAATCTCCCAAATTATGAAAAAGTAAAATATAATATATACTACCTATTACGTATATGTAGTATACGTACGTATATGTAGTATACGTAAAGGTATTCAAATGTATGATATGAATTTCCATCCTCATAAAGGTAAGATTCTTGATATAAATGTTTTCATATATGAACATCTAATAGTATATATCAATTTCATTTTTTAGTTAAAAAGTTTTGTGGTTATAATTTTTATCATTATCTCAACAACAAAGAAAGAATGGTATGAAGATGCTGAAAAATACGAAATATTAACACAATTGCAAATCTAAGGCTTATAGTTTTAGTCATTATCGCATTGAGTTTAGAAAACAATAAAAAAAATGAGTTTAGAAAAATAAAATATTACATTTTAGGAAATATAACACTACTTTTTTTTTATATAAAATAACTTTGAAGAACAAAATTAATAGGAATTTGGACAATTTATCTGTTAGGTGGGCAAAACACGGATAATTCACTTCTCAATAGAATGTGATAAAAATAATTAAATAAAATAAAGTCTATTTATAGGGATGACTATTTATTGTTGTGGATGCAATTGCTTATTTGAATAACTATCCATATTATTACAGAGTAAGTAATAGATTTTGAAAAAGTTACCAAATAAGGTGGATTCTATCCTACGGTATTTTGTTTCCATATCAATATGCAATAAAAAATAGAGTGTAATAAAAAAAATAAAAGGTATAAAAGGTAATTAAACAATTGTTATATATGATGACATGACAGGATTATGTGGCACGCTAATATATATATTTATATATATATTGATTTTTTTAAAAATAATTAGACTTGGCCCAGTACAAAAAAATACTGGCCCAGCAGTGTATGGCCCAGTACAAATAAACGTCCAGTGCAGCCAAAAGGAAAAGAAGCCCAGAACCAGGCCTGCGTATAACCAAAGACGGACGTTTACCCACGACGGACGAATTACGAGCGCAGCACTGCAGCACAGAACCAGACCACTCCCGCACAGCCCACTGCGTGTCTCCGTCCACTAGCATCGCATATTCGCCGGACGGCGGACGACTCCTCTCCTCCGCCGCTCTCCCAGGTCACCTGCTTCTGAGCTTCTCCTTCTCCAGACTCCAGTTCTCTCGAGGAGTTGAGGTAAGGGTTTCATAATTTCATTGTTTCATTTTTTGGTTTTTATCATTTGTAGTTTAATTTATGTATTTTATTTGTTATTTTACTTTGTGTAATTGTGTTAATTACTTACTAAGTACAGGTGAATTTCAGTGCTTTGAATTGGTAGTTTGTTTCAGTGCTTTGAAAAGTTAGGATTTAGGAATTGCTAGTTTGATTTATGAATTTCTTACAATATTAATACGATAGTATGAATTATATGAAGTCAAATGTGATTTGTGAATTTTTTAAAATATTAATATGAATTATATGAATTCAAAGAAAATATTGATTAGTTTTTTATTTTTTTGCTAATTTTAGTAGGTATGGCTACTCAATCTACTTCCAAAAAGGCAAAAACCACATTGCATTCGTTTTATAAGCCTAGCACAAGCACTCAAAGTAGACAAGAGTTAAATGTCTCAATCGAAACTCCTAATATCTCATCCGTTCAAGAGGAAGTGGTTTCTAATGCACTTGAAATTGAGCGGGATCCAGGAAAACGCAAAACAATAAGTGATTGGCCGTTAGAGAATAGAGATAAAATTAGACAATCTTATTTGATGCTTGGACCTTATCAACCGAAATAGAACTTTTAAAATTTAATTGTTATGTTAACATTATTGTCACTTTTAAAATTTTTATATAATGTTTTTAGTGTAAAGTCGGCCCAGGGTAGACATCCGCCCTGGCTACGCCCCTGTAGATAGATACTGGTAGAGCAATTAGGTGTTCTTCATATAAGGAAGACAACCAATTCTGCAAACAAGTCTGAAGTTCACTAAAATTATTTGGATTTCCAATCACTTTCTGTTAACTGAAGGAGTCGTGCATCAAAAACTTTTTGTTGATCAGATGATAATTTAATTTACTTTTGATCAACGTACACCAGAGTAACCGGTTATTCTTATATGTATATTCTCATGTTGGTTTTACAATAATATGAAGTACTGTTTTATCTTTTACACTATTTAAGTAATCTATATATTTGGATCATGCGGAGTACTTTTTAGTTCATACGAAGTATTCTGAAAAAGACTGCCCTAATCCCAGCTCCTCACCCCTAAAACCCTGAAACAATTGCAGCTTCCCTAATTGCCAACTTAAAACTCTAAATCAAAAGTTTATGGTTTGAAAGTCACACTCCATTAATTGTAAGTTATCAAACACAAAAACTGCATATTCATTGAAATGGTAGTCAATATTTATGTGTTTTTCTCTTTTTATTTCGTTTGAGTTTCAGGTCGTTTGACATATTTTTATGCTCCCATAAGGTTAACAATCACTTAATCATATTGAGTATCGAGGAATTTTATGCTCTGTAGCTCCCAGCAACACTTCATATAGAAATATCTGATACCAGCCGCATTTATAATCTCCAAATCTCGATTTCTCTGCAGCATTGGCGTTCAGGTTAAGCTCCTAGTGAAGGATGCAGCACGATGAGGTCATATGGCAAGTTATCAGACACAAACACTGCAGCTTCATGGCAAAGTTAGTTTATTTTTTCTATTTCTCTCTCTTTGTTTTCCTTCTAGCAGATTGACTAATCTTTTCCTTGAATTGCTGAATTGCATCTCCATCCAAAACAATTTGTCTAGGCTACAGACAGGAATACTTTGCCGGAATCCATATAACGTCACAGGTTTATGTAACCGCACCTCCTGTCCTCTAGCCAATAGTCGCTATGCCACAATAAGAGAACATGATGGTAAGGAAAACCTGGGTCCCTCCTCTTCAATATATTTCTTTATCAGCTATCTTGCCTTAACTGTCGTGGAGAATCAAGTTACTTGAATGGATTGTTATTTAAATTAATTTAGTGCTCCATATTTTGCTTTTCTTGGAAAAGTTTATTTTTTCAGCGGGTTGGTCATGCCCTGTGCTGTCAGCTGATTGGGAATTTGATCTTCTTATCTTTATTGCACAAAAAAGTACTACCTCCGTCCCCCTAAGTTTGGGACGAGAGAAGGTAGCACGGTTATTAATAAAAGTGGGTTTATGTGGTTGATATTGAATTGATAAAGTAAGAATAAAGTAGGAATGCTTTAGAACCACACAAACTTTACCAAATAAGGTATGGAACAATCTTAGTGGGACGGATCGAAATGGTAAAATGGGACAATCATAGCGGGACAGAGGGAGTATCATATTTGATTTTTTATTTGTCAGAGAGGAATGGATTTTTCTGTTTTTCTTTTTTATAAATTCTTTGTTGCAAAATCTGGCAATCAATGCTTTTCCCTCTCTCTATCTTGTTCTCAGGCGTGTTCTATCTGTACATGAAAACAATAGAGAGGGCTCACATGCCAAACAAATTATGGGAAAGGGTCAAGCTGCCCAGGAATTATATGAAGGCCCTTGAAGTGATTGATAAGCATTTGGTAATTGGACTTATGATCATGGGTGCTGGTTTTATACTGAAATCAGACATGTAATTTGCTGTTATTAGGTTCAACACATTAACTATTTATTTGTATCTCCCTTCCGGATTTTTTCTTTCCTCAACAGATATATTGGCCAAAACTTCTTCTTCACAAGATAAAACAAAGACTAACTAAAATGACTCAGATGCGGATACGGATGAGGAAGATTGCTTTAAAAACAAGGTAAGGAGCCCATAATGTCTCGGTAAATGTGCCAGTAATATGTTTTCATCTGTAGGATTCATTTCTGCATGATTCTTTAAGTTGTTACTAAAAGTTAGGTTTCTGAATGCTTTACTTCTTAAATGATTTCGTCTGTTTTCCCTTCTATGTTTCATTGTTGGTGTTTTCTATTTTTGTTAGTGGTCAGGATACTTCAGTATCTAGTAGTAATACTGGGCTTCATTTATAATTGTCTTGATTTTTTATCATTTTCCTATAGAGTTGTTCATAGAAGTGTTTGTTCCTATACCACATTTGGTATTTATGATTTTTTTATGTTTACCCATGGGATGCATATACCATTTTCTCTAAGTGAAGTCATTTTAATCACAAGAGAAATGAACAAGAACTAGAAAACGGAGTTGTGTGTAACACTGTTCTTCTTTTATCTCGGCTGTGCTATTTTTCTTCAATAAAAATCTTCTCGATGTGTATTTGTGATTGACAAGAAAATTTATCAGTGGCGTTCAACCGCAGAACATTCTGCTTCATGATGGGTTACTGATTCACATGATGTAGAAATGAAGGAAAGTTATCACTGATTATGATTCTATGTCTTAGTACAGCAACAACAACATCCAAGCTCTAGTAATACTTGATTGATGTTTAGTTTATTACTTACCTTCTTTATTTTGAGTTTTAAGATGATAAAATCCTGCTTAGAGGAAAGACGGAATGCAATTTTGATTAGAAATAGTATGGATATTGTGTGGAATTGTTCTACGGGGCATTTTATCTTTGCTGGAAGGTATCTGTAATTCTGTAGCTCCCATTTGTTCTTGTGTATTTCATTTCCTTTTTTCCATCAATAAAAGCTTTCCTCTGTGTTAAAATTATACTGTATTAGAATTCCTTTTCTAGCAAGAGGGTCTAGTTTTTTTTCATAATGGGACAGTACTATCACTGACATGCGTTTACTTGGCTTTTTGTCACTAGAGAGAAGATAATGACCACACCTAGAAAAGAGATGAAAAGAGAAGCTCGTAGGGAACAAAAGGCTGAAAAAGCAGCTTTGCTGGAAAAGGTTTCACTTTTCTAGTTTTTTTTAATTGCCTCCAGTTTATTTCTTTGCTAATGCCATTAACTGTTCTGCAGAGCATAGAAAAGGAATTGCTTGAACGTTTAAATAGAGGAGTTTATTCTGGCGACATAGTCAACATTATCCCGGTTGCCAAGTACAATGAAATTCTAGATAGAGAAAGTATTGCCGAAAAAGAGGACGAAAAGGTCATTCTAACCCGCGTACACATCTAAACATATCAATCATTCATTTCGCCTATCATGATTCAATTTTCACCTTCCTGTCCCACCCTGAACTGCCCCTCAAAAGAAGAGCTTATATAGTGTCGCATTACACTATTTGATTTGTCATGTTCTCTTTTTTGGGAACAATTTGTTTAATCAGGAGTATGAGGTAGAGTATGTTGAAGGTTATGAAGACCTAGAAGAGGTGGATGATATTGAAGACTTTGGTGGCAGAACAATTGAAGATGCGCATGCAGGAGTTGATGAAGGTAGAACAATCGAATGTGTAATGATGTTATTTTGCCTGAAGAATGCTTTGCCCATACAATTATGCCATCTTCTTTTGTGGACATAGATGAAAATGCAACAATTCCTGTTTGAACAAAAACCGAGTTATTTACCAGATGAAACTTTTAAGTGTTTGCATGCTAGATTTTAGCTCCTATAGCCTAAACTCATTGTTATACAAACCTCTGCCTCAACTCTATTAATATCTGCCAAGGTACATGTCTCTTAGTCGAAGCTTAGTTTTTTCCCATTTAGTTCTTTTCTGATCACACTTGGATCTCCTTAACTCTGATTAATCCCTGATTAGGTGCTGGACCCCTTCCTGCGCGCTAGGGCTCTTTTTTTGTAACAATGCTCGTGTGTAATAGTGTGCATATTCTAATTAAGCTTGCATGTGGTTCATTTGGTAGCTGGATTGGACGATGATGAAGAGGAGGCTGTTGCATTTCATGAAAGGATTAAGAAGCCTGGATTGGGTTCAAAAAAGCATAAGAGAGACGACCTAAGTGCATATTCTAAGAAGAAACCCAAAGTGCTCGTTGAGGTAAGACAAATATTAATGTGACCCTGTTTTGTTGTGAAGTGCAGTCCTCTTATCTGCTGTTCTTCCTTTTTCCCTTTTAGGTTGAACATGATGATGCAAGTGAAAGACAAACTGCCGTCCAGTGAGAGCGTGTTGGGTTTCTTTCGACGTACCATCAAGCAGGCTATAAAGTATAGACTGTTGTGGTTCACATATTGAGTTATTAAAGCTGCACTGCAGTGGCATTATGGTTTGAAGAGGTGTTGCAGAAGATGTGTTCGGTCTTTTTTGGCCCACTTCTAGTTATATTGCAACTTATGACTCATTTTTGTCCTTTCATTTTCATTTAGTTTATTACATATGCATTTCCTCACTTGGATTTTGTGTATTGAACGAATTTTCCCCTCAAAGAATTCATGTTTATTTTTTCCACTGCTTTTTGCTGATTGCTTGTGGGCTTGTATCTTGAGTGTGTTTTAACTCAATAGACAAACCACCAAAATTAGTTTGGTAATTGATGAAAAACACTTGCCATTTTATTATACTCCCTCAATCCTAAATTGTAAGATGCATTAACTATTCACTTGGTCAACATAAATCACTTTTAATCTTTTATTTTATATATTAAAAGTTTATGAAATTTGATTTATTTTTTGCAGGTTTTGTAGCAGTTTTAATGTAGTTTCTGAATATGTAAATTTTATTTTCTAGAACTAATTTGAGTGTTGACAGGGATAAATTTGTTTTATCGTCAGTCAAGCATCGTAAACCTTAATGTCACTTACAAATTGGGATGGAGGGAGTAATAAAATTTAGAATATGAAATACCCCATAAATAAAACATTTTTAGCAAATAGAGGTGAATGCCTAGCTTGACTGCTCGAAGACATAATATCTGAACCAAATGGATGATCCTTAGCCAAGAAATGTGTGATCCAGGTGTCTTCCCGGAATGTATGTGAAAAACAATTTTCTCGCTTATCAAATTGTCTGTGTAGCCGATCAAATTGTTTGTATAAGACAATTTGACCGGTGTGTAACCCGGCGTGTACACGAAGCGGGTGTACAAGTTGAATCAGTTCAATGATTAAGTTGGAGAAACCTTTGTCTATCAAACTTTCAATAGCATTAGGGAAGATCTTAGCTCTGCTTCCAGTGGCGAGGATGTAGACAATTGATAGTTCAGTGTAAACACCATCTCACCTTCTTCATTTTTCATAATAGCTCCTCAATATTGAGCCATCAATATTGAGCTCAAGGAAGTCTTTAGGTCTCACCCATATGACAAATCTTATATGTGAATCCTGAAGTTTGAAAATTTTCAGGAAAATACCTTCCTTTATTAAAACCCCTATATCTGAGAAGATATTCCCCCGTTAAACTCCTGGACCAATCTTGCGTGCAATGTTTTACTTGTATCCTGAGATTAATGGCTTTTCAGTGTTCAACATTGTTTTATGCTTTTAAAAGCTTGATACTTAATGTGACTTTTGTTTCTGTAGTTTTTTTTAACTTTATAAAACTTATTTCTTCATATACTCCACTCCGTATAACTTAACAAGCTTTTCCAAAAAAAACAAAAAGATACTCAGTAGAATATTGATTTTAAAATCCATGTTGATATTAGGATCCCTTTAGTATCATGAACAATTTTTTTTTTGTTTTTTTTTTTTGCATTTCACAGATTTTGTTTATCTAAGAATTAGTAAATGTGCTAGACTTGGGGTTCAAGCTGCAACGAGCCAACGAATCATGTGAATGGACCAGCTGACACAACATAGTTTATGTTGCAACTTAAAAGGATGCTTATCTTTTTTTTTTTTGTGAATCACCTTAAGCAGACCTCAATTTTGAAAGTCAGCTTTGGAAGAATCCATTCGAAAACCTCTCTTTGAGCTTGAGCAAAATGTGAACCTCAATTTTGAAACAAAAGATCACAAACATGTTGGTAAACAAAGTTTTGGACTTGAAATCTGGTTTGAAGAAGAAAAAGAGTGAGTTTACGCCTTACGGACCATTTGAAGAAGAAGCCACCTGGAAACTAACTTCTTCTGGAAACATCATTCGAAAAGCTCATAGGAAAACCCTTCTCTCGGATAAGCTCATCTCATAAATATTGTGACTGTCATTTCCGCACGTCAGCCCGCGTAGGGGGTGCGAATATTTGATTTTGAACTAACAAGTCAGAATCCCATGCGTGCGAGGGGTCCCATATTCTCTTCTCTTTTTACTCATAATCGAGTGTTACATATAAATAGACTAAAAACATCCTTAGAGAGTTTAAGGGTGGGAAAAATTAACATACTTCTTACTTCACTTGAAATGCCCAAAGCTTTTCTAGTTATACACTATAACCGTTGTCCTAAGGTGACATGATCATGAATGTTTTGTACTATTGGTCTTGAAATGTCTAAGTCCGAGATTTCTATCTAAGGTCCAAAGCTCGCCCTAAGTGTATATCTAGCTCGGGCACAAATGTTCATGTTGGAGGTGGGGAACCTCGGCTCATAATGAGAAATAAGATTGTTCTTGTTGATCTTGAGTTCACAATGCTAGAATCAGTTTGAAGCTCGACAACAATGCTGGAGTGGCCACCAACCTCCGCGAGGGCTGAGCTTGGCCTCGACGACAGCTTTGGAATTATCTTGATGAACTGAGTAAAGGCTTTCAAGCTTGGCCTCGGCGTCCTCGTCTTCGATCAGAGTTGCCTTAGTGGATGTCGAAGATTCTCTATCATAAATATTTATACACGTGGGATTTATGAAGGAGACTTTGGCATGTATACAACCTGATTGAGTTGAAAGACTTCGAATACACACTTTGAGGGGGGTTTTATTTTTCTCCTCCCCCATGCCAACACACGCCAAATGAAAATTCTAAGGGGAGTTTTTCATTTTTCTCTCCCTGGCGCCAAACAAAGATCATTTCAAGGCGAATCAGGGATGCACCTTTTGAGTGGAGATTTTACTATTTCCTCCCTGACGCCAAAGCTCGATGAAATGCATGTCTTATTGATAGCTACTATTGAGTGGGAGCAAGGGGAAATCAAGACTCAATGACTCAATAGCACCCAATTGATAGTATCCAAAGGATACAACAAAGTGTGAGTGAACATTCTGAAAGTGAGGAACAGAAGGCTGAAAGGAGTGAATAAAATATAATGAATGACATGTCTGTCGGCCTCCTCAACTGTACTATCAATCGAGAAATTACACCTAGTCACTCAAAATATACTATCCTCCGTCTCTTTTTAATCGCAACATGTTGAATTTTACACTATTCACATGTTCTACTTTGACTACATTTTATATTATTATTTTATGAAAATTATTTTTTTTAAATTATATTGTTCAATTCATCTCATTACAAATTTTCAAAATCTAATTTTTAAATATTTTTTACTAATAGGGATTAAGATATAATTACGGTCAAAGATGTGCGTTGGCAAGTGTGAAATGTTGACCGTTGCAACTAAAAAAGAACGGAGGAAGTATTAGACAACCTCTATATGTACATGAATGATTTAATCCGATCATGAGTATAAGTCACTGCATGCAGCCTAATGGCACATGCACAACCCAATTATAGACGAATCTATATTTTTCTTAGAGCTATGCTTGGCGTACCCCATTTGTACTTCACCTATTGTGTGGTTCACAATAGCCCATCATTTAAATGAGTTGTCCAATTTAAATGAATTGTCTCATTTAAACCACACAATAGGGGTGAGTACAAATGAGATACCCAAAATGAGCTATGATAAATGAGGTACCACACTATAATACTTTTCTTTTATTTTTCCTCTGTTCAATAATAAAATGCATTATACTCCATATATAACTTCATACTCTATCCTGACGATCAGACCTTGATGACTTGTTTGTTTGGGGGTTAATCTAGGTTATTGCAGATTCAATTTTTAATTAACCTCGTTTGTTTGTGGTTTGCAACAAGAACCTATATTATGACTTAACCTCACATAACTCTCGAGAACTTGGAAACACATCAAATTGAAGAATCTCTGAAGTGGGGGTTTTGGGGGTTAAACTCTCGTTCAACATAAAATAAGCCAGAGTATCTTCGCGACTTCACCTAAACAATATTTGTTACATTAACCTAGATTTACCTTATTTATTTCCAAACTAGTTCAAGTATGGACCAGATTGACTTATGTTAATCTAGTTTTTATTTTTTTTGATCTATTAACCTGATTTTTATTAAAATTTAAGTTTACTTTATTACACTATCTTTATTTAAGTTCATTTTCTTCAAAAGAACTTAAAATTTGCTCACTGTTCGTGGTTCCGGTGGATGCCCAATTCGTCTTCGTCGCGTTGCCGTTTAGGAACATTATCCACTCACCGATAAGCAACAACTAGGGCTTTCAAGTCGACGCCTGAGGTAGCGAAATGGAAGAAGCCATCGCTGACAAGAAAGAAACCATCAACAAACACGAATTCGCTCAGTCGCCGCCCACGCTCACGGAAAGAGAAGCCCAAGACCGCGACCGCATCGCCCAAGATCTCAAAGCCGGGCTTCATCCCCTAAAGGTGATCATCTTACTCACTTCTATACTCTAATCTTCTAGGCTTGATGCTTTCTTTGTGAAGTTTTCGTTATTCGTTCGCATAAATTGTTACTCGCTTTCTGTTTATTATAAATACTGCGGGGGAATTGTTGGGTTGGGTTGAACTCATGTCCTCACAACTTGGATACTGGAGTAGGATAATGTGTTGTGCGAAAGCTTATTAGGGTTAAAGTTAACTATTTTTTAGTGTGTATATGTTTATTAAGTGGAATGTACCTTGTATCTTTTTTGGTTTGGTAAGGGGTGTGTTTTTTATAATGTGAAACTGTTGTGGATACACACAGTTATGGGTCACTCTATACAGCTACTGGTCTATTGATCTTTATATGTATGCAATAAGCTCATAACCATTATGTGGTCAGTCGTGGAATATTGGATTCAAGATGGACTTGTGTTCATGCTTATAGAAAATTTTGACAGCCTTCTTGTGCTTTGAGCTGTAGTGGATAGCTCAATGTGATTATGAGCAGTGAATGCACTGCAGTTTGTGCTGTGTTTGGGAAAGAAGGATGATCCCTTATTTTCTTAGAGTTTTCCCATTTCATTTGTTTATTGACATTGCATTTCCTTCATGCTTGTCCTTGCTCATTCTGCTTGTTTGGTTTTACAGCACAAATATGTATTCTGGTACACTCGCCGGACACCAGGCGTTCGGGCGCAATCATATGAAGATAACATAAAAAAGATAATGGATTTCAGTACAGTAAGTTAATTATTTAATTTAATTTTGACTGATTATGTTATGTAGTTTAAGACTTTTCTGGTGAACCAATAGGGCATCACACTTCAGATAAGAAAAAATGTTTAGAGAAACAAATGGTTTAACGTTCCATGTTGGCTCCCTTATTCATGTCTACAGATTTGTTGTTTGCTAATTTTTTTGGCTGATAGGTTGAAGGGTTTTGGGTCTGCTACTGCCATTTGGCTCGTCCATCAACACTGCCCAGCCCTACTGATTTGCATCTTTTCAAAGAGGGAATTCGTCCTTTGTGGGAGGTAACCCTTAGTTGAACTCATTACTTTCAATGGCCCATGATTTTTCTTTTAAAAAGCATCAATCCCATTCCTCTTTTGTTGATTATACATATTATATTTGTGTAGGATGCAGCCAATTTCAATGGTGGTAAATTGACAATTCGATTTAAAAAGGCTGTATCTGGGCGATTTTGGGAGGACCTAGTAAGTTATAATCACATTTAGTTTTTCTCTTTTGTTATAGGGTATACGAACAGCACACATTATTTTCTTGTGAATTTGTTAGTAGTTTGTAACACTAGCTTTGGAATTCCTTGAAGGTTCTGGCATTGGTTGGTGATCAACTTGATCACAGTGACAACATTTGTGGTGCAGTCTTAAGCATTCGCTTCAATGAAGATATTTTGAGTGTGTGGAACCGCAATGCATCAGACCAGCAGGTCTATTTTCTCACCACTTTTCAGTCAATTACATATATTTACTTATAAACCCACACCTACTCCCCCGCATCCCAAATATCTTAATATGATCAGACTCAAGACGTGGCTTGGTATTTTATCCACAGGCTATAGCAGCAATAAGAGAGTCAATCAAACGACACTTGAAGCTGCCCACTGCATATGAGATTAATTACAAAGCTCATGATGCTTCTCTGCGTGACAACTCGTCGTATCGGAACACCACATGGAGAGGCTAAAACCTACCTAGCGGTTGCTTGCTTACCAAGGAAAAAGGGAGACGATTCTAAATTAAGTTTGCATGTGAGTTAATCATGACCATAGGAAACCACATTGTTGTCACATAATCCATGCATGTGAAATCCACTTTCCAAATACATTAAACTTCTAATGTTGGGACCATCATTTCTGAGTTTCTTTTGGTGGCTATGATATATAACCTATATAAGTTTCATTTGTTTGTGTACTTCATATTACCTGAGACACTTCATCCACTACAAAACTCTATTTGGCTATTCCTCAAAGTAACTACCATTACTGTTGATTCAAAATCAGACTTTGGCAGACCATTCAAGGACTCGTGTAGTAATTAATTGAAGGCCAAAATCTATGTCTTTATTGAGTATTAATTTTGGCAGAGTTTCAGTATGGTAGAAAAGCTTAATACAAGAAAAAGGAACCTCTAGTTCTTCGTGGGCTCACAAGATCTAAATGCTCATTTTGTGCTAGCGGGATAAGCGGCACATAGTGGGACACTTATAATTGCTCCCAACCAAGCTCGGCTGCAATGGTGGCTTGTCGGCGAGTCCGAGTGGTCCGACAGGTCTATTGGTCTGGTGAGGTTAGCAATCCTGGGTCAGCCCCCTGTTGGTTCGGTTTCTAACCCAAGTACCCAACACAAAAAATGCAAGATGCATTCATAGGCCTGTCCCCAAATAAAGTGAAGAGGAAAATAACGTGCACTTCAGCACGTTGGGAAGCAAAGACTGGAAAGACAAGGTATCTTTCCTGTCATTATTGTAATGGACAAGGATAGAGTAGAAGCTGCAATAAACCATCTGAATGGACCCGCAAAAACCATATACAGTAGGCTGATTATAGTACTAACACAGCAATCTCAGTTAACATTATTTATCATCACAGCAGTATACATCATCCATCTTTATGATAAATTTGTTATCATCATAGAATTTGTGTGCAACCACTGGCTAACATATCAATTTTTTGCCCACCTTTGCTGCTTAAAAGTTGCCCAACTTTTGATCATTGACCGCTTAATCTCAGATGTTTTTATATCATTACATGTGTTGGCCTGTTGGGTAGTCTCAGACAACTTTAGTTGTCATCACAAACTCATGAATATGGAGTTATGGACTAAGTTAGCACATGCATATGGTTTACAATCAACACATCCTTACACCTCCTACATGTTCATAAACAAATTAACATACTAATCAACACATCCTTACACCTCCTACATGTTCATAAAACACAATCATCACAACCAAATAAATCTCACAAATAAAACACAATCAGTCACTGCTAGAGTTCAAATAAGTCTATTATAGCCTCACATGACTGATCGCAGGCACTAGTCATGGACCCGGGCCGGGTCGGGCCCGGGCCAGGCTTAGGCCCGGTCGGGCCTAAAGTTTTTTGAGGGAGGCCTGGGACCGGCCCGTGCTATGGCCGGTGCCGGTTCGGGCCGGGTCACCCGCCCGGGTCACGGGTCGGGCCACCCGCCGGGCCGGGCCGGGTCAGTTGAAATCAATTTTTTCCCTACTTTATAGTTTATACAAATGCTTATGAAAAACAAAGTTCAAGTGCATTTATTTGAAATAGGAACTACATTTGAGAATTGAGAAAAAAATTACAATATGAAATACATTTTCAAGTAAATTAAAAACAATTAATTGTAAGTTGTAAGTTTGTAACCAATTAATTAATTTGAGAAGTGCTTCATATGAAAAAAATGAACACATATTTATTTGAAATATGAAGTACAAGTTTACAAATTACAATTGAGAATTGAGGGAAAGATTAAAACATAAAATACATTTTATAATAAATTGTAAAATACTAATCAATCGGAATCTCCGCCATAGGTAGAGCCACCATCGATTGTTGAGTCATCAATAAAGTCTTGGGAGGGGGTGATGCTCATTTCTTGAGTTCTATGTGCGGCCTTCAACCAATCGTGGTAGCATATAAGCGTCTCAAGAGAGTTTGCGCTCAATCTCGTTCTAGATGCCGTTAGGATGTTGCCGGCCGAACTAAATTCTTGTTCCACGGCAACTGTTGAAACCGGCATTGATAGCACTTGCTTAGCCATCCGTGCTAAAATCGGGAACATTCTTTCTTTTGACTTCCACCACTTTAAAACGTCAAAATCATCATTTTCTTCAAATTCAACTTCATATGGTAAATACAAAGTAATCTCGTTTATTGCGCTTTGTTCAGTAGGGTGAGTTGTTTTAGTTTTTTTCATAAGATTGCCAAATGCAGATTTAAAAATTAATTTTCCTTTAGATGTTTGTGTCGGGGGAGGGGGCGCGTTGCCATATTGTGCATGAAACTCATTAAATAAGGCATAAAATAAAGTACTAACCTCGTTTTATTCCGTTTTTGGATCTATGGGGTTATCGTCATACATTGGAAATTCACCAAAAAAAGCAAGATAATAGAAGTTGAAACAATCTTCCAAATTAGCTAGTCTAAAACGAGGATCGAGAAAAAATGTAATACCATAAATATGCAGAATATGCAGAAGTTGAAAAAATGTAATACCATAAATATTTATAAACATGACATGCACAGCGTCGATGTCAGCCGAGTTCATAATATAATTATCATGTTGTTTTAAAAAAGCAGGAAAATGTTCCTTATATCTAAGAACAACTTTAAGTAATTTATAAGTACTATTCCAACGAATAGTCAAATCTTTAGGAAAAGCAACATATTTCACACCTCTTTCAGTCAAATAATTTGGTCATTTTAATCTAAGTTGACCGCTACCCCAAATACCCCCCCCCCCCCGACTACCTCCATAGCATCTCCTAACGCTTTTAGACCATCTTGCACACATACATTTATAACATGGCATGCACAGCGTTGATGAAAAAATCTACCCATCAAACTATTGGCACCACACAATTCACGCAATCTAGGTATTATTATACTCAGTATTATTCACACAGCAGTATTATTAGTAGCATTATCGAAACCAATAGCAAACACCTTATCAATCAAATTATACTCAGGTATAATTTGATTCCCCATTCTGCCGCCTAATTTTGCATACTCCACGGTGTGCTTTGCCTTAAGATGCCTTGCGGCGGATCCGTATCCGCCGGAGGTCCCCAAGCTATAATTTTGGTTGCACCACTTGCAAGTTGCGTACCAAAACCCGGTTTGTGCGTCCTTCCACTTATCAAAATTATTTTTCATTAGTTCAGATTTACTTTTTTTCTTACCGGGTTGGGATGAGGTGGGCTCGTCCGCCTCATTGTGGTTGCCGTCACCATCGCCCATCTCCGGTTCAAGTTCATCCGCATCGTCATCCTCGAGCTCATCTTCGTCAATGGTCGTCGGGATTTGTTCTTGTTGGAGAAAGCGGTTATTATGTCGGGCCAATTCTTGTTGTAGTTGTTCTTCGGACATCGCATCTCCATCCCCCCTTTGGTTACCCGTTTCAAAATCATCTCGGCTTTGAGATGAAGAGCCGGCAAGTTCTTTACCTTTGCGGGATTTCTTCCTCCCAATCTCGTTCCTTCGGTTGCGCTCGAGGTTACCCATATCAACCGAATATCTACCACTTTCCATCTTAAAAATGTAACAAATATTAATTTGCAACAAATATAATAATGAGTACAAAAGTAATGCAACTAATTAAAACTATTTTAATTAATACTTCAAACTAATTTAGTGAAAACTACTTTAATAAAATGTGAAGTACTTTAATTAAGTAATGAATTATACTGTGACTCTAAAATAAAAATTTAAATTCGAACTAATCAAGAGTATTTTTTTAATAAATACTTAAAACTAACAAGTGTGAATTTTAACTAAAATGTGAGTAATTAAATTATATACTTAAGTAATATATATTGTGTAAGTATATATATACTTAATATATTAATTAGATGTAATAAAAGCAATATATTAGTAAAAATCGAATATATATATACTATATATATACTTAATATATATATATATATACTTAATATACTAACCAATATAGTTTGAATTAATTTGATATAATTCCAACTATATTAGTAGATATAAGAATTGTATAACTAATATATAATATAATGTTTATAGTATATAATATATAAGTATACTACTATAAGATGAGTAATACACTTATATTTAATACTTTAATATATAAAGTATATATTAAGTAGATGTAGAATGTATGTATTAAGTAGATATAAGTAGATAATAAGTAGAGATTAAGTAGATAAGAAATATATGTAATATAGTATATGTATTTATAAGTAGATAATTAATATATAAGTAGATATAATAATTGTATAAGAATTAAATAGTAAAATATAATAGAGATTGGAGAATAAGAGAATACGTAGATAAGAAATATAAGTAGAGAAGTAGATAATAGTATGTATTAAGTATATACTAATAGTAGATAAAGTATATTTAATACTTTAATATATAAAGTATATATTAAGTAGATGTAGAATGTATGCATTAAGTAGATATAAGTAGATAATAAGTAGAGATTAAGTAGATAAGAAATATAAGTGATATAGTATATGTATTTATAAGTAGATAATTAATATATAAGTAGATATAATAATTGTATAAGTATTAAATAGTAAAATAAAATATAATGGAGAATAAGAGAACTTGAGAAGATGAAGATGAAGACGATTAGAGAGTGATAAGTCCGTGTTTAGATACGCATTTGATGCGTGTTGGGATCGGCTTTTGATGGTTTTCCTAGCTTTAAGGTGTTACAAGTCTCAATTTTGGCTCAAGTTATGTTTACCGGGCGTTGGTTCGAGTTTTGTGTTGTTTGGAGTCAAAATCAGGAATTTAGAGTCCGACACCGGTGCTTGAGAAGCAATCGGGAAGAGTTGGAGAACATTCGAGAGAGATTTGAGAGTTTTGGAGGCCACCGGGAGATTCACGACGAAGATTTGATGAAGAAACGGCCTTTGGATCGATCAAAGAAGCATCAGGGAGCGAACGAGTAAGAAAATAGCAAGAAAACGGTTCTAGAGCATTCCGCGCATCCCGCGGGTCGGTTCCGCACGCCCCGCAGGTGATTCTGAGAGCAAGAATTCAAGAAGTCTGAACCGCACTATGTGCGGCCGAAACCGCACACCGCGCAGTCCAGAAATAGCCACTAGGAGTACTCGCGGTTGCATAGTGCGGCACCCGCACACCGCGCGGGCGGAGCGAAACTCGAAGACGGAAAAACGCGCGCGTACCCGCGCGGTGACCCGCACGGCGTGCGGGTCAGCCGCGCGGGCTGATTTTCGGCTCGTTTTCGGGTTTTTCTATAAATAGGCCCCTGTTTTGGAGTTTTTTTCCGTATTAATGTTAATTAATTAATTAATTACGAAAATAGGGTTGGGTTAAAAGTATTTACCAAAATACTGCTGGGTTAACCATGGTCGGGGGTAAGTCGCCCAACGGTTGGGCGACTTATAAGTCGCCAAACGGTTTGGCGACTTATAAGTCGCCCAACCGTTGGGCGACTTTCCGTTAAGTAAAAATCGGGTCTCGCCCCAAACAGAACACTTCACAGAAGCCTCCCCCAACTGAAAGTAGCTGCTGCGACGGACGAAGAAGAAGACGGACGAACCGCCATCTCCAACTCCGGCACTCCTCCATCTCCGGCGACTCCACTCCGGCAACCCTCCATCTTCATCTTCAACACTCTTTACTCCTTATTCTAGGTAAATCCAAATCCATTTCATATAATTTTGCACTTAGGGTTTAGAATGTTAATTTTTTTTTTTAATTTTGGGATTATGAATTGATTGTGAATGAAGTTGTTGTCAAATGTGAATATGTATGAAATGTTGAAATATGATTTTAAATTGTTTGTAAATTGTAATGTGTATTTTGACATTTGAGCATTTGGGTATAGTTGAATGTACCTAAATTTGGGTATTCAAAGGTAGACATTGAATGTAGATATCAAAATTTGGGTAGTTTGTTATTGAAATGTGAATTGTTTGTGAATTTGGAGTTAATGATATATTACAATTTTGGAAGCAATTTCTATTAAAAATGTGAATGTGTATAAAGTGTGTATATTGATGCCTACTCATGAATGTTGGACAATGAGTTGTTATTAGAAGATGGATTTCTCAAGCTTCCCACTCGTGTGTCATTGGGGAGGGAACTATTATGAGAATGGTGGGCAAATATGCCATGAAGGTGGCAGAACGAGCTTTGTCATGGTTTCTCGTGGCGCTTGCATGGTCGAGATCCTTCAAAAAATACATGCAGCGACAATGATTCATCCCGGCCGTTCATTGCGGTTGAAAATGAAATTTCCCATGAACGGGGGAAAGTACATGCTTATGCCGCTCATTGATGAGCTAGCTATAATAAATATGTGGGGCATAATTCAGATGGAGGATATGTCGTCGCTGGAGGTATACATTGAGGAATGCTTTGACGCTAATGCTACTCAATCGACATCAAATGCTGGTGTATCTAGGCATGATGTCATTGCAGGGGTGAATGCAGGGAAGTCGTCAAAGGTTCCTGTACTAGACATGGTTATACAGGAGGATGGCATGTATTTGCACAACGGTGCATCATTTGTGGATGGGCAGGGAAGTGATGATGATGCAGACGAGAACATCAATGGTGACGACATGACAGAATCTGATGAAGATGATGGTGATACTGTGACATCAACTGCCCCGTCTAGCCACTTCACTAGAATGTATGATCTCCCTGAAGGTTTTACTGATGCGTGGATGAGTGGATCAGGTGAGAAAAGGTTTACCCCCGATGGTGAGTTTGAGGTCGGTCAACAGTTTGACAACAAAGAACAAGTCATCAATATGGTGAGCTTGTATTCTATCAAACGGAACCAATTCTATCGGGTGATAGAGTCCGACAAACACAAATGGGTGGCACAATGCAAAAGGAAGAAAGAATGTCAATGCCCCTGGAGAATACGCGCCACAAAGAACAAAGGCAACCTTGACACCTTCACAATTGTGCGTTATTCTGGACCTCATTCTGCTTCTTGTGTAGGCAACATCGACACTACAGATCACGTGGCCTTGACATCAGAATTCATCTGTAAAGATGTGGTTGACATTATTCGCACTGATCCTTCTCTTAAAGTGCATACTATCATCGAGATGTTGAAGGAAAAATATGGGTATACGGTATCTTACCGGAGAACATGGATGAGGAAGCAAAAGGCCATAGCACAAATATTTGGCGGTTGGGAAAAGTCATATTTCGAATTGCCCCGTTTCATGACAGCGCTCCAACATTCTAATCCAGGAACTGTTGTTCAGTGGTACCCACCCCCCAATGGTGCGACAGGTTATATGATGTTTCAAAGAGTTTTTTGGGCATTCAAGGCATCAATATCTGGTTTTAAGCATTGTCGACCCGTACTTACTATTGATGGCACACACATGTATGGAAAGTACAAGGGCACATTGCTCGTGGCCATGGGTTGTGATGCGAACAACCAAATTTTCCCAGTCGCCTTTGCAGTTGTTGAATCCGAGAATGGAGACAGTTGGCCATGGTTTATGGCATGTATTAGGCATTTTGTGACTAACAGGGAGTTGTGTGTCATTTTAGATAGACATGGAGGTATTGTTAGGGCAATGAATGAGGTTGGAAGTAATTGGGAGGAGCCTTATGCGCATCATAGGCTATGCATCCGTCATCTTGCTTCAAATGTGCACACTCATTTCAAAGACATTCATTTAAAAAATCTATTTGTGTGGACCGCACGGCAACATCAGAAAAAAAAATTTGATGGTGGGTTCAAGAAGATAGGTGAAATGAGTAGGGATGCACGACAATTTTTGGCCAACATTCCTCCAGAAATGTGGTCGCTACACCATGATGGCGGGTACAGATACGGTACCATCACTTCAAATCTGGCTGAGGTTTTCAATAGCGTCATGAAAAATGCTAGATATTTGCCCATTACCGCCTTGGTCCAGGTGTCTTTTTACCGGGTTTGAGCAGGTCATTCCACGTCCTATCGACACTTATGTAGAGCTGCATAAGCTGGATAGGCGTGGGAAGCATACAGAGGATTGGGCACTCAGACATGTCCGATACGTGACTATGTGGGATAGGAGAGCTGAGCTAGCCGTGGCTGGGACAACCACATATGTGCCATCAGTTTCAGGAGATTACATGGGATGGTACTACAGCATCACTCGGTTGTTTGTGTCTCCTTCGTTCAGACTCCCTACTCATCATTATCAGCCTAGCTCATTGGCATTGCATCTTACGGTGAGTATATTACTAATTAGTAAAGTAAGTCATTTTATTTATGTAATACTTGTATGTATTTGAATGTAATTGTAATTGTGTTTCGTATTGCAGACCCGAGCTTTGCAGCGCATACATCAGCGGGCTACTGCCACTGTGACTGATATTCCTGATGTGGACATGTATGGACAGACTCTGACAGGCATTGCCTCGTTATGCTCAGATGTGTTGGGTCGAGTAGACTACGGACATCTTATACACATGCCCGCATCTCAGGAGATGGCATCCACGTCTAGTGCAGCCGCGGCTTCATCATCCCAGACGCAACATGAGAGAGTGGTTCTTCAACCACGACAACGCCGTAGGCGTAGACATGAGCAGCAACATCTCCATGACGAAGCTGATGATGGGAACTTGTAGTTTGTCTTTTGTATTGTAGTTTTTCTTATGCAATAGATGTTGTAGGAACAATTTACAAGTTTTGATGTATTTTCTCTTGTTAAGTATTCTATGTTGTATTGATGTGTTCGAGTATGAATATTACATGATTATTTGTTATGGCATATATGATGATTGAACTGTGTTCTATCGGTTATGATTTGAAAGTTTTTTAGCGCTGTTTATAAGGTGTTTTTTATGTTGTTGAGAGTAGGTGATTATCATGTGTTGTATCTAGTTTGTAACACTTCAAAAGGAGAAAGGAGACCTTATTTGTAGCAAACAGATCGGTCTGGATTGAACCGGGGCGAAAAACAAGCTGATTTGGTGTTTTAGGTAATAGGCACGATCGTGCCTAAGGAAATAGGCACGATCGTGCGTGGCTGGCAGTAGCTGCTCGCTTGAAACCATATTTCAGGGCAAAGTCGCCCAACCGTTGGGCGACTTATAAGTCGCCAAACCGTTTGGCGACTTATAAGTCGCCCAACGGTTGGGCGACTTTGCCCTGACCACGGTTAAGGCCCAGCAGTATTTTGGTAAATACTTTTTTTCCAGCATTATTTCCGTAAATAATTAATTAATTAGCATTAATTAGGAAAAAAACTCCCTGTTTTGCCTGTTTTTGACTGATGAGCTTAGAGAGATAAACCCTATTTCGACTTTTGAGAGCTTTTCAAGCCTTGTTCTTCAAGATTAAGGGATTCTTTGTAAGTTCTATCTTTTTAATTAATGACAATTATTTTTATTCATCCCAATTCTGTTGATTATTCAATTATGAATTGCGAGTAGTTTTAATTAGGGATTTGGGATTGATGAAGGGGTTAATCATGATGTATGGCTAGATTCTTGACGGATTAATTGCATGAATGTCGTTTAATTTGTGTTTGAACAATTTAACTGATATCTATTGTAACCTAGAACAGCTGCTAGAATTACAATTGCTTGTGGAATAAGTTAAGAGAGATCTAGTTTATTCTAGTACACATTCACACACACTTAATCGTTCGCTAAGAGATTAGTAGCGATTAAGGGGCCGTAAGCTCGCTCGTCTTGGCAATAATTTAGGATCATGTCGCATGAGAGATCAGTCTGGTCCACTAAATTATTGTACTCTACACCGCGAGAGTGGTAAGAACTTAGTAATGATTAGCTGGGCTCAATTAAATTAATTTAATGTAATTAAGCCTGATCTGCCAGAAATCTGGTTACCCCCGGAATCAATCCTTGTTCCATTCGTCATTAATTAGAAAGAACCCCCTGGTTTAATCGTTTTATTGGCATTAGTTTAATTTTCCACCCAATCAATCTCGCACGACGCTTTTATTTTATTTTCGTTTTAATCGCTGAATTTAGTTAATTCTTAATTCCCTTTTGTCCGTCCCTGTGGAGACGATACTCGTACTTACACCCTATACTACGATCTATTTTAAGTGCGAGAAAACTCACATCAGAGAGTAGAGAGTAGGATTTAGGAAGAGTTGGAGAAGAGGTGTGAAAAAATGTTTAAAATTAGGAGTATTTATAGTTTTTTTTACCCCCACCCCTCCCCCCCCACCCCCAAATGGCCCGGACCCCCCCTACAACCCACCCAACGGCTATATAGCCGTTTGGGAATTGGGTGCCCAGCCAAATGGCTGTTTTGGCAAAAAAAGATTTTTTTTTTTAAAAAATAGCCGTTGTGACCCGGGCCGAACCCGGCCGGGCCGGGTCACCTTTTATCGGAACCGAGCCCACCCCCCGCTGCACCCCCGGTTCGGGTATACACCCGGTCCCGGACCGCTGGACCGGGCCGGTCCCGGGCCCGCACAGTACCGGGCCGAGCCGGGTGGCCCGAACCGAATCCATGACTAGCAGGCACACAGTCATTACAAAACTTCATAAATTAACAAGGCTTCAAATTGCATCCTTTTGGAGTGTGCCGATATATGGAATATTGACAGTGGTTATCAGACTTTTACACCAATTGATTCCTCATTTGGGTTGGCACTTGGCACCTAATATCCATTTATACAACGCTCTGATATATGCTATTGGTAAGTTTGGGAAGAGTGATGAAGCGAAAAAGATTTATGCACACTTCATGGGATTAGGAGTGAAGCCAAATGCAACAACATATTCTCTTCTCGTTGACGCTCATGTCATAAAGCGAGATCTTAAGGCTGCTATATCCGTTGTTATGAAATATGGTGCAGGAAAATTATATGGTGACAACTCCAGAAATTATATTCCAATGCAACAACATATTCTCTACTCGTTGGCTTCACATTAAATTATTTATAAGAAAATATAAAGTTACTCCCTCTGTCCCTAAATTTACTTCCATTTCGCTTTTCAAGAGTCAACTTAAATCACTCTTAAACTCTTACTTTTTGTATCAAAACTTTATGAAAATTGTTTTTTTTTTGTGCAGACTTTGTAGCGGGTTTAATGTAGTTTTTGAATATGTAAATTTTATTTACTAAAAATAATCCGAGTTTTTACAGGGATCATTTAACTTTATCGTCGGTCAACCTTCGTAATCCGCAATCGGAACAACATTCAAGGACGGAGGGAGTATTATGTTTTATTTATTTTATATTCTTATATTTTTATTAATATACATTCTTTAAAATGATTTCAATTGAATCAATTCATATGAAGTTATTACGCTCACATATGTTAGTTATTTATTTATTTACGTTAAAATAAATCAATAGTAAACCTGAAAATCCGCGATAATTGGTAAAAAATTGAATGTACATCAAAATTGAATGTACAAAATTGAATGTACACCAAATCATATCCACGATATTTGGTGAAAATGAACTCTATATACATCAAATTGAATGTAAAAAAAGGAATGTAATTAAGGCATTGAAGCATAGCAATTAATAATTGTGCTTTTGGGCGAGAATTTTCCCTCCAATAATAGTAGCCACTTTGCTAGTTTATATTATATAAAGATTATGGTCAAATGTACATCATCATGTGAAAGGTCACCTTAAAGAGAGGGTTGCGGATTTTTATATGGGAATGTGAGGGTTATGCTATCAACGCCGCTAATAGTACTAGTATAACATATATATAAAGAAGTTTTTCAAAATTTATACTACCTAAGCTAGCTATTGTACACTGCCAACGAACATATATGATTGTTGTGTTTTACTAACAAAGGAGACACTTCAATGATATTTCAATGGTATTTCATGGTATATTTATTGCTACATCTCATAGTTATTTTAATTTCACTAGCAATTTCTCATATGATCTACATTTTCATTTCCATCACAATATCTTTATATAATCAAAGTTACGACATATAAAATCTAAAAAATACCCACTATATATCATAATAAAAGATAATTTTGAACAAATTACTAATATTTTCTAGAAAGATATATCTGTGCATTGCATGGGTATTTTGTTTAGTTACTATATATATAAACATATAGTTATTTACTTGCTGTCGAATTTGTATGCACATTGTTTACTTTTACTTCATTTAGTTTCCTCGCTTCCACACAAGTTCAATGTTTCATGAATCTCATAACATGTGATCAATATGATTTGCAAATGGAATATGAAATGAAAATTATCGTTGAGTTTAATGCAAATGAGATTATTATTTAATTGCAAATTCATCAATATAAAAGTACGCAAAATTTATATGAACATATGAACATATGGTTAATGTCAGAAAAGAAGTTATTTTAAACTTTTTTTTCAACATGTTCTACTTTTTTAGAGCCCATTTGGTAATACCAAAATTGGCTTATTTGGTTGATTCTGCTGAAATTTATGAAATTCTGGTTGAAATGGTTGGATTGGCTGATTCTGTTGAGTTATGAAAAGATTATATTTAAAATATATTTTATTAATAAAATTAAGAAAAATTATATGAAATAATCGTTAAACGGATTCTCTACAGTAACTTCAGTCAATACAACTGAAAAAGTAACTTTAACTTTACTTTTTCTTATTATTACACAATTCAGCGAGCAATATCAAAAATTACGTGTTTGGTGAAAAAATTGGTTGATAAGCCTCATAAGTTAAAAAACATGATCACCAATTGGGTCTTAATCTTCTATTCGATACGTTTCACTTTTAAACTACCGAGTATTAAATTCACACAATTCACATTTCTTTTAGTTTTATTGAAAGTTCTATTGAAACGAATTGAAAACATTTTGATAACATTGAACTTGATTGTATCGCTTGAATTTGCTTATGTTGATGAAGTGTTGGCTGGAGCGGTAAATTGGTTGAATATGTTGAATTATGGAAAAGTTATACACAAAGTATTTATTTTGCTAATATCATAAAGAAAAAATTATATGAAAATAGTTAGAATAGTCATCTACAGTAATTTTAACCAATTCATCCAGAAAAGCAATTTTAGTCTTACTTATATTGACTGTTACACAACTTAGCGTGTGATATCAAAAATTATGTGTTTAGTGAAAATGTTAGCTAATAAACCTAAAATAGAGATTAAAAAAGAGGATCTAAATGTGTGGAAAAGAAATTCTATAAGAAATATGCTACAAAAATACTACTTGTACACGCCGGCTTACATGCCCGTTTACCCGTCAAGTATATTTTGTCTGTGTATAGATAATTGATTTTCATTTTAGTAAAAGGAATTCTCTATGACCCCGAATTGTCTGTGCACAGACAATTCACTTTTTGGAGTTACAAACGGTTCCTTTTACTAAAATAAGAATCAATTATCTGTGTACTGACAAAATATACATGGTGGGTAAACCGGCGTGTGCAAGTAGCATTTTTGAATATGTTATGTGGTAAAAATATACTCTATGAGAAATTGAGAAGTAGCTTGACACGCGGAGTATACCTTTTTTAGGTCAAAAGTAAATTCTTTTTTTCAACATTAGCTCTAACTTTTGTTTATTATTTTTGATGAATCGTTTTCTCTTTAACTTGTGCAGTTGTACTCCTCTTTTTCAAAAGAGCGAAGAACAAGCAATGTATTCATCTGGTCAGACGTACGTAAATTAGCGTACCAAATACCAAGCATAATCTGAAGAGTTTACTTGAAGCTAATTGAATAGATAAAATGACTAAATCATTTGAATGGAGTGAACTAGAGTTGTTCACTGACTTGTTTAGATGGCTGAATCAACTCAATTTCTGATCAGATATGAATTTTTCTGATTTGATCTGAACTTTTTTTTAAGAGTCATCTGAACCTTTTTTTATTTGATATAATACGTGAATAAGTAATAAGCAATAAGATTAAGAGCCTATTTGGTAACCCTGAAATCGGCTGATTATGCTGAAATTTATGAAGTTCTGGCCAAAGTGGCTGAATTGGTTGATTCTGCTGATTTATGAAAAAATTAAATTTAAAATATATTTTATTAATAAAATAAAAAAATTATTTGTAAAAATAGCTAAAATAGTCCTCTACAGTGACTTCACCCGATACAGCCAGAAAAGTAACTCCAGCCTTACTTTTTCTTATTATTACACATTTCGGCGCGCGAAATCAAAATTTACGTGTTTGGTGAAAAAATTGACTATAAGTCTGATAAGCCGAAAAAATGTTACCAAACGAGCTCTAAGACAAATATATCACTAAAAATGTGGTAGATTACATTTGTATAATGTAACAAGTCATTGAATGGTAAATAAAAATTCTTAATGTTGCATGGTAGTCAAAATACGATAGTAATAACACATACGATGTACAAACCTTAGGCCAAAGAAAACTCATTTGACCTAGGCTAGGGATGTTCAAAGAATCAAAGTTGAAATGTCGGAGTAGTTTGCACATCATTTGATTTTATTATATGGCTCTAATAGAGCTAGTCAAGTTTGAGTGAGGCTTAGATAGAGTCTTACTTAGTTACTTGACAAAAAATACCAAGTTTGAGTTTGAGTTTGAGTTGAGTTCCTCTAGAGACGAGAAATACTAGGTCTGTTTGTTTAGTGGCGGATGTATGCCAAACCGCTGGATTAAGCAGCGTTTCCCTTTGTAATTTTTTGGCGGATTGGGGGAAAATGCATGCCAACATCCAAACGGCCCCACTATCTATGTTGTTTAGTTCGAGTTACAATTTTATCTATTCAAAAAACATACTTGTATATATTTATATTCAAAGTTTAATTTGACATATGTTAAAACAAATATGGGCAATCATCAAATTTTTTTAAACATAAAATCACTATTTTAAAATTCCGTGCCTAGTTGTCTCTTAAACATAATATTTTTTTAAATATTAGGTCTCAAGTCTCAACTCTCTTTGAATTGTTGTGCATTATTTATTTAAATCTAATATGAACTAATTAAGTTCAATTAATCCTACTTAATTTTGCTTGAACGTCACCTCAAAAATGTGTCAAGCCTGCATCACACTTTTAGAACATTGACTAAAATGTTAAATAATATTTGAATCTCAGAATCTCCAGTATATAGATAGTATATGCCACATTTAGTTTTACAAATAACATTTGTAACATTTGACTAAAATGTTAAATAAAATTGTCGATTGCATATATCTATTAGAAACTTATTATTTATCTTTTTATATTTTTTTTTAGAATGAGAGTTAAAATAATGCTTCAGGCCAAATTACCAAATTGGTAAAAAAAAAAGGAGTTGTTGGATAGATTGGTAAAAAACAATTTGAGACATATTGGTAAAAAAGAAGAAGCCCGTAACAAATTGGTCAATTTTTTGTGAGTGATAAACTTTTGATCCTAGACTTTAGAATTCCCGACATTTCATATTCTAAGTAGTGTATTGTGAAATTGACATTTGTAGTCCTTTTACTTTGATTTTTTCATCAAAAGTGGAGGTCTAAAAATGTCAACGACCGTGTTTGAAAATAGTAGTTGTTTGCTAGCTCATAACCGGTTGAATTAGCAAATTGATATTAACGGATTCCGTTAGCTTTTTTAACTAACCGCTTTGAAATAAAATGTTAGTAACTTAAAATTTGCAATTAGCTTTTCAGACGTAAAATGACGTTAAAAATGAATGAAAAAGTTTATATATTAAAATTAATTTTATTATTTTATTTTTAATAAGTCTTGGAAAATATTTTAAAAAATATGTTTACGTTTATTTTAAACAATTAATAACACTATCATTTTTAAGATATGTACATTAATGCAAGTACGCACATATAAATTCATATATTTTTAGTATTAATATTTTAAATATGATTGTTTATTAGTTTTTAAAATATACTCCATTTAAAAAATCTACTCCAGCATTCTACGCCAGTCTCCATATGACTATTTATTAGTGTTTTTTTTTAAATCTACTCCATTTTGATTTAAAATAAATGTAAACATAATTTTTAAAACCTTTTCAAAGACTTATTAAGAATAAAAGAAAGAAATAAAGTTAAGATATATATACTTTTAATTTCATATTTTTAATGATTATTGTATGTCTTAACATTTTATCGCAAATAGTTAAGTTAATAATATTTTATTTCAAAGGCTAAAGAAAGTGGTCAGTTATAAAAGCTAATGAAATCCGTTATTATTAATATGTTGAGTCAACCGGTTATTAGCTAGCAGACAACTGCTATTATCTAAAGAAAGTTTTAGACCTCCACTTTTGATGACAAAATAAAAAAAACAGTGAAAATGTCAATTTCACAATACTTATAATATGAAATGTCGAGAATTCTAAAATCGAGGATCAAAAGTTTATCACTCACCAAAAATTGATCAATTTGTCACTAGAGCTTCTTTTTTTACCAATATGTCTCAAATTGTTTTTTATCAATCTGTCCAATAACCTACTTTTTTTTATACCAAATTTGGTAATTTGGCCTAATGTTTCACTAAAAAAAAAACTAGGCTAAAGGGTCAAATAGGCCCTTGAACTGACTTAAATTGTTCAATTAGCCCCTTATATAGGAGCTTCTGCCAGGCCGTCGCTAATTAGGGCCGTTCCCGGTGAAATTTTTTGATGAAATTTTTTGAGCATCTTCTTCATTAAGTCTAGTTTACTCATACCAAATTCAGCTAAAAATTCAACCGGGAAGGCAGTCAAATGATTTTCCGAAATGTACTGCGCTGTTTAATTTCACAGTTATCTTCAAAACCTCATTTGACTACCTTCCCGAATGAATTTTTATCTGAAATTTGGTATGAGTAAACTAGACTTAACGAAGAAGATGTTCAAAAAATTTCATCAAAAAATTCTACCGGAAACCACCCCAATTGGTACGATCCGGCAAAACCTCCAATATAAAGGACTAATTGAACTACTCTAAGTCAGTTGGCCTATATGACCCGTTAGCCAAAAAACTAACATTGCTACGGAGTACGTGTTGCTATCTAGAGCAAAACTCACTCTTTTCCCGATTTTGACGGCCGACAACTAATTCCAGCTGTCGAGAGTAGAAACCCAAATAAAAACAAGTTTTTTGAAAAGTTCTTTATCGTTGCGTGCTCGTCTCTCGGAAAGAAAGACTTCAATCGGCTGCAAATTTAGAGAGAAAGAAAATGAGGGAGATCATCAGCTTACACATTGGTCAGGCCGGGATTCAGGTTGGCAATTCCTGTTGGGAGCTCTATTGCCTTGAGCACGGCATTCAACCAGATGGAATGATGCCAAGGTACTTTTTCCTTGCAACTTCAAATTCCACCGGAATTGTAATCAGGGTATACTTTTAACTTTGCAAAGGAGCAGGCTACACTGTGTTTGGTGGAGTTTTAATTTTCTTAGTTAAACTCAATTTCTTATAACATAATTTGCTTATCATAAAGACATACACTTTAGTCTTTTGGTATTCTATAGAATGCAGAGGATGATAAACTTTGAACTTTTGTTATTGTGATGCTTGGTTTTTGACAGGAGAAGGTTTGTGGAAGGACAAGCTTGTATGAAGTTAAGGTTTTTAGCAATACTTTTTTTGGCAATCACAAATATCCCAAATATGACGAAAATGATGATGAATCACTCTAAACATATCTAAATTTGAATCCAAATCATCAAGTTAAGCGTATTTTAACAGAGTCACTTATAGTTTTTGAAGTAATAAATGATCAGATTTGTAGTCGAAAATCGATTCTCTATCATTCCGTTATATATTCAAATAGATGTATTGCTTAAAAGGTTTTAAATTGTGTATATTATTGGTCTACTCACGATAGTTCGTATTGTTTAAATTTATTTGCAGTTGCAGTATTTATTGAGTTGTGTTGAACAATTATGTGTTACGTATATAATGACTCCGTTAAACTTGTTTACTTCCTTATTTGGTTGCAGTGACACGTCATTTGGCGTTTCAAACGATTCTTTCAATACCTTCTTCAGTGAAACTGGTTCAGGCAAACACGTACCAAGAGCCGTATTTGTTGATCTTGAGCCAACTGTTGTGGATGAAGTGAGAACAGGGACATATAGGCAACTGTTTCATCCTGAGCAACTTATTTCTGGTAAGGAGGATGCAGCCAATAACTTTGCCAGGGGACATTATACAGGTACCTCTCTACATACTGCAGCAAAAGAAAGGATACAATGTTCATTTTTATTAATAGTACAACTTAATGTATTCATTTCACATATTTTCATTCTTTACAGTGGGGAGAGAAATTGTTGATCAGTGCCTTGACAGAGTGAGAAAGTTAGCTGACAATTGCACTGGTTTGCAAGGATTCTTGGTCTTTAATGCTGTTGGTGGTGGCACAGGCTCTGGTTTGGGATCCTTGCTTCTGGAGCGTTTGTCTGTAGATTATGGAAAGAAATCGAAACTTGGATTTACCATCTATCCATCTCCTCAGGTAATTACCAGTATGCTTTTATGGGATTATTATCATGTTTTGGGAAATTTTCTAAATTTCTTGTAAAGAAAATCTTATTTCCAATTGGTTGGGGAAAGAATCTCAAAAATTAAACAGATGAAGTAAAACAAGAAAATATATTTTAGAAAAACTGTACGTTCTTGGAATAGATGGATCTGGGATAGAAATCGGAATTTCAGGTCTGGAAGATTGAGGAAAGTACTTCTTTCTATCGATTTTTTTGCTCCCTCCATCCAACTATCTTTGTCCTTTTATGTTTATCCCATACCACCACAATCTTCATCCCATTTGGTAATATTTATCAGATTTAAACTCAGGCATACTTTTACAAATTCAAAATCAACTACATAATTCCATTATTCTTAACACGCGTCACTTCATCGTGTCCCAAAGAGAGTGTGACAGAGTTAGTAATAATTTTCATCCTCAAAATTCAGATTATCTTTTGCTAAAGTTTGTCATTTGTTATGAACTTGTAGGTGTCCACTGCTGTTGTTGAGCCTTACAACAGTGTCCTATCCACACATTCCCTCCTAGAGCACACAGATGTGGTTGTGCTTTTGGACAATGAAGCAATATATGACATATGTAGGAGATCGCTAGACATTGAAAGGCCAACTTACACAAACCTGAACCGTTTGATATCACAAACCATCTCTTCTTTGACGACTTCTTTGAGGTTTGATGGAGCGATTAATGTTGATGTCACTGAGTTCCAAACTAACCTTGTACCTTACCCTCGTATCCATTTCATGCTTTCTTCTTATGCTCCTGTGATCTCGTCTGCCAAAGCTTATCACGAACAGTTGTCTGTTCCCGAGATCACAAATTCAGTTTTTGAACCATCAAGCATGATGGCTAAGTGTGACCCGAGACATGGGAAATATATGGCCTGTTGTTTGATGTATCGCGGTGATGTTGTTCCCAAGGATGTCAATGCTGCTGTTGCTACTATCAAGACAAAGAGGACCATTCAGTTTGTTGATTGGTAAGTATTTCTGTACATATAATTATCTCTCTAGGAAATGTTAAGTTTGAGCTGTAGTTTGTTGGTTGGTAAGTGTTTTTGTACATATAATTATCTCTTGAGGAAATGTTTAAGTTTGAGCTGTAGTTTGATGGGCGTGTTTGGCATTTAGAGCCATTAGCGGTTAGCGGATAGCGGATTATGTTAGTTGGTTGTCAATAGCGGATTCAATCGACGAGTTTGACTAGCGGAATAAATTGGCAGGTTTTCAGAAGATGTTTGGTAATTTAGTTGTTAAGACATAAAAGTAAAGAGAAAACACCATATTTCAACACGCCAACCCAAAACTCTCCTATTTACAGCGTTTCCATTTCAGCAGTTCCGTTCAAAAACGCTAGTGCCGAACAACTATTTACCAAACAACATTTCCATTTATTGACAACGCTAAAAATGGTCAAACCGACATTTTATGGTTGAAACGCCATTTGCCAAACACCCCCAATACCTGATTTTTAGTGTCTTTAGGAACTGTTTACGTTTGAGCTGTAGTTCGATTTGGTTCTTAACTTTCTTTTAGATTCAATTTGGTTCTTGACCATGTTAGACTCGATTGAGTTCACAGGCTTATCTTTCTCTATATATGAAGGGTGTTTTGGTCTGCTAACTTGGATCCAGATTACATAGTTTGACAACCAAATTGAGTCCTATACTCGGTCTAAATTGACAAAAAGTGTGAGAGTTATGGACCTGTTTCCTTGCTTGACAAATGTGTTGTAATCTGAACTTTTTAATTAAGATTTGGTCAAGTCTGAATCTTTATAGTGGTTCCGGATATGTTTGAAAGTTTCTTGTCTTTTCTGTTCTGATCAGGTTTGAGTCTTTCCAATCTTGGATTTGATCGGAATCTTTCTGGTCTTGCCTGAATCCAATGCTTATGATATTGACTAACATTCTTGTCTGACATATCACATCTGGTCAGATTTGAACTATTTTGGTTTCATTTGAACTAGTCTGACACTCTGACCTGACTGCTCGTAGTCAGGTTTAATTAATAAAAGAATAAACGTTAAGCAACAAAATGAAGTCAAGAGAATAATATGTAAGTTGAGTTCAGATTGCATTGTTGAGGACAGAAATTGAATGCTGAAAAAAGTTGGGGACAGGGACAATTAATGACAATATAAAGTCATCATCATCATCATTACCCCAGTGTTGCAAAGGCTCCCACCTACGGTGGGGTAAGGGAGGTCGGAGGAATAAAACATCATCATCATGACTTTAATGATGGTCAAAGGAATAAAACATGTGTCAACTCTTTTATCATTTATTGATGATATGTGGGCCTTTTCAGGTGCCCTACTGGTTTCAAGTGTGGGATCAACTACCAGCCCCCAACGATGGTGCCAGGAGGTGATCTTGCACGGGTGCAGCGTGCAGTCTGCATGATAAGTAACAACACTGCTGTGGCTGAGGTCTTCTCCCGAATTGACCACAAGTTTGACCTTATGTATAGCAAGCGTGCCTTTGTTCACTGGTACGTTGGTGAGGGTATGGAGGAGGGGGAGTTCTCAGAAGCCCGAGAGGATCTCGCTGCCCTTGAGAAGGACTACGAGGAAGTTGGAGGTGAAGGGTGTGATGATGAGGATGAGGAAGAATACTAAATGTAGTACGACATGGAAGTCGACTCGTAACTCATTCATTACCATGGTTTCATTACCATGGTAGTTGTGGCCGTTGCAATTGCAATTAGTACTATTCTATGGGCATTATTGATGTGTATATGTTGTGAATGTTCATTCTAGTTGCATTTTTGTTCATGGGAATGAATCCTATTGGTGTGCTTGTGTAGTTGGAAACTCATGTACAGGAATGATCAATGAACAATGATGTATCATGTATGTATGCAGCATATTCACATCTTTCCATTTACTGATTTTTTTCAAAATTGGCAATTGGTTTAGATCTCTGGATGCCCAATGAAGCCTTTTAATTAATACTCCGTAATACATAACACCTTACCTAGCGGTCAATTACATCTTCAGTAGCTTTCGGGTAGTTATTCCTTAATTACGAGTGTATCTTTTTCCATATCCCTATTTGATATATTGACATAAGTCCTTAACTTCTGTAGGATGTCATTTTACCGTTGAAAAGTAAGAGATGCTATGTGTCTTCCAATTCTCTTTTTGAGAAAACTGTTTCACAAAATTTGTGTCTTACTTTTCTCTTTTGTGATGAGAAGAGTCTTGGAATATATACTCACAAGGCAAGGATAGGGTTAGTAGGTAAATTTGTCATTTTATACCCTTGCTTATTTCATGGATGGAATAAAAATTACGTTGTTGAAAATACTAAGATTGTTTTAAGGGATAAGCCTCGTAAATCATAAAGCATGTCATCCAGGAGATGACAATATCAAAATATGGACAAATTATATGTGTACATATATGGGCTAATGGGCCCTGTTGTCATTTTTTTCAACTTTTTAGGTCTATTTTTACAAAAATACTATAGGAGTATAGGTACCCCAAAATGGGGTTTTGGCAATTTGGGGTACCCCATTTTTACTCCCTCCTATTGTGTGACTCAAATGAGGCAACTCATTTAAGTATGACAACTCATTTAAATGGTGACCTCATTTGAACCACACAATGAGTGGGGTAAAAATGGGGTATCCCATTTTGGGATACACCAAGCACAACTCTAGATCAGTTTTTCTATAAAAAAAAAGATCATTTTTTTTCTAGATCAGTTTTTCTATGATAAGTTTTTCAAATATCATTCATGCATACATGATATCTTTAAAATTATATTTGAAAAGCCCAAAAGATCCGGAACCAGATTGTACTATTTGGCCCCGATCCATTTTTTCGAATTCGGGCTAAGGACAAGCCCTATACAGTGGGTTTGGCACCCAATCCCGGGTTACCTGTTTTAGGACTGAACCGGGCACAACAATTTGTTTTCTTTGATTTCAGACTGGTAAAAATAAAATAAAAAATAACGAAATCAGTGATTTAAAAAAAATAAAAATAAAGGGATTGGTATAGGACCCAGAACCTGGACCGACAAGGTATCCCGAACCGGTCCGGAAACCTAAATAAGCGAGTCAGGCCGAGCATCACAACCATTTGGCAAGGACCAGGCAGTCTCAGCCCGGAACCCAGACCGACCCGAGTCCATGCCTAGACTCACCTTTTCCCTTAACATTACTTGACTTAGAAGGTGAACTTGTCATTTATGCATGTACCATTAAATGTCTATGAGGGCATTCTTCTGAGCTGAATTTCCTCAATAGTATGCCTACACTCCTACAGAAGCGTGGCATGACCACATGAATACATGATGAATTGATGATGATGACAATGGAACGCATGGCAGTTTCGGCAAAACACATACAAACAGCTCGTATTGAACTAGGGACTTTCCTTTTCAGGAATATTTTATTGTACTAGGGACTTCTCAACCTCTATTTTACAATCCTCAAAATCATTCTCTAACCCCAATTCTTTACAGTACTTTTCAATAATGCTTTTACAATGAGGCTTTCTTTTTCCCCAACAGCAATGGCAAATCCCAAACAAGTCTTTCTGCTTATCAACAGAATAGGCAACTTTTGATTATGCTGAACTCAATTTCACATTCCCTTACAGAAAGTGAGCATATTCAACAAATAATAATAATGGTACACACACAACCCCCCACCCCTATGAAAAGGATTGACAACTCTGCTACCAATGATTTGCTCAATACACCTTTGGCCAGTACACAAACTGTAGAAAGTATTGATTCTCAACAAATTTCGAATTTGCCCAAACATGTTACCTTGGAACCTCCTTCAGGAAAGCTACCCCACGACCCTCGCTCGAGGGTGACAACAAGTGCTTATCTTGATCTCCGTCATCACAATCTGTTCGCTCATGGGGCGTAAGAGTAGATTGAGAGCCACTCCCATCTTCATCTGGTGTTGTATTTTTATTAACAGAAAAACTGATTTCACCAAAAGATAACATATAACCCGCAAATCGCAATGAATAATGATACAAAGATAGATAACCTGTATATATATGGTACTCTGGGAGCTGTTTAACTGTTGTTGCTTGAAAGCTTTCAGGAAGAAGACAATTGCAAAAAGAGCCTGTCATTTTAACAGTTTAAAATTGCAAAAATATCACAGTTAAATACCGAAAATGACACAGATAGTACACAGAGAACGAAGGGAAGGGTAAATATAAACACCTCCCACTCCTTTTCTTCAACCACACGAGAGGAAGGGGGGTACTTTCCCTATCCTATCCTCCTCTCCCTAAAAAAAACCCAAACCGGACATAAGAACCCTGTTTGGTAATAAAACATGACGTGTTCCACTCGGAACTAAATAAGGTGTTTGAAAATTTCAGACCCAATGGGGATTTTTATTGATGGGTAAAACATCGTTTTTAGGTTCTTTCCATAAAATCACAGTGAAATTGAAATGTATTAGGTAAGCACGATGGGATACATCACTGCATTAGGCTCTCATGGGACGCCTAGGGGTCCTATCTCAATTAGACCCCAGAGAATTCCACTTAGAAGTTAGAACCATCCAACTCCCAATTAGGACACAATTTATTAATTTTTCCTAGACAGGTATCCATACCTAGATAGAAGCGGGGGGGGGGGGGGGGGGGGGAAGAGAGAATGAAGAGATGGATAAGATTACCAAGGCTTGCGAGCCGATTGACCCATCCAGGAATCCCTTTCCCTAAGAGTCTTTTAGCTATATCATCAGTGAAATTGTTGCAGTTCTTGTAGATGAGATGGTAAGTATCCCCATGATACTCAGAAGCCACACTTTCTATAAAAATTCGGAATTGAGAGAGAGGCAAATTATTAACAGAGCCAAGTGGGATGGAACATCTGTACATAAAACCAGGACACCTCTTAGGCTCTACTTCAAACACTCCGCTGAATGGGAAGTCATGTGCTCCAAAACCATATTCCTTTCCATGAACTGATTTTGTTATAATTTGCACATTTCCACATGTAAAAGTTCAAACTGAATGAGTAAACACCTAATCTTGCAATTTTCCACATGGATTAAGAGCATAGGGGCAGAGGGGAAGAAAACAGTTTCAAATTGAAAGAAAACGCGTGCAAAAACAACAAAGAAATGGGAGAAAATAGTTATAAACCAATCAACTGAATGAGTAAATACTAGGCAAATTTTGATATTTTGATATGGAAATTTCTGAAAAACTGTCTGTTGAGTTACAAACTTGAAATAGCTGTCGCATATGGTAGGCCTTCATAAAAAGGATGAAGTAATGTGGGATTCGAGCAAATGTGTTTAGGGAGCTTACGAATTATAGTGGGATTCAATCACACCATTCCTCCACAATCATTACTATGAGATTTTATTTGGATGGAGAGTTTGGGGGGGTTAAAGAAACGAATTTTCAGAGGTTAGTCTACATCTTTACATATATATGAGATTTTATAAAATTGAAAGAATAACATAATATTTGGTTGGGATCATTTAACATTTCAATCACTTTTTTTTTTTGTAATTCATAAACATTCTATTTACCAAGAAACTGACTAGACCTTCTCTTAAAACCCTCCATCCAAATAGAGCCTAAAGGTTTGATACTAAAACCATTAAACTATACTGGCATCTACACAATCTAGAAGGCAAGCATGACAATATAACTATATATGAGTATCCCCAATCTCTAAAGCTCTTAGTATTCATTTCACTATAAGTATCTATTTTGGGCCAAAATAACTAATTTACATTCTAAGAATGCAATAAAAGAAAATGGTGAAAGAAACACAAGAAAATAAATACCCAGAAGATACACGAGCTATGGGTTGACAAGGTTAGATCATTAGAGCCATTCCTAGAATTATGGCTTCTATTCATTTTATGTTAGTTGTCATACTAATTATTGCTTCATTTTTTTCAATAATTACGCATCAATAGTTTCTCATAAATGTTCCCACTGTACCGGGTCACAACTCACCAGGGGTAAGCAATGTGGCAACTTGAAGATTGGTCTAAAATTCAAGAATAATAGGAAGAGCGGGGGATTGAGATCTAAAATTCTTGCACATCAGAACAAATAGACAAAGAATGCTGAAAATTTGAACAAACAAATAATAAAAATTTATTCTTTATCTGCTAACCTTCAATCCCAGAATGAAAGACGCCAAATCCAAACCAAACGGTGTAGTGGTTTATAGGGGTGAGATCATACACGTTCAATATGACTTGTGTCTCACAGCTGCTATTGTTGGGTGAATCGTTCAAAGAAGAATTTGAGGTGTTCTCCTCTCCCATTTAGTTTCCGCTTCAACAAGTAATAAACAACAAATGAAGAAAGCTCCCTCTTCTCCCAGGTTTAGTGATTGAAAAAAGAATTCCTTTTGCTGTCTTTTCTTTTCTCTTTTAGAGGTATGGGGTCTCTAATTCACTAAATCAGGGCTGGACTCCGAACTCCAGATAACTTTTCGATTTCCGAAAAGAATTGAATTTGAATGAGGAAGAAGAAAAGGGCAAAATGGGAGCTTGCATGTTTTTTTTTTCATCTGAGCATGATTGGCTGTACATTTGTTAATTTGTTTGTTTTATTTTTTGACGTACCGGCCAGGCGGCCACAGACAAGAAGCAGGCAACCCGTGAATTTAAAAAAAAAAAAACATTTTAGATGGTATGTTGTACTCGATATATACTATATTGCGCGTTCTTGATAATGCCCATGTTCTTAATTTATTGTTTTACTACTGGAACTTCACGAGTCCATTATTCATATGATAATGGTCTTGTTTGGCAATCGGCGGTTAGCTGTTAGCTGTTAGCTGGTTATGACGACCAGGGCCGGCCCAGGGCATGTCTGCCCAGTGCAACCGCACAGGGCCCGGGTTTTTGAAGGGCCCAAAAAAAAAAATTTAGTAGTATACCCAGCCCAAAAAAAAAAAAAATTAGTACACCCGCCGACCTGCCGGCCGCCTCCCTGAGTCCTGACTCCGGTCAGTTTTCTAATTCTTGCCTTTCTTGGGAATATTTGAATTATTATTGAGTTTTTGAACTTGCTTTGTTTATTGAATTGTTGAATTGTTGTTAATTGTTATTTGTTGATTTTTTGTAGTTAAAGTAAATCATCATTTGGATTGATAATAAATGTGTTTAGCAATAAAACTTTAAGAAAGTGGTATAAATATATAATCACATTAATCAGGGAAGTTCAAATTGATAAATTATAATTAATTAATTATACTAGTATAGAGGTACAGTTTTTCGTGTTTTCACCCTAATTTTAAACTCAATATTAATTCAAAATTTATAAATATGTACAGGATTAGAGGAGAATTTGATTAATTGGTAATAATTATGTCATATAAATACCAATCCGGTCATGACAAGCGTCAAAGGAAAAGAAGACTTGACGAGTTAACAGAGTCTCAAAAAGGAGCTCTTGATAAGTTCTTTGTTAAAGAAGTTAGAGATGTTCAAGAGGGTGAACAAGAAGATGTGAATGTTGAAAATAATGTTGAAATACCTGATCAGTGTGTTAACGACATGGCTCAAAATCCTGATAAAGAGGACCACCAAATCGATGTTTTAGATGATAGGCCAAATAATTCCGTTTTATTTGACATATATGATCCAAGAAATTGGGATGCTCTAGATTCACAGTTGATAGACATTTTGGTAGAGAATGGTCCTAAAAGAGATTTAAATTTTGTGGAAGGGCCTAAAGATAAATTCTCTAGAAGATTCTCAGCGGCATTTTACACTAGAAGTTTGCCTAATGGAGAGAAATGTGATAGAAACTGGCTTGTTTATTCAAAGGAGCTTGATAGAGTATTTTGCTTCTGTTGTAAGATTTTTAGAAAAGGTGTTGGCAAAGGTTCTTTAGCCAACACGGGTTTTGCTGATTGGGTACATCTTGGTGCTAGACCAAGAGAACATGAAACAGGTGTGGAGCATATGGGTAACATGAGGACTTGGGTAGAATTGAGGCTTCGATTAAAGAAAAATGAGACAATTGATAAAGTAGCTCATGATCAACTTTTGAAAGAAAAGGAGTTCTGGAGACAATTGTTGTTTAGGGTGATTGCAACTGTGAAATATCTTTCTAAGCATAATTTGGCCTTTCGTGGAACGAATGAGCGGCTCCATCAGAATCATAATGGGAATTTTTTAGGATTAATTGAGATGCTGGGTGAATTTGATCCTATTATTCAAGAGCTTATTCGTCGCGTTGACAATAAGGATACTCATCACCATTATCTTAGTCATAAGATTCAAAATGAATTGATAGAGATGCTTGCTTCAGGAGTGAAATCTAATATCATTAAAAGAATCAAAGAAGCTAAATATTTTTCTGTGATACTAGATTGTACTCCCGATTCGAGTCACCAAGAACAAATGACTTTGATATTAAGATGTGTTGATATCTCCTCTTATCCGGTTAAAATAGAAGAATTTTTCTTGGAATTCTTGGTTGTGAATGACACGACAGGTCTTGGCCTTTTTGAAGTGTTGCAAAGTGTGTTGAAGTCTCTTGATCTTGATATTGATAATGTTAGAGGGCAAGGATATGATAATGGATCAAACATGAGAGGTACGCATCAAGGTGTGCAAAAAAGACTCTTGGATGTAAATCCTAGAGCATTCTATACTCCTTGCGGTAGTCATAGCCTTAATTTGACTTTGTGTGACATTGCTAATTGTTCTCGAAAAGCAAGAGATTTTTTTGGAGTAGTGCAACGAATCTACACACTCTTTGCTAATTCTACAAAAAGATGGCAAGTTTTAAAAAACAATGTCAAAGGATTAACTCTAAAATCCTTATCAAGCACTCGGTGGGAGAGTCGTGTGGAAAGTGTCAAAGCAATAAGGTTTCAAATCAGTGACATCCGAGAAGCATTGCTAGAATTGGCCGAGACAGACAATGATTCTAAAATACAAAGTGAAGCTAGATCCTTAGCTACAAATGATCTTTGTAATTTTGAATTTTTGCTTGCTACTGTTATTTGGTATGAAATATTATATGCTGTTAATTTGGTGAGCAAAAGTCTACAAGCAAAAGATATGCTTCTTGATGTTGCTATCGTTGAAGTCCAAGGGCTAATTTCATTTTTTGAGAAGTATAGAGAAATTGGTTTTTCTAGTGCTATGCATGTGGCTAAAGAAATAGCCAATGAATTGGAAGTTGAACCAGTGTTTCCTCAGAAGCGTGTCATCCGTAGAAAAAACAATTTGATGAAAGTGTTGGTGAATCTTCTGTATCATCCACATCAACACCAGAAGAGTTGTTCAGAGTGGAATATTTTGTCTACATAGTTGATCAGTCTATTGGCTCATTGACACGGAGATTTGAGCAATACAAAGTATATGAAAATATGTTCGGGTTGTTGTTCAATTCTGAGAAGTTACAATCTCTTACTGATTTAGATTTGGAGTCATGTTGCACTCATTTACAAACAGTACTGCAGAGGGATGGGGAATGCAGCGATGTTGATGGAAACGATTTGTATATTGAGTTGAAGTTGCTTAGAGAAATTTTGCCAAGAGAAAAGATGGGGGCATTAGCAATTTTAAATTCATTAAAAGAAATGAATTGTTTTCCAAATGCTTTTATTGCGTACAGGGTTTTGCTAACCATTCCGATTACCGTCGCCTCGGCAGAACGAAGTTTTTCCAAGTTGAAGTTGTTGAAGTCCTACTTGCGGTCAACTATGTCACAAGAGAGACTCAATGGATTGGCATTGATATCCATAGAATCTGAAACACTCGAAGAGATTGACATTGCAAGTTTGGTAGATGACTTTGCATCCAAATATGCTCGAAGAATGTCTCTTTTTAAATAAATTGTAAGTTATTAACGACTTTTTTATTTTTATCATTACCTTTATTAGTAACTTGTATTTTAAGACTATTTGCTTGCGTTGCAACTCGGAAAAGGGCCCAAATTTTATTCTCGCACAGGGTCTACATTTTCTCGGGACCGGCCCTGATGACGACTGCTTGATCACAGCTGGTTATGTTAGCTGTTTTGATTGGCTGGTTATGTTAGATTGTAATTAATAAATGTTTGGTAAAGTTAGCTGTTGTGAAACAACTTTTTGAGTGTAAAAAGACACATAAGGACATGAGCAATTATATAATATTTGAATAATGCTAATAGTGATAATGTTGAAACTATAATTTATTTTCAGAAAAATATTTAAGAAAAAAAATTATTTGAAATGTAAAAAGAATAAATTAAATTTTAAAATAAAAGTATAATGAATCAAATGACAAACATTAAACAAATCATGAAAATACAAACACAACTTCAATTCTTGATTAAAGCTCCTCAAAATGGAAATAAACAAGATCACTCTCATTGTTACAAAGTTGGGTTTTGGAATCAGTAGCTAGTATTTCATACTCCAGCTTTTTCTAGAAACATATATATGAAAGAATGCATATAAAAATACAAACGGACAAAAAATTATGAATTCTTACAGATGTTCCAATGTAAAATAAATACTTTTAAAACTTGAAACAAAAGAAACGCACAAGCAGTGATCCCTGACTGCAAAAGGGTAGCAGATGCAAATTAATTGAATAATGCAAAAATTGTGAAAAAAGAGAGAAGAAAATTCAAGAGAGATGATCACGCACCTTTCTTTGCACTTGGCGAAGACGAAAGGCAGATGAGAAAAAGAACCGTTGAATACCAGGGTATAAAGGGTAAATCGTTTTTGGATCAGCCGACATGAGGTATAAACGCTGCTTGGTCCAGCTTCTCAATATTCGGCTTCTTCCGATGGGTAAGCCGAATGGACAATCTGATTACCAAATAACATTTTTAGCTTTTTAACATAGTCAACCAACTATTGTCAGTCAAACAAGCTAAAAAATGGTTGATAAGCCATTTTCCAAACAACCCCAATAAGTGGTATATTATAGACTACAATTCCTTAAAGAAAAACAAGTTTAAATACATGTGATGAGAAAAAAACTAAGTAGCACGGAAACGTGAAACGGGAAACGCGAGAAACGTAATTTCTACAAAATATAGGATACGAAACGTGGGGGAAACGCGTAAATATTATAAAATATAAGGATATATTTAAAAATATTTTTTAATTTATGTACACAAGTTTTTCCATATGCACATGTTTTTTTCATATAATTTGTTTAGTAATCAAATAATAAAATCAATCTACATGTTCCAATTTAGATATTATTTCATATTAGTACATAATTAAACATAAAATGTACGGAGTAATACATTTCTAGCAATACATTGCATTACGAAATGTAACAAGTGTTGCTGCAGAGAAATACCACAAAGTCACTATTAAACAAATTTATTTTCCGCCACAAAATCTTTAAAAAAGAAGAAATATAGGAATCCAAGGTTTCCGAAACGTAGTGAAACAGGTTTCCAAATTTTTCTAAATTACGGAAACGGCCCCGAAATGGGAATTTGAAGTTTTCGAGTTTCCGAAACGCTTCCGAGTTTCCGAAACGTGGAAACATGAGCCGTGGAGAGTTTCCATGCTTCATAGGAAAAAAATACATTTGATATATGAGCAAATTCAGAATGAAATATATTCCAATTTATAAATTATTAACACAAAATATTAAATAAATTCCGGATATTTATATATGTATATAAATAATTAGCGTAATGGACATTTCAGAAATCAATCGGTCTTGTGAGCCTTAGAAAACTATATATTCAAAAAGTATTTTTCTTTCAAAACAATCACACAAAATTAATAGGCGTCTAAAGTTTTTAATAAAGACTAGCCCATGTTCGACTTTGTTATTAACTGCCCTCACTGCACATAAACATTAGTGTGATTTCTTTGATTTCTAACAAATGAGTACATTTTAGGAGTAGCAACTAAATAGTAACAATATATTTGTTGTATTAGCAGAAATTATTTTAGAAATTACTTTAAATAGGACTAAAATTATTGGAAAAACTCAAAATAGGACTTGTTATGTTTTTTATTCCAAAATAGGACCATAGTGGTCCTATTGGAAACATGCATACCCATTTTTTCCTTCCATTCTTACCCCTCCTTTAAATATTAGTAAAAGATAGCTAAAAGTCATAATTAAATGTTTAATTCATAATAAATTCGAAAAAATTTCAATAATTCGTAGAAAAATAATAAAAAATATAATAAAATTTTTATAAAATAAAAAATAAGAAAAAAAAATTTAATTCTTTTTTGAAAATTAATAAAAAATAGTAAAACTCCATAAAAAAATTAAAAAAAATATGGATACCTTTCCCACCGCCTAAACCACCACCTCCGATCGGTGTAAAAATGCCACTTTTTTTAAATTCCACAAAAATGGCATATTTCTCTATGAGAATGCCAACATTTTCATTCTGCCAACTTGAATCCTTTTGACTTTTGCCAAAAATATGGCATTCATAATTTTTTTGGCATTTTTTACCCCGGTGACAGGAGGTGGTAGTACCGCCTCCCTGCATCACCACCTCCGACCGTTAAAAAAATGTCATATTTCCTACAAACTTCCATTTTTTTCGGAAAATGCCAAAAAAATGGCATATTTCTCTTTGACAATGCCAACATTTTTTTCTTCCATCTTAAATCATTCTGAATTATGCCAAAAATATGTAATTCATAATAAATTTGGCATTTTTTCCCCAAATGACTAGAGGTGGTGGTGCTGGGGCGGCAGAGGCGACGGTGACAAAAAAAGTTAATTTTTTTATTTTTTTATTTTTTATTTTTTTTTAAATTTATTATTATTCAAAATATTTTTATTAATTTTTTGGTATATTTTACGAATTTTTATTATTTTTTATTATTTTATTATGAATTAAAACATTCCAATAGGTATAAGGGTATATTTGTCTAAGACACACATAATTAGTTCTATGGAAACATAATTCATTTTTTGGTCCTATTTGTGCAAAGTGAATGACTCTTAATCCTATTTTGATAATTAAATCAAATTATTTATGTCAGAAAGAATGGTTAAATACAATTCCCATTACATTTGCAAAAACATAGCAGCCAAGCCAGCCATAGTATCCCTGCAAGTCACTAATTAAAAATATTCAAGAAGTTGAGATCCAGGATTACAAAGTTGTATTAGTTTTATATGAGATATGACTATAGAACTATATCTAGAGCTACTTCACTGTCAAGTCTGGTTGAAGTGAAGATAAAATATCACCTCTCCTTTCCTCCCATTTGAAACCCTCTCAACCAAACAATCCATATCCATAATATAAAAAGCTTATGGTTGCTCCTTACTCAGTCCTTCTTTATATGCATTCTCTAAGAAGGAATGAAATCCCTTTGCAAGCAATAATTAACTAAACAAAACCTGCACCAAGAAATGAAATAATAGAGCAAGTAGGACAACAATGAAGCCATCATCAGACTAAACCAAAATGAACCACAATAAGCTGTATTAATAGAGTTCTGCAAAGAACAAGGGATTCATATGAAAATAAATCATAATAACTCAGCTATTAGGAAAAAGAAATTAAAAATTTCCGTTTCATAAAAACGGTAAAATAAACCCTTCCAATCCAAAATAGTTGCAAATCTATGAATAGGTACTTCATTTTCATACTAAAACAATTCTTTGAACAAACACCTGGGAGTAAAGGCGTAAAGCACATAACATCGTTATCTTCATCAACCATCTGTCTACATCACTTTGATCTTTTATATATCTAAAAATAGAAATCAAATTAAGTGTTATCTCACAATTGTATAGAAAGCTTCTTAGACCTAAAGCTCTATGTCTTTTTAAGTTCAGTAAAATTAAAGAGTCACCTAGCGATTACCCAAGCAGGTCATGTATATACGGAGCACAAGAATACATATGATAAGTAATTGGATACTTACTTGCGAGAGCTACTAAAATTCAAGTGAAAAATTATCTCGATCTATGGATCTTGTGAATATAATCATTTGGGGCATAATTTGTATGAAGTACAAAAGCTCTCTATACTAAAAAGTGTGATATATTATCAACATAGAAACAGAAGTCATATCCATGGGAAGATGTCAAATGAAAAGCATACCTCGTTTAGATCTACTCAACCGACAATAGGAATCCACGATTTCAGATAAATAGGATTAATTGGCCTATCAGAGAGGAAAGGAGAGGAAAGGAGTGGGAGGGAGATAAACCAATACTTTAAATAGCTAAGCACAACATATATATGTACATACTTTACTCTCAATTGCAAAATAGCCTAAATCTAGAGCATGTGGGACCCATCCCCACTAATTAAAGATCCATTCCAACCAAACATAAAAATGACCTGCAGCTTCCTCCACGTAGAAAGGTCTCCAAGCACACATGTCCTAGAAGACATATTGACCATGCAAATTAATTTCCGATTTGTTTAAAGAAATTTGCTATAGGTACCCCATACTTACCCCATTTCCTACCTCATATAAATACCCTCCCAAAAATTTACCCCCACTCCCTCATCTTCCTCCCCCCTTATCTCCCTTTCATCTCCCTCTTTTCCAGCCAGCCCCTCTCCCTTTCATCTCCCTTTCATTGCCCTCAATTAAGCCCCCCTTGCTTGGTTCTGGCGAACACCCAAGCAGCTCCGGTGGGAAGTTGGAAAACCCAGCCGGACACCACCCAAACCCCCGTCAGGCGTCAGGCCCCGGCGACCCCCAGCGGCAATGATAAGGTAGCAGGAGCGGAGATCTAACAGTAGTCGGACTACGTAACGGCAGGCGGAACTGATGCCCGGCAAGCCAGTAATCTTCTCCGGTGACACCTGACCGTAGTCCCAGTAATTTCAGTGCCAGCCAGATTTAATTAAAACCTTCCACACCTTCTCCACCAACCTGTAATTTCAGTTCAAAACCTTCAAATTCCAGCGACTATAACTTCGAAACATACCTGTGATGGTTCAGATCTGTTAGCTTTGGTTCAGATATGTTAGCTTCAAATTCTAGTGAAAAGAGTTGTCTGGCATTCCATTTGATTGGTCTGTAATGTGAAAATAGTTGTCTGTCTGGTGAAATTATGAAGTACTTGTGTATATTTAGACTACTCTGTGATGATATTGAGATGTCTGTCATGGTATTTTGAATATTATGTAATTGGTTTGGAGTTGTCTGTCAATTTATTTTGAATTGTTTAAAATTGGTTTATAGTTGTCTGTCATGTGAAAGTAGTTGTCTGGCAAGGCATATTAGTTGTCTTGTACGTTAAATCCAATTGTTTAAAATTGGTTTGTAGTTGTCTGTCATGTGAAAGTAGTTGTCTGGCAAGGCATATTAGTTGTCTGGTATGTTAAATCCAATTGTTTAAAATTGGTTTGTAGTTGTCTGTCATGTGAAAGTAGTTGTCTGGCAAGACATTTGAATTGTGTGTCAGTTTATTTTAAATTGTAGAAAATAGTTTTGTAGTTGTCTGTCAGGTAAAATTAGTTCTCAGGCAACCCATTTGAATTGTCTTGCACGTTGTTTGGAATTCATTAAAATTGGGTTGTAGTTTTCTGTCATGGGAAATGACTTCTCTACCAATGTATTGCAACAAATTGTCTATAATGAGATATAAAATGTCTGGCCTTTCTTCTGAGTTGTCTGTCTACAAGTCGGGAGAATGTGGCTCAGACTACTAAGTCTGGTCAAGACAAAATTTGTTTGGCTATACGACAAAGAGTACTTAATTGGCCCAGACTACCAATGTCTGGCCAAGATAAAATTTGTCTGGCTGTAGGACAGAGAGTAGTTAATTGTCCCAGACTACTAATGTCTGGCCAAGACAAAATTTGTCTGGCTGTAAGACAGAGAGTAGTCCTTATTCTAACAGGAAAACCTACTCTTCTCCTTGTAAAGACTACATATGTAATTCATTCACCACATTTGTCTTCACATTATGGATACAACCATGTTTCAAAAAAAGGCACACACATTTATATAAAAACTACATTACCAATACAATCATGTTTCCAAAGAAAATCACATACATGTAAAGTTGTCTGACCACACACACATTTTATGTACGACTCTAACAACTATAAAACCCCGTTCACTTCAAGCAACTATGAAACCACGTTCACTTTATGCTAGACAGACAATGCAGTTCCAAATTGTCTGTCTGCCAAACAAAATACAAACAAATGACGAAAAACAACATACTCTTCTCCTAGACTAACAAATACAGACACTGCACTTACAAGTTGTCTGTCAGGAAAGACAACCCTTTTTTTCGAAAACACACCGAAAAATGAAAAAATCAAGAAAAGTAGATCTGCTCAAGTCATTCGAAGCTTCTTGATCTGCACTTTCGCCGTTGTCTCCCCACGTCACCGAGCTCTCCCCTTCGTCCGATTACTGTAGCTCTTCCATTTGAAACGGAAAAAAAGGCAAAAGAGGAGAGAAGCACGAGAAGAAGCTTGGAAGGAGAAAAGATTGTAAAAATGAGAAGACTTGATGGGGAGAGATCTTGAAATGGAGAAGAAATCAAGATTTGGAGAAAAGAGGAAGAAAGGGGAGGGGATTGGGGGGGGGGGGGGGCTGCGTGAAAAGAAAAGATGGAGGAGAGGGGGAGGGAAGGAGAAGAAAAGTGGGGGAGGGGGAGAGGGTTTTGGAAAGAGGTAAAAGGGATGGTAAAAAAAGGAGAGTATTTATATGGGGTAGGGAATGAGGTAACTATGGGGTACCTATAGCAAATTTCTTGTTTAAAAACGTATGACCTGCATGGAGAATTCCCCACCCCTTGTACCCCTTGCAACCATGCAGCGAACCAAACATACTGCCTCACCCCGTCGACCTATTTTATATACCTAAGCTACACATAGAGTTTTGGGGAAAGTAGCGGGATAGCTTATGCAGCCACATATAAGGAAGGTCTTTTGCCCAAACCTGAGAGAATGAAGCTTAGCTCGCCTTAAATCGAGTAAAAGCCTCTCATTTTAAGGTCCGTACTATAATACCACGTTTATTAAGTGTTATTGAGGAAAGGAGCGGGAGGGAGATAAACCAATGGGAAAGTTTCGTCCTACATTTTGTGCTGAATATACTCTAAATGGAGGAACATAAAATGTGTACGTGTTTAGGGTTGATTTGGGATACTGGCGCCATCGTCAATTAGGCTACTCGCATGGACGCCAGAGGCAGGGGCAGATCCAGCATTGACATTCAGGTGGGGCCAAACTTAATGTTTTTTTAAACATGGGCCAAAATTTAATTATATATATATAATGCAGTAAATGTAATACGAAGTATGCATTTAACAAAATTTATTTTCGGATATAAAATAACATTTGTTCAACAAAAGTGTCAAAGAAAAAATAAATATTAAAAGAATATAAAAATTTGTCAAAGTCAAATAGAACAAAAGCACCTCAAATTTACAACTATTCTTTAAATTTTTGGATTGGTATTGTCAAATTAAATGTAAACATGAATATAAAAATTAAAATTATATAAGACATAATCTGAAAGCCTAAAAGCTGAAAGAATGAAAGAATAAAGCCAAAGTCATTAAAGTCTTAAAGCAATAAAATCATTAAAACCCTATGTTGGTATCAATTTTTAGGTAAAGTTCTCGGAAACCGAATAAAACTGATTTTCTTTAACTTCTAGTCTATACTAAAATTATTGGAAAAAATGGCACGCCTATCGCTATAGGACATTCCATTTCCAAAAAAATACAAGTTTTACATTTTCCCAAAAATGTGACTGTATCCACCGCATCCCATCTTCCCCAATCTACTCTCTTCATCTTCCCCTCCCATCATTCGATCTCCAATCCCCAAACAACGTCTCTCCATCTCCGTGAAGTGAAGCATCCACCGAAGATCATCGCACCGCCATCACCCCAGGTTGCTGACCTCCACCTTCAAGTTGTCGTCTCTGTCATCATCGCAAGTCGCGTCTCCGCCGATATTCAACATCGCCGCGTGAGCTTCAGGAGGTGGTGCGATCGCTGGTTTAGGGGATTAACACCTTCTTCTTCGTCATTTTCTTCTTAATCTGTTCGATTTGTTCGATTTTGGGGCTTCGTCGCCATCTTTAACATTCCAGATCTGGAATGGGGATGATATTGCAGGGGAGAGCGCAAGGTTTGACAGTGTAAATGGGACTGGAGAGAGCGCTAGATAGGGGCGGTGGTGGCCGGAAGCTGGAGATGAAGGCCGGTAATGGCGGCGGTGGCCGTATGTTGCTGGCGGCATTGGAAGGTGGTGGCCACAGGAGATGTGATAGGGTAATGTGTCCGGTTGGTTACTGTTGCGTGGTTACTGGTCGTTGACGGTGGTGGTCGGCAGCAGTGGCCAGCGGTGGCGCTGGTGGTGGTGTACGGTTAAGCTTGTGACAGCAGCACTGGCCGGAGTTGGCGGCAGTCACTGATGAGGGGCGGCGGCAGTCACTATGGTGGCAGTCACTTTGAGGGCAGTCACTTTGACGGCAGTCACTTTGACGGCAATCACTTTGGCCGGAGTCACTTTGGCCGGAGTCACTCAGACGGCGGTGGCAGTGCCGCCGCCGGCGGTGCCGGTGCCGATGGCGGCAGTGTTGTGGTTGGCGTTCAGGGAGGTGCTGGTGGGTGCAACTATTGTAATCAATTAATTATATAAAAGATATATTGAAATAATGAATTTGTAATTAAATAAAAGGAATAAAAGATTGTTAGTCACATTTATGAGAAAATTTAAAACATGTTACATTGTTGTCTTTTTTATTCATTTTAGTAATATTCGAATAAAAAGGCCGTTAAAGTTGTACAAATTGATTGAAACAAATGTTTGAAATGGAAAAAGAGATTTTGAGGGGGAACAAATGAAATTTGTAAAATACCATGTATTCCCCTAACTAATAAATTGAAAAACTTTGATCCGCATGGGGATCGAACCCATGTCATTCAAGTAGAAGCGCAGGCCAATATACATCTCACCCAAGCCACCAGTGTTGATTTTAGACGTTTCTTATTTTTATACACTTCTATACAACAAAATATACATACGAGTATGGGCCTTCAAGTAGTAATTATTTTTTGAGTGTGGGCCTGGGCCCTCCCTAGCCCATAGCCCGATCCGCCCTTGGCCAGAGGAAATATCGCTCGCTGCTCTGCATCTGGTAGACTGGTACAGTGCACTTGGAGACCTCCGCGCTCTGCTCCAGCCTGGTGACCACCGAATCAATCGCCGGGCTCTTACACCCTATGAACACAGCCAAAGCCGCAACTTGGTTCAGACTTCAGATTAAGCTATAAACCACGAACTATGAGCATAGCTTCACAAATTATCATGGCTACTAGTTCTATAACGCGCGATGCGCGAGGAAAAATGCCCAATGTTATTTTGACAAGGTTAACATAATGTGAATATTAATGATTAATATATTTAAGTTATGTGAACTTGCACACAAGATTAGCTTTATGCATATTTTCCCACATAACGGATGATACAAAAAGGGGCGTGACACATCTATGTTCTCATAAGCCTGACAAGGATCGTTCTGGAACGCCCTATAAGAATGTAATATCAATAATGTGGCAATAAACAATCTAAGAAAGGGTGGGCAGATGATTAGGTTTATAAGGCCTAGCTAAAACATGTATGGCATTTTGATATTTGAATCCAATAGCACCAAACATGTGGTAATAAGAGGCAAGTGCAATAACGAATGTGAATTATACATATTGTCATGGGTAAAATTAATAATATCTCTGGTTCAATAAGTTAATAATCCTCTTTGATAAGCATATGAAATAAAATATTGCAATGGCCGTCTAGATATTACTTGGGGTCGAGTAGTAGGGGTGATGGGGGGGTGATGATCAACATATTCCGTTCGTAGTAATCTCATATTTGCACACAATTACTTGTACAAATAATCATCTATTATGCCACTATAATAAGAGAAATTAATACATATTAAAGTACGATATCGGCAGTGGAGGAGCTAGGGGGCATGGGGAGCAACCGCCCCCGCTTCGGCCAAAAAATATTATTACTACTACTTACTCCCTCTGTAATAAAAAAACTTCTCACTTTCCTTTTTTGTTCGTAACGAAAAAAATCTTCTCATCATGCCCTCAATAATTTTGAAAATAATACATTATTACAACTTCTTTTTTTGGCCGGACTTGTCATTCATTCCATCACATTATTCCACTATCTTCCAATCATACCCTCAAAAGTTATATAACCTCTTTCACTATTGTTAATCTACCTACTTTTGAAATGTTAAGGTTTTTAAATATATATATAAAAATAAGCAGTAAAAATAAGATGAATAATTAAATTAGACATGACAAATTAGAATAATTATAATAGAATAATGATTTTCGAAATTTTTGCATAAGGTAAAATACATGATGAGAAATTCAATTAGAACATTAAACGGAAATCAAATAAATCTAAGTGCACAGAATAATTAAAATGTGAAGGCATCATGTTGGAAACTCAAAAGTTGGAAACCGTTGGATTAACGGAGTTAAGGTGGAGATTTAGATTTAATGATGAATGGTACAATGACTAAAATAAATTGTACAATTGTAAATTGCTTTAGTGTTACACTAACATTTTTATCATTCCTAAAATGCCCTAACCATCATTGCTGCTTATAAGTTTTTAGATGTAAACAAAAAAAATAAAGCAATTCATCAAATTCACAAACTTAAGATTTAAGTTTATCAAATTAAAGGATGCGCCTACTTACCCATCGGGAGAGAAGACGGGGCAGATTATCTCAATTACTTTTGTTACTATCTCTTTTAAGTAAAAACTAAATATAGAATTTGTAATTCTAATTAATTTGTATTTTGTATACAAATCTTAATCACACATTTTCTACTTTATTAATTCTCGTGTTGATTAAATTTGACCAAATTTTAAGGAATTGATCGAGGAATTATAAGTAAAGAAAAATAGTAATATTTTCAATTCTTTTTTATTTGCCATACATATTTTACAAAGAAAACTTGAAAGAGAAGAAGATGAAAAAAATGATAAATTAAGGAAAATAATACAAATTGTAGGGGAATTGATTCTAGCTCAATATTCTTATGCTCCTCTACGATAGCTCATCATTCACACCTCCACCTCCTCCAACCAGACAATATTAGAGGCTCCAATCAACATGAATAGCTCAGTTGGTTGAGTAATGAGAAAGTATGAACATTGACCAAGGACTGAAACCCACAACGACCGTGCAGAGATTACATCTCCTGTGTGCTAGGCATGCAAAATCTCTACTCTACACGAGTACAAAGTCTACCACCATTGGACCGATTGAGTCACCAGGACTTATAACCTCCCAAATATATTTTCGAGTTCGGGCATGGAGGCCGTTGAGGCAGGAGATTCAACTTTTGGAACACATTAGGGGCTACAACACCAAGTCGGTACGTCTCTAAGTTCTTAACACACGCACCAGACAACGTGAGAAGAAGAACAAGGTAAATGGTCTCACACACAATCCTTCTTCTTTTCAATTCACAGATTCTCTCTCATCATTTCACTTACAATGGCTCACACACAAGAAGAAGAAGAAGAAGGATCTGCAAATACATATGTCGGCAACACACAAACAAACAAACAAAGGGGCAAATCCCTAAGGGGCAAACAAAGAGGTATGAATTACAATAGGCCCAATAGACCGATGCCTCCAACACTCTTCACTTTATTGACCTATGAGGTAGTGCAAAGTAGCAGGGGCGGCCCTAGGGGAGGTGCAGCAGGGGCGGGCGCCCAAGGCCCAAAAAAAGTGTAAAAAAATTAGGCCCAGTCTTAAGGCTTTATATTAAGAGTGAGTAGGCTGAGTTTGTAGGCTATATCCACTAATTTCATGCGACATAGCTAGGGAAAAGAGTTCTGAAGGCGTAAACAATTTTTCCAAAAAAAAGGACTCTCTGTAGGGCCGGTGTCTATCACTGAATCGTCATTTAGGCTCTCACTTCTTCAAAGTTCAAACCTCAATATTTTGATTCCTCATTATAAAATACTATCAGTCAATACTCAATGGACCATAGAGATAGTGGATACATCAACTTCATGAGCCTTTTACCCTTCATAATCTGAACATAGGATGCTAACTTCTGATAACCTCGAGTCCTCTATATCTTTTATTACTCTTATGTTCTTGTATATTTTACATTTATGCTCTCACTTATTTACCCAATATCGCTTGGGACTAAGGCTTGGATGTTGTTGTTGTTGCTCTCACTTATTTCAAGATCAGTTATCATAGCTTTTCACTTTTTTTTTATTACCATTGAATTTACATTTTCGTTGATTAATCGCCTAGTTTTTGACTTATTGATCGTGAAATCGCAAATTCAGATTTATACTTCCTCCGTCCCGATTTCAGTTGCAATTTTTGAATTTTAATGTTGACTGATGATAAAATTAAATCATCTCGTGATAGTTTTAAATTTTCTTCAGTAAAAAATGGATTTTCATTAAATTTATAAATATAATAAATTTCAAGGTGTAACAGAAATGTTCTCTAAGTGTAATTTTACTTTCTTAATACAACGAATTACAAAAGTCTTTCCTTTATTATATATACAATTTTTGAAGTATTATTGTTATGCATTAGTTTAGACAAAAATAATAATTAAAAGTTAGGCTCATTATAAACTATTTGCCCCTGGGCCTGGAAACTATCAGGGCCGCCCCTGCAAAGTAGCATTATTCGAATGTGACGTCAGGATCAAGTGTCTATCGACTATCATGTCAAAAGCTATAGCTGATAGTGAAGGAGTAATTTCATTTCTTTATGCTTGCATAGCGGTCAAGTATCATGTTTCCATTGCACCGACAAGATAAAATCCTCCGGAGAAGGGCAAGGACAAGAGCAATGGAGAGGGAAATAGATACCAGAAGGAAAGAGATGAAAGCAATCCAAAGCCTTAGAAAAACCATGAATCTTGACCCTAGTGAAGGTAGTCGATGAGAGGAATAGGTGGTTTCAAAAGGATATAGTCATTTTATATGACGCTCTATCTGTATTGGATTGCACTGACATTGCATTCTTGCGACATGATAAAATCGATCCCCCAGCACTTGCCGGTCTCAATTATGCAAAATGTTGTTGTCGGGGGTCGAGCATGTGGCCTGCTCTGATGTCAATCATCAGGATCAAGTGTTTATCATTACGCCAAAAGCTACAGCTGATCGTGAAGGAACAACTTCATTTCCTTGTTCTTGCATAGCAATCAAGCACTATGTTTTGATTGCACGACATGTTGCATGATTGTTGGTACTGTATCCCCACAGGCCAAAACGTGAGATATCACAAATTCACAATTGCTGGTTCACCTATAAAATCACATAAAAAAAAACGGGCGAACAAAAAAAGTGATAACCCAAAAATGTAACAAGTACAAAGCTAAAGCAAGTCATAAGCAATAATGGAATTTGGGGACATAAACGGGTAAGGACACCAAAAGTTCTATTCAATTTACTCTTATTGCAGGGTGCATATTCTTTTTTTATTCAGATCTGAAAAGTTCAAATCAGATCAGACAAGAAAGATGTTAACCACATCAGATTAGATCAGATTACGATCAAACCAGAAACATTCAGATCAGACCATAAATACTCAAATTAGATTAGAAAAGTTCAGACATCATATATTAATTATTATTACTATTACTACTCCCTCTGTCCCACTAACAATGGAACAAGACGAAGTGGCACGCAATAAATAAATATGTTTTATGTGGTTGATATTGAATTAATAAAGTAAGAACGAAGTAAGAATGGTTTAGATCTACCCAAACTTTACCAATTTTGGTATGAGACAATCTTAGTGAGATACACCGAAAAGATAAAACGGGACAATTTTAGCGGAACAAAGGCGGTATTATTTTTTTAAGGGAAAGTTCCCAAAATAGGACTAAAAAAGTTTGAAAATTCCAAAATAGGACTATCATATTTTTATTCCCAAAATAGGAGTAATTACTGCTAAGTTTGGAAAATACTGTCATATTTAAGGTCTGATACTGCCAAAACATGACAGTAATTAGTCCTATTTTGGGAATAAAAACATGGTTGTCCTATTTTGGAATTTTCAAACTCTTTTAGTCCTATTTCGGGTAATATCTCTTTTTTTAACTTTATTTGTAACAATAATTATAATTATTAGTCTGTCAAAAAAAAAATTATAATTATTAGCATGATTATAAATGTAATTAAAATTATAACTAAAGCAAGAATTATAACTATAATTATAGAATCATGATATCATCATCATTATTCCAATTTCTATATAATTATAAGTATAATTGAAACTATAATTATAATTGTAGCTTGTATGTATAACTATAACTATAACTATAATTAAAATTACAACTACAACTATAACATTAGTTATAATTATATTTATAGTTATAATTAAAACTATAATTGAAGCATCATTTTATTTATCGTTAAGAATCATTATATATCCGATTTTTATAATGATCATTATTAGGGCCATTTTTAGCATGTTAATTAGGTTAAATAGAACAGGACCCCACTTCCCATTGGGCCCCAATGTTTCTAAGACACTAGTAGTGTATTTTTAGGTCACCAACATTAATTAACTAATTATATAATATACTCCATTGCATGTCGTTCAATGGGGACGTTCCGTTAATTAGAAGGTTCTCACTTTCCTTTTTTGGACGTCCCATTAGAAGGTTTTCATTTCCATTTTAGAAAACAATTAACAATCTTAAGTGACAAATTAGTCATTAAATATAAAAAATAATAGACTTATAACATCATAGTTATCAATACTAACACATTATAATATATACATATTAAAATTATTTCTCAAAATATACCCAAAGTACTTTATTTAATTATCACCTAAATAACTGTGATGTTTTGCTATGAGAACCTTCTAGCGGGACGGAGGTAGTAATAGTGTATACTATCGTATATGAATATGAGTTGCAACTCAATTCATACTCCACTACTCCATATTATAATGCCCTCATAAATTGAAACACTTTATAAAAGATGTAGAGATTTATTATTTTTAAGGGGAAAACTATTACATGTAATTCTTTACTTGCATTATTTAATAAGTATTCAATTGATTTGAACTTTTGAACAGGACCTCAAATTTGCATTTTGAACAAGGGCCTCCAAATTCATTAAACGACCCTGATCATTATTATTGTAAGTGTTATCAACTATGGAGTATTATATTACATACTCCCTCTGTCCCTAAATTTACTTCCATTTCGCTTTTCGAGAGTCAACTTAAATCACTCTTAAACTCTTACTTTTTGTATCAAAACTTTATGAAAATTGATTTTTTTTTGCAGGCTTTGTAGCGGGTTTAATGTAGTTTCTGAATATGTAAATTTTATTTACTAAAAATAATCCGAGTTTTCACAGGGATCATTTAACTTTATCGTCGGTCAACCTTCGTAATCCGCAATTGGAACAACATTCAGGGACGGAGGGAGTAGTATTTTTTACTATTAAATTATACTATGTACTATCCTCCGTTCTTTAATAGTTGCAACAGTCTGATTTCCATGTTTGCCAATTACGTATTAGTAAGCATTATAAAAAATTAATATTTTTGAAATTCATATTAATAGAAATTTAATAACAATTTATACATAATAATCTGATTATATATATTAGTAGAAAATCATGGTCAAAGTAAGGGGTGTGAATAGTGTAAAAAACACAATTTTGCAACTATTAAAGAACGGATGAAGTATCTATTAACAACCCATTTATGTGTAATGATTGTAACATAAAAATATTAATAACAATAAAATTACATTTTTTTGTGTGTAATAATATTATCACTCCATCTGTCCCAAAAAGTACCTCTAACTTTCTTTTTTGGGCATCCCAGAATAAATTTTCACTTTTTTTTTGACAAAGGATTTATGGTTCACAATAATTTTTACCATTTCTCTCTCACCTGCACAACTCTTCACTACACACAATGGCGGAGCCAGATATTTAGGGTTAAAGGGGCCGGTCTTTAACAATTTTACATTGCAGGGGCCAAAATGTAAAATATCAACATACTTTCTATAGATTAAAATTATTTATACATAATATATACTTAAGAATTTTTTTTCTTGCAGGGTCGTGGCCACCTCCAGCCCCTCCCTGTCTCCACCCCTGACTACACAATACATACTATCTTAACCCCATGTCATTTGTGCTATAGAACAAAATTTACACAATACATACTATCTTAATTAACCCCATGTCATTTGTGCTATAAAACAAAATTTAGGGAGGGTGGGAGTATTATTTATAATGATCATAGCAACTTTTGCATAAAAAAATAAATAAATAAAGGGATAGCAACTTTTGCATGATTGTATGAATGCATGATGATGGTCGGATTCCAGGTAAAGTTCCCATCATCGCATTAATAAGTTTTGACAGGTAGTATAAGGGTATAACCAATCTCCATCACATTTATTTAACAAGTTCCTTACTTATTTGCTAAGTTCTGTCACTTCAACATTGAGATAAATGGTCAACAAGATACAACCTTTTTTATGGGAATCGAAATTTAATCTGAATTTTATGGTACAAAATCGAAATTTAAATTTGATAGAAATTTAATCTAAATTGAGGTACACAAAATGTATACACATGTCTGTCCTTCACAGAAATTTTGTCTGTCACAAACAATTCAAAATGAGTTGTCTGTGACAGACAAAATTTCTGTGAAGGACAGACATGTGTACACATTTTGTGTACACATTTTGTGTACCCCTAGTAAAACTCTTACTACCTCTGTCTCCCAAAGTTTGGGACAAAAGAAGGTGACACGATTATTAATAAAAGTGAGTTTATGTGGTTGATACGTAGACTAGTAATATATCAAACGTGAATTTAACGGAGTATTAATCAAGAATCTGAAAGATGAGTCAATCAAGAATCTTAAAGATGCAAATTATTAAAATATGGCTCGAATTTATTATCTTATTATTAAACGTTTGTGAAGAGTTATTAAAAACATTTGTGAAGAGAAATCATAAAAAATTGCAATGAAATAAATATATATGAAAGAAATCAAAATCATTATAATTTAGGTCTTTGCATTGACATATAATTTAGGTCTTTGCATTGAATCGTTGTCGATAAGTTTCTTCGATTTCTTTGACAGTTAATTTATCTTTGCAATCCTAAATTGGCCGGCCCGTCCGTAGTTTGGAATTTGGGGGAGGAGGGACGGCCAGGATCGCAGCCAAGGTGATGACCACTTCAATTTTCTCACAGTAGCTCAAAATCTCAAATACTAGTTTTCCGGTATTCAATCTTGAAAAAACAAATACAAATACTAGTCTTCATTTGCTTGTAAGTTGTAACGTAGTCCACAAATTGTACATTTAGCATTTTAGTCATACAAGCAAGATGAAGGAGCTAGACAGGTAAGACAGCTAGATAATAGTTATGTTTGATCGGACGTCTTATGTTTTGTCTAGACGTCCCAACTAATTGGTTCGACAACTAAGTGAATACTTGGTCGTCTAGGACGTCTAGTTGCCCGTCAAAAACGCCTAAATGCCGCTCGCCGAGGGCCTCTACATTCGGCCGAACATTTTTTACTTTGTTTTATTTTATTTTTCTAAGAGATATACGTATGTTTAACTATAACCAAAGATATGAAGAAAGGTACATGTAAAAATTATATATGTTTGTCTATATACTTAAATTTCATTATTATTTAATATTTATAACATAATATAGTCAATTGATTAGTAATTATCATATTTTATCAAATACGGAGCATGACAATTTTTTAATTCATCCATGTTAGTGTGTGTGTTTTGGTCAATTCTTTCTAACCTATATAGTATCTGCTCAATGTTAATGTCAGCATCGTTGAATTGGGATGAGATTCGAACGTGTGACCTTGTGAGTATGTTATACAAACACATACACTATAACCTATCATATTTAGGCAAAATATTGATAAAAATACACTTTTTGTATCTTCGGCTAGTCCCCCCTAGCCGCCTGACTGGCCTAACTAGCGTCTAGCGCCTTTTGAAACATTGAATACAATTAATTGAAAGTGTGCTTATGTTAACTTTATAGTAACTTTTAGTTTTTAGTGATTGAAAACATCTTAAAAGAAAATTGTTGTAACTGTTAGTTAAAAAGTTGATTGTTGATTTAATTCCGTTTGGTATAACAACTAATTGAGATTAATTAATGTTAAAAGTTAAAGACTTTATCTCAATTTCTACTCAATGCAACTTCTAAAGAAATATGTAGCATCTTTTATTTTTGGAAAATTAAAGCTCTTAAATTGTTTGTCAAACATACGATTAGAAGCTTTTAAACAATTTTAAATAGTACAAAAGCTAAATTGTGTGAACTTATACCTACCAAACATGTTCTATAAATAATCTAGATCGTGTGGGCCATGTACAAAACCTACGGAGTAGTTTGCTTCTGTGGTGTCAGAAAATGTAGGGGTGGGCCGTGGGCATAAAACCCAAACTGAACCGGTACCAAACCGGACCGTAATTGCAAGATTACCAAACGGTACCAAATCTCATGTATCATCTTTTGCTATACTTTTTCTTAGTTATGTTGCACTATTTGTGTGTTTGTGAATTGTAGTACTACGTATTCAATTTCTTGTATTTATATTGGAATTTCATGTGAGTTGGTTGGTGTTATGATATCTACTAATTGCAAGATTTGTTCAATTTTTTTAGCATGTGTTTGGCATTGTACCGTACCGTTCCGAAATGACACGGTACCGAATGGTTCCATCCTTAGAACCGTACCGGACCGTTAGAAACCTCAAGGATACATTACGGGTTTTACTAATTTTCCGGACCGTTCCGGACCGCACCCACCCCTAAGAAAATGTGCAAAAAAGAGAGTAAAATACAAGTAAGAACTTTAACCTGCACTTTATCGTATTAAACATACAATTAAAAACTTTTAGAGATCTTTTAAATTGTATAAAAGTTATATTAATAGATTGTATGGACTTGTACCGATCAAACATGCCCTATATATCACCTAGATTACCGGTGGGCGTAGCTCAACTGGTAGATAGGGGTGCCACAAGGGGTAAGTCTCGGGTTCGAATCCCGGCAACTGCGACGAGAGGTTACTATGCTAAAAATGCATAGGGTCTCTGTAGTCCAGGGCCAAAGCCTCATTCTCTTAATTTTTAAATTGTATAAAAGTTATATTAATAGATTGTATGGACTTATATTGATCAAACATGCTCTATATATCACCTAGATTACCGGTGGGCGTAGCTCAACTGGTAGATAGGGGGTACCACAAGGGATAAATCTCAGGTTCGAATCACGGCAACTGCGATGAGAGGTTACTATGCTAAAAATGCAAAGGGCCTCTGTAGTTATCAGAGCCAAAGCCTCATTCTCTATCTGTAAGCTTGTGATTCAAGTCCAATTTACATCCTCCCATCTAACTGTTCAATCGATGTTGAGGGAGCCTCAGAGATGGAATGTCATCCTTTTTTATACAACCTAGATGGTATGGGCCATATAAAAACCTGATTTGCTTCTGTACTGTCAGAAATGTGCACAAAAGAGAGTAAAATACACCTAAGAACTTTAACCTTTAATAGATTCGAACCTGAGTGTGTAGTAATAACCATTATTTCTTTTACCATCTCGATATCTCACCAACAAGAACAACACAAAAAGGTGGTAATGCATATAATATTTACATTATTCTATACTAAAACATACTCCCTCTGCCCCCTATTTGTTCCATTTTACCTTTTCGTTCAGTCAACCGAATAAACTAGTAACATACACTAGTAACCTGATCGAACTGAAACACTAGTAACATTATTCAACACTAAAACATACTTTCTCTGTCCCCTTTCATTGTCCCCTAATTATGCATACACCTTTTTCGATTATGTTTGGTTTGATTCAGGTAAACCAAACCACTTTCCTAGCCCTAAGTCTGAATGAGAGTTTCTATCAATTGTTAGTTGTTACTAAAATTATATTAGTATACTTTATTACTTGCATCATGCACACATGGCATATATATAATATTATGTGCTCCTTTCGTCCCTTATGAAACCTTCAAATTTTTTTCATTGTCCCAAAATAAACTTTCACTTTCTCTTTATGACTAGGTAGTTAACTTGCTACTCGGTAGTAACTTGGTCAAGAGCCGAGTAGCGGTAATACCGGTGATTACTCGGCCTTGTTTAATTAAATATAAGGGAAAACTGTCAAATAGGTCCTCGAACTTTCATAAAAAGGTCAATTAAGTCCTTCTATAGGAGGTTCTGTTCGGCCGTCGCGATTTGGGGCAGTTCCCGGTGGAATTTTTTGATGAATTTTTTTGAGCATCTTAGTCATAAAGTCTAGTTTACTCATACCCAATTTCAGCTAAAAATTCAATCGGGAACACATTCAAATTAATTCTTGAAGATAACTGCGCATTTTTGCGTTCTCGAATTAATTTGAATGCGCTCCCGATTAAATTTTTAAATGAAATTTGGTATGAGTAAACTAGACTTGATGAATAAGATGCTCAAAAAATTTCATCAAAAAATTCCACCGGGAACCGCCCCAAATCGCGACGACCGGACAGAGTCTCCTATAGAAGGACTTAATTGATTTTTTTATGAAAGTTGGAGGACCTATTTGACAGTTTTCCCTAAACATTTATAATAATAAATACAATAACAAAAATAGGTTCCCAAGATTATAGAAATGTAAGTCTTAAAATTGTCTTAAATTGCATAAAAATGAATAAATTGATAAAAATCCAAATGATGGAGTAACAAAAGCATAAGCATTCTAAATTATAAAAAAGATCATCTAATGATTTGGTAGGATTTGTGTTCTCCCCATGTCTATCATATACCACGTATCATTTATTTTTCTCTTCCGTGTAGTATTAGCAGATTCAACACCATTAGAAGATTCAGCAAATTGGGCAGAGTTCATGACTGTCAATTAGATGATGTGTGTGAGTGTGTATCGATCAATGATGTGTCATAATAAATTGTTAGAACTTTTATTGTGGGTCAAGTTTGTCTGTTAAGTCTTGTTTAATAAAGTAGACTAGTTATACCATTTATGGTATTAGATTAGTAATTATTATGTAATAAATAAGGTAAACGGAATAAGGCCCAAAAAGGCCTTGGCCCAACTTCCAAGGTTTACCTAAATCGGTAACCTGTACAGCGCCTATAAATATGCGCCTTGTGTACAGGTACCGATATCAATCAATACATTTTTTAGCCTTACGCTGCCCAAATAGTTCTCGATAAACTAGAAGAAGAATTTCTCTGTTCTCGATATTGCCTTATCATTATCAGATCTTCTTTTCTTCTGTTTAATCGTTGAATACCATCTAGTTGATCGTTAGTCTGCATAAACTGGGACCAACAACTGGTATCAGAGCCTGCTCGAGTGTGATCGCCGAAGAAAAAGTTTTCGAAGTCCTCTGTTTTCATCTTTTCGATATTGTACCCTTTTAATCGCTGTAATCTCATTTTTGAACGAAAAAGTGTAAAAGATGTACTGCTGAAATCGCCTCTCAAAAACGAGCAAGCAGTATATCTTAGATCTTCGATTTGTTTAAGTTTCAGATTTGAGGTTCTCGATATTCTGATATCGAAAAGCAGGTTTCTCGAGGTTTCTGCAAGTGTTTCAATCTTCAAACTGCACAAAGAGGTTCTCGGGATCAAGGACTTTACCGAAAAGCTGTTCTATCTGTTTAAAATTGATTTTTTGATTTGCAGGATTTCGACACTGACTTCTCGACATAAGTTCTCGAATTGAGTTCTCGAACTTACGTTCTCGATACTCAATTTTCAATATTAAAATCTCGATATCTTGTTTTCGCATTCGCAGGTTCTCGATACGGCTTCTCGACATTCAGTTCTCGAACCTAAGTTTTCGAACTTAAAGTTCTCGATACTGACTTTTCGAAAGCTGCTTCTCGAACCTAGCTTCTCGATAGCAAGGTTTTCGACATCAAAATATCGAAAACTGCTTCTCGATAGAAGTTCTCGAACCCACTTCTCGAACTTATTCCTGAAAATTAGGTTTTCGACATTCTACAATTAAAAACTTAATTTTATCTGATCAAAACACTCGAACGGTCTTTTTCAAAATCAACAAAGATGGATGCTTTATCACTTGGTAATGACAGTAGGCCACCAATACTGAGGAGAGGAGAATACCAGATGTGGAGAACAAGATTCTTAAATTTTCTAGAAAGTAAAGACAACTCTTCTGCTATGCTGGAATCCCTCACCCAAGGACCTGCTGAGATTTGGGCAAGTGTAAATGGCATTGATGCAAACAACCCACCCGTTAATCAGGAAAGAAGATTGAAGACAAAAGCTGAATACACTGAAGAGGATAGACAGAGAATCAAAGCTGATCTTATGGCAAAGACGTTCCTGCTACAAGCAATCCCAAATGACATATACATTCTGATTGACAGCATGGAGACTGCTAAAGAGATGTGGGATGAAGTAAAGAAGCTGATGATCGGGACTGATCTTGGACTGAAGACGAAGAAAGCAAACATCTTAACTGCTTATGATGCGTTCAAGGCCGCACCAGGGGAGGCGCTCCATGAAACGTATAACAGATTTGTACAACTGATCAACAAGATGAGGAAGATCAAGGTTGTGAAATCAAACATGGAGATGAATATACGTTTCTTGTCGAGCCTGCCCCCTGAGTGGAAAAGAACTGTAAAGAACCTGAGACAACACTTGGACTTAGATGAACTGGATCTCTGCACACTTCATGAGAATCTTCAGCAGTTTGTGAATGACACTGCTGAGATGGAAGGAAGCTTTTCTGCTAATCCTTTAGCACTCATGATTGAAGCTAAACCAAAGAGTTCATCTAAGGTTCAGAAGAAGAAGAAGGCAGTTAAGGTGGAGTCAGAAGAAGAAGACAGTGAAGAAGAAGTGGATGTTGAATCTGAGTTGGCTGATCTGCAGAAAAAGATGGCTCTGCTCACCAATCAGTTCAACAAGAAATTCTCTAAGAAGGGAAACTCATCCAACAAGCTGCGAACCTCCTCTGCCAATTACAAAACAAAGAACAATGATCAGAACTGTAACACCCCCAAATTTTCCACCCAAAAACACTTTGAAATAAAACTTTATTATTGATTTTATTTGAAAACATCAGAATTGTGCAGCGGAACAATCAAAGGGAAATAGGGGCGTTACCGCCACACTCGGCTCTAACCTAACCGAGTGCACAGGCTAATCACCACAGAAACAATTAAACTCAATAAGTGTCTTGAAAATTTAATTAAACTACAATGTTATCTACTAATTACATTTTCTCTAGCGGAAGCTCTCTCGAAATCAACATCATCAGCAAAGCATTACCTGTACAAAATCATGTACAAAAAGAAAAATAAAAGAAAACAAAAATTAGCAACAATGCTAAGTAAGTTCCACCTAACCCCATAAAAAAATATAAATTTAATATTTTTGAAAAAAAACATTTGGCAGGAAAAATCTTTTTAAAACAATTTGTAAAATCTTCTCATGACACAATTCACGAGTAAAATAATAGTACTTCAAATATAATTAAATATTTCCAAACCACAATAATTACAACATACCAAATGTACATAAAGTACCAAAATCATTCTCAAAATAATTCCAAACACTCATAATCAATATTAGCATAATCAAACCAAAATAAATCCAAAAGTATTTGTACTTGAAATTCCACAATAATTTGATAATTCAATCCAACAACTCAAATCCATTCCATTCAAATATAATTCTCCTCAAAACCTCAAAACATCAATCCAAATATAATTTGTACTCCTAATACATTTGAAGGGCGGTGCTCAACATTTTATTGAGCCCGATGGTCCGTTGTTATGTACGGCCACCCCGGGACTTTTGCCGGTACCACTTCTAACCTGAGGAAACTGAACCTCTACCTTAAGTGTGCACACCCTCTAAAAGGGATTCCAAGCCCTCCGAGTAGTAAGAAGTCCAAGTAGTTCGGACGTCAACGTCCCCCTACTCCACCAAAAAGGGATTACCCTATATAAGTGACTAGGTTACTGCTACTACTGAATAATAGGGTCTTTTGCCCAAAATTTAAATACAATAAACAATCACCAATCTCCACAGTCAAGGTCGTGGACACCAAATCCCAACAAGTAATAGCAGTCCTAATCACTCTCCACAGTCAAGGTCGTGGAGGACACCGACATCCCGGATTTCTCCCGTGATGCCCTTACATTGAAAGGTTCATTTTATCTTTATTATTTTCCAAAAATTCAGGGATTACTACTCACGTAATTCCCCAAAGTTATTCAACATTCAACAATGCATCACATATTATACATAGACATAAATTTCCAAAATAAGGGTTAATCGATCCTTTAAACTCGAAAATTCCCAACATGATTAAAATATAGAATACTCCATAAATAGCTCAAATCTCAATCCCAATAATGATTAATACATAACTTCAATTACTCAAAAATATCACACAATATTCAATACTCAAATCTCAAATATAATCCTCAATAACAATCCATAAATAATTCTAAATACTCAAATACGAAGTATAAATGTAAATGCTAGAAATCTCACAAAGTACTCAATTAATTTCAAATAAATAATCATATATAGATTTACGAGGAAAAGTGTAATGTTGGTTGACGTAGAACTTACCTCAAATCACAATAACTCCTAACCGTAGCTTCTACCTTGATCCCTTCCAAAGTCACCTTCTAATAATATTAAAATGCTTTAATTAATAACTATTCCAGTCAAGTACGATTTAATAATCCCATTATTTCTATGTCGAATGGCAGATTACCAAGTCTAATTGGCCTATATATATGTAGTTATTATTATATGATTATAATTCATCTATTAACTTGGCCGTCCAAACATCATTAAAATAAAAGAATAGCGGCCCAAATTAGCAAAAGATCAGCGTAGAAGTTAACAGTACCACTTACTCGTCGATTCCAGTCCGGCAACGCCTGTACGCAGATGTTCTCCGGCGCCGAATCAACCGGCGTGGTACAAACAGCACTCCAGGAGGCTCCTATCTCCGACGACCCTCTGGCGTGAATACTTACTTAGCCCGGAACAGAAGCTCTGCTACTCCAACGATGATCCCCATCTTCGTCTCTTTTTGACAGGCAAAGACGTTGACGATGCTTCCTCCTTCGTTGTGGATATCATCCGCGGTCTACCCATCCAGCGTCGGTGCTGTATTCTTCTCCGGTGGTTTAAGTCAGTCTGGTTGGAAATGGTCTGAACTCTGAACTTGGCGCAGCACAGCAGCAATCTCCGGTGATCGATCTTCACTTCTCGGCAAGATATTCGTTGGTCCGACACTAACCAAGATGCCATTCTTCTTCCCAGCCAGCGACGGGAATTCGTCCCAGTTTACAGGTTGTATTTAGGAGAATTATACGTAGTATATATATATACACGTTATCTTCCGTAGTATATAGAGTAGGTATGCGTAGATCGTAGCATGTATTTTGTATGTTTACGCAGGGCAAGGCTCTGCCGCCGGTATATGCAGATGCGCAGGGCGAGGGTCGAGTATATATATACCGCAGTAGATACTTCTAGACTAGGGTTTCCATGCGTTACGATTAATTACGTTTCGGCCGTTTCATCTTTCCCCATTAGTTGATTTGCCGGCAGAAAATACGTACTCCATATGGTAGTTAGTTTGAAAAGTCAATCTAAAAGAAATATGTACATTTGGGTATTACGATTAAGTATAGCGTAAGCTTTTAAAACTTTATTTAAATTAAATATGATTGACATAATAAGTCAATTTATTTATAGAAGGAATGAATCTACTTTTATATGTACATGTATTTATATGTACATGATTTACTTCAACTTAAACATAAATTTTGGCCGACAATCTTCACGATTGAAATGTCAATTTATTTTTAACACAATTTTCTAAAAATATCACTTTTGTAATATTTTAAACAAAATTATTATTTTAATTATTTTATTTAAAATTTTGGGGTGTCACAAGAACTCTTCCAGTAGAGCTGTTGCAGCAGAAGATTCCCCCAAATGCTTCAACTGTGGAAAGGCTGGTCACGTCATCAAAGACTGTCGCCTACCAAGAAAAAGGGACTTCAACTACTATAAGCAGAAGATGTTGTGGAACAAACAGAAAATGTTCATGGCTAAACAAGATGATGATAGTGCTGCAACACTTACTGAAAATGACCCGTGGCAGGAGGAGAGTTCAGATGAAGAAGAAGAGGAGAATCTGGCCCTGATGGCGTTTGTGGAAGAAGAAGAAAAAGAAAAGGGTGATGCTGCGATCCCCGGAGGAAGTTCAAGCTCAAGCTCAAACACCACTGTAAGTAACTCTGAACCCTCTTGTTCCTGCTCCTGTAAAGTTCACTCGTCACAAGACAAAGACAATCTAATTAAGGAGCTAAGAGACAAGGGAAACATCAACCATAAATACTTAATTGACAGTCTAGATAAAGTCAGGTCTCTGAGCATACAGTTAGAAAATGAAAAAGGAATTGTCAAGAAGCGAACTTTAGAATTAGATCAACTCACCCAAAAGGTAGCTGAACTAACAAAGAAAGTTTGTGAGACTGAACTAGAACGGAATGTAGCTAAGGATGAAAATGAATTTCTACATGAAAAAAGAGGCAAGCTTTACACAAAAATCAAAGAGTTAGAAGACTTGCTTGCCAAGAGAGGACAGACAGAACAGACCATTTTTCTTAATCAAAACAAGGACACACGATTTTACAACTCTAAGGAGGGTCTTGGTCTTACTAACCCCAATAATCTGAAAAAGGTGGATTGTGTTCAGCTCTACGACATAAATTATATGGGGTTAGGATTGACTAAGTTGATGGCTTTCACCTATGGAAAAGAAACATCAGTAGAGGAAGAGGTAAAGCGATCAAACCCCTCTAGAACAGAAATTCCTTTCAACTATGACTCTCTGAATAAAAGTTATGAAAATGCTGAACCTGTTTTCTCAACTGATGAGAGTGTAAGTCCTTATCCTTCTGAGAAGGAAGTTGTGTCAGATCCTGAACCCCCTTCAATCTCAGGTTCAAGCGGAGAAGAACCTTATATCCCTCCACTTATCAGAAAATTTGAAAACTTACACATTTCTTTAGAAAATCAAAGAAAAAGTTTTGAAGAAGAGAGAAAAGAATTCGAAAGTGAGAAAGAGAGGTTGCTGAGAGAACTAACCTTTTTAAAAGAAAGCTCTCAATCTGGCACAACTTCTCAATCATCTAGTGATACAGATACCTCTCAACCAAATTTGAACAAATCTAGATTTTTTCAAAAGACATCCACTCACTCCAAATCTCCTTTGAAAACAGGAAGAGAAGTAAGTAGGAGATTGGAGAGGGGAAGAGAGTGGAAGTTGAAGAGAGATGAGATTGCTGAAGGAAAGAAGAAGATGTTTTCTGAGAAAAAGAAGTCATGTTCAAATGCTGTTTTCTATTCCAATAAGTGTAGAACTAGTTCTATGTCACAATCTTGTATTTCCAATTCAGTCTTGTGTCCCAAGCTGAACCCATCTGAATTTTCTTCTGATCAATCTTCTTTCAATAATAAGTTGTATGCTCTTGGATTTGAAAATGATTGTGTTGATGTTTCCAATTTTGAATGTGCTATGAACTCTGTTCGTAAGGAAAAACGGAGAGAACGCAAACAAAAGAAACGATCTGAGAATAGAACTGTAGAGGGAGTTTATAATTTTCCAAATTTAAAATACGCTCTTAAGGTTCATTCAAAGAAACACTTACACCGTCTCTCTAAAGAAGAAATTCTCAAACCTTACCTCACGAACCAGTCATTCACACACAAAGACAGTAACTCTGTCTCCTCTGCTCCTAAAATCAAACAAAAATGGATACCAAAAGCTGAACTTGAAAAACAAAGAACATTATCTGAAAAGGCTGTTGACCTTGGATCACAGCTGAAAGAAAAATTCAAAAGGATATTCTCAATTGATAAGGAAGGACCCATCCAGCGGTGGGTACCTAAAAGTCCTTAATCTGTTTTGCAGGACGGTCATGTGTGGCACTTAGATTCAGGCTGCTCAACCCACATGACCGGAATAAAAGAGCTGTTGAGCAACTACACCAAATGCTACGGAGGAAATGTGAGATTTGGAAACAACGCGGCTTCTCCAATCCTAGGATATGGGGATGTCATCTGTGCAAGTGTCACCATCAAGGCTGTGTCATATGTGAAAGGACTGAAGCATAATCTGCTAAGCATTGGACAGTTCTGTGATAGTGGCATGGAAGTGAAGTTTATAGCCAGACAATGTTGTGTGCTGGACAGGTTTGGGAAGGTATTATTGACCTGCACGAGAACTTCCAACCTGTACACCATTGATCTGAAGAGTGTGCAATTACCTTCTTCCATCTGCCTGCTGTCCAAAGCTTCCTCTGAACAAAACTATCTATGGCACAGACGCCTCTCTCATCTCAACTTCAAATATCTCACAACTCTATCCTCCAAGAAACTTGTGAGAGGGCTGCCTCCTTTGAAGACTTCCGCAGACACTCATTGTGATGCCTGCAGACTAGGCAAGATGAAAAGGAGCTCTCACAAGTTAAAACATGTTCCATCCTCCTCCCGACTGCTGCAACTACTTCACATGGATCTGTGTGGACCGATGAGAGTCCAAAGCATCAATGGACGCAAATATACACTGGTCATTGTGGATGACTTCTCTCGGTACACATGGACCAAATTTCTGAGGACAAAGGATGAAACAGCTGCAACCATCATAACCTTCATTAGGACAATCCAAAATTTTCTACAAAAGAGTGTGGAGATTATCAGAACAGATAACGGTACCGAGTTCAAGAATCAGTCTCTTGCTGATTTCTATGAAACTCAGGGTATCACACAGCAATTCTCTGCAATAAAGACACCACAACAGAACGGGGTCGTTGAAAGAAAGAATAGAACTCTTGTTGAAGCAGCACGCACCATGCTCATTCAGTCAAAGCTTCCTCATTTCATGTGGGCTGAAGCAATCAACACGGCGTGTTTTACTCAGAACAGAACATCAATTCACAAGCGCTTCAACAAGACCCCATATGAAATACTCTTCAACAGAACTCCTGACATCTCATTCTTCAGAGTGTTTGGCTGCAAGTGCTTTGTTCTAAATGACAGAAATGAAAGAAGCAAGATGGATCCAAAAGCAATCGAAGGAGTATTCATTGGGTACTCCACGCAATCAAAGGCATATCGGGTCTATCTACGTGAACGCCGAACAGTCATTGAGAGTATCAATGTTGCATTCTATGAAATGGCTGACTTTGCTTCTGAACACTTCTTGATAGAACCCACACTCTCTGCTCAAAGGAAGCAACCTGATGGAGCTGAAGCAACGAAGCAAACAACGGCTGACAGTGCAATTCTTGACTCTCTATTTGAACATTTCTATGAAAATGCACGCACTGCCAACCCACAATCAACAACAGAAGCTGCTCAACCACCATTCATGCCTGACCTCAGTGAAGAAGAAGCTGACTCACCTCATACATCAGATCACGAAGATACTGAGGATCATGACACGGCAGCAACACAAGCAACTTCATCAGCGCAAGTTTCAGAAATACCAGCTCAAGCAGATACCGAACCTGAATCGACCCCTGTGCACTCCACTCCTCAACAAACCACATCTACTACCGTTGAGGACCCGAATCACACCATCATAACTCCAATCCCTCTAACTCATGAGCGGAAATGGACGAAGGCACATCCTGCAGAACAAATTATTGGAGATCCGAGTCGTGGAGTTTGCACAAGAACGGCTACAGCAAATGAATGTCTCTTCTCTTGCTTCATCAGCCAATCTGAGCCAACCAAAGTTTCTGAAGCTCTAGCAAATCCAGATTGGGTGATAGCAATGTAGGAGGAGATCAATCAGTTTGAAAGATTGGATGTATGGACGCTGGTGCCAAGACCCCCAAAGAAAACAATAATTGGCGCTCAATTTCTGGGAGAGAAGCTAGTCTGTTGGTCCTCCAAGAAGCAGAACTACGTATCAATTTCTACAGCCGAGGCAGAATACGTTGCGGCTGCTAGTTGCTGTTCACAAATCCTATGGATGAGGACACAACTCAGAGACTATGGCTTCCTATTCAGCCATATTCCCATTTACAGTGACTCCCAGAGTGCAATTGCCATAACCAGCAACCCCGTTCATCACTCGCGCACCAAGCACATCGATTTGCGCTATCACTTCATCAAGGACCATGTGGAGAAAGGAGATATTGATCTGTACTTTGTAAGCACTGAGCTTCAACTGGCTGACATATTTACTAAGGCACTGGATGAAAAGAGATTCCAGTTCCTAGTATCTAAGTTAGGCATGTTGAATCTTGATCCTATGTAATTGTGTTATCTCCATGGTCTGAATAAAATGTGTGCGTGTGTGGTGTGCGTTGCATATGTTGAGAGGGAGAAAAGGGAGAAAATACAAGAGAGAGGAATACTTTGAGGGGGAGAAAAGAAGAAAAGAAAGAAAAAGAGTGTGTGTGTGTGTAGAAAATCAGAAAAGAAAGAAAAAGAGTGTGTGTGTGTGTGTAGAAAATCAGAAAAGAAGAAAAAGAGTGTGTATGTGTAGAAAATCAAAAAAATGTGTGTGTGTGTTTTTTTTTCGTTTTTTTGGCACAATTCGAGGGGGAGTTCTGTACCAAAAATAAAATAGGGGCCCAAATCTGTTTAAAACTGAACTGGACCCAACTCAACATATGGGCCCAGACATTTTCTCGCAAGGCCCAAACCCAATTTCTCGCATATAAAAGCTGACTTCGAGAACTTCTTTTAACATTATTCACTTTCTCGCATAAGCTTTCTCGAAGTCCAGAGTTCTCGAAGTTTAAATCCTTTTCTTGCAATCTTCTCGAATCAATCTTAAGGTAGAATTCAAGGTTTTTGATCATCAACAACATCAATAAAATGGTTTTCGCACAAAATGGCAAGTTCTCGAATCCAAAACTTGAAAGGAATTTCTCGAAATGGAATATCGAGAACTATATATCTCTCGAAAACTGAAAACTTGAAAATCGAAAAGTTTTGGATATTATCTTTATAATTATGTGTGATTGCAGGTGGCTCTCGACATTTCTTCTGAGTGCGAACTCGAGAAATTCACTTTCTCGATGTTTAGAACTCGAGAACAATTTCTCGATATTTCAAAATTCGAGGTTCGGTTCTCGATATTAAACCTCGAAAAGAGTCTTTTCGATGTTTAATACCGAGAACCTACTTCTCGAAGTTGGAAATACCGAGAAGAGGTTCTCGATACTAAACCTCGAGAAGATGGTTCTCGATGTTTAAATCTCGAGAAGGACTTTTCGATACTTCAATATCGAGAACCAAGTTCTCGGTGTTTGAGTATCGAGAAGAGCTTCTCGGTATTTAAACCTCGAGAACCTACTTCTCGATGTTCAAACCTCGAGAAGTTGGTTCTCGTGGTTTACACTTAGAACGATTTCAATGTCCCACCTATACACACCAATCTGAAAATTGCAAAAACAGAACAAAAATAAAACTTTTCATGTGAACAGTTGTGCTGACCCATTTCTTTCAGTCAATCATGTCAGGAACAGCCAAGAACACACAAACAAGCAATGAACTGTACCCAAAAGAGAACTGGGTCCCACTTTATGACAACAACTTCCAATTGGACCTGAAGCTTTTCAAGTGTCAGGACCCAGTCATTCTCTCAATCCTACAGAAGCACTACCTTTGGACTGCCTTCAACGAAGCCAAACCAGTACCAATGGTGTATCTACAACAGTTCTGGGGCCTGATGCACACAGCCTCAGAAAAGGACAGGTCCAAAATCATGACCAAATTGAGCGACAAAAGAGTGGTGCTGACACCATCTACAATCCGGGAGACCCTGAAGCTCCCAGTGCACCAAAGCTATGCACCACTCCCCTCCAACGAAGAACTGATCAAGGGGATGAAAGATCTGGGATATGACAGCCCACTGCCATTGCTGTCAAACTTCACAATCTCAAATCTTCCTCACCCGTGGAAGAGTCTGTTCGGCTTGGTCAACAAATGCTTGTCTCCTAAGCACGCCGGACATGACAAGTGCAACAAGCAAATACTTCAAATCTTCCACGGGATCGCCTTTGACAAGCAGTACGATATGGCTCAGCTCTTCTGGACGGAGCTGATGGATCAAGTGAAGATGAAGGAGAATCATAAGGGCAACACAATCCCCTACGCTCGGTGGCTGGCGCTGATGATTCACAACATGTTGGAAGCCACTCCCACAATCCCTAAGCGCAAGGAAGACAAGCACTTCACCGCTCCCAAGCTCAACTACTTCCAGAGGGACAGCAACAAAGCTGAAGCACTGCCTATTCCAGACTCCCTGCTTGAACTAGCAAACCCAAGGGATAAGGCAGTCATTGACTACAAAGAGTCGTTGAAGAGAACGGTTCCTATGGTTCAGCAAAACCCAGCTGGACCTTCCCCGGGAACCAAGCCAAGAGCGAGTGAGGGTAAGAAGAAGAGAGCCCCGCCACAGAAACCAGTGGCAACCCGGCCTAATGATGATCAGTCTGCTAACTCTTCCGAGAGGACCCAGACTGCTGAGGGCCACCCTATCAATGCTGAGGACACTGCCGATGAACCATCAAGCCAGGCCCCTTCTAATAAGGCTGGTGGTGAGGCCTCCGATAGCATGGCCAAGGGAAATGAGCGGAAAGATGATGATGATGATGCAGATGATGATGATACATGGAGGGAGTCCTGATCAGCAACAGGAAAAGAGCCGGAAAAAGAGCCATTCCGATAGACTCCGACTCCTCATTGGACAATAATGAAGAGGCTGCTCACATGTCTCGACCACTTAAGGGCATTGTCATCAGTGAGCAGCGCTCCAAGCACAACAGCGACAAATCTGCATCATCACAGCCTAAGAAGAGGCTAAGAAAGAAGAGTGCAGTGGAAGAGGAGCTGGCATTGTACGATGACTGCGACACCTTTGTCACCATAGACCGAACCACGCCCCTAGGAGCAGGAGCTGACCCTGTCAGTTCCCGGGTAGAAGTCGCAGCATCCGGTTCAACTGCGTATGCACAGCCATCTCCCATCCACTCTCCAGTCTCCCAACAGACTGGGGTTTCAATAACTCAAGGGGAACTTACACCGACCTCACTGATTCCTTCCGAATCTGCTGAGAGACTTAGTGGTCAACAGCCCCGGACCACTACCCCCATTCGTTCTATCACATCGAGTCTAGGTGTCACCATTCCTACATTTTTAAATTTCTCTAGGACATCTACACTATTCACTGCACATACAGGTGCACTCACCCTGAATGCAACGACCGGAGTGCAAACTATGATGGTCGGAAGTCCTGCTACGCCAACAATGCCTCGATCATTGAACGCAGGCCACACATCAGCTATCTTCACTGATGCTGTGACAACAGTTACAACCCCTGTAACTGTAACCATCATCCCCGAAGACATTCTTGTATATCTGAACAGCTTTCTAGAGTCTACCATTAAACCATGGGTGCATGAAGCAATAACCGCTAATGCACAAGACGCTGGAAGTACCCCAGTTGTTCAGAATATACCATCCAAACCTCAAACAACACAGCCCCCAACCACTTCCATACCTATTTCCACACCTTTAGCCATAGAAAACCAACAACCATCCACATCAAGGGGAACCCAGGATACAGAACTAGTATTCTCCCCTACAACGACCAAACCCAACCTAACAACCGTACCCTTCGAGGATCTTGTAGCTGAGATCTACGACCGTATACTAGACGTGGAAGAAGGCAACCTCACCCCTCTTCAAAAAGCCCTTCTCCATGCTCTAGATACACAGAACACATGCCGTGACAGTCTCCGTGGCGCTAAACGTTCACATGAGGATCCCGATGATTCGGATTCTCATGAGGGGGAGAACAAGCGCCAGCGGATACTTGAGCATGTTGCTTCTACTAGCCAACCCTCAAAGCCAAACCAACCCTCTACCTCTACCAATGAGCAACCCACTACTTCAGCCAGCCATAAATCCCTAGCCACTCTTTCTAGCATGGTCGAGCTAGACATAACATCCCGAGGTGCATCTCCTATAGATGTTAACCAAGGACGGAATGGAAGTCCTGATGATGCTACCACGAGTACATCTTCTTACTCAGGCCATCAGCTAGAACCTAGTTCGAAACTGTTGTCAACGGGCAATCCTGAGGATCCCGGTGTTACACATTCTCAGCCAAGGGAGGATTGGCCGCATATAACGAAGTATAGAGGTCTGGTTTCTGCGCAAGAGCATCGTGTTGAGATAATTGAGGATCCCTGCAAGTCTCACCAGGATCCCGATGCTTAGCCCGACATGTCGCCTCAGCAGCAGCAGGCTCCCTCCGGCTACTACAATGATCAAATGCACGATGAACTTGAGGAAATGTTGGTGCACAACAAATGGTCTGAACTCTGGACAGATGTAGATGAATCACAGCGAAGAGCATACCTCAGAGATCTCTTAGTCAACTGTGCTACTGATGTGATTCTACTTGATCAAGATGAACTCAAGGAGGGAGAGAACTACGAGACACCACCCAAGGAGCTTGAGTCGATCATTAGACAAACAGCGGCTCAAATGCCCAGAAATGAGAAGCCCTGGGAAAAGATCGACATCAACGCCCCCTTTCAAGAGGAAATCAGAGAAAACAACTGGCGAAAAGAGGATAAGGTCAGAGAACTGGACGAACTGAAGATCCGTGGTCTTAACCATCTACGAGGACAAAACAAGGGCGGACAGCTGTTTCTACTTAGTCATCACTATATGGGAAAACAGAGAGAAGTCTGGCAACACGAACTTCAAACAGCCAAGGACCCTGTCTGGGCCGTTCTCAATGTGGCCGAAACCAACTTTCAAGATATCAAACTCTCTGTCTACCATCTACAGTGCTCTGACGGAACTGTATTCACGTGCAAGGAAAATGATCTCTACATGCTAAAGATGGAAGACATCTATGAGATGTATCTTGCATTCCAGGAAATTCCAGGCATTCGTGACAAAATTACACAAGATGGGCTGGATGCACTCAAGCGGTTTATGATCAGACAAATCAAATTCTTTGCCTCTCATGATCTTCAGATGGCTCTTGAAGCAAACATGCCAAAGACGAATCTCACAAGACCAAAGTTGTATGGACAAGAATTGGAGGACTTTCCTGAGTATTACATCTTTGATAGTCCAATCACGCTTATCTATCTGAACCACAATGATGAGAAACGTATGCTATTCATTGATGAAATTAACAAGTACTGTGACGGAACCCTGAAGATTGTGAAAGAGAAGCTGCAACCTATCAGAGAAGCATTTAAAGAAAGACAGCAAAAGTATGCAGATGCCACAGATTCTGAATTAAAAGAGGCACACAGAATTGACAGCATCCTACAGGCCATCGAAAAGCAACTGGATAAAAGAAATTCACTCAGGAGCTATGAGCACGCGCTAAACCTCAGAAAGAACTATTACAAAGCTCAGAAGTGAAGAAACCCAGCAAGACGGCACTTGACCACAAAGGGGGAGATTGTTAGAACTTTTATTGTGGGTCAAGTTTGTCTGTTAAGTCTTGTTTAATAAAGTAGACTAGTTATACCATTTATGGTATTAGATTAGTAATTATTATGTAATAAATAAGGTAAAGGGAATAAGGCCCAAAAAGGCCTTGGCCCAACTTCCAAGGTTTACCTAAATCGGTAACCTGTACAGCGCCTATAAATATGCGCCTTGTGTACAGGTACCGATATCGATCAATACATTTTTTAACCTTACGCTGCCCAAATAGTTCTCGATAAACTAGAAGAAGAATTTCTCTGTTCTCGATATTGCCTTATCATTATCAGATCTTCTTTTCTTCTGTTTAATCGTTGAATACCATCTAGTTGATCGTTAGTCTGCATAAACTGGGACCAACATAAACAATCAATATAGTGATATTAATTAAATGTTACGTAGTATCATGTATATAGTCATACTGATGAAAAGAATTTGTTTATATCAACGTATATGTGTATCAATATTAAAAGTATATCACGTATTGATTAAAAGTTACGTAGTACCAATACTGTATCATTACCAAACAGATCAATCGGACCAAACCAAAACAGGGTACAAAGTGACAACAAGTCTCCTGTCTCCCATTCGCCCAGAGACCAGACTCTGAATTAATCACCTTCGTAGAAGCCTATGACTTGTAAACACAACTCATCATCTCCTGTTTTAGTTTCACAAGATTTTTTGCTGGAAAACACAGCACAATCCAAACAAAACAACATCCAGAACGTGGGAAAAAAATAAAACAAAATAAAGAGAGTAAATAAGTTTCTCAATTAAAAAAGTCATAACCAGCATCAGATCATCAGGCAGGGCTGAAGACCCGCACCCGCCCCAACTCCATTTTTTGGGGAGTCCATCGTCGCAGCATCCTACCTAGATTGGTCCTCCCAACTAAGTCTCCTCTTCAACTTCCCTGACACTCCTTCCTCTTCTGTCTACCCTGAGTTCATAGCATTTCCCATTCCAGCTTTGGTGCTCTCTCCTGTCTCATTCGAGTTCATCTCCTGCACTGAGCTCACGTACTTGATGTGCTCTTGCCACCTCCAGAGAAGCTCCCTTCCGAAATCAGCCACTTGATACCCATATTTGGCTTCGATCTACGACCACTCGCTCTAAGCCACGACCCAAAAGGTCTAGTCATAGCTTGCCCCTCGTATTCATACAGAAGAGGGCAAAATTTCTCTGCATGTCCTATCACATCACAACAAAAGTTGAAGCTTGGCAACTTCTCATACTTAAAGTCTACCCAATACCCTTCTCCTTTGCTCTTCCTTAAAGTGGTCCCAATTCAACTTTTAAAACTTTACCAGTATTCATACGGACTCTCACACGCATATAAGCCTCCTTTTTTTTATCAAATTTTTGTTCACCCCAAGTGACAAATTCCCCCAAATAATTCCCAATTCTCCTCGCCGTTCCCAAATTTTTAAAACTAAACGACACATTATGGACCTGCACCCAGATCTCAAACTCATCAAGCACCGTCTTACTCGGGATATCACCCGGTTAAAGAGCTTTTAACACAATCAAATTTTGATCAAACCATAGTCCATTATCCAGAAAATATTATCATGTTTGAAGTCTGATACTGTCAAAACATGATAATAATTAATCCTACTTTAGGAATAAAAATATGACAATCTTATTTCGGATAATGTTCCCTTTTTTTTAGTGTTTGCAAAAAAAACCTTGGACCTTGTGTTTCTTTTGCCCGCAGCGGCGCAGCCTACCTTCTTTCTACGAAGAATTCCGATGATCATTCAACATTTCAAGTAATGGAAATTAACATCACAAAAAACATGAGCATATTGAAGGAATTAGGATTGATCGTCTATTGAATAAAACATGAGCATATGAGATGATTGTTTTGTACCAGGACGGCAGGACTGATAAAACATTGAATAGATAAACAAAACAAAAGAACACAAATTTATGTCTAATAAATTGCGCAAAAAAAAGAACTATACAACACAAACGGCGAGTCGGCGAAAATTAACAAATGAAGACATCTCATAAGTCATAACTAAGTTATGACAATAACTTTCCTAGCTATGCACAAACCAATTCATCAAGTGCCATATAACACCAAAGAAAAGGGCAAAGCTCTGCAGTCCACAGTCCATGCCAAAGTTCTCTCGAGCAAATCTTCAGACTCGGACTTTTAAGACGCCAGAGAATTACACATTTACACCATTTGGATCACTCTAAATGCATATCACTACCATGTATATAATGAAGTACGCAACCATAACGAAGGGGATATATGTAGAGATATACAGAAATGAGATTTGACCAGCTGGCTCTGGTAACAACATTCATAAATGGCAACAGGAATTCCATGATGGATTGTCACACAAGGGGAGAGAGTGGGGGTAGCCCGGCAGGGGAGTTCTAGGAGGACAACAGCCTACTTACAGCGCTTCTTTTCTGTATAACAGGACCACAGGAAAATCATAAACCAAAACGCAGGCACAAATAAAGAATAATATATATTCATATATGTACACACACATATATGTACATATGTGTGTGCATATATATAGAGAGGGGGGTAAAAAGAGAATCATATGGATAGTCGAGATGGTATGTTGTGATGATGTGAGGATGTATGGGGGCTAAACGCTGTGTGATGGGAGAGGACTAACGCTCCTGAAATTGTTCGCAATCTTGGGCCTCCACTCAGTCCTTCCCTTGACAATTTCAGCACCACCTTCGAGGCGGAGCAAATGCTGGCACTCAACAGATCCAGAGGTAGCCAAATCCCCAATATTATTACCCACAACTGAGGTGAGGGATTGGAGCACACTGTCTCTCGTACACTCCCTCCGGTACTCCAAAGTCATTGCTGATAACTCATGACTCTCCAAGATGGGCAAGGGAGCACTCTGCGACATATCAAAGAACACCCCAAGAATAAGCACATCTCATCTATAACCTAGTATGTTCAAACTCTTGCTAAACTTGTAACTCAGTCCACATGCCTAATAATGTTTTTTCCAATTAGATCAGGATGAATATCAACATCTGAACTTCTAGCCATATTATTCCAGTTAATAACTTGCACTGAACCATCCATAAAAGGTAACTCTAAAAGCCAGGTCAAAATATAAATTGATTGAGTAAAGTCAGTCTCTACCTCAAGAATCCAGCCAATGTACTTAACATTATTAACATGCTGATTCACATCTAAATCGTGCCACCTAGGCTGCAAGTATAAAATTTTATATAAAATCAGCACTATGTAATGAGCAGAATGCACCTTTACCAAAAATTGATGAATACTTACGGACAATCCACTACGGATGTAGTCTGCTGTCTCATCATTGAGCTTCGGCAACTTCCTGCTGTCATCATCGATAATAGGTGGTGTATCAACAAAATAACTTCCAATTTCAGCTCGAACCTCATCTGGCATTTTTGACAATCTTCTTGTCTCCTTATTCATCATCACCCACATGCTGAAATGAATAAAACATTAATAACCATACATTCAAACAAAGAAACAAGATTATTAGAAATAGCTTAGGTCTCTCTCATTTAATTAGTCTGTGTTTTCTACTCTGACTTTTAACCGGATGTTGCCCAAAACCCATGCTTAAAAAAGGTCAACTAGCACAACTCACAACTGCAGTACAAAAGATCATCATTATCGCCTCATTGGATACGATTAAAGCTGCAACTGTTATACCATAACATGAAGGAGTAACATAGCAAGACTAAATAGAACATAATTGTATAATAACCCAGCTACATAGAAAAACAACAAAATGACTTGAGGCTTGGTTTAGTTGAGGCAAGTCCAATAAGAGAATAGTCCCCTACCTGGAAGCTCGCATTAATATGTCCCCTGTGCTGCTATCGCGTAGAAGCCAATCACGCCGCATACCGTTCTTCCCTGATGCAGCTACCCATGTGTCTACTTGAACAACATCACCCCTGTATAAGAGAAACCACAGCTAACACTATAGTAAACAACATTGGAAGATGTCTATATAGAGAGTAGTAATGATATACTACCTCCGTGAATCCGTCCCCTAACATTGATAAAAGATGAGAAGGTGCTATTATTAAGAAAAGTGAATTTATGCGGTTGATATTGAACTAATCAAGTAAAATCAAAGTAAGAATGATTTGGAACCACACACATGTTACTAAATTTGGTATGGGACCATCTTAGTGAGACGGGCCAAAAAGGAAAGACGGGAAAATCTTAGCGGGTAGGAGGGAGTACTACAGAGTGAGAATGAAAGAAGTGTCAAATCCATTAACCATGGAAATAAAACACAACACCACATACCAAGTAGGATAACGATCCACCAGAACTTGCATTCTACTTACAACCCAAATTAAATTTTTCTTGCACATTTCTGGAGTTGCACCAAAACCATCCCCTAAGAGTCCTGCAGTCTTGACATGGTTCAGAGCAGTTTCCTGCAGAAACAGTCTGGCCTTAGTATACCCCAACCTGATTGTTTCATAGGTCACATAACTAAAATATAATAGCAGAAATAATAATAATAATAATAATAATAATAATAATAATAATAATAATAATAATAATAATAATAATAATAATAGATGTATTCAATATCATAGTTAGTTAAATACGGTACGGGAATTAAACGAGGTTTAATACGCACGCGTTTTATTCGGTAACAAGAATGAAAAAGACGGTCAAAAATTCGTTGAAAAATATGTATAAAGGTATATACATATTCAAGTAGCAAATCTCATTACCACATGAAAGAATAATTCGTAATTGCATAAATTGATGAAAAAAAGAAAAATAGCAATTAAGTCCAAGACATAATTTTGCAAAATAAAGTCAGAAAAATGACGCATAATAACAATAGAATGAGACTAAGTTAAAATCATTGTCTTTATATCATCATCAAATAACACTCAAGTTAAACTCTTTATTTTCATCAAGATGACGAAAGACATATGGGAAGAGTATGTTCTGCGACTACTATGCTTATTATTGTTTATGTGTAAAAGTTTATACTAAATATATGTCAGGTTTAGAAAAATCTTAATTTTGACATGCTTGATTGGAAATACATCATAAATCCAATAGTATTTCAAGTTTTGGTCTTTGAGAAAGCTAGCTTTAGCGGCCATGCAAATCATTTTAGTATTTAATAATTACATTGTAGCAATACAAAAACATGGAGTCACGAGGGGTGTTTTCCTTTTTGCTTTTAAGCTATTGTTGATTTCCTATGCATTTGATGCACTCATTCACTTGATCAGATTATGTTTCTATTTTTTGTAAAATACGGAAAACATACGTTTGATACGGGAAGTAGGAGTTTTTTTTCCTTTTAAAACAGACATACATTATTTTTCGTTTTAAACGCGTTTTTTGTTCAAAAAAGGGTACGTGTTTAAAACGCGTTTAAAACGCAAAAAAAAAAAAAAAAAAAAAAAACTAACTAGGTTCAATATACCTGCAAGTGGTTCATCATTGTTTCTATCGATGCAGTCCTGTCAGCCCCTATTTCATAGGACCTTATACTGAAGTTTTGACGAAAAACTAATCCGTCTTCGACAATTCTTCCCCAACCATAAGAATCAATAAGCTCGTTAGAGCGTTTCGGTTTCCAGTCAAGCATCATCCATTGCTTTTCAGCAGCCAGGAAAACAGTTGTAATGGCAGCGAGGAGCATGCTCCAGTCAGGCAACTGATTGATAAATGTCCTTGGGTGAGGTGATGAGGTAAACTCATCATCGGTTCTGAGGCCTTCCGCTAAACCTACTTTGGTTCCATTAACCTTAGGAGGAGCTTGTGCATTGGCCTTTGCTTTTATGTTTCGAGAAGCAGAGGATTTCGAGTTGATGCCCCGTGTATTGAGGCTGACAGGTGCAGTTCCTCCTAGCTTTCCAGATGTTTGAACACCAGGCTCAGAGTGCAGGTTGGCAAGAGGGAAAAAAGCAGCAGTAGCAGCGGTGGCAACCATGATGGAATTATTACGGCTCAGTATTGGGAGTAATAATAATAGAACTCAGAACGTTGGTCCAGACAAATCTTACAGCTTAATAATCAAATGAACTAAGTTAAAAGATCACCAAAATGCATCAAGAGTGACATTTTCTCCCTGCAAGGAATGTTTTAGAAACATATTAGCCTACAGAATTTCAAACACCATGATATTTGTGTAATTCTTCACTCCCTCCCGAAGGAAAAAAATCCCAACCACGTGCCCTATAGTATAATTGAAAATTTCAATTTCAAGGGCCAAATAGCAATCGAGGAGATATAGGAGTTGGGAAAATAGAAAGGAACCAATTTCAGGCATGATGAAATACACCATACATCCAACAAATCATGATCATGTATGCACTCAGCATTCACCAATACAGAGAGAGGGAGGAGGGAGGGGTATGGATTTAATACCTTTTTTACCATTCCTTATACTTCTTTTAATTTTCATACAATCAATGACTTCTATCAAAAACGTTAAATGATGATACAAATCCTAGAACCCAAAGTTTCTGTTAGCTGTCGGAGCTTTATTCACAAATTCATTTAGACGAATTAAAATTCTAATAACCCATTCCACACACAAAAGAAGATCAACATATTGGAATTTTGAAGGAAACACCTTCAATTTCCCCAAACAAAGAACTGAAATGATCATAGCAGACAAATAAAAAAAAAAGAAAAAGAATAGTCAAAAGGTAATATTTTCTCCAATCGCTAAACTACCGAAAATCATAATCAACCTAAAAAGCACTATTTTTTAGGTGCTAAGACAGTAAAAGAGAGATAATTTCGAAGCCTAAAAGAGAGAAAACTCTCCAAAGAGAAGAATTTTTAAAAGTTTTGGAGCTCCAACAGTTGGCATTTATCTAACTGTCTGGTTCTCGTTGTGGTAGAGATCTTCTAACCTTGGTCTAATGGTCTTCGTAGATGTAAGAGGTACAAGGTAAAACACAAAAGGTAACATGTCAGCTATGCTTCATAAACTCTGTAAGAATCAGATGAATCAGAGGCAGAAAAAAGAAAGACTTTTTTTTTGTTTCGAGCACCCAACAGCCAATTTGAAAAATGAAACAGGGGAGCATAGATCTAAGCATCCAGCCTCAAAATGGAATCATCAACCTTTCTTTTACAACACGTCAAAATCAACAAATGCCTCTTCGTCGATCATTCATCTCCCCTCGCATTACTCACAATCTAAGCATTGTAACCGACGCCAATCCACTTTCCAGATCAAAATATCCGCAGAAGCGCAAATCTCATAATTTCAAACAGTCTTGATAGGACAGGCATAATAATCAAAACGGATTTACCTTTCTATCTTTCCCAGCGCAGAAACTTGAACTTCCTGGAGAGTGACGATGAACGTTGAATGCATGCATACGGCTCAGAGAAGCTTAATTTCTCCGCCCAGCAAACCCGTGTGAGGGAGATTGGCGTTCTTTCTAGGGCTTGCTACAGATTTTTCTAGATATTAAGATTATTATTATATTTTGAATTTCGAATTTCTGGAAACGTAAAGAGATTTAGAGAAAGGGAGAGAAAAGAGGGAGCTGGAGCCAGCAGATCTTGGGTGGTAGAGAATCACTTCCAGTTTGACACATTTTATACTGCTACTGCTACTATCCCTCAGTTTCCACTCCGAACATTGTGCTGTTTGCGCCGGCTTTCCCATTTATTTACGCCTCTGCCATTATAATTACTGTATGTATTTCTTTCTTCCCTAATCCTATCCGCTCCGTATATCTTTAGGTTTGAGCCGGGCAAATTATACCCTATAATCAATTAATCAAGAAATAAATATTGATATTGAGTTATTCAATTGTATACTTCTAATACTCAATTGTGCTATCAATACAATAATTTAGTATCAATACACATTTCTTTTAAATGTTATAATCATTTCTGTTAATATAAAATACATGATTGTATCGTGAGCACCGTACAATCGACTGTACGATATACACTCTCAAGTAGTTACTATATATTCCGTATATATTACAGAGTAGATTTTTGTGACTCACAAGTTTAAAATGTTGAACTAAGAAAAAGTTGAAGGTTTAAGTCTCATTCTGATCAAGGATGTTGACATCATCATTAGCTGATACTATAATGGATTTAGAAGGATATTCCCAAAAAGTTGGCAGATAAGACTGATTAAATACGAAAAGGTGAACTACCAAATAAGCCCTAAAACTTACATAAAAAGTGCAATTCACCCCTTGCTCCGACTAAGTCTGAAACCCTTGTTCTCCAATGTTTCTCGTCATACTTCTAACTTTGCTTTAAGACCTGATTGCGTCTCATCAATCAATACAATATCGTCGGTAAACATCATGCACCAAGGTATTTCGTCTTGAATTGACTTTGTAAGTTCATCCATGACTATAACAAATAAGAAAGGGCTTGAGTCGTTCCTTGGTGCACTCTGATAGTAATAGGGAACTCCGCAGTCCTCCCTACACTAGTACTGACACTTGTAGTACAATCCTGATACATATCCATGATGATGCTGATATACTTGCGTGATATGCCTTTTCTAGTTAAGGCCCACCAAAGAACTTCTCGGGGTACCATATCATAAGCCTTTTCTAAGTCAGTGAACAACAAATGCAGATCCTTGTGAGTGTCTCTATACTTCTCCATAAGTTGCCGAAGAAGGTGAATGACCTCAGTTGTTGAGTGACCAGGCATAAAACCGAATTGATTCTCTGAAATCTCTGCAGTTCTTCGAAGTCTTTGCTCAATCACTCACTCCCAAAGTTTCATGGTGTGACTCATAAGTTTAATCCCTCGATAGTTGACACATTCTTGCACATCACCTTTATTCTTGAATAATGGGATAATAGTACTCCTCCTCCAACTCGTTGGCATCTTGTTGTTTCTCCAAATCATGTTGAAGAAACTTGTTAACCACTCGACGCCTCTCTCTCCCAAACTTCTCCGAGCCTCGATCAGTATGTCATCTGGACCCACTGCTTTCTTCCGCCCCATCTTCCTCAGAGCCTCTTTAACTTCCGTTGTTTGGATCCTTCTCACAAAATCACGATTTACCATACAATCTGGTATGGTCAAATCACCAATATCTTGTGCTTTGTTCCCGTTGAATAGTGTATCAAAGTATGACCTCCACCTCTCTTTTATCTCCATGTCCTCCATTAGTATCCTTTGATCAACATCCATCACACACTTAACTTTTCTGATATCTTGAGTCCTACGGTCACGAAGAAGAGCAAGTCTATAAATATCTTTTCCTACTTCCTTAGAGTCCAATTTGGATACAATTCTTTGTTCACTTTTCCTCTTGCTTCCTTTATAGCTTTCTTTGCTCTTCTTCTAGCCTCCTTGTACTCCTCTATGTTCTCGTCGCTCCAACTTTTGCCCAATTTCTTATAGCATTCCCTTTTGATCCTAATTGCTTGTTTTACCTCATCATTTTACCAAGATGTATCCTTTTTTGGTGGTAGACATCCTTTAGATTCTCCAATTATCTCTTTCGCCACTTTGTTAAAGGTGGACTCCATTGATAACCACACATCATCCATATGTGCGTCATTATCAATGGACCATACATCTTCCTCCAACATTTTCTGTGCAAAGGTTTGTTGGAGATTCCCCTCGAGCCTCCACCACTTTATCTTTTGCTCCCCTTGTACCTTAACTCTCCTTCCCTTTCTACCTTGAAAATCAAGCGCAAACATCCTATGTTGAGTGACAACAATCTCACCTGGATAACCTTACCATTACTGTAGCTAGTTCTCCAAGTCGTTCGTACTAAAAAGTAGAGACAATTCTCTAAATATGAGTAAAAACGTTTTGAAATTCCAAAATAGGAGTATCATGTTTTTTATTCCCTAAATATGAGTAAATTTTTGCCAAGTTTGGCATTAAAAGACTTTAAACATGGCATTTTTTCCAAATTGGACAGATTACTGCTATTCAGGGAATAAAAAACATGATACTCCTATTTTAGAATTTCAAAACGTTTTTACTCCTATTTAGGGCAATTTAAGTAAAAAGTAGACAATTTGGGTACTATTAGCTCCACTTCTATAGGTCACAAGGTGAGAGTCTATTTTCTTGAACCAAGGGTTCATCACAGTCAACTCATATGTCTAGACAAAATCTAGAATGTTCTCCCCCGGCCCGCTTCATTTCTAGTGCCAAAACCATGTCCACCATGGATACTCTCAAAACCATCATGACTTGGTCCCACATGCCCGTTGAGGTCGCCTCCTATGACCAACTTCTCTCCCCTTGGCACTCGTCGCACCTCCTCCTCAAGATCCTCCCAAAATTGTTGAGTGATAGATGCATCCAATCTCACTTGTGGTGCATAGGCACTTACCACTGACACGATCTCATCTCCTATAATCAGCTTAATGCTCATGATGCAGTCGTTCTTCCTGAAGACTTCCACCACACCCTCAACATAATCATGTGCCACCATAATGCCTACTCCATCTTTGTTCCTTTCTCTCCCTGAATACCACAACTTAAAACCTACGGGATTAATCTCACGTGCCTTTTCTCCAACCCACTTAGTTTCTTGCATGCACATTATGCTGACATTCCTCCGTTTCATAACCTCAGCTATCTCAGACGATCTTCCCGTAAGAGAGCCATCATTCCATGTCCCAAAACACAATCTAGCACCTTGCATTCTCTTCTTCACACCACATCTACTCTAACCATGCCTTTGCATATTTGACACCATCCCCGGGCATCGAAGTGGCGTGTCACTTCCGGGCGACGACCTAACAGCCTTAACATTCTTATCACCACACCCATGCCTATGAAGTGTGGCACACCCTTGCATATTTGACACCACCCCAGACGGAGGGATGATTGGGTTGTTCTTCCAATACGAAAATATTGTTTTTCTGTATTTAGAAATAATGATAATAATATACTAGATACATGTGATAAAAAATATTATGTAAACTCTGTATTTAAATCCTAATCCTGAAATTATGTACAAATAACGATTGAAAGAATGTCATAAATATTACATATACACTTTATAAAGACAAAAATATGTCTTTTTAAAATTCAACAATATTTGACTAATCCTAATTCCTCAATTGCGGAACTTCTGATCATATTTATACATGCGCTCTAGTCTGATCGTCTTCCCATCTGCGCTCCAGGAGGCAGGAAACCTACCTTCGCTCAAAGGGACAAGTCAGTCAACAGAAATATAAACATATCTCTCGCTATAATGCAAAAATATACACATGGGATGATTGTTAAGGAGTGTGTTATTGTGTACAATTGCATTGATTCTCTTTGTATTTGTGTAATAATAGAATAGCTATTTCACCGAGCCAACTTTGTATTTGGGCCCTAAAGCCTAATGTAATAAGGAAGGCCAACCTTCAGATATTACATATATGAAGGATTGGCTTCCGTAAACCTAACGATTGAACATTGATAACTTTGGAATTACGCATCTTCATTCCAGAGAGCTTGAGAGACTCACTTCATTGTAGCATATTGAACACCCGATCTGTAAACTTCCTATAAACCATTATAATACTCAATACTGTCTTTAATATTGTCATCTATTATGTGGTTGTGCATTAATTGTCTGATTGTCGTGATACTTGAAACTCACAAGAAGATTGGTTAACTCCCACGTACTATTATCTTCCAACGATTTGATCTTAAATTGCATTGATTGTCGCTAATCATAATCAGTCATAGCTTCTCGGTAGCTACGTGGTTCACATCCTTTCGTGACTGCAGCTAAAAACTACAAAAGGTTTTGAAGAAAATTTGCCACATGTAATATAATATGTTGTAGGAAAAGGATTGTGTGAGGTGTGCTAATTAGATGAGAGAAGAGGGTATGGACGTTCAGGTATCACAGTCTGTGTGGTGTTCTCTTTAAGGTGGACTGATGGAAATCTGACCTGTATCCCATGCCACAGGACGATCTCTTCTCTTGAGTCAACATCGTGGTGTGCTTCCTATTCTAATGTGTGTGTGGTTCATTCGGTTGACTTGCAGTTGTACTTAGAAAAGTTGTGTGATCAACGAGCTCCACGGTAGACTCATTAGGAGAATTAATTATTGGGCGAACAAACTGCTCATAAGTGACTTAATGCAACTTGGCTGAATGAGCACCTCAGGAAGTATTACTTTACACGTGTGTGGGAACCGGAAAATGAAAATATATCGTTAAAAAAATTGACATAACTTGAAACAAATATATCTGAAGTTTCCAAATCAAGCAATCTACGTCCCTTCTTTCGAAACGAATACCCCAAGAAAACACATTTGCGACTTCTAGAAGTAAATTTGTCTCCATTTGCTTGGTGATTGTGTACATAATAGAGACATTCAAAAACCCAAAGTTGATGGTAATTAGGTTTCTGTCGATACAACACCTCATAAGGAGATTTACCATGCAACACGACTTAGGGTGTTCTATTAATCAAATACCCAGTAGTTAATACACATTCCCCCGAAAATTGTACACGTATTTCCTTGAAATTGCAAACCATGTACAACATTCAAAATGTGACGATGTTTGAGTTCTGCTTGTCCATCTTGTTGTAGGGGCCGGTCTGCACACATGAAGTTTTAACACACTTCCCTTTTCATCAGAATATTTCTTAAGACTTACCAATTCAATACCATTATCACTATGTACACACCAAATTAATTATGAAAATTTACATTGGCCCATAGAAATAGTGGAAATGAATTTTGTAAACATCTCCGTTTTGTCAACTAACAAACAAATCTTTACAACGCAGCAATAATCATCCACAATTGTAAGAAAAATTTTCACCCCACATCTAGAAGAAGACAGATAAGGATCTCATAAGTCCAAGTGAATCAAATCTAATATTCAATGGTTTTGTTAGCGCTTAAAGGAAACAACTCTCGTGTTTGCTTAGCACAAAAACAAATACCACACGGTAAAGTAATATGATATGTGATAGAAGAAATTGACTTAGTTACATGCTCAGAAAGATGTCCCATTCTTTTATGCCAAAGATCTTTTGACACTTCTACACCATTAATCACCACACATTTACAATAAAATAATATGATGTGTAATATACTATAGCAGTGTATGTCATATTCCAATTCAAACACACATATTAAGTTCTAGACAAACTCAACCATGTGAGTTTACAAGTCTATATCAATCTAGAGTCCAACCAAATGATATAAAATAAAGTAAACAAATATGAAGAAACAAATATTAATATATCAAGGTTGGCCAACACTCATAGACAATAATTATGTGTGCTCAATTTTAGTTACCTATGTAAGTAAAATATGAACTTCTCAAATAATTTTTCTCCCATATCCAATAGTTTTCTATAGGTGCCCAAATCAATGGCGTAACTGTCTGTATAACCATTTTCATGTGATTTGGAAAATATAGGAAATCAATTAAAACATTTAAAAGGGTAATTTTAATCAAGTAAAAAAAAAGTGAAACAACTGTGTGTAATTTTTTTAAATGTATACAACTCACAAAATCTAGTGTCAGCTATGGGCCTAGCACCTAGGCACCTAGGGCATAGGCCTAGGATAATATCCATAAAAAGTGAGGCACCATTTAAAAAAATCATAATTAATTTAATATGAAATAATTACAAATTTATGACTAAAATAGAGATTGTTAAAAATATATGACATCTTTGGTAGAGTGACTTTAGGAGTAACTTTAGTCATAGTAACTTGTGTTAACATTTAATTAACCATGACACTATACCCATGATAACTCTTGTCATATCTTTATAAATAATTTGTATGTATGCGATATTATAAAACTCTCTTAATATTTATTAAGATACATTCTTTGTAAAATAGAGTTTAAGTTCCCATATGTATACTAAACAAACTATTTTATTTGAACGATAAAAAGAAATATATATTTAATACAATTAATTTAACTTTAAGTTCTATTTTAGTTCTTACTATCACGGAAAAACTAAAACAACGCTATGAGACTAATTTCAAATAGAAATATTAAATAAAGAAAATTAGTGTTATAATTTTCTTTTTTGGATTTTATAGATTGGTGACTAAGAACAAAACTTTGTCTCACGACTTCACACAAGGATTTTAAGGTAAATTATGAAAATAAGAATACAAATATTAATATAAATAGTGATGATAGAAATAGAAATATAAGTCAGCGTATACCCATCGTTAATTGTTGGTCTCGGTTCATCAGAAAAACAATCTAGACGGGGGATGAATAGACTGTTCTTGGTTTATATTTTCTTGCAAGATAGAAAATGTCTTTCTTACAGAGGTGGTACTGTTCTGGACAGAACAAACTTGCAATGGAATGGCAGTTCTGGTCGGGTAGCCTACAAAAGCACACTAAGACATAATGACTTTCTGTAACTCTAAGAGCAAGATCTGTTGAACACAAAGTCTCAACTCTTTAGAGTTTAACAGTTGGAATCCTAAGCACAAGAAGTAAAAGCAGTAAGTAAATGACACCAGAACTTTTTATAGTTCTTCAAGGAACAACTCGTTCATCTAGTCCACTATTCCACTAAACTTGTAAAAATTCGTTACAACACTTAGACCCTAGCACTTAATATGCTCTCCACGTCTTTTTCAAGTGTAGTATCCTTGTCGCCCAGGATGCACTTCCTTGCTTCCTGATGACTAGTCTTTTCACCGAGCTTGCTCGAAGTATCCCCACTTCACTCCGGTTACTTTTGTGCCCTTCTTTTTCAAGAAGAATACATCGAAAAGACTCGAAGGTTTTTTCTTCAACGTACTCTGTACAAGATGTGTAGTTGTAGCTTTCGGAGAGGTTAAGGAACAAGGACGAACTTGTTGAGAGGGTTGAAGGATTTGAAGTAATATCTTCCAAGCTCTCATTGTAAATTCTTGTGTAGAATGAGTAGTATTTGCTCTCAAGAATTTGCACGTTGTTTTTCAAAGTTCGTTGTTGTTCAGTTCTTCTAAGTGTATCTTTTATACTGAGAGTGATCTTCCCGTTAAAGTGTAGAGGACAACTTCATTAGATGTATGTCCTGTAGACTTTAGTCAACTTACTTTTTCGGGAGTATTAAATAATATAATTCTCCTGTATATATAACATGGTCAATCATGTGCCATAAATATCTCAACGGATGGATAACATTAAATGGGCACTTAATGCTTTGTACAATACATCTTCTGTCAAGAGGCTTCTTGCTATTAGGGTAAATCCCTTTAGTTTCACGGAACTTTGAAGACTCAAACAATTTTGTAAAAGAGAGCTCTTTTGTATCTTTTTTGTTGTTGCCAGTTCTGCTTAAGGAACTTCAAGTGTTCCAACACTTAAGTCTTAACAGTTCTGTCAAGAGAGGCGGAACACCTCTGTTCTGGCAGTCGTCTATTCTAAAACATAAACCGAGAATTCTAAATTCCATTTTTCTACAAGAGTACTCTAAATTCCTAAGTTTTGCATCATCATCAAAATCTAATAACAATTAATTCCTAACATTAATATTAAATATAGAAATGTAGATTATGTCAATGAAAATATCAATTGTTTGAGTGAAACTCCAAATGCATTAAAAATTAATATGTGATGACCCAAAAATTTAGAGATTGATTTCCAATTATTGAAACAAGAGTACTCTTAGAGCAAGCGCTTATTATTCCAACGGTTAAACTCGAAATGTAGACTATTTTTTATACATAAGAAAGTAGAATACTAGAGACTACTCTACTCATAACAAAAAAGATACAAAAGAGTATCGTTGGTCAACTGACTATTGCGTCGGTGTATCGAAAACGATCTCGTATCAGATAATCTAGGATACTCGAGGATACCCATATCGTACTGCAACTTATTAAAAGTTTCCAATTTTTTTTTAGTAATTTTATTAAAAATCTGGATACACGTATCCTGATGGATACACATGTCAATTTCCTTTTACAGAAAACATACCTAAAAAATAAATAATAACATTTTAAAAATACTTATTAGAACTTTTAGTTTTTTATTAGAGTATTGGTTTTTATTATTATTGGGAATCTTTTATCCCATAACTTTGAGTAGTTACACTTTTAATTTCAAAATTGTGATTGTTTGACTTATTTCTCATTTCAAATTAGTGAATTATTTGCTATATTTATGCATATTTCGAGATGCACTAATGTACATAAGATAAAGTATGAATTTATTTCTAACTATCTTGATAATATGAAATGGTTTAATAACATGAATAGACAGGGGATAATATATCTATATATTTTCAAAAATTGTTGTGATTTTTATATTTATAAACACACCCCATAATTTTTAATTAAATTTTATAAATTCACACCCATCCATGACTTTTGATATTTATAAATATACTCCTATATATGTATCCTATTTTTTGTTTCCTTTTATCCTCGTACTCATTTTCGTGTTTCTGTATCGGTGCTACGTAGATGAGGACCTTGAATCCTTGATCCCTCCCCAACTCGATATCGGCCTTTTCTTTTACCATCTAAATATACACATGTGAATATGTGATGTGTCTTTATATTTACAGTTTGATTACTACTGCATAGTTGAAAAATGCCAACACGATGTTGTTAATTGCTCCAGTGGCGGACCCAAAAGTTTTGTAATGCGGGGGAATTGCCGAATGGATGAGAATAGACCGGGTGAGGTCGGCTCGGGTGCAGCACTCATTTATTCTGTATAGTCCGTTCAAACTATTATTTTAATCGGAAATAGATTATATAGTATTGCTTTCAAGCATAGACATATATGAATTATAGATCTCCTTTTGAACCCCTTAAGACCATTCTAAACAATAATAATCTACTTTTTGAAAGAATCGTGGTATAGAAATGAATCATTTTTGCCGTGTTTGTGATTTTGCATTAATTTTTTTTGTTATTTTTGATATTATAAAATGGTTAGGATTTGAATTCCAAAGTATGATCACGTCAAATGCTACCCAATGTACCACAAAATTTGTTGCTCCTCTGGCTCTCCCCAATGATTGATCAGTCAACGAAATAAAAATTTAAATAAAAGTAAAGACTAATCCTTTCTTTGAAAGAAGTAAAGCCTAATCTTTAGAGTTAACTGATTCCGACCTTTGTAGACTTCTAGACACTTTTCTCTTTTATAGATGTAATCCATTACGTACTCAACTTGAAATAATGGTTGATCATGAAAAGAATGAAAAGAAATCCTAAACGTCTAGCTTGTTTCTATTTGTAGTCACTTTTAATTCTGTCTCATTTTATAACAAGTAGTCAGTTGACCAACGATTATTTGAATTAATCTATCGACTAATTAGCTGTAAAAAACGTCTAGCCTCTTACTAAATTACATATTTATATATAAACCCATTATTCCAAATTGTACGATAAAATGGAAAGTCTTAATTTACAGGTAAACACGATTCTTCGACCTTTTCCAGGATCATGAACTCAAAAGACTCTTCTGCACTCACTCATACTCTCGCAAGTCGCAATACAAAGATTCAATCTGCCAATATCAATATGTATTACATAATTGAAATATTCAAGAGATATTTGACTAGTAAATGTGTAATTCACTTCACTCTTTGTATATAGAATTACTCCACGAGCTCTCCTCACGACTCTCTCTCTCATCATTTGAGGAGGCTCTTACAAGACTCTCTCTCTCTCAAGGCTCTCACACTTAGGTATGAGGAATGTCACCCCCTATTTATACTAACTCAAAGTTTTCTAGAACTCTCTACATTTCTAGAGTCTTTCAAGAAATATTCACAAGTTTTTCTAATCTTCTGGAAGGATATTGATAGTTCCACTTTTTTAGAATGTTCTAGAGACTTTCACACACTTCCACAAGATTCTGGAGAATTCCACACTCCTTTGAGAAACTTCACAACTTTCTAGAATATTCTACACTCTTACATTTTTCTAGATAATTCTATATTTCTCTAGAAAAAGTTTCAGAACTTTCAATACTTCTCTGCACATATATAAAGAGTTCTAGTATCTCGACAATATTTTAGAATTCTCATTAATTTACTCAAACAAAATTACCCAAACAAAACATTGTAATTGCAGTGTAACCATGCATAGAGGTAAAAGTGTCTGTTATCATCCAATTATTTCCATAAAAAGATGTGTTATTTTAATTGTAGTCAAAAAAGAAACTGAAAATTAATTTAGATAGAAAGTAAATACTCCGTAATACGAAGTATGTAATCAAAACCAATCCTGATCGAGACCTGGATAACCCTAACCTGATCAATCCTGAACTAGATTTCAACATCTGTCTGCAAAACTTAGTTGTGTTGAAGTTATTAGCCTATTATGCATGTGACGTGAGTTGCACGGAAGTAAAAAAAGTTATTGGTATAAAATTGTCCACTGATTATATTATCTCTTCTACACATCACCAATATTTAGATGTTTTTGCTTGGATTATCCTGATGAGACCAAATCAGATTGGACCACACTAAATCAGATTAAAACACGCAGAGCCTGAAATATAAACAGTTTGGGCCTGAAAATACAGTTCAAATATAAACATTGAACGAAGAGCCTGCCTGAATGAAGGATGTTTTTATTGGACTGTTTTCAATCCCAGACCAGATCAAATCAAATCATACTAAATTTAAATAACTATAAAATACATAAAGCCCGAATCAGATAGTTCAGATCACAAAATTTCAATCCAAGTAAAAACGTCCTAAATGCGTGTTTAGGGGCCTTTAGGCCACCTCTAACAAAGTGAAATTTGGTATTGTAGATCAACCGTTAAGACTTTAAGTACTCCAGTTGACAAATAATAAGAAGTGGATCGGAGTAATTAATAAGTACGCAATTAAGAGGCGCAGCCGGTTCCTAATTCCTACATCCTTAATGTGCCGGTAAGTCCAGCTATATGTTAACATCCATATGGCTTGTCACCTATTTAAACAAGCAACACGTGTATGTATGCATCTATTACAAACTTTTTATTTAATATACGGAGTACTTATACGGTTTGGGTGGTGACCCACCCCTGGCCGCTATATTAATAAACATTGTGGATGGTTCAACGACTCCACTTGTTCTTCTGTCCTTGACAAAGCTCCCCATACTTCTCGCCAGCATTTTATATCTACAAAAATTGACCTTTTAATCCACCGAAATACAATAATAAAAGTTGTACTGAGACTTTTAGGTGATGTTTACTTCCTTACTAAAATTACAGTTAGGTTAGTAAGACAGGTGAAGTAAACATGCACGCAGCATAAAAAGCCGTTTACTAACCGAAAGAGGTGCTTAAAGTACCGCTTACTAAGCATACCACTTCTCATTTATTAATTAAGTGGCACTTTAAACTTTTTCAGTTTCCGAATTTACCTCTTATCCTTACCCTATTGTACCCCTCTACGCGCTACCCCCCACCCCGCCCAACTACCTCGACCCCAACTACACCCTACCCACTACCTCCATCCTCGTATCTTACCCTACCCTACCTTACCTCGACCCCACCACACCCACCCTTACCCTACCACTTCCCGTTACCTCGGTCCACCCCAATCTCGGCCCCACCCTACCGCCAATCCTACCCTACCTTACCCCGACCCCACCCCAATCCCGACCCCACCCTATCGCCATCTACCCCCTACCCTACCCCCTACCACATGCTTCTACCTGGCCCACCCCGATCCCGACCCCATCCTACCACCGCCATCCTACCTTACCCCCTTACCCTACCCGACCCCACTCCTACCCTACCTTACCTTACCCTGACCCCACCTACCCACCATCCCCACCCTTACCCCTAACCACGACCCTGCCCGACTCCCTACCACTTGCCCCTACCTTGGCCCCACCCCGATCCCAACCCCCACCCCCACCCCTATCCCTCTACCCCACCATACCCCCATCACATGCCCTACCTTGGCCTCACCCCGATCCCGACCCCACCATACCGCCATCCCACTCCCACCCACCCCCATCGTGGTAAGGGTATGGTAGGGGTCAAGAGTGTGGAATTGGGGGTAGGGTACGGTGTAGGGTAGGGGTAGGGGTGGGTACATGGTATAAGGCGGGGGTAAGGGGGTATGGGTACATGTACGAGGTGACCCCACATATTATATTATATACTTGTGTTCATGAATGTTTGTGCATCTATATATGTATAGGGTTATTTTGGACATTTTAATGTTAAACGGTATTTCAAACCCTGTAAAGTAAACACGATCTTACAACATTGCTTATTTTATGCGCCGCTTATTAACGCGGGTCTTAATAAGCACCGTTTAGTAACATGTGAAGTAACATGTCCTTAGTTAATAGTTAGGGATATCTTCACGACGGATTCTAGAATTTGGATTGGACCAGGCCAAAGAATATATATATATCGATCTTAAATACTCCGTATTAACTATTCTTTTTAAAGGAAATTGTTGCAGTTATTAAAAAAAGTAAAATTGTCTAACTAGTACTATCTCTGTCTCACTAACATTGGGAAAAAAGGGGGTGTCACAGCTATTAAGAAAAGTGAGATTATGTGGTTGATATTGAATTGATAAAGTAAGAATAAAATAATAATGCTTTAGAGACATACAAACTTTACCAAATTGATACGAGACAATTTTAGTGTGATTTCACAAAAAAAGTAAAATGAAACAACATTAGCGGGACGGAGGGAGTTTTAAATTTGTAAATTATGAATCATCTAGGATTTGAATGATTACGAAATATAGTACATGATCAATTTAATGAGACGGAAGAAAAAAACCTATGTTGTAAAAACCGGACCGGAGAGTGACTCGGCCACATGACTGGGTCACGGGTCAACCCGGACCCGGTGGGTCAACCCGGTCAACGACGGAAAACCGGTCAATGATTATACGTCTATATAATACAGAGTAACAGTAAACATATAATTATATATAAAATTATAATAAAAATTAGTTATTATTCATAATAATCAACTAACAATACTACTTATTAAGAATTTGATACACTCTTATAATATTTCTATGTATATTTTGATCTTATAAAAATATATAATGATATTTTTATTTTTATTGTACATCTATATTATAATTTGGCATGATGTTCATTCTTAAATACAACAACAACAACATCCAAGTCTTAGTCCCAAACGATATTGGGGATGTTCATTCTTAAATAAATATATAAATATATTACGTAGTTTTTCTTTTTAAGGTATTGAAATTTCAATTTTATTGGTATAAAAAATGCATTAAAAATAAAAAAGAAATTACTTTTTTTTGGTAAAAACACCCAAAAACTGGGTTTTACCGGGTTTTTCGGGTTTCTTGGGACCGGGTCTTGACCGGGTTTTCCCGGGTCAGCCGAGTTTTTCTGATTTTTGACCATTTCCGGGTTTTGAAAAAACCGAACCGGTTTTTTGTCTGGGTCACCGGGTTCCGGGTCAACCCGGCCGGGTCGGGTCGATTTTTTAAACATAGAAAAAAGCACGATATATGAGACCAATATAATTGAATTAGACGGAGTGTAGTTTTATCACTTTAAAGAAAAATAATAAAGTTTTCATGAACAACCAAATAAAAAAAAGTTATAACTTGAGTTGCACCCTACCACCTCCACTTTTATATTTTTATTAAGTTATGTATTTATTGAAAAAACATATAAAATCAATAAAGTTTTCATGAACAACCAAAACATGGTCAAATTTGAGGCCTTATTTTTTTGATTTATTAGTTAACTTTTTCATTAAACACATAACTGAATAAAGTTGGTGTTACTTTATCATGTTAACATGTGCTCTATAAGTGTTTTATCTCAAATTATATCGTAAGGTCAATATATGAGAATCTTGTTAATATGTGCTATATCAGTGTTTTACCGCAAATTATACCGCGAGATCGATATACTATTCGACTTAATAAGGTTGGAGTTACTTTATGCGAATCTTGTTAACATGTGCTGTATCAGTGTTTTACCGTGAATTATATTGTGTGAACGATACGCCATGCGACTCAATGTTAAAAAAATCACACTTAGTGGATGACATTTATATTCCAGTTAAAGCTCTTCAGATTTTTCTTTATAGTACAGATCCTTGACCAGAGCTCCCAATGATGCAGGTTTTGACCAGTTATGCCATCATAGATGTCTTGATAGTATATGGAGTTACATCTTGTTATGCGCGATTTACATCGTTTTATGTATGAGCTACATCTTTCTTATGCATGAGTTAGGATGTTTTTACTTGGACTGCTTTCAATCTCAAAACAGACCAAACCAGCCCAGTCCAGACTTAAACAGATCAGTCCATACCAGACTTCCATAGTTATAAAGTGCAAAGAGACCAAACATTTACCAGACCAGACAAGTAAAAACATCTTTACATCTTATGTGTGAGTTACATCTTTTAATGCCCGAGTCACATCTTTTTATGCGCAAGTTACATTTGGATTTGTCTCAACAAGTTACAATTTGCCTACACTTTAGTTATATATTCCACCAACACGAATCATTACATTCTTAATAACAGAAGTTACATCACAAAATAAACATATGTTATTGAAACAAAAATATAATGATTTCTTTTGAAAAAATGATTTGTTTTTGCAAAAAAAATGTTTTTTTGCCAAAAAAGAAAACATTTTTATGGCTTTAATATTAAAAAAAAACATATTCTTTATTTACGTGAAGTGATTGACTAATTAGACTATTTTTTTCATTGTTTACATTGAAACCAATGTTTTATTTTTTATACTCTGTATTGGACAAGTTACATTTCAATTGACGACCTGCAGTAACATATCTCATCAAATTGAGTTACAACTTTTTTACACGTGAGTTACATCAACATGCTACTGGAATAAAAAAAATGTTCATGCGTGTTACGGTTCACACGTGTTTTAGGTGTGAGAGTATCATATTCACCATGATCTGCTCACATGTAAAACAGCTCATGTTTTATTAAAGTAATTAAAAATTTAGAACTTATAGGCAAATCTGAAATTTTCAATTTTAGATGACTAGATTTAATAGAAATTTAATTACAATACTTCACTTTATTATTAAAGTAGAATATATGAGATGAAGTTACAAAAACGTCTGTATCAATTGGTTTGGTAGGAATCCAAAAACAATAAATACATGTGGTCCATTGCACCCATATATTTTTTATTTGCCAGGATCACATGACACATGATTCTATTTAAAAAGGTGTTTGTTCAAAAATATAAAAATTTTGATATGAATATTAATGTTTTCTTCGTCTCACATTGATTTATAAAGTCAATTTTTTTTGTCAATAATTTGATTGTATTCACTTAATAGGATATCAATATTTAATTATATTCTAATTCAGATTATGTAACTTTACGGAGATTGTAATGTAGTTTCTGAATAGTTTTTTATGATATGTAGTTTCTGAATATGCAATTTTTTTTATTAAAATTGAAGAGTTTATTCCATTTTATGTCCCCCGACTATTGTGTCAGTTACACATTTGGTACTCAACTTTTGAGCTTTCCTTTTTTAGTCCTCGACTATTGTGCTAGAGACACTTTTAGTCCTCAACTTAAAAGTTTCCCACATTTAGTCCTCTGAATATGACCAAATTGACACTTCTAGTCCTTCCACTATGTTTTTGACAAAATAAGTGGAGGACTCAAAATGTCACTAATAAAATAATTGAAGGACTAAAAGTGTCAATTTTATGAAAGTCGAAGGACTAAATATGAAAGTTTTCAAAGATGAGTACTAAAAGTGTCTCTAACACAATAGTTGAGGGCTAAAAGTGGAAAAAAACCAAAGTCGAGTACCAAAAGTGTCAATGACATAATAGTCGAGGGACCAAAAATGGTAAAACCTCTAAAATTGAATTAACTATCGGTAGAAACATCGGTTGATCAAAAATTTGACTTTGCAAACCAATTAAGGACTAAAGAGTAAAAACCACATAATGGATAAAAAAGAAGCTTTTTCATTTAATTTTTAAAAACATGACTAATAAGGATTAAACTTACCAAATTGCCCCTAGTGTCTTTGCTTGGTAGTGACTTGACTCGTCGTAGTGACCTCCACCATAGTGACCGCCGTTGCTAGTGGCCGCCGATGGGGGCAGGCATAATGACCATCGTCGTCCAGTAACCACCCCAGATAGTGACCACTGTTTGTCGTTATAATGACCACTGCCGATCAGTTACATTTACAACCTCCAAGAGTTTCAACAGTTTTCGGTTAGTGACGTGTGACACTGCCGCCTCGCTGACATTTACACATTCGCCTCGCCGGTGATGAAGACACCGTGGATTGTTGCCTCCAATGGGTGACATCGCTTAATGCCCCTACCCAGCCCCTCTCCCCAACTTTGATCCCCACCCGCAACCCCTTTTCCCAACTCCCCACTTGCACCCCCTCCCCTACTCCACAACACCCTCCCAAGCTCCCTAGCCCCAACCCTAGCTGCTACCGCTGCTATTGTGGATTTGGATCGTCCTTGCCGCCAGTGATCATCATCAATTGCCGTCTTCTTGCTTCGGTAATCCGTATAGAAATCGACCAGAGCCGTCATCCAGCATTAGCTGCACTCGACTCCAATTTGAAAACCGAGAAATGACAATCATCCCAATCTCAAAACATAGTTGTTGAACTCTTCTATGATATGAAAATCTAACTACTCTGATTCAAAACCCTATATTAACATCACCACCATGAACAGACAGAAGGAGGAGGAAGAAGAAGAGGAGAAGGGCGATCGACGATGGTGTTCATATTATCAGAGAAGCCAAGAGATGAACGGTTGTGAGGGATGACATGGCCAGTTGCGAGGAATGAGCGGCCGATGACGATGTTGTGAGCGGCTGGTACGATACTGGGGTGGCGGTACGTAGGAGGTCAAGGAAGCCGGAGCATACAACGAGAACAAAGAGGAGGCCTAGGGTTTTCATTTAAGAGTAATTTAATTAGTCTCATTTTTGTTCAAAAAAAATATGAGATTTTTTTCAAAAATATTACTAAAATAAAATTTATTACACAAATATGAATAATAGTTACTACAATCTAGTGTCATGGCAATTTAAGTTTAAAATTAAACATAAGTTACTATTATTTTATTAGTACTCTAGTCATCAATCACATTTTTATAAACCTTCTTTACTTTAGTCATAATATTCAATTAGTTCTAAAAGCAAATCCTATTTTAGCCTAATAGTGAGCTGATATTCTGATAGTATAATTTTCATCGTTATTTTTTAAAAAAAATACAAGTGGCAACTGAACGTTGAATTAAAGATCCCTACATCTTGGTGCCATTACGCGATGGTACCAAATTATGTCTTTTTAAATTATCCAAAATAAATGTTGTCTTCCCTACCTAAATTCTAATAAGAAAGATGCAGTTCATATCACATTAATTTATCACATTTATTATTTTCAAATCTCAGTTTTTATTTTTTATTTTGCAATTATCATTAATAATTGAGGCGCTGTACTTTTTCTTGATAAAATGTGAACCTGTAATACGGAATTACAGAGTATCATTGGTAGGGGAAGTAAAGTAGAAAGTTTTGTTCCGTTTTGGTTCGAATTTACATTTCAAAATTTGAAATCACATTTTGATTGATTTGATTTGCTTCGGTTCGATTTCAGTTTTTCGATGGTTTTACTAAAAAAAATACGGAGTACTGCATGTCATTTAATTTAATATGATGCGATAGTTGGGGAGATCAACCACACTCCTTATTACATAAAATGATACGGAGTAAAATGAAAGTACACTTGAACAAATAAAATACAAAAAGAGAAAAAATAAATATATCTTAAATTATATGAGTATGAGCAATAAATAATAAGCTTTTGCAATTTTTGGAACAAAAGTGTATATCTTTTAATTTACATTTTTTGTGCCTAGTTTAAAAAAAGTTCATGAATATTTATTTTTTATGTGACATAGTTGAGATGTATATTTATTTTTCTGTCAATATAAAATTTTAAGTTGCATGAAAATAAATGTTGCTAGTAATAATCAATAAAAGTTAATAGATCAATATAACTACATTATTATAGGCAATGAATGTGTAAATGCATTTATAAACTCCACATAATACAAAAATTAACTTTCTAGCATCAGAAATTAAAATTAAGACTATCGATGATATTACGATTAATGCTTAATCATGACAAATAAAATTCATATTTTAATTAGTTCAATTTTACAGTTTATAAAACAAAAACCGAGCTAGATAATTATAGGTCGGTTCAATTTTTAGCGTCTAGTTTAAATTTATTACGATTGGTTTTATTTTGATACGGTTTTTGGTTGTAATACGTAGCTCTGCGCATACTTTTCTATTTAATTACTTTTAAGGAGTGATTATTTAAAATTGGCTCAAATACGATTTTAGTTCCTGTAAGTATGACAAAATTTGTTTTAAGTCCCTGGAAAATATTTTTCTTTTATCCCTGTAATATGCACTATTTTGTTTTTAGTCCATCTTTGATTCTGAAACTACTCAACTTACAAAACAAAGTTATTTTCAGTAACATAAATACATTAGAAATATTTAAATTCTTCCTTTTATAATTTTTTGAGACTAATATGAGAGTTAAAACAGTGTAAAACTAAGTATTCACGTTTTAAAAATAAATATTAAAAACTTTTTAAAAAATAAATTAAATACTTTTTTAATAACATGACAAATAATTAGAGGAGATCTATTAATCGGGGTTATTTTGAGGTCAAAGGGAGATTGTTATCATCGGTGATGGACTAAAAAGAAAACCAACCTAAATTGCAGGGATGAAAAACAAAAAAATAATTTTGAAGGGATGTAAAACAAAATGTATTATATTTGTGGGTACCAAAAACATATTTTAACCTTTAAAATTTTGAATTTCGCCCATAATTTGTACATGTGCTTGGTAAGAATCCTAAAACCTATAAGTTTGTCTACATTGGAGACATTATTGGAGTATACTATTTTCGCATAAACTCTCATAAAATGTAAAGTGTCGCAATGTAAGGTGGACACACTGGGTGTCACTCGGATGGAACTTTTACAAAAAAAAAAAAAATTGTAATTTCCGAAGGGGATCTATGCATAGGTTAAAGTGAGCGGAAATTCGGGTTAATTTAATTTTGAGAAAATCGCACTTTTAGTTCTTGAAATAGTTACGAAATTGAAATGTCATACCCGTGTTTCCAAGTTTGTAAATGTCGTCTCTCAATTGTCCAAAATGTTGTAAATGTGATCCTCTGAGGGATGAAATATACAATGTGGGCTAGAGTACATTTCACCACTTAAGGGACCACATTTACAACAATTTGGACAATTGAGGGGTGACATTTACAATCTCAAAAATACGAGTCTGATATTTCATTTCGGTGACTCTCATGGACTAAATGTGCAATTTTCCCTTTATTTTTTTTCAATTTTTTAGTTTTAAAATTTAAAATTTTCATATTTAGCCCACCCTGCTAATGTTTAAGTCTAGTATATTTGTTTTTTTAGCTAGAAGCATCCTAGAATTAATTATTGATCCAAATTCGGTGAAAAAGTCCTCGGTTTTGATAAATTTACAAGTTACATTACATGATTTACAAGTGAATAAAAATAAAATTACAGGATGAATAATAAACACGTCATGAGATGAACAAGCAAGACGAAGTATTGACAGGACGCCCCCTCCCGAACCATCACTTTGGAGTGACCAAAGAGCCAGGGACCAGAGGCCAACATTTCACGATGAGACTTGGTCACCTGTACTCTTGTGCTCTATCTTTCGTTCAAGTTTTATTTGGTTAATATTTGGGAGTTGTGGGTGCTTTTCGTTGTGAGATTGAGTGAAAGCAATCAGGATAATCTGATCGATAATAGCTTTGCAACTCTCACATGTTCAACGATTAGTATCGTTCATTTTGGGTGGTCTATTCTGTGTTTGGTCAGGGAGTGAAGGGATGAGACTTTGGGGGTGTTTGGAACTGATTCTACTTCTGCTTCTTTTTAAAGCAGAAGCAGAATGAGTTTTCAGAAGCTGGTCTCCCCCCAGCTTCGATCTAAAAGATCTGATTGTAGGAATAAATTAGAGCACTAGAAGTACTTCTATACTTTCACCCAAACACTTCAACTTCTATTTCTGCTCTCTGAAGGAGGATAAACAGTTTTAAGAATCAGATCCAAACATCCTCTTTGTCTATTGGTGATGTTAGAATGTTTGATTCTATGGATTTAATATAAGCCCTTTCTTTTCCAAAAAAAAACAATTTCTCCTCAAAACTCATTTCTAATAATTCTAACAATTACCAAATTTGAGCATAAAAAAAGAGAGTTCTACGTACTACTTCCGTAACGTAAATATCTTCCCACTTTCTTTTTTCAACCGTAACTACATAATCTTCTCATTTATAAATTCCTCTATCATACCTTCAATAATTTTAAAAATAATGCACTATTATACCTACATTATATTTTTGGATTTATCCTTCATTCCATCACATGATTTCATTATCTTCTCATCATATCCTCGATAAATTTATAGGGAAAAGTACGGAAAAGGTACTTGTGGTTGGACCCATTTTCAGATAGGATCATGTGTTTCATTCTTTATCAAAGTGGTTCATGTGTTTGAATTCCGTTATCAAAGATGGGTCACGCCGTATTAAACGGCTGAAAATGACAGTTAAAAGTAACTCCGATTTTCAAAAGTGTCCGAAAAATTAAAAGAAAAATATCGAAAGGTGCGCGTCGTCAAGATGACCTCCAAACCACCTTCGGCTTTGGATTTTTTAGATCTGTTTGAATTATTTTTTAAAAATGATTTTGCTAATATCACTTTTCTGGTGGACTTTCCGGTGACAAGGGTGGCTGAAAACAAAAAAGAAAGATGGCCAAGCGGTCGTCTTATTGAGGTGCACCTTCCGGTATTTTTCTTTTAATTTTTCAGGCACTTTTGAAAATCGGAGTTTCTTTTAACGGTCTTCTTCAGACGTTTTTAACGGCGTGACCCTCTTGTGATAACGGAATTCAAACACATGAACCACTTTGATAAAGAATGAAACACATGACTCTGTCTGAAATCAGACTCAACCACAAGTACCTTTTTCTCAACTTAATCTGGGGAAGCTTTTTTTAATTGTTCTATTTACGTGTTGAACATGTATGACTTTCACCCAAACTGAAAGCCATAGCTCCACATCAACATCAGATTGTAAAATAACTCATTTACTGCAACACTACATTAATTAAAAACGGTTTTGAATTGATATCATCGCCTGTTCTTATTTTGTACAAAGTAGCTTGAAATTTCTAAAAGGGATTTCAGTTATATTCTTCGAGCTTTTAGACATGCAAAATGTTGTCATTCTCGATAGCGACATGCTATGTGAGAAATGGTATAGACATTTAACCTAATTAAGCAACACAAGTATAAACAGTATTAAGCTTTACAGACTAAATAAAAATTGCCGTAGATTATCAAAAATCGAAATGTTATGCTATGTATCAAAAGTAAAGATCACTAGATCAGATATGATTAATGGACAATAAATATGTGGGATGGAATAACAAATGTTTGGCAAAATTAGATAGAAAAGTAAATTTCCCTACACACACTAAACTGTAGAACTGTACCGCGTAAAAATTAAAAATGATTTTAATGTAATTTAATGAGGATAATGACATATAGATGCAACCAGAAAGGTCAAGAGAAGTAGGCCAAATAAATACTATCGTTCTTGGTATTATAAATGTCAACTAGTGTTGAACGTCCCCCCACAACTAGTTTTCATGATGTGTTTCATCTAGCAACCAAAATTATATTTTTTGATAGATCAGATATAAGCAAAATTTCTAATATGAAGTACGTATATGCAGGGGCGGAGCCAGAAAAATGATTTAGCGGGGTCAAAATCAAATTAACATAGAATCAAAACGGTAGATTATTTTTAGACAATACCCGAATTGAATGTAGTTCAGATAAATGATAGTTTAAATGAAACTAATAGAGTATATGTAGTTTATATACTTCGTATATGTCACATATATTATAAACTTGTTTTATACGGGTTGAGTTGAGTACCTCGGATGAGACCCATTGTCTTACCCTAGTACTCTATGGTTCTCTTCGATCTTACCCGGTTTAGTATCAAGATTTCTTATTAGAAAAGAATCATTTATTGAGTAGGCACTCGTATCAGTAAGATATGTTGTCCTTGCTCTGTCCTTAATTCATGTCACGTAAGTAACGAGTGAATTACACGCTATTTTGTGAATATAGTTAATATTACGCATCACAATTTTACTAATTTCAAACTTAAATAGTGTGATTGCAGAAACCATAACTTTTTACTCGTAATGAGTTACGAGAGCCATAATCTATCAAATCGAAGATATTTCAGAGTTCTACACTCTTAAATTTTCAGCGGGGTCGGTTGACCACCCTGACCCCAGTAGCTCCGCCCTTGCGTATATGCTACCATGCATCTAGGCAAAATTTATAGCAACTTGATTTTAAAACTCGATTGTCTCCTAATACAATGCATATTAGTTTATTAGTTAAAGTAGACGGACCTAACTCCCAGCTAATTTCCAAATCAAAGTGTTAGTTGGCTGGGTGTTTACTTGACCTGGGAGGCTAGTCAGTCAGCGTCCACTATATATTTTACTTTTATTTCATTACCATTTATAACGTGTGAAGTGTTCCTGTTTTTAATTACTTTATTATTTCGTTAATATAATGAATTAAGTTGAGGAGAATGACTTGAAAGATGTTTTTACTTGAATTGTAATTTGCTAGTCTGGTCTAATTCGGTCTGAACTCATGATCTGGTCTGAAAATATCTAATCTTTTTGCATTTTTATAACTATCCAAGTTTGATCAGATCTGATCTGGGACAGATTACAGTCCAACTAAAAACATCCTAACTCCAAAATTTAAATTGTTCTATCAATTGTGCATATTAGTTGTTGAAGAAGTTTTTTATTGATCATGATAAATAGACAACTTTATTAATTAAAGCAAGATTTATGTTGTCTATGAGATAAAATTCACTCGTCTCACGATTGTCATCACCTGTCACAAGACTCACAACTTAGAAGTTTCTAAATAGCTGGTCACGAATTTATCACAAATTCACAATAATGATAAATTTGTTCACGATCAGTGAGTAAATATTTAGGAAAAAGGACAAAAAAAAATATTCTTTCGTAAAATATAGCGAAAAGGGTCAAATAGGCCCTCGAGGGCCTGACCCTTTCCCTAAGGCCATCTCCAACAAGCACCATCTTCAACACCAAAATGGTGTATTTGGCAAAAAAATGCTCCAACAATGACACCAAACTTTACACCATTATACCAAAATGGGGGAGGGGGATGGCTTTACGCCATATATGGCGTACGCCATATCTAACACCATCCAACTTTTTTAATTTCTTTTCCTTTTAAATGTGACCTTCAAGTTTTAATTATTATAGTTTTGACCCATTTTTAAAACAACAAATTAGGATGTTTTACTTGGATTGAAATTGGTTTGTCCGCTCTGGTCTGGTCTGATTTGATCTGGTCTGATCTGAAATGATGTGGTCTGGTCTGATTTCTTTGTATTTTTATAACTACCCAAGTGTGGTCTAATCGGGTCTGATCTGATCCCGAGACAAATTACAGTCCAAGTAAAAATATCCTTATAGAACAACAAATTAAAATTATTAATTTGATAGAAAAAAATATAATAAAATTTAAATCACACAATATTATAAATAAAGTTTCAAATCCAAACAACATTATAACAGAATACAAATGGTACTTAAGGAAATAGCTTAATTAAAATTACAATTAATAACACCATTATAATTAAAATTAAAACATAATTAAAAACATACATGGTACATACTAATTTAGAAATTAGTAGTCATTCAACCCGCTCCAGACCCTCCGAGACCATCAAACAGATTCCCAAATCCAGCTGGTGATCCTCCTTCTTGAGATTTTTTTTGTAAAATTCCCGATCTTTCTGCAATGATATATGCTCGCGTTTGTGGATCGTGAATAGAATTTAAATCCATGAACATAATTTTATCTTCTCTTTTCTGTTCTTTGTATGCCATATTTTGTCACTGGATTTGCAATTGTTCCTGTCGATCTAACGACGATTTCTTCAACATGTCTATAAGTTGCTCATTGTCGCTCTTAACCGACTTAAGCAAAACAATGGTGTCTTCATCGTTTTTCTTCTTCAATTTGGCTTTTTTACCCCTATTGGCCGTGTTGAGAAATCTGACCCGGAATCAGTATCAACTTCTTTATTGAACGAAGATGACAATCCAGGTGATGAGGATGGTATATATCCAAAGTGGTCAAACAATTCATCAACCACAAGGTAGAAAGAAGAATTATTTTGCCATGAGACAAGAAGCATGTAGAAAAGATGTTGAACGTGCCTTTGGAGTATTGCTATCCCGATTTGCAATTATCGCAAGACCTTCACTTTTTTGGGAGAAAAAAGTCTTACACGACATAATGAGTGCATGTATTATTATGCATAATATGATAATAGAGAATGAACTAGATATACATGCACCGGTTGAAGATGTGAGAGATACACCAGTTCCAGATGTTGAAGTGGCAGTTGATGAGGCGGCAAGGTTCACTCAATTTCTTAGCCGACATAACCAAATTCACGACAAAGACGCTCATATTGAGCTCCGCAATGCTTTAATTGATCATTTGTGGGAACAATTCTCAAATTCCGATAACTAAACTAAGAATGTTTATTTAATCTATTGCTTTAAGTTTAAGTAGTACTTTATTAATGACGTACAAATTATTATAATATTATTGTAATATTTAATTTTATGTGGTTTTAGTTTTTATTTGTGAAATATTGATTATTGTATTTTAATTAGTGAAATGCGTGAAAATACATATTAAAATGATGTATTTTAGTGTATTTGTGTGATATAATGTGTGAAATGTCAAAATATTAAATGAGGGGCTAATGTATAAATATATGATAGTTAGATACTTAAATAGAAGAATGGTAAAAAGTTAGTAAAAAGAATAAAAAGAAAATATTCCTTTTTGGTGATGAAAATGGTGTGTAAACTGTTGGAGATAAAATATTGTTTGATGTGATGTTTACACCATTTTAGTGTAAAAAATGGTGTAAACTGTTGGAGATGGCCTAAAATATATAAATGACTAGTTTTTCTTTTTCCTAAAATATGGCAAACCTTTTACTTAATTAATTCAATTTTTTTTCTCATTGTAATTTGTATCTAATGCCCTACTTCTGTCCAGCTGTCACAAAAAAATGTCAAAAAATTATGATGATTTTTTTTAGTTGTTTTTCCAATGGCTACAATGGCACGTTTTCTTACGACAGCTTCATCCATTAGTAGCATGAACATTTAGTACTTGCATTCATTAGTTATATACGTAGTATATGAAAATCAATCAATGACATAATTATATGACAATGACTTCATGTTTTTTCAAATATATGACTTTGTTAGCCAGTTTTTTATCCATATGTAAAAACAGTCACTTTTTAAAATGAACTTCAACATAATCATATTTAAGGAATACCCTGCTTTTGATAGTTGATACTAGTTAAAATATATATGGAGTATAAAATTCACTAATCCCGACGTTTGCTAAAAAATCAAAATTTTGGTGATGCAAAACCCTAGAGTATTAGATATCGAGTAGTTAAACATTGCAAGATAAGGGGTCGATTACAATTCAATAACATGGTGTATTCAGTATTCCAATATGTGGATTAACTGTTACAAAAGATATATCTGGAAATGCAAGTCCATAAGACCATAATTTCCACGGTCACATGTGGAATAAAAACACACAATGAAGACCCAAATTGCAAATCTTTAAATCATGTACGTCAAAAACTACAACATCCATTACGACACATACTTGTGAGTTGTGACCAGAAAGTTATACTACGTACTATCTAATTGGAAAATCTTGTTGACAAGATAATCTCTGATAAAATATGTCGATTGTCGAGAAAACAATGTCGTGCGGTTTGATTTGTGAAGTTAATAACCAAAAGAAGTGCTTCAATAGCGAAAGAACAGCAAATGAAGTACTGCAAAGAAAACGGCAACACTTTTAGTTTTTTCAAGACGGGAATAATAGCGCCATTACTTTGTGCTTTTATCACAAATAAATAATTTGGGTCTTAAATTCACGCTTTAATTTTTTTGCGTGTATGTTATAATTTATCCATGACAGTTTAGTATATCTGCTGCAACAGTGTGAACAAATCCATGTTTACACGCACATTAATATATAACTTCATATTCACAGCAAACGGAAACACGTTTAAATTTACAAATTACATCACCTTCATCAGTTATCTGGCCTGCGAACAGCCAAAGTCCACATTGGTTAACTTTGCAATATATAAGTTCACACATGTTATATTAAATGCTCTATATCCTAATTGCAACACTTGGCTGCCATCAAATATCAATAATGCAATAGCAATACTATATGCTGTGATGGAGGTACATATTAGCTTCAGAATGTAAAAAAAAGGACATTTTTTTTTAATTCATCACCCCCACTCAAGAAAAAAACTTCCAATATAGGAAGAAAGTTTGCAACTCAGAGTCAATAAAATTATCCATCCATCACTTCATATATTTCTACCTGTTCGTAATAGGCTTGTCATTTACAGAATAGATACTCCGTATATCTACAAACTGTACGATACACTCCATATATTGTTGTTGACCCTTCCTTTTAAAAAAGGGTCAACCCCAACCCTTCAGTTTGGTCTACATCTGGATCCCGAAGAGATAGGAAGAGACTATACTGTACAAAACTCTATACAAACTCTTGACTTGAGATGCTGCAATAGGGGAGAGTAGAATATTTCTTAGCATTCTTTTTGTCAATGGAGGGTTTACATAATTACATCTATAGAAGACGGCAACAAAAACCATAGTCTTACCTTCTGAAGAGCCGCAGTTAAGATGAACTCCCATTGGATTCGGATGAGGCTACAGGAGGTAGTCTTTGTTGAGCACTTTGCGGCGGTGGGGGAGCAGTAATTGCATAAGTCAGCCTTGATGACGATGAATTTTCAATAAGACCAGCAACTCCAGCAGCAGCGGATTGAGCATTTGAGGGAAGGAAAAGATCATGTTTCTGGTTCTTATAGGCACTCCATACCTTTGATTTTTTTATGAGCACAAAATTTGATTTCAACATTCACTTATTGAAGGAAACAAAAACTGAACAGATGTATAATAGTACAATACAGAAAAAGCAAACAAAAATAGGCCACATTGCACAAAAGGGCGAATGTAATGTAAGTCTACTTTCAAATTTTTATTCTTCACGTTGCAGAAAATGCTGAAAAGTCTCAGTCTATTACTATGGCGTATGAAAGGCAATTTAGCTTTGTGTATGTTAAAGAATAGAAAAAGAAATCTAATGGCATACCACACCACAAGGGCTCGCAGTTTTTTAAAAAGATAGTGCACTAGTCTTTAGAATGTACTACCTCCATCCCACTAAGATTGGGACGAGAGAAGGTGGCACGACTATTAAGAAAAGTAGGTTTGTGTGGTTGATATTAAATTGATAAAATAAGAATAAAGTTAGAATGATTTAGAGCCACATAATCTTACCAAATATGGTATGAGACAATCTTAGTGGGACTTACCGAAAAGGTAAAACGGGACAATCTTAGCGGGGCGGAGGGAGTATAAGTTTACAAGTCAAAAGTTCAATCACAAATCAGAGCCAAGTTCCTAAAATATTCCATACAAACCCTAGGTAATTCCCTCCCTGTGGAATTAGTTTCAAATTTCTAATAAATTTTAACTTTTCCCGATTGTCATTGATGATGATAGCAATTCGCAGGCCCATTTCATGCGCTTTCCATGGACCTCTATGGCCAAAAACTTTGGGGTTTCCTTGTATTTTTCTTGAGGTGGCAGTAGTAATGTAGAAAAAAAGGAAACAGAAAAATATTAGATAAAAGTACGATCAGTGGTTTGCACTCTTGTCCTATTTTGATTTCAGCATTCCATCTCTTCATAAATGGAGGAAGCAATGGAATAAATATTACCACCATTTGCAAGACCATATCACTATACCTTCTGCTCTAAAACCCCTGCTTCAGCTCTATCTGACTGATTTCTATCAAAATTGAACTCATCTATGCTCCTCCACATCCTGCCTGAGCCCCATCTAGATTCTAGAACCAAGCTACCGCCTAACGGGCACATACCAATGAGGTAACCAGGCCTACATCTAACTCAATAAGTTAAAGGTTTAGGTTCTGCCATTTTAGGTAATTAACATAGACCTACACTTACGCTATTTATAAGGAAAGTCTTCTCTTGTGAGCAAATTCCTCAGACATACACTGAAAGTAGACAAGGTTCACTGCTCCTATACTAGGAAAACAAAAAGATGCATTTTGACTCGTCATTTTTACATTCTTTTTGCATAACATTTGAGGCACAACACACAAATCACCATTCTTGTAACCTAAACCATCCTTCAAAAAAAAAAAAAAAAAAACCATCCCACATTTAAAAGTGAAAATAACTGGCATGCTGTTAAGATCTTGAGAGGTTTACAAACAAATGAACAAAAAAAACAGCTAGCGTAAGGTGCACAACTTACATCTGAGGCATTCAGTACATCTCTTACTTTCATACAATGTGCCCCTTCCGCTGCAAAGGCATGCAAAACCTGGATATACAATGATAAAACAATGGTCTGAAGTAATTCACATGATTATCAAATTATCAATTTAGTTGTGAAGAGGGAACAATTATGGCTTGCATAAGCAGTTAAGCACAATGAAAAGATAGCTCCACATAAAATTGTCCTGCTCTAATATACTAGTATGTCCAGCCAAACTATTACTCAATAAACTCAACAATATTTATAACTTCATAACAAAAAAACGCCCATTTAATAAGGACGTCGAAAAATAAGTACACATTTGGTGCATTTTCAGATAAAGTTAAACTTAGGGGTTGTTTGAATCTAATTCTAAAAACTATTTTAAGAACCTGAGTCTGCTCCTCTATGAAGCACTTATTATCAGAACGAAGGAGTATTCAGCATACATTTCAAATTTTACTTCTTTAGACTGCAAAAATCAGTTTTAGACTTTTAGAGAAGCCCAGAAGAGGCGATGCTTCTCAGTTCTCAATGACTGAGACTGATCATAAAATCATTAAAACCCACTAATTATATAATAATACCTCCATTCTTAAATAATTGCAACATGTTGAATTTTACACTATTCACATGTTCTACTTTGTCTGCATTTTATTCACATATATATCACCAAATTAATGTTTGAAAAACATCATTAAATTTGTCCTGACATAAATTTTCAAAATCTAAATTTTTTAATTTTTTTACTAATAGAGAATTAAATATATTAGTGGTCAATGTTGTGCGTTGGAAAACGTGAAAAGAGAAGTGTTGCGATTAAAAGAGAACATAGGAAGTATATACGAAGTACTATTTTATACATACCAAAGTATATAGAACAGGGATCACCTTACTCTAAGATTATGTTTAAGACACTCAATCTATACCACTGAATTTCATAAATCTAACAGCATTCATTCAACAACTCATCTTATGCCATTAGATAAAAAAAGTCAAATTGAGTGGCTTATACTTACTCTTGGAATGTCTTGTGTATATATTACATGAATACACGCATACATGAATATTTTAAATTATTTAACACGATATCATTTCTGCATACACATACAGTACAAAATTCTGATTGAAATAAATGAGAATCAATGGACAACACTCCCTTTTTGCAGATAACAGTAAAAACTAGCCTCCAAGTTTATGTCCTTCTGTTTACACAGTGGTTAAATTTTCACTTGAAAAATGTTAATCAGAGATAGGTAAAAGTGCAAACATTTAGAAAAGAGAAACTTATCCATGAGAAATAAATAGAGATAATTTAAATATACAAGTCAAACCTGAACCATTCAAATTATTCCTGTTATCTATACACACACACACACACCTCAATTGCAAGAACTCGACCAATGGATGCTTCAGACTCATTCCACTTCATCTGTGAGCATAGTCCATTTCTTCCCCCCGCTCTCCAATCAAGAAGGGCAAGAAGTATATCAACAAGACCAACCCTAAATAAACCAAATAGAATATCAATGGGAAGATACAGCAGAGCAGCTTAACTGTAACACATAGAAGATACAAATACACTACTGACTTTTTGTTGTCATTGGGACATGAAGGTTGTGAACTGAAAACTACCTACAACCTATACAGTTTACCTGGAAATAATGTCACCATGGTAACAAGGGCATGAGCGTCTAATTTATGCGTGTTTTTTCAAGAAAAGATTGCCAAGAGAGGCTTTTATTGCTATGGACCAAGTATCTTCATTCCATTTTTCTTATTTCTTTTCTGTGGCAAATCAACTTTTCACAAGTTTCATCCTGATTTTAAGTCTTTCCTCTTCTTTCTTTTTGCTTCTTTCTCTGCAACCAATTTCTTGCTTCTTTCTTCAAATATTAGAAACCACTTTTGAAAATTTGACTGCTTGAATTTTGACAAAAAAACTCCAGCTTAATTTTTTTTTTATTTTCTTCTTTTATTTTTATTTTCTTGCAGTGTGTTGAAGATAACATTATTAGTAAGATGATGATGATGAATCTTACAAGGTGACATTTAAGTGAAATATGAAAGGTTTATGTTGAGGCTTACACCTCGCCTGAAGCCTCGTTTATGTTAACATGGAATAGAAAACTACATATATATATATATATATATATATGACATTACGACATTCAACTTACAGCTGCATAATAATTCACACATACTACTGCAATGTGCACATATAGAGAAATAGTAGGCCTAAACCTCATGGGCTGGGTTATTCACTCGGCAAGTACTCGGCGAGTACTCGGTGAGTACTCCCTACTCGGACTATGACCTTGCAGAGTAGCACATTACTCGGCCCGAGTTATTATTCCGAGTTACTCACCGAGTACTCGGTGAGTTAGCCAACTCGGTCAGTGGGTCAAAAAGGCGATTTACTCGGGAGTACTCGGTATTTAAAAAAAACATTACCTCCGCTTGGAAAAAAATTAAATTGAAATTATCCTCTGTGTTGTTTCTTATTCTCCCTCATGTTGCCTATTATATTCTTCTCTGTATACTGTAATAAACTCTAAGAATTTTGGATTGTTCTTCGTTTGCTTGTGCTTCTTAAATTGGTGTTTTCATTGTACATTTTCAAGCTTTTGGCCAACTAAAGTGAATGTATTGAATGTACCCCTGAGACCTGAGTTGCTGAATGCTGAAATAAAATCTCAATTGAAAAGGTGAAAAATATAGTTTAGCAAAAAAGCATCATGTTTGGTTTTGGGTGAGCTGCAATTTTCATTTAGGGAACTACCTTTGAGGACTCGTTGTTCGGTAGGTGCCACTTTGAAGTTACTTTGAAGTTCTTCAATTGGAATAACAATAGGTGCCAAAAAACTGCAGAAAATATTTGCCTTTTCTTCTACTGCTCGTGCTTCTTGAAGTTGTATTCTGGTATTGTATACTTATTATATGCATTTTAAGACAATTTCTATCCTTTTATTCACTTCTAAACATTTTAAGACAATTTAAAGACAATTTTATTACTATATTTTAAGACTACTATATTTAAATATATTTTTTATATTTAATTAATACTAGGCCGAGTAATCACCGAGTAGTCCCGAGTAATCGGTCCTACTCGCAACTCGGCCCTTGACCGAGTAGCTACCGAGTAGCGAGTAAACTACCTAGCTCATGGGAATGGAAAATTGCATCCATTACGAAACTTGGACTACTATATTTCTTTAGGAAGTAAAAATATGAATATATGCACCATGCATGTTACAAATCTGGAAAATGAAATTTAACTCATAGTACTGAAAACTGGAAAAACATGAATGGAGATGGTCAAATCAGCTGTTTTGAAGTGATATTGACTGTGCGTGCTGATTAGAGCTAAGGATTTTCCCAATAACTAACATTAAACAGAGATCTCATGAAAAAAATACTCACTTCAGCCCTTGCGCAACCAAAGCATCCCTAGCTCGATTTCCTGCGCTGACCACGCGTTTTAATGTTTCAAGGGCTAGTATGCTTCCACCTTGCCATCCAATGGCTTTCATTAAGAGAGGAACAACCTGATGCAATTAACATTACAATTCGTAAGTGACCAAAAGCACATTCTGAATTAAACGAAAAAAATTAGCAGTAGAATATTGTACAATGTAAATATCTCGACTCAATTAAACCATGGAGAGTTAATATCTGTTTGGAGTTCTCTTAGCAAATAACCTGGGGTGTTCCTACACTAGTAGCAGCCATAGCTTCAGCACATGTTGTACTAGCAGCAAGTTGATGCAAGACTCGTAAACAACTAAGACGCACTTGTTCTTGTGAAGTTGGAGAAGGGAGCTTTGCAGATCCATCTTCTGGTTCATTTGCTTCATTTAAATTATCAGTGTTTGTCATTTTTTCAACTGCCATTGTTTCTCTTCTTCCTTCATATGCCACTGCAGATACAAGTTTGGGCAGATATCCAAGATACCCAACATGATCTGCAAGAGCAGGGTGTACTCGTAATAAGGACACCAATGCTGCAGATAGAAGTAGAGGGAGTTCAGGGTCAACAAATTGGGCATCGTAGTGAGTGGCAGCAATGGATGACAGATATTGATCAAGTAGTCCTTCCAAAAATCTCTTTGGGTTCCTAAGTGGGAACTTTGGATCCTTTAGGAATAACCTAACATATATCCCTCCAACCTGCAGTGCAAAGAGAATAATGTCATATACAGAACTTTTGCTCAACAGTTCACAATAAGGCCTACACTACACTATACAAACACCTGTGGTTCATCTCTCATATCCTGACTGCCAGATGCCTGCTCAGGGACATCCCAATCAACAATACGACCTTCAATTTGTTCACGGTGTAGTTCAGATGCCATGGTTGCAACTTGAGCAGACAAAGAGGCAGCCATTGCTGGTGTCCATACAAGTTCTGGAGTCTCTGTTGTATGATCAAGTGCACTCACAACAGCTTCACCAGGACCGTCCCTGATGACAGATACAAGGCCATCAGGGAGAAACCTAGCCAGAGTTATAGCAACTCTTGGCCCATGCATTGGTTGCCCAACAAGCTTCCCCATTAGCGAAGCTGCAGCTGCTCTTTGCTGTAGAGGAACGTCTTCTGTAGAGCATAATTTCAATTTGTAAATGAAGTACATTATCAACATGCATGAGAAGACAACTAGAAACAACATTACCAACATGCAGGAGAAGGCAACATTATCTAGTCCAGACTAGATAGTTTCTTTCTTATCTTTTTGATACAACGTATAGTTACTTTGGGTGCTATATATTTACATTTCATCCAAAAAAAAAAAAACATACTTTGCACAGGAAGGAGTAGTTCTAGGATGTAGACCACTCCACCATGTTTGGCTGCTGACCATGCAAGCTCTGGTGTGCTTGCCAAGGCATAAAGAACATGGAGAGCTCCTTCACGGCAATTTGGTGACGAGTGTAACATTTGCAATAAAAGTAAAAGACTTGCTTCATCAGAAACAATTGCTTCCAAGCAGGGAGCATGTGTTGTCAAGCGCGAAAGCACCCTTAAACAAAGTTGAGGAATATTGGTTGCTGAAGCTATAGGAACGGAAAAGCACTCAAAAAGTGGTAATAGTTTTTCTTTTGCAGCAAATACAGATGCCAAATCCGGTTTTCCTGTTAGCAGATGCTGGGAAAAGCAAATAAAAAACTGAGTCCCAAATTTATACTACATATGTATCTAACCGTAAGGAAAATAATTTAGATCTGTACCTGAAGAGCAACCAAAGAAAACTGAAGATTCTTAACTAATTCAAGTTCCTTCTCATTCTTCACTTCCACACCAGCAAGTGTTGAAGGATTATTATCAGGCAAATTCTGCTCATCAGATGCGGGATTTGTTTCATCAATTTGAAACTCGTGCATCACGGAGGATTGAGAATGCACAGAAAAAATTGTCCCTATAGATCCCTGGGACCTGACTAGACATGAAATGAAATCAACAAGAGCAACAGAGAATGCCTCTGGTTCACTGACTTCATAATCTGGTTGGTCATTATAGACTCTCAGGTATACATTTCCAACAAACAGTTCTTTTGAAAGTATTTCATAAGCAAAGGATTGTGAATCTTTCAGGTCATATGAACCATCAGGTAACTGGCTAGCTCGCTGCTGGTCAACAAATTTTAATAGTTCAGCTCGTGTTGAAGAGTTCCATATGATCTACAATTAGGAATAGAAGATGCATCAGAGGTATAGAAGAACTAATTAAGGTTCATGCTCCAAGTGAAAATTCAAAGTCTCTTTAAAACACTCTTAAAAACAACCTAAACGACGTGCATTTAATGATAATTTATGAATGAAGAAAATCCATTTTGGACAATAAATGGAGTCATGCAATATACAGTGATTACCTCAGGGTTCTCCAAATTTGCATTTAGTTTAGACAGTAAATCTATGGGTGATTGATCTTTCAGCATACTTGCAAGTTTTGGCGTCAGCAAAGCCTTAAGGGCATTAGCTGCAGCCTCGTTATATGGAGTTACATTTTCACCAGTAGTTAGACCACTCAGCCTTGACAATGCCTGTGTTGCTCGTTTAGCATGCAAGTTCTTTGCAATTTGAACACTTTCACCAACACCACGGGCTTCTGTCTTATCTGATTCCCCAGCGGTTGAATCATACTGAAGCAACAGTGGCAATAGATACCTAAAACAGTAAAGGATGAAACCATAGCACAAATCCAGTGTTTCACGAATGCAGATAATGTAACTCAGATAATATAAAAGAAATTGCCCTTAATTGGAGTACAAACATTTGGGAATTCCAAAATAGGAGTGCTATATTTTTATTCTCTAAATCGAAGTAATTACTACCAAGCTTGGAGTACACTGCCACTTATGGCAGATTGGCAGTATACTAACATGTTTAAAGCCTAGAAATGCCATAACATGGCAGTAAATTTTCAGGATGGCAGCAACTTCTCCTATTTAAGGGGAAACATAGCAATCCTATTTTGAAATTCCCAAACGTTTTCTCTTATTTTGGGAATTTTCCCATAATATAACTACCAAAAGGGTGTTCAGCCTAAAGCTCAACGGAGACTATACACTCAAGAATAAAATTCAGTACCAAAGACGGCCACCAATCAATACTTGCTTCGATGAGAGTTTTCGGTTAAGAAGCAGCTCAAAGGAAAAGAATTGGTGAAGGAGGGAATAACTCAGGTAAAACAAAGAATGATAGAGGGAGAAATTGGTGACAAAAGCTGCTGTCTTAATTTTACTCTTTTGGGACCAAGGCTTGGATGTTGTTGTAGTGTTCAATCAAAGCTTTACAAAGAGAAAAATTATGGAAAAGTATCCACATAGATCTCATAGGAGTTTGAATGAGTATCAATGATTGTAGCATTCTACATAACTTAACACAGGCAAGAAGGGTACAAATTCTGACAATTTGACTTACCAAAACACTCCAGATTTAAGTAAGGCATCTTGAAAGGCAGAATTCACAGAGACGTGAGCAATAGTCTGAAGAGCAGCATCAACGGCAGTTGGAACGAGCTCAAGTTCAGTGCAATGTACAATATCATCAATCAGTCCAGATAACTGCAGCATTTCAGCTCTGGCGCTCTCAAAACGACTCAAAACTGAATAGGTTTGCATTACATTTGCAATTATTACAGTCGATGGTTCACTCGCGGAAGTAGCTGGTTGAACTACACACATACAACGGGAGAGAATATTTGCAAGTAGTTTTATTCCGCCGTCTCTTACTAGCTCTTCACCATTTAGCGAAGAAGATACACACCTAAAGTAAAGATCAAAACGTGTATACATCAAAGTTAAAAGGAAGCAGATATACACGTAGTCATATTGTCATATGGCACAAATGGTACTTACGTCAGCCATATTAGTTCCGAGGCTGCAACAAGAAGAGGTGTTCGATCAGAAGAAAGAAAATTGCTTTCATCTTGATCCACAGTGATAGCATTTAATAGCATTGGATACCCAGCATACTTAAATGGCTCCAGTAGATCCCCATAGCGCCTATACAAAATGCACTGTCCCTTCAGTAAGAGCAACAACCTCCAAGGTTGTGGACCTTGCATCCCTTGCATCGTAGCCTAGCGAAATAATGTTCAATATATAATTAATAGAATAAAGACAGAAGTATAAATTAGTCATCCATATCATGCAAACAGCCACATAACAAAAAGCCAGCTCTGTTGCACACAGGCCTGCATTCTGCAAAGGATGCAAAAAAAACTCTATATCCAATGATTATTATTAACATGGCTTGAACTCATGACTTCATTGCGAACATAAAGCAGCACATCTAATATAAATGGCATGATTCCAAATGAACTTATTGTTTCAGGTTTGTTTCAAATATTTGTGATATGTAACTAAATCAAGGCAGAGTTAGAAGCTTGCTTGATTACACACAATAATAAATCAAAGACCACAAAACTAAGATTTTCCCATTAGGTGGGACTGTTCATATGGATCAAGTGATGCCATTCACTCCTATCAAAACCCATCTCTTCTACAAATAAAATACTCATGAGGACTAGTCTAGATCTTCCTGTCCAACTTAAGTGTTCATCTATTGTCGTGGGTTTTGTGGCTGCCTAGAGCATATTAATTTAGTAGCAAATTAAGTATATTGTTCATTTTCTTATTTATTTGTTTATAAATTACTAGTATAGCATACACTCAGCAGATTTTTTAGGCGGTTTAGCCAGCCTAGGGAACCGCCTAATACCCAATAGCAATATTATTATGATATTTTGATATTTTACACAATAATAAAGATTATTATAATCAAAACATAAACCCATGAGTAGGTTTCTACCTGCAATCGCTCATATGCTTTCTGCACAGCCAAAAACTTTTCTCTCCCTTCAGGATTTTTGTCTGGATGATACTTCATTGCTAGTTTTCTATATTGGCGCTTAAGCTTCTCTTCATCAATGTTCTCGATCAGCTTTGAGATATTAGGAATCTCACTTGACATCTCAAAGAGTTTATTCTTAGGAGCATCATCTCGTGATACCTCATCTAGGGAAATCTCCAATATTTTACAAGCCTCTTCTTCAGAAAGGTCCATGGGCCTACGTGTTAACTCTTCACGCCACATCACCAGCAATGACTGCAGAAATTCTACATGCTCAACAATGGGCCAATTAGGAAACCGGACCTCATCACATAAATTCCGAAGATAATATCGATGACACCACATTTCATCTTTCAGTTCTGGGTATGTCACTGGGGGCATTGGAGCATATTCATATAGAGAATGACAATGTTGGGATAGTTTCTGGGGAAAATCACCAAGGTGCTGCAACACCTGCAAAGAAACACCAAATTAGATTAGCAGCTACAGACTGTGTTTTGTCATACAAAGTGCAACGGTTTTTGTAACAAAGGCTGAACTTCAACTTAGTCCATCAACCAACCTGACGGATAAGATTTTCGGCTCGCATTTTGTGAGTCCAGATGATCTCAGGAGTATCAGAATCTGAAACCATCGCTACAGAAAATGCAGCTGGGCCACTGCGTTCCAACACATAAAGCAAAGATTCAGGTAAGAGTCCACCCAAAACACTGCGTTTTGCCAAAGGCAAAGACGAAGACAATGCTGCTTCATCCCCACCATGAAAAGCTTGATGGACATGAGTAACTGAGAAGAGCTGAGCCATTGAAAGGAGATTCGATCCCGGATATGATAAGGAAAAATAGAAAGCTCCAGTACTGTAAAGTTTCATCATTGCTTTTGGATTCCGAGTAACAACGGCCTTCAACAAAGCAGCAGCACTCTCTACAACACTTGGCTCACCAGAAAGCATAGCCTATATACCACATTCAAGATTTCAAGAGAACAAATAAAATGATTACCGGTATGTCATATTTTACCATTCAAGAAAAAATTGCCTCATGAACCACAACATAAACACAACAAAAATAGAGTTGTGATGGCCTCAGATATCAGAACAATCACGAACGCACGCACAATAACAAAAACAAAGTTGCACAAAAGTACTTAAAATATAAGACCTGTGCAATATGGGGAAGACACCTTGGGCTTGATAAGATCCGCTTGACCTTGGGTGTTGGTGTGACTATTTCCCCAGCATCATCTATGTCTGAGTGTGCAGCCACCATGCTGTGCAATATGGATAATGCTGCATCACCAACCTGTCATCATCATCATCATTATTTTCAGCACCTTAATCCCAATGAGTTATAGTGCTAATTGATTTAATAAAAATAGGGCACACTATAAAATCATGCAAAAAGAAGTGGCAATGCTGAACACCGGATTACATACCTGTTATAACCTTCTTAAGAAGGAATAATGATACGAAAATTCTAAAACTGTCATCATCTTTGGGTTTTTCCACATGGACCGAACAATTTTCTTGAGACGGAAACACTCCCACAAGTAATTGCTCCAATTTGATGTACATATAATAAACTATTCATACTACATATTTATATGGCGCGGAGATAAACTTGTTGGCATCATGACATGCAATTTTTACTGTTCACTTTGTGGAAGCATGAACTAGGAAAAATAAAGCCCACATAAGAACTAAAAATGAGTGCATACCTAATGGAAGAGTACTTCTTGCACAGACGAAAATGTCAAGAAAAAGTACGTTCTCAAACATGAAGCTCTTTACTATGAAGATATAGCAAAGAAGTTTATAGCACACAGTTATTATATCAACCATATGTTACCTGGGGGCTGGGGCAATGAGAAAAAAGGTATCTATACAGCAATTGCCCTTCTAAGTGATAGGGACCTGGACTTATGGCAAGAGAATTAATAGAAACAATACTGAATATTTTAATATCGTGTGGAAAAGAAGTGGGCTGGGCCAAGTAATTAGTTAGATTGAGGGGAAGCCTCATTGGAAAAGAATAAATTGAAGGAATAGAAAAGGGAGAAGGGCAGGATGAGATTTGGGAGAGATAGAGGCCCTCTCCAATTGGCCTCCCTTGTATTCCTCTTGCTTTCTACAATATCAACGATATTTCTACTTCAAAATTTCTGAGTACCTATCATTGGTATCAGAGCAGTGACGATCGATATACCTGTGGAAGACCTTCAACCGATCCAGGATGGAGAAGCGACTGGAGAAGATAAAGAGTAACCTGGATGAGGTGCGTACAGTAGTGGACGAGCTGCACGACTAGCGCACATTGATGGAAGAGACGTGCAACTTACTCTTGCAGAAATGTCGCTGGAGACCTAGAGAATGATCAAGAACCGTCAGAAGCCATCGACAGTTTGAAGGCCAGGGCTCATCATCACCGCGAGCAAATTATGTCCGTTCGCAGGTTTCATAAACCACAATCAGTTCGCGTCAAAGCGCAACACGATCAGGAGGAGGCTCCAACTCGAGGCAATCTCCCTATGGGAGCCAAATGAGATCCAGAGAAGAATCAAACTCTGGGCAGCAACATCTGTATGCAAGCCCTAGTACGACGCTATACAGAGGAGAAACCAAACAGGTGGCATCAGATAAGCAGGAGGTGCAGGAGGTGCAGAAGGTGTCCATGGACAGAAGCCACAACCGGCCAAGAAGGGAGACTGACCTGCATCTATCAAATTGTGCAAAGGATACCTTGGATGAAGTTTGTTGGCAGAACTTGAACAAAAGTTCGCAACGAGTTTCATCTGCAATGAATGCAAAGTATGATGCAGTTCAGGAAATAGAGGTTGATACAGTTTCTTACCATGGAAGAAGTGCTGGAATTGAAGAGAAATCATATGAGAAGGAAAATGGGGATATTCTTCTTTCACCGCCAGCAGATAAATGAGAATGGCAGCTTATAATGAATTTCATGAATCAAATAAGATGATGACTAATGGTAATCAAGAGCAGAATGGAGTTATGCATATCCATCATCTTCTCGTGCAAACAATATTGATCCAGTTTCCATTCACTAAGATGTCATGCCTGGGATGGTAGAAAAAGTTCTTGCAGAGTACTCTGGAAATGAGAGCCTGAGACACTTGATTTGTTATGCACCAATGCTGAATATCCTGCAAAATTGGGCAAGCACCAGTAGACTGTCTCCAGATGTTCTCTCTTCAGAGCATGGTTCCACAACTTGTTGGTTCTTCGATGACAAACTGTGAAGTGTGGGGATCGTGCATTCATAATGTCTCATGGACACGGCCAGCAGGAGAGAAAGTCACAGCTCATTATGAATTTTTGAATGTGATTACTGTACTTCTAAAGCTGTGGAGTTCTAACCATCCACCTATTGAGTATGGAGTTGGAGATGTGCAGACCATGAGCTACTAGTTAACACCAGAACACCGCTTATTAAAAGAGTAGCATTTCCAGAAGCAGAAAAAGGGTGCTGCTAAGGCCATGCAAGACTTATATGAGTGAGCACCTTAAAACATGGAAGGAGTTGATAAAAGCTAAGAAGGAAGGCAGCTTATTTCAGAAGTGGGAATGACCAAGAGATGTTGAGTTGAAAGCTCTCATGCTTCAAGATTATTTGGAAAGGGTGGCAGTTGGAGATTTTGAGACTATAATTTCAAGGAGCGAAGCAACTGATACCCAAGGTCTTGCGTTATATGATTATATCCTGAAGCAAGAGCTGTTAGTAAGTAGAAGATTGAGCAGTTGGTGATTGGTATAGTTCAGTTCCAGCATGAACGAAACCACCCAAGTGGTACTGATTTTTTGAAGGCAGAAGATCTATTGATTCTTTTGCTAGAAGATGTGAAGAGGAAGATTTTGGTACTGAAGTTCTTGGTCCAACAATCAGTGAGGTATTTGGAAGGGAGAGGCGCAACGATGAAGTGAATTAACATGGAAGTTTTCTACCGCCCACCTTGAGGAAAATGTGGTTGCCAAAGGGGGGAGTGATGATAGGGACCTGGACTTTTAACGAGAGAATTAATGGAAATAATACTGAATATTTTAATAAGGTGTAAAAAGGAAGTGGGCTGCACCAAGTAATTCGTTAGATTGAGGGGAAGCCTCATTGGAAAAGAATAAATAGAAGGAATTAGAAAAGGGAGAGGGGCAGGCTGGGATTTGGGAGAATTGGGATCTGGGAGAGATAGAGGCCCTCTTGAATTGGCCTCCCTTGTATTCCTCTTGTTTTCTACAATTCAATGATATTTCTACTTCAAAATTTCTGTGTACCTATCACTAAGTTCACAAACATCTCATTAATAACGTTCATTTATAGACATAAACTAGTGTTATACCATCTCACATATGTAATACTTCTAAATATAAAATAAAAGTAAAATTTCCTCCGTCCCAAAATTTTCTTCCCACTTTTCATATCAGGATGTCCCAATTTTTTCCCCATTTCCTTTAAAGTAGTGTTTTGTGTGGTTAGCTTTCTTCCAACTTTTTCTACCTCAACCACAACCATACATTTGCACTTAATTAATAAATGTGCCAGTTCAAAGTGGGAGGAAAATTACGGGATGGAGGTAGTATTTTTGGTTTAAAAGGCACCCCCACGATACGGAATAAGTATTACTTTTACTAATAAATGTTTGAGAGTAGTGTCTAAATGTATATTCTTTGAACTCAGAAGTACTTCCATCTCTCGGCCATCTTACAGTTTATTATATCAATCATAGGTTACCTGGGGTGGAGTGAGAACAGGCACTCGGGTAGCGAGCGCCCATCTAAGTTCACGAATATCTCGAAGCCTCTTCCAATCGGTCATCCCAGAAGCCCAACACTTAGTGGTCCAATCGATTTCCTTCTTCGACCAGAGTCTTCTAATAGTGTCCTTCTCAACTGGACCAGCTTGTGCACCCTCCTTGTTAACATACATCCATTCCTTCAATGGCTCCATAAACGCAGTAGCAGCTATTAAGTTGGACTGCAAAGGTATAGCAGTTCTTTCTGAAGCTTCATGAACTGCAGTTAGCAGATCAACAGCTAACACACAACCACCAACCAATACACATGCCTCTATATTGGATAAAGCCTTCATCAATACCTGCAGAAACAGGAGAATAATTTCAGGAAAAACAGCGTCTGTTTAAAATCAATTCTTTGAGCATAGAGAAAACTAAAACTAATGCGATTTATCCAGATCAGTGAAAAATAAGTTGCATATACAGTTTAAAACTTCAAACCTCACTTTGAAAAAACAAAGCTTTAAAGATTATAGATAATGTGGTTTTATTCATCAAATACAAGGATGAGGCAAATTTACGATACAACAATGGAGAACAGAAGTGTCATGAGTTAGTGCTTAATAATTTAAACTACATCAGCAAGACCATTTTTCATCAACTCTGGAGCTCATCTCCGAATAGAAAAAAAAACGACCCGCACGGATGCAACAGGCAAGGAGGCCAGAGAAGCACATTGAGTAAACTTAAATTTATTAACGAAGTATATCTTAATTTTAATGAGAGCAGTCCACAGTAAGTTCATTCTTTCATCAGAAACACCCCATAATAAACAATAAAAAATTTGGATTTGCCACTCTTAATAGCAATAAATCTAAGGAGCCATGTGGACACAGTACCAAATATGGAAATCAAATCATGGGGTCCCATGTGAACTTATTAGGACCCAATGTACTTATTTTGACATTTATGGTGTGGGCACATAAAGCAGCACCCATATTATCTCATTAGCATGAATCCCCTTATCAGTAGGGATAACACTTGTTATTACTGCTACTAACCACAGCAAAACAATGCAAGAAAGGATAAAGCGAACTTTCTTCTTTTTCCAGATACTAAGAAGTAAAAACATGGAGGGAGGGGGCAAATTTTTGTGAAGGCTTTGAATTCTTGTCTCTATCTTATGTATGCAGTTCATAACTTCTTGAGATTCAGACAAACATCAACCTTCAAGATAATGTAATGAGTTGAAGCCATGTGTCTAAAAAAATTCAATACCGACAACACATATGCAGCAGAAAAAGTGAGCTAACATTTTCTCCTAATAAGCACATCAACATGCACAGTAGGATTAGAGGAAGAAAATCAGTATAAAGAATAAGATCACTCTCATAACCTTGAGGAGGAGGAGGAGACGGTGTCGTAGAGCCCTATCATCAGTTCTGTCCAAGAGGACAGTAATGTGTGGGGCACCTTCAAATGGGCCTACAATGTTAGAGTGCTGCTCATATACAATTGTCATTGCCCGAGCACAAAGCTCCCTGACTGAAGAGCCTCCTACTCCTCCAAAACCATCCAACCTTCCCATATCACACCAATTATCAGACGCACCCATTTCATCAGGAATGGCACCATCTACAGTAAGTCCCATATCTGCATCACAAAGGAAGCGATGATACAAGGCTCTAAAGAAAGCAACTGGGTCACGAATGGGGAACTCTTGTGCTCTTCCACTACTACCACTCTCAAGCAATAAGCGGAGATAATACTGACCCACACAAACTTCTTTTAATAAACTATGATATCTAACTGAAAACTCGGTGTAGTTCCAAGAGATTTGAGGCACACAATCTTGGACATTCATAGACTCTTGAGCTGCACCTCCAGGAATAATATCATCTGTGCGTTCCTTCTCAACATCTAGGTTATGAACCTCGGCCTGCAATGCTTCCCTTAATTCCTGCCGGGTGCGCTCATTCCATATCAAGTCTGCACGGTTGTGATCAAGGCTAAAAGCTCGCCAAAATTCAGGCCAATTCAATAATAACCTCCCACACCCCACAGATGCATCTTCTACAACTACCTGAGCAGGAGCTGGAAGCCCTGCACTCTGAGAAACCATGCTTGCATCAGAACTAAATGCAATTGCAGAATTTGGTTGCACTGGCTCATAAGCACTTGTTGAAGGAGTGTCAGCAAAAGAAACAGCAGCAGACTGATCAGTTGGCAGAATACCTGTAGTTGGTGTGTCAGTTTGGATGCTTTCACCCACATGACCTGCAGTAGAATGATTTGGAGATGTCTGTGCAGCAGTTGGTTCTACAGTATCCTTTTGATAACCATCTTGACTTTTTATAGGAATGACACTAGTGAACCGTGGTTGATCACCAACTCCATAGTTATTTTGTGAAGGCAAAGGATGTCCATTAGATGTGATCACTTTTCCAGGGTGAATCCTCCTCTGCTGAAGGAGACGCCTCTGTTTCCTGCTCACTAATGAGCTCTCACCATTAGATAAATCTTCTATTGAATTTGTAGATCTTGTGTGCAAATATGCAACCAGACCAGGAGGCAAAACTCTGGATAACAAATCAAGTGCAGGTTGATAAGAATCAGCCCAGAGAGCCACAAGTTGCCGGCTGACTTCACGACGCTCACCAGCAGGAAGATAAAATGCATGCAACAAATGCCTCAGCAACGCACCATCTCTTAAAGAAGCATCACGCATAGACTCTGCTGCAACGGCATCTTCTTCAGCAATTGTACGCATGATGACAGCCACTGTTTCTCGCACACTTTCTGCAGGATGTCCGAACAATGCAAACAGGCGACGGCGTAACCCAGCTACAAGACGTAATAATTCCACAAAAACTGTATATTGTGTTGTCTCACCATGTGGTTCACAAATCATTGCCTCAAGAACCTCAACTACAGACATTGATAGTAATGGTGATACAGAAATAGGCTTTATCCTGTTCACTAGAATTATAAGATTGCTTGGTTGGGCGAACAACACAGATTTAGTATGCATTATTGTTGCGTGCCTTTCCCCTTTGGTGTCTGCTAGTACATTAGTTTCCCCTGGTCCACCACCAACAAGTATAGCAATTAAACCTGCAGTTTCAGCAGCTACACCCTCAGAGCCATTTCTCAGAAGGCCCATTATCCGTCCAACTGCAGCTGGAAATGACATCACATGAGAAGCAGCACTCCTTGATGCAAGTAGCCTGCGCAAACATGCCATGAAACCCATCACTGTAGCAGCCGCTTTAGGAGAAGGAGGGGGTAATGGAGGTGACTCAGGGGGGAGATTTGGAGCAGCTGGAAGCATTGTGATCAGAGCCATTAGTGTGACCTCAGGTACTTCAATATGATGTGGCAACCCACCATACTGAATGCATGCATTAAATTCTCTTATTCTACGCCACAATTTGGCTCTCGATCCAGGAATAGACCCTCCCTCAGCTACAGCATCTTTCGAAGCTGCTGCCAAATGTTTCAAATGCATGGTTGCAGTTTCCATGTCAGCAACAAAGTGATGTGTAGAAGGATATTGTAAGTGAACTCTGCCACAAGGTGGATCAATTCGATGACCAGGCATGGTTAGCCGTGGCAATACAGGTATCGGGCATTGCCCCTGCATATGACAAAATGCAACTGAATATGAAAAGAGCAATAACAACTAACCAGTTCACAAAGCTTAACTTGTGGCTGCAGAGGCAACATGTGTGCATGCATGTGAAGAGAGTGAAAACAAATAAATTTAGTTGTTTGTCCAGAGGCCAAAAAAGAGGTCAAGTAAATCAAGGAGCACAGGTACCTACTTCAGTTTGCAACACATCACGAATTGCTGCAAGTAAACTATCTCGGGATGTGCTAGCATATATCTGAAACACATAATTAAAAAGATCAGAACACACAGTTGACATTCAAACAAAATATGTAAATCCTTCAAAAGTACGCACATGAATAGGGCATCCATCATTGAATTCAATGGCGAACATCTGCGGCTCCTCAGCAAATCGAACAAGCGCACTAACAGAAGACAAAGGGCGAACGCTTACAGCCTGCAAACATTGAACAGATTCTAATTTTGCATCATACTCATACTCTAATAGAAAGAGAAGCCTTGGATAATCTTGTTTGAAGGAAGAGGATTGCAGGTAATAAGTCTGATTAATGACTGAACTTTATACACCATTATAGATCTTCCTAACTGCTCAAAAACCTTACCGCTCTAAAAGCAGAATTAAGGGAATAGGAAAGGAGACATTGGCAATTGAGATGTCAAACTACTGTAGCCAACAACTTAGATTCTTAAAAGCAACATTAAAAACTAACTTTAAACCAAAAAGCATTGAAGTGTTATAAAGACATTGACAATAAAGAGGAGTATTGGCCATTGAACCAAAAAGAATTTTATTTGCCTTAAAAATTACATTGAATTGACCCAAGTATTGCATTATTTAAGGGATTTTTCTTAACCTTTTACAGTGATGAAATATTGTTTTAAAATCCATTTGCCTCATGTTCCTTGTCCTTCTTTCCTTTGGAGTGCATCCCAGGATAATGTTCATTTTCCTAATTTAAATACTGCTAACTATTAACATTTCCATATCCACCTCTTTTCCTTAACTATTTGAAATGGTTTAAAACTGTTGGACAAAATTCAGGGAAGTTTTTGAAAAAAATCAAGAGTTTACTCATTTATATTAATATATTATTAATTATTAATAGAACCCAATAGAACCCGCGCAAGAAGCAAATTTTGTCTCATATTTTGGGACAGTTGTAGTAAATAAAATATGAAGTAAATGTATTGTTGCTTGTAGCAAGGACTCTCCTCGGCGGTAAGTCGAGCCGCGGCGCCACCTGACCACCATATCGCCTAGGCGACAAGGCGCCCGCCTAGGCGACAATTAGGCGACTAGTCGCCTATATGTGTATATTATATAATATATTATATATATAATTATATATTTACATATTTAATTATATTTTTACTTATATATTATGTATAATATAGGGATAAGGGTCAGATAGGGCCTCGAACTTGAAAAAAAATGTCAAATAAGGCCATATTTAGGATGCTCTGTCCGGCCGACGCCATTTGGGGTGGTTCCCGGTGGAATTTTTTGATGAATTTTTTTGAGAATCTTATTCATTAAGTCTAGTTTACTCATATCAAATTTGAACTAAAACTTTAATCGGGAAGGTATTCAAATGAATTCATGAAGATAACTGTGCCGTTAAAAGCGCAGTTATCTTCATGAATTCATTTGAATGCCTTCCCGATTGAATTGTTAGTTCAAATTTGATATGAGTAAACTAGACTTAATGAATAAGATTCTCAAAAAAATTCATCAAAAAATTCCACCGGGAACCACCCCAAATGACGTCGGCCGGACAGAGCATCCTAAATATGGCCTTATTTGACATTTTTTTTCAAGTTCGAGGCCCTATCTGACCCTTATCCCTATAATATATTACTAACTAAAATGTATATAACTTAGAATTGAAATCCACATTAATAATTAAAAACATTATATCATATAGTTATACTCTGCGATAAGTAAAGCTTCTACAGAAAATAGATTAAACACTGTTGGATAGTAATATACTCTTATTTTAAAATATCTAGATTTTAAAAACACTGTTGTATAGTTATATATATTCAGAAGCCTTAGAAGTCGGGAACCTGCGAATCCCTGCAATAGTGTATTTAACAAAATAAGATACTCTTAAATACACTCTTAAATATACTCTGCGATATAAAAAGATCTAGATTAAAATAGAAGTATCCGGAACCTGAGAACGAGAAAGTCGTATGCTACAGTGCTACTCTGCGACTTCGTCTTCTTGCTAGACTGCTTCCTGCGATGCTTCGTCCGTATTCCGTAAGGTCGTAACTCGTAAGGTAACTATGGGCTTAGCTTTTTAATTAAAATCTGAAGCCTTAATTAAATCCTTAAAGGGCTTTAGCTTCCTAAAAACGAATGAAATTAGCTTCCTAAAAATAATTAAGGCCTAAATCTATTTTTCTTTTTAACTGGGTTTGGGAGTTCTGGCCCAGTTTTCTGCGACTTGTGAATTAGGCGAGGAATCCGTCGCCAACACAACGACATGGGGACGACTTGGCGACGCCAGACTCGACCGATTTTCTTCTGGTGAGGCGAGTGAAGCCGGCGAGCTTCCTCCAGCGCCTGGACGCCTAGTCGCCGACTAGGCGACACCTAGGCGACGCCGTGACAACCATGCTCCTAGTACAAAAAAGTATACTGAAGCAAAGGAGAATCATATACCTCCTAGTCTCCTTCTATAAGGTCATTCAGAAGCATGATGAAAGAGATTCAAGTATAATAGTATGAAACAACCACAATCCTAAACTAGGGCAATATTCAACCTAAATGCATTTTATAAGTACAGCATAAATGATCATTGCCTTCCATCTATTATCAATTTTAGTATCCCTGTAATACTATATACGAATATGTGACCACCTTTTGGCTTTTCAATATAATTTTTTCCTTTCACGCTTCTAGGGAAAGACCTGATTACTCTAGGTACCTTGAAGTACGATCAAAGGAATGTTGAGAGTAGAGTATGTCACACAACTTGGTACTCACATAGTTGTAAAGGAGGTTCCATACAATCCATAGTTGTGAAGTAATAACATAAGGTATTGTCCTACCCACAGTTGGTATATACATCTTTAAAAGGGTTATGAGCTCATTTTACAGGGATTCAGTAGATATTTTCACTGGGGTAAAAGGTCCTCCTGAAATATAACAAGTTACAAGTTCCTTCCCCTGATGGAAAAGCATAGCCGAATGAAGTGAAGGGGGGAACTGTTTAAGCCTTTCAAAAGGATGACCATATGAAAAAACCGACTTCCATACTTTCACACTCAAAATATGCATGATCTACCACACTATGCGTAAGCAAAAGTTTACTGTCTTATGATATTGTATGGAGCCACGTTGAGGTATAGTATAGCTTATGTATGGGCCATAACTGCCACATAAGTATTTACAGCAAACAGCAGTAGCGGAAGTAGGCTCCCATTACAATCTATGCTTTCTCCAAAAGCGTTTGTCAATTACCTCACTTAGTATTATAACCTATGGTTGTACACTGCCTGGGAGGTTCAGAGATCTTTTCAGATTCCTTTTTTTTTCAGGAAAGGGATGCCCAAGGAGAACTAAGGTTAGGTTCAATGTGTTCTACACATTATCACACATTTCAATATCTGCACTCTACCTAAGCCACATGCATGAAGACTTGAAGCAGAATGTTTTACTAAGTCACAACCTTTAGCTCCCTTCAGTGATAAGATTGACATTTAGGCAAGTCATACAGATTGCATCAAAACTATGAATGACAGAAACACAAGCATTAATGCTTGATTCAGAATAACTGAACAAATGGCACGATGTTTTACTAAGTCACAACCTTTAGCTCCCTTTCAGTGATAAGATTGATATTTAGTCAAGTCATACACATTGCATCAAAGCTTTGAATGGCACAAACACAAGCTCAATGCTTGATTCAGAATAACTGGACAAATGAAGTCTGTGAAACAAATTCTTATGGTCCTTTATTGTTGACTTAACCTTTGTTCATGTTTCAGCTATCTTGTGTAGCTTGACTTAATGCATTCTTAATGAATAATATTATACTTTGTCGCTTATAATATCTGCTTACATTTACTATTTACACAATGTTCCTTAAGAACAGCAAAAAATAGAACTAGCTTACTTCATAGTTCTCAGGCCGTCGTTCAACAATAGAAACCTTTGTTAGAACAAGCTGACGAGAAACAGCATCACCATTTTCCCCGATGCCTCCTTTAGGGCCAACCAACAAACTCACTCCAGGACTATTTACAGTCCCATGTCCACTAGTGCGCAATCTTATCACTGACCAAGCTCCAAGAGGAGTTTCTTCTGCTCCAACGGCCTCTTTGGCTGTACCCCATGAAACAAAAATTAAAAATTTAATTAATTGCATTAGTAGTCAGCTATGAAATGAAAAGGTGATAATAAAATAAATGGATGAAAAGGAAATTAAGAAAACAACTACCCCTTCTCTTTATATACTCTGATATAGTTAGTGATTGAGAACTGTCCATGGATAACGAAACACCAACCATAGATTTGGCAGATTTAATCTGCACCAGAACACTGGAAACATTAAGGACATCTTCCACAGCCCCAAAAATTGTTTCTTTTCTAAAAGAAAGACAAATAACAGGTTTTTGAAAGCAATTGAGCAAGTAGCATGCAGCAGATTACACCGAATACAAGGTGCGGAATACTTCAGAATGTGACTACTATAAAACATTAAAAAAATTGCATACAATATTTTCTGTTACAGCAGCATTTGAAGTCCCCGAAGCTGCCTGGAAAGCTTTTGATTTTCTTCCATATAGTGGACAAAGAACAAAACCCCCAGCTTCAGAGTTTTTCTTCCCATAAACATCAGAGAGAAGAATAATTGCAGGGGAATCCATATCTCTAAAGTCCAAGCTCCAGCGAAGATCTCCCGCTTCTAATTCAACAATTTCAATTCCTACATACGTAACTCTCAGTTTCTGCAAGAAGAAAAGTTATCACCACGCAACCTCGAGCAACGGGTGGAATGAAGGAGTGAATAAAAGCAAGATAATTGTTAAAAGACAAGATTTTTCTATGCTTAATATTGCCCATCTTATCAGTAGAATGGAAATTTTCTACCAACTGCTAAGCGAACTAGTTCAAAATAATGGTTTAGTGACACATATACCCAACTACCCATAAAAGAAGTCTGCAATGAATGGACCATGTATAAGGTTCCCATCCTTTTACCACTCTTTACTCCTAATAAATAGAGTTAACCTTAGAAAGGGATTCAGCAGTGCCAAATGAAGCCAATATATACATTCCCATAGCTCCAGAAGAATGTCACACTCCCATTTATTATAATGATGATCTGTTACCAGAACATTGATTAACTTGACACATTGCTATAACACTATTTTCTAAACAATATCTATTGTTCCTAACATTATGTGAGCATCCTGAGCAAAAGAATGGCAACAACCAAATTCTGCCAACCACCTCACCTCCTGTCCACCAAGTGAAACAAACAAGGATACAAGTAATACAATAATTGAGTCACTGCCGCACCAATTCTCTACACCAGCTTAATATTTATTATAGCGCCGAAGATAACCAAGTAAAACTCCATCTCGTAGGATAGAATCATATAATTCTTCAGATAATCCAGGGTCATATGCATGCTCTTGAAATGAAATAGGCATGTTTAACGCCCAACTTATCAAACAGAACTAAGAATGGTGCTCTAGTGCCTCAGCTATTCCATATTTTAGGTATCTTCTTTATAAATAGCACACCTTTCAGGACACTGTTTTTACTCTATATGCAGCTAGAAGTGTGGGTCCATATATTAGTATACACATAATATTAGTATATTATACTGTAAATGGCTATGCATTAAATTAAACTCTAATAAAGGTATATAATAAAAATGCTAAAGAAAAGATCACTTACATACGGAACCCACTGTGAAGTTTTCCTCCTTAGATGCAAAACAGGAAATTCTCCGATTGTACCAAGCCTTTCCCATCTAATTCTATGCAGCTCAGTCAAAATACTCGCTCTATATATGGATGAAAATTTGAAAGCTTTGAATTTCCCACGACCATCAGTCCTCACACTTATATTGAACTCATTCGAATTGTCATCTCTGCCAATTATAGGTTGCGCACCTTCAAAATCGCTCCCAACATCATACGAATTGGTCACAGACAATGTAGTGGGATCCAGAGTAATTATAGTGTAATTGGATATGCACAAGATCCTCTTGTACTTTCCGCGCCAAGAATGTTTCACGACCAGATACCTAGCCAAGTACTCAGGCTCTTCCATTGCATGAGAGACGGGAGATGGTGACACAGAAGAAGAAGGCGGTGGAAGTGGAATCTGCTGCTCTGGGGCGGAGGTGTGGCGATGCACGAAATCCATTTGAGGTAGGTAGTGTAGCGAGTAAGGCTGCGGTGGACTAGGGCGAAGGAAAGACCATGGTCTCGAACCCGAACCACCGGCCGTGCCAGCCGACGACGGTATCTGCCGAGACTGATTCGCACCCAGCGCTTCGACTGTTGCTCAATTTTTTTTCACAATTGTGTTCAATCAAACCATAAACTCTCACCAATTATTCCCAAGCTCATCTGATGCTAAGATTGTCGAATCAAATGCTTCTGTATACGATTCCTATATGCAGATCCTTACAATAGCCAGAATAAGAAAGTGAATTTTATTCAATAGCAAAAACAATGGGTTGATCAACGAACGGAATCCAGAGTGCGATGGTTTAGTACTTCGATCGGAGTAAATGAGATGGAAGCGTAGCTGGGCTTTCAGCACAAAGTTTTTCGCCTTTAGGCAATTCGGCATGGACAGCTTTGATGTCCAATACACCTAAAGCTGCTTTAGCATTATTTTATTGTTAGTAACGTGACAATAAGAAATGGAAATGTGGTTTATGCGACTGGACAAAGCCGCAAGATGTGATCGACGAGCCTAATACATGTCTTGTGTCTAGGGAAAAACACAAGTCTACTGTTTTTTTAGAATATCCACAAGTGAAAACATTGCAAGAGTAGATTATAAAATTTCAGTTCAAACAAAAACTTACCTAGAGCATTTTTTGCACACAATACTCATGATCTCATCAATTGGTTGGTGGTTCATAATGACTACTTAAAATAAGAATTTCAACCACACTACAATATCAATATACTCGTATGTAACTCTTTGAACAACAAACATAATCAGTATGTTTTTTACCGATGCATAATAATTTGCTATATGTTTTAACAAAGCCAATAGTTTATGATTGTACTTACTATATTCTTAAATAGTTAATGACTAAAATTATTTAACTCATACATGTCGGACATTGTGTGGGTCAAGATACTAGTAGTTACTACGTATTATGGTTGTTGTATTGTTGAGATTACATTGATGTTGTCCGGTGACAAATGGTGAATAAGGATGAAGGATAAAAATAGTGGGGAGTGTGTCGGTGAGGATGGACTCATGCATCAATAAAACAGTGATGATGATGAAAAATAATTCTTTGGGATATAGATCACCACAAGTTATATATGTGGATGACTTATGCATTAGATAGGGTTGAAAATAGTACGTCGATTAACATAGAAATACTACATTCTAACTTGGTAACGTCCTGAAGGCGTAAAGATAAACACCAAAGCCAGTGGAATAAAAGCTAGAAACTGTATTGTTACCATGTTCTATTCCAAATAATGAATTGCATGGGTATCAACCTTGCTCCAAATATATTAACCTAAGCAGCACAACTGGGATATGCTTACTTTATCTAGAGTCAGCAAACATTTAACACAACAAAGAAAAATTAAAGTCATTAAAGATGTGACAATGTGTGGCCTTTAAACCTTCTGGAGCCATAAGATGTGCAACATGATTACCTACATTCCATCAATTAGATCTCATAGATGCCATGATTTTTTTTCTTCATCACGCAATCTCAAAGAGTTGTTGAGTCTACCTCTAATGTAACAATAAAAATATTTCACGCTGGAATCATTGAAGGGCGAATGTTAGAGCCTCAGTTTGTACTTACACAATGGAATCCACTTGAATGGAATATAAGGCAACCTTGGCAAAGTTCCCATTTGAGTCTCGTATGACAAAATATCATCTTGTTGCATTGAATATAAATTCAACTACCATATTAAATTTTAAATGTATTCCGACTTGAATTTCCCCACGTAGAAACAAGTAACTAGCTAGATGTATTACTAAGGGATAATCATATGGAAACAAAACCAACTGCTTTGAGATCATCTGTCACTATTAAAAAGAAAACATGCACTAGTGACATTTATCAAAGACGGTTCAAACTTCAAACAACAGATGTGGAATACATGTTTAACGTCGGTTTACCCAAGCATTGGAAAATGCCATTTCATTTAATGTAAAAAATATTAGCAAGTGTTTAATGGAATGTATATAGTGTCGGTTTTCACTGCATTGATTTACTTCAAAGGTTTCCTACACTAGTGCTCTTCCATTGTTAAAAGGAATTACCATTATGCATGTCATGAAAAGTCCAACCCTAGTTACAAAACAACATTTTTCCGACACTTTTATCTTCTTTCAAATTATATTCCACCATAAACCATTCATGTCCACAAATTTCTTCATTGTAAACATCAACTTCTTTCAAACATCATATGCCTCTTACACTTTTTCCTGCTACTGTATTCAATCTCTTATTTGATACCAGATCAGATTATTTCTACCTGCAATATCAATTTTGTGAATTATGTTTAAGATTTTTTAGTTTCTTTGGCTTAAAATTTATGCTATGCATCAATTTTTCCACTAGCATTAAGAACCAAGTGTTATGACATTATCTCTAGCAATAGATTGCTATAGTGCTAGCAGCCCATATAGATGCTTACGTGCAAGCCTTTTGTTTTGAAAATAAATAAAATCACCGAGTTCGGCTTCCAAGTTCTGCTTCCAAGTTTGGTGATGTGTTTACAGACTTGTAATATTAATTCTTTTAAAGATAAAAAGATTGAATTAAAAAGAGGTAGAGGTAGAAAGAAGATTTGGTTGTGAAGAAGAAGTAATTTTGAGATAGAAAATTTGTTGATATGACAAAAATGTATACAAGAAATTAAACTTTTTCCCTTCCCCAAGACAAATCTCCTATCTTGAAATCTGGGAATAAAGCATTCTTGACAGAAGATTAAATGTAAAATTAATCCTTTTTAGAAGAGAATCCCACTACTTGTTGAAAATATATGCAGTGGCTGATTTGGTTTGGTGTGTAGAGTTTTTATGGGCGGGATATATAGCCTCTCAGATTTTTTCTACATTTCTGCAGTATTTCTCCACTCAAATTCGTTCAGTCAACATGTCAAGTTTATACATTGTTACCTCCAGACAGTCATGGTAACACCGTCAAGTTAATTTTGACACATTAACATTACATGAGCCAAATATGGTGCATTGGAGACGCAAATACCATAGGCCTTTTCAACATTGATGATGCACCATTTTTATTAATGTGAACAGGGTACCATTGGTGATGCTTTTAGTACCAAACAAGTTTATGTTTGCTGAGGATGTTTTTACTTGGACTGTAATTTGTCCCAGACCAGATCAGACCAGACCAGACCAGTTCAGACCAAACCAGACCAGACTTGGACAGTTATAAAAATACAAAGAAACCAGACCTTACCAGACCAGATCAGACCAGTTCAGACCAGACCAGCAAATTACAATCCAAGTAAAAACATCCTGAGTCATAAGGTTATATACAATAATACTTTATAATCAACATCTTTGTACCTGCAAAGTTTTAACTTTGATAACTGAGGAACTCAACATATGTTAGTTGAAATTAATCATATGAAATAGTTGTTTATGCTTACCATGCCACAAGATTATTGTTAGAAATGTCAATGTAGTGGAACAATCAACAAGCAATATATGTATTTATTTTCATTTTCATTCTAGTTTTGGGAAGTTAGTGGTGGGGAAGGGTCCATCTATTTATTGGAGTATTCTCAATTATGTGTTATCTTTTTGCAAACTTTAGTGCATGCGGCAATTTATAAACTTGAATAAAATAAAATTGTTACTTATATGACCACAACAATAACCATCCACATAATAACTAAGCGATGAAAAAATACAACTCTTTCTAATAGAACCTAATAAATTAAATAATTAGTATGTTCAAGTGAACAGATACATATTATAAATTTTAATCCATAAGTGTGGTCATTATAGATAGAACTATTGGGAAATACTACTATTACTGTATATCTCTGTATAAAGTTATCATGAAACACTACTATTATAGATCTTTGTTTAAAAAAGATGAACATGAATTGAAGCTATTAATCAACCATCTCATTGCAGATCTCTGTCCGCATTCCTCTTCACAATGGCATGAAAGTACCGCGTGCCTTTGTCCGCTTCTAGTATGTGCGTTGCTTTGGCCTGTTGTTGGAAAAAACAAGCTTCGGCCTCCCCCAGAAACATCACTTTTTTCCTAGCCAGTAGCAATTGTTCTCTAAGCTCCTCATCCATCAGTGAATCCATCATCATTTTGTTCAGTCACTTGAAATCTTCCTTTACCATTTTTGCTTTTGCTGAGATATGCCCAAACTCCACATTGTTAAGCTTCTTTAATGGAGCTTTCAACGCCTTAAGCTTCTTAACAAACACGTATTGGGTTGTACCATCAACAAAGACACTCCAATTCTGCAACACTATATTAGCATAAAAATCTATTTATATTCTGCAACAAAGACACTCCAATTCTGCAACACTATATTAACAAAGACACTCCAATTCTTCACATAATTCTGAAAAATCTATTTATATGTTGGCCACACATAAAAATAGTCAAATTAATCCAAAAGAATAAATCACACAATTCAAACTGAAATCAAAGGTTAAAGTATCATAATCATGTGGCTAATCCCCTACCCCTAGCTTGAGAGTTTAGCCTCTAACAAGCATAATCATAGAATAGTAATTGACTGAATTCATGTTCAAGAATAATAAGGAGGATTGATTAGAACCCTAGATTGGAGAGTTTTGCACTTCTTCCTCCGGAATTGTGCTGCGTTCAACCTCTCCCTGGCTTTCTTCTCTCTTTTCTCCCTTGTGCAGACTTCTCCTCCTCCCTTTCTTTTCTGCCCTTCGTTCCTTTCTTCCCCCCTGCCGCAGCTCTCCCTTTCTTTTTTTCTCCCCCAGCCAACGTTTTTCCCAAGCCCCTTTTCTTCTCCTAAGGCCCAAGTTGCTTTCCTTCTATTCTCTCACGTCGATAGTGGGGCCTGCTTAGCAATTTGAAATTACAATTTTTAATTGTAAATTGCAGCTAGCATCATCATATAGTTAAATGGTTCAATAAGCCCTCTTGTGTGGCCGGTCCAGCATATTACTAGCTAGCGGCCTGACTAATCAGCCCGACTAATAAAGGTTCGAGTTTCACTTTGCTTTGTTTGGCTTCGGGACTTTTACATCAATGCCTTGAACTTTCGCTTGAGTCGGGAGTATTCCGTTATTCACCCTAAAAGAGAATACATCATTCAAAGTACTCATTAATAAATATACTCAAAGAATTAAGCATAATAACACATAAAAACTCCCAAAAATGCTCTAAATAATAGACAAATCAAATACTATTATGGGGTATAAAATGAGACTATCAAACTCCCCCACACTTAGCACTTGCTTGTCCCCAAGTAAGAATCATGATTTGGTTCAAATGCACAACCTGTCATATTAGCTCTACAACAAAACTTAACTAGCACATACATACAAATAAGCATATTCACAGCCATCTTCCAGTAACTAGCTATAAGCAAATCATTAAAAAAAATTGTCATTCAAGTCATTCAAGAATCAAGCAAACCCCCTGGAAAATTTCAGCAACCTTTTTCACCTTCACCAAGAAACTGCACACTGTCAAAGACCTGAAAATCTAGTCAATGTGAGGAATACAAAAAGGACCTGTTGTGCTAAAAAAAATAGTTCACGAACAATTTAAAGTGATGTATGCATGGCACTTTCATGACCGAGATTATCATTTATTTCTATGCAATGAGCGAGCACGGTGTACAACTAAGCTCAACCGTTTTCAACACAAATGTGTATCAACGTATACTTGAAGTACGAGGAGGGCCAGGTGTATAAATTCCACAAGTCTCCGGGTTCAATTATTAAAATTGCAACTCTTTGTCATGTTGACACGGGAACACCATTTCTTTCGGAAGATCCCCAGTCTCATCTTATTGTGCTTTCACACTTACGCTTTTTGACTGGTTCACCCATGCACTTTTTCGAAAGGTAAGAGGTCCTTTTTTTTTTGGACATTACCCCATTCTAATCCCGGTCTCACCAAAGAGTGCGCCAATTAAAAGTGTGTGTCCATGCTCGCAAAGCAATCATTAAAATATCAAAAACTCGGAAAAGAGACTGCTCGTACTCTGATTTCAAAGCAGCGGAACAGTGCTCAAGATGGACTACCAAAACAACATCAATTAAAGAATTTCATGAACACTTCTATTTAGCACAAAAAACTCCCAATTAATAATCCTCACAGACATAGAAAACAGGCCATTGTACCTCATTATCTTAATCATCCCACGAATTAAGCATCAAGAACTGCCCCTGGTTGCTCATCCAAGACAATTTGAAATCCTCCTGAACGGCTATTCATGAAAACTAGTTAATGAAAAGCTTGTAACTAGTTACACACTAAGATGGATGAAACTATGCTTATATACATGTATGCAAGAGTTAAGTTACTGTCAAGAGTTAATAAGTCAGGCTATGCATTTCTGAAAAAAAAAATCACAGATCAAGGGGAAAATCAGAATTTTTAGAATTCGAGTTAAGTCCCTCCCCCACACTTAAAGTCACATTGTCCTCGATGTGAGAAAAGGAATCAAAAAGAGCAATAGGAGGAAAACAAAGAACTTCCCTGAACAGATACATTATGAATATGTTGCTCCAGCAGACTCATTGGGAAGCCGACAACTAAATGTCACTTTTTTTTTTCAAACCTGCACTTCAGAAAATAGGAGAGAAAATGTTCTACAAGGCCGACCGGAGTCAAACCTTAATAGACCTGTGCATATCATGAAAACTCCCCCACACTTAGGGGTGGTTAGAATGAGAATACCAACTGAAAATGGTGAATAAACTGCAGCAAGAATCTAGCCTTTTTTTTCGTTTTCTGTTTTTTTTTTTTTTTTTTTTGAAAGAAAATGGTACTAAATAAAATGAAATAAATGAAATGAACGAAACCTTGGGTTGCCTCCCAATCAGCGCTTCTTTAATGTCATGAGCCGGACATTTGAACTCCTTCAGTCAATAAGCATGGAGCAAGAGGCCACTTGCATATTTTCAGCATCATAATATGGTTTCAATCTCTGGCCGTTAACAAGGAATGGCGGGCTGCCACCTTTCTGAATCTCAATGCCACCATGTGAATGTACCTTAGTCACAGTAAAGGGCCCGGACCATCGAGATTTCAGTTTTCCCGGGAAAAGCCGCAGTCTGGAATTGAATAGCAACACATTTTGGCCTTCATGAAACTCCTTTCTATTGATATGCTTATCGTGCCAAGCTTTTGCCCGCTCCTTATATATGCGCGCGTTCTCATAAGAGTCCCGTCTGAGTTCCTCAAGCTCAACTATATCTAGTAGCCTTTTTTCTCCCGCAAGTTTGGCATCCATATTCAGCGCCTTGACTGCCCAAAAAGCTTTATGTTCGATCTCAACCGGCAGATGACAGGATTTCCCGTAGACCAATCTGTATGGAGACATCCCTAAGGGCGTCTTATAAGCTGTGCGATACGCCCAAAGTGCGTCGTCTAGTCGTAGAGACCAATCTTTCCTAGAAGAATTAACTGTTTTCTCTAGGATAGATTTGATCTCTCTGTTAGAAACCTCAGCTTGTCCGTTGGTCTGCGGGTGATAAGCGGCTCCTGTCTTGAAACGACATCCATATTTGCTGAGCAAAGCTTTGAAACTTCCACTTGTAAAATGAGAGCCATTATCGCTTATGATTGCTTTAGGAACACCGAAGCGGGAGAATATGTTCCTTTGCACGAACTTGATAACCGATTTGGTAGTGTTGTTGGGTAGTGCAGCAGCCTCTACCCATTTAGACACATAGTCTACTGCCACCAATATGTAGATATTCCCCAAAGAATTAGGGAACGGTCCCATAAAATCCAGCCCCCATACATCAAATATTTCGACTACAAGAGTCATGTTCTGGGGCATCTCGTCTCTCTTACTGATATTCCCAGTTCGTTGGCACCTATCACATACGCCAACAAAGCTCCTTGCGTCTCGGAATAGTGTTGGCCAGTAAAACCCGCACTGAAGAACCTTAGCAGCAGTCCTCTCTGGCCCATGATGTCCACCACAAGGTAAAGCATGGCAGTGACTAAGAACAGAGTGCATCTCACTCTCTGGAATGCAGCGACGTATAATTCTATCAGCACAACACCTGAATAGATATGGGTCCTCCCAATAATAATACTTTGCCTCTGAAAAGAACTTCTTCTTCTGGTGACTATTAAGCCCGAGAGGTGTGACTCCACTTGCCAAGTAATTAACAAAATCAGCGTACCATGGAGTTAAAGCCTCTTGTAACGCCCATAAATGTTCACCAGGGAATTCATCTTGGATTTGTTCTTCACTGCCACTGGGAATCTTCTCTAATCGCGATAGGTGGTCTGCAACCGCATTTTCACACCCTTTCTTGTCTCTTATTTCAATATCGAACTCCTGAAGCAATAAAATCCAGCGTATGAGCCGTGGTTTGGCGTCTTTCTTTGAGAATAAGAATCTGATGGCTGAGTGATCTGTGAAAACAATAACTTTCTGCCCAATTAAGTAGGAGCGGAACTTATCAAATGCATACACCACGGCCAATAGCTCTTTCTCTGTAGTGGTATAGTTCACTTCAGCCTCATTTAACAACCTGCTCGCATAGTAGATGACATGCAACTTTCTGTCCTTCCTTTGCCCCAAAACAGCCCCAATAGCGAAGTCACTTGCGTCGCACATTAACTCAAAAGGCAACGACCAGTCAGGTGATGTTATGATCGGTGCAGAAACTAAGGCTTCCTTCAGCTTCTCAAAGGCCTTCATACATGAGCTATCAAACTTAAATGGAACATCTTTTGACAAAAGCTCACATAGAGGTTTGGCTATCTTTGAAAAATCTTTTATAAATCTCCTGTAAAAGCCTGCGTGCCCAAGAAAACTGCGGATTGCTTTAACTGAAGTAGGTGGAGGTAATTTTTCAATTACTTCAACCTTTGATCTGTCAACTTCTAAGCCACTTGCAGAAATTTTATGGCCTAAAACGATCCCTTCAGCCACCATAAAAGTGGCACTTTTCCCAATTCAGAGCCAAATTAGTTTCTTCACATCTTTCCAAAACGCGATTCAGATTCTGAAGGCATATGTCAAAGGAATCACCGTAAACGGAAAAATCATCCATGAAAACTTCAATGATGTCACCGATCATATCTGAAAATATAGCCATTACACACCGCTGAAAAGTACCTGGTGCGTTGCATAGGCCAAACGGCATTCGCCTATAAGCAAATGTTCCGAAAGGACAGGTGAATGTAGTTTTCTCTTGGTCCTCCGGTGCAATAGCAATCTGAAAAAATCCAGAGAACCCATCAAGGAAGCAGTAGTATGCATGTCCAGCCACCCTCTCGAGCATCTCGTCTATGAATGGTAACGGAAAATGATCTTTTCGTGTTCCAGAATTTAACTTCCTATAGTCGATGCACATTCTCCAACCTGTGATAGTGCGGGTGGGGATGAGCTCATTCTTCTCGTTCACCACAGTAGTGATACCCCCCTTTTTAGGAACAACCTGAACCGGACTAACATATTTGCTATCTGATATAGCAAAAATAATCCCATAATCCAGTAGCTTAAGTACCTCTGCGCGTACTACTTCCTTCATGTTAGGATTGAGTCGCCGTTGATGTTCAACTGTGGGCTTATGATCTGCTTCCATAAGAATTCGATGCATGCATATGGAGGGGCTTATTCCCTTGATATCGGCCAGAGACCAGGCAAGTGAAGCTTTATGATGTCTCAAAATTCTCATCAACTTATCTTCTTGCTCCCAGGACAGTGTAGATGAAATGATTACTGGAAAAGTTGAATCCTCTCCCAAGAACACGTACTTGAGATTAGGTGGGAGAAGCTTCAAAATTGGCTTAGCTGGGCAACTTGTGGAAGCATTAAATTCTGATTTTTCTCTTTCCAGTGCTTCAAATCTTTGAAAGAAAATGCGGTGAGATCTGCCTTGCTCCAGAGACATCACTTCTTCGGCTAGTTTCAGATTCTCTTCTTTCTCAGTTGATCCTCTTGTCAAGCAAGCCAACAAAGGGTCTTCACAGAACTCCGTTTCAAAAACATCCTGCATTAGTGTTTCAATCATATCAACTTGAAAGCATTGAGGTTCTGATGGATGCTTCTTCAATGATTTCCATACATGGAACTCTTGTTCCTCCTCCCCCACTCTGAGTTTGACTGTACCGGCTTGCACATCGATAACCGCAGCTGCAGTAGCTAGGAATGATCGCCCGAGGATAACTGGTATCTCCATCTCTTCCATATCTAGGACAAGGAAATCTACTGGGAAGTAGAATTTCCCTATCTTAACAAGGACATCTTCTAACACCCCGATAGGATGCCGAATAGAGCGATCAGCCAGTTGCAGAGATACTGTGGTGGGTTTCAACTCGCCAACATCAAGTTTCCTGAAAAGAGAATAGGGCATTAAGTTAATACTAGCCCCTAAATCGCAAAGAGATTTTACCTCACCGATGTTTCCCATAGAACATGGTACTGTAAAGCTGCCGGGGTCTTTGAGCTTGGGAGGCAACTTATTTTGAAGAACTGCACTGCACTCTTCTGTTAGAGCAACAGTGGCATAGTCATCTAGCCTCCGCTTGTTGGATAGTATCTCTTTCAGGAACTTTGCATAGGTAGGGATTTGAGAAATAGCCTCTGCAAAAGGAATATTTATATGGAGTTTGGTAAAAACTTCCATAAACTTTTTGAATTTAGTATCATCTTCTCTCTTCTTCAGTCGTTGAGGAAACGGTATAGATGGAGTGTAGGACTGGATTCTTGGTTGGGGGGGTAATGATTGCTCAATGTCTTTCCCAGCTTCTTCCTCGGGAGATTTTGGTTGTTTCTCAATTATGGGCTGAAGCTTCTGAACAGGATCTGCCAGTTCTTTTCCACTCCGTAATGTAACTGCCATGGCATTCTCCCTGGGATTAACTTCAGTACTACTGGGCAGTTTCCCTTGCTCCCTCACAGCTTGTTCTTTTGCTAGTTGACCAACCTGGCGCTCAAGAGCCTGAACCGATGTTCTGGTGTACTGCTCAACATTGTCAATCCGTGTCATCATCTTTCTATTCTGATCTTCAACACGAAAATCGAGCTTGCCGAACTTGCTATTGAGATTCTCCACAGATGCCTCAAGTTGAGTGAATCTGGAATCAAATTTCTGATCAATATTGTTCATGCTCAACATGACCTTCATCATCATCATAGTCAGATCATCATTTGCATCGTGGGAGCTGCTGCTTTGAGACTGAAATCCTGGGGCTGCAATCTGCCCAGTAGGTGTAGCAGGAGGCTTCCAGGATTGATTTTGTTGATTTCCCCAGTTTTGATTTTGGCTGTTCTGAAACTGGTTGCTTCTTTGCATCCTCCCTCCATAGGAATTCAAGTAGTTTGCATCCTCCAAAGGTGCTGATTGGCCAGCGTCAGAAAAGTTCAACCCGGTTTCAACTTGTGCTACTTGTGCATGGGAATTCAAGACTGCACCCAACCCGACTTGAATAGATGTTTTGATATCATTCTGGAGAGTTTGGTGAAACTCAAAGAATCTTCTATCAAGCTCATGGGATATGTTTATCCCATTCACCTCCGCCGTTGAGTTCCCAGTCCCTTGAAGTTGTGGATTTTCGGCTATTGATTCAAAAATCTGAAGTGCTTCATCCTCGGTCTTGTTTCCTATATAGCCGTTAGCTCGATTGTCCACGATTCCACGACAATAAGGATTCAGAGCATTATAAAAAATATCCACTTGAAGGTCTTTGGGAATTCGATGATGTGGGCACTGGCGAAGCATGCTAGAGAATCGCTCCCATGCCTCTTGAAACTGCTCTCCATTTTTCTGGGAAAAATTGTATATTTCTTGCCTCAACTTCTGAGTCATATCGGGAGTAAAGAACTTGCCGATAAATGCATTGTATACCAAGGGCCAAGTGTTGTAAGCTCCTGGTCGCTGATCAAGAAACCATTTTTTTGCTTTCCCTTGAAGTGTATAAGGGAAACATCTCAGTTTCAGCTCATCTTCTGCTAGTCCCCGCCTCGGAATTAATTGGAGAGCTCCAAAGAATTCATTGATAAAATTCAATGGATTCTCCCCTACATTTCCATGAAAGATGGGCAAGTTATTGAAGTGGGCAGCCTTCAATTCATAGTCTCGGGCAGCATCTGAAAGAACAATGCACGACGGGGTAGCCGCAACCTCCGGCCTCTTCCTATCATTCAGCGTTGGTTCCGCCATCTTAGTTTTCTGGGATCTTATTAACTTTGCAGGTTCTCTCAATCTCCAGATCAAGTGGTGCTAGATTTTCAGGACCGTGTCTTCTCAAGATCATACACCGAGAGAATCTGTGAGAAAAACACTAAAACAAAACGAAACAAAATAATAATGATAATAAAAAATAATATTAAATAAAGTGCAGAAAATTCAAACCGTTGTCCCCGGCAACGGCGCCAAAAACTTGGTCGGTATTTTTCTTGCAAGTGCACAAGGCCGATGTAGTAATAAAAATAACCCAGAATGAACCGGGGTCGATCCGCAGGGACAAGTGAATTTTAAGCACTAAAAATTAAAAATGATTGGTTTGGAACTAATCTATGGTTTGATAAAATAAATTGATTGATTGATTTTTTTTATTATAAATAAGCGCAAATAAAATTAACAGAGACACAAAAATTATGAATTCAGAAATAAATAATAGCTAGGGGATTGGTTTCACCATCATGATTATTCAACCGTTATCTTATCATTCAAGCCTGAATTTACGAACACGGCACCACTAAAATATTCCTAATTTCAGTTACGACAATTAGGAATAGGCTTAATCTATTACGATCCCAATTACGGCTCACGTTAAAATAGACCAAACACTTTCACCGCAAAAGTACCTAAATTGTGTCATATAACACCATACATGCTTCCATTCCGGTGATTATATGTTTATTCTCAAAATACATGAATCATGCTTCAACTTTCATTCCTTCACATAATTCTGAAAAATCTATTTATATGTTGGCCACACATAAAAATAGTCAAATTAATCCAAAAGAATAAATCACACAATTCAAACTGAAATCAAAGGTTAAAGTATCATAATCATGTGGCTAATCCCCTACCCCTAGCTTGAGAGTTTAGCCTCTAACAAGCATAATCATAGAATAGTAATTGACTGAATTCATGTTCAAGAATAATAAGGAGGATTGATTAGAACCCTAGATTGGAGAGTTTTGCACTTCTTCCTCCGGAATTGTGCTGCGTTCAACCTCTCCCTGGCTTTCTTCTCTCTTTTCTCCCTTGTGCAGACTTCTCCTCCTCCCTTTCTTTTCTGCCCTTCGTTCCTTTCTTCCCCCCTGCCGCAGCTCTCCCTTTCTTTTTTTCTCCCCCAGCCAACGTTTTTCCCAAGCCCCTTTTCTTCTCCTAAGGCCCAAGTTGCTTTCCTTCTATTCTCTCACGTCGATAGTGGGGCCTGCTTAGCAATTTGAAATTACAATTTTTAATTGTAAATTGCAGCTAGCATCATCATATAGTTAAATGGTTCAATAAGCCCTCTTGTGTGGCCGGTCCAGCATATTACTAGTTAGCGGCCTGACTAATCAGCCCGACTAATAAAGGTTCGAGTTTCACTTTGCTTTGTTTGGCTTCGGGACTTTTACATCAATGCCTTGAACTTTCGCTTGAGTCGGGAGTATTCCGTTATTCACCCTAAAAGAGAATACATCATTCAAAGTACTCATTAATAAATATACTCAAAGAATTAAGCATAATAACACATAAAAACTCCCAAAAATGCTCTAAATAATAGACAAATCAAATACTATTATGGGGTATAAAATGAGACTATCAATTCCACAAGAAAAATTCCCCCGTGGATGGGGCATCCTCAAGGTTAGCTGCAATTTTAAAGTCAGATAACTCTCGCATCATATAGGCCGAGGGTGGGGTAGACCCTAACCTCTCATTTGGAGCGCAAACACAGATAAAATCACCTACAGCTAGCCAGGTTATCGTGAAGCCACACCCTAAATTAGCTAGATATTCCCATAAACTTTTGCGCTCCAAGACAGTATAAAGTGGGTAAACAAAAGTGACCAGGAAGGTGGTTTGTGTGATACGGCACACACACTCAAGATGTATATATTGACAACTGATGTCAAGTACCACACAGGATAGGAACCTAGGATTCCACATAACCACCATTCGGCCACCAACAATAAAATCAAGATTAGTTTCGAATAACCACTCGGGCCATTTATTGGAGACAAAATTTGAAATTTTTTCTTTAGTCATTTTTGTTTCCAAAAAACCACACAAGGAAATCTTAATTAATTTAATAAAATTTCTAACTATATTATGCTTAGAGGATTTATTTAGTCCTCTAACATTCCAAGAAGCAACATTAATCATAAAAAATAAATAAATAGAAGAAAGTAAAAAACAAACCACGCACAACTCACGAAAGATATAGGTCCGAAGAATAGGTTTCATCTTCGGGGTCTATTCCCCCTTTGTCCTTCATTCCTTTTCGGGCTCTCTTCCTCATTTCTTTCAAATACTTCTTGTTCCTGTCTTGGTTATGGTAAAAAAAAGATAAAGCACGGTCAATAAAAGCATTTTTATCAAAGTCATACCATTCACCGTTTTTTTTTTACCTCTGGACAGTTCAGGAGAAATTCTTTTGTGAAATTGACTCCGGTGTCATCACAAGAAAGCGCTTCCAACTTTGGCCCCAACTTGACAATGTTCACCCCTTTTGGTACCTGATCCGTTTCCCACGCAAAGGCAATAGTTTTGCCTTTCTCATTCGTACCAAAGGAAGTGATAACATCATCATAGCTCATCTCATACATGTTGGTCACAAGGTACCCTTTACCCCCATTGATTGCCTTGTCACCTCGCGTTTCTACATACTCCTCGGCCAAGATGTCATTTTCCTCAAAGGCAAAAGATTGTTGAGCTTTCACGAAGTCAACATTGATCTTAGCCTGCGGATCAAAGAAGCACCCAACATCAAGATAAAAAATGTCATTATTAAAAGAATACCAAGATTTTGATCTCTTCACTCCAGGTAGAGCCACTAAGCACGGGTCCGTGAAAGTGATGGCCGAAATATTAGGGTTGTCCTGCCTTTGTAGGTTACGGCCAAGCCTAGCCACTAGGATATAGCTTTTGATTTGATGTCTCTTTTTGACAAATGCAACATGAGCACCATCTTCATTTGTGATAAACTTGTTAACAATATCATCTGGTTCCTTCTCATGCATGCTAACAACTCGGCGTCCATCCCAATCATAAATGTTCTCGGAGGAGCCTCCCTTTGTGGAGTTGGTGCCATTAGCAGTAAGTTTGACCGCCGGTTGAGGTCGCGGGCCAGTAGGTTTGGGAGCCGAAGCTCTAGCAATATTCGGTCTAGTAGGCAGTTTTGGAGCCGATGCTTTGACATCTGTCCATTTGCCCATTTGGTTGCGGTCTCAGTCCATAACACTAGTAAAAAAATGGCTTATAGTGACACTAAAAAAGTATCATTGAACGATTTAGTGACACACTGAAAGTGTCACAGACAAACGGGGCAAGTGACACAAAATTTAGTGTCACTGATTGCTAAACAGATTAGTGTCACAAAATTATGACAATAAAATATCACATAAAATTATGACGTTATAATATCATAACTTTTTTTTGACATTCTGGTATCATAAAGATATATGATACATTGGTATCATAAGTATATATATACTGCATATATATCATACTAAATGTTTTATTAGAAATAAATCATCAAAACATCTCTTACTACCAATAAATAATCAAAACATCAAACAAATATTTTCAATAAATTTAAATCATCATTCCTTACAATTGTAAATGTACATAATTCACAACGGTATACCCTAAAACTAAATAAGTAAAAAGGAGAAGTCGCACGACTGCCAAAATAATTAAAAGAAAGTGCTAATACACAAATACTACAAGGCGGACAAAAAGCCAAAAGATCAAGAACGTTTCATTCATCTCCTTAACTCTATTTCTTGTTCCCCAACCTGCATATACGAAAAGTAGAGTTCAATAGTCCACATATTAAAGTGAATATGTACAAAAGAAAAGATCTACCAAAGGGAGAATTACAAAATGCTTAAAATTTTATTCTTCTTAAGTTATATTATGCAAGCATAAATATGTTTTCTTCAATTTTCACTATGTTCATGATTTAGTTGATAGTAGCTCACGAATCACGATATTAAAATTTACAAATGTAGAGGGCTCATGTAAATCAATTACAAACTATAAGTATAATGTTGATATGTAAGGGATCAGAAGCTATTGAAGTAAATTAGCAAGCTTATCATCTCTTTTGTAACCATGGGACAAGGACTCTGCCTCTGTAAAATCAACAATAAATGTATCCCCTGTAATAGCAGTAATCGAAGTAGACCCAGGTAAACTATCTGGCTCCTTCACAACGTTATTCCCAGAAGTTAGGGCTGGGAAATCCTCATCCATATTTGCACGGAGAGCAAACCTGGACCTGGTAGCACCGACACACACTATAGTTGTGTCAACGGAACCCTGCTTCTTCCTCACCATAGCTGGCAGTCGCAGCAAGGACGAAAGTGAACAATGACTGAATCAATAGCCCAACCTCACCCTGCTCAAGTCTTTAAGAGTAGAGCATACTTTCATAAATATTTCAAGCTAATAAACAGGCCCTTAGAAAAGAAATACAGAATAGCAAATGAAATGCAAAATCTTACCTCAACATATATGGACTTCCTAGCTTAGGTGGCACAGGGCCATTTAATAAATATGTCTCTTGAGCTATCTTCAGCAACACTCGTCTAACTATCTCTCCTAAATGCATGCCTGAAATCAGCTTCTCCAATTTCTAGAACCAAAATATTTAGAAATGAATGCATGGTATGATCTCATATATATTGGAAGGCAAAACAGAAAACCATTACAAAAATAATCTCACCCTGCAACCAGGATTTGAACTTTCAGTGTCTAAAGAAACATCAAACTTTGTTACGGGGAGATTACTTGAATAAAAGGTTGTTGGCTTTAGGTCACCAATACTTGAGAGCAGTCACATCATAGTTCTTTCTGCAGCCTCTTCATTATCAATTGCCCCTACACACAACAATTAGTCACATATATCATTCTTTAGTACATAGTATCCACAAATGGCATTTTATATGTACACTTTAACTATAAAGGAAAGTTGATATAGGCCAGATCTTAACTTACCCAAATAAACTAACACTAGCAGTATTTTCTTATTTGTATGTGGGTTATGTCTAATGCAGTATTAATTGTGGGATAAAAGAAAAAGAAAAAGCATACTCCTAGCTTCCAACCTAGTTGACTTGTATGCTCGATGAAGTTTTAACTCTCCCTTTAAACCAGAAAATGTATAAAGAAGGTTCGGAAATAAAAGGAAATCAGAAAACAAGCTCCTCCACAAAGAATAAAGATTTGAATAGTAATAAACATGAGTTTAGGAACTACCAGTTTCAGGTATAATCGAAAGGCAAGCAATAAAAATTGAGATTCGAGAAATGACTTAATTTCTTTGAACATACCTCAGTTCTGGATAATTGTGTCCAATATGATTGATATTACATGCTGCACTGACATGTCTTAACTAAGTTCGTTCCTCACTTTCTTAGTCTATATATGAATAACATGTCAACGGATGAGTTATATAATTATCAACTATTAACTAATTAAACAATCTCATGTGTGATTATGAAAATAAAGTAAAAAAAATGGAAAAGATTGGTCAACAAATACTCTGATAGTATTTTTGAATGTATCTCCAACCTCAACAATAGTCTGTTGAGGAATTTGATTACCATGAACACTAAATAGCATAAAACAGAAAATAACAAGATACACATATCAAACCTGAAAAGGTTAAAAGTTGTAAAAGAACTAAAATAGACAACACACACAAAGTAACAAGATGATTATATACTATATTCACCAATAAAACTAGAAAATTGGATATAAATTACTATTCTATGTGCTGCCAATTGAGGTATAATGCATATATCTACTTGACAAGCAATCCAGACATCGAGTCACATAAAGTCATTGGAATTAATTTATATCCACTTTCATAAATGATGCACATTCAACCTAACCAACCAGTAAAAGAAGCATCATCACAGTAATCTTCAAATGTAAAAAAATCAGGGCTTCATGGTTCTTTTTTTATTTCTAAATATCTTTTTCATTTATAACTATAGGCAGCACCACAAAACAATCTATCAAATGAAGAACCTACATTTATACGAAATAATGAAAGGGAAAGAAGCAACATACCTAAGTTTGTTCTTCTTAAGTTGGCCAATATCCCATTAATAGGAGGTTTGGAGAGATCTACAAGAAAAAACAATGACCTCCATACGAGTTCAAAACCAGATATACAAAAGGTTTAATTTTCATTGATAATCTGTAAATGGGTAAAAATCTAGTTACCTCTAAGTTGTTTTTGGAGAAAAATGTTGTCCTGATATGGCGAATGGTAAGTCACGTCGGTTCTAACAGAGCGGACTCCAAGGATTCTCGGTTTTCCAACTATCCTCACCCGTACACGCACTCGATCCCCCGAACCTCGCAGAGCTTCCTATGTCTATCAGGTGTGTCCATATATCGGGAAGGAATGAATTGAACGGGTAGGGAGTTAGGGTACTACGAAAGAAGGTAGAGGGAACATGTTTGGAAAGAGAATCGTTCGAATTCATAGGGTTCTACGCACATACGAATGGGTCTGGCGGCTAGGGTTCAAATGAAGCAAGAGGACGGGTAAAACTTATGGAGGCCGGTGATGTTCTTCCCAGATGATGGAGAGCTGTCGGTGTGTGGCAATCGCAGGGGATATGCAGCGGCGAGGGTTCTTAGCAAAGAATCAATCGAAGGTTCTACCTAAGGGGGAGTGTTCATCGCTATGGTGAAGGAGTAGAGAGTGGTATGGTTATTTAGGGTTACTAAATAAAGGTCTGGGTTTCTTGAGTGAAGGATCGGAATAGAAAGTGAGTATGGTTTAGTTGGGTTATTTTATTGGATGGGTTAGTATTAGTCATACGAAATAAGAAGTAAAAATAAATGGAGGGAAGTAAATTTTATGGAGGGAAATGAAAAGTGAAAATTTTGAATAGGCTAAAAATCTGTAACTTTTTGATATAGTATCACTATTATGTATTGACGTTTTTATGTCATAAATGTATGACACTTAAGCATCGTTAATACTATATGTCGTCCATGTATGACACTATAGAGAAAAGTGTCACTACAAAAGTGTCACTATAAGACAGTTTTCTACTAGTGTAAGTTTTAGATGTAGAGGCTACATCTGTCATAGTTGGTCCAAGACTCATAGAACTTCCCTTTTTTTGTAACGAACCTCAACAAAGGGAGGCTCCTCATTCACAACATCCTTTCCCTTATCAACAGCCGTAGACATCATCTTGGGTTTTTCCTTTGGAAGGTTAAGCACCAAACACGTGAAAGGATGATGTCCATATTTTTTTGCAATGATAACAATAATCCGGGAAGGTTTCGTATATCACTTGTTGCAAATACTCTCTGCCCGAAGGTGGAATGATGGGAAACTGCATCACAGGAGCCTTAGATATATCTACTTCAATAAGAACTCGTGCAAATTGGTGTAGACCGTGTCTTGGGTGACCTTATCAGTGGTAATAGGCACACCAACTTGGGACGCAATCATTCCCAATTCCTTTGCTTTCCAAAGCCTCATGGATAACTTTGGGAATTTCACCCCAACTCCAACTCTTGTTTTTATGTTTGATGGTGTTGGTTCGATATTTGAAAGTGATGTGAATTTAGAAAGTCTTGGTACATCTCAACAAGGTGGTAAGAGAAATACGCCTCAAGGAGTCCCAACTGAAAATGAAGTGGAAAATGTGCGGTCAATCTCACTCAATATTTCATGATGGGACATCTTCAAAGCGGAAAAAGAGAGAATAAGGCTAAAGTTGATGTAAGATTTGTGCTTTTCAAGGGACTTGATAATGCCCCACAGACTAAGGGATCCAGGTCCTCTGTCTTGCTTTGGCAGGCAAGGAGGGTGCCTGACCATTTGTAGCCATCAGATAAAAAAAGCAATGGTATAAAATCAGTGGGTCCATTTTTGACACAAATCTCGATGCCTGGATTTTAATCCATGCCCTTCATTTAAGTAAGGTACCCTGCCATAAGGTAGAGGATCTCAATACCAGACTAAGAGAGTGTTTGCGATTGCATGTGCTTTTTAAAAGTGATTTTTTAATAGATTATTGAAAAAGTGATTTGTTGTAAAAGTTGATAGTGTTTGTAAATAGAAGTGATTTTAATTAGAAGGTAAAAGTTGAAGTGTTTGATAAAAAAATGATTTGTGATATAATATTTTGTTAAATTACCAAAGCAACCTTCTAGAATTTAAAAGAGATAGCAGATCAGGAGCAACCCAGCCCACCCTCCTTTCTCTACGCCCTAATTTCTGATTGTGAAGTGACGTGCACTTTGTCGTGATGTGCACTCAAAATAATAATACAATACGACACTAATACGTAGTATAGTGTAGTAAGGTTCGTATCCGCAGGGAAAGGAATACTTTTCTTTTTATAGAACTAGTAACAAAATGGGGGGTTTTAGTTTGATTTGGTTTAATAAATTAAACACGAAGATGAACGAGTTATGTGGTTTAATTAATGAGAAGGAGACTTGGCTTTGCTTTTATCCACTTAATGAAATGTTCGTCGATCCCAGTTATATCTTTAACTATCTTCCTCTCGCATACTCAATCGAGGAGTATATCCAGTTCATCGAGGGTAGTTATTAATAACGAGATGCGTTCATTAATAAAACTTACTATCGAGTCAATATAGAACAAGCGCCGTATATTAACTTGATAGTAGCAATAAACTTAAGATGAAAATGATTGAGATTGATAACCTCAACACAAGCGGTTTATTGGTTAATCAATGTAATTAATTCCCCTTAGATTATTAACCATGAGATGCATGCATTAATAATCCAAGTTTGCTACCGTGTAAGGACCGAATTAATAACAAGCGTATTAATCGACCGATTCTAGTATTAATTAATATATGAAACAAAACTAGTTGATCCTTTAAGTAATGTTCAAAATATTAATATGAAATATGAATAGGAATTAATTAATACTCAAGAAAGAATATTAAAGAAGATGAATCCTACTATGGTTAATATCAAGATGTTAACTAATTGTCATCTTAGTAACACTCCCCGATACTAACGTAGAGGAAGAAATAACTATTACTATAACTAATGTCAAGATGTTAACTAATTGTCATCTTAGTAACACTCCCCAACATTGATATAGAAATAGTATTTAAAGGAAGAATTAATATTCAAGGAAGAAGATTAAAGATAATAACTCACAACTTACAAATTCATTAAGCTTCAAAGGAGCAAAACCAAGATGGAAGAGTTTAGCTCCTCATTTGGAGACTAAACATGCTATAAAAATATAAAAGAAATACTATTTTAAACTGAGCTTAAGAGTATGGAAGAAGGGATGATGATTTGTGAAGGAAAATGGGGCTATTTATAGGTGTTTTTCAACACCTTTGGCCGGGTACCCGACCGGGTAAAGTGCCCACCCGACCGGGTGCATGTCAAAATCAAATATCTTCCACGTTCTGGCGATCTTCAGCACGTTCTGGTGTTCCGGGTCAAGTCGGACCCGACCGGGTGAAATACCTCACCCGACCGGGTGATGTAATTTCCTGAGCAGTTTCGCATTTAAATTTCTCACCCGACCGGGTGCAATACCTCACCCGACCGGGTGATTGTCCTGGGCAGCCAAGAATTATTTTTCTTCACATTCAAAGTCTTCCTTTCCAACACCATAAATCCTAACTCTACTTTACAACTTACAAATGAGAACTAAAATACAATTACAACTAAAATCACACAAATGTTTATAAACTAAATAAAATGGTAAACAATCCACACAAATCAAACATAAAAAGACACATTTATGCACTACTAATTAGTGCATATCATGAAGCTCCTCACCATGCCCATGGAGTTAGAAAGCAGCCAAAAATGGAAAGAAAAATCAGATCGGAAAAAAAGATAAAACCCACACCCGACCCAAGCAAGAGCAACAACAAAAGCAAGAATACATGGGGTGGGATTTTGGAACCGGGAACCACTAAATCGGTTGGAACCGAACCGTTAAAACCCGGTTCGGTTCGGTTTTTACAAATATGGTATTAGTTGTTAACGGTTTGGTTCCTAGTTGTTACTAACGGTTCGGTTCCTATAAAAAAATATGTGCCCGGAACCGTGTTAAGGGCCTGTTATATTAAAAATAAAAATAAAAATAAAAATATCAGTAGTAGTAGTAGTAACAAGTTAACAACAACAACAATAATAACAACAACAACAACAAAAATAATAATATCAACAATAACAATAATAACCATCACCAAAAATAACAATTAATAATAGTACAACCGATGATATATAGTCAACAATTCTAATTTAACCAACACCAACAAAAGTAATCAATATTGCACATGAGATTGAATACGTTAAACTCATTTTGACAAAACACGTTTTGTTCCATCACATAAACTTTATCAACATAAAATAACTCAAGTAACTTGTAGTTGATTTTATATATTTTACTTTTTCATCTTCATGATATTTGTAACTACTACATTTTTGTAAATATACAACAAGCAAGTAGATCGAATGTAATGATGTTTTTATATAAAAATATGTGAACTCAATGTATTTTTCAAGTTTTGAAGTGGATGTCCTTTCTTTCTAATATGATGATGAACAACTTTCAATGCTACCACACACATAACAACAATTTTTATGTTTTACTTATTAAATGAAAATTAAATCTTCTTTTATTCTGTTAAGTGTTCACTTAGTTAAGTTTAAGCGTTGATGTTTGAAGTTTAACTCTTCAAATAAAAATTTAATACTTGTGTTTTTTTTCTTTTTTTTTTTTTTTTTTTTTTGTGGTAGAAAGAAAACTGTGTGTTAATTATTAGATGAGAAAAATGTTATTCGAGAAACCGATAAATGTAAGAACCGAACCGTTTAGTAATGGTTCGGTTCCATAACAGTTCTTGTTTTTTTACGTAGCAACCGAACCGATTTCATTAGTTAAAATTTGTATAACGGTTCCACTAATTTTGAGTAAGATCCGAACTGGTCCCAGGCCTAAGAATACACAACAAAAAAAGGCAAGGGACTATGCACGATTTGGATCCATATTTAATACGATGTATATATTATCATCTTCAACCTTTACTTTCATGGTTTTGTGTTTCATTTATTATGTAAATTCATATTTGGATGAACTTTAATTATGTTCTTGGATTATTCAGAATTTCGTTTGGCTCTGAAGCCGTCGAATTCCCTTGCCGAAGCCGGAAGGATGTTGCGGTAGATTCTGTACAGAAGCTTTGGGGAACGATGGGTGTTGTGGACGAGAGGGGTACTTTTGGGTTAATAATTATTTTTAAGATTAGAATGAACCTAAAAGTTGGACTTATTTACTAAAAAACCAAGAAGTAGATAAAAGCACATCATCCTTAGCTTCTAACTTTTGGCTACAAACTGCTTAAATTAAGCACAATTTTTCATTTGCAAACACCACTTTTAGCTTCTCCATTTCCAAAAGCTCAAAAGTGCTTAAATTAAGTAATAGCAAATATAGCCTAACTCAACTTGAACATCAGGAATCATTAAAACAATTCAATCACACTTCCAATCTCAAAGTAAAGTTTGGAATTTATTAGTTGACTTAAATATTGCTATTAAATATCCTAATGCATGCCATTTATTTATTTTTCAGAAGCATAATATGTTGTGAACCCTTCTTGGATGCCCACTTGAAAAATGGAATAGTGTTCTCTATGACATGGTGCCATGAACTAACACATTTAGAGCGCGTTTGGTAACTAGTCATGGACCCGGGCCGGGCCCGACCGGGCTTTTTTTTTGGGAAGGAAGGCCCGGGACCGGCCCGGGTAGCCACCGGGTCCGGGCCGGGCCGGGCCTCCGGTTCGGTCACTTTTTTTTTTTTTTTTTTTTTTTTTGCTTTCCTAACCCCCCCACCCCCCCAAACCCCCAAACCCCTCCTAACCATCAAACCCAACCCGGCTAACCCCAAAAAATGAAAAAAAAAAAAAAATCAATTCGGCCCGGGCCCGACCCGGCCGGGCCAGTTCGCCAAATACAAGGCCCGAGCCCGGACCCGCCCCCCCCACCGGGCCTAGGCCCGACCCGGACCCGGACCCGAGAACCGGACCGGTTCCGGGCCCACACAGTGGCGGGCCGGGCCGGGCGGCCCGAACCGGGTCCATGACTATTGGTAACACTGAAATTGGCTGAATTGGTTGATTCTACTAAATTGACTAAGTTTTAACTGAATTGGTTGAAATATAAAAACTTTAGATGAACAAAATAACTAAAGTGATCCTCTGCAGTAATTTCAACCAATTCAACCAGAAAAGTAACTTCAACTTTACTTATTTTGATTACAGCACTAATCAGTGCGCGAAATCAAAAACTAGACGAAAATTTTGATTGATAAAGCTAATAAGTCCAACCTTATTTACTCCAACCTTTGACATGCATATAATAATGCATTTTTGAAAGAACCATAATTTAGAATTTAGAATAGAAATTAGGACGAATAGCTGTTTACTCGTTTATATTATGTTGTACCTAGTACTATGATCGGCTTAGACTTGCAAGTGTACAAGTGCCAATGTAGTAATAAAATCCGGTAAAAATACCGAGTCGAACACGAGGAAACGTTGTTTATATGATTCAAAAGTTGAGAATATAATTTGTAAAAGACTTGGTAAAAGAGTAAAGATTTTTGGTTTTTCAAGTGATAATAAAAGCAACCAAGGGTTCGGGATTACTCCTAAACGACTCCTAGCGATTAATGTATATTCTTTCACCAATTCTTATGAGTGGAATGTCGCTAAAGTATTCTAACTCCTGTTACGGCAGCGAGATTGTGATTAATTCTACGTGTGAATCCCGTCACGGTTCACATTCATCTAAAATTAACCCCATTGGGGATTAGGACATTATTACAACCACCATATTCAATTGAGGTATATTTCTATCCACAATTAGAATATGTCTAGCCTTTAAGTGCACGGTTTATAACTCAACGTCAATTGCTCAAATAAACCCAACGATATAATCATACGTTGTACACCGTAGTCATACACATTAAAATATAAAGGAAAGATCATAATAATTTGGTTGAGAACATGCATCAAACACCTAGAGTGCGTAAAGTGTATGGAATATGGAATAAATACTTGAGAGGGCTTCCATATGCTTAAATATTGGGTCTTCAACGGCCATTTTTAGACAAGGAAGCAAGCTCCTTAATTGGATTTGGAGCTTCTCTCGAATGATTGTGATGACCGTTGCTTGTTTTAATCAATTCCAGACGAAAGGCAGGCGACTTTCGCAAAAGCCGGGCGGCTTTTGCGCGTTTAAAATGCTGCTCCTCCGCTCCAGGGGTCGAAAGCCGGCCGCCATTTACAAAAGCCGGGCGGCTTTTGTAATTAAATTCTGAACAATTCCTTCGGCGACCAAAAGTCGGCCGGTGTTCACGAAAGCCGGGCGGCTTTCGTCCTTTCTTGCTCCGGATCAGATTTTTCAGCTTTGGATGCGAAAATAAGCTTGGGGACCAAAGGCCGGCCGCCTTTGGCATAAACCGGGCGGCTTTCGTCTGTCTTGGGCCTTTTTGTGGTCTTTATTTGTTCCTCGGGATGCGTTTGGTTGACCTTTTTCCGTCGGTTTCTTCGTGTGTATTCTACCATCCTTGCATTTGATCCATTTGTTGATTTAAAGAACTTCTAGCAAAACGAGGCATATATATGTGTGAAGATTTTATTCTTTTTAAACATAAAAGCGTTTTAAGATGAATATATAAAATACGTTAATAAAACGCTTATCATACTACATATCCTACACCTACCTACATACATCTCCTTTGAGACTCTGCTCTATCCCAATATTTACCAACATTTTCATTATTAATAAGACACCTCATCCAAGCATAGCTTCGGTTAGGGGTGTTTGGAACTGATTCTACTTCTGGCTTTTTTTAGCAGAAGCAGAATCAGTTTTCAGAAGCTGGCCCCCCGAACTTCTATAAGTAAATTAGAGCACCCGATTAACTTTTGCACTTTCACCCAAACATTTTAACTTCTGCTCTTTCAAGGAACAGAAACAGTTTTAACTTTTAAGAATCAGATTCAAACACCCCTTAGTATACCGTAGGGGACTAAAACAATAAGGGGAGCTCTTGGGTGCATATGTCTTGTGGAATGTTTTGGTACATATCAGAGGTGGACAAATAAGAAGATGACACGTTATTTAACGATGCAACGTCACCTTCGTTAAATAAAACTTTCCGTATTTGCAAGTTAATCCTTTTAGCATTTATTATCATATTAGTTTTCTGCTCACGCGATGCGCGAATGAATAAAATGCCCAATGATTTTTCGTTTGAAAATATGCACATTTTATGTTGATTTGATATGATTATTTTTAGTATTTGAAACATTAACATTTGTATGAAATTATTAAAAATAGAGTACTTAATATTTTCATCATGAAAGAGGACTCAAAAATAAAATAAATAGAATCAAAGTGTATAAGGGCTAGACCCTATTTTCCTAATTTAAAAAAAAGTATTTTTCTATAAGTGTTGATTTACAAAAGCGCAGCATCAGCTTTACGAAAAATAGTTAAAATAGTATTTTTTTTTTGCAAATTCAGTAGACAATACTTTAGCATGTGAAATAAAAAACAACATGTTTCATAAAAAGTTACCAGAATATTTGATAAGTCTGATAAATTGAAGATAAAGACTAAGAAACAAGCTCAAAATAATTACATTACTAATATAAATACACTTGTAACAATTTAGTACTCAGTATTAGTTGTTTAGCACTCCCTTGTCTAGCTAAGAAAGTCTCATCTTTGCTTTCTGGTCCTCCCAACTAAGATTATCTTATTTCATCAATTCAATATCATTGATAAATTTACTTTTCTTGCTTTATAATATTTGTGTGGTTCAAAATCATTCTTACTTTATTTTCATTTCATCAATTCAATATTAAACCAATAATCACAACGATAAATTTACTTTTCTTGCTAAACACATCACTTCCTCTTGTATCAATATTAGATGAACGGAGGTAGCAGCAAATAAGGCAGATTTTCCTAATTAGGTCACCGATCTTTTGCAAAAATGTTTAAGAGCTAGCCCATTTGATAATTTTTTATATCTTGCACTGATATGTGAAATAATCAAATCAATAAGGTTGAAGTTACTTTTCTGACTGAATTGGTTAAAATTACTATAGAGAACAATAATTTTAGTTATTTTCTATATTTTTTTTCTCAAATCTATTAATAAAATATATTTTAAATATTTTTTTTCTATAATTCAACATGTTCACATAATTCAGCCGTTTCAGTTAGCATTTCATCAATTTTTGTATACTCAGCTTATTAACCCAATGCAACTTTCAAGTGTTATCAAACGAAGTCTAAGTTTATTAAAATGTAGTGTTGACGGTTCTACTATTTCTATTTTTTGCTTGAGAAAAAAGGAAAAAGACATACATACTCATAGATCATATACTCTGTAATACTTGTACTCCGTAGCTTATTACGTAATATACATAGTTTTTGTTAAAGCAAAAAAGCAAAAAAAAGAAAAAATAAAAAACATAAAAATAAAAAAACTAAGATATACGTAGTATTTGTGAACAAGGTCGAGAACTTCTTAAAGGTTGGGAGCAAATACTTTGTATATAGATAGTAGCATTTGACCATTCCAACTAACGGGAATTGATGGTTCCGTCAAGTATTAAAACGTTTGACAAACTAAGGTACACTAATTTTAGTTCAAAGTACAAGTTTGCATTAGCTTATGATTACTACCAACACATTTTTCATACCCAAAATGTCCTTACCTTCATTCACCTTTATAAGATTGTAGAGATTTTTTTCACTTTTCTCTTTTTCTGTTAAATCCTGTTCGTCCTTTCCATGATCTCTTTTTCTTAGCACTCAAATTCTTCGTCAATTCATCCTCTTTGTCCTTTAGTTACATGAATTTATTAAATTTGGACATAGAAATCACCACGATTGTGATTTTTGGAGCCAGTTTTCATGTAGTTTATAGTGGGTTAAAATTCTGGAGAATTTGTTTTATTCATCGGTAATTCACTGGAGTTTTCTCAAAGATGATGGCGAGGTGCCCAAAAGGTGTGCGCGGCGTTGCGGATCATTACTATTTCAGGGGGAGTAAGGGTCAGTTTAGTCCTCGAAGTTGCATAAAAGGTGTCAAATAAGTCCTTATATAGAAGATTTTGTCCGGATGTGCCATTTGAGGCGGTTGCCTGTGGAATTTTTTGATAATTTTTTTTGAGCATCTTATTCATTAAATCTAGTTTACTCATACTAAATTTCAGCTAAAAATTCAATCGGTAAGGCATTCAAATGAATTCGTGAAGATAACTGCGCTTTTAACTGCACAGTTATCTTCAAGAATTCATTTGAATGTCTTCCCGATTAAATTTTTATCTAAAATTTGGTATGAGTGAAATAGACTTAATGAATAAGATGCTCAAAAAATTTCATCAAAAAATTCTATCGGGAACCGCCCCAAATGGCGACGGCCGGATAGAATCTCCTATATAAGGACTTATTTGACTCCTTTTATGCAACTTCGGGGACCAAACTGACACTTTACTATATTTCAGGGCACTAAAACCGGGAGGAAAAATTCATTTCTAATTTCATACCTCTGCCGGCCAATCGGCCAAAATAATACGCAAATCAAATAAAAAGCTCTAATTCCTAAATTGAATCCACAATCCCACCCAAAACTTCAGGGGCGGATCCAGGAATTCGACTTGCCCTGGGCTGAATAGGAATTATACTAGGCTTAAATAAAAGAGAAGTGGGCTAAATGTGAAAAATGAAAAAATTTACACTAAAAAATTGAAAAAAATTCCAAGTTGCTCTGGGCTTCAGCCTACCATAGCCCGTACATAGATCCTCCCCTGCAAAACTTCATCATCCAAAACTCGACCTGCTCCGTCTTCTCCCGATGCTTTTTTATGTGAAAAATAATTGACTTAATATTTGAGCTTCCGTTATGTGCAAATTCATGATACCCCTGGTTTTTGTGCCTCCAATTCCAAAATGATTCGTCACTTTTTCATTGTCAGAAAATATTGAAGGTTTCATACTTTCTTCTTAATTAGAGACCTTATAGATAAGAGGAAAATGACAAACTTGGCGATAGGATTTATTTACTTTGCATCTGTGGATCCATCAAAAGAAGATGCGTTCTTCAACTTTTTTCTTTTTTTTTTCTTCTCAGGTCTCCTTTAATCTCTTTTTCAGTGATTTTTCAAGAAAAAGCAGAGCGAAATCATTTTTAATCTCTTTAAGTTTTTTGTTATTGTTACTCCGTATTAATTGTGTGCGTGTATATACTCTAGGGATTAAATTGCAATATTGTTACTTAGTAGTTCTACATGAATGACATGGAACTCTTATTCAATCCTCTAATGCCATGTGGAGTTTGTACGGGTACATACGGTTTTACGTAGGCACCATAAAATTTTCCAAACACAATAATGAAAGAAAAGAACCAAGCGATCTTATCTATGGAGTATTAGAAACCACCCGACAAAGTGGGTGATAATGTGATATATTTGAATAAATGAACGAATATAGGCAACAACTTTTACTGTTTCAATTGATAATTGGATATATATATAAATGCCAAGCGAATCGGGAGGCTGCGATCAAGTCCACGCCGCACTCAGCTCCATCACTCCTCTACGTACTATATGGCCGCTACCTGTATATATATACATTTGCTCCATTATTCACATCTAACTGAAGCAGTATTTCCACTATCACATTCATCTAATCATCACTCTCAAGAGATCAGATCGATCCAAATGGAGTTTTCTAATCATCACTTCATAGTTCCCATCTCCATCATCATCACTGCTTTAGCCATTACCATTAGAGAAACGGCATCCCAAACTCTTCTCAATGGTAATAATGTGGCCGAAACCCCGACACCCCAAGGCGCCGGATATTTCGTGGCGAAACCCCCGAGGCGCGCCGGGTCACCGAAATCGACCATAGGTTCACAGAAGTCCGCTGTCATCAATCAGTTCGTTGACGGGCACAACCGGGCACGAGCGTCCGTGGGCGTTCCCCCGGTTTCGTGGAACGAGTCGGTTGCGGCGTACGCGGAGGCGTACGCCGCGCAGAGGGCGGGCGACTGCGAGATGGAGCACTCGGAGGGGCCGTACGGGGAGAACATCGCGGAGGGGTACGGGGAGCTGAAGGCGTCGGACGCCGTGAACATGTGGGTGGGGGAGCGGCCGTACTACGACCACGCGTCGAATTCTTGCACCGGCGGGGAGGAGTGCGGGCATTACACGCAGGTGGTGTGGCGGGACACCACCAGTATCGGTTGCGCCAGGGAAGTGTGCCGTAACGGCTGGATGTTTGTCACCTGCAACTATTACCCACCGGGCAACTATATCGGGGAACGTCCTTATTAGTTTTTCACCCAATAGAGTAAACCGTAAATCGTATTACTATTGTTTTTTCTTTTAGTTACTACCGTATTTTTACTTCGGTGGCAGTTCTTTGTCATTAGTTTCTAGGACAATGATACTTAATCCTCATTACTTAATAAGTTATAAATTCATTTTATGGTAATTATTACTAGTATTATTATGATCGACCTGGTTGTGGAATGCTACACATTTTAAACATACTGTTATACTAATATGCCTATTAAGTGAATCATCACAAGTTTATTTTTGTACAAAAGTCAAATTCTAAGTATCCTTCATAACTTCACTAAAATCTTTCATGTCCTACTATAAATATGAATACTTTAAATGATAGTACTCGGATAGATGGAGGAAATGCAACCCACTATCCAGAAAGATCATTTGTAAACTTATACGTAGTAACATATTTTGGGAATGTAAAATTATGATATTTAATTTACAATGGTCATCAATATATAGGCCGGTATGATTTTGTCCAATGTACATAAGGTCGATATTAATATTATTTCACCCTTCTATGAGTTCTATCTATGAGTGTAAATCTATATTGAGTAAACGTGTAGTGTTTGTTTTCCAAAACGTTAAGGAGCTTTATTTTGGGATCTGATACTTCCGAATATTATCGTATATTCTTCGGGTCAATTAGAATATTAATCATTTGCTAACTTCTTCATAAATATGCGCCACTTATAATTTATTTACATCTTACATTTCCGCATAGTAAATGTACGTGAGTGAATCACATAATAATGGTTTAAAACTTAAATGCCGAGTCACATGGTAGTAGTTTCCTTTTGAATAGGAACTAATAATGCGAAGTAGTTAAGGTATTGTTTTTTGTGGATAAGGTGGCTCCATTTGTGAGGGAAACTGTTGAAGTTAGTTAATGCCTGCACGTTTTTGGAATACACGATGGAACAATGCTTGTGCACAATTTATGGCTTAACTAGTGGTCAGTTTGTCGCTCCATTGGCTCGAATATATGGCTTCAGTATGGTATCACAATTCACAATATAATTATATAACTCAAATATGATACTTCGTATTATATATCTTTAAATTATCTTTACATACAAAAAAAAACTTCTGTAACTCAATACGAGTAAAAATTATAACTTCTGAAAAATCAAAACCATCTAAACGTAAAATTAGCAAAATTTGATGTATATTATTGATTATTTTCCCAAATTTTAAAAATAGGGTATAATTCATTTATTACTTACGTGACACGACTCATTGATAGAGCAAAGAATCTATCGTATTACGGGTGCCTAATTATCTAAATTATATATGAAATATTCAACTCACACATGGTTTAAAAATGACCCACCATTTTCATTCTGTATATATAGTTGAGTCAAACTCTCTGGCTCATCAACCGTTCTTCTGGCTCCGCCATTGTGCATACACACACATGTGATCGAGAATATAAACACTAAAGTTATAGAAATATCATAGTTATATGAACCTATTCTATTTTAAAATTAGAAATATCACAATTTAAGTAAATCACATAAAAACAAAATCAAATTCGATTTTAGTTTAAAAAACTTCTTATTTTTAATACCACTAATTGGTTAAAAGTCAATACTTATGGAGATATTACCCGAAACAGGACTAAAAAGGTTCGAAAATTCAAAAATAGGACTGTCATGTTTTTATTCCCAAAATAAGACTAATTACTGCCATGTTTTGGCAGTACCAGACTTCAAACATGGCAGTATTTTCCAAACTTGACAGTAATTACTCCTATTTTGGGAATAAAAAACATGACAGTCCTGTTTTGGAATTTTCAAACCTTTTTAGTCTTATTTTGGGAACTTTTGCATACTTATGCTTTAAATCTCATCTAATAAGCGGTCGCTTCCCCCTCTTCTCTAATATGTAAGGTTTTGACATCGGCCGATCATTCGTGTGGCACTTTAAATTTTTCCTTTTGATTTCTTTCCTATGTATTTGGATTTGTTTTTGAGCAAGGTGATCTCGTTGAAGGGGCTTAGATACGCTTGTCATTTCCTGAATAAAACTTTTCCCAACTCAACTTATTTTTTCTTATTTTAACTTAAAATATCGTTTGATCTATAAGTATTCTATTTCTATATAATTTAGTTTCATATTCCTACAATGAAACATACTCCCTCCGTCCCTTTTTGGTTGTCCTACTTTCCTTTTTGGGTTGTCCCAAAATGAATGTCTTGTTTCCTTTTTTGGCATGAAATATGTGGTTTTTATTAATTCACTTTATTCTACTCAAATCTCAACCACAACTATTACTTTTCAACCACTTTATTAATAATCGTGCCAAATTGAAAGTGGACAACCATTATGGGACGGAGGGAGTAGTTTTTAAATATATATAAACTTTTTAGGATGTATATTAACATTTTTAGAGACTAAAAAGCACAAATTTCTTAATTTATCAACAAATTATTTTACAAAAAAAAACCGAAAAGCATTTAAAAGCACCCATATACTAGCTTCCAATTTTTGACTTTTAAGTGCTTAATTTAAGTAGAAGTTCGCATTCGAAAATACTCCTTTCTATTATTTTAAACGTTGATAAGTGTTTTTTTAATCTATAGCAAACATTATATTCCCTATGTTGAAAGACTAACATGCATATACAATGACATACTCCGCAATACATACTAGTATACGACGTATTTAATAAATTCCCCCTATTTCCAATTGAGAGTGGTCTATTTGATAAGACCTCCCTCTAATATTGGGACGGAAGAAAGTAGTGTGGTTTAAAAAAAAAAATTATGTGGTTGATAATGAGTTGATAAAATGAGAATAAAGTAAGAATGAATTAGAGCTACACAAATGTTACCAAATATGATATGAGACAATAATAAAGGGACATCAAAAAATGAAAAAATGGGACAATGATTTAGAGTTACGCAAATGTTACCAGTATGTTGTAATAATCGAACCAGATTAGGCGACCCAACATCTAATTCGGTCCGGCTACCTAGTACCTACTAAACCACTAATATGGCATAACCCTTTAAAACCCGATGATGACCCTTATGTCTGCCTAGATCAGACCCGGAGCGGGTGAAACCCGGAAATCCGGGAGATCAAACAAAAATTATATCCTATCTTGACAAATTAGAGTTGAACCTGCGCCTACATAATGGAATATATAAGGGATTCCATGGGTCTTTTCTTAAAACACGGGAATTCCTTGTATGAAGTGCCAAATAACGGGACTTATTTTAGGTTTTCCAAAATTACGGTATTCGGAAGTCACCTTTCCCACTAAATGAGGGTTTATCAAAAAATTCCAAAAGAATGCTTCTTAGTCGGAACTCCCAGTTCCGAGTGGGCGAATCCACGGCTTTTTCATGAGTAGGCTTTTGATTTTTAACTCAAAGAGGACTTATAATTATCTTTACCAATTTTATACCTCATACGGAGTATATTAATTACTACGTATTACATATTACATGTGGAGATGTAAAACACGTGGACTAGTTGGAGCCAGGGACGGATCTAGGATTTCGAGTCAAGGGGGGCGAAATTTTTTCATTAGTGTAGGGAGTGAAAAATTTTCGCTAGTAAGCGGAACGGGAAAAAAATCGCTAGTGTAGCAGGGCGAATTTTTTCGCTAGTGTAGGGCTCTGTGGCTAATTTTTATTTAAAAAGTTCCATTAGTACATACTACATACACGATGGCAATTAAATCTATTATATTCTAATTCTAATTTTAGACAATGAAAATATAACTTTGATTTAATAACTACAAGTGCTCCAGAAAAAATATTGATACATTAAAGCTTAAGAAATGACAAATTAAAGAAAAATTATTTGAAGATAAGAAAGGATATGATATACGTAGGAGATATTACCCAAAATAGGACTAAAAAGGTTTGAAAATTCCAAAATAGGACTGCCATGTTTTTATTCTAAAAATAGGACTAATTACTGTCATGTTTTGGAAGTACCAGACTTCAAACATGGCAATATTTTCCAAACATGGCAGTAATTACTCCTATTCTGGGAATAAAAAACTTGGCAGTCCTATTTTGGAATTTTCAAACTGTTTTAGTCCTATTTCGGGAACTTTCCCTATACGTAGTATAACATAACATTTTATGATATTATTTGAAGGTAAAGTGGTTAAAGTTAAAGGTACACATCAACCAATGCTTTTTAAGTAACTTATGTCTTGTACGTTTAACCACATGAATCTTAACAGGATAAAGAATTGGTTTTTGAATTGAGATTTTTGTCTACCAAGAAGGTTATTTGTGGGTCATGATGAGTTTTCTTAATATTACAATAGTATGTATGAGATTATTATACTTAGAATAATATGATACGTAGTAATGTTAATTCATATATATATGGTGCATATTATATTTGTATTAATGTGAAAATAAGTTAAAGTATTATCTATTCAACAAATTGTTTTTAGAAAGTAAAAGGTAAATGAAATGTGTAATTTAATGTCAACAAACATTTATACTATTTAACTATTGTATCTGATATTCAATATCTTTTGATATCTTACAAAATCGAGTACTAATTATCTAGTAAAGGTAATTAAACATTACAAAACTAAGAATTTTTTGGTACCCTAAGTCTTAAACAATGAGTTCTATTGTTTATTTGTTTAAGTTATGTAAATTATTTTATATTCTACTTCATTTAAATCTCCAATTGAGCATTGCATTATGTGAGCCTATATATTAATTTTGAAAACTAAAAGTTAAGGGGGGCGAAAACATATATACCTAATTAAAGTATGAAAATTTTATGAAAATATTATATATATAGTAGAAAATTTTGGAAGTCCAAGGGGGGCGGTCGCCCCCCCCGCCCCCCCCCCCTTGGATCCGTCCCTGGTTGGAGCCTTATTATTTATTTTAGAGTCCTGCTTGGGGTACCCCAATTTGTACCACAATCTATACAACGTCTGTGTACACAGACATTTGGACAGAAAGTCATGCCCTCTTTCAAACGAATTGCCTGTGTAAACAGGCAATTCAGGGGGTGGGTATAAAATGAGGTACATTTTGGGGTACCTATAATTTTTTTGTTAATTTTAATCTAGAAATCATAATAATTAACATTTTTATATATCATATGATTTATGTTAAAAATATATAAAATGAAATTACTTTTCATGATCTTTCTTATAATTAATATTTGTTATGTAATTTTTAAATAAAATTATTACATGTCTATATTAACTGTTACTCCCTCCACCCCGTTGAGATTGTGTCGCCTTTCTCTTTTGGAGACTCCCGCTAATTAAGATCGTTAATTTGATAAAAATTTGTGTAGTTTTAAATCATTCTTACCTTATTTAAGTTTATCGAGTCAATATCAATTCAACTATATACAATTACTTTTATTAATAATCTCACCATCTTCTCATGTCTCAATGTTAGTTGGACGGAGGTAGTACTAGATTATACAAAAAAAATTGATTGAAGAGCAATAAAAAAGATAGCTAAAAATGGAAGCAACTATATATGTATTTTGTATTTTTGTTCCCAAATATGAATTATTTTGTTCTATTAAAGAATAAATCTTTACAAATTATAAGTGAAAGAATTATAGTTACTTGATAAAAATCTTACTGTTTGTTTTAATTTTGTTTGGTATTACAACTTATTGTGACTATTTATCAGATAAAAAATAAAGAAATTCTATCTGATTAGTATATGCACTAAATTTCAATTTTTGTTTTTAAACCTTATATATACAATACTGGTGTCATATGGAATCTCGTAAAAAGTTATGAATTTTGATATATTTTTTATAAAAGTTGGAATATAAATACAAAAGTTACAACAATTTAAGGAAAATTGATACGGAGTATTTATTATTTATATGGGACCACTTATTTCTCTCTCACCATGTAGCACGCTACCCTTTGGAAATGGGATTTACAAAACTCCCGTATTTTCATACAAGAAAACACACTCCCGTGTTTTTGCATGACATTTGCAAAAGTCCCGTATTCTTGGGAATTCCTCGGATTCCATCCTCCCAAACACGTGAGCGGGTAAAATATACGGTGCAACCCGCTATACTATACCGGAATGGTAAAATTACAAATTACAATTTTGTAATTTGTTCCAACTTCAACGCGATTGTTCTTTCAACTGCTTGCTCGGTGCTTTACTTTCTTTTCTTTTCTCTTTTTTCTTTTCTTTTCTCGTTGCTTTGGCTTCTCCTTCAATTCGCTGTTGGTTCGTTGCTTCTTTCTCTTTCCTTATTTACTTGTTGCTTTTTGTTTCTTTATTCTTCTCTTTGACAATCTTGTACATAAAAATTTTTATTCACTTATTATGAAAATGTATTATATATATACGAGTATTATTTAATGATTGAGCTTTTTCCTTTCCAATCAAGGTTTTAACTTAAGTTTTTTTAGTTTGTGCATTATAAAATATTTTAAGTATTAATGTTTGTTTTTTCTATTTTTAATTTTACAATGAATATTTATTAGTTTATTACATTATTGTATGTTAATTACTAACATGATTTTTGTGTTGTACTAAAATGAGTATAGTTTAAAATAAATGTGCATGAGAAAATATTATAAAAACTACTCTGTAATACACATGTATTTGTAATTCAAGAACAAAAGACTATAAAGTATTTTTAATACAACATTTTTTATATTTTTCATTGATACATATAATGATAGTTTATTAAATTGTTAATATATAACTGATCTACTTGATGTACATATTATAAAATGGAGTTTATGTTATATTTAAATGAGTATAACGATTAAAAAATGAGCATACCTAATTGATTGTTTGAACACATTAGAGAATTCAAATGAGCTTTTGAATTTTTTAATGCTCATTTTGTAAGTTACGTATGCTCATATGTTACTGGTTTTATACTCATTTCAAAATGATATATTATTGCATATTTCAAAAGTACCATATAACATTTTCATATGGTAAGTAATGTATGCTCATTTTGTACTGGTATTATGGTCATTCTAAATAATTAATTATGAGTATAATATTTAAATTAAATGTGCATTTAATATAAGGAATTGGTTGGTCTGGAATAAGGAAAATTGGTGTTATAATACTCATTTTAAAATGTGCATTAGACCATACATTTTAAAATGTTATATTCATGCATATATATATTGGTGTAATACTCACTTCCTAGGTTATGCATTCTCATTTAATATTTGAGCATACTAGAGATTTTAAATGAGTTTTTTGAATTTTTCGATACTCATTTTGTAAGTATGTATGCTCATTTTATATTGGTGTAATACTCATTTTGTAAGTTACGTATGCTCATTTGGTATTGACGTTATGCTCGTTTTGAAATTAATATATTAATGCATATTTCAAAACTATCATATTATATTAGATTTGCATACAAAAATTAATAAGAGTTGAGTGTAGATATAATTTAATAAATTTTTATTAAAGAAAAAATAAGAAAAAGAAAGTGAAATAAAAGATATGAAGCAGAGATCACGTTTCTCATTGTTAGGCTCCTAATACTCATGACGTGCACTTTGTCGTGAGTGCACTCAAAGTAATTTCAACACTAACACTTATACGTAGTATAGATGAAGTAGAGTTCGTATCCACAGGGAAAGGAATAACTTTCTTTTTATATAAATAGTAGATAAAGGGGGGTTTTGATTGTTGAGTGATTTGATTAAATTTAAACACGAAGATGAATGAGTTATATGGGATTAAATTCAAGAATAAAAGGGACTTGGTCTTGCTACTTTCCACTTGTTGATATATTTTAGTCGATCATTGTTATATCTATAACTTATCCCCTCTCGAATACTCAATCGCGGAGTATAACCAGTTCATCGAGGGTAGTTATTAACAACGACCGTTCATTAATAACCCTTACTATTAATCAAATATAGAACAACGCCGTATACCGATGTAATAGTAGCATTTAATCTTTTTAACTCCTTGATGAAATCAATTGAGATTGATAACCTCAACGCACCGGTTTTGGTTTAACCAACAAAATTGATCCCTCTTAAGTTTATTAACCACGACCGTGCATTAACAAACCGAAGTTACTTACTTGTGAAACCTTCAATGTTTAACCATCGGTTCATTGAACGTTTCTAGTAATAATCAATGTTGGAACGTTAACTAATCGTCACTTAGTCACCCTCCAACAATGATATAGAATGAGATTAAGGGAAGAATTAATAATCAAGAGGAGAAAGTAAGAAAATAACTCACAACTTTAATAATCAATCAAGCTTCAAGAGCAAAACCAAGAAATGGAAGTTTAGCTCCTCATTTGGAGACTAAACATGCTAAAAGAAATATAGAGAAATGCTATTCTAGACTGAGCTTAAGAGTATATAGGAATTGGTGATCTAAAAGTGAAGGAAAGGAGGTGTATTTATAGGCTTTTTGAGGTGCAGGTCGAGTACTCGATCGAGTATATATACATACTCGATCGAGTATGTGTAGAACATCGAATTCGTTCCATACTCGATCAATACTCGGGTAGTTTTTATAGCTATACCCGATCGAGTACATAAGTATACCCGATCGGGTATAGACACTCGAACGTGGAAAATCTTCTCCTGCATGTTCCTTTGTTTTCGGATCCGATCCGATTTGAAATGTCAACCAGATACCCGATCGAGTATATGTGTATACTCGACCGAGTATAGACCAAAATCAGGATTTTTCCTTCTTTTTGTCTTGTAATCTTGCACCTTCCTTCACCGTTGATCATTTGATTGATCTTGGACCTGTTTAAGCTCAGAATAAACCTAATCTAAACAAATTACAAGAATTTAACAAACTAAACTATTACACCGAAAGTGTGTAATTTCCGAGATATTAAACAATCAAAACTAACTAAAAACGTAAATAAACATACGGAAATTACAAACGTATCAACTCCCCCACACTTAGTTCTTTACTCGTCCTCGAGTAAAGTCAAATGTTTCAAACAGTTTAAGATCATTCCATGAGTTCAAGAAAGAAAGGAACAAAGATCACCAAGGAATAAAAATGATTTTCACAAACAACATTCTCTCTTGGGTTTTATGATCTTCTATGCTCCATCTTCTTGTCTCTTCTTCCTTTTCTTCTCTTTTTCTCCTCTTAGAGATCAAATGAGTTCCTGCACACAGAAAAAGGTTTTTCTCTCATATCTCTCATTTTGCCTAGGAGCCTTTTCAGGTTTTCATCCTAGCATCTCTTTTTGTTTTTCCATCCTTTCCAAACTCACTCATTTATTTTTTTTATAAGCCATTTTTGCTTAGATTGCCCATTCTTGGGTTTTCAACCTAACTAGCATTTCAATTCTTTTATTTATTCTTTTTTTTTTTTTTTTTGTTTACAAAGAGTAAAAGAACTTCATGCATAGTAAAAGGTAGAAAATGAAATTACATACCATGAGTAATCTCCTCCCCCACACTTAGTTGAAGCACTGTCCCTAGTGCCCGCCTTCTCCACCGTAGTAACTGCCTCCAAAGCCGCTTCCGAAGCCTCCTCCAAAGTTCCCGTCTCCCATGTGAGTGTCCCCGCCGTCCCCACCATCAAAACCTCCACCCCCGGAGCTAGATCCTCCAAAATTACCCCATTGAGTGGGGTCATACCAAGAGGGGGGTGGTGGTGGTTGAGCCATGGTGTGGAATTGGCCTTGATGAGCCATGTAAGAGTACATAGGTCCATAGAACCTACGTTGATCCTCTTCATACCGTCGGTTGTCTGCGGCCCTTTGCTCTTCTATTCTTTGAAATCCCGCCATCTGTTCTTCCCGATACTTACCAACTTCATTGGTAACTCTCTCGAACCCGTCAAGTAATTTTTGGAAGTAATCGGTGGGTGGTGGGGCTTGGTTGTATTCGAGCATCGGGTGAGGTGCATCCTCGGGTTCTTGGTGCTCTTGTTGCTCTTGGTCGTGTTGATCTTCGGGGGGGTTTTGGGCGTCGGGTTCTTGGAGATGTGGTGGAAGGGCGTGAGGGAATAAGTAGTGAGGTTCCTCGAACTCCGGTTTGTAGCGTAGTTTGGGGGTGTCCGGGCTTGGCATTAGGAAATATTGGACCGGTTGGGTGTGTATGATCCAATTATACATGTTCTTCGGTTGGTCCCCAATATATACCGTATGGGAAAAAGAGGTGCATCCCGAGCGGCCTAACCAACCTATGTCCATCAAACAATAGTCGGGTATAGGAGAGTTATCCGTATACCCGAACTTGCTTGCCAAGTGCATAATTACCCCACCCATGACAATGGCACCTTTGGCCATGCTTTCCTTTTTTAGATGTGCCCAAATGAGATTACATAGATTGAAGTCTACGTGACGCCGGAAAAGTGCTACTGAGATCAAACATACGTCCCCAATCCTCGTGTGGTGGTTGTTGGGGCGTCCAAGCAAACAATTTGCTAAAAATTTCAAGAATAGCCGGAGGACGGGGTGTTGGACATGACTAATATACATTTGGGAGGAGTTAAAGTTTACTTCCCCGGTTATCTTTGTCCATAGGGAGTGCCCAAAAATGGTGGTATCCGAAATGGATCTTTCGTAGGGCACCGGGATGTCAAAATGTTCAGCAAACTCGAGCTTCGTTATTGAATAGTTTCGGTTAAAAAGACGAAACTCGAGTCTATCATCCCTAAAATCCTCCTCATTGCTCTCAAAGTGCACCGAGCTCATAAATTCATAAATAATTCTTTCATTTGAGTTGTATTTCATTTTGAAAACAAGGTCCATATTCAACTCATGAAAGAATTTCTTCATCATTTTATACACTCCTAATTCACGTAGAGCATCGTGACATAGAAAACGAGAAGGTTTTACCTTCCTTTTTATGGTTGTGAGGAGTCGAGCCCGGTGTTCGGCGTCGGCGGGAATGATGTCCTCAAAGCCGGGAATAGGTGCCATGGAGTTTGAACTTTCTCCCCTTTGCTTCCTTGGAGCCATTTGTGAAGCTTTGGAGTTCAAATTTGAATGAGGTAGGGTTTTTTAGGGATTTGGTGGAAGTTTGGGGAAGATGGGATTTATGGGTATAGATATGGAGAGGAGAGCGAGGGGAGTATTTTGGTGGAGGAATGGGTTGATTTGGTGGAGAATGGAGAGAGATATGGTAGAGAGAAGGGTTAAAAATGGAGTTTGGGGGAGGGTTGTTCGAAATTGGGGAGAGTTTGGGGAAGATGAAGTGTTTTGGGGGTTAATTTGGTGTTATATCCGCAGGGGTACCCGATCGAGTATCCCTGTATACCCGATCGGGTACAGGAGACAGGGGCTGGGAAACTGGCTTTTCTGAGCATACTCGACCGAGTATTAACCTGTACTCGATCGAGTATTGGAGGCAGGGATGAAATAAAGTTCTTTTTCCCGTTATGCTCGACCGAGTATGATTTTGTACTCGATCGAGTACTGGAGACAGATTTTTCCTTCTTCTTATTTCAGTTCATACTCGACCGAGTATTAACCTGTACTCGATCGAGTACCGGAGACAGATTTTTTTCTTTCTTCTTATTTCAGTTCATACTCGACCGGGTAAAGAGATATACCCGATCGAGTATGCCTCCATTTTTAGAAATATATGGCTACTTCGATCGAGTGGTGCCTTCGGTTCCTCTTTTTAGACAATACCCGACCGAGTATGAGATGGTACTCGATCGAGTATGTCCCCAGACACTTCAAAACCTGCATTTTCTTCTTCTTCAAAACAAACATGTGATTAGTTCCCTCTCTCTCTTTTCTCTCAAATTACACAAAAAGGAAATAAAATCTAACTAATTGACTTGGGTTGCCTCCCAAGAAGCGCCTTATTTAACGTCGTGGCACGATGTTTTATTTATTTTTATTTTTATTTTATGTGGGATCGTGAGCATCCCTTCCTTCATTTATTTTCTTAAGCCTTTTCCAGTAAGGCCGACCCTTCTTCTTTGTTCTCGACTCAATTAAAGCATTTGGCGTTGGTGGTTCAAAAACATTCAAAGAGCAAAGAGATTGATCTTTAATTTGTTTTTTCGTAGAGTCGAAGATATTGAACTCTACTTTTTGGTCATTGAACTCTAAAGTTAATGAACCACTAGACACGTCAATTTTTGTTTTTGCGGTCTTTAAGAAGGGTCTTCCCAAGAGGATGGGTGCCGTTTGGTCATCATTCCCCATTTCGAGGACGTAGAAGTCGACGGGAAAAACCATATTCTCTACTTCTACTAGCACATCCTCTAATACACCCTTCGGGTAGGTACTAGAACGATCTGCTAGTTGAATCACTACACCGGTTTGATGTAGTGGGCCAAGTTGTAGGGTTTTATAAACGGAATAAGGAATGACGTTTATAGATGCCCCCAAATCTAGTAAGGCCTTAGGAAATGTGGTGTTTCCTATCGTGCAAGGAATAGTGAACATGCCCGGGTCGTCACATTTTTTTGGAAATTTTTTCTGAAAGACGGCCGAGACATGCTCACTAACTTCAACCTTTGGTTTCCCCTTTAATTTATCTTTTCTTTTTATTACACATAGTTCTTTCAAAAACTTTGCATAACGGGGAACACTTTGGATTAGTTTAAAGAGTGGGGTATTTACCTCACAATCGGCGAAGGTCTTATAGATGTCCCGATCACTCTCTAGCTTCCTTGTATCTTTCAACGCCTCAGGGAATGGAGGGATTGGTTCATATGATGATAGTGGAGGAAATTTTCTCTTCGTTGGCTCCTCCTCCTTGTGGTCAATCTCCTCTTTTTCATTTTCCTTTGCTTGTGATTCCGGGCTACTCCTTAGCATGATGGCATTGACTTGTTGCCTTGGGTTTTGCTCAGTTTGGGACGGGAGCCTACCCGAATCTCTTGCTTCAAGTCGATTTACAGCATTCGAAATTTGGCTAACTTGAGTTTCCAAATTTTGAATGCTTGACTTTGTTTCTTGTTGAAATTGCACCACGTTTTGTTGTAAGGTGCCCATGGTAGTAGCAAGAGTTCGAATCATGTCTTCCGTAGACATACTCGATTGAGAAGGTGGGTTGGCTTGTTGAGGGTTTCCATACCTTAAGTTTGGATGATCCCTCAATCCGGGATTGTAAGAATTTGAGAACGGGTCATACCTCCTTTGTTGGTGGCTTTGGAAACCCAAAGCGTTGACATGCTCTGTGGCGTCTTCTTGAAGAGTCGGGCATGAGTCCGTGGGATGCCCGTGTTGTGTACAGATACCGCAGACCTTGACTTCTTGGGTCTTGGATTTTAAAAGGAAATCCTTAACCAAAGAAGTCAAGCCGGTCACTTGACTTGCCAAGCCGTTCACTTGACTTTCCAACGCGTTGTTGGATTCTGCCGCCATAACTCTCCGAGTTGAGGACCGCCCGTTATAGTGTCTGGAGTTCTCGGCCAACTCCGAGATGAGATCTCTTGCTTGTGAAGGGGTTTTGTTGACAATGCCCCCTCCACACGCCGCATTCACCATGCGACGATCTTGATCCACAAGACCATCATAGAAGTAGAGGATGAGGTCTTGTTCGGTGTATCCGTGATAGGGGCAACTTGCACATAGCTTCTTGAATCTCTCCCAATATTCATATAGAGATTCATCATCTTTTTGTTCAATGTTGCTTATTTGCTTCTTGAGTGATGATGAAATAGAAGCGGGGTAATACCTGTCAAGGAAGGCCTTCTTCATTTGTGGCCATGTAGTGATACTTCCCGAAGGAAGATAGAAAAGCCAATCCTTTGCAGTATCCTTCAGAGAAAATGGGAAGGCCCTCAGTTTGATTTGCTCCTCGGACACACCATTGGGGCACATGCTTGTGCACACAATGTGGAACTCCGACAAGTGTTTGTTCGGATCCTCCCCTCGTAAGCCATGGAAGGATGGGAGTAGATGAATGAGCCCAGATTTTAGCTCAAATGTGACCCCCGTATCAAGAGTTGGAAAAGTGATACATAGGGGTTGTTGATTAAGATTCGGAGCTGTGAGCTCCCTCAATGTTCTCGTCTCAAGAGCCATAGTGATTGGCTCTTCGGTCTCGCTAGATTGAGAACTAGCACTTGATGATTCCTCCGAAGAAGTATTCGGAAATAAATTCCTAAACCTTTCGAAGGCTTGTTCCGTTTGGGGGGTTGTTTGGTAGATGATTTCGTTTATAGATCGGGTTCTTACCATATACTCAAACAAAGCTCAGAAGAAATAGAAATCTTTATACTTTCAACTATATTTTTTTTTTTTTTTAAAAATGAAATAAAAAGAAAAATAAATTGCCTTTCCCCGGCAACGGCGCCAAATTTGACGTGCACTTTGTCGTGAGTGCACTCAAAGTAATTTCAACACTAACACTTATACGTAGTATAGATGAAGTAGAGTTCGTATCCACAGGGAAAGGAATAACTTTCTTTTTATATAAATAGTAGATAAAGGGGGGTTTTGATTGTTGAGTGATTTGATTAAATTTAAACACGAAGATGAATGAGTTATATGGGATTAAATTCAAGAATAAAAGGGACTTGGTCTTGCTACTTTCCACTTGTTGATATATTTTAGTCGATCATTGTTATATCTATAACTTATCCCCTCTCGAATACTCAATCGCGGAGTATAACCAGTTCATCGAGGGTAGTTATTAACAACGACCGTTCATTAATAACCCTTACTATTAATCAAATATAGAACAACGCCGTATACCGATGTAATAGTAGCATTTAATCTTTTTAACTCCTTGATGAAATCAATTGAGATTGATAACCTCAACGCACCGGTTTTGGTTTAACCAACAAAATTGATCCCTCTTAAGTTTATTAACCACGACCGTGCATTAACAAACCGAAGTTACTTACTTGTGAAACCTTCAATGTTTAACCATCGGTTCATTGAACGTTTCTAGTAATAATCAATGTTGGAACGTTAACTAATCGTCACTTAGTCACCCTCCAACAATGATATAGAATGAGATTAAGGGAAGAATTAATAATCAAGAGGAGAAAGTAAGAAAATAACTCACAACTTTAATAATCAATCAAGCTTCAAGAGCAAAACCAAGAAATGGAAGTTTAGCTCCTCATTTGGAGACTAAACATGCTAAAAGAAATATAGAGAAATGCTATTCTAGACTGAGCTTAAGAGTATATAGGAATTGGTGATCTAAAAGTGAAGGAAAGGAGGTGTATTTATAGGCTTTTTGAGGTGCAGGTCGAGTACTCGATCGAGTATATATACATACTCGATCGAGTATGTGTAGAACATCGAATTCGTTCCATACTCGATCAATACTCGGGTAGTTTTTATAGCTATACCCGATCGAGTACATAAGTATACCCGATCGGGTATAGACACTCGAACGTGGAAAATCTTCTCCTGCATGTTCCTTTGTTTTCGGATCCGATCCGATTTGAAATGTCAACCAGATACCCGATCGAGTATATGTGTATACTCGACCGAGTATAGACCAAAATCAGGATTTTTCCTTCTTTTTGTCTTGTAATCTTGCACCTTCCTTCACCGTTGATCATTTGATTGATCTTGGACCTGTTTAAGCTCAGAATAAACCTAATCTAAACAAATTACAAGAATTTAACAAACTAAACTATTACACCGAAAGTGTGTAATTTCCGAGATATTAAACAATCAAAACTAACTAAAAACGTAAATAAACATACGGAAATTACAAACGTATCAACTCAATATAATAACTTTGATGCTCACTAAAAGTGCATTAATACTCATTTCACGGAAGTCGCGAATTTTAGTTAAATTATTAAAATGCCACCGGCTGTGTACAACTAATTTAAATTACTTAAATTATTAAAATGCTCACTGTATAACTAATGTTTCGTATGCTTTCATAGGAGTAAAAAACAAAAAAACAGATTAATAATAGCGTTGCACGCACTAATGAGTTTTACTCCTAGTTGAGGAATTACCCTTTCAGCATTCTATTTTTGAACAGAGGCTAAAAAAAATTGGGGCCGGCTACAATAAGAATGAACTTTGTGTTCAACTGCTTGGTATGACGTAGTGTACTTCCTCTCCATCATCATGTCTTGTCGCCATATATAGTGCATACGCACATGGCTGTACCTACCTGGCTGAGAATGGTAAATGCAAGTCCCATTCCGTTTGCTGCTATTCTTCGATTCTCCAAATTAGTTCAATAAAGATGTATGTAGTGCATGCATCGTTATGGAAAGGATAGTAAATGACGATCGATGCTTTTCATTAAATGAGTCACATCAAGTTTTATATAGCTAGCTGTGAGCCTGGGACGGCCATCATCATCACTTCCATCACATTTTATCTAAGGCATTTGTTTTCTGCTCAACCTAACTAGGCTTGCTTCAATATTCAACATGGCGAGAGTTCTACTTCCCAGTTTTGTGCTGGTGTTTATCATCGCTGTTAACTGTACTACTCTTGCGGACTCTCGATCCGTTCATTTGAAATACGTCAAAGGGGCATTGGAAAAAGGGGCTGGTTCGTTCCGAGCAACTGTTTTTCATTTAATATTTATTTATTACGTACGTACGTAGTAAATGTTTATGATCAGTTAGTATGTATATATTTCCCTCAAAAAATATTTTACAGTTACACGGGCCTTCAGATAGCTAGAAATTAAGGTTCATTGTTTTACTTCGATACGTACTGATCGACGGATATTAACATGCAGTTTGTTTGGATGGTAGTCCGGCTGCATACTACCATGACAAAGGGGTAGGCGATGGGAGTCACAATTGGGTTATTTACCTTCAAGTAAGCCTTTCAAATCTATTCTTATATTAATTAAAGAGAAAAGGTGCAAATAAGGCCACGTACTAACCAAAAAAGGTCAAATAAGGCCTTATTTAAGAGGTTATGTCCGGTCGTCGCCATTTGGGGTAGTTCCCGGTGGAATTTTTTGATGAAATATTTTTAGCATCTTATTCAGTAAGTCTAGTTTACTCATACCAAATTTCAGCTAAAACTTCAATCGGGAAGGCATTCAAATGAATTCTTGAAGATAACTGAGCTTTTAACTGCGCAGTTATCTTCAAGAATTCATTTGAATGCCTTCCCGATTGAAGTTTTAGCTGAAATTTGGTATGAGTAAACTAGACTTACTGAATAAGATGCTAAAAAAATTTCATCAAAAAATTCCACCAGGAACCACCCCAAATGGCGAAGACCGTACAGAGCCTCCTAAATAAGACCTTATTTGACCTTTTTTGGTTAGTACATGGCCTTATTTGCCCCTTTTCCCTTAATTAAATGATGATGAAATTAAACATATACTCCCTCCGTCCCTTTTTACTTTGCCATCTTTGATTTTTTCGGTCAAACATGTTCAACTTTGACCAATTATATATTTTTATAAGAAATTATTTACAAAGTATAATACAAAAATTATATCAAATTATTCTTTGTTAAAAGTACATTGATAAAAGTATAAAACTTATCACTTTCATAATAGTATACTAATTAAAATCATGGTCTAAACTTTACCATCATTGACTTGAAAAGTCAAAGATGGCAAAGTATTTAGGGACGGAGGTAGTATATATGTGCATGAAAGTTGGATTATATTTTAGTACTCCGTACACGGTACATCCCTGAAGGTATGTTTTGGAGTTAGAGTTTGAAGGAAAGCGGAGAGTTGATTAGGGTTTATGATCGTTTTTTTCTTATTTGGGAAATTAAAAAATTTGAAGGGAATATTTTAAAGGATTTATGTAACCATCTAAAATCCTTCAACGTTCAATTTTAACTATTCTGATTTAGAGGGTTTTGAATGATAACAAATGATAATTTTAACTCGATCTAAAATGAAAACTGATTCAAATATTTGAATACAATAAATGATTATAATTTAATTATAATTTTCGTAATCATTCTTTTTAGAAATTACTTTTGCAAACAAAAGTAAGGATTTTTTTTTTTTTTTTTTTTTGCATTTATCATCTCCTTCAATTCCTTCTTCTCACGGTTAATCTTCAAATCCCAAACTCCCTATGTGAGGGAATTTGCCGGATATAATAAATTTGTGATTTGAGCGGTGTGTTATAACTAAGTGAGTGATATAATTAATTTTACTATTTTTTATTTGCATTTGAAATATTATACGTTTGAATTGCCCATGACTGATTAATTCATTAATTAATGTCTAACTCCATTTAAGGGAGGAGGCTGGTGCTCTAATCACACGGACTGCAAAAATCGCACCACTTCAGGCCTCGGAACTTCTACTCATTTCAACAAAACTTTCGCCTTCGATACTCCTTTTTTTAACAGCAATTCCACCAGTAATCCTGGTAATAAAACTTTACTTTTTCATTTTTATTTATTTAATTATGTTGTTCCTTTACAAAAAATTGTTTGCATGCAAGCAGACTCTCCAAGTTTATTAATTTATATAGTGTAGTATACATGTACGGAGTGTATGGGGTGTTTGGATCTGATTCTCAAAACTGATTCTCCTTCAGGGAGCAGAAGCAGAAGCTGGAGTGTTTGGGTGAAATTCCAGAAGCACTTCTTGTGCTCTAATTTACTCTCAGAATAAGTTTTTTTAGAAGCTGGGGGGTACCAACTTCTGAAAACTGATTCTGCATCTGTTTTAAAAAAGAAGCAGAAGCAGAATCAGTTCCAAACACCCCCTATATAATATAAGAGGAATTTGAGTTTTCACCCTATTTTATTATCCAAATTAGACTTTACACGCCGTTTTTTAAAAATTTTGTATTTACACCCAATAGCGCATGAAAAGACAAAAATGCTCATCCATTAACAATTCTATGGATCTTGAAGACACTTTTGTCTTCTCATACATGATTGTGGTGCAAATACAAAGGTTTTTTTAAAAATGGAGTGCAAAATCTAATTTGGACAATAAAATGGGGCCCAAACTCAAATTCACCCAATAATATACCTGAAAATTGTTTTTTAATTGACCAATAATATAATATGGGTAAATCCAGTCTAAATAATGTTTATCCATTTAGTAGCGTTTTTAATATTATCCAAAATGCACAATTACATACAAATTTTTAAATTAAGGTCATAAACACGTTTACTGTTAAAGCATTGGATGTGTAAAAGTTGATATTAAAGAATTCATAAAAACTGAGAAATAACTTCATAGAATCATAAAGTTTTACGTATTTGATTCACAAGCGAAGACTACGAGCCTACAACGAATTATTTCGTCAACAATTTCATAGCTAGTCCTGATTTTTTTTATTAAAATCTGAGAATTACTATCGCGCGTATATAGCACTATCTATCGATAACAAAGATATAAAAGTGTGGTTCGTACAATTACACAATACCGAGTACAACCTAAAATGCTTTTATTTTGAAGATCGATAATTATAAATTTTCCTTAATTAATTGATCGAATTTGAGAATAATGAGACCATATATAAGGCTTAGTGAGTCACTAAGCTTTATAATTAAGGTTCCGGGCCGGGCGGCCCGAACCGGGTCCGGCCGGACTTTTTTTTTTGGGAAGGAAGGCCCGGGACCGGCCCGGGTAGCCACCGGGTCCGGTCCGGGTCCGGGCCGGGCCTCCGGTTTGCTTTCCTACCCCCCCAATCAATTAGGCCCGGACCCGGGCCCGACCCGGCCGGGCCGGTTCGCCAAATACAAGGCCCGAGCCCGGACCCGCCCCCCACCGGGCCTAGGCCTGACCCGGACCCGGACCCGGACCCGAGAACCGGGCCCATGACTATTAGTGACCATAATGCATGTTACATGCCAAAAATTTAAACCGTCCTTCTAACTTCATTACTGGATATGCATATTGTGTATGCATGTTTAGAGTTCTACAACTGGAACAGGGTGTTTGTTCCATATTGTGACGGATCTTCGTTTACGGGAAACAAAGAAGCTGTTGATCCGGTAAGTACTCGACTGTTTCATTCAGAAATTCTCACCGTAAACGTATACTCATATGGCTAGGGCCTAGGGCTTATTAATTTAATTTTAATCACTTGAAGCTTCTAACATTTTATGTACTCTTTTATAAGGTTACTAATGTAACCTACAGAGGTTTCAGAATCTTTGAGGCCACAATGGATGACCTCCTGTCTAAAGGAATGAAGCATGCTCAAAATGTAAGATATTGCTCCGTATTACTCCGTATTTAATTTGTATGTAGTATAACTGAAGGCTACTAATAATAAATTAATAATAATATCTAGCTAGACTATATTTTGGCATAATTTTGCAAGTCAAACTCAACTTTAACTTTATTAAACAGTAGAGTGGATATGTTTGTCATTTATTTTTTATTTATCATATACCGAGTATGTTTTTCATTTATTGAAAATTAAAAAAAGTGGCTGGTTATTTCTAAAACAGTTCATGTCTAATACTCCGTATATATATGTATGCTATCAAAGGAAAAGCAAAAAGATACGAGTAGTATATTAACTTTTGACCTAAAAATTAAAGAGCTTACGTAATACTACGTAGTATGTGATATGGTAATTAATATTGTAACAATGGAATTAATTATAGGCGATTCTTAGCGGAGGTTCGGCAGGGGGATTGGCAGCTATGATTCATCGTGACCGGTTTCGGGATCTTCTTCCAATTACTGCACGAGTCAAGTGCCTCGCAATTGCATCTTACTTTGTGCATGAGTAAGTTCACTTCAATTAATTAGTAATTTAAATTACACATAGATCACCAAATTACATATAGGGTTTGGCAGAAATAAGTTAAATTCGTGTCAAAAACACTTTGACACGAACCATTTGACACAAAATATATAACTTGTAAATTCTTGTCAAATCCGTGTCATTCCGTTTTTTGTAATAATGATATGTCATATATGTGTGTTAAAGTGAGTTTCAAGTAAATGAAATATAACTTTGAACATATTATGCAATATTAAATTAAAGGCGACTTGAAACAATATAAACATGCTTCTAGTCGATGTTTCAACAGGGCACATCTTAATGGAAGCAAACAGTTTGAAGCAACGTTCCTGGGGTTGATCAGTTTACACGTATTTTAGCTTCCCTTACAAGTTGACATTATTATATGCTATACGCACCTAATTAAAGACACTCAAATTTATTAACACTGGAGTTGGCTTTGGGTTTCTTAATTAGGGATCTTCCAAAGCATTGCCTCCCCTGTGCACATCAAGAATGAGTCCGGATTTGGTGAGTTGAGACAAAGTTTATTGATAAATATTGCCCAATATAATACTCGTATGATGCAATTCATACATATATACTAATAAAATTCGATTTTATCTGGCTGCCCCTCAGTGCTTCTTCCCTCAATACTTTTTGCCGACTATAAGAACACCTGTTTTTATAGCAATGTCGTCATTCGATCTAATCCAAGTATGTCCTTGGCTTTAATACTCATCTTCTAATAATAATGATAATCCCAACCATTGGCTGGTACTAAATAGGCCACTAAATAGTGTCAATGGTTTTTCAATCGGTTTTTGTCAGATAAGGTATAACCTATTCCGGGCGGATGAGGTTTGCCTTTTCCACAATAATTGCACTCATGATCGGCTCAAGGCAATCCAAGGTAAATACTTATTATAAAGCTTTAAGCACCACATTTGACTTCATTGTGTAAAACGTTTTGCCCCCCCCCCCCCCCCCCCCCCCGCATCAGATTTACCACTTATTAAGAAACGTTACATAAAACATCACCCATTTTTGGAATTTCTACAATAAGCTACATGCATATTATGTTTTTAAAGAACAACCTCTACACCAAAACTCTGGTATCAACATAACTTGACACGGAATTGACTCAGATTAATCGAGTTCAGGCACGAGTGCACGACTCAAAACATATAGTTTACATGAACGGGTCCTTCCTAAGCATGATTACGAGACTAATTATGGCTCTCAAATACTCCTACTTTACAAATATTCGTGTTAAATCCGTGAAATCTCACTAGTGTTTTGTAGTGCACAAATTTGAGACACATGTATAAGATATGCATTGTTTTTTAACAACAGTAAACAATGTGTAACTGTGAAAATAATTAATAAAGGAGAATTTATTATTGCAATACTATTGCACTATAATAATTCATAAACACAAATTTGAGACTGGTATAGGGCTAACACTTTTTCCAACGTACTTTGGTATTTTTACGCATATGATAATGCTTAATTTTGTGGAAAATTTAGATTTGAGGCAATACGTACTTTCCACGTTACCAAAAGCTTGTCCTTCCGAAAGGGGAATGCGGATTACTAGTTGCATCGCCCATGATCTACCATACTATTGGAATATGGTATTTTAATTCCTTTTCCTTGCATAAAAATTTCAGCATTAATTGTTGCTTGATTGAGCACTTTATCCTTCCCCTTGAACTAAAGTTGTTTGTTTTTTCTTTCTCGCAGTCTTATGGAAAAGTTCTTAACGATTGGTTTATTGATGGAAGTTATACTCAAGTAATTGAGGATTCTGCAATACCAAGGAATTGCACTTTCATCACTCCCCATTCAGATTAAGTTTTACTTACAACAACTTCAACGTAGTACTGTTTGACCTATTGCTGGTGTTTTTTTTCCTTTCATTGGAAATGAGGGATATGGCATGGGTGCCCTCAGTCATTATCTTTGCTTTTTGTCTGATCCTTAATCCTTAGTTAATCAACTTATTTCTCTTCTAATCTCTAATTCAGGTTTTACGATTTATAGATCTTCGTGTGCAACTCCGAAGTACTTCGGGTATCTAACTTTTAATTTCATTACTTTGTATTAGTATAATCACTCCATAGGCCTTGTTTGGAAATGGCTTATCAGCCAATTTTTAGCTACAAGTTAAAGCTACAGGCTAGAAAAAACAATTTCCCTTGTCCTGTATATAGGATATTATAGATAGGGAAAAGGTGCAAATAGGCCCATGTACTAACCAAAAAAGGTCAAATAAGCCCTTATTTTGGAGACTCTGTCCGGCCGTCGCCATTTGGGGTGGTTCCCGGTGGAATTTTTTGATGAAATTTTTTGAGCATCTTATTCATCAAGTCTAGTTTAGGCATACCAAATTTTAGCTAAAACCTCAATCGGGAAGGCATTCAAATGAATTCTTGAAAATAATTGCGCAGTTAGAAGCGCAATTATCTTCAAGAATTCATTTGAATGCCTTCCCGATTGAAGTTTTAGCTAAAATTTGGTATGAGTAAACTAGACTTGATGAATAAGATGATCAAAAAATTTCATCAAAAAATTCCACCGGGAACCACCCCAAATGACGACGGCCGGACAGAACCTCCAAAATAAGGGCTTATTTGACCTTTTTTTGTTAGTACATGGGCCTATTTGCACCTTTTCCCTTATAGATATAAATGACATAGGCTTAACACCTCATCGATTAATTGTGATTAAAAACATTTAAAATGAACTTTACGGCGTAAAATATGAGTGTAATCCAGTTAATTAAAAAACATTTCTTTATCTTAAAAAAAACCATTTCTTTAATTTATTTTAGGGAAAAGGTGCAAATAGGCCCATGTACTAACCAAAAAAGGTCAAATAAGTCCTTATTTAGGAGACTCTGTCCGGCCGTCGTCATTTGGGGTGGTTCCCATTGGAATTTTTGATGAATTTTTTTAGCATCTTATTAATCAAGTCTAGTTTACTCATACCAAATTTCAGCTAAAACTTCAACCCAGAAGGCATTCAAATGAATTCTTGAAAATAACTGCGCAGTTATCTTCAACAAGAAGGGTCTGAAATATCACAGAAAACAAGAAGGGTTCCAAAAAGCTCACGAAGGCTTTGCAGCATTTGATATAAAACTGCTTCACACAAGCATGCTTCCACACCATTATTCGTGGTAGACCAAACAAAGTATTCAGGAAACTGAATATATAAAAGATTAAGTTTTTTTGCCACCTCATCCCGAGCATTCATTTGGAAGTATTCTGTATGCATGGTTCGAGATTGAACATCGTCCTTGACTATTGTTGTTATCCTTTGAGCGCCACAAAAATTTATGTATTGAAAATTTTCCAAATGAACTTGCAGTTGGAACACAGACGGGTGCATATCTGCAATTGGGTAGATTGCAGAGACCCAATCGTATCGTATCGTATGATATCATATCATATATCATATTATATTATCGTATGTTATATTATATTATGTTATGTTATACGATAGTATTATGTTATGTTATGTTATATCATATCATGTCATGTCATGTCATGTCATGTCATGTCATGTCATGTCATGTCATGTCATGTCATGTCATGTCATGTCATGTCATGTCATGTCATGTCATGTCATATCATATCATATCATATCATATTATGTGATATTATCATATGTTATATTATATTATGTTATGTTATGTTATGTTATGTTATGTTATGTTATATTATTTTATATTATATTATATTATATTATATTATATCATATCATATCATATCATATCATATCATATCATATCATATCATATCATATCATATCATATCATATCATATCATATCATATCATATCATATCATATCATATCATATCATATCATATCATATCATATCATATCATATCATATCATATCATATCATATCATATCATATCATATCATATCATATCATATCATATCATATCATATCATATCATATCATATCATATCATATCATATCATATCATATCATATCATATCATATCATATCATATCATATCATATCATATCATATCATATCATATCATATCATATCATATCATATCATATCATATCATATCATATCATATCATATCATATCATATCATATCATATCATATCATATCATATCATATCATATCATATCATATCATATCATATCATATCATATCATATCATATCATATCATATGATATCATATTATATCATATTATATCATATTATATTATATTATATTATATTATATTATATTATATTATATTATATTATATTATATTATATTATATTATATTATATTATATTATATTATATTATATTATATTATATTATATTATATTATATATACATGTGTATATATGAATATGTGTGTATACATGTACAAGATTATATATTTTGGACATTTTAATGTTAATCCGTATTTTAAATCATGTGTTCCAAACATGCGCTTATAACATTGTTTATTTAATACACTGCTTATTAACACATGTCTTAATAAGTACCGCTTTGTAACTGTCTAACCGGTGTAGTAAACATATGCTTATTACATTGTCCTGAAGGTCGCGGGTCTATTTATAGTCGTATCAACAATACATTTTTCCCTTAAATGCTGCACACAATTTGTTAGCTCTTTCAGTGCAAAGCTCTGTAATATAATCCAAGTCATTAGCATGACTAGAGCCCACAAGATCTAACGTTTCATAATCAATGCACTCGTCTATATATCCTTGCTTGGATAAGAATTCCTCGTCTGCATTATAACTCTCATCTCCAATGGGTGTTGGTGATACATTGCTTGCAGACACTAATAAAGGCCAAAGAATTGAAACCAAGCACACTAAGGAAATAGTGAGATGCTTCAAAATATCCATAACTAAATAAATTTCTATTCTATTTCCACAATTTGACTTTTATTTCCCGACCGTCAATGTGTTGTCTACATGAGTATATATACACTTGTGTGTTACTGCATATATAAATGGTTAATTGCATTTTTCCAATTATAAGTAACATAAGGATATTTATTAAATACTTTATATTTAATGAACAAGTTGTTTCATATAATTCATTTATCATCATTTATTGTTCCAATAAGTTCGATCCCTAAAAGTTAACTGAGGAAATTAACTTTACTCTTGTTCAAATATACGACATGATATTATTAAATTTTGAATTGGATTTTCCATATTACAATTTGAATGTTCGGAGTAATATTCCATATAACTATTTCTTCAATTAAGTTATATTTTTAAAAATGGAGGTGTAACATACACATATAAATTGTATTACCTTTTAAAGAATTTGGAAGTAGGAAGTGTTTCTATATGCACATTACAATCAAGAATAAAAATGTATACATGCACATTCAAGTATTCCTATCCGGAAAAAAACATTGCTGTGAGAAACTAAAATATTCACAATTACTTCGTACAAGATAAGATATTGAGAAGATACAAACACGTGCTGTTGGGGATGTGGTTGTGAATTGTGATGTGACCAGAATGAAATATACGTAGTATATTATATTCGAAGGATATAAATTTTTTGGTATGTTAGTCTGGGCAGGATTGGTGTATGCTTCGGGTGTACGTTATGTGTAAGCATTTTTGGGTTTAAGTGATTATTATTGAGTTAAGTTACCTTGTATTTGCTGTATACTAACTTAAGAGTTATTCATATTGGTATTTAATGTTCACGAGATAAGCTATTGGTCATGTGGCTAAATTCCCATGTATCCTGTTATAGTAACTGATAACTTACTAAAAATATTTTAACGTAGATGTGTGATTGTCATAGTTTTTTAATCTTTTCAAGAATGTAAGCATATTTTGGGTGGTAATGGAATTAGAAGTTTGTTGGCGATGAAGTCTAATCATTGTGGGGTTGTGTTTAGGGTGGAAGAGGCTGGTATATTTTTAAAGTCGTAGTAAGTGTAAATTGTAATGGTCGTCCCCAAAACGGTCATTATGGTACTCAAACATAAAAGAGACTCGATAAATCAAGCGGAAATAAAGATACAAAGCCTCGATATGAGACTTTATTTCTTTTAGAATAAAATCAAACCTTACAACCATAACGGAAGACATCCAAAATAAAACATCTTTAAAACCATTACACCTAATAGGGATTTTAAAACGTTTAACAACCATTTGAAGTACCAGCGTACTAAAACAACAACAAAACTAAGAGCCCGATCTTCTCCGTTAACCCATCCAAAACCTCTTCATCTGCTCCATTCTCTCAGGCTTATGTACCTCGTTTATTACCTATACATGAGGACATACGAGAATAGAATTCTCGTAAGCAATAATGTTTAGTAAGTCACCATTTCATCCAATAAAACGTTTAGGGAATCTTAGCTAATCATAAATAGATACCCATGCTGAATACACTACACATATACTATAATCACACATGATAACAACACATAAGCATTCATGTATCAAACACCAAGAGATTTCCTTATTCACCATTCTTTCTTCTTATCTTATTCCTTGACTTTATGGGCCCGTAGCTCGTGTTCTGGCCCCTCGCTGACGACCTCGGGTAGCTAGCCCTCAGCCATCAGAAGCAACCCCGGGACTCCCCGTGAGAGGAGATCCCGCTACGCTTAGCTCAGGTAGTTACTTGGGGGCACGACTACCTTGCAACATTACTTGTCTTTCATTACTTTCATTATCATCATCACTTCCTTTCATTGTTGATTCCATACGAATCAACCCCAAATCAAACATAGAACTTGAAATTCACATATCTCATGACATACAATTTCAAGTAGCCAAGCACATATATCATATTCACAACTGCTAATCTTCCCTACTTTATTTAGAAATATCATGTATAGGTGGTGGTGACTCACCTGTAGAAGCTGAACTCAAATTACTCAATTAAGTGCGGCACCTTAATAACATCTTCCGATAAGCTCTTCATTTATAACTCTTTAAGTAAATATATAGTAGAGTTAGAACTTACTGTTATTTAGCAAGTCTTTAAATGTAATTAATATTGCTCTACTAAAATTCTTAAATGGCTTCTTACGACTCTGGGTGCATAAAATTCCTTAACCTTAGACTCAATTGTAATAACTTATTTTGATCAAATATTTATAATATAAGGTCCTAGACTTTTAGTAATATAATAGTAAAACAACTTTCTAACTTAAGGAAAACAACTAACAAATTAGAATATACTTCTGTACCACTAGTCAGCTACTCGAAAGATGAAATACATTTGATGGAACAAAGCTTAGTTTAGAAGATAAAAATTATATATGTTCTCAATTCTCATATATGATAAAGATATCACAAAGAGTGATTTAGAGGACAAAGTTAAATATTTTGAAGGAGCTGAATTTAAATTTAGACCGTACTCCAATATGACCCTCAAAGACTAATTTAATACATATGTCTACACCTTTATTTTTAGATAGAACGTTGAACAACTCACTGAGAAAAACGTAGATATTGAAAGTATGAACCAGCCGCCAGAATTTAACAAAGCAGCCGCAACAATACTAGTTTGTCCCTATCCATACTTTCCAAAGCTCAAATTTAATAGCAGGATTCGTAATACTCAAATTTGTGAGGAAATATAGATTTGGATTGACAGGGAGCAACAAAGATACATTTAAATTCTATTATGGAATAAAATCCCACTAATGGAGACCTGCTCCTTCGATTAAGGATGTTTTCTTTAGGACTGAAATTTGTTGGTCTGATCTGGTCTGATCTGTTTAAGTCTGGTCTGGTCTGGTCTGGTCTGGTCTGTTTAAGTCTGGTCTGGTCTGGTCTGAACTGGTCTGGTCTGGTAAACGTCTGGTCTCTTTGTATTTTATAACTACGGAAGTCTGGTCTGGTCTGGTCTGGTCTGGTCTGTTTAAGTCTGGTCTGGTCTGGTCTAGTCTGGTCTGTTTAAGTCTGGTCTGGTCTGGTCTGGTCTGGGACTGAAAACAGTCCAAAAGAAAACATCCTAACTCCTGAAGTACCAAAAATTCAAAAGATAAACTTAAACAAGGAGATTGCATACTTACCAATTTTGAGAAAGTGATCCAAGGCACCGTTGGAAGAAAAGAAGACTTAGATGGAGAGACCGAACAACAACACAAGCCCTTCCGTAGAAGTATACTATCTATATCTTAGATGTTATGACCGAGACCTCTAGGGCTTTAGTTTTTAGAAAATGTTTCTATTAAACTTTAATTGGGCTAGGATAAGCAATTAGGCTAAGATTCGCAATTGGGTCATCGATCATCTTTAAGATAATTTTCTGCCTGAGCTTCTGTTAGGAATTACAATTAAAGAACACACAATATTTGGTAACCCAGTTCGCCACGAATGACTACGTCTGGGGCGCTACCAAGCCAGGAATATTATTGCTATTTTCGGATCTACACACAATGATTACAAGGGAGAGAGCTTGTATTTATAGAGAAGTAAATCCTAACCCCAAGGCAATTAGGATGCGTTTCCTAAAATAAATTAAGAAACGTGTTTCCAAAAATAAATTAAGAAATTGTCTCTAACATTTTACAATCTCCCACCTAGAGACTGTATTCTTCAAACCTCCCTTGTAAGCATGATAGCGCCGGCCTTCATCTTCAAGTACCCAGGCCAATTGAAGCTATGCAAAGCTTCAATTTCTCCAAGGTTACCAGCTTAGTAAACATGTATGCTGGATTCTCACTCCCACGGATCTTCAGAAGCTGCAATGCCTCTATCTCCAGAAGATGACGGATGTAGTGATACTTCAACCAAATGTGCAGTGTTTGGTTCTCTTGTGAAAAGCTGAGTTGTTGACCAAGAAGATAGCACTTTGACTGTCACTGTAAAGAATGTTATTCTTGTACTCCTTCCCAAGTTCCCCAACAAAATTCTGAAGCCACACTATCTTCTTACTTGCCTCCGTAATGGCCACATATTCAGCTTCAGTGGTAGATAATGCAATAATCTTCTGCAGCTGCGAAAGCCATGAAACCGCCGTTCCACCAAATGTAAAAACATACCCGGTGGTGCTCCTTGATCCATCCGAGTCATTCGATGCTAGGTCTGCATCAACATGTTCCAGCAGCTCTACATTCTTCCCATCAAAACACAAAGCATTAGAAGCAGTACCTTTCAAATACCTCATACTCCACTTCACAGCTTCCCAATGTTCTTTCCCGGGATCTCCCATGAATCTGCTCACTACTCCCACCGCATGTGCAATGTCTGACCTTGTGCACACCATCGTGTACATTATGCTTCCAATTGCTGATGTGTATGGGACATTCTGCATTTGAGCACGCTCCTCCTTCTTCTTCGGTGAGTCTTCCTTGCTAAGCTTGAAGTGACTACCCAACGGTACACTTGCTGCCTTTGCATCTTGCATTCTGAATCTTTCCAAGACCTTCTGAATGTATTCTGCCTGTGAAAGATACAATCTGCCCACTGCCTCATCCCTCTCGATTCGCATGCCCAAAATCTGTTTCACCTCTCCAAGATCCTTTGTGGAAAAACGTTCTGACAACTGTTTCTTTAGCTTCTCAATCTCCTTTGAACTAGCTCCTCCAATCAACATGTCATCTACATATAATAGCAAGATAAGATAACAGTTCTCGATCTTCTTGTAGTAGCAGCAATTGTCGGTGTGACATCTCAAGAAACTGATTTCACGCATGAAACCATCAAATTTCTTGTACAACTACTTCGGTGCTTGCTTCAAACTGTATAAGCTCTTCACTAGATTACATACGAGATTATCACTGCCTTCCGCCACATAGCCCTCCGGTTGCACCATGTAAATCTCATCATTCAGATCACCATGAAGGAACGCAGTCTTCACATCCATCTGATGTAACAACAAATTCTCTGCAGCAATTAAACCCAACACTAACCGAATAGTAAGTTTCACAACTAGAGAGAATATGTTGGTGTAATCAATACTATAAAGCTGCTCAAACCCTTTCACAACCAGCCTAGCTTTGTAGCGTTTGCTGCCATCTGCCTCCATCTTGATGTGGTAGACCCACTTGCAGTGAAAAGCCTTATTTCCTTTCGGTAGCACAACTAACCTCCAAGTATCATTGGATGTGAGAGATGACATCTCATCATCCACTGCAAGTTTCCACTTGCCCTTGTCATCAACCCGAACTGCCTCTGCATAGGACTCCGGTTCACCACCATCAGTAAGCAACAAATAGATATTAGAAGGTGAATACCTATTTGGTGCTCTCCGGTTTCTTGTAGGTCGCTGCTTTGGAGAGGTTGATGGATCCTCATCACTGCTCAACTCTTCATTCTGATCCCGCTTGCTCCCACCCGAATTAGAGATATCCAACTCTATGATCTTCGGTCTTTCTTGCTCAGAATCAGATGCACTAAATCTGTCCTTGTACATAATCTGTTCGTTCAACACCACATCTCGACTATGAATAATCTTCCTATTCTGATCATCCCAGAATCTATATCCATAGTCATCACCACCATATCCAACGAATGTACACTTAACAGATTTTGCGTCTAACTTGCTTCGGTCAACAGAACTGATATTAACATAAGCAACACAACCAAATATGCGGAGATAGGACAAATTTATCTCTTTACCCGTCCACCTTTCTTCAGGAATGCCATTCTCCAACGAGATCGTTGGACTTCTGTTGATGAGAAAAGTCGCGGTGTTCACTGCACCCGCCCAAAACATCTTCGGTAAGCCACTCTTCAACCTCATGCGTTCAACAACGCCATTATGCTGCGGAGTCCCCTTTGTTTTCTTCTCCATGCAAACCCCATTCTCAGCACAAAAATTCTTGAACTCATGCAATTTATACTCACCTCCATTATCTGACTAAATGCACTTCAACTTCAGACTCATCTCTGTCTCAACAAGAGCTTTCCACCTCCTGAAAGCATCAAAGGCATCAAATTTATTTTTGAGAAAATAAACTCATACCTTTCTTGTGGCATCATCAATGAAGGTCATGTAGTAGGCAGATCCTCCCAAGGATGTAACTTCTGCAGGTCCCCAAAGGTCGGTGTGAACTAGTTCCTGGCCAGCTTCTCTAGTTTGATACCTCGTCTTCTCTTTGAGAAACTGACACGTTTCTGCTTCCCGAATATGCAGTCCTCGCATATGCCAACCTCAACAGTCTTCAGGCCGGGCATTTGCCCTTCGAGCACAACTCCTTCATCCCCTTTTCGCTCATGTGACCGAGCCGACAGTGCCACAAATTCACATCGTTTGTTGCAGCGTCAGCAACATCGATGCAGTCTTTCGAGTTCGTTGTCATGTACAACATACCCTCCTTCTTCCCTTTAGCAACCAGCAAGGTTCCCTTGGTGATCTTCCAATTTCTGCTGCCGAATGTAACTGCATAGCCTTCCTCATCCAACTTCCCAATTGAAAGAAGATTTCTCCTCAAACCAGGAATGTGTCAAACTCCATTCAGTTTCAGCATGCATCCGTTCAGAGTCTTCACGTGGACTGTCCCCTTCCCGACAATTTTAAGAGGTTCATCATCAGCAAGATACACCTCTCCAAAATTGCCAGGAGTATACTGTTCCATCACTTCAGAATTACCACATGAATGGAACGAGGCTCCAGAACCCAGAACTCATGACTCTAACGGACTTCTCACGCTCAGGATCAGGAGATCATCACCCGATGATTCTTCCGCTGCATTGGCAAATGCCTTCTCCTTCTAATCCTTGATCTGCTCCTTGCACTGGCTCTTGAAATGTCCGTACTCCTCACAGTTCCAGCACTTGATCTGACTTCTGTCCTTCTTGCCCTTGCTTCTTTGACTTAGATTTGGATCTTGATCTATCCCGATTTGACTTGGACTTCGACTTCGTTCTGCCCCGGTTCTCTGTACTCAACGCCAATCCAGAAGCCAGGCCGGATTCCTTCCTGCGAATTTCTTCGCTGACCACCAGATTTCTAACTTCATCGAATTTTAGTTTTTCTTTCCCTGCCGAAGCGCTGACTGCAGTCACCGTTCTGTTCCAGCTTTCTGGGAGAGAAGACAGCAGAATAAGGGCATGAATTTCGTCGTCGAATTTTATCTAAACCGCGCTCAACTGTGTGGTGATGACATTGAACTCGTTGAGATGATCCACCACTCCCGTACCTTCTGACATCTTCAAGTTAAAAAGACGCCTCATCAGATTAACATTGTTCACGGCGGAAGGTTTCTCGTACATGTCCGATAAAATCTGCAACATCTCCTTCGTCGATTTTACTTTGACGGTGTCTAGGGAGATGTTTCTGGACAGCGATAATCGCACCACGCTCATCGTTTTTCTGTCTAGAAACTTCCAATCGCTCTCCTTCATGTCTTCCAGCTTATCATCCAGAGGTTGATACAGATCTTTACCGTACAGGTAATCTTCGATCTGCAACTTCCAGAATCCGTAATCCATTATGTCAAACTGAATCACCAGTGTCTTCAAATTGTCTGCCATCGTGAGATCATCCTTCGAACCTAGGGCTCTGATACCAAGGGTTAGGAATTACACTCACGCACACGAAGAACAATTAAAGAACATACGAAATTTGGTAACCCAGTTTACCACGAATGACTACGTCTGGGGGCGCTTGTAATACCCGAGATTAATTTAAGAGGATTAATAGTACTACTCATACCAACAAGATGCATCTCCTTTTAAGGGAGCTCATCCGCTAAGAACTCCAAAGTTAAGCGTGCTTGCTCGGGAGTAGTCCTGGGATGGGTGACCAACCTGGGAAGTTTCTCAGGGCGCTCACGAGTGAGGACAAAGTGTGCGGAAAAGGCTAGTGGCGGTTTGTGGGGACAGTACTAGAGGTCTGGAGTAGCTACCTCGAGGCTTGCGGGGCTGGGGTGTTACAGGTGGTATCAGAGCAACCCTGCGACAGTGTGCTAATCCGTTGGATATCGGGCGGGCACTTAGCAGGGGAAAAGATTCTGGGTTTGATTGAGATTGGTATAAGGGCGCAACGAGGACGTTGCGATCCTAAGTGGGGATGATTGTAATACCCGAGATTAATTTAAGAGGATTAATAGTACTACTCATACCAACAAGATGCATCTCCTTTTAAGGGAGCTCATCCGCTAAGAACTCCAAAATTAAGCGTGCTTGCACGGGAGTAGTCTTGGGATGGGTGACCCCCTGGGAAGTTTCTCAGGCCGCGCACGAGTGAGGACAAAGTGCGCGGAAAAGGCTAGTGGCGGTTTGTGGGGACAGTACTAGAGGTCTGGAGTAACTACCTCGAGGCCTGCGGGGCCGGGGTGTTCCAGCGCTACCGAGCCAGGAATATTATTGCTATTGATTACAAGAGAGAGAGTTTGTATTTATAGAGAAGTAAATCCTAACTCCAAGACAACTAGGATGTGTTTCCTAAAATAAATTAAGAAATGTGTTTCCAAAAATAAATTAAGTAACTGTCTCTAACACCTTACAGCTTCAAGAAATATACTCACTTTGAATGATAATTTAATTAACTTTAGAACAATATTTACACATTTATTTGAATTTCTTGAAGCTTACCGGTCAACGTTATCTGCCACAAACAAAACATATTTAATTGATGAAAATAAATAATAATAAATGATTGATATAACTATCTCATAAAATCGGGGTGTTACAACCAAACCCTAATAGGAGTGGACTAATGATATATTTAATACGTTTTTATAAAAGAAAAATAAGAAAAAGAAAATGAATTAGAAAATTTTGGGTGGTAATGAAATTAGAAGTTTCTTGGCGATGAAGTCTAACCATTATTGCTCATTTAATGGAAGTCGTGATTTTTCGCTTAAATGACAAAAATGTCACCAATATTTTTGACCTTTATTAGTTATTGGTTTGTCTTTCTTAGTTGAATTGCGCCGAGTGTACATACACCCGGATGAATGATATAGGCACTGCATGTTTGCAACATTATGTTCATTTTCGTGCAATTTGTTATCAACCATTTAACAAATTAAGACACAAGGTATCATGATACAAAATTTTGGATGTACAGAAGAAGAATCCATTTTTGTTGCATGACAGTATTGATCAGTACGAATATTAGTTTAAAGAAAAATACACCTACAAATATTTGTCAAGATATGGGATTCCATCCTAAAAGATATAAGAGGAATAACTCAAATCTTAATGTTTAATTCTTGTAGAGATATCCGGTGTGGAACCGTACTTTATCAATATAATATACCTTCCTAATTAAAGAGATACTACGTATTTGTTTTACTTCCTCACTAGGTAGCTTATAGGTTCGTATCCTATATTACTAAATTTTAAGATGTACCTCTTCTTATATGTGAGGCATGCATTTTCTCTTCGATCTCTATGGAAATGTTTTGAATCTTTATTTATATATATATATATATGAAAATAAATGCTCTACTAAACAGAGATTATCGTTTATAATAGTCTCTAGCATGTATAACATAAATCGAGTTAATATTTACTCAATAAATACCAATTATTTGCGTCATTGCCTATTTGTTGGTATCTTTTTGTTTGCACTCAACACTTGAGAAATTTGACTTTATTTTAATATCAAATATTGAAATTTAAAAATTATTAAATATTGAAATTTAAAAATAAGACAAGAAAACCGCTTGGATATTACAGTAGCCTGTGATATTTATAGTAGTATCAACAATAAAGATTGCTGTTATTTGTTGCACATAATTGATTAGCATGTTCAGTGCAAAGCTGTCTATAATCCAAACCAGAGCCCCCAAGCACTATCCCTTCATAATCAATGCACTCCTCTATGTATTCTTCTTTGGATATGGGTCCCATATATGACATATAAATTGTATCTGCAATTGGCGTTGGTGATGCATTGCTTGCGGACACTAATAAAGGCCAGAGAATTGGCATTGCAACCAAGCACACAAAGACAATAGTGACATGCTTTGAATTACCCATACTATAGGAGTATATATATGCTTGCCTGCTATTCCATGAATAAAATGGTTAATTGCATTTTCCCAGTTATAAGTAACTTAAGGATGTTGATTAAATACTTTGTATTGAATGAGCAAGCTGTTTCATATAATTCATTTGTCATCACTTATCGTTCCAATAAGTTTGATTCCTATAAGTTAACTGAGGAAATTAACTTTACACTAGTTCAAATATACGATAGGAAATTAACTTTACGCTAGTTCAAATATACTTATCTTTATCTTTAACTAATAAAATCACATAATTATATAATAATATGAGTACTTTTAATTTCTTCAACGAACTGAAATTACTACCAATTTTTTTTTGAATTAACACGGAGTATTTCTTTACATTTACATACTTTTTTGGTAAATATTTTCATATTCATATACACTTTTTTCTATAATATATTTCTTATCTCTTGTTATATGTTTGTAATAATTTTCAGAGTCAAGTTTGTTTATATCAATTTAAATTTGATAAAACATGAGATTATATTTTTCATATGTGTGAGTTATCTTTAAAGACATTTTCTGTAGTTACATTTGATAGTATATGCAGTTACATGATACATCTTCGTGTGCATGAGTTACATATTTTTATGAATGAGTTAAATCTTCTTATGCGCGAGTTACATTTGAATTTGCCTCAACAAGTTACATTTTACATACATCTAAGTTAATTTTTTCATCAATGAGAGTTGTATTTTTCATAACATGAGTTACACCACAAAATAAACTCTTGCAGTTGAATTTTTTTTGCCAAAAACATTATTTTTTTGCAAAAAATACTACCTCTATCCCTTAAAACTTTGTCAAGTTTGACCGGCACGAAGATTAATAAATTAAAAACTGTGTGGGTAAGGTTTGTGCAGAGGAGAGAGAATTAACTGGAACCACGAATTCTTTACTTAAAAAGAAAAATGACATAGTTTGTGGGACATCCAAAAAAGGATAGTTGGCAAAGTTTCAAGGGACGGATGGAGTACATTTTTTTGACAAGAAAAATATTTTTTTAAAAATAAATTTTTTATGGCCTTAAATATTATAAAATAAACACACTCACTAATTACGTGAATTAATTGAACAATTAGACTCATTGTTTTCATTGTTTACATTCGATAGTATATGGAGTTACATCTTGTTATGCACGGGTTACAAGTTTTTATGCGTGAGTTACATCCTCATATGCGCGAATCACATTTGGACTTATCTCAACAAGTTACACTTCACATACACCTAAGTTAAATTTTTCATCAACGCGAGTTACATTTATCATAACACGAATTACATCACAAAACAAACCCTTGCTATTGAAATTAAAAAAATTGTTTTTTGGCAAAAAAAATGTTTTTTAAAACATTATTATGACCTTAATATTAAAACAAAACATATTCACTATTTACGTAAAGTAATTGAGCAATTAGATTTCTCTTTCATTGTTTACATTGAAATCAATATTTTATTCTAATATTTTTTATTAAAGAGAAGTTACATTTTTACTCTGCTCCCACAGTATATGAACTAATTTTTTTTATTGTTCAGGGTTCTCTATGCAAGTTTTGAAAAATTCTAAACAAAATTGCTTAGGTGGAATGTCTTCCAGTTGTAATTCGCCACTTGTAGAATATACCAAAACATTCTGAAACGGGAATGCAAGAGAGAGCTATCATTTTAGGTATTAGTAAATTTACTAACAATTTGTCGGTATACTTTCTCTTTCATATGTCGTTCGAAAAGTCGGTTTACAATTGAGCGGAATAAATTTCTCTCTTATATGTAGTGTTTTCAGGAATATGAAAATGAAAATTAGAAAATAAAATTCCTAACAATTGACATGCTTACTTTCTCTCTCACATGTAGTTCTTTTAAGTATGATAACCCGGTAAACAATTGATCTAGAGAATTCTCTCTGCAATACATATGCAGTGCTTTGGGTATAAGAACCATTGAGCGGAAAAATTCTCTTTCATATATAGTGTGTTTAGATATAAGAAGATAACCTTTCTAATAATTGAGCGGAAGAATTTTCTATCACATGTGTTTTGATTTTAGGTATAAGATAAGATAAACCGCTTAACAATCGAGTGGAAGAATTATGTCTCATATTTATTTAGTTCTTTGAGGTATACAAAAACCAACTGACAATTTAGCAAGATAGTTTTTTCTCTCACATGTTATTACTAAATTAACTAATGAGTAGCAAGTTCTTATTTAAATAATATCGTTAGTTTTAATTTGTAGTGTATTCACTTAAATTTTATGTCACTCACTTATTGTACTCACTTTTTCTAGAAGAATATTTAATTTTACAATGAACTTAATCATGAAAATTAATAAATATCAAATTATGTTTCCCTTATTGTGTCAATTAAGTTTCCCTTATTGTATTCATCGAATATTTATTTATGGGCTTATACTTCATCTGTTTTTAAATAAATGCAACACTTTCTTGTTTTGGTACTTTCAAATTAAGACTCCGAATGACATAAGTATCATAACTTATTCTACACCACCGGGACATATTGTAATTCCGCCACGTCCCCCCAAATATTTTACTCCCTCTATCCCTAAATTTACTTCCATTTCGCTTTTCGAGAGTCAACTTAAATCACTCTTAAACTCTTACTTTTTGTATCAAAACTTTATGAAAATTGATTTTTTTTTGCAGGCTTTGTAGCAGGTTTAATGTAGTTTCTGAATATGTAAATTTTATTTACTAAAAATAATCTGAGTTTTCACAGGGATCATTTAACTTTATCGTCGGTCAACCTTCGTAATCCGCAATCGGAACAACATTCAGGGACGGAAGGAGTACTATTCATTCAACCTCCTCTTATCTTCCTTATATGTTTATCCTCGCCAATATTATCTTCCGGACTGTTTGCGATTACTTCTACTTTAAAAAGTTATTTATTAAAGTGATTTTGAAAAAATTGATTAATAGTAAAAGTTGATAAAGTTCAAGGAATAAATATTTTTAAACAGGTAAAAGTTGTTAGTGTTTCATAAAATAAGTGTTTTTGTGTAATAAGAAAATAAAAACGTGATTTAAATCACTCCTCAACCTGCTTCCAGCTTTTAGCTTTTAAATGTTTAATTTAAAACGAAATTGTCACTTGAAAACACCAATTTCAACTTTTTCAAAACCAAAAACTAAAAAGTTATTTTTTAATGAGTTGCAAACGGTCCATTCGACTCACTTCAATTACTTTCCCCACCAGCCTCATCTTTTATTTATTTCTCCAATTTTTCAATCAACTAGTGTAATACCCGGGACAATGCCCCGGTGGTATCATCATAAGTATTAAATTTGTAAATATCAATTGATTTTTTAAAAGGAATATCAATAGAGGCTTAGAATCTTATTATATACTTCCTCCGTTTTTAAATAAGTATTACTATTGAATTTTACATTATTCACATGTTCTACTTTGAATCCGCTTGTGAAACAAATTTTAAGTATTTACTTAAAATTGATCGCAAATAATAATATATGAAAATATTGGGTACAATCTCTAATTATGAATCCTCTGATTCTTCACTTGCGATTTGAGATGAATATAATCAAAGAATTTAATTTAAAATTAAATCTCTAATTCTTCAAAAACTCGAACGTTCTTCGAATCTTCGAATCTTCGTTCTTGAGATCTTCGAAAGATTCGAACTTTCGTTCTTCGGATCTTCAAATCTTCTTGAATGCAGATTCAGCTTGAAGGGCCTCCGGTTTTCAAGTGGTTTGATCTTCAACAAAAGGGCCATTATGTGACTTGATCTTCTGTTTAAGGGCCTCCCGGGATATATGGCTTGATCTTCAGTTGAATCTTGATTCAATCTTCATATGAATATCTTCAAATCTTCAAAGATTCGTTCTTCATATCTTCGAATCTTCAAAGCTCCGTTGTTCAGATCTTCGAATCTTCAAGCTTCGTTCTTCAGATCTTCGAACGTTCTAGAATGTTTGGCTTTGTTTGATCAAGAATAGATGAAATCAGAAAAGATTATTCATATATTCTTGACAAAAACGTGGCTTGATATCTTCCAATGCTGCGGAATCCTTCAGAGCCTTTCGGGAGTTCTTCAGAGCTTTTCTGCAACGTTTCTTCGACTGAAAATTTTCTCCTCTTTCTCTCAACTGAGACCCACTATTTATAGGTGTGGAGGATCTGAAAATATGCATTAGGGTTTGGGAAATTCGTCCATACCCCTTGGGCGCTAATTAAAATGGGCTTCGGACTCTATTTGCTCACATTTTAATAGCTAGAAAAATCAGTACTTGTTCGATGTATCTGGACAGCCTTTTTGACAAGGTTCACAACCATTTTCCATGCATATAGACATATTTCTTAACCAGATTCATTGCTCTCTTTATCAATTGGGTCAGGGCTCTTATATATTGAGCCAATATTTGATAATCAGCTCGAAATTAATAGGATCGATCCATTCTTTTAAAAATTTAATTCATAATTAAATTAATTGGATATTTTCGTGATCCGAATTAATTTAATCACTAAATTTCTTCTCAAGTGGTTCATATCACTATCTTTTTTTTATATATAAGGCTCAAAGAGCATCATGAGCGGCCCAACAGAATTGATCATTGGCCCAATAGCATTCAAAGGAGGCCCAATAAAGTCGAAGTAGTCCAATAGCATTTCAAAGATGCCCAATGACTATCACAAGTGGCCCAATATATTTTTTAATGTCCACAAATGCCTCACGTGAATTGATTTCATCATCACGAACGAGTGAGTCTCGAAAATTGATCTTATAGACTACCAAAGTTGGCCTAATTTTGCAAAATAAATTTTAAATCAGTGAGCAAGATCAACACGACCCATTGTTTAAAATTTTAATACTTCCATTAGGCTAAAATTGATACGGAGTATTCAAAATGACTCAATTCTCTTGCTTCAGGAATTTTAACAAACGCCCTTCAATTTTGATTTATAGTAGGAGATGTCCACCTCAAATAGATTGCAATTGAGTAGAGGGTCACTTTGGTCCTAAAAGTTGCATAAAAGGTGTCAAATAAGTCCTTATATAGGAAATTATATCCAACCGTCGCCATTTAGGGTGGTTCCCGATTGAATTTTTTGATGAAATTTTTTGAGCATCTTATTCATTAAGTCTAGTTTACTCATACCAAATTTCAGATAAAAATTCAACCGGGAAGACATTCAAATGAATTCTTGAAGATAACTGTGCATTTAAAAGCGCAATTATCTTCAAGAATTCATTTGAATGTCTTCCCGGTTAAATTTTTAGCTGAAATTTGATATGAGTAAACTAGACTTAATGAATAAGATTCTCAAAAACAATTATAAAAAATTCCATCGGGAACCGCCTTAAATGGCACGTCCGAACAGAATCATCTAAGGACTTATATTCTACTGATTTTAAGATCCGAACTCATCCCATCATCACTCTGTATAAATATCACACCAGCGTATTTTCTTTTGCACCATCAACTTCAGTTTGCAAAGCTCGATCAACATCCCTAGGTAAATATCCCCTTTTCAGCATCCCTTCTCTATTTTGTTGTTTTCTTTTATTGAGAGACGATGAGATGTATCCTCAAGCAACATCAAGAATCAATTTACTTTCGTATTGATCAACTCAACTCATTATTGGGGCAGATGAATATCAGGCATGAGTAGCTGCTCTATTACAGAGACTTGATAATTGCTGGTAGCGAGAGAAACCGTTCGAAACTCCAGGCGATCGAGAGACCACTGCTGCTGCCGCTGTCGGGAATTGGTGTCGCCAGAAGCTGAGATATCGCCGCCGCTCGTTTGCTGTTACCGTAGGAAGCTGAGGCGCGATTCAGAACTAAAGAGCATTAGAGGAGCCACTGTCGCTGCTGCTATCGGAGACCAGTGCCACCAGCCACCAGACTGAGATGTTGACTTGCCGGCCAGAGATTGACCTTTGGTGTTGATGCAGCGGGCCTGATTTCCGGCAAGAGGAGATATCCGGAATTGTTGCTGTCGATCAAGCTTCTGATTTCCGGCGATGAGGACTTGGTTGGCTGGAAGCAGGAGCTCTTTGGCCCTTAGGGGATTTGTCCCTGCGCAGATGATGAATCCAATTGAGAAAAGGAGCTCCCAGCTTGACTTCCCCATTCAGTAGATGCTGGGTCAATTTGGATACGGATACATCAAAATAATGACAAGGTCTAATTTGGATGCTTGGGAATTTTATTATTCCTTTTTAAGCATTTTCTTTAGACAATTCCTTTTTTTATGCAGGCACCATCAAATCGTGGCGGCTAAAAAGCCTTTAAAACTTTAGTTTTCCACTCGCCGGAGGAATTGAGACTTCCAGATTCTACTATTTCAAACCACTTCAAATTGATGTCATTCTTTGAAGAGGAAGAGCTTTGGCCGATTCCCGGCCGTCCATGCCGCTTGACCCTTTGTTGGGATGACTCCAATTTAAAGAATTCGGCGGATTCCCAATCGTCGGTGCAGCTTAGCCTTTTGTTGGGATGGCACCGCTTAAAGAATTAGACTGATTATCGCCTCCCAGTGCCGCTTGAGGCCCTTTGTTGGACTAGTGGAACTGATCAAGACCCCAAAGATGCCATTGATGTTGTCGCCGGCGCCACCTGCTCCGTTGTTGGGATGGTGGCGTCGTTCAAGATTCTAAAGACATCATTGTTGTTGCCGTGGGCGCCACCTGCTCCGTTGTTAGGATGGTGGTTTCGTTCAAGACTCTAAAGACATCATTGTTGTTGCCGCTGGCGCCACCTGCTCCGTTGTTGGGATGGTGGCGTCGTTGTGGGGAAGTCGTTCGAAGCTTAACTCAATCCACTTCCGATGAGGAGGAGATCAAAGAATTTCGTAAGCCTTTGTCGTTCATCTAACTTTTTTTCGTACGCCTTCTTCTGATATTCTCTTTGACAAAATGACATAATTGGGATTTATTTTGTTATAACTGAGCTCAAAAGTGAAACTTTTGAGCTGCCTACATACTCCTATGAAGGAGATCAAGTCAAACGTAGTTCATAATACCATTGAATAGGTAATTTAAAGGGGGTGGGGTGCCATACACAGGTTTAACTCATGCGGGCCAGGAGCTTGCCATACACATTTTAAACTCTCGTGGGCCAAGAGTATCTGTGATTATGCTCACCCATAGACAAAGTGAGATGTTTTAGCAGTTTAACCACTTACAACATCATTGGTGGTTTAAGCCTATCAACACTTTATTTGAGATATTTATACCCCAACATCAAGGGTACTGAATCTTCATATTGGTCTTCATATTGACCATGAGTGTGCACAATGGTCACTGCTTGATTTTGAGTGCGCTTCCATAAGTTACTTTGACATTGGATTCTCGTTTCAGACGGGATGTGATAGAAATTCTATACTCATTAAGACTTTTGCTTTTCGGGAGGAACTTTAGCAGATGTATTGCGTTCATGTTTCAATCCCAATACTTCATGAACATATGTTCTTTTGAAGTTTTGTCCCATGCATGGGTCCAACAAAGTGGAAAGCTTGAAAGGTGAGTCAAGTCATACTCATGAGAAGGATCCCGAAATGTATGAAGAGAATGATCCTCACCAAGATGATTCGGGGAAGAATATCTCAACCTCTGGGGGCATAATCCCGATTGATCAACTTAAAAACTTCATCATGGGAACCATAAAGGGGAAGATAGAAGGAAGCAAATCTACTTACTCCTATTAACGGGCACTTTGTCACGGTGCGTCAAAATAAATTCAATACTAACACCTATACGTAGTAGAGTTCGTATCCACAGGGAAAGGAATAATTCTCTTTTTATAAAACTAGTAAATAAAAGGGGGTTTAGGATTGAATGATTTAATTTAATTAAACACAAAGATGAACAACTTTTAATTCAAAGATAAAAAGGACTCGGCATTGCTACTTTCCACTTGTTGATATATTTTTGTCGATCATTGTTATATCTATAACTAATCCCCTCTCGAATACTCAATCGAGGAGTATATCCAATTCATCGAGGGTAGTTATTAACAACGACCGTTCATTAATAACCCTTACTATTAGTGAAGTATAGAACACCGCCATATACCGACTTGAGATAGTAGCATTTAATCTCTTAACTCCTTGATGAAATCAATTGAGATTGATAACCTCAACACAACGGTTTCGGTTTAACCAACAAAATTAATCCCTCAAGTTTATTAACCACGACCGTGCATTAATAAACCGAAGTTACTTACTTGTGAAACCATCGACAATTAATCATCGGTTCGTTGATCGTTTCTAGTAATAATTAATATATGAAACAAAACTAGTTGATCATTTAAGTAACATTCAAAATATTAATATGAAATATGAATAAGAATTAATTAATATTCAAAGATGAACATTAAAGATGATAAATCCTACTATAACTTATGTCAAGATGTTAACTAATTGTCATCTTAGCAACACTCCCCAACATTAATATATTGAGGAAGAAAATAAATACTACTATAACTAATGTCGAGATGTTAACTAATTGTCATCTTAGCAACACTCCCCAACATTAATATATAGATAGATTAAGGGAAAAATTAATTTTAAGGGGGGGGGGGGGGTAATAAAGCAGTTGGTGTCCAAATTCGGCTATGCGGACAATGCTCCAATTCACGCCGATTCTTTGATGCACATTGGTTGGCCAAACATTTTTAAGGAATAAAAACATGACCGTCATATTGTGGAATTCTCAAACATTTTTACTCCTATTTCGAGAATTTTCCAATTATATGCTCTTTTCTTGGTAAATCTTTCAAACGTTATATCATCTCTTTGTGTGTGTTACACTTTCATTTTTTATACGGAGTATAACATCACTTTTTTGTTTCTTAAAAAATATTGACATGAAGAGATATGTATATTACATTTTCAAGATGGGAGTTCCAAATGTAGTTATGTTTAGTAGTTGTAATAATATTAATTAAGCTTGATAGTTAACTCTTCGTGATATTTAATTTTTACAATAAGTGATGATAAATTAATTGTACATAAAACGACTAGTTCATTCAATAAGATGTATTCTTAAGTTACTTATATTTGGGGAAATTCATTTGACCATTTTATCTTCAAATACTTGTAGTTATACGTATAAATATATACATATATATATATATATATATAATAGAGATCAAATACAAACCCTTCTTAATTTACAAAGTACAAACTCATCTTGACCATCCGATGAGTTGATCCAAAGGACATAAAGGCAAGGTGGCATTTTTGTAATAAAACCCAACTTTTTTAGGGTGCAACTCATTGAACGTTAATCTGCACCTGCTATTTTATGGCTGAATAATATGCACTACTTTGAACCTCAATATGCAATACAAAGAACGTTAAGGTGCATCGTACAAATATTTGCACAATAAGCACAGTTTGTACTTGATCTTTCCCCTATATGTATATATATATATATATATATATATATATATATATATATATATATATATATAGAGGAATGTTCATGTCAGGCCGGCCTGACGGGCTGCCCCGTCCGGCCGAGCCCGTTTGGGCACCTTCCCGGTGGAATTTTTTGATGAAATCTTTTGAGCATGTTCCTCATCAAGTCTAGTTTGTCCATACCAAATTTCAGCTCACAATTTCATCGGGAAGGTCGTCAAACAATTTTTGCAAGTTAACTGGTCCGGAATATGTATTTTCCGGACCAGTTAACTTGCAAAAATCATTTGACGACCTTCCCGATCGAATTTTGAGCTGAAATTTGGTATGGACAAACTAGACTTGACGAGGAACATGCTCAAAAAATTTCATCAAAAAATTCCACCGGGAAGGTGCCCAAACGGGCTCGGCCGTACGGGGCAGCCCGTCAGGCCGGCCTGACATGAAGAGCACTCTATATATATATACAGTACACTTCATATACATAGTTCCTGAAGAGCAGGCCCGTGCGGACAAGCCCATCAGAGGGTCTTCCCGGTGGAATTTTTTGATGAAATTTTTTGAGCATGTTCCTCGTCAAGTCTAGTTTGTCCATACCAAATTTCAGCTCAAAATTCGATCGGGAAGGTAGTCAAAAAAATCCTGGAAAAATATGACGCATTCTGCGCACATATAATGTGCAGTATGTTTCCAGGATTTATTTGAGCGCCTTCCCGATCGAATTTTGAGCTGAAATTTGGTATGGACAAACTAGACTTGATGAGGAACATGATCAAAAAATTTCATCAAAAAATTCCTCTGGGAAGACCCTCTGATATATATATATATATATATATATATATAGAGAGAGAGAGAGAGAGAGAGAGAGAAAACTTCATGTCAGGCCGGCCTGACGGGCTACCCCGTCCGGCCGAGCCCGTTTGGGCACCTTCCCGGTGGAATTTTTTGATGAAATTTTTTGAGCATGTTCCTAATCAAGTCTAGTTTGTGCATACCAAATTTCAGCTCAAAATTCAATCGGGAAGGTCGTCAAATGATTTTTGCAAGTTAACTGGTCCGGAAAATACATATTGTGGACCAGTTAACTTGCAAAAATCATTTGACAACCTTCCCGATCGAATTTTGAGCTGAAATTTGGTATGGACAAACTAGACTTGATGAGGAACATGTTCAAAAAATTTCATCAAAAAATTCCACCGGGAAGGTGCCCAAACGGGCTCGGCCGGACGGGGCAGCCCGTCAGGCCGGCCTGATGAGAAGAGCCCTCTATATATATACTCATGTAGACACACATGAAAAGTATGCAAAGTATAATCGAGTAGTTAACAGTTCTAGACAGTGAGATAAAAGTACAATTGAAGAAAGAGAATATAAATATATTTAGTTATGAGTATTTCAAAGAATTTTAGTATTGTATTTGTGCTTGTCGTTATTTTCCCCTTATTAGTGTGTGCAAATGATACATCACCATCACCTGTTGGAACTACCGTCAAAGCTTATAGTTCAAACATGCAACAATATATCGATGGGTGCATTGATACAGAAGTGATGGAACGTATGGGTTCCCCGATGAATATGACATGAAGTCTATTAAAAAGCTTTGTGTGGATAGTGCCAAAGAATTATGTGCGGTGTATAAGATTTATTGTTGATATTATTGTAAATATCAAATCTTAATCTAATACCCAATTGATCTTCTTATATAGTTATTAAATTTGAATATATAATGGTGGAATAAAATCAAATTTCTGGAGGAGCTGGGGAGGGGCATGATGGGGCAAGCGCCCCCGCTTCGAGCAAAACAAAAATAGTACTATTACTTATAATATATTTCATGACTCCAATCTTCTTTTCAAAAATCAATACCAATTAAGATTAATTTTAGATTAAGCGTTAAAATAAAAGGCAAAGTCTTTCCGGAAACATATGTGTCGTCTCTAGAAATACAAGTATTGATTGCATCATACAACACTCATTTGAATGCAAGTGCGCATTGTTTTAGATCTGTAATGACACACAAGTTGGCTTTTCGTGGTTATATTGAGCAAGTATTTCTTGCAACAAAAAGATCAAAACATTCTCGAGACTCTGTTGGATTCCCTCCTTAGTGGAGAAATTCATGAGAATGTTGATACGCATGTAATTTCCGTGTGTATGTTTACGTTTCTAGTTAGTTTTGGTTGTTTAATATTTCGGAAATTACACATTTTTTATGTAATAGTTTTGTTTGTAATTTAGTTGTAATTCATTTAGATTAGGATCATTCTGAGCTCAAACAGGTCCAAGATCAGTCAAATGATCATTGGTGAAGGAAGGTTCAAGAGTTCAAGACAAAAAGGAGGCAAAATCCTGATTTTTGACCTGTACCCGGTCGAGTATACCATATACTCGATCGGGTACCAACTGTACTTTCAATCAGATCAATCAGGAAACAAAAGGGTGTGCAAGGGAAGATTTGGCCACGATCAATTGCAATACCCGATCGGGTACACCTATATACCCGGTTGGGTATACCTTTTATTTTCACTCCGAATTCGATCGAGTAAGCCTCAAAACTACATTTTTTACACATACCCGATTGGCTATCTATATATACTCGATCGGGTACCCGAACTACACTCCCAAAAAGCCTATAAATACACCCCATTCCCTTCACAATTAGATACTAATTCCTTTATACTCTTAAGCTTAGTTTAGAATAGCATTTCTTTATATTTCTTCTAGCATGTTTAGTCTCCAAATGAGGAGCTAAACTTCCATTTCTTGGTTTTGCTCTTGAAGCCTGTTGATTATTAAAGTTGTGAGTTATTTTCTTACTTTCTCCTCTTGATTATTAATTCTTCCCTTAACCTCATTCTACATTAATGCTGGAGGGTTGCTAAGTGACGATTAGTTAACGTTCCGACATTAATTATTACTAGAAACGATCAACGAATCGATGGTTAATCGTTGATGGTTTCACAAGTAAGTAACTTCGGTTTATTGATGCACGGTTGTGGTTAATAGACTTAAGAGGGATTAATTTTGTTGGTTAAACCGAAACCGTTGTGTTGAGGTTATCAATCTCAATTGATTTCATCAAGGAGTTAAGAAGGTTAAAAGCTACTATTATATCGGTATACGGCGTTGTTCTATATTTGATTAATAGTAAGGGTTATTAATGAACGGTCGTTGTTAATAACTACCCTCGATGAATTGGAGATACTCCGTGATTGAGTATTCGAGAGGGCCGGGGATAAGTTATACATATAACAATGATCGACTAAAATATATCAACAAGTGGAAAGTAGCAAGACCAAGTCCCTTTTATTCTTGAATTTAATCCCATATAACTCGTTCATCTTCGTGTTTAATTTAATTAAATCACTCATTCAAAACCCCCCTCTTTATTTACTAGTTACATAAAAAGAAAGTTATTCCTTTCCCTGTGGATACGAACTCTACTACACTATACTACGTATAGTCCCTTTTATTCTTGAATTATTTTGAGTGCACACACGACAAAGTGCACGTCAAATGTCATTTACAGAGATGTTTAAGATTCTCTATATGTGTCTAGAGAAGTATTGATTGTTTTAGAGAAGTTTAGAACTCATTAAAATCGTGTGGAAGTGTGTGAAAGTCTTTAGAACATTTTGGAAAATTGTGAAGTTATCTAAATCCTTCAAAACGATTAGAGAAGCTTATGGATACTTTTGGGAAGAAACTAGATGTAGAGTGGTGTATTAAAAAATTCTAGAGAAGTTTTGATGAAATTAGTAGAAAGAAGTTACCTATTTCTATGAGAACCTTAGGAGAGCTCTTGATGAGTGATTGAATGTGAGAGTCTTCTTGAAAGAGGAAAGTGAGAGCCTACTTGTGAAAGAAGAAGACTCAAAGATATCCCTTGATGAAGTGTATGCGATCGATTTATGTAGAGTGAAATATTCCTTGATACAAAGAGTGAGTGCGGGTAATAGAAAGTGAAATTGTCAGATTTAGTCTATGTATTATGAGTGTGTGGATAAGTGTACAAAAGTCTATGAGCTCATGATCCTGAAAAAGATTGGGAGTCGTGTTTTTTCAACATGAAGTTATTATACAACTTTTTGAATAAATTAAAACCCGTATGATTGATCTACCCAGATTATAGATACGAGTCAAGAAATATGTAATGAACAATAATTCCTAGCCTTTGCTTCGTCCCCCCTTCGAAAAATCTCTGGCTCCACCACTGTATGTAGCACCGATATGGATACGCGAAAACGCAGAAACGGGTACGGGGATACGACAAAACAAAAAAAGTAATATACAAATATATGGACATATTTATAAATATTAAAAGTTATGGGATGTATTTATAAATATTAAAAGTTACACGAGTATATTTATAAATATTAAAAATACAATTTTTTTTTGAAAAAAATTGACATATATTATCCGCTGACGTCTACTCATTCATGGCATTGAAGCATTTTACATTTCCAAGATACTCATTCATGTACACTAGTGCACCTTGAAATATAAATATAATCAATAAGTCATTAGTTTAAAATGAGAAATAAGTCAAACAACTACAGTTTTGAAATTAAGAGTACAAGTATTCAAAGTTCTAGAATAATGAAGATAGACTGTCTATACTTTAAAAGTTCTTATACATATTTTCATTGGATCTATTAATTTCCAGGGATAATTAGAATTAGGGATAAGAGATTTAGGAATAGGTCCATTAGTTGTGTACCACATAAAAGCGAGGTGAAAATTATTTTTAGTTTTTCATTTTTTAAGAATTTTATATATATGTAAACTTTGAGTGTTTTTTTAAAAGTTTACATAAAAGGTTTATGTAAAATGTTTACATAAAATGTGATACCGCTGACGTCTACTCATTCATAAAAGGCCGGAGTCAGAGTCCACATAAAAGCTAGTGTTTTGGGAGATTTTTTATTATAAAAGTTGATACGTGTATCCGTCAGGATACGAGTATCCGATATTTTAAAATAATTACCAAAAAATGGAAACCTTTAAAATTTGCGGATACAGCCTGAGACCGAACAGTACGTGTATCCTAGAGTATCAGATACGGGAACGTTTCCGATACGCCAATACGGCACCCTAGTGAAGTATACATGCTTCATAGCTTGAAAGTTGTGCGCCACCAAAAGATATATGTATATTGTATACGAAAAAATAGAAATGATGCGAATGTTGAAAAATTAGAGTAAATATATAAAATTTGATAGAGTATGTGGACTCTGACTCCGGCCTCATGATCATTGAGCCTGGACATAGGCACATAGCGGCACATGCATATGCCTATCAGGTAAAATAGACGTGTTTATGCATACAAAAGTACATAAACTTACCAAGAACACTCTTCTAACAAACACAATTCTTATTATGTTTTCTTTTCGGGGGCATGAGGGGCCGGGGGAGGCACCAGGTAATGAATGATTGAATGAATACCATGAGTTCTTGGGGCGTTCAAGTATGATGATGTCCAAATCCCTTTGCGAAAAAACTTCCATTGTTACCAGAAAACATTATGCAGAGCAACGTTACCAACAAGGCAACAACCACCAAGATACCACAAAGAGTTCACCAGTGGATTGGATTGATCAATCTGTCTTTTTACCACCGTCTGCAATTAGCTCAGCCAGAGGACGACCAAACACTTTATTTTCCACCATAACAGTTTTCTCTGCCACTTTTCTCCGCCTCTCCTTCATCTTTTTGGCAAAATCATGAGCAAAGACAATCCGCAACACAGTATCAAATCCAGGGATGTCGTCCACCAGCGAGTACAACAATTTTCTATTGACCTTAAAGAACACCTTTAACATCATCATCGCATCTCTGTTCCAGTCATAGAGGTACGAAGGTCCGGTTGTGTATGATCCCAGAGGTTCACGATACCACCTCCCTCGATATGTTATCTGATCCATTGCTTGTTCTACACTCAGGACCTCCCACGGCCTTAGCCCAGGGATCACCTCAGCCAATTTAATCCTTAGATCTTTTGGGATGAATTTATTAGGCGTGTGATCCTCATCCAATAATGATGTTAGTTCAGACCCACTTGCCCAAAGAAATAGGGCATGGCTTGGAATCCTTATACCGGGCCACATACCACCATTAGCTTCCATAACACTATGTCACGCTTCTTGCTCTCATAAGCTTCTTCTTGGAGTTGTTTATAAGTCTTCTTCTCGTGCCCCTTGAGAGGAACCCATGGAGGTATACCCTTCTTGAGCTTGTGGAGGAAGGCTGTGGCAGCTGCCCCTAGTCTAGCTTCCCAGGGAGCAATAGCACGTTCCAAGCCATAAACAGTGGAAATAGGTGCCCATCCGATCCGTCCATGTCCTCTCCCCAAATGAAAGTATGCCTCTCAATGTGACACTCCAGAATTTTAAGTGAAATTATCATTTTCACGACATTTTAATTAAAAATAGAAATTAAATTCAATAACATAGTGTCTGTCTTTTAAGTGACATTCTAATGTCATATTAGAATTTTAAGCACACATTCGTATTAATAATAATTAATCATAATCACAGAACACTATAGTGGATTTTAGAGTTACGTAATACGTAGTATATTAAAAGCAATACACACTCAACTAACCATAATAATCCACGTAGTAATAAACACGTACGAATTGTAGTACCACACCTATTAACAATTTAACATATCTCGGCTGAACTTAACATATATACATAAAATTATTTAAAAGCCCGTAACGTTTATCAATATACGAAGTATCACGCCTATTAAGACTTACCATATTCACGGCTAAAAATCACTTATACGCACACTCGTACGAATAACGACCGGATTCATGCATTGCGTGTACAAGGAAGGACGGGAATAGTTATTCTGTATAAAGCATACAAGGAAACGTAGTAATGAGTTTTAATGACCAAAAATTATTTCCATGCGTTACTGCTAGCGTAGAACCCTCGATGTCCACCTATAAATAGCAGCCCTTCTGGTGAGTTACGTTGCACCAAAAGAAACGACGACCTACGTCGCAAACAAAAAAAAGAAACGAGAGAGGAAGAGAGGGAGAGGGAGAGGGACGAGCGCTGCTGGAAGGAAAGAAGTTCGTTCGGAACAACCTCACCGGAGAAGAAGATTGTACGCCGCCACGGAGGTAAGAGCTCGCCGGGAGGGTGAGAACCAGGCTGCCGGAGTACTGCTGAAAGTCGCCTCCACATTACCACTGCTCTTCCGTCGCCAGTAGAGGTAAGCCAGCCCTGCGTCTTCTTCGTTTTTCCGGCGTATCATAGAAGGAGGCGATCGAGTGAGTTTGACGTACCGCGTTAATTAGTAATCTGATTTTAAAATAACTGAACTGGATATTAAAATGAATCGAGAAATACTGATAACATTAACTGGACGAAAGTATAATAACCAAACTAGACAGCCCTAGCTACTATCTGTTTTGTGATCAAACAATAATGAAAAAAAAAAAAATTAGGAGAATTTTAATATATCATTTTATTAAATTGTCTATGTATGGTAAATTTAGCAAAGCAATTATTTGGCCTAAGTTATATGAGCCGACTGTTGTTATAATCGATCAGGCTGAATACCGAAGTTGGTCAAATGTTGTACGAAAGATAAAATTAAGCAGAATATTAATGGAATTAGCATATTTTAATGGTATTATAGAATAATTCGGGTATTTTAATATGTATAATTATTCGGATGGTTATAGGTATTCTTTAAGGTGTTTGTTTAACAATTACAAGTAGAATCTGGATGTACCAAGTAGTGGACATTTCGAATGTAAGTGAACAGTAAAGCGAATATTTTAGAATAGCTATAAATCGGCCAGTTTAATTAGATTTAGAGACTTAATAAAATGAATGAAATAAATCGGAACTTAAGTATCCAACTACTATATTTTCACTAAGATTATAATGAGTCGGCTACTGTAGGGAGTTAATAATAAGAACCGTTCACGTTGTCACTCTAATCGGATAAAAATAATTTAGCCTCTGTACCGCTATTGGAGCTTTTATACGAGTAGATAAAGTCGAATTGAGAATTTGTAAAAATGGTAAAATGCATGGCCGATTAAACTAAAATATGATTTCGATTACTTTTTGTTGAAACTGGATTGATTGAACTATTATAATAAGATGGACCGAGTAAAAAATGTAAGATGGACTGCTAATTATACGATTGAACATAAGGAATAAAATATATTATTAATATTCTAAAAAGGGAGAATATTTAGGTAAAGGATAAGAGATTTAAACTACGAATTGGGAAGTTATTAATTTGGATTTTCAATAATAGAGGTTGAGCTGAGCGAAGAGAATTAAGTAGAATACTTGAAGTTCGAGGTAAGTTTCTCTGCCGATCCAAAATTGTTTTCCTCATATTATATGATTATTATGTGTTATGTGATTAAAGTGTGAATTTTGAGTATGCATTATTTGAAGTTATATTAAATTTATAGTATTTGAGATAGTTGAGTTATGACGTATTAAATATTTTTAAAATACCATTGAGAATATTTTTGGAGACTTGAGAAATATTTTGAAGTATATCATTTTAAGATGAAAATTAACATTTTCATAAGAGATGAGCACCCGGGAGAAATCCGTGGTGTCGGTTTTCCACATCCGGACAAATGTGGAGGGTGATTAGGGTTACTACTACTTGGAGTACAGTTGTAGTAGGTCGGTAGCCAACCCGACATTTGGATCATTGATCTCAGGCATAGTAGTAGTAATTCCTAATCACTTGATTTTATAGAGGAGTAGTTGGTAGACTGAGTCCCGACTACTCGAGATGACTTACTACTCGGAGGGCTTGGAATCCCTTTTAGGGGGTGTGCACACTTAAGGTAGTCGTTTCGATTCCAATAGTAGAGTGATGGGAACCGGATTCTGGGATGAGTTCGTAAATAACAACGACTCATTGGGCTTCGGGCAATAGTACCCGAAAGTACCACCCATCTTAAAAGAAAGTAGGAGATGTAATGATATTGGTTTTGAAAATAGACAATGGAGAGTATTTTCAAAGAGAAATTGAGTGTATTAGCTATAAATCATATTTTGAAAAGTGATACGTGTGAGTTATATTCATAAGTACTATTTGTGACAAATTACATTATTTTACGGGGTTGGGTAGTACTTACTTAGCTTTCGCTAATTTTTATTCTTTATGTGTTTTGTCCCGTTCCCCATATGCGAACAGGTGATGATGCTAAAGTTGATTGATGACTGCTTGAGCCCGAGGGCGTTGATAGAGTTGTATTTTTATTATGTATTATTTCTATTTTAACTAGTTTTATTTGTTGTTGTTTGGAAAATTACACACTTTTGGTGTAATTAGTTAATTTTCTTAGATAGATGTAATTTGTTTAGATTAGGATTATTCTGAGCTTAAAACAGGTCAAGATCATCCAAAGGATCAAGTTTGGACCCCAAAAGATCAAAGAAAGTGCAAGGAGACAAGATAAAAAGAAGATTGAAAAAATATTTCATATACCCGGCCGGTCGGGTATAGGCAATACCCGATCGAGTATTGAGTTGATTCGGGTGTCAAAATCAGAATCTGGAGAGGCAAAAACACCCTTAAAGTTATCAACAAAGGGCACTTAAGCCCTTAAAGTTTTCTTTTGTGCAAAAATCTTTAGAATTCTTCAAAGGAGGGCAAACACACCCTTCTTTAACGGTAAACTCATTTAATAGAATTGGCAACCGTTAACTCGTTAAGTTGCTCCTTCGAATAGTAGTCAACGAAATGTATCGTAATTTTATTTGTTAACTAATCTTGTAAATTAGTTGAATGAATCTTAATTTTAAAAGTACGTTCGCCAAAAAAAAAATTCAAAGTAAGAGATAACACCAAAACGATATCATTGCCACAATGATATAAAAGTTGAAATATTATTATACGAGTAATAGAATTTGCTAGGTAACATAAAAGTTGATATAATAAGCTATGTAAATTAGTTGAACTTTATATAAAAGTTTTTTTTCAAAAATATTATCAAAATAAAATTTGCTTATTATAACGTGATGTTTTGGTAACTTAAGTTTAAAAATTGAACGTATGTTATTATAATTTCATTACTACTCTAGTCACTAGTTACATTTTTGTAAACAATCTTTATTTTTGTCATAAATATGTAATCAGTTCTTTTTCTATATAAAATATAAATTAAATGGTTAGAAATACCAATAATCCATAAAAAAAGATTAAGTAATGAAAGAAAGATTATACAAAACGTATTATTAATTAGAAAAGAATTTCTCTATATTATGATTAGAGTCCGTTTGGTGGCATTGGACTTAAGCGATTGAATATACTAAAATTGATAAAATTATTATTGAATCGACTTAAATTGAATCTACATAATTTCAAAGAATGGTATTTTTCGAATATCATGACTTTTCCCGTGAATATTACTAAATCGAATTCAAAAGACAAAAAAAAACAATTTATTCCAAAAAATAAAAAAGGTGACATATTCAATAACTAGTTTTCAGTAACTCATTATCTATCAGAGTCTTTTCACTATGAAATACACTATAATGACACTTGTCTAGCTACTCGTACACAATGACTAGTCATACATTTTTATGAAAATATAACTAGTCATATTTTTTACCGGAGAAACTCTGTTAGTAGTATACATTATATTATATTTAGAATATATTTTATTAATATTTCATTCGTCCTCGATCTATCTGTCCCACTTGACATTTTACGTCTGTCACATTAAGTTTGTCGCATATCATATCAAACAATATTTAGACTATTACAATTTATTCTGACTTTATTCACATTTTATCAATTCAATACTGCGCATACAAATTCACTTTTTTTGTTTATATATAATTGCTTTGTTCCCTCTTTATCCCAATATAATAGGATGGCGGATGTAGGAATATAAATAAAAAGTTAGATGGAACAACTAATAAAATAACTGATTACCAGAAAAGTAATTTCAACCTCATTTTTTATTATTATTACACAATTCAGCTAAAATATACTACATACCAAAGTAGATGATTTAACCTAGTTTGACAAAAAAAATGGTTGATAAGTTTTGAAATCATATCTTGCCGAAATATTTATATTATTTAGCTGCGTACTATTCATACGGAGTATTTATTAATATTTATATCAAAATATAATATGCATTTAAGTACCTAATTCGGTTTTGCCATATCAAATGGGCTCTAATGGAGTATTTTTTCTAATTGCTAATAACCTTTATGTATAATTATTATTTCATTTTTTGGTCTTTTTATTCGGTACTTGTATATGTAATATATTTGTTTTATTATATTTTATTTTATATATCAACAAATTTACAAACATAGTTAACATATATTCCGTACAATGTAAATTTATTCCATTCGTGAAAGCTCAAAGGAGCATTTTTAACCGTTGCTATCTCCGTTAGTCGATTACATTGGTTTACCGTGAGGAAGGGGGTGATTGCCCTCCTTTAAGGTGTTTTAAAGTTTTTTGCACCAAAAAAGACTTTAAGGGCATAGATGTCCTTTGATGACAACTATAAGGGTGTTTTTGCCCCTTTTCCCTTGAATTAAATCTCATATAAGTCTTTCATCTTTGTTTTTAATTAAATTAAATCATTCAACCATAAAAACCCCCCCTTTTATTTACTAGCTTCATAAAAAGAGAATTATTCCTTTCCCTGTGGATACGAACTCTACTTCACTATACTACGTATTAGTGCTAGTATTGAATTTATTTTGACGCACCGTGACAAAGTGCACGTCAGGCGTTCTAGAAGATACCTTAGTTAAACCTAGTCTGGAATAAACATTTTATTTCTGTTATGAACTCATAGATTAACTATTACTATTTTTTTGGCCTGTGCATCCGACTATGTTTGGCCAGATGTGGCAGTAACACCTTCTTATTTCAGGATTTCCGCTGTATTTCGTCAATTGAATGAATAAAGATTTTATTTCAAACATATCAATGTTTTTGGGTGGAAAATTTGGGGGTGTTACAGTCAATGGGCCTTTGTCGAAACCCCCATAGCCCAAAAAAGAATTGTTGCGCGAAATCCCAAAACTTATCATCTGACTCTTCTTTTGTTTTTATTGATTTCCTAGGCATAGGCCTTCCATCCAATCCAAGCACATTAGGGAGTGCCTCCCACAATTTCTTGTCTTCATTCTTATAAGGAGCTAAATTATCTTTGAGTGCATCCTCATTAAGCTGATCTCCAATCTCTTTAGCGCGGGCCAAGAACTGCACAACCGGGCTTTCCATCAATTCGGTTAACCATTTCTCATTCTCCCCAATCTCTTCTTCGGTCGGGTTCTCCTTCTTCTCGAAAACCGGGTCTTCCTTAAGAATCTTCTCTACTTCCGGCGAGTGCCGGTAGTCCAGCAGGTTCTCGCACTCCCAGTAGAACTGGTCAAGCATGTGATGGCACTTCCCCGGAGGTTCGTCCTTCTTAGGCTTTCCAGAAAAAAAAACAGGCCGAATGAGATAGCGGCAAAAGGAGAATTCTTTGATTGCTGGTTGCATAAGTTTACAGAATCAATAAGGGTGTGGAAATCGATGAATTTAATAGGGTTTGGAGGTTTATTGAACCCGATATTATTGAAAGGATTGAAGTTAATTGAAGCCATTGGAATGGATTAGATGGTTTCTGCGCTTGTGGTTTTTGCAATGGAGAATGTTGGAGAATGACCGACCGTCTGTGAGATTCCGATGGGAAGGAGGAAGACTGATTGTGGCGACCGGCCGCGGCACATGCATATGCTCTTTTATGATGTATAATTGTATATCATGTAGTTGGGCCTATTAGATCCATATATATTCGTGGTCCGACTCACATTTTCCTATATATAACCTCTTAGATCACATTTTCCTATATATAACCTCCCACTCTTACACTTAACTCTTTATTTTGTGTTTTGCTTTGTGTTCATGATTTGTTGCAGCTTAGTGGATGAATGTGTTCGTGCGAATCAAGACCCAGTTCTGTTCCTGACTGACCAACGCGATAGGGGAGTTTCCATGATTCTTTGAACTCGATGCGTAATGTTAACTTGAGTTGTTTTTGAGAACGCGTGACCCTTTCCTCTTTACCCCTAGTACATAATGCATATTTGGTCATCGAGGACGATGCCAAAGTTTAAGTGTGGGGGAGTGAATTGGGCATTCGGGCAGTAGTTGTTACATGAGATTTATTAGAGTTAGCATGCGCAGGTGTTAGTTGTATATTCATAGGAAATTCATGTCAAAATTTTTGAAAATGTTTCTTTAAAACTGTGTCTTTGTGAGCTGGCTAGCGTTTTGACTATGCTTTTAGAACATCTTTGAAGTGTTTAGGCTTAAATTGCTTGCACTATAATCTAGTGTTGAGAGGATGAAGGCATTAGTCACCCATTGAATTTTCCATTAATCATCCACCCCCACCTGAAAGAACCCTTTAGGAGAAGCCATTTTGAGCCTGACCGTTCTTTATTACCCAATTAATTAAGCTCCATAGCCAAATGGCCTGTTTCCTTACCCGTGAATATTTTTGACTTAGTTTTGATGTTTAGGGAATTAAGGAAGTAATTTGTTAAGTTTAGGGAATTGTGTGTAGGAGCCATTTTTGGCACTGTTCCTATGCCCCAAATGGGGTAAGAGCAGTCACTTTTTAGGAATATGATACTTTTGAGGATTGCATTGTAGGCATGGATTCACTTTGAAATTAATGAGCTTAAATTGCTATTTTTCCTTGGTGAGGCCGAGATTAGAATGGGGTAATGTCTAGTGAGAATCCGAAAGGTGAAAAATTAATATAGCTAGACCTCTTACTTTGCGAAAAAGAGAATGGGAGCCCCGGTCAAAAAGCGTAAGATGAGACTTGGGTATCTTTCTAAAGAAACGGCGTTCTCGTGCCAACATGACAAGGAAAACTAAACTAAATTAATGAACTTGGAGGCTATTGAAAAATTAGCTATAGTCCTCCGCGTACTTCAAGTATACGTTAAAGCACAAATGTGCCGAGACGGTTTAGCTTAGTTGTACACCATGTCTACTCTTTGCATAGGTTTAAATGATTGTTCCTAATTTGTGGCCTACTGAGTTCCCTGTCCCTAAGAATAACCCTGAAGTTCCTAAATACATTAAGTCTTTGTTAGGATATTCCTATCTCTAAAAATAAAGGGACTACTATCATTATTATCCATTCACCATCACATTCACAAGTCCTTCTGATCAGTAGCTAGCTTATTTGTGTATGCTGTCATTACTTTGAGGATGTTGTGAATAATTGTGTCAAATAGTTTAGCTTGAGTACAAAGGTGTAGTTTAGGGAAGAATTTTCTTGATTTAAATTGTCTGTCCTGTGAATATCCTGTTAACTACGTGTGTACGCTAACTATTTTAAATTCCGTGTGGTGATTATCGTAAGTCCCGTTGTTCGATTTGCTTGAGGACAAGCAAAAGCTTAAGTGTGGGGGAGTCTGATAAGTCCGTATTTAGACACGCATTTGATGCGTGTTCGGGTCGGATTTTGATGATTTTCCTGGCTTCAAGGCGTTGCAAGTCTCAATTTTGGCTCAAGTTGTGTTTTACAGGCGTTGGATCGAGTTTCATTGCATTTGGAGTTGATTTGAAGAAGTTAGAATCCGGCAATCGGCGCTTGAGAGACATTCGGGAAGGATTTGAAGGCATTCGAGAGAGATTTGGAAGATTTGGAGGCCACCGGGAGATTCACGACGAAATTCTGGTGAAGAAAGAGCATTTGGATCGACCTCGTAGGCATTCGGGAGCATTCGGAACGAGAAACGAAGAAAAACGATGAAGAAATGGTCAGGCACGGCCGTGCCTAGGGCAGGCACGATCGTGCCTGCCATCTGAATTGACGCGGAGCTACTGGCAGCCAGACACGATCGTGTCCGGTGCAGGCACGATCGTGTCTGCATTTTTTAAACGCGCATGTTCCGCAGGCACAGTCGCAGGCACGGCCGTGCCTGGCACCATGCCTGGCCGCGATTTGTCCTAATTCGACCCAAATTCATTGTTTTCTATAAATAAGGCCTCCATACCCACTTTTGAGGGTTACGAACTTTGGAGAGAGGCCTAGGGACGAGTTTTACCTGCGTTTTTACGTTGTTTAATCCAAGAACCTGGGATTCTTTGCAAGTTCAATTCTTTAATTAATGACAATTATTTCTATTCATCCCAATTCTTTTGATTCGTCAATTATGAGGCGTGAGTAGTTTAATTAGGGATTTGGGGTTGATGAAGGGGTTAATCATGATGTATGGCTAGATTCTTGTCGGTTTAATTGCATGAATGCCGTTTAATTTGTGTATGAATAATTTAACTGATATCTCTTGTAACCTAGATGGCCACTAGAATTACAATTGCTTATAGAATAAATTAAGAGAGATCTAATTTGTACTAGGACACATTCACACACACTTAATCGTTCGCTAAGAGATTAGTAGCGATTAAGGGGCCGTAAGCTCGTTCGTTTTGGCAATAATTTAGGATCTTGTCGCATGAGAGATCAGCCTGGACCCCTAAATTATTGTACTCTACGCCGCGAGAGCGGTAAGAACTTAGTAATGATTGGCTAGGCTCAATTAAATTAAATTCATGTAATTAGACCTGTTCTGCCAGAAATCTGGTTAACCCCGGAATCAATTCCTGTTCCCTTCGTCGTTAATTAAGGAAAACCAAATCTTTTTATTCGCTCATTAGCATTAGTTTTAGTTTAATCAATCAACCAATCTCGCACAATTGCACTTTTATTTTATTTATTTCTTTTTAATCGCTAAGTTTAGTTAATCTTTATTTCCCTTTTGTCTGTTCATGTGGAGACGATACTCGTACTTTTCACCATTTTTCTACAACAATTTTAAGTGCGCGAAAACTCACATCAGTATGCAATTGAACGGTTTCTTGGTTCATTGAAGAAGTATGTTAGAAACCGTGCACGTCCAGAAGGGTCCATTGCTGAAGCTTACATTGCAAATGAAGCATTGTCATTTTGCTCAATGTATTTGAGTGACATTGAGACGAGATTCAACAGATTAGAGAGGAATTGGGTTGAAAGTGATGTTAGCACGGCAGGAAGTTTATCTATCTTTCAATCTCGCACCCGTCCTATCGGAAAAATGTCTCTAATAACTCTGGACTATGCTATGCGAAATAGAGCAGAGTGGTACATTTTGCAGATTTGCCCAGAAGTCCAACAGTATATTGAGTAAGTGATTAAAAGTATTTATACTTGCGTACTAATTATATGTTGTTTCTTTATTCACATTATAATTACATGATGAACAGTGAGCACAAAGAGGTGATTAGTTTGCGGAACACCATCTGTTCTTTGGATGAAATTCAACTCAAGGAGTTTCCAGAATGGTTTCAAAGGAAGGTATATCCATAATTTCATTAATATTATTTTTTTTGGTGCAATTTCATTGATAACTAATAAATGTTTATCTGTTTAGATCTTTTCCCTCCAAGAGTGTTCAACGCCGGAAGTGAACAAACAATTGGTTTCACTTTCTTTTTCGTTCTAGTCCGACGTTCAAAAGTTATCCTGGATGTATAGTTAATGGAGTAAAGTTTTTGACTCACCATCGGGATATGAACCGATCAACTCAAAATAGTGGAATTTCTGTGAAGGGGTCAGATGATGAAGTGTTTTATGGACAATTAGAGGACATTTACGTATTGAGTTACGGAGGTAACAATTCTGTTGTTCTTTTCAAATGTAAGTGGTACAACACAAGCTTAGACCGGCGAGGGAAAAGAAAGGGAACGAAAGAGTACAAGAATAAGATGAGCATATGCATCAAGGATTTTTGGTATGAAAATGAGCCTTTTATTCTTGCATCTCAAGCAGAGCAAGTGTTTTATGTTGAGGACCTTTACAATGGCCCACAATGGAGAGTTGTTGAACATTTTGGGCATAGACACATTTGGGACTTTCCCCCGGATCAAGAAGATAATATGTGTATTGTCCAAGATGTTGAGTCTTCGGGTATTGATTTGGATGTTGAAGTACCAGACTTAGACTCTATGTTATGGAATGACACAAATGTTTCACCAAATGTCGCTTCACCTGATGTGATTACTCTATATGAGAATCTTCAAGGTGGTTATACTATCAACGAAGAAGATGAGTATGATGAAGATGGTGAAAGTGAGTTTTTAAGTTATGGTAGTGGTAATGAATACGATGATGATGATGATGATGATGATGGCAATGCTGATGATGTTGTTGTTGATGATGATGATGATGATGATGATGATGAGAGCCTCAAATATATTAGTAGTGACGATGATTAAATACGAGGGTTTTTATTGTTAATTATGTTTGGATCATTTGTATGCACTTTATTTGTTTAGATGTGATAAGTCCATTTTTGTACTTATTTTTCTTATCAAATTTAAGTGATTTTTGATTGAAAATAGAAAGAAAAGACATGTTTTAGATATTTTGGTTCAAGTTTCATGAAATTAGGTGAAAACCACATTCATAATATGTTTGCCGGAATTTCGGGTCAATTGAGCACAAAATGAGTCAATTTGAGTAACAAATGAAGTCATACCGGAAGAAGTAAGCATTTTATCAAGGTGATCCAGAAGACAATCTTGGAGAGCAGGAAACGCCGGAATTACCAGACAAATTTGGCAGAAGGCACCCAAATAGGCGCCCAAAATGGCCGCCTGGTTGGCCGCCTACGGTAAAATTAAAAGTCAACCTTTGACTTTGACCCGAACCAGTAAATGCCGCACACCAGGCGGAGGGCGGCCGCCTGCGGCACAAGGGGACGAAGCTAACCACCGGCCGGTGCGATTCGACGGCAGGCGGCCAGACAGAAGCGGCAGGCGGCCAGACAGAAGCGGCAGGCGGCCGCCTTCTGGACCGCCTGCGGCTGACGGAGACCGGTGCGATTTAAGCTGCCGGCGACAAGACGGAAGGCGGCCAGATTTGGACGAAGGGCGGCCGCCCTCTTGGGCGCCTGCGAGAAAATTTTGGCTATAAATAGCAAGCTTTTTCCTCATCTCAAACACACCAATTTCAAGCCCAAATCAGATAAAAAAGGGCGTCTTCTTCCTCCTCAAAGCTCGGATTTTCACCATTGTTGCACCTTCAACTTCAAATTGTAAGTTCTTTATATGTATTTTCATCCTTTCAATGAGTAGAATCTGAATCTGTACTTAGTTTTTTCTATCTGTGCTTCTAAAATTTTCAGAAAATTATTCCACTATTTCGCATTTTCTTCTTAAATTTGAATAAAATAGTTGTTGACATTAAATCCATTCCAACTAATTATATAGTTGTTTACTAGCCTCAAGGTAGTTGTTTATCAAAACAAAGTTAATTTTTACGAAGTAGAAGTAAATTTTAATTAATTCCGGCATTTAGTTGTTATTATTGCATAAATTAAATTAAATGCTCAAAAAAGGCAAAAAATTAGTTTCTGTCCTAATTCCAGTTAAATTCACAGTAATATCACTCGCAGTAGTCAATATAAAATTCAGAACGAATTTAGAATATTTGTAGTTGTTTTTTTGTATTTTCTAGTTAATATTGGGAAAATTATCAAGTAGTTGTTAAAATTGGATTTTAGGTTATAAAATTCGGGAAAAATTCCTGAAGGTGATATTTTAGTTCTACAAATTTATTTTGGTAGAATCTTATTTTTCTTTAATTTTCGCTATTATACATGCTTGATTCCTTGTTAATGTTGAATTTATTCATTGTATTGTTAAATCAAAAAATGATGTTTATTAGCTAAATTTGTTTTGGGCATGAATTGACTAAAGGAATATGGATTGACTTGTTGACCTAAAATTAGGGATTAAAATTAATAATTTGGACTAGTTGTTTGAAATGATGAAATAGTAATTAATAATTGTTAGCCATTTTCATTAATTAAATTCTTGGAAAATTATTTCTAACTTGTCTATGAGATTAGAAAATAATTTAAGCCAACCATATTCAAGAACATTAATAAGGCCTAGAAATAGGATAATTTAATGAAAGGGATTTACATCTTGTCTATGAGAGATAAATTCAATTGCTTAAATAATGAGTTTAACTAGTTAATGAATTTGGCTATTTTTATTAATTAAAATATTGGAGAATTATTTCTACCTTGTCTATGAGATTAGAATTTAATTCAAGCCAACCATTGTGAACCATTAATGACACCTAGAAATAGGATAAATTAATAAAAATAGTTTCTATTCTTGTCTATGAGAAAAGAAATTATTAGTCCAATTTTAATTTTAATTTCCCTAATTACTAGGTCCAAGAATATATCCATTTCTAATTACTCAGTTCATTGCCCTTATTTGCATCAATCCATTTAAGTTTAATATTATATTTTTTCTTTAGTTTATTTTTGAGCCATCATTAGTATTTGCACAATTTAATTTACTTTCCTTTCCAAAAAGTAGTTTAGGAAATCAATCAAAAGTTTAATTTGGAAAGCTTCCAATAATTTGCGATAACCTAATTTGGAAAGCTTCCAATAATTTGCGATAACCTGTGACTGGACTTAAAATCAAGAAGCTCCTCCGCCATTTCTTGAGAGACACGATACTCGGGGAAAAACCGAAAGGTTAGACTCCGTTTTACTACAACGCCGCGAAAGCGGTCATCAAGATGTTTTTTCACGTGACTAAATGACTTAATGGTTTTACATATATTTTGATGGTTATTGGTTTCCGGTGATTTTTGATTTACATTTAAATTATCCCTACATAAGTATGCACATATATAGGTGTACTTTATGGCAGAAACAATAGCTACATGTGCGGGTTCAAGTGGAGGATCCCAACCTCCACGAGATCCCCATAGAGTGCCATCTTCGTGTGAGTCAGGTATGATGTAATGCAATCAAAATTGTTAACACTTTTCAAAATATAAATTATTCATGATCAATACTAACTTATATTTTGTTTAATGAATTTTATAGGTTCAGAAACACAGAAAACAAAGCGGAAAGGGAGAGGTTCAGCCAAGGGAAACAACATTATGTTAGCCGTAGCTAAAGATGGAAAGATCAAAGTTCAATTTGATTCGGCAAGGAAAACATGGAAGGCAGTAGGGCCAAAAGCTTCTTGGTGGTCAAGCGCAATAGGCATACACACTCGGGACTGTTGTGATCCGTTCTACGATAAGTGGGACGATGTTCCAGCCTGTCAAAAAGCTATGATTCGACATAGGATGTTGGTAATTATGAAAAACTTGTCTTTTTTCTTGTTGGGTTTATTGATTTAAATTTATTTATTTCTAATGGTGATCATGTTCGGTTTATTGATTTAAATTAATTGATTTCTAATAGTGATCATGTTTTACATACTGTAGGACTGGTTTGAGTGCGATAATGACAAGCTTTTTGATGAAGTATTGATTCGAGATGCTCGAGAGTCCTACAACGATTGGAAAAGTGATTTATCTGTGTATTTTAAGAACAAAGGAGGAATGCAAGTTAAGAGACCTATAAATGTACGAAGTGATGAACAATGGCAGAAGTGTTGCGAGAGATTCAATTCTACAAAGTTCAAGGTTTAGCATGAGTATATTTCCTTTTTTATTATACAATTAAAGTTCTAATTTCTGACTTAGTTTCATATTTACAGGAAATTTCTTCGAAAAACCTACAAAATAGAGAAGCAAGTGATGATAAAAGTGGACATGGGAGAAAATCATATGCTCAATACATGCACGAAAAAGTAAGAAATGAGTCTTTGTTATTTCATTTTGAGTTGTGATATGTGGCAGTGATTGGGTGATTTCATATATTTGTTATTGGTGTTTGATGACATATGAATGTATGTTGTAATTTCCTTGGCAGTTTTTATGTTATATTGTAGTTTAATTGGGTGTCATTTTTTAGGTATGGTGCGGATTTTTTGTATGATTCATTGTGTTTTTTTTTGTAGTATAGTTTTGTTTCGGGGTGTCTCTAAGGCCTTAATTTATATGTAGTTTATCTCTAGTATATATTTAATAAGCACTATGTATATCGCTTAGTCATATATTTCTGCTTTAGTTTTGCAGGTTTTTCAAAGATTATATTAAGTAGTACAATCCTTATTGTTGTGGTAGTGATTACTGATCGACCAATGTTAAAATTTCAAGCTACTAATTTAATGTTAATGTTATTTATTGATCATTCATGTTATTTTAGGTATTGACAATTATAATGAATATTAAACAGGATGATCCAGAAACTGGTGAGCAGTACTCAGCTCTTGAAAATTGGAAAGATCAACGTTTGACTCGTAGTGGCGAATGGAGAACAAAAGAAGCACATGAAAAATATGTAAGTATATTAAAAAACATTTTATTAATTCTAATCCTAATGATATGTAACTATATGAATTGTAATTTGATAGACTCAAATGAGTGAAGAGTACCAAACAAATCTAGGACAAACAGGGTCATCATCTTCAATAAATGAGATTGATATTATGCACCGGAACTTGAGAAGATATCGCGGACGCCAAAGCGGAGTGGGTCCTACCCTATCAAAGGGTGCATCTCGACGAGTGGAAGATGGCGCTACTTCAACGTTCCAAGACCACCGGGATGTTCAAATAAGTGAATTGAAGGCAAATCAAGAGTTGATGCAAGCAAATCAGGAGTTGATGCTTCGTGCCCTACAACAATTTATTCTTGGCTTTCAACTTCCTTCACATAACTCCGCAAATGATGTTCCTTCTACATCAAGTGCTAACCAACCTGATCAGAATCTCGATGAAGATGATCAAGATTGATAACATGGAGTTGAATATGCTTTTTACTTGGTTAAGATGAACATGAATTTATTTATGTTTACATTTTGTGATGTTGTTGGTAACGATTTAATGAAACTCCGTTGTAGGATAACTCACTTTTACTATGGATATTGAATGAATTTATGTGTTGTTGACATTGGTTGTGTTTGGACAGATTGTGGTACTATTGGTTTATTAATAAAAGTTTTGTATGAATAGCAATAGGTAATGTGGTGTAATTTCAGACCTGTACAGTGCTATTTGCGTCACAATGTCGACGCAAATAATGTATTTTAAAAAAACTGACTGATAGGCTTTGGCGTCGACATGTGGACGCAAAAAATGGTATTATTTGCGTCGACTTTTGGACGCAAATAAATCCTCACTTTTTTGCGTCAACATTATGCATGATTACTTCCGGAAGATCTTTTCTGTCCATATGTCGACGCGAATAATATTTTATTAATTGCGTCATGCATTGTCGACGCAAAAACATTATTTGCGTCCAGTCTTTTGCGTCAACCCTTTTGCGTCATCGACATGTTGACGCAAATACGTTTTTTGCGTCAACTTTTGCTCTTTTGCGTCGACTTTTTGTTGATGTTCCTTCTCTAGAATCTTTCACCTAACTCTCCACATTGTAGATTCTTTCAAGAACACTCCACAAGCTTCCATGATCTTCATGTAGAATCAAGATGACTCCACACTTATTTAGAATACTCTAGACTACTTTCCAACCTTCCACACATTTTTTAGAGATTTCAACATGTCTCTAGAGATCAGAGTATTCTAGAAGACTCCACACATTCAACACACATCTAGATTACTCCACACTATTCTAGAGAGTTCTATTCATCTCCACAGAGTTCTAGAATTTTTTAGAATTTCACATAATATTTGGAATTGTTGAATTATTTTCCATCATTTGCAATGGAGCCAAAGATTCATTATTTTTTGGCTTGAGAATATGATGGAATAAAGCCAAATGTCTCACTAAACTGTCTGTGCTTCTTTGTTATGAAGCAGCAACCAGTCCATGCAATTTTGGACACGATTTTCACTATGGGTCATCCGGAAACGGTCTATTTGTGCTTTAGTACAGGGGTAAGACTTCATACATCCGACCCCCTTACCCCATCGTAGGTGGGAGCCTTTGCGTCACAGGGGTAAATGAAAATGAAAATGATTAGGAATTGTTGAATTACATCCTAACAATATTTTCATTTAATTATCAAGCTAGATTCATAAACTTTCGCAAAGAAGTGAGAATGCATCCTTATCATATATTAAGAGGTAGGTAGTCTTCATCAAAGAATGCCCAACAAGACGACTAGTATGATGTCGAACATTTGTATACTCTATTTTTTATTTTTAAAATTTAGGTGAAATTCAAAAGAATAATCCCTACCTTTAGCAATTCTATTATAAGAATCCAGTGTTCATAAACATAATATACACTACAACAACTATTGTCATCTATGGCGACTAAAAAACGCTATCCTATCACTCCATAGCGTTTTATGAAACGCTATGTCTGGACATGCTATAGTAGATCTACGGCTTTATATAGCATTTTACAAACGCTATCATAAATAAGTCAACAATAGCGTTTCAAACCGCTATAGAAGATGTGCCACTATAGTAGTTCATATACATTTACATTGGTTTAACAAACGCTATCTTTATACCCAACATGGTAAACATATATTTACAAATTTTACATTTGATTTCTAAAAGACTATCAAAGTTATCAATCACAGTTTTTCGAAGCAGCCACTGCCCACCGAGCTAAATAAAATAATGGATAATATCCAATACTGACAAGCATAATTTAAAGAAAACACTATTTAAATGTAGTTGATACAAAACTGGTTGTAAGATCTATATTATCCACCACTGCTTTGGTTGTGAGCCTAAAATTTTTATACAAAATGACAAACAATAACTTTATTAAATTATATGGAATATATGACTTGGGAGACTCATTATCTTCAATAGTTGAGGTACGATCAGCCCTGGAAAATAACAATAAAAAGCACCCAAAATTAGACTCAATCCTAGTCTTCAGACTGCAGTTAGAAAACAAGCAGTTAAAAAGAATTGTAAGTATACCTTTACCAAAATAGAACAAAATGCATAAAAAATCAATATTATAAAACCATGAAGGTTGACAGCAAAAGTAGATACCAACCTCCAAAAATTAAATTAAAGAAGTCCCATTTTTCAGCACTACGATTAACCAAAACTTTTGTTGATCTAGCAGCTTCAGAACTTGTGGCTGAAGTTCCACCTTCCATGTCCTGTTAAAAATACAGAAGGTAGATATTATATATACAATATACTTCCATTTATGAGTTCTATATACTACCTTCGTCCCATTTATATTGTTCCGGAAGAGGGTGGCACAGTTATTAAGAAAAGTGAGTTTGTGTGATTGATATTAATTGATAAAGTAAGAATAAAGTAAGAATGATTTAGAACCACACAAACTTTGCCAAATATGGTATGAGACAATTTAAGTGGGACTTCTCAAAAAGGTAAAATGGGACAATATAAATGGGACGGAGGGAGTAGTATATAACAACTACATGCTGAAAAAATAAAGAAAATGGACCGGTAGTATCATAGTATGTGTACATGGTAAAGAAAAATGGTAGTTTGATAGTATGGACTGGTAGTATGAATACAACTATACTTGGTAAAAAATAGAAGTAGCTGAAATATATACATGGTAAAAAAAATACAAGTAGCTGAATCATATACATGGTAAAAAAAAATACAAGTATCAACTACTTTACATATATGTTTAAGTTGTTTAGACTATAGAACTGACTAACTGTAACATACAAACAAGAGTTCTACCGAGTACAAGAAGAAATATATATTTGAAAAAATGGTGAAAAAAAAAGACACGGTGAAAAAATATACTGGTAGTTTACATGAATAGTTTACAAGGTAGCTAGGAGAAGAAGTATACAACTAAGCAGTTAGTTTATTTATATACATGGATAGTTTACTTCATGGTAGCTAGGAGAATAAGTATACAAGTAAGCTGTTAGTTTACATATATGTGGTGAAAAGTAAACTGGTAGCTTACATAAATTATATGTATGTTTAAGTTGTTTAGACTGTAGAGCAGGAGTTCTATAGAGACATAGAGTACAAGAAGGGTCCAACCTCCCAACTACTTACCTCGGAGCATTTCTCCATCAGGGGGACCACCAGGCTTCAACATTGTCTCCCAATCATTCGAACATTTGAAACCAGACTTCATTCCTGGAACAAGAAGCAATTAAATCAGAGAGGGCGACTCATCTTAATCAATTATGTCCTGTCATCTATACCCATCCATCAAATATCCATTTCCAAACTACCAGCCAAGGTAATCCAAATCCTACAAAGGCATATGGCCAGCTTTTTTTGGGGTAGAACAGGAGGAAGGAATAAATACCATTGGGCTAATTGGCCTACAGTCTGCAGGCCCGGATCGGAGGGAGGTCTCATTGTAAGATCATTGACAGACTTCCAAACCTCAATTCATCTTAGAACATGGTGGCAGTTCATGGAAAATAAAAGCATATGGGCCAAATATATGCATCAGAGGTATCAAAGGGATGGAAACTCCATTCATAAACCAAAAGACACTGCTCACTGGAAGCTCATATGTTCAACAGCCCACAAATTCCAGGATTTGATCTTACAAACAGAAAACTCGGTTAAATGGACACCTGAAAAAGATGTGCTCTTCACATTAACCAGTGCCTACCATCAAGCCCGCACCCCCCAGCCCTCCTCCTTTTCCTTAACCCAAACCTGGAATAATAAATTTCCCCTCAACAAGAAATACATTACTTTTGACACAGATCTTTACTTGGACGGACTCGTACCTCAACTTCACAAACACAACCTAAAAAGAAAAGCGCATACATATCAGTGGAATGAAGCCTCACCTCAACCAATCAGACTCAACACTGACGCAGCTTTCAACAGAAACGGAAGTGCAGGAGGACGCATTCTTCGGGATTCCACAGGAGAGCTTCTTCTGGCAGTCTCCTTTCCAACTATAACCATCACCCCGCTTCATGCTGAGATTGAAGCCCTCATCACCTCAGTTCAACACATAGTGAGAAAGGGTTACCAACACTTTCAAGTACAAACCGACTCAGAATCAACAATAAAAATACTTCATGGGAATATAAAAACTCCACATTACCTCAAGTCAGCCGTGAATACCCTTCAAAGTCTCCAATTCAAGAACAACATCAACTCCAGAGAAATGATAATCCACAACGTGCTTCAAAATAAAGCATAAGTTATATTGAAATTAGTAGAAGAAAATATGATGAATTAGTAAAAGAGAAACTAGTAAAAGAAAAAATTGAAATACATATAATGAATACTTAAATCGGTCAGTGAAAGAAATATACTCTGTATGTGATTGTCTGAACAAAGCATATTAGAAAAGGTAAAAAATCAAGCTTAAGTTAGAGAATACAGAGATTCAGATACATATGATTAACAAGTACTTCGTATGAGACATGGCGATAGTAGAGCACCTGGGTGAATCGGCTATCGGGCTATCGAACTGTGAAAAAGCCAAGAGAGCGATAGTAGAGCACCTGGGTTGTTAGAGCGGAAGAAGAAGAGAGTTAATAGTTCGTTGGGAGAAAGAAGATTATTATTGGCACGCACTAAAATGTATTACACAGAGATGTTTATATATGAGTATTAACCCATAACAAACTTATTTAACAACTAACTGCACAAACTATTTTTGGATTATATCTAACACTCCCCCATAATCCAAAAATAAAGCAACAACAACAATACAATCATGACAAAGAGAAATAAAACTAGTCTGCATCTAGTTTAAGTCCACAACTCCAATTCCTTTCCTAAGCTCTTTAAACCTGTCTCCTTTTAGAGCTTTAGTCATGATATCTGCCAATTGCAACTCTGTTTTGCAATAAACCAATCTGATTCTTCCTTTGGATACTTGATCTCTAAGAAAATGAAATCTGGTCTCTATATGCTTGCTACGTCCATGTGACACAGGATTTTTAGCAAGATTCATTGCTGATCTGTTATCAATCATCAAGTCAGTACTTTCAGTTACAACATTCAACTCTGAAAGCAATACAGTTATCCATAGTGCCTGACAAGCTGCAGAACAAGCTGAGATATATTCTGCTTCACAAGTTGACAATGCAACTACATTTTGCTTGGTTGAGCACCAAGAGACAGGAGCACCTGCAAAAATGAATATATAACCCATTGTGCTTCTCCTACCAACCACATCTCCACTCCAATCTGAGTCTGAATAAGCTACCAACCTCAATTTGTCCTCATCATGTGGCAAATATGGAAATAGAACCCCAAAAGTTATTGTGCCCTTTAAATACCTTAGAATTCTCTTTGCTGCCGACATGTGTGACATTCTTGGATCACTCATAAATCTGCTTACCACACCAGCACTGAAAGATATCTCAGGTCTTGTATGGCAAATAAATCTTAAGCTCCCCACCAGTTGTCTATATCTTGTTGCATCCACAGCTGGTTCAGTTTCACATTTGTCTAGCTTCACATTGGATTCAGCTGGTGTCTCTGCAGGGTTACAGTTCACCATATCAAACTTCTTGAGTACTTCAAGAATGTACTTCTTCTGATACATTCCAAGACCTTGTTGATTTTGTACAAACTCCAGCCCAAGAAAATAAGAAAGTGTGCCCAGATCTGTCATTTCAAATTCAGTTTTCAGACTTTTCTTCAAACTTTCAACTCCAGCAATTGTACTGCCTATGATCAGTAGATCATCTACATATAGGCATATAAACAATACACCAATCTGATCAGATATCTTCACATATACTCCATATTCTACTGAGCACTTTACAAAGCCACAATTTCCCAAAAAAGAATCAATCCTCTTATTCCAAGCTCTGGGAGCTTGTTTGAGGCCATATAAAGCCTTTTTCAGTCTCAGCACCTTATCTTCACATCCTTTTCTAATGAAACAAGGAGGTTGAGTAATATATACTTCTTCTTCCAGGGTTCCATTTAGAAATGCTGATTTCACATCAAGCTGCCACATTATCCACTTTTTCTTTGTTGCTAAGGCCACCAAGAGCCTTATAGTCTCAAGTCTGGCTACAGGAGCAAATACTTCTGAATAATCAATGCCCTCCTTCTGCATAAAGCCTTTGGCAACCAGCCTAGCTTTATGCTTAGCCACAGATCCATCAGGCCTCAGTTTAGTCTTGAATACCCACTTAACATTGATTGGAGTCTTGTTTTCTGGCAAATCAGTCAATTCCCAGGTATTATTCTTTTCTATGGATCTGATTTCTTCAACCATTGCTTCTCTCCAAACCAGGTCAGCTACAGCTTCTTCAAATAACACTGGTTCAGAATCTGCCAGTAGTGCCATATGTTGTACTATCTCTTCTTCCTCTGAAATAGTGTTATCTGTAAACAAATCATAATCCCTGAGATAACGTGGAAGGTTTCTTTGTCTTGTTGGTCTGGTAGATGCCATTGGTACAGTTGGTGTCTCTCTCTCTTCATTCACTTGGGATGTTAACTCTTTATCTTCCCAATCAAGCATCAACTTAGTCTTGGTTGTATTTGTGTAATCCTTCCAGGATTTAGACTCATCAAAGTAGACATCTCGACTGAATACAACATCTTTAGTTTCAGGATTATACAGTTTGTAAGATCCTGTTGAGTTATAGCCAATGAAAATCATGGCTTCACTCTTATCATCCAGCTTCTTTCTTCTTTGCTCAGGGATGTGCCTATAGCATAAAGAGCCAAAGATCCTTAGGTGTTTAACTGATGGTTTTATCCCTGACCAGGCTTCTTCAGGAACCTTCCCTACCAAACTCTTGGTAGGACACCTATTGAGCACATAGACTGCAGCAGTTGCTGCTTCTCCCCAGAAACTATGTGGAAGGTCCTTCCCTTTCAGCATACTTCTTACCATATTCAAAATGGTTCTATTTCTTCTTTCTGCCACCCCATTATGCTGTGGGGTGTAGGTATGGCTGGACTCGGGCCGGTTCGGGCCCGGTTCGGGCCTGGGCCCGGCCGGGCCTCGGGCCAGAAAACTAGGGCCCGGGCCCGAACCGCCGGTGGGCGGTTCCGGTTCCGGTTCCGGGCCAAACCGGGCCGGGCCGGGCCGGGCCGAACCGGCCCACTTGATTTTTTTTTTTTTTTTTGGTCTCCTATTTAATCCCCTACCCCTCCCCCTCAACCCCAAACCATCCCAAACCACCTCAAATGGCCCAAAATACCTAATCCAACCTAAAACTTAAAAAAATTTCAAAAAAAAAAAAAAAAAATTAAAATCCGGCCCGGACCGGGCCCGAACCGGCCGGGCCGGTTCACCAAAACCTGGGCCCGGGCCCGAACCGCCCAGCAGCCGGGCCGGGCCGAACCGAACCGGTGGACCCACCGGGCCCCGGGCCGGGCCGGGCCTAACAGTAACCGGGCCGGGCCGGTTCCGGGCCGGGCCGCCCGGCCCGAGTCCAGCACTAGGTGTAGGGTGCAGTTACCTCATGAATGATGCCCTGATCAGCACAAAAGTGACCAAATTCTCCTGAAGTGTACTCACCTCCTCCATCAGTTCTGAGAATTTTTATATGACTGCCAGACTGCTTCTCAACCAGTCCTTTAAACTGTTTAAAGATGGTAAACACTTCACTCTTGTACTTTATCAGGTATATCCATAGCTTCCTACTCAGTTCATCAACAAAAGAGACAAAATACTTATTCCCTCCTAATGATGGAGTATCAAAAGGACCACATACATCTGAATAAACCACATGCAGCAGACTTTTAGCCCTTTGTTGAGTATATGTGCCAAATGAAGATCTAGGTTGCTTGCTAATCAGACAATTGTCACATACCCTGTCAGGTACAGAAACTGAGGGCAGTCCAGTTACTAAGTCTTTAGTCCTGAGTAGGTTTAAATCTCTAAAATTCAAATGCCCCATTCTCATGTGCCATAACCATGAGTTATCACTCAACAATGACACAGAAAAACATTGTGATTCAACTGTCTTCAGATTGACCTGGAAGGTTCTATTGTGTGCCATTGGGGCCTTAATCACCATTTTTTTCTCACAATCAAACATTTCTAAGAAACCTTGATGTAATTTCATAGAAAAACCTTTCTCTAGCAACTGACCAAGACTAATCAGGTTGCTATTCATCTCAGGTACATACAGCACATCAGAAATAATAACTTGCTTCCCATTCTTGTCAGTAATTAGAACATCACCAGTTCCTTCAGCTAAAATCATTCTGTTATCAGCAAACCTGACTGTACTCTTTCTGGATGCATCAAAATTTACTAACCAACTACGATTTCCAGTCATATGATTTGAACACCCTGAGTCTATATACCACTTTTCATTATTACTGGAATCAGTATTGGTTAACATCATTTAGAGCAGAGGTTTTTCCTCAGAATCTACCTCATAATCTTCCTTAGCGACATGAGCCTCATCTGCAAAAGTGTGCTGATGTTCCTGGTGACTAGGTGGAGCTTTGCACTCGTTGGAGAAATGCCCTATCTTATTGCAGTTGAAGCATTTAATTTTTTTTCTGTCTATCTTCTTTTTCCCTCCACGCCAGTTTTGATGTCCTCCTCTTCTTGAAGAACTCTCAGTCTGATTTTGTCCTTGCTTCTCTGAATCTTGAGGTTGAGTATTCTTGAAACCCCCTCTACCTCTGCCACGACCTCTATATCCACCCCTTCCTGAGTGTCCTCCTCTCTTGACAGTCTGAGCTTGCAGAACCTGTTCTACAGCCTTCTCAGGAATTCTCTCAAGCATTCGTTGTTCATATGCTTCCAACGAACCTTGAAGAGCTTGCAATTTGAAGGTTTCCAGCTTCTTGGATTCCTCAATTGCAACAACAACATGATCGAATTTCTGAGGCAGGGTTCTCAATACCTTCTCAACCATAGACTGCTCAGTCACTTTTTCTCCACAATTTTTCATGGCGTTCGTATGGCTAATGATTCGCTCAATGTATTTAACAATGCGTTCTTCAGGTTCCATACGCATAAGTTCATACTGACGCCTCAGAGTCTGTAACTTTACCTTCTTCAATTGTTCTTCTCCTTCATGACAGGCTTTCAAAATTTCCCAGGCTTCATGAGCAGTTGTAACATCTGAGATCTTCTCGAAATGCGGATTATCCACACACTGATGGATAAGGAAAAGTGCCTTACAGTCTTTCTTCCTGTTCTCCTTGTACGCAGCTCTCTGTACATCTGCGGATGAATCAGAGATCGGTGAATAACCATCCTCTACGATCTCACGAACATCTTGATATTCGAAGATAACCTTCATCTGAACTGACCATCTATGCCAGTTCGATCCATCCAAGATAGGGAGATTAGCACGAAATGCGTTGTTATTCATCACGATGAGTTCTCAGCGTTCAGCGTCCACAGAATCTTGAAGCTCTGATACCAGTTTGTTAGAGCGGAAGAAGAAGAGAGTTAATAGTTCGTTGGGAGAAAGAAGATTATTATTGGCACGCACTAAAATGTATTACACAGAGATGTTTATATATGAGTATTAACCCATAACAAACTTATTTAACAACTAACTGCACAAACTATTTTTGGATTATATCTAACATGGGTGAATCGGCTATCGGGCTATCGAACTGAGAAAAAGCCAAGAGAGCAATAGTAGAGCATTTGTATCTGGGTGAATCGGCTATGGCGGACGAGCTATAGTGGAGCATCTCTATCTTGGGCCGATTGGGTATGGCGGCCGAGAGAAAGCTAAGAGAGAAGATGTGAAAATATCGGGTATAGGAAGGTAATTGAAATTGGAAACCTAAGGCGCGTCTTATTTGGTATCCCCGCGACTCCGCTTCTGTCATTAGGAGAGCCAGATCCATAGCGTTTACACTCTTTTTTTTATCATATAGCGTTTACACACTTAAAAAAACCAATTATAATAAAAGGTGATGTAATTTATAGCACTTATTATATAAACGCTATGCTTGTCTGCTATAAAAAATTAATATTGCTGTAGTGAATCCGAACTAACAATAGTGTCCACATCAATAAATTGGAGTGAAATTAAATTAATGCTCGTTTGATACTTTCAGCTCCTACCTCCACTTTTCCCTTCACCACTCTTCATCTCGGGCAACATTTCTATCTACCGACCTAGATATAACAACATACTACCTCCGTCCCCCTAAGTTTGGGACAAAGGGATGTGGTGTGGTTTTCAAGAAAAGTAGAATTGTGTGATTGGTATTGAATTGATAAAGTATAAATAAAGTAAGAATAAATTCTAACCACTCAAACATTACCTAATATGCTATGGGACAAACTTAGTGGGATAGACAAAAAAGGTAAAACGAGGCAAACTTAGGGGGACGTACGGAGGGAGTATGACATAAATGGTGTTCAAATTAAACGGGTTTTAGTTTGAATTCAACCCGGGAAGAAGAGCAAAGAAGATAAAAGTGAAAGTAGGAGGAATTGTGATTATTAAATGGGCATTGGTTTGAGATCACTCTAATTTATTCATGTGAACACTATAGGTAATTCCGATTATTATTATGATCTCTCCTTGGCGATTATTATTGTAGAATCCCTAAAAGTATGGATTACTTGTGAATTTCGTCTAAATTCTATACACAAGGTATTACATTTTTATGATTTATTTATAAAAGCTATTTATTTCAAAATAACAACCAACTTTAGAACTTTCAATTTTTTATTTCAAAATAACAACCAACTTTAGAACTTTCAATTTTTCCAGCGAGTGATCGAAAACTACTATACAATCAATGCTTTAGAGCAGCGACTCGTCAGAATTGTCCCTATACTAAAAAAAGAAGAAAAAGAAAAGAAAAAAAGGAACACGATGTCCCTAAACATGTAAAAAAAAGGTCTTTTTGTTATTTTAACAGTAACATTTGAGGAAGATAGCCCAACATCTGAATGCGTCTATTACTCTATTATGCAATAATGTGGTAAAACTCCTTGATCAAAGTCCCCACCATCTGCTAACTCTACGTTTGAAGGATGGATTAGTTTAATTTGCATGTATTTTCACCTTCAATTTCTTAATTCTTATTATTTTGATGTATCTAATTAAATAAATACAGACACAATTTCGCTTGAAATTATTAGCAGGAGTCGGTTTTGGGTTTTCAGGAATCGTTAAAAGGATTACCTCAGTTTGCACTTCTAAAATGAGCCGCCTCATTTATAGCGTGGAGCATAAAATCAAAGTTGATCAGAATACTCAACTATTGCGACCTTTGTGTGCAGAGGAGGTCATGGAGGCTCTATGCATACGAAGTAGCAATTTAATAGAAAAGTAACCTCAATCTTACTATTTTTTATTACAAAAATAATCAACACTGAAATAAAAAATAACTACATACTATCGTATATGTTTGATGAAAAAATTGATTGGGTTGATTAGCCGGAAAACATGAATCGTCAAACGGGTTCGTCAAAGATTTCGCAGACTATATTTTACAGACAATCTTTTCCACTTTTATAAATTTTACATTTTGATGTGAAGAAAATTGACCCATTCTAACATTTTCAATATGTGAAAACGTTGTTTTATAAATATTTGTTCAGTCATATGGTTTTTGGACAAAATCGTTGAAATTGAAATGGTGCAAATATAAACATTTTGGTTAGCGTTTTAGAATTGGGCATTTCCCACTAATTGCTATTGCCGAACAGTTAAATTATTAAACATCTTTTTGCAAGCGTGCTACCCATTTTTTTTTAGGTAAATTCACTGACTAAATTTACTATTACAAACCCGCTAAAGTAATTTTTTTACTAATATAATCACTAATCGTTAAATGTCAAAGACGGTCATAGAGACATTTGAGAGATGCGTATAAAAAATGAATTAGTTTTTATGAAAATGTTTAGAGTGAAAATCTATATATACATAAAACCAATATCTCAGTTGTTCGCTCAAAACATTCGCACCATTGTTGATAAGTCTGTATTTCGACACGCATTTGATGCGTGTTGAGATCGGCTTCTGGAGGTTTTCCTAGCTTTAAGGTGTCATAAGTCTCTTTTTTAGCTCAAGTCATATTTTACCGTGCGTTGGTTCGAGTTTTGTATTGTTTGAGTCAAAATCAGGGAATTTGAGCCTGGCATCAGCGCTTGATAAGCAATCGGGACGAGTTGAGAAACATTCGAGAGTAAATTGAGAGCTTTGTAGGTCACCGAGAGATTCAAGATGAAGATTTGATGATAAAAGAGCTCTAGGATTGGCTATGGGATCAAAGGAATTAAGATGAATACAGCTTGAAAATGACGATCAGGATGACGTTCTGTCAGTCTTTCACGCATATCTCCCTTCTTCCAAAAAAAGAATGACCAAATTGACTTTTCTTGATAAAATGTGATCGACTTTGACCAATCATATCTTTTAATATAAAATTATTTAAAATATAAAAAATATATGAGCTTATTCTTATTAAAAAATCTTTCATAAAAATATAAAATTTATAAATTACACAAATATAATACCTAAAATTATTATTCAAACTTTAACATCATTGACCAACAAAAATCAAATTAGTCAATTTTTTTAGCACGAAGGTAGTCTTTGTTAGAACCCTTTCCTATTTGAAAAAGGTAGATTCTATGGTACCCATAAAGTATCATACTTTTGTCCACGTGGATCAATGAGAATGTAATAATTGAATTATTTAAATATAAATTAAAAATGATAAAGTGATGTGATCCAATCAAATGAATAATAGGTACAATACTGCTTTTTTAAAAAGGTAGCAGTGTATATATCTAAATAAAAACTATTCCCAATGACAAAACATGAGACAGAGGGGCAAATAATGAGTGAAAAGACGCATAGCCGCCCCATTTTCATGAAAGAAAATTAAAAAAAAAACAGTATCATACATTTGTCCACATGGACCAATGTGAATGTTGGAGTTGAATTATTTAAATCTAAATTAAAAATGATAAAGTGATGTAGTTCAATCACATGAATAGTAGGTACGGTACCCCATTTTTAAAAGAGTACGGGAATTGTCACCTTAAAAAATAGGACATATTGACTTGGTGTTGACAGGAAATTAAAGCTTCATTCGTATGTAGGGGTGTGCACGGGTCGGGTTCGGGCGGGTCGGGTTTGTGAACCCTAAACCCGTTCGGGTTTTTTAATTTAAATACTAGGCCCGACCCTTTGATATTTCAAATCGGGTATTTCGGATATTTTTAAGTCGCATATTATCGGATATCGGGTCGGGTTTCGGATATTTCGGTTATATTAAAAAAAATTATAATTGGATAATTAAAGTGTTTAAATGCCACATTAACAAAAATTGTACACACTAGTGCACTAAACTCCAAATTACACAAATAATTTAACACAAATTCCACAAATAATTACACAAATAATTGAACACAAGTATTAATTTAACATATTCAAAGTACACACTACATAATTTAATATATTTCGGATATTTTGGTTATATCAAAACACATTATAATTGGATAGTTAAAGTGTTGGAATGCCACTTTAACCAAAATTGTACACACTAGTTCACTACACATTCAATTTACACAGATAATTTAATACAAATTGCACAAATAATTACACAAATAATTGAACACAAGTATTAAATTAAATATTTAAAGTACACACTAACATATATTTCGGATATTCGGGCGGGTCGGGTTGGGATTTCACAAACCCTACCCGCCACCCGATCTAGGCCCAATACTAATCGGATTTTCGGTTTCGGGTTTTTCGGGTCGGATATCCACTTCGGTTCGGATAATATCCGAAAAAAATATCGAGTTTTTCGGGTCGGATCGGGTTTTGCTCAGCCCTATTCGTATGTACTCCTTTCAATTTAAAATTATGTGTCCTATATTGATGGGACATATTGACTTGGTGTTAAATATAATGGCTCCGTACGTAGATGGCGTGATGGGTGGGCTAAGTCTCCATGCATGCATGAATACGCACATGGCTGTGCCTGCCCCAGATCGGAAACCAGCCGTAAATGCGCTCCGGCCCGTCATCTCCCATCCCGTAAGCTCAGAATTATATATCTAATGTTTTCTTGCGTATATATGTCTATGTTGTGCACAATCTGTTCCGCTGCTAGCTAGATAGCTTGCTTCATCTTCTACGTACTTATAGCTTCATCTTCAACAATGGCCGGAGTTCTAGTTTTCAGTTTTTGGATGGTTATTGCTTTTACTGCTACTACTACCGTTGCGGAGTCTCGACCAGTCCATTTGAAATACGTTAACGGGTCCATGGAAAAAGGAGCCGGTTCGAACGTTGCCAGATCCTTTATTTATGATCTGTATTTATATTACATATTTAAATTCACAAGCAACATTGATGGAATTGTGTGTGTTCAATTACTCGATTTGCAGTATGTCTCGATGGGAGTCCATCCGCATACTACCATGACCAAGGGTTTGGTCCCGGGCGTCACAATTGGGTCATTTACCTCCAAGTAATATAATTATTACTGCGTATTCTTTTTAATCCATTCTTATAGTCTGTACTCAATCATCATTTTGATTAATACTAGACGATAAACCCGTGCGTTGCACGGGAAATCTAGGAACCCTTTGGTGATCCATATATGTTTACGGTTTATCAAACTTATCAACCATTTTAGTTTTTTCTCATATTTCGTATAATTTTTTCTGAGACAAAGGGATTATAAATTTTTGAGATAACAAAAATAACGAATGTTAGCAAAGTTTCATGAGACAGAGTCAGTGTAAGTTTTATGATTTTTAATTTATGAATGTGACTTTTCTAATTTGTAGTTACTAACTGTCACTGAGAAGTTGTTGTGTTCAACATATTTTTATGAGAAAAATAATCAAAATACCTAAACTCTGAAGAAGCGTGAGATAAACACTCCAAACTTTCATATGTAATTTAAATACCCCAAACCTTATGTAAAATTTATTTTAGCAATATGGTCCTATATTATTCCTTTCAAAAATGTTATTTATGGTGTTAATTGCATAATTTAAAATAAAAAATTAAAAATATTGCAATTGTTCACTCTAGTGGGGGCATAATTATTTATTTTGCAATGGAAGTTTAGAATTTTAATTGTATTTTTTAGAATGCTAAAATATTTTAAATTGTGAAACTTACACAAAAAATTAACAATTTTGAAAGAAATAATACATTACTGGTGCTAAAAGAACTTTTTACATAAAGGTTGGGGTATTTAAATTATATATGCAAGTTTGGGGGTGCTTAATTCACACTCCTTTTAAAGTTTGAGGTATTTTAATTACTTTACCTTATTCTTATTGCTTATTGTTTATTTTTATTTTATTCAGACCAGATCAAATAAGGGACAATTCAAGTTAGATCAAATCGGAAAAATTAAGTTCACATGAGAAAGGTTTAGATGTATATTTATAGTTCTAACTATAATTATAGTTATAAATTTAATCACAATAATAGTGATGATAATAACAAAAATAACCGCAACAATAATAAACATTTAATTACATTAGCAATATTTAGATCTGAGTGAGATTGATTCAGATCAAATGAAAAAGATTCAAATTAGATAAAAAAAAGTTTCTGATCAGCTAAAAAAACTCAGATCATATGAAATATTAAAAATTCAAATAAAAACATTCCTATCCGGCTAATGGAATAACCCCTAAGAGAGTGTTTGCAAATACTTAAAAAAGCGATTCTCGACTTTTGGCTTAAAAGGCTAAAATTAGTGTTTCCAAATGACTTCTACTTAAATAAACGTTTATCGACTTTTGGCTGAAAACTGATCTTTACTTTTACTACTACACAAAAAACGCATATTTTACCAAACACGGTCAACTTTTACTTTTCAAAAACATTTTCTCTCTCAAGTGATACTAACTTTTACTATTAATCACTTTTTCCAAAATAATTTCAAAAAGTGTTTTTTTAAGCAAAAACATTTGAAAACATTTTTAAAATCTTCAAAAAAGGTATTCCACTAATTATTATTATACGGAGTACTAATTATTATTATACGGAGTACTCAATTAGTTTTAGTACTCCGTATTACCCAACTACTACTTTAGCAAATACTAATTAAAATACTAATTAGCTAGTATTATGCATGTTTTCTGTATTAAGATAGATATTTAATTGAGACAACAATTTTTCACATGTTTTGACTCCAAATAGATCTCACCTGAAATCCTACCATAGGATCTTTATATATATAAAGATACAGTGTTTGTACGAAATTGATAAATCATTTTAAAAATGAACATTTTTCATGTTATAAATATTTACGGCAAAAGTTTAGTAATTAGTACTACGAAGTTAGAATCAAATGATGAAACATAGACCCAAGTTAGAGTTATATTTATTAGGAAGTACTACGTATTTAGTACTACGTATATTCGTGCGGCATATGACAAATTTTTAAAGGTAGATTCTATGGTACCCAAAAGGTACTGTACCTTTGTCCACATGGACCAATCAGAATGTTGCAGTTAAATTATTTAAGTCTAAATTAAAATTGATATACCTATGCGGACCAATCAAGTGAATGGTAGGTACAGTACCACATTTTTTAAATGGGTACCGGAGTTCTCACCATTTTTAAATTGAATGACATCAATCGCGTGTGATGTACTCCCTCCGTCCCGCAAAAATGTTCCGGGTTTGACTTACAAATATTAAGGAAATAAAGTTATGAGTGGGTAAACTTATCACTTGATGAGTTGATTAATTAATGTGTACTCCATTTAAGGGAGGAGGATGGTGCACTGATGCGACAGAATGCAAAGATCGCAGCAAATCAGACTTAGGAACTTCGAATCACTTGGAGAAATCTATCACCTTCAATTCTTCCTATCTTTCCAGTAATTCCACGGATAATCCTGGTAAAAGAATTATTTATTTATTTTTTTGTTTATTTAATAGAAATTATCTAAAAATGAGTAAAAACATTTTGAATTTCAAAATAGGATTTTCTTGTATTTATTCCCTAAAAAGTAGTAATTCTGCCAAGTTTAGAAAAAAAAAGTCATGTTTAAAGCATAGTAATGCCAAACTTTTTGATGGAATTAAATCCAACTACGAGAGCTAAATATACTTAAAATATCTAATAATCTAGCAGCATAAAGCAGTTTGTGTATTATTATTCCGGACTATGAGAATCAATTCGTTCTACAGAAATCCATCCCCCTGGTAGGGTGTTTACATCCAATATTTATAGAGATTTGAGTGGTAGAATTATGGAAGGAATCTACTACAATTAATGCTAATTAATGAACTATGTTCTTGCTCGAGTTAGAACTCCTCAGTCTTTGATTCTCACCCCATTGTTTCCTTCTTTCGGTCATAGTAATCCGGTCAAATTCTGCCTGTTGCCAAATATTTGTCAACGAATGGTAGCCTGCCACGTGGTGCTCAGGGATATCCTGGCCTTACTATAACTCCGCCTAGGCTCGAGGCTTGTCTTCCAGCCCGGCCTGGCTACGGCTCCCTGTTATAGGCCTGGTCCCTCATGAGTTACGCAGCCAACTACTTATTTATCCCGTTTATGGGATAATCCTGTAATTAGGTTGATCCCGTTTATGGGCTAATCCTGTTATTAGGCTGATCCCGTTTATGGGCTGGACTACGCAAATGGGCCATGGGCTGAATCCACGGTACCATCACGAGCCCCCCTACTCTTCAAAATTAGCAGAGCTGAATTTTGAGGAGTAGATTAGATGTGATCCACTACTTCCAGATCTCAAATCTTTGAGCCGGCTATAGCTCTGCCTAGTAATCATTACACTAGAATAGGCTTGCAGTCTGGGCTCAATTTCCAACCTGCCTTTCGCCTTTTCCACAACTTCGAGCCCCCCTAATTCTTGGCCGTCTAAAATCTGACTTTATTTCGCATTAACCTTTTCACGCCCATTTCCTTTGCGCAGACGCTCTGCACACCATTGACGGGTTTTAAGTCTTCGAAGAATCTTCTCCAATCTTCCTCGTTTTCCTTCAGGTCAGTTCTCATGTCTTCTTCAATCTTCGTTCCCGTTCATCAAGGTTTCCCAGATGGTGAAAACGCTCCCATTTGCCCCAAGATCCCCGTTGATGAAGACGGGGTAGAGACTCATTTTTTCCTTTCTTCTGAGCATGCGCGGAAGATTCCGGCTGTGGCGCTTTCCGATTCGGAATTCAACGAAACCGTAGCCCTCGCGGGTCTAAGCGTAGTCTGCTCTCGCCCTTTGCCGGGCCAAAACATCGTTGATTCCCCCACTCCTCTTCATTTCGGCGTTCATATTTCAAGTCTCCAAGTAGGCCTCAGGTTCCCCTTACATGGTGCCTATCTTGGTGTCCTAGGTTACTATGGGGTAATTACGGGTCAGTTCACCCCTACTACCCACATGTTCATTGCCGGGTTTATTGCCCGGTGTATGCACTTGCGAATTCATGCCAATATCAGTCTCTTTCTTCATTTATTTCATTCTGTAAGGCCCGGTGGCTCCGAATCCCCTAGATTTCTGTCCATTTCTCAGCGGGTTGGACATCGTTTATTTGAAGCCAAGTCCTATCCCGATTCCTTCAAGGGGTGGAGGCAGAAATGGGTTTGGGTCACCCTTGTAGATGGCAAGCTTTCTTTCCCAAATAAATGGGGCGAATTAATCCGGAAATGGTCAATGCCCTTTTTGGGGGAAAGCAGTACCTTGGCCGCTAAAAAGATTGAGGACGGAGCACCATTCCTGATGGGGCATTATGTAGGTGAGGACAAGATTGTGATTCTGACCTATCAATCAGGTTGAATCATACCAGATTCGGATTTCATTGTCTTTCTTTCTTCCTGTTTATAATTGTCTTGAATTCTGATAATGCTTCTTGACTCCTGTTGTAGCGGGCGACAAGATGGCTTCGCGATTGGAACGTCTAGCTGCTAAGGCCAACGTCATTCCCGGGAGCCCAACGCCTGGTAGGAAGATTTTCATCCAGGGGGCTGTCAATGCTTCCTTAGAAAAACTAGGGGAATCTCCTTCCGGAGATGGTATTGCCCAGTTGCCCACGTCGGACGTTGACCCTCGGTCCAGAAAGTCTGGGAAGAGGCCGGCACACCAATCCATCTTCGGGCCCCAAAAGAGGGTGAAAGTGGCCTTGAAGTCTCCTGAAGAGGTGGCAATCAGGGGAAATCCTCGGCGCCAAATCATTTCATCTGATTGTGCATGAAAGTGATTCTGCGTCTGTCTTTAATCACACTGTGAACCCTGTTTCCCTGGGCTTGGCGATTACGCCCCCTGTTGATGCCGCGGAAATGAAAGAAATGTCAGCTTTGGCTAACCTGCGTCGAGGCATTTGTTCCATCACAGAGGTATGCCCTTGGTTTTCATATCACCATACGTATTATATGTCATTTAACACTCCCGACGTTCACCTGGTTTCCAGGCTCTCGTTCGGGCTTCCTCAAGCTTTTATCAACTCAAGAAAGACCACAGTGATTCTCAGGCCATTTTGCTGGAACTGAAGGACAAAGTGGCTGAGTTGGAACGGCGACTAGGGGCGTCCGTGCAGTGGGGAGACAATTTGCAGAAGAGACTGGATGACGTGGAGGCCGCACACCGGGTGGTGGAGGAGGAGCTGAGGAAGAAGGCCCTGGATGCAGTTCAAATTTATAAAGATAGTCTGGATTTTCGTTCTGAACTGGAAAAACTAATTCAAGATCGCAGGGCTCAGATTGCTGATGAATGGCTCCAATCTCCTGATGGCAAGGCTAGGTTGGACGAGGAAGGGGCCCTCTGTTTTAGCATCGGTCAGTACGGGATGCAGAAGTCCCTATATGATCTTTTGCACAAGAAGGATCCCACTTTCTCCGCCCAAGCCTGGGGTTTGCCTGAGCTGATGAAGAATCCTGAACCCCCCCCCCCCCCCCCCCCCCCGGAGACTGCGGGCACTATAGTCGAGAGTCCGGTCTTGGCAGTTCTTGCTCCTGAGATTCCTGCCCCTGAAAATTCTCCTCTTGAGTCTGGCAATTGACTTCCCTAAACTTGTCCCAATTGAACACTCATTTTCCGGGTCTGCGTGCCTGTCATGTTTTCCACCCTCGGGGTGGCTTGTAACAAACACTTACTCTTCTGTGTTTTACCTTTGTATGTTTGATGCAATTATTGTTTATCACATCTTGCTGTCTCGGGGTCGGTTGATTCGTTCTGTCCAACCTCCCTTAAGCTTGACCCACATCACTCAGCCCTGATTCTGGGCTGGTTTCCTTCTTGATTATTCGTCTGGGAATCTGACCTTCGTTTTTGCATTTGCATGATTTTGGATCTTGGTTCGACCTCAAGGTCTGGCCTTCGTTACCTGGTAGGTAAGTATGTTTTTCATCACTTTTGTCCTTGTAGTTTAGCCCTGATTTCCCGGTCAGGGTTGCTTTCCTTGGTTCTTAATTTCTGAACCGTTTTGGAGAGCTTTACCAATTATAACCCTAAGTTCTTATTCTCTGAACTGTAATAGGGTGGGTTTTTCATCTTAGGTTATTTGAGCCTTAAGACGAACCACTTGAATTGGAGAGGCATGATAGCCCCTCTGGTGCAAAGTCCATTCCTTAAATTCATCCTTAGCATGTCGTAAATCAGTCTTGGCCTTGAAAAAGGCCTTCTTTTCCTGTTTGAGGAAATTTGATTTCTATTTGTAAGGCTGTTTGATCTTGAAAAAGATCTTGTGTCCCTGCTCTCGTCTTTTAGTAAGACTATGTTGTTAGAGTTGCGGAACTTGGATGATGAATTTAGACCTTGGCTTTTCTGCGAGTACCAAAATTAGGCGTGATAGCCTTTAGGCGTGATAGCCTCTAGGCGTGATAGCTTTAGTTTTTTTTTTGGCGGTTAATAAACCTTCGCAATTTTACAAGGACTTTGGGTGAAAGAAAACAAAATTTATTGAGTAATTCTTCAAATTCGAGATTACAAACCTACTGGTAGAATTTCATCAAGTGATCTGAGTTCCACACTCTTTTGACTACTTTTCCCGTAGGAGTGCACAGCTTGTAAGTCCCAGGTCCGATGATACCTTTGATTTTGTAAGGTCCTTCCCAGTTCTTGGCGAATTTTCCACCTTCTAAGGGTTTGCTGGCAGACCTCCTTCGCAGGACAAAGTCCCCAACTTGAAATAGTCTAGGTCTGACCCTTGCATCATGGTATTCTTTGACTTGCCTCCTATAGTTTTCAGCTCTGATGAACTCGTTATCTCTTCTTTCTTCGATTAAGTGCAATTCTACCCTGAGCATGTCCTCATTGTTCTGAGGATCATAATCCTCAACCCTCTTACTTGGGACTTAAAGTTTCCAATGGTGCTCGGGCTTCAAAGCCATAGGTTAGGGAAAAAGGAGTCTCACCTGTAGCCTTTCTTGGGGTAGTTCGGTATGCCCAAAGTACGTTGTTGAGTTCGTTTACCCAAGTTGTTCCCCATGGATTCCAGCTTTCTTTTGAGACCATTAACAATGGTCCTGTTAGCATTCTCCACTTGCTCGTTACATTGGGGGTAGGCGACAGATGCCCTGCTGGCCTCAACTCCCCATTATTCACAGAACTCTTTGAACTGTTCAGAGTCAAACTGCTTTCCATTATCGGTTATAACTTGCATGGGAACACCAAACCGGAAAAATATGTTCCTCCACACGAACCTTTTGCATTGCTCCGCGGTGATTATCGCCATTGGTTCGGCTTCAATCCATTTCGTAAAGTAGTCAATTGCGACTATCACAAACTTCCGGCCTCCCGAGCCTGGAGGAAAGGGCCCTAAAAGGTCTATTCCCCACCTTGAGAATGAAATCGTTGTGCTAATCGGTTGGTACAGGGTGGCGGGTCTGCTTGGATTTGTTTGAAACTTCTGACAGACCTCACACCTTCGCGCAAAAACCACGCAATCCCTTATCATCGTAGGCTAGAAATACCCCTGCAGCAAGGCCTTCCTACTCAGAGTGAACGCACCTTGATGGGATGAGCAAGTGCCTTCATGCAGCTCTTTGATCACTTGCTGCGTTTGTTCTGGCCTTAGACATTTAAGTAGCACACCATTGTAACTTCTCTTGTATGGTTTGTCATTCTCAATGACATAGTTTGGAGCCCATCTTCTCATTAGCTTTGCTTTTTCCTCGTTGGAAGGCAACGTTCCATCTTCCTTGTATTCTATCAATTCTTCAACCCAGGATTTCTGTTTCTGCTCGGCTGAGAAAATTTCAAGGTCCTTGGTGACCTCTATGCTAGGTCGGTCTAGCTCTTGTATTCGAGCTATGTGCATATATACCTGGGATCTTCTAATCTCATGAACAAATATGCCAACTTCACTGGCTTTCTTTCAAATGACTCCAGAATCAATCCCGGTAAACCATTACTTTTCAATTCTATTTACTTGATTATTTTGATTTTGTAAAGGGCTTGTCCCAGTTCATAATATAATACCCCGTATATTCATGGCTTAACTGAAAAAAAGAAAACTTTCTTAGCTCTTAATTTGTTGACCAGTTGGGGGTAGTAGCTTTCAGTAATAACTGCCTGACCAAATTCGTTAGTGACATTCTTTGCACTAATATCTAAACAATTTATTATTTGAACTAATTAATTAATTCGCTCGTGCTATTGTGTACAGAATTCCACAGCTGGAATAGGGTGTATATTCCCTATTGTGACGGTTCTTCTTTTACCGGAAATGTTGAAGCTGTGGATCCGGTAATCGAGTATAATTCGAATTAAACTTCAGCATTAATTTCATTCCACAGTACACCCAATAGTGTTTAATTAATTTGCAATGGTTTTGTAGCTTCTCACATACTACGTATTTTGTACGACTTTCTATAGGTTACAAATGTTACCTACCGTGGATTACGCATTTTCAAAGCCACGATGGATGATTTGCTCTCTCAGGGAATGAAGGATGCTCAAGATGTAAGATACTACTATATTTGTGTATTTAGATGATCATTATATCATTTATATCTACAGTTTTGACAAACAAATTTAAGTACTTCATTATAATCCGTATTATTTCTAACATAGCTTAATTAATTGATATGCTGTGAAACCAAAAGAGCATAATGAATGTTTAGTAATAAAGGAGCGAAATTGTAATAATTATTAGGAAAATCAAATTACAGGCAATTCTTAGTGGTGTTTCGGCCGGCGGACTGGCTACAATGATTCATTGTGACCGGTTTCGAGACCTTCTTCCGATGACAGCCCGAGTCAAATGCCTTGCAATTGCATCTTACTTTGTGCATGAGTAAGTTCTATTCAAATACATAGTACTTGATAAAAATTAACATATACAGATACATACTGCGTATTATTATGCCTATATGCATAGTATATACTTGTATTTATCTATTCATTATAGTTTTAATTTGTTGAAGTGATCTGAGTATCTAAATGAAAGTGAAACAATTAATCTATACTCCGACTTTTCAACAGGGCGCATCTAAACGGAAGCAAACAGTTCGAATCCTATTTTGAGGCGCTCGTCAGTTTACATGTATTTTCGATTTCCTCATAAGTAATTTGTTATTATAGATTGTCTCAATTAACTCAATTAAATACACAAACAATATGATATAAAATTATTCACTGAGTATCTTAGGGATCGTCAAAAGGGCTACCTCCACAGTGCACTTCAAGAATGAGTCCCAGTTTGGTGAGTTACTCTTAGCTTTTTCAATAGTAAATTATTTGTGGGAGAATGAGACAGTATCATTCAATTCTAAATAAATAGAGATTTTCTCAAAAAATTTAATTAAATCAATTTTGTTTCTAAAGATTATGATAAATAGTACTCGAAAGTCGTAACTATTAGATTATTATAGTGTCATGGTTTTTTAAGTATAAAATTTGAACATAAAGTACTATGACTAAGTTCTTGCTATAGTCACTGCATGCACAGTGCACACAAAAAATCATTTTTTGTAATTATTCAAATAAATAATGCACAACTTATTACTGATTCAATTTCGTTTTACGCCGCTAGTGCTTCTTTCCCCAATACTTCTTGCCGACCATAGAGACGCCTGTGTTCATAAGCATGTCAGCATTTGATCATATTCAAGTACGTGGATAATTGAATTAATACATTACCATACTAATTTATTAGTACACTAATAAAGTAAATAATAATGATAATAGCAACACTTACTAACTAATTAATATTGTCAATGATGCTTCAATTCGGTTTTTTTATATATATAATAACAGGTAAGACTGAACTTGTTTCAAGCAGATGAGGTCTGCCTTCTACACGATAATTGCACATTTGAACGGCTCCAAGCAATGCAAGGTAAGCCTCCAAGTATCTTTTGTGTAGGTCATAAAAGAATAAATTTAGCTCCGTAATGGCATATTAATTCTGGCTTGGTATAGACAAATTCGAGTATGGATCCTCAAATTAAGTCTATATTACAGCATCTCTGATGCAACAACATGAACAATATGGATGCATAAAATTAGATTAATGAAAGTTATATCTCTTTCTATATTTGGGTTTATTTGTAGTAAGAATTGCAAGTGCAATAACTATATCTTAACGTTTTTCTTCTAAGAATTTCAAGTGCAATAATTATGTCTTGACGTTTTTCTTGACATCGTAGAGCAATTGTTATCAAAACCTATAAGATCATTCAAATAAGAAGAGAATTATTATGTCAGTTGATTTTTATGTGTTTCTCGTGTTATGAATGCATTCTGCACATTATTGAATTAGAAATGCTTGCTTAGGACTTCAATCCGAGTGAAAGTATGATTTTTCTTAAAATTAATACTAGTAAACTTTTGGGAAAAATAATTAAAATATCCCAAACTTTGAAGGTGTGTGAAGTAAGCACCCCCAAACTTGTTTATATAATTTAAATACCCCAAACTTTATATACAAAGTTATTTGAGCACCATGATCATGTATTATTTTTTTCAAAAATGTTAACTTTTGGTGTTAATTTCATAATTTAAAATATTTTAACATTTGTGAAGATGCAATTAACATTCTGAATTTTCATTGTAATATACTCTGTAAATAGTATTACTCCCATTCTATATATTTGCAACATTTTCATTTTGCTATTTTAAATTATGAAATTAACACATTAAATTCACATTTTTTACACTACAAAAAAAACACAGGGATTGGCAGATATTTTGGCACGGATTTGACACGAATTTTGGCATGGATACGCCAAATCCGTGCCAAAAACACTTTGGCACGAGCTATTTGGCACGAAAAATTGATAAGTCCGTGCCAAATTCCGTGCCAATCCCGCCTTTTTTTTTGTAGTGTTAAATAAATAATACATGAATATGATGTTAAAATAACTTTTTATCAAAAATTAGAGGTATTTAAATTACATATGGAAGTTTAAGGTGTTTATCTCAAACTACTTCAAAGTTTAAGATATTTTAATTATTTTCCCTAAACTTTTACAACCATTCCACGGGAATGGTGTATTCCGACCAAATGTCAAGTTTTGCAGCCTGCCCAGGCACGGAGGAAAGAAATGGCTGGGGAGACATAGATAAAGTAAAATACCTTTTTTATTTAAAGTATTGTACGCAACTTTCTGTATTTGTAATCTAGTTTTAACAAAAGGTATATTACCTTTGTTCCGAAAACGTTTGTTATATGGAGTGTTCTTGGTCAATGATGACAAACTTTGAACAATAATTTTAATCATTATATTTATGTATCTATAATAATATAAAGTAACAAGGTATGACACATTGGTTTCCCTCTAATTAGACATTTAATGCTTCATACCCATTAAGAGTTACATGAATTGGAGTAATTGGAATATTTTTAATTCAAAATCTATCTATAATAATATAAAGTAACAATGTGTAGCACCTTCAATACTTTGATTTGAAGGTGCTACAATATTTTGATTTGAATGTTTTCAATTATAAGTTGGAACAGATCAGATTAAGTGAAACTACACCAAATCAGATCAAATTTAAATACAATAGACTTGATCAGATCAAAATAAGTAAGTAAAATATACTTACATATGACACTTACCAGACCAGATCAGTTTAGGTCATCGGAACAAACTTAAATGAACCTTATCATAAAACTTTAGTCTAATTAAAAACATCATAATTATTGTCTTGCAGTACAATAATAGTTATATTATTAATAATAATAGTTATATTAATAATAATCATCACAATAATAGTAGTCTTCTATAATAATATAAAATAACAAAGTGCATCTTGCGTTTCCCTACAATCAGACATTTAATGATTTCATACTCATTTTCTCTAAACAATAATGTGTAAATTAATAATTAGCAATTAGTAATTTTAATGTGTAAATTTTGATTTTTAAAGCTATACTATCCATTAATGTTTTTGCTTATTGGATGTTTACAAAAGACTGATCAGTAACATTTTTAGTGTTCCACAATTGCTTAGATCCTTTGTATTTATATTCTATGAACACAAATACGTAACAAAATATTTATATATCTAATGACAAGTATTTTTGTTGGTATGAAGTGATCCAGTCTTTATCGAACTTTGTGCTATGAAAAATCCAACCCAAATTTTTAACATATGTAAATCCGAGTTAGTTAAACTATTCATTAGATTCCCACTGTCATCTAATGACATAGTTAAACATATAACATATGCATCCCGTGCAACACACGGGTAAAGAATCTAGTAATATATAAAGTTTTTACTTTTAGGAAAATATATTGATTAAGGAACATTTTGATATAATTTTCATTTTATAAATAATTTTGTATTAAAAAATATCATTAGTCAAAGTTAATTCTCACTGACAAAGGAAATTCAATTTGATGAATCTTTTCGGGACGGATGGAGTATCAAATTTTGCGTGTACCAATTGAAGTATTTTGAGAAGGGGGATACACCTCTTTTCAGTTAATTTTTTTATATTTTTATATATTTATTTTTCCAATTGCATTTTTACGACCTATCAAATGACATTAACATTATATGTGGCATATATAAAATTTAAGAAAAAAATAAAGTTTCAATGGTCAGAGGGTTTCAAATAAAAAAAAATTGATTTAAGTGTTAAAATTAAGATCACATTGTTAATTTTTACGTGCTTTAGTTACTTTTTAAATTTTTATCAACACTTTTGAACAAAATAAAAATCAATACAACGACGGGATTGTTCACGTGGGACGGGGTCAGGCCCGGTCCTGGGCAAGGGCAAGCTGGGCTTGTGCCCTGGGCCCAATATTTATAGGGGCCCATATTTTTATACACACACTGGACAATTCATATCAGTTCGAGGCCATTTGAGGCCTTTTTCGATGGAATTTTTTGATGAAATGTTTTCAGCATATTCTTCATCAATTATAGATTACATCCACAAAATTTTAGGATAAAATCCAACCGGGAACTCAGTTAAATAAAATATTGAATCATACTGCACTTTATGTATATAAATAATACGCAGTGTGTTTCAATAATTTATTTAACTGACTTTTCGATTGAGTTTTAATCTGAAATATTTTGGAGATATTATACACTAGATGAAGAACATGTTTAAAAAAATTCATCAAAAAATTCCACCGGAAAGAGTCCCAAATGGTCTCGTCCTAACAGCAGTTCCCGTCAGACCGGCCTAATAATTTCAAGGTTTCATATTTGGACTTTAATTTGGCTCGATCAGCGATCAACACTCTCCTAATTTCCTCAAAACTATCTTTCAAATTTGAAATTTCAGTTTCACAGGTAATTATGTAAAAAATAATAATATAATTTTCATTCTTTTAGTTCATACATTTAAGACTTTGATGAAAATCTTACATTATTACTTTGCATGTTGAAATTTGCGTATATAAAGTTAAGCTTTTGCAATATATTTACATAATCTTTTAGGGACCTTTTTTCCCCAATCGCTGTGAGCCCATAAAATTTCAGGACCGGCTCTGGACGGGGTCGCATGCGTGACCAGGGGTAACATAGGATGAATATACATAGTTGTATTCATAAATGTACCCGCATTTATTAATAAATTAAATTCAAAAGTACATCTATTGTGTTACCTTTGTTTAAAATACATTAAAGTAATGGCATTTTGTTTAAAAAAATTGAATCAAATTTCATTTCGTAAGTTAATTCACAATTATATATATGTATAGGTTGTAGAGTCCCGTTCCTATCAGGAGTTCCTGAAGAGCAGGCCCGTGCGGACAAACCCATCAGAGGGTCTTCCCGATGGAATTTTTTGATGAAATTTTTTGAGCATGTTCCTCATCAAGTCTAGTTTGTCCATACCAAATTTCAGCTCAAAATTCCATCGGGAAGGCAGTCAAATAAATCCTGGAAACATACTGGACATTATATGTGCGCAGAATGCACCATATTTTTCCAGGATTTATTTGACTGTCTTCCCGATCGAATTTTGAGCTGAAATTTGGTATGGACAAACTAGACTTGATGAGGAACATGCTCAAAAAATTGCATCAAAAAATTCCACCGGGAAGACCCTCTGATGGGCTTGTCCGCACGGGGGTTCTCATCAGGAGTTCCTGATGTGAACTGCCCTCATAGGTTGTATATATTTTGCTTTTATATATGAGGATTTATCCAAATAGGAGTAAATAATTCTTTAATTGCCAAAATAGGACTTAAAATTACAAATTCCCTAAATAGGGGTTATTATAGGTAGTTGGACAAAAACACCCCTGAATGTGGTAAAACACACTGCCGATGACTAAACTCTAACTGCCGCCGGACCGCCGCCGGACCGCCGCAGGTCGCCGGCTGACTTCGCCGAAAAAATAGCCGCCGCTGCAGATCTGGCCGTCGTCGTCGTAGATATGGTCGCCGCCGCTGTAGATCTGGCCTCCGTTGGCTTAGATCTGACCAGATCTGGTATCCGACTGCCGCCGCTGCAGATTCAACCTCTGCCGCTACATGTTCGGCCTCTGCCACTGCAGATATGAAGCCACCGTAACTGATATCAACATTTATATCAAAATGCCAACATGAGTAGAGAATGCTATCTTAGTGGCATTTGCAAAGGAAAATGTGGCATTTTTGAAGAGTAAAATTCCATCTTCATGGCATTTTTAAAACAAAATTTGACATTTTTTTAAGAACCAAAGTAAATAGAAGCAAATTTCCATCGTTGAATGTCAAGCATCTCAAATTTCCTGATGAAACAAAAGAGGGCAAAGGAGAGACATAGAATAGCTAGAGAGGAGGAGTTGAGGAAGAAGAAGAAGAATGAAAAGATAGCTACGAGAGAATGCAAGCCTCAATTTCAACACCAGATCTGAATCAAAGCTCGTCGCCGGCCGCCGCTGCTCGTCGTGGCTCCTTCGCTGCTTGACGCCGGCCGCCGCTTCTCGTCGTGGATCCTTTGCCGCTCGCCGCTCGCCGCCGCTTGCTATCCTTCGTTGCAGACTTCAAAAAGAAAGAGAGAATGGCGCATGGGTGTTAATTGTAGAGTTAGTTGGGGCCTGGGGTAAAAGTGGTATAAAGATCCTATTTAGGGAATAAAAGTATACACACTCCTATTTTGGAATTTAAGCAACAATTTAGTCCTATTTAGGACAAAAAACCGTTTATATATTTTAAAAATAAATAGAACTAAAAATATGTTTTTTCGGAATAATTGAACTAAAAGAAAATTGAAAACCCCATTTGAAGTAGAGGAATCCCAACCAAAGAAAAGAACTTCATTCGAAATACATAATACCTATCGTCTCTTCCGGCCGGAGTCGAACACGGATGAAGATGCACAACATCACAAAGCCAATGTTTTTCTGTGACATTTTAAACTGCATATATTTGTACGTGTATTGTCAACATCACCACAATATTTTTCAAGTCAAAATTCATTTAAACCATTTTAGCCCTTAAGGTTAACTCAAAACCATTTAAACCCTAAATTGCCATATATTTTAGGGGAAATTACCAAAATACGGGCTTTTTTTGTCTGACCAGCCAAAATACGGGAGTTCCAATTTCTTTCCAAAATACGGGAGTCAGAAGTATGGTTTCCGACTGGAGGTAGATTTCTAAAAATAAAGATTAAAATGTAAGATTAAACCGTATAAGATTAAATCAGATTAAACTAGACCAGTTCGACTAGTCAAGAGAAGAGCATCCTTTGACAATTACAAAATATACATATAATAAACATTTATCAAATCAGACCATATCGGTTCATACGAAATCAGATCAGACCCGATGAAACTTATTCTGAAAATTTCAATCCAAATAAAAACATCCTTAAATTGTAGGATATAAACTAATGTTAAATCCTAAAAGTACAAACAAATTAATTTTCAATAGATGTCTATACCTGTACATTAAAGCCTAACTCTATCCGGTCTAGACCTACACAAAAGCTGGTTCGAACCAGGCTCGGGCCGGACTTTTCATAAATTTTTTGTCCATCATGTGTGGGCGGGCCCGGCCCGGCCTGCAAAAAGGGCCTAACCCCATGTTCATACCCGTCCATAAGAACGTGTCGGGTGGTCCACCAAGCCGCCTGGTCCTGGAAAACTTATATTTTTCAAAATTATATAATATTTTTAATACTTTATAAATTATATTACAACATTTAAAAAATTGATAATACACTTATAATGTTTATAGGTCTTTCACCATATACACAAAAAATACTTACCCAAATATAATAATGATCGAGAAACTATATCTAAAATTTAAAATTCATGCACAATGTATTATCTTAAGTACAAAGTAGATATTATATTGGTTCGACTATTTGTTAAGAACTATATACTTTATTTTTTTTAGTTGAACCAAAAACTTAAACTGAAACATAACAAACTATATATATGTATAAAGATAAATTAGTAAATATTCATGTGTACATGTAAATAAATGACTTAGTATATATATAAATATATATATGTATATATACTAAATGTAGCGGGCTGGGCTTATCTACCCGAACGGGCTGAGCCCCTGTACGTTATTGCGGGTCGGTGCCCCTGGGCTGGGCCGGTGGGTAAATATATATGTCCAAGGCCGCCCATTTGGACAGGCGGGCTGAGCGAGCCTGGCAGGCTGGCTCGATTTTGTGCAGGTCTAATCGGGTCCATTCTTAAACACTACGCCTACAATCATCGATCATACTACATACCCCGTATTAATTACAAAATCATCAAATGATATTAAATTACATTATTCACATATTTCACTTTAATTAGATTTTATTTATTAATGTATTACTAATTTATTTTTATGAAAATATTGCTAAATTTGTATCATCGTAAACTGTGAATTTTTTAATTTTTTTAAAAAGTAAAAAGTTAATTATGGTAAATAAGTTAAGTTAAGTGGGATAGTGGAGAATAATTTCAAAGGAGGCCACTAAGGGGCATTTCCTCTATCCTTGAAAAATTATCATCTACATTTAGTTTGACTGGCTTTTAGAACTTCCGTGTTACTAGATTTTGTCTCTCTAAAGTCTCAATTAAAAATTCAATTCAGTAAAGAAAGAGAGTGAGTCAATGCTACCATATTTAATGAAGGGATATTTTGACTTTGGACAACTTTTAGGTGAGATTAGATTTTACACTTCATTTTCAAAAAAAAAAAATGAGCTTGCACCTCATTTCACATTAAAAGGCTTTGACATTGCACCCTATTCCAAAAAAAAAATCACAAAAAACTGGGGAGCTAGGTTGTGAACTCAAAATCTTGTGAAAATAGAGTGCGAAGTTAATATATCTTTTTAACTAAGAGAAAAGAAAATTATCATGCTCAAAGAAGCTTTAAGAAAAATGCATCTTATTTTAGTGTTGTAAATGTTTACATCATGCAAAATCGGACTTCTTTTTATATGATCTCTCTCCCTCAAAAATACAGAGTTGAGGCACTACGTGCTATCTGAGTTACCAAAAGGGTATTTCTTCGAACGAGGAATATGGATCACAAGCTGCATCGCTCATAACATACCCTACTATTGGAACCAGGTAAATAAATATATATACGAAGTATATTGGAATATTGGATGGAGTTCCTTTAATTTACACGATTGAATAAATTGTTTTGACACGTTTCAATTGGTTTGTTGAGCACTTATATTCGTCCATGCATCTTTTGAATATACTACGTATTATATTAATGAAACTTGTTTGTTTATGTACATTTCTCGCAGACGTCGTATGCTCAAGTTTTTAGAGACTGGTACATCAATGGAGGTTCTGTTCAATTGATTGACGAATTTGATATACCAAGAAATTGTTCTTTACAAGGAATCCGTCCCAATTCATGAAAGGCCGGGTTCAATTTCACCTTGAATTGTTCTAAAAAAACAATATTCTGAATTTGGTTCTGTAGTACGTACGAATCCAAATTGCTTAGGCTGTAGTACGTATGAATCAAGCATATGTTTGGATATCAGTTTTATAATATGTTATATGTTTGACTTTCTAAAAGTTCAGCCTCGAGACTTAGTAGTGTTTTTTAAACTAACTACTATGAAATAACCTGCGCGCTAGGTTTAGTGTTCTTATAGGTATTAGATACGATTATACGAAGTATATAAGACACCACGAAAATGGACAATGTCCAAATACTATAAATAACTCATACTCCCTGCGCGCTAGGTCATGTATTTCCTTTTTCGCATGTCCCAAAATGATGGTCATGTTTCCCTTTTTGGAAAGAAATATGTGGTTCTCATCATTTCACATTTTTCTACTCAAATCTCAACCACAACTTTTACATTTTCAACCACTTTATTAATATTTGTGCCCAAAAGAAATGAGACCATCAAATTGGGACAGAGGGAGTATTTATTAATTAAGTGTCCAAATATTATAAATAACTAATGATAGAATAATTTAAATAGGATGGAAGTTAACATATATCATAATTATAAATACACAGAATAGACATATATCATACCAGACCAAATTAGTTCATATCAGATCAGAACAGATTAGATCAGTTCAGAAAATTTCAATTCCAGTAAACACATCTTTAAATATTAGGAAGCAAATTGAGTTCTCATCACAAAGTACATACTTAGTACCTAAACAATTTAATTCTCAATATATGTCTATACCTATATTGGGGGAAGATCCCAAGCAAATTATATATGCATCCGGTGCAAACTACAAACTAATGGCATCCTTTCGATTGGGAAATATCGGATGGTTGATACATATGAGGAGTATATTTAAAACGGTGCACTCAGGCACATGTAATATAAATGGATAACACAGTTTTATAGCTTTTGGCATTTAAAAGGTCACAAATGTAATTTAGAAAACAAATATATCCCACTAATTGATTCGAATGATGCTATACTTCCCACTAAACAATTAACCATGCCAATATATGTAAATTAAATAAGGTAAGTGGAAGACAAGGTAACCCCATGAGATGATTGAAGTTAGTCATAAATTGAAAAGTAATGTACCTTTTTGTAATTAATAATTTCTGTGAATCGATCGGTTCTTAATAAAGAAGGATTTCACTATACGTTTGACATTTTTCCGATCATTATTTGATCTCCTCTTTTCTGTTTTATCGATGGATTCCATTTAGCTGTTTGTTAGTCTACAGATTTGGGACCAACAAATTCACATAGAGTTTTAAGCTCAGTTTAGATAAGTATTTTCTTTATATTTTCTAGCATGTTTAGTCTCCAAATGAGGAGCTAAACTCTTCCATCTTAGTTTTGCTACATTGAAGATTATGACTTGTAAGTTGTAAGTTATTTTATTTAATTATCTTCCATGAATATTAATTACATTCCTATTTTATATCTTATATTAATATTTGAGCATTACTTAAATGATAAACTAGTTTTGTTTCATATATATATATATATATATATATATATATATATATATATATATATATATATTATTACTAGAATCGATTGACGAAGACGCTTGTTATTCGCTCGGTCCTTTCAATGGTAGTAAACTTGGATTATTAATGCATGTGTCTCCAGTTAATAATCTAAGGAGAATAATTATATTGATTAAAACAATAAACCGCTTGTGTTATGTTGAGGTTGTCAATCTCAGTTGATCTCATCTTAAGTTTTATTGCTACTATTGAGTCAATATAAAACGCGTTTTATATTCACTTGATAGTAAGTTTTATTAATGAACGTGATTTGTGTGGATTGTTTACCATTTTATTTAGTTTGTAAACATTTGTGTGTTTTTAGTTGTAATTGTATTTTAGTTCTCATTTGTAATTTGTAAAGTGGAGTTAGGATTTATGGTGTTGGAGAGGAAGACTTTGAAGTGAAGAAAAATGACTATTGGCTGCCCAGGACAATCACCCGGTCATGTGAGGTTTTGCACCCGGTCGGGTGAGACTTTGAAAAGTGAAGGTGGCTGGAAACTACAATCACCCGGTCGGGTGAGTATTTCACCCGGTCGGGTCAGATGTGACCCGAGACAAAACGACGTCAGGAAACACAAGAACATGGAAGATTATTTGATTTTGACATGCACCCGGTCGGGTGAGCACTTGACCCGGTCGGGTACCCGGCCCAAGGTGTTGAAAAACACCTATAAATAACACATTTTTCCTTCACAAATAATCACTCCTTCTTCCATACTCTTAAGCTCAATTTAGAATAGTATTTCTTTTATATTTTTATAGCATTTTTAGTCTCCAAGTGAGGAGCTAAACTTCCATTTCTTAGTGTTACTCTTGAAGCTTGTTGATTATTAAAGTTGTGAGTTATTTTCTTAACTTCTTCCCTTGAATATTAATTTTTCCCTTAATCTATCTATATATTAATGTTGGGGAGTGTTGCTAAGATGACAATTAGTTAACATCTCGACATTAGTTATAGTAGTATTTATTTTCTTCCTCTATATATTAATGTTGGGGAGTGTTGCTAAGATGACAATTAGTTTACGTCTTGACATTAGTTATAGTAGGATTTATCATCTTTAATATTCTTCCTTGAATATTAATTAATTCCTATTCATATTTCATATTAATATTTTGAACATTACTTAAAGGATCAACTAGTTTTGTTTCATATATTAATTATTACTAGAAACGATCAACGAACCGATGGTTAATCGTTGATGGTTTCACAAGTAACTTCGGTTTATTAATGCACGGTCGTGGTTAATGAACTTAAGAGGGATTAATTTTGTTGGTTAAACCGAAACCGTTGTGTTGAGGTTATCAATCTTAATTGATTTCATCAAGGAGTTTAAGAGATTAAATGCTACTATCAAGTCGGTATATGGTGGTGTTCTATACTTGACTAATAGTATGGGTTATTAATGAACGGTCGTTGTTAATAAATACCCTCGATGAATTGGATATACTCCTCGATTGAGTATTCGAGAGGGGATAAGTTATAGATATAACAATGATTGACTAAAATATATCAACAAGTGGAAAGTAGCAATGCCAAATCCTATTTATCTTTGAATTAAATCTCATATAAGTCGTTCATCTTCGTACACTACAAGAAAAGTGCACATAGACTGCACATGAACCACAATTTTTTTTTGCGATGGCAGCATAAATGTTGTTAAAAACACCATAAACCACACATTTTCTTATTTACCACACACATAAATGTGGTAAAAGCTTAGAGACGACAGTTTTAAAACCGTGACCAATGTTTTTACCACAGCTGTTGTGCCGACGCACATAAAACTGTCGCAAAATTGTCGTAAAAACATAAGGAGGAACATTTACGACAGTTTTGCGTCAGTTTTACATGTGCCGCCACAACAGCCGTGGTAAAAACATTGGCCACGGTTAAAAACTGTCGTCTCTGATCTTTTACCACAGTTTTGTATGTGGTAAATAGAAAAATGTATGGTTAATAGTGTTTTAACGACAGTTATGCGGCCATCGCAAAAAAAAATTGGTCTATGTGCGGTGTATGTGCTCTTTTCTTGTAGTGGTATTTAATTAAATTAAATCACTCAATCCCAAAACCCCCCTTATTTATTAGTTTTACTAAAAAGAGAATTATTCCTTTCCATGTGGATACGAACTCTACTACGCTATACTACGTATAAGTGTTAGTATTGAATTTATTTTGACGCACCGTGACAAAGTGCTCGTCAAATTTGGCGCCGTTGCCGGGGAAAGGCAATTATATTTCTTTTTATTTTTTCTCATAAAAATCAAAAACAAAAAAAAAATCTTACTCTTCTATTTTCTGAGCTTACATGAGTTATGAGTATATGGATAACAACACTTCATCCTTAGAGAGTCAAATTTCCTTCTTGACTTCTATGATAAAGGAATTTATCTTAAGCTCAAAAGTTCAAGATGCCAAGACATTTAACATTTGCATGTCTCACAGGCATCTTACGGATTTCTGCCCAAAGCTCCAAGATGAATACCTTGAACAAATTGATGATGTTGGTTACGAAAGGGATGTACCTCACATGAGGTATGATCCGTTCTCCAACTCTAACATGTCCACGGAGGATATGGTCCTAGCTATTGCTACCAACATGACTACCATGCAAAACAACATGGTGCAATTCCAAAATGAGACCAAGTCTAGCATTTTAAACTTGGAAACTCAAGTGAGTCAAATAGCCGGAGCCGTGAGTATGCTTGAAATAAAGGATTCAAAAAAACTTCCTTCTCAAATAGAATGTGATCCTAAACAGCAAACTTTTGCAATCACATTGACAAATGAAAAGGAAATGCAAAAGGAGATCGAGAATCCAGAAGAAGTAGAAGAAGAAAAAGACACGGAGCTCCAGCTGGTCAAAGAAGAGGATGAACCGAGTTTCAAGGTCAAATATCTATCCTTATCATTCTTTGAGGTGCCCCCATCATTTCTAAAAACTTTGAGGGAAACTCATAAAATTGAAAAGGAGAGTGACATTTTTGAAATCCTCAGCGAAATTGAGGGATCCACACATTTTCCATTGACCATGTTAAACGATAATTTCTTTCCCTCACTCTCACCACATGAATCAATGAAAATATGGATATTTGACCCTGGAAAGATTTTTAAGTGAAGGGTCAGAAAATTGAGCATTTCTATGAAAGTCCTAGGAATAAAAATCTCAAGAAGATAAATTATCACGATCCAAGCTTGAACGACTGAACATAATGATGGCTTCGTGCCGCGACGTTAAATGAGGCGCTTCTTGGGAGGCAACCCATCCAAGGTATGTTTTCTCATCATTTCATTTCAGTTGAGTGTGTATGTGTAAAAAAAAAACTGGGGTGTTGACCCGACCGGGTAACTTCAATACACCCGGCCGGGCATGCTGATAAAAAAAACTTTCTGGATAACCTGGAGTTAGGCCCGACCGGGTCAACTACACCACCCGGACGGGCGGTCGGGTAAAAAGCTCGATATGGTGGCGGGCAACCAGTCATCTGCCTCACTTCCTCTTCCCCAAATTCCAAACTCCAACTCCTTTTCCACCATTTTCGAACTCAAAAGCTTCAAATCCCACAATTTTCCCCACTAAATCAACCAAATAAACTCTTTTTCTTCATCTCCTCATCACCCTCTTCACTCCTACACCCAAAAAAAACCAAATAACCAAAAATCCAAATCCCCTTACTCCAAAAACAACAAAAGCCGAAATTTCCTCACCCAAAAAGAAAGAAATAACAAAAAGGGCAAAGAGATTCATTCTCTTGGACATCTCAGACATGAGCACTAGGGACAGTGCTTTGACTAGCTTGGGGGGAGAGTTTCATGGAATACTCACATTTATACTCTTTGTCTTTGTTAAAAAAAAAGAGCTTGTTAAGTTGAAAACCTGAAAAGACAACTTAAGCAAAAATAAAGCAAAAATAAGAGTGAGTTGTGTGGATTAAAACAGAAAAATGTGGGAAGCTGGGATGAAAACCCGAAAGGGCACCTAGGCAAAATGAGAGAATGAGAGAAAATATTTTCTTTTATTTCTGCAGGATCCTAAGGGTAACGAAAAAAAATTGAGGTTGATAAGAAATATGGAGTTGAAGACCCCTCTTTACTCTTATATTTTTGGGGATATTTTTTGTGTTGTTCTAAGAACACACGTGGATGTTGGTGTTGATACTCTTGTCATTTTAAGGACTTCTTGGGCTGGATTTGGTTTACTCGAGACGAGTAAAGGTTGAAGTGTGGGGGTGTTTGATATGCACTAATTAGTAGTGCATAAATGTATCTTTTTATGTTTGATTAGTGTGGATTGTTTACCATTTTATTTAGTTTGTAAACATTTGTGTGTTTTTAGTTGTAATTGTATTTTAGTTCTCATTTGTAAGTTGTAAAGTAGAGTTAGGATTTATGGTGTTGGAAAGGAAGACTTTGAAGTGAAGAAAAATGATTATTGGCTGCCCAGGACAATCACCCGGTCGGGTGAGGTTTTGCACCCGGTCAGGTGAGACTTTGAAAAGCGAAGGTGGCTGGAAACTACAATCACCCGGTCGGGTGAGGTATTTCACCCGGTCGGGTCAGATGTGACCCGAGACAAAACGACGTGCTGAAACACAAGAACGTGGAAGATTATTTGATGTCATGACATGCACCCGGTCGGGTGGGCACTTGACCCGGTCGGGTACCCGGCCCAAGGTGTTGAAAAACACCTATAAATAACACACTTTTCCTTCACAAATAATCACTCCTTCTTCCATACTCTTAAGCTCAGTTTAGAATAGTATTTCTTTTATATTTTTGTAGCATGTTTAGTCTCCAAATGAGGAGCTAAACTTCCATTTCTTGGTGTTGCTCTTGAAGCTTGTTGATTATTAAAGTTGTGAGTTATTTTCTTAACTTCTTCCCTTGAATATTAATTTTTCCTTTTTTTTTATTTTTTTTTAATTAATTTTTCCCTTAATCTATCTTTATATTAATGTTGGGGAGTGTTGCTAAGATGACAATTAGTTAACATCTCGACATTAGTTATAGTAGTATTTATTTTCTTCCTCTATATATTAATGTTGGGGAGTGTTGCTAAGATGACAATTAGTTAACATCTTGACATTAGTTATAGTAGAATTTATCATCTTTAATATTCTTCCTTGAATATTAATTAATTCCTATTCATATTTCATATTAATATTTTGAACATTACTTAAAGGATCAACTAGTTTTGTTTCATATAGTAATTATTACTAGAAACGATCAACAAACCGATGGTTAATCGTTGATGGTTTCACAAGTAACTTCGGTTTATTAATGCACGGTTGTGGTTAATGAACTTAAGAAGGATTAATTTTGTTGGTTAAACCGAAACCGTTGTGTTGAGGTTATCAATCTCAATTGATTTCATCAAAGAGTTTAAGAGATTAAATGCTACTATCAAGTCGGTATATGGCGGTGTTCTATACTTGACTAATAGTAAGGGTTATTAATGAACGGTCGTTGTTAATAAGTAATAACTACCCTCGATGAATTGGATATACTCCTCGATTGAGTATTCGAGAGGGGATAAGTTATAGATATAACAATGATCAACTAAAATATATCAACAAGTGGAAAGTAGCAATGCCAAGTCCTATTTATCTTTGAATTAAATCTCATATAAGTCGTTCATCTTCGTATTTAATTAAATTAAATCACTCAATCTCAAAACCCCCCTTATTTACTAGTTTTACTAAAAAGAGAATTATTCCTTTCTCTGTGGATACGAACTCTACTACGCTATACTACGTATAAGTGTTAGTATTGAATTTATTTTGACGCACCGTGACAAAGTGCTCGTCAAATTGGAAATACTTTACGACTCAGTATTCGAGAGGAAGATAATTAAAGATATAACCGAGATTGACGAACATATCGATCACAAAGTGGAAATAAGCACAAACAAGTCTCAATCTCTATTTTATTTAGGCTAAAGGGTCAAATAGGTACATGAACTAACTTAAAGTGTTCAATTAGCCCCTTATATAGGAGGTTCTGCCCAGCCGTCGCTAATTGGGGCGGTTACCGGTTGAACTTTTTGATGAAATTTTTTGAGCATCTTCTTCATAAAGTCTAGTTTACCCATATCAAATTTCAGAAAAAAATTAAATCGGGAAGGCAGTCAAACGATTTTCCGAAATGTACTGCGTTGTTTAATTGCACCGTTATCTTCAAAAAATCAATTGATTGCCTTCCCGGTTGAATTTTTAGATGAAATTTGGTATGAGTAAACTAGACTTAATGAAGAAGATGTTCAAAAAAATTCATCAAAAAATTCCACCGGGAACCGCCCCAATTGGCGACGGCCGTGCAGAACCTCCTATATAAGGGGCTAATTGAACACTTTAAGTAAGTTCATGTACCTATTTGACCCTTTAGCCTTTTATTTAACACATTAGTCATTTATCTTAGTGTTAAAATGCTCTTAAGTTAAATCTAAACCCCCTCGTTACAATTTCATATAAGAAAGATATTTCATTTCCGTAGATACGACTCTTATACTACGCTATACTACGGACGGTATTAGTGCAAGTATTGAATATTATTTTGAGGCACAAACGACTTTAGTGTTGTCAACTATCTTGTGCCCTCTATCACAAACGACTTTAGTTCAAAGATTCTCATTCCATTGTAGGAAATGATTATCTTTCTTTTACGGCCGCTTTACTCCATCGGTCAAATCCCATCAACCATCCGGCTACCCTCCCCAACCACCCTCTCCAACAACCGTAAAAAATTCTTCCTTCATGTTCCTTACTCTATTACTTCACATGTTACAAATTAGAGGCCGTTTGACAAGACTGTTTTTCGGCTTATCAAGTTTATCGGCCAACTTTTTCACCAAACACGTAACTTTTAATTTGACGCACTAAATTTTGTAATAAGCAGAAAAAGTAAGGTTGAACTTACTTTTCTGGCTAGATTGGCTGAAGTTACTGTAAATGACAATTTCAGCTATTTTTACATATATTATTTTCTTTATTTTATTAATAAAATATACTCATATTAAAATTATTTTTTTCTTAAATCAGCAGAATCAACCAATGCAGCCACTTCAGCGCAAAACTTCATACATTTCAACAGAATCATTCAAATCAACCGATTTTCGTGCTAGCAAATGAGCTCTAAATTTCTCATGTAATTGATTGCAAATTCTTACGACCTTAGCTATTGGAAATGTAACATAAAGGGAATTAATTATGAAATCACAAACGACTAATCAATAAATGAGTATCAGTTACATACTTAAAATTTATCATACAATTAATATTTCAATCTTAAAATATACGGAGAAAGTGTTAGACAACTATATATATATATATGCGCATACATTGACCTATACAAATATACAATCAAACAACTCGCTTAGTGAGATATTAACCACTCGAGACATAAAGCAAATATATAGTAGAAAGCTTCTTTTTAGGGTTTAGTGAGATATATTCAATTATGAGTACTCGAAAGCACATTATTATAATAGTATTTATTTTCACAATTGTTAATCCTTTGGTAGTATTTTCAATTGATAATATACCATCTCCCTCACCAATCGGATATGCAGTAAAGAACTATGATGAAGATACGTTGGAACGGCAAATAGATGAGTGCCTGCATAAAATTAAGGGTGGCATTCACGGTCAAGCTGAAATGGACTATTTCAGAGAGCTATGCATAGAAGGTCTATGTGAATCGTATACGATCTGTGGAATATATAATTGATGTAATAACTAAACAACCAAGCTAAGGGTAACCTAATCATTCAAATGACTTTCTTCTCTTACTCTTAATTATTTTACGTTATAAAGCTTGGTGGTGAACAAATTAAACTTTAATTTTGGGAATTTTCACGATAGATTTTCATATTAAACCAAACGAATGCAAAATTGACATTAATAATCCTTAGTTTGTCATAACTCAAATAAAAAATCTGGCCTTACTTTTACATCATTTATATAAATACTTTCTATTGGAGAAGTTAACAATAATAATTCAAACTTGTTAAACATATTTTTCACAAAATTGATTTGCCGCTTTACAGCGTTAAGTTTTGATCCATACAAGATGACACAAGTGTGAGTCTCAAATCAATCAAGGATATTTACACTATCTTTAACAAATACGTACTGTAATAAATTTAGAAAGATATACAAACAATATAACAAATATTGTCGTTAAGTGGTGAAAAGTTCATTATTAATTAACACATTTAATGACAATTGTTTTTGTCATCTTCAATTTATTTTCACAGGGTCATAGTTCCCCTTATTGACCTAATGACGATGTTGTTACTCTGTCCATCTTCTATAACTTTGACAAAGTTAGCCGAAACGTAATTAATAATGTAAAATTTATGCGATTGAAATTGTATAGAAGAGAGAAACAAAATTAATTGACAAGAATCACACATTATTATCTAGCTAAAAAAGAATGTGACAAAGTTAGGTTATTGTGATCTGTGACAACAAAAAAGAAAAGTTGTCAAATAAATACTGGACAAATAGAGTATTAATTAATGATGAGATACAATCGAGCTTCTTCAATGGAGCGGGTACACATTTTGTGATGTTTTGGCACCTCTTATAAGGATGTTTTCTTTTGGACTGATTTTTCAGTCTCAGACCAGACCAGATCAGACCAGACCAGACTTAAACAAACCAGACCAGACTTAAACAGACCAGACTTGGATAGTTATAAAATACACAGAGACCAGACGTTTACCAGACCAGTTCAGACCAGACCAGACCAGGCTTAAACAGACCAGACCAGACTAGACCAGACCAGACCAGCAAATTTCAATCCAAAAGAAAACATCCTAAGTTATAACTAGAGTAATGAAATCATGACATTATTTCATTTAATGAGGCATATGTTGAGAATTAATTATCTGATTAGGATATGGACTTTAGTCACGGTTCTAAATCAGTATTGCATCTTGGAGTGGAGTCCAAGTTGTTTAATTGATTTAATTAGTTTAGACAGTCTTAGGATGTTTTTACTTGTAATTTGCTGGTCTGGTCTGGTCTGATCTGGTCTGGTCTGAACTGGTCTGGTCTGGTTTCTTTGTATTTTTATAACTATCCAAGTCTGGTCTGGTCTGGTCTGGTCTGAACTGGTCTGGTCTGGTCTGGACTGGTCTGGTCTGGGGCAAATTACAGTCCAAGTAAAAACATCCTTAGTTGTATTAAAATATAACTAGTTATAGTCTATATCTATAAATACGATGTAGTATATGGGCATCATATGCGGAAGATGTAATTATAGTTTTGTGTTAGTTTCTGCAATATAATATTGCGTGTTTGGCATATTACTATTTTAGCTCTCTGCATATCTTTGGTGTGTAGCATATAATGGGCACACAACTATTTTTTTTACCGAAGGAAGTAGGGTGTCGAACCACAGTGAAGCGGGAAATAAAATAATTAAGCACAAACTAAGGATTAAAGTTAGGAATGCGTTTCTTTTGATTTTTGGTTGCTTGGAAAAGTAATAAAATAAAAGTGATTGAGATGAGAGATTTTTATCAACCAAAGTTCAACCAATAGGAAGTAGGGGTAGAAATTGGTAACTAATTGTTCAATGTTTAATTGAGAGACATAATTGCTAATTTTATTCTTAGATAGATTGTGAGAAGTTGTAGATAAATATTTTAGGACCCAACACAAGTCATCTAAAATAAGTAACTAGTCAACATTTCCCAGTGATGCCCAAAACGAGACTAGTTGTTTAAGTGCAACGACAACCTTAATTATTAACTATATATTATTTACCCAACCCCGTGGTGTAAATAATATAATTAAATAATTAAATTCTCCCGTAAAACTTCAATCCGGGACAAGGTAAAAGAAGTTTAACGGTGTGTTCAGAAAGTGTTCATTTGTGTAATTATCAAATAATATGTTTATGATTGATTACTCATAATATATATCACAAACACAGTATAATTAATTTTCTGGACACAACAATCTAAATAGAACAAACTTAACAATTAAAATCAATACAAATTAAAACATGATAAGAACAATTAATTAACCAATTTCTATCCCCAAATTTATTTAGCTATACATGTTGGGAAGCTTAGAAATAGATGAATTCATGATTAAAGTACAAGATTTAAGAGATAAGGAAGATCAAACTTGTGATAGATGACAATCCTTGGAGCTTGTTGCTAATCTTGACTTAATCTTGAATGAGAAGGTGATTAATTGATGTTGAAGATTGGTTGATGATTTGGAGGTGAAGAATGAAGAGAGAAGGAGGAGGAAATGATTCTGGGAGGTGTAGAGAGAAGTTGGCTCGAGATTCTGTGTGGAAGGAGATGGATTAAGGCAATATAATGATAAGGTGATTAATCATTAATTGCTGGAATTTACGGAACTATTAGATATACATACAAGCAAGTGTCTCCAAATGTCAACAACCCGTAGCAGCAAAGTGGAAGCGGAGTGCAACTGAGACTCTGAGGTCCAGTGTTTGAACCCTTCTATTGATTTTTTTTCCGTCTTTTCTTGCGGCAGTTGAAAGGAATTAAACAAGCTCCAGCTAAACCTTCACAACTTAGACATTCAGCTCACTGGTTGAGCTTGCCTTTCTTTTCCCAAGTGATCAGTAGTGCAATTTTGTTCACCCTCTCCTTGGAGGGTGAACATAATCCCCCTCCCTATTTGCTTGTCATGTGGCAAAAAAAGAAACGAAATGTCAAATGGCAACATTTGAGCTATGGGGGTGATGTTCACCCTCCAAGGAGGGGGTGAACAAAATTGCACTCAGTGATCAGGAATCGAATCCTTGCTTCATTTTTTTTATTCACTTTTTGCCTCTTTTCTTCAATTTACTCATTTGCTTGAAATTCCACTTTTAACTGGAACTTTCATTTTCTTCTTTTCTTCACACACAAATATATCAAATTGTATCAAAAGTACCTAAAAATACAAAATACCCGTGTAGTACTGCATAAGTACAAACTAACGACAAATAATAAAAATATGTACAAAAGTATAACTTTAATAACTAAAATTAACAACGTACAAACTAAGCCTAAAATGTGTGTAAAATATAAGTATATCAAATCCCCCACACTTAGGCTTTTGCTTGTCCTCAAGCAAAACAAACAACAAACACAAAAACATACACAATTTGGTAAAATTTACAAACATAACTAAACAAATCACACATACACCTCTAATGTCCACTAAATGTTCCAATACCTTGAAATGTCACAAAATAACGCAATGAGAGTAAACTGAGTATTATTGCCTATCACTAAGATTTTTAAATCAAACTTTTAACACAAACACTTATAGATCTGAATTAGTTCGGGTTATGCAGAACAAGTTTCTCCTCTTAGTTTAATTCGAAAACAGACACAAATAGATCAATTAGGACTTTTATTCGGGTTGTGGCGAGGTTAATGAGTGTGGCTAGTTGGAAGAAAGGTTTGGTGTGGGAATCTACAAAGAGAGTTAGATTGCACTTATACTGAGCGGATAATCACACGAATTTACAAGCACTTGGAGCATACAAAGCAATGAGAAATATAAACATAAAAAGGAAAAAAATGGGGTTTTACAGAAGAACAACAAGAAATTAATGTGCCTCTTTGTTTTTGTTTTTTTTATTTATTTTTTTTTTCTTTTTTTTCACTTTTTTTTCTTTTCTTTTTCAAGAAGGCACACACTAAATATTACAATGAAAAACTAACCCCAAAATTTACAAACAAATATGTACTTCACTAATATGACACTTAACAGAAGCTCCATTTTATCCACTCTCAAGTAACAATACAAACTACTCTAGGGTTGAAACAAAAATGACTTGGGTAGGATTTCACAGGTTATAATTATGTATTTACAAGGTCACAAGAAAAATTAGAAACAAGTGAAGTAAGTTATTTTACACATGTACACTGAAAAGGCTCAAACGGGATTGCTAGGGAAAATGTTATTTATTTACAAAGGGATAGTGTTTGGCTTCATGGGTAAACAAAGATGGCCTAAATCATTTCTAATGTGTCAAGTTCAAATAAAATTTCAAGGAGAATAAATGTATGAACATCTTAAACTGCATAAACTTTCACTAATTCAACTATTAAACCAATAAATTGCAAAAATAAAATCTAAGGTGTTTAATGTTAAATTGTTAAAAAGAATCAAGTTCAAAGCCCATACTAAGTTACTCTCAAAACATTATAGTGACACTTCTCAAACACATACCACATTTCGTCAAAAGAGGTGAATGAATAATTTAAAAGGTTATGGAGGTAACTAGTAACAAAAAGTGTAAACTAATGTGTTGCTCGTCTATTGTTGCATTTTGGACAAGACTGGTCTTTATTCACAAGAAAACACACAAAATAAAAATAAAAGAAAATAAAATCACACAAAAAATCAGGGTCGAACTACCCACTCCCCCACACTTAAAATTTGCACTGTCCTCAGTGGAAAAGAAATTAGAGTGTAAAGAAAACTTCCCTGAAGCGCGGCCGAATCTGGAATTGTTTATCCGCATGACGTTGGGAGATCCCTTTGAGATTGGATGTGGCCTCTTTAGAGTCCGAAGAAATAAATAAAACCTAGACTATTTTTTTGTCTTTCTTTTTTATTTGTTTTTTTTTGTGTGTTTTTTTTTTTTTTTGAGAAATTTACAAACTTGGGTTGCCTCCCAAGAAGCGATCGTTTAAGGTCATTAGCTTGACCCATGCCTCTTCATTCATATTTCAGATCAGTGAGGCAATACATAGAAGCCGCCTCTTGTTTCTCACCATCATGGTATAGTTTCAATCGTTGTCCATTTACCATGAGTTTCTGTCCACTTTTGTTTAATAACTGGACTGCTCCGGAGGGAATGCTTCAAGTACTTCAAATGGACCCAACCATCGGGTTTTTAGTTTTCCGGGAAAGAATTTGTAACGTGAGTTAAATAGAAGAACTTTATCTCCCCGTTCAAATTTTCTCCGGCTGATCACCCGGTCATGCAAAACTTTTGTTCTCTCCTTGTAGATTTTTGAGCTATCATAAGCTGCAAGTCTGAATTCTTCAAGTTCATTTAGCTGCAACAATCGTTTCTCACCCGCCAATGCAAGATCCATGTTGAGTGTCTCGATTGCCCAATATGCTTTGTGTTCAACCTCAACAGGAAGATGACAGGCTTTCCCATACACCAATTTGAATGGTGAGGTTCCAATGGGATTTTTATAAGCAGTGCGGTATGCCCATAGTGCATCATCAAGCTTGTCGGCCCAATCCTTTCGGGAAGGATTAACAACTTTCTCGAGAATTGATTTGATTTCTCGCTTTGAAAGTTCCACATGGCCATTTGTTTGCGGGTGATATGGAGTTGAGAGTCGGTGGTGAATTGATGTGTACTATTTAATAGTGCATAAACACCACATTTTAGAATGGTTTTACATTATGTTTACTTAGCTTTTGTACAATTACGGTGTAATCTTTATCTTCCAAAATTAAAGTAGAATTAGAAGATATTAAGATATTTTGACATGTAAGCAAAAACATGATGAAAAAAATAGGAAGGAGCTTGGGAGCATAAGGAAGGAGCATTGGAGACAAGAGGAAGCGTCATGGAGGACAAAGAAATGTGAAAAATCGGATATGATTTGATTCGGAGATCATAAGAGATCAAATAAAGCAAGTGAACATGGGAAAATCAGATTATGTTTTAGACCCAACCACCTCACTTCTCCTATAAAAACACCACTTCCCTTCCTATTTTAGATACGAATTTAATCCCCTCTTTCATATACACTTTATTCTTGTAATTTAGGTAGTCTTTCCATCTTGGTTTTGCTACTTTGAAGCTTAATGAATTGTAAGTTGTGAGTTATTTTCTTTAATCTTCTTCCTTGAATATTAATTTTTCCCTTAATACTATCTCTATATTAATGTTGGGGAGTGTTACTAAGATGACAATTAGTTAACATCTCAACATTAGTTAGAGTAGTATTTATTTTCTTCCTCTATATTAATGTTGGGGAGTGTTACTAAAATGACAATTAGTTAACATCTTGAAATTAGTTATAGTAGGATTTATATCTTCTTTAATATTCTTCCTTGAATATTGATTAATTCGTATTCATATTTCATTTTAATATTTTGAGCATTACTTAAAGGATCAACTAGTTTTGTCTCATATATTAATTATTACTAGAATCGATCGACGAATACGCTTGTTAATTGTTCGATCTTTTCACGGTAGTAAACTTGGATTATTAATGCATGCGTCTCATGGTTAATAATCTAAGGGGAATTAATTATATTGATTAAACCAATAAACCGCTTGTGTTGAGGTTATCAATTTCAATCGTTTTCATCTTGAATATATTGCTACTATCGAGTAAATATACGGCGCGTGTTCTATATTAATTTGGTAGTAAATTTTATTAATGAACGCGTCTCGTTATTAATAACTACCCTCGATGAACTGGATATACTCCTCAATTGAGTATTCGAGAGGAAGATAGTTAAAGATATAACCGGGATCGACGAACATTTCATTAAGTGGATAAAAGCAAAACCAAGACTAATTACCTTTGACATTTTATTTCACTCATTTAAGTATTTTATTTGCTTTCTCAATTATCAAAATATCCAATTCCCCCTTCCGTTTACTTTTATTTATTACGCTTACACATACGCGAAAAGCTCCTTTCCCTGTGGATACGAACTCTACTACGCTATACTACGGTATTAGCCCTTAGTAGTGAATTTAATTTGAGGCAGACTACGACAAAGTGCTCGTCATGAATCCCATATTTGGAAAGGACACGTTTCAACGCTTTGTTACAAAAATGCGTACCATTGTTGGTGATGAAAGATCTTGGAACTCTGAATCGGGAGAAAATATTCTTCTGAATAAATTGGATCACCACTTTGGCATCATTAGTCGGTGTGGCAGCTGCTTCTACCCATTTAGAAACATAATCAACAGCCACAAGGATGAACTCTTTCCCATTTGATTTTGGAAATGGACCCATAAAATCGAGACCCCACACGTCGAACAATTCGACTTCAAGTATGCCATGCTGGGGCATTTCATTGCTTCTTCCAATATTGCCGGTACGCTGGCAACGATCACAATTTTTCACAAATTTGCTTGCATCTGTGAAAAGAGTGGGCCAAAAGAAACCTGATTGTAAAATCTTTGCAGCAGTACGAGAGCTTCCATGATGTCCCCCATATGCTGAGGAATGGCAATGATGCAAGACATTTGAAACTTCATCTTCGGGCAAACACCGTCGGTTGACACCATCGGCACACCTTCTATAGAGAAAAGGTTCTGTCCAGTGGTAGTAACGGGAGTCATATTTTAACTTCTTCTTTTCAACATGTGTATCCCCGTGTGGAATTACCCCATGAGAAAGGTAATTTGCAATATCGGCAAACCATGGATCGAAATTTTGAACAGACATAAGTTGTTTCCCGATGAAATTATCATTGATTGGCATTTTGATATCACAAGGAATCTCAAGACGAGATAAATGATCAGCAACAACATTTTCAGATCCTTTTCTATCACGAATTTCCATGTCAAACTCTTGTAGTAACAAGATCCACCCTAATAACCTCAGTTTTGCATCTTTTTTATTGATGAGGTGTTTGATAGCCGCATGGTCAGTATAGACAATTATCTTGCTTCCGATAAGGTAAGATCAGAATTTTTCAATGGCGAAGATTATGGCAAAAAACTCTTTTTCAGTTGTGGCATAATTCGATTGTGCATCATCAAGAGTATGACTTGCGTAATAAATCGCATAGATTTCTTTGCCTTTGCGTTGACCGAGAATAGCTCCCACGGCATAATCGCTTGCATCACACATGAGTTCAAAAGGAAGACTCCAATCAGGTGGCCTTATGATAGGTGCAGTAGTTAAGGCCATCTTGAGCTTTGAAAATGCGGTGCAGCAAGATTCATCAAAATTAAACTTCACATCTTTTGAGAGAAGATTGGTTAATGGCTTTGAGATTTTTGAAAAATCTTTGATAAACCGCCGATAGAATCCTGCATGGCCAAGAAAACTGCGAATCCCCTTGATGGAAGAAGGAGGAGGCAATTTCTCAATTACTTCTATTTTTGCTGGGTCCACTTCAATTCCCTTTTCAGAAATTTTATGCCCAAGCACAATGCCTTCGGTTGCCATGAAATGACATTTTTCCCAATTGAGGATAAGGTTTGCTTCTTCGCATTTGCTCAGCATTTTTTCAAGATTTTCAAGACAATCATCAAATGAAATCTCGTAAACCGAGAAGTCATCCATAAAAACTTTCATAATTTCCTCGACAAGATCCGAGAAAATAGCTAGCATGCATCTTTGAAAGGTTCCGGGTGCATTACATAATCCGAATGGCATTCTGTGATATGCAAAAGTACCATAAGGACATGTAAATGTTGTCATTTCTTGATCATCTGGATGAATTGGGATTTGGAGAATCCAGAGAATCCGTCAAGAAAACAAAAATATTTGTGCTTAGCCATCCTCTCCGGCAATTGATCAATAAAAGGAAGTGGAAAATGATCTTTCCGAGTTGCCTTGTTGAGTTTGCGGTAATCAATGCACATCCGCCAACCAGTGACTATTCGTGTAGGAATCAGCTCATTTTTGTCATTTTTTACAATAGTAATTCCTCTTTTCTTTGGCACCACGTGGATAGGACTTGCCCATTTGCTGCCCGAAATGGGAAAAATGATACCCGAACTCAACAATTTCAGAATTTCTTTTTTAACATCTTTCATGTTCGGGTTGAGACGCCTTTGGTGTTCAATGCTCGGCTTGTGATCATCCTCCAAGTAAATGCGTGCATGCAGTAAGATGCCTTTATGCCAACAATATCATCAATGGTGTAGCCAATAACTCTTCGATGGCTCCGTAGGACTTGCAATAACCTTTCCACTTATTGAAGATCCAAATCAGCATTCACAATGACTGGATAAGTAGAATTTGGACCAAGGAAAGCATATTTCAAAGTAGATGGAAGTGGTTTGAGTTCTACTTCAGGTGCTTTTCCTTTGACATTGAAGGATTGATCTTCAAGATTAAGAACTTCAAATTTAAATGCTTTAGGCATCAGTAAAGATATGCTTTGCAACAGTTCGAGACATAAATTCACCATTTCATTGGCTTGCTCATCTGCAATAGATTCTCGTATGGTGTACTCCATTGGATCTTTAGAAAGCCAATAAGACTCATCAAATGTATTTATAGTACAAGAGTCCATAACATCAGTATAGTATCCTTACTTAGCTCTTGTACATTGAATTCGATCTTATCATCCCCAATCTCAAGGATAAGGGTACCCTTTTTGACATTGATAATAGCTCCTGTTGTAGCTAGAAAAGGTCTCCCGAGAATAACAGGAACTCGGGCATCTTCTTCCATATCCAAGACAACAAAGTCTCCTGGGATATAATACTTGTCAATTTTGATAGGAACATCCTCAAGAATGCCGATAGGATATTTAACAGATCGATCAGCCAATTGCAATGCCATTGTTGTTGGTTTGGGATCCTCCAAGTGTAGCTTTTGACATAGTGAATAGGGAATTAAGCTAACACTTGCACCAAGATCACAAAGAGCTTTGTTAACTTTTGATCCACCAATGATACATGGAATTGAGAAGCTTCTGGGATCACGTAACTTGGGTGTGATCTTATTTTGGATGATGGCACTGCATTCTTGACTCATTGCAACAGTAGCTGGATTATCTTTCTTCTTTGTGAGAATATCTTTGAGAAATTTAGCATATGAAGGAATTTCTGTAATGGCATCAAGCAAAGGAATTGAGATATCCAATTGCTTGATAACATTCAAAAATTTAGTTCTCCGCTCCTCCATATTAGCTTTCTTCAATCTGTTCGGATAAGGAACTGGGGGAATGTATTTCCTTACCGGACTTTCTCTTTGTTTCGTTGATCCTTCACGATCATCAGATGATTTCGGCATGGTACCGACATCAAGTTCATTGTTGTTGTTCCCACCTTTCTGTTGTTGCTCGGCCCTTTCCATCAACACTTCATGTTCTTGTTCATCACTAGAAAGGGGAAAGCATTGATGTTGTTGCCCACTCTGAGTAGTGACGACATTCATTTGCTCTCTCGAGTTTTCGGGGCAAGCAGGGAGCTTACCCGTCACCTTAGTTGATGATGTAGATGCTTGATTAACAATTTGATTCTCAAGCATCCTGTTGTGAGCTCGAAGTTGACCAAGTTCTTCGGTGATTTGTTTCAGAGTTTCAGCTTGAGATCATTGGGACTTGAGAAGTTGGTCAACAATGTTTTCTAAGACAGGAGTTTGGGCTGTTTCAGGAGTGGGTAGAAGTCATTTTTGTTGTTGATTTGAAGGGTATGGAAGATTTTGGGTAGGTTTGTATTGTTGCTGGTTCACAATACCTTGGCCACCTCTGAATTGTTGTTGTTGATTTTGGAAACCGGGTGGTGCACTCTGGTAAGATTGTTGTGGATTAGCAGCTCCATTTTGATTGCTGCAGGAAAAACCGGGATGGTTTCTACCTTGAGGATTGAAATTGTAACACCGTCCCCAAATGTATTTACTTTTAAAGTGAATATTGTATTTTGACCTTATGGAATGGTTGACGGATTTACGAGGTTATGAATTTTTATTAATTTTTGCGTGAATAGTAAGTTCGCGCGTGGGGCCCGCACCGGGAGCGGGGGCCGCCCGATATTCCCGGGACCACATAAATTATTCATCTTGGTCTAGATAATATTTATATGGGGGTGGATAATTCTTTTGAACCATGGAAAGGTCTTGAGTTGACCGATTGGTCAAAAGAGGCCCAAATACCGGTATTGGCAATCTAACCGATAAAAGCCCGAAATTGGATTTCGGAGACCTATAAATTTAAGTTGGGAAATGTATATTCATTTTAAGGGTCATAATGATTGGGAACATGTAATATATCTTATTTGACCCGATAAAATAAAATATATTTAAAACTGTCCGAAAAATACAACTTTCGGGACAAAGTGTACACTTCGGGACAAAAAGGGTTGACCTCCCACATGGGTGGGGGCCAACCCACGAATTTAGCCACATTTTTCAAGGCATGGGTCGGCTGATATGAGAGGGAGGTGGGAGAGAGAGCTGATTTGAGATGTTTGGCATCAAAACAAATCATGGTGGCCCTCCTTTCCTTCACTCATTACTCAATTGAGACAAATGAGCATTCCTACTCCTCCCCCTCCTCACTCATTCGGCCAACACTAAGGAAAAGGAGGAAAGAATCTCTGCAACTTCATCTTTCATAGCCAAACTCAAGCCAAGCTCAAACAAGAAAGTTGATAGGAAGTTAAAGGAGGAAAAAACTAGCTAAAGGTGTGAAAGTTAAGGTAATGACCCTATCATAACTTCTCCTTTTTTTTTTCCTTCTATCATATGAGATACATATCATATGGAGCACCCTTGAGGTTGTTCTACATGCTAAGGGTGTAGAATAATGGGTTGGAGAGTGGTTCTATGTCCAAAAACGGACATAGAGACCAAACCGACAAGTTCACCGGAAAATAACCTTTTAAGGGTTATGTGTATTGATTAAGGTTTTATGATGTTAAAACCTTGTTAGGAACTTGATTTAGAGTATCTTTGAGCTTCGCCGGAGTTTCGCCGGAGTTGGTCAAAGTTGGCCGGAGTTGGTCAAAGTTCACCGGAAATAGTCAAAGTTCAACCGCGGAGCGTAGAACACGCTTAAGCTCACTTAAGGTGAGGATGACCGACTATATTGCTTATAATTATTGGGTTAATTTCATAAGATTACCTAAATGAATTATATGTGTTTGGCATGATTTATTTATAATATAACAAAATGCCTAAATGAGATTATTATTGTTTATAAGTAAAAGTGCATAATATACAAATTTATGAATAAATTGTGTATGATTATGTATTATGAATACAATGGTATAATAGCGTGCAAACTATAAATGAATTGTGATAAATATACTTTTACCTCATGTAAGGAAGTCATGGAAGGATAAAAGTGATATTTTGATATTAGAACCAAGTTATACTTGAATGTGGAATTAAATTGAAATAGCCAAATTACTATGAAATTGCATTGGCTTATTAAGGTTAAATGACTAGTATAGAAATACTAGCCGGGGATGTTAGCATGAAAAGTGATAGAACAAATCCTAGGGGTTTGGATTGTGAATGATGTACCTTAAGTAGTCATATGAAATGTCTTAAGGTAGAAATGAGTAAACGCTAAGTTACCGTAGGAGTGGATCATGAAGGTTACTCATAGTAGAGGAACTCTAGGCATAGAGATTGCTTAGTGAAGTAGTATCGTGACTAGAGGAAGCCTCGAGCACGATGAAGAATGACTGGAGGAAGCCTCCAGCATTCGTGTAGGACGACTAGAGGAAGCCTCTAGCGTAACGTAATGTGACTGGAGGAAGCCTCCAGCACAACGTATGTAAGGTGATTAGAGGAAGCCTCTAACACCAAGTGGAGTGACTAGAGTCAGCCTCTAGCACGACAAAACATGACTAGAGGAAGCCTCTAGCATGGTAAACTAATATAGATGGGTGTGGCTTGAAGTCACGGGGAAGGGGTTAAATGTTTCCAAAGTAAACATGGGCCTTCGGGCGATTACTTGACTATATATATAAAGTAAGTATACTTTCAAAAGAGGGTAACCACGGGTTATGACCTATAATATAATAACATCCTAGATTGAGGGTCTTGGAAATTGAAACTTTGATTATACTTAGTATAGTTGTCATTGTACTTGTCAAATGCTTCCAAGTACTGACCTCCCCTTCACGGGGGAGGCCACCTCACAGTTTCAGGTAGAACTTGAAGGGTGCTACCATCACCGTTGCTTCGGGCGGATTATCAAGGAGAGGAGACGTGGTTCGTGCTTCCTCCGTTTCTGTTTTAAAACATTCAAATTAATGCTCATGGATACTATTTTCCGAATAATTATTTAGGGCTTGCACGCCCGTGTTTGCCACGTGTGGCTCGAATGCTTGTATTAATATTTCCGCTGCTTAATTAAATGATTTACATTGTGATTGTTTATGGATGTACTAATGTGAATGGTATTCAAGACGCCTTGTATAGTATGGATGAGTTGGACTGCGGTTGACTATTCGTACTGTACGGCGGGTTGTTGACGTGTCCGGGAAGGTCCGGGGCGTGACAGAAATTACCGTGCGTTGTCCGTGAGTACCTCCGTGCGTTGGTGGCAGTAGCACCCCGGAGGAAATTCGCTGCACGCCCGGCCGTGCGTTGTCCGTGCGTACCTCCGTGCGTTGGTGGCAGTAGCACCCCGGAGGAAATTCGCTGCACGCCCGGCCGTGCGTTGCCCGTGCGTCCCTCCGTGCGTTGGGGGCAGTAGCCTCCATTGGTAAAACAAGGTACGCACGACCGTGCGTACCCCCTACGCACGCCGTGCGTGGACCCCTGGCACCTGAAACTTTATTTTTTCGCCCCGTTCTTCTACGTTTGGACCCCCGTTTGATCCCAAACATTAGTATGAACATAATAACATCTTAATGATGTGTAAAAACATTAGAAAATGTATCTTACATGGTGTATGGATGTAGGAACATTAAAGATTAATGGGAGATGTGCGAGAATCCTCATCGATACTGGGGCGCAACGATCATTTGTGAGTGAGGCATTCGCCGGGGGATTCAACGTACCCCTGATACCGATGGCTCAAGCCCTATTGGTATCCACACCCCTAGGGGAAGACATCGAGAGAGATAGCCACTATCCATCGTGTGAGGTGGAAGTGGAGGGCCAAAACTTGTCGTGTGATTTCGTGCCGCTGAGTATGATTGAGTTCGATGCAATCCTGGGTATGGATTGGCTTGAGAAGCATCATGCTAGGGTCGATTGTTACACGAAAGTACTTGAACTCGAAGGCAATGAAGGGGTAACCTTACGCTTCGAGGGGGATAGGGCAAAATCCAATAGTTGTATCATATCCGCTGTGAGGGCTAAGAATATGATGAGGAAGGGGTGTCATGCATATCTAGCATATGTGGTGGACAAAACCAAAGAAGAGACGAGCATTGATGAAATTAGGGTAGTATGCAAGTATCCTGACGTCTTTCCTAAAGACTTACCGGGACTTCCACCCGATAGGGAGATTGAGTTCGTGATCGAGGTCGAGCCCGGCACCAAACCAATCTCCATACTGCCATACCGTATGGCACCCGCTGAACTTAACGAGTTAAAAACCCAATTGCAAGAGCTTTTGGATAACGGTTTCATCAGACCAAGCCACTCCCCATGGGGAGCACCGGTCCTTTTTGTGAAAAAGAAGGATGGAACACTTCGAATGTGCATTGACTATCGTCAACTGAACAAGGTCACAATCAAGAATAGGTATCCCTTGCCTAGGATTGATGACTTGTTTGATCAACTACGAGGAGCAACCGTGTTTTCAAAGATTGACTTGAGGTCGGGGTACCATCAACTGAAGATTAAGGAGGATGACATACCGAAGAGTGCTTTCCGCACGAGGTATGGGCATTTTGAGTTCCTTGTTATGTCGTTTGGGTTAACAAACGCCCCGGCGGCATTCATGGACTTGATGAACCGAGTATTTCACAAATACTTGGACCGATTCGTGATTGTGTTCATTGATGACATCTTGATCTACTCAAAGAGTGAGGAAGAGCATGAGGAGCACTTGATACTCGTTCTTGAGACACTACGGGAGAAGCAACTCTATGCCAAATTTTCTAAATGTGAATTTTGGCTTAAGGAGATTGGCTTTCTCGGGCACGTGGTTTCGGGATCGGGAATTGCTGTCGACAACAAGAAGATAGAAGCCATCACCGAATGGGAGAGGCCAAAGAACGTCAAGGAAATTCGTAGTTTCCTTGGATTGGCAGGATACTATAGAAAGTTCGTGGAAAAGTTCTCTGTTTTGGCATCACCGTTGACAAAGCTCACTCGAAAAGGAGCTAAGTTTGTATGGGATGACAAGTGTGAGAAAGGATTCACTGAACTGAAGAAGAGATTAACCGAGGCACCGGTACTTGCATTACCCAAACAGGGTATGGGGTACGATGTCTATAGTGACGCGAGCATCCAAGGGCTTGGATGTGTGTTAATGCAGGAGGGGAGGGTAATTGCCTATGCTTCACGACAGCTGAAGAAGCATGAGGTAAATTACCCCACCCATGATCTAGAGTTGGGAGCAGTGGTGTTCGCACTGAAGATTTGGAGACATTATCTCTACGGAGAGACATGTCACATATACACTGACCATAAGAGCTTGAAGTACGTGTTTACTCAGAAAGAGTTAAACATGAGGCAGAGACGGTGGATGGAGTTGATAAAGGACTACCACCTAGTGATTGAGTACCATCCAGGCAAGGCAAATGTAGTGGCAGATGCTTTGAGCCGGAAGAGCTCAACTGGGGCATTGATAGCTAATTTGAGGGCATTAAGAGCCCAACTGGAGGTGTCCAGTAATGGTGCCTTATTGGCACGGTTTGAGGCGAGACCTACTTTGCTTGATGAGATCAAGAAGGGTCAGGAAACTGACGACGAAATTGTGAAGATCAGGGAACGCTTGCAAGCGGGACCGGTGGAGGACTTCAGAGAAAGAGACGACGGTCTTTTACTATTTCGTGACCGAGTGTGTGTGCCGGCGGATGATGAGCTCCGAAAGTCCATCTTAGAGGAAGCTCATTCATCGGCTTATGCCATGCACCCGGGGGGCACGAAGATGTATCGCGATTTGAAAGAAAGTTACTGGTGGTCCGGTATGAAGAGAGAGATAGCCGAGTACATCAGTCGGTGCCTTACTTGTCAGCAAGTCAAGGCAGAGCATCAGCATCCAGCTGGGTTATTACAGCCACTTTCCATTCCAGAATGGAAGTGGGAGCATGTGACTATGGATTTCGTGGTGGGGTTGCCACGGACCGTGAACAACTATGATGCGGTATGGGTAGTAGTTGATAGGCTCACCAAGAGTGCTCACTTTTTGCCTATTAACATCACTTACCCTCTTGAAAGGTTGGCGAAGCTATACACGGAGGAGATTGTGAGATTACATGGAGTCCCAATATCCATTGTCTCGGATAGGGATCCACGATTCACATCCCGATTTTGGCCAAAGTTTCAAGCATCTCTGGGGACTAAACTGAAGTTTAGCACAGCTTTTCACCCACAGACGGATGGACAGTCCGAGCGGGTGATACAGATTCTGGAAGACATGCTTAGGGCATGTGCTTTGGAGTTCCAAGGAAGTTGGGACAAACATTTGGCCCTAGTGGAGTTTGCCTATAACAACAGTTATCAGGCAAGTATTGGCATGCCTCCATACGAGGCATTGTATGGGAGGAAGTGCAGAACACCGTTGTGTTGGGACGAGGTTGGCGAGGCCAAGCTCGAGGGGATTGAACTTGTTGAAATCACCAAGACTAAAGTGAAAGTCATTCAGGATAGACTCAAGACTGCCCAAGATCGGCAGAAGAGCTATGCCGACAAACGACGCAGGCCATTGGAGTTCGAGGTCGGTGATAAGGTCTTCCTAAGAATTTCTCCTTGGAAGGGTATCATCCGATTTTTATCGAGGGGAAAACTCAACCCCCGATACATTGGTCCGTTTGAAATCCTTGAAAGGATTGGGGCGGTGGCTTACCGTCTCAAGCTGACGCCGGAACTTGAGAAGATACACGACGTGTTTCATGTATCGATGCTCAAGAAATACGTGAGAGATCCATCTCATATTCTTGAGAAGCCACCGGTGGAGATACGTGAAGATCTACAATATGCAGTGGAACCGGTAAAGGTTGTGGGTCAACAGGTGAAGAAATTGAGGAACAAGGATATTCCTATGGTAAAAGTCCCTTGGAGGAGTGATCGGGTCGAGGAAGAAACATGGGAGACTGAGGTCTCAATGAGAGAGCAATACCCTTTTCTCTTCGATTAGACACGTGGATTTCGGGGACGAAATCCCAAATAAGGGGGGGTGAACTTGTAACACCGTCCCCAAATGTATTTACTTTTAAAGTGAATATTGTATTTTGACCTTATGGAATGGTTGACGGATTTACGAGGTTATGAATTTTTATTAATTTTTGCGTGAATAGTAAGTTCGCGCGTGGGGCCCGCACCGGGAGCGGGGGCCGCCCGATATTCCCGGGACCACATAAATTATTCATCTTGGTCTAGATAATATTTATATGGGGGTGGATAATTCTTTTGAACCATGGAAAGGTCTTGAGTTGACCGATTGGTCAAAAGAGGCCCAAATACCGGTATTGGCAATCTAACCGATAAAAGCCCGAAATTGGATTTCGGAGACCTATAAATTTAAGTTGGGAAATGTATATTCATTTTAAGGGTCATAATGATTGGGAACATGTAATATATCTTATTTGACCCGATAAAATAAAATATATTTAAAACTGTCCGAAAAATACAACTTTCGGGACAAAGTGTACACTTCGGGACAAAAAGGGTTGACCTCCCACATGGGTGGGGGCCAACCCACGAATTTAGCCACATTTTTCAAGGCATGGGTCGGCTGATATGAGAGGGAGGTGGGAGAGAGAGCTGATTTGAGATGTTTGGCATCAAAACAAATCATGGTGGCCCTCCTTTCCTTCACTCATTACTCAATTGAGACAAATGAGCATTCCTACTCCTCCCCCTCCTCACTCATTCGGCCAACACTAAGGAAAAGGAGGAAAGAATCTCTGCAACTTCATCTTTCATAGCCAAACTCAAGCCAAGCTCAAACAAGAAAGTTGATAGGAAGTTAAAGGAGGAAAAAACTAGCTAAAGGTGTGAAAGTTAAGGTAATGACCCTATCATAACTTCTCCTTTTTTTTTTCCTTCTATCATATGAGATACATATCATATGGAGCACCCTTGAGGTTGTTCTACATGCTAAGGGTGTAGAATAATGGGTTGGAGAGTGGTTCTATGTCCAAAAACGGACATAGAGACCAAACCGACAAGTTCACCGGAAAATAACCTTTTAAGGGTTATGTGTATTGATTAAGGTTTTATGATGTTAAAACCTTGTTAGGAACTTGATTTAGAGTATCTTTGAGCTTCGCCGGAGTTTCGCCGGAGTTGGTCAAAGTTGGCCGGAGTTGGTCAAAGTTCACCGGAAATAGTCAAAGTTCAACCGCGGAGCGTAGAACACGCTTAAGCTCACTTAAGGTGAGGATGACCGACTATATTGCTTATAATTATTGGGTTAATTTCATAAGATTACCTAAATGAATTATATGTGTTTGGCATGATTTATTTATAATATAACAAAATGCCTAAATGAGATTATTATTGTTTATAAGTAAAAGTGCATAATATACAAATTTATGAATAAATTGTGTATGATTATGTATTATGAATACAATGGTATAATAGCGTGCAAACTATAAATGAATTGTGATAAATATACTTTTACCTCATGTAAGGAAGTCATGGAAGGATAAAAGTGATATTTTGATATTAGAACCAAGTTATACTTGAATGTGGAATTAAATTGAAATAGCCAAATTACTATGAAATTGCATTGGCTTATTAAGGTTAAATGACTAGTATAGAAATACTAGCCGGGGATGTTAGCATGAAAAGTGATAGAACAAATCCTAGGGGTTTGGATTGTGAATGATGTACCTTAAGTAGTCATATGAAATGTCTTAAGGTAGAAATGAGTAAACGCTAAGTTACCGTAGGAGTGGATCATGAAGGTTACTCATAGTAGAGGAACTCTAGGCATAGAGATTGCTTAGTGAAGTAGTATCGTGACTAGAGGAAGCCTCGAGCACGATGAAGAATGACTGGAGGAAGCCTCCAGCATTCGTGTAGGACGACTAGAGGAAGCCTCTAGCGTAACGTAATGTGACTGGAGGAAGCCTCCAGCACAACGTATGTAAGGTGATTAGAGGAAGCCTCTAACACCAAGTGGAGTGACTAGAGTCAGCCTCTAGCACGACAAAACATGACTAGAGGAAGCCTCTAGCATGGTAAACTAATATAGATGGGTGTGGCTTGAAGTCACGGGGAAGGGGTTAAATGTTTCCAAAGTAAACATGGGCCTTCGGGCGATTACTTGACTATATATATAAAGTAAGTATACTTTCAAAAGAGGGTAACCACGGGTTATGACCTATAATATAATAACATCCTAGATTGAGGGTCTTGGAAATTGAAACTTTGATTATACTTAGTATAGTTGTCATTGTACTTGTCAAATGCTTCCAAGTACTGACCTCCCCTTCACGGGGGAGGCCACCTCACAGTTTCAGGTAGAACTTGAAGGGTGCTACCATCACCGTTGCTTCGGGCGGATTATCAAGGAGAGGAGACGTGGTTCGTGCTTCCTCCGTTTCTGTTTTAAAACATTCAAATTAATGCTCATGGATACTATTTTCCGAATAATTATTTAGGGCTTGCACGCCCGTGTTTGCCACGTGTGGCTCGAATGCTTGTATTAATATTTCCGCTGCTTAATTAAATGATTTACATTGTGATTGTTTATGGATGTACTAATGTGAATGGTATTCAAGACGCCTTGTATAGTATGGATGAGTTGGACTGCGGTTGACTATTCGTACTGTACGGCGGGTTGTTGACGTGTCCGGGAAGGTCCGGGGCGTGACAGAAATTACCGTGCGTTGTCCGTGCGTACCTCCGTGCGTTGGTGGCAGTAGCACCCCGGAGGAAATTCGCTGCACGCCCGGCCGTGCGTTGTCCGTGCGTACCTCCGTGCGTTGGTGGCAGTAGCACCCCGGAGGAAATTCGCTGCACGCCCGGCCGTGCGTTGCCCGTGCGTCCCTCCGTGCGTTGGGGGCAGTAGCCTCCATTGGTAAAACAAGGTACGCACGACCGTGCGTACCCCCTACGCACGCCGTGCGTGGACCCCTGGCACCTGAAACTTTATTTTTTCGCCCCGTTCTTCTACGTTTGGACCCCCGTTTGATCCCAAACATTAGTATGAACATAATAACATCTTAATGATGTGTAAAAACATTAGAAAATGTATCTTACATGGTGTATGGATGTAGGAACATTAAAGATTAATGGGAGATGTGCGAGAATCCTCATCGATACTGGGGCGCAACGATCATTTGTGAGTGAGGCATTCGCCGGGGGATTCAACGTACCCCTGATACCGATGGCTCAAGCCCTATTGGTATCCACACCCCTAGGGGAAGACATCGAGAGAGATAGCCACTATCCATCGTGTGAGGTGGAAGTGGAGGGCCAAAACTTGTCGTGTGATTTCGTGCCGCTGAGTATGATTGAGTTCGATGCAATCCTGGGTATGGATTGGCTTGAGAAGCATCATGCTAGGGTCGATTGTTACACGAAAGTACTTGAACTCGAAGGCAATGAAGGGGTAACCTTACGCTTCGAGGGGGATAGGGCAAAATCCAATAGTTGTATCATATCCGCTGTGAGGGCTAAGAATATGATGAGGAAGGGGTGTCATGCATATCTAGCATATGTGGTGGACAAAACCAAAGAAGAGACGAGCATTGATGAAATTAGGGTAGTATGCAAGTATCCTGACGTCTTTCCTAAAGACTTACCGGGACTTCCACCCGATAGGGAGATTGAGTTCGTGATCGAGGTCGAGCCCGGCACCAAACCAATCTCCATACTGCCATACCGTATGGCACCCGCTGAACTTAACGAGTTAAAAACCCAATTGCAAGAGCTTTTGGATAACGGTTTCATCAGACCAAGCCACTCCCCATGGGGAGCACCGGTCCTTTTTGTGAAAAAGAAGGATGGAACACTTCGAATGTGCATTGACTATCGTCAACTGAACAAGGTCACAATCAAGAATAGGTATCCCTTGCCTAGGATTGATGACTTGTTTGATCAACTACGAGGAGCAACCGTGTTTTCAAAGATTGACTTGAGGTCGGGGTACCATCAACTGAAGATTAAGGAGGATGACATACCGAAGAGTGCTTTCCGCACGAGATATGGGCATTTTGAGTTCCTTGTTATGTCGTTTGGGTTAACAAACGCCCCGGCGGCATTCATGGACTTGATGAACCGAGTATTTCACAAATACTTGGACCGATTCGTGATTGTGTTCATTGATGACATCTTGATCTACTCAAAGAGTGAGGAAGAGCATGAGGAGCACTTGATACTCGTTCTTGAGACACTACGGGAGAAGCAACTCTATGCCAAATTTTCTAAATGTGAATTTTGGCTTAAGGAGATTGGCTTTCTCGGGCACGTGGTTTCGGGATCGGGAATTGCTGTCGACAACAAGAAGATAGAAGCCATCACCGAATGGGAGAGGCCAAAGAACGTCAAGGAAATTCGTAGTTTCCTTGGATTGGCAGGATACTATAGAAAGTTCGTGGAAAAGTTCTCTGTTTTGGCATCACCGTTGACAAAGCTCACTCGAAAAGGAGCTAAGTTTGTATGGGATGACAAGTGTGAGAAAGGATTCACTGAACTGAAGAAGAGATTAACCGAGGCACCGGTACTTGCATTACCCAAACAGGGTATGGGGTACGATGTCTATAGTGACGCGAGCATCCAAGGGCTTGGATGTGTGTTAATGCAGGAGGGGAGGGTAATTGCCTATGCTTCACGACAGCTGAAGAAGCATGAGGTAAATTACCCCACCCATGATCTAGAGTTGGGAGCAGTGGTGTTCGCACTGAAGATTTGGAGACATTATCTCTACGGAGAGACATGTCACATATACACTGACCATAAGAGCTTGAAGTACGTGTTTACTCAGAAAGAGTTAAACATGAGGCAGAGACGGTGGATGGAGTTGATAAAGGACTACCACCTAGTGATTGAGTACCATCCAGGCAAGGCAAATGTAGTGGCAGATGCTTTGAGCCGGAAGAGCTCAACTGGGGCATTGATAGCTAATTTGAGGGCATTAAGAGCCCAACTGGAGGTGTCCAGTAATGGTGCCTTATTGGCACGGTTTGAGGCGAGACCTACTTTGCTTGATGAGATCAAGAAGGGTCAGGAAACTGACGACGAAATTGTGAAGATCAGGGAACGCTTGCAAGCGGGACCGGTGGAGGACTTCAGAGAAAGAGACGACGGTCTTTTACTATTTCGTGACCGAGTGTGTGTGCCGGCGGATGATGAGCTCCGAAAGTCCATCTTAGAGGAAGCTCATTCATCGGCTTATGCCATGCACCCGGGGGGCACGAAGATGTATCGCGATTTGAAAGAAAGTTACTGGTGGTCCGGTATGAAGAGAGAGATAGCCGAGTACATCAGTCGGTGCCTTACTTGTCAGCAAGTCAAGGCAGAGCATCAGCATCCAGCTGGGTTATTACAGCCACTTTCCATTCCAGAATGGAAGTGGGAGCATGTGACTATGGATTTCGTGGTGGGGTTGCCACGGACCGTGAACAACTATGATGCGGTATGGGTAGTAGTTGATAGGCTCACCAAGAGTGCTCACTTTTTGCCTATTAACATCACTTACCCTCTTGAAAGGTTGGCGAAGCTATACACGGAGGAGATTGTGAGATTACATGGAGTCCCAATATCCATTGTCTCGGATAGGGATCCACGATTCACATCCCGATTTTGGCCAAAGTTTCAAGCATCTCTGGGGACTAAACTGAAGTTTAGCACAGCTTTTCACCCACAGACGGATGGACAGTCCGAGCGGGTGATACAGATTCTGGAAGACATGCTTAGGGCATGTGCTTTGGAGTTCCAAGGAAGTTGGGACAAACATTTGGCCCTAGTGGAGTTTGCCTATAACAACAGTTATCAGGCAAGTATTGGCATGCCTCCATACGAGGCATTGTATGGGAGGAAGTGCAGAACACCGTTGTGTTGGGACGAGGTTGGCGAGGCCAAGCTCGAGGGGATTGAACTTGTTGAAATCACCAAGACTAAAGTGAAAGTCATTCAGGATAGACTCAAGACTGCCCAAGATCGGCAGAAGAGCTATGCCGACAAACGACGCAGGCCATTGGAGTTCGAGGTCGGTGATAAGGTCTTCCTAAGAATTTCTCCTTGGAAGGGTATCATCCGATTTTTATCGAGGGGAAAACTCAACCCCCGATACATTGGTCCGTTTGAAATCCTTGAAAGGATTGGGGCGGTGGCTTACCGTCTCAAGCTGACGCCGGAACTTGAGAAGATACACGACGTGTTTCATGTATCGATGCTCAAGAAATACGTGAGAGATCCATCTCATATTCTTGAGAAGCCACCGGTGGAGATACGTGAAGATCTACAATATGCAGTGGAACCGGTAAAGGTTGTGGGTCAACAGGTGAAGAAATTGAGGAACAAGGATATTCCTATGGTAAAAGTCCCTTGGAGGAGTGATCGGGTCGAGGAAGAAACATGGGAGACTGAGGTCTCAATGAGAGAGCAATACCCTTTTCTCTTCGATTAGACACGTGGATTTCGGGGACGAAATCCCAAATAAGGGGGGGTGAACTTGTAACACCGTCCCCAAATGTATTTACTTTTAAAGTGAATATTGTATTTTGACCTTATGGAATGGTTGACGGATTTACGAGGTTATGAATTTTTATTAATTTTTGCGTGAATAGTAAGTTCGCGCGTGGGGCCCGCACCGGGAGCGGGGGCCGCCCGATATTCCCGGGACCACATAAATTATTCATCTTGGTCTAGATAATATTTATATGGGGGTGGATAATTCTTTTGAACCATGGAAAGGTCTTGAGTTGACCGATTGGTCAAAAGAGGCCCAAATACCGGTATTGGCAATCTAACCGATAAAAGCCCGAAATTGGATTTCGGAGACCTATAAATTTAAGTTGGGAAATGTATATTCATTTTAAGGGTCATAATGATTGGGAACATGTAATATATCTTATTTGACCCGATAAAATAAAATATATTTAAAACTGTCCGAAAAATACAACTTTCGGGACAAAGTGTACACTTCGGGACAAAAAGGGTTGACCTCCCACATGGGTGGGGGCCAACCCACGAATTTAGCCACATTTTTCAAGGCATGGGTCGGCTGATATGAGAGGGAGGTGGGAGAGAGAGCTGATTTGAGATGTTTGGCATCAAAACAAATCATGGTGGCCCTCCTTTCCTTCACTCATTACTCAATTGAGACAAATGAGCATTCCTACTCCTCCCCCTCCTCACTCATTCGGCCAACACTAAGGAAAAGGAGGAAAGAATCTCTGCAACTTCATCTTTCATAGCCAAACTCAAGCCAAGCTCAAACAAGAAAGTTGATAGGAAGTTAAAGGAGGAAAAAACTAGCTAAAGGTGTGAAAGTTAAGGTAATGACCCTATCATAACTTCTCCTTTTTTTTTTCCTTCTATCATATGAGATACATATCATATGGAGCACCCTTGAGGTTGTTCTACATGCTAAGGGTGTAGAATAATGGGTTGGAGAGTGGTTCTATGTCCAAAAACGGACATAGAGACCAAACCGACAAGTTCACCGGAAAATAACCTTTTAAGGGTTATGTGTATTGATTAAGGTTTTATGATGTTAAAACCTTGTTAGGAACTTGATTTAGAGTATCTTTGAGCTTCGCCGGAGTTTCGCCGGAGTTGGTCAAAGTTGGCCGGAGTTGGTCAAAGTTCACCGGAAATAGTCAAAGTTCAACCGCGGAGCGTAGAACACGCTTAAGCTCACTTAAGGTGAGGATGACCGACTATATTGCTTATAATTATTGGGTTAATTTCATAAGATTACCTAAATGAATTATATGTGTTTGGCATGATTTATTTATAATATAACAAAATGCCTAAATGAGATTATTATTGTTTATAAGTAAAAGTGCATAATATACAAATTTATGAATAAATTGTGTATGATTATGTATTATGAATACAATGGTATAATAGCGTGCAAACTATAAATGAATTGTGATAAATATACTTTTACCTCATGTAAGGAAGTCATGGAAGGATAAAAGTGATATTTTGATATTAGAACCAAGTTATACTTGAATGTGGAATTAAATTGAAATAGCCAAATTACTATGAAATTGCATTGGCTTATTAAGGTTAAATGACTAGTATAGAAATACTAGCCGGGGATGTTAGCATGAAAAGTGATAGAACAAATCCTAGGGGTTTGGATTGTGAATGATGTACCTTAAGTAGTCATATGAAATGTCTTAAGGTAGAAATGAGTAAACGCTAAGTTACCGTAGGAGTGGATCATGAAGGTTACTCATAGTAGAGGAACTCTAGGCATAGAGATTGCTTAGTGAAGTAGTATCGTGACTAGAGGAAGCCTCGAGCACGATGAAGAATGACTGGAGGAAGCCTCCAGCATTCGTGTAGGACGACTAGAGGAAGCCTCTAGCGTAACGTAATGTGACTGGAGGAAGCCTCCAGCACAACGTATGTAAGGTGATTAGAGGAAGCCTCTAACACCAAGTGGAGTGACTAGAGTCAGCCTCTAGCACGACAAAACATGACTAGAGGAAGCCTCTAGCATGGTAAACTAATATAGATGGGTGTGGCTTGAAGTCACGGGGAAGGGGTTAAATGTTTCCAAAGTAAACATGGGCCTTCGGGCGATTACTTGACTATATATATAAAGTAAGTATACTTTCAAAAGAGGGTAACCACGGGTTATGACCTATAATATAATAACATCCTAGATTGAGGGTCTTGGAAATTGAAACTTTGATTATACTTAGTATAGTTGTCATTGTACTTGTCAAATGCTTCCAAGTACTGACCTCCCCTTCACGGGGGAGGCCACCTCACAGTTTCAGGTAGAACTTGAAGGGTGCTACCATCACCGTTGCTTCGGGCGGATTATCAAGGAGAGGAGACGTAGTTCGTGCTTCCTCCGTTTCTGTTTTAAAACATTCAAATTAATGCTCATGGATACTATTTTCCGAATAATTATTTAGGGCTTGCACGCCCGTGTTTGCCACGTGTGGCTCGAATGCTTGTATTAATATTTCCGCTGCTTAATTAAATGATTTACATTGTGATTGTTTATGGATGTACTAATGTGAATGGTATTCAAGACGCCTTGTATAGTATGGATGAGTTGGACTGCGGTTGACTATTCGTACTGTACGGCGGGTTGTTGACGTGTCCGGGAAGGTCCGGGGCGTGACAGAAATTACCAAACTGATTTTGTTGGGGCTGCCAGTTGTAGTTGACATAGTCAACCTGTTCCATTGATTTCCATGGACAAGTGGACTGATTATGTTGTCCACCACAAGATTCACACATAAGAACATGAATGGGAGGTGGAGTTGATGCAGAGTTTTGCACAAGAGAGACTTGTGCCATCTTTTGGATCAGAGTCATCATGTTATCGACCTTTGTGGTTATGGCAGACATTTGATCAACTGCGTACATGCCTCCTATTTTTGGTGGAGCAAATGATCGCTCAGAATACCATGTTGATCCGTTTGATGACAAGTGTTCCATCAATTCTTCATTTGCGGACGCGTCCACAAGTATCTGAGAATTTTCACTTAGGCCTTCATAGAAAGCCGTCATCAAGTGCCAGTTTTGGATGTTATGATGTGGCACTGTCGCTGGAGATCTTTGAATCTTTCCCAAGCCTCATAGAGGGGCTCATTGGGATTTTGCTTGAAATTTTGAATCATTCTCCGGATTTTCGCCGTTTTAGATGGCAGGAAAAATCTTTTGAGAAATTCACCATGAAGTTGATCCCAGGTGGAGAAGTGATTGTCTAGAAAAGAGTCAAGCCAACTCTGGGCTCGATCCCGTAGAGAGAATGGGAATAGGCGTAGTCTGACAGCATCAGATGGCACACCATTGATTTTGAAGGTGTTGCAAGCTCGAAGGAACTTTGTGATGTGATTATTTGGATCCTCCATTGGCGCACCGCCAAATTGATCATTTGAAACCATTTGGATGATAGCAGTCTTGATTTCAAATTGATTCATGTTAACCTCCGGTGGAATAACACTGTCATGCTCATTCACGGGAGGCGTAACAGAATCATATAATGGCTTCCTGATCCTTGTAACCTGATCCACGATTGGTTGATCTGGTTCCTGCTCATTTACAACAATATCGTTTGACATTTTTTTTATCTTTTTCTGTTCACGTATGTGCTTTTCAATGTCAGAGAAGAATAACAATTTACAATTTGCACCACGTGAACGTGTAAGCATAAGCAGAAGGGAATTGGGATTGGGAAGAGAGAGAGAGAGATAGAGAGAGAGAGAGAGCGAGAGAGATGAAAAGAAAAAAATTTGTGTAATTAATTAATTAATTAAGGTTCGCACGTAGTCAATTGATATAAACCGAGACTAGTGAGCCCTTAAAGCAATATTAATATATACAGTAATTCACCAGGATGCGGCAGGGCCGACAGATATGGTGATTTGAGAAGAAGAAGAAAAAACTATAGTAATAAATACAGTCTCCACCAAGATGCAGTTGTGCCGACAGTCTAGGGATTATTAAGAAAAATAAAAAAATAAAAAGTGCACGCCACCAACAAGCGGACACGGCCGACAAGCTTGGGGATGCAAAAAACATGCAGAAATTAAATTGCTGAAATTAAAGTGCGATAATTAAAGTGCAGAAATTAAAGAGTTGGTCCGACCATGTAGGCGGAGTATCCTTTAAATTATTATGTACAAGTAAACGGTCCGACCATATAGGCGGATTATCCGTTGAATTAATATGTAACAATATGTCCAATGGTCCAAATGTCCAGATATATATGTTCAGTCAACAAGTCCAACTCCAATGCCAGCTAAGATCATTAATAATAGTCCAATTTTTTTTTTGAACTTTAATTAATCACTTTTTTTTAATTTTTTTTAACCTACAAAAGTAAACAAGATAACAAGAAAATAATATACACACAATTTACAATAACTAAAACCAAAAATTCATGCTTTCAATTTTTTTCAAAACCGCTTCCCCGGCAACGGCGCCAAGTTGGCGTGTAGCATATAATGGGCACACAACTATTTTTTTTACCCAAGGAAGTAGGGTGTCGAACCACAGAGAAGCGGGAAATAAAATAACTAAGCACAAACTAAAGATTAAAGTTGGGAATGCGTTTCTTTTGATTTTTGGTTGTTTGGAAAAGTAATAAAATAAAAGTGATTGAGATGAGAGATTTTTATCAACACAAAGTTCAACCAATAGGAAGTAGGGGTAGAAATTGGTAACTAACTGTTTAATGTTTAATTGAGAGACATAATTGCTAATTTTATTCTTAGATAGATTGTGAGAAGTTGTAGATAAATATTTTAGGACCCAACACAAGTCATCTAAACTAAGTAACTAGTCAACATTTCCTAGTGATGGCCAAAACGAGACTAGTTGTTTAAGTGCAATGACAACCTTAATTATAAACTATATTATTTACCCAACCCCGTGGTGTGAATAATATAATTAAATAATTAAATTCTCCCGTAAAACTTCAATCCGGGACAAGGTAAAAGAAGTTTAACGGTGTGTTCAGAAAGTGTTCATTTGTGTATTTATCAAACAATATGTTTATGATTGAGTACTCATAATATATATCACAAACACAACATAATTAACGGAGCTTGTTCAGTAAGGCCCATTTTGGCCATCCGGCCCACTTTGGCCCAGTAGGCCCGTATTTGGCCCATTAGGGTGGAGAGCACCCTTCCCCATTCCTCTATAAATATGAGGCTTCCCTCCATGTTTTAGGGATCCTTTTCTTCTCCCTCCTTCTTAGTTAGCTTTCAATACTCCATTAATGGGAGCTCAAATTGTACTATGTAATGGTGAGGAGAGTCCTAATGAGAATGAGAAGGCTTGGACATTAGCCTAAAAAGTCCCGTGGTTTTCTCCCTTTCGGGTTTCCACGTAAAAACAGTTGTTCATACACATTTATACATATATTTACTATATCGTGTTATATTGAACTCAACAATAACCTTTATCATTAGCCTTTATCCCGGGAAGACCTTCCAAGCAAGTTTTGGTAAAAGCCAATCCGGGCTCATTATCCTCCACAACCCGAAGGTTTTGGTTTAGCTTGATAGTAGGGATATCAACCTCTTTCCAATGTTTAACCTTAATGATGGGCTTAAGGACTTCCTCGGCATCCATGTCAACAACAACCTCATCAATGAAAGTGTCAAGAAGGGTAGTTTTAATGACCCGGACAGTTTCATCAATGTTAGTATCAACATCCCTAGGAGGATCCATCACATTATCCTCATCTTCTGTGGTGTATTTAGAAGATCCCCTTCTAAGCCGGTTCACTCATTTTTGTGAGGTTCTGATGTCTCATGTTCCTTTCCATTCCTTTGTGTGGGAATGGTAATGCTACTGTTTTCCTCCAAAGTAGAAATGTTCTTAGGCATATAGTTTGCCTCCTTAGCTTCCTTAGCCTTTCTCTCCATTTCGGCCAACACCTTACAGCAGATGTAATTCTATATACTAGGGTTGGGCATATCGGTTTTCAGTTCATTTTTTTCGGTTTCCGTTCGATTTGGAACGAGTTGGAAGAATTATTACCAAACAAAAACCATACTATTTTTCGGTTTGGTTTGGTTCTGTTTAGTTCGGTTCGAATTTGTTAGTTTTTAATAATATATGAAGGTTTTTTTGAATTTCTTTAGTGCGGTTCGGTTTTGTTCGGTTTTTATCGGTTTCGGTTCGATTTGGTTTAATACGGTTTGGAAGAAATAGTACCAAACTCAAATCAAATTGAATACGTTCCGGTTTCGGTTCGGTTTAGTTCAATTTGATACGGTTCCGTCGGTTCGGTTCCGTTAAACCAAACTTTCATGTCCACCCCTACTATATACCTATGTATTAATGATGAGTATCAAAGAACCTTTGTATCTGAATTCTGAGTATCGTTTTGAGTAATTGAATTTGTTTCATTAATACCTATATATTAATGATGAATATCTGAATTGAAAAAAATGAATATTTTCTGGAATTGAAAAGGTCCTCAAAAATGATTATTGTATTATTCTCGCATTTGATTTGATTCCTTCTAAAATGGAGTACTTTATACAGTACTTCGTATTCACTAATATTATCCTCCGTCTCTTTTTAATCGCAACATGTTGAATTTTACACTATTCACATGTTCTACTTTGACTACATTTTATATTATTATTTTATGAAAATTATTTCTCTTTTTAATCGCAACATGTTGAATTTTACACTATTCACATGTTCTACTTTGACTACATTTTATATTATTATTTTATGAAAATTATTTTTTTAAAAAAATATTGTTCAATTCATCTCATTACAAATTTTCAAAATCTAATTTTTAAATATTTTTTACTAATAGAGATTAAGATATAATTACGGTCAAAGATGTGTGTTGGCAAGTGTGAAATGTTGACCGTTGCAACTAAAAAAGAACGGAGGAAGTATATTTTAAAAAAAGATATAACACAGCGATGAAAAGTCATAACAAATCACGTTTTTAGTCCAACTCCGTTGGAATTTTAAATGGAGTGCACATCTAAGACATTCAAACCGTGAATTTCTTGAAATCAGGAGAAAAAAATCACAATTCCGTTTTATTTGTGAATCGATATTTAGGCGTATTTGTTTTATGTTCTGTCTAATCAATTTCAGGTTAATTATACACGGAGTAATCAGTTATAGTACTTTAATTTCTTCTACCTGTTGTAATTGACACTTTTGGTACCACGCCAAAAGCCTTGTATGTCCCTTAATATTTTTAGTTAATTGATATTACTCTATGTATTGCAGTCATTTTACTAGCTTTCTTTTTATTTGAATATTCCTAAAACTTTGTTATTTTCCTTTAAAACATTGAATTTATGATTCTTATTAATATCTCTCATCTACACAAAGCTCAATTACAATTTGTTTTACTACATAGGTTCTACATGTCCCTCAAATATGACAAAGTTGTACATCTTCACACATTTTCACACATTTAAAAATTCTTCTCCAAGACATTTTTTTTCTTATATTAGACTACAAATAACAATGTTCAAAGGGTTGAATCTCCAACCCCAAGGGCCTCCCACGATCCGATCTGACAAAGCATTTAGAAGGTTGTAAGTCACAATGACTCAGTCATTCAAATTGTGGTAAACCTTATATTCGTGCACATTAGAAGTCCAACCTACCACACAGGGGCAATAATCTCCGCATGATAATTGCGGGTTTCAATCTTTGAAATTGTTCTATGTTCCAATTTTCCCACTACTCAACTAATTGGGCTACCGTGAAGGTAAAATGCAATAAATAACAAATGTCTATTAAAAGACAATTGAGTTTCACACAATTGAGTTTCGGGTCAAGACCGCCCGGTCTTTGCCCAAATTTAGTGATGATCAAGTCTGATCGGGTTCTCGGCCTAAATTTCTTTACATGTAGTGTAACCATATTTGGTAGACAATGCTATGTTTGGTCCGATTCGACTCAATGTATACAAAACACGTGAGCCCAAACGAACGGAAGCGTCATTTTCAACAATTTAAGATCGATCAACCAATCTGATTCATTTTAAATGACGCATTAACATCCCAACTTTCAAATGTATTCATTCAAATTATTATTACAGTTAAAAAGAAGCTGCTTCTCACTAATTATTTGAAAGCCAGGGACCACTATTCCTTCCATCAATACCCCTTCAGTAATATGTCGACGGCCTGTTTATCTCGCGACAACAAGAGTTCCTTGGTTAAGGGACATTTAACATTAATTTAGTACGACATTAACATTTAACATTTAATTTAATGAGACATCAAGGAAAGTTTACCGCCGGACACGTGAGGCGTAATTTAAGCACCCGAAGCGAAGCTCCAAGCTGGAAGCAGTTTAAAAGGCTTCAAATTTTAATGAATTTCACGAGCATTTTCATGGCTATTTCGCTCCCCCCGCCCGTACAACTAACTGTGAATGAAGAGACTTTTTGTTCTGTGTGTGAAATCTGTGATCCGACATCATTTGTCTAACAACCACCCATTTTTTTTCTCATTAACTCTCTCACTCTGATTGTACAATGCCGGGCAAGCAAAAAAGCCAAAAAGAAAGGGGAAAGGGCCAAGAGTCGTGATTCCTGAATGAAGTCCGTACTGTACAGTGGCCGGTGAACCCACATTGAAGATCCATAGGCTCGTTTGGATCTGCATATTTCTCTTCTGTTTGGATCTGAAGCTTCTCAATCGATCAAGGATTCGGGTTGGAGTCCCTGAAGCAAGCTGGTGTTTGTTTGGTGCTCGTATTGTGTTTTTCTCATCAGCCCCTGTTTATCCGTCCGCCTTTGAGGTTAAAGATAGAGACTGGAGAAAGAGAATCAATCTGTTCAATCAATCTTGTTCTTATCAATCAGCAACCCAACAAAAAGTCAGTTGCTTGGTTATAAGTATACTGTTTTTGAGTTAAATATCATGTTTTAAAGAATGTTTACTGTGTCTTGATGTTGAAATGGGTTGATCCTTGGGTTTGGAATTCAAACATTATTGCTCATTTCAACACACAACAGTGTTCTTATCTGTTTAAATGGGGCTTCGTTTGAATTCAAAATATATTCCCTTTTTTATTCTTTGAATCTTTCAAAATGACACTGAAGGATTAATATATTAGGAGAACACTGCCTACTATGTGTCTATGTGCATATATCCCCCCATTATCTGTAGACCATGGCTAATACATTTCTCCATATTTTTGTCAATGCTTCCAGTACCCTAAAGCTGAAGAAGAGTTGTATTTTGGCAGCTTGAGATAGATAAGTTAATCTGAATCCACTCGGAAGAGTTCAGAGAAAACTTTGAAATGTTTATATGAAATTGTTCAGAGATCTTGAAAGATAAAATTATTGTTGCTGCCGAATATGCCGCGGGAAAAACCAAAATCTGCTGCATACAGATCATTTCTCTCTTGTGATGATCCGAAAGGTGTAGTTGAATGCAAGACAGTAAGAAAGTCCAAGGGTAGTGAAGTTCGTAAGGAAGAAATGGTCTCCAGAGCATCTGGGCATGAATTAAACTGTTCATGTTCTTCCCACCTCATGGAAGTTTCTAGAGGAGCCCAGAAACTTACCCAAGTGATTGATTCATGGTCAAAAGGAATTGGGTCCTCGGACAGAAAGTCCAAAGATGTAGCCAAAGAGTTGCTGAAAGGGGCTCTTGATTTGCAGGAGTCTCTAGAAAGGCTCGAGAAGTTGCAAGAAGAGGCTTCAGGGTTCATGACAAAGTTGAACAAGCCAAAAGAGGGAAGTGGGAAAGGGAAGTTGAAGAAGAATGTGGGAATACGAGGCATTGAGAGGACTAAATCTGAAAGGATTACACATGATAATCAGAAGTACAAGTTGGAGTTTGGAAAGGCAAGACATTCCATTGATGGAGCTTCTTGGGATTGTTATGAGGAGCTAAGGGAATCGATATTGGACAGCTTTGCTAAGCAGAACTTGTCAACACTGCCTACTCATGCGTTGGAAAAGGGTAGTTTTGGTAGGCGAGAAATTGAAATCTCTCCAGATCTTGCTACAACTAGCTCAAGTCGATCCTCCTGTGAAAAAGCTTGTTTGGATAGGATACGGTTAATGTCATCTCCTGATCTTCCCTCTACTAGCTCTAGCCAATCCTCTATGTTTCAATCTCAAGAGTGTTCTTCTCATGACAGTTCTCTCCCTAAGGCTCAACATTTCAAGCCAAAGGTTACTAGTTTGGTTGCAAAGCTTATGGGTCTTGAAGAAATCTCTTCAGGGACACTTAAGTTCACGTCCCAAAATCACAGTCTTCCCTATCAAAGGAGACCCAAGTTTGAAATTGGTTTGCCAAAGGCAAAGAAGTCCACCTCTGTTGACCCAAAACCAAGGGCGACACAAGAATGTACTCGAGGTATGCAACTCAGAAGCAAGTCTATTGATGAATCAATGTGTAGGACCTGTCATCCCATTGTTTCGGATTTGGGAAATAAATTTGGTAATGGTTGTAAACCCATAGTGCTCATGAAGCCTCTGTATGCTCCTGACCTACAGGAAGAAAGATTATATTCCATGGCATGCCCCTTTGAGGAAAATGAATTGGATAAAAAAGGGATGAATACAAAATGGAGAAGAACAGAGTTGAGAGAAGGGTGGAGTAAAAAACACAGACAGGCTGTTTCTTGTCTCAATGATGATGGGATCACAGTTCTGGGAAAACTATCTCCTAACAGGACAACCAATCCTAGGAAGCATAGGCTGGAGAAGAAAGAAGTTGTTGATAAAAGGGCATCCCCTAATATTAGGAAAGAAGATATGAAAAAAGTGAAATATATGGAGGCTTGTAAACCGCATGACCTAGAGAAGTTGACTAGTGTCAAGCTAAAAAAACAGCAGGTTGTGTCGAATATATCAGAAAAAGTAATTATGTGGCAGAATAGCATAGCCTCAGATTCCACCCTAGATGAAGAAGCTGCATTTCATGACTCCAGAAGTAGGACACACGTGAAAAAGAACGACAAGCCAGTGCAAAGTTCTTCTGTGTCTATCGTGAGTCCATTCTTCTTCCTTGACCTGCATTTTAGATTTGAATCATATTTTCTTCAGGGCCGCTCGTTTCCCATTTTCGAAGTCAGCCTTTTTTCATAGATCTGGTTCCTTTAACAGTTTAGTTTTGTTTCATGTCAATGCAGGGTGAAAATATGGTAGACAAGAAAGCACTTATAGACCTTAAGCCCAAGAAAGAGACTAATGAATCAGAAAATCTCCATTTTGAAGAAATATCTGTTGTCTCCCAGACTTCACCCTTTGGTTAGTCAATTGTTTTCTTCAATTACTCTTGCACTAATGATTTGAGTGGCCAGTATTCACATCTGGTGTGTGATCCAACTATCCAAGTAGAATCATGTGCAAGTAGACATTAGATATGTGCTCATTATAAAATTCTGGTCGATGAATATAACAAAGCTTTCCAAACTTGGTTTCCGAGTTTTGCTTTTCTGATTTTTGGTAGATGACTTTTAATTTCTTGAAACTTTTGGTCCTTGACAGTTGACACTAACTACATATTGATTTTGAATACACTTACTCAAATATGTATGACCTTTTAAACAAAAACATAACTTATGGTCCATTTTGTTTGTTTGTTTCACTGCATCATGAATGTCATGGGGGAAAGCTTGACGTGCACTGTTTCATAACCAAACTATAGTAATGAGTAATCATTGAATCTAATATAGTAATATGGAGGCAATTTCATTCTGGCAGCTCTTTGTCCCTGATGAAAAATGAGTTTACATCCTATGTGATAATTCTGTTTACTTATTGCAGATGATCAAAGCACAGATGAAAATCTTTCTTGCAACTCTATGATGCTAACCATTGGAAGTGAATGCAATGAACATGATCAGTTTTTCATCAATCCAAAATTGAAGCTTGAATCCAACACTACCAAGAATTTTCTTCTAAGCAGCACACCTTTCCTTACACGTGCGGAAGAGCTTTTTCATGCATGCACATGGGAACCTGTAGTGAAGCCTGTATACTTGAATGACGAAATGCCTGACACAAAAGTCTTACTGGATTGTGCAAGTGAATTATTAGATAACAAATACACCCAGAGTAAAATGTCATCTGATCGATTACCTATCAGATCACGAGCTTGTATAATACCCCTAGACAAGTTGGTGGCTGAAATTTGTGATGGGATAGACACTTTGATAAGCTACAGAGATCTTACTACTGATGCCCCTTGTGTAGATGCTTCTAGCGCATTGATTGAGAGAGATCTGTGGTGCAAAGGAGCAGTAAGAAGAGCTTGTGATTTGGGTTGGAGGGAAGGTTTCACTTGCAATGAAGTTGAAAATGTAGTGGCTGACATGGAGAAGCTCCTTCTAAGTGGAATTCTTGAGGATGCATTAGATGACTTTGCAGAGTGGTATTAACTTGTATACAGACAAAATTGGGGGAGCATGATTAGGAGCAGCTTAACAGGCAATCTGTAAATAACGATATGTTAGAGTGTCTAGCTTCAGGTGATTATTATTTTATTTATAGGCGCTCATCTCTTTCAAATATAATTGTTACAAAAACACATTATCATTATCACAACCTTAGTCCCTATTAGGTAAGGAGAAGAAAACGTTATATAATTCATCAACCACAGATAAGAGAGGAAATAAGAATAACAGTATAAATGACAGAGATTTAGGTTGAACACCCCTACTAATAAATAGTAGGGAAAATGGAAACTAATAATCCAACCTTTTAGCGGTCTTCTTACAATAATCCAACCTTTTGGTTATTCATGAATAATCCAACCTTTGCATCTCATCTTCATTCACTGGTCCCTGACCGGTTGATGACCTGCTATTCCAAGCTATTTTCTTATCTTTGCAAATCATTATACCATAAATCTCATCTTTCACAAAGATAATATTTTGCAAAGATAAGAAAATAACTTGGAATAGTAGGTCATTAACCGACCAGGGACCAATGAATGAAGATGAGGTGTAAAGGTTGGATTATTCATGAATAATCAAAAGGTGGGATTATTGAAAGAAGACCGCTAAAAGGTTGGATTATTAGTTTCCATTTTCCCTAAATAGTACTAGTAGTATTTCTTAGTGATTCTATTTTAATGGTCAGAGTATAAAAATTTTGATGGTCAGAGTTTACACATGTTAATGTATTTAATTAATTAAAATTTATAATACTTAACAGCAATTCGGCCTGATCATCAATAATGTTAGACAAAAGTATTGGTAATGCTACACAAACTTTTATATAAATATGATTTGGGTGTAAGTTGAATTCAAATTCAGTAGCCACCGATCTACCATGGATGAGAGTATTTGTATGCAACATGTATAAATTAATAAGAGAAATACTAGTATATTTATAACTAATCATCGAGATCAGGACTTCAGGAGCCCCCAAGCCTCCTAAGTCTTCCACTGAATATTTAAACCAAATAAACATGGAGTAAAACATTTTGTCGACTATTATTTTCCTTCTTTTCACTAAATTATTTGACCTGCTTTTAGGTCAAATAGTAATACTTGATGGGTGGACAGGTGGTTTACCTTAATAAGACTAAAACAAAGTTTATATCCAAAAATAGGAGCAACTAGTTTAAAATACCTTAAATAAGACTTTTTAATTGTAATTGGACCTAAATACCCTCAAAGGGCTGGAGCACTGATGCCCCCAGGTCATCGTACCACTGCTGCCGTCAAACCTCCGGCCGCCTTTACTGGAAAAAAATTCCAGAAATTTTAAGAGGATCTGCCAAAAAATCTGATGCCACCGCTGCAAGAGATCCGTGCCACTACTGGAGTCTGTTACCGCCACCACGGACCGATCCCACCACCAACGGAGTGATAATTAGATTAATTAATTAATTATTTACCGGTAGAAATGAAATGATTAGTTCTATTTGGGGAAAACCAAATATATGGTCCATGGGAGGGATTGAGTAGAAGGGCGGGAAAAAGGAGTGGAAGCTTGTAAAGAAAGGAAAAGGTCACATAGGCAAACTGAGGATGACCTTAGGTTTAATGAAAAATGTTTAACATGAATATTGTAAAAAAAAAATGTTTATCTGGTGCATATTATAGTTTAGATTCATGGGTGCATGAGTTTATCCGAGGCTTTTTAAATTGTAAGGGGTTATTGGCCTTCTCCCAATCTACATTGTTCATTTAGAAATGTTAAAATATTGTTTGGTAGCCTACAGTGATTTAATTATTCTACTTATCAAGATGATATAAACATTGGCTTCCAAGAGAGAGGGGAGGGGGATGCAGCATCCTGGATTCCAAGGGAGGTTGAAGGCTTGAAGCTTTGATGGTCTGGGAGGCAATTATAGCTGGGCAAGGAGTATCAGGAAAAGCCGCTATGGCAATAAACTGATAATTGAAACAGAGCGTTTAGTAACCTCAGATAGTCAGATGTGCAATTGGAACTGGGTTTCATTTGGATTTGCTATGGTATCACCTTCTAAATTATACGGAGTACAATTTGAATGACTTTTTCGCTGCAAATAAAAAAACAAATTCACTCAAACAACCATTAGCAAGTAGAGTCTAACATTCCCTTCATTTTGAGATCTTAAAAAGAGAATTTACTGGAGTAGTGGAGTGAAAATCGTGTAAATATATAAAATCTTTTCTCCAATATTTAAGAACTTTGATCAGGGATATGAACACAACTCACACTCCTCATATCGGAATATAGCATGTGGGCATGCAAACAAACACCCAAATACTTCCGGATACTTCAAATGCTCAGTTGGCTCACAATTAGGAATACAAGGAGCATAGGATAGGGAGATGGTATAATAATGACATAATGTGCAATCAAGAATGCTGAAGTAGAATAGTCTGTACAGTTGACAAGCTATTGTGTTTCAAAAATTAAGCCTTCATGTTACACCACATAAGGGTCAATGATGCAAAAGAAAATAAACCAATACATCATATTTGACCCTCTCTGCTACACCACATAAGGGTCAATAATGCCAAAGAAAATAAACCAATAGATGATAATTGACCCTGTCTGCAGCTCAATCAAAAGATGGCATTTAGAATGATGAAATATTATGTTTAGCAATAACACTCCCTTGAACTTTTTTCACAAAGTAGGTCACTGTGCTGCTAAACTGGTATCTTCTCCGGCCAAGCTACTATCTTTCTTATCAACAGCACAGCCTTCTGGAGAAACTGTGGCACCAATTCTTTTGGGTGGCCAGTACCGGAATACAGATCTCCCAATTATATTCTTCGAAGGCAGTGGGCCCCTAATAAAATTGAATAACCCATGTTCAATGAAAATCATATATTAAGCACCACCATCACTGCCTTAATCCCAACTCACTTGGTTTGAGTGACTTTAAATTTATTGTGCCGATTAATTGTGTAAGAATTAGTTAGCACTAAGTTTATGAAAAATATAATGGCAATGTGGCATAGCTTTATGCTAGAAACTCTTCCAAACTTTAATTCTCAAACTGTTATAATACGTTTTTTCCATTTAAAAAGAAATTGCCTTATATAGTAGGTGCAAATAAGGTGGTTTCCCTAAATATGAGTACTATGTCTTCTGTCTAAAATGAGATCTATCACTTGTCTAGTTATCTTTAATCAAATGCCGTATAATTTACAGGTAAATATTCCAGATAAGTGACTAAAATGATAAAAGTGGCAAGACGTCCATAGCCGTGCACCAAGAGTAAAGAAATGACCAAGATTTAATGTAACCAAACACTCATGGGACCACAAGTAATGTACTTTACGAGGGAAGATATTTTCAAATTAATCATTATAAGAAATGAGTTAGATAAAAACATGACATCCTTACCAAACGTGTGAGTCATAGCTGTTATTCCGATTATCACCCATCACAAAAACAGACTGTTCAGGTACACGCTGCACAAAAACATGAAAATACTAAGAGTTAACAGGCTATATTCTTGTGGAAGAAATCAACGTTAACTCCAAAGATTAAAGTCAAGGTTGGTAAAAGTTTTTTGAACTCAGCACAACAAACGTTATAAAAGACCTTTTTATAGAAAGAATGGTTCTCAATTTGCTTAAAAGAAGAGGGAGATTTAGTCAAAATTGTGGGAAGTAAACATACTATCGGAGTCATTTCATAGTTGGGGTTTTCAAGAATATAATCTTCGTTTCTGGCAATTCCATTCACTATTAATTTCCCTTCATGAACCTGCACTACAAAAGAGCATAGTAACCAACAAAGAACCCCTTTCCTTGAGCATCAAAATCAGGTGTGGTGTTTTGATGGTGTTACCTCAACAGTGTCGCCTCCCTTTGCGACAATTCGTTTAATGAAGACATCATCATCAGTGTATCCCACTTCCTGAAGAACTGGAGGACTTTTGAAAATCACTATATCATTAGGACATGGCTTTCTGAACAAATAAGAGACCTGTGTACCAGGGTAAGCATCAACTTTCCGGATTGGATATCATACTATCGAACTAAGAATGTTTTAATTGGATTGGTTTCAAGTCCGAAGCAGACTAGACCAGACTTCTACAGTTATAAAATTTCAGTCCAAACCAAACACCTACCTGACCAAACTAGTTCACAACAGATCAGACTAGACCATAAAATTTCAGTCCAATTAAAAACATCTTAAACCCAACAGCACAAGCTTTATTTCATGGATGATGGATGATGCACAAACGCTGCCCTGGATGGGCATAGGAATTCAGAAGGAAAAACCATTAAGCGATGCTATGACACTTAAAGTTGTCAATCATCTGCTTTAGCATGAATATTCAATTTTGTGACTTGACTTTGTAGCCCCAATTTGGTCCTCAACTTTTACTGGACCTAATTTGGTCACTGAGTGTGAAATTTGAGCTCAGTGTAGTCCTCAAACATATTTGATTCAAAACAAGAAGTGTATTTTGTCCATTGACTAAATCCAGAAAAAAACTTTGGACAAAATTTGGTCCTCAGATATGACCCAAATTAGTCCTCAACATGTAAAGGATACACTTCTTAATTAGAGAAAAATATCTATGAGGACTGACTTCAGTCTAAATTGCATATGGGGGAGGGAGGGAGAATTATGTTCAACAGATAGTTGAGGACTAACTTCAGTCTAAATTGCATATTGGGGGGAATTATGTTCAACAAATAGTTGAGGACCAAATTGAGGACCACATTGTTCAACTGAAGGGGCAAAATTGAGTATTAACTTAACTATGCAAAAAAGGACCTGCACACCTACAGGCTACAGCCAGAGTGGATTGGCAAGCCCAGTGCATTACGAAAAAACTACAGGTCCAGAATTAACCTTGAAATCTTAAATTACAAGACATTTCCATATTTCTTCTAAGCTGTTCTAGTTCAAGTTCACCGTTTGAGCTTTAGTAGAAAACAAGACCAATTGGCAAAGTTCCTTAAGTCTGCCAAAATTCAATGCAGAGACCCTCAAGTCTGCCAAAACCACAATGCATTATGAAAACACTGCAGCACCAGAATTCCCATTAAAATCTTAAACTGCAAGATGTTTCTATATATCTTCTCAGTTATTGTATATTTCTAGTTCAAGTTCACCATTTGAGCTCTTGCACTAAATAAGAGCAATTAATAAAGTTCCTCAAGTCTGAAAATTCATTGTAGAGCAGCTTTAAAATGACATGTTACTCTAAAATACATTTTTGATTCCCTAAATATAATGTATGATAGATTCTTCATTTATCATCACAAATATAACAAGAAATCGCAAAAAACTGACAGCTACATGATACTCCTTATTATAATACAAAGAGAAATGCAGAAGATATTACCTTTTCAGCCACAATCCTGTCGCCAACATCAAAGGTGGGATACATAGATAAGGAAGGTATATATCTCGGCTCAGCTACAAAGGACCTGAACGCCAAAGATATAGCCAAAGCCGCAAAAACCGTTATAGCATCATCTGAAGTGAAATCCAGCCATTCTGGCAAAACCCTGTTTCCCTTCTCAACCAATATATCATCTCTGCCACCCCCATCGTCTCCGCCTCCGCCTTCGCCTCCTCCCCCTTCGCCTCCTCCGCCTTTAGAGTCTAGCTCGTGCTTGGTCTCCTTTTCAGATTCCTGACAGCTTTTGGAGCAAAAGATAAGAAAATTGAGGTCTTTAGACTTCTCACGCTTAAAATGTGTGAAATTTAGAGTCTTGAAGAGGGGTTTGAAATTGTTTTGGTTGCAGTAGATGGTTTTAGATGAAGAATTGGAAATATTATGCAAGAAAGTTGGATTGCTGGAGTAGTGGACTGAGAAGATGTTAGGGCTATGAAGTGAAGAGCAACTATGAATGCAATGAAGTGCCATCATTGAATTGAACGGGAGAAGTTTTACACTCCAGCAAATTAGAACGCCACTATGGTCTCTGATTTTGCCTTTCTTATCTCTATTCTAGGGCTGCCCAAGAATAATCCGAACTCGCATAACCCGCCCAATCCAACTCTACATGACCCTATTTAATTGGGTATTTTATTTTTAAAAATATTTATGGGTTAAATATGTTTGAGCCTGCACCTAATGGGTAGGACTGCGGAATTAAAATCTCAAACCCGATAGTACCCGATTCGGCCGAAGTCCATTTTACTATTATTATGCTACAACGTTTTCTTGGATAATTTCAATTTAAGATCAATGTGCTCTATCTAGGATTTAATGACATTAGAATTATAATTAAACATTTATCATTTTGACTAGGTGTTTAAACATCCTATACGGAAGGATGTTTTAATACTATTACCTAATCCTTTTGCTTATAAAAGATAGTACTTGCATTTGTTTGTGTGTTTTGGAAACAAGTTAATCGAGTTTTAAATTGGTTACATTAATTTCCCACATGAAAGATGCAACCCGAAGTGATTTTTTTCCTCAATACCCGACCCTACCCGACCCGTTCATGTGTGGTTTACCAACTTATTTTGCGTACCGCGGGTTGGTTAATATTCAACCCGAACAAATCGGGTAGGCCAAAAAAATATAGCAAACCCAACTCAACCCGCCCGATGTGCAGCCCTACAGTCTATTCCATATTCGAATGTTAATGAAGTATATTACTGCAAAGTGCAAACTCACAAAACGTATACGGATATGAGGCCATATTTACAAATATTAAAAGTTATGAGGGTGTATTTATAAATAATAAAAGTTATAGAGGTGTATTTATAAATAATAAAAATACAATATTTTTTTGAAAAAAATAGGCATATATTATCCTCTGATGTCTACTCATTCACGGCATTGAAGCATTTTACATTTAAAAGATACTTAAAAATAAGTCCATATTTTATCTCATATACCACCAGTACACCTCGAAATATAAATATCGTCAATAAGTCATTAATTTAAAATGAGAAATAAGTCAAACAACTACAACTTTGCAACTCAAAGTTCTACTAAAATAAGATAGAAAACCCAATATTTTAAAAGTTCTAATACATATTTCCGTTAGAGCTATTAATTTCCAAGGATGATTAGAATTAGGGATATGAGGATGGATGAATTAGGAATAGACCCATTAGTTGTGTATCACATAAAAGCAAGGTATTTTTTTTTTAGTTTTTCATTTTTTTAGAATTTTATTAAAAAGTTATTTTTTAAAAAGTTATTTTTTAGTAGTTTTTTTTTTTTGAAAAAGTTGATACAGGTATCCGTTAGGATACGGGTATCCGAAATTTTAAAATAATTATCAAAAAATGGAAACTTTTTAAATTTGTGGATACCGCACGGGAACGTACGGTATGAGTATCCTAGCTAGAGTATCAGATACGAGAACGTTTCTGATACGCCGATACGGCACCCTGGTGAAGTATCTGTGCTTCATAGTTCTCGTCTCATACTCTCATGTCTTCAATTATAAAGTATGTGTCGTCCGATCGGTGTTGGGGGGCCTCGGGGATGGGGTGTCATCCTTTTTTTTCAATTATAAAGTACGGAGTAGTACCTCCCTCTAGGGCTGAGTCCTAAAAAACGAAAATCAAATCAAATTAAACTCAACCGCAATCAAATGAAACCAAACTGCTAAAAAAATGAAATTGAATGCAGAAAAAAACGAACTGAACTGTAGTTGCTTGATTCGATTTTGATTTTTTACCCTTCAAAACCGAACCGAACTGAACAAACCGAACTTATTAAAATATGAAATTTTATTTGTTAATTTATGTTAAGCATTAATCCTAGTTAATCCTAATATCGTCAATAGTCTTTGGTTCACTTGTACTAGAGAAATAATGTTTTTGTTATGTCTAGTTGAGGGGTGTTAGGATCTGATTCTTAAAACTTCTTCTGCTCCCTGAGGGAGCAGAAGCAGAAGCTGGAGTGTTTCGATGAAAGTGCAGAAGTGATTCTGGTGCTCTTTTTTACACCTAGAATCAATTTTTTTAGAAGCTGGGGGTGACTAGCTTCTGAAAACTGATTCTGATTCTGCTTCTATTTTAAAAAAAGAAGTAGAAGTAGAATCGATTCCATACACCCCTTAGTTTAGTTTAATTTATATAAGCATTTTCACATGCATTGCGTGTAATAATGTGGATATGTGGATATACTATTATGTCTTTTATGTATGTAGTCATAATTTGTTGCATGATGATGACAATTTTTACTGGTTATTAATAGTAATTAAGTTTTATTTTTATGTAACTTAACGTTTTATATTGATAAAAAATTCATCTAAACTATATCACATAGGACGTATATATGCATGTACTTATTTCAAACTAGTCACAAACAATGTAATTTAAAAATATATACATCCTATGTAATACTCCCTCCGTCCCAGGGAGAAGTTCCCACTTTCCTTTTTTGGTAGTCCCAACAAAAAGTTCCCATTTCCCTAAATGGAAAGTTATCATACATCAAAACAGTGTCAAACAGTGCAAAACAGTGTCAAACAGTGTCGAAACAGTGCCAAACAGTAAAATTTACCCCTCAGTAACTTTATTTCCTAAATATGTGTGAAAGTCAGCCCGGGAACTTCTCCCTGGGACGGAGGGAGTATAATTTAGATGAATATTTATTTGTTCAAACTAGTCACTTTTATCTATCTTGCATACTCATATAATTCAATACATATTTATTTCTTCTCACTTTTATTGTATTTGTTCTAGTATATATGCTTTCATTTTTATGTAATATGATTGATTCCTCCCACTATTATTTCAATTTTAAATCAAATGACAATTTTCTAGTAAAAATCGAAAAAATCGAAACCGAACTGAAACAAACAGAACCGATCAAATCGTGGTTCCAAGTTTTGAAATGTAAAACTGAACCAAAACCGAACTGAACTTTTACTTTGATTCTATATTTGGTTTTAGGTCAAAACCGAACCAAAAGAACCGAACCCACTCATACCTCCCTCCATAAAACCTTATCATTTTATGAAATTTGAATTATGTTGTTAATTAGTATAGTATCATACAAGTTATAAGTTTATAACCTTACTTTTAACAATGACACTTTCATATCATTTCTATATTATAAATACTTTTCAATAAAAAATGTAATTGATCAAAGTTTTAAAAATAACAAAAAAAATTGGGATAGGTAGTATTTCACATCATATACTCCCCTACCTATCTATCAATCATGGTTTGGGCAGGGTGACCATTCTAGCTTTTGGGTCGAATATATTGTGATTCGAATATTAAATAAGTTTAAAAAAAATTGTATTCATGATTCGAATTCGTATATGACTATTTGAATTTGAAAAATTCAAATAAGAATATAAATAACAATAATAATTTAGATTGAAACGTTTATCGAATACAAATAACAATAACAACACCCACAATATAGCTATTGTAATACTACCACCGTTCTTAATAGTCCTCCTTGATTTTTTGTGGGTTTTAAGAAAAAAATAGTAGAGGTATCATAGAGAGTGTAGGGTAAATGAAAAAGTAGGAAATAGAATATATTAAGAAAAGTAAAGTAATAAAAAGCATGAGATAAAACTGTATGTAGAAAGTAAAAAATGGTAAAAGTAACAAAAGTGGCGGTATAATTGTATTTTGATTTAAAAAACTTATCAAAAATGAAAAGAAAGACAAATAATTAAAAACCATCTCAAAAAGGAACACGAGACATTTAATAAAAAAAACGGGGGAAGTGTTAACAATAATAAATATAATTGGTAGATTATTACTTAGCTATGTAACGTGCAGGTCCATGACGTGCACTTTGTCACGGTGCGTCAAAATAAATTCAATACTAGCACTACTACGTAGTATAGCGTAGTAGAGTTCGTATCCACAGGGAAGAGAATAATTCTCTTTTTATAAAACTAGTAAATAAATGGGGGGGTTAGGATTGAATGATTTAATTTAATTAAACACAAAGAAGAAGAACTTATATGTGATTTAATTCAAAGATAAAAAGGACTTGGCATTGCTACTTTCCTCTTGTTGATATATTTTAGTCGATCATTGTTATATCTATAACTTATCCCGTCTCGAATACTCAATCGAGGAGTATATCCAATTCATCGAGGGTAGTTATTAACAACGATCGTTCATTAATAACCCTTACTATTAGTCAAGTACAGAACACCATCATATACCGACTTGATAGTAGCATTTAATCTCTTAACTCCTTGATGAAATTAATTGAGATTGATAACCTCAACACAACGGTTTTGGTTTAACCAACAAAATTAATCCCTCTTAAGTTTAATAATCACAACCGTGCATTAATAAATCGAAGTTACTTACTTGTGAAACCATCAACGATTAACAAGCGTATTCGCCGATCGATTCTAGTAATAATTAATAAATGAAGCAAAACTAGTTGATCCTTTAAGTAATGTTCAAAATATTAATATGAAATATGAATAGGAATTAATTAATATTCAAGGAAGAATATTAAAGATGATAAATCCTACTATAACTAATGTTAAGATGTTAACTAATTGTCATCTTAGCAACACTCCCCAACATTAATATATAGAGGAAGAAAATAAATACTACTATAACTAATATCGAGATGCTAACTAATTGTCATCTTAGCAACACTCCCCAACATTAATATATAGATAGAATACAAGAAGAATTAATATTCAAGGGAAGAAGTTAAGAAAATAACTCACAACTTTAATAATCAACAAGCTTCAAGAGCAACACCAAGAAATGGAAGTTTAGCTCCTCATTTGAAGACTAAACATGCTATAAAAATATAAAAGAAATATTATTCTAAGTTGAGCTTAAGAGTATGGAAGGAGTGATTATTAGTGAAGGAAAAGTGTGCTATTTATAGGTGTTTTTCAACACCTTTGGCCGGGTACCCGACCGGTTCAAGTGCCCACCCGACCGGGTGTATGTCAAAATCAGATAATCTTCCACGTTCTTGTGTTTCAGCACGTCGTTTTGTCCCGGGTCACATCTGACCCGACCGGGTGCAATAGAGAACCCGACCGGGTCTAGTATTTTCCTTGAAATTTCGGTTGTTAAATCAGACCCGACCGGGTGAAGTCTTCTACCCGGTCGGGCATTTGCTCCTGGACAGTCAAGATTCCTTTTTCTTCACTTCAAAGTCCTCCTTTTCAACACCATAATTCCTAATTCTACTTTACAACTTACAAATGAAGATTAAAATACAATTACAACTAAAATCTCACAAATGTTTACAAACTAAATAAAATGGTAAACTATCCACACAAATCAAAAATAAAAACATACATTTATGCACTACCAATTAGTGCATATTAGTCCAGCTCATATAAGCTTTGCATTACTAAATATCATACACTATTAAAATGTGAAATTCCATTTTTAGTTTGTTGCTTCTAGCAAGGGTTTTATTCCTCTATCTGTAATTTCTGATTGAGAATATTACCCAAAATAGGACTAAAATGGTTTGCATTAGAATTAAAGTCCAACAAAATATCACACCCATTAATGGTTTTCTATGAAAAAGTCCAACAAAAACAAGCTAAGAAATAAATGTCATTTTACGATATTTGAGTATTCACTTATTTCAATTATAATTTAAATTACAATTTATACAATATATATATATATATATATATATATATATATATATATATATATATATATATATATGATGTATAATATAATATAATACATTATACATTTAAGAATTACGGCGTACTAAATAATTCTATACTCAAATACGAAAATTTGAATCTTATATTGAAATATGTTCAAAAAAACTAATCAAATCAAATACAAACACTTTTTAAGTTCGAATTCTAAACATATATAAATTCAAATATATTACAAGCATATACTGCTTCTTTCGATTCGTTTCCAACTCTGATTGTAACATCATTCTATCTCAAAAGGAAATCCTTATTGGTAACAATTATGAAAGCACAATGGAATCAGGGGTGGATCCGGTCGCTACTCCTTCTCAATCCTCACCCAACCCCATATATATGTATACAAAATATAATTTATACACACAAATGATTATTATAGAAACAATGGCACAAATATTATCACACAACTTTCATTAGACAAAGTATGACCAAAATTCCATTTTTCATTTAAAGTCCCCCATCAAAAGTCAAAAGAATGAAACCTTTTCCGTATTCTCTTGGGCTGAGCGAAACTTCACGCTAGTCACATAAGAAATGATAAGTTACGTAGTACTTTTTGTTGAATAAAAAGCTCAATATTTATAGCCTAGCTACTACATATTTTAGAATATCATGTGTATAGTAAATTTCGTCCCCGCTGAAAATGTTTCCTTCATATGTCACTGAACGGAATGATATTTAAATGGTAAATAGTTTGATTATATTTTCATTTGTAAAAGGCTTATAAAATGTGGGAGTAAAGAGGAAATGAGAGTTAAATATTTTTTGATTCGACGTCATCACTATGACACTCTCCCAAGGATGAGATCATATGGTTGAAACTTTTCCCAATTCAAAAACGTTGGTATTTAACAAAGAGAAGATACTATGTAGTACTACGTCATCACTATGACACTCTTCCAAGAACGAGATCATAGGGTTGAAACTTTTCCCAATTAGGGAGTATAATATATTGAAGTGTGAACATGTAAAAAAATGAAATGAGAAATTTCTTTAAGTAGAAAAACAATTATTTGAAATTTTTTGAAAGAGTTGTCTAAACAAAAATTACAAGAATTTTCGTGCTTTAGCTCACGGAGTCATGCTATAGGCACCTCATTTTTACTTCACACCTTGTATGGTTCAAATGCGACCACACATAAAAGTATTGTCTCACTTAAATGTGTTACCCATTTGTGGCCACACAATACGTGAGGATAAAAATGGGATACCCCAAACTGGAGTACTTTTAGGTAGGCCTGTCAATGGGCCGGGTCTAGACCCGGACCCGACCCGGACCCGGTTGTTTTTAACGGGTATGGGTCCTTATTTTATTCTGTTTACCCGGACCCGAACCCGGACCCGTTAGTACTTTTAATAAACGGGTCGGGTATGGTACTTATGATTCCGACCCGTTAAGGACCCGGACCCGTTTAAAATTTCTTATTAGTATATATACACAAACTAATACATAAAGAGATTAGTTATAATACTTCAAATAAAAATACAAACTAATATATATAAAGTGATTAGTTTTAATTCTTTGATTAAAAAAGAAACGAATTAATACATACCTAATGTATAAGTGATAATATAATAGTACGTAGTATATAATATGCTTTTGTTCCAAAAGAATTTTTTGTGACCTAATTTCTAGTCTAATATACGAGTTTTCTGTGGGAGAGAAAGAGACACAAAGTGCGGAATTGTACGCATCTACAAGAACCGATATTTTATTGAATAAAAGTACTAATTTTCTATGATAAACCTTGATTTTTTTTTGAAAAGTGAAGATATATTTTGCTTTTAAATTTGTGCACTTTGATTTACATTTCATATACATGTTTTGCTATTTTTAAAAAATTATATAATGTTCTGTCAAAAAAAAGTTATATAATGTTGTGCATATGATACTTGGCGGGTCTACCCGACCCGGTTCCGAGACCCGTTGGGTCCAGGTCCGGGTCCAAATTTTTAGACCCGCCGGGTAAACGGGTCGGGTCCGGGTCCTTTATTTACTTAGCGGGTCCGGGTCTGGAACACTACGTTCCGACCCGGACCCGACCCATTGACAGGTCTACTTTTAGGCATTTCTCTAGCTCACGATGCAACTCCTATGAGAACGTAGCTAATACTAGCATAGTAGCATCTAGGCTACATTTTTGCTCATATTTTTGTTGTACAGATAAACTCTTTGACGTTTCCTAATATACTTACATGTTATCATCGAAAAAAAAAAGTTATAGCAAAGTGATTCTCAAAATACTCATACAGTACAATATAGACATTTGAATTCTCACTTTGATATGGCCAAATTGAAATAGGACGTCCCTCCTTTGTCTCGGACTTCTTGAACCACAAAAAGAGAATGTGTATGTACCTCAACTTGCGGCCACCTACACATCATGAATAGCCCAAAATAATCTATCAAAACAGAAATTTTGTCTTTGGGGGAACATGGAACCGCAACTTGTGACTTGTGAGACCAGCCCATCCACCTTTGTGAACTTTGCTCCCTCACTAACCTCCCTTAGCAACTCCAGATATAAAGAATCTCACTATTCTCCCCAATTCCCAACAAGCATCACTTTTTCTCCATATACGGAGTAGACGCTATTAGGAATACTAAAAAGTAAAATTATGTACTAGGAAGTCAAATCCATACCTCGAACACCCTTAGGGAGTGTTTGCAATTGCTTTAACTTTAAAAAAGTGATTTTTTAAAGTGATTTTGGGAAAAGTGATTAATAGTAAAAGTTGGTAGTGTTTGAGAAAAAAGTGATTCTGGAAAAGTAAAAGTTGGTAGTGTTTGGTAAAATAAGTATTTTTTGTGTAATAGAAAAGGTGAGAAGCAGTTTAAAGCACCCTTCTACCTGCTTCCAGCTTTTAGCTTTTAAGTGATTAACTTAAGCAGAAACTGTCATTTGAAAACACTCTTTTCAACTTTTTTAAGCCAAAAGCTGAAAAGTGCTTTTTTTAAGTAAACCCAAACACTCCTTTAGTCGGTCTAAACACACCCGACCCTAACGAGCATGCATCCACTCACTCAAACCGGGTCGGGAAACGCCTCACTTTTTTGGTCTTTTGGAATTAATTCCAATCCCACCCCACCCCCCACCCCAAACCGCCCAGCCCTACCCACCTAGAGGCCAGCCCAATGAAAAAAAATAAAAGTAAAAACGAGTAATTGGGCTCGGAACCCGGCCGGTTCACATTTGTTGAAGCCCGTAGCCCGCCCATTGAAGTGCCCGGTTCCGGCCCCAGTCCTGGTTCACAAGGTCGGGTCAAGTCTGCACAGTGGCAGGCCGGGCCCCGGGTCTAGCCGACCCATCCCAGTCCACCCCTACATTTGATGTCCATCTTTCAAATTTTCCATATTCAGTCCTTCCACTTCCATAAAAGTTACACTTGTGGTCCAACTATCATCTTATTCACATTTTTAGTCTTCTACTTATTATGGCAAAACTATAGTCAAAGGGTTAAAAGTGTCAATTTCACGATATTTAGGGGACTAAATGTGGATAATTTTAAAATTGAAGACTAAAGCGTCACTCTCACAAGTCACAATATTCGAAGGACCAAAAATTGAAAAAATGAACGTCTAGTATTAAAAGTATTACTAACACTATAGTTAGAGGACTAAAAATAAGAAAAACTTTGTGTACCAATAAACAATCTAAGCAAAACCAGATTTTTTTCCTGCAGTACAAGCTATGAATGAATTAGTTTTTGTTCTGGTTTTGAAAAAAGGTTCAAAACTAATCTAAAACTGACCTAAAGCCAGGTGGGTAAACTGGAAGGGTCATATGCCCTTCTATATGGTCATATGGATACCAGCTTTACTAACATTGGGCACCAGAGTGCCAGACTAGAACAAATTCATCATCTCTAGTATACAATATCCTTATCCAAAGCCGAAGAATATTAGTGCATGTACTCATATAAATGAACAAGTAATTGGTTTGTAAACATAAGATTTTTTGTAAAACATCAAAGCTCTTAAAACTTGAGCAATTTCTTCAATGCCTTGAAATCATACATTTCTAGAATAACGTATATTACATTCATTTTTTGAAATAATTCGTTTGAAATGTTAAGAATGACAAGTGTCAATTTATAAATACCTATGGGCAGGCTTTGGAAAAAAATTAATTTGTCACTTGTACAAAAATCTCTTCATTATTATAATGTTACTAATAATGTAGGCATGTAGCACTTAGCATTTGATGTCTGCTAATTAGTTTCTGCTTCAAGTGAAACCTCTACTTTGCTTCCTGTATGTATGCGCTTCACCACTTGAGCCAGGTGCATTCAAACCATATTCACTCGACGGGTTGCTATACTGACCAGTGCTGCCATATTCACGGCTTTCCAATGCCATTTTCCTGAATTTCTTCATGTCATCATTATATTGTGCCGTGTCGTATTCTGAACTTTCATAAGAACTGTATCCCATGCTGTGTCCGGGTGCTACCCCTTCACTGAGATCAGACAGGGAAACTTGTCCTTCCAAAGCTCTTACAACCTGCACAATCCCAATGGTTGCATTCGTTTGTCAAAACTTCACTTACCATCCCATGTCAAAAGTTTGCATTATGGTCTTAAAGTGAAAGTGCACATCGCCTGCTACAATATAAATCTTGTAAGAAAATTCCATGATTGTTATGGAATTTTCATCCCTGAATTTCATTTTTCTGCTTTTAATCTATGATTATGGATTCCTTGCCACTCTCACTCTTGTTCTTGCTACGTGTTACTTACCCGACAAAAAGTAAACATGCACCGACATTTGCAGGATAAAGAATCAGAATGATTAAAAGTGGCAAGAAATTTGTACTAATGCTCTTAAGGTGAAAACATGAAAGTCAGAGAATGAAAACGTAGTGATTAGTGGAGGGACCAAAAGTGGAATATTTTAATCTTGTAATGATAAATGACTATAATAACAATCTCAACAAAGGGATTGGCCTCCTGTGGGGCCCAATAATGATGAGAAGGTGATACTTTTTATCACCTCTATTGAAAGAGTAATAAATTCAACTACACTCCTACATAAGAAAGTCGCCACAAGGCATTCATTGCAGAACATTGTCAGCCAGTATGAATTTGCATTTATTCACAGAGTTGACTAATTCTAAGCAATCAATTAACACTATAATTTCTTAGAACAGACCTGAAAATAGCTTGGGTTACATGATGAATGATTGACTGATTTTACAGACATGGATATCTTTTATGTTTGGATACCAAAATAAAATGTTCTAGAGTTCAGGCACACATTCATTGACTGGGCAAGATTATCTTATATTAACTTTGGGGGGGGCTTCAGTAAGTACCTGGTTCATTGTAGGACGACGCTTAGCTGAGTGTTGCACACAAGAAGCAACGCAAGCAACAACACGAGCCATTTCGTTTTGGCTGCACTCCTTCCCAAGCCGTGGATCCACAAGGGCATTGAAGTTTCCTTCTTCAAGAGCTCGAGTGAGAACTGGCCTTGCCTGTGAACATTCAGCCAAGTTAGTTAGGATCTTAAACCTATAACACAAAAGAAAAAAGCAAAGGCATGTTAGACAAATTAAAACAGAAAAAAAGAAAATCAGATAAGCACTCACCCAATCTAACAAGCTATCATCCATGACAGCTTGACTAGAGTCAAAAGGCCGCCGCCCAGTAATCAGCTCTAAGAGCACCACTCCGTATGAGAATACATCTGATTTTTCAGTTAGTTTTCCTGAAGATGCATATTCTGGGGCCAAATACCTACAATTGAAGCCAACGTTTATGGAAGTGTGAGGAAAACATAATACTCCCTCCGTTCATTATTAATCGCAAAGCTTTAGCTTTTGAACTATTCACACACCTTGCTTTGAACATCCTTTTCTACTAACAAATATAATCAATTATTTTATATAAAATATGATTAAACTTCTCATGCTGTAAATTTTTAAAATATTGACTTTTTACAGCTTTTGCCAATATATCATTAGATATACTTGTGGTTGAAGTCTTGCTTTGGCAAACGTGGAAGTCAAATTGTTGCAACTAAAAAAGAATACATGTGGTACAAAAATGGGAAAAAAATAGCTAAACGCAGCAATAGGCATCATACTAGCAGTCAAAGTATTTATTATAAAGGCTTGAAGCTCAACCTAAAAGGAAAATGACTTAATAGCGTAATATACTTAATAGTCCATGGCAAACGTGGAAGTCAAACTGTTGCAACTAAAAAAGAATACAGCTGGTACACAAATGGAAAACAAATACCTAAACACAGCAATAGGCATCATACTAGCAGTCAAAGTATTTACTGTTAAGGCTTGAAACCCATCCTAAAAGGCAAATGACTTAATAGCCTAATATACTTAGTAGTCCAAGGCCTTATACTTGAGTTTGTATCTGTATATTTGGCCGGTATACGATTTTTAATGCCATTGACTTCAAAACAGACCAAAAATCATAATGTCACAGTAGGTGTTGATAAAAAACCAAAATGGTACAATTTCAAACATGTCATACTCTTCAATCACAAAACAGAAAAAAGTTGGCAAAGTGAGACATAGAAACTGCTTTTACCCAAATGAGCCCATTACTCGTGTGGAGACATGAGTGTTAGCATCAGAAGTTAATTTTGCAAGCCCGAAATCTGCTACCTGAGAGAATGAACCATGCTTATTCATTAGCATAATAAGTTAAGAATACACTAAACCACATATGATCCATTAAATTCATAAAAAAATACAATCCATCCATGAACATTTTTTTCATTGATGGATATCGGATTCATCCATTTTCTTATTGTTTATTAATGTACAGAAATTATTGAACAATTCATATTTTAGCATATATAAATAAATCTATATGTATATACCATCATCAACTCCATCAAGAGCTGATGCATATGAAAATTCAATAAGCCCACTGAATTTTTAAGATCCTTTAACTGTGGCCGGACGAAATAAAAAAGGGAGAAAAAAAGTATCCATGTGTATGATACAATTGGATGGACGGTGGATAAGTTGATTCTATTGTCACCCCATATCTAAAACATCTAACTAAAAAGCATCCATGTGTAAAGTTAAACAGCAAGAATAACTGAATAAGAACACCACCTTTGTTTCAAAGTTGAACCCGAGAAGTATATTGGCAGATTTGATATCACGGTGAATGATTTTAGGTTGGCCTGCATATTTTATTTTAACAACCAAAATGCATTCCACTTAAAAGTTCAAACAGAGTTCACTCTATGAAAAAAAATTATACAAAAAATGAACTCACAGTCTTCATGAAGATATGCCAGCCCTTTTGCAGCACCTAAAGCAATCTTCACTCGTGCATGCCACTCTAAGGGAGGCCTTCCCTTTCCTGAAATAACCCAAGTGCTAGTAAGTAGGACTGTTTGTCTACTAACCAAACAGATCAGGTAAATATGTAAACTGAAAGGGAAAGAGAAATTCTTATTTGACAATATTTACTCCGTGATGAAAAATTAGACATGAAATCATTACATAACGAATGTATGTCATGCAGGAGTGTTTTCTTATAATGTTCTGATTTAACGTACCCTAGCATTACTTGAAGGAAAAAAAGCTCACCATGTAAGTGGAATTCTAAAGTGTTATTAGGTACAAACTCATAGACAAGCAATCTCTGAGACCCAGAGATGCAATATCCAACCAAAGAAACAAGATGCTTGTGATGAACTCGGCTAATTATCTCAACCTCTGCCCGAAACTCGCGCTCACCCTGGCCGCTTCCAACCTTAAGTTGCTTAACAGCGACCTCTTTTCCATTTGTAAGGACCCCTTTATGTACATATCCAAAACCGCCTTGTCCAAGAAGGTTTGCGTCTGAGAAGCCATCAGTTGCGCTAACCAATTCTTCATACGTAAATGTGCTTTTCGTCATGCTTAAGGACATCCCGGGTGAGAGTGATGGTAGAAGTGAATTTGAAGACCCAGAGTAATTGGATGAAGTTCCACCACTACCCGCATGAGGTCGAAATGTATGTGAAGGTTGAGGGCCTTGAGGTGAAGGACCAGGAGACGGTGGAGGCCAAGGTGCATCTGAAGGTGGCGGATAATGCTTGGGAGGAACCACAACATCAACATTCATGGGTTGTGGAGCGTATTGTTGCCATTGTTGTGCAGGGCCACCATATGCATCAACTGCAAATGAAGTCATTCATTAGTATTAAAACATGATATTCCATCTTAAAAGGTCATAGGAGGAATCTAGTGTCTTATACACGACTTTATATATTTTACAAGTGTGAGATTATTTAGCGATGAGTACTTGCTAGTGTAGATTTATGTAATAGATAACCATATGTTAACACAGAGCAGTGTGTTACACAATGTACATGAATTTTACAATATCAGATTTCCAATGGGACGAACACAGCAACTATTTCAATTTATATGTCAGTCTCTTGATATTGTCCATGCAGTGGATGTTTCCTATGGTTATGCCAATTGCTTATAGTTTCATCATGTTATTTCTTGTTTAAAAGGTTGCAACACGAAGGGCATCCAACATAAGAATGTAACTAAGCTTTTTTCCATGAAACGTGTCTGATGTAATTGTATATATATGTTGGGATGAAGTTATTGATGATGACTATCTTCCAAGCCCCTTACAACCCCTTATGCAACTTACTTCACATGGAAGTAATCCAGTGTGTTACTCAATGTTCTAAGAAGCCTTAGAGGAGAGGCAAAGTGAGACACCTTGGCTTGGTGGGGTTAGGTGGAGCATATTAGTATTGTTAAAGCAAAATTTGTGATTGCTTTTACGAATAGTCTATCACCATCCAAAATATTTCATTTCCAACAACCCCAATTTACTCATTACCAAATTATTCATTCAATCATCATACATTAGCAAATTAAAGGCCTCGAATCTCCCTGAGGCATCATCCCATGTAAAAGAATTGTAAAAGGAATATAACTCAAAAGGGAAATTGCAAAAGGCATATTAACATCAAAGCTTTCCAGCAGTAAAGCAGTAAATTTATCACCTTTATGTCCTGGAGGGGGTGGTGAATAGTAATCTACTGGTCCATGATGCCTTCTCCGTTTCTTCCTGCAGCATATGAACATCAAACTCAGCAGGAGCAAAACCAAGACTGCCCCAACGGCAATTCCCACTACTAAGCCCGTGGAGACTCCGCTATCTGGCGGAGGTGGCGATGGACTGGAGGTTTTAGGACTACTTCCTTCATTTTTAGGAGCTGGATTAGATCCTTTAGACCCAGAATGAGGCGGCGGCGGGGAAGGAGGAGATCGTGAGGGAGGACGTGAGTTGTTTGCAGGCGGGGGAGGATGCGACGGGGGAGACTTAGATGACGGCGGGTGGGTAGACGGCGTAGCCGGCGGTGGGTGAGACCCAGACGACGAGGGAGGAGTAGCAGGTGGTCCGGGCGACGGGCGAGACTCGGATGACGGAGGAGGGGTAGAAGGATTTGCTGGCGACGCAGGGGGGCTAGATGACGGAGGAGGGGCAGACGGTGTTGCTGGCGGCGGAGAAGAGACGGAAGGGACTGGAACTGAAGGTGGCGGCGAGGAAGGTGGCGGGGAAGCCTCAGAAGGGGGCGGAGAAGTAATGTTGGTTGGCGGCGGCGATGTGATGTTGGTCGGTGCCGGAGGCGGCGATGTGATGTTGGTCGGTGCCGGAGGCGGCGACGTGGGAGACGGCGATGCTCCCGGAGATGGGGTGGACATAATTCCTACATGCAAACAAAGATAGAAAGCTGAGAGTGCATTTCCGAATATGATTTAGCTTCTCTGTGTTCTTCTGATCGATTCGATTTTCTTTTTGGAAAGAGAAAATTTGGGAGAGAACCGAAAATGGAGACTTTCACAGTTATCACTAGAGTCAAAAGAATGAAGAAGAACAGAGAATAAAGTAAGTGAAGGGAATCATGGTGGGACCCATATGATTGGCGCGCGCATCTCTCCGCTTTTTCTCGCTTGACAAAATTTGGAAAATTCCATACCCGGACCCCGCTAACAAATTAACGCTTACCAATTCACAAAAAAAAAGGATGACACCCCATCCCTGAGGGCCCCCAACACCGACCGGACGGCATGTTGGGAGGATGTAAATTGGACTATAATCAAAATCTGACAGATAGAGAGTGAGGCTCTGTCCCCGGTACTTGCAGAGGCCCTATGCATTTTTCAGCATAGTAACCCCTCATCGCAGTTGCCGGGATTCGAACCCGAGACCTAACCCTTGTGGCACTCCCTCGCTACCAGTTGAGCTACGCCCACCGGCACCAATTCACAAATTGTATGATAATTACTCCGTAATACGTAGTACTCAGTATGGTTTTTTTTTAAGTAAGGTCAGATTGGAGTAAAGGGTCAGTTTGGTCCTCGAAGTTGCAAAAAAGAGGTCAAATAAGTCCTTATATAGAAGATTCTGTCCGGACGTGCCATTTGAGGTGGCTCCCGGTGGAATTTTGTGATCAATTTTTTAAACATCTTATTCATTAAGTCTAGTTTACTCATACCAAATTTCATATAAAAATTCAATAGGAAAGACATTCAAATGAATTCTTGAAAATAACTGTGCCGTTAAAAGCGCTGTTATCTTCAAGAATTCATTTGAATGTCTTCCCGATTGAATTTGTAGCTTAAATTTGTTATGAGTAAACTAGACTTAATGAATAAGATTCTAAAAAAAATTCATCGAAAAATTCCACCGGGAGCCACCTCAAATGGCACGTCCGGACAGAATCTTCTATATAAGGACTTATTTGACCCTTTTTTTTGCAACTTCGAGGACCAAACTGACCCTTGAGTCGCTATAAAAAGAGTCAAGGGTACTCAAAGTTGCATAAAAAGAGTCAAATAAATCCTCACTGTCCGGTCGTCGCTATTTGAGGCGGTTACTGGTAGAATTTTTCGATGAATTTTTTTTATCATCGTATTCATTAGGTCTAGTTTACTCATACCAAATTTCAGCTAAAATTTCAATCGGGAAGGCATTCAAATAAATTCTTGAAGATTACTGCGCTTTTAACTGCACAGTTATCTTCAAGAATTCATTCGAATGTCTTCCCGGTTGAATTTTTAGCTGAAATTTTGTATGAGTAAACTAGACTTAATGAATAAGATGCTCAAAAAAAATTGTCGAAAATTCCACCGAGAACCACCCCAAATGACGACGGCCGGACAGAGCCTCCTATATAAGGATTTATTTGACTCTTTTTACGCAATTTCGAGTATCAATCTGACTCTTACCTCGTTTTTTTATGATATGGTAATATGGTTAATAGGTGTTTTTCCCTGTTTATTTACATGAAAACTAGACGAAGTACTCGTGCGATGCACAGAATATATAATCATATATTTAGAATTGAATAATGACTTGATCAAAATTATACGGAGAGAGTATTTGTAAAGAAAGTACAACAACAAAAAGTTTCATGAGACACACTAATTGTACTATTAAGTTAATTAATTCATTGTCAAATAGAGTTATTTTGATACCTTATGGTTTATTTTAATATTACTTACAATTTTTTATACGATCCAAATTTGCATATTCTTACGGTTACTACTATTTATATATAATTAATAAAAATAGATACATAGTTGGCAAAATTACATATTACATACCATTATTGTAAAATATAATTTTAAATAAGTTATTATTCAAGTCTAGATACATGTGATGCATCGCACGGGTACTTCGTGTGTTTTATATTGAAAATGTTACTTCCATTGTTATGGGTTGTGGTATTTACTTTTTATTGTTGAGGTTTTAATTTTTGGAATTTATATTATCATCAGAAATTAATGTTTTTTTATTTAAAAATTTAAAGTAGTGTTTCCAAAGATGTGTTTTTCCGTAAATTACACACCAATAATTATACTATTAAGTTATACCTTATCTTTTATAATGCATCTTTTTTTTATAAAAAGAAAGATTAGAAGAAATATTATTGATAATTAATACTATAATTGTAAATCATTGACTAAATTATAGGGAATTTCACTAAATAGGAGTAAACATGTTTTGGAATTCCAAAATACAACTATTTTGCATGTCTTTCTTTCTGAAATAGAAGTTGTTATTGTCACGATCCAAAAATATTTTCATTAATGGCAATAACTATTGTCATGTCAATGCCTAGTATTATTGTACTACATGTGTCCCACTATGTTTGGGACAATTCAGGTTACAATGATTGACCGACGATAAAGCAAACAGATCTCTGTCCGCACTCGATCAAATTATTTGTAGAAAACCAAAATTACATATTCAGTAACTATATTAAAACTTTTACAAAGTCGCAAAAACCAGAATCAAATTTGATAAAAATTTGATATATAAAGTAAGACATTAAGAGTGATTTGTGTTAACCAAGTAAATAGTGTCTGAGACCATTTTAGCAGGACGTAGGAATAGGGGTGGGAAAATCTGAACCGAAACCCGGAAACCGACCATGGACCGACCCGAATATTGATCTCGGTCCGGGTTTTTTCTTTTTGCCCGGCCCGAATTAAAAAAAACGGACCGAACTCGAAATTCCGGGCTCATTAACGGGCCTTAATATCTATAACCCGACCCAAACCGATAAAACCCGAAACAATTAGTTTTACTATAAAATTAATATAATACATGAATATAAATTTATACATATTTCCTGATATATGATTATAATCATGGTAGATAAAAAAATGGTTTTTGTAACTTTTAGTTACTACAAATATGTTCAATTTGTTTAGCGTAATGACCATGAAAATATATTTATAGCAACTCTAGTCACATATTTATCTATAAATTTTATTTCGTAATATTTTTAAGAAGCCTATATTATTTATTTATATGCATCTTAAATAAAATATTAAGATACTTATCTTCTTTTGTTCAAATTGCTGGTGATTTTGGAGACTAATATTTTTGCTATTATTTGCGGTTTCTATTTTTGATTAATTTTATTTGAAAATAGGTGTTAAAATATAAAAGAATAATGAGATATTTCACTTTCGGGCTTTAACCGGCCCAACCCGAACCCGGGCTACCAAAAACCCGACTCGGACCGAATCTAATGGGCTTTGTTCCGGTCCTTAATTTTCATAACCCGAGACCTTCCGGGTAATTTCCGGGTTTAGCAAAAACCCGACCCGGACCGATCCCACCCCTACGTAGGAAGTAATTATTTGGACAGTAATGGGTCAAAGATGATAGTGTATACTCCTATTTCAGAAAGAAAAATATAGCAGTACTCTTTTCAAATTCCAAAACATGTTTACTCCTATTTTAGAGTTTTTCTCCTAAATTATACTCCTTTCGTCTTACTCAATTTTGTCAATTTTTCTTTTTTGTTTGTTTGTTGTAATTTGTGGTTCAACTTGTTTCTATCTCCTGTGCATAAACCTCAATCTCATAACTTTTACTTTTCTTATTTTTCACATATGTTGAAGTTGACAAAGTCCGCCTGAAAAAAGGTACTCCCTCCGTCCCGCTAGAAGGTTCCCGTGAACGGTTTACGATGCTTGACTGACGATAAAGCAACTTAATCCATGTTCACACTTTGGTTATTTTTAGTAAATAAAATTTACATATTCAGAAACTACATTAAAATCGTTTCAAAGCCTGATAAAAAATGTAATTTTGAATTGAAAAAAATCGATATATAAAGTACTAGTAAAAGATTAAAAATAATTTAAGTTGACCATGTGAATAATGGATGGGAACCTTCTAATGGGACGGAGGTAGTAATATACGGAGTATTATCTCTGTCTCATAAAATTCTTCCCATTAATCTTTTTGGATGTTCCAAAAGATACAAAGATAATATAAACATATGTGGTATATGTGATTATAATTTTTTCCGATGAAATGTAGATAATATTACTAACATCCAAGATTACATTTACAATGTGTACAAAATATCAGTAAAAATGACTTATACTCTAATTACTAAATTAATGTTAAATAAATAAATATTTACCAAAGTAAGGCTGGGTTAATAATAATTCCCAGTTTACTGCTACCCTAGTTAAAGAAAGCCTCATACGCCTACGCTATCTCAACATTCAGAATACCGAGTTAGCCACAAACGTACATAGCAATAAGATGGGCCCCTCGTAATTATAAAATCCATTTTTTCTTTAAACAGATATAACTTTTTTATTTTTGCTCTATATTAGATAGAAAATATATCACAATTCATAATTTTTTATGAGCTTTCATTTGACACTAATATTGCATATGTAATTTAAAAAAAAAAAATTGAAGAGTACATAGAACCCATTTGGGGACTCCTTTTTTTTGACTTATTAGTCTTATCAACCAATTTTTTCATCAAACACAGAACTTTTGATTTTGCGTGCTTATTGTGTGATATTCAAAATAAGTAAGGTTGAAATTACTTTTCTGACTGCATTGGGTGAAGTTACATTTTAGCTATTTCTATCCATTTTATTAATAGAAATTATTATAAGTATAGTTTTTTAATAAATAATCACATAAATATGACCAAAATAAAGATATTTTACAAAAATATGACTACTTACTAGAATAGTAATGAAATCATCATAATTCATGTTTAGGTTTTGAACTTAAGTTACCACAACACTACGTTGTACGGAGTAGTAATGAATAGTCATATTTATGTAAATAAGTTTTATTTTAGTAATATTCTTGTAAGAAAATCATTTTTAATAAATAAGCCAATTCAACTAATATAGTTATTTCAATTTGAACTTCATAAATTTTAACAGAACCAGTCAATTCAGTCACTTTGATATTTACCAAACGACCTCAGGGACTCAGGGTGTCTTATCTAATCTCAAACCGAAGGATAAAAACTCGAAGAAAGAATCTAAATTTTGTCTGGTAATCATTAACCCACCCTTATTTTCTTAATTATTTATTCAATTAGCATTAGTTTGGGAAAAACTCAAAATATTTTCTATTAACAAAATGAATAAAAAATAGGTAAAATATACATTTACCATAACTTCAACCAATGCAGCCAGAAAAATAATTTCAACCTCACTTATTTTGATTATTGCACAATAATCACGCAAAATCAAAAGTTTTGAGCCCGTTTGGTAGCACGAAAATCGACTGATTTGGCTGATTCTGTTGAAATTTATGAAGTTCTGGCTGAAGTGGCTGCATTGGCTGATTCTGGTGATTTAAGAAAAAAATATTTTTAAAATATATCTTATTAATAAAATAAAGAAAAATTTATATTTAAAAATAGCTAAAATAGGGGGTGTTAGGAACTTATTCTGATTCTGCTTCTTTTTTTAAAGAAGAAGCAGAATCAGAATCAGTTTTCAGAAGCTGCCCCCCCCCCCCCTCCTCTTCTAAAAAAACTGATTCTAGGAATAAATTAGAGCACCGGAATCACTTTTGCACTTTCATCCAAACACTCCAACTTTTGCTTCTTCTCCCTGAAGGAGCAGAATCAATTTTAATAATCAGATCCAAACACCCACATAGTCATCTACAATAACTTTATCCAATACAGCCAGAAAAGTAACTTCAACCTTACGTTTTCCGCTTATTGCACAATTCAGCGCGCGAAAGCAAAAATGATGTGTTTGGTGAAAAAGTTGGCTGATAAGCCTGATAAGCCGAAAAATAGTGGCTCCAAGCAGCCTCTTCGTGTTTGGTGAAAAAGTTGGTTGATGAGATTGATAAGACGGAAAAGAGTTCCCAAATGGGCTCCATGTGCTCTTCAATTTTTTTTTTTTAAAATTACATATGCAATATTAGTGTCAAATGAAAGCTCATAAAAAATTATGAATTATGATCTATTTTTTATACAAAATAGATCAAAAATAAAAACATTATAGCTATTTAAAGAAAAATTGGAATTTATAATTTTGAGGGACCCATGAATTCTTGATTGCTACGTACGTTGGTACTTACATCAGCCGATCAGCGTACACATATGGGCTTTGGTTAACCATGGTAGCAGTAGATTGGGAATAATTATTAACCCAACTTTATTTAGGTAAATATTTATTTAATTAGCATTAAAACCGGAAAAAACTCTATTCATTAATTCTCCATATTCTTCTAATCCCAATTTCCACTTCATCTACTATATACTACATAGGGTCTGTTTGCAACAGCTTCTGCTTTTAAAAAAGTGCTTTTTTTAATGAAATGAGGAAAAGTGATTAAATAAAAGTTGATAGTGTTTGAGAAAAAAGTGATTTTGAAAAGTAAAAGTGGGTAGTGTTTGGTAAAATAAGTGCTTTTTGTGTAATAGAAAAAGTAAAAGCACTTTTGACGCGGAAGCCGAGAAAAATAAAAGTTGTAGTGTTTGAGAAAATAAGTGCTTTTTTAAAGCCAAAAGCTGAGAAGTGCTTTTTTAAAAGCAGTTGCAAACCAACTCATAGTATATATTACGCAATACTAATGACTGCCGCCCTGCATCACATTCCTTATATTGTCCTTGTTAAACATTCCTACTAAAATATCAAATAATTAATTACTAAATTTGCTTTTCTTTAATTCTATATTTTCCCCTTATTTTGGGCGGGATTTTCCTCTCCAATTGTTGCTCCACTTTGTTATATGAAGATATGTTATACATAGTATTTATATATTTTGGATATCTTTCTTTTTTTATTAGTATCGTGTGAATTCCATATTTATATTTTATTTATGATTTGATCCCTTTTTGGTCTGATGTGTTTATTTCTTGTACATTGATAGTATTTCTCGTTAATTTTTTTTAGTTCTCTCGAAAGCATAAAAAAACGAATGACCATATATAGACAAGAAATAACAATAACGGAGTATGTGCTAACATTATCGAAGTAAAAGATGTGGACAAGATATAAATTGGTATACTTCGTACTTGTTAACTTGTACAGTACAGTCATGGTGGAATGTATTTTAAATTTTATGCATGTATCTATACGGAGTGTGATTAATGATTTTAACAACATTTACACTTATGCAACTGATAAGTATAGATGAACAAATAATATAAATATTAAACAATTGTATTAATCTATGAGGTTTTGACCTCAATATTACCAATACGTGGATGATTGACAAAAAAGTGACCTTTTATTTAATTTTCCATAAAAGTGAATGAAAATAACGGTGCAGTAACGAGCTACAGTACGGAGCTACAGTGCGGAGATAGAGTGCGTGGTACAATGATGTTTGCTACAGTGACATTGCTACAGTGACGGAGCTACAATGACGCCACTCAGACAATTTTACAGTGACACGCTTCTAAGACAATTTTACAGTGACGCCATCATAGTTACTCGATTCCACGGTGTTTACCGCCTGTCAACGTGTCAGCCACAGTGACACCACCATCAGTGACACCGCCTCTGGTGACACCACCACAGTGACACGAGCGCCACCAGTGACACCACCATAGTGACACGCCAACTCCGGTCATAGACTCATAGTGACATGTCGTCTCCCCATCATTCCCTGCTCCTCACAGCTCCGTCACCAGCGTACCCCGCTTAGCTCCACCGCCGACCATGATGTTGGACCACCGCTGCTGATCATCACCATGTACCATTGCCACAGGCCACCACCCCACCCTGGCTTGACTCCCCAGCCCCAGTCACCTTCCCAGCCACTGCCGACCAACCGTGTTGACCACTGCTCCACACCGACTTGACTCCCCATCCCCCATCCCCCTCCAAGCCCAGTCACAGCCCTCTTCAGTCCATCTTCTCTGCGCAACCCCTTGCAGCCTGCCTCCCCGCCTCACACCCCGCCTCCCAGCTACGCAACCCTTTTGGCTTATCAGAATCCTTATCACGGGGCACATACAGGTCAACCACATGGCCAGCTTTGAATAAGAATATCATACAACACCTCATGAGTTACCTCCTCATCCAAATTACCTGCAAAATGAAAATTACTTGCAGTTCAATACCATAATTCATTCACATAAGTGCTCAAACAACTTAGAAAGGCCAAGAAAATTTTGAAACATTAAGTGCTAAAATGAACTTCAGTTATAAACATAACAGTGCACTCATCCTATAATTACCAAATGAAATAAGAAAATTTGGAAATATTGGTATTTGGGAACAAAAATGCAGCATATACATCATCATGGAAAGAGTTAGTTGATCTGAGAGACCTGGGAAACTGTATCTGCATTATCCATAAATGTAACCAAAATCCACAGAGCAAACAATTCAAGAGTAGATAGAGAAGGCTAGCATAAGTATAGAAAGCATCACATAGGAATTGGGGGCAGATGAATTGTACAAATTGAATCACAGTGGTCACTATCCAAAATTAATTAGACTCCAAGCTAAATTCCGAAATTTGCATGTATTCTATTAAGAAGCCCTTCTATTAATTCAGTTTTTTTTTTTTTTTTGCAAAATCCCGGTCTATACACTGAAGGATTATCTCCACAAATCTAAAATCATAATCTAATAAGAAATGCAAAAGAAACAGCCACACAAAATCCTTTTGGAACAAAAAAAGTATCTAACAGTTATGTTTCAAAGTAAAAAAACTCAAAATCAACAGCAAAAACTATCCAAATGAAAGACGTTTTTGAAGAAAAATTATCGTTGTGTGGTCGTCTCTCAGAAAGAAAGACTTCAACCGGCTGCAAATTTAGTGAAGAGAAAAAATGAGGGAGATCATCAACTTACACAGCGGTCATGGTGGGATTCAATGTTGGCGATTTTTGTTGGGAGCTCTATTGCCTTGAGCACGACATTGAACCAGATGGGAGCCCAACGCCGTCCGCCACATGTCACAGATGTACCCAATCGCGCCTTTGCCGTTTCACCCAACCCTACCCGCTGACCACCAGATCTGGAAATGTAACTGTTCCAAGATCCATCAAGGACAACGTTGAAGTGCTCCATAGAGACGTCAATCCTAAACAGCTTCATAGCGTTGTCACTTCTCAACAATGGCGAACGGGGCGGTCGTTCACCTCTCCCACAGTCAGACAGAAATAGAAGAAATAGAAGGCAGAGGTCTGTGAGGATATGGCGACGGAGATCTTAGTCAATCGGGGAAGGGGAGAAGAAAAAGCGCAGAAAGAAGGAGAGCTATGTGGAGTATGGCAACATAAAGCTCTGTGGGAGAAGAGAGAACGCGAGGCGGCGTAGGGGAAGATTGACGGACGGGAGTATTTTGGGTCAGTTTTGGGGGAAATTAAAAAAGAGGCATAATTTTGTCTTTTGAAACATGGGGTGTAATATTGGGGTCATTATTTCTTAATCTATTGGTGTTTCTTGTACATACATTTTTGTATATGCCTAATATAAAAAGTCTATGAACAGACAATTTTTGTCTATGAATAACTTATTCACTTAAAAACATATTTAGTCTGTGAATAGGCTATTTATAGACAAAATCATACGTTTACAGGAGTGTACAAGAGAGTGTATATAACATTTTTTTTGTTGTATAAGTATATAATCTAACATAAAAACATTGTAGTTCGCTACTAATAATCAAGCGTATTCACTTTGATCACGTCTTACAAGCTACTAAATGCATCACTACTAAATGTTATTACACTCACGAGCTGATTTTGTCATCTTGGAGAAAAAAAGGTTTTTCTTAATACATGCCCCAAAAATGAAATGTCACACCACAAATGATACTAAGAAGCATCAATGAGCAATTCAGCCACAGAACAAAGGCAGTCAGAGAATCACAAGAAAGACAAGATGAGAAAAGTCAACGAAATTTCATTAGAGATGTTTATGAAGTTAATTCTCAACTAATGATGGAAAAATTCAAGAAATCAGATCAAATTGATGTTATCCTTAGCCTGTAAAGAGAATCACATCCTACTATAAGACTACCAATTAAATGTGAAATTATTGTGAAAATAATATGTTTTTGGTTTCGATAAGAACCGCATATAAGGTTAGTTATGAGTTTGAAACATCATATGAATTATAGGAGATTGTAATATAACAACCTCAAAAATCACTACCCTAATCGTAGTTTACATGACAAATTGAGCCATTAAGTAATTGAGTCTTGAATAATAGAAAACTCCAACAACATAACAATAAACCGATTAATAAAACACAATGAAACAACACATGGCTATATTATATTAGAGCAAATTATAAACTACTTTTAGCAAGGTATCAGTTGTGTAGCTTGCTAAATTGTAATTTAAATATTAAATCAATGTAATATCTAAGTCATATTCATAAACTTGAGGTTACGTTTACTCCTATATTGAAACTAACTTTGTTCCACATTAAAAATGTACATAAAAGATCAAAACTCAATGAAGTTAAATTTACTTTCAACTCATCCCACCAAGTCCCATTATAAATAATCATGTTACTTTGACATTATCACTTTGTATTCACTAAAAGTTATTCTTGCGGGCCCTATTAAAGTTCGTGTCCCTGATATAAAGGTTAGAAAAGAGAAACCCTTATAACATTATAAACAAAAGGTTTGCATACAAGCACTTTATAATTATTAACTTACACATAGTTTATGATTACAGATTATTCTTTATAGACAACGTCAAAAATAGGTAATAATTTTAAAGGTGAAATAGTGGAACACTGTATGTTTATTAAAAACAATGATAGCCATAAACATTACTAAAATTCAACAATTTTCTTACACAATAGTAACATGTGTTTATTTTTTACTTGAGATATTCATCTACTTCATACAGAGTATAAATTTGTGAACATGTGTTTATTGTTAATATTATATTTTACTAATAGATTTATAGTCTAACAGTAGTAACCACGTTTAAGAAAACCAGTAATAGTTTGCTCATGAAAATCACAAACTACAAATATCTCTTGTTATAAGTACAAAATGAGGCCGAAAGGGAACAAAAGATCTTCAACCAAAATAGCGAAGTTTAACTATGTATCCACTAGCGAGTTAGTGACAAATAAACTACCATTTTCTATCATTCCTTTAGATTAGACTCCAATTGTTAACAGATGTCAATTTGAAATGAAATAATACCAATATATGACTTAAATAGAAATAGTTGACATATATTACTAGTAAATACATATAGTGATCATTATAATAACTATAATGATTATAAATGTGTTGAATTTTACACTACAATGGTTATGATGGGTTCTCTCCTTAATTAAGAAGTTACTCAGAATTCTAGAATACCATAGTGATGTCTAGAATTCTCTAGATATGTATAGAGAAGTATTAAATGTTCTAGAATATGCTAGAACTTTCTAGAGAGTAGGTCTGTCAATGGGTCGGGTCTAGACCCGGACCCGACCCGAACCCGGTTATTTTTAATGGGTATGGGTCTATGTTTTATTCCGTTTACCCGGACCCGAACTCGGACCCGTTAATATTTTTAATAAATGGGTCAGTATGGTACATATGATTCCGACCCGTTAAGGACCCGGACCCGTTTATAATTTTTTTATTAATATATATTTCATATACTAATATAGTAATACATACCTAAAACTAGTATCCCATTAATACATATTAAAACAAACTGGGATATTCTATTTTAGTTTTGTTTATTTCACTATAAAAGACATTCAATGCGTTTGGATGAAAGTACTGATTTCTTACGTGAACATCAATTTTTTTTAAAGAAAATAAAGATGTCTTTTACTTATTACTCCGTATTAAGGATGATTGAGATCTAGATGTAGCTAGTTTGTGGAATTGCATTACATCCATGATTCATATACACGTTCTGTTTTATATTTGGTGGGTTTAATCTTCCAAAAAAAATGGCGGGTCTACCCGACCCACGCCCGAGACCCGTTGGGTCCGGGTCCGGGTCCAAAATTGCAGACCCGACGGGTAAACAGGTCCGGGTCCGGGTCCCTTATTTATTTAGCGGGTCCGGGTCTGGAACACTACATTCCGGCCCGGACCCGACCCATTGACAGGCCTACTAGAGAGACATGCAATTATCTAGAAGCGTGGGAGGAGTTTATAATATTCTAGAATATTGTAGAGCTAAGTTTTCTAGAGAAGTGTCAAATCCTCAAGAACCATGTGGAAATGTGTGGAAGTCTCTAAATCACCAAGAAGAAATGTGGAGTTATCTAGATCATTCCAGTAGATTAGAGAAGCCTGCGGATACTTCTTGTAAGCCCGTGAATACGAACTCTACTACACAATACTACGTATAAGTGTTAGTATCGAATTTATTTTGAGCCACATACGACTTTAGTGTTGTCACATCGCCGCCACATGAGATAGGTAGAAGTTCCTCTAGTCGGTGCTTTGATGCTTCTGATTATAAAATCTCATTTTTTACGGACAGGGCAATCCTCATCGATCGAGTACATGGCAGATCATTTGTACCATTGAGAAGTGACTTCACTTATATCAGATTTGGATTTTCTTTGATTTGTAGAAAATAAGGATGATTCTGCTTACTAAACTCATAGCTCTATAAATTCCCGTACTCCATCACATGCAGATTTGTTTTATGAATCGATGTAGGGACAATTAAAGCTATTATATTAGTCATTGACGTTGTTTGCTAGAATTTTTCTCTCCTCTTGTGACCGTTGGAGCATAGCTTAGATTCCAATGTAGAACGCCGCTACCTGCCATTGCTCTGATACAATATTATAGAAAGCAAGAAAGAGAAGTTTGTTGTACTGATTGAATGGGAATTTTTATTCTTGTTTTGTAAGTAAAAGTCAAAGGTATATATAGGTTCCTAAGAATATCTAGAAACTTCTAAACTAGTAGCAACTCATCTCTATTTTCTATATTATTTTCTATACTACATAAGAGTGGCGATTCTATTGAATTCATATGAAGAAAATATTGTGGTTCAGTGACAATCATGAGAATGAAAAAGTGATGAAGTGATGCACGAGAATGACAATCAATGAATAGATTGTATTCCTATTCACCAAAATGACACTCTCGTTAATTCAGTGAGCCTTGAAGGTTATACATACATAACATATTGTGGCAGATGAGTGTACATGTGATCAACCATGGACGCCATACACAACATCCTGTGATTGTGGCTTTGTTTCAACGCCACATATCACAATGAAGAAGATAAAAAGTTGGATCCCAAAAAAGCATCATGGCGACAATTTATCACTCGGATTAAGTGTGTGACGGTAGAAAAGACAACACAAAACCATGATAATCAAATGTGTTGATACTTATTGATACACAATGTGAGATAGCTCACACACAAATGGACTGAGGATTTATTATTGGGAGGGAGCAATTTAAGGTGGCTGTGCACCTTACTTGACTGCATGATCGAGGGTGGTAACTCAACAGTGTATTCTTTATGAGATTATAAATATCGGCGGTGGCAGGGCTTTATTTTTTGACAAGGCTAGAAATGACATATTTTCGGATGACTTGGGTCTTTACACAGACACGGAAGAACCAGACAGGGCTGGCCCAGGCCAGGTATACCCAGTCTGGCCGCACAGGGACCAAAAACTTGGAGGGCCCAAAAGAAAATATTTACTAGTAGTATTAGTCATATGGCAGCCCTGGTCCAAAGATTTGAAGGGAACAAAACGTGAGAACGGAGAAAACAACGGAAGACAAAAGAAAAAGCGACTCTCAAATCTGGAACGACTGGAAGAGTGGAACGAGTGCCGACGAGTTGGCGACCGCCACCAGCCCGCTCCAGCCCACCACCACGCGCCCGGCCTCCAAGACCACAACTGCACCGTAGTCGGCTAGTCCTCCAAGACCTCCAAGACGCTCTACCTCGCTAGTCGGCTAGTCGCTAGGCCGCACACTGGCACAGCGCTGTAACCGGTACGCACTTCGCAGCTAAGCACATATGAATGATGTATGATTTTCTGATTTCCTTGAATGGAGAATTACTGAAATTGATTTCGTTTGTTTCCTACGAATTGCTTTGGAGTTTGGGGCCTTGTTGTTGTTTGTGTATTAGTTTATTTATTTATTTATTGCGGATAGTGCTTAAGTAATTGAATTGAATCAATTGATAATTAGTGTGTTGTACAATTAAGATTTAATAAATGATATAATTATGTTATTAGGTAACTCCGTAACTACCAAGTACTAATTTTAGATTTAGAAATTATAATTATTTCATGATTTTACCAAATATTTAAATTGATTTTTAAATTAACTTTTTTAAACATGTACATGATTAGGTGTTTTTTTGGGGAAAAATAGGTGAAAATTTTGATAATTAGTATTTGGTAATAATAATGTTTCCAAATAAATACCCATCTTGTCATGGATTGGCATTGATATCAATATATTTTGAAACACTCCAATAGACTGACATTGCAAGTTTGATTTTGCATCTAAATCCATAAGAAAAATGTCTTTTTCTAAATGAAAGGTGATGTGTGTTTTCTCGCACTTAAAATGGTTATAGAAAAGTGGTTGAAAGTATGAGTATCGTCTCCACATGGACGGACAAAAGGGAATTAAAGATTAACTAAATTCAGCGATTAAAAAGAAATAAATAAAATAAAATGCAATTGTGCAAGTTTGGTCGGTTGAGTAAAATAAAACTAATGCTAATGAGCGAGTAAAAAGATTGGTTTTTTCTTAATTAACGACGAAGGGAACAAGGATTGATTCCGGGGTTAACCAGATTTCTGGCAGATCAGACTTAATTACATGAAATTAATTTAATTGATCCTAGCTAATCATTACTAAGTTCTTACCGCTCTCGCGGCGTAGAGTACAATAATTTAGGGGACCAGGCTGATCTCTCATGTGACATGATCCTAAATTATTGCCAAAACGAGCGAGCTTACGGCCCCTTAATCGCTACTAATCTCTTAGCGAACGATTAAGTGTGTGTGAATGTGTTCTAGAACAAATTAGATCTCTCTTAATTTATTCTACATGCAATTGTAATTCTAGCGGCCGTTCCAGGTTACAAGAGATATCAGTTAAATTATTCAAACACAAATTAAACGACATTCATGCAATTAAACCGAAAGTAATCTAGCCATACATCATGATCAACCCCTTCATCAATCTCAAATCCCTAATTAAAACTACTCACAATTCATAATTGAAGAATCAATAGAATTGAAATAAAAAGAATTAATTGTCATTAATTAAAAAGGTGGAACTTACAAAGAATCCCAAAAGATTGATGAACAAGGCTGAAAAGCCCTCTAAAATTTGTTCTAGGCACACTCTCTAAACCCCCCCTTGAAAACGGGGGTTTACAGGCTGTTTAAATAGAAAAATCGGGTGAAATTTGAGCTGCATTGAGATTTCCGGAGGCAGGCACGAATCCAGGCACGATCGTGCCTTCGATCGTGCCTCCGGAGCAAAAACGCGCATTTTGGGCAGGCACAATCGTGCCTCCCTCCAGGCACGATCGTGCCTGACTGGCCGTAGCTCCGCGATGCTTTCTCTTCACGCACGATCGTGCCTACCTAACTTCCGAACTTGGCAATGCTTCCTTCATGAAAGTTGTAGATAATGAAGTCCTCTATCCACCCCAATTTTCCTAATGCGATTTGAATCATCCAAACAAGAGATATGATCACAACGGTGGAAGGTATCATTCTGAAATCGCAGTAGAGATCAGCTGACTTCATCGTCTGTTTTCACCTTTTTTGTCTCAGATTCTTGCAAAGGTGTATTCATATGATTTGTATCCCTTGAAGTTATCTTTCATATGGAACTTGAATCGTGTCCATTGGTGGTTTGTACAAAGAGATATGCTTGAACGATTGACAGAAGGTCATCCTGATCGTCGTTTTCAAGCTTCATTCATCTTCTTTTGATCCCATAACCAATTCTAGAGCTCTTTTGTCATCAAATTTTCATCGTAAACCTCCCGGTGACCTCCAAGGCTCTCAAATCAATCTTGAATGATTCTCAAATCATCCCGATTGCTTCTCAAGCGCCAGTGCCAAACTCAAAAATCCTGATTTTGACTCCAAATGCAACAAAACTCGAACCAACGCCTGATAAACATAATTTGGGCTAAAATTGAGACTTGCAACACCTTAAAGCTAGGAAAACCATCAAAATCCAATCCCAACACGCATCAAATGCATGTCTAAATACAGACTTATCAAAAGGTATTTTATTAATCATCGTTTTTTATTATTATTGTTATGTTCATTAGTAACTTGTATTTTAACACAAATTACTTCTGCTGAAACTTGGATTAAAAGACCCAATTTTTTGTTGTTGCACAGGGTCCCCATATTATCGGTACCGGCCCTGGAACCAGACGTGATGCTGGATGATGGCACTGAGTCAGAAGATAAGAAGATGGTTTACCTGAGTGATATTGAAGACGACAATGAACAGCGCAAATATGATTTGGCTTTTCGATGTCAAGTGGCCTTAAATTTTCGAACAAATCATAGTTATGACAATAAACATGAAGTAGTGGTAATGTTGTTGAAGATTGAACTTGTTTTTATTGTAATATTTTGGGCCAAACTAAGATGTATTCAAATTGTTGTTGGAAATTCCCAAGTAGTAGAAAAGTGTAGATGAAATACATTCTAGAACTTCTCTAGAAGATAAAGTCTCTAGAATTTTATTATTATTAATTGTGTATAATCATATAAAGTGTATTAATTATAGAAGAGTTTAAATACTTTTCTACCAGTATAAATAAAACATTCTTTCAGCCAATTTGAATCAAACAAAGTTGAGTTGTTCTAATAAAAGAGTTTCTCCCCTTAGCTCAATCATATCATTTCTAATTAAGCCTGTCATTCTCCCAAATCTCCCTTTCAATTATTTCCAACATGGTATCAGAGCTTATTCGGTCATCACCCTTCAAGTTCCTCCACTAAAAATGAGAATTGTGATAATTGGAACATTGACATGAAAGCGATACATGAAAGTTCCGAATTTGGGGAATTGTGATAATTGGAACATTGACATGAAGGAGAATTGTTTTTCACTGTTTTTCTAGTCCGAATTTGACAAAACTTCCTTCATGAAAAATGTAGATAATAAAGTCCTCTATCCACCACAACTTACGGAGTTGGATTTGACTCATCCAATCATGAGATATGAATAAAATGGTTGAAAGTGGCATTCTGAAATCGCAACAGAGATCATCTGATTTCATAGTCTGTTTTCACCTTGCTCCTCTCCGATTCCCGCAATGGTGTCTTCATATGATTTGTAGCCCTTGAAGTTGGCTTTCATATGCAACTTGAATCGTGTCCTTTGGATGCTTCTACAACGAGATATGCTTGAACGATTGACAGAAGGTCATCCTGATCATCGTTTCCCAGCTTCATTATCTTCTTTTGATCCCACAGCCAATCCCGGAGCTCTTTGTCATCAAACCTTCATCGTGAACCTCCCGCTGACCTTCAGAGCTCTCAATCCACTCTCGAATGCATCTCGAATCATCCCAATTGCTCCTCAAGCGTCGGTGCCGAACTCTAAATTCCTGATTTTGACTCCAAATGACACAAAACTCGAACCAACGCCGGTAAACATAACTTGAGCTAAAATTGAGACTTGTAACACCTTAAAGCTAGGAAAACCATCACAAGTCGATCCCAACACGCATCAAATGCGTGTCAAGATATGGACTTATCAAATTCCCCCACACTTAAGCCTTTGCTTGTCCTCAAGCAAACTCAACAACGGGACTTACGATAATCAACACACAGAATTAAAATTATTAGCATGCATAAGTAGTTAAAGGGATATTGACATAACAAACAGACTAAACCAAGAAAATTCTTCCCTAAAAAACATCTTTGTACTCAAGCTAATATTAATGACAAAAGTATTCACAACATCCTCAAAGTAGTGACAACAAGCACTAATAAATTAGCTAATGATCAAAAGGGCTTGCGATGGTGGTGGTGATTGTTGAAGGATAAATAGTTCCTTTCTTGAGAGTTTAGAACATCCTAACAAAGACTCAATGAATTCAGGAATTTTAAGGCTATTCTTAGGATCAAGGAATTCAGTAGGCCACTAATTAGGAATTATCATGGAAACCTATGCAAAGAATAGACATGGTGTACAACTAAGCTAAACCGTCGCGACACATTGGTGCTTTGACGTACACTTGAAGTACACGAAGGACTAAAGCTAATTTTGCAATAGCCTCCAAATTCAATTAATTAGGTTCAGTTTTCCTTGTCATGTTGGCACGAGAACGCCGTTTCTTTCGAAAGATACCCAAGTCTCATCTTATTGTGCCAACACTTACGCTTTTTGACAGGGGCTCCCATTCTCTTTTTCGTAAGGTAAGAGGTCCAACTAATATTATTTTTTTCAATTTTTAGATTTTTACTAGGCATTACCTTATTCTAATCTCGGCCTCACCAAGGAATATTAGCAATAAAAGTTCATTTATTCAAAGTGAATCCATGCCTACAATGCAATCCTCGAAAGTATCAAATTCCTAAAAAGTGACTGCTCTTACCCCATTTGGGGCATATGAATAGTGCCAAAAGTGGCTCCTACAAAAAATTTCCTAAACTTAGCAAATTAATCCCCTAGTTTCCTAAACACCAAGACTATGTCAGAAATATTCACGGGTATGGTAACAGGTCATTTGGCTATGGAGCTCAATTATTTGGGTAAAGAATAAACGGTCAGGCTCAAAGTGGGATCTCCTAAAGGACTTATTCAGGTGGGATGGATTATTTATGAAATGATTCGATGGGTGATTAATGTCTTCATCCTTTCAACAACTAGATTATTGTGCAAACAATTTAAGCCTAAACACTTCAAAGATGTTCTAAAAGCATAGTCAAAACACCAGCCAGCTCAAAAAGACACAATTTAAAGAAAAATTTTCAAAATTTTTGACATGACTTCTCTATGAATATGCAACTATCACCTGTGCATGCTAAATCTAATGATCACATGTAACAACTACTGCCCGAATGCTCAATTCACTCCCCCACACTTAAACTTTGGCATCACCCTCAATGACAAAAAATACACTATGCACAAGGGGTAAAGAGGATAGGGTCACACATGCTCAACTCTACTCAAGTCAATTATTACAAACAGCCGATTATAAGAGTTGCAGAAACTTCCCTAAGGCGCTGGTCGGTGCAGAACTAAACTGAGTCAAGTTCCCCGACAACGACGCCAAAAACTGATGTGAGTTTTCTCGCACTTAAAATAGATTGTAATATAGTGATGTAAGTACAAGTATCGCCTCCACAGGGACGAACAAAAGGAAATCAAGAATTAATTAAATTCAACGATTAAAAATAAATAAAATAAATTCGTCATGCGAGATATGATTGGTTGCTGGAAAATCAAACTAATGCAAATGAGCGATAAAAATAAAAGATTGGTTTCTCTCTAATTAACGACGAAGGGAACAAGGACTGATTCCAGGGTAATAACTAGATTTCTGGCAGATCAGGCTTAATTACATGAAATTGAATTAATTGAGCCTAGCTAATCATTACTAAGTTCTTACCGTTTTCGCGGCGTAGAGTACAATAATTTAGGGGACCAGGCTCATCTCTCATGCGACAGGATCCTAAATTATTGCCAAGACGAGCGAGCTTACGGCTCCTTAATCGCTACTAATCTTTTAGCGAATGATTAAGTGTGTGTGAATGTGTCCTAGAATAAACTAGATCTCTATTAATTTATTCTATAAGCAATTGTAATTCTAGCCGCGGTTCCAGGTTACAAAAGATATTAGTTAAATTATTCAAACACAAATCATACGGCATTCATGCAATTAATCCATCAAGAATTTAGCCATGCATCATGATTAACCCCTTCATCAATCCCAAATCCCTAATTAAATTACTCACAATTCATAATTGAAGAATCAACAAAATTGGGATGAATAGAATTAATTGTCATTAATTAAAAAGATGAACTTACAAATAATCTCAGGTTCTTGGAGTAAATAATGATAAAAATGCAAGTAAATTCGTCCCTAGGCCTCTCCGTATTGTTCGTAACCCTCAAAAAGGGGTATGGAGGCCTTATTTATAGAGAAAGGGGAAAAAATCTAAATTTTGGCTGAACTGGGACACTTTTTCACGTAACTGGCCTGTTTTTCACGTAACTGGGACAACCCTTCAGGCACTATCGTGCGTGGCCTGCTTTTCACCGTTTCTCTAGTCTGAATTTGACAAAACTTCCTTCATAAAAGGTGTAGATAATGAAATCCTCTATCTACCACAACTTGCAGAATTGGATTTGACTCATCCAATCAAGAGATATGAATAAAATGGTGGAAGGTGGAATTCTGAAATTGCAACAAAGATCATCTGACTTCATCATCTGTTTTCACCTTGCTCCCCTTAGATTCTTGATAAGTTAGAATTTGTGATTAATTTTTGTAGCAATTCTATGCTTATTATTTGCCTAATTGAGAGGTTTGAATCTTACTTTTATCTTAAAATTGATTTTTACTGGTGTGAAATTTAACTGAAGCAATTGGGCTTATTTGGGCTCATTGAAGAGATTTTATTTCCAAATTCAAGAATGGGCCAATTTAAATTTGGAAGCTTTCACTTGTGAGAGTGAACTAGGCTGGAGAACAAAATTAAAGGAGGGTTAACTCTTTTATTTTGACTGATGAGGAAAATTGGAAAAAGAGAAAACAGCCCAGCAAAGTCCAAGAACAACTCTAACAAAAATGAAGAAAAAGAGTCCATGGAGCAGAAGGAAAGGAGGTAGACTATGGAATTCCTTTCATCAATTCTAAACGGCTCTTCAAATTGCGGCGAAGAGGACTCCTACTCTGGAACGGCAGCGAAATCTCAGGAGTTAGAGAGCTCAAAACGACTCTAATCCTTCGATATAAAAAGGCAGCATCAAGGGGTTTTAGGGGGCGAATTCTGGCCGCGAGGAGCGAAGAGCCAAGTACCGAAGGAGGTGGAAGGCTTAGACCTGCGTCTGGAAGAAAGCGGAGCTCCGAATTTCAGCCTCACCAGCAGTTTTAGGAGGACGCACATTTCATCAACCTGGCAGCAGTTCTGGCTTTCATAGCAATTTAATCCTCAAATTTTTCTTCTAAAAAGAACTCTGGTTTGATTAATTCTTTTTGTTCTGAAATTTAAGTGTACTTTGTTTGATCATACGTGCCATAGTTCAGTAAAGTGGTTACTCACAGTAATTGTTTGCTGATCATTAAGGCGATGAAGATGAACTCTCTATATATTGTTGTTTTACTCTCAACCAGTTTTGATATGAGTAGCTAAATTCTTTAAGTCCGGAATATGATGAAGTTGCTATGATTTAGTATGTAATTGTGATTTTAGTTATGTCAATTGATTGAGTTTTATCCATTGTTCATATTCTCTTAATTGACTATGTTAATTTCTGGACAACTTTAATATGATTAATTAAGTTGTTTGAGTGGATTAATAGAGTACATGCCATGCCTATTAGTTCGAGCTCTTTTGGATAACAGAATAGATAATAATTTAGCTTTCTTGTTAGGTTATCTATTTGGTTCTTAAATTGGGTTTCCGTAGTTCTTTTGTGATAAATGGATTTTAGCTATTCAATTAATAATTTTTTATTGATTAATAGTTAAAGTACATGATTTATTCTGGACGTCATACAGAATAGTCATATTTATGTCTAGAACGAACCGTCAATTTTAATTGACTAGCTAAATCGCAAATACTAAAGATTAGTGATTGATTCATAATCCCGGACTACTTTTTCTCTTGCTAAGTTCTCAATCAAATTCCCGTTAGTTGTTCAATCAGTTTATTTTTAATCCTTTAAATTCCTTGCATCCGTTTTAATTCAAGTTTAATTATTTCCAGCAAATCAAAATTTTCTCATGACTCTCCTTTTGTTAATTAATTAATTTCATTTTATTTAACTGTTTTCCAATTACTTTGTTGCATTTTCCCCGTAAATTCGACCCTTACTTGAGCACTATACTACCGTGACTCGTGCACTTGCGAGGACTATATTAAATTGTCTATCAATTCTCGCAATGGTGTCTTCATATGATTTGTAGCCCTTGAAGTTGGCTTTCATATGCAACTTGAATCGTGTCCTTTGGATGCTTCTACAACGAGATATGCTTGAACGATTGACAGAAGGTCATCCTGATCATCGTTTCCCAGCTTCATTATCTTCTTTTGATCCCACAGCCAATCCCGGAGCTCTTTGTCATCAAACCTTCATCGTGAACCTCCCGCTGACCTTCAGAGCTCTCAATCCACTCTCGAATGCATCTCGAATCATCCCAATTGCTCCTCAAGCGTCGGTGCCGAACTCTAAATTCCTGATTTTGACTCCAAATGACACAAAACTCGAACCAACGCCGGTAAACATAACTTGAGCTAAAATTGAAACTTGTAACACCTTAAAGCTAGGAAAACCATCACAAGTCGATCCCAACACGCATCAAATGCGTGTCAAGATACGGACTTATCAGCGCGACTGAAGTCAAATGTATGGAAGAGGTGGCTACAAGACTTTCAATAAAGAAGAGAGAAATTCAAATTTCTATCCATCAAAAGGTCAAAGAAGAAGAGGTTTTTCTAGGCAAGGTATGATGAACCTCAAGTTCAATGCTACAATTGTCAAAACTTTGGTTACTATATGTCTCTGATTGTAGATTGGAAAAAAATAAAGTTGAGGAGCGGACAAATTATACCAAATAAGAAGAAAATTCAACATTATTGATGGCCTATAAAGGAGGAGAAGTTGAATCCAAAATGACTTGGTACTCAGACGTGTGAGATAACAACCACATGTGCGGGAAGAAAGACATGTTCGTCAAACTTGATTGATCGATAAGTGGAAATATTTATTTTGGAGATGAATAAAAATTTCCACTAATAGGAAATTGGATATGGCCACAATATGAATATGTTTCAACCTTTAAGTTCATGCTTTATAATCCAACGTTAATTGCTCAAATAAACCGAACAATATAATCATACATTGTACACCGTAGTTAGTCACATTAAAATATAAAGGAAAGACCATAATAGGTTGGTTGAGAACATACATCATACACTTAGAGTGCGTAAAGTTTCATCCCTAACATTGGCTATGGAAAATTAGCTACAACAATTGAAATACTTGAATTGAAGTAAATATGAAAGAAAATGATATCACAACTCCAAAGCTACGGTGCACAAATGCTTCCCAAAATAAAGAACTTCTCTTAAGACTTAGGGGTGCTCTTGAGATGAAAATATAGGAGTAAAGTGTAGAAAATGTGACGATCCTTGATGAAGAGGCTTCAAAACTTTTACATAAGAGGTTTTCAACGGCTATTTTTGGACAGGAAAACAAGCTCCTTAATAGGTTTTGGCGTTTTCTCCCGAAAGATCATGAAGACTGTTACCTGTTTTAATCATATATCTGGCCAAATTCAGATGGCTTTTGTGAAAGCCGGACAACTTTATCTCTTAAAATATCAGGGGTATGCGTTCTAGAGATCAGAAACCAGACGATTTTCTCCAAAAGCCAGACAACGGTTTTGAATTAAATTACAAACTAAACTATGTCCTTGGAATCCGGGTGGGTTTGGGAGACGGCGAGCGGCTTTCGGGACCTTTGATTTTGGATGCCTTCCTTTTGTCTTGCATGGCTTTTAGACGCCTGACAGGCAAAAGCCAGATGGATTTCGTGGAAGTCAGGCGGTTTTGACTTCGTATTTGCAGTTTGATTGACTTCAGTTGTTCTTCAGGATGAGTTTGGTTGACCTTTTCTTGTCAGGATTGTTCGTGTGTTCTCTCATCCTTCTATTTGATATGATCCTCATTAAAAGTATTTTCTGACAAAACAAGGCAAATGTGTTATTTTTATACCCTTAAGTGTAGAAGTATTTGAATATGATTGTAAAAAACCTCTTAAGAAAATGCTTATCATCGGAAAACGTGAGTTTATTTTCTAAAACAAAATTCCAACATTTTTGGGGCCTTTAAGGAATTCAAAGCACTTGTAAATAAAAGCAGATTTAAATTAAAGTTCATGAGATCGGATCATGGGGGGTGGGGGGTTCACTTCAAAGGAGTTTGAATGTTTATGTGAAGAAAATGGTATTTATCGCCCCTTAATGATTTCATATACCCTATTTAATGATTTTTTGAATATAACTGTGCAGTTAAACAGCTCAGTACATTTCGGAAAATCATTTGTCTGCCTTCCCGATTAAAATTTTAGCTGAAATTTGGTATGAGTAAACTAGACTTAATGGAGAAGATGCTAAAAAAATTTCATCAAAAAATTCCACCGGGAACCTCCCCAATTGGCGATGGCCGGGGTGAACCTCCTATATAAGGGGTTAATTGAACACTTTAAGTTAGTTCAAGGGCCTATTTGACCCTTTAGCCAAGAATAGGGAAAAGTGTCAAATAGGCCCCCCTACTAATACGAAAAAGTCAATTAAGCCCCCGAACTCAAAAAACATCCAATTAAGCCCACGAACTAAATATAACGAGGCAAAACAGTCCTTTTAGCAGGATATTAACTGTTCCCAGTTAAGTTGCATGTGTGGTAAATGATGTGGCATGCTTTTACATTTTCTTTTTCTCTTTTTCTCTTTCTTTCCTTTTTCCTTATCTCTTTTTAACCACTTAATTACCTGCTAAAAGGACTGTTTTGCCTCGTTTTTTATAGTTCATGGGCTTAATTGAGTGTTTTTCGAGTTCAGGGGCTTAATTGACTTTTCTGTATTAGTAGGGGGGCCTATTTGACAGTTTTCCTGATTTTTTTATGTAACTTAAAGTTAAATGTATTCATTTTAGGAGGACTGTAAATTTTTGTTAGGAACCGAAAAAAGGTAAGAACCGAACCGAATTTAACTAGAACTGAACCGAATTTAACAAGAGATATTACCCAAAATGAGACTAAAAAAGTTTGGAAATTCCAAAATAGCACTTCCATGTTTTTATTCCCAAAATAAGACTAATTACTGTCATGTTTTGGCAGTACCAGATTTCAAACATGGCAGTATTTTCCAAATTTGGCAGTAATTAGTCTTATTTTGGGAATAAAAACATGACAGTCCTATTTTGGAATTTTCAAACTTTTTTAGTCCCATTTCGGAAACCTTCCCATTTCAAACAAGGGAAAGTTTCCGAAATGGGACTAAAAAAGTTTGAAAATTCCAAAATAGGACTGTCATGTTTTTATTCCCAAAATAGGACTAATTACTGCCAAATTTGGAAAATACTGCCATGTTTGAAGTCTGGTACTGCCAAAACATGATAGTAATTAGTCCTATTTTGGGAATAAAAACATGGAAGTCCTATTTTGGAATTTTCAAACTTTTTTAGTCCCATTTTGGGTAATAAACCATTTAAAATAACTACATTTTTTACTAGAACTAACCCAATTTAACCCCTACAATTTTCACATGGTTGCAGCTAATTTTAACAAGAACGGATCCCAGGCCTAGGTTTCGGTTATCCATTTGCGTCTGGATTGGCGATCACATTCGTTCATATCTACAAAAGATGACAATGTTACAGAGCTCGCGCTGTATACTCTCGCCAACGTCTCAGTCTTTATTCGCCGCCGATTCGCCGTACACTTCATTTGTGCCGTCCCAGAGAACAATTATCTCTAGACGCAGCCCTAGGTTCTCTAAGCTCAATGTTCTCTCCAAGCAGCACCAACAGTCGTCGATTGATAGTGCCAGTCATAACAAGGACGGATCACCCTCGGCGGAGCAGTTTTTGCAGAACAACTCGATTGCGGACTTCATGAGGTTCAAGCACCACTCCAATGTTGGTGAACGGCTGGCCGAGCTACAAACTGCCGTTGTTAGTTACAGGAAGAGGTTCCCTTGGTCAATCCTTCAGCCCTTTCTGAGGGTAATGAATTTCCTAGCTGAAAACCTGTTTATTTGTTAATGGTTTGAAAGATGCATATTTGTTTCACCACAAAAACATGGCTTCCTACTGACGATAGAGGTTACTTATTTTGTTCAGGTTGATTTGGTGTCGACAATACATATTGCTGATAAAGAGTACGTTTTTCTCAATTCAATGGAAAAATATCTGGCAGTGATGCCTAATTTTGCTTCATTTACTGAACCTTTGTATAATCCATGATGTTTGTTCAGCGGTCTATGGGGTAGACATATCCAGAGAGACTTAGTGCGGCCTTGTTAGTTATCGTTGATCTCTAAATTCCTTTGTTAGTTATTGAAATTAGAGTAGTTTAGAGTTTGATGAGTGCAAGTTAAAGAGAATGGGGCCTAGATGGTTGTCCTACTCTCTTAGTACATGCTCTCTTTGCCTGAACAATGTGATATGCTTTCTGATTTTTTGAAGATTTGGTAGATTTGGTCTGATCTTTATGGTTTGGTATGTATGATTCTCCTCTAATTAATCTAAATTAATTAAAATAAGTTAACACAAGAATAAGTAATTAGGCGAAAAGAAAAACCCCTTTATCCTGTTCTGAAGAGTGCTCTTTACCGAACATTCCTTAAAAATTTGTCTAAATTAATTAGGGTGTGTGTGTGTCATATGTGTGTGTGTGGAGTATTTCACTATGCACTAAAAGTTCTGAATATGTTTCCATTCCATCTTTTGTCTTGGTTATTGAGCTCTTATTTATTTTATATTTTTCTATATATTGGTTTCTGGTAATAAATTTGTTGTTTGCCATCAACTACGGACAACAGGAATTGTAAAATCATTACTACATCTGACTCGACAATTTGTTAAATTTGCAGGTACTTTGCAACCCTACAGAGGGAACTTGAAACATATGATTGTGTTCTTTATGAAATGGTTGCAAGTAGGGAAAGTTTAGAGAGTAAAGGAAATCTTGTTGTAAAAAAGAATCTTAAAAGTCTAAAAAAAGGGGGCTTCAATTTTCTTGGTTTCATTCAGAGACAGATAGCTAGAGTGCTTACAGTTGATTTTCAATTAGATTGTCTTGACTACCACTCTAAGAACTGGTACCATGCGGATCTTGACTTTGAAAGCTTTAAGTTACTTCAGGTAGTCTCTCTATTCCATATGGCACTTTTAAAATATATTTCATTCCTAGTTCTAGCTGCTTACTTCCCCAGGGTCCATGTGCCTAATTTACAGCCCTTTGAATATGGAAGCCTCTTTCATTTCAATTCCTCATGCCCCCATCCTTGTATTCAATCCCCTTTTTCTGAATGTAAGTGTATGTGAACTGATTTAATTAAATGATTATATGGTATCTGGAGAACCTTTCACTCTTTGATATCTCTTTCATATAAGAGAAACATGCTATCCAAGCATTGTATTTCACCCTAACAGTAATGTTCTACTCCGTATATAACAATATAAATTACGGAGTATAAAGCTTATGTACTTCATCTGCCCCATTTTATAAGTTTAACCTTCCTGATTAGTTCGTAACCCAATTATTTTTAGTTTTCTTTTTCAAACACAACTACATTTGAACTTACCTTTCTCTGATTTGACATTTTGAACTATTTGCACAACTTTTTATAAAAGTCGTTCACCCTTTAGAGGGTAGAATTGAAACTAATCATTTTTTCCCTTTAGTATGTGTGCATAAAACAATTGCGGTTTATATTTGGGACACAAGGATTAATTTGCATCATTAATGGCTTGATGCTAGCGTTTGCCAACAATTTGCTTTCTATTTCAGCAACAGAAAGGTGAGAGCTTCTTCACATTTGCTAGGGATATGACAATTAAATCTACACAAGCTGTTGTGCAATCTGCATCAATACCAGATGATCTTGGACTATGGAAATCCAAACTTCTGTGGGCTTCACGTGTGCTACCAATGCCTCTTATTGGGTTTGTCATCATTTCAGGAGTCTGTTTAGATATGGCGAGCCAGGCATCACAGTATCCAGAGCTAGAAGCACTGTCTAGGCTTGATTTTGGTGCTGCAATGAAACTTTTTCTGGCAAAGCAACTTACATCTGAGTAAGTGTACTCAGTATTCATGTAAATATTTTTCATTTGCTCAAAGAATAGGCACATTAGTGCATTATGGTGTTAAGAGAACTTTGTAATGCCCTGGCATGCCCCCATGCCCCATCAGTGGTTTAAATATGGACTTGGACTGGCCCGATGGACTGCGTACTAGAGTTACTTGCGACTTGGTCAAGCTAGATAGTAGATCGGTCATGCTGTTAAACCACTTGAAAGTGAAACCACACTACTGGGTCATTAATTGAACTGTTGAACCGTGCCTCTGTTGACCTGGCCCATTGTTTTTTCTTTTTCAAGAAAACCAGTTACGTCTGAAGAGTTGATGAAAGGATAAAAAACACAACCTCATCTCGTATTTATGTGCTCAATCCATGCATCTATTATGACAACCATGTATATTCCAACTTTCATTAAACACATGGCTTTTATGTATCCACACTCATTACTTGTACACTCAAACCACTACACTATGAAGTCAACCTTGTACACTTCATACTTATGATCCACATATACGGAGTACTATCTATGAATTATTTTAATCTAATACGATAGTATTCAATAAAATTAAATGGGCGATTCTAAATTATTTTATTTACATTATCAGTCACATATGTTTAACTCGATACATAGAGAATATGAATTATACTTGTAAAGCAATATACTTCGTATACAAGTAATCAAGTATAGAGTCCAAATATAACTATATATGTGTGTATGCGTACGTGCACGTGTACATGCGTGCTTACATGTGCGTATGTTCCCATAACTATATACTTTAGATTTATTTGTATATTGACTTGGTCGAGCAGTTCAATTAGTGATTTACCAGTTCGGCTATTGATCTTCTGACCCAGCCACCGGTTTGACAACCAGTTCAAGTTTTGAAATACCGTACCAGCAGCTTAATTGGTCGATCAGACTAAGTTAAAAGTGTGTGCTTAGTTGGCTGTGGAATGGGTACTAGTGTACAAGCAGTTGAAACTTGCGGGATGCATAAGGCAGTGAGGGTTATCTGCATCAATGAAATCTAAAAATGGCATGCAAACTGGGATGGGAAAATTCTAAAAATTGTTTTTTTCTGATACTTGGGTTTAGCTTGTGAATGAGGGGCAAAGGGCAGCCTGTTGCACAATTGCGTCCACACAAGGTGAGGGTTTGGGGAAGGGTTCCACCTCTCAGTCACATGACAACAGCATGACTGGTGGCATAGGCTGATCTTTTTGGGTTTAGCTTGTGAATAAAGGAGGAAAAACCAACTGTGATTATAACCTTTTAAAACATTACATATAAGATTTCCTTGTCTTGATGTATTGAATTTAAAGCCTTTTAAAAAAAATTCTCACATTTTCTTTTCTTATAAATCCCTCGCAATTTCCCCCTGTTTTGTTTCCATGGCATTTTCCCAGTTCCAATTAGACCCCAATGATAAAGCAATGGAATTTCGGAGCCCTCATGTATGGCGTAAATGTTGTCTAATTATAAGTAAAATGCCATGGTATTCCACATGCAGGTTCACACAGGCGACAGCTGATGTGGAGGCGGAATCCGTCGTAATAGGTGAGAGAAACAAGGCAGCAACAGAAGCACTTAGAAGGGCGATCAACAATGGCCACAGCAAGATAGCCATCCTTTACGGGGGTGGACACATGCCAGATTTGGGGCGTCGACTACGTGCTGAGTTTGACCTTTCTCCCTCTCAGGTACAGTGGATAACTGCTTGGTCTATTGGGGCGAGCAACACAACAAGCAGCAGCTCTTTCCCGTTTCTGAAAACAGTGGCTCAAGTGTTGCGATGGCCGATAAATAGATATCAAACACTCGCACTGCTAATATTTTCATCAGTCCTTGCGCTGGATCTGTTGCTATGGGAGCTGTTATTTGGCACCACAGCTAATTGGATTACTCGTTTTGCTTTTGACTCTTTCCAATAAGTTCACAATTCGTGATGATATTGGTTTGTGTATAGTACATAAGTTGTAGAAATGTGCATATGTTTTGAGTTGGAAAATGATAGGATATTAGGAGCAGGACAAGGAAAGGGTCCAGGAAAATGCGCCCTTCAGTTCTTGTTTGTTATTAAAGAAGGCAATGATATATTTCCACACCCTTGCCATGCTTTTATAGTTATTCATTTTAGTTATTTGCTGAGTTGTTAATTTCTGTGGTTCTCTAGATAAGATCTCTGTGTTCTAAAAAAGTTGTTTGATTGTAGCGATTCCTAGGTAAAAAGACAAAAAAAGACATTAATAAATTTTAGTACGGAGTATTTCTTTCTGCGAATAGTTTAGCCGAAAGTGTAAGCACTAACATTAAACATCACCTAGCCATAGCTTACAATACATTTAGAGAAGATTTGGTTTCTTCATAGGGGTGAAAGCCTGGCAACTCAGTAACATTTTTCATACCTGGTGACCCATCATCTCAAAGTAATAAAGTAGGATAATAATATACGCATTTGGCGATAGTTTCCCTGGGAGGATAAGGCCCGATGATCGTCTTTTCAGAGAAGGTCTGCCAAATAGGAAGTGGCGATAGTTTCCCTGGGAGGATAAGGCCCGACGATCGTCTTTTCAGAGAAGAAGGTCTGCCAAATAGGAAGTGAAGAATACGTTTACGGAAGAGAAGGGTAAGCGTGAGAAAAATAGAATTGCTAATCGTAAACGCTTTGATCCCTAGCATTTTCATTTTCGGCTGTTTGGGCCAAAACGCCATTTTAACACGCCATTTGCCAAACACTTAATTTCAGCGTTTTGACTGATTAAAAACGCTGAATTTGGTCAAATCCGTCAATTTTTGGCTGAAACGCCATTTACCAAACATGGCCATCATGTACGTATTTTTCTCTTCCTTATTTTTAGGAGTTGCAACTGGCGGTTACCATAAAGGAAATAATTCCTTGTTATTAGGAGCCAATTAATACGTTTACATGGATGTCGTGCAAAAGTGCAAAACTGATCGAATCCTTAATTTCAGAAGGAAATGACTATTTATTGATTATTGTGTGGAGGACATAAGTGGAACATGAAAAAAAAAACTAAGTCACGTGTATGACCATATACATTAGAGATATTACCCGAAATAGGACTAAAAAGGTTTGAAAATTCCAAAATAGGACTGCCATGTTTTTATTCCCAAAATAGGACTAATTAGTGTCATGATTTGGCAGCACTAGACTTCTAATATGGCAGTATTTTCCAAACTTGACAGTAATTACTCCTATTTTGGGAATAAAAAACATGACAGTCCTATTTTGAAATTTTCAAACTGTTTTAGTCCTATTTTGGGAACTTTCCTTATACATTATGCGAGTATCATCATAGGGAAAAAAAACTGATGGAGACATATATTGGGAACATCCTATTCTTGTAGTCATAAGGCTGACTGCAACCTGGGGAGTCAAAAGGCAGATTTGGGATTTTCATCCCTTAATTTGGTCCAACCCACGTATCCGAGGATGCCAAATTGGGAGAATGGCATCCCATGGAGTGAAAATTGGTACCATTATTCACCGAGAGAAGAGAGCAGCTAGAGCAACTGAGAGCATCTGCTATGAGTGGTCATTTGGGGATAAAAAAAAATAATCCACTTAATCCCCACTATGGGAGGTCACTAGGTTGATCGATCAACATGGAAGCTCACATATGGGATCTGACAAAAAATTGGAGGAGGCATATGATTAACCAATTAAAAAATGCCACGTGGCTTTTTAATTTAGAATGAAGTCACCAACCTTATCAAACATCCCCACATTCTCTAATTTCATTTATTATTGATTAAATTTAATTTATTGTAAAAAAAGATTACACCAAAAAATTAGATATTTTTTTCTCTATAAATATAGACCAATGAATGATGTGTTTAGTCACTTCTAAATTTACCATTTCTTTCCCTCTTGCATTTTATTTTATCTGTTTTAGAATAGTTTTTCTTTGAAAATAGATCCAACTCCTTCTCTAACTAGATACAATCTCAACAATAAATTATAGTGAGTAAAATGTGAATTTTATATTCCTTTATCAAATTATATAAATTAATAATGGTAGAATATACCAAAAATATGGAGAGAGAATGTACAAATTTTAAGTGACCTAGATCACCATAGTGGGGTGAAAGTATGATAGGTTATAAGAGCATCTTTAATGGTATCGTGGATTGTATCTTGTAAAAGATGGACATGTCATTTATGTAGAAGGCCCGTGAAGCTGACGTGGACACACAGACATTGAAAATATTATTTGTGCTCCAATGCAATCCTAAATTAAAGAATGAATTTATATTCACACCACATCTTCCGTTTATGAAATTGTCATAGGCTATTACGGAGCATAACTTCTCTTTCAAATATCTTCTTCTCCAAAGGAAAAAAGAGATGTGCGAACATATTTGTGCGGTTGTGCCACTCCAGATTGAAGTTAGCAGGAATTAGGTTTATATATACATCATCTATGTTTATACGAACTACGAATGTGAAATTGGGTTCAGATGTGTAGATTTCCTAAATTGAACTTTTGTGAATGAAGTGAAATTGGCTTTAGCCGATTAATTTCCTATCAATGACATATTGACATGGATGCTTCAATTTGAGCATTGAGGAAAGTTGCAGAGAAATCGTTGGCATACGGCGGGTTTCCTTCTCCAAGATACGAAACTAATTAATTTTTGCTGAGTCAGCATGTCTAAAAGACCTGCTAGAATGAGAAAGAGCAATAGAGAATGTCGATTTTTTTCATTTCCAACTCAGCACCACTATATAAATAGACATTGTCATTGGAGAGGATTTTCTTATCCCAATGTCTATTTAAATTACGCGGCTTTGCATTTTGACCAATTGATAGCACCACTAAAGATGCTCTAAGTGATTAAGTTTTTTGTGGAAAATGATGTGGAAGAGAGAGGAGGGGATCAATACTCATTGGCATTGTGGATGCTCTGAGCAAGTGCACAGTACGTTCCATAAGATTGACCCATCAATATAAATATCCCAATTTTCTTAAAGATGATTTAACTTTTCTATTTTTAATCCAATTTTTATAAAAAATATATCAAAATTCATAATTTTTAATTATCTTTCATATGACATCAATATGGCTTATATGATCGTATAAAATTTTAAAAAATATACTTGGTATGAAGTTTCATCTGTTTGAGATTTTTAGGCCCAAAATTTTAGAGATCCTAATTTATTTATTTTTACATCGAAATGTTTGATATTTTAAATCATAATTATTCATAAAAAAAATAATAACAAAAATTGATATATAATAATAGGGAAAATAGCCCCAAATAGGACTAAATTAATGCTGAAATTCCAAAATAGGAGTAGTATAATTTTATTCCCTAAATAGGACTTTTCTTCCAATTTTACCCCTAATCATTTAAACCCATCTCACACCCTACCTGTCATTTTATTTTCACATCGATCTCAATTCAACCTGGCCGCATCTTTGTGCGCAGCAGATTGCTTGGCCTCAACCACGAGCAGCAGCAAGCCCCGGCGGAAGCAGCAACGTGCACCGACTAGCGGCGGCAACGTGCGCCGGCGAGCAGCGGCAGCAACCACCAGATCTCCTCTTCCTCTTACTCCTCTGTTTCTTCAAATTTCCCGTCTGGATCTGGTGTAGTGGTGATGCTAGGCTCCGAGTTCTTTTTCTCTCTTCTCATTTGGAATTTTTAATTGCTCTTGAAGGATGCAAACGGGGTTTTTAATTAGGTTGTTAAAATTTCCAAATTTTTTAAAAATGCCATAATATTGGCATTTTTACTCTTTAAAAATTTCGTATTTTTCTTACAAAATGCCATTAAAATGGCAATTTCGATTTATGTTGGCATTCTATTCAAAATTTTGGCATCAGTGGTGGCGTCCGTCGGATCTGTGGTAGCAGCAGCCGGATCGGCGGCTGGATCTGCACGGTCGGCGGTCGATGGTCAATAGAGGCCAGATCTGCTTCGATCTAGGAAGATGGCGGCCAGATCTACGACGGCGATCAACAAATCTGCAGCAGCGGCTAGTTTTGAGGTTGCGGCGGCTGAAGACGGCATCCGAGACCGGCGGTGGACGGAGGCGGCCGGCGGTGGCTGGAGGCGGCCGCATGTGTTTGGAGGCAGCTGGTCATGCTCTTTGTCGGTGGGAGTCCGTTTGTCAAGCTTCTGGGGGTATTTTTGTGAGGCTACAAATAATAACTCCTATTTTGGGAATTTTTATACTTTAATCCTATTTTGGCAATTAAGAATATAATCACTCTCATTTAGGTAAATCTCCCATAATAATAAAAGGAAGGATTCAATTAAATAATTTTTTGCGGAGTGGGTATATTGACGGTGCTAGGTTGCGGGAAAAAATGAATTGACTGGCTAAATACAGATTGGATTTATTGATAGAGAGAGTTGGGGTTAGTCTAAGGGAGGTAAGTTTCTCTAAAGTGAACCCCACCTAACATTATTGAAAGTTTGAAACCTAAAAAGCTAAGGGTAGGCTCGGCCGTGTTCAGAATACATGACCGTTTATACTCCGTAGTTGTGAGTAGATCTCTGAACGGCCCGAATGTAGGTACAAGGTCAGCTATATACCATTTTATTGAAAAAAGATTGAAATAAACCATTTTATTTTTCAAATATTTGCCCAAAAATAAAGCAACCATGTACATACGAGTTTTTTCCCGAAATAATGCTAATTAAATAAATAATTCCCAAAATACTGTTGCGTTAAAAATAATTCCCAAAATACTGCTGTGATTACTACGGTTAAGAAAAGGCGCCACTTCAAGTGGCGGCTCTTGTGTTGACTGCAATTTTAGAAGCAAATATTTTTCGTTTAATAATGGTAGGAATTTCATCCCGTATTCATGCCCACCCATTTCTTCCTTTTTGCCTTCCAAATTTACCAGCTTCCCCCATTCGAGCAAAGCATATCAAAATCCGATATCGCCACCCCTTCCAACAACTTCTCCTCCTCGTGTTACATCACCGCCAGCTACACCATATATCCTCCATCCCTATCCTCTTTCTCCGTCCCTCTCTATGACAAACAAACATATAAACAATAAAAGATTAAAGGTATATTTTATGGATAAACAATTATATTAACAATTATTAGTAAGATAGAATTAACAAAACAAAAAAAAAGAAATCTTTATGATCAGGCGAAGATTGAAGTATGGTGGCGGGTGGGTGGAGAAGGGAAATCCTAAAACCTATTAATAATTCATTAAGAAAAAGAAGGATAGGGTTCTTAGGCACATGGGTTAAAAACTTAGGCCTCAAAAGTACTGCGGAAAAAAATGGAAATTTACAAGCCGTGTTAAATTTCTGAACACAAGAGCCGCCATATCAAGTGGCGCCTTTTGTACTGCGCCGTAACCATGGTTAACCCTAGCAGTATTTTGGGAATTATTTTTAACCCAACAATATTTTGGGAATTATTTATTTAATTAACATTATTTCGAGAAGAAACTCTGTAAATACGTATCCCGTATGGACGTTTTAAAAAAATTAATTGTATTTATTAAAATTATCTCATTGAACACGTACTAGTGTATTACTATGAGTAAACTTACTACTATAAGCACACTTAAGTGATCATATATTTATAAACAATCTCCATTTTATTTATGAATTTGTAATTACTTTGTACTTAAATACTTGTACTACAAAGGTTGTATAAGAGCATCTCCAATGTTGCTCTTTGGATGTCAAAAAAATTTGCCACATCATCAATTTAAAAGGTTTGATAGTTTTTTTATCTCCAACCCACTCTTTTACCGTTCCTTTTAATCTGACGTGTACCCAATACTTTCAATCTCGCTGTTGGTTTTCTGAAAGCACGCTTCACGCTGTGAAGGTCCATTTACGCACAATTCGAACTCAATTTGCATTCGCGCTCATCTCTAGAAAAAGTGCCGGCCAATTTTTTTTGCCCAAACATAATCATTCGTGTATATATTATTCTCCGCCTCATTCACAAATTCAAATCTTCTTCTATCAGTGTCGATTTCCCCCAAGTGTATAATCTCATGCTTGCTTGCTTCCTAAATCATCTGTAGATGAGAAAAGAATTTTATTGATGTTGAGGTTTATTCCTTCAACCCTTGGACCCAACACGTAAGCCCAAAGATTTCGAGTGGGGTGAGTGTATGAATGTCTAGCCCAACAACTATTAGACGAATCAGGAGACAACAGTGATAGCAGGCAATGTAAATAGGTATTATTAACTCCGTAATAACTCCCCTAAGTACAATCTACTCGCTAAACAAGGCGCGTCGGCCGTTCGTCTTACAAGGCACTTAGAAATGCTGCAAGTAAGAATGCTGAAGCTAGTATGCTAAGAATAGAAAGTTGCCAACCCTTTACAATGGAATAAATGCTTCTATTTATACCCGCCAATGGGCAGGTGGCTGTAGTGACGTGGCAGCCTGTGGACCGCTGGTGTCCCAACTACCAAATCTTTAGCATTAAATGCACTTCCCGCCAGAATCTAGGTTTCCCGCCGGATCAGTGGGGACGTTCGTCCATCGGGAAGTGAGTTGGATTGCTCCAAGGGACCCTTGGGAGATATCGGCCGTTCGTCTCCTGGCCTTGACAGATACTCACCATGTGGACTGGGTTTTCTCCGATGACTACAGGCTTACTATGGGGACGTTCGTCGCCGTCCCTGGTGGCCCGTGGTTCTGCTCCTTATCCCTGCACAGACGTTCGTCGGGATGAGCTGCTGGGCCTGAGTCCCCCAACACCAGACGTTCGTCCATCCTCAAGGAACATGGGCCTGTGTGCTGGCCTAGTGATCTAACTGGATGTTCGTCTGGCGAAATGGGTTAGTGGGCCGGACCTCGGCTTGGGCCCTTAACCCAACACAAGTCCCCCACTTCTGATGTTCTGAGCATGCGCAGGACATAAGGAAGTATGAACCTCCCCGAAGTAGACGTCCGTATCTTGGTACTTGTGTTTATTGCACCTGGTGGAAGCGTACGTTCGTGGTCATGATGCTTGACAGCTGTTTGACGGTTCAGGAAACGAGGTGACGGCTGATGTTGCGGCGGCGCGTTTTCCCGAGGAAGTGTCATCATTACGTTCCCATCCCACGCACAGCGCGTGGGCCGGAATACGCTCCTTGCCACGTGTCAGCCCCTCGTTGGTTTCTTCATCGGTGCTTCTCCTATAAATGCTAGGTTTTCCCTCTGAATTAGGGTTCCCAATTTCTGCTTTCTTGCTCTCGATTTTCCGCAGCTCTTCAAGTTTCCCAAATTCGGCCAACCATACCTTTGTAAGGTAATTTCCCCCCTCTGCTTCTTTTCTTTATCCTGATTTCTAGCCGAAATGACTTCGATGGAGATTTCCTCAAGTTCTGATTCCAGTTCATCGGGTTCCTCCTCGGGCTCCTCTTCTGACAATGCGAATGCACGCTCCCTGGGAAAAACTAGTGTCTCCGGAACCTCGGGTTCGGCCACGACCGTGGGGACCATCCGGGCTGATGGCGAGCCGGATGACGTGTCCCAAGATAGCGGGAGCGACGCCGGGGGCGGGGGCGCTGACGGGGCAGTAGATGTTATTGACGCAGTCCCCCTGAATGAGCGTCCTGCTGATTATGATTCCGGAGAGGAGGCCGAGTCTGGTTCTGATGTGGAGGTGTATGATCTGGGCATCCCCACGGATAGGGAGCGCCACATTTGCCCGATCAGGAGTGCACTTGACCATGACCAAGTCCTCTCCCGCGTGGCCCTCAATAAAATCCGTACCTTCCTTCCCCCGCCGCTCGTCTGGAGTGTGAGAGGTGCTGAGCATGTGATGAGGAGACGTCCGGGGATGATCATGCTTCACCTGGACTCCGTTGAAGCTGGGCTGCGGTTCCCACTGCACGCGTTCTATGTGGAGTTCTTCCACTGCTTCCAGGTGGCCCCGGCGCAATTCATGCCAAATTCTTACAGATTCATATCGGCATTCTTGGTGCGCTGCAAACTTGCGGGGGTCGATGCCACCCTGGAGCTCTTCCATTATTTCTACCGCGTCACTCCTCAGAACGCCGACGGGTATCTGAGCGTGGCCGCACGTCCTGGGAGGCGGCTGTTCAAGAACTACCCTTCGTCCATCCACGACTGGAAGAACCGTTTTTTCTTCCTTCGATATGACGGGCCTCCTCTCCCTCTCCGGTGGAATGGGTACCCCCCAAAGATTGAGTCACCGGAGCCGTCCGACGATCTGCTTCTGGATGCAGAGAAGGTGTTGGAGGGTGGCGTCCGTCCTATAGCCGGATTTCTGACCTTCGAGGCACTCTCTGGGGCAGGCATAGGTACCGTCCGTGTCCCTGGACTTTTTCTACCCTTCGACGCTCGTCTCGGGGCACCGGGCGGTCCTGTCCTTCGAGGTGAGTGTCTTATTCTATTCCCCGCTCGTCTCCTAATCCTTTGTTATTTTTTGCAGGTCCTCCGCCAGACAGAGATCAAATGAATCACGCCGAGTGCATGAAGACCAGGAAGGCCAAAGCGGCCGCTGCTAAAGCTGCGATGGAGAAGGCCAAGAATGCCCCCGCCTCGGCGTCCAACTCCTCGGTTTCTGACGCTGCCCGGCGAACCGCCGAGGGTGAGCAGCATCTGATTGCCACTATGCTGGCTCAGGGTTCCGGGGCCCCTGCTCTTGAAGCCGCCCTTCCACCGCCGGTCGTCCCGTTGAAGGCGGCTCCTCAAAAGGGGACGGAGAAGGTCCCCGAAAAGAAACAAAAGAGGGGCCGCGAGGCTGTCTCCACCGGGCCCCTGCTTGAAGACGCCGGCTCCTTGCCGTTGAGCCGCCCGGCGGAAGAGCTTTGGAGGGAAATGGCCCTCAAGGCTGGTCTAGAGCTGCCCAGCCGTTCGTCTTCGGAGGCGACAAGTGCTGCCCTGGCAGCAGCTCTTCAGGTAATTCCCTCTTGCTAGATCTGAGCATATATACTTTTCCTTGACGTTCATCCTCTGATCCTTATTTTTTCTTCTGTCATCCAGTCTGGGCTTCTAGTCCTTCAGGCTGAAGCTGCCCGGGAGGCCGACCTGAAGGAGGCCAAGGCCAAAGCTGACGCGGCCATCGCTGCGGCCCGGGGGGGCCGCTCGTCGAGCGGAGGCGGAGGCGGCCGCCAAGGAGAAGGAGATCGCCGCCCTGCGGGCAGAGTCCCGCCAGCAGCTGGCCAGCCTTGAGAAAGCTGGCTTCAAGCTTGTCCCGGTGCACCCTACTGCAGAGGGTGCCAGTCCGGAGTGGCTGGTCGATACCTCCGGCTATCGGAACACTGGGGAGTTCATGGACTCTGCCAAAGATTATTGTGCCGGAGTCTTCGCCGACTTGTTTGCCGCGGCTCTGGAGAAGATACCGCCCCGCCAGCGTCTGGCCCGCGGCGTCCGGTTGCTTGAGGGTTCTCCTCTGTCCCGCAAGTTCCTGTACGAGGTCGGTGACAGCACCTTCTCAGCCGGGTATAACGAAGGGGTTAAGGCCACCCTCCCCATCTTTTCGAGGCTGCAAGGGGCCGACTTCGAGCTGGCAGCGCATACAGACGACGATCTGCTGCTCCAGGCTCTAGGGAAACTGGCGAGGGACCAGCGGCGGGAGGAAGCCAAGGCTAGAGGGGAAATTCCGGAACCCCCGTCCCCCGAGCCTGAGGAAGAGGAGGAGGAGCTGAACCAGGGTGGCAGCCGACCGGAATCACCTTTCTTTGTATAATGTACTTTGTATATTTCCATTCCAACCTTTGTAATGTCCGGCCGCTAGAGCCGAGGAATATACATCTTTTTTGCCCATGACTACTCCATGTTCATGATTTCTACTTGTTATCTCCCTTCCTTTTGTCCTTCGCTGTATGGAAATCCCTTCGGCGGTCCGATACGCCTTGTAGCAAGGTCAGAGTTTGAGAGGACGTTCGTATCCGTCCTCTACTTGCTTCCAGGCAAAAGCGTCCCGAAGTCAATCCTCCGTACGTATTCAACGCGTTCCGTCAATGGAGCGACGTTCGTCGGCGGTCTATGGTGCATGCTCGAAGTGTAGACATAGGAACGTATTCCTCAGCACCAGCACTTGATAACGACGTCCGCCCGTTGTCGCGTGATATGAACATTCAAACCACGCGCGGGTCGTTCGTCTGTTCTGCGTGCTCATCTGACACGAAGTGTGGAAAGGCGACGTTCATCCTTTGTGCATCATCAGTGGACGTGACTTCCACTTCACCCTTTTGTGCCCATCGTTTGTAGTATAAGGAATCCCTTCGGCGCCTCGACACATCTTCACCGCCTACGCGGTCTCTGGTCAGTGGGAAGACGTTCGTCAGTAATTGCCTTGCCAGCACACGATTCAAGTATGGACTTATGGGCGTACTTCCTTGAAACAGCGCTTGGTGACGACGTCCGTCCATGTTTGCGTGACATGAGAAACCAGTGTACTGGAAGAGGGACGTCGCCAGCTGATGTGTGTGCCCTCGATCACCGCCGACGCTAGGGTCAGCTGGGGGGCTAAGGAAGCAAGGGAAATCAAATGTCTACAGATTCCTCCGAGCCGGTGAGCCCTCCTCAGGGGACGTTCGTGGCACGGACCCGGATGTCTTTGTGTGGGTTATGCGGCGACAAAATCGAGACACCTTAAATACCGTGGTAGGTACCGGTATCCAGGCGCCACGTGTCCTGCTTCGGTTGGGGCAATCCCGCGGTGTTGCCTATAAATACTCAGTCCCCAAGTGATCCACTCACATTTCCCCTTACGCTGCACAATTGCCTTCTCTCTCTAGACTTCTCTTTTGATCGTATCGGAAACCTCGAATTCCAAGGTACCGTTCGTTGTCATGTCTTCCGAAAGTCGTTTTGATGATGGATGTTCTTCCGGTGATGACTTGGAGTATTATGAGCGGGGAATGCCACCCCGGCCTCCCCGTTACAGCCTCAACTTCTCATGCGTCCGGCGTCAAGTTCAACGCGTGACGAACGCTAACAAGCGATTGATCAGTCAATGGTTCTATCCACCAAGGACCTACGACGATCGGCGTCTTCGGAATCCCATGCGCCATCTGCCCGGCTATGTGGTGGTCCACCTAGATTCGGTGATAGCCGGGCTGAACTTCCCTTTGCACAGCTTCCACTTGGAACTCTTCAGGGCCCTCGAGATTGTGCCTGCGCAGCTCGTCCCTGCCGCTTATCGGATAATCGCTGGCTTCATCATTAGATGCCACAGCGTCGGTGTGACCCCCACCGTGGACCTGCTGCATCACTTCTTCCGTCTGTCCACCTTCGGACGTACGGGGTATTTGACCCTGATCGCTCGTCCGTCCATGGTTCTGTTCTCGAACAACGCTGGGAACCCAGACGGTTGGGAAGAGCGCTTCTTCCTGGCCGGAGTAGGCTCACCGATGCCATTCTCTGATCGGTGGAACGCCTACCCTGTGAAGGCGATCCCGCCGCCCATGACGGACGAGGAGCTTGGATATGCCAAGCGCATAGCCGGACTTGGCATCCAGAACCTCCGGTTGCTGGTGGCCGAGCCCTTTAAAGCTCAGGCTGGATTAGGTGCGTCCGTTTGTACTTGTATTGTTTTAACCTCTCTTCGCTGTTATGGTTCTGAACGTCTTGGTTCCTTTTGCGCAGGAGTTTTTCCCTCCACGTCCATCATGCGTCGAGACAATGCCGCTCCGTCTGTCGCCGGTCGTGGACACAAAGGGCATGACAAGCCCGGGAAGCCGCTCGTCCCCAAGGTCGAAACTCGGGTGATCAGGGCCCGGCCTGAGGATGATTTGGGAGCTGGTGCCTCCAAGAGACCGCGCGTCGACGGTACTGCTTCCAAGGCTATCATAGTGGCCGATGACTCTGATGGGGAGCCCGGAAGTCCCCTTAAGCGGAAGCCCGCCTCTCGGAACAAGTCCCGTCCTTCTCCCCCACGAAACTCTGACGTCCGTCGTCTCCGGGATGGTGATACCCAGACTGCCAAGGATTCTGACGATGCTCGTCCTCCCTCGCCCCCGGAGACCAACGGGTCCTCCCTTGGTTTGATCGAGTTTTCTGGGGTCGGCCCCCGCAAAGAGTCTATGATGCTCTTTGGCCAGACGGCGTCCTCCATTTGGTGTGGGCTGAATCTCAAGGTCCCGCAGGATTTCGCTGCTCAGGAGGCCCCTGAGGATCTTTTGGAATGCGGCCAGAGCACCTTGGACAAGGCCGGACTTTACTTTCACAGGGCTCGGATGGCCTTCGAACGTCAGGGTAGGGAGACGGCCAGAGTGCGGGCTGAATGTGATGCCCTTCTGAGGAATGCGAAAGGCAGGGCCGGCACTCTTCAAGAGAAGGCCGACGCCCATGACAAGCTCATTCAGGAGAATGCCTCTCAGAAGGAGCTCCTCAAGAAGCAGGAGGCCGAGCTCGTGGATCTCCGTAGCCGGATGTGGGCCGTAGAGCAGGCCAAGGTGGAGCTTCGCCAGACGGGCGTGGACAATCATGTCCCCATTTATGAGGCCGATGTTGCCAAGATCAAGGAATCTGGTTCCATTGCCTTTCAGAAATCCAAGGCCTATACTGGCGCCATTCACACCATGGCCATGAAGTTCCTCCCGCGGCTCGTCGGCGAGTTCCTGGCCACCTGCCCGGATGCCTATCAGGATGGGGTAAAATTGCTCCAGGCCACCCCCACCGGACGTCGTTTCCTTGACGATCTCGCCGATGACACCTACCGCAAAGGTATGGTTGGGCTAGTGGCGGAGAATCTCCCGACGTTTGAGCGTCACTTTGGGGCTCCCTTTGATCCGGAGGCGGCTGGTTTCGACGTCTTGATGGCAGACGCTCATGCAGGGGCCCTTGAGCTGCTGAAGGAGCAGGAGGAAGCCGCAGCTAGTGACAAATCCAAGCAGGCCCCTTCCCAATCTCCAGCTCCGGACGCCGATCTGCCGTGATTCTCTGCTCATCGTCTTGTACTTGTATAATTTTTTCATTTTTGTATTGTACTCTCATACATTGTAATTTTCCGGCCAATAGTGCCGAGGAATAAAAATCATTCTTTGCTCCATGCTCGTCTGGCATCTTTTTTTTTTTTTTTTTTTTTTTTTTTTTTTTTTTTTTTTTTTTTTTTGGAGTCCTTTAGTCTTCGTTCGTCCTTGGTCCTTGGTCCTACCGACGTCCCTACTTCGAGGAGACGTTCGGTATCCGCAGACATCGCAAGTACGAACAGGTTTATCTACATCGAGATTCCCCCCTTCTTCGTTCGTCCGTGGCCCTTTTAGTCTTACCGGCGTTTCTTGCTTCGAAGAAGACGTTCGGTACCCAAGGGACTCGCAGGGACGAACAGGTTTACCCTCGCGGGTTCCCGTCTTCGTTATCCCACGTCCATCGATCCATGGTCGTTTGTGGGATAAACAGGTTTATCTTGGCAGGCTCCCTTGGTTCGTCTAGCCCCCTCCACGTCTCTACTAACCTCTACATCGAGAGGCGTTCGCCTTCGGTGGTGGGGGAAGATCTGGCACACCCGGGCAAGATTCCCTTCCGTGTAGAAGCTTCTCTCCTCTTCTCCCCATTCTTTTTTTTTTTTTTTTTTTTTTTTTTTTTTTTTTATTTTTAGGGAGGTAATCTTCGTTCGTCCTTGGTCCTTGGTCCTACCGGCGTTCCTACTTCGAGGAGACGTTCGGTATCCGCAGACATCACAAGGAGGAACAGGTGTATCTGCATCGAGATTCCCTGGTGCTTCGTTCGTCCTTGGTCCTTGGTCCTACCGACGTCCCTACTTCGAGGAGACGTTCGGTATCCGCAGACATCACAAGGAGGAACAGGTGTATCTGCATCGAGATTCCCTGGTGCTTCGTTCGTCCTTGGTCCTTGGTCCTACCGACGTCCCTACTTCGAGGAGACGTTCGGTATCCGCAGACATCACAAGGAGGAACAGGTGTATCTGCATCGAGATTCCCTGGTGCTTCGTTCGTCCTTGGTCCTTGGTCCTACCGGCGTCCCTGCTTCGAGGAGACGTTCGGTATCCGTAGACATCTCAAGGAGGAACAGGTGTATCTGCATCGAGATTCCCTGGTGCTTCGTTCGTCCTTGGTCCTTGGTCCTACCGACGTCCCTACTTCGAGGAGACGTTCGGTATCCGCAGACATCACAAGGAGGAACAGGTGTATCTGCATCGAGATTCCCTGGTGCTTCGTTCGTCCTTGGTCCTTGGTCCTACCGGCGTCCCTGCTTCGAGGAGACGTTCGGTATCCGTAGACATCTCAAGGAGGAACAGGTGTATCTGCATCGAGATTCCCTTCTTTAGCGGTCGTTGGCAAGAACAGAAGTGATGTAAAAACAGGGGGCCTTTATTATTGACGACGTCCGGTCATTTTACATGGGAGTGGAAATATAACAAGGATATCAGCCTCTAATTATTGATAAAACTTCTTCAGGTGCTCTACGTTCCACATCCCGGCATGGTTCCCATCCAGGGTATGGAGGAGGAACGTCCCCTGGTTGTATTTCCTGATGACCCGGTAAGGTCCTTCCCAGTTCTTTGCCATTTTGCCGCCTTCGAGCGGCTTGCTCTTTTCTCTTTTCCTGAGTACGAGGTCCCCGGCCTCTATTTCGCGGAATTTCACGGCCTTGTTGAAGTATCTCTGGGTGGCCCTGTGATATTCTTCCATGCGACGAGCCGCCAGGTCCCTCCGTTCCTCAATGAAGTGGAGCTCCGCTCGTAGGTTGGTCTCGTTGTCCTCCGGCTGGAAGTGCTTGGTGCGGTGTGTCGGGACCAATACTTCCGTCGGTACCTTAGCTTGGAAACCATAAGCTAAGGCGAAAGGGGTTTCCCCCGTCGCCGTTCTGGGCGTTGTCCTATATGTCCACAAGACATAATTCAGCTGTTCCGGCCAGGTGGAGGCGTAGTCTTCTAATTTCTTTTTGATCCCATCCATGATGGTCCGGTTCATGTTCTCCACCTGGCCGTTGGCCTGCGGGTAGGCCACCGAGGCTTTAGAGTGCCTGATGCCCCACTTTGCCAAGTATGCCTCGAAGCCTCTGCCGACGAACTGCCGGCCGTTATCAGTGATGATCTGCTCTGGGATTCCGAAGCGGCAAATGATATTCTGCCAGACGAACTTCTGGCACTGGAACTCAGTGATGGAGGCTAATGGTTCGGCCTCGACCCACTTTGTGAAATAATCAACTGCCACGATGACGAATTTCCTTCCTCCAGCAGCCGTGGGTAGAGGACCCAGCAGGTCTACGCCCCACCTAGCAAAAGGCAGTGCGATGGTCATCGGGGTGTAGAAACTTGCTGGGCGGCCGGGGACAGGTGCATACTGCTGGCATACTGCGCACTTCCGAGTGTGATTGAAACAATCTTGCTGTATGGTCGGCCAGTAATAGCCTTGCAGGATGATTTTCCTGGCCAAGGTCCGGGGGCCCTGGTGGCTGGAGCAGATCCCTTCGTGTATTTCCTCGATCACCGCCGCTGCCAGGCTCGGCGGGAGGCATCGGAGGTAGGGTCCGCCGAACGTCTTCTTGTAGAGCTGCCCGTCAATAAGTTCAAAGTTAGGGGCACGCCTCTTTACCCATGCGGCTCTTCCTGTACTGCCATCACCCTCGGGCTCAGGGAGTGTTCCATCTCTGAGGTAATCTGCTATCTCCTTCGCCCAGTTAGGTTCGGCCATGGAGATAACCTCCACCTGGATGACGTCCGTTGCCGGTACTGGGAACACCTCCTGCCTAACGAAGCCTCTGATGTGTCGGGGGATGCTTGACGCCGGGTCATCGGCTGGGGGGTTGCTTAGTTTTGACAGTATGTCCGCCTCTGCATTCTCCACCCGCGATACCTGCTCAAGCACCACCTGTTCAAATTGTGCGGTCTGTTCCTCCGCCAGCTCTTTGTAGACCTTCATTCTCTCTTCTCTGGTTTCTGCCGTGCCGTTCATCTGGGTTACTACCAGCTGGCTGTCCATTCTCACCTTCAGACGAGCTGCCCCGAGGGCTTTCGCGCATTTCAGCCCTGCGATCAGCGCCTCGTATTCAGCCTCGTTGTTGGTGACCTTGAACTCGAATTTCATAGAGTAATAGGCCTTGAAACCCTCGGGGGAAGTGATCACCGCTCCCCCGCCACAGCCCCGCGCACTCGAGGCCCCATCGGTGTACATCTCCCACCAATTGTCGAAGTCGTTGCTGTCATGGGTTTCGTCCTCGGTGCGCGCGGTGCATTCTGCAATGAAGTCCGCCAGTGCCTGTCCCTTGATCGTCGGCCTTGGTTTGAAGTCGACGTCATACTGGCCGATCATCAGGGACCACTTGGTTATCCTCCCGCTCGCCATTGGGTTCCTGAGGATGGTGGCGAGGGGTTGCGTTGTGTAGACGGTCACCGGGTGTGCTTGGAAATACGGCGCCAGGCGCTTGATGGATGCGATCAAGGCAAGGATCGTCTTCTCCATCAGTGTGTATCTCGTCTCGGGGCCGTTCAGCGCCTTACTCACGAAGTATATTGGCCGCTGGACGCCTTCAGATTCCTTTAACAGCACAGCGCTCACAGCTAGGTCGGCTACCGCCAGATACATGTACAATCTCTCCCCGGGATCCGCTTTGGTGAGGACGAGCGGAGAAGAGAGATATACCTTGAAATCTTCGAAGGCAGCCTGGCATTCCGGGGTCCATTCAAAGGGACTGGCTTTTTTCATGATCTGGAAAAAAGGGATCGCCTTATCAGCCAGCTTGGATAAGAATCTGCTTAGGGCCGCTAGACGCCCGGTGAGACGCTGCACATCTTTCAGGTTCTTCGGGGCCTCCATGTCCATAATTGCCTTCACCTTTTCCGGGTTAGGCTCGATCCCCCGCCCGCTCATCATGTAGCCGAGGAATTTGCCGCCCCGGACGGCGAAGGCACATTTCTTCGGATTGAGCCTCATGCTGGCCTTCTCCATGATGTCGAAGACCCTCTCCATGTCCTGGACATGGTCCTCCTTTCTCTTGCTCTTGATCAGGATGTCATCCACGTAAGCTTCCATTGTCTTCCCGAGTACATCTTTGAATAACATCCCAATCATCCTCTGGAAGGTAGCCATGGCGTTCCTCAGGCCGAACGGCATGACGATGTAGCAATACACGCCGTCCGCTGTAACGAACGCCGTTTTTTCGGCATCATCGGGGTGCATGAACACCTGATGGTAGCCCCTGAATGCATCCATGAAGCTGAGCAGCTCGCAGCCTGCCGTCTCATCTACCAGCAAGTCGATCCTCGGAACGGGGTATGGATCCATTGGACAAGCTCTGTTCAGGTCCGAGTAATCGACGCACATCCGCCAAGTGTCGCCCTTCGGGGCTAGTACCACGTTGGCCAGCCACTCCACGTGGATGACCGGCCGGATGTGTTTAATGCTGAGGAGGGTTGCCGTCTCCTTCCTGATGAAGTCGCGTCGGTCGGCCGCCATATACCTTTTCTTCTGCTGTACAGGCTTGGCATCCGGCCGCACGGCGAGTCTGTGGCATATGAGGTTGGGGTCGATGCCCGGCATGTCCTCCGGTCCTCTGGCGAATAAGACTCGGAACCTCCGCAGGACAGCTATGACCCCCGCCCTGATTTCCGGCTCTAGATCTGCACCGATGGACACCTTCCTGTCCGTCGGGTCGTCGAGCTCGATTTCCTCCAGCAGAGTGGCTGGTTCCAGATGAGCGTCCAAGTCGGCCTGTTTGGCCTTCTCGGAGATGCTGTTGACCCGAGCCTCCCGCTCGTTGAGCTTCTCCATCGCCTTCGTGTAGCAGGCCCTGGCCATATGCGGGTCCGTACGTGCCACTCCCACTCCAGTGTCGGTGGGGAATTTGATGCATGAGTGCCGTACGGAGCATATGGCCTCCAAGTCTTCCAAGCCGGGTCGGCCCAAAATGGCGTTGTGGGCGCATTTTAGGCGGACCACGACGAACGTCATGCTGATTCGGGCCGTATGAGGACCGTCGCCGATTTCTACTGGCAAGGCGATGGTACCCTCGGCGTCGATGCAATCCCCGGTGAAGCCGGACAACGGGGTGCGTAGGGGATGCAGCATGTCCTTCCTGAGCTTCATCCCTTCGAAGGCCTCCCAGTAGAGGACGTTCACACTGCTCCCCGGTGTCAACAAGGACGCGGCGGACGATGGCATCGTTCACGTCCATGCTGATCACCAGCTCGTCCCTGTGCGGTGCTGGTGACATTGGTAGATCAGCGGGGCCGAAGGTAATTGCCTCGATTTTGTTGCGCTTGGTGGGGGGTGCTGATACGGAACCCACATAGAGTGATCTCTCAAATTTTTTCCGTTCGGCGGGTGTATCTCCTGTCTCAGCGCCCCCGAAGATCACCTTGATCTCCAACTTCTTCTTCTTGCCCTTTGGGCCGAGGGATCCCTCCGGACGCTTATCTGCACTCCGATAATCCACGTCCTGAGGTTCTGCCTCGCGCCGGTCGTCGCGGCGCCATGTCTTGTGCCTCGGGGTCGGCTTCTGCTGGCTGTTTTTGTTCAGCAGCTGGGTGAATTCGCCCAAGTACCCCTGACGGATTAGCTCGTCGATTGCCTTCTTCAATTGGCTGCAATTGTCCGTCAGGTGGCCGATCCTCTGATGGTATTCACAGTAAGCCGATTGGTCAAGCCCCATATATTTTTTCATATCCTGAGGTTCCGCCAGGAGGCCCTTGTCCTTGATGGCCTCGAAGATCTGGCTCACCGGATATGCCAATGGTATATAGCGGTCGTCCGTCCGCGTCTGGTTGTCTCCGGAGGGAGCCTTCCACGGGATCATCGCTCCGTCCGTCCTCTTCTTTTTGTTTGGGGGTGAGGGCCCGGGTCCCGGTTTGGGTCCGAGCCTGTCCGCCATCTTCCTGGGCTGCGCTACGGGGATTCCGTCCCGCTGCCTGATCTCCTCCTCAATGGAGGCATATTTTTGTGCCCGAGCCAAAACCTCGGTGTAGTTGGTGCCGGGATTCCTCCTTAGGTCCCGATACAGATCCCCTGTGGCCAGCGCACTGGTGAACATATTGGTGGCCAGACGTTCGTCCAGATCGTCGACCTGCAGTACCTCGTCCCTCCACCTCACAAGGAATCTAGCCAGTGGTTCGTCCCGCCCTTGCTTGATGTGGGCAAGAGCCGTGACATCCTTCCTGGGGGTGGTGCTGGCAGCAAATTGTGCCATGAACTGCCGGGAAAGCTGTTCGTATGAGTCAATGGTGCCTGGCCTCAACTGGCCGAACCATTCCTGAGCTGGCCCCCTGAGGGTGCTGAAGAACAATCTGCAGATGGCCTCGTCCGATGCTCCCAGCATGGACAGGTTCCCTTGGTAGCTTATCAGATGGGCCTTAGGATCACCAGCCCCATTATACACCAAGTTCCCCGGGGGTCTGCAATCCCGGGGAATCTCGACGCTCATCACCCGTGGGGTAAAAGGTGATGTGAGAGAGAACGAGGGTGTGGCCGAGCCGGCGTCCGCCCGCCTGTTCATCTCGGCTATCTGCCTCTCCATGGCCTCCAGCCGTGCGTCCTGTGCGGCCCTTCCGGGGGACACAGGGGGCGCGGCTTCGGGAGTGGCATTCTGCTGAGCGGCCACAACATCGTGCGGCCGCCTGAAGATCTGTGCACCTCGCCGCTGGAAACGTCGTCCAACGGTGTTGACCCTTGGGGTCTCGTCTCCCCGCGGAATCTGGCGAGGAACCGATGGTGTGAAAGCCCTGGATGCAGCGATGCTGACCCTGGTCCGCCCCCCCCGTTTCACGGGAGCCTGAACCCCCACCTAGCCGCTCGTGGACTGAGGGCCGGTGGTCACTGGATCCCGTCGTATCATCGTACGACTGCATGCGGCGTATGGGAGAGAGGGGCGTTCGCTGAGTGCTTGCAGAGTACACCTGCTCTCGGGCCTCCCGCTCGTCCGCCATGCGACGCATGGTGTCTGCGAGTTTACGCATGAGGCGGGGATCCTGCCTGGCCTCCAGAGGAATGAGGTCAGTGATACCCCCGTTTCCCCCTGAAGTCCATATTGTCGCGGATAATTCCGAGTTCTGGCCGCGATTCCGGCGGCTCGACTCCAGACGCTCGGAGAGATCACGCTGGGTGTTGCTTCCTGACATCGTATTTGCAGTAGGTAGACTTAGTAGCTGTTTGGGAGAGTTTCTGGAAGCTTTTTGTTCAGTTTCCCACAGACGGCGCCAGTGTTGAGGTTTATTCCTTCAACCCTTGGACCCAACACGTAAGCCCAAAGATTTCGAGTGGGGTGAGTGTATGAATGTCTAGCCCAACAACTATTAGACGAATCAGGAGACAACAGTGATAGCAGGCAATGTAAATAGGTATTATTAACTCCGTAATAACTCCCCTAAGTACAATCTACTCGCTAAACAAGGCGCGTCGGCCGTTCGTCTTACAAGGCACTTAGAAATGCTGCAAGTAAGAATGCTGAAGCTAGTATGCTAAGAATAGAAAGTTGCCAACCCTTTACAATGGAATAAATGCTTCTATTTATACCCGCCAATGGGCAGGTGGCTGTAGTGACGTGGCAGCCTGTGGACCGCTGGTGTCCCAACTACCAAATCTTTAGCATTAAATGCACTTCCCGCCAGAATCTAGGTTTCCCGCCGGATCAGTGGGGACGTTCGTCCATCGGGAAGTGAGTTGGATTGCTCCAAGGGACCCTTGGGAGATATCGGCCGTTCGTCTCCTGGCCTTGACAGATACTCACCATGTGGACTGGGTTTTCTCCGATGACTACAGGCTTACTATGGGGACGTTCGTCGCCGTCCCTGGTGGCCCGTGGTTCTGCTCCTTATCCCTGCACAGACGTTCGTCGGGATGAGCTGCTGGGCCTGAGTCCCCCAACACCAGACGTTCGTCCATCCTCAAGGAACATGGGCCTGTGTGCTGGCCTAGTGATCTAACTGGATGTTCGTCTGGCGAAATGGGTTAGTGGGCCGGACCTCGGCTTGGGCCCTTAACCCAACAATTGACAACACTTTCTTCTGTAATTTTGAAACACGTACTAAACTCATGTAGATATTTTACTTTTGTTTGGCAGAACCAAACGTTTCCTACTCGGATGAACCTGATTCTTGTGCCGTGGAGTCGAATTTGGCTTCCCAGGATTCTATGGTGTATTTATATAGGTTTATGGCTTCAAGGGATTGTATATAGTTAACGGGTGTTTTAATATTAAATGACAACTAGATAATATTTAATAGATAACATCATGCATTGGACATCACTTATTTATTTCTTTTGATGTGCATCTTATGTGGACAAACATTGTTTTAGTTAATTGACATTTGGCAAAATTTATCTTCACTCCAAAGAGCACCATTGGAGATGCTCTAAGCATGCTATAGCAGCAGGATTAGCCGATTAGCAGGTCAAATATGAATTTTGAAATAATAAATCAGAAAATGGACATTAAAAAAACCCATAAAAATGTTAAAAATAAAGAAATATAAAGATAACAAATATAACTATGTCAAATAGGTAAGTAATTTTTAAAATTATTTTGAGAAAACTTATTAATAAAAATAATGAAAATGTAAAAAAATACAAAATTGAAATGTAAAAACTTTTATAAAGGTGAATAATACACAAGTAATTCCAAGTAAAAAGGTGTTGATTTTGACATTCTTAATTTTTTCTTTTTCCCTCAATTTTAGAATTTATTTTTGAATTATTTTCCCCAATTGATCATCTCTCTGTACTTATATGTCTTATATGATACTTAATAACGAGTACTTTTTTTTTTCGTATAGAAGCTTGAGTGATAAATTGAAATTAAAAGAATATGCAGTCACTTAGGGTATCAACAAACATAAAAATCAAAAGCCAAAATATTACAATCATAACATTCAAAGCTAAACTAGGGTGAGACAAAGAACAAAAAGACCCATAAAGGCGCTTCTGTTCGCTAACCTTGCAACGATGTAGACTAGTACTGCAATGTGATTGCTCATGCTACTCAAAATTAAATGGATCCAATTTGACGAATTCAAATGAATCCAGTTTGAATTTCCAGTTCTGTCAGTCATTGATAAGGAGCCAAACACATAATTTGTTCCGGTTTCACCAGCTACCCGAAAAAATCAACTCATGCCATCCCATCTTCCTGGATCAGCATGCAGTGATTTAGTAGGGGGCGATCGGCCTCTATAATGATGCAAAAGAATTCCAGATTCATGATTGATGAAGAAGCCACTAGAAATCTATTACTAGCACACGAGAACACCTGATCGATGATGGCGGGGAATATATAGACATACAGCTGACAGACGATAATTCATCACAAAAAATAACATCTCTAGACAACTTTAGAAAATAAACACATAGTTAGAATTGAAAATATATAGTGATTAAACAAATACTTTCCCATAATAATTGAAGTCAAAAGAATTGAAGGAAGAGAAGAAAAAAAGAGAAGGGTAGGTTTCCCCTCTCCTCCTCTCTATAGACCGGTTAATAAGTACTTGAGTTTTGCATCTAACACTAATGAGTTATAAACATGAAAATCAACCACATTAGTTTAATTATTTCTTTATAACATTCTCCGTAATTCATATGCCTAGCTATTATATATTTATGCATTTTCTTGATATATCTTAATATGGTTGGTGGACTTGGTACTGATTTTCTCAATTTATTTGAACGCATTGGACCTTTTAGCATGTTCTTAAAAAAACCACGTTATTATATACGCAGTGATTAAATTTTAAATTCGACCTAAAACCATTAGCTAGCATGGAGCGTTAAATACAAAAATATCATAAATAATTATTGAGGATGGATGAAAACCAGTTTGCCGAATCTAATCTAATTTAATTAACTGAGTTTGTAAATTGTTTTTTCAAAATAACTAATCACTCTTTAATACTTTTAGAATTTTAGAATATTTATCAAGTTTTCTAGACGTTCAAAGGCTTTTAAAACGTTTCCATATTTGTTATAAGAGGACTTTTCATGTCCAGCCGGCCTGACGGGAACCGCCGTTCGGCAGAGGGCATTGCGGGCACTTCCCGGTGGAATTTTTTGATGAATTGTTTTGAGAATGTTCTTCATGAAGTCTAGTTTATTCATACCAAATTTCAGCTAAAAATTCAATCGGGAAAGCACTCAAATAATTTCTTGAAGTTAACCGGGCAGTTTATATGTATGAACTGCCCAGTTAACTTCAAGAAATTATTTGAATGACTTCCCGATTGAATTTTTAGTTGAAATTTGGTATAGATAAACTAGACTTCATGAAGAACATGTTCAAAAATTTTCATCAAAAAATTCCACTGGGAAGTGTCCGAAATGCCCTCGGCCGGACGGTGCATCCCGTGAGGCCGGCCTGCCATGAAGACTATTCTTTGTGAGGCTATAATATACTCGTACGATAAAAAGGATAAAAACCATAACTTAGAAATTGTGTCTTGATTTTTATATTTATTTTGACAGCACCAATGTGATTCACTGAAAATGATAAAAGTTGTCACTTTGGTTTGTATTTTCCAAGGCATTAGTACGCATGAGTAATACCCAGAGATCCAAACATTACCGAGAGTCAAGATGAAATGTATGTCAAAGGGTAAGTTTATAAGTTAGCGATTGTCACATGGCAGAATTCAACCTGGAAAGCTGAACCTCAGTTTCTCCTGGTTATTACCAGAAATGTGTCTCTTTGCATTTGGATGGCACTGTTTGGGTTCACGAACTGCACCCTGCAGATATGCCGCAATCTGTCGTTTTCTATGTGGAAGCTTCTATGTTTTCAAGATGCTCCAACCCTGGCCTATAGATTTCTACAACTTTTTGGGACTTGGTTATTTTGAGGTAACCATAATAAATTATTTGTTCCCATATTTCGATGCATGGTTGCAAAATCTGTATGTGCTATAGTGCGGCTTGATCCCAATTAGGCACAATAACGAACAAATAGTTCTCTATATCCTTTTTTATAGAAACATAGCTAACATTGTCACCTTCGGCAATTTTAATCAATTCAACAAGAATTATAACTTCAACTTGATTTATTTTGATTAATTATTACAAAATTCAGCACAAAAAAGAAAAGTGTTAAAAAGAAGTTCGATAAGACGGGCAATGGCGAATTGAATACGGAGATTACGAAATATAGGCTCTTATTTTATTCAAATATGAGTTCAATATTTTTTATTCTAAAAATAGGTTAAGAATCGATCACTACACTTCAGACTTTGGAGTAGTTTTAAATCACGTTTGGTAACAATAAAATTGACTGATTTTGATGAAATTTGCGAAATTCTGTCTAATGTAGATGATATGAATACGAACATTCTTACCATACTTGGAATTGTATAGGTCGAACCAGACTTAAATAGATCAGACCAGTCCAGACTTTGACAGTTATACAATAGACAAACACCAAACATCCATCAGATCGGACTTGAATAAACCAAATCAAACAAGATCAGACCACATCGGAAAATTCCAGTTCAATTAAAAACATCTTAAATTTGTTAAGTTCTGAAGAATATATATTTAAAATGGATTTTCTTAATAAAGTGAAGAAAAATATATACTCCATATAACATAGCTAAAAACGTCCTCTTCAGCAAATTCAACAAACCTTATTTATTATTGTTCGATAAGAAGATAAGTGATAAGGTATTAAGGTTGATAAGCGGAAAGTAGAAACTATTAAACGAACTCTTACTATTTTTTTACTAGCACATAATCAATCCTATTTCGGAAATATGATAACAAAATTACTTATATTTTTTAAATTTATCAAATGTTTATTCGAAATTTGAACACTTTATTTACAAATTTAGGTTCCGTTTGAATGGCTTGAAGCCTTGAAGTACTGAAATATCTCTCGTTCAGTAAATAATAACGCCAATTGAAGTGAATTATTTAAAAGGTTATTTAAATGTATTGCGGATTTGCACTTACAAAATAGATTTAAGATTATTTGATCAATGTAATAGTGTTATGTGTTTAGCAATATGATCAGCTAAAAAGTGCCTAGTAACTTACGGGCGGAGTATTGTTTTGCTTTCAACGGTGTCTTTGAATTGTTGGGATTTGTTAAATAAATGGCATTACATGTTAAGTAAAATGCAATTAGATACTCCCTCCGTCTCATTTTAGTTGTCATACTTTTCTTTTTGGTTTGTCCCTGTTGGGTTCCCTCCTTAATTGAGAAGCTAATGAGAATTCTAAAATACTACGAAGATGTCTAGAATTCTCTAGATGTGTGTAGAGAAATATTGAATGTTCTAGAATATTCTAGAGCTTTCTAGAGAGACGTGGAATTGTCTAGAAGCGTATGGAAGAGTGTAGAATATTCTAGAACATTGTGGAGCTTTCTAGAGAAGTGTGGAATTCTCTAGAATCGTGCGGAAGTGTGTAGAAGCCTCTAGAATATCCTGGAGCGGTGTGGAGTTCTCTAAATCCTTCTAGAAGAATAGAGAAGCCTGTGGTCACTTCTTGGAAGAATCTAGAAGTATAGAGAGTTCTAGAGGAGCTTGAGGAGATTAGTATAAATAGGGGTGACACTCCTCATTTCTAGTGAGAGAGCCATGTGAGGGCCTAGAGAGAGAGCCTAGAGAGAGTCTCCTCAAGTGATGAGAGAGAGAGCTTTGAGGAGAGCTCTTGAGTGAGTGAGTGCTTCCTTGAGAGGTGTGTGTGTGTGAGTGAAGTAGTCTCATATACAAAGAGTGAAGTGAGCTACCCGTTTACTTGTAAAATATCTCTTGTACATTTCAATTGTATAATACAAAGTGATATTGTTAGATTGAATCTTTGTGTTACGAGTGGGTGGGTAATGTACAAGAGTCCTTTGAGCTGGTGATCTTGGAAGAGGTCGGGGGTCGTGTTTTTCCCCAACAGTGGTATCAGAGCCGGGGTTATTGGAGGTGGAGAAACGGGTAGAGTTCTTCATGGGGATGGATCTCGTTTTAATTACTGTGTTGGTAGCGGCATTGTCAGAGGCATTCGAGATCACACTCTTTGATGGGATGATTGGCTTCACTTTAGAGCTTGGGTCATACATATATGGAGCAGAGTGATGAGATGCATCGTGTGAATGGTTCTCAGTCCGGTCTCGTGATTTGATCTGTTAGTGGTGCGTTGTATCGAAAGTCTTCCTGATATTGTGGAGGTCAGGCGGCGTGTCCCGTTGGTAAACAACGGCGGTACAAGAAGAATTGCAGGTCAAGTGTCGGTGGAGAGGAGATCTTCTGGAGAACATCGTGTCCAGGATTTGGTCTTGCGATTTGATCTACTGTTGGTGCGTTGTATCGAAAGTCTTCCTGATATTGAGGTGATCAGGCGGCGTGTCCCGTTAGTAGATAACGGCGGTACAAGAGAGTTTGGTGGATCAATTCTTGTTGCGGAGGAGATCATGACCATTCCTAGGTGGCTTCTCATATGGTGTGATGCAAGCATGGTTTGAAGGGGAGCAACTCACATGTGAGGTGGAGACTGCTGAGTCTAAATGTGAGGCTCGTATTGGTGGTTGAGTGTTACTTCTCAATTAAGTCGGTAGGGGGAGATTTGTTGGGTTCCCTCCTTAATTGAGAAGCTAATGAGAATTCTAAAATACTACGAAGATGTCTAGAATTCTCTAGATGTGTGTAGAGAAATATTGAATGTTCTAGAATATTCTAGAGCTTTCTAGAGAGACGTGGAATTGTCTAGAAGCGTATGGAAGAGTGTAGAATATTCTAGAACATTGTGGAGCTTTCTAGAGAAGTGTGGAATTCTCTAGAATCGTGCGGAAGTGTGTAGAAGCCTCTAGAATATCCTGGAGCAGTGTGGAGTTCTCTAAATCCTTCTAGAAGAATAGAGAAGCCTGTGGTCACTTCTTGGAAGAATCTAGAAGTATAGAGAGTTCTAGAGGAGCTTGAGGAGATTAGTATAAATAGGGGTGACACTCCTCATTTCTAGTGAGAGAGCCATGTGAGGGCCTAGAGAGAGAGCCTAGAGAGAGTCTCCTCAAGTGATGAGAGAGAGAGCTTTGAGGAGAGCTCTTGAGTGAGTGAGTGCTTCCTTGAGAGGTGTGTGTGTGTGAGTGAAGTAGTCTCATATACAAAGAGTGAAGTGAGCTACCCGTTTACTTGTAAAATATCTCTTGTACATTTCAATTGTATAATACAAAGTGATATTGTTAGATTGAATCTTTGTGTTACGAGTGGGTGGGTAATGTACAAGAGTCCTTTGAGCTGGTGATCCTGGAAGAGGTCGGGGGTCGTGTTTTTCCCCAACAGTCCCAAGATAAATGTTATGTTTCCTTTTTTGGTAAGAAATATGTGGTCCTTATCATTTCACTTTATTCTACTCAAATCTCAACCACAACTTTTACTTTTCAACTACTTTATTAATAATCGTGCTAAATTGAAAGTGGACAACCAATATGGGACGAAGTTAGTATAAGACACAGATGCCATTACAATGTCTATATAGAGAAATGATGAAAGTAAACATGTGTCAAATGTCTGATACTATTTAAGATTGTAACCTACTAATTGTATTGGTATAATTTTACTTTGAACCTACAATTGGATAATTAGAGATCGACTAAGAAAATGCTTATATATAGAAATAATGAAATGAAACTTAGTAGGAATGTGCAACCAAATAGGCCAATCTATTACGGAGTACCTCGTAGTATACACTATACACATAACACATGAAATATGGTGTAGTAATATCGAGTACTCCGTAATATATTAAAAGAAAAATCCCTACATAAAGAAATTAATACACATTAAGAAAAACTATATTTAATCCCATTTTAGAATATTAATTAGTTTCTCAAGATTTTAATCTCATTTTGAGCAATTTTTATACTACATTTGTCCCACTATGTTGGGACAAAGGGGTATGACACAACATTTAAGAAAAAATAGAATTGTCTGATTCATATTGAATTGATAAAATATGTATAAAATAAAACTCAATTACAGCCACCCAAATATTACTAAATACGATACTAATATAATTTTCGCAATTGGCGTAAAAATCAACTACTCGAATGCAGTATATACATTTATACTACGTACGAGCAGTAGATATGATTTCATTGTAGGGGCAGAAATCCCAAAGATAAATGAGGACAGCCACCGCAGTGATAAGAAACTTTTCAAATGAGTCTGACGATCTGAATCACACAGAACGGTTGACATTCACAAGAGTGTACCGAATCGATAACGAGTACGGACTCAATTATTTCTTCGTATTTTATTACTCCGCAATGAAATCTTAGGTTGACAGTTTTGCCTTTCCGCAATGCCCCTCCCGTTACATACATGCATTTCCTACGTACTTGACAGATTAATAAATGAGGACTTTAATTAATTCGCTTTAAAGACTTTCAAAATACATAAAGTATTAAGGAGTATTTTCATATAAGCGGGTTTCCTTTTATTAAACGCTTCAAAATTATGTAGGACAAAAATCTTTTTACTTGGACTGAAATTCGTTGGTGTGATCTAGCTTGTCTAAACTGATCTAGTCTAATCTGGTCTGATACATCATACATGTATGATCTCTATGTATTTTATTATAGTTCAAGTCTGTCTGCTCCAGTTTGGTATGAGACTGAGAGCATTCCAAGTAAAAACATCCTAAAATATACCATTTCGTCTCGCTAAAATTGTCTAATCTTATTTTACCGGTCTATCTCACTAAGATTATAACATACAAAATTTGGTAAAGTTTGTGTGATTTACTGATTTTAAATCATTCTTACTTAAGTTATTCTTATATTATCATTCAATCATATAAAATCATTTTTCATAACAATCAGACCACTTTTCATATTAGTTACATTAATATACTTGAAGGATAAACCCAACATGATGCTCCCTAAATAATGAACAAAATATGCACGGAGTATGTGTGAAGAATATCTAAAACAAAACGGTCAAAAGTTGTACTCCCTATATTCATACATATGAACAAATTAATTATGGGTTTTTGTTTCACCCGATGTTCTATCCTAAAAGGTCAACCTGATAAGAAGAGTAACACATGTCTTAATATAGCATTTAGTTGATTCAAATTTTTCCGGTGTGAAACTTTAACACCCCTTCTCATGACTAGACACTTTGTCTGGATCGTGTCGTCATTCATTTTTTCATTAGTTCGCCATTATCATTTTTCTTAGGGAAAATTATTATTAACCCCTGAGGTTATGCCATGATTATTAATGCAACCTTGCATTTTAAAAAACCAATTAGTTACCCCCTGAGTTTTGTTCATTCTCACTATATGCCCCCTCTCAAGTTAATATTTGTTAAATTAAATTTAATATAATTCTTAAATTCAATGAAAATTGTCTGTGAAATTAATTTTTAAAGTAAAACACAATTTATTATCATAATTATGAGTCATTGTTTTTTATCGTTATTTTTTTGCTTAGCTACTCGATCGTGGAATAAATATTGATCAAAGTAGTTAAGGTAGAAGAGTCTTAATTGAGTAATATTCATGGGATACATATAAGAAATATTATTTGAAATATGTGTTATCAAAATTATATACACCTCTTCATCATCAATATAAAAGTCTTATTTGTAATTCATCCGGACGAATTAATCTCAATAACACTTCTTTTGTATGTAGCAAAGAACCAAGAAAAAAATGAATTTTATCAATCCATGACCTAAAAGATTGGTCTAGCATTGATAAGAGACCTAAAAGACAAAAATGTATCGATATAAGGTCTGAATAAATGAAACCTATCGATCTAAGAACTAAAATATACTCCGTATATCATAGATTTTGATTTGTTTAATTTTTTATTAATTGTATTACTAATTTTGATGATTCCTCTTCAAAAAAAGTTTATTAATTTAATAAGCTTAAATGAAATTTATTTTTTTTAAAATAAAAAATATAAATTCATAATATTTTATATCTTACTCGTGAGTCTTTTCCCTTAACTACTTTCATTATTCCACGATTGAGTAGCTAAGTATAAAATAACGGTAAACAACAATGACTTGTAATAATGAAAATAAATTGTGATTTACTTTAAAATTTAATTTTATAGATAGTTTTTATTGAATTGAAGAGTTATATTAAATTAAATTTAATAAATATTAACATGAGAGGGCAAACGGTGAAAATAATCAAAACTTAGGGGTAACTAATTGATTTTTGAAAATGCAAGGTTGCATTAATAATTATAGCATAACCTCAGGGGGCTAATCATAATTTTACCTTTTTTTATAATCATATCGTCATTTTTTTCAGAGGGGCCCACACCATGGATTGATTTGTCTCTGATAGACTGATACGATGTTAAGATCCGGGGTACCATTCTAAAAGGTCAATCTGATAGGAGGAGTAGCCCATGTCTTAATATACTCCATAGCATTTAGTTGATTCAAATTTTTCTTGTGTGGGACTTTATCAGTTTGTTACAAGAATATTACTAAAATAAGACTTCTTTATATAAATATGACTATTCAATACTATAAAATAGTGTTGTGGTAACTTAAGTTCAAAACTTGAACATGAATTACTATGATTTCATTACTACTCAAGTAACTAGTCATATTTTTCTAAATCAACTTTATTTTGGTCATATGTAATTATTCAATTATATGAATACTTGTGTATAAATATATATAGCCTCTTCGTTACAAATAAAAGTTATTAGATCACTTGTCTCTTTTGAATGCTAGATTCTTATTGTGTTCAATTTAAGGCATGATTAACACTTTAAAACGACTGTTTAATCATCACATATCTAACATTCAAAGTATCATCAACTATCATATTATACTAAGTATAATAGTATAAGGTAACGATAGGAGTATTGTATAGGTGTAAGATAAATGAAAAAGTAGAAAAGAGAATATATTAAAAACACTAAAGTAATGATAAAGTATGGAAGAAAAAGTAGTATGCAAGCTCGTCTCAAACTGTACGGGGTTTTGTGCTAATTATTGTAACTAGGACTTATGTAATAAAGACATTTCACAATTGTAATTTACAATTGCATGTTAATTACATATAAATATTACTATATAATGTTTGTATTTAAAAAAATACTAAGATCGTAATCTTTAATAACATAAATAAGGATCGTATATATTATGTAGACCATATTTGAAATTTGGGGCCTTCTAAATCGAAAGGGCTTGTGCGGTAGCACTTCTTGCACGTCCTTATCTACGGCCCTGGATTCAATCAATTTTAATTGAAAATTGAGAAATTTGGGTTGGAACAGTTGACAAATGTTATTAGGAGTAACTTTTAAGTGATATTAAGATTAATCTCATTTTATATCCGCTGTTTGTTCCGTACTCTAAAATGTTACGTTAGGTTGTTCTTTAATTTTCTTTTTTTTTTTGCGAATTTCGTCTCTCAATTGCATGTGTAGAGAGTAAGTCGGCGACTAACTGGGCTGGACCGCTTCCTCGTGTAAATTGTAATATATACCACTTAGTCTCTTTTCCATTTTAGTTGCAACATCAATGAATTGTACAATATTCACACACTCTACTTTAATTATATTTTATTTATTAATGTATTACTCTGTATTAGGGCTGGCAATATCACCCGCACCCGCGGATACCTGGTCAACCCGAACCGAAAATATGGATGAAAACCCGATCGAAGAAGTATGGATGAAAAATGGATGACGGGTGGGTCAAAAGACGGGGTGGATCGGGTGTGGATGAAGGCTCATCCAACCCATCACCCGACCCGTCACCCGTTCCATCCACCCACCCTGACCCACATATAAGTATATAATATATACTCCCTCCGTCCCTTATAACTTTGCCAACTTTCCCTTTTTGGATGTCCCATTAACTTTGCCACTTTCCCATTTAAGTAAAGAATTTGTGGTTCCAGTTAATTCTCTCTCCTCTGCACAAACCTCAACCACACAGTTTTTACTTTATTAATCCTCGTGCCGGTCAAACTTGGCAAAGTTATTAGGGACGGAGGGAGTAATATATAATATATATTATATCTATTTAGTAATATATAATAATAATAATAATAATAATAATAGTTAATTGGTGAAACAAAGATAATTGGAGAGCTTCAAGAAGTGACGGTTAAATAGCAAAAATAGTTTTGTGCCGATGCATAAATGCAGAATTTAACAATTTGAAGAAGTTTTATGTCTATTTTGTTTAACATTCAGTTTTTTTCTTTATCATTGGCAGTGAATTAATGATTGTAATATACTTAATTGCTCATGTTTTTGTTGTTATTTTACAATGAATTCTTAATTTTTGGTTCTTAATTGTCATGATTTCTCTTTGTAATTTATTTATTTTGTCTCAAGTTTGAACATTTATATTTCACCCGCTACTCACCCGATCCACCCGATACTTCGTTCAAGATGGATGGGTTGGATGTGGATGTAATTTTCACTACAAAAAAAACACGGGATTGGTAGGGATTTTGGCACGGATTTGACACGGATTTTGGCAGGGATACGCCAAATCCGTGCCAAAAACACGTTGGCACGAGCTATTTGGCACGAAACATTGATAAGTCCGTGCCAAATTCCGTGCCAATCCCGCCTTTTTTTGTAGTGTTTTAATGGATGATGGACGGGTGGGTGGAGTATAAAAAATTAACGGGTGGACGTGGATGAGCCTCCACCTGGTGAAAATCCGACCCGCTGCCATCCCTACTCCGTATAAGTTAAGTTTTTGAAAAATATTATTAAATTACAACTTTTTTTAATTTCTTTACAAACAAAGTTAGTTAAAGTGCTAAATGTGAAGTATATCTTACGGAGTACATCACATCACACAAGTTTGAGATGATACGTTTCTATTTCAAATCAGAAAGTGTTATACATTCCTGTCATTATTTTCCCTTACGTTGATTAAAAGTTATTTAAATGTGTTATACATTCCTGTCATTATTTTCGCTTACGTTGATTAAAAAGTTGTTTAAATGTGAGAAAAAAAAAGCAGAGTATACAGACGTCAAATGCGGTTAACAAAAACATACTCCGTATATTTTAGAAGGTACCGTAGAAGAGCCCGAAGAGAAAATGCATATTTAGGACGATCAAAGTGTAGAAGTATATGGTACGGAGTATTTAAATTTTAAACACCCATCTATTGTTTTATATGGTAAACTTGAGTTAAAAAATGATGATGTGTTAGCTTCTTATTTGACAATGCAAATTCTATTATCACTACAATTAAAACAATTAATTAATTCAATGTTCACCACAATTCAAAAAGGTGCACTACAACTAGTTTAGAGCAAAAGGAGGAGAAAAAAAATCTATTTTTAAAATGATATAATTAACTTTTATATTTATAATCCAATTTTTACAAAAAATATATCAAAATTCATAATTTTTTAAGGTGTTTCATATGACACCAATGATATATATATATATATATATATATATATATATATATATATATATATATATATAGAGAGAGAGAGAGAGAGAGAGAGAGAGAGAGAGAGAGAGAGAGAGAGAGAGAGAGAGAGAGTAATCTTCCGGTCAGGAATTTCCTGACCGGAGCGCCGTCCGGCCTCCTCCTTTTGGGCGCCTTCCCGGTGGTATTTTTTGCTCAATTTTTTTTTGTATGTTTCTCATCAAGTCTAGTTCATCCATACCAAATTTCAGCAAAAATTTCAATCGGGAAGGTCGTCAAATGATTTTTGCAAGTTAACTGGTCCGGAAAATACATATTCCGGACCAGTAAACTTGCAAAAATCATTTGACAACCTTCCCGATTGAATTTTTGGCTGAAATTTGGTATGGATGAACTAGACTTGATGAGGAACATACACAAAAAATGTGAGCAACAAATACCACCGGGAAGGCCCCCAAATGGAGGAGGCCGGACGGGGATCCTGTCCGGAAATATTCCTGTATCCTATATATGTATATGTATATGTATATGTGTATGTGTATGGCATGCGTATGTGTATGTGTATGTATATGTATATATATATGTATATAATTACAAAAGAATCCATTTTTTTATATACCAAAAGTGAGTTAAAGATTCGCTAAAATTGTATTAACAACATATTAGGTATTAACAACACAAATAACACTACCGCTTAATATGAAAGAAAAACCGGTCAAATAGATCACCTAATTCAACATGATATATCTACCGCTAATGGTACGGTACCACAATGACTACTCCGTATAGATTATCAACATGATATCGATCCAAAATGCATCACTTATTTGAACAATTGAAAGACTATTCTATGATTTTCTAACCCATATTAATTGTTAATATTATTGAAATATTAACATAGTATTTGAAAGATAATAATTTGTTGTGGCATGTTAATTTGAATTGGGAGCTAACACACTATTACCCAACCGCACCCACAATATATTTTGAATAAAACAATTAAGGGTGTTTTTATTTGGATTGCAATTTGTTGGTCTGGTCTGGTCTGGTCTGATCTGATCTGGTTTCTTTGTATTTTTATAAATATTCAAGTCTGGTCTGAATTGGTCTGGTCTGGTCTGATCTGGTCTGGGACAAATTACAGTTCAAGTAAAAACATCTTAGATCGTACAAGTGAATAGGACTCCGATAGTACATGGATGCGTATACCATACAGCCGGCTGTACGGCTGGCACCGTACAGCCTGTGGCATTTTGGTAAATTTTGTGAAGTTCGTGATTTCTCTTAAATGAGCATTGACATAATTTGGATGAGCATCGAGTTTGTTATTCTAAGTATTAAAAGCATAACAATGAGCACTAGTGATCTCTGCTTCATATCTTCTAATTCAGTTTCTTTTTATTAATTTCCGTTTATAAAAAATTCTTAAATAGTGTTTATAATTAATTTCAATATGTCAATCTAATGTAGCATGCTATGTTTGATATGTGCATCATTTTAAAATGAGCATAAACCAGTACCAAATGAGCATACATAATTTTCAAAATGAGTATAAAAAAATTCAAAAACTCATTTGTGTATGCTCATTGATTTTGGGCGTTATAGTTGATATGTGCAACCTTTTAAAATGAGCATAAAATAGTACCAACTGAGCATACATAATTTACAAAATGAGTATCAAATATATAAAAACTCATTTGTGTGCTCATTCATTTTGGGCGTTATACTCATTTGAGTTTAACATAAAACTCATTTTGAAACATGCATAAATATGACATTTTAAAATGAGTATTGCACTAATATACAATGAGTATACATAAATTACGAAATGAGTATTCAACAAACTCATTTGAAATGACTACTATGCTCATTATTTCATTTGTTAAGACTCATTTTCATAATATCTCACATAACAGGTTTATAAAAAAATGTCATAAGGGTTTGTGGATGTCAGGATGGTTGTAGTTAGCCTATAATTGCAAAAAAGATGGATAATGGGGTCAAAAGGATGTTTTGAATGTCGAGAACTTTGGTGAGAGGCGTTTGACAGAGGGGTTTTGATGTGGGGCTTCACTTTTTGGAACTACAAAGTGGATTCATCTTCAATGTTCATCGAAGAAGCATGTGAAGAAGCAGGTGAAAAATTTCTGGTGCGAAGCTCGATCGATCTTCTGGTGCAAGGGGAAGAAGCGCAAAAGCAAAAAAAAAAAAAGACCGGCTGTACCGTGTGCACGGTACAGCTGGCTGTAAGATGTAATTTACCGATAGTACATCACCCTAATATTACATCTAAACTCTACACGCTCCCAATTAGAAATCAACAATTGCATCGAAAGATTTGAATTGGCTTATTTGTCTCATTTTTTATTAAACAAGTAAATTTTGATTTTGTGCAATAATGAAAAAAGTATGATTTACGTTATTTTTCTGATTGTATTGACTAAAGTTATTTTAGAAGACAATTTTAGTTATTTTCATATAATTTTTTCTTTATTTGACTAAAAATATTTTTAAGTATTTTTTCATAAATCAGCAGAATCAGCCAATCTAGCCATTTAAGCCAGAATTTCATAAGTTTCACTATAATCGGCAGAATCAACCGATTTTGGAAACGGACTCTAAATCAACTTAATTATTTCTTACGAGCTACTTTTAAGTAACGAAAATGTATGTTTAAGTTGGAAAAGATTTTATGTTGATTTTTTTTTGTTATTTGACAATCTCTTTTTTTTATATAGTAAAACTGAATTATAAATCAATGACGTGTCAATCTATGATTGGTTACTAAAAATTTGATTATCACTTTTATTAAAACATTTAATTATATCTCACAATGCCAGTTCACACGATCCATGAATAGCTATTCACATTAATTAGGCCAACTCATCATTTGGAGAAAAAAGAAGAGAAAAAGTTTCATACATAACACTTTTATTATTCTCCAATTACGAACTGCTACAAGAATAACAATAATGTACTCCCATCGTCCTAATGAAACCCAATGAAACGTGGCCACAACGAGGATAGGCCTAGATTGCAACACATGTAGCGGCTGCAATATTGTGGTTGCCTTCTGTAGCGCAACCGCATCGGGCAGCAATGGAGGTGCGGTTTCAATTCACTGGGGAAATCTACTATGTAACCCAACGAAATCGTAAGGTGGCCGCAGCGGGGCCATATCGGATCGTATGAAGACATCAACAATAACTATTTTCTTATTTTGTTTGAACGTAAATTCAATTACACCGCACGGCCGCAATAGCGGCCGCAACTGCAGTGACCGCAACCACAATGCTACCTCAATAAAAAACATTGATATAGACTACAAAGTAAGGGTATGTTTGGCACAACTAGTTGAAAAGATAATTTGTGAGCGTTTTCGTAACTGTTAACTTTCAGTAGTTACTGAAAAGATCTTAAAAAGAAAAGGTGGTAACTGTTTGGTAAAAAGCTGACTGTTTAATTTAGTTCTATTTGGTATACAAGCTGTTAAGACTAATTGATACTAAAAGTCACATGCTTTTCTCAGATGCTACTCTCGGTAGCATCTCAAAAAATATCTTTTAATTTTTTATACGCTCTTAGAAATTGTCATGCCAAACATACAACTTAAATTTTTTAGAGACTATTTAAACAGTGCAAAAGCTAGAAGAGAAAGACTCATGTAAGTCAAACATGCGTAAATATGTGATATATATGATGATGGATAATTTAATATATAATCATTTAACATATACTCGTATAAATTTATTATTGTTTGTGGTTAGATCATAGTAAAAATGTGTTATATTAACCTTTGTATCCTATGGATCAGGGCCGGTCCTGAGAATTCGGAGGCCCTGTGCAACGAAAAAAATTGGCCTTTTTTTCATGTTCCAAACACAAGTGATTTGATTAAAATACAAGTTATTAATGAACATAAAAATAAAAATGAAAGTAGTCATTAATAAAATACCTTTCATTTGAAAAGAGACATTCTTCTTGCATATTTAGAGGCAAAGTCATCTACCAAACTTGCAATGTCAATCTCTTGGAGTGTTTCATGTTCTATTGATATCAACGCCAATCCATTGAGTCTTTCTTGGGACATAGTTGACCGCAAGTAGTTCTTCAACAACTTCACAGCTTGTTTACCCTCTTGAACCTCCTTAGCTTCTTTAATAATAAATTTATCAAGAGCTCCTTTTTGAGACAATGTTAACTTTTCAATTTTTCTTCTCTTCAGAAGCTTGTCATGACCAGAAGGGTATTTCTTTGGTCCCATAATGACTACCAAATACTCCCTCCGTCCCGTTGGAATGTTCCCGGTTTGACCTACACACATATTAAGGAAATAAACTTACCAGGGGGTAAATTTTACTGTTTGGGCACTGTTTGGGCACTGTTTGGCACTGTTTGACACTGTTTTGCACTGTTTAACACTGTTTTGATGTAGGATAACTTTCCATTTAGGGAAATGGGAACTTTCTATTGGGACATCCAAAAAAGGAAAGTGGGAACATTCCAACGGGACGGAGGGAGTACCAATTACTCAAGTTCTCCCCTAATCCTGTCATGTTTAAAAAAATTAGGTTAAAATTAAATTTACATTATTCAAATTCGTAATTGACTAATTTGTAAACACCATTAACCCCAGGCCTTCAATTACTTAATAACTAATAAATCATTCCAATAAATAAGCAAACAACAATAACACAAAAAGGCAACAAACCTAACACAGAGTAAATACTAAATAGAATTCACTAATTTGCAATTCAAAGCATCAAACAAACAGGAAAATTAATGTTTTACAGCTGCAGTGCTTACCGAGCTACAAGACTGGTGTGCATGTCATGTCTGCCGGTCTGGTGCAATGGTGCGGCGGAATCAGGCCCTTGCTAGCGTCTCGGTCTCTCTGTCACTGCTTTGTGGAGGCTGCGTCTTGACTCTTGGAGGCTGGAGGTGGAGGCGGGCGTCACTGCGAGTCCAAACTTCAACCTGGCTCTTGCTAGCGAGTGGCGGAGATTCCGGCGAACCCCTACGAAGCTTCGACCTTCGCAGTTCGTTCCAACTTCCAAGCTTTCGAGTTCCTACTTCGGCAGTCGGCAGATTGGACTAGCTGTTTAGCCGGTTCCCTAACTCCTTCGTTCCTTCTTTCAACCGTTCGTTGACTTCGTTCCTATTTGCGTTCAAAGATTAGATCGATTCTTGCCATCTTGGACTGAGATGCTGAGTAATACTAGTAATAAAATTTTTTTTGGGCCTTCCAAATTAAAGGGCCCTGTGCAGTCGGGCTGGGTGCACCTGCCTTGGGCCGGCCCTGCTATGGATGATTCACAAATTGACACGCCGCAACCGGGGCATTGCCCCGGGCTTTACACTAGTTTTGAGACGAAATTTAAGTTTGAATTACGTAGTATATATGTGTGTGTGTTGATTGAGTAAACTTTAGTTTAGGTTACACCGAAAAGCAAATAGTTTGATTTATATACGTATATTGTAGTTTCAATGTTTCATACTTTTATGAGGTGAGTAAGAAATTCATTTTTAAAATTTGAATGTTTTATTTGCCCACCGCGAGTCCGCAACTCCTTAACCCTAGCCTTCAGTGCCTCGTCCAATTAAAGTGAACTTTCTCTAGACAAATTAGAAAGTTGTCAGTATAAGTTCGTCAGAAGAAAATAATGAACTATTGGCTGAGTGGCTGGGATAATCAATCTAGTATCAATTGCTAGTTGTATTACGTCAAAAAACGATCTTAAATTAAGAAGTGAAAATGGGACACGAATTTACATTAATGTAATCCCGTGTATTTAAATTTCAAAGAGATTCCCTTATGCAGCCCCGTATTTTTTGTCTGCATCTATTAGTATTGGGAAAAGGGTCAAATAGGCCCCCTACTATAACGAAAATGTCAATTAAGTCCATCAACTCAAATATCATCCAATTAAACCCACAAACCATAAAAAATGAGTCAAATTGTCTCTTTAGCCTGTGGTCTTCCGGTTGCCGGTCAAATTACTTATCTGGCATATTTTTCTTTTTCTAATCCATTTTCTTATTCCTTCTTTCTTTTCATTTCTTCTTCCTCGGTTCCCTGCGCGTGAGCTTCTTCCTCCCTTCTCTCTTTTCCTTCTTTTTCTTTATCCTTCTTCCTTTTCTCATCTCCAAGGTTCTCTGCTATCGAGAAGTCCTCTTCCGGTCACCTGGTTCGTCGCCCTCACCCGTCTTCTTCGCTTACGTGAGTGGACGCTGAAGACAGGACGACGACGACGCCTATGGCCGCCGCCGCCGCTGGTTCTTTGCCCCTGAATCAGAACTATACTCCATATTATCTTCAAGTTCTTCTAATTCGAATTGAGCTTTTACTCTCGTAGAAGCTAGAGATCGATGGGATCAAATTGGGATGAAGCTCAAGTCCGGCCTCTTCCCTTATGACGGCGTTGGAGCGGCGAAATTGAGCGGCGTTTGGTGGCGAAATCAGGTAGTGTTGTCTTGTCGACATGGTGGGATCTGGATCTGCACTTCTGTGAATTGTGATTGAAGTTAATGGCGCAAGGGAGGAGGAAGAACAGAGAAGTAACGAACCAGGAGAGTAAAAGGAAAAAACAAAGGAAAGAAAGAAAAAGACAAATAAAAGAAAAAGAAAAAAAATTACACATGTGTCGCCACGTGTGCAAATGTAACTTGTAACCGGTTGGTAACCTATTAAAGAGCTGATTTGAACGTTTTTTCATAGTTCAGGTGTTTAATTGAGCGTTTTTTGAGTTCGGGGGTCTAATTGACATTTTCTGTATAGTACAGGGACTTATTTGACACTTTTCCCATTAGTATTTGTATAATTTCACTTGCAAATCATTTCTTCTAATTTAATTAATATTTTTCTTTTACTACTTTTTCACTGAAAAGTACAATTTCCTTAAAAAGCAAAATAGGAAAACGGATGCCGTGTGAATTTTCCGCAAGAAATTATACATTCAAGTAAAAAAAATTACGGATGAGAGTATAATGTTATATAAATTAAATGGTTTACCAAAAAATATATACAATAGTTTACCAAAAAATATATGTACAATATAGGCCAGTGCTTTATATAACAACCTTTTTTTGTAGATATAAAAGTTACCATAAGTAACAGTCTAAATGAGAATATAAAAAAAAAAGGATTACACTCTATGTAACACTTGAGAGCCGGGCAGGGTGTTACACTCTATCCCAGAAATCCCCACTACCGGTCAAATAGTTAAATGAGAAGATTTAAATTGGACTTTAGTTATAGATTGGTAGACAACGAGTGAGGCTATGGCCAAATGTAACTACTTGCAAAGACTTTACATTTTGCATAATAACCTATCATCAGAGTAGTAAGAATCAAACTCGAGACTTATCTCGAGAATATTCATATTCTATACAGATTATATATATAGGGTCCAGTTCCCATAAAAAGCAGTCCTCTCATACCAAACGCGAACAACTCCACTTTTAAGCATCAGAGGTGCACTATTGCATTGAGAAGTTTTCCGTCATCCACTTTAGCTCATTTAAGTTAAATTATTGCACATACAAAATTCACTTTTTGCAAAGAATAATTTTTTTGATTCAGTGCATTTTGACATGTTTAAAGCCATTATATCTTAGATCTAATGCACCATATCGATCCATTCTTACTATTTATGGGAGTGATACTTCTTACATTTTAGATCAAATAAAAAGTACTTCTTACGTGAAAAATGCGAACTAATTTCGATCATTAGTATCAAAACATGAATCGAAGAGATCAAATTTTAAGTAAAGAACACATTAACATTATAGTAGTACAAATATGTACAATGTACACCACATTTAAAAATACAAAATTAAATATGTACATTATAGAAGAACCTTATATGAAAAACTTGTAGCAAATGTGTATTACACTACTACAATTTTAGACCTAACGTAACATGAAAGATGTAACATATCTATAATCGTGTTACATATTTATCTAATGTAACACTTTTAGACCTAGTGTAACACTTTCTAGAAGTATAAATGTTACATCAGGGACTATAAAGTGTTACAATAGGTCAAATGAAACATGAGCAAATGTAATGATAAAAATGTGTTACATTTTCTCTAATGTAACACTTTGCGGTGATATTGTAACACTTTTGGGTGATACATTAGAGGTTGAAATGTTGTAGTGTTATAATATACAAAAAAAAATGTATATATGTACAATGTACACCACATTTAAAAATACAAAATTAAATATGCCTACCTTAAAAAATATGCTACTCCCTCCGTCCCAAAATTATCTTCATAGTTACTATTCACATGGTCAATTCAAATTACTCTTAATCTTTTACTTTATATATCAAATTTTTATCTAATTTAAATTTTCTTGATCAGGCTTTGTAGCGGTTTTAATGTAGTTTCTGAATATGTAAATTTTATTTTCTAAAAATAATCTGAGTGTGAACAGGGATCGAGTTGCTTTATCGTCAGTCAAGCATCGTAAACCGAACTATGAAGATAAATATGGGACGGAGGTAGTAATATTTTTCACCTTTGAATGCATTTCTAGCTAGAAGTGATTCGCTTTGTGTTATAATTGTCTAAAATCTTATAAAGGCCAATGAAGGTTAGAGCCTTTTAGGTATAAAAAAAAGTATTGGTGGAACAACTAAGCATAACATACTTAAACTATATGCTTTACGGATTGTACTGATTAGTTTGATGTCTAAGTCTACTGTCTATCTTCGTTAAACATATAAAAGCCCGATGTTTCTATCCCTGGTTCATTTTCGTTAAAATAAAACAACTCTCAATCGTCAAGGCTCTCAACCTTTCCATTTATTCCAATTTAGGTCACATGGATCATCTTGCACTTCGAAATTTAACCTATCGTGTTTAGCACTATTGTTCGTTCCGTCTTCTTTCCCGGTAGGTTCATCCCTTAATTTGGTGAATTTCAATATTTAGTTGATTAGCCCGATCTTGGTTTTCATTTAAGTTTAGCCATCATAATTTGTGAAACTGCGATCATAGTTCGTGGCTTACAGTTTGAATCAAGCAGCATCTGTGGTTTCAAAGTGCACCATAACAGTTTTAGGGTTGTTACTTCCTACAATGTCACTTGAAAAATTTCAATTTCTTATTTGTATCTCACTACATGCTTGTATAATATTTTATTCCTTAAGTTACTAAATGATTTTGTGGTATGAATTTAGGTAAAATGCTTCTTCCCAGTTAGTTGCAAATTACAGAATTTGCATAAAGTACTATTTATTAACTTATTATGTATTTTTATATCCCTGAGTTGGATTTTTTTGGCTCCTAGAAAAGTTAAACTTATAGAGCCCGTTTGGAGAACTCTGTTTTCGGCTTATCAGGCTTATCAGCCAGCTTTTTCACCAAACACGTAACTTTTACTTTCGCGCGCTGAATTGTGTAATAAGCCGAAAAAGTAAGGTTGGAGTTACTTTTCTGGCTGTATTGGCTGAAGTTACTGTAGAGGACCATTTTAGCTATTTTTACATATAATTTTTTCTTTAAATTATTAATAAAATATATTTTTAAAATATTTTTTTCTTAAATCAGCAGAATCAGCCAAAACAGCCACTCCAGCCAGAATATCATAAATTTCAGCAGAATCAGCCAAAACAGCCGATTTTGGTGCTACCAAACGGGCTCATAAACTTATCTATTACTACGTATAAGTTAAACTTATAATATTTATGCTTGAATTAGAAAGGGCCAATTTTGTTGTTGTTGCACAGGTTCTCAATTTTCGTAAGAGCTGCCCTGAACAGGAGAAAATGGAGAAAAGCGATAAGAATAAGGTGGCGGTGCTACCATGGATGAGAAACCCAATTGACATCTCTGTCAATGATGAGTGCCCTCTAAACCATCTCCCTTTTCTTGACCCTCAAGGTAATAAGAACCATGGTTGTTGTACAGACTATTTTAGCACCACTTTATTTTCTTTTTGCATAGATGTTCAATACTAAATTAGGATGTAGCAGGACACTCTATTTGAATCAGTAAGCTTTGCCGTTTTGTGATTTTGGATTGTTTCTTGTGACACAAAAATTGAGTTGAAATGCTGATTGTCTGATTGGTGGAGATTAATAATTACATGTTGAACAAAACAAAACTTCAGTTTGCAGAAGGTAAAGTGCATCCTGGCATCCTGCCATGGGTGATAGTGGAATAAAACATTAGATACCGATATTGTTTTGCATTATTTCAAGACAGGTGGGAGGAAAGTGAAGTTAGACTAAGGAGTAAGAAATGACTTGTTTGAGTAGAAAGTATGAAATTTAGAATAAGTTCTATCCTTGTGTTGTTGTGACCAAACATAACCCATTTTTATGACAGGAGTATAAGTTTTCGAATTTAGTAGAGAATAATGCAATGCGAAAAGTGAGAGTTTTTAGACCGTAAGTATTAGTTGATTAAACCCACTTGTGCCTCATTCAAACCTCACTTCTAAAAGCATGTTAATATGTATAGATTTTTTTTAAGTTAATCATTTTCACTTTCTTTTGAACTATTGAAAATATAATCAAATATAGGTAATTAACTTCCTCGGCGTTTTTCCTGTTCTCAAGCACTTTCCATGGTCTGACTTCCAAACACTCCCTTAATTTGTTAATGAACAAAAGGTATCAAATAATTTGTAATGTTACATTTCTTGCAGAAGTTCTGAATTCTATGGTGATCAGCACGTATTTGTTGAAATATAGTTAATTAGTTGGAATGATTAATTTGTTGTTTGGAAATAATCAAGGGGTTTTTCAAGCAGTCCGGGAAACGGGGAAAGCCATGGGCAGTTCAAGCAAGAGTTAGGAGTTAGGACTTTGGCCTGTGAATCGGGAGTCCAGCGAGCCAAGCTAGGGGCTATCCAGGCACAAGGTAAGACTCATAAAAGTGATGGGTGGTCTAGGCAAAGATCAATGGCACCTGAAACATGTATTTTTACTTTTCTGCTCCATAAATGATATTTTCTTCTTCTTATTTGTGAAAACCAATGTTATGCAAGAAACTTCTCCAATGTTGAGTGATGAGAATGATAAACACATTATAAAAAAGTCTTATAATTTGTAGTTTGCTTGCTCATTAAGATAGGTTGCTTGGGAATTTTTTATGACACCAACCGTAACATAGTGATATGATTTTCTGAATAATCACACTGCTTAATTTAGTTCCAGAGGATAAAAGGGCACTGACTGAAGGGGCAGGTGATGAGAAAGCCACAGTGAGAGCAAAGAAGAAGTGAAGAGGGACGTTGTAGTCGAAGCAAGGGATGTTGATAACAGTAGAATGCAGCTCCCATGGCTTCTTCCAAGTTCTTCGTCATCATTTCCTACCCCTGTTGTAGCATTTCCAGATTTCTCATTCCCGCCTATATATGTATCTAAAAACTTATAAACACCAATGATGGTTAGGGCATTTTAGGAATGATAAAAATGTTGGTGTAACACTAAAGCAAGTTACACTTATACAATTTGTTTTGATTATTGTACCTTTCATCATTACTCTTATTTCTACTACTTACTCTGTTACCAACTGTTAAGTTTCCTATTAACATCCTATATGTGGCTTTCGTATTTTAATTATTCTATGTACTTAATGGGATTGATTTTTATGTAATGTTTTCATTTAATTTTGCATTTTAAAACTTTTCTCTAGGTCACCGTATATGTTATGTAGAAGATGAGATGCTACTTTGTTTAAATTATATCTTATTAATAAAAAAATTAAGAAAACATAACATGAAAATAACTGAAATAGTATTCCACGGTAATGTTAGTCAATTCAAACAGAAAAGTATTAAGTTATTTTCCGATTGTTTCTACTTTAAAAGGTGAATTTTTTAAGTGATTTTGAAGAAAGTGTTTAATAGTAAAAGTTAGTAGTGTTTGAAAAAATGTGTTTCTAGAAAGTAAATGTTGGTGGTGTTTGGTAAAAAAAGTGTTTTTGTGTAATAAAAAAGTGAAAAGCTCTTTTAGAGGCTGTTTGGCAACACTGTTTTTCGGTTTATCAGGCTTATCAGCCAACTTTTTCACCAAACACGTAACTTTTGCTTTCGCGCGCTGAATTGTGTAATAAGCAGAAAACGTAAGGTTGAAGTTACTTTTCTGGATGTATTGGCTGAAGTTACTGTAGATGACCACTTTAGCTTTTATTTTATTAATAAAATATATTTTAAAAATATTTTTTCTTAAATCATCAGAATCAGCCAATGCAGCCACTTCAGCCAGAACTTCATAAATTTCTACAGAATAAGCCAAATCAGCCGATTTGCGTGCTACCAAACGGGCTCCTAAGGCCCCCCTCTACTTGTTTCCGACTTTTAGATTTAAAGTGCTTAATTTAAACAATAGTTTTCGAATTGTATAATAAGCAGAAAACGTAAGGTTGAAGTTAGTTTTGTGGATGTATTGGCTGAAGTTACTGTAGATGACCACTTTGGCTATTTTTACATATAATTTTTTCTTTATTTTATTAATAAAATATATTTTAAAAATATTTTTTTCCTAAATCATCAGAATCAGCCAATGCAGCCACTTCAGCCAGAACTTCATAAATTTCAGCAGAATCAGCCAAATCAGTCGATTTTCGTGCTACCAAACGGGCTCTTAAGGCCCCCCTCCACTTGCTTCCAACTTTTAGCTTTAAAGTGCTTAATTTAAACAAAAGTTTTCACTTGAAAAAACTCATTTTAGCCCCTTTTAAGCCAAAAGATGAAAAAGTACGTGTTTGGTAAAAAAGTTGGTTGATAAGGATGATAAACTGAAATTATGAGTTACCAAACGGGGTCAAAATTAACTATAAGTTTGTTTCCACATACTTGTTTGTTTTTACACCTATAATGCTAATTTAATCTCTATTCAATTATATATATTGTCAAATTGTTTGTGGTATTGGAACCATGTGTTTGGAGAATGGTTCTCCTTATGTTATTGATATGTCAACGAGCGTCTATTTTGTGGTGAAAAACTTTGCTATTTTTGTTATTGGCTATGAAATAATGTTAATCGCTAATGTTAGTTTGATCTTTTTCTTTGTCATTGTTGCTCTTAGATGATACACTCAGAACGGTGCAATAATTTATTTTATTTATAACATGACTACTTTGTTTTGAGTTGTAATTTGAAATAAAAAGTCCACCTCATAGTCTCATACACTCATATATGTAACTTTTTTATGTATATATTTGACTAACTTATTTATTGACTTTTTTTAAAAAACCTTGCGTTATTTCTATTGTTCTTGAATGACTATAGTTCTCATGCATCCATAGTAATACGTACTTCCAAACTCTTAAGAGATTGTTAAAGTCAAAATCTTGACACCTAGATATAAATCCACTCCGTTGAAAACTTAAACTCACCTCCTTTAGAACTAGAACTTAAGACTATAATACTCTTTCATCCTCTGCAGTTAGTGTCATTCTTACCATTCGAAACCCTTGACCTTAAGTACCACATTTAGTTTCATTGTCTAGCTGTCAATTCTTTGATTTAGTGATTTGAATTAGAGGTGATAATTAACCCTTGTCTTTATACGAGACGAGTTAGTAGTTATTTGTTCTGTCTGATTCAAATAGTTTGGTTTCAATACTTAGAAAGTTTATAGTAATAATTTTAGTACTAACTAAAAAAACAGATTTTATAAATGTATTGGGCATTGGCTCAATCGCGCAACGTGCGACACAAAAATTAGTATTGTTATAAACGTTACACATTATTGCTCTACAACGTCTTTTACAGTTCAGCTAATCTATCAATTCTGAAGTGATTAAACACAAGATTTATTCACATTTGTAATGGGAGGACCTCCAAAATCTACTAGAATTGCTTAAATTTATACTTTTATAATTTTCTTGTGGCTAATATGAGTTACAACAACATGAGACTAATCATTCATATTTTTAAAATACTACCTCCGTCCCAAAAAACTTTGCCATTTTCATGCCATTTTCAAAACTTTGCCATGATAATTGTTTTCAAAAAACCTAAACATAATTGTGTTTAAAGTTCATCTAATCCATCCATTTTCAAGTGATGGAAGACCAAGATTTGTTCTCACTTTTCATGGGAAGACTACTTTTCACTAACTCCTGACCTGAACATTTGTGCATATATATATATATATATATATATATATATATATATATGCACAAATGTTCAGGTCAGGAGTTCCTGACCGGAACCGCCGTCCGGACCGCGGCGTTTGGCCGCCTTACGGGTGGAATTTTTTGATGAACTTTTTATCACATGTTCTTCATCAAGTCTAGTTTATCCACAAAAAAATTCAGACAAAAACTCAATCGGGAAGGTCGTCAAATAATTCTTGCAAGTTAACTGGTCCAGAATATGTATTTTCCGGACCAGTTAACTTGCAAAAATCATTTGACGACATTCCCGATTGAGTTTTTGGCTGAATTGTTTTGTGGATAAACTAGACTTGATAGAGAACATGTCATAAAAATTCCATAAAAAAAAGCCACCGGGAAGGCGGCCAAACGCCGCGGTCCGGACGGCGGTTCCGGTCAGGAGTTCCTGACCGGATCATTACTCTATATATGTGTGTGTGTGTATGTTATTTGGTGTTCCGTTCGGTTTACGGTTTTTCTGTTTTAAACCAAACCAAACCAAAGTACCAAACCATTCGGTTTGAGCAAATGTTTACCAAACGGTTTACTTAAGTAAACCCAAACCAAACCAAATCAAACCACCAATGTTAATAATAGTTCAAAAAAATTGAGTTTCTTTAGTTCGGTTCGGTTTTGTTCGGTTTTATCCGTTTCGGTTCGGTTCGGTTTAATACGGTTTGAAAGAAATAGTACCAAATTCAAACCAAATTGCATACGATCTGGTTTCGATTCAGTTTAGTTCGGTTTGGTACGGTTCGGTTAAACCAAACTGTTATGTCCACCCCTAGAACAAAATACACAACATTTGGGACTACAAACACATTTGCACCATCCAAAAATTGATGTATTCTTTATTTCATCATAAATGAGTTCAAGTTCCAATATACTCCCTACTATGCATTTAATTTGATGTATTGGTGAATGAAAGGTATCATTGGTCATTGCACGCGGGCAGTCGCTATATATAACTACCTCCATCACTACCAAATTCAGTCACCACCCACAAGTCACAAACTTGCTAAGCTTCTTCTATCGATTTCCTCTTCAGATATGGAGAACCCGTTCAAGCTCAAGCTCCACCGTATTTTCCGTTCATGCAAAACTAAGAAACTAACTTCTGATGTCGTCATTCATAGTATCAATAATAATACTAATGATGATAATAATCATCTCTTCTTTGATGAGCTTTTCACCCCAAAACCTCGTACTTTCCGCTCCACTAGCCGACCAACATGCCCTAAAACCTCCCGACCAGATTCCCAAAGTCAGAAATGCCCTCCCACACCACCGTATTTACCTCCATACCACCGCCCGGAGAAATATTCCTGTGGCTCGGCGTGTGCGCCGAGCCAGCACAGGAAGAGCAAGAAAAAGAAGAGGAAGAAGACGCAGCGCAGAAGTCGTTACATCATCGGCCGTCTCGACGATTTCCACGACATCTCGGGGGCATTCATGTACAACGGGTTGTTCAGTAGCGACGACGGAGACGGAGATATGCTTTTCTCGTCGTCCCGGTCGCTGTCGCTGTCCTCCGACTCCGACTCGGTGGGCGGATCTTTGCGCCGCCGTAAGTCGGCGGCGGTCAACGGCAGCTTTGCGGTGGTGAAGCGTTCGAGCGACCCTTACGGAGACTTCATGGCTTCCATGGTGGAGATGATAGTGGAGAAAGGGATATTTGGAGGGAGAGATCTGGAGAAGCTTCTCCAGTGCTTTCTCTCCCTTAACTCCGATCATCATCATGGGATTATAATTGAAGCTTTTTCTGACATTTGTGAAGCATTGTTTTCTCTATCGTTGAATGAAAATTAATCTAAAAAAAACTGGGGAAAATTTTGGAGGTAGCGGCGGCATCATTCTACCTGGAACAAGTTTTTTGATTCGTGCGAACAATTTGTAAGATTATGTGAAAAAGAACTTCTGTTTTCTAAATAAGATTAATTAGTGTAATTTATTTTACTCAAACTTATTCCAACCATAAAACTACAATCTTTTTACCAAAATCATTTTTTGCACAAACCGTTTTGGTTAATTGGATTTTCTTTTGGTCCCCACTTTCGATCTCCTTCCAAAACAACTTTACTATTAGAGGATGCACGACAAAACCAAAAGAAAATTAATGCAAGACAAGAAACAAATTTATATTTAATTAATGGTAGATTCTAGGTATGTTACCGAAATTTTTGGTTAGGTATGTTACCCAAGCCATTTCGGAACGGTATCGGTATATACCGTATAAGGAAGTCTCGTATAATAATATACCGAAGTTTCGGTACGGCATACGGTATGACACAAATTTTTGGGTATGTCATACCGAACCAGCCCTAGACGTAGGGAGTGTTTGCAAATGCTTCTGCTTAAAAAAAAGCACTTTTGGAGATGTAAGGAAAAAGTGATTAGTAGGAAAAGTTGATAGTGTTTGAGAAAAAAGTGATTTTGAAAAGTAAAAGTTGATAGTGTTTGGTAAAATAAGTGTTTTTTGTGTAATAGAAAGAAGAAAAGCACTTTTTACACGCAAGCCGAGAAAAAGTAAAAATTGGTAGTGTTTGGTAAATAAGTGCTTTTTTAAGCCAAAAGCTGAGAAGTGCTTTTTTTTAAGTGATTGCAAACACTCCCGTAGTACAAGTAAGTATCGGATCAAATATGCTCTTGTTTCAATCTGTGTGGGACAGACGTACTATAAGGAAGTTTTCATTTGTATTGAGTTTTCTCATGTGATCGGGTAAAAGTATAGTTGACTAACAATAGTTGACTAACTATTGTCTATAGTTTAAGGCTAGGTTAAGTTGTCTAATTGAATAAAAATGTTGTACTATGTATTGAGTAACTTTTGTTTAAGTACTTTTGCTTGAATAAAACTAATGTAAGAATGAAAAGATTTAAACTTTGCAAATAGAGCAAATATATAGCATTTCATATATACTCTCACTCAAGTTCTTGAGAGAAAATCACATGCCCATGCCCAAAGTGATATATAGTAAAAGTCAAATTTGCCCCATTCATCGATTCATCTCCGCCGTTTGAACCCTATTTGGGGTGCCGTCAGCTGCAGAACCTTTGGTAAGTCATCACATTTAAGACATATACGTAGTACTCCGTATTAATTAACAAAACCTTTAAAAAGCCTAAACTATCTCGACTCTTCTTCCTTATTTAGAAGTATGTACTAGACGATAAATCTGTGAGCTGCTCGGAAATTCATTTATAGAACAATAAGAGTAAAAATAGAATCAATTAATGAAACTTAGGCTAAACTTATAATACTAAATTCAATTACCAAACATGTTTGTCCTACGTTTATTCGAACATTTAAAAATTATTGAGTCACTTGTAATTGTCATGGGGACTACCCTTGTTTTAAATGCTATCGAGCAATTCCTGACCGTGTTGGACCTCTTTTAAGTGCTATTGGACCACTCTCAAGTCCTCTTGAGCTATTCATGATGGTTATTAGGCCCTATCAAGAGAAAATATTGATATGGATTCCTTCAAATAAAATTGAATGATTAAATTAATTTGAATTATTTAAGATATTCAATTCATTTAATTATAAATCGAGCCTTAAAAGTAATGGGCTGAACCTATTAAATTCTCTACCTTGAGCTCAAAATTAAATAGTTGCTCAGATAAATAAAAAAATATGATCCGATTATGAGAAATATGTTCATATGCAAGGAAAATAGTTATAAATCTTGTTAATAAAGCTGCCGAAACCGATATATTGCACACATGATGACTTTTCTAGCTATAAAAATACAAGTAAATGAAATTCAAAGCCCATTCTAATCAAATACCTAGACATCTTGACGAACTTTGTGGAATCAGTAATTCATATCTCATGTGATCCGTATATATAAATATGAGTCTCAGTTGAGAAAAATGAATAAATCCCATTTGATGCATTTACATTATGGACCCATTTACACTGAATAGGTTTCCTATAGACCCACAAATCTCACAATCACCGTCAGGTTCAAGATTGAGATGCTCGTCATTGGATCTACAAAGCTCGTTGCAGCCTGAGTATTTGCCATCACAAGTTTAGAAGCTTGTGACCGACGTAGAAGCTTCCCCACGACTAATCAGAAACTCATTTCTGCGTTCAATAATGGGCCTGTTGCAGGGGAGGATCTATGCATGGGCTATGATAGGCTGAAGCCCATGACAACTTAGAAAATTTTCAATTTTTTAGTGTACATTTTTTCATTTAACACGTTTAGCTTACCATTCTAATATTTAAGCCTAATATAATTTCTATTCAACTCAGGGCATCTCAATACATTCATTAATATTTGGTCACATTTTGTCTAATAAAAACATGGCTAAACTAAAACATTTATGAAGAAGTACAAACTATTTTTATTGAAAAATCAATCATATAAATTTTGTCATTATTTCAAGTTCAAAATCGTGAAAAAAGAAATGATACATAATACGGAGTACGAAATAGTTGGGCTACTAGTCCAAAATAATTACGTGGCGCTAGACCAAATATGAAATAGAAGAAGCACAAACTATTTTTATTGTTAGAAAATTATCAATTAAGTATTTGAATTTGTTTCCAATGAAGTAAAAACTTTATTAACTTATATTGTACGGAGTAAGTTATAACGTAACGTACTCCAACGAATTGAATTCTCTAATAGAGTAAAGAATATATCAACTTATATACTCCCTCCGTATCTTTAAAATCTTCCCATTTCAAAAGTAGGTAGATTAAGAATAGTGAAAGATGATATGAATTATTGAGGGTATGATGCGAAGATTTGGAAATGAGAAGATTTTTGTGTTACGGACGAAAAAGGAAAGTGGGAAGATTTTTAAGTTACGGAGGGAGTACATTATATTGGAGCTCAAAAAGGTACCATAACATATATTTGGAGTGTCGTACGTAGCACTTTAGCCAAACGGAGTACATATTAAACCTAAGCTAGAAACGACAATTTACTTACAAGACTTTAAAGCTCTAATATATGCTATGGGTATGTTTGGCAAATGGCTTATCAGCCGGCTTTTAGCTTGTTTGACCCATTTCAGCTGTTTGATTGGTCAAAGAAGCTAATAATGATGTTTGGTAAATGACTTTTAAAATTAGCTTGTTGAGTTTGAAAAACTGAAAAAATGGATTGTTGAAGAAGCTAAGGGGAGCAGCTTCTTCATTCGGCTGGTTCAATTTACACTCTATCAGCCATTTTGAAACAACCAATTTTACCAAACAGTTATCTATAATCAGCTAACATAACCAGCCGGTCAAAAAAGCTAACACAACCAGCTGTTAGGAAACAGCTGACACAACCAGCTAACAACAACAGCTAACAGCCATTTGCCAAACATACCCTATGTCTGCATGTGAACTTCATGTACTAATAATTTAAAAGCACGTCTTATATTATACAATAAAAACAAGTTTTCTTTCATGAACATTATTTTGGATCTGTCATTACGTATGTGATTAATAAATGTTGAATATGTTTCTAAGAATAAGTTATTTTTCTGAAATAATGTTATAAATAATTATAACTTTAAGACAACACATTTTGATGTAAAAACAAAATAAAATTTGGATAACTGTTTTGACTTTATTAGGCAAACAAAAATAAGTATTTTTAAAAAATTTGCAGGTGATTATTAAAAAAGTTCAATAAATTATTTATTACTCCATAATTTAAAAACTTGGGTGTGACATTAAATTAGCAGCTTCATCCTCTTTCGGAGCAAAATTCATCGTTTTGCTACCTCACCACAAATGGATGCAAGTGTAACTCGGGTGAATATTTTTTCATTGAGATCAGATCATTGCATTAAAAATTATCAAAGAAGGATCATTTTTTTGAGAATTCTAATTAAAATCACAACTTTAGTATCATGATGAGAAATTTCTTCCGCAATACGCATGCATCGATGCACAATTAAGTTTATGTAGGCTTGCACACACCAATTTTTCCATACCAACACATTGGTTGTGAACATATGATATGATCACTTATCTACATTTCTATATAAATACTAGAAAAGCGCTCAATGAAGTATTTAAAGATCTACCTACCAATCACCCTGGTGATCATCATTAGTTCTAGATATAAAAAGCACTGAATATGGAGATATGTAGGCTTACACATAAAAATTTTAAGATATAAAATGGATCCACGTGTAAGATTGTGTGAGAGAAGAGGACTAAACTTCCCCAAATGCTCTCAGCCAAATTAAACTACATACGACTTTTATGAAATTTCTTGAAATTCTTGCCCATTTTGTAGAGGAGGACAATACCTTCTCCAGAGCCAGTGTTTCTGCCACAACAAATGGATATCCTCAATGGGGACTTGATTTGTCTCAGGCAAGAGGAAGAAGATGAAGGAACTCATGATCACAATCAATGCTGCAAAAACCAGGAAGATACCATACTTGAGATGGCATAAGGATGCCAGGAAGCACTGCGCAATTATAGCTGTGAAGATCATGTTGACACACACCACGAGGCTCTGGCCCGCGGACCGCGTCTCCAAAGGGAAGAGCTCGCTCGGGACTAGCCACCCGAGCGGGCCCCACGACCTTCCGTAAGCAAAAACAAACACGCATATCAAAAACACCAAAAAGATCCCAATGCCCTTCGAGAGCTGTTCGCCTTGTCCGAATTTAATTGCAAGTGTGATGGCGAGCGCCACCATGACACATACCATTTCTGCCCCTGCTTCTAGAAACAGTACTCGCCTTCCGAACCTGTCCACTAAGGCCATAGAGAAGAGGGTGGAAAAGACGAGAATCCCGCTCGTGAGGGCGGATGAAGAGAGAGACGCCCCAGACCCAAATCCCAAACTCTGGAATATGACTGGGGCGTAGAAAAGGATGGAGTTCATCCCAGTCAGCTGTTGGAACGCGGGAATTCCAACAGCTGCAATGATTAACTGAGGCCGGTTCCTCCTCTTCAGGAGGTTCCGGAAAGGTTTCTTTATAGCTTGGGCCGCTCGACTGGCGTTCATGAGGTCAGAAAACTCAGCATCTACTTTTGAGGTTCCTCTCACCTTCTCCAGAATGGCCCGCGCTTCCTCTAGTCTGCCCAGCTCCACTAGACTGTTTGGGGTCTCGGGCAGGTAAAGCCCGCCCAGGAACATGAGCGATGCAGGGACCGTGGCTAACCCGAGAGATAATCTCCACCCCCATGGATGGATTTTGTTTGTTGCATAGTTTATGAAGTTGGCTAGGAGTATCCCCAGGCAGGTTGTGAGCTGAAAGAGTTGGTTTATGGCTCCCCTGATCTGTGTTGGGGCCATTTCTGAAAGGTACAAAGGCACTGCCTGCACGTGTGACAAACACCATCCATTAACAAGCAACTTATATTACAGTATATACTTGTTAATCCCACTTTATGGAGCATAAATGTTTTTTGTCACAAAACAGCAAAAAATATTGGGGATATATGAATATATCAATTCCACTTTTGTGATATTTGGTTTCCATGTAAAACATAGAAACCTGCAAACTTAAAAAGTAAATCGATAACAGTTTTGGCACGCCATATGCCAAAAACAAAAATGTATGAATGATTCATGAAAAAAGAGTAATAAGATACAGTGGATATTTTAAATACGAAGTACATGGTATATAAAATCTTATTGGGTAAATTTTCTTTTGTTTATACTGGATCGTCATAGTCTCATAGACTCAAAGTATTGGAACAGCTCAATCTGACTAAAATTGCAAAAGAATACGAAGTACTTCGTATTAGATTTGAGGATTAACTTAATCCTAGAAATCACCAATTTGTGGGAATATGAAACATAAATAATCCAAGGAATCGCCATTTTGGCATACAGTTTTAAAAGATAAAAACATACAGTTTTGCAAATAGATTGCCTGAATAAAGCATGGATCATAAAGAAATTGACATTTTTAACATGTGAATCGTTTACACCTTTTATCCTATATATCTAACATGACCATTTTTACTCCTCTTTTTCAGAGGGATTGATTTTAGTCATTCAAACCTACTTGAATTCAGATAGAGCAAAAAAAATGATATGGGGAAATTAGAGTATTTTACTTATCCTAATACTAAAAACTTACAAGTCCAAAACAAATTAAAGCATACTAGTATATCATTTGTCCTACATAATATTAGGGCCATAACAGGAATTCTACTAGGCATGACAATGGGTCGGGGCGGGGCGGGTATTGCAAGAGCCGAACCCGCCCGTGACTTGGCGGGGCGGGTCCGCCCCACCCCGTGACCTGCACGGGTCCAAACTTGTTGACCCATGACCCTCCGTTTATAACATTAGGGAGTACAAATCACCACTTCAGAATAGTAAAAAAGTGGTCTAATTAAAGTGTCATTTTGACCATTAAACATGTAGAGAGTTATGAAACAAGGTAGAACTCTTCTAACAAATGTTGCTTAATTAATAATGATGGTTCTGTTATACTTACTTGATTGCCAAAACCAATACCAACACCAAGAAGGCAACGGCCAACGATGAGCATTGCGATATTCCGGGCAAGTGCATTAAACAATGCGCCGATGAAGAAACTGGCTGCTCCCCAAAGGATACTGGCTCTCCGCCCTTTGATTCTGGTCACATATGAAGCCCCAAATGTAGAGATAAGGGCCGCAAAGTACAGAGATGAAGTAAAGAGAGTGAGGATCTGATTGTCATATTTGCAGTAATCTGTTTCTTGCAGATGGCTTTGCTTCCTCATGTAGATTTTGGGGAAGAAATGTTTCAAAAAGTCGTCCATGGATGTCACCCCACCTAGAACGTTATACAAAACCAATTGCGGATTCAGTAATTCCACGTGATCTTTTTAACTCGTTGGAGATGCAACTATGTAAGCAACTTCAAAGGTATAACAAAATCTATTTTAAATATTCTTTTGTTTTGATGGGATAATTTGTTTTATTGTGGGTCACAAAATATAATGTTAGTATTTGAGTTCTAGTCTTTTACATGTTCAGGATCAATGTATTTTGCAAATTGAATTTTTGTTGTGGATTAATATATTACTACAATATACTAGCAAGTGCATATCCACTAGCGATGACAATTGTGATCGCTTTCATGGATATTCCGTATTGAACTGCTCTAGTCAAAAGAGAAATAACCGGATTGACGACTAGTTGAGCTTTCCTCGACTAGAAGTAGTAAAATCTGGAGTAACTAATGCCTCATATGTCCCATTGGAGCACTTAAAGTTCAATTTACCTAATGAATTTGAATAGGGAGTTTTTGTTGATGAATTTGATATAGTTCGGTAGGTTTACATACTAGCTTTTGTGTGCTACTTTTATTAGGGTCTGTTTGCAACAGCTTCTGCTTTTAAAAAAGTGTTTTTTTTAATGAAATGGGGAGAAATGATTAAATAAAAGTTGATAGTGTTTGAGAAAAAAGTGATTTTGAAAAGTAAAAGTGGGTAGTGTTTGGTAAAATAAGTGTTTTTTGTGTAATAGAAAAAGTAAAAGCACTTTTGACGCGTAAGCCGAGAGAAATAAAAGTTGTAGTGTTTGAGAAAATAAGTGCTTTTTTAAAGCCAAAAGCTGAGAAGTGCTTTTTTTAGTCCGATAACATTTACTTATTTTCATATATGTCAGGTTTTCTAAGTAGTACGGAGTGGAGTACGTACTATATACGTCCCATTTTATGTCTCGTACTTTGGTTTGACATACGGAGTAATTATTAATAAAGTAATTGAAAAGGTAAAAGTTATGATTGATATTTGAGTATAATAAAGGATAATGTTGTAGAGCACATAAAATGAAAATGCGATACTTATTTTGGAACAATCTAAAAGGAAAAGTAAAGCATGGTATAATGGGATGGAAGTAGTAATTTTTTACATATGAAGTATTTATTTTACCAAAGTGTACAATTTATCAATCTACAAATACGTCATAAACCAATAGATTCATGAAAAAGTTATGCGGCTAAATACAAGATTTTCAAGGTAAGTTAAAAAAGAATTGGAATTTAAAACGAGAATAAGTTAGAATGGCACCAAGCTAAGGCATTGATGAATGAATAGTGGAATAGCTGATTGTTTTGAATGAGTAACAATTGCAACTCTAATTCTAATATGGAATAGTGGTTTTTTTTGACAGCTATATATGGAATTAGGGATTACTCAAAAAACATGATTGGTTTTATTAGAAATGACCGAGAAGGTTATGTAAGCTACGAATATACTACGAATATCAATAAGTTTTGTTTTATTCCGTACTTATTACTTAAAATGTGATGGACACAAAGTGTATGTAGGTTGTTGTAGTGGTTTGACCTAGCTTTTAGATGCCGGCGACTGAAAACACGATAGATAGATCACAAATGAGGCAAAATTGGGGTTTAGGTTAGAAAACTGGTAAGAGGCACTGAGGAAATGAAAAGTGCCAAGTAGTATTATGTAACAAGATTGAATAAAGAAAAAACATTTGTGTCAAGCACAGAAACGCGAAAATCGTGAAGAAATGAGAATCTTGAAACATCAATCTTTTACTTGAAAAATAACCGTTTGCAAGGTTTCTAAAGCATTTTTATTTTAGTGTTTTTGAAATGAAAATGTACTCCCTCCGTCCCCCTAAGTTTGTCCCGTTTTACCTTTTTCGTCCGTCCCACTAAGTTTGTCTCATACCATATTTGGTAACATTTGAGTGGTTAGAATTCATTCTTACTTTATTTACACTTTATCAATTCAATACCAACCACACAATTCCACTTTTTCTTAAAAACCACACCACACCCCTCCGTCCCAAACTTAGGGGGACGGAGGGAGTACTTTTTACTGGGAGTTTAGAAAAGCATGCATATACGTAACAAACATATAGAAGGAATCAGAAAGGATGGGAAGAGACTGACCAGAAACGCCAAGATCATAGCCAAAGAGAGATCCACCCATGGCGGCAACAATGCAAGCAAAAATGAAATAAGGAGTGATCCTATACTCATAATAAGCTCCGGCGGCGCCCCTTCTCGACTCGTCGACAAACCCTCCCGCTGGCATTCTGATCGATCACCTCTCACCACCGGCCTCTCTTTCTAGTCTAGCTCACATATACTATAATATACTGCCCTCATTTATCTATTTATTGATCAAACAGATATGATGGATCGAAATAAAATAAAAGATGTATTTGATACACTCACTAATCGGTTGATGATGAACGTGGGAATTAATTAAGGGGGTTGTTAGCGGATATTCAGGTCTTATCAATACTGTGCATACTACACTTTCTATATCTCATCTCATAGTCAAATCGGATAAAGTTTTGTTTCTATATGCCGCATGATCCACTTTCTTAAACGGATATGTGTATGTTCACATCTCAAGTACCCATTTAAAAATGGATACCTTATTTATCATTACATCATTTTAAATTTAGTTTTAAAAATGATTCAATTGCATCATTCTAATTGATACATGTTGACAAATGTATAATATCTTAAGGTATCATAGAATCTACCTATCTGTATACATTAATTTAAGAATATGATCAAGCAATCGTGTCGTTCCATTAGATTTATCAACTTTCGATTTCCTTCGGAGCAAGGTTTTTACAATCCTACTGAGACTGAGACATAAACATTAATCATACAGTTTTTACTGTTGTATTGCACATTCAACTTAAAGTGCGCAACGTCTAATGGCCCGGACAGATGTAATATTTAAATTAGATATATTTGGCACAACTAAGTTTTTTTTCTAAATTAATGCTAAATAAAAAAATAATTACATAACTGATGTTGGGTTAATATTATTTCCCATTATACTGCTGCACAAACTCAAGTTAGGGGATGCACAACCTACGGATGAATCGTGAGTCGTGACCAAAGGCGCATCACAAATAGGAGGAGAGGACTGTGGGACCCAATAAAATGAAAAGTCTCATTTTTCTTAAAAATGTTGTAACTTTTGTATTTTTACTCCAATTGTTATAAAAAATATATCATAATTCATAACTTTTTATTATCTTTCATATAACACCAGTATTGCATATATAAAAATAAAAAATAATTTAACACTTTAAAAATATAATGTTTTTTAAAGTATTGCAACTTTTTAATTTGTACCCCCATTGTTTTAAAAATAAGGAGTATATCAAAACTCAAAATATTTTATTATCGTTCGACACTGGGTAAGGTTCAAGTGAGAAGAACCCTTTAGGTGAGAAGTGAGAATGAATCTCAGCCGTTGGATTCGACTATTTTGCACTACAAACACTTTATATTGCACTAAAATATGCAACCTACTTTGGTGGCATTTTCTAAAAAATCCGTATTTCAGCCATCTAGTGCAACCTGAATCTGTTTTGGTGCAACATCGTCAAATTTTAGTGCAATATGAAACAGTTTTAGTGCAACACTGCAAAAAACTAAATCTTACTGCAACATCAAGCTATTTTTAGTGCAAAAACGGAAATCCAACGACTGAGATTCATTGTAATTTCTCACATTAGATGCATTTCTCACTTGAACTAATATATATATATATATATATATATATATATATATATATATATATATATATATATTAGGCACTTTATAGGTAAAAATAAAAAATAATTAGGCACTTTAAGAATTGTATTTTAGAGTGTCATACCCTTTTTTGTACTCCGATAATCTAAAAATATATTTCAGGTATATCAAAACACATAACTTCTTATTATCTTTCATGTGCCACTAATATTTCTTATAGTGGCACATAAAAAGTAATAAGAACTTATGAATTATCAAAATATATTTCTTATATTTCTTCAAAGTATAAGAATTGAGTAGAATAATGTGGGACTCTCCCCTAAATTAAAAAGTTATTTCACTTTAAAAATTGAGGATTTTTTTAAAGTCCTAAATTATGTTTTTATATAAGAAAGATTAGTGGCACATTAAAAGTAATAAGAACTTATGAATTTTAATAATTGTAAGGGAAAGTTCCCGAAATAGGATCAAAACAATTTGGAAATTCCAAAATAGGACTACCATGTTTTTTATTCCCAAAATAGGAGTAATTACTGCCAAGTTTGGAAAATACTGCCATGTTTGAAGTCTGATACTGCCAAAACATGACAGTAATTAGTTCTATTTTAGGAATAAAAACATGACAATCCTATTTTGGAATTTTCAAACTTTTTTAACACTCTAAAAACGGATTTTTAATGTGCTAAATTATATCTCTAAATGAAGTATCAGTGTCTTATGAAATATAATAAAAAGTTATGAATTTTGATATATTTTTTAAAACAATCAGAGTGCAAATAAAAAAATTACGGAGTATACGGTATACCACTTTAAAAATAAATTTTATTAAAATGATAAATAATTTTTTAATTTTTATATATTCAATATTGATGTCATATGAAAGATAATAAAAGATTATGAATTTTGGTATATTTTTTATAAATGTTAGACAAATAATAAAAAAGTTATAACCATTTAAAGAATAAAGATGTTTATTTCTAAATATGGGTCCCACTTGCCTTCTCTTCCTTAGTCCATACGTACGGTTGCTTTCAATTGAACCAAAAGCCGCATGACGTTTTTGTTTAACTATGGTTCTAAGGAGCAGTAGTTTGGTAAATGTTTTTAACCAAACACTAATTTGGTAAATAGTCTGTGCTTTAGCCTTATTTTGGTAAAAAACTCAGCACAACTAGACGAAAAGATACTTTTGTGATCTTTTTAACACTCTCGATCTCATAATTATTCCGATTTTGACTTGACACGGGATGAAGAAAGTAAGAATAAGTTGTGCAGAGTAGAGAAAAACACTACCTATGAATCACAGATTTTTTTTCAAAAAGAAAAAGAAGACATTTTATTAGGACGGATGAATAGCTAATTAGATCTCTTTAGCTAAATAAAAATGTATTACTCATAAGAGGGACAGGTTAAAAATATTTCCGAAAATGCCGTTGGAATTAACTCAACTTAAGGAACGTCTTAGGCGAGAGAGGAATTTACCAAAATACATGTTTTTCCTGTCTGACAAGCCAAATTACGGGAGTTCCCTTTAGGTTACCAGAATACGGGAGTCGGATTTGGCAAATCCGACCAGGGGAGGGCTCCGTATTAGCGCAAAAAACCTTTTTCCTCCCTGTCGGAATTGGGAAATCCGACTAGGGAGTATTTGTGATTAGTTTTTATTTTTTAAAATGGGATACATGATTTCCATTCTTTTATTTTACCAACCTGCTACAAATTTATATGGTCGGAATTGTGAATCCAACTGGGTTTTTATGGGGGTTTATCCCTCAATATTACTAAATTTAAGCTAATTATCAAAAAAGTGACCACATTTATATTTAGACAAAAATGTGATCAAGATGCTTATTAAAATAAGGTCATACTTTTGTCTTTAGAAACCTTGTAGATAATATTTGTGCCATTGTTTCTTTTTATGGTTGTGAAATATATTATGTGTTTAATTTGTGGCCTAGTTTTTTACCAAACTCCAACCGCATCAACTCGTATAAATTCCGTTGATTTGTCCTCAAAATTTTCACACTCAAATATTACGTGTTTATTATCTCTCTCTTAATATATTCATTATATTTTCTGTTTAGGCACTCTTTTCTCATAAAAAAATGTCTACTGAGGGTAGTACTGTTGTTATGATTCATTGGAATGGCTCTACATCTCAAAAAGATGATGAAATAGAGTACTCCATACCTCCTAGGGTGGTACTATTCATTAGTGAAGGAGATGATTTTACTACTATACATGAGAATGTTTTAAATCATGTTAGAGGCGAGGGATTTTCCGAAATTCAATTAATTTACGGAAAATTACCAAAATATAAGAATTCAGTATATGTTGCTTCTAGACTATGGCCCATTCACAATGCGCAGACATGACATCATTTTTTCCGGATCGCTAAAAATGAGTATGAAGAGTTGCACATTTACGTGGAAGCTTCAGCGACCCCGCCACAAAATTTGACGTTCCACGAAGCTCCCCGAGAGGAGGGCCCATCATCAGTATATGGTCGGAGGAGCAACCGCCAAACGTTTGAGAACTACGAATCCCCCGATATGTATTGTTCAAGTTAAATAGAATTTTTAATGATTTGATTTTATGTGTTGTTATTTATTGTTAATAGTTTAATAAATAGTTAAATGTACGTCATTACATACTATGATAATTATAATATTTAATTTCGAAATGTAATATTATACACATTAAGTTATTTGAGTTAATTTCAAACCATGTTCAAGTTAATATTATACATTTTCTATTTAATGTAATATTATACACATTAAGTTTATTTGAGTTAATTTCAAACCATGTTCAAGTTTATTCCCGATATCATACTCCTGCCCATAAAATATAATCTGATAAAATTAATCTAATAAAATATAATCAGATAATTTCAATAATATCAAATTTAATCAGATAAATATAATCAGATAATTGAATAAGATCAAATTTAATCAGATAAATTTAATCAGATAAATATAATCATATAAATTTAATCAGATAAATTTAATCAGATAAAAATAAAGTGACAAGAATTCAATACTTTATTTGTCCGTCCGATCAACACAAATTGAATACTCCTACCTAACTACACTAAATTAACATATTCTATCCCACGGTTCACATAAACCACGTGGATTAGAATCCACACAAGTGGTGAACAAAATGAAAGCACAAATACTCCTAGTCGGAAGTGCATAATCCGACAGGAAGGGAGATTTATTTTTTTTCGAAACCCTACCTCTAGTCGGAACTGGGTGTTCCGACTCCCGTTTATTGTCAACCCAACCCACTTTTCCCGTATTTCGGTAAATCACACTAGGCGAGAAGCTCGTACTATGCAACGCAAGACAAAAAGGTGAATAGTAAAATTCTTGGTCCCACCAATAAAAAATCTCCTATTTTTAAAAAGTCCAATAACTTTTTCATTTGTATTATGATGATTACAAAAAATACATCAAATTTTATAACTTTTTATTACCTTCCATATGAGTCCAATATTGAATATATAAACATATAAAGTAATTTCTCACCTTTAAAGGCCTTATATCTTTTAAAACTCATTTTTATCCTGTTTTCCGCTAATGAAGCTTATCGGTCAATTTTTTCACCAAATATGCAGTTATTTATTTAGCACGCTGAATTATGGATTAAAAAAAATAAGGTTGTAGTTACATTTTTTTGCTATACTCATTTTAACTCGTTTTCATTTAATTTTTCCTATAATTTATTAATAAAATATACTTTGTACTCCGTATTTTAATTATAATTTTTTTCCTAAATCAGCAGAATCAACCAATCCAGCCACTTCAGTCTAACTTCATAAGTTTCAGCAGAATTAGCTAATTCAACCGATTTCAGTATTACCAAATGAGCTCATATAGAACTATATTTTTTTATTTGTACTCCAATTATTACAAAAAAAATATCAAAATTAATAACTTTTTATTATTTCTTATATGAGTCCAAGATTACATAAAAAAAAAGCAATTCATTACTTTAAAAACTTATGTTTTCGATGTGCTATAACTTTTTTATTTGTTTTTCGATTGTTACAAAAAAAATATCAAAAATCATACTACCTCCGTCCCCTATTTATTGAGCCAACTTTGATTTTTCTAGTCAAATATGATAAATTTTGATCCATTATTTTAACTAATATATTTATGTAAATGTTAATACATTTATACTTTTATGATAGTATTTTTAACAAAGAACATTTTTATATAATTTTCATATTATCATATAAGTATATAAACAGTCAAAGTTGAACAACTTTGACTTGAAAAATAGCGTTTGGCTAAATAAAAAAGAATGGAGGGAGTAATTTTTATTATATTTCATATGACAATAATATTTAAAAAGTAAAAAATTGTGAATTTTGATATTTTTTTTTGTAACAATCGGAGTACAAATAAAAAAGTTATAGCATACATAGTATAAAAAACAGAAGATTTTTAAAGTGCTAAATTATTTTTGTTATTTATATATCCAATATTGGTATCATATGAAAGATAATAAAAAGTTATAAATTTTGATATATATTTTGTAACAATTGGATTACAAATAAAGAAGTTATAGCACTTTAAGAGAAATAGAGGATTTTTTATTGGTGGGACCCATGATTATTATTGACCTCTTCTCCCTGCTTGCTACACACTTCGTTTAGTTGTTCCAAAAGGTTGAATCGCCAACCCCAAGCGCCCCCCACACCCCGACCCGACAAGACTTTTGGGAGAATGTAAGTCACGGTGACTCAGTCAGTAGAGTGACAGTAGGCCCATGCACCCGTGCGCACCAGAGGTCCAACCTTATTTCAGGTTCTGTGACCTCCACTCGGCCGCTGCGGGGATTCGAACCTTGGTCATTGTTCCAAATTTCCCACCACTCGACCAACTGAGCTACCCGTGCGGGTACACACTTCGTTTAGTTTGCACATAAGCCGTCAAAGAGTTGGGGATTCAGTTAACTAGAGTTCATTCCAACATTATTAAGGGAAATATTTTTAACTCAACCTTAATTTGGGAAATACTTTTTTATTTGACATTATTCTGGAAAAAAACTCCTCTAACATTACTTATATTTATTATTAAACAATTCAGTTTTTTATTTTATTAACCATTTGAAATACATATGTTTGTCATAATAGTATTGAGTATCTAATTAATTAATTATATAATTAATTAATTAATTAGTTCAACTCGTGTGTAACACATACAAATGTAACTATTTCAATACAAAATATTGTTGTATTATTTTCTTTGAACTACTTACTTATTATAAGAATTTTGAACTACCCAATTTCTAAAAAAGAACAATCATTCTATTTACGCACAAGAAACCTCATATAACAAATCAAATAAAAGTTAAATTCAATTCAACCAAAATAAAACATCTCCTACTAGCCCAAAGTTGCACAATGAACCCAAAATCTAGCTATTATATACGGAGTTTTTTTTTTTTTACATTGTTAAATCAGAAAATACGAATTAACTTATTAAATAGATGTAAAAAGTATAAGCGCTAAAAGAAAAAAAAGGGGAAAACTGTCAAATAGGTCCTCGAACTTTCATAAAAAGGTCAAATTAGTCCTTATATAGGAGGCTCTGTCCGGCCGTCGCGATTTGGGGTGGTTCCCTGTGGAATTTTTTGATGAAAATGTTTGAGCATCTTATTCATCAAGTCTAGTTTACTCATATCAAATTTCAGCTAAAACTTCAATCGGGAACGCATTCAAATTAATTTTTGAAGATAACTGCGCATTATCTTCAAGAATTAATTTGAATGCATTCCCGATTGAAGTTTTAACTGAAATTTGGTATTAGTAAACTAGACTTGATAAATAAGATGCTCAAACATTTTCATCAAAAAATTCCACCGGAAACCGCCCCAAATCGCGACGGCCAGACAGAGCCTCCTATATAAGGACTTATTTGACCTTTTTATGAAAGTTCGACGACCTATTTGACAGTTTTCCCGGAAAAAAAAAACTCCCACCAATGCACAAGATGCTCAAAATGACAAATATAAGTTTTGATCTTAAAGGATAGTAGAGAATAAAGCAGATTTCATTGGTGAATCGTTCTCAGCCGTTTTCACTCCTTATTCTCTATTCAATCTTCCATTCTTAATAGTTTGGAGGTTTCAATTTTCTGAAAATCTCTTGTAGTCTTTTCATTTTTTTTAATTATGGGGGCACTTTTTTTATTGGGGGCAATTCATGAATTAGTTATCCTTTGATAGTGTACTCTTTAGCATTAGTACAGGTTTATTGGAAGCAGCTGTCCCCCTCCCTTGGGTGTAGATCCACCCCTCCTCATTCTTCATCAATATAATACATTAGAATAGTAATCTCTCCGTTCCAGAAAATTCTTCCCAGTTTGACTTGGATCAGAGTTTAAGAAAATGAGAATAAAGTATGGTTGTGGTTGAGTAAGAAAAACGTAAATTAATCGTAGCCACACAAACCTTTTCAAAAAAAGATATTGGAAGAATTTTTTGGGGCATCCCAAAAAGGTAAGTGAGAAGATTGTTTTTGAGACGGAGGTAGTATACGATAGTAAAATGAGTATCAAGATATTCTCGAACTTCATTGTGTGAAAAGAATCAGAAAATTAAAGAAAATAAGAAAATCGCTGGTCATAGAAGTTGTCCATATGGTTGAGTTTGCTAAACTATAAAAAAAAGCACAAGTAAAATAATAACTTTAATTACCATAGAAGCTGAGTTTGCTAAACTAGGATCATCTCAAAAAGCACAAGTAAAATAGTAACTTTAAGCATGTTTTCTTTTGGACTGTTTTTAGTCCCAGATCAGATCAGATCAGATCAGACTAGACTTCCGTAGTTATAAAATACACAGGGACCAGACGTTTACTAGATCAGACCAGACCAGACCTGTTCAGATCAGACCAGACCAGACCAGCAAATTTTAGTCCAAAAGAAACCATCCTAATTACCGATGTCCCATTGATGAGCATTTATTTGGTGAGAAGGATGATGGTCATACTTTCACCTTAGTTGAACGAAATACATTACATTTATATTCTTATGTGATCATTGTGTTGTTTACTTGTTTAACTTCCATACAAATATAATATTAAATAATAGAGAATATTACCTGAAATAGGAGTAAAAAAGTTTGAAAATTTTAAAATATGACTGTCATATTTTTATTTTCAAAATAGGACTAATTACTGTCATGTTTTGGCAGTATTAGACTTCAAACATGACAATATTTTCCAAACTTGGCAGTAATTCACTACAAATTAGGGGTGAGTTCGGTTCAAATGGTTCGGTTTTCAACTAAAACCATTTGTCGAACGAAAGTAAAAAGTTCGGTTCGGTTCGGTTTTATGTTCAAAAATTTGGAACCACGGTTTGTTCGGTTGTTCGGTTTATTTTGATCCGGTTTCAATTTTTTCGGTTTTTACCAAAATATTTTTGTTGATTAGAAAAATAGTAATTGGAAAACAAAAACAAACAAATAAACTAAATCCAACTAGTATTAATAGTTATACAATACAAAAACATACATAATTAAAAAAAACAAATGCACTTTCAAGCAATAGAGAGTACGTGTATACCAATTTAAACATTTTCTAAATTAAATAAATGCGTGAGTTTATATGTGAGTTATATACAATGTTGTCACAAGTTTAAAGTTTTATTAGTAAATAACTTATTCTACTTTCTTTTTAGACAAAGATATTTATGCTCCAATATTTCATGTTTTCTGCTATGTTGTTTAAAGTATAGTTTATATTAATACATATTTGTTCAATATAAAAAACTATATGATAACAAACATATGTACATAACATATATATAATGTATCAACAAAATATTATTGTCATGCAACAACAAGCAAAATATAAATTACGATTTAAAATATCAACATATTATTAGTATTATATCAATATCTTGCAAATCATAATAAATCTAATATCAAACATTACTTTCTATAATTAAGAATTAAGAACTAAACAAACTATTATACTTAATGATCAATAAATAAAATAACTAGTTTTCAAAAGTTCGGTTTATTCGGTTCGGTTTGATTTTGAGATGTGAAAACTAAAACCAAAACCAAACAACTATGGTTCGGTTCGGTTTTTTGAGTTCGATTTCGGTTTTCTTACGGTTCAATTGTTTTGGTTGCGGTTCGAGTTTTTTCAATTCGGTTTTCGGTTTCTACGACCCACCCCTACTACAAACAAACTGCCATATACCAACGGCAACAAAACCGTTTTAGTACAGATACAAAATTGTTGGTATAGACATCATTTAGCTATACGAACAAAAATATAGGCAATTCCGACATAAATTTGAATGTTAATATACATGTCCTCAGTATAGACCAACACCAACACAGTTTCTTATTGCAGGAATAGCTCATTAGCTTATACCAACAAAATACTAACTGTGAGGAAGTTACATTGCCTTTTAATTAGTATAGACTTGTGCCAATTTTAATTAAATTTGCTATACCAACGGTTGATGTAACATTGGTAAATTTCTTAACATATGTAATAACGATCATTTATTAGTTTACTTATACAACTATACAAGCATGCACACACTCAAAATATAATAATAATTTGAGGCCAAAAATAAAAATTTCATTGCAAATATCATTTCGAAACCATGTGGAAATTTAAAAAGTGAATAACTTGTGGAAAAAAGTACCATCAAGTTATAATACAATTTGTATAGGATATGAAATATATAGAGTACCCTACACATACAAATGTAACTATTTCGATTCAAAAAATTGTTATATTATGTTCTTTGAACTATTTACTTACTACAAGAATTTTGAACTACCTAATTTCTATAAAAGAACAATCATCCTATTTACGCACAAGAAACTAACCTTATATAACAATTTAAAACAAAGTTAAATTCAATTCGATCAAATACAAAACATCTCTAAATAGCCCAGAGTTGCAAAATGAACCTAAAAACTAGCTATTGTATATGGAGTTATTATTTTGTTACATTGTGAATTAAATCTAAAAACACGAATTAACTTATTATTAAGTACATGTCAAAAATATAAGTTCTAAAAGAAAAAATACCTCCCACCAATGCACAACATGCTCAAATTAAAATGACAAATATAAATTTAAATTTGAGAGAATAGTAGAGAATAAAGCATATTTCATTGGTGAATCGTTCTTAGTGCTTTTCACTTGTGAGGTTTCAATTTTCTGAAATCTTTTCTTTGGTTCTTACAAGATCTTCCCACTTTTTTGGTTTAAGTCATTGGGGGCAATTTTTCACATTGCCCAAGGAATTAGGGGCAATAATTAATTAAAATAGGGATATCAGGGGTAAAAAAATTAATGTTTACTGCTATTTGGAGAAAATTAGGAGTTAACTCCTATTTAGGGAAATATGTTATGTTTTACTCATATTGGGATCAATTACTTTTAAAGAATATTATCCGAAATAGGACTAAAGAAGTTTGAAAATTCCAAAATAGGATTGTCATGTTTTATTTCCAAAATAGGACTAATTACAGTATTTTCCAAACTTGACAGTAATTACTCCTATTTTGGGAATAAAAAACATGTCAAACCTATTTTGGAATTTTCAAACTGTTTTAGTCCTATTTCGGGAACATTCCCTTACTTTTACTATTTTGATGGAGTATAGTAGTACTCCGTACATTTTATTTCTATACATTATACTCTGTAATACGGAGTATACTCCATTCCTGCTAAAAGAAAATTAAAGAAACATGCTCGTACTCCGTATGTTTTTCCGGTTTTGTCCATCTTAATTATGTACGATAGTACTTTTTTCTTACATGACAAGAAACCATAAACTTCATGCTGAAACGAGAGCTGAGTTATTCGTAAATAATAATACGAAGTATTGAGATTAATTTTCCCTTGATCAGTTTCATTAATTAGAATAATGGGTATTTATACAACTTAAAGTACAAGTTTAGGGTTAAACACTAGCTAAATACAAATATTAGCCCAAACTATTCACACACGGGCCCATATATACGGCTAACACCCCCCTCAAGTTGGAGCATAGGGTTCAAAAATGTCCAACTTGCGTAACAGAAAAAGAAACTGTTGTTTGCCCAAGGCTTTGGTAAAAATGTCGGCAAGTTGATCGTTGGTCGAGACATGGCGAGCCGTAAGCAACCCAGACTGAATAGCATCCCGTACGTAGTGACAATCCACCTCTATGTGCTTCGTGCGTTCATGGAAAACAGGGTTGTGTGCAATATGCAGGGCCGAACATCTATCACATGCAAGCGACATAGGCTGAGGATGAGAGATTCTGAGACTAAGGAGGAGGCCCTTAGCCCATTTAAGCTCTGGTGTGGTAGCAGCCATCGACCGATATTCGGCTTCGGTGGAGGAGCGAGACACAGTATGCTGCTTTTTAGTCTTCGAGAAGATAGGAGAGTTACCGAGGAATATGACCCAACCAGTAAGAGATCGGCGAGTAAGTGGACAGCTAGCCCAGTCAGAGTCACACCAGCCCGTAAGAGTAAGATCACAAGCAGAGTGAAGAAGAATGCCTTGCCCCGGAGTACCCTTGAGATAACGGACAACACGTAGAGCCGCCATTCAATGATCTTGGCGCGGGGCCTGCATAAATTGAGATAAAACATGAACAGCATAGGCCAAATCCGGTCTAGTAAAAGATAGATATATTAAATGTCCAACAAGGCGGCGATAAGACTCGGGATCAGCCAAGAGAGCACTTGTAGAGAGAGCCAATGCATGGTTTTGCTCCATAGGAGAAACAACGGGTTTAGCCCCTAGAAGTCCGGCTTCAGAGATAATATCCAGAGTGTATTTGCGCTGACAAAGAAATATGCCATCACCACTACGGGCCACTTCAATACCAAGAAAATATTTGAGGACACCGAGGTCCTTCATATGGAAGCATTGATGCAGGTAGGATTTAAATTTGGAAAGAGCGCCTGAATTATTTCCCGCTATAATCAAATCATCCTTCATATGGAAGCAAACGCCTGCACATCTTCTACTGCTGTTGTAGCTTTACCACGAACAAGAGCCCTGAAGGTCTCTTCCTGGAGGAATGCTTGGAGCGCACGTTCAATCTTTGGGAGTGGGTCCTATGAGAGAAGGTTGGAGCGCACGGTCCCATATAATTCATCATCAATTCCTACAAGAAACTGATGAAATCTCTCCTCTTCCCTTTCAGCTTCAATTTTCCCAATCAAATTACATGTGCAATTCGCACACGTGCACACCGGAAGCGGTTTCAGTCGGTATAATTCATCATAGAGTGCCATCAACGCAGTATAATACGCATCAACACTCATGGTCTTGGTTTGTTTACACGCCGAAATTGACGCCTTTAATTGCTGCAGCCGGGGCCCGTTCGCCACGCTGTACCGCTTCTCCAAATAAAGCCATAATTTCCGAGCTTCTTCGTGAAACGGTATTGAGGTCACCACAGAGGGATCCATGCTGCGTAAGAGCCAGGAGACTACCATTGAATTGGTAGTTTCCCAATCGGATTGTCTAGCCACATCCGCCGGTTTGTTAAGTGTTCCGTCAACGAACACGCTTGATAGGGTGAATTTCCTATTATGTATGTTTGTATTTTTAACTAGTTTTATTAGTTCTAGTTGTGGAAATTACACAATTTTTGTGTAATACTTTATTTTCATTAATTATTTGTAATTTATTTAGATTAGGATTATTATGAGCTTAGGATAGGTCAAAATCATCCCAAGAATCAAAGGATGAATCCTAAAGACCAAAGAATGTGCAAAAGGGAGAAGATCAAATGAAGATTTTGATATTTGTTCAATACTCGGTCGAGTATTGCCAATACTCAGTCGAGTATTGCCAATACTCGGTCGAGTATTGGTCGGATACGCTGGTCAAAATCAAATCTGGGAGCAAAAGAACGTGGCTGAATATTTGACGAAAATCCTGTCATACTCGGTCGAGTATTGGCAATACTCGGTCGAGTATGCCTATTTTTCACAATTTCCTGGAAATTTCCTCTCATACTCGGTCCAGTATCCCAATACTGGATCGAGTACAGAACTCTGCCACCTCCATTTTGCTATAAATACATCCCATTTCCTTCACATTAAACTCATCCCTTCTTCCATACTCTTAAGCTCAGTTTAGAATAACATTTCTTTATATTTTCTAGAATGTTTAGTCTCCAAATGAGGAGCTAAACTTCCATTTCTTGGTGTTGCTCTTGAAGCTTGTTGATTAGTAAAGTTGTGAGTTATTTTCTTAACTTCTTTCCTTGAATATTAATTCTTCCTTCAAATACTATTCCTATATCAATGTTGGGGAGTGTTACTAAGATGACAATTAGTTAACATCTTGACATTAGTTATAGTAATAGTTATTTCTTCCTCTATGTTAATATTGGGGAGTGTTACTAAGATGACAATTAGTTAACATCTTCATATTAACTATAGTAGGATCCATCTTTAATCTTCTTCCTTGAGTATTAATTAATTCCTATTCATATTTCATATTAATATTTTGAACATTACTTAAAGGATCAACTAGTTTTGTTTCATATATTAATTACTACTAGAATCGATCAACGAACCGATGGTTAATCGTTGATGGTTTCACAAGTAAACTTAAGAGGGATTAATTTTGTTGGTTAAACCGAAACCGTTGTGTTGAGGTTATCAATCTCAATTGATTTCATCAAGGAGCTAAAGAGACTAAATGCTACTATTATATCGGTATACGGCGTTGTTCTATACTTGACTAATAGTAAGGGTTATTAATGAACGGTCGTTGTTAATAACTACCCTCGATGAATTGGATATACTCCTCGATTGAGTATTCGAGAGGGGATAAGTTTAGATATAACAATGATCGACTAAAATATATCAACAAGTGGAAAGTAGCAATGTCAAGTCCTTTTTATCTTTGAATTAAATCACATATAAGTTGTTCATCTTTGTATTTAATTAAATTAAATAATTCAATCCTAAGCCCCCCTTTTATTTACTTGTTTTTATAAAAAGAGAATTATTCATTTCCCCGTGGATACGAACTCTACTACGCTATACTACGTATAAGTGATAGTATTGAATTTATTTTGACGCACCGTGACAAAGTGCCCGTCAACGCTGTTCCGACGAGCCTTCAACGACAACAAAATAGCACGCGACCACACCACATAATTATCTCCCTTGAAGATTACATGGGTTATGAGATTACCCGGTTGATCTCCGGACCCAAGGTAATAGGGCGAAGAAGCATCCACCATGTCTGTCGGACTGCCAGAACACTCTGGTGTCTGGTGTTCGACGAGAAGCGGCGTAAGGTGATTAACGATCGATGTTTATGCGCCCGAAGGCTCTGATACCATGCTGAAACGAGAGCTGCGTTATTCGTAAATAATAATACAAAGTATTGGGATTAATTTTCCCTTGATCAGTTTCATTAGAATAATGGGGTATTTATACAACTTAAAGTACAAGCCTAGGTTAAACACTGGCTAAATACAAATATTAGCCCAAACTATTCACACACGGGCCCATATACACGGCTAACATTTCATTTGTAACTTAAAGGTTTTTCATTTACTACTGATATCTTTTTGTTCAAGTAAGCCCATATATGGTGTATATCATGAGGTGGCCGAACAACCTTAAACGGTAAAACCCCTAAATCTTTTTAGAATCCCAAAACAAGTGCAGCTAGCCCTTACTTGCTGGAACAATATGGCGACGTTGAAGGAGATCTTGACTCGGCGCCTGTTGGCGGCGACGATGGGGTCGGTGATATTCGTGTAATTTCCGATTGTATGTTTGTATTTTTAACTAGTTTTATTAGTTTTAGTTGTGGAAATTACACACTTTTGGTGTAATACTTTATTTTCATAATTATTTGTAAATTGTTTAGATTAGGACTTTTCTGAGCTAAACTAGTCAAAAAGCATCCAAGGGAGCAAGATTGGACCTTAAAAGATCAAGGAAAGTGCAAGGAGGCAGGAAAGATTTGGATTTGGAAAAAATACTCATGTACCCGGTCGGGTAATGCCTATACCCGATCGGGTATTTACTTGATTCGATTGTCCAAATCAAATCCGAGAACAAATGATCGTGGGAGAAGATTTTCGTGAAGATTTGTCACATACCCGATCGGGTATGCCCAGAAAAGTGACTTTCTGGGCACTTTCCTAAGATACTCGGTCGGGTATCCTATATATATACCCGGTCGGGTATCAGACCCTGCAGCTCCCAGAAGCCTATAAATACACGCTTTTCCTTCCCAATAAAATCACAAATTCACATATACTCTTTAGCTCAGTTTAGATTAGTGTTTTCTTTATATTTTCTATCATGTTTAGTCTCCAAATGAGGAGCTAAACTCTTCCATCTTGGTTTTGCTACTTTGAAGCTTAATGATTTGTAAGTTGTGAGTTATTTTCTTTAATCTTCTTCCTTGAATATTAATTCTTCCTTTAATCTATCTATATATTAATGTTGGGGAGTGTTACTAAGATAACAATTAGTTAACATCTCGACATTAGTTATAGTAGTATTCATTTACTTCCTATATTAATGTTGGGGAGTGTTGCTAAGATGACAATTAGTTAACATCTCGACATTAGTTATAGTAGTATTTATTTTCTCCCTCTATATATTTTTTTTTTTTTTGGGATGAAATGTAAGTATATATTAACACCCAAGAAAATAACAATTTAATGTTACAAGCAAAGTGCATATCCCCATATATAGGATACCACAAAATCAAAACATTCCCTCCTCCCAAGTCAACATTTTGAACCCAAATGCATTAGGAGCAAAATAAAATTCACACAAAAATCAAGCTACCACAACAGAATATTAGGAGTCCCTAATTTAAAGTCCAAAGAAAGCTCGGAAAGGAGAGGTAAACTTTGAGTCGAAACAAACTTCACCTTTTTTCTTAGTAACTCCCGGCATCCCCTCGAGACATTTGGCGGTGAAAGTAAGGCCTTTCCTATCCAAATCATCCGTAAGTCGAAGGGAGGTATCCACTCTAATCACACTCGCGTGCACGAACTTAAATGGTTTGACCGCTAGCTTGAGTGTCTTACCGTTTATGACCGCACATTTGATGACAACGTCATTTAGCTTCAAATCTTTTTCGTTCATCACAATCCTTTCGGTATCTACCAAACCGGTCTCGAAATCCTTATCAACATCTTTAGACAGCCCCTCGGTTTGCGGATTCTTTTTCAAGGCAGCAGCCATTTTGTCGCTGGCAGACCCCTGCGAAGTAGGCCCGGTCAGGTCAGTCATACCCCCGGGCGGGTGAGGGGCAGTTTGGAGCTCCTGCGCAGTGGCAGTAGCTGTCTGGGCAAGAGACCCGGTCGGATCAGGGGCTAACCCGTTCGGGTTAGACCCCTGGGCAGCAGTAGTTTGTGGCTTTGCGGCCACCTTCCCTATTTTTTTATTTTCCTCAATGCACTTTTCCTTCTCTCTTTCTCCATTGTCCCTTTTGGCAAGCTTCTTACAGATAAATGGGTGGTGCCCAAATTCTTTGCAATGAAAGCAAAAGTTAGGAAAAGTTTCATAAAGCACACTTTGTTTGATTACCTTTCGGGAAGGTAGTCGTATAGGAAAATGAAGTGGTGGTGGCTTTGAAACATCAACTTCTATTAAAACTCTAGCATAATCATTGTTTGCCCTCTCCTGAGTGATCTTGTCCGTGGTTATTGGAACCCCGACCATAGATGCCACCTCACTCATAGCCTCATCGTTCCATAAACTCATTGGTAGTTTAGGGAACTTGACCCAAATTGGTATTTTTAGGAATTCTTCATCCTCAAAAGTGAAATCCTCCGAAAGTTCTTTAAGCATTAGGAGTTTACCAAACACGGTGTAAGGTCCCTCAAGTAGTACCTTGGATCTATCCTCTTCATTTTGAAATTTCTCCCTCTATATATTAATGTTGGGGAGTGTTGCTAAGATGACAATTAGTTAACATCTTGACATTAGTTATAGTAGGATTTATCATCTTTAATATTCTTCCTTAAATATTAATTAATTCCTATTCATATTTCATATTAATATTTTGAACATTACTTAAAGGATCACTAGTTTTGTTTCATATATTAATTATTACTAGAATAGATTGACGAATACGCTTGTTAATCGTTCGATCTTTTCACGGTAGTAAACTTGGATTATTAATGCATGCGTCTCATGGTTAATAATCTAAGGGGAATTAAGTATATTGATTAAACCAATAAACCGCTTGTGTTGAGGTTATCAATCTCAATCGTGTTCATCTTAAGTATATTGCTACTATCGAGTTAATATACAACGCGTGTTCTATATTGACTCGGTAGTAAGTTTTATTAATGAACGCGTCTCGTTATTAATAACTACCCTCGATGAATTGGATATACTCCTCGATTGAGTATTCGAGAGGAAGATAGTTAAAGATTTAACCGGGATCGACGAACATTTCATTAAGTGGATAAATGCAAAACCAAATCTTCATCTCTATAAATTGAACCACATAAGTCGTTCATCTTAGTGTTAATTAAATTAAGTACTCTTAAACCAATTTAAATCCCCCCTTGTTACTGTTTAATTAAAAAGAGAAGTAATTGTTTCTCTGTGGATACGAATCTTACTACGCTAATACTACATATAAGTGTTGGTATTGATTTATTATTTTGACGCACATCACGACAAAGTGCTCGTCAGTCGGCGCCCGTTGCAAAGCCGGGTCTGTCAATAATGACTTTAGGGTTTTACAACCTTAACATCATGGCTTTCTGCAAGGATTTCAATGCCCGTACGCAGAAATACAAGCCTGGAACGCCTATGCCCGTTACGGTAACAGTTTTCAAGGACGGAACCTTCGAATTCACGTTGAAATCTCCGCCAGTCACTTGGTACCTGAAACTTTGTCAAGTTTGACCGCCACAAATAATAATAAAGTAAAAATTGTGTGATTGAGGTCTGTGTAAAGGAGAGAGAAACAACAGAAATCACAAAATAATTGATTAAAAGAGAAAGTGGCAAAATTTTTTGAGATGTCTGACATTCATGTAATTTCCATGTTTATGTTTGTGTTTTTAATTAGTTTAGATTGATTATTACTTTGGAAATTACACACTTTTGGTGTAATAGTTTAGTCTATAAAATATTTGTAATTTGTTTAGATTAGGTTCATTCTGAGCTCACACAGGTCCAAGAACACTTTAGGGACCAATGGTGAACATCACAAGTGGAAAGAAGGTGCAAAAACTCCAAGAAAAAGTGAAGATCCTGATTTTTGGTCTTGTACCCGGTCGGGTATGACCTATACCCGATCGGGTAAGTTGCTGAAAAATCAAATCAGATAAATCTGCGAACAAGGCAACGTGCAGGGAAGATTTTAACCACGATCGAGTGTCTATACCCGATCGGGTAGCCGACATACCCGATCGGGTATGTCCATGTTTTCCCAGCTTCCGCGAAGCAACTGAAGGCCCGGTCGAGTACCCTATATACCCGATCGGGTACACGACCCTGCAGGCCTAAAAAACCTATAAATACACCCCATTTCCTCCACAATAAAGTACCAATTCCTATATACTTCTAAGCTCAGTTTAGACAAGTTATTTCTTTATATTTTTATCATGTTTAGTCTCCAAATGAGGAGCTAAACTCTTCCATCTTGGTTTTGCTACTTTGAAGCTTAATGAATTTGTAAGTTGTGAGTTATTCTCTTTAATCTTCTTCCTTGAATATTAATTCTTCCTTTAAATACTATTTCTATATCAATGTTGGGGAGTGTTACTAAGATGACAATTAGTTAACATCTTGACATTAGTTATAGTAATAGCTATTTCTTCCTCTATGTTAATATTGGGGAGTGTTACTAAGATGACAATTAGTTAACATCTTGATATTAACTATAGTAGGATTCATCTTCTTTAATATTCTTCCTTGAGTATTAATTAATTCCTATTCATATTTCATATTAATATTTTGAACATTACTTAAAGGATCAACTAGTTTTGTTTCATATATTAATTATTACTAGAATCAATCGGTTAATACGCTTGTTATTAATTCGGTTCTTTCAATGGTAGTAAACTTGGGTTGTTAATGCATGCTTCTCATGGTTAATAAACCAAGAGGAATTAATTATATTGATTAAACCAATAAACCGCTTGTGTTGAGGTTATCAATCTCAATCGTTTTCATCTTAAGTTTATTGCTACTATCAAGTTAATATACGGCGCTTGTTCTATATTGCCTCGATAGTAAGTTTTATTAATGAACGCATCTCGTTATTAATAACTACCCTCGATGAACTGGATATACTCCTCGATTGAGTATTCGAGAGGAAGATAGTTAAAGATATAACCGGGATCGACGAACATTTCGTTAAGTGGATAAAAGCAAAACCAAGCCTCCATCTCTATTAAAGTAAACCACATAACTCGTTCATCTTCGTGTTTAATTTTAATTAAATCACTCAAACCTGAACCCCCCCCTTTGTTACTAGTTAATTAAAAAGAGAAGTATTCTTTTCCCTGCGGATACGAACCTTACTTCGTTATACTACGTATAATTGTTGTATTGTATAATTATTTTGAGTGCACATCACGACAAGTGCACGTCAAATTTGGCGCCGTTGCCGGGGAAATGCAATTATTTTTCTTTTTATTTTTTTTCAAGAAAAAAAAAATAATTAACTAAAAATATAAAGAGTTCTTATTTTTCTATTTATGAGCTTTGTGAAGTATATGGTCCGATATCGTTCCATAAACGAAATCACTTATCAAACAAACCCCGAAATAGAACAAGCCTTCGAGAGGTTTAGGAATTTATTTCCGAATACTTCTTCGGAGGAATCCTCAAACGCTAGCTCTAGCTCTAGCGAATCCGAAGAGTCATTCCACATGGCTCTCGAGACAAGGACCCTAAGGGAGCTCACTGCTCCAAACCTCAATCAACAACCGTTATGTATTACCTTCCCTACACTCAATGAGGGTAATACATTTGAGCTAAAATCTGGGCTCATTCATCTATTGCCATCTTTCCATGGCCTGAGAGGAGAAGACCCGAATAAACATCTTTCGGAGTTCCACATCGTTTGCACAAGCATGTGCCCAAACGGTGTCACCGAAGAGCAAATCAAGCTGAGGGCCTTCCCAATTTCTTTGAAAGACACCGCAAAAGATTGGCTTTTCTATCTTCCTTCGAGAAGTATCAACACATGGGCGACTATGAAAAAATGCTTCCTTGAAAGGTACTATCCCGCATCCATCTCATCATCTCTCAAGAAACAAATAAGCAACATTGAACAAAAGGATGATGAGTCCTTGTATGAATTTTGGGAACGATTCAAGAAGCTATGTGCTAGCTGCCCCTATCACGGATACACCGAGCAAGACCTCTTTCTCTACTTCTATGATGGTCTTGTAGATCAAGACCGCCGCATGGTGAATGCAGCGTGCGGAGGGGGCATTGTCAACAAAACCCCTTCCCAAGCAAGAGATCTCATCTCGGAGTTGGCCGAGAACTCTAGACACTACAACGGGAGGTCCTCAAACCGTAGAGTTGCCGCTGCGGAATCAACATCATCATTGGAAAGTCAAGTTGCCGGCTTGACTTCTTTGGTTAAGGATTTCCTTTTAAAATCCAAGACCCAAGAAGTCAAGGTCTGCGGCATTTGTACACAACAAGGGCACCCCACGGACTCATGCCCAACTCATCAAGAAGACAATCTAGAGCAAGTCAATGCCTTGGGTTTCCAAGGCCATCAACGAAGGAGGTACGATCCATTCTCAAATTCATACAACCCTGGATCGAGGGATCATCCAAACTTGAGATATGGAAACCCTCAACAATCCAACCTATCTTCTCAATCTAGTATGTCAACTGATGACATGATCCGAACTTTGACCTCAAACATGGTTACCCTGCAACAAAACATGGGACAATTTCAACAAACCATGATTCAATTTCAACATGAGACAAAGTCAAGCATTCATAATTTGGAAACTCAAGTTAGCCAAATTTCAAATGCCGTGAGCCGATTGGAAGCAAAGGACTCGGGTAAACTCCCATCTCAAACGGAGCAAAACCCGAGACAACATGTGAATGCAATCATGTTGAAAGAGGTAGAAAAGAACGACCAAGAGATTGAGGAGGTTGATCATGAAAAAGAATTTCAATCTGAGGAGAGCACCACAAAGGCGAAACTTCCTCCACTTTCATCGTATGAACCAGTAGCCCCGTTCCCTGAGGCGTTGATGGAGACAAGGAAGCTGGAGAAAGATACTGACATCTATGAGACTTTCGCCAAGTGTGAGGTAAACATTCCGCTCCTTAACTCAATTAAAAATGTTCCCCGTTTTGCTAAATTTTTAAAAGAATTATGCAAAACAAAACGAAAGGATAAGTCGAAAGAAAGACAAGAGGTCAAGGTTAGTGAACATATATCGGCTCTTTTTCAAAAGAAACTTCCCGAAAAGTGTAGCGACCCGGGCATGTTCACCATACCTTGCAAGATAGGGAACACCGCATTTTCTAAGGCCTTGTTAGATTTAGGGGCATCCATAAATGTCATTCCTTACTCTCTGTATAAATCCTTACAACTCGGCCCGCTACATCAAACTGGTGTGTAGTGATTCAACTAGCGGATCGATCTAATACATACCCAAAAGGTATAATAGAAGACGTGCTAGTAGAAGTAGAAAATTTGGTTTTCCCTGTTGACTTCTATGTCCTTGAAATGGGAAATGATGACCAAACAACACCCATCCTTTTGGGAAGACCTTTCTTGAAAACCGCAAAAACAAAAATTGATGTGTCTAGTGGTTCATTAACTTTAGAGTTCGATGACCAAAAAGTAGAGTTCAATATCTTTGACTCTACGAAAAAACAAATTAAAGATCAATCTCTTTGTTCTTTAAATGTTTTTGAACCACAAGAACCAAAGTTTTTGAAGGAATCTGTTAAAATCTCAATCTCTCAAGGAAAAGAAGAAAGTAAACATGGGGAATCATCTTTAATTGGGAGGGAGCTGAAAAAATATGAACTAAATCCACCAGCAGATGAAGTGGTAATGAGAACAAAAATTCGGCCTTACTGGAAAAGATCGAAAAATAAAATGGAAACATAACCAAACAAGGCTGTTGAAAGCCGAAGGGATGTTCATGATCCCACATAAACCAAAAATGAAATAAAAATAACGTCGTGCCGCGACGTTAACTAAGGCGCTTCTTGGGAGGCAACCCATGCTAAGGTACGCATTCTTTGTCTTTTCTTTTATTTTGAATGTCAACTTTGGGAGAATGGGAGGAAATTTTCAAAAGAAAATAAGGGAAAAATCATATTTTCAAAGCCTGGGGAAACCCCCGATCGGTCATCATCAGTTACCCGGTCGGATCCATGCCGAAAAGAAGATTAAAATGGACCAAACAAGATTCCAAGCTAATATACCTGATCGAGTAAAAGTCCTACTCGGTCGGGTATAGGGTAAAAAAGGAAAGAATTGGGATCGAGTACCCCACACTCGATCGACCAGAAGAAGAAGAAATGATCGAATACCCGATCAGGTATACCTCATACTCGATCGGGTACTCGACTCCTGGAACCATTTTTGAAAAAGGAGGGCTATACCCGATCGGGTATATTAATATACTTGATCGAGTATATTTACGGAAAATCCTACGGTGAAGAAAACTCGATCGAGTACGGGGTATACTCGATCGAGCCCGATCCCGAAACAAGAACAAACCGAGGCATACCCAATCGAGTAATCGGGGTACCCGATGGGGTACACGAAGTTTAAACGTGAAACAGAAGCCGAAATCAACCACTTCATCTTCCCCAAATCCCAAATTTCGAACTCCCTCTCCCAAATCCACCATTTTCGCACCTTCAAACTCCCATATCTCCCTCAATACTCAACCAAATTCCCTCATACCACCACCAAAACACTCCCCTCACTCCCCTCTACAACCTCATACCAATTAATTCTTCCTCCTCTCCCTATTTCTAAAGAACCGAAACCCTACCCCTCAAACCCCAAGTCCGGATTCAAGCTCTCAATTTGCTCAACAATGGCACCAAAGAGGAACCAATCGGAGAGCTCCAACACAAGGGGACCTATTCGAGGCTATGAGGATGTTCAATTTGGCCCGGGAGATCATCGCAAGAGATTTGTGGCTATACTAAAAAGGCAAGTCATCCCCTCTCGTTTTTTATGCCACGAAGCTCTTACTTATCTAGGTTTGTTGGATGGCATGAGAGAGCTATTTGATGAATTGCATATGGCTTTGATTTTTAACTTGCAATATAATTGTAATGAGAGGGTCATATATGAATTCTTGAGCTCGGCCAAGTTTGTGTTGGATGAAAATCATTTTTATGATGACACAATCACGTTTCGGTTGATGAACACCGAACACACTATAACGAGACGTGATTTTGCCGAGCATTTTGGGCTCCGATTCCCACATGAGAGGGAAATCCCGGACAATACAATGGATGCATACAACCTATGGGGCAAAATGACCGGAGAACGGAATTTTAGCACGTCTCAACTATACATTAGTCACGTGCAACATCCTCTTCTCCGGATTTTCCTCAAATTTTTGTGCAACTCTTTGCTTGGCCGCCCCAACAACCACCACACTCGGATAGGGGATGTAGCCATTCTCACTCTTGCTCTTTTCCGCAATCCCGTTGAGTTCAACATTTGCAACTTAATATGGGATCATCTAGAGAAGGCTATCATCAAAGGGGGGAACATTGTCTTAGGTGGAGTCATCATGCATTTGGCTTCCAAATTTGGCTATGTGGATAATGCCACAATTTCTAGAGATTCATTAATGCATCTTGGATAGTTATCCAATGCACAATTGATCTCTTTGGGTAATAAAGACCACAATGGAACCCAACGCTATAGATGGCACATGAAATACCCCGAACCGGTCAAATACTTCCCCCTCCCTTGCGACGAATTACCTAGACTTAGGTATAGAATGGAGCCCTTTGACATCCCGCACTATCTCCTCCCTAACAACATCCCACCACACCTCCAACCTCAAGCCAACCAAGCCGAACAACAACCCGAGCTTCAACCCGACAACCAACCGGAGCAACCCGAGCACCAAGAGGGATATGAACATGTCCAACATGATATCCCCGACCTCCCCCAAAACCCGCCACCACAAGACTTCTTCCAACAACTCTTGGCGGGTCAACAATCCGTCCTAGCCGGTTTCCAAACAATGAGCCTCGATTACACAAAGATGGGAGGGCAATTTGGCCAACTTCAAGAGGAGATAGGCCAATACCGGGCGGAGCAACAAGCAAGAGACCGACAATTTGATGCTTTCCGGACCAAACAACAATCGGCATTCCAAAGGATGGAGGAGCAAAGGGTGGCCGACATGCAAAGGTATGAAGAGGACTACCGGAGGATGTATGGGCCCGCATATTCATACATGTCCCACCTTGGCGGATTTGCATCCATGGCCTCACCACCACCAGCACCTTCTTGGTATAACCCCTCCGATTGGGGTAATTTTAGCGGCTCTAGTTCCGGTGGTGGTGGCTATGATGGTGGGGATACTACCATGGGCGAGGGAGGCGGTGATGACATGCACGGGAGTGGCTTTGGAGGGAGCTATTATGGTGGAGAAGGCGGGCACTTGGGATAGTGCCATGATTCAAGTGTGGGGGAGGGAGATCCATCTCTTGGTATGTACACTCCTTTTGTTTTTACCTTGTACTAAGCATTACTTTCTAGTATTATGTGTTCAAAAAAAAAATGAAATGCTAGTTAGGTTGAAAACCCAAAAGGGCAATCTAAGCAACAAGGGCTTACAAAAAAATGATGAGTGAGTGGTAAGGAAAAGAAAAGAAAGGAGATGCTAGGATGAAAACCTGGAAAGGCTCCTAGGCAAAATGAGAGATATGAGAGAAAAATTTGTTTTATTTTGCAGGACACTATCTCTTGAAGAAGAAGAAGAAGAAGAAGAAGAAGAAGAAGAAGGAGAAAAAGATGAGAAAAAGAAGAAATAGGAAGCATAGAAGACCATTAAACCCAAGGAAATGTTGTTTTGTAAACTCATTCACAATACTTGGTGGTTTTAGTTTCTTATTTCTTCCTCTCTATGAACTCATCATCTTGTGATAAACATTATGTAAACATTTGGTTTTACTCGAGGTCGAGTAAAGAAACTAAGTGTGGGGGAGTTGACATTCATGTAATTTCCATGTTTATGTTTGTGTTTTTAATTAGTTTAGATTGATTATTACTTTGGTAATTACACACTTTTGGTGTAATAGTTTAATCTATAAAATATTTGTAATTTGTTTAGATTAGGTTCATTCTGAGCTCACACAGGTCCAAGAACACTTTAGGGACCAATGGTGAACATCACAAGTGGAAAGAAGGTGCAAAAACTCCAAGAAAAAATGAAGATCCTGATTTTTGGTCTTGTACCCGATCGGGTATGACCTATACCCGATCGGGTAAGTTGCTGAAAAATCAAATCGGATAAATCTGCGAACAAGGCAACGTGCAGGGAAGATTTTAACCACGATCGAGTGTCTATACCCGATCGGGTAGCCGACATACCCGATCGGGTATGTCCATGTTTTCCCAGCTTCTGCGAAGCAACTGAAGGCCCGGTCGAGTACCCTATATACCCGATCGGGTACACAACCCTGCAGGCCTAAAAAACCTATAAATACACCCCATTTTCTTCACAATAAAGTACCAATTCCTATATACTTCTAAGCTCAGTTTAAACAAATTATTTCTTTATATTTTTATCATGTTTAGTCTCCAAATGAGGAGCTAAACTCTTCCATCTTGGTTTTGCTACTTTGAAGCTTAATGAATTTGTAAGTTGTGAGTTATTCTCTTTAATCTTCTTCCTTGAATATTAATTCTTCCTTTAAATACTATTTCTATATCAATGTTGGGGAGTGTTACTAAGATGACAATTAGTTAACATCTTGACATTAGTTATAGTAATAGCTATTTCTTCCTCTATGTTAATATTGGGGAGTGTTACTAAGATGACAATTAGTTAACATCTTGATATTAACTATAGTAGGATTCATCTTCTTTAATATTCTTCCTTGAATATTAATTAATTCCTATTCATATTTCATATTAATATTTTGAACATTACTTAAAGGATCAACTAGTTTTGTTTCATATATTAATTATTACTAGAATCAATCGGTTAATACGCTTGTTATTAATTCGGTTCTTTCAATGGTAGTAAACTTGGATTGTTAATGCATGCTTCTCATGGTTAATAAACCAAGAGGAATTAATTATATTGATTAAACCAATAAACCGCTTGTGTTGAGGTTATCAATCTCAATCGTTTTCATCTTAAGTTTATTGCTACTATCAAGTTAATATACGGCGCTTGTTCTATATTGCCTCGATAGTAAGTTTTATTAATGAACGCATCTCGTTATTAATAACTACCCTCGATGAACTGGATATACTCCTCGATTGAGTATTCGAGAGGAAGATAGTTAAAGATATAACCGGGATCGACGAACATTTCGTTAAGTGGATAAAAGCAAAACCAAGCCTCCATCTCTATTAAAGTAAACCACATAACTCGTTCATCTTCGTGTTTAATTTTAATTAAATCACTCAAACCTGAACCCCCCCCTTTGTTACTAGTTAATTAAAAAGAGAAGTATTCCTTTCCCTGCGGATACGAACCTTACTTCGTTATACTACGTATAATTGTTGTATTGTATAATTATTTTGAGTGCACATCACGACAAGTGCACGTCAATGTCCGAAAAAGGAAATATGACAAAGTTTTAAGGGGCGGAGGTATATGCAAAATAGCTAAATAGATCTCTTAATTAGCAAACCAACCAATCCATTCATCAAACTCTAACTTTACTTTAAGTTTTAGGATGTTTTTACTTGGACTGTAATTTGTCCCAGACCAGAACAGACCAGACCAGTCCAGACCAGACCAGACCAGTTCAGACCAGACCAGACCAGACTTGGATAGTTATAAAAATACAAAGAAACCAGACCTTACCAGACCAGACCAGACCAGTTCAGACCAGACCAGACCAGAACAGATCAGACCAGACCAGACCAGCAAATTACAGTCCAAGTAAAAACATCCTTAACGAAAAACTTCCATTTGAATGGATACATGACAGTCCCAAATTAATAATATAATAATCTTAAGAGCAAACAACCATATATAAAAATACTGCCATTCGTCGGTCAATCATAATATTTAAGAAATTGATATTCAACTAATTCAAGTATCTAACGAAAAGATAAAAGTTAGTTTAATTGTGATCAATTCACGTACTTTTGGTAGATTATTAGTTATCGAATTTATAGCGGAAAATTAGTTCTTTACTATTTTGATGGAGTATAGTAGTACTCCGTACATTTTATTTCTATACATTATTATCTGGAGTATACTCCATTCGTGCTTAAAGAAAAGAAACATGCTAGTATGTTTTTTCCCGTTTTGTTCATCTATCTTAATTAATTATGTACAATAGTACTTTTTCTTACATGACAAGAAATCATAAACTTCATTTGTAACTTAAGGGTTTTTCCTTTACTACTAATATATAATAGGGAGTATCTTTTTGTTCAAGTAAGCCCATACGTAGTATATGGTGTATATATATCATGAGGTGGCCGAACGTAACAACCTAAAAACCCTTAAATCTTTTTGAGGAATCCGAAAACAAGTGCTGCTGGAACAATATGGCGACGTTGAAGGAGATCTTGACTCGGCGCCCGTTGGCTGCGACGATCCGACTTAGGGTCGGCGCCGGCGTTGCGAAGCCGGGACCGTCAACAACGGCTTTAGGGTTTCACAATCTGAACATCATGGCTTTCTGCAAGGAATTCAATGCCCGTACTCAGAAATACAAGCCTGGAACGCCTATGTCCGTTACGGTAACGGTTTTCAAGGACAGAACCTTCGAATTCACGTTGAAATCTCCGCCAGTCACTTGGTACCTGAAGCAGGCGGCGGGGGTGGAGCGCGGCAGCCGCCTCCCTGGTCACGTGACCGCCTCTACGGTAACCCTAAAGCATGTATATGAAATTGCAAAGGTCAAACAAGGTGATCCCTTTTGTCAGTATATCTCTCTCGAGTCCATTTCTAAGTCTATTATTGGCACTGCCAACTCAATGGGGATCAAGGTCCAGAAAGAGCTGGATTAGGTAGTCTACCACAAAATGGAGCCTTTAATTTAATTAGTTTTTCTATTCTTAAATGAAAACAAAATAGTGAGATTGTGCTTAGCTCAATAAATAACAATAATGGAGTCGACTTATGTGTTTGTAAGTATTAATCTGTATGGATTTCTTACTCCAATGGATTCACGCGGTTTTCAACTTGCATCCGGTATTTCCGTATTTTCCTTGGGATGTAAATCTATGTAGCACCGATACTGGTACGCGGAAACGCGGAAACGCGGAAACGGGTACGGGGATACGTCAAAACCAAAAAAAGTAGGATACGGATACGGGGCCATATTTATAAATATTAAAAGTTATGGGGGTGTATTTACAAATATTAAAAGTTATAGGGGTCTATTTATAAATATTAAAAATAGTTTTTTTTTGAAAATATATATATGTATATACATATATATAATGTCTACTCATTCATTGCATTGAAGCATTTTCCTTTTTAAAGATACTTAGTAATAAATTCATAATATTTCTCATATACACTAGTGCATCTCGAAATATAAATGTAGTCAATAAGTCATTAATTTAAAATGAGAAATAAGTCAAGTACAATCTTGAAATTAAAAGTGCAAGTATCCAATTCGGAGTATGAGTTAATGACTTAATTCGGATATAGCCATATAGGCCCATTATTTGATTATCAAGTAAAATGCAGTTTTAGATTTTCATTTTTTTAGAATTTTATTAAGTAAATTTTGGGATTTTTTTTAAAAAAAAGTTGATACGGGTATCCTTCAGGATACGAGTATCGGAAACTTTCAAAAAATTACAAAAAAAAAATGGAAACTTTTAAAAATTGCAGATACGGCCCGGGAACGTACGGTACGGGTATCCTAGAGTATCGGATACGGGAACGTATCGGATACGCCGATACGCTACCCTAGCGAAGTATCCGTGCTTCATAGATGTAAATTAATCTGGCATGGCTCATAACCATAGCTAATAGTGTAGAATTAATTATTAGTCAATTAATTATTGGTCAATTTCCGCTGGGCAAACCACCATCACCATCGCGCCGATAACGACGGTCGAGATGACCAGCACAGCCGCACAGACTCAGACCACGACAGCGCCTCTCTTCACGGCAGCGCCCTTCTCCGTCACCATGCCGGCAGCGTTTTCCACTACATCTGCTCCGTTCTCTCTATTGTTTGGCTCGACGTCCTCCGTCTTGCAGCCGCGGGTTTCAGCACCGTTTCCGATGAGTAGTTCGACTTTCGATGCCTCGGTTTGGGTTCCACCGGTGTTCGATTGGTCATCTCCGGCTATTACCAATCGTTCATCCGGTCAAACCTCAGCCACACGGACGGTTCCGGCATCCTCCTCCTCCCGGACGGTTTTTGGCGGTCCCACTTTTTCTGGAACGCAAGGTTTGGCGCCGCCACCTACGGTTACACTGATAGGTCGGCCGGAAACAGCACGTACCGATTCTTTGGAGGCTATTGCACAAGTTATGGGCTTTTCGGCTCCCAATATTACAAACATCGTTACCACCAAGCTTGATACAGTTGAAGATTGTCTACCCTGGCGCACCCAATTTGAATCCTTTTTTGTTTCTCATGGTCTTATGGGCATCCTAGATGGTATTATTCCTGCTCCTCCTCAATATATTTTTTATGCTAATCATAGTGAGGTTGTGAACAATGAATATTATTATTTGTTAAAACTAGACCAAACAGTTCGTTCTTGGTTGTTTACTACTTTATCCCGTGATATACTTGTTGAAGTTCACACTGTTCAAACTTCTGCTACCATCTGGGACCGACTCGAATCTAGATTTATGGCTGCCAGCATGGCTCGTTCCATGGAATTAAACCGCATGTTCAATACTATTAAAAAGAAGGAAAATCAAACCATGGAGCAATATATGCTTGAAATTCAGAAAATTACTGATGCCCTTGCCACGATTAATTCACCGGTCTCCCTGAAAGATATCATTGAGCAAACACTCATTGGTCTTGGTCCGGATTATGAGTCTATAATTACCACATTAACTTCTTTTCCGGAGGGACTCACTTTTGACAAACTAAGGAGGCGGCTAGTGGAGCAAGAGCAACGCCTTATTTATCTTCGATCTCAGGAGCAACCATCACCCGCTGCCTTTGTTGCTCAACCCGCAGCCCTGGCAGCTCCTGGCCAGGATCCAAGACGTGGCAATAAGTACAATCGAGGACGAGGACAACATGGACAGCGTGGTAGAGGCACTTGCGACCGAGGACGGGGCTATGGACAGTAGAACCCGCCGGCGTACGGGGCACCTGGATACGGTCAGCAGCCTGGCTTCTACCAGCCACAGCCTGGGCAGCAGCTCCAAGGGGGTATTTTCAGCCGCAAGCTTGTCATCCGACAGCTCCTTCTCATGGACGTCCAGATTCAGTTATATGTAATACGGTTTTTTCATCGTTACATACGCATCCCTATTTTATTACTAGTACTAATCATAGCTATGCAGGCTCACCTTTACTTGATGGACAGTTTGGTTCTATTCCCCCGCCGGTTGTTTGTCAAATTTGCTTTTCACCTGGTCATTCTGCTGCCTCTTGTCCATCTCGTTTTTCCCAGCCATCTGCTCCTGCTCTTGCTGCACCCATGGGTGATACTAATGACGCTGTCTGATTCCTTGACTCCGGTGCTTCTGCACATATGACTCCTCAAGAAGGTACATTAGTTAATAAATCTGCTTATTCCAGGCCACTCACTGTTACTGTTGCTAATGGCACGAATTTACCCATTAAAAATATTGGCAATATTTCCATTAATTCCCTGCCGCGTCCTCTTCATTTAAAATCTTTTTATCATGTTCCTCAAATTAAATATAATTTATTATCTTTTCAAAAGCTATGTTCTGACAATAATTGCATGGTGATTTTTGATAAAAACTCTGTTTTTCTAAAGGACAAAACCACGGGGCAACTCTTCTTCAGGCTTCCAGTAGCAGATCTGGTCTCTATCCCATTCGTCTGTCTCCATCTCCAATTTTGGCTTTAGTTTCTAGCGCGGCGCCTGGACCACTGTGGCATCGTCGCTTGGGACATTGTGGCAGTAGAGTTTTAGATGGTCTTAAGAAGTCGGGTCAACTATGTAGTTTATCTTCTTTTAATCATGATTGTTCATCGTGTCGTTTCGGTAAATCGCAGAGATTACCATTTCAAGATGTTTTTCATAGTCCTATTAAACCTTTATTTTTAATACATTTTGATGTTTGGCAGTCTCCAATTTTATCATCTTCTAGCTTTAAATATTATGTCTTTTTTGTTGATGATTTTTCTCGTTTTACATGGATATATCTCATGTGTCGTAAAAGTGAAGTCATTACTCATTTTAAATCTTTCAAGTGTCTGGTGGAAAATTTATTGGACCATAAAATTAAAATTTTTCAATGTGATGGAAGGGGTGAGTTCGATAATTTAAGTGTGCGGTCATTTTTTAATTCTAATGGAATTCTTTTTAGAAAATCTTGTCCTGACACTCCTCAACAGAATGGTTTAGCTGAACGCAAACATCGTCATTTACTTGAGTTAGCGCGAATTATGCTGATTGACGCTGGTCTGCCGGCCATTTTTTGGGTTGAGGCTATTTTAACTGCTGCTTATATTATTAATCGCTTACCTTCCACAAAATTTACTGGTTTTTCTCCATATAAAAAATTATTTCACCAGACCCCTGACTTCTCTTTTATGCGTGTGTTTGGATGTGCTTGTTATCCTAATTTTACTGCCACTTCAGCAAATAAACTTTCTCCTAGGTCTGTTTAGTGTGTTTTTCTAGGATATGCTTCTGAGTATAAAGGATATCGTTGTCTTGATCCTCGGACTGGTAAAATTTATATCAGTCGCCATGTCCGGTTTCATTAAAATATTTTTCCTTATTCCGACCTTGTATCTTCTTAGTCTACCGAGTTGTCATCTTTCCAGCCATGTCCGCTCTCCCTTTTCTGTTCCTCCACGCCTTTGTCAACTGCTACTGCTCCATTATTGCCCCCAGAGGATTTTCATTCGGACACATGTGCATCAGCATCACCAGTGCACCTCTCGCGGGCACTGGATACAGACGGCTCACAGCTTACCACGCCGGAAAGCAACAAGCGGCAGCCTGCTACACCGGGCAAATATGTGTCAGATCTTCAGGCTGTGCGAAATTCCTCTGGTTTATTTTTATCTCAGGCCAAATATGTGTCAGATATTCTTACCCGCTTCCATATTCACACGTTTAAGTCTGTTCGCACGCCATTACCTAGTAGAACTAAGTTGTCTCTCACTGATGGTGAGTTACTTGCTGATGCTATGGAGTATGGAGTGTCGTAGTATGGAAGGTGCATTGCAGTATTTGACTATGACTAGACCTGATATTACATATGTTGTTCACTTGGTGTCTCAGTTTATGCATGCTCCCCGTACTTCACATATGTTGGCTGTTAAGAGAATTTTCAGGTACCTTCAGGGCACACTTAATCACGGATTACATCTCCAGCCATCCACTCATCCGCATTCTGTTCTGGCCTATTCTGATGCTGATTGGGCTGGTTATCCTGATAGTAGTAGATCTACATCTGGTTATGCTATTTTTCTTGGTCCTAATTTGATTTCTTGGCGGTCCAAGAAACAACCCACTGTCTCTCGATCATCTACAGAAGCTGAGTACCGCGCCATTGCATACACAGTTCAGGATACATTACACATTCGTTCCATCCTATTTGAGCTCGGTTTTCCTATTCATCGCCCGGTTTGATTGTTATGTGATAATGTATCTGCTTCATATTTATCTGCAAATCCCATCCAGCATGCTCGAAGCAAGCACATTGATATTGATTACCACTTTGTTCGGGAACGTGTAGCTCATGGTGATCTCCTAGTTCAGTATGTTCCTACGAAGTTTCAGCTAGCTGATATTTTCACCAAGAGTTTGGTTCCTCAACAGTTTTTATTTTTACGAGACAATCTACGCATTGTTCCTCCTGCATAGATTGAGGGGGTGTAATAGTGTAGAATTAATTATTAGTCAATTTCCTATTTGTATTTGGTAACTCTTTCATTATAAATATACTCTCAGGGCTACCAGTCTGATGAGAACCCTACACGGTCTGGTTAAGCTTGTTTATTATTCTCACAATAGCGAGTGAATGGAGCTGTGGTCCAAGTAATATCTCATCATATTTGCCAAAATGAATTAATTTAAGGCTTAAAAATACAATTTTAGTTTCTGCAAATATGACACACTTTGTTTTAGGTCCCTGCAAAATATTTTTTTGTTTTTCATCCCTGCAAATGCACTATTTTGTTTTTAGTCCTTCTCTAATTCCAAAATCACTCTACTTCCGAAAAAAACTTGTTGTCAGCTCCATAAATCTGGTGGAAATATTTAAATTTGTCCTTTTATATTTTTTTAGGCTAATGTGAGAGTTAAAATAATGTAAAACTGAGTATTCACATTTTTAAAAATATATATTAAAAACATTCAAAAAAATAAAATAAAATACATTTTGAATCACATTTTGAATACATTTTAAAAATAAAATAAAGTAACATTTTGAATGCATTTTAAAAACTATTAATCAGGGTTATTTTGAGGTCAAGTGGAGGTTGTTATCATCAGTGATGGACTAAAAAGAAAATCAACATTAATGGTAGGAACAAAAAAAAATTGCAGAGATGTAAAACAAAATGTACGATATTTGCAGAGACTAAAACATATTTAAACCGCAAATTATATCATGGGATCGACACACCATGTGCATGGTGTGCCGAACCCATTAATGCCTTTTTTTCAAGCACCGACTAGGGCTTCCTCCCGTTTTTTTATTCTTCTGCACCATGCCCGTGCTTCCACTAACGTTTCCTTCCCTGCTCCCACTTTCTTTTCTCTTGCCTGCTTTCTGATCTAATTCTCTTTCTTCTTCTTTTTAATTCTTTTCTTTTTCAATTTTGTTCATCTCCTTTATTAAAATATTAAAAATATGATTACAATTACTTTTTTATATAATATATTTCTGAAAAAATCTATCTCTCTTTTATAGGTTTTTAGTGTTTTTTAAGACATAGAGTTTGTTAATTTCTATTTACATATGATAAAACAGGTGATTAAATTTTCATGTGTGTGATTTACATTTTCATATATGTGAGTTACATATATACATGATTCCTGAAGTTATATTTGAGTTACACCTCATGCGCGAGTTACATATTTTTATGCCTGAGTTACTTTATTTTATAAGCGGGTTACATCTTCTAAAGCGCAAGTTACATTTGTTATCAAGGCGAGTTACATTTGTAATAACATGAGTTACATAAAAAAAAATAACCCCTGCTATTGAAAAAAAATAATAAATGATTTTTTTAAAATCCTTATGATGGTCATGATATTAAAAACAAAACATATTCACGGTTTACGTAAAGTAACTGTGTAGTTAGACTCTTTTTTCCCATTGTTTGCATTGAAATCAATGTTTTATTTCTTATAGTATGTATTTGATAAGTTACATTTCGAATGGACGTGAGTTACATATCTTTACACGCGAATTACATCGTTCATACTACTGTGACAAAAAACGGTTACAGTACACGCGTGTACTGTTCACACGTTACTGTTCACACGATTTTTTAAAAAATTGTGCAAAACTACGTCGTTTTGGAGTGTGGGAGCACGATGCTCACTGTGGGATGATACCACGGTATACGAACTCTATTTAAACCATGAATTAATTATGGTAACAATTTTATGCAATAATCATTGTGATTAAAAAAAACATCAATCCCCTATAGTTAATACGGAACAATTGGTAGGACATGATTGCAATTGTGAACTATTTATTAATAATGCACAGATATTAGGCATTTAGGCGTCAAACATGCCCAATTTCAAAAGTTTGACCCTATGTAGCACCGATACAAAAACGCGGAAACGGGTATCGGAGTACGATAAAACTAAAAAAACTTAGATATGGACAAGGGGGTATATTTGTAAATATTAGAAGTTATGGGGTGTGTTTATAAATATTAAAAATTATAGCCGTGTTTTTGAAAATATTAAAAAATTATTACAATTTCATTTTTGAATATATATACATATATTATCCTCTCCTCATTCATTGTTATCAAGACAATTAGAAATAAATTCATATTGTATCTCAAACTATTCTCTATTCTTTTTTAGTTGTAACATTTACCTTTTCTGGAAGGTTTCAAATTAATTAGTTGCAACATTTCTCTAAGGCAATAAACAATGCATATATCAACATTAATATCTCTACTACAAAAACGTGTTTTTGGCATTGACTGTTGGGACGGTAAAATTCCCTGCCACACTTGGAACAGCAATTGGCACGCAAAATGTCCAAAAAAAACGGCAGTCCGTGCCAAAGGTTGCCACGGCATATTCCGTGCCATCATCCGACCAATACAAACGTCCATTACATCCGGTTACATTAATTATGTCCCGTTTAAAGTTGGCACGACAACAAGTTTTAGGGTCTGTTTGCAACAGCTTCTGCTTTTAAAAAAATGTTTTTTTTAATGAAATGGGGAGAAGTGATTAAATAAAAGTTGATAGTGTTTGAGAAAAAAGTGATTTTGAAAAGTAAAAGTGGGTAGTGTTTGGTAAAATAAGTGCTTTTTGTGTAATAGAAAAAGTAAAAGCACTTTTGATGCGGAAGCCGAGAAAAATAAAAGTTGTAGTGTTTGGGAAAATAAATGCTTTTTTAAAGCCAAAAGCTGAGAAGTGCTTTTTTAAAAGCAGTTGCAAACCAACCCTTACCGTTCACTACAAAAAAACACGCGTTTAGTCACGGATTTTAGTCACGGATCCGGTCCGTGACTAAGTAGTCACGGTTGTACTCACGGACTAGTCACGGATTGTTAAAAATAAAGTTAGTCACGGATTTGTCCGTGACTAAATCCGTGACTAAACGTAGTCACGGCCTTAGTCCGTGACTAAGGTTCTCCAGTGACCGGACTTCCTTTTCCGGTTGATTTTATTATACTCCGGCACTTAGTCACGGACATGTCCGTGACTAATGCCGTGACTAAAATGGAAATTTATTTTTCCAACGGTCCTTTTAATAGAGAATTTACCCAAAATAGGACTAAAATGATTTGTAAATTCCAAAATAGGAATAATTATTGCTATGTTTTGGCAGTATCAGACTTCAAACATGACAGTATTTTCCAAACTTGGCAGTAATTACTCCTATTTTGGGAATAAAAAACATGGCAGTCCTATTTTGAAATTTTCAGACTGTTTTAGACCTATTTCGGGAACTTTCCCTATAAAATAACCTACATTTAGCCATGTAAGTTAATTGAGTAATGTATAAATTTGCCCAGAAAACATTGACTGAAGTGGTTGAATTGATTATAACTTTTGAATTGCGATAAATTTATGTAAAATATTTTTATAAATAGTTAAAATGATCTTCTACAATAAATCTAACCAATGCAACCAAAAAAAGAAAAAAATTGTCTTCAACCTTATTTTTTTGTATCATTACCCGATTTATTTATTTTGCAAAATGGGTCTAGAATTCTTTCTATATTGAAATTAATTGAAATGGTTTTCCATTCGATTTTCCATTAAAAATGTTTGCCCTAAATTTCCTAGAACTGTCCAAAATGCATAAATCTCAAACCCTTGGGAGTTGGGACTCCTCATACTTCCCAAGTTCCCAAAATGCAATTTTTTTTTAAAATTATATACTCGTATATAGTTTAAATTTGTTTTTAGGTTGTTTTTATAAGTTTGCCCAGTGTAAAAGTTAAACTGGCCCAGGGTATGAGTATTATGGCCCAGTGTAAAAAAAATCAGTTCAGCTCCAACTTAATGAAAAGAAGTGCAGCGCCCCAGCGCAATCCAAAAATCACGGACGGACGAAGCTGACGCACCGCGCACGCCTCAGCGGCTCATCCAGCACCGCCTAATCGCCGGACGTCGTCAACTCGTCGACTCGCCTAATCGCCGGTCGCCAGTCGCACCCTAAGATGCTCGGTATGGCTTGAGTGCAGAGACGTTGCTTGGACCTGAGTGCTTGACCGGCGATGGCTATCTTCTTCTCTCTTGGACTCCAGAAGCCGGAAGCTGCTTTTCCTCTCTTCAAGGTCGTTGCTTCAAGCAGAGCCGCAGAGGTAAGGTTTTTTTATTTATTTGTTTTTACAATTTTTAGGTTATTCAAGTATTTTATTTGTTAAATTAGTTTGTGTTATTTATTAGTGTGTCACAATTGATTTGTGTAAATGTGTGATTTGAATTGTAAAATGGAGAATTAGGAATGTCAAATGTTATTTGTGAATTTTTTAAATATTAATATGAATTATATGAATTAATTAAAATATTGATTAGTTTTTTTTTTATATAATTTTAGTAAGTATGGCTACTTAATCTACTTTCAAAAAGGCAAAAATCACATTGAGTTCGTTTTATGAGTCTAGTACAAGCACACAAAGTAATTTCCGATCAATTAAAATACAAAATGATAAGTGATTGGCGGTTAGAGAAAAGAGATGAAATTAGACGATCTTATTTGATGCTTGGACCTTATCAACCGAAAATTGAACTTTTTCAAAGGCCGAGTTTACAAAAATAGGATACGTCGTTTTCAAGCCAATTGGTTCAATGAAATTAATGTGCCAACAAAATCGACGTTGAGTCTGTCATAGATGAGTTTGCTAAGGTCAATGAGCGTCGCATATTGTTTCAAACATTGTGTATTGTTTAAAAATATTACTATGAATTTTAATGCATTTTAATCATTATGTTCACACTATTATCGCTTTTAAAATTTTTATATAATGTTTTTAGTGTATAATTGGCCCAGGGTAAACATCGGTTCTGGCTATGCCCCTGCAAAGAGTTATAGCCTAATACCTGTTTCTAGCATAGAAATGCGAGCTCTTCAACGGTTAATACGTACTCATCTTCTTGCCAAGCCCATAAGCGTTAGTCTTTTCTCCTCCTTCAGGCCATTCTCTTCCGGGATCGATACGGAATCCAGTTGGAGCTCCCATTTCGGAGATTCTGGTTCCACCGACGTATTTGATTGGGATGCGCAGTCATCCTTCTGGTCCACCGGGCTAACGAAGGAGCACTTCGACGGAGAGATCGTGGGTCGAAAAATTGGGCCAGACACAAAACCCCCGAACACTATTTCCGGGTCGACCCGTTGGACGGATGAGGAGTTGAATATGGTTAAGCAACTGAGGGAGGAAAATCTCAGCGGCAAGGCCTTTGCAGATAAGAGTATGAGAGAGATGAAATTTTCAGTGAAGCAGGTGTGTTTCTAATCTTTCATTTCATGCTTAATTATCTTCCACTCTTCCTTCTGTTACTGGATAAGCTTTTAGAAAAAAAATCCAGTTTAAAAAAGAAAACTGCATTTTAGTATCTTCTTGAACACACTTTGAAGCAACATAGTTAATGGCTCAAAAAGAAGAAGAAATGTGATTTTTTTTAAAATGTGATCTTTTTCATCCAAAACTAGAAGTAAAATAAAAAGAGAGCAATGAGGAGTGGTGTGGCTGTTGGAACAGGTGAGGAAGCCAAGGGTGTTTTTGAAGGATTCTCAAAAAACAGAAATGTACAAGAAGCACAAGGAAAATCCTGATGTATACACGGTTGAAAGTCTTGCAAAGGAATATGGGATCCTGAGGCAGAGGGTGCATGCCATTCTATGGTTGAAAGAGTTGGAGGAGGAGGAAGAGAAGAAGCTTGCATGTCCACGGGATGATTCAATTGACATCTTGCTTGATACTTGCCCCGAGTAAGCTAATTATTTCTTCTTGTTTCATATGATATTTGATGGATGGTTGACCCTATTCATTTTTTAGGTTTGGTTTATTTGGTTGTTGTTTTGAATTTTCTGCAACATGTTGACATTCTGATGGTTTTGAGTTTTGATGCTTTATAGTTTACGATGTACCAACATGCTGACATTTTGATTAATTTTCCAGCAGCATACTCTCGCATTAAATACGAAAGTGTGTGAATCCAGATACCACATACCATCATATTAAACCTCTTAGCTTCATTTACGTCATTGATTTCAGATTGTGGTTCTTTTTTTAACAGCTAAACACACAAAACCAAGTGCACACTGTGCACAAGATATCAGATTACAGCCTATTGAATCTCTTGGCTTTATTGATTGTCATTGATGGGAGTCTTAAACATAGGAGACTTCTTGAAGTTGTAGCTTTCACGTAGCTATCAGTTTGTCTTAGATTAGTAGCTGCTATGTGCGGGTTCAGCATTTGTTATAACACTTGTATTGTGAATTAATAAGCTTTCATGTGCCCGGTGCCCCATGTGCCCCATGTGCATGTGTGTGGTTGGGTTCCTGACTGATTTGTAGCTCTAATCAATATATGATGATGGGGGGGAGGTTCATGTTGATGGTGACTGGGTTCTTCAATTTTCCCCAGTTGAATGTGATACTGTACATATGTATACGCGACAAAAAATCGACCTATTGCATGATTTTCCATCAAAAGTTGCCAATTTGGCCTTCAATTTCAAATTTGAAAGTGACCTTGGCAACAGGTCAGTGTATTTATATACTATGCCGTGAGCTATTTGTACTGATCATGTATGAGTGAAAACTTTACAGAGTGGATGTCCACGTGAGTATGTGACATTTTGACAATGCTTAGTCTTGACCATTTTTGAAGTATGGCTACCATTTGGATCAAAATTGATATCATAGGCAAAAAGATCAAAGAATTTGCTTGTTTTGGAAATTTGCAGAAAAATATTGAATTCTCGGTGATACTGTGGCGATCATTAGTTTATAAGTTCATGACAGATATTGTGTGCTCGAATCATTTCAGGGACACTGTTTTAAAACTTCAACAGTTTTGCTGATGACAAATTTGTACTTCTCCCCCAGATTTTTTAACTCCCACGACAGAGAATTTGAAGTTCCTAGCATTCCATTCAAGAAATACTTTGAAGTTATGCCAGAGGGCTGGGATGGAATGACTAGAGACCCAGATGACGGGTACTGTGAAACATCCATAAGAGAGGAGGAGATGATTTATCAGGATTTTGTCCAACGGTTCAACTGCAATAAGATGAAGGTGAGCATGCATATCACACACATATTCTAAAACAATAACATCTTATTTGGCCTCCAAACTTTTCTGAACTATGCTATAGTGCCACTGACACTTTATTTGGTTTATTTGAGCCACTGCTTTTTCAATAATAAATCTCAATGAGTCTGCACATTTTTTTGCAGTCAATGACTTGCAACACTTTTTGATTAACTGATCACATCAAGTCATTTTAAGTCTTCTTAAAAAATTGCTTGCAATAAACCACAAAGCACAACAGGAACTGGTCAAAGACATCCAATTCCTTTTGCTGAAAGACAATCATTAATTAACATGTTCATGACAACTGATTTGAACATAAGAGTAAACATAACAACATAAATACTAAGGTGCTGTTCTGTTCGTCTTATTCTTATTACTTATTACTTATTCTTATTTTATTCAGATCAGATCAGATCAGAAAAATTCAGATCAGATCAGATCAGATCAGAAAAATTCAGATCAGATCAGATCAGATCAGAAAGATTCAGATCAGATCAGATCAGACCAGAAAGATTCAGATCAGATCAGAAAGATTCAGATCAGATCAGACCAGATCAGAAACATTCAGATCAGATCAGAAACATTCAGATCAGATCAGATCAGATCAGAAAAGTTCAAACATGATTTATCACTTTTATTATTATATTAATTATTATTATTATTATTGTTGTTATTAGTATTATGATTATTATTATATAATTATTATTAATAATATTAATAATAATATGATAAAAAAATAAGATATTAATATAGTTATAATATTTTAATATAATAATAGTAATATAAATGCAATTATTAAGAAGACTATTATTATTATTACAATATTATAATAATAATAATATGATTAATATTATTATAATATTATATTATAATTATATGTAATTATAATTATACTTACAATTATAATTCTTATAATTATAAGTATATCAATTGTAATTATTATAATTATATCTATAATTAATTATAATTATAATTGTAATTAATTATAATTATAATAATTATAATTACAATCATAATTATAATTATGATTATAATTTTAATTATAATATAATATTATAATAATATAATAATAATTATAATAATAATATTATTATTATGTTATTGTAATAATAATATTAATATAATAATATCGTTATAATAATATTAATTGTATTTATATTACTATTATTATATTATAATATTATAATTAATGTTAATATAATTATAATTATTATTAATTATAAATATACTTATAATTATATTATAGTTATAATTTATGATTATAATTATTATTTTTATTATAATTATTAATATTATTATTATTGTTACTATTGTAATTATTTTACGGAGTAATTATAATAATATTGATAACTATAGTTACAATTATAGAGATAAATATTGTAATTATAATTACAATTATAATTATATAAGTAATTATAATTAAAAATACAATTACAATTATAATTATATCTATATTTATAATTAGTGTAATATGTATAATTTTTTTCATTTTAAATTTAATTTTAATTATTATTATTATTTGTATAGTTACGATTATAATTATAATTTTATTTAAGTTATATTTGTAATTGCAATTATAATAATTATAATTATAATTATAATCATAGAAATATTCAAATCAGATCAGATCAGAAAGATTCAGATCAGATCAGAAGGATTCAGATCAGATCAGAAACATTCAGATCAGATCAGACCAGATCAGAAACATTCAGATCAGATCAGGAAGATTCAGATCAGATCAGATCAGATCAGAAAGATTCAGATCAGATCAGATCAGATCAGAAAGATTCAGATCAGATCAGATCAGATCAGAAAAATTCAGATCAGATCAGATCAGAACTTAAAAAATTCAGATCAGAAACATTCAGATCAGGCGAAGAGAACAGCTTCTAAGTACCTAGTACTTAATAGATACTGTGTTGGCGTCATCCAACAATATGGGCTTTACACGGGCTCAATATGATAGTTTTAAGAAGTACATGAGCTCAATCAGGCAAAGTAAAAGGTTAGGGGATCAATAGAATATATTGAAAACATTTAGAGGTCCAGAATGTGTTTTCCCCTTAAAAATGGAAGAGAACATAATATACTTAAATACATATCCACCAATAAATACTTTGGTGCTAATGAATCAACAGAAATACAAAAGTTCTCTGATCTGAGAAGTTCACTTCGATATCATGAACATTTGATTAAGGTTGTAGGGCTCTGCTTTTGTATGCAGATGGCAAAAAAGCATAAGTACAACCGAAGGCACGCAGCACATACAAGGAACTATACTGATGATAAGTTAGGGCCACCTAGAAACCAGCAGAGCCAGGATGGGATGGGCCTTTTTTATGGCTCCAGCTATCCTCTCTATGAACTAAGGAGAATCTTCATGAAGAGAAAGTCCCCTCGACGAAGCAGAAAGATCCGCTTATGACCTCAACATATAAAGGTAGAGTCGCTGGAAGACATAATTTTTTTCAAATGACATTTGCTCAGATCATGTTTCCTAACACATCACATGTTCATCAGCCGTAATTACACATGGCACATATAGTGTTTGTAAGTGTTTTTGTAACTTTTTTTTTGAACTTGTAGCATTATTGTGGGAATACATACTCCTTTCGTGTCCATCACAAATGTGTTGGCATTTGTATCTTGCTTTTTCTTTGGGAGTGCATTTTACAGTATTAAATTTTATCAATTTCACTCTTGGGTCATACTTTGTGTGAGGGAATGAAATTGAAACCCCTATCCCCCCCCCCCCCCCCCCCTTAATTTGATTGGGCATTTTGGGTTGGAAGCTTTTTATTGATATGGAGCTTTAACCCTTTGACCCTTTCTGAAATATGTTTTCTACTCTTGCGGATATCATTTTATATTATTAGTCTTTTGAAAGTAGATGTATTATTAGACTGTAATTTTGACTTTTATGTAGTTTTTCAGCCATTTATGTAAATATTTTGGTAATGGTAATTAGTCATTAGTCTAAATCTGAATGACATGTATCATGTATGGGGATGGCCTCGGGCCGGTTCGGGCCTCGGGTCTGTTTTGTTGGGCCCGAACCCGAACCGGTGGCCACCGATTCCGGGTCCGGTTCCGGGCCGGGCCACCCGGTTAGTTTATTTTTTTTTTCTTTTCTCCCCCCCCCCCCCTCACCCCCCAAACCGGTCCTAAACATCAAGCCCAACTCAATAAAGCCCAAAAAAATGAAAAAGAAAAAAAAAAACAAATTTTTGCCCGGACCCGGGCCCGACCCGGCCGGGCCGGTTCGTCAAATACAAGGCCCGAGCCCGGACCCGCCCCCCCACCGGGCCTAGGCCCGACCCGGACCCGAGAACCGGGCCGGTTCTGGGCCCGCACAGTGGCGGGCCGGGCCGGTTCCGGGCCCGCACAGTGGCGGGCCGGGCCGGTCCCGGGCCGGGCGGCCCGAACCGGGTCCATGACTAGTATGGGCACTGTCGTATTTATAATTATTATTCAAATGCTATTATTTATAATAATTTTTCTGTATTTTATCTGATTCATTTCATTCGAAGTATTATTTACGTCAATGTTTTAAAGATATTTTAAACATATATCCTTTCATAACAAAATTGATAATTAGATGCGGTCGTGCGGACTGTGGAGTAGGATGTCGATATTTGCTTGGAGCTAGGCATGGACCCGGGCCGGGTCGGGCCCGGGCCGGGTCAAGGCCCGGTCGGGCCTCGGGTCCTATAAGGGTAGGCCCGGGACCGGCCCGGTCAATGACCGGTTCCGGTTCGGGCCGGGTCACCCGCCCGGGTCACGGGTCGGGCCACCCGCCGGGCCGGGCCGGGCCGGGCCGGGTCAATAATTTTTTTTTTATATTAATTATATATTATACAAATTGCTATTAAAAACAAAGTTCAAGTGCATTTATTTGAAATAAGAACTACATTTGAGAATTGAGAAAAAAATAACAATACGAAATACATTTTGTAAATTGTAATGAATATCAATTGGGATTTCCGCCACCGTTGGTTGTTGTTTTCCCTTTGTCACAGAACTTCCTATGTTTTATTGGCATCCCGTATCCGTATGAACGCCCCAAGCAACAGTCTTTCTTGCACCACCTGCAAGTTGCCCACCACAGTCCGGTCTTCGGGTCCTTCCACTTGTCAAAATTGTTTTGCATAAGAGAAGATGTACTTTCCATATTTAAAATGGTATATGTATAACACTATAAGTAATTAAGTAGGAATGTAGGATAATAAGAGAAGATAAAGATGGAGAAGAGTTTGAGAAGAATTGGAGAAAAAGTGTAGAAAAATGTTAGAAAATAGATGTATTTGTAGGTGTTTTTGAACCCCACTCCCCACACCACCACCCCCGGGACCCCCCTGCCCCCCACCTACAGCCCCAACGGCTATATAGCCGTTTGGGAGCTTTGAATTTTTTTTTTTTTTTTTTTTAAGTTATACACATATTGTAAAATAAATTAATTAATTTAATGAATTAAGTAAAACTAAAACAAATGTTACAAAATAGGTGTATAAGTATTTAAACAAATTACATATTCTAAATGTATTTTTAATTTAAAAACCGGCTTTATATTTTAGAAAAATAATTTTAAGTCGTTAGATTGTAACCAATTAATTAATTTGAGAAGTGCTACATATGAAAAAGTGAACACATATTTATTTGAAATATGAAGTACAAGTTTACAAATTAATTTGAACTACAACTACAAATTTACAATTTTGAAATATGAAGTACAAGTTTACAATTTTGAAATATGAAGTACAAGTATAAATAAATTTGACAAGTGCTATAAAATACATTTTGTACTAAATTCTAAAATACTAATCAATCGGAATCTCCGGCATAGGTAGAGCCACCATCGGTTGTTGAGTCATCCATAAAATCTTGGGAGGGGGTGATGCTCAATTCTTGAGTTCTACGTGCGGCCTTCAACCAATCGTGGTAGCATATAAGCGTCTCAAGAGACTCCGCGCTCAATCTCGATCTAGATGCCGTTAGGACGTTGCCGGCCGAACTAAATTCTTGTTCCACAGCAACTGTTGAAACCGGCATTGATAGTACTTGCTTAGCCATCCGTGCTAAAATCGGGAACGTTCTTTCTTTTGACTTCCACCAGTCTAGAACGTCGAAGTCATCATTTTCTTCAAAATCAACTTCATATGTTAAATACAAAGTAATCTCATTCAATGCGCTTTGTTCAGTGACGTGAGTTGTTTTAGTTTTTTTCATAAGATTGCCAAATGCAGATTTAAAAATCGATTTTCCTTTAGATGAAGATGTTCGTGGCGGGGGAGGGGGAGCGTTGCCATATTGTGAACGAAACTCATTAAATAAGGCATAAAATAAAGTACTAACCTCGTTGTATTCCGTTTTCGGATCTATGGGGTTATCCTCATACATTGGAAATTCACCGAAAAACGCAAGATAATAGAAGTTGAAACAACTTTCCAAATTAGCAAGTCTATAACGAGGATCGAGAATAAATGCAATACCATAAATATGGGGAATATGCGCATAATATTTTAAAAACTTTTCCTTCATATAATCACAAAAATAATGAACGAAAACGGCATTTTGAAATTCTTTAAAAGCATCGACGAGATTAACAGCTTGTGGAATAAATTGGTTTGCGGTAGGTTTATAAACATGACTAAAAGTTTCAGTAGCATTAAAAAAATATATCAAAACATTACAAATTTTTTCGCAAGTGTCGATCTCAGCCGCGTTTATAATATAGTTATCATGTTCTTTTAAAAAAGCAGGAAAATGTTCTTTATATCTAAGAACAACTTTAAGTAATTTATAAGTACTATTCCAACGAATACTCAAATCTTTAGGAAAAGCAACATATCTCACACCTCTTTCAGTCAAATAACTTTGCCATTTTAATCTAAGTTGACCATTACCCCAAATACGTCTAACCCCCCCCCCCCCCCCCCTTTATTACCTCCATGGAATCTCCTAACGCTTTTAAACCGTCTTGCACACATAAATTTATAACATGACATGCACACCGTTGATGAAAAAATCTACCCATCAAAGAATTGGCTCCACACAACTCACGCAATCTAGGTATAGCAGCAGTATTATTAGTAGCATTATCGAAACCAATAGCAAACACCTTATCAATCAAATTATACTCAATTAAAATACGCTCAATCAAAATATAAATATGTTCAGCGGTGTGACGATCATTAAATTCACGAAAAGCAAGAACACGTTTATGCATATTCCAATCCTCATCAATATAATGTGCAGTCAGACCCAAATAATATAAATGATGAAAATCATCCTCCCATATGTCAGAACAAATAGTAACACGCCCATCAAAGTTTGCAAAAAAATTTTGTAACCTTTCCTTTTCCGCATTATAAAGCCTTATTATTTCTTTCTTAACAGTTTTGCGACTATAATTTCTAAATTGAGGATTTAAACTACCTTGTGCATAATCTCTTAAAGCAAGACTTTCAGAAAACAAATAAGACAAATTTTCTTCACAAATTAAGTTAGCCATACCAGTCAAATTTTGTGCATCATTGTAGGAGAAATTACCAAAAGGTTGAGAATTCGCAAACCTCGATATTTGAGTTTGCTTCCCCGTTCCGCCGCCTAATTTTGCGTACTCCACGGGGTGCTTTGCCATAAGATGCCTTGCGGCGGATCCGTATCCGCCGGAGGTTCCCAAACTATAATTGTTGTTGCACCACTTGCAAGTTGCGTGCCAATAGCCGGTTTGTGGGTCCTTCCATTTATCAAAATTATTTTTCATTAGTTCAGACTTACTTTTTTTATTACCGGTGGCGGTTTGGGATGAGGCAGGCGCGTCGGCGTCGTGGCTGCCGGCACCCTCCTCCTCGGCCGTCTCCGGTTCCAATTCCTCCGCATCTTCATCCTCAAGCTCCTCTTCGTCAATGGTCGTCGGCATTTGTTGTTGTTGTAGAAAGCGGTTATTATGTCGGGCCAATTCTTGTTGGAGTTGTTCTTCGGACATCGCATCTCCATCTCGCCTTTGGTAACCCGTTTCAAAATCATCTCGGCTTTGAGATGAAGACCCGGCAAGTTCTTTACCTTTGCGGGATTTCTTCCTCCCAATCTCGTTTCTTCGATTGCGTTGGAGGTTACCCAAATCAACCGAATATCTACCACCTTCCATCTAAAAAATGTAACAAATATTAATTCACAACAAATATAATAATGGATACAAAACTAATGCAACTAATTAAAACTATTTTAATTAATACTTCAAACTAATTTTTTGCAAAGTAGAATTAATGTGTGTCTCTACAATTAAAATTATAGCAACTTTTGAAGTAAATAACTAGTACAAGTAAAAATGTAACAACAATGCTAATTAAGTAGTTAACTAGTATAGTGACAAATGTAACAAACTAACAACTAGTTAAATAAAATGTGAAGTATTTTAATTAGTATAATGAAAAATGTAACAAGAATGGTATTGAAGTATTGAACTAATTAACTAGTATAATGAAAAATGTAACAAGAATGGTATTGAACTAATTAACTAGTATAATGAAAAATGTAACAAGAATGCTAATTAAGTAATTAACTAGTATAATGAAAAATGTTACAATAATGGTAATGAACTAATTAACTAGTATAATGAAAAATGTAACAAGAATGCTAATTAACTAATTAACTAGTATAATACTAGTTATAGTAAGTAATATATAATATAATGTTTATATTATATAATATATAAGTATACTATACTATACGATGAGTAATACACTTATATTTTATACTTTAATATATAAATATATATTAAGTAGATGTAGAATGTATGTATTAAGTGGATATAATAATTGTATAAGAATTAAATATTAGAGTATAATGGAGAATTGGAGATTGGAAAATAAGTATATATAAAATATAAGTAGAGAAGTAGATATTATTATGTATTAAGTATATAATAATAGTTTATAAAGTATATTTAATACTTTATTATATAAAGTATATATTAAGTAGATATAGTATGTATGTATGTATTAAGAGATATAAGTAGAAATTAAGTAGATAAGAAATATAAGCAATATAGTATATGTAGATAATAATATATATAAGTAGATAATTAATATATAAGTAGATATAATAATTGTATAAGTATTAAATAGTAAAATAAAATATAAAGGAGAATAAGAGAATTAGAGAAGATGAATATGGAGAATTGGAGAATGGAGATGAGTAGAGAGTAGGATTTAGAAGAGTTGGAGAAGAGGTGTGAAAAAATGTTTAAAATTAGGAGTATTTATAGGTTTTTTTTTTTAACCCCCACCCCCCACCCCAACCCCCCACCCCCCACCCAAACCCCCCTGACCCCCCCTGGTACACCCAACGGCTATATAGCCGTTTGGGGTAGCCGTTTGAGCCAAAAGAATCCAAAAAATTTTTTTTTTTTTTTTTTTAAATAGTGGACCGTTAGGCCCGGGCCCGGGCCCGACCCGGCCGGGCCGGGCCTCCAAAACCAGGACCCGAGCCCGGTCCCGCTAACCCGACCGGGTCTCTGCCCGAACCGGACCCGGACCCGAGAACCGGGCCGGTTCCGGTCCCGCACAGTGACGGGCCGGGCCGGTCCCGGGCCGGGCGGCCCGAACCGGGTCCACCCCTACTTGGAGCCTTGGACGCACAAGTAAATAATACTAGCATTTTTTAATATTTTGAACAAAAGGAAGCACTTTTATCATTTTATGTAAACAACAACAATTATGTACACGAAATAAAAACTCAGCAATGGAATGGGGCGTGAACATTGTATTTATATAGTTGCTTCACTTGCTTGGAAGCAAAGGTGAGTAATATTCCGTATTATTTGGAACAAAAGTAGAAGTGAAGATTTAGAGGCCGTTTGACAACATTATTTTTCGACTTATCAGACTTATCAACTAGCTTTTTCATTAAACACGTAACTTTTGCTTTCGCGCGCTGAATTGTGTAATAAGCAGAAAAAGTAAGGTTGGAGTTACTTTTCTGGCTGTATTGGTTGAAGTTACCGCAGATGACCATTTTTGCTATTTTTGCATATAATTTTTTCTTTATTTTATTAATAAAATATATTTTAAAAATAACATTTTCTTAAATTAGCAAAATCAGCCAATGTAGCCATTTCAGCCCGAACTTCATAAATTTCAGCAGAATCAGCCAAAACAGCCGATTTTCGTGCTACCAAACGGGCATGAAGTCTGAAACATAATTGTTTGGTGGCAGAGCAGTATTAAATCCATCTTGGCTGTTTGGTAGCACGAAAATCGGCTGTTTTGGCTGATTCTGCTGAAATTTATGAAGTTTTGACTGAAGTGGCTGCATTGGCTGATTCTGCTGATTTAGGAAAAAAATATTTTTAAAATACATTTTATTAATAAAATAAAGGAAAAAATATATGTAAAAATATCTAAAATAGTCATCTACAGTAACTTCAGCCAATACAGCCTGAAAAGTAACTCCAACCTTACTTTTTCTGCTTATTACACAATTTAGCGCGTCAAAGCAAAAGTTACGTGTTTGATAAAAAAGTTGGTTGATAAGCCTAATAAGGCAAACAATTTAGTTTTACTTCCTCCGCTTTCATATCATGAACGTTTTCCATTTGCTACTTTTCTTTTAAAGAAACTGCAAACAGAAGACGACACCCACATTTTAAAGGAGGTTCAAAACCATCCACTTTCAATCCCAAAACTTGAAAATCTTAACCCAAATCAGGTTAGCATATGCTCGTGTTGTACGTGTTCGATACTCTCACATACGTACCAAATTGGGATGTATTTTTGTCACGTCAAATACATAAATAGTACCTTAACTATTGGTAACGTTGTATTTCGGAAATTTGAATAAAACCTCAATTCAAAACATTTATGTATAGTTAAGATACCGTTTTAATTCATTTAAAAATTAAGGTACCAAAATGCAACATTACCAATAATTAAGGTACCATTTATGCGTTTAACCCATTCTTTGTCCCTTTTTAATTTCGGTTGTGGAGGAATCTAGAAGTGACAAATTTAGCAAAGTAATAGATTCCGGCCAATGTACAAAAATTGATTTTTTGTTGCATTCAAACTAGTACATAGTACATATACGGGGTACAAGTTTTGGTGCTTGTAAAGCGTTGGACACTTGGACATAGTTCTAATTTATGTACCAAAACTAGATTGGTTAAGTACATCTTTGTCCCAAACCAGACCAAAATACAAGTCTAGAACAAGAGTAGGTGAAGTGGCCGTAGTGGCATTTCGTTTCTATTCATTGGACTATTTTTTTTGTTTTGTTTTGAGAACCCAATCTAAAATTCCTTTAAAAAGCCCAATATAAAATGACATCATTTTGTATTTGGTCTTTGAAAAATCAGAACCAAAATGATGTTGTTTTGGCATGGATTGAAATAAAGGTTATGATTAAACATTATAATCACTCATTTTTAGAGGAAATCCTCATTAAAAACATAAATGGTGGTGGTGATGTCAAATTGATTATTATTTGTGGCGGGGCCACTGCTATTCAAAGGGGTTCACAACTTCACATGAAGACCAAATAAAAACATGTAGATATATATATGTGTAAATTTAGTATAATTATGTACGTAGTATTACTCTTTAAATTTGTAAGGGAAAAAGTGCAAATAGGCCCATGTACTCACCAAAAAAGGTCAAATAAGCCCTTATTTAGGAGGCTCTGTCCGGCCGTCGCCATTTGGGGTGGTTCCCGGTGGAATTTTTTAATGAAATTTTTTGAGCATCTTATTCATTAAGTCTAGTTTACACATACCAAATTTCAGCAAAAACTTCAATCGGGAAGGCATTCAAATGAATTCTTGAAAATAACTGCGCAGTTAGAAGCGCAATTATCTTCAAGAATTTATTTGAATGCCTTCCCAATTGAAATTTTAGCTGAAATTTGGTATGAGTAAACTAGATTTGATAAATAAGATGCTCAAAAAATTTCATCAAAAAATTCCACCGGGAACCACCCGAAATGACGACGTCCGGACAGAGCCTCCTAAATAAAGGCTTATTTGACCTTTTTTGGTTAGTACATGGGCCTATTTGCACCTTTTCCCAATTTGTAATTGTAAAAAAACATTGAACATTCAAAACTTAAATTTATAATCTGCCAATGGCTCTACTATTTAAGAAGAGTTACACCCGAGCTCATAAACTCTACTATGTAATAATACCATTTAAGTTTGGTCCTCAATTAAGAATTAATACCATTTGGTGGCCGGGATAGTGAGTCGTTGGAGTATTGATCTGTCACCTTACTACAAGATTATTGACTAAGATTAAAGGTGATACCCCAATGGGCGTAGGGCTAGGTTTCTTCCTATCTAGCTCTTTCTTTTCTCACTCGATGAATCTCACCATAAATTGTCCATTTCCCTTAAGTCGGTTGCAAGCATATGCGTTACACAAAACATAGATATCTTCACATTTTCTACCATTTCATTTGTATGGGTAATTCAAGATGATTATTTGAGTTATCAAATAATTCAACCAGATTAGTTGAACATAACTAAAACTAGCAATATGTTACTCGATTACGGACTGTATGTCTGTATAGTACATTCATTCGAGTTAGATGTTAGTAACATGCACATTTTGATTTTTTGCAAAAATTAGAACCCCCGCATGTTCAATATCCGAAACCTTTTAAATGATATTAATTTTTTGTTGTTGTATTTTATCTTTTCTCATAGTATCTGTAGTGTTAAATGCATACATTCTTGACTCAAATGAGTTTCGAACCTTTGGCCTTCACCTTGTGAGTCTCACACTGATGTTATCGAACCACAAAGTGCTTAGCTAAATAATATTAATATTAACAACAACAATAGTGTTTGCATTATATTTATATTAGTTATTACATTTTCAAAATATTTTTTGTAAAAATTATTAGTTATAGTATACGAAATTTACAAATAGCCAAATTAGGTTAAAATACTACCTTTCGCATTATCTAATTTATGACTATTTATTATTATTACCTATTAATTATCATATTACTCGTGCCAACGATTATTATTATTACGGAGTATTAGTTGTAATAATAATAATTTTCGTGTTTTTATGTTTGAACAATCTTATAAATTAAGAAGTACGGAGTACTACTTTTTTTTTTTTTTAATTTCAATTCAATACTTACGTTTTAACGTTTCTCAATGTACAAATTTGATCACCCATACATTTAATTGACTAGTTTCTGGTTTATCAGCCTTATCAATTAACATTTTCACTAAATATAGAACTTGATTTTGTACGTTGAATGTATAATAATAATAATAATAATAATAATAATAATAATAATAATAATAATAATAATAATAATAATAATAATAATAATAATAATAATAATAATAATAATAATAATAGTAATAATAATAGTACTAATAATAGTAATAATAATAATAATAATAATAATAATAATAATAATAATAATAATAATAATAATAATAATAAGTAAGGTTTTGAAGTTACTTTTATGAGTGAAGTTGTTGAAGAGGACTGTTTTAACGGTTTTACGTATACCTTTTTTATTAATTTGATTAATAAAATATATTCCAAAATTTAACAAACTCGGTCGCTTCTGCCAGAACTTTATCAAATTTAATAGATTAAAAACTCGTTTGGTAACACTGAAAATGACTTAATCTGCTAAAATTGATAAAGTTCTAACTGAAGCGGCTGAATCTGTTAAATTATGAAAAAGTTATATTTAAAATTTACTTTATTAAAAAATAAAGAAAAAGTTACATGTAAAATTGTTAAATAATATTTAACAATAACTATAACTTATTCAGCCAGAAAAGTAACTCTAACTTTACTTATTTTGATTATTACTTTTTGGGTTGTTGAGATTTTTTTAAATCTCAACAACTACTTTTACTTTTTAATCATTTTATTTTATTAATAATGGTGTAAAGCTAAAACAAAACAAACCATATAAGACAAAGATAGTAAGATCAAGCACATGAAATCAAAAGGCTTGTATTGTGAAAAAATGAGTTGATAAGACCGAAAAACATGACACATTGACACCAAACAATCCCTAATTCAGCTTTTTTTACAGTATCCCACATTCCCACCATCCCTAATTCAGCTCGAGAGTTATGAAGCGGGCTATGGATCTGTGAACCTCAGCTCATAGGTGTATTCAACTTCTAGTAAAGTCGTGCATGAAATAAAAATAAACTCACGTTTGCAACACAGTATATCTGCCACATTAAAACCGTGGTAAAAATGAGGATCGATGTGTAATTTACACCCATGGTACATCTGGGACCACTTCCATTTTCTCTGAGCAATCTAAAACAGAGAAACCGTAGCTCTGAAGGTTTCCACCGAAAGCTACCTTCTTCGCCATCTTCCAGGTTTCTTTTTATTTGCTTCTCCTGATTTTGGTCCCATTTCAATGGATTGCTTTTCTGTTTTGAGCTTGTTTTAAATGAGACGATCCTAGCTCGTGTGGGTTAAAGGTGATAAAAATGGGTGATATGATGTCTATAGATCATTAGCTGAGCTCATAAGGTTCTGCTTGGTGCTCGATTTTCCTTGAGGTTTTACTAGAATGATGAAGAGATCGTAGCAGATCCGAGAATTCTTCAGCATGTAAACTTTATTCGCCCTCCAGAATCGAACTGGCTAATATATGGAATTTTACATTCATAATCTTAATACATTACTATGATTCAAGCGATTTGCTTTACTGGTTCTTTTGAATGTTGGAACCTTATATTGGATACCAATGGACATTCATAGACAAACAGTGGAATTTTGTTTGACATGGGTATTTGATGTTGGACTCTGCTTTGTAGTTTTGTGCTTTTGTTCTTGGAGGGGAATTAAAATCTCACTCACACATGACATCTTATTTAGTTAGATTATTAGATTTCAAATATGCCAAATGTTTGTTATATCTTAAAGATCTTTCGTATCATTAATGCCTTAACTATCATTTCCTTGGATTGCAATATTTTTTATGTATGTTGTGTAACTTTCCTTTCTAAAGGATTCACAAATGACATTTAAACGGGTAGGACGATGTAAATTACGGGAGGCAATGGTCAAGTGTTGGCATACCCTTTTGGAGAAACTAAATATCTATAAGTAAATATAGAGAAAGTGAGAGAGGAGATGAGGGTGTAACAGTTTCTGAACAAAATCTGTCATCTGAGATGTATTAAGGCCTGCATGCAATGATGCGAGTTTGTGGAGAAGTAATCGATCCCGGTCCGATTTGCCCAACTGCCCTTTCTTGACAATTTAGCTCTAATAGTTTCTTCTCTTTCCTATCCATCATTTCCAATGGAGCCAAACACTCGCTATTTTTTGGCTTGAGGATATGATGGAATAAAACAAAATTACTCACTAAACTGTCTGCGTTTCTTTGTTATGAAGCAACAATTAGTCCATGCAACTTTTGACGCGATTTTCATCACGGGGTCATCCAGAAATTGTCTCTGTGCTTTAGTTCAGGGGTAAGGCTGCGTACATCTCACCCCCCCCCTACCCCCACTGGGCTAATGTTGTTGTTGCTGCTGCTGGTGTAGTTTCTTCTCTTTCCATTGGATCTAAAACACTTCCTTAGAGTTTCCATTAATTGTGTATCTACTGTTTGTTTTTTTAATTGCTCTTTTTTGGGACTATGGACTTGGCCCAAGCCCCATGGCTCATCATCTAGTGCAATGCCCATAGCATCAAGCTCAGCTGCCTACCTAGCCAGATGTGCAGCTATTGGGTCAGACACTGTCTTGGCCAGTAGCTCGAACCCCCAGCTTGGAGTTGCCACGAACCATCCTTATGATCATTGCTCTGGAATTGAAGTTGGCTTCCGGACTTTGCCAAGGAGCCAGGAAGACTTAGTCAGTGGATGGTTGTAACTTCCCTATACTCCTGAGTCCTGAGTCCATTATTTATTAGTGGACATGCTCCCCGCCTGTGTAGGCATGATGTAGTAGTGCTTTCATTTCATGAATAGGTCCTTGCGGCCGAATTGTAACCCTCATGTCATCTAGCATACTTAAGCAACAGATCATACAATTTTCTCTTGAATAATTGAATGTTACTTTTCGTTATTCATATTTGGTTCCTAGTTTGGAACAGTTCTTTTCTTTATTCTTACTCTGTCCAATGACGTACATAAGTTATAGCTACTGTTGCAATAACTCTTCTTTTTGAGTTTCTTTATTTAATGACCTTTGCATAAAAATATAAATGTTATGCCATTTTATGGAAGAACATTACTTTTTATGTCATATATCAGGAATTTATTAGCCAGCCAAGTCTCTTTTTTTAACTACTTGTTATTCTGAAATCCATTGCTAAACCTGTTTAAAACATGATCACCGTACCAGAAATTTGTAAATGGAAATTCATTTACTTTATTATAGATTACTATTTGGAAGAAGAATTACTTCTCTAATAATTTCATTTAAGGAAATGTGTCCTCTCTTACTCTTTCCTCTGCACCCTCCCCCCTCCGACAACCCGAACTTCCAAAACCAGAAACTCCCTTCATTAAAATGTGGTTGAATACAAAAAAAATGTGGTTGAATACTTTTTTTAAGATGTTAGCAACTTAAGTGAGTGTCTATTGTGTAGACGTAACAGGGTCATAGGGTTTGGCAATACTTGATGTATTTTATTTAGCGCCTTGACTTGGAAGTTGGAACTCTTGTTTGTTTTTTTAATTGCTACACAGGCACGGGCATTACCTCCTTACTGTTTACAATTGGGAAACAAGACTACACAAATTACGATTTAGGACAAAGAGAAAGTAAGGATGCGGAAGTGGCTTTGTTGCATCCGTCATGTTGAGGAGTCATACCCATCACATGAAAGTGAGCTACTAAAAGGCCCCACAAATGATGCTGATGGTAAGTATCTGTCAGTTATATCTTCCTTGAACTATGTTTTAATTACATCTTTCGGTTGCAAGATAGTTTCATTTTCTATCTTTTGGTGCATACTTTTAATTAAAGGTGTTAGACGCTTTCTTGGTTCATTGGATGATTTAGATATTGTAAATTTTAATTGATGCCATTATAACCTCTTGTTAATTTGTACTCTCTATCTACAAATAAGTAAACAACAAGGCATCTTACTATTTCGAGATCATCATCATCATCTTACTATTTCGAGATATGTAAAAAAAGAGTACTTATCATGACTCATGAGTTTAATACATACTATTTATACAGCCTCATCACCAAATTCAAACATATTCAAACTTAAATGATAGTAGTTATCATTCATTAATTTCATTATGATGGGACAAAATCACAATTTATCAGTTTTCTTGGACTAGAAAGTTCTCTTCGTGATCCTGTGTTTTTCCTTAAAGATGGTCATTCATACAAGAAGGGGGTATATATTTTGCAGACCCAATAATGAGTGCCCGAAGCTTGAAAAAGTACAAGCAGCTTGATTTTTAATTCATTCTGTGCTAATTAAATAAAGGAAAAATTGATAGTAATAATCCCAACTATTGACGGTCCGCTCATAATAATCCCAACTATCGATTATTTCAGAATAATCCCGACTTTAGGGACCTTCCGCCAATAATGGTCCCTATAAATAAATTCTTGTAGTTTCTAAAGTGGATGAGAAGAGATATAGCAAGTAATCCCTATAAATAATCCCAACTTTTAATTTTTATACTTAATTTCTATTTAAAATTCACTTGTTATAGGATGTAATATCTGGTTATGGACCATTATTGGCTGACGGTCCATATAGTTGGGATTATACAAAAATAATCAATAGTTGAGATTATTCTCAGCGGACCAACAATAGTTGAGATTATTATTTTCAATTTTTCCTTAAATAAATGAGCATAGACCTTAAGTAAAACAAAACTCATCTACCAGGTTGGTTTTTTAGTAGTCTGGTCAGTGATCTTCCATAATTAATTTGCAAACTCTTTTTAATGAAAATTTGATAGTTTGATGAACAGTTAACTGGTGATACATCTGTGACAAGTGATAACTAGTGTTTTTGATCTATTGGCATCTGGCTGGGAACTTAGGAAAGGCTAACTCAGAGGTATCTAAAACCTAACCAATCGTATCCAGTATGTTCCACTCAAAGCAGTAGGAAGGGTGAGAACTTTGACTTTAGGATTAGAGATGTTCTTTTCGTGAAGACCATCTGCTAAGGGAAAATTTGGTGTTACTGGAAGATATCTAAATATCATAAAGTTTCTTTTCGCTGCAGTAGACCATCCACCACTAAACTTGTGGTGGAAAATTTCTTTTCATATAAGTGTGGACGTTCTTAACCACTAGTTTAGCAGTGGGTGGTCCACTGTGGTGGAGACTTAGCAATCCTAAACACAACATGCAGACACAATACAGACATGACATGATGTGTAAATAGGAATTACATGGAGAAATACACAACTTAGACATGACACAAGAATGATACATAATTCCACATGATGTTCAAATTTACGAATTTCATAAGAGTTGTGTTTATTTTTATCTTTGACCTGAAATAAAATGATGAAACATGGTTTGTATGTATTTCTTTCCTTCATTAGACTGGTTAGTTTATTTCCTTCATTAGACTGGTTAGTTGTTTTCCTACAATAAGTTTATCTACAGCTTTATTGGTTTCCATCTTTAGATTGGTTCATTTTAAGAATTGATTTTATGTAATCCTCCCTTAACTTATCCGTGTTTGTAACCCTTATTATAAATAGGGACTCTTGTTTTGGTTAATAAACAAGCCAGTATTGAATACAAATTAAGGAGGAAGGAACTCATTAAATTTCCTTAAGCTTTACCGCTACCCTGCACCCGTTATTTTCCTGTACCATTCCTTCCATCCTGTTTGCCTACAATTATAGAATAAGACACGAGCTCTAGCCCTGGAACATAACTTTGCCTACAATTATAGAATAAGACACGAGCTCTAGCCCTGGAACATAACTTTATCTGCCTTCAATAACTGTAATTTATGATATTAGAGAAGAGATTTGTTGTAGGAAGCTCATTTTATGGACCCAAAAGAGTATATGTTCCCTATTCCTAGAGAGCTTCGTAGAACGGAAATAGTACATGAAGATTGTGGAAGATGGTACCATGTGCCATGGATAAATCATAGGCTCGTAGCCACTATTTACCTGCCACCTATTGAATTGGACATTTATAAGGTTGACTGGTTGTTTTGTAGTAACTGGATGTTTACTATGCTCACTTAAATTGACGTAATTTGGTCATGGTTGACTGCTGAATGACTCTCTTAGTAGTTCTTAAACAATTCATCTGTAATTAATACAGTTAGTTCTATTACTTCTATATAGTCATGCTCCATGATGCAGATCTGCAGTTGTTTCTTTTACAATATCAATTTTGCAATGTGAAGTAATTGCATGACTATAAAAACTATCTCAACTCATCAATGTCTCATGATATTTTTCCATTCAAGTAGGAAAACAGTACAATTATGAGAATTTTGAAAATTTAACATTTTAACTCATCATTCCTTCCATTTTCAAAAAAAAAAACTCACCATTCCTTCCACAGAAGTTGCTAAAGGTATTGCACACGGCGTAAAGCTTTGCCACTTTTCTTTTTGCATGATTATATAGTGTTAAGTAATTTTAGATAATTTCATGTCGTCAACCCTAACATAATTGAGATTAAGGCGATGTTGATGTTGATTAATTAATGTGGATCAAACACAGTTAACCATCAAAGAGAACATCTATCTTGTTGGAAGTTCTCATACTCATTTACTTATGTTGATTCTTTTCTTTACTTCACACTTCCCCAAAAAACATGCAAATACATAAAAGAATAGTTGATTTCGAGATGATTCACCTCATATTCGAAACCATGGTTAAAATATTGAATACTTCTCTCATGATTGGACATTTGAACTAGTGATAAAGATATTTAATTGCTTTTCTAGTGGGAATGTGGTAGATACATGTTTCTTTACTCCCATCCACTGCCCTCATTCTTTTACATTGGTAACATTGAATTTATTAAAAAAGGATTTTTCCCATATAACTTGGTCATCATGCACAATGTTCTTTTTCTTATTCTTCTGCCATCACACACCATGTCAGGGGCAAGTCGTTTTGTTGCATATTTTCTGCTAGGGAATCTGTTAAGGTGATCATATTTCTGGAAACTAATTACAATTGAAAAGCTCTTTAAAGTCTTTTAGATGAATTGTGATGTATTCAATGTTGATTGTTAAATTATATTTTTATTCCATTATTGATTCTCTCTGTACCATATGTCAGGGTATCAAAAAGGTGCAAAGGCAGCGACTCCTGCCAAGACTGAAGTGCAAAAAGCAATACCACCAATTGAAGTGCCAGAGTTGTCTCTGGATGATCTGAAAGAACAAACTGAGAATTTTGGATCAAAGGCTTTGATTGGGGAAGGATCATATGGAAGAGTGTACTTAGCAAAGTTAAGTAATGGTCAATCTGTAGCGGTGAAAAAGTTAGATGTTTCATCAGAACAAGATTCGAATACAGAGTTCTTGACTCAGGTTCATTTGCAACTCTAGATAAAATATGCTTATCTATCATGTTTATGTGGGGCACATGCCTGTCAAATATCAAACAATCTGATTTTTATTTTTTACTTCGTAAGGTTTCCATGGTTTCAAAGTTGAAGCATGAAAATCTCATTGAACTGCTTGGTTATTACGTAGAAGGCAACCTCCGCATATTAGCTTATGAGTATGCAACCGTGGGGTCTTTACATGACATACTTCATGGTAATGCCATATATTGTATATTGACCCAAATGGGGACTATATAAGGCTAACATAAAGGTGTTTGATATTATAAAGTGAAATTCCATTTAAATTGTTTTGTTGTGCTTTAGGAAGGAAGGGATTACAAGGGGCACAGCCTGGACCTACACTTACCTGGATACAACGGGTACGGATTGCCGTCGATGCTGCGAGGGGACTTGAATGTTTGCATGAGAAGGCCCAACCACCCATAATTCACCGTGATATCCGATCAAGTAATGTCCTTCTGTTTGAAGAGCATGAAGACTATAAAGCAAAGATTGCAGATTTTAACCTTTCAAACCAAGCTCCTGATATGGCTGCAAGGCTTCATTCTACACGCGTTCTGGGAACATTTGGTTATCATGCACCAGAGTAATGAGTTTCCCATTTCTCTTCCAGAACTGACTTTTCCTTGTCCTTTGCATTTCACAAACTTACAGAGTTAAAGGGTTTTCCAAACTATTGAACCTAAAGATTTTTTTCCCTGCACTTCTTAAGACTGAATATTCGAGTCAATTCAGGATAAATATACTCTGCTGTATTTGTTGTATCAAGTGATGAACCTACTAGTGAACATGACTAGTACAGTAGTACATGTCTGGAGATGCATAAGATGTGTAAAACAAATCATGTATCCCTTACATGTTGATGATGATAATGTAATAATCTATTATTCTCATATTTACTATCTGGAAAGGAATCCTAATTTCATCTAGTGATTGTCAGTGATGTGTTTAATATTTCTCCAAACTGTTGTCTTTTCAGATATGCAATGACTGGGCAGCTTACACAGAAGAGTGATGTATATAGTTTTGGGGTGGTTTTACTTGAACTCTTGACTGGAAGGAAACCGGTAGACCATACCATGCCTCGTGGGCAGCAGTCACTTGTTACATGGGTGTGTATCATAGATTCTGCTCCTTTTCTATATTTTCCATCTTCCATGTTCCTTATGACCTGTTTGGATAGAAGTTCTGAAGGGGTTCAGCCGTTCAGGGAGGAAGGCTTTGGAGTGCAAAGCACTTAAGTGTACACTGTATATTTTGACAAGTAAAATGTTTCATATATAATGGGTGATTGAAATGTTGTATGACCGCATATTATGTTACATCTTTCAATTTTTATCAAACCTCAAATGTTTCTCATGATATAAGCGAGCAAATTATAACTTTAGTTCTTTAACTTATGTATGTAACCATTATTAGCCCTTCAACTTTACTAACTTGCAGAAACAACTAATAAAATTGTCTACATTAAGGACTTTTCCACCAAAATGTACCGTTTACAGTGGAATATTTTCATGCCGGCGGTGGCTTTTCTATTGATGTGGACAAACTTTTTAGTTAGAGACATACTTTTCAGTTAGAGAACCTGTTCTAAGTGAGTAAAGTTATGGGCTAATAGTGGGCACATGTAAAAGCTACGGGAAATCTCCCTGATATAGACTAAGCCTCCAAAGCCAGCCTTCCCCTAAAAAACTTCCATCCAAATGGCTGTTGATTTCTTCAAAAATTTTATGGAGCCATATGTGACTCTCTTATGGAGTCACATAGGCTATAGTGGCATCACCACAACCACACATTATTTTATTGAGGATCCCCACTAAAATAATGTATGGTGGTGGTGATGCCACAATAGCCTATGTGACTCCATAAGAGAGTCACATATGGCTCCATAAAATTACTCTTGATTTCTTTCCTGCTTGTTCTGCAGTAGCTATTTGTCTTGTTGATTAATAATTTCTACTTGCTCGAACATGCTATTTTAGGCCACTCCCAGGTTGAGTGAAGATAAAGTGAAACAATGTGTTGATACAAAACTCAAAGAATATCCTCCTAAGGGTTTGGCAAAGGTCTCTCTCTATCTCTATCTCCCTCACCATATTGTACATTTTTGTAGTTTGTAGACATTATGCCCCCTTTGGTGAACAAGCGTGGTATTTATGTTTTTAAAGGGTTATATGATTCCCCCTTTGTAACTAATATGTGGAACGGTTGCTTGTAATTCAAATGAGAAAGTTGTGGTGGTGATGGTAACCCATTGCAGCGGCAACTTGTTCACGAAAGGGGCTATATATCTAATAAATTAGTGGAAAAGTTTCCTTTGTTGGTATCAAGTCATTCCTATTCCTATTTTAGTCTCTGATTTTCAAGTTTTCTCACGTTTGCGGTTGTTGATAATTTTTGGTTACTTGTCTGGCAAAATTCAACTAGAAGTTGTACTGAATTGGCCGGGTTTGGGGTTGAAAGGACCATGGTTGACAAAGAATGCGTTGATGACACTTCAAGTTTTTATGGACTAAAAGAGTCGGAGACCAAAAGCGGGAACGACCTAATACAGTCACTGGACTAAAAGTGAAACACTATAAGCCAGTATAGAAAATAGATATATAAAAAGCTATTTCCAATTATATATATCTAAAGAAGATGCTGATTGTTTTGTTACCTTTGGTAATCAGCTCGCAGCTGTTGCTGCACTGTGCGTACAGTATGAAGCCGAGTTCCGTCCAAATATGAGCATTGTTGTGAAGGCCCTTCTGCCACTCCTAAAAACCCCTACCCCTGCCCCAGAATCCTAACCCCCTAGTATATAGTTTGTTGGAGTATGGTAATTTTCTCGCATTTTTATGCGTCAAGTTGTTTGCTGGAGAATTGCATCTAGCGATTTTCCTTTCAGTACGAGATTTAAATTGCTATGGTTTTGTTTCTTTGGCCTATTAGGTTTGTTGCAGTGTCATAAGATTGTTACTGAGGTTTTTGTAGTCACTGATCAATTGTTCTGAGCGGTTTGGTGTGATTGTTTTCTTCAGTAATAATACTTCAAATGATATTCTATTTCCTGTGGATATCAGGTGCATATTCATTTGTGTGTGCAATATAATCGATTGGTTTGCCCTGCTTAGACTTTTCCTTGAGAGCTTCACCCCAATTAGGTAGAGCACATTATTATACTATGTATGAATGTATGATGCTATAATCAGAATATCAGATTTCTGCATTATGGGTGAAGGAAATATAGGACGTCCTCTCACTCTCTCAGTACGCGGGATGACGGTTCTCTTCGTAAAAAATATTCTTGTAATATACTTGAATTTATCATCTCATTAGGGTCCCTACATCGTTTCATTTGAGATCAATAATTTGAATGAAATACGGCACCAAAGAAATGTCAGTTTGTCTGAGTCAAACATTTCGCAAGTAGCAAACTGCACTATCAATATTGTCTAGTTAAATTTAGTTTAAGTTATAAATGTCAAACATTTCTCAAGTGTAAAAAAAGATCAAACATAATGAGTTTATATTATGTGTGTGTAAAGATGCAATTCTAGATAGAATTTGAGAAAATTTCTCAAGTAAGAGTCAAACAAAATGAGTTTCTTCCAAATAGGATTTGGGAGCTCGTATTTGGGGATTTTTATCTTTTTATTATTTTAAAGGAAAATGGAAATTATTAATTCATCCTTTTAGAAGTTTTAGCGGTGTTTTTACAATAGTCACACATTTTCGTTATTCATGAATAATTCAACCTTTGCACCTCATCTTCATTCACCGGTTGATGATCTGCTATTGCAAGTTATTTTTTTATCTTTGCACTTCATTATACCATAAATCTCATCTTTCACAAAGATAATATTTTGCAAAGATAAGAAAATAACTTGGAATAGTAGGTCATTAACTGGCCAGGGACCAGCAAATGAAGAAAGGATACAAAAGTTGGATTATTCTTGAATAACGGAAAGGTGGAACTATTTAAGAAAATTGCTAAAAAGTTGGATTATTAGTTTCCATTTTCCTTATTTTAATATGATTACATAAATTCTATATTATGAGAAGAAAATGCACTTAAATTTATCTTTTTACTCCTATTTTAAGTAATTCATTACTCCGTATAAATTTTAAATTATATACTCCTTATGTCCCATTTTGGTTGTTCTAATTTCCTTTTTGTGATGTTCTAAAATGAATGTCATATTTTCCTTTTAGCAAGAAATATGTGATCTTTATCATTTTACTTTATTCCATTCAATTCTTAATCACAACTCTTACTTTTCAATTAATAATCATGACAAATTTAAACAAGAGAATCAATATGGGACGAAGGTAATATATAGAATTTAAACTTGATTGAGTTGGATTGTTGGAGTTACGGATACCTTCCTTGTACAATTGAAGAACGACATTTACAAACTTGGGAATACGGGTCGGACATTTCAATTTCGTGACTATTTCAGACAGGGGTGGATCCATCTTATATTTAATGGGGGCACATGCCCCCAATGACTTCCCACTTTTTACTAAAATTTTATTGTATTTTAAATATTTATTTATACAAATGAATTGGTGCCCCAAATAGAAATAAGGGAGGCACCCAATATATGTGGGATGGTCAACAACTCAACACTTCTTGTTGCCTTCTTAATTGATAATTACATTTTCATGAATCCATTATTAGTTATTTACCTTTTTGTGAATTAGAGTTTTCAAAATTTAGTTTGTAGAATTTCCTTATAATTTAACTTTGTGTGTTTTAAATGAGTTCGGTAGCATTCGTTGACAATTTAGTGGTGCGAGTTTGAGTTTTATTTTATGGGGAATGTATATTTCTTTATTTTGTAGAATTAGAATAAGAGGAAGTGACTTGGTGCAATTATTAGAAAAATAAAAATTGTATGATTATTATTGAATTGATAAAGTGTTAATAAAATAATACTCGTAACAAATTGTGATAATCAAATATTACCAAAAATGTTATTAGAAAACGTTAACAAGACAAGTTAAAATTGGACAAAGGTGAAGGACAATGTAGGTATTTTTTAAATTATTGATTTTACCCGTTGCAACCCCTGCAGTGAAAGGAAACTTTTCTGTGTTAACATTGTTAAATCAAGTTTGCACAATAAATTAGCGACCACATTTGAATGATTATTTCAAAACTAAAAACTCATACATAACAATTTGTATTAAAATTTGATGTTTTCTATTTTGCTGATATTTGGTTATTTTATTGTTTGAATTTAATTTTATATATATTTAATTCAAAATTTTCCTCTTTTAAAAAAAATCAAAATTTTCCTAAACTTTCTTTATCGGTGCCCCCAATAGTTAAAATTCTCCAATCAGTCTTCTGTTGGAAAAATGTGTGAAAATTGCATTAAATGGCTATTTTAGGACAATTTTTTGAGTGGGGTCCACTTCCGATTTGGGTCGGGTCAAAGTGGTTTCGGATTGTCCTTGTTAAGGGCTACAATTCGATATATGGTACGCTCAAAACGGATAACGGGTGAATGAGAAATCGCTTTTCGAAGTTTACCCGTTAGAAGGGAAAAGGATGGGTTTCTAGTGTGTTAATTTCCCACACCGGAAAACCCAAGGGATGGCCGCCCATCAGAGATGGGGTATTCTGATGGCCGCCCATCAGAGTTGGGGGTACTCTGATGGCCGCGGATCAGAGTTGGGGTCTTCTGATTGCCTCTGATCAGTACCCCTCCCGGGGTGTTCTGATGGAGGTCTTCTGTCGCGCTTCTGAAACGTTACAACAATTAATGCCCAACGTTTATATCTTTTAATGCAGCGTTAAATGGACAGTTCATGGACGATTCAATGCCCAACGGACTGGTCATTGATGTCCAACGTTCAGGTCCATTAATTCACTATTTTCACACAACAAATCCTCCTTTATAATGGCTGGCAGGTGGTTTGCAACGAACACAAGTTCTTACACGTTCTTACACGAACTTACACGTTTTGCACCTCTAAAAACACACTGCTAGCAATCTGCAAATTCCTTCTGTGTTCATACTGTGTTCTCGTTCGCTGGAACTCTTGTTTGTGTGCTCAAACATTAGTTCGTAGTCATCGTATCCTGGGAAACTATTGTTGCAACGCTCCTAGCACCGTGGGAGGCAACAAATACGTTTTAAGGACATCGTGCGTAGCACGAGCTTTGACTAATTCTGCTTCATCTCCTTTCTTGTTTTTCTCTAGTCATTTTATTTAATTAATTAATTTTAATTAATTTTCTTTATTTTCCGAAACACACCCAACAATCTTAAAACGTATTTGTTGATAAGCTTGTATCATACGGATACAATCTTAAAACGTATTTTGTTGCTAAGCTTGTATCATACGGATACAATCTTAAAATCGTAGTTTGTCACTTTGGTGAACGAACTTAATTTTTGGTGCTTTCGGAAAAAACGTTAAGAAAACGAAAATGACTTCTCAAGAAAACGAGATTGGTGTTGGGCAGAATGTTCTGAACGACAATCACTCTGAAAGCGGAGCACCGGTGAACAATAGTTCACAACGCGGTGCATCTGCTTTGGCCAACCAAAGGGCTATCCCTATGGTGACCGTGCCAAGCAACTCTGTGGAGAAACCCGAGAAATTCAATGGGTTAAACTTCAAGAGGTGGCAGCAAAAGATGCTATTTTATCTCACTACTCTCGGTCTTGCGAGGATCTTGACCGAGGACGCTCCGGTTGTAACCGGGAGTGAGGTGGATGTGCAATCTCTCAACGCGGTTGAGGCTTGGAAGCATTCTGACTTCCTTTGCCGAAACTATGTGTTGAACGGGCTGCATGATGCTTTGTACGACGTTTATAACAAATTAGCTACGGCTAAGGAGCTATGGAATGCTTTGGACCACAAATATAAAAGCGAGGATGCCGGCGCAAAGAAATTTGTTGTTGGTCGATTCCTTGATTTTAAAATGGTGGATTCGAAGACGGTCTTGAGTCAAGTTGAGGAGATGCAAATGATCTTCAACGAAATTCGAGACGAAGGAATGACAGTTAGTGAGTCGTTCCAAGTGGCGTCAATTATTCATTTGTTGCCGCCGGCTTGGAAGGATTTCAAAAACTACCTTAAGCATAAGCGAAAGGAAATGAACTTGGAACAATTGATCCTCCGTCTGCGGATTGAAGAGGATAACCGGAAGAACGATGGGAAACTCCCAATTGTTCATGGCGCCAAGGCCAACGTGGTGGAGCATTCAAAAAGCTCCAAAAATAAAAATAATGGGAAGAGCAAGCTCGGTCCCAAGGGAGGCGTTTCCAAGACAAAGTTCAATGGAAAATGCTTCAATTGCAACAAGAATGGACACAAGTCCTCGGATTGCAAGGCACCAAAGAGAAAGAAAGATTCTCACGTCAACTTGGTGCAAGGTGGGCAAAAGGATGAAGACATCATCCTAGCGGCTGTGGTTACGGAAGTCAACCTCGTTGGATCCAATTCCAAGGAGTGGTTTGTGGACACCGGTGCTACCCGGCATATTTGCTCAAATCGGGAGTTGTTCACAACTTTCGAGCCATCAAATGGTGAGAAAGTGTGGATGGGAAACTCAGCCCATTCCGAGGTGGAAGGTGTGGGCAAGGTGGTCCTGAAGATGACTTCGGGCAAAGAGCTGACTCTCAACCAAGTGCTGTTCGTTCCGGAGATACGCAAAAACCTGATTTCCGGTTCGTTGTTGAACAAGCATGGATTCCGCATGGTTTTTGAGTCGGACAAATTAGTTTTGTCCAAATCGGGAATGTATGTGGGCAAAGGGTATGCATGTGATGGGCTGTTTAAGCTCAATGTAATGACTATTATTAATAATAATAATAATAATAAAATCCCTTCTGCTTACTTGCTTGAGTCTTCCAATGTGTGGCATGGTAGACTAGGACATGTTAATTTTAATTCTATACGTAGATTAATTAACATGGAGCACATTCCTAAATTCACAATTGATGTGAAGCACAAATGTGATGTTTGTGTTGAGGCAAAACTAACGAAAACGTCTTTCAAATCGGTTGAAAGAAAAACGGAACCACTAGAATTAATTCATAGTGACGTTTGTGATTTTAAATCAATACAAACACGTGGCGGTAATAAATATTTTATTACTTTTATCGATGATAGCACTCGCTATAGCTATGTTTATTTGTTGAGAAATAAACACGAAGCAATCGATAAATCCATTCTTTATAAGAATGAAGTGGAAAACCAACTTAATCGACGGATTAAAACGGTTAGAAGTGATCGAGGTGGTGAGTATGAAGCACCAATTGGTGACTTTTGCGCTAGTGTGGGTATAGTACATGAACGTACCGCACCCTATTCACCTCAATCAAACGGTGTTGCCGAACGAAAGAATCGCACATTGAAAGATATGATGAATGCGATGCTAGTAAGTTCGGGCCTGCCACAAAATATGTGGGGCGAAGCGATCTTAACAAGCAATTACCTTTTAAATAAGGTTCCCCGGAAAAAATATGATAAAACTCCGTACGAGTTGTGGAAAGGCAGACGGCCTTCCTATCAATATTTAAAAGTGTGGGGGTGTCTTGCTAAGGTGCTTGTACCAACACCTAAGAAAATAAAAATAGGTCCAAAAACGGTGGATTGTATTTTTATTGGATATGCACAAAATAGTAGTGCTTATCGGTTTTTAGTGTACGATTCGAATAATCCGGATGTACATAAAAACACAATAATCGAGTCAAGGAATGCATCGTTCTTTGAAGACGTATTTCCATGCAAGTCCAACGATGGACCTAGCACGTCAAAACGAACATTTGACGTAGCTATGGAAAATACTAGCGAGGGATCCGGTGAAGAACCCGAACCCCGACGTAGCAAACGTGCTAGAGTTGAAAAATCCTTCGGACCGGATTTTCTCACATACTTGGTAGAATTCGATTCGAATATTCTAACTTGTATGGTAGAAAATGAACCGGATTTTCTAACATGTTTGGTAGAAAATGAGCCACGGACTTATACGGAAGCCGTAACGTCTACCGAAGGACATATGTGGAAAGAAGCCATCAAAAGTGAGGTGGATTCTATCCTTAAAAATCACACATGGGAATTGGTTGATCTCCCTCCGGGATGTAAACCTTTGGGATCCAAGTGGATTTTTAAACGTAAAATGAAACCGGACGGTTCCATTGATAAGTACAAGGCTAGACTTGTAATCAAAGGATACAAGCAACGTGAGGGCCATGATTACTTTGACACGTATTCTCCTGTGACGAGAATAAATTCCATTAGGATGATACTGGCAATTGCCGCTTTGCGGAATTTGGAAGTTCATCAAATGGACGTAAAAACCGCTTTTCTAAATGGCGATATAGACGAAGAAATCTATATGGAACAACCTGAGGGTTTTCGTGTTCCAGGCCAAGAAAAGAAGGTTTGTAAATTAATTAAATCATTGTACGGATTGAAACAAGCCCCTAAACAGTGGCACGAAAAGTTCGATCATGCAATGTTAATTAATGGGTTTAAAATAAACGAAAGTGACAAATGTGTCTATGTGAAAAGCACGGTAGACGGCTATGTCATTTTATGTTTATACATGGATGATATACTCATCGTGGGTAGCAATAATCTTATGATTAATTCTACCAAAAGCATGTTAAATTCTAAATTCGACATGAAGGATATGGGGCTGGCCGATTTAATCCTTGGGATTAAAATAATTAGAGGACCTGACGGTCTGACGCTAAGCCAATCCCATTACGTGAATAAAATCCTTACTAAATTTAATAAGGATGATTATCAAGAGGCAAGGATGCCATTAGATAAAAACGTACATCTGACCAAAAATCGTGGAGAGTGTATTTCTCAAGTAGAATACGCTAGGATTATTGGCAGTTTAATGTATCTAATGAGTTGTACCAGGCCTGATATTGCCTTTGTGGTTAGTAAGCTTAGTAGATATACTAGCAACCCCGGTGACGAACACTGGAAGGCAATAGTAAGAGTTTTGAGGTATTTACGAAAAACCCAAAACCTTGGACTGCACTACGGAAGATATCCAGCTGTACTTGAAGGGTATAGCGACGCTAGTTGGATATCTGACATTAAGGACTCAAAGTCCACGAGTGGATATGTTTTCACTTTGGGAGGTGCAGCCGTGTCGTGGAAATCCTCGAAACAAACGTTAATAGCTAGATCCACGATGGAATCTGAGCTAATAGCCTTGGATAAGTGCACTGAAGAGGCTGCATGGCTACGCCATTTTCTCGAGGATATTCCAAGTTGGGAGAAGCCTGTCCCTCCAATATGCATACATTGCGATTGTCAAGCGGCAATTGGAAGGGCACAGAGCAATCTCTATAATGGTAAGTCTAGACACGTCCGTCGTAGACATAATACCATTAAACAACTTCTCACAACGGGTGTTATCACTGTTGACTACGTGAAGTCAAAGGATAACATAGCGGATCCGTTAACCAAGGCATTGGATAGAGAATTGTTGGAGAAGTTGATACGAGGAATGGGATTAAAGCCTGTGAATTGAAAAGTTCTATAGTGGATACCCAACCTAGTTGGTCCTAGGTTCAAATGGGACAACTAAATTATAGAGCGAAGGATGGTCACTGTGGGGGTCCCGGACTCCTACCCACTCCTCGTTGAAACAATGACTCCCGCACGAGGTTAGCAAAAACGTTTGCTTTAATGATTCTAAAATGTTGATCTACTCGATAACATTGGAAGAGTATGCGGGATACTCGTGAAAGAATCACCTATGTGAGAGAGAAGAGGGTCGCTTCAAAGGAGAACTGTAAAGGCTCAGTTCTTTAGAAACTCTTGCAGAACCAGGACGGTGACCCATGGCCAAAACGGGCACACCCATGAGAACGGAACAAAGTTGGAAGGTTCTTGTGTAAAGATAAGTCAATGTTTACACGACGGCAGTATAGTTCAAAGACATCGAGTCTACTAGACAGCCAGTAAATAAACGAGTCTTTACAGCGGAAGGTTCAAAGGATTAAACCTACCTCTCCGTATACAAGGATCATCCGGTGAACACAACGTGTCCTCCTATCTTCGTGTCTTTTTAAGTCTCGAAAATCAATTTTCATTCATGTGGGGGATTGTTGGAAAAATGTGTGAAAATTACATTAAATGGCTATTTTAGGGCAATTTTTTGAGTGGGGTCCACTTCCGATTTGGGTCGGGTCAAAGTGGTTTCGGATAGTCCTTGTTAAGGGCTACAATTCGATATATGGTAGGCTCAAAACGGATAACGGGTGAATGAGAAATCGCTTTTCGAAGTTTACCCGTTAGAAGGGAAAAAGGATGGGTTTCTAGTGTGTTAATTTCCCACACCGGAAAACCCAAGGGATTTGCTACCCTTTATAAAGGGACTCCCCCCTTATGGAGTTAAGATTCTTAAGGGTAAAGGCTCTCTCCACGCGCGCAGGGGGGGGGGGTGCAAATCAAATCCCGAATTCGGAGAAGAAAAACCGCGACTTGCGTGCGCGGGCGACCTGCGGACACGAATGTCGTCCAAAAATCTATCTCTCAAGAGATACGATTAATTTTTGTTTTCTTCCCGAAACGTTTAATTTTTTCCCAGCGGCAGAAGTGCTCGGACAGAAGCCTACGGATCAGAACACCTCGTTGGTGTTCTGATGGCAGAACGCGCCCATCAGAGATGGGGTATTCTGATGGCCGCCCATCAGAGTTGGGGGTACTCTGATGGCCGCGGATCAGAGTTGGGGTCTTCTGATTGCCTCTGATCAGAACCCCTCCCGGGGTGTTCTGATGGAGGTCTTCTGTCGCGCTTCTGAAACGTTACAACAATTAATGCCCAACGTTTATATCTTTTAATGCAGCGTTAAATGGACAGTTCATGGACGATTCAATGCCCAACGGACTGGTCATTGATGTCCAACGTTCAGGTCCATTAATTCACTATTTTCACGCAACAAATCCTCCTTTATAATGGCTGGCAGGTGGTTTGCAACGAACACAAGTTCTTACACGTTCTTACACGAACTTACGCGTTTTGCACCTCTAAAAACACACTGCTAGCAATCTGCAAATTCCTTCTGTGTTCATACTGTGTTCTCGTTCGCTGGAACTCTTGTTTGTGTGCTCAAACATTAGTTCGTAGTCATCGTATCCTGGGAAACTATTGTTGCAACGCTCCTAGCACCGTGGGAGGCAACAAATACGTTTTAAGGACATCGTGCGTAGCACGAGCTTTGACTAATTCTGCTTCATCTCCTTTCTTGTTTTTCTCTAGTCATTTTATTTAATTAATTAATTTTAATTAATTTTCTTTATTTTCCGAAACACACCCAACATCTTCATCCTGTCTTGAAAGCCTTCCAAGGATGTTTTCTATTTTGCTGATTTCAAGGATTAAAAGTGCGATTTTCCCTTAAATTTAACTCTTGTTTCTTCGGCACTTTGATAGAATGATCACACCGAAAAATAAATTATTTTGAAGGCCCTTTATGTATTCCAATTACTATGTAGCATAAATTCGATCGTTAAGGACGGTAGTTATTGAAATGTTGATAAAAAAACGTATAATTTTTATTTGATCATGGACATTTCCAAAGGTATAATCTGTAGATTCCAATCAAGCTGTTGAAGCTATCATGAGTGCAGTACAATATTGATTTCTTGCGGTATTAAGGATAGAAGACTAAATCACATGTTTGATTTTTTTTAGGAAAAATTGATAGTAATAATCCCAACTATTGGCGGTTCGCTCATAATAATCTCAACTATTGATTATTACAGAATAATCCCAACTTTAGGGACCTTCCGCCAATAATGGTCCCTATGAATAAATTCTTGTAGTTTCTAAAGTGGATGATATGAGATATAACAAGTAATCCCTATAAACAATCTCAACTTTTAATTTTTACGCTTAATTTCTACTTAAAATTCACTTTTTATAGAGGTAATATATGGTCATGGACCATTATTGGCAGATAGTCTATATAGTTGGGATTATACAAAAATAATCAATAGTTGAGATTATTTTCAGCGGACCAGCAATAGTTGGGATTATTATTTTCAATTTTTCCTTTTTTTTATAATGCATATGTGAGGACAAAGTTTTCTTTAATACGAAATACGGAGTATAATTGTTAGAAATAAATAGTCAAATATTACTAATTGAATACATGTTATATGAAAAGGGTTAATTTTATGTTAATACTTTGTGAATATCACTGTGACAATTTTTGACTACTATTAATTGTGGATTACTCCGTATTACTTTCACTAAAAGGTGGTGTGCACTGTTTTTTTTCTTTTTTGCATAGAAAAGATATTTTGTTAGTGAAGATGCAATTACAAGAAAGTAAAAAGGAAAATAACAAGAAAGTGACTAGAAAATAAATAACTCAACCCACAGAGCAATAGAAGAAGTTCTCTTCACTTTAAATTCTCCAATTAAGGTTTCCCACAAGTTTGACATCTAGTCCCCATCTGATGCGATCATCAATTCTTCTTTCTGTACATTTTGATTGAGTGGTCAAATGATCTATAGGCATATAATTTTCTCTTGTAATCAACAAAGTAGTTGTGGCAAATTTCTTGATTTTTATAAGTGGCTCATAGATCTTCTAGACTTCTACCATCAAAATATGAACTATTTTTTCATTTTCTGAAGCATGACCAAGATATCCATTTCCAGTAAGTGAAAAGAATGCGTAGTTATAAGTTTCCTCACTAACATAACAACCTCACATCCTAGATAAGGAATTTGTAATAACTAATCTGTATAACATATTAATACGAAGTTTTAGAATTCAAAGGCTAACAATAATATTGGAACCAATGTTTACCGGTTAATAAATAAAATTTCATATTTCAATTAATTCAATTTATTTGATTCGATTTTGAGAGAGATCAAAACTGAAATCAAACCAAACAATAAATGTTCACTTTTTTTTTTCTCCAGATTTGATTTTCTTTTACCGTTTGATTACCATTTTCTTTTACGAATTTGGGTTTGAACCTAGGGTCTTCGAGCCCGACCGTTTCCAGCCTTAGGTTTCACAAAAAACATCTTGAGTGAATAATAAAGTCCTAGCGTATGGTGCCCTTAACTCTCGATATGGCGGTGAGCCCTCCTTTTCAGATGAATGCTTAGGGCTACCTCCCCTGTTATACTTCTTCCAATAAGCAAATCTAAAGCTTCCCCTTAAACCCTTAAACCCAGCAACATACGAGCACAAGACTATCACTTGGAGCTGTACCATGAACAGAAGCATGAATAAGAAGAAGAAAGTTTCATCTTCTACTAAAAAGAATAAAAAATTTGCTGATCCGTTTTTCGAGTCGGAAGGGGGCGACAAGAAGCGCCGCCGCAACAAGTTCCTGGATGATGACATAGAGAGCAGCGATGATGACGGAGTCGAGGTGTTCGAAGGTGAGGGAGGAGGGGATGATGCTGAAGAGGGTAATGAAGTTGAGGAAAGTGTGGCCGAGAAGAAGAAGCGGCTGGCGTATACTTACTTGGAAAAGATTAGGTCTATTGCCAAGAGGGACGAGGAAGATACACTGAGCGGGGACGAGAATGATAGAGAGGAAATTGAGGGAATGAGAGACTCTATGGTTGCCAAAATCTTGCAGCAGGAGCAGCTGGAAGAGAGCGGCCGCATCCAAAGAGCCATTGCTTCCAGGTTAAAACTTAAAAGTTTTTATTTTGAGTACAATTCGTCTCTCTCTGGCTAAAAACGAGAATTAAAATGATGTTTGATTATTTTCTTGGTGGGGGGCTGGGATATGATATACGATGTTAATCTCTTTTCCAGCAAATCATCTGGTTATAGTTCTGCTTTTGCTTCCCTGACCAATAGGGGGAATTGAATAATGTTGCTTCAACCTTTTATCCTAGCTCAAGAGTAAATTTTGTTTAGTGATTACAATTGACCAACTGTTATTGTAGTGTAAAGAATATTGAGATGCACGAATGCATCAGAGGTAGACACCATATGATCCATGCCAGTTTCCATAGCAACTGTGAATTTTGTTGCACAGTATATGTATTTAGTTGTGTTGACTAACATACTTTCTTCCCATTTTGGTTTTGGAGGGTAGGATTTTTATTTCTGTATCTTTAGAGAAAGCTGTCTGGTAATAGTGATCACATATTTTCTTTGAAAGCCTTAACTTGAACTGTTAATGGAAATGAATTTAGGGGCTTATAAAATTTATGTGAACATGTAGAATTCGGGAACCAGAACCTAAAGATGGATTTCAAATTTTACTAAAACATCGACAAGCAGTTACTGCTGTTGCTCTCTCTGAAGATGACTTGAAGGGGTTTTCAGCATCCAAAGATGGTACTATATTTAGCTGGGATGTACATATGAATGGGAAGAAAGAGAAGTACTCTTGGCCTAGTGATGAAGCTCTAAAGTCTCATGGATTGAAGGAGCCACAAGGTCGAGCTTCAAATCATAGTAAACATGTTTTAGCATTGGCTGTCAGCACTGATGGCAGGTATATGGCAAGTGGGGGCATGGATCGTCATGTTCACTTGTGGGATGTCCGAACACGAGAACATATTCGGGTATACACTTGACATCGAAAACTATTCATTTTAAATATATGTGTTGTATTTTTTTAGACTTTCTTTAACTATTGGGAGCATGGGCACAGGCTTTTCCTGGTCATAAAGGACCAGTTTCGTGCTTAACATTTAGGCAAGGAACTTCGGAGCTATTTTCAGGGTCATTTGATAGGTCGGTGAAGATATGGAATGTTGAGGATAGAGCTTATGTGAACACGTTATTTGGACACCAAGGTGAAGTTTTAACAATTGATTCATTGAGAAAAGAACGAGTCTTGACCGTTGGACGGGACCGAACCATGCACTTATTTAAGGTTCTTTTTAAGAACTCCATGTTATTATTATTCATGTTATTATATAAAGTGGTTTGTTGCTTTTGAATCTGTGGTTTTATGAACTCTACCGTATTGAAGTTATTAAATTAACTACCCTGATTTTTAATTATTGAAATGAGATGGTAAAGAGTCCAATTTTAGTGCTTTTTTCCATCCCACTTCTTTTATATCATTTCCTGCAGTTAATGAGGTGAAAAGACATAAATGTTGAGTTTTTGGGAATTAGTGAAAAGCAAGACATTTTATGGGTTTATCAATTTTTCTTTGTGCAGAAGTGATCATTAGCAACTAATTTATAGCTGACACTGCACCTACTCTCCATGAACAGGTTCCTGAGGAATCACAGTTTGTATTCCGCGCTTCTGCTTCCCTAGAATCTGGCTGTTATGTCAACAACGATGAATTTTTATCAGGTTCCAGTGATGGAAGCATTGAGCATTGGACTGTAAAGAAGAAGAAACCCATTCATGTTATTAAAAATGCACATCCTTCTATCACTGAACAAAAAAGTACAGGAACACTGTCAAATGGTGACATGGGTAAGCTATGTCACACCCTTGAATAAAAATTGAGTTTCGTTTTTGTCAACTGATATTAGTTTTTTAAAAGAAATTTCCTTAAATAGGTGTGAATTTCAAAATACAACTGTCACGTTTTTTATTCCCTAAATAGGAGTAATTACTAATTACTTCCATGTTTTGACAGTATTTTTCATGCTTGACAATAATTACTCCTATTTAGAGAGTAAAAACATGATAGTTCTATTTTGGAATTCCAAAATGTTTTTACTCCTATTTTGTGAATTCTCCCCTTTTTAATCCTAATACCACTTCATTATTAACAAGAAATATAGCTGAATTCAGAAACATCAAACTTTACAGGAGATGTTGCCTTAAATCCTGAAGGAAGCACTTCATCTGCACTCTCCTGGGTTGGTGCAGTAGCCGTTTGTAGAAGCAGTGATCTTGCTGCCTCAGGTGCAGGAAATGGTCTAGTACGTCTTTGGAAACTTGAGAGTGATTCCAGAGGCATCTCCCCTTTGTTTAAGATTCCATTGGTAAGTGTTACCTGCATTACAACAAGAACAACAACGTTCAAGACTTAATCTCAAAATAGTTTGGGGTCGGTTAATATGAATTGACATATGAAATCGGAGTTAAAAATAGCATCAGAGTTAAAAATAAATACACACTCCCCCTCCACTTCACGCTCTCCAAAGTCGTACTCTCATCTTAACCACTGTAATCCACATCTGTCTATGTCGTCCCCTCCCTCTCCTCCCTGTCTCCTCTCCTCACCTCTCAATTCGTGTATGAGGTGCATCACTCTTTCTTCTAAACACATGGTCAAGCCACCGTAATTGTGACTTTCGCACCATATCTTAAAATAGATGTTACTTCCGCTTTTTGCATGATTATTTCGTTCATCAAGCTGTCTTTTCTAGTATGGCCACACATCCAATGCAATATGTGCATCTCAGCCACAATAATGTTTTGAATGTGACATTATTTCATCGCCCAACCCTCTACTACAAATCACTTTTCCAAAAATCTCTTTAAAAAATCACTTTTGAAAAGCACAAGCAATCGCAAACACTCCCTTACTATCACAATATCACCATAATCTGCAAGTCTTCTAAATTAGTTACAGAAGTATGCCTAAAGCAAAATTAGTTATCTATAAAAACTTGTATTCTTGATAATAATGTGGTCTTATTGAACATGCATTAGGTCATTTTTCATTTTTGTGTATAGGTTTCCTCTTCTGGTTATGTGTTTTTTCATCATTAGATGCTTGATGTAACTTCTGTATTGATTCTGCAATGTAGGTTGGATTTATAAATTCTTTAGCTTTCGCAAAATCTGGACGTTTCCTTGTTGCGGGAGTTGGAAAGGTAAAGTTCTTTCAACATCCACCTTACTTCTTTTAGCCAGGTGTAGATGCTAAGCATTCTGATACTTTGTTTAACTCAAAATATTCTCAAGTTCTCAGGAGAAGTAAGCTTGACTGATGTAGGTTAAATCCAAAATCCTTGCTTTCTTTGCTGGGTGATCTGTCCTCCCCTGTTGTTCTGAAGAAGGGGGGGCATCATCAGACTATAAGTGGCTTTATCGCTGCTTAAATTATACTTTTTGTCCTGTTTCGGAGGCATATCAGGATAGTCACAAATTTAAGTCATTTATGTACTACCTCCGTCCCATTTTTATGTGTCCTACTTTGGTTTGTCAAAATTATTAATAAAGTAGTTGAAAAAGTAAAAGTTGTGGTTGCGATTTGAGTATAATAAAGTGAGATGATTTAGACCGCATATTTCTTTCCAAAAAAGAAAATGTGACACTTATTTGGGACAACCCAAAAAGGAAAGTAGGACATGTAACATGGATGGATTGAGTATTATCGTTGCAGATTTAACTTTTCCCTTCATAATTGTCTCTCTTGAAAACATAGAAACATCATACACATAGAAAAGTTTAAGGGCATATCAGGAAAGGTGGATTCTATTTTATAAACTCTTTAGATCATTTATTTCTTTTATTTGCGTAGAAGCTAAAATCATTCTTTGTAAGGATCCATGGAGTAATATACTTGCATTTCTTTTACAGGAACCTCGATTAGGAAGATGGGGTCGGATTGTCGATGGCCAAAATGGAGTAGCTATGCATTCTTTTGAGCTGGAGTGAAGTTGTTAGATTGGTTTGGTCAGTCCAACTTCTGTTCAAAATGTTCTCTATACAACACCAGTTAAGGCCCTTATGGGACCTACTTTTTGTAAGGCAGTCCACAAATTTTCGATTATAGAAGGTCTAGTTCTGCATACACGTGCTTTCTTAGATGACTTCCATGCCTTTTTGGATGCTTAGGTTTTCTTTTTTCTTCATCGATTTTCGAGAGTTATATGTAAGCATCTTTCAAGGAGCGTATTTTGTTTGTAGCATTGTCTTGAACTCTCCATAGTTGCACAACTCATCTTATGGCCCGAATTACTTATTAATTGTACAACTCATTTTGCGGGCCTAAAGTATTTGTTTGTTTTGCCATTCCTTGTAAAATGTGATGTTCGTTTTGAGTTTTACTATTTGTACAATTGTACATCAATTTTAACTCCCAGTAGTTATGGCGTTATTCCCAGTAGATATGGCCTATTGTAGATATGCCTACGTGCCAGACCCCTGTTTAGGGTAATTTCCCATTTATTTTATGATTTGAATGCATTTTTCTTTACTTGGTCCCAAATATTGGTGCTATGTATGTTTCGTCCAACAAGCATGCCTAGGGTTGGATCGGTCCAGTTCAGTATAGTTCTAGTTCTGCTGTTTCTTTTCTACCAGACTGGTTCTGGACTGCTTACAGTTCAAATTTCTTTGTTACATACTCCCTCCGTAACATTTATATCTTCCCACTTTACTTTTTTGGACGTAACATTTATATCTTCCCATTTCTGAATCTTCCCATCATACCCTCAATAATTTAAAAAATAATACACTATTACACCTATTTTTTTTGGATTTATCCTTCATTCCATCACATTATTTCACCATCTTCCCATCATACCCTCAATAATTTATATCTCCTTTCACTATTCTTAATCTCACCCACTTTAGAAGTGGGAAGATGTATATGATACCGAGGGAGTATTACTACCTCCGTGACTCCGTCCCTCTAAGAGCCCGTTTGGTAGCACCAAAATCGGCTGTTTTGGCTGATTCTGCTGAAATTTATGATATTCTGGTTGGAGTGGCTGTTTTGGCTGATTCTGCTGATTTAAGAAAAAAATATTTTAAAAATATATTTTATTAATAAATTAAAGAAAAAATTATATGTAAAAATAGCTAAAATGGTCCTCTACAGTAACTTCAGCCAATACAGCCAGAAAAGTAACTCCAACCTTACTTTTTCGGCTTATTACACAATTCAGCGCGCGAAAGTAAAAGTTACGTGTTTGGTGAAAAAGCTGACTGATAAGCCTGATAAGCCAAAAACAGAGTTCTCCAAACGGGCTCTAAGTTTGGGACAAAGGAGTGTGGTGTGGTTTTTAAGAAAAAGTAAAATTATGTGGTTGGTATTGAATTGATAAAGTGTGAATAAAGTAAGAATAAATTTTAACTACTCAAACATTACCTAATATGGTACGGGATAAACTTAATGGGACGGACGAAAAAGGTAAAACGGGACAAACTTAGAGGACGGACCGACGGAGGGAGTAATTTTTTAAAAGGAATTTGCCTATATTAATCTAATGTTCATAAGCCCGTACATCAGACTCAACACCAATACCCACCTTTCCTTTAGACTGGACATAATTCAAGTCCCTCTCATACTCCGATCAGAATATGAGATAAGAAAAGATCACTTTGAAGCTATGTAGCACCGGTACACGGAAACGCGGAAACGGGTACGGGGATACGTCAAAACAACAAAAAAGTAGGATACGGATACGGGGCCATATTTATAAATATTAAAAGTTATGAGGGTGTATCTACAAATATTAAAAGTTATAGGGGTCTATTTATAAATATTTAAAATAGTTTTTTTTTTGAAAAAATATATATACATGTAATATCCTATGATGTCTACCTATTCATTGCATTGAAGCATTTTCCTTTTTCAAGATACTTAGTAATAAATTCATAATATATTTCTCATATACACTAGTGCATCTCGAAATATAAATGTAGTCAATAAGTCATTAATTTAAAATGAGAAATAAGTCAAACAACTACAATCTTGAAATTAAAAGTGCAAGTACCCAATTCGGAGTATGAGTTAATGACTTCGGATATAGCTTAAAGTACATGGGCCTGTGGGCTGGCCTAGTTTCTAGCTGGACGGTCGTCTGGCAAAATGGGTTAGTGGGCCGGACCTCGGCTTGGGCCCTTAACCCAACAGCCATATAGGCCCATTATTTGATTACCAAGTAAAATGTAGTTTTAGATTTTCATTTTTTTTAAAATTTTATTAAGTAAATTTTGGGATTTTTTTTTAAAAAAAGTTGATACGGGTATCCGTCAGGATACGAGTATCGGAAACTTTCAAAAAATTACAAAAAAAAATGGAAACTTTTAAAAATTGCAGATATGGCCCGGAAACGTACGGTACGGGTATCCTAGAGTATCAGATACGGGAACGTATCAGATATGCCGATACGCTACCCTAGGGAAGTATCCGTGCTTCATAGCTTTGAAGTAAGCTGATCATTTAATTTTGAAGATTGATTTAGTCTTAGAGTCTTGTACTTATATTCATAATAGAACTGTGTGTAACGAGATCGACACATACATATACACCATGGACTAAAATAAATGTCAAACTAAATAAGAGTGTTTTTACTTGGATTTATTTCAGTCCCGGATCAGACTAGTTTAGACCAGATCTGACTCAGCTTTGACATTTTTAAAATACAAATATCAGTTCAGAAAAGAGTTGTGACAAGCCAAATTCCATGTTGAATCCACATTTAGATTTGACCCTCTTAATACAACACAATTAACGCTTATTCCACCCTTAATTAAAAACAAGTATAGGCTTCCAACCTTATTTAATTTGTTCATCTCGTGTCAATGGTTCTGGAGGGGGGCAGGTAATCGGTGACGCCATAAATGAGATGAGTAAGATGATGATTTTTGTAAAGATAGACCTAGGGTTGAAGGTAATCTGGTAGAAGCAAGAGCCATCTATATACAACTAGTCGCTCCATACTCTAAATCTTCAAGGCAACGAACTGGAGAAACATCAATGTTGTCTACTATTTCAAAAACACTGAAGAAACAGCACACAACACCCGTAGAACCTAGGCTAACGTGCCTAGCATTTACTAAATATCTTGATTCGGTTCCTAGGCAAAATATGTGGAACCGTTTGAAAATATGAAATTTTACCAACGGTTCGGTTCTTATAAATTATTTTATAGAACCGATAAGGAATCGAACCATTCTCAACGGTTCGGTTCTTGTCAGTTAACGGTTTCTAGTATTTAAAAATTTTCTTACAAATCACTGTTATATTTGTGTCAAAGAGACATTCAACGCTTGAAATTACAATACAAATATGTTAGAACATCATTTCAAACCTCAAAAGTTGAATTTAAAACATAAATACATAACAAACCGCAAATTTTAGTAAATAAAACAAAACAAGATATTCGCTAAAGAAGCCCAAGAGAACCGGTTAAAATGTAATATAATTTTAAATAGTTAAATAACTAAACTAAAATAGTGAATGTAATATAAAAATATATAAGTAAATATACATTAAAAAATACTACGTATATACTAATAAGAAATATATATAATTTTAAATATTATATATAACGCGGTTCCTTAACGGTTCCATGTACATATTTTTTTTTTCAGGAACCGAGAACCGAATCGTTAATAAAAATAGGAACCGAACCGTTAACAAATACTCCCCTCCGTCCCGTTAGAAGGTTCCCACTTTCCTTTTATGGACGTCCCATTAGAAGGTTCTCATTTCCATTTTAGGAAACAATTAACAATCTTAAGTGACAAATTAGTCATTAAATATTAAAAATAATACATTTATAACATCACAGTTATCAATACAAACACTATATAATATATACCTATTAAAAGTATTTCTCAAAATATACCCGAATTACTTTATTTAATTATCACCTAAATAACCGTGCCGTTTTGCTATGAGAACCTTCTAGCGCAACGCAATGTTGTAAAAACCGGACCGATGACTCGGTGAGCGACCCGGTCATGTGACTGGGTCACGGGTCAACCCGGACCCAGAGGGTCAACCCGGTCAAAGCCGGAAAACCGGTCAACGATTATACGTCTATTAATAATAATAAACATGTAATTATATACACTCTCATTATATATATTTATTAGTATTGTACATTTATATTAAAATTTGGCATGATTTTCATTCTTAAATAAATATATTACATAGTTTTTCTTTTTAGGGAATTGAAATTGTAATTTTATTGGTTAAAAAATTGCATTAAAATTAAAAAGAAATTACTTTTTTTTTTGGAAAAGACCGAAAACAGGGGTTTCCCGGGTTTTTTCGGGTTTCTTGGGTCCGGGTCCGGATCGGGGTTTTTCGGGTCAGCCGGGTTTTTCCGGTTTTTGACCATTTGCGGGTTTTGAAGAAACCGAACCGGATTTAATTTTTGTCCGGGTCACCGGGTTCCGGGTCAACCCGGCCGGGTCGGGTCGGTTTTTTAAACATAGGGCCGCAACGGAGGTAGTAATTAATAAATTTTGGAACCAAACCGAACTGGGTCATAACGGTTCGGTCCGGTTCGGTTCTTGGTTCCAAAGTCCCAGCCCTAAAATATCTATGTTCACTTTTTTGCTATATACCACAACTGTACAAATATTGTTTACTTATGCTTGTATAGCTTTATTCAAATCAAAAAATAAAAAGGCATAATTGAAGAATATTTTCAGAACACATATTATACCGTGGGATGGATACATTATGTGCATAATGAGCATTTCCCAAATCGATATCATTTTATATTAAAAAAACTGCATCTACTTTTACTTCTTCATCAACTATTTGTTCCTCTTTGTCACCGATTTGTCATCAACTATTAAGAATCCACCCACGATTTTGTTCTTCTTCATATTCAAATTAAGTTACAAATAAATCTAGATTTTCTACTCAATCAATTCTCAACTAAAGTTTTTCTAAAACAAAAATTCATATATTTTAGTCTGTAACATTTCTTCAAGCTCTATATTATTTTTCAATTTGTGTGACTCATATTTGAAATCCAATAAAGTTCACGGTGTTTCAAAAGTTACATACAAATATACACTACATTACATAGTTGACAAATGCAGTTTACATTTTGTATAACGCAACTTACATAATTGACTTGTATAACTTGACTTGCATTTACATTTTGCATAACACAATTTACATTTTGTATCACATGACTTACATATTTGGCGCACGCAATTTATGTTTTGCATAAAGTTACGTACACCAAGCATTAGTTTTGTATAAATAAATAATATTACATTTACAAGTCAATCACATGTTTTTAAAACAACCATCTGATAAAGTATATGGTCTCTGACCCTTCGGTCTGCTGACTATTGGGCTTAGATAGCGGCTCATGTACACCCAACAGACAACATTTATATTATTGTACAAATTACACATCCATTTTAATGTACTAGACTAGATTAGCATTTACGTAGTTGAGCCTATCAGACCCATATTAGCAATCCGACCCGCTATTTCTCTATATATACTCCTTATGAGAGGCATTGTAAACCCCAGTCAAATTATCATTCAATACAACACATTCATCTCCTTCTCCATTTCTTGTTCAATCTCTTCTAAATTATACAACATGGGTAACGATTATCCATCACCATCATATATAATTTACAATGTAATGTATCACATTTACATACAGTATATATACACTATTCATATTAAAATATCTTACACATTGTTCATACGTACTAACATGAGTTACACAAAAGTATAACATGAGTTACACCAAACATTTTTGGAGCAGAAATTACACAAAACTTACCCATACACATTCTTGCTACACGGGTAGGGATGGAACCGGTTCACAGTCCCTGACCGGTCGGGCCCAGAGAGTCAGAGACTGCCAGTTCATGGGACTATAAAACGCTATAATATACACTAATCAATATATATATATAAAAGAGGAACTTTTTAAGAGCATACAAAGCGCCACATAATCCTGCCATGTCATTATATATATATTAATTATTTAGTTATTTTTATACCTTCTATTTTAATTAGCTAGATTCTATTTTAATGGCATATTAATATGGAAATAGAAATCTGTATAAATCTACCTTATACGTTTACAAATTGCATATTGCATATCAGGATTGATATCACGATTGCATATATTATATGTTTACTTTGCAAATAACTAACAAAAGTATATCACGATTGCATATTGCATATATTATATGTTTACAAATTCATACTTTTATTTTTAATTGAATTTTTTTAATTGGATTGATTTCAATTCCAGATTAAATCAAATCAGATCAAACTTTAATAATAATAATAATAATAATAATAATAATAATAATAATAATAATAATAATAATAATAATAATAATAATAATAATAATAATAATAATAATAATAATAATAATAATAATAATAATAATAATAATAATAATAATAATAATAATAATAATAATAATAATAATAATAATAATAATAATAATAATAATAATAATAATAATAATAATAATAATAATAATAATAATAATAATAATAATAATAATAATAATAATAATAATAATAATAATAAGTCACATAAAATGCAAAACAAACATCTACCAAACCATATTAATTCTTACCAAATCAAATCCAAAAGTTTAATTCAATTAAAAATGTCCTTATTAATGAGAAAAATATAAGATCTCACAATTAAAATTTTAAAATGTGTATTTCATACCAAGTTGAATGATAAATACTAGAAAAGTATTTGTTAGATGTTCATAACAATTAAATTATTTTTTCAATGTAACGAAATATATAATGAGTAAAATGTAAAAAAAACTTCATTTTTTTACATTTACGGTGTGACGAAATAATGAGTAAAATGTAACATCTTATTATTAAAAGTTAAAAGTAGGTACTCAGTATTTCACCTCAAGTTGAATGAGGAATAGTAGAAGGAAAAAACCTGAGGTGCATAATTAATAAAGTAATTTGGAGGACGTGAGATTATGAATTCTTTAAAATCGGGTTCATAACAATTATATTTACTTGAGATGCTTATGTAGAAGATCAATTTAACTATTTTTCATATAATCTTTTCTTGGCTTCACAAATGGAATATATTTTACATATTTTTTTCAATGATTCAGGAGATTTCATCCATTCAGCCCATTCAGCCAAAATTTAATCAATTTCATTAAAATAAGTTAATTCGATTTATTTTTAGTATTATCAAACGAGCTCTATATTAGACTAAGTTTATTTTTCTTTTAAATCACATTACATATGATCCGAAACAAATCAAATTTCAAATTAGCTAAATTACATTCTGCCCGTGCATCGCACGGGCTTGAAAGCTAGTACACTATAATACAAAATCCTTTACTTCTATTTCGCAAAAAGTTATTTCATTGGATTCAGAAACGCTATAATATACACTAATTGCTGTTTAGAAGCAATTTCTACTAGCGGTCATCTATGTTTAGCATAGCTGATCATAACTAATTTTCAAATTGTTACCAAAAGCATCTCTTTCAGACTTTCAGCATTTACACGAAATGATGAAAACCAAACAAAGACAATTTGGGGTATGCTTTTTGCCTTTTTCCATCATCCTTGTCTCCTTGAGCAAAGATATGTTATTTCTATAGAAAAAACAATTGTGAGATGTTTAAGGGGGGTGTTTGGTTTTATTTCTTAAAACGGTTTCTGCTCTTTCAGAGAAGAAAAAACAGATATTGGAGTGTTGAGTACTCCAAAATGCTCCTATAAGCAATTTTTACAAGTTGGGTGAGATCAATTTCTGAAAACGAATTCTAATTCTACTCTTACGAAGCAGAAGAATCAATTTTAAACAATCCCTAAAAAAACAATGTAGTTGTACTGCCAAGGGCGAATTCCAAAGGAGAACACGGGGCAATTTCCCCCTCAACCCCACTCCACCCCTATATATTTAAATATAATATGTATTTATATACAGAAATTAATACGGGGTATTTGTTTGATGTAGTTAAATACAATAAACACTCAAATGAAGCATGCTAATATGCTACTATACAGGCGCGGAAGTGCGGAACTGGCGGAAGTGAGCTCATTATGGCTACCATAGGTCATGTGGTCAATTAGTTTTTTTTTTTTTTTTTTTAAATTTTATAGTTTTTCTTTTGTTCTTCAAAACTTCAAACTAGTATGTAGTCATTTATTTGCAAGTATAATTTTGCCCACTCATTAAAAGATCGATAATTTCCTACTTATTTATCTAGTCGCAATTTAAAATACCTCTATTTTCATAGCCAATCATCCTTATTTAATTCATTTTACTAAGATAAATTTTATAAGTTACAAATTGTGATTAATATTTGTTTCTATTAAAGATTAATTATATCAAACTTATAAGCTACAAAATTTATTTTTAAAATGTAATATGAAGAAGTTTTTTTTTTGACAAAATGAAAAGTGTAAAGTATGCTATCATAGTGTTTTTGTTGAATAAATAATTCATTATACAGGATTATTCCTGTCCGGAAATTCCGGACAGGAGCCCCGTCCGGCCTCCTCCATTTGGGGGCCTTCCCGGTTGTATTTTTTGCTCAAATTTTTTGTGTATGTTCCTCATCAAGTCTAGTTCATCCATACCAAATTTCAGCAAAAAATTCAATCGGGAAGGTCGTCAAATGATGTTTGCAAGTTAACTGGTCCGGAATATGTATTTGTACTATTGTCGACTATTTGTCAAATGTATATGATTACTCATATTTATACTATGTCGACTATTTGTCAAATGTATATGAATATCACAGCTCAAACTTACCACCCCTCAATGAAAATTTATGAATATGCTATTGGTAGTACAATCCCCAATAACTTTGCTTAACACAGAAAAACCATCAAGTTTCAATCAACCCCTTTCAAAAAGGTACTTTTTCCATCTCTAACTCTCTAAGTAACACCCATTTCGATGGGGCGTGTAAATAAGAAAAATGTAAACTGTGATTTAAATTATATTTAGGAAAAGTGTGAAAATTACTTTGGTTAAGAAGAAATACATAAGATGTTAATATGAGGAGTTGAGGTAGGTAATGATAGGCAAAATCTATAGCCTCCTGAACAATGGGATAGTACTCCTACATTGCAGCATGGTCCCAGTCAATCGATTTTGCTTCAAATTCGTATTCACCATTTTGCATCCTGTTAGGAGCCAGCCTACTCATTGTTGCAAGACCTGAGAAAATGCAGAAAATATTTTTGCCATTCAGGATCAAAGTTCGGTGGACGGTTTTCTTTTTGACACAAAACTAATCAGATTAGAGCTTGAACTGGGATGGTTCCCGGTCCTTCCGGATAGGGGAGAGTCAGATAAACGGGTTTCGGTTTTTTACTATTTTTTGGATGGAAAAAACCAGAACCAGTTTGGACTAGCTCTGGGTACTGGTTGCAGTTGGGAACTGAAAAAATGGGCACTGTTTTGGTTCTTTTAACCGACAGGTTCTGCTACGGTCCGACTCTGGTGCTGTGTCCAGCCCTAGCTCAGATCACTATTTTCAGTGCAATGAGAATAACAAAACACTAGATTGAAAACAGAAAGATCATTAGACACTAAAATTATATGTACAAAGACACACCTAAAAAAGATTAAATTGAGTTATATATATTCATTTGGCCTTGTCATCACCACTCATCCTCATAGTGGGGTCATCCCACTGAAAATGAATGGTAACAATGAGGTCAAATGAGAAATATGAATCCTCATATGGGACTCCATAAATTTATTCCTGAAATAACTGTTTTTTGGTACCTTCAACCAGTCTGTATAGAGCAAACCACCATCTATCCCTGGGCAACTGGTAGTTTTCCAGTGTCTCTTCAATTTCTTTGTTGTGATTCCCTTCTAAAACCCCTTTCAAAGTGATCACAGCATCCTTTGTTTTCTTGACGATATTAACGCCATCTTCAATTTCCAACTGCAGAAGGTCATTCTGCGACGAAGTGAGACTTACAGCTAGTGCATATTGTGCCGCAGCAGCCCATCTAGAAGAGGCAAGCCCTCTCCTTTCGCCATCCAGTTTCTTTTCCACCTCCGATTTGATTTCTCCTCCCCCATGTACCAAGCTTCGTAAATACTGTGCATTAGCAGCTCCTGTACTCTGAACCATCCGGTAAAACGCACTCTCTTCATTCATTAACAGTGCCTCTGGTGTGTTGTACTCTAGGACCTTGAGCAAGAAAGGGAAAGATCGTAATAGACCCAGGGATCTTCAATCCATTAGGTTTTGTTTGGATCCCGCAAAATGCAAAGAAAAATGAAACATAATTGATGTTTTAAAGTTATTAATCACATATTCCGATGTCTTAGTGTTTATATAGTAGAAATAAATAAACAATTAATATGCGTTTGAACAAATGTAAAAAAATACTACCTCAATCCCAAAATAATTGTCTTGTTTTCTTTTTCATGATGGCCCAAAATAATTGTCTTGTTTCCTCTTTTGGCAACAAATATGTGGCTCATATAAATTCACCTTTTTTGTACTCAAATCTCCACCACAACTTTTACAATTTCAACCACTGTCTTAAAACTTGTGCTACAGCAAACAAGACAATTATTTCGGGACAGAGGGAGTATGTTAAGTTTGAGGTTTGAACCAATGCCTTGTTTCCCCCATGTTTTCTTTACATCTGAATTTAACCTTTTCCTCCATATTTTATTTCCCCAAGTTCCAAATATACACTCTCCAAATTAACTTTAATACCTGACCAGCATCAAGCAGGAGAATTCGGTCACAATCAATGATTGTATTCAAACGATGAGCAATAATAAGCATTGTGCATGATTTAAATTCTTCTCTTATTGTTTTCTGAATAAGAGCATCTGTTCTGACATCAACAGCAGCAGTGGCTTCATCCAGAACAAGAATCTTAGATCTACGAAGCAATGCTCGAGCAAGACTTAATAGTTGCCTCTGTCCAACACTGAAATTCTCCCCGGCCTCAGACACCTTTATTTATATATAGATCAATGCATCATCAGTCCAATGCTAGAAAAACATAATTCATTGAATTTTTTTTATTGATGAAAACGGAATTTTATTAATGAGGGGTAGGGAAGAGTACATGAAAGAAAAGGAAAAAAATTAAAAACAAAGAAGAGAAACAAAGAGAAGATACAAACAAAATTCATTGATATATACTACATATATTATATATGTATATAATTTAGTGGTCAAGACATGATAATATACATGTGTACCTCAGTGTCGAGACCTAAGGAACTCCTCCTAATAACTTCTTTTAGATGCGCCCTTTCTAAAGCTTCCCATAAGTCAGCATCATTATGTTCATTGAATGGATCAAGATTGAACCTCACAGTTCCTGGAAGAAACAAACCAGATAACTGTACTCAAAATGGAATTAGTTGAATGTGCATATGTACATTCAAATTCCCCACAGCTCAGGAAGCTGATAAAAAAGATATAATCCTTTGAAATATTGATATCCAATCATCAGTGAGTTCAAAAAAGCGATAAGCCAGTGGCAAACTTGGCTTAGTACCTAGGCGGAGCCTTGGTCGGGTAAGGCTGAACTTCTGCCCAGGCATGGTCATTTCAGGGGAAAATATGTAAGCGTTTAAAGGGTGCCTTGAGAGTAGGAGGGATTTGATAGCAACTTATTTTATGGTCCGTTTTGACCCAGAGAATACAAGGGAATTGGAAGGAAAGAAAATGTGGGGAAACTAAATACGCAGTAATAGGCTTCTTATCTTTATATCTTCAAGCTCGATGCACATTGTCATCTCTGCAAGGCGAGGGTCCGGAGAAGGGTCCCTCTAAATAATAGGCTAAAGCAAAATAATTTACGAAAGAATGTCCAAAATGTACCCTCTAAACTTTCAGTGGATAAAAACACAAGTACTTTTAATATTTCCAAAAAAGAGATATAAAAGGACTAAGATATCTCAAACCCTGCATCTATTCTCATATTTTCTCTCCCTCCCATACCAACTTCCCAAATCTCACTGTTACTGTCACAGTGTCACTGCCTCTGCCCAGCTGCCAGTCGCTGCCGTCAACCGCTAGATCTTTCGTCAAAAAGCCGCCGAAAATGTAACCACTTGTAATAGTGACACGTGGGCAGTGGCTGTCATTGGTAGAGATATACCAAAAGTGACATTTAGTCTAATTTTGTTAAATAAAAAAAGTAATTACATCTGCCAGTGAGTTTTTAGACGTTAGTTGATACTCTAGTTATTTAAGTGAATTATATAAAGAATACAAAATTGATGCGGTTGTAGCTTAACCTTGGTAGCTGAGTGAAAAGGAGCGGAGTATAGTAGAATTAGTCTACCTACAACTTTTAATATCACTAATAAGTATATTACTATTGGTTTCCTGTTATTGTTATCAGATGTAGATTCTTATTAATATTGATATTCTACTTTTGGTAATATTCCCAAGAGCAATATAGTAAAAGGTTAGTACTCTATTTACTTGTTGACCAAGATCTTTGAGTACTGTAGATAGGGGTTTAACTTCATTAGTATTGAAAAATAGACTCACTGCCAATAATATCATATGATTGAAAACTTAATTACATAGACATTCTGCCAATGATGAAATTCCTCCTCGTAGATTCTACCAAGACATAAAATGTATACATGTAAATAATTTTTTGAAGGAAAAATTGGTATTATTAGTCCCAACTATTCGTGGTCTGCATTTAATAACGCTTACTATGGATTATTTCAGTATAATCCCAAACTTTGTCATCCTTTTCTTTAAACAGTCCGGTAGACTAATTATCGGTCCAACTGGTAAATCCAATATTTAAACATATCAATCGGTGAAGCCATCCCCATACACCACCAGGCCCACTAGAGTTAATCAATTGGTTTTCTTCTCATTCACCTCTCGCCTCCCTTGCAGTTGGAGAAATCCCTTTGCACCTAGAACCTCTAACACGGTTGGGTCTTCGAAGATAAAGTAGAGAGCAGGAGATGCGCATCAGTCAGCTTTTCTTCTTCTTCTTCTTCTTCTTCTTCTTCTTCTTCTTCTTTTGTGTAAACATCTCATAGATGCCGAACAATGGAAGGTCATCCGGGGAGAGTAAATTATTGCAACACGAAGAAGACGACAAACTCTTCTTGCACTAAAAAATTCTTAGAAATTTCTCATATTGAGTTTTAGCTGAAAAAATCAGATATACAGATGGGTTGATTAAAGATCACAGCCATCTTTTTTAGATGGTCCAGAAAGTGATTTTGATTTTCAAACAAAGGGAATTGACGATCCAAGACCGTTTGAAGCAGCGTCAGATTAGGACAGAGAACAACGTGGTTCTTCTAGTTCTATGTGTTCAAAATTTCAGATACAACTCGATCTATTTCTCATGTTTAGTCGTCTTTGATCGTTTGGTGCAAAGTTGTTTAGTAGACATAATTTATGAAGCATTAGATAGAAAGTGAAAATCCGGTGTTGGCACATTCATAGATCGACCAGCGAAGAAACGCACCGGAGTGAGTAAACTTCAGAGGAGGATGTCTTTTCATCTACCCTTAGTAAAACATGTGAGATGCACGTGTTTAGTCTTTCCGGTCAAAATTTTATGCGAACTGGTAAGGGACTATTTAAGAAAATGGTGACTAAAGTTGGGATTAATAATACCAATTTTTCCTTATTTTTTTTGAACCGCATTTCATTTTAAAGGTCCCCACCGTAGGTAGGAGCCTTTGTGGCACTGGGGTAAATGATGATTGATTGATTGATTTCATTTTAAAGGTAAAACAATTCTCTACAGCATTTTCCATTATCCAAACATATATACCTGAGAAAAGAACTGGGGATTGAGGTATGATTCCAAGAACTTTCCGGAGGTCTGTTAATCCAAATTTTGAAACATCACAATCATCTATTATAATCCTTCCTCTTTCAAGTTCTACAAGACGGAACAAAGCATTAAACATGCTAGATTTTCCCGCTCCTGTTCTTCCAACTACTCCAACCTTGTCAGTGGGACGGATTGTAAATGATATACTATGCAAAACGGGAGGAAGCTCTGGCCTGTAACGTAGTACAACACCTTCAAACTGTACAGACCCCGCTGAAGGCCAAGCAGGAGGAGGACGATTACTTTCAATAACAGCAGGCCCTTCTGAAGGCAAGTCAATGTATGTCCCAACTCGCTCCACAGCATTCAAACTGTTCTCAGCAAGACTTGCCAGTCTCAGTACAGCAGTTAATAAGGACGTGATGTTTAAGGCATAACTTAGAAGCAGACCCATAGTAGAGGCAAAAGCCTCTTGATTTTCTGCCCTTCCATTCTGCATCACAGCAAAGGTCGCAGTAAGCCAAATCATAATGCCTCCTAAAGTTTCAAGACGGATAGCAAGCCAACGGTTCCCACCCATGTTCACAAGAGTGTATCTAACATTATTATCCATGGATTTCCCATTAATCATGGCCATTCGGTCATAAGCTTTATACGCACGAATAGTTGGGAGACCATTAAGAGTTTCGCCAAATTGTGCATACACAGGAGATCTGGAAATCGAATCCAGACGTTTCACTTCACGGGCAGTGCTCTGTCAGAAACGGTTCAATGTTGATAAGCATTAGATACTCCAATAGTAAATAGCAAATAAACAAACTGCAAACCCATGGAGCTGGATAATATTTATATGTGAAACAAAATACATCAGAAAAAAAAAACTCCAATTGGGGGACATCACAGAGTAACCAAAATCATATCGAAGTCTTTAAAAAATAAAAAAATCATATACAAGTCTATTGATCCTAAACATGGAGGAGGCATCCACTGAATAGTTCAAGTACATTATTACTAAAGAGTAAAAACTGACTTCTTCATTATCAACAAATGATACTTCCAATTATTTTAAGTCTGCCGCTCCAGAGTTTCAAGTTCCTCTAGAAAAGGTTTGTAAAGTCGAACTCACTAGCATTGAGCTTCAATTTATTCTGAAATAGTAGAATAATGTGCAAATCTGTGTCATTCAAAAGAAGAAAAAGTCATTTAATTAAGGAACCTTCAGCTGAATGTTAGTTAAGTTGGTCAGCATAAAGGTTAACTCCCCATACCCTGTTATTTTATAGTCTATGGCCAGCATTACTTAAAATCTTGGGTTGGTTACTTGTAAATTGTAATCATTTCAGGCCTCCGTTCTATGAACCTGTGGCTTTCAAAAATTCATAAATGAGATCTAGTGCAAAATTGGTCAACTGTTCTTCATCAAGTCAACTATCCTCCTACCCTTTCCATGTTTTCAGTGTCATTTCCCCACAAGATAAGTCCTAGAATGAAATAAAAATTCCTGCAAGACAATGTTAACTACAGTCCTACGGTTTAACCATCAAGAGTGAAATTTTGGAATGACCACATCACCTTAGTTGTTACGGAAACAAATATAAAACAACTTTTCCTCCCATGTGTGTAGATACCCAGACAAAATTCTTAATGTTTATGAAGGTTACTTAATTAAACATTCTTAATGTTTATGAAGGCATCTTAAGACAGAATTCTAAGTATTCCTATATAAGAACGTTATTGCTGTCAGAGTATATGCAATATACACTATTCTTAGAGCAACTAAATGCATTCCTACATATTGGCTTCCACCTAATTTGAAGTTTGGGAACTATTCGCCACCCACCATACTTTTAGACCCCCTCAATTTGAACACATCTTGACAAACTAGATGGAAAGAATTAAAGACCAGATTGACTAGTGAGCAAACATGGCAGTACCTTCACCCTTTTTATCTCACTGAAATGAGTACATTGGTCATTTGCAACAGCAGGTAGTTCTTCAAAATATAAAATATGCAAAGAGAAAGTTGAAAAGATGCCATACCTGATAGTACAAGTAGGCAGCATAAAACAAAACTAGAAGTGGCAGTATGACCCATAAAGACATTGTGCTAACCAGCCCAATTAGCACAAATGTTGAAAGAAGTTGTGATATTTGGCCCATAAACAAATTTCCAAATGGTGCAACATTGCGATCTATGTCGCCAAGATCCTTAGCAAACCTATTGATAATCCTTCCAAGTGGATTTGTGTGAAAGAAGACCATTGGAGCCCTTAGAATGGAGTTCAGCATAGCATCATGTAATCTTTTGGCAGCAGAAAGGCTTGACGTGATCAACCAAAAGGAATTGATGAGTGTTACCAAAACCTGAAATGCAAATTGTTAAAGAAAGACATTTCATTTCCATTTGCTCTTTTAAATTTCTAGTGCTCATTTCCTCATTGAGCATACACATAAAAATGTATTGAATTAGAAAGAAGGAGAGAGAAAGGGGGGAGAGGGAGAGAGAGAGAGAGCAAATTTTACAACAGCATGCTAACTGCAAATATGTTATTTAATAAAATTTTAATAGCGAAAAAATATGAATGACATACTTGAGCAAATGATATCAGTGAATAGATCAGATTGTAGAAACCAGAACTATATCTTGTTGAACTGCTTTCATCAGTCCAAAAACTTAACCACATACTGCTTCCAACCCTAAAAACTTCTGTTAAGACATAGCACATTAATAGTATTATAACTACCCAGGCACCTCCCAGAGCATTCTTGTACCTGCACATTGTAAGTGTCCAAACAGTCAAGGAAAACTGACAATACATATACAGTACTGCTTTTTATTTTAATCAGCTTTATATGAAGAATGAGAAGAAAAATACATTTTGATTGGTTCAATGCTTCTGCAAATAGATATGACAATTAAGAGAAGATTTTTATAGTAAGTGACACCATTAATAAAGTTAAGACTAGGCTTAGATTTTTTAAAGAAAATAATCTTTTGAAGTTACGCCCCATAGTATATAAATGAGGACGAACCTATTTGGCTGAAAATACCAGCTGATACAGGATAATTAAAAAGAAACACATGATAAGCAAACTGAACCCTTATCCAAAGCCCAACCTAGGTAAACCAGGAAAATTACAAAATATTTGAAACTTACATAGTAAACTGCGTTATTATTCCTGTATCAACAATACAAGTGAAACAAAATGGGGGAAAAATGTAATTTTTTCCTTGCAAACCGTGACCCTGGACATCTATTAAGTTCAATAACGATGCCAGAAGTGTATTTTTCTTTAAAATAATCAAGTCTCCATTTGTTTTAAGAAATCAAGTTATAAGAAAGAAAAGTTAAGCTGATATGAGTATATCACTATATGCTTCGTCAATTTACTATTATCGTACATAACCAAACACATCTGAGCTTTTCAGTTAATGTAGCATTATATTAGAAAGATTAGACTTAATATTGGAAGCTATTAAGAATTTGTTTCACTTTATCATGCAGAACAAAACCCAAAAATAGTTTAGACATACAAAGATGTCATCTTACCTCGCCAAAACTTTCCAGCTCACGGCACCTGTTTCCCGTTCTTCTTGTTTGATAAGAACAGATTTCCCTTCCTTCTTTTTATTTGTTTCACCTGTATCTTCAGATGTTCCTGTTTTATTAGCATTTAAAACAGGCTTGGAGATTTTTTTATCAACCTTTTCAACGTATTCCTCCTCATCTGCATACTCCTCCATTTTTCCTGCATTTTCCATCAGTTTCTGAAATATCTTGCCGTTGTTTGAGAGGTATTCAAAGGTACCTTCCTCTTTAACTGTACCATCATGCACCACTATAATTCTGTCTACTTGTGAAAGAAAGTGCAGCTGGTTTGTAACTAGAACTCTGGTTTTTCCTCTTAACTCTCCCCTGATGCACTTCTCAAAAACCTGGTCAATTAAGTGCACTTATAAGCCATTAAGCTTCCATAAGGATATGTAATCAGCAGTATGGAACAGATAGTATGAATTACAGTCTACCCACAATTCATTTGATTTAAGCATCTATAAGGATATGTAGTCAATAAATGTCTACGACCCTTCAGTTGCGAATATTTGATGTTTAATATGCTATTGGTGTAAAGAATGGGAAATAAGCATTCATAAGGAAAATGAGTCTTCCCCATTGACTCGGATTTTTTTTAGGTAGCTCACAAACCAGGATAATCAAATAGGAAGGACTCGTGAAAACCACAGAATAAGTGATAGCTAGTAGTGATACTCTTTAAAAAGAGTACATGTTAGAACTCCCTCCATCCCACGGTCCCACCAAACAAGTGTCATGTTTGGTCAAGGTACAACTTTTAAACTTGGGCACGATACAACTATAGAAATTCTACAGTCTCCCTCCGCCCCATAAGGAGAATCCTATTTGGTCAAGGTACAACTTCTAATTTTTCGGAAAGGTACAAGTACACTTGTAAAAAATATGAAATCATATTTATAAATTCAGAATTTATTTGGTTGCATATCTAAATGCATCTTATTTAGCTTGATCGAAAGTTTTTTGGCCAGTTGTACAAAACATTAACTCTGTTTGATGAAGCAAGGCTCTCTTTTTTACAAAACAAAAAGAGGTTTTGAAACATGACTTTAAAAAGAAACAAAATGAAGACGAACTACTTACATTTTTACATTTTATTTGCTAATTTAATTATATTTATCATAATCACGATTAAAAAAAATTATATTTATCATAATCAACCTGTTTGTAACCTTTTTGGCAAATTCCAATGGAAATAGATTTCTTTGATTTAATATGACTCTTCTCTGACAAGAAAAAGGTCTGGAGGCAACTCTTTTTGGGATAGAGTATTAGATTAGAGGCAAATTACTTGGAAATATGATTTGGATTGCACCTTAAGAATGTATATGTAACAATAATTTGTTCATCGAAAGAAGGTACCTGACGGCCCACATCAGCATCCAGAGCACTTAAAGGATCATCAAATATATAAACATCAGAATTAGAATAAACAGCTCTAGCCATGGATACTCTTTGCTTCTGGCCTCCACTGATATTAACTCCTCTTTCCCCAATTTCAGTAAGATCGCCACCCTAAAACAAACGGTGTTAAGATTAAAAAATCTGGTCAAGCAAATTCTGTAATATAATAAGAACAAAAATATCAGAAAACTAAGCAGTGATTAAATGTGTACAACTACTTACAGGAAGCAATTGGAGATCATGTTGTAAAGCAGTTACATCTATTGCCTTCTCATATCTGGAAGGTTCAAACCGAGAGCCAAAAATTATGTTTTCACGCACCTGTAAAACATACTAATCATCTCAGCGGGCTGAAAATAAGGGAACAGCCAAATGTATATTATCAATTATAAAAAAATCACTTTCTATTCTAGTTAATAAAATCAGTTATTTATAACTATAACAATTTCAATGAACCATGTTCTTGCAGTTAAATAATACTCCGTATATATTTAATGTGGTTTACATCAAGACATAAGGCTTGCAAAGAAAGAGTATAAAACATACTGTTGCGTTAAAGATCCAAGACACTTGTGGTACATAGGCAACTGTTCCTCTGATAAGGACACTTGCATCTGAAACTGCAGGAACCTCCCCAAGCATTGCTGAGATGAGAGATGTCTTGCCCTCTCCAGTACCACCAACCACTGCTACTAAGCTACCAATTGGAATGTCCAAATTTACATTGGACAATGTTGGTTTCTCAGCCTGGGATTTGAACAGGACAAAAACTATAAACTCTTTTTAGCAGTAGCTCAACCATCAAAATGGTGATTTTTTTCTGTTCACAGAAGTTGTACATCCTCAACACAATATGACATAATGGGACTGCCATATGCCAATATTTTGCCTAGAAATGAAAAATCTGCAGATCTATGTACCATGCAAACGTGGAATCATGGGGAACTGGAAACGTGAAATGGGAATCGCCCTCTTTTAATAGACAAACAACTATTTAGAGAGTTTCCGTAGAGTTTCTGAAATGGAAACGGACTCTTTCCCCTGAGATTTTTCATGCTTCATAGGCAGTTACAAAGACAGACAGACTCGTTATGCTATTTGCATTGCTATATGATGCTCCACTACTTAAATGTCCACTTTGCTCAAATTAAGAACAACTTGTGTTCCGCAGTTTCACGAAGACTGTGTTGGATGCTCTACGCAATGTGCACCCCCATCTCGAAGATAAAAAAAAATAATTATGTTTCCTGTGGTTGTATGAAATTGCCAACATTAACTGACAGAAGAGATTTCCAAATTTATTTTTTAGAAAATTAAAGTTGTTTTTACAACTGCACATCATCTGTGTGTAAAAGCTCCACATGAGTGTGTGAAATGATAGAAGCTTTAATGACTTCTTATAATAGAAACTTCACAGAAGGGCCTATATCTATATCATGAAGTCAAGAGCATTCACGTCGGGCAAAACCACAAAACCCACTAAAAGTAGGCTTAAAGGTTACAATATTCAATGGGAGAAGCTCAGGAGCACATCATCCAAGAAAGCAAGTAAACATGACCAACTATTGGTTCAGAAGGACCAAATAAAAAGTTAGTTTTCAGTATTCAAATACATCAGCACATATCTGTTCTGGAAAAAACAATGTAAAACTTACTGTTGATTCCCATGAAAAGGTGCCATTTTTTATAGAGATGGCTGAAAGTGCAGGATCAAGAGGTGGATTAGGCAGCAGAATTCTATCTTCAGCAAGCAGAAGCTCTTCTAAACGTTTCAAGGATACATTTGCATTCACTACCTGTACAGTCAGCAAATAGCTGATCACACTTTAAAACAATGTGTACAAGTCTACAAGAATTTGGCATAAACACAAAAACTCAAGGAAAAAGGGTATTGGGTTCAAATCCCATTCATTACACATCCACCAAGGTATTGGGCCCATCAAAATGCATTCAAAAGACACACACAGAGGCAAGGGGGAAAAACACAAAATACTTTGATGTGGTTGGCCCATCACTATATGTGTATCCTCATTAACTTTTCTAAGCTTTTAGTTAACGTACACCACTCTATACAAAGAATCATATTGATACACGCATAGTGATTAGTAAATACATCCAATGATGAGGCAATGACACACAGGGACAAGGGGGGTAAGACCCAAAAAGTGAATGTTCAAAATTCTTTTCATCACCAAAGACAGAACTTTAAAGCAAATGGCAAACTCAACAAAACCATATGCTCATTTAGAAAAGTAAAGAAATGATATGATTTTCTTTGAACATTTTAATTACACTGAAATGGCAAAGCACAGCGATAAAATTCGACTTGAACATTTTAATACAAGTGGTTCAGTACTCCCTTCGTTCAGAAATTATAGTCCATGAAAATATTTTTTGCTCATAAATTAGTGCCCATTTAGAAACTGAATAAAATAAAGTTATCAAACATTGTAGTATATCTTAGTTCTCCTTCTACGTTATTAGGATAGGATTTCAAGTTTCCGAGTTTATGAAGAGGGGTATGGGTGGCAAGTTGGTACAAAACAATTATAACCTTAAAACATCATTTAACCAAGTACGCATACACGAGATAAAAACGTTTAATAACTTTCCATATGATAGACTGTAGGTAAACTAGTGGAGAAAAGGAAAATAATGTTGCGCCACCTTTTACATTCATCAATGCTTGGAAAATTATAGCTTTAAAGTTTAAGCATTGTCTTGGAAACTGTTTATGCTTTCCCAAGGAAAGAAATACGTGTAGGAACATAAATGAGATCTATAACATACTAACTATTTCTTAAAAAGAAAAAAATTAATGAATACATACTTAAGCACAGACAGGGATGAGATTAAAAATATAATTCTGGGAACAAAAGATATTCCATATCAAAACTACATTTCTCTCTCTACTTTTGATGTTCTCATACTCCTCTCGCATCTACCATGACCTAAATCAAAGCTTCAGATTATGAAAATTGAAATAAAGGTGTAGGTAAGATGCATTTTGATTTTCCACTCAAATTTCAATTTAATCTGCATTATAGATTCTACAGTAAAAGGCAGCCCGGTGCACATTGGCATCCTCGCAAGGCGAGGGTCTGGGAAAGGGTCCCACGGATTAAGGGGCAAGCCCTTCCATTGTCATTTTGACAAGAGGCCGCCCCCAAGACTTGACCTATGACCTCTTGATCACATGGCAACACCTTAGATGTTGTGCCAAGGCTCCACTTCACATTCCTAAATGATGCTCTGAGCACGAGTGACAAAATCACACTCAGCGCAACAAAGCAGTCATATTATAGATTCTATAGTACCTAATTAAAATAGATAGATTAGCAAAGTCATCTCTTGAGTCTTGACAAATGAAAAATATAACATTGATGCATTTTATTATAAGAGATAACCTGTGTTATAATATTAGGAAGCATGAAGAGTGGAAATCGCAGCACTGAAAACAACGAGAGAGACGTAAATGCCCTTGCCGGTGTCAGCTCCCCTCCAAGTAAAGTGTACATCCCAAATGAGATCACAATCACAAAGACTGGAATGCTGTTCAAAATGAACGTGTTCAACTGCAGAAAACAACAGAGAAACATAACATTCAGGTGAGGAAAGTAAGGAAGCTGAAGCTCATAAGAAAAGTTAGTCAAAAATGATTTATCTCTCCATATCTCGAACCCATACTGACAGAGCATTGGATATTGTAGACCTAAATCAAATTTTATCATGACTACAATATGTGTTATATAATAATTTCGATTGGATTCTAATATTATTCATCAGGGATCAAATGGCCTCAGTTCACTATATATCAGTTCATGAGTTGGAGATGGAGCAGAGAACAAAAATGGAAAGAAGAGGAAATTCCAAATGCAATTTGATAAATCCACTGCGGCTGAGCTAAACTCCCTCACAAATCAATAAGTGTTAACTCTTTCACTTAGTTTCCAAGTGAAAGAACGCATCCCCATTATGTTTAACAGAGATAATTATAAAAATATGTATCTCCATACAACCTAAAACCGAACACACAATTCAAAAGGAGTCATGGACAGGTTCACAACATACTGCTCCTAGCATCTGTGCTTGACGAAACCAATCTAGTTCCTCATTCCGAACTCCCTGAACCTTTGATTGAAAACTATCCTCCCATGCATAAGATCTGAAGCAGAATGTTGTATAAAATGTCAACTGAATAATCATCTAGTTTGCAAGTTCTAATAGAACATACTAATGGAATTAGAAACTTGTTACACTTAATACACAATTATGTTCATCAATTATACATTATATTTCTTAACTTGGTCCTTGACTTTTTCTTTACCCAATTTAGTCATTTGACAACCTAAACGGGCAAAATTCCATTCTTAGTTGAAGCCAATTATGAGTGAGACGGAATTGGCTCCCAAATTGCATGGTCAAGGTCTCAAGGATCAAGTTGAGTTTTTATAAATTTCGAGGACTAAATTGAGTAATAGTGAATAGTCAAGTGACTATAGGTATTTTCTCTCTTAGACAGAATTTTCAAAGATAACATACTTGACTGTATCCATTGCAGCTAGTATTTCATTCATCAGCCCAATTCTCTTATCTGTGCGCTGCAATCCTTCTTTTGTCATTTTCTGCATCTTGCTTATGACCAAAGTCTGCATACAAAGTAAACATGAGAAGTTTCTCATTGATACAAAAAAATACAGATAAAAAGAACAATATAATACATTCAGACCCAAGGACATGAGTCATGGAAAAACGAATATGAGCCCAACATATGAGCCCATTTATTTAGTTTTTTTTAGGTGCACCAAAAAATGCAGGACTTGTTTATAACTTCTAATTTTGTAATTTATACGCATAAAATATAGCAATCCATCATTTGCAATGGAGCCAAAGATTCACTATTTTTTGGCTTGGGAATATGATGGAATAAAGCAAAATGGCTCACTAAACTGCTTCTTTGTTATGAAGCATTGGTCAGTTCATAAAATTTTTGACACGATTTTCACCATGAGTCATCCAGAAGCCGTCTCTCCGTGCTTTCGTACAGGGGTAAGGATGCGTACATCCGACCCCCCTTACCCCACCGTAGGTGGGGAGCCTTTGCAGCACTGGGGTAATGATGACGATGATGATGTACACATAAAATATAGGTGGGCATAGGTAAATTTCAAAACTCTATTTCGGGCTAGAGCTATGCTTACTGTCAATATTTAGACATCAGCTCATGCCATAATATATGAAAAACACTATAAATATTATAATGGGAGATATTTTTAGTTCACTCATCCTGAAAAGGGGAAGTAATAGATCTTATAGTAGTTCCCTTATGAATATCATAAATGACATTCCCAATATAGACAGTGAGTGTTCAAGATCTCATCGAAGATATCATGGAAGACGGCGGAAGAGTTGGGTGTGCCATGTGGTGTTGTTTCAAATATTCTTATTGAATTAAAATTGTGCCTAATCTGGTCAAGTAACATAAATTAGATCTCAAAAAAAAGTAATTTATTGATCAATACTAAGGACTCTTATACAGCTGTTACAAGAGTTCTGGCCTTAAATGGAAGCATAAAACTAAGGCTGAAAAAAGCTGACTTAAACTGAAATACGAAATAAGAATATCAAAGAAAATAGCACTGCTTGCTTGAACTGAGAGGCAGCCTGGAAGCTTCAGTTTGCTTTCAGACACTGTGGTCCCTGGCTGTCCCTGGCTCATTTTACGCTTCCAGGTCACCTTGAGCATTCGGTCCTATACTCCTATTCATTCTCCGATGTCCCTGATACGTAGGACCCAGGAAGGTTTCTGTAACACTATCATTTTCTTGCTTTGTGCTTAGATTTTATCTTCCGCAATTTGCTCCCAAGTCATTGACTAAACTAGCTAAAACAAGGTAGACTTCTGCAACTACTAGGAGTCTAGGAACAGAAAATTGTTGGTAATATGCATCTTTGGGAGGTAGGGAATTTCAAGATAATATGATCTTATTTTGTATGGTGCTCTAACAGAAGAGGGAAATTTTGACAATGCATTCATTCCATGAGATATGGTTTCAGAGTTTGTCAGCATCCAGCAATAAAAAGTACCGATGCAAATAACAACAGAAAAGTAATTTCCCAACTAAGCAAACTAAAATTAGAACAAATTGCAGAATAAAAAAATTTAAACCTGAATGGGGAATGTGAGAGCAAGCATTATCGCACCAAGTAGGGATGCAACCCCCAACTGTGCATAAAGTAGCACCAAGGCAACAACAATCCGAAAAGGAGCTGACCATAGAGTGTGCAGGGATTGACATACTTGCTGGTAAAGATGAACAGGTAGCAAAATAAGTCCAAAACAGCATGGTTAGAGATCTGTGTTGGCTTAACGCCTGTTTTGTGTGTGTGGGTGGGTGGGTGGGGGTGGGGGTGGAAAGCAGGATAGTTGTATAAGTGAACATTCATACTTCAACAGCTAATACTTGGACAAATCTTAAAAGTAGGCATTGTTAATACAGATTATATGTCGAATTGTAACCAAATAGAAGAATGCATGAACAAGATCCACCTGACTAAATATTGTAGCATGAATAAAACATTGAAGAACATCACTAATTATAATGTGAAGTACATGCCTGAAGAGATTCAGCATCAGTTGTCATTAAGTTGGTTATCTTCCCAGTTGCAAACTTTTTTCGACTCTCATTGGTTAGCCTCATGGACTTGCGAAAAACTGCAGCAACCTATAAAACATCACAACTCCATAAGCATAAAAACACTGTAAAATACACGGTATTCTAAAATAAAAACTCCAAAATGAAAAACAGCATGCAGATGAAGGCATAAACAAATTCAGTGAAGCAATAAAAAGACAACAACGACAACGTTACCCTAGTGCTGCAAAGGCTCCCATATACGGTGGCAATTCAACCAAGCAATAAATTAAAAAAAGTTAAACCTATAACCTACCTCAAATTGTATAGTAACTCTCTCTCACCATCTTTCGAACAAGGAAAGTGGCACACATACTAAGGAAATTGGAATTATGTGGTATTAAAAAGTATGAATGAATTTGAACCGTGCAAATATAAACCACACATGGCATGGGACAACTTACTAGGACGGGCGTAAAAGGAAAGATGGGACAAAAGTAGTAGCACGGAGGGTGTATAAATCTTAACCCCAACTATGTTAGGGTTGTTGGCATGAAATTTATAGTGTCGTTGTGTCAATTATTTGTCTAAAATTAGCCAACACTATAATTTATGAAAAAACAGTGGCTAAGTTTTACGCTGGATGTTTTTCATGTTTCAACCTTCTATGATGAATAATAACCTTTTCTAAAGGAATGATAGATGAAATTCAAAAATCGTAGGTTGATTTCATTTTAATGAAGAAGGCATGAGGTAGCATGGAGTTAGGATATGAGTTATAGTCATGTACTCATGTCCCATTGCATTATTTTAAATTACCATGCCCATAATGGAAGTATGGAGCATGAATTTACTGATATGTGAGGGTTTTTCAGGAAATAATGAAGAAACATATGGGATAAGCGGATATTTAAAGGTCACCAATCGTCATTTCAAAGTGAAAAATTAGATGCTAAAAGATAAAAAGAATGGTAGGTTAATCATAAGATAATAGAGAGTACAAGGAAATATTAAAAAAAATAAAAGTTGCGGCAGAGAAGTGAAAAAGTGGTTAGAAGTAACGGATATTAATATGGCAACAGCTGTTTGATTTTGAAAAAATAAAAATAAAATGAAATTATGACGTCATTCAAGAGTTTTTAGAGTATATAAAACATGACAAGTAACTGAAAAGTAAATCAAACAAACTGTGGATACTACCAACAAATTAAATTACCAGTGTTGAGCGCAGGCGATACCCAACACGCATCACGTTCTGAAAGTACTGAGCTTCACATAGCACCCCAATTACCTAAATGATATTCGGTCAAAACAACTCATTTCAGAATCTTAACTTTAGATATTGATAGGGAAAGAATGGGTTTTATATATTATTTTATCGTATCAAGAACTACGCAGAGTGTGAATTTCATTGTCAACTTCAAGTGACATGTCATTGCATCAGTTCACATTTGGAGTGGAAATCAACACAAGAGCATTGTGATCCTGTCTTTCATTTATCCTCTCTTTCCTATATTTGCTTCAGGGGGGATATAACAGGATTTATTAAATGTGATCTATACATAGGGAAGACAATACTTCATACCACTCCAAGAAAAATTGCAAATGCATAGACGTAGCCTATCCATGATGGATCTCCTCGTTGCATTGACTGCAGCATGTGAAAGAAAGTAAATATGCCAAGATATTTAAACAATGCAATCATATATACTGAAGTAAAAAAAAGTGTTTAAATCTATTATATCCACATTAAATATTTCCAATGAATCTAAACATGTTGAAGGCGCCAATTAAACCCCATAGGTCTGTGATGCTTGCAAACAAGAGAAGATACCTAATGATTCAAGGGAAGAAGTGCAACTAAAGGTGAAGAAAAAACTTGGCTGATTGGTTCCCTTCCCCTTTCCCTTTTGATTTGCACCTTTATTCCTGTTTCTTGAAAGTTTAATTCTCTGGGGTTCGTGGATGATCTAATGATTCCTTAGGAGCTAATTTGGCTGATCGACTCTGTTTCCTTTCCATCTTATATTTACATTTCTTTTTCCAAATTGATGACCATTTAACTCTATCGAGTGATAATGTGATATATAATTCTTTCCTTGAATAAATGTTGGAAACGTGTAAACCATGGTTCTCATGATGTGTCTAGGCAACGTCGCGACGCTAAGGTATCCAAGTGGTGGACGACAATCGCCATGGTTGGTCGCCTCGCCTGAGGAGCGCAAAAAATTGAATGATGTTGCTTAGGAGCCAACTAGGCATTCATAAGGATCCCAGGATTGATTTTTCATTTATCAAAAATTGAATGATGTTGCTTAGGAGCCAACTAAACAAAATTTATTTAGGTTTCATTTATTGGAAATAGAGATTATACGTTTTGTTACAGTGGATTATTAAATGACCAAAGAGAAAATGTAAAACATAAAATGTAAAGGAAGAGAAACAAATTTAACTTGGTTCACCACTTCACCAACATTGTGTTGGCTATATACACATGCAGAAGGAGAGCAGAATTTTATTGAGGAGGCTAGGTATAGACTATACAGTTATCAAAACACATTATAATGGTTCGTACATGGGGTATTTATACTGCTACAAGTAAACCCTAAGCGTGCTTGACCCAGAAAACATGTCCGCAGACCCAATCTGATGAAACCATTATGTATTACTGCATACTGTCGGGCCAGGGCCAAACTACTAGGCCAGGGGGTGCATCGCCCTCGGACCCCAGGCCAGGGGGTGCATCGCCCTCGGACCCCAGGCCAGGGGCGTGTTGCCCCCCCGGACCCCCTGAATGGCTGACCAGACAACTAGACCCCAGTACTTCCGCAAGCATGATCAGATTTAAGGCATATTTGTGTTACTATTTGTGTTATATATTCAAATAGTTTGTATTATTAACAGATACTTCCAAATGATGTATTTTTATTGGTATATGAGTGATAATTTTTTTTAGAAGGGTATACAAGTGATAGTTGATATGATTAAAAGTTATTTTCCCTATTTAAGATTAGGTCCTAAGTTTTGGTCATATGACTCGTATCTTGTGTAATTCCTATGACAAACAAATGCCAGATCTAGAGAGACTCTGGTCTTCAGTAACAGATATAACAATGTAATCATAAAATAAGTAAAAAAAAAAAAAGAACACATCATCCTACTGACCTGTAAGAGTTGGCTGAGTACGAGTGGCCCAACAAACTGGGAGAGATCGTTGAAAATCTAAGTATAAAGAAGACCAAAAAATTAGCAATCTATATTGGTATGTAACAGAATAACTGTGCAAAACAATATCACAACTGTAAAAGTACTGTAAGCATGAATTCAATGTAAAAGAGCCTGCTGCAAAAGAAGAAATTAAGATCACTATTGACAATAATAAATGCCTTAGAGTCCTAAATCCGTTCATTTTACTTTTACTTTTCAAGTCAATAATGTTAAACTTTGATTGATGATATATTTATAAACGGAAGTAATTATCATATGAAAATAATATGAAAATATTCTTTGTTAAAAATACTACTCTCTCCATTCATTTTACCTGTCTTACTTCCCGTTTTAGATTGCCCCAAAATAAGTGTCACATTTCTCTTTTTGGAAAGAAATATGTTGTTCACAGCATTACACTTTATTATACTCAAATCTCAACCACAACATTTACCTTTTCAATCACTTTATTAATAATTGTGCCAAACCCAAATGAGACATATAGAATGAGATGGAGGTAGTATCAGTATAAATTATTATTTTTGCCTAAATGTAGGGGTTAAAATAATTGATCAAAGTTTATCATCTTTGACTGTTTGACTGGAAAAGTCAAAGATGGCTAACTAAAATGGGACGGAGGTAGTATCATGCAACTGCATAGCAGATGGTGAAATGCATTCTAACAATCTAACATCTCCATCCTTCAGGATGCATTTGTCACCATCTAAATCTAAGGGCAAGTAAATTACGTCAGAGTAAAATCTCAAGACAAGAAGACAAAAGCACAACATTTTACAAAATTGTGTGGATGATATTATGATCCACATGCATGAATACTGTATTTTTGACAAACTAAAAAATTGATGAAATCATGAAATGGAAGATTGTTTTTATTATTTTGGAGTTTTCCAATATGTAATAATGTACCATGCCCCCTTCCTCCCTCTCTACAATTAGCTTCCTATCTCTTCTACTTTTTAGAATTTTCAACATACACCTCCAAGATATAGTGGCTACAAGAGATCTGCCATTACACTAGGCCTACTAGTTGAACTCATATAACCACTTGTAGTGAAAAATCCTCACACACAAGTGTCAAACACACAAAAGATATGCCGATGAGTGTCATGAATATTGTACTTATAGAAGTTGTAAATGTGAGTTCTAGATGTAGGCCTAAGCACACAAATCTACACCATGAACTTAGGACTAAAGGAATTCTACAAAAGAAATATCCAATTAATATGCTTCAGAAAATAATTGATCAATCATTATTTTCTTTATATATGGATAAATTTCAGTCTTCAGATTTTCAAGAGTTCAAAATACACATGTTTATATTTTGTTCAAGTTCACGAGACTCGACAAGACTTAAAATTTCAGTCGATTACCTTCCAGAAACCTCCCCACCAAAACCTGAAAATTTTGAAAGAAACAAAGATTCTTAAGGAAGATTTTCAAGCATGCATTCATTTTGAAAGCATATTCTAAACGGATGTAAAGAAACTAATTTTCATAATTGTTACCTCCCCCCGAGGCTACGATTTAATGCTCTCAAAATCCATGGTTTAGGCCTTCGAGATTCTTCATCCCAATACTTTTGAAACCTGAAGAGTCAAACATATGCCAATGTTATTACGAGTTACTACTTTTGAATTGTTTCACTCAACCGAAAGAAATTTAAAGAAAAGAAAATGGGAACATTTTAACTCAATGAATCTAGGTGCCACTTACTCATTGTGAAGTGTTTCTGTCCTATCCCATGTATCCAGTTTCCAGACATCCCTCTCTGTGAGTGGTCTCTTATAACCCAGTTGCATAAGAGGGTTCATCCACGCAAAAGTTATTTCTGTGAAAGACACAACGTGAAAGATATTGTGATACTGGACACAACAAAAGGCTAAGATGTGTTATGAACTTCATTCCCATTGATGCCAGTTGAAGTATATTATTTATATGGTTGTTTTTCCAAGGGGCAGTAAAGCGATCCTCGAGCACTCCTACATTCTTGAAGAGCTACAAGGTGTCTCCCATGGGTTACACATTGAAACCAATCATCACTTTATCGGTGAGAAAGTTGTTTCTATGATAAATTGACCAATTGGTGGATATATTCACAAAATGTCTTAGGGGAGGACCAAGATTGGTTACATTAGTAACCAGTTTGGAACTTTCGATGCACATGCTCCAGGTGAAGGAGAATTCAAAAATGACAAGGATAGGACAGTTACCATCCAAGCACTCATCCTCTCTCTGTGTGCAAATACATATGCTGTACACTTGTACTCGTTTTTATATGAAATGAATATTCAACTTTGTCCAACATTATTCTCTCTATCAGGAAGAGACTCCGTACGGAAGTGAATGTCCATACGGAAGTGAATCGTGAATGTGATGCCACTGCACGTTGTCAGTAGATTAATGGACTGCTTCCAATCGAAAATAAGAAGAATAGATGTTTTGAGAAGAATTGGTTGTCCTCGTGATGAAAGCTACATCACACAAAAAAATATACATGGACAAGATTCACAGCCAAGACAGATTAAGAAAGGCAAAAATGTTCAAATATGACCTTTGGGAGACATAATGAAAGGGGGAAAGAAGAGTTATCGTATGTCTATTCTTTATCTGTGGCTACTTCCGCAAAGTGGTAACTTGGTATGGTATGACTCCTTGTATTTGGATTTGAAAGCATTGCACCTATTTCAGGTACCTGATAAACTAAGCTATCTGAAGATTCAACGTTTGCGCCACTATTTCAACAACAAAAATACTTTGATCAAAGACATAAAGACTCAAAGAAAACCCTTAATGGCTCATCTAGTAAATCTAGAGATAAAGCCATTCACATGCAGATAAGGTATACATACGGGACAATATGCTGGCATGCCTCTCGGGACAAATCTCGTCTGCTTCAGGAAGTTCTTCATATGCAGTGTTATCAATAGATTCAGTTTGCAATGGAGAATAGCCTGGATAGGGATCCAAATCAGGCGCATAAAAGAGCAAGAGCATTCCAAACAGAACCTAAACAAACAAGAAAAAGATTTAAGTTTGAGAGTCCATTAGAAGCGAAGCTATTTCATCTTTACTTTTTCTTTAGGAAGTAAACAGGTAACCACTGGGAGAAAAAGAAAAAACTCATGAACTCCATTCCCTATAAGGCCTAAATCTGGTAGAAAATTCAATCAATCAACTATGTTTTATTCAGCCATTATTTTCTGAATGCCATAATAACCGAGTTGGGACATAATAATTCATCGTCAACAATATCAAATTGAGCTACCGTCCAACATTGGAGTTTGTGAGTTGCGACCTTGCTTATTGTTACCAATTTAATTTTCTTTTGGTGGAACATTTTATAGTTCTTATTAATATTTAAGCCTAATGGATTAGTTGTTTACATATATGCACACAAACTCGAGGTTTTGGAGAGCGCAAAATGCCCTTTAAGTTATATTTGGCAATTAGATTTTGTAGGTGAAGGCTTTGGAAGGATTAGTCTTAGTCTTTGAACTTTTATAAAACCTCACATACATGTGTGTGTGTGTGTATGAAACAATACACACACCCACGAAATGTTTTAAACAAACCAAAAGGTGATTGAAATGTTATATAATCACAACAGCACAGTTTAAAGACCAAGGCTTTTCCTCCAAGTCCCTACCAAACCCTCTATCCAAACAGACCCTATAGAGAATCCAGAATTTGGGGTGTACTATAATCTCAGGGCATAAAGTGGAGCACTGTTTCCCTTGGTCATCTATAAGAGGATGATCTTTGTGAAAACATGAGATTGAATCTTCTGGACAAAAGGAAAAGGATCAACACACCTGGACAGCAACCTCACTAGTATACAAATACAGAACAGACCTGCACAAGAAAAAAAAAGTAATAATAAAATTTAGGGCAGAGAAGATACATATATAAATTCGCTTTGTATCTATTCCTCCGTACTACATTTATCTACATAAGGGGGCAGCCAGGTGCACATTGGTGCCCCCGCAAGAAGAGGGTCCAGGGAAGGGTCCCACCACAAGGGTGTAGAAGGAACAAGCTTCCCTTGTCATTTTGACAAGAGACCGCTCCCAAGACTTGAACCTGTGACCTCTCGGTCGTACAACAACACTGTAACCGGCGCACCAAGGTTCCTCTTTTACGTTTATCTGCATAATATTCAAAATTACGATTACAAAGTATTGTGTATCCTTACATGAATTAAATAAAGTACTGTTAGTGTAACCTCAAAGAAGAGACACCTTTGTAACAAACTCTTTTCTCATTTACTTGTAAAGGTAACAAAAAAAATCAACAAAGTGGAACTTTAATCGTTACTTGCAGTGCCTCTAAGTATATGTATATAACATATAGATGCTAGAACGTAATGAACCATTATAGTTTTCTATGTAAATAAGATATCTTTAGGAGGTGCCCAATATACTGTGGTGTAAGAGACAAACCTCTGGTAAAACTCCCCAACAGACATTATGAGGTTGTACATCACAGCATGCCCTACCAAAGCATAAATTACTCCAAACCTAACAGACCACCGAACCTCTCTGATATAGACTTTTGTTTCAATGCCAATCATCAAAACCATTGCAGACCATGTAAGAGCTTCAATGACTATGGAAATTATCTACAACACAACAATTTGAGAATCATCATTAATGATCTTACAATGATTAAAATTTATTTGAATCATTACGAAGAAAGCTCACATGTCATATTTCTATAAGTACTTGTGGTTAGAAAAAAGGGTTATACAGCATCAAAGAAATAATGACATTCGAACACTTAAATCACAAACAATAGCCACCATGGCTTCCAAGCTAAAGAGGTCTGGGTCATCCAGTCGTTTCAAGTGTGGGGTCCATCCTGATCTGATGGCTCAGGTGAGCCAAGCAAAGAAACTGGACTCCTTCCCATTCGGGGTGGTTGCGACTTGCGAGTGGCCACTCTTTGGTTTTATATTCTATAATTATGCTGAACAAGTTGTATAATAAACCAAAACTACGCATTCTCATATTCTTATACTAATCATGCATATTTTGAAAACTAACCACCGAAAACTAATAAAATAAAGTTAAAAGTTTAAACTTGCATCGGCAACCAGTACCACCCCGAACAAACACTGAAGGGATAAACTTGCGTGTTTACTACCAAATGGAAGGGGCTTCAAAGTTCATGAGGAGTAAATACATAGGATAAAACATATAATGCTGGGAAAAAAATTGTAGGGAACTTTGCATTCAGTCATTCAAGAAGCTGGACAAATCCAGAAAGCATATCAAACAAGAGAAGGAAGCATATACCTCATATGGAGCAATACCAGTCTGTCCATCAACATTTAAGAAGGAGATTCCCATGACTAATCTATACAAGGGTTCACAGGTGCAATACAAAGCCAGCAAACCCAGCACGTAGTTGTAGTATTTTGACTTCAAACAGAACCTCTGGACTGTGAAATCCTTCTTTGTCCTCCATATACGGTATACGCATAATACCAGAATCACAAGATGAGAAACAGATATCACCAAAGAATCTGTTACGCATGGAGTGTAAGTTCCAAATGCATTCTCCACTGCCTTTGACCACACCCCATTCTTCACTGGCTGACAATACCAATCAAGTGGCTTGAAAGCCATTTTTGGTCACTTTAACCAACACCGATCTTCTACCCTCTATGCTCTGAATGGTGCCCAACTCTTATTTGAATTTTCTGCATAAATCATGAATCAGAACTGTCCTCTAATGTTATCAGAACACCCGTCTTACTCTCTTACCCAGTTACCCATATATCCAAAAAAAGATTGTAACTTCATGAAAATCTTCAAAGATCACAACCACCCCCCACACACCCAATAAAGAATTGCAAATGAATTTAACGTGCCCCAAAGCATAACTTGATTCTTCAAATGATGTACATGATTAAATCTTTGCATTCCAGGCAACCTGGTCTCTCTTTTTTTCTCTATATCTTAGCTATAATTATATTATTTAAATCAATTATATCATAGTTTCAACGAGGGAGTTTAAAAAGATCTTAGAATTGAAAAAAATAAAGCATCTAAAAAATACATTGAAATCGTGTAAAGTATACACCGTAACAGACTAACAGTGGAGAACAAATGAATGAGGACTACTTCATCAGAGAAAAACATAAATTTACAACATTATAGAAGTAGTAATAGTTTGATGAAGTATGCACCAGGCCAGCAGCATGTTCAAACTTTGAGCAATAAAGGAATTAGATTGTCGGGGAAGAGATTGGAGTAGAAAATGCCCCGGAGTGTCTGGATGAAAACTGATTGATGTCTATATACAGAAGAAAGAAAGAAATACGGAGTGGTAGTAATTAGTGCAGTTGACTTCGTATGCTACTGTGGCCTGGTGGGCATGTGGTCGCAGACTCTTTGCGCCCTTCGAGATGAGTTAAAATGTTAATTTCATTTTCCCCATTGATGAGTCTATCAATATAAACAATATAATAATATAAATGTGAATGTCCTTATGAATATTGATATGAATATAAACATATAAATATACGCTTGTGAATATGAAATGAGTACTAATATAAACATCAGTATAAATATAAATGTGATTTGAGATTTCATTACCATTTAATGTTGTTCAAATAGACATAAGTATTACGTGATTATATTTGTGAATACCAACCCTTAATCAACATTTCAAGTTTTCATCAGAATATAGAATGAATGTGATAGAAAGAAGGGGCAATTCTCTCATTAGGAGTAAATAAAAGAAAAAAATAAAATGATATGGGTAAAAAGGTTAAATTCCCAAAATATGAGTAATTCTCCATTGAGTATTGAACTCAGGACCTCCGATAAGGGAGAATGAGTCAGCGACTCGGTGACCAGTTGAATTGGACAGCCTCCTCTCTCTTTCCATGTTTAATAGAATCCTTTAAATAATATTATCGTACTACATAATAATAAAACAAAACAAATAAAATAAAAAATGTAAAACTTAAATAAAAATATATGCAGGCCTCAACAACCACATCACCCACCTTCCAAGACCGTCACCCTCTCGATCGTCGAAAAAAAGCCAGCTTGGAAAAAATGTTATTTTGATGGCAATTTTGAAAGCAAAGTTTGATATTTTCAAAAAGAACATGTCATCTTCATGACATTTCCGAATAAATGTGACGTTTTTATACAAGATAGATTTTTTCCAACGATCGGATGTGATAGTGCTGGGAGGTGGAAGATGCAGCGGCAGAGACCTGCATATTTTTTAATAGTTTTTAATAATTTATTTATTCTTTTATAAATAAAAAGAGTATAACTCTATTGTTACATTCAGGAGTGATTTCACTTGTATTTAGGACTAATAGCCGTAGAAACAAATACGGAGTAGTTATTTTTTCTACACATTTTTTGGTACATTGAAGAATATATTCTTTACACTATAATATTAGCGTTTTGATATGTAACTTAAATTATTTGAAATATTCTTTTTACATCACTTTTAGAGTATGATATTCAAATTATATCTTAACACATTATCAGTAAATTATTCCTTTTTTGTAATTTATTTATAACAGTAAGTTATCCAAACACTTTAAATTCATTCTATTTTCATAAACATAATCAATTCCTCGGTGCTGGGAAGGGTGGGGCATGGGGGCGAGGACCTCGGACCACCACAGACATCCACCAGTTGCCAATGATGCCGTCTTCTTCTCCTTTTTCTGTCTGTAATTCGTAGATCTGGATGTTGGTACTAACTGTACAAATCCGGTGACGCCCATGTGAATGTTCCGGATGGTGATGGGTCCTATGGTGGCTATAATGTGGCCATGTCACTGTGATTGAAGTCATTGTATCAATGTAGCAAGCGGCGGTCACCGGTCGAGAGGTGGTGGTGGTGGTGGTGGATCCATCACTGTGTCTATATCATTGTAGCGCATGTCATGTCACTAAGGGTAAATTAGTAAGCTTACTACTTATTAGTCACATTTTTTAAAATAAAAAATGTTACTTTTTTGTCTTTTGTCCACTTATTAGTAATATTCACATCAAACCCCCAATTCCAAACACTCATTTATTTCTATGAAACCCATCGCATTTTCATGTGTGGGTAGGGAATTAATATAATCAAAATTTTGAGGTGTTTTGCTAAAACATGATCATCGTACCAAAAGATCGGTTTCTCCTCCATGAGAACTCGTTGGCATCTCTACCAGCATTCGGGACTTGTACCTGACCAAACTAGATTCACCTACTATAGAAGAATCTAGACAAAGAAAAGTCTAGACAACCGTTACACAATTGATTAGAGTCGTCAGTTACAAATATTTGTATTTAATATTATAATTAGTAGCCTGCCTTATTAATCCCTAGAATATTGTATAAATAGCAACTCATTTCATGGAATAAACTAAGTTATTCAGTCTCAATCCTTCTTATTCTAAATTCCATTATGGTATCAGAGACTCTAGAGACCTAATCGGTCTATTCTCATCACCTTCCACTCAACCAGCATCATCTTCATCTGCCATGGCTAATGAAGATAACAGAGACAAAAGTCCAGAAGATAATTCAACCTCATCTTTCTCAGCCAACAATCCCCTAACCCCAGATGGCCTTATTATGCTCAGCCCTAGCCAATTCCCAGAAAAACTAGATGGATCAAATTACCTTGTATGGAGAGACCAAGTTATGGACCTTCTGTTTGGTTCTCATCTGGACCAGTATATTGATGAAAAATTCAGTCCTCCTCCAGAAAGTGAAGCTGCCAACCATCTCCGATGGAAGAGACAGGACCGTCTGGTGCGGCACGCCCTTGTCTCTTCTCTCATTTCTGCTTGCAAACCGTTGATTGGGTCAGCAACGACCTCCGCCTCTGTCTGGAAGACACTGGAGCGCCTATATGGGACCCGGTCAGCTTCCAAGATTAGAAGTCTGAAAGACCAGTTCCGCCATGCTAAACAAGGCTCGCAACCTGTAGCAGAATATCTTCATCACCTACGCACCATCGCGAATGAACTGGCCAAGGCCGGACGACCAGTTGACGATGAAGATTTTGCCATTCAAGCCCTGGAGGGTCTTCGTCCCGAATTTGAATCCATGGAGAACTCCATTCGCCCAGATGAAACCAACTTTGAAGATCTTCACTCCTTACTGGTCGGATTCGAAGATAAAATCCGAAGGAAGGAGCTCTTGAACTCCGCCTCTGTTGTTACGGTGAACGCAACTAACTGTTGGAATAATTGGGAGTATTTCAAATGAATAAATTATCTAATAATATTATTTTATTAATAAATTAGATATTTTTGTATATTCTATTAAAAAAATAATTTTAATGAATGATCATTGAGTTTTCCTAAAAATAACGGTAAGCACTTTAAATGTTCTTTTACTTAATTGAGACACGTTAGCTATTATTCAATTCATTGTTTAACAATGAATATTTTCAATGAGTGCTTTGGAGTAATAATAATGGCTCAACGTTAGCCTAATCACATTAATACTATTTAATTTAATTTAAAAACATTAGCCTTATACTTAATACACCTGAGAAGCTCGATCGGCATTAGTACGTTTATATATATCACATGTTTGTGTGTGCTCGAGTGTGATAGCAGTATTTGTTCAAAAGAATAATATATATTACTCTTCATATTTAGTGGCTAGAAAGTATATAATTTTGGAGTTAAACATCCCCTAACATTTTCACTCTGCTGGATTAATATAAGTTTCCACTCTCGTTGTTCTGTTACCGGCTTATGCCGAAGAGCTCGTTTTATCTTGGGGAAAGGTTTTCGCTAGTCGGAAATACTTTCTTGAGGACAGCGTTTACACGACTCGAGCTATATTATTTTCTAACGCTCTTTTGCAGGTTTATCCGGCCGACTTGTTACAACAATCTCAAGAAAGTATTTGGCGTCGGATATGTCTGCACGTGTGATCTCACAAGGCGTTGTCGCTGTACTCATCACGGCCATGTTATTCTTGCATGTGTGGTGTGATTTAGACTGGTATTTGGATATATCTCTACGTATAATGCTTACTCTCTTTATTTTCCTACTTACAATAAGTCATACTTTAACACCAATTTTTGAGAAAAATATTATTCCTTTATTTAGTGGTAAAATGACAACTATGAAAAACAACAACCCACTAAAATCAAGTTTAAACTTGGTTAGTAGTGATGATAATTTTATTGCGGTTGTTTCTCAAAGTTGTAAAACGAATTATGTGAATGAGTGGATGGTAGACTCCGGGGCTACCAATCATATTTGTAAAAACAAAAATGCTTTTACCTCCTATACTATTATAGGAGATGGAGAAGAGCTCGTATACCTAGCGGACTCTAAAACCGTTAAGGTACATGGAAAAGGGAAAGTTCTTCTTAAACTCACATCGGGGAAAACTTTATCACTAAATGATGTGCTTCATGTGCCCGAGATTCGGACTAATTTAGTTTCTGTTCATCTCTTGGGAAAAGTTGGGGTTAAAGTTTCTTTTGGTTGTGATAATTTTGTCATGACCAAAAATGATGTTCTTGTGGGAAATGGCTATTGTAAGAAAGGACTATATATACTTGGCATTTCTGAAATATTGCATGATAATGCTTCTGTCTATTTAGTTGATTCTTATAATGTGTGGCATGCTAGATTAGGACATGCAAGTAATTCTTATATTAAAATGCTAAATGATTGTGGTTTGATTTCTAGTAAAAATAAAATGACACTAGAAAAATGCGATGTTTGTGTTCAATCTAAACTAACCAAAAAACCTTGTCCCTCCACTTATAGGGAATCTGAATTGCTTAATTTAATTCACACGGATTTAGGTGATTTAAAAATTACCATCACTAGAGGTGGCAAAAATTATTATGTCGCCTTTATAGATGATTTTTCTAGATACACTAAAGTTTATTTGCTTAAAAATAAAGATGAGGCTTTTGATAAATTTTTAGTGTATAAATCTGAGGTAGAAAATCAATTAAATAAAAAGATTAAGAGAGTTAGATCGGATAGAGGGGGTGAGTATATTTTATTTAATGATTTTTGTGAGAAAGAAGGGATAATCCATGAGGTCACTCCGCCATATTCACCCGAATCTAATGGAATAGCTGAAAGAAAAAATAGGACACTAAAAGAGATGATGAATGCTCTTTTAATTAGTTCCGGTGCACCTGATAATCTTTGGGGGGAGGCTATTCTTTCTGCTTGTCACTTACAAAATAGGATTCCTCGTAAGCACAATAAGAAAACCCCTTATGAATTGTGGAAAGGTTTTGCACCTAATTTAAAATATTTGAAAGTGTGGGGGTGTTTAGCTAAGGTCTTATTGCCTGATCCTAAGAAGAGGAAAATTGGTTCTAAGACTTCTGATTGCATGTTTATTGGTTATGCTGAATCTAGTGCTGCTTATAGATTCCTAGTTTTGCAAAGTGATGTACTTGAATGTGATACAATTGTTGAAACAAAAAATGCTGAATTTTTTGAAAATGTGTTTCCTTTGAAACGTGAACACAAGACCATTGCACCATATAGTGAGTATGACCCATTACAAGGAAATGAAACCTTTAATGATGATTCCTCTAGTGATTGTGATCCATTAAAAGAAAATAATACTTTTAATGATGAACCTTCTCTTTTGAGAAGAAGTAAGAGGCCAGGGATAGAAAAATCTTTTGGAAATGATTTTTATACATATCTTGTTAATGATGAACCTTTAACTTATACACAAGCTATTTCTTCAAAAGAAGCTCCATTTTGGTTTGAGGCCATACAAAATGAAATTGATTCTATCAAACAAAATAAAACTTGGGTTTTAACCGATTTACCAAAAGGTTGTAAACCAATCGGATGCAAATGGATTTTTAAAAAGAAATTAAATCCGGATGGTTCAATTGATAAATATAAAGAGAGGCTTATGGCGAAAGGTTTTTCTCAAAAACAAGATGTTTATTATTTTGATACATTTGCACCGGTAACGCGTATTTCTTCCATTCGAACTTTAATTGCCTTGGCTTCTATTCACAAACTTTTTGTCCATCAAATGGATGTTAAAACTGCATTTTTTGGTGAGTGATATGTGGATATATGTGTAATATTATAAGAATAATGATTCGTGTCTTTATTCATCTGCCAACATGGGTTTAAATACACACGTATAAATCTAGTATCCTACTAGAATACGTCCAGCACATCTATCTATTCTAATCAAAACGAAATACCAAAAAAAATATTAATGAATAGGTATCCAGCTTATCATCCGAATGCATGCGTCCAAGTCCTTGTGTGATTTATACTCATTTATACTCCCAATACCCCCCCTCAAGTTGGCGCATGAAGATTGCAAATGCCCAACTTGCGGAGTAAGAAATAAAACTGAGATTTGCCCAAAGCCTTGGTTAAAATATCTGCCAACTGCACAGTGGTGGGAACATAGGATGGAGAAATAAGCCCTGTTTGAATAGCGTCACGAACAAAATGACAATCAACTTCAATGTGCTTGGTGCGCTCATGAAAAACCGGATTCTGAGCAATATGAATGGCGGACTGACTGTCACAAAAAAGGGGTATCGAAGAATTGTGGTTTATACCCAAACTCAGTAAAAGACCCTTTAACCATTTAAGTTCACAAGTAGCAGCAGCCATGGATCGATATTCAGCTTCCGCAGAGGAACGAGAAACTGTGACTTGCTTTTTCGTTTTCCAAGAAACAGGAGAATGGCCCAAGAAAACCACCCATCCAGAAATAGAACGCCGAGTAAGTGGGCAAGCCGCCCAATCTGAATCACACCAACCAGTTAATGATAGAGAGCTATCAGCCCGAAGCAAGATGCCCTGACCAGGAGTACCCTTTAAATATCTAACAACACGCAGAGCAGCCATCCAGTGATCTGTGCGGGGACAATTCATAAATTGAGACAAAATATGAACACAATAGGACAAGTCTGGCCGTGTGACAGCAAGGTAGATTAGCCGACCTACCAACCGACGATAAGGTTCTGGATCCGATAGAAAATCTCCGGTGGCAAGAGCAAGAGAATGATGTTGCTCAATCGGACAGGTAGCTGGTTTAGCGCCAAGCAATCCAGTGTCAGAAATAATATCAAGAGCATATTTCCGTTGGCTAAGAAATAAACCGGTCGGACTACGAGCCACTTCAATACCTAAAAAATATTTTAGGACACCCAAGTCTTTCATATGAAAGCATTTGTGCAAATATAATTTGAAATTCCTTAACTCGCCAGAATGATTTCCCGACAAAATCAAGTCATCCACATAAATTAAAACATTAATCTGAACATTGTCGCGGGCATAGGTAAATAAAGAGTAATCCGCGTAAGATTGGAGAAACCCATAAGTTTTGAGGGCTCCAACCAATTTAGCAAACCAGCAACGAGGCGCCTGTTTTAATCCATAAAGAGATTTTTGCAACTTACAAACCAGATTAGGAGAAGAGGACTGAAAACCTGGCGGATACTTCATGTAGACTTCCTCATGTAAATCTCCATGAAGAAAAGCATTATGCACGTCCATCTGGTGTAATTCCCAATTTTTAGCGACAGCTATTGCTAAGAAAGCACGTACAGTAACCATCTTAGCCACAGGAGCAAAAGTTTCATTATAATCAAGGCCGGCTACTTGGTGATTCCCAAGAACAACTAAGCGCGCCTTGAGCCGCTCAATACTGCCATCTGAATTATATTTGATTTTGTACACCCACTTACTCCCCAACGCTTGCTTACCGGGAGGCAAAGGAACAAGAGTCCAAGTGTCGTTCGCTTCGAGAGCGTTAATTTCAGATTGCATAGCTTTCCGCCAATCATCATCCTTCATGGCTTCAGCAAAGGTACGTGGCTCAATACCTGTAGTCACAGCCGCAAGAAACTCCTGGTGCCGCTTAGAAAAATTGTCACAATTAATGTAATGTGCTAAAGGAAAAGGAGTACCTGAAGAGAGCTGAGAGGGGGACGACGAAGGGAATGGACTTTTACTAAGGACTGTGTGAGTAACAAATTCCCGAAGCTTGACAGAGGGATACTTTGTTCGTTGACCACGACCAAGTAAAGGATCAACTGGCTGTGATACTGCGTCAGTAGGTTGTGAGGATGTGTTGGCAGAGTCTGGAGCAGCAGCTGAAGCATGATCATGTGATAAATCACACGTATCATTAATTGGTGGCGGCATGGAATCTGTTGCATGTGAGGATGCGGCAGTAGGCTTGGCCGTTTTAGTAACATGTGGGGATGCGTCAGTGGGTTTGGTAGTTCCAGTCAAATACTGGTCAAAGTGATCAATAGGCATATCATCCGAGTGCTCATCGGACGAGATTACATTATCCGGGGATATAGCAAAAGGAAAAATGTTCTCACAAAACTGAACATCACGAGAAACAAAGAACTCGCTGGTTTCGAGATCATAAACTCGCCAACCCTTTTGCCCGAACGGATAACCCACAAAAATACATTTACGACTGCGACTTGCAAATTTATGACCCTTGGCCCGTTGATTATGAGCAAAACAAAGGCAACCAAAAACCCTTAAGTTATCAAAGACAGGAGCACGATGATATAACATCTCAAAAGGGGTTTTATTTTGGAGCAAAGGAGTGGGAGTGCGATTAATTAAATATCCAGCAGTTAGAACACATTCTCCCCAAAAACTAAGAGGCAAGTTTCCTTGAAAACGCAGAGCACGTGCAATATTTAAAATATGACGATGCTTGCGTTCTACACGACCATTTTGTTGAGGAGTTCCCACACACGATGTTTCAAACAAAATTCCATTCTCAGTACAGTATTTTCGTAGTGAATAAAATTCAGTACCATTATCACTACGGACTCGTTTAATAGGGACAGAAAATTGACGAGAAATCATAGCAATAAAGGACATGAAAATTTTAAACACCTCCTTTTTGTCCACTAAAAGATAGATCCACACAGCACGAGAGAAATCATCCACAATAGTTAGAAAACTCTTAGCCCCACAGGAAGATGGCGTACTATAAGGACCCCAGAGATCACAATGAATTAACTCAAAAATTCCAGATGATTTATTAGCACTCAAACTAAAAGAGTTTCTCGTCTGTTTAGCCCGAAAACAAATATCACACGGAAAAATTACATTATCCGTAGCACGAAAAAGAGACTTCACAATTTGCCCGGCAGGATGTCCCATGCGACGATGCCAGAGATCCGCAGTAAGAGTTACAGCATTGACTGAAGAAGTTTGTGACTGATGCTGCAAATAGTAAAGTCCATTCCTTCGTTCACCCATCCCAATCAGCTTCTTCGAGTGTAGGTCCTGTATAGCACAAACATTAGTTCTGAATTGAATAATACAATTTAAATCATCGGTAAGTTGTGACACCGATATTAAATTACACCGTAATTGAGGCACAAATAAAACATTTTTCAACACCACATGTTCCGTCAAACGGATACATCCCTGCTCTGTAGCTTGTACTTGTTGTCCATCGGGCAACCCAACCGTACAAGTAATCGGGATAAGATTGGTCAAATAATTAATGCAACCGGTAACATGATTTGTGGCACCGGTATCAATAATCCAAGAGGTAAAATCAAACTCACCGGTCATTTGTTCACAAGAGGCCGAGTTTTTACCAGAATTATTTGCACCAAATGTAGCCAAAATTGTTTGCCACTGCTCACTCGTGAAACCGGCACCTACTGGAAGGGAATTCATAGCACTGACTCCAGCCGATTGCAATCCACCTCCATTCCCTTGTTCAGATGCCTGACCCATCACTGCAGCAGCATTAGCTTTGAAATTGTCCCTGCCACTTGCGTTCTTCTTTGTTCCAGATCCCTTAATTTTCCCACGAGGTCGGCTGCCCCACCATTCAGGATAACCACGGATTTCAAAACACGATGTCACTTTATGACCGGAATAGCCACAGTAAGAACAAAGAAGATGTGATTTATCCTGCTTTGCTATTTTCCCTCTTCCGTGTCCAGAAGTTTGAGCAGCAAAACTCACGATATCTGGCTTGATTTCTTTTGCTTGGGCAGACATACGTACACGTTCTTCTTGTGTCACTTGGTGATACGCCCGATTCAGACTTGGCAGCGGTACTTGAGACAGAAGATTGGACCGCAAATTACCGTATAACTCAGCCGACAGTCCCATGAGAAATTGATGAAATCGCTCCGATTCACGTCTTTGAGCATGAGCCTCACCCAATTTGCACGTGCACTTTCCACAAGTGCATGTCAAAAGCGGTTCATAATTATTTAATTCGTCCCACAACATTTTGAGACGTCCATAATATCCGCTAATCGATGATGAAGTCGACTGCTCACATCTCGCAATGTCCACCTTAAGTTGATGTATACGAGGACCGTCTACTATCGAAAAACGCTCTTTGAGATCATCCCACAGGAGCTTGGCATCTTCATATCTTGATAGAGTGTTCTTGACCTCGGGTGTAATAACATTGGTAATCCACGAAACTATCATAGAGTGAATGGTCAGCCAATCATCTTCGGTGCAGAATTTTTCATACGTCGTTATGGTTCCGTCAACAAAAACGTACTTGCGTCGCGCACGAAGGGCTAAACGGACGGACGCTGACCAGTCATCGTAATTGTCGGCGGTGAGACGAACTGGGGTTATGAAATCACCGGGACGATCTTGTGGGCCAAGAAAAAATGGTGAATTGTAATCTATTTTTCCTGATTTTTCTGAGGAAGACGTACTGTCTTCGTCTTCAATCGCCATGATATGCGATGTAATTCTTGCTTTAGCAAGTTAGAGCTCTGATACCATGATATGCGGATATATGTGTAATATAATAAGAATAATGATTCGTGTCTTTATTCATCTGCCAACATGGGTTTAAATACACACGTATAAATCTAGTATCCTACTAGAATACGTCCAGCACATCTATCTATTCTAATCAAAACGAAATACCAAAAAAAATATTAATGAATAGGTATCCAGCTTATCATCCGAATGCATGCGTCCAAGTCCTTGTGTGATTTATACTCATTTATACTCCCAATAGTGAGCTAGAGGAAGAAATTTATATGGTGCAACCGGAGGGTCATGTAGTTATTGGTCAGGAACACAAAGTGTGTAAGTTGATCAAATTTTTATATGGTTTGAAACAAGCTCCAAAACAATGGAATGAAAAATTTGATGAAGTGTTATTAGCTCATGGTTTTACCTCACTTGAAGTAGATAAATGTGTATACACTAAATGTGAAAATGGTATGTGCATTATTATTTGCTTGTATGTGGATGATATGTTAATTTTTAGTAGCAACCTTGAGTTAATAAATGAGACAAAATCTTTTCTTGCTTCAAAATTTGTGATGAAAGACTTGGGGGAAGCAAAATTGATTTTGGGTATGAAAGTCATAAGGAAGGATGATGGTATTATACTATCTCAAGAGCACTATGCTGAAAAACTTCTAAAGAGGTTTGGACATTTCGATGTCACCCCCGTGAGTATCCCTTATGACTCTCATATGTACTTAAAAAAAATAGAGGTGATCTTGAGGCTCAAAATAGCTTTTGCTAATAAGGAGCATTGGACTGCGTTGAGGCGGTTATTGAGATATTTGAGAGGTACCATCAATGATGGTATATTTGATTGAAATTATCCGTTGTAAAATATTGATACAACGATGATATATGTTTTATTGAGAATTATCCAATGTACTAGAGTAGTACAATGATGTTATATGAGAATTATCCATTGTACTATAATGATACAATGATGATATTTATTTGATTGAGAATTATCCGATGTGCTAGAGGGTCACATCGATGTTATATTTTATTGAGGGTTATCCTTGTATTTCCGGAATACAACGACGCCATCTGAGTCGACTCGCATGAGACAAATTAAAAATGTGGATATCCATTCACCCTTAAAAGCGGTGCAATGATGTTTGAGAATGGAATTATTTCCATTATTTTTGTGAAGTCAGAAGGAATTAGCTACTCCTTTGACAGAATCCCTAGGACGAAAAATGATAACCGAAACATCGAAGGAAATGGGACTAGTGTCATTTGAAACAAATGGGGATGGGAACCCAACTTGTGTGATTGGAGATCCCATGAAGCAAGTTCAAATGGGTAATAACAAGTCCTCCATTTAGTTCTGCTAGCCTTACTAAAATTGTCCATTTCCATGATGTGAGATATAGGCTAGAAACCGCATTCTTTGAGAGGATGAGCTAAAAGCTCTTAATGATTATCATAGCCCTTAACTTAAGGATGGTGTGCAAAAGCGGTACACACTTGATGATATCACCTATATGAGTGTGAGGTGGGGCCGCCTCCATGAAGCATGACAAAACTTCTAGAGCACTCATGAAAACCAAGCACGCGCATGGCCTTACGGCGCACAACGGCGTAATAACGAGAAATTGTGCGGGGTGAGACACGGCCGTTAAGAACCTGATTTACCAATAGTAGCTTGTTGGTTTCAAGAAACTATAGGTTTCACCACAAGCTCGGTTTATTAAGACTTAATCGTCTCAGTTTGGTTTCAAGTCTACGGACACCAAACTTAAAGTCTCATTCCTTTAATCCAGCAGAAATTTTATAAACTAATTTTAACATCTAAAAGTATTCATTTGAAATATGTGGGGGATTGTTGGAATAATTGGGAGTATTTCAAATGAATAAAATATCTAATAATATTATTTTATTAATAAATTAGATATTTTTGTATATTCTATTAAAAAAATAATTTTAATGAATGATCATTGAGTTTTCCTAAAAATAACGGTAAGCACTTTAAATGTTCTTTTACTTAATTGAGACACGTTAGCTATTATTCAATTCATTGTTTAACAATGAATATTTTCAATGAGTGCTTTGGAGTAATAATAATGGCTCAACGTTAGCCTAATCACATTAATACTATTTAATTTAATTTAAAAACATTAGCCTTATACTTAATACACCTGAGAAGCTCGATCGGCATTAGTACGTTTATATATATCACATGTTTGTGTGGTGCTCGAGTGTGATAGCAGTATTTGTTCAAAAGAATAATATATATTACTCTTCATATTTAGTGGCTAGAAAGTATATAATTTTGGAGTTAAACATCCCCTAACATTTTCACTCTGCTGGATTAATATAAGTTTCCACTCTCGTTGTTCTGTTACCGGCTTATGCCGAAGAGCTCGTTTTATCTTGGGGAAAGGTTTTCGCTAGTCGGAAATACTTTCTTGAGGACAGCGTTTACGCGACTCGAGCTATATTATTTTCTAACGCTCTTTTGCAGGTTTATCCGGCCGACTTGTTACAACACTAACGTCGAAAGGAAAGAGGAAGAAGATAATTCGGTCGCTATGACGGCTAGGAGGATTCCAGACCAGAGTGGGTCTATATTAGGCCCAGCCCCATCAGCCCAGTCTCAGAATTTACCCCACAAGCCCAATACTCAGAGTAGGAATTTTTCCAGAAATCAGAATCGAGGCCCACGTCCCAATAATCTCTACAACCAGAATCGAGGCCCACGCCCAAGGGGAAGGCGTACCAATTTTGGAGGAAATACCAGTTCGGGTGCTGTTATTATATGCCAAATTTGTGGCAAACCGAACCATCTCGCTATCAACTGTTGGCATAGATTTGAGCAACAAAATTATCCCCCCCAGGTTAATACTGCCACGAACAGGAGAGGCGGATGGTTACTAGACTCGGGAGCAAGTAATCATGTCACCAATAATTTAAACAACCTTACCTTGGCGTCCGATTATACCGGCACAGACTCCCTCATTATTGGTAACGGTAAAAGTCTTGAAATTGCACAAGTTGGGAATATGACCCTCCATTCTCTCTCCTTACCTAATACTCTTTTTGTTCCTTCTATTCATACTAATTTAATTTCAGTTGCCAAATTATGTCGTGACAATGATGTACTAATTGAGTTTCACCCTTCTTTTTGTCTTGTCAAGGACCGGAAAACGGGAGCAATTTTGTTACGGGGTATGAATAAAGGTGACGTCTACAGCCTGCCTGATGTTCCTGTTCCCTCAGTCAATGTTACTACAAAATTCTCTCTAAATAAGTGGCATTGTCGTTTAGGACATCCTGCCCTTCCTATCACTCAAAAAATTATTTCCTCGTTAGGTATTTCCTTTAAAGATGTTAATAAGGATTTGTCCTTGTGCACTTCATGTGCAAGTAATAAAAGTCACAAGTTACCGTTTGCTAAATCTTCCCTTTCAAGTTCTGGTCCCCTTGATTTAATTTATACAGATGTTTGGGGTCCTTCACACATTAATTCTGTGGATGGTTTTCGTTATTATGTTATTTTTGTTGATCACTACACAAAATATATTTGGTTTTATACTATCACCCGCAAGTCAGAAGTAACATCAATTTTTCAACAATTTAAGAAAATTGTGGAAAACTTTTTTCAAAAATCTATTAAAACGATTTATTCAGATGGCGGGGGTGAATACGTATCCCTAGGGAAATTCCTGGCCTCTTGTGGTATTACTCACTTATTGACTCCTCCATATATCCCTGAGCATAATGGATTCGCTGAACGCCGACATCGTCATATTGTAGAAACAGGGATCACTTTACTTCACCACTCCTCCATGCCACTAAAATATTGGTCTTGTGCCTTTTCAACTGCTGTATATCTAATTAATAGGCAACCAACATCATCTCTAGGCTTTTGTACTCCCTATGAAAAACTTTTTCAAAAACCGCCCAATTACACAAAACTTGCTATTTTCGGATGTCAGTGTTTTCCATGGCTCCGTCCTTATGCAGCTCATAAGTTAGAACCACGGTCTAGACCTTGTATTTTTCTTGGGTATTGCGATCAACAAAGCGCTTATCGTTGTCTTGATCCTACTACCAATCGCATTTTTATTAGTCGGCATGTGGTGTTTAATGAGTCTGTCTTTCCCTTCTCTAACAATCCAACAACAGTTACAGATCTGTCATCTGAAATTGACAATTGGCTTCAGCCTCCTATCTCTTATCTTCCTATCTCAGGTACATCACTAACAAAGGCGTCTCCTGCTACTCATACCCCAGCGACACAAGACTCCCCTTATACATCCATGTCTAACCCCGCTCCATTAGACCTTCATACGACCCATACCAGTCCACCCGCTTCGAACCAACCGGTCCTCATCACTTATCACCGTCGGCCCAAACAAAACCCAACTACTCCATCCTTACCTAATGCACCCAACACCACCCCTTGAATCATCACTCCCACTACACATAACCCCATATCTACCTCGGGCCACCATCATGATCCAAATGCCTCTCCACCCAAACGTACCCACCCAATGACCCTTCGTCCTCGTAAACAAGCTAACATTGTCACTAACTCATCATTACCTCATCATATTATTCCTACTTGTGCTTCTCAAGCTTTACAGGTACCTGAATGGAGGAAGGCTATGTCTGTAGAATTTGATGCCTTGGTTCAACAAGGGACATGGGAACTTGTACCTGCTCATCCTGGTCAGAACATTGTTGGCTGCAAATGGGTTTATACTGTGAAATACAAGCCTGATGGTTCCTTGGATCGTTTCAAAGCTCGATTGGTGGCTAAGGGCTTTCATCAGCGCCCGGGGATTGATTACTCTGAGACCTTTAGTCCTGTCATCAAGCCAGTTACTATCCGAGTTGTTCTGACCATTGCCCTTTCTCATGGCTGGCACATAAATCAACTCGATGTCAACAATGCATTCCTACACGGGGCTCTCCAAGAGGAGGTTTACATGAAACAACCCCCTGGCTTTAATGATGGATCTGGAAGAGTGTGTCGTCTAAAGAAATCTATCTATGGCCTCAAACAAGCACCTCGGGTGTGGTACCAATCTCTCAGTGGATTTCTTTTATCCCTTGGGTTTCATCAATCAGTTTCTGATGCCAGCCTCTTCATCTTTTCCTCTCATCCGTCTTATATCTATGTGTTAGTGTATGTGGATGATATTATTGTCACGGGGTCTACAACAGCATTGATCCATCAGACTATTGACTTGTTAGCACAAAAATTCTCCATCAAGGATTTGGGATCACTACATTACTTTTTGGGCATGCAGGTCACCCCTACACCAGATGGATTCTTTCTTGATCAACACAAGTACATTACGGATTTATTACAAGTGTTGAACATGCATGAGGCGAATCCAGTATCCACACCCTTAGCTTCCTCAGCTTCCTTGACTTTGTTTGATAGTTCGGGTTCTTGTGATGCCACCCTCTATCGTCAAGTTATTGGATCACTTCAGTATTTAAGCCTCACCCGACCTGACACAGCTTTTGCCATCAACAAGCTAGCTCAGTTTATGCATAAACCCACTGTCAATCATTGGCAGCTCATGAAACGTCTCTTGCGGTACCTTCAAGGAACACGCTCTCATGGTTTATATCTTCGTCGGAGTTCTCACCTTTCATTGTGTGCTTATGCTGATGCGGACTGGGCGGGAAATCCAGACGACCGGTCCTCCACCAGTGCCTATGCCATTTTTCTCGGAGAATCACTTATTTCATGGAAATCATCCAAACAACGCACAATTGCCAAATCCTCTACCGAAGCAGAGTATCGGGCCCTATCGATAGCTGCATCTGAAACTCTTTGGATTGAGTCACTTCTTCATGAGCTTCGACATTCTCCTTCCTCTCCTCCGGTTCTTCTATGTGATAATAAAGGCGCCACCACCTCTTCCGCCAATCCGGTTTTTCATTCCCGAATGAAACATGTTGCTATTGATTTCCATTTTGTCCGTCAACGTGTGCAACGTGGCCTTCTTCGAGTTCTTCATATTTCCTCTCATGATCAACTAGCTGACATTCTCACCAAGCCACTTTCACGGCAGCGGTTTGTGTTTCTACGTGACAAGCTCAGGATTCTTAGCACTGATAGAATACCTGGCTTGCGGGGGCATATAGAAGAATCTAGACAAAGAAAAGTCTAGACAACCGTTACACAATTGATTAGAGTCGTCAGTTACAAATATTTGTATTTAATATTATAATTAGTAGCCTGCCTTATTAATCCCTATAATATTGTATAAATAGCAACTCATTTCATGGAATAAACTAAGTTATCCAGTCTCAATCCTTCTTATTCTAAATTCCATTACCTACAATATTTCATTTGTTCATGGTAATAAGTGAAATTAGATGGTTAAAGCTTCACAATTTCAAGTTATAGGGAGGGAAGTTAGAAGTAGACAAATGCGGAGCTAGGGGGGTCAACTTAGGCCCCGACCCATCCAAAATTAAAAAAAAAAATACTCCGTATGTCTTTACTTTTAGATACCGTTTGACATCACTGTTTTTCGGCTTATCAGTCTTATCAACCATTTTTTCACCAAGCACGTAACTTTTGCTTTCACGCGTTGAATTCTGTAATAAGCAGAAAAAGTAAGGTTGAAGTTACTTTTCTGGCTGTATTGGCTAAAGTTGTTGTAGATGACCATTTTAGCTATTTTTACATATAATTTTTTCTTTATTTTATTAATAAAATATATTTTAAAATTAATTTTTTCTTAAATCGGCAGAATTAGTCAATGTAGCCACTTCAGCCAAAACTTCATAAGTTTCAGCATAATCAGCCCAATCAGTCGATCATTGTGCTACCAAACGGGTTCTTAATGTAAAAGATTCCATATAATTTTTTTCCTAAAAGTATTTTATGTACTGGCTCAGTGCTCTGACTCCGCTCCTGAAAGTAGATACATTTATATGGTATATACAGAGCTAGCTATGAGGCCACTTAGCCTAGACTAATGCATCGGGCCTCTTGTTTCGATGGGGCCTCTTGTTTCAAAAGTCCTATTAGTGATATATAGAGATTGTGTGTATAAAAATAAAATTGATACTATCGTATTTATTAGTATTAACATTTTATTTATGACATGGGGTATGTTTTGGAGTTTATCAATCAAAACAGTCATCGAACTATTAAAATCAACCGATTTTTTAATGGTATGTCAAAGCTTAATTTTATCACGACAAACATAATTTGCATAGAAATTTATCACCTCCCTCTTAAAGTCAAATTTAATAAAAAAAAATAGCTTATGTTGACTATGTATGCCAAAAAATACATTAAGTGGGTACATTTTGTATTTAATAAAGTCAATCTATTGATTTTGTAGGCCAAAGCTTTCCTCACGGCAAACGTAATTGACATAGAAATTCACCATCTCCCTCTCAAAGTTAAAGTTAATAAAAAATCAGCTTCTATTGACTATGCCAAAAAATATATTACGCAAGTTAATTATGTATTTAATTGGAGGGAAACTGTTAGCTAGTCTTAATTGTGGTGATGTTCTTAATGAGTGTTTGCATTAATAAATCTACATGTTAGAATTTATTTATATAGAGATTATATGAAATGTGATTAATACTAATAAAATGTGACTTTGTTTGAAAAATAAAATGATTTTGAACAAGTCATATTATTGATAAAAATCAGTGTGATAGAAAAATAAAAAATAAAAATCATTCAAAGCGATCTTTCCCCCGGCCTACTTTAATATTTTAGCTTTAAAGTGTTCAATTTAAGCAAAACAGTCTATTTGAAAATGTTAATTGTAACTTGTTGTAAAGAATTTTTTTTATTGAAATTTATCAATGTATGGAAATTGAGGTTTGGTGCTTAATTTAAACAAAATCTTCTCACCCAAACAATCACCCCTCCTTCTTGGGCCTCCAAGTCCCTATAGAGGGCCCTGGGCATATATGGTATAATAAGTAGTTAACCTTGGTGACTTGGTGCCAAAGTGGATATCCAAGACATTAGGATTCCAGTAGGTTACATAGTTATCCATAATAGAAGCATTCTAAATCGTTGAAGTCTCATTTGTATCTAAATTTTCCTCTTCCTTAGTTGCCTGTAATACGGTTCTAGTTCAAATCCTCTCCTCTCATAAAACTCTTTGTAAGTTTGTAACTGTTCTTGATCCTTCAACTTCATTGTTTTCCCTAAAAGTCATAGCAATATTGATAGAGTGTTTAATTCTAGAGAGAAGTGAGAGCTAGAGAGAGAAAGTGAGCAATTAATATTTATCAACCCCTAATAACTACCCCCAATGGGAGTATTTATAGGGAAAATGTGGATTTGGGCTCCTAACCTTGGGCTTAGGAGGCTCATTACAATAATCATGCATTCTTTGGGCGAAATAAGACCATTAATGGGCTGGGTACAAATACTTAGTAAATAAAGTATGAAAGTACATTCTGTCGGGATAATTCCTGGCCGATACGGTGTCCTCTGGCCGATGCGGTCCACGGCCAATGGGGTCCACTTGGCCTCTGGGCAGTGTTCTGGACCGATTCACCTTTTGGCCGTTGCGGGACCCACTAGGCTGAAGGGCGCCACGTCGGTGTCCCTCTGGTGTCGTTTGACCTTCTGAGTGTGTGAGCCATGGGGTCCAGACCCATACACTCTATCAAATATATTGTGAAATTTTTCATCAACAATGATGCACTAGCATCATATTTGGGAAATGAAGTCAACAACATCAACTTCTATTATTCCTCATTCTTAATTTCTTTCTCGCATTCTCAAGTCAAAATATCAAGTCATTAAATTTATTAGTGTAATCAATTTGGATACCCTCCATCCTACATTTGGGTGAATATGTATTCATCCTCGACCATCTTCAATCGGTAAGTGATCAAAGATGAAAAGTTGTTCTCCAAAGTATCCCGCAAGTTTTATGGTGGCGTTTCCTTGAACATCCTTACTTAAAGTTGGTATGGCAATGCTAGATTAATTATATTAACGGCCCCTCGTCTTACCTCTAGCCCAATATGAACCATTCCCCGTTCCTTCTAGCTAGAGTTCTAGGTTTTCATCGTCTAGAGCAAAGCAAAGATCATGTTGCACTACATAGTCTTGAATTACGCATTTTCACAAGGTTAAATCAATTTTTTCATTAGAGAGGAAAGATAGAATATTACTTTAAAACCTACATAATTTAATAACTATAACATTAATTAACAAAAACAACACCCGGAAATAAATTGCAAATCAGATTTGTGACTTTTTTATGTCTTCCTTGGAACTACATTCTATGTTCTCACACCATTTATTAGGTACAACATGTTGAAGGAATTCAGTTGGATAAACCAGCAAAAGGTGTTAGAAAAATAAAATAGCTCGAGTCGCGTAAACGCTGTCCTCAAGAAAGTATTTCCGACTAGCGAAAACCTTTCCCCAAGATAAAACGAGCCCTTCGACAGATGCCGGGAACAGAACAACGAGAGTGAGAGTACTATAAAATATTAATCCAGGAAAGAACGAAAGTGGGGATTGTTTCTTAAAAGAAAATTCGTACAAAGTGAAACATGAGAGTAAGGTTATATAGAAACAATTCTGGTCGTTGCTGCCATGTTAAAAACGTTTCTCAGTTAATGTTTGGATTAATTGATATAAAACGTTAGTATTAAAACATTAATGTTTGGGACAGATTAAAAGGCTCCAACGTTAAGAATTCTTGAATGTAAATGCCCATGCGTTTGAAATGATTAGCACGTCGTGGAAACTCAATAATTATAATAATAAGCATTAGCATCTTACAAATCATTTGGAAAGCAACGATTTTGAAATTTGACAGCAAGCTAGTAGTAATAATGGTTCCATCCATGCAGCCATTATAATGTTGCGTATACATACATAATTTAATAATGAAATATATTTTATTCATTTGAAATAATTCTATTTTTCCAACAATCCCCCACATATTTCAAATGAATAGTTTAGAAAAAATTTGCTGGATTAAAGGAATGCGACTTTAAGTTTGGTGTCCGTAGACTTGAACCAAACCGAGACGATTAAGTCTTAATAAACCGAGCTTTTGGTGAAACGTATAATTTCTTGAACCAACAAGCTACTATTGGTAAATCAGGGTCTTAACGGTCATGTCTTACCCCCACACTTTCTCATTGTTAACGCCGTTGTGCGCCTCTAGGCCATGCGCGTGCTTGGTGTTCTTGAGTGCTCTAGAAGCATTGTAAGTGCTTCATGGAAGCGGCCTCACCTCACACTCATATAGGTGATTTCATCAAGTGTGTCCCGCACTTAACACACCATCCATAAGGGATATGAAAATCACTAAGAGCATCAGCTCAACCTCGCAGAGAAATGCAGTTTAGCCTTTCCCACATCATGGAAATGGACACTTAAAATAGGCTAACAGAATAAATAGAAGACTTGTTATTACCCATATGAACCTGCTTCATGGGATCTCCAATCACACAGGTTGGGTTACCATCCATATTTATTTCAATGTGACATTAGACCATTTCCCTCGATGTTTAAATTAATCATTTAACGTCCTAGGGATTCTGTAAAAGGAGTGGCCAACTCCTTCTATCTTCACAAAGCTAATGGAGATAACTCCATTCTCAAACATCATTGCACCACTTTTAAGGGTGAATGGAAATCCACTATTTTAATCTATCTCGTGTGAGTATACTCGGATGTCGTTGTTGTATCCCGGTAATACAACGGATAATCTCAGTAACATTTATAACATCGATGTGACACACTGACACATCGGATAATTTTCATTATATATATGCCATCATTGTATCAATATAATGCAATGGATAATTCTCAAGTTATCCCAACAAAATACATCTTTGTTGTATCTCTCTCATACAACACATATTCTCCATCAATGATACCTCCCTCTCGGGTATCTTATTATAATAACATAATAACATAAACACTGTGCATCATTTAGAATTTACATTGTTCCAAATGATACAGTTTTAAAAGTAAATTTCCTAACTCTCAAATTTGCAATTTTGCCACACAATTTACAAGTATATAAAAAGAACCGTAGAACCTAGTTTTCCTTTCTTCCTTTTGAATACGGTCCTTAACACCGGCCCCCACAATTTTTTTCTTTTAATTTTCAAAGTACGTAGATGTGCAATCCATCTAAAGTTAATTCAACATTGCTTGGAAAACCAGTAAAAACCCAGAACATTTTCTAGATTATACAATCGTATATTGTTATATATAAACGTTTTTCATTTTTCAAAATTAGAGGTGATAAAATAAGTGGACTCCTTAGCCAACCAAAAACTCTCAAGTGTCTAGATCGAAGTAAATACTTCACGTTTCCAAAAAAATTACTGATTTAACAAAGAATCGAAAGATAAAGTTAATTCTAAGGCTTCACAAATTTCCGATTTGCTACTCAAATATCTAAAGAATCACCTTCGGAAGATCTCAACATAATTTATACGGTTCATTTTAACAGTGATAAAGAATTAGTGACTCTAGTATATTTAAAGTAAACATTAACCATCTCAAAGCATTATATAAGAATTTATTTAATGGAAATTTCATAATTCAAAGAAGTGCTTACAAAAAAAAGGAACACTAATTTATTCATAACATTTCACGTAAGATTTATTGAAAGAAAAATAACGAAAACAACTTAATTCAATACTTCAGAAACATTGAACTGAAACAGTCCCTGATTGTTGTAGCCTCTACCAATGAAGATGTTGTTTTTTGTCAACACAACCTTGTCAGATTCAAAGCAAACTTTTACTCCAGCTTTTCCCAAGAGAGAGACAGAAATCAAGTTGGTCCTAATTTCGGGTACATGGAGTACTTCGTTCAGTGCTAGGATTTTTTTGGATGTGAGCTTAAGATTTATTTTGCCCTTTCCATGAACCTTGGTTGTTCTAGAATCACCAAGGTGCACATATTCTTCTTCATCTCCTATTGAAGTATAGGAGGAAAATACACTTTTGTCCTGGCAAATATGTCTAGTAGCTCCAGAATCTACTACCCATTCTTTCACATCCGCCACTAAAAAAACTTGTGAGACAACTACAGTAATTATATCATCACCTTCAACCAAGTTTGCACTTGATTTAGGTGGTTTGTTGTTTCTCACAGTTGCCCTTTTTCTACATTGAGCCGCATGGTGACCAGATTTCCCGCAAACATAACAATCTCCCTTCTTTTTAAAGTTGGTGGTGTGTTTGGGCTTATTGTAATTAGCCCTATAGTTATTGTTATTATTATTATTAGCGTACCTCATTTTATTTCCAGTTTCCACAAGGTTAGCATTTGATGTGAATTCTCTTGCTTGAGCTTTGGAGCTCTCCCTCCTATTAGTATCTTCAATGATGATGTGAGTGACAACATCATTGAAAGTCATCGGCCCAAACTTATGCTTAAGATCCCACTTGTAACCCTTCCATGACTCCGGGAGCTTTTCAATTAGGATTCCGGCGACGAAGGGTTCTGGCAACTCAATTTGTACTCCTTTAAGATCCTCCAAGAGCGTTTGATACTCGTGGATTTGCGCTGTGATATCCCTACCATCCTGTATCTCCCATTTGTAATAGTTTCCTGTTACAAATTTTTGCTTCACAGCATCCTCAGCCGCATACTTTGCAATCATGGAGTCCCAAATATCTTTTGCCACTTTGTTGGTGCAGTACACATCAAAAAGCTTGTTAGATAACGTACTGAGAATGGTGTGACGACAAACCTAATTTGCATGAGTGAATTGTTGAAGTTGTTTGATGGATTCGTCAGATTTTCCATCTGGCATGGTGTCTGTGAGTGCGTTTGCAACCCCATGCACATCAAGCGTAGAGTAGATACGTTCCTGCCACCTTTTGAAATTGGGTCCATAAAAAACTTCAATTTTAGATATATCTGGAAAAGGCTTCGCATGAACAGGTGAGGCATGGAGTTGCATGGCATGGAGCTGCGTGGATATCTCGTGAGCAGCGGACTGGGAGACCGAAGAAGCCTTCCCTACGGACGTGTCGGGGGTGGAAATGAACTCATGAGCAGGTTGTTCCGACGACATTGTACTTTCTTTAGATTGTTGAAGGAATTCAGTCGGATAAACCTGCAAAAGGTGTTAGAAAAATAAAATAGCTCGAGTCGCGTAAACGCTGTCCTCAAGAAAGTATTTTCGACTAGCGAAAACCTTTCCCCAAGATAAAACGATCCCTTCGACAGATGCCGGGAACAGAACAACGAGAGTACTATAAAATATTAATCCAGCAAAGAACGAAAGTGGGGATTGTTTCTTCAAAGAAAATTCGTACAAAGTGAAACATGAGAGTAAGGTTATATAGAAACAATTCTGGCCGTTGTTGCCATGTTAAAAACGTTTCTCAGTTAATGTTTGGATTAATTGATATAAAACGTTAGTATTAAAACATTAATGTTTGGGACAAATTAAAAGGCTCCAACGTTAAGAATTCTTGAATGTAAATGCCCATGCGTTTGAAATGATTAGCACGTCGTGGAGACTCAATAATTATAATAATAATAAGCATTAGCATCTTACAAATCATTTGGAAAGCAACGGTTTTGAAATTTGACAGCAAGCTAGTAGTAATAATGGATCCATCCATGCAGCCATTATAATGTTGCGTATACATACATAATTTAATAATGAAATATATTTTATTCATTTGAAATAATTCTATTTTTCCAACACAACATAATAAATATTTGGAGACTAATAGCACACAAGAATTTAACATAGTTCGATCACAACTGATATGCACTTCCACACAGGGACGGATCCAGGATTTCTATTCAAGGGGGGCGAAATTTTTCGGTAGTGTAGGGGGTGAAAAAAATTTCGTTAGTGTAGTGGGGCGAAATTTTTTCCCTAGTGTAGCAGGGCGAATTTTTTCCGCTACTGTAGGGCTATGCGGCTAATTTTATTCAAAAAATGACATTAATACATACACATCCCCAACGACATTTAAATCTATTAAGTAGTACATTCTAAGTTTAAATTAGACGATGACAAAGACATCAACCAAGACATTTTTAATAACTTCTACATTGTTTAACCTCATGAATCAGTTATTATTGAATTGTAATTTTTGTCCGGCCACCAAAGAGGGTGTTCGTGAGTCATGACTCATGAGAAGTTTTCTTAATATTACAATAGTAGTATGTATGATATTATTATTTTTAGAATAATATGCACCACATACACACACACACATATATGGTGCATAATATATTTTAATATTTGTATTAATGCTATAATAATTTAAAGTTTATTATCTATGCAATAAATTATTTTTAGAAAGCAAGAAGTAAATGAATTATGTAATTTAATGTCAATAAACAATTATATTTTGGATTCATTTCACGTGATCTAAAAACTGTATAATATACGGAGTATATTTTACAAAATCAAGTACTTGTTATCTAATAAAGATAATTAAACACTACAAAACTAGGAATTCTTATATAATAAGTATACTAAATCTTAAACAACGCGTTATTCTATTGTTTATTTGTTTAAGTTATGTAATTATTTTAGATGTTCCTTTTTTTAAATCTTCAATTAAGTATTACATTATGTAACACTATATATTAATTTTGAAAATTAAAAGATAAGGGGGGCGAATCTAATTAAATTATGAAAGTTTTATGAAAATATTACATATATGGTAGAAAATTTTAAAAGTCCAAGGGGGGCGGTCGCCCCCCCGCGCCCCCCCCCTAAATCCATCCCTGCTTCCACAAGCCAAGAAGGTAAAACTTACAAAAAAAACTTGAAATTGTCATCTAAACTAACAATTGTTCTATCCAATGCCATATTTGAGAAGGAAGTGTACCTAACACAAAAATTGTTAATATCCAATATGAAGTCTCCAAAGAAAGATCCTTTATCATGGGTTGTTAGTCTGTTAGACCATATGCAAATCGAGGGACACAAATAAAAAAAATAACAACGGCAAATGAAACATGAAAGACAATCAATAAGATTCAAACTCTGCATCGTGCCAACAATCTAACTTGCAACTAAATGTGGAGAAGCTAAGAAGCATTATCATGTTCTTATCGGGAACCTTCAAAAAAAATTATAACATCTTGGATATTGATGATAGCTCATGTATATACGGAAATTATTTTGGATTTAGAGGATCATGACTCATGAGAGACTATTGAGGGTATTAGATTTTGTATTGTACATGGGGCTTTATAGTTATTCTAAAGCTTAAAACATAACAAGTTTCCAATATTTCATCAATTATACAAGGTGTAGAATGATGGACTGCACTTTTTTCACTTGTGAAAAAGACTAAGTTTTCATTATTGTTGGTTCATCGAAGTTTGACATAGGGGCGGGCACGGTCCAGTCCGGTCCGGTCCAATATTTCACCGAACCCATACCCGTACTGTGAATATTCAAACGGTTCGGTTCGGTCTTAGACCTAAACCCGTTCGGTACAGTTCCATTTTCAAACGGACGGTACCATGTCATACCAATACCAAACAATGTCACTTTTTCCAAGTGTTAAAGAGAAAATTAAACTTTAGCATCCTAAAAAAATCCACACAATTTATCAATTTTCATATTACATAATTAATACTACTTTCGTCCCTTAATTAAAGTCACAATTTGACTTTTTAAGTCAAAATTGTTAAACTTTGACCGCTTATTACTAAAAAATAATAATGTTTTATCCCAAAAAGTTATTTAATATGCTTCATTGTAATTAAAAAAATGCTTCATTGTAATATGTATTATTCAAATATCAATTTATTATAGATGCTATATGTAATATGTATTATTCAAATATCAATTTATTATAGATGATATTAAAAAGTAATTTTAATCAAAAAAATGCTTCATTGTAATACTCCCTCTGTTTCTAAAAGAAGTTCCATTTCGCTTATCGAGGGTCAACTTAAATCACTCTTAAACTCTTACTTTTTATATCAAAATTTTATAAAAGTTGAATTATTTTTTGCAGTCTTTGTAGCGGGTTTAATGTAGTTTCTGAATATGTAAATTTTATTTACTAAAAATAATCCGAGTTTTCACAGGGATCATTTAACTTTATTGTCGGTCAACCTTTGTAATCCGCAATTGGAACAACATTTAGGGACGGAGGGAGTATGTATTATTCAAATATCAATTTATTATAGATGCTCTATGTATATATTATAGATAGTTACGGTCAAATGTCCGTCTAGGAGACCGCAAAAGTCAAATTGTGACTTTAACTATGGGACGGGGGAGTATATTTTAGATAAACTATAGTAGTACAAATTTAAATATTTAAAATATACTTCGGTCCGGTTAAGTTCCAAACTTCTAGTGAACTAGCGAAGACTTTGAAAGTGTGAAGTCACTAATCAAAGTAATGATGTAAATTGACTTTTAAATAATTAAATCATACTTCAGTCTGGTTCAGTCCGGTACCAGTTCTCATTTTATAAGAACCGGTCATGGCATTGTTTGGAACCAGTACGGTCCGGTTCGAGACAAAAAATTGAGATCCATTTCAAACCCCATTTTTCGGTCTGATACCATACCAGTCCAGTTCGGTACCATGCTGATTCGGTATTTTTTCCACCTTTAGTTTGACATACTTTTCGAGTGATATATTCCTTGATAGAGTATATCAGCTTGGACTCACGATCCACGTAGTAACAAAATAAAAAATGATTGTTGTACACACATTTGTACCCACACATTACACTATAAAAAGGCTTTTATCTTTGGAAAAATCTGTTTGTACCCACTATTGTACCCATTTTTGTACCCACCATGTCTGTGAGGAGTTTTCTTTTTGTCTGTGAATCCCGGTCATAGACAAAAATATGTCTATGAAGACATGGTGGGTACAAAAGTGGGTACAATAGTGGGTACAACAAGAAGAATCCTTTATCTTTTACTTTCTTTTCTCCCTTTTTACTCCTTTTGTTCCCTTTCCCTTCTCTCACATCCCTTCTCCTGCGCCATCTCACCTCCTCTCCTCTCTTTCTTCTTTTTCCTCCCTTCCCCTATCATTTGTTCGTTTCTCCCATTAGCCATGCCGTTATGACTGGAATCGGTGCAGATAGCGATGACGAAATGGTCCGCTCGAAGAAGGAAGCTTTGCTCAACCAGCCCATAAGTTGAGGTTATCGTTTATTTGATTTTTCTATATACAATTTAGGGTTTTGTTTATTTAAAATTTCTGATTATTTGTGTATAATTTATGGTTTAACGCTGAGTAATTGAATATTATGTATTATTGTAACAGAATGTAGTGTTAATTTTTGAAATTTTAATTCAATTATTCTATTTCACATGTATGCTCATAACATGTTTGTTGAAATTACTCAATGATTTTTTTGGTTTAAATCCAAGACTTTTACTCTCCTTTTTTATTCTTTTCAGTTGTGTTCAAATGTGGAACTAGTTTGATTACTATACTTGTATATGTTTTTTAAAGCAGTGCATTGCAGAATACTATAATTGCACCAAGTTCTTGTTATTTGGATCGTGGAGAATAACCAGGTCAATTAGGTCTCCTAATTTATTTGGGTTTTCTGCTATGACTCTCTTCATCTTCTATGTCAGCATTTTCTTACTATCCCTTCCTTTTTCAAATTTCTCCCTTTTCAACTGCACTCATCAACTGTGTAAGCTAGAAGAGTGTGAGATGCATTTCTAATGAGCATGTGAGAAGAAAAGTATTGTATATGTATACTACGTATATTGTCATACTTCGTGCAAATAGAATTTTCATACTGTAAAATTGTATGTTTTATTTACATTATAATGATTTATGGTTGAATATTTTGCTTAACTTTTCCTGTTTATTGTGTTCATCAAAATACTTTATGCAAAGAACTAATTTTTTTCTCATGCCCACAATGTGTTTGCTAAAAAGTTTCAATGAAATGTTCCGGCATTTATCTCTGCTAACTTTGTAAAACCATCTTTATCAAATTCTAGAAAATTCATTATAATTTCTACATCAATTAAAATACGTACTATCTGGTTGCAACTATCTGTTTATCTCTTGTTCTGTTGCAAGAGAGGCGTGGCAGGCTATTGCATGGTGCTGGGCATGAGGTTCTGGTTCTGATTTGTTGAAAAGGATTGAGGCTGAAAAAAAAGGATTGAGGCTGAGTTTCTACTAAAGGAGGAGTTGTAGAAGATGGTATGAGGCTGCTGGGGTTTATGGTGTGAACAGAACTACAGGGTCTGGGATGGAAAACAAACTGATGCAAAGCTGATACTTGTATTAGTTAAGCCCCAGATTTATGTGGAAAGCTGGTTGCTAGCACAGCAGATTATCAGGAAGCAATCTAGCCAGGTTGAGGTTGGTTCTTCTGTGTGGAGGAAGCCAAAGCCTGGGAGAATGAAACTAAATGTCGGTGCCGCCGTAAAGGAGTTTCGTAGTGGTCTTGCGTGGCTTATTCGCAATGATCGGGGAGACTTTGTGGCGGGTGTTGCTAAGCCGTGGCATGGTAAAAGTTCTTGAAGGCAAAAACGAGTCAATGACAGGTGTTATAGCTGAGGATATTAGAGAACTGAGGTTATGGTTTACGGAGATGTCTTTCTCTCATGTTCGACGATTAGCGAACAAGGCTGCTCACGGGTTGGCCCAAGCTGCTTGTTTTGTGCCTGATTGTGTTTTTTGGAGTAGTTCCCCTCCCGAGTGTATTTTACATGTACTGAACAATGATTCCATTAATGATAATTAATCTCCTTCCTCTCAAAAAATTATATTAGTGGAGGAGATTGAGCAATTATGATATTGTTGTGGATGTGCAATCTTACCTGATGAATGAATACATATTTGGTAATTTTATCTGAGATCTCCATAAAGACAATATAAACGAATAGACAAACAATATTTTAACAACACACATACAATATAAACAGACACACGAACAATATTTTAACAACACAGATACAATATAAACGAACGCACACACAATTACTTTTTGTGCAGTGACAAAATAAGTGAACACAAACAATGTTTTCACTACATACAGATAGTATAAATGAACACACAGACAATCACTTTCTATGAACAAACAAAATAAATGAACACATGGACAATTTTTTAACCACACTTAGACAATATAAATGAATACTGAGACAATTATTTTCTAGACATAGATAAAATAAACAAACACATGAACAATGCTTTAACCACACACATATACAGAGTATTATAAGCGACGACAAAGACAATTATTTTCCACACATAGACAATATAAATGAACACACAGACAATATTTTAACAAATACTTCAAAAAAAATACTTTCAACCTGTATTAATAACAAATACTTCAAAAAAATATCAAATACTTCAATTCCTTGGACAAAATCCAAAGCGATTTTCTTAATACATCCAAAACATACAGTTTGAAAACACTAACAACTCTAATTACACTTTCATGTAAATACAAGAACATTAACTTTACAAAACAACTAATTGCAAGAATGAAGTACTCGGTTGTGCCTTGCTTTTAATCTTCCATTCTTCACTTTTTGAATAAATTGTTTGCCATAATTTGCTTGATCACATGCCTTGATCAAATATATAGACAGAGACTCATCATCGTCGTCATGGAGGCTCATCATCATCACCTTATGCAAGTTTTCATGCACTCTAGGAAAACAGTATTTTGCATATAGAAAACAACTTTTTCCCCTTTCTCGAAATTCGTCAACTTCTCGTTTGGTTAACCCTTCCGTAGCATCCTGTGTAACCTTTTAATACACGGGTGCAGCTGGTTTCCATAGCATAACTGGCAACAAAAGACAGAGACGATGAACATAATTCCTTTCTCAAAACATAAGCCACTCAGTCAACTCAACAAATGACATTACCAAATGTACAAGGAGAATAAGTAGATTCTGATTTAGACAATACCAAATGTTATTTGTCTTTAAAAACTCAGCATGATTAGCCATATCATTTCAGTCAAAAAGAAACTTAGCAAACATGCCCTAGTTCAAAGTCTAAATGGATTAGATGCCTCACAGAGTGAAACTAAAATATTCATTCTAGGAGCTACAAATAACGACATTAAATTACTAGAATAGTCAAACAACTGCATACAGTAGCCAATACACACTTTAAGAAGATAAACCTAGTGTATAAAAGAAGACCAAGAAAATTAATACAAGGCCAAATACCAATTCATGCATAAATAAACTGGCCAGAAGGAAACTTGAAGATAAACCAAGTGTATAAAAGAAGTAAAAACAAACACTGATACAAATAGACTTACCAAGATGGACTAAACAGGTTTAGGGTATTGGGAGTTCAATAGCTGGGTCTAAAGGCCATGATTTTATTACTCTTCTGTGGGTCTTTTGGGATCTCAAAGGAGGTGGGTCTTGGGTATAGGGATGGGGTTTGTGGAGACGGTGCGTTGCGGTGATGGGGTAGCCGGGAACTAACGCGACAAAGTAGCTGGGAGACTGGAGAGGTGGACGAATCCAGTTACAATCACGCCGCTCGGACTCGGAATTGAAGACAAGCGACAAAGAAAAAGATCTACGTCAAATTAGGGATTTGGGAAAGGAAAGGGGAAATGAAAAAAAATAGGGTGGAGGAAGAATGGAGAGAGAGGATGAGAGGCCGATGGTGAGATGGTGATTATTTTTGGTAAGAGCGGTAACTTTTTTAAGTTTATATAGTGTGTATAAGTGTGTGTATAATAGTGTGTACAAAGAGCAAAATTGTAACAAAATTTTCCCATCTAACGTAAAAGGCATCAGATGGCATCATCGGCCTATACGTCTAGCTGAGGGTACTTACTACTACCTACTCGTATTTACTAACGAACAAAAAATAAGACGCGTTTTTTTATCATGAAATAAGACGCTTTATAAAAAATATTAAATATTATAATGAAGCTCATTTACAAAAATATGATTAATTATTATTATAAATAGTCTTATCATCTGTTAAATGTAAAAAATGAATACTCCCTCCGTCCCCTTTCAAATGTCCCGTTTTACCATATTGAGATGTCCCTATTTAATTGTCCCATACCTTATTTGGTAAACTTTGTGTGGCTCAAAATCATTCTTACTTTATTCTTACTTTATCAATTAATATCAACCACACAAACTCACTTTTCTTAAAACCCGTGCCACCATCTCCCGTCCCATTTAAAAGGGGACGGAGGGAGTATAAATTATTATGATTAAGTTATTATTATGGTCACTATAAGTCACATTTTGTATATAATATTTATATATATGTGTGTAATTATTTCCAAAACTAACCTGTTGCTGTTTTAGAAAGTACCGAGATTGTAACGAGGTAATAGAGGTCTGTATTAAGATTCACTAATCTTTAAATTTAGCATCATTATTTCTTTCCTTTTATAAATTTATGGGCACCGTACGTGTAAGTATATGCATGGATCCTTTTATTTGTGCTTTACACGCTAGTCTGCTACTATGGATCCAGCAGCAATTCGTCCTCCCAAATGCAAGGTATGTATTTATTCATCGTAGCGTTCGAGTTTTCTGTGCCATTCGTATATAATCGGAATCACATATATAAATTTAAATGCATAATCAAATGTTTGTGTTATTTTGTAGTTATGTTTATCTACAAATTAAATTGAGTTTAGGTTATTATCGAAAGTTTTACGCTTCATCATATCTCTTTTATGTATTTTAATTGTTTTAAGAGTCTGTTTGAATACTCAAATTTATGAAATTTTGGCTGAAGTGGTTGAATTACATGATTCTGCTGATTTATGGAAAAATTACATTCAAAATATATTTAATTAATAAAATAAAGAAAAAAATTATATGACAAACAACTAAAATGATCCTTTACGGTAACAACGTGTCCGCATGTTACACCAAAACACCGTTTTCTATCAATAGTAAACGCTACTAATAAATGCAGCATTTTGCCCACCAAACCTCTGAAATACAAACAAACCCTATATATGCTCCATCTTATGGAGTAATAGTTAGTTTTATATGAATTGATTGTAAATAAATTATTCTTTATCATCCAGACCGATTCAGTAAGTCTGGTTCTAAAATTGTTCAAACCTGGGTTTTATGATACAGAGTATGAAATACTATCCCCGTTCTTTAATTCTTGAAAGAGTTTGACTTTCACGTTTGGCAACGCACAACTTTGATTGTAATTATATTTAATTCTGTATTAGTAAACATTATAAAAAGTTGATATTTTGAAAATTCACATTGATAGGAATTCAATAACATTTTATATGTAATAATTTGATTATGTATATTAGCAGAAAACTGTGGTCAAAGTAACGTCTGTGAATAGTGTAAAAATCACAATGTTGCAAAAATTAAAAAAAAATCAAAATGGTAAACGTAATTAAAGACATGTTCCATGTGAGGCCGGTCTCAATATTTAGCTTTATTTGTCGGTTAATTATACGAAATACCACACCCCTTCGTATTAAAATGATAAAATGAAATATGACAATTAATTTCCACTGCAAAAAACATACTGGACGTGTAACGGATTTTAGTTAGAGATTTTCGTCCCTAACAAGCTTCAGGAATCTTGTCAAAAAAAAAACAGGCTTCAGGGATTTTGTTAGAGATTTTTTTAGAGATTTTGGGAAAAATATGATCAACCTGAATAAAAAAATGGGATAGCTATCTGGATAGTGAGATAATTATTTTAAATATATGTTGTGTAATAAACAACAAATATTATATCGCTTTTAAAAATGCCAACAAAAGCGAGGACATATTTTTTAGCTTTCAAATTGAGGAATTCTGAAAATACGAGAGTTTTCACAGGATGGAAAAGCGAAATTAGGAAAGGGGCCTACCTATTAAAAAAGTTAAACATTTCGAGCAAGTGTAGGCAAGGATAATAAGTGGGGCCATAAAAACTTTTCTTTTAGAAAGAAGTGGGGCCATAAAACTAGTCGTTATAAACTTCAATTTTTTTAAAGTGTGTAACTCGATTAGGATCCTCTCCCGCACGGCAGAGTGCCTTGCGCGCAGAGGACCGTCGGATGGGGGAAGAGCGGCCTCGGGATCTGCGCTTCAACATCTCCGACCGTCCATCTTTTGATCGGATGGTTCCCGAGGGCCGGACACCGTGCCTTACTTTGAAGTATGGCAGAGGTTCCGGATCCGTGTGTAACTTATTTGAGGAAATTATAGCACTTAAAGAAAATTGAGATTTATAATTGAGATTATTATGCGGGCCCCTAATTGACCTTTTCTTTGTCTCCTATTTGGAATGTTACATACCAAATAGTTTAAATGATGATAAATTTGGATAATGATTTTAATTATTATATTTGTATATAATTTATAATTTTTATAAAATATTTTGAAAAGGGCTCATTTTGATATAATTTTCATATTCATTATAAGTTCATATCATTAGTCAAAATTGATTGTCATTAATTAAGAAAAGTCAAGTATTATTCAAATTATTTTTGTATTATTCAACCTAATACATATTTTTGGAATACCTTTTTCGAAACATTTAGGGCTGATTTGCAAATGCTTTAAAAAAAGCACTTCTCACCTTTTAGCTTAAAAAAATCACTTATTTTACCAAATACTGCCAACTTTTATTTTTCTCGACTTTCGTGTCAAAAGTGCTTTTACTTTTTCTATTACACAAAAAGCACTTATTTTACCAAACACTCCCAACTTTTACTTTTCAAAATCACTTTTTTCTCAAACACTATCAACTTTTATTTAATCACTTCTCCCCATTTCATTAAAAAAACATTTTTTTAAAGCAGAAGCTGTTGCAAACAGACCCTCAAACATCGAGTGAGTCGTCGTTTCTAAATTTATAATTTTTTTATTAAACTACTGCAAAATCCATATGATAAGAGATTAACTGAGACCTCAATGATCTACTAGTATATTTCAATATTTACTGATCATAAAATTGACAATGCGCATGAAGGGTTCTTGTTGTGCCAAGCCGGCGGCTGCGCCACATGCACCAGAAGCACCGAAAAAGGCACCAGAACCACCACTCAAGGTTGCTGATGCGCCACCTCCCGCCCCTCTGCCGCCGCAGCCACACAATGGAGGAGTTCTGGCACATCCGCCGCAGCCGATATGGCCGCCTCCCATGGAAGTCGTACCCAGACCGCACATGCAAGAAATTGTGCCCGCGCCGCACGGTGCTATGCAATTTGATGCACGCCGCCATCCCGGCCAGCCCTTCCACCTAAGAGCTCCGCCGGCGCACGGGCGAGTCCACTGGGACGGCGCCGTCGATCATCTTTCGAGGATTCCGAGGTTGGACAACATTGAGATGGCCGTAGCAAGGGGCTACAGGCTGAATTTCCGGGACTACCCTGCCCCTGATTGCTGTCACGACTATTCTAATTATAATTACCGGCCGCATGATTATTGTCCTCCTCTTCCAGCACCGCCACCAGTGCAATGCCACCCCCACCACTACCCAGAACTCCGCCACTACAACTATGCATTGCCGGCGCTGGATCACCATGAACACCACTATGGACCGCCTCCGCCACCACATGGTTATTGCCAGTACAACTACTTTAGTGATGAGAATCCTAACGGGTGTACCATTATGTGATCACTTGATACTTATTTGCTACTTATTCTTTAATTTGATCATTCATTTCATATATGTTACTCCGAATTAGGATATGTATTCTACCATTTTTCTCTTTTTTCTTTTTGCAATCAATGATTAAATAGATGTGTAAGTACATTCCTACTCAGTTCCAGCTTGCAGATATATTCACTAAAAATTTGTCTAGTTAGCGCTTTGAATTTTTACGTTCCAATCTACACGTTATTTTCCCTGCACAGATTGAGGAGTGTAATAGCCGATATACTTAGGCCCATTTTGTATTACTACTTTATTATGTTTTAGTATAAATATAATGTGAGGGCCACCGGTGAGGTAAGCCATTATTCCCCACTTTTATCATTTCACGTACATTAGGGGAAATTTAATGAAAAGGGAGATGAGCTAGGCCCAGGACCAGCCCATTAGATAGCGGTCTCAAATTGGTCGACAAGCAGTGACTGATCTATCTCTTATATTTTGGGTGTTTGAAATCACATTAAAACTACAATTTCAAATGATAGTATGGAGCATTAATTTATGCGATAATTATGTCCTTTTGTCATTCGAATAGATTATACATTCATCTTTTTCAATAATGTTTTTTGCCTCAGTTGAAAAAATTTTAAGCACACACGTTTCAATAAGAAAAACACTAATTGAATTCTAAGAGCATCTCTAATGTTATAATGTGCACGTTGCACATGTGGCATGCGTCATAGCCACATAAATATTATCAAATAAATAATCTCTCTCCTTATTTGAATGATTTTACACTATTTTGATAAATTTTTCCTTGCAATGTCAACAACAATGTCAACATCTAGACGATTTAATATTTCTTCGAACCAGAGCAATTTGAAATTAGGGAATAGGAAATAAGGAGAGTAATATATCTTCCAAATTGAAATAAGCAATTTCCTTGAAGTTCGAACGAGAGCAACAAACTCCTGAAACCAGCAGCACTATAGTCCGCACTATGGCTAGTCCGCACTATGGCATGCACTAGTATTTAAACGATTATTTTTCTAGCACAAGACATAATAAGCAGTGATGATGGTTGTGGATATTGAAAATTATTTAATATTTTGGACTTACTATTCTATGATAGTCCATAATATTATTAAACTGATTTAAATGCTACTGGACTATTATCCACGTTACTGGGCCTCTTTTGAATTTATTGGGCCAAAATCGGATTCGACCAGACTATTCGTAACAAAAGGAAAATATTAATATGGATCCGTTCAGATAAAATTTAGTGATTAAATTAATTTGGATCATTTAAAATATCCAATTAATTTAATTATAAGTTGAGTCTTTAACAAAATGGACTGATCCTATTGAGTTCTCTATTTCGAGCCCAATACGGAATATGAAATAGTGGTCCAATGAATAAGTGGCATGATCCAGTTGATAGAGAAGACGAATCTGGTTAAGAAATGTGTCCATATGCATGAGAAATAACTCGGAACCTTGTTAAGAAAGATGTTCAGATACATTGTACAAGTGCTGATTTTTCTGGCCATTAAAATACAAGCAAATAGAGCCCGAAGCCCATTTTAATTGAGGCCCGAAGGGCATGGACGAATTTCCAAAACCCTAAGCCATATTTTCACCCCCTCCATACCTATAAATAGGGGTCTCAGTTGAGAGAGGAGGAGAACTTCCAGACGAAGAAACGCTGCAGCAAAGCTCTGAAGAACTCCCGAAAGGCTCTGAAGGATTCCGAAGAAGAGGAAGAGATCAAGCCACGTTTTTGTCAAGAATATATGAATAATCCTTTGTGATTTCATCGATTCTTGATCAAACAAAGCCAAAAGTTGAAGAACGTTCGAAGATCTGAAGAACGAAGCTTGAAGATTCGAAGATCTGAAGAACGAAGCTTTGAAGATTCGAAGATATGAAGAACGAATCTTTGAAGATTTGAAGATATTCATATGAAGATTGAATCAATATTCAATTGAAGATCAAGCCATATATCCCGGGAAGCCCTTTAACAGAAGATCAAGCCACATAACGGCCCTTTTGTTGAAGATCAAGCTACTTGAAACCGGAGGCCCTTCAATATTGAATTTTGCATTCAAGAAGATTTGAAGATCTGAAGAACGAAGTTCGAAGATTTGAAGATCTCAAGAACGAAGATTCGAAGAATCGAAGAACGTTCGAGTTTTTGAAGAATTAGAGATTTAATTTTAAATTAAATTCTTTAATTATATTCATATCAAATTGCAAGTGAAGAATCAGAGGATTCATATTTAGAGATTGTACCCGATATTCTCACATAATATTATTTGCGATCAATTTTAAGTAAATACTTAAAATTTGTTTCACAAATTTTTGGCACGCCCGGTGGGACAACTCTACCTCTCATCTCTTCACTTTTAATCAAGGAAAACGAAACAATGGCGTCAAGCAAGCCCGTGTTCACTTTGAATTCTCGAGCATCGTCAAGCTCAAATCAAAACATGCAAGGCCCTATCACTAGGAGCCGGTCAAGAATCCTGGCTGCGCAGTCATCTTCGGGAACTACTCCCGATGCAATGGATGGATCTCGAATTGCGCAAGAAATGGCCTGGAAGCTTTCTTCACCCATACGTGAAGTTACTTCCCCGAAGTGGACAAGAGGAGGTGAAAGCTCATCATCCGAAGCAGACTCTACTCCCCCATCAAGTCCTCCACGAAGAACTACTCCGCAGTGGTCAAATGTCTACACCGTCATGCCCACTATGACGACAAGCACCACATCTATGGAAGAACAAATCGCCCATCTAACTAAGGTCATCGAGGGGATGAGTATGTTCATGCAATCTCAAGACCAAAAGTTGAATGATCTGAACAACAAAGTAGAAAGCTTGAAAGGTGAGTCAAGTCATACTCATGAAAAGGATCCCGAAATGCATGAAGAGAATGATCCTCACCAAGAAGATTCGGGGAAGGATATCTCAACTTCTGGGGGCATGATCCCGATTGATCAACTTAAAGACTTCATCATGGGAACCATAAAGGGGAAGATGGAAGGAAGCAAATCTACTTACTCCTATGTTAAGCCATACACTCAAAGGATCGAGGATCTAAAGATGCCCATTGGTTACCAGCCACCGAAGTTCATCCAGTTTGATGGGAAAGGAAATCCAAGGCAACATGTTGCCCATTTCGTGGAAACTTGCAATAATGCGGGAACAAGCGGGGATCACCTTGTCAAACAGTTCGTGCGTTCTTTGAAAGCAAATGCCTTTGACTGGTATACTGATTTGGAGCCCGGTTCCATTGATAGCTGGCAAGATATGGAACGTGAGTTCTTAAACCGTTTCTATAGCACAAGGAGGGTGGTGAGCTTGCTTGAGTTGACAACTACTCGCCAGTGGAAAGATGAGCCCGTGATAACCTACATCGAGCGTTGGAGAGATCTTGCCCTCAACTGCAAAGATCGGATCTCTACAAACTCCGCAATTGATATGTGCATTGAAGGTATGCACTGGGAGCTATGTTATATTCTCAAAGGAGTGAATCCAGCCACTTTCGATGAATTAGCAAGCAAGGCTCGTAACATGGAGTTGAGTATTGCAAGCAATGGAAGACAAGCTATGGGCATCTATCCCATGAACAATGCTGCTGAAAAGCAAGATACCAAGAAAGGGGGCAAGCCTTTTTCTAAATTAGAAAAGAAAGAAGCAATGGTTGTGAAGGCTTCACCAGTCAAAGTCTTCACTCAAAATACCGAGAAGGCAAAGCAAGTTGCTAGAGTTGAACCTGAAGCCTCGGGGCGTGTCAAGCCGACTTTGCGAGAGATGATGGAGAAACAATATCCTTTCTTGGAGTCTGATGTTTCTCCAATGTTTGATGAACTGACGAGGTTGAAACTTGTTGATTTGCCTCAGTCAAAACGACCTGAAGAAGCTACAAAGGTCAATGATCCTAACTACTGCAAATATCATAGAGTGTTGAGTCACCCGATAGAGAAGTGTTGGGTGTTCAAAGACAAGATTATGGCTTTAGCCCGTGAAGGAAAGATTGAACTTGCTGATTCTGCAGCAAGCACAAACCAAATTACCATTACATTTGGTAGGTTTGCTCCGCTTATGATCAATGATGACCCAAAGCATAAACTTCCTTTTACTGTCAAGAGGACGAAAGAATGTCCTTCTCTCACTAAAGGAATGGCATCTGAGGATGTTGATGACAAAGGGAGACCGTGGATTTTGGTTGCCCGAAAGAAACAAAAGAAGAACCACAAACCTAAGCCACAACCGAGGAAAATGGTAAAGAAATGGGTCATGCAAAAACCGATAAACGAGCTGAAGAAAAAGAAACAAAGAAATGATCGCGTTCGTTCCAAGGTTGCACGGAAGGTGATAACTCTTAACGATTATATGCCAAAGGATTTCAAGAACAAAGTAACTCAAATTTCGAGTTCTTGCCTTAGCACACATGAGAAAGAAGTTGAGGGTTCAAGTAGATGTTCAAATCCAGTTTCGACTAAGCAAGAAATGGTCGAAGCACAAAAATCTACCGCATATGCCACTGACATTGTCTTTAAAGACGAAGATCTTATGTTGGGTGCTACCCCCCATAATCGTCCACTTTTTGTTGAAGGATACACTCGTGGACAAAGATTCAGAAGAATTATGATAGATCAAGGGTCTGCCGTTAACATTTTGACGGTCCGAGCTATGAAAGACCTTGATATATCAATGGATGAACTATCTCAAAGCCGCTTAATGATTCAAGGCTTCAATCAAGGGGGGCAAAGGGCGATTGGAATGATACGTCTTGACTTAACCATCGGCGGGTTGAAGGCAAGCACTTTATGCCATGTCATTGATGCAAAGGCTTCATATAATCTCCTTTTGGGCCGTCCATGGATCCATGAGAATGGTGTAATTCCTTCAACGTGGCATCAATGCTTCATGTATGAGGAAAATGGCGTTGTAAAGAAGGTAGTAGCCGATGAAACTCCATTCACAGAAGCCGAGACATACTTTGCAGACGCAAAGTTTTATCTAAAGGCCAAAGTTTTTAAAGATGACGATGCAAGAAGAGAAGAAGAAGAGTATCGCCCCTTGGCTGAACCAAAGTTGAAAGGGAAGCTCGTTGAAGGCATAGAAGGGCTTGTATTCCCTCTTGCAAAGATTGAAATATCAAGGCACCCTCGAAACACATCCAAGGATGAAGTGAAACACGAGAATGATGTTAAGACATTTCAGCTCCCTAAGGCACGCACAAATGAAGGATTTGACCCAAATGCATACAAACTTCTGGCCAAGGCTGGGTATAATCCCGACGAACAGATTTTGGGAAAACTTATTCCAGAAGCTGGTGGTGAAGGGAAACCGAAGCAGATCAATCTTCGAGGACACACAGGATTGGGTTATGTTCAGCCGAAACCCATAAGGATCCTCATAAATAGAGCCGCAACGCATCATATCAGTGCTGGTGAAGCATCACTTAGCGATAAAGAAAGGATGTCGACCAGTAAAGCAGGCTCAAATTAAAGGCGCTTCCACCCAGATTTAATCCCATTAATCGAGGCAGAGGTAGATAAACTTATTGATGCTAGGTTCATCCGAGAAGTAAAATATCCTACTTGGATAGCCAACATTGTCCCGGTCAGAAAGAAAAATGGACAAATCCGAATATGTGTTGATTTTCGGGATCTTAACCTTGCTTGCCCAAAAGATGACTTTCCACTTCCTATCATTGAATTAATGATATATGCTGTGACGGGGCATGAAATTATGTCATTTATGGATGGTTTTTCCGGTTATAATCAGATCCGTATGGCTCCCGCGGACGAAGAATTGACGGCATTCCGAACTCCTAAGGGAATCTATTGTTACACGGTCATGCCGTTTGGACTTAGGAATGCTGGAGCTACTTATCAACGAGCTATGCAGGTAATATTTGATGATATTCTTCACAAAATCGTGGAGTGCTATGTTGATGATCTCGTGGTGAAGTCAAAGGCCCGAAATGAGCATCTACCACACTTAAGAGTAGTGTTTGATCGCCTGAGAAAGTTTGGTCTCAAAATGAACCCTCTGAAGTGTGCTTTTGGAGTTTCAGCTGGGAAATTCTTGGGATTTATTGTCCGCCACAAAGGCATTGAGATAGAACAAGCCAAGATTGATGCTATTGTAAATATGCTCGAGCCTCGAAATATTCATGAGTTGAAGAGTTTGCAAGGGAAGCTGGCTTACATACGAAGGTTCATTTCAAATTTATCTGGAAGATGTCAACCATTTAGTCGAATAATGAAGAAAGGCGTGCCTTTCATATGGGACCAAGCGTGTCAAAATGCATTTGATAACATTAAGGCTTATTTGATGAAGCCACCGGTTCTAAATGCTCCTGTCTCCGGTCGCCCTTTAATACTTTACATAGCGGCTCAAGAAAGATCTGTGGGAGCTCTTTTAGCTCAAGAAAATGATAAAGGGAAGGAGAATGCCCTTTATTATTTAAGCAGAATGATGACTCCACATGAATTGAAGTACTTGCCCATTGAGAAGTTATGTTTAGCCCTCATATTTGCAATCAAAAAGCTTAAACACTACTTTGAAGCTCACACGATACATCTTGTCTCTAGGGCGAATCCATTGAAGTATGTGATGTCTAAAGTGGTCCTATCTGATCGTCTTGCCAGATGGTATTTGATATTTCAACAGTTTGAGATTGTCTATGTCTCACAAAAGTCTGTAAAAGGACAAGCTTTAGCAGATTTCCTAGCCGATCACCCTATCCCTGCTGAGTGGGAACTTTCCAATGATCTACCCGATGAAGATGTGCTTATAATTGAAGTTTTGCCTCCTTGGAAGATGTATTTTGATGGTGCTGCACATAGAGAAGGAGCCGGAGCTGGTGTTGTCTTTGTTACACCCGAAGGTCAAGTTCTGTCCTATGCTTTCACGCTTATGGAACAATGCTCCAATAACGTCGCTGAGTATCAAGCACTCATCCTCGGACTTGAAATAGCTGTAGACATGAAGCAGACACGAGTTAATATCTATGGCGATTCAAAACTAATCATCAATCAAGTGCTTGGAATCTATGAAGTCAGAAAGCCTGAACTACATCCTTACAACAAATACGCAAGGGCACTCATTGGATGGCTTGGTGAAGTTACAATTGAACACGTGCAAAGAAAAGAAAACAAGCAAGCTGATGCACTAGCAGGGTTAGCATCAAACATGGCACATCTTGACGATGAAACTCAAGTACGGGTATGTCAAAAATGGGTAATTCCTCCTTTCATCGGAGAAGATGGTGCAGCCGAAGAGATAATCGAGATGCCAACTACATCAGTTTATGATATTGAAAATGAAGATTGGAGACAGCCACTCATTGATTATCTTACTGATGGGAAGTTACCTGAAAATCCCCGCAAGAAAGTAGACCTAAAGAGGCGTTCACCACGTTTCATTTACTATAAGGATACACTTTATCGAAGATCTTTTGATGGTGTATTCCTTAGATGTTTGGGTGGAGATGAAGTCCTACAAGCAATGGAAGAGGCACATTCCGGAGTATGTGGAGCTCATCAGTCTGGTCCTAAATTGCACTTTCACATCAAGAGGATGGGATATTACTGGCCGACTATGGTGAAGGATTGCATGGATTATGCTCGGCGATGTCAGGCATGCCAATATCACGCAAATTTTATCCATCAAGCACCAGAACCATTACATCCGACAGTAGCATCATGGCCATTTGACGCTTGGGGACTTGATGTAGTTGGACCAATCACGCCTAGCTCATCAGGAGGGCATTCATACATACTAGCCGCTACTGATTATTTCTCAAAATGGGCTGAAGCAGTTGCATTGAAAGAGGTAAAGAAGGAAAATGTTGCTGATTTCATCCGAGTCCACATTATTTACCGCTTTGGCATTCCCCGATATATCTTGACAGACAATGGGAAACCTTTTGACAACAAGTTGATGGACAAGATATGCAAGTTGTTCGACTTCAAGCAACGAAAGTCCTCTATGTACTATGCTGCCGCCAACGGCCTCGCTGAAGCTTTCAATAAGACTCTCTGCAACCTGTTAAAGAAAGTAGTGTCAAGATCGAAGAAAGATTGGCACGAAAGAATGGAAGAAGCATTATGGGCATACAGAACGACTTATCGAACACCTACCCAAAGTACTCCATATTCTTTGGTGTATGGTACCGAAGCAGTCCTTCCCCTTGAGCGCCAAATACCATCTTTGAGGTTAGCTATTCAAGAAGGGATCACTGATGAAGAAAAAGTCAAGTTGCGGTTGACAGAACTCGAGGCACTTGATGAAAAGAGGTTAGAAGCTCAGCAGAACCTAGAATGCTATCAAGCACGTTTGTCAAGATCTTTTAACAAGAGAGTTAGAGTTCGTTCTTTCCAAGTTGGTGATAAAGTTCTAGCTGTGCGAAGACCTATCATTATTACAAGGAAAACTGGACACAAGTTCTCGCCTAAATGGGATGGTCCTTATGTTGTTCAAGAAGTATATTCAGGCGGTGCCTACAAGTTGGTCGACGCAGATGGCTCAAAGATTGGCCCGATCAACGGGAGATTCCTAAAGCTCTACTACCCTTGATATTTGGGGTATGCATATGGCCACAGGAAATGTTGAATGGCTTAAACCACCAATGATGTTGTAAGTGGCTAAACTGCTAAAACATCTCACTTTGTCTATGGGTGAGCATAATCATAGATACTCTTGGCCCACGAGAGTTTAAAATGTGTACGGCAAGCTCCTGGCCCGCATGAGTTAAAACTGTGTACGGCACCCCACCTTTTTTAGATTACCAATTCAAATGGTACCGATGAACTACGTTTGACTTGATCTCCTTCATAGGAGTACGTAGGCAGCTCAAAAATTTCACTTTTGAGTTCAGTTATAACAACGCAAACCCCAATAAAGTTTGATCTTGGTCAAAGAAAAATGGAAAGTAAGACGATATCAACTCATGAGGAGCAAGAAAGCAATCAAATATATGTCCATATATAGTTTGATGGAAAGAAAAGAAAAAAAAAGTCATTATTATTATTATTATTTTTAAAAAAAGATAATAATAATAATACATAAAAAAAAGAGGGCAGTTCGGAAGTGATAAATAATCTCAGGCCAAGTGATCAATTCCATGGAGAAAATACAGAAGAAATTGGCAACACTACAGATCGGCAATCAGTCAAATCTCTTCATTGAATATTGAATAATGCAATGATCATATCAAATTAGGCCCTTCATAATCTACTATTGTTCGGAAGATAGCAAGAGCCTTTGAAAAAAAAATCAGAAGGCTAAAATTTTGAATAGGCCTGGCAAGGGGTATAGCAGCCTAACGATCGATTGAGTTCCTCATCAACGATCATATACTTTAAGGATGAAAAGCCTACAGCAGCGACATCACATCAGTCTCCAATTACCAACTTCTGACGGCAACAGCCCCGTCATCTTCTCAGGCGGTAACATGGTGACTTATGATAGAATTGGCTCCTTCACTGTCCTCTTCCTTGAAGAGTCTGCGGAATCGAATCCTTCATTGCTTTTTTTTTTGGAGCGGCCTGCGATGGATGGAGTCCTTCATTGTTTTTTCTTCTTTGGGCAGCCTGCTATGGATGGAGTCCTTCATTGTTTTTCTGCTTTGGGCAGCCTGCTATGGATGAAGTCCTTCATTGTTTGGGCAGCCTGCTATGGATGGAGTCCTTCATTGTTTTTCTTCTTTGGGCAGCTTTCTATGGATGGAATCCTTCGTTGTTTGGGCAGCCTGCTATGGATGGGATCCTTCATTGTTTTCTTCTTTGGGCAGCCCCTATGGTTTGACTCCTTCGATGCCCTCTTCTTTGAACGACCTACGTCGGAACCTGCTTCTTGGACATCGACGAATTCCCCTCTGCTTTAATCTTCTTGGATAGACTTTGTACTGTTGCATCAACAAAACTCGGCCAGAAAACTACCGACCTCCGCCAACGAAGCAATATCTTCTCTCTCCAGCGAACGACATCAACAACAAAATCAGCTTCGGTCTCCTGCGGCGATGGAAAAGAGCACTCCGGTTTTCCTCTCTCCGGTAAATTAGAACGGCGACCCTCAGCCTCGGCCAGACCTTCTTCTCTAGCAACAACCTGCGGTGAAGCCTGGGTCCGCCGAGAAGATTGCCGCTGACCTGCAATTTGATAAAGAAAAGAAAGGGGTTCAAAAGAAAAACATGAAAGTGATTATACCTTCCAAGAGGCTGATCTATCTCTTTCGTAGGCTTCTAAATCTCTGTACTCGGGAATTGCAGATGCAGAGAATGAGTTCTCGATTGGTATTTATAGATGTTATTCAAGGAGTTTGGATCTGGCTAATACGATAGAATAGAAGTCCTGGTAGAACTTGAAAGCCCAGACTACGTCAAATCCTCTTTGGGTTGAAGGAGGACTCAATGTTGATTCATGTTTGGAACTGTACGTGGAAGTAATTTTGCAGATTATACTCCTAGTGTTTTGATTATTTGGGCCTGCCTCATGACAAAGATTCAGAATTAATTTTTCCCATTATTCGTACTTGGGTTATTATATTTGCTCTGAACGATGAAGTGTGGCTCTATTTCAAGCCAGTGAGAATAAATGATTTAAGCCAATCATTTTGCTTGAAATTATATTAAGCATCCAGAACATTTCCGAAAGATGAGGTGAATATGGAATATTATTTTCGAGACTTACTTTTCTTTCGATCCGAATATTCAAGCAAGTCTCGAGGGGGCATTTGTGGATATTGAAAATTATTTAATATTTTGGACTTACTATTCTATGATAGTCCATAATATTATTAAACTGATTTAAATGCTACTGGACTATTATCCACGTTACTAGGCCTCTTTTGAATTTATTGGGCCAAAATCGGATTCGACCAGACTATTCGTAACAAAAGGAAAATATTAATATGGATCCGTTCAGATAAAATTTAGTGATTAAATTAATTTGGATCATTTAAAATATCCAATTAATTTAATTATAAGTTGAGTCTTTAACAAAATGGACTGATCCTATTGAGTTCTCTATTTCGAGCCCAATACGGAATATGAAATAGTGGTCCAATGAATAAGTGGCATGATCCAGTTGATAGAGAAGACGAATCTGGTTAAGAAATGTGTCCATATGCATGAGAAATAACTCGGAACCTTGTTAAGAAAGATGTTCAGATACATTGTACAAGTGCTGATTTTTCTGGCCATTAAAATACAAGCAAATAGAGCCCGAAGCCCATTTTAATTGAGGCCCGAAGGGCATGGACGAATTTCCAAAACCCTAAGCCATATTTTCACCCCCTCCATACCTATAAATAGGGGTCTCAGTTGAGAGAGGAGGAGAACTTCCAGACGAAGAAACGCTGCAGCAAAGCTCTGAAGAACTCCCGAAAGGCTCTGAAGGATTCCGAAGAAGAGGAAGAGATCAAGCCACGTTTTTGTCAAGAATATATGAATAATCCTTTGTGATTTCATCGATTCTTGATCAAACAAAGCCAAAAGTTGAAGAACGTTCGAAGATCTGAAGAACGAAGCTTGAAGATTCGAAGATCTGAAGAACGAAGCTTTGAAGATTCGAAGATATGAAGAACGAATCTTTGAAGATTTGAAGATATTCATATGAAGATTGAATCAATATTCAATTGAAGATCAAGCCATATATCCCGGGAAGCCCTTTAACAGAAGATCAAGCCACATAACGGCCCTTTTGTTGAAGATCAAGCTACTTGAAACCGGAGGCCCTTCAATATTGAATTTTGCATTCAAGAAGATTTGAAGATCTGAAGAACGAAGTTCGAAGATTTGAAGATCTCAAGAACGAAGATTCGAAGAATCGAAGAACGTTCGAGTTTTTGAAGAATTAGAGATTTAATTTTAAATTAAATTCTTTAATTATATTCATATCAAATTGCAAGTGAAGAATCAGAGGATTCATATTTAGAGATTGTACCCGATATTCTCACATAATATTATTTGCGATCAATTTTAAGTAAATACTTAAAATTTGTTTCACAATGGTCACTGTTTTTTTTAAAAAAATCAGGGTGTTCAAGTGGATCCGTGTTAGAGACTTATAACCAACTCCTATCCGTCGATCCAAGTTTTCGACGAACAAGTTTTCCGTACAGTTCCGTACAGATGGGTCGTACGGATTAATTTTTCTTCCCCCCTTGGGCCGCGCGTCCTAGCTGTTTTTGGGTTAGGTTTTACTCTCTATAAAGATAAGCTCCCCTCTTGTAATCAAAGTGAGATCTGAAAATAGCAATGATATTCCTGGCTTGATAGCGCCCCCAGATGTAGTCATTCGTGGCAAACTAAGTTACCAAATTTTCGTGTGTTCTTATTATTCATCGCGTGCGTGAGTTTAATTCCTAACACGCCACTGTCGGCAATTTAGTCAGGTGTCGATCAATTTTGTTTTAAACTGCCCGGCCGTTAGGGATATATAGGACTGAGCCTGAGAGACTAGTTGGTCCCGGTCTAAAAAAATCACCCGGGACCGGGTAATGTAAGTAAGGTGGGGGGGGGGGGGTCCTTGACCGGAACCGGAAAACTTGTCTTGGGCCGACCCCAAAAAAAGCATTGGACTCGGTTCCAGTTCAGTTGGTCCGGCAAACCGGGCTATCCCTTGTGATCATACTCAAACATACAATACATATATAATCAAAATATGATTTCTCTGATTCCTGTGGAAGACCTAGCATCGGTAGTTTCATGTGTAGTTTGGGCGTCAATTCCATCGTACAGCCGGCTGTACCGTGCGCACGGTACAACCCGCCTTTTAGATAGCAAATCGCAAGGCTCTGGCTTGCATCGCAACTTGCAGGGCACTGGTTTTCCTCCGCAGATCGTTCTCGATCTTCGCTCTCCGTTTGGTTTTCCTCCGGTGGTCTTCCTCTACAAATCTTCCTCCGCCGGTCTTCCTCCGCAGATCTTCCTCTGCAGGTCTTCCTCCGCAGATTGTTCTCGTTCTGGCTTCTAACTTTGGCGACATATCAGAGAATTTATGAGCATAATAGAGAATATATGTAATTCTTCAGATGTGAGCATAACAGATTAAATTATGAGCACAATAGACATTTTAAATGAGTTTTTTGAATGCTCATTCCCTAATTTATGTATACTCATTTGATGTTAGTACAATACTCATTTTAAAATGTCATATTCATGCATGTTTGATGTTTCAAAATGAATTTTATGTTAAACTCAAATGAGTTTAATGCCCAAAAATAATGAACACACACAAATGAGTTTTTTAATATTTTGATACTCATTTTGTAATTATGTATGCTCATTTGGTACGGTTTTATGCTCATTTTAAAAGGTTGCGAGTATCTGAAAAGGCCACAGAACAGAACGCGTTAACCAATCCCCAAATTGAGCAGAGCTGCAGTGACGACCGACGACCGACGAACGACGAGAGTCATCTCCAACTCCGGCGACCTCCATCTCCGGTGACCCCATTCCGGCGAACCTCCATCTCCATCTTCAACACTCAGTCTTCTTTCTTCTAGGTAAATCAAACTCCATTTCATCTCATTTTGAACTTAGGGTTTTGAATTTTAAAATTTTCGAATTTTTGGATTATGAATTGATTGTGAATTCAGTTGTTGTGAAATGTGGATATGTATGAAATGTTGAATTTTGATTTTAAACTGATTGTAAATTTTAATGTGTATTTTGACATTTGGGCATTTGGGTAGACTTGATTGTAGCTAAATTTGGGTATTGGAATGTAGACTTGAATGTAGATATCAAAATTTGGGTAGTTTCATATTGAGATGTGAATTGTTTGTCAATTTCGACTTTTGAATATATTACAATTTTGGTAGCTTTTTTATTTAGGAAATTTGAATGTGTATAAAGTGTGTATATTGATGCGTACTCATGAATTTTGGACAATGAATTGTTATTAGAATATGGATTTTTCAAGCTTCCCAATCGTGTGTCATTGGGGAGGGAACTATTATGAGGATGCTGGGCAAATATGCCATGAAGGTGGTAGAACCAGCTTTGTCATGGTTTCTCGTGGCGCTTGCATGCTCGAGATCCTTCAAAAAATACATGCAGCCACAATGATTCATCCTAGCCGTTCTTTGGGGTTGAAAATGAAATTTCCCATGAATGGGGGAAAGTACATGCTTATGCCACTCATTGATGAGCTAGCTATAACAAATATGTGGGGCATAATTCAGATGGAGGATATGTCATCGCTGGAGGTATACATCGAGGATTCCTGTGACGCTTATGGTACTCAATCAGCATCAAATGCTGTTGTATCTACCCATGATGTCAATATAGGGGTGAATGCAGAAAACTCCTCAAAGGCTCGTGTACTGAACATGGTTATACAAGAACATGGTAGGTATTTGCACAACGGTGCATCATTTGTGGATGGGCAGGGAAGTGATGATGATGCTGACGAGAACATCAATGGTGATGACATGACAGAATCTGATGAAGATGATGGTGATACTGTCACGGCAACTGCCCCGTCTAGCCACTTTACTAGAATGTATGATCTCCCTGAAGGGTTTACTGATGTGTGGATGAGTAGATCAGGTGAGAAAAGGTTTACCCCCGATGGTGAGTTTGAGGTCGGTCAACAGTTTGACAACAAAGAACAAGTCATCAATATGGTGAGCTTGTATTCTATCAAACGGAATCAATTTTATCGGGTGATAGAGTCCGATAAACACAAATGGGTGGCACAATGCAAAAGGAAGAAAGAATGTGATTGCCCCTGGAGAATACGCGCCACAAAGAACAAAGGCAACCTTGAGACCTTCACAATTGTGCGTTATCCTGGACCTCATTCTGCTACGTGCGTTGGCAACACCGACACTACCGATCACGTGGCTTTGACTTCAGATTTCATCTCTAAAGATGTGATAGACATTGTTCGCACTGATCCTTCTCTTAAAGTGCATACTATCATTGAGATGCTGAGGGAAAAATATGGGTATACGATATCATACCGGAGAACATGGATGGGGAAGCAAAAGGCTATAGCAGAAATATTTGGCGGTTGGGAGAAGTCATATTCTGAATTGCCCCGTTTCATGACAACGCTCCAACATTCAAATCCTGGAACTATTATTCAGTGGTACCCACCCCCCAACACTCCCACAGGTTATATGCAGTTTCAAAGAGTTTTTTGGGCATTCAAGGCATCAATACATGGTTTTAAGCATTGTCGACCCGTACTTACTATTGATGGCACACACTTGTACGGAAAGTACAAGGGTACATTGCTCGTGGCCATGGGTTGTGATGCGAACAACCAAATATTTCCAGTGGCCTTTGCAGTTGTTGAATCTGAGAATGGAGATAGTTGGCCATGGTTTATGGCATGTATTAGGCAGTTTGTGACAAACAGGGAGTTGTGGGTCATTTCAGATAGACATGCAGGTATTGTCAGGGCAATGAATGAGGTGGGCAGTACTTGGGAGGAGCCTTATGCGCATCATAGGCTATGCATCCGCCATCTTGCATCAAATGTGCACACTCATTTCAAAGACATTCATCTAAAAAATCTTTTTGTCTGGACCGCACGGCAACATCAGAAAAAGAAATTTGACGGTGGGTTCAAGAAGATAGGTGAAATGAGCTTGGAGGCCCGACGCTTTTTGGCCAACATTCCTCAAGAAATGTGGTCACTGCACCACGATGGCGGGTACAGATATGGTACAATCACTTCAAATCTGGCAGATGTTTTCAATAGCGTCATGAAAAATGCTAGATATTTGCCCATCACCGCCTTGGTCCCGGTGTCTTTTTACCGGGTTAACGCATATTTTGTGACTAGGCGTGAAACCAGTAAATTGAGGCTCACACAAGGCCACGAGTACTCCCCACACATCACAGATTTAATTGAAAAAAATAGAGAGAAGGCAAAGCATCACAGTGTCACTCCATTTGATTTAGGCCGGGGTATTTTTCAAGTGGAAACCGGTTGTGGTGGCCGAACGTTGGGAAAGGGTGGGAGAAAACAAACTGTCCATCTACAACGCAAAACTTGCACTTGTAAAAAGATGGAGATATATAAGATTCCATGTTCACATGTGTTAGCCGTGTGTAGACAACGTAGTTTAGCTTGTGCTCCATTTGTGGATAAGTTTTTCTCATCTGACCAATACGCTGCCACTTATCATAGAGTCTTCAAACCGATTCCTGATCGTGATTATTGGCCTACTTACAATGGACCCGAAATCGTGCATGATCCATCCATGCTTCAGGCTAAGGGAAGACCAAAGTCAACACGTATTAAGAATGAGATGGATGAAGGTCCACGAGGAACGGTTAGATGTGGAAAATGCCACCAAACCGGCCATAATAGAGCCACATGTGCGAAGAGATCATCTAGACACGAGGGGGGGTCCGCTGGGTAAGGTTATATTTAGGTCAATCACAAATCATGTTTTCGTTGCTAGAAAAAATAATAATTTCAAAAAAGGATGTTAAAGAAAAAAAATTACTATATTATTGAATAAGAACCAATACAATTTTTGTTTGTTTGTAGGCATGGAGGTGACAGCGGATCCTGGGCCGAGTGATCGTTCTGTCCTGACATTGCAGGCCTCGCACAGGAGTGAGGATGTTTGGCTTGGCATGGATGTTCAGGTGGATAGGTGCCGCGAGCACCTGCGGGGTTTGTCGCATTTGCACGTCGATGATAGAGTACTTGCCTATGTTGGTGCTGCGGGTTTTTATACTCTGCACAGGTTAGTGGCTACTGTGCCTCTAGATAGAGCGCTTCTCACTGCTCTACTTGAGCGTTGGAGGCAGGAGACACACTCATTTCACCTCCCTGTTGGTGAGGTGACAGTGACATTGGGAGATGTTGCTGTACTTATCGGGTTAGAGGTTCATGGGAGAGCTGTTACAGGCACCGCTTATCGACAGTGGGTGGATGAGTGTGAGCGGTTGTTAGGTATCCGCCCCGTTCTTAGGACTGACCTTCAGGGGTCATCTCTCAGGATGCCATGGTTGAGGGAGCACTTCCAGGTGCTTCCTCCCGACGCTGATGAGGTGATGATCCAGCAGCATGCTCGGGCTTACATATTGATGATGATGGGAGCCTCCATTTTCGCTGACAAGAGCGGAAATGAGGTTCAGGTGCTGCACTTGCCTCTGCTAGAGAGGTTTGACGTAGCAGCACAGTTCAGCTGGGGTAGTGCCACCCTGGCTTATCTGTACAGACAGCTTTGTCGCGGCTGCCAGAGAGGGAGCACAGAGCTTGGGGGATTTTTGCTACTCCTCCAGATTTGGTCATGGGAGTATATCCACATTGGGCGTCCCATTATAGTCGGATATCATGGCATTGATGGACAGCCACTGCCTGATGAGCCTCCACGTCTTCTAGGACCACATCATGCACGGGGCGAGGACCCTCTAGGTCGTCAGTATGTTTTCAATCATATGTATTTATGTGAGTGTATGTTGAGTGTAAATACATTATTAATATCCATATTAATGATACTGTTACATGAATGGATAGATGGCTATATGCTGGTCTATCTCGCATGTCATCCGCTACTGGGCTTGGTGTGTACAGGGATGCATTTGATTGGATGTCTGAGGACCAGGTATGGTGTGGGTAGTATAACATTAACTATAATATGTATACACAATCTCCTAATTTTGTATCTTTATGAAACGATTACATGGATGCCGTTTACACCTGAGATGTTAGCAGAGTTGCCCCCAGCTGGACGAGAGCATACTCACATATGGCGAGCACGTGTGCCGTTGATATGTTTCGACATTGTTGAGCTTCATTTGCCAGATAGAGTCTTGCGACAGTTTGGGTTTGAGCAGGTCGTTCCACGGCCTATCGACACTTATGTTGAGTTGCATAGACTGGATAGGCGGGGGAAGCATATAGAGGATTGGGCACTCAGACATGTCCGATACGTGACTATGTGGGAAAGGAGAGCTGAGCTAGTTGTGGCTGGGACACCGACATATGTGCCATCTGTTTCAGGAGACTACATGGGATGGTATTACAGCATCACTCGGTTGTTTGTGTCTCCTTCGTTCAGACTCCCTACTCATCATTATCAGCCTAGTTCCTTGGCTTTGCATCTTACGGTGAGTATATTAGTAATTAGTAAAGTGAGTCATTTTATTAATGTAATGTTTGTATGTATTTCAATGTAAATGTAATTGTCTTTCATATATCAGACACGAGCTTTGCAGCGCATACATCAGCGGGCTACCGCCACAGTGACTGATAGTCCTGATGTGGACTTGTATGGACAGGCTCTGACAGGCATTGCGTCTTTGTGTTCAGATGTGTTGGGGTGAGTCGACTACGGCCATCTTATACACATGCCCCCATCTCAGGAGATGCCATCCACGTCTAGTGCAGCGGCAGCTTCATCATCCCAGACGCAGCATGAGAGAGTGGTTCTTCAACCACGACAACGGCGTAGGCGTAGACATGAGCAGCAACATCTCCATGACGAAGCTGACGATGGGAACTTGTAGTCTGTCTTTTGTATTGTAGTTTTTCTTATGCAGTAGATGTTGTAGGAACAATTTACAACATTTGACGTATTTTATCTTGTAAAGTATTGTATGTTGTCTTGATGTGTTCGAGTATGAATATTACATGATTACTTGTTATGAATATTGGACGATTGTACTGTGTTATACCAGTTACGAATGGAAGGTTTTGTATTTGGTTTGTAAAGGGTATTTTCAAGGTGTTTTTTATGTATGTGATTGTGAAGACGTGTGTTGTATGTTTTATAATGTGTTGTATGTGGCTCGTAACACTTAAACATGAGAAGAGAGACCTTATTTATAGCAAACAGATGAGTCCGGGTTGAACTGGGGCGAAAAATCTGCCGAAATGCAGTTTTCGGACCTAGGCACGATCGTGTGTCCCAGGCTAGGCACGATCGTGCCCGGTTGGCAGTAGCTGCTCACCTTGAACCTTATTTCAAGGGTAAGTCGCCCAACCGTTGGGCGACTTATAAGTCGCCAAACCATTTGGCGACTTATAAGTCGCCCAACGGTTGGGCGACTTACCCCTGACCGTGGTTAAGGGCCAGCAGTATATTGGTAAATACTTTTTTCAGCATTATTTTCGTAATTAATTAATTAATTAACATTAATTCGAAAAAAAACTCATTTTTTTTCCATAATTTTTTCATTTGTAATATTTTAGGAGAAGAAAAATTCCTATATAATTATCTTGTAACATTTGAAATATTTAAAGCTACAAAGTAGAAGTGTCTCATATTTAAGGCCAACAAATTTGGTGTATCGATCAGTTCTGACTTGGAGGCTTGGAGCAAGGACATAAATTTTATAGTCATGACTCATGAGTGTCGACACTCACAGTGATGTTTCCTTTCACTTTGGGCTGCTTTGAATTCTGCAAAGTCCACATTTAGAATGTGAATAATACGGAGTATAATACATGTAATATATTGAATTTTGTCAATTTTTCTTTTTTGTTAATTATACGAAAAATTTAATCACTTTCTCATAAAAACAATTAATTTGTACGGAGTACATACTTATGCTCAATTTTGTCATATATACACAAACCTCAATTACACAACTTTTATTTTTGTTATTTCTCATCCAGGGACATATTCCGGATTTCGAGTCAAGGAAGGTGAATTTTTTCGTTAGTGTACCAGGACATTTTTTGTCACTTTCGAGTGAAGAGTCACTTTGGTCACAGTATTGGAATTTCTTAAAAGAGATAACTTTTTGTCTTTTGTCTTATTTTTAGTTATATCCGGCCAAAGGCCAAAAACTTTATCAAAAAACAAAATCGAGTATTTTAGTGAATTTAAAATGTGCGCCTCGATCTCGTGCGGTTCCAACTCAATCTTGTGGTCCAACTCGATGTGTGTGGAACATAGTCAAGTAGCATAAAACTTTATCTTAAAACAAAATAAAAAAGTACATGACTTTTAGAATATGATGTTGTTTTTATTACAAATTTACAAGTATTTTAGTGAATTTTTTAAATTTTGTGCGTCTTTTCACGAGTCCAAATATGGAATAATGACTCGAAGGGAAGAAACAGATCACACAGCCCACAAATCTCGTACATCGAGCTACTCTTTTGTTGCTCAAGAGACCCAAACCTGCAATTTAATTTTAGGAAAAATAATGATTACCCCTTGAGGTTAGGTGTAGGGGTGAGCGTGGGACGGTACGGGACGGTTATTTCAAAAAACCTGTCCCGTTCCAAAGTACGGTTCTTTTTAAAATCAAAAACTGGTACCGTCCCGCAAATATGTAGAACCTGTCCCGTTCCGTACCAATTTTCGGTCCGGTACGGTACGGTTCGGTACGGTTCTTAAATAACTAAATAACCCCCATGAAATATAAAAAATTTAGATTTTAACATTTATAAATAACGCTACAAAAATTGAAGAGAAGTATTTGCAAGATTATATTAGCCTTGTAGGTGAGCCGAATTGAGGAGGAACACCAAAGGCGATTAGTTCTGCCGTTCCTCACTTTTGGACTTTTTGGTCTGCTAGAGGATATGTTGCCGACTGAATTAGGTTTAAGAGTTTTGTTCTATTTATGTAGCATTATTTATACTCCGAATCATTTAGTGTTTTTGTTTTAATAATTGGATTGGGCCCAAAGAAGATGTAAGAGTAATATACGGACAATTATACTCAGTATATAATATATATTATACGGAGTATTATATATAAAAAATTATTATTATATTATAACACTAGTTTTCGGGACAATTCGGGACGATACGAGACGGTTCGGTTCAGTACGGTTCCGGTACGGTTCCGGTACGGTTCTCACTAAGAACCGGTACCGTACCATATTATTAAAAAAACTCGGTACGGTACGGTACGGTATTACATTTTTCCGGTTCTATCGGTTCTGGAACGGTTCGGGACGGTTCTTCGGTACGGAACGGGAATTCCCAGATCCGCGCTCAGCCGTAGTTAGGTGATAATTATTAAATCAATCTTATATTTTTGAACTAAATTATTTATCCCTTAAGCTTTTATTAAAGTTAGAATATCCTCCTTTTGTTAACATTTAATTGCTTGGACAGTTAATTAATTGTAAGTGGAATTCCCAAAAATGTCCTTATCTATTAAACTAAACTAAAGAGTGATATAAAATAAAAGTACATCAACTGAAAGTTTCCAGGCTTACTCGAAATGTATTCGAACAAAAATTTTATGTTCTTTAAGCATCATTGCAGCACACTTGAAAGTGCTCTGTGCCTTTCCGTTTTTCTTCTTTTCTACTCCAATTTCAATTCTCATTCGCAGTCCCATTCGTACATCAAAGGAAAATTCACTCGACTGTGTATTTGAAGTAGGGGTGGCCAAAAATACCGAACCGACATGGTGTCAAACCAGACGGATGTACCGGGTCGAAAAACGAGACTTGAAAGGGATCTCATTTTTTTTTGTCGCGAACCAGACCATACCGGTTCTAAACAATGTCATGTCCGGTTAAAATTTGTACTACTATAGTATATCTGAAATTTAATAATTATGTAACACAGAGTATGAAAATTGATGAATTATGTGGATTTTTATAGGATGACTAAACTCTAATTTCCACTTACACACTTGAAAAAGTGACATTGTTTTTTTAATAATTCAATTATAAAGCACCATTTGTAAAAACTAGTCGGAGAGTAATGCATGTTAGGAGCAACACTTGCCTAAATATTTCAACCTACCTTAGCAGCAATTTGAAGAACATCCATTCGCCCTCTTTTCTGTCACCAACTAAGAGAGAACCTATCAGGGACTTAAAAATAAAACCGTACTGAACGGGTTTAGGTCTAAGATCGAACCGAACCGTTTCAATAGTCACGATACAGGTACGAGTTCGGCAAAATACTAGACTGGACCGGACCAGACCCCTAATTTGAAAAATACGTAGATGAGAGGATTTAACAAATAATCCCTAAAAGGGGTATTTTAGTCAAAGAAATAGGCATTTGATAAAAATGTTGATAGAAGGGGGAGATTACATCATTAATCATAATTGAGGGGGTAAATAGGATAGAGATGTGTGAATGTGGTTTCCAATGTGATTTATAATCACAACCTGCCATCTGGATTTAAATGCTTTGTGTTGATCAAGTAAATAAGAACTGAGACAATATTAGCGGAGGAAAGGGGTAGTATATTACTACCAGATTACACCTATTAGTTTGATTTGAAACCATATTGCTCACTGCTCACACGTAGGGTAATGATATGAACTGAATTTGTCATTTGGAATTTGGATGATGATGATGATAAAATTAAGGGAAAATTATGATTACCCCTTCTAGTTTGATGATAATTATTATATTGTTCGAATTTTTAAACATACACTTCCTTTTTTTTTGCTTGATTGAAACGAAAAATACAACATTTGTCCAACTCAATTAGATTAGGCCTCAATACAATGTTGTTAAATAATTTCACTTCAGAAATAATTTCTGAGCATCATAAAAAAGGCATTCTAGGAGTTTTGAACATTCTTATTCCTGAATGACAGCAAAGCATAAAAGTGGATAAGCCTCACTCTTTGTGCCTAATTGGACTTTGTTTTCAGGTCATTCATTTTGTTGAACATCGTCTTCTCTAATTGTAGCAACTTCGTATAAATGAGAAATCACTAAAAATTTTGTGGTTATGAATAGGCATGGATAACACATGAATGATTAAAATACCTTCAAAACTACTTATGAACCCAATGGTGAAAGAGTTATACGGAGCATATAATATCCCCAAGCGGTTATTTAATATGGATAGAGATGTGTGAATGTGGTTTCCAATGTGATTTATAATCACAACCTGCCATCTGAAAAAAAAAAGGATGACACCCCATCCCTGAGGGCCCCCCAACACCGACCGGACGGCACGATGGGAGGATGTAAATTGGACTATAATCACAATCTGACAGATAGAGAGTGGGGCTCTGTCCCCGGTACTTACAGAGGCCCTATGCATTTTTCAGCATAGTAACCCCTCATCGTAGTTGCCGGGATTCGAACCCGAGACCTAACCCTTGTGGAACTCCCTCGCTACCAGTTGAGCTACGCCCACCGGTCTGCCATCTGGATTTAAATGTTTTGTGTTGACCAAGTAAATAAAAACTGAGACTATTAGCGCAGGAAAGGGGCAGTATATTACTACCTTATATTTTGTAAAGACTTTTAGTTTGTTTGCATCCCTATAATAATAAAATAATAATAGGGACGGAGCCAGGACACTGGACCAGATTGGATCAGCACAAAGAATTTTTTTAGAAAAAATTTACACAAAATTTTTTACCTTAAAAATTAAGCCATTTTTAAAATTTGGGATGGATCAGGGCCTAAGTTGGCCCACCTCTAGCTCCGCCCTTACCTATATATATATATGGGGCATGCAGTCCAATGTTTTGAGAAATCCTATTCTAAATACTCCGTATCACTTTGAGGCCAATCGAACTGATATGACACCTTATCCCGTTATCCGTCGTGCGGGTGCGGCAGTGGAGGCAATTGTGTAGTTTTGAGATTAAAGATTTTAGCTTTAATCTAAGATAGTTTAACAAAAATCACATAAATTCACTTATGGTGTTATCTCGGCCTATCGTTTACGTAGCACTCCGTATTCATAAGTAGTTTTAAAGCTAAAGCTAAATAACTTTAGCTTTAAGTAGTTTTGAGTAAAGATTTTGTTTTATGGTGTTATCTCGGCCTATCGTTTACGTAGTACTCCGTATGTTGGTTTTTATTTGGAATTTTCAATTTGTAGACTATTTTGGGTACACCATTTGTACACCCCTCTATTTTTGTTGGTTTATAAAGGCAATTCATAAAAAATAATGCAATTAGTCTATGAACTTCATTGTAAATAAGAGGGTGTACAAATGGTGTACACCAAAATGATTCTTTTCATTTTAATCCATCACCAATCTTAAGAATCGATGACCGGCTTATCAAAAAAGAAAAGTATCAATGCTTGTCATAAACATGCACGACTGTTACTATGTAGGTTTTTTGTCTTTCATTGTGAAGTCATTCTAAGATAGTTTAACAAAAATCACATAAATTCACTTAATTTCTAAGCAATCTTTCAAAAAATAGGATCATATGTTTAGTTTTCTATAAATAAGACTAATTATTCCATTTCAACCCTTAATTTAATAGACCTAATTAATTGTTTCCTAGTTCACTTATATAAGCAAGGTCGATCCGTTTGTGGCAGGTCAATATGATGGTGGTGGCAGAGGCAAACTTTAGTGGCCAGATTCAATTTTATCAGTTCTGCCGCAACAACTTGGGGAACACATTTGGTGAACGACGGTGGTCCAGCGAACTGAGGGCAGTAGTCCTCCAATCTTATGAAACTAGCACATTCTGATTTGGGGAAAAAATGTTGTGTTGGTCCAATATAGGTAAATTTTCTTAATTTATTTTACATGAATCCAAAACGAAATGGAAAGTTTGGAGAGACTAAGAACATATTTAAACTTGAAAATATCTAATATTTAGCACAAGTAATTAACAACACTAAAAGGACATAAAATCTCAAAAATAAACCATTTATGAAATTAAAATGTTTGAATATTTCCTGTTTTGATCTTGTAACTTTATATGTCATGTAAGTCTCTATTTGATTAGACGTGTTTTAGTCACGAACCACATTGATCAGATCGGGCATGGCTAACCCAATTAATCAAACTAGATCAGGATTATAAATAAACCGTCCAAACAAGAATGTGCCAACATGAAATTATATTTAGTTATAAGTTATACTTCCTCTATCACATTGGACTTTGACAACTTTTTCCTTTTTGTTTATCCCAAAAAACTTTGTCACTTTCTCACTAAAGTAATTTATTTGTGGTTTTGCTCGTTTGTCTCTCATCTGCATAAGCTTGAATCACACATTTTTGATTTTTCTTATTTTTCACCTAATTCAAAATGTGCAAAGTCCATTGGGATTGAGGTGATATTATATATGTAACATATTAGTTTTGTAAGAATTACTACTATATATTATTGACGCTAGTTCAGACATTGATTTTGTTGCCTAAGAATTTACTCGTGGCCATTTTGATGAGAGGATTTGTAAAATTTGATCATGAGCATATATTAAAATAACAAAACTTTTGGAAAACACACTTTTGCCCTAAAAGTTTGACAAGTTGAATTATGTTCTAATGTCATTTGTTGGGGTAAAAAATATATTAATTTATCACAAATAGAATTACATAGTCAAATTAAAATTTCTCAACTATATGAATAAATAAACACTGCACAATATACCCTTCCACTTAGTTTGATCACTCACACAATCACACACTGATAGAACCAAATATATACATTGATACATATGCATATGTTAATAGCTATTAGCTACCCACAAGAATGAGGTTAGCGACTATTATTGCACGTACTATAGCCAGTATAGTGGCTGCAATAATTGTTTGAAACCATTCTTTTGAAAGTGGATATTATGATTAATCTAAATATATGTAAGCGTGTATAGATGATTTTGGTACAAATATCTAATCTAAAGAAATCTTATTAGTTTATTGGATTATTAATTGTGACTACCTATATAATATCGTGTAACATTTAAAATAAGAATGCAAAGTATAACTTTAATGCCTCTCGTTCCAGTAACGCCAATGAATTAGGGGTATCAATCAGTTCGGAGTCAGGACATAAAATTTGCTGTCGTGGGAATAAACACTCGCGGAGATCTTTCCTTCCACTTTGGTCTGAGTTGAATGCTGCAAAACCCAAAACCAGAACATGAACAAAACAATGTATATATAGTATACTAGTTATTGTAACGCGCGATGCGCAATAGGATAATGCCCAATTTTAATTTATGTGCAGATATTAATTTTTGCAATAGATGATTATTTAGTGTGTTACAATGTCAAATTTTAAGGGTGAAAATTTAGTGGAATATAGTATGATTTCAAAGGGTATAAACTTTGTCTTCATTTTTGTTCTATTAAATGTACGAAAAACAACAACATATTTAAAACTTAGAATGCGTCTCAACATCAACAAAGTGAAAATAAAAATCCTACCCATCCAGCGTCCATGAGATTCATACGGGGCAATGAATGTGAACATACATGATCAAATGGTTACATCCACTAGGGGTGAGCATGGGACGGTACGGGACGGTTATTTCGAAAAACCTGTCCCGTCCCAAAGTACGGTTCTTTTAAAAATCAAGAACCGGTACCGTCCCGCGTATATGTAGAACCTGTCCCGTTCCGTACCAATTTTCGGTACGGTCCGGTACGGTTCGGTACGGTTCTTAAATAACTAAATAACCCCCATGAAATATAAAAAACTTTAGATTTTAACATTTATAAATAACTCTACAAAAATTGAAGAGAAGAACTTGCAAGATTATATTAAACTGATATTGTGTGATCAAATTGAAATATGAAACTTGTAGTCAAACTATATTAAAGAAAAGTAACATCCAATTGAGGATATGTTGTAGGTGAGCCGAATTGAGGAGGAACACCAAAGGCGATTAGTTATGCCGTTCTTCACTTCTGGACTTTTTGGCCTACTAGAGGATATGTTGCCGAGTGCATGTTGCCGAATGCCGATTAGGTTTAAGAGTTTTTGTTCTATTTAAGTGGCATTAGCTAGTATTGTTTTTGTTTTAATAATTGGATTGGGCCCAAAGAAGATGTAAGAGTAATATACGGACAATTATACTCGGTATATAATATATTATACATATTATTATATTATATATAATATACGTAGTATTATTATATTATAACACTAGTTTTCGGGACGATTCAGGACGGTACGAGACGGTCCGGTTCGGTACGGTTCCGGGACGGTTCCGGTACGGTTTTCACTAAGAACCGGTACCGTACCATATTAATAAAAAAGCTCGGTACGGTACGGTACGGTATTACATTTTTCCGGTTCTATCGGTTCTGGAACGGTTCGGGACGGTTCTTCGGTACGGAACGGGAATTCCCAGATCCGTGATCAGCCCTAACATCCACTAACATTCTAAATTTTAAATTGCACTATATTACTCCCTTCACCCAATGGTCGTGTTCTTTATATCATCTCTTTACTTCCTTAACAATCGAATTCCGCAAATTTGTAATCCTAAGTTCTGGAAAGTAAAAATTATTCAAGAAGCTAATAATTTAAAGATCAGACAAGAAGATGACCATAAAGTAGAACATTTTGATTGGCATGCACGGTTCAATTCCTAGAAAAGATAAAAGTGTGCATTGACAAAACAATTTCAGTATATTCTGTTAGAAACACATGCATGACAGGCGTACATATATACTTGAATAGAAAGTGTGATAAGCAAAGTAGTAGTGTTATTGTGCTAGATATAACGTGTGATTTCCAATAGTGGTTTTGTATACAGTCGTAGTAGTGTTATTGTGCTAGATACATGTGATTTTGAATGGAAAATGAATACGCAAAGTAGTAGTGTTATTGTGCTAAATTTCTGAATAGATCAGAGCACCAAGTATGAGTGAACTGGCTAATGAAAACCGGTAACCTAACCTGGTCTGGTCTGATCTGGGCTGAAAACCGTCCAACTAAAAACATCCTAAAACAACAACGAGTGTTGTCCAAGAATACAACCCACTTAATCATCTCATAGGAATTCTCTTCCACTACTACTAATAATGCATACATTTTGATTTATTACTGTATGGCTTAAATATGTTTTTAGTCCCTGCAAATATGACACAATTTGTTTTAAGTCCCTGCAAAATATTTTTCTTGTTTTTCATCCCTGCAATATGGACCATTTTGTTTTTAGTCCATCTCTGCTTCGGAAACTAATCTACTTACAAAAAAAGTTACTGTCTATTACATAAATCTATTAGAAATATTTAAATTTGCCCTTTTAATTTTTTTGTGGCTAGTATAAGAGTCAAAACAATGTAAAACTAAGTTTTCACATTTTAAAAATATATATTAAAAACCTTCAAAAAAAATACAATTAAATACTTTTTTAATAACATGACAAAGAATTAGAGGAAATCTATTAATCAGGGTTATTATGAGGCCCATCGAAGGTTGTTATCATCAGTGATGACCTAAAAGCAAACCAGCCTAAATTGCAAGGACGAAAAACAAAAAAAATAATAATTTTGCAGGGATGTAAAACAACATGTACTATATTTGCAGGGACTAAAAACATATTTAAACCTTACTCTATTATACATATAAATTCCCAACTAAGCAATCCAAATTACAAAATACAATTACAAACTTCTTATGGATTCTTTAACTATGTTATAATATACGTAGTAGACTGTAGACTTTAAGAAAAATATATATGGTATAATCTTAATTATATTTTAATTTGAGCTTGATTTCATTATTCAATATTTGTACATTCCATCTTTTGATATTATATAACTTTAATTTAATTTATACTGTTGTTGCTCGTATACTTATCGTAGAATTTGATTAAAATACTATATTTGTTCATTGATTGATGGTTATTCTATGAATATGTGAGTTTACTTTACTAATTAATTGGGCCCGTATATTCAATTATCAATTACAAAAAAATGAATGGAATATGAGCAATTATTTAATTACACCTAAGCAATTAATTCTTAACTATCATTGTAATTGAAATGGGAAACGGAAGGAACAAGTACAGAACGGAAAAGAACACTTAACAAGAACACTTAACGGAGTGAGAATTGGGCTACTTGGGAAAAGAAAATGAGTGAACAATTGGTTAAGCTAATGGAAGAACTTAATATTGCTTTTGTGTTACACCAACATTTTTTCTATACCATTTATACCCTTACCTTCATTGGTGTTTATAAGATTGTAGATAGATACTGAGAACTTAATGTAAATTAAAAGTGACTCTCAGATGATGAATGAGAATTAAAGGGATAATAGCATTAATTATTTCCAAATTATGGTACTATTTTTGTACGTTGACAAAAATGCATCACCGTATATGCAAATATATAACAAAGCTTTATCAAATTCCGTAACAAGAATGTGAATGCGTTATAAAATGTCATGCCGGTTTTGACACTTATGAGTGCACGTACACTTATATGTATACACAAAATATCAGACATTTCATAAAATGTGGTAGATCAAAATTTCGAATAATTGCAGTTTTGAAATGATAAAAAAATTAAGCTAATCTTTTCATTTGTATGCATATCCAAATATGAAATGATTATATTGAATCCGGGGAACTAGCCACTAGGGAGAAGCAAAAGACACTTACAGCCCACAAATCTCGTGCATCAACTAAGGTCGATGGGCTGAGGCCCAAAATTGACCAGTCAGCAGTAATGATTGCTTCTGAAGGGCCTCTATTCCATAGCACCACCGCTACCCTTTTATTGCTTAGGGGACCGGCCCAAACCTGCAATTCCGAAAAGGCATATTCAGTTCATCCAACCAATAATAAAAATGGATGTTTCCCAAAGTAAGATTAAAACATTCTAAATTTCAAAAATAAGAATACTACTACGTATATTTTTCTTTTAACAAGTGTTCGTTAATGTTACCTTAAAATCATACTATTATATTTTGACATTATATATTCAACATTAATATGATGTCATTAATTCCATATTTTTCTAGCCAGAAACAAATTACTCTTATTTTGAAAAACAAATCTCTAAATAATTCTATACATTTTTAAAAAACAAAATTTGATGATTGAACTCACCTCCAAATCGCCTTCCCTTTTAACCTTTTTACCTTGGACACCAAGCGGATCTATGCATCAATTATAAGAAGTAGATGAATGGTTTCAGAGATATACTACAACAAATCAATCTGATTTAGTAGTCTTATGTATTCCATTAATTAGATATACCTTGATTTACATCAATAACCTCTTTATTGGTTAGGATGTCGAGAGTGGGGCTATCTACTGATCGAACATCACAACCAATCAACAAAGGGGCCTAATAATAATAGTGATAATAATGTTATTATTATCATGTAAATAAATGTCTTCAAATGAAAGTATGAACACGATAGATGATAAGTTTATAATAAAAATAAAGTTTTTGAGACGGATGAGGTTTGGAAGTGGGCGAATAGAAAGTATTACTTTTGCCAAAGCCCAAATGCTAAAATGAGAACGGTATTCTTGAGTAGTCATGCCTCCATTTCCGACCTCCAACATGTCAGGATCTAACAACAAATCATATCTTTTTAATTACTATTATTATAGATACGTGGAGTAGGAACCAGTTTCCGCACTCTATTTTAATGTAATATAACTTGGGAAAAAAATTAGGTCTACACAAAACACCAGCAATTCCTTTAGAAAAAGAAATCAATTATATGTGTACACAAATGAAATTGTCTATATACATATTAAATTGAAAAGAGTGAACAAAAAACGTACACTTTTATGTACAAGAACAAGAATTGCTCAATAACAAAATAAACATTAGAATAATACTTTGTATTTGAATCAAATACTATATACATAAATGAATGGATATTTACCGTTCCATCCCCCGGGGCCGGCATAAGCTGCCCATTTGTCATTGAGATCAGCCAGAGTTGTCATGCTGCACCGCCAACAAAAGCAATAATTGTTACAATTAGTATGGTATGTTGACATGAAGAAGAAAAAGGGGTCAACTATACTTGTGTGACCAGAAATTATGTGCTAGTGATTGTGGCAGTTGGCAGATTCAAAAATTTGAAAATATAGCTGTTGGAGAGATGAGACAATCTGTCTTGTCTTTATCATTATTCTTGTAAGCTTAAATAGACAACTCTTGTAATAGATTTAATATAGGGAGAAATAAACTCCTCTACTATTCTCTTCTCTCTCAAAACTCTCTTTCTCTCATCCCAGATTTCACAATCTATCTAAACTAGTTACTCTTCTACATTCTAAACTCCTAACACTCAAATTCTCACATGGTAACCATATAGTTTTCATACAGAATAAATACAAATTAAATGGATATATGACTTCATATATCTGGCCAAAATATTTACCTCGTCCATGTGTCCTCAATGTCTCCCGTGGTTCTCCAACTATTACCCACAGATTGTGCCCAAGTAGCAGGATTTTCATCTCCCCTAATATATCGGTAAGCAACTAATTACTCGATCAATATCATACGGGTTTTTTACAAAATTATTACCAAAATAAAACTTAGGTTACTACAATCTAGTGTCATGGTAACTTAAATTCAAAACTTGAACATGAGTTACTATGGTTTCATTACTACTTTAGTCACTACTCACATTTTTGTAAACACTTTATTTTAGTAATAATCATGTAATAATATTTATCACATATGATAGTATGATTTTTACTCCTTACGAATTTATTCCTTTTTACAATACCGCCTTAATTAACTAAATTTAGTTAATTACTGAGTAAATGTATAAAGTCTAATTTCGGTGAGAATAGTTCAATTTATTATGTGAGAAATGAGAATGATACGAAATGATGCACATTCTAATTCATTGCGATGCACATTCAGTTTAAGATGGTGCATAATTCAAATTGAAAAAAAATTATTTTCTCTATACCGCCACATTGTGTGATTCTTGCCAATGTACATTTATGTTTCACTACAATTTTCATACTGAACACATCATATTCATCTAATTCCTCTCTTGACTGTGTTCTTATTTGATCTAAATTGTATATGTTACTAAGTTCATTTAAATGTAACAACACTCACATAACAAGTTCATTTATGTTACTAAGTTCTGTATGTATTAGTTTTCGTGTTGTTTATGAATGTTTTAAATATAATGAAGAAAATGAGACAGAAATAATAGTATTGGATTTCAAAAAGATATTCATCATCATCATTTAAAATAAAGACAAATGTACTTACCATTCACAGAGAGAGTAAAAGATGGACCTTCCCGAGTTTAGTAGAGCTTTGCTCATTGTGGGATACCTATTATTTACCACTCAAAACAATTAAATTAATTAATCAAGATGAAATGTACCATATTAAACAATTAAAGTCTGCATAAACGGAATTTGAAGAGATTTCAATTTTATCCTTTTACAAGTATGTTTGTATGTACCTCTCTTTTGGACTGATGTTTTGATTGTTGCAATTGTCATATTTTAGATAATCGATTTCCCAAGAAGCAAAAGTTTTTGCATCTTGCTCCTCATGCCATAATGACCCGGGCATTTGATTGCTACATGTCATATTCCTATATATACAAATATATATTATAATAAGTATTAATTCATTCTCATTTGGGAGCAAATAAACTAATAAGAACTTTTGTGTTATGAATTTATGATTATCAATATTAACATATAGGATTATAATATACTCTGCATTATATTTTACCCGGCACTAGAGTAAATACCAAGCTTCAATCCTTTATTATGAACATAATCCGCTAGCGCTTTCATTCCGGATGGAAACTTCGAAGCCTTCGCAACTAGATTCCCCTGTGTTATATTTTATTGTTACTAAGATTAATGAGCAATACTTTGGGTTTTTTCCTATAATATTACAAAGAGTACAAATAAAAAAGCTATGAACACAAATGTAATTTAGTAACTATATATAGCGATTATAATTGTGTTCAAAGTTTATAATTAGTAACTTGATTCAGTCACTATAATGTGAACTGGAAACACAATTATAGTTACTAATAGTTATTTTTATTCACCACTTTTTAGGAGTACTAATAGTGGAATATTTCTACTTTAATCCGGTTTAAATTAAGCTGGTAAAAAGGAATTAGGCAGCAAAACTCTTCATTAATAGCTTCAGCTTGAAGATTGAGGATGTTTTCTTTTTTACTGAAATATGTTGGTCTGGTCTGTTTAAGTCTGGTCTGGAATGGTCTAGTCTGAACTGGTCTTGTGGTCTAGTAAACGTTTGGTCTCTGTGTATTTTATAACTATGGAAGTCTGGTCTGGTCTGGTCTGGTCTGGTCTGGTCTGGTCTGGTCTAATTAAGTCTGAGCTGGTCTGGTCTGGGACTGAAAACAGTCCAAAAGAAAACACCCTCAATAATAATAAAGTACATGTAACGGTCAAGGATCATGCGAGTGCACCTGAGAGTCTCTGTCTAGTTCAGCCCAACAATCATCTGAATCCACAAAACTCGAATTCATTAAACAAATGAATATTATATTTGATTAATTCTCAAACTCATGAGTGCAAAGACACTAAAGAACAACTTTTAATCTATTATCTATATATATTTCATCCCGGCCTACAACAACAACAACAACATCTAAGCCTTAGTCCCAAACGATATTGGGGTCGGCTAACATGAATCGATACATGATATCATCCAAAAGAAAAGAAAGGAAATAAAGATAAAAAAGATAAGCTATTATAAAAAAGATAATATAAAATAGATGAATATACATATAAAAGATAAAATAAAAAGGATAAAGTAATGTTTATATATAAGGATAAAAATATAAAAGAAAAAGAAAAAGAAAAAGAAGAAGAAAAGAGGGGAAAAGATGATACAATATCACTCCTCCACACGAATACCCGCCCTCCATTTCGCTCTCTCCAAAGCCATACTCTCAATTATCTTTCATCCCGGCCTACAATTATCTTTTATGAAGCACCATATTTGTGAACACTTCACAACTGCGCCACTAAGAATTTATATTTTACTAATGTGACGGAAAGTAATTTAAATATGTTTGTGTCATGCATTGCGTGTGCAAATATTTATGTATATAGAAATGAGAACATGAGCTTAAATAATAATGATGACAAAGTCAGGTAAAACAAGTTGTAGATAGAAATTTTACCTAAATTGACATATTTGTATCCCAGAGCCGCAAGTCCAGTTGATACAATTGCATCAGCTAAAAATAGATGCATAAATCAATTAGAACCATTCAAAAGGAAAGTCCAGTTGTATAATTTTATCGTCGAATTATACACAAGAAAGTTGAGATATAGTTATTGTGTAACATATACGTACTCCCTATAATGTGAGGATATACTCTGTTCATTCTAAACACTCAAATATGAACTAATGCCAAATAATCATAAACCTAACCAATTAAAAACCAATTCAAATGATACTGAGTACATAAAAATAATTTACCGTTTACCATGTAGGGAGTACTACGTATTAGTATAATTTATGGAGTATATATATTAATGTTTGTATATTAACGGAAGCTAACAAATACGGAGTAATTAACATAAATGCATGTTATAAAGTGATTAGAAGACGGTACGGAGTACGGACCAGTTTCTCGGATTAATTGCTCATCGATGGCGCAGGCGAAATGATTCCAGCTACTCCATCTGCACGTACGCACCATTTAATACTCATTGCAATAATTCTTCTTCTACATAAATTTTGTACACATTTCACACAATTAATTTCTATGTAATTGTTTGTGTAAATATATCATCTTACAGTAGATGTTTGTGTCCACAAAATTTATACTCATTTCTCATTTTCGCACACATTTGTATGTATGGAATAATTGTTTGTGTAAATAGACAATGTTAGATTAGATGCACGTGTAAACAAGCAATTAGGGAGTGTATATAAGGCTGTCTGTCTGCAACTTTGCACAGACAACTACTTTCATGTACAAATAAACTTTTTGTACATATCTACTTACGTTGTTGACCGGTCACATGTATGCGATTAATTCTTCATCCAAAAAGTACGTACGTCTTGATGTATAATTGTATAAATAAAACTGATTATTGATAAGATGGGAAAAGAATTAAACACATCCTCTTAGTGTTCATCCCGTATTAAAATAGAGTATAATATGAACAGTTTTAAAGTGAAAACGCAATCAATCTATCGTTGTGACCTGCTATAGCAACTCATTTTAAGAAATTTATTTAAGATTGTTTATAAGAATCATACTGGAGTATAAGTTCTATAAATAAAATAAAAAAATTGAAAAAAACAAAAGAAAATAAACGACAATTTAAATAATACTATCGTACGTAGTACGTGGTATAAAATTACGGAGTAGAATCTAAAAAACTTCTAAAAAGATGTACGTACCTAGTAGAATATGCAGATAGTTCGAAAAATATAAAAAAGATTGACGTTCTTAAATTCTTAATTCTTATAATAAGTGTTCTTTTTTTCTTCTAAATTTAAACAATTTTGTTTGAATAACAAGTCAAAACTCGATTAAATGACGAAATTGGTCGATTTAAAATATAGATTTTAATAGGCTAATATAATTAGGAATCTACCTAATAGATATTTAGGAATCTGCCTAATATCTGTTTAGGAATACTTTGTATTTTGACAACTCTTCTATTATAAATTTATCTGTCAGGACTCCTATTGGAGTACCTCTTTCCCATTATTTCACATGGTATCAAGAGCTTAGGTTTTTAGACACATTTTTTTTCTCTCTCTTTTTTTCGGTTCCCATGAACCTTATTATAGCCGCCGCCGCCTCGGGGTCGACTGCCGCCACATTTACGGTAGTCTTCGATCCTTTGAAGATGAGCGCGGCTAATATGGCGCAGATCACCTCCTTCGCGTCGCTGAACACGGTGCTTGCTTCCAGCGTGCCGTTGAATTCGCCGCCTGCTGCTGCCTATGTCCGCGCAACCCACCTTCTCTGCGTCGCTGACCACGGTGCTTGCTTCAAGCGCGCTGTTGAGTTCGCCGCTGGCTGCTGCAAACATATATTCTCATGGAGATCTTATTGTCAAAGATGTGCCTTCTAATCTTCCGCTCACGGATATATTTACTAAGAGTTTTTTTTTTAGTTTGCAATTTCATTTTTTTAAAAGACAACCTGCGCGTTGTATCTCCCACACAGTTTGAGGGGGTGTAATAGGCTAATATAATTAGGAATCTACCTAATAGATATTTAGGAATCTGCCTAATATCTGTTTAGGAATACTTTGTATTTTGACAACTCTTCTATTATAAATATATCTGTCAGGACTCCTATTGGAGTACCTCTTTCCCATTATTTCACAGATTTAAGTAATGAATTGATAGTAATAGAATAAACTATTTAAAAACTATCGTATGCTTTTCTCAAATAAAAACAAAAACTGTACCCACCCCATTTGAGGAGTTGCTCCGAGTCCATTTGAGATAAGACTCCTGCGGATGAGAAGCTCCTCATCACTGCTGCTGCCAGTTGTGTGCTTATAATAATGATAATGATGTTTATTATTACTATCATTAATATAATCGTCGGTCCTCATGATCCGGCCACCACCACATATGTGGAGGACGCAGCTCCATGATAGTATTGCGGCGGCGATAACTACCCCTACAGACGGCGGCGGCGGCGACGCCCTCGAACCAAGCATCCTTACTATATTTAGGCCTCGCCTCCCCCAACTGTATTGTTGTATCTATCTGGTAGCTACCCCCACTCTCTGTAATGTATAGGAAGTATTTTCTTAACTTAATCCATCAATCCATATTTATAGCTATGTACGACACATCACGACTACACGCCACACCTAAGACGCGGGAATTTTAATGAGTCATACTCCTCCGGTTCCCTAATTAAGGATGTTTTCAGTCCCAAACCATACCATATCAGATCAGACCAAATCAAACTTGAGTTCCGTAGTTATAAAATACACAAAGACCAGATCAGACCAGTTCAGACCAGACCAGACTATACCTGCAAATTTCAGTCTAAAATAAAACATCCTAAGTTTACACTTTTTCTTTTATGCTCCCTCCGTTCTTTATTAGTAGTCCCCTTAGTCTTGGACACGGGTTTTAATAACAAAGTAGTAGGTTAAACATAGAATATGTAGGGTAAATGATAAAGTAGGAAAGCGGTTCCATTAAAAAGAGTAAAATGATGATAAAGTAGGAAAAAGATTGTATTAAGAAGAGTAAAGTGATGATAAAGTTGGAAAGTGAAAGTAGTTAGTAAAAAGTAAGTGGGATAAAAATAATAAAAGTGAGGGTATTTTCTCAAAAACTTTCCTTAAATGAAAAAGAGGACAAATAAAAAAACTGACCAAAATGGAATGGAGGACTATTAATAAAGAACGGAGAAAGTATTCCAAACAAGTTTACGACTCCACGTCAAAATTTAAACTTAAATAAGAGACGAAGGGAGTATCATATATGACTCCATGTCATAGAGACACATACCAACTACTCCCTCCACTCTACATAATTGGATTTTAGCATCTTTATTATTTTGTTTATCTACAAAATTTTGACATTTCATTTGGAACAATTTCCTATTTAGTCCATCAAATAGTCATCATATTGAAATGTCAGACTCATGTTTCTCATATTGCAAATTTCACCCCCAAATTGACAGGTGTGTTTTCAATTCTGGACTACCAATAAATTCATCAGAGATGACAATTACAATACATCTGTCAATTCAAAAGTGAAATTTACAATAAAAAACACAAGACTGACATTTCAATATGGTAATTAATTGAGAGAACAAAAGTGCGATTTTTCCTTTTCATTTTAAAATAATAATTAGTTGCTTTATTTATTTCTATCATTACTTTGAACCACACAATTTTCAATTTTCATACATAACACAAACTTTCCAATATCTGGCGGAAAGGGAGCATTGGGGCAGTTTCGCTCTCTCTTACAAGGTCACATGTAAATATGATAACGGGCCGATTTGGGATGACTATTACTCAACAAGTAATTTTTGTCCAACTTATAATTCTCCAGGAAAGAACGAGTATAATTGTAGCTAGCGATTGTTTACAAGATTACAGTGGTTTGTATTTGCTTTAGTATAAAAAATCACTCATAGACCTTAATAAGGCGAGCATAAAGGCGATACCAATTGAATCAAACCTAAGAAATACTTAGAATCAAAATTATATTCATAACGAAAAAAACTTACAACAACCAAACAAGAATGTTAGAGCCAATTTGGTAATACCCAAATCAGTTGCATTGGTTGATTATATTGAAATTAAGAAATTCTGGTTGAAGTAGTTGGATTTTCTGATTTTTGAAACAGATTCTAATTAAAATATATTTTATTAATTAAATGAACAAATAGTTATATTTTTTTATAACCAAAACACAAGCCTTTCATTAAATTCAAGAGTCATTTGTTGCTTGGCTTACAATGCACTACAATATCATATTGTAACTATTACTATGATGTGAGATCACAACATGAGCTCTAACTAATGTGTGAGCTGCATGATTGCTTTCATTTTAAATGTCAATTTTCAAATCCAAATAGCTGGATTCTTAAATGTGATCATTGCTTAATTTGCTTTCATTTATTGTGATGATACTAACATCCATGTACACACGATGGAGAGGAGGAAAAACTCATTATTGTTCGATGTGGTGCAATTTTTCTCTGCCCCATGATTATTTCTTTGTCAATGCGGTTTCCCTTCGCTATGGTCAAATTGGATTCGAGACCAAAGAATTAATCAATTGCACTAGTTGTTCTATTACTCAAACACGCAATAGTTATTGTATTACTCAAACACCAAATGCACTATGATAAATAACAAATTTCATAGTTGGTCCCGATTAAAAAATGGAATGATGGTAGTGTTAATAAGGTCATCGTATATGACTTGATAAGGAGTCATATGGGATTCCGAATTCCTTAGTTCTCTTATTTGAGGAAGGTCTTCATGAAAATGTGAATAGGAGCCCCTATCACGGGGTTTAGAACTTGTTACCTGATATCCGATTGGATGAAATGCTTATATCCATGGATTCTATTAAATGTGTTAATGAACTACTATTTCCACTGACAACTGATTAAAGTAAAATGATTAGTAACTTAACTCTCCATAATTAAATGTTACTCGAATGACATAATACGACTAGCAAATGAATAAAGAGGGGTGTATACAAAGAGAAATGTTAGGTGTACCTTATTTTGTGTACCCCATTCGCAGACATTGTCCGTCTACGCGGATAAATAAATAAAATGAAATGGAATATAGTATGCAAACGGAGAAGATGATCGGAAGTTCTCAATATTCTGTATTACAGTTTGTACATGCATGCCATATAAAGCATACTACGGCCATGACAATAAGGGAAACAACAATGAGTAAGGAAAGAAATAAAACAATTAATGTGATGTATACGCCTAGAATATTCCATAGGAGTAATCAGTCTGTGCTTGCCATGTATGTGTCGAACGTATAATAACGTTCAATACTCCCCCTCAAGCTGGAGCGTGAAGGTCAAGAACACCCAGCTTGCCACGAAGATATTGGAAACGATCCGATCCAAGAGCCTTGGTGAAGATATCAGCAACTTGATTGGTAGTAGAAATGGATTGCGGCTGAATTTCTTGGCTAGTCACCCGTTCTCGGACAAAATAACAGTCCATCTCAACATGTTTGGTACGTTCGTGATAAACCGGATTGGTGGCAATGTGACGGGCAGCCTGGTTATCACAATATAGAAGGGTTGGACCAGAAGAGAAAATCCCAAAGTCACGTAATAACCACCGCAACCAGATTATCTCGCTAACGGTTACCGCCATGGAACGGTATTCTGCTTCTGCAGAAGAACGAGAGACCACGGGTTGCTTCTTAGTACGCCAGGAGATAGGAGAGCCACCAAGAGTGATGAAGTATCCAGAACTGGACCTGCGGGTGAAAGAGCAACCTGCCCAGTCAGCGTCACAATAGCCTTCCAGAGTGAAGTTTGCATGGGAAGAAAAAAACAAACCGAGGCCAGGCGTGCCCTTCAAGTAACGAAGAACTCGATAAGCAGCATCCAAATGACTCTGGCGTGGATAAGAGAGGAATTGACTCAGTTGATTTACTGCAAATACAATATCGGGTCTAGTTACAGTGAGATATAGTAGGCGTCCAATGAGACGTCGATACATGTCAGCATCTACAGCTGGGCTATCATCATCCGGCCGTAACTTTAAATTCTGCTCCATCGGAAAAGAGCTGGGTCGACTGCCTTGCATGCCACTTTCTGCTAAGATATCCAATGTATATTTACGTTGACTGAGGACAATCCCGGAAGGAGAACGAGCTACCTCAATGCCCAAAAAATATTTAAGTGGACCGAGATCCTTAATGGTGAATTGATCATCAAGGGACCGTTTAATACGAGCGATGTGAGTGATGTCATTACCGGCAAGTAGGACATCATCAACGTAGATAAGTGCAGCCGTATAAATGGTGCCTTGCCGATAAATGAAAAGAGAGTGATCGGCGTGAGATTGACGGAAGCCCATGAGTGTAAGAGCATGTGTGAATTTTCGATACCAATTTCGGGATGCCTGGCGTAACCCATAGAGTGATTTCTGGAGCTTACACACCCGATTGTCGCCTTTTTTGGAAAAACCTTGAGGAACGCGCATGTATACGTCCTCCCTCAAATCACCATGTAAAAAGGCATTGTTTACGTCCAATTGATGAACAATCCAATTGCATTTGGCTGCGACAGCAAGCAGGCAACGAACGGTGACTAACTTTGCTACGGGAGCAAAAGTTTCATGAAAATCTACACCCTCAATTTGAGTGAACCCTTTGGCAACGAGACGAGCTTTATAGCGTTCGACGTCGCCGTTTGGTTTGTATTTGATTTTATAGACCCACTTGGAATCAACAAGTTTCTTTCCGAGAGGAAGGGGAACTAAAGTCCAAGTCCCATTAGCTTCTAGCGCTTTAATTTCACGCTGCATAGCCTCTCTCCATAAAGGGTCCTGGACAGCTTGAGAGAAAGATTTGGGCTCATCACGTGACGTGATGGCCGCTAAAAAGGCACGATGAGAAGGGGAAAATTTATTATAAGAAAGAAATTGTGCAAGTGGATGTACCGTCGAGTGCGCTGAATTGGCGGAAGATGTCGGGTGGCCGAGCGAGGGTGGCAATGTAACATCAAAACAATCCAAATGCTTCGGTTGCTGCCGGTCACGCTTGCTTCGGCGGGGGCCACTAGTGTCATCATGTGGTGCATGGTCTGACGTAGGAGGTGCATGAGCAGTAGAATGTTGCATGGCGTTTTCTTGTGTAATATGCTCTTGGGCTTCTTGCTCACTAACACGTGTTGAAGAGGTGGCAGGTGTTTCCAAAGATGAGCTGCGTATGACTGGTGAAGAGATAGGGACAGATGGAGAGGCTTGAGTGTTCATCACACGGTCAAGAGCCAGGCGGACAACATTATTGAGAGATTTATCTTCCAAATTTGATGTAATTTTAAATGGGAAAATATCCTCAAAAAATGTAACGTCCCTGGACGTATAAACAGTTTGTGTGATTAAATCGAAGACTCTATAACCTTTCTGACTGTGTGGGTATCCCACAAAAATGCATGGGCTCCCCCTTTCTTCAAACTTGTCTTTTCGTTTGTTGTTATGAGCATAGACCAAGCATCCAAAAATACGAAAATGTTCATAAGAAGGAGTTTTATGAAACATTAACTCATATGGACTCTTGTTATTGAGCAATGGTGTAGGGAGACGATTTATGATATAAACTGCAGTAAGAATACATTCTCCCCAAAATTCAATAGGCAATCCCGATTGAAAACGAAGTGCCCGAGCCACCTCCAAAATATGACGGTGTTTGCGTTCTACAACGCCATTTTGTTGCGGGGTATCGGTACACGATGTTTCAAAAATAATTCCATTAGCATTATAATAATCCAACAAAGCATGGGATTGAAACTCAACGCCATTGTCACTACGAATACGTTTAACCAACTGCCCAAACTGAGTAGAAATCATTTGACAAAAATTAATTAAAAACTGAGCCACATCAGATTTATAACGCATCAAATACACCCAAACACTCCGTGTAAAATCGTCCACAATGGTGAGAAAGTAGTGCGCACCAGTCAAGGATGCACACTTGTAACCACCCCAAATATCACAATGAATTAAATCAAAGCTCCTTTGTGTTTTAATAAAACTAGTAGAGAAAGGGAGACGAGTTTGCTTAGCTCGAACACAAGAATCACAAAAAACAGTACTTCTTCTGTAATCCTTTAATGCATGAATATGACGAATCTTCTCGTCCGAAGCATGCCCTAAACGAGCATGCCAAATTTCTGACTGAGATGAAACCGCCATTGCCACCCGCTGTTTGTTGAATGCTTCCAAATAATATAGGCCATTCCGACACCTACCCATTCCAATCAGCTTCCTCGAGGGTGAGTCCTATATTACACAAAAATCCCCGAAAAAGGTGAGTGTGCAATTATGCTCCTTGGTGAGTCGGTTGACAGATAACAAGTTACAATGAAAAGAAGGAATAAACAAAACACGTGATAATGTTAATCCATTAGGCAAAATGACACTCCCAACAGATTTCACAGGAACGGCCTCACCATTTGGTATCCTCACGGGTGGTTCTGAAGTATTCCGCGTTAGGCTAGAAAAATTATTATCTTCACAAATAATGTGTTCGGAGGCGCCCGAGTCAATTATCCAAGGGAACTGAGAATGCCCTGTACCTGTCATATTTACGTGTGTATCACCTGCCGAAGGAGCTTCTTGGTTTTTAAGTTCTGCACGCACAAATTGTATTAATTGTTGAAGCTGCTCTACTGACAAACCCATTGTAACTGTAGAGGAGTCAACGTGTGCCACTCTAGGAGTGTTGCCTCTCTTCTGAGCACTGCTGCGGTCATTCGGACGAGCTGGTCTGTCAGAAGCACGATGGTCTAGAGGACGTCCTCCATGTGGTTTTGCATCCCTTCGTACGTTCCAATTCGGAGGATAACCTATGATTTCGAAGCAAGTGTCATAGGTATGATTAGTCCTCCCACAGTGTGTGCAAAATCTGCCATTTTTGTCATTTGATTTACTCCTTTCATCCGAAGTAGACTTAACATGGGCCTGGTAAGCTGCTCCTTCCGTTCCTGCCTTCCTTGTGGACGTGATGAGCCGGTGTTGTTCTCCTTCAGAGATTAGGTGATAGGCCGTGGTCAAAGAGGGGATTGGTCGGGTGGCAAGTATTTGAGATTTAAGTGTCCCATAATACTCATCCAAACCCATTAAAAAATCTTACAAGTGATCCCGATCACGTGCCTCGTTGAGTTTTTTGGTGATATCACATGAGCACTTTCCACACGAGCAAGTTGGATCTTTTGCAATTGATGCCATCTCATCCCAAATACGCCGGAGCCGACTGAAATATGCCGAGACAGTTTGGCCGTCTTGCCGAACAGCCCCAAGCGAACACCTTAACTCATAGACTCTCGGAGCGCTCTCCTTACCGAACCGTTCTTCAAGATCCGTCCATATTTCACGTGCCGTCTTGAATTTGACGCTTTGCCGTAATTCAAGCTCCATGCTACTGTTGAGCCACGCCTTAACCATCGCGTTAGCCCGCTGCCAATATGGTAAATATGGAGATTTTGCCTCCGGCATCGGCAAATCCCCGTTGACGAAACCGATTTTGTTTTTAGCATATAGGGCGTTGCTCATTTCATCGAGCCAGTCGCCGTAATTTCCATCTCGTAAAAGTGATGTTACGAACACATCCCCCGGCTTGTCACCGGATTGGATGTAATACGGGGACATGCAGTCAATAACCAGTGTGTTATCTCCACCGCCGGCTTCATCGCCAATGGCCATGACGTAGGGAAGATATCAATATCAATGTAAGAAAATCCAGGGTTTTGGCTCTGATACCATGATAAATAAATAAAATGGAATGGAATATAGTATGCAAACGGAGAAGATGATCGGAAGTTCTCAATATTCTGTATTACAGTTTGTACATGCATGCCATATAAAGCATACTACGGCCATGACAATAAGGGAAACAACAATGAGTAAGGAAAGAAATAAAACAATTAATGTGATGTATACGCCTAGAATATTCCATAGGAGTAATCAGTCTGTGCTTGCCATGTATGTGACACCGCACCCGAATGTCCTTGGAGATTTGATTTAGATATTCAAAGTTTATGTATTGGATTTTTTATTCCCGAACAATTTGTAAAACGATTAATGTTCTACGTAGTGCATGGTTGAATATCGTACTGTTCAAACTCGTACACTAGTGTCGGGTTTCGCAAATACTTATTCGGGACTTATTAATAAATAAAAGAGCCCAATAATACGTATGACAAATGTCAAATAAGTGATTGAATGATTAAGGAAGAATACAAATGCCTATAACCCCACCTTGGGCCTTATTGAGCTAAATAATGGGAGTAGGATTTTCCTTCTATAATATTCATCAAGTAAATTATTGGGACGAGCCTACACATATTGGAGATCAATAATGTGATTTAGGAAGTTGACTTGTTCTAAGTAAATTAGGATGAGTACAAAAAGACATTTTTGACAAAGATAAAACAATAGGACCCATCTTCCCATTTTTGGAAGTATTGGTAGATATTTTGGACCCCAAATTTAATGGGATCAATTGGGAACCACTCCACATGATATTAGTACCTGCAAGACAAGGAAAATATGTGAGAAGACTCACCTTGGCCGCACCACATGGAGAAGCACTGCCCATGACACAATTGGAATCAAATTTTGGGGCCACCACCACTGTTTTCGCACAAACAGGTGTGCTGTTTTGTCTCCCTTCATTTTGAGAGTTGTACTCGTCCAAATGAGGTGTATAAGGTGTCCTTGGATAGCCTTTGAAGTCTATTTTCATAATTGAGTGGTCTCTGTTCGAGAGGAGTGAGTAATCATCCAAAAATCGATCTGAAGCGAGCAGTGGTCTGTGAATTCGAGCTGTGAGAGTGCTGAGACTGTTTGGTTGATATCTCGAGTTTTACCAATCCAATTAAGGCGTGTGAGATACCAAAAGAAAGCTCTCAAGACGAGGAATCCGTGAAGGTCTGGTTTGCATCAATCGGAGTAGAGGAAGGCTTCCAAATCGTCCGAGCAAAACACAACCTCGCAGAAACGGATTTACTCTTCTAAAGTGAGTTGTTAACCCCAAATCCTTTCCATTCATTTTCCAAATGATATGAACGATTGGTGGGACTATTGTACACTAATCCAAGTGTATAATATGTCCTTGAAAAGTTATTTTATTGATGTAAAGGTTAGATACTAACCTAAAGCAAATATTGGAAAACTAGGAATCGAGTTAGCCGGAAAACACCCGTTCTAGGGGCTGTTTTCGTATCAACGATTAGGGGTTGAAATAGAAACTTGAGGAAGCTGTTTAACACCCATTTTCAAGCAAGGAACCAGTTCTCAATCTTCCTTGGCCGAGGCTTTGGTCATTGGATCGAGAAGGAAGGTTTTAAAGCTCATTTGAGGTGAGGACCGACATCTAGTTGCTTACAACTTGTAGGTTATGCATGAGATTACCTAAATGCTTGAATCATGTTTTTGTGAATAAATATGCTTGAACATGATATGAATGATAAGTAATGGACTTGACCATGAATTGAAACCATATTGATGAATATGGAGTCATGTGAGATAAAAGTATGCTAATATGGTAAATTGACCTTCCAACTCATGTATGAATGTTATGTGTATGTAAATGTATAATTTCATGATGATGCTTAGCACATGGGAGGCTGCCACATATCTATTGATATGGAGGGGCTACCATTTATGATAAATGAGTTGTAGGAATAATCTTAATAGTATTGTGATGCTAGTTAAGGATTGTTCAAAATGTTGATAGAATCAAACTTAAGGTTTGAGTTGTTTGTGATGAACTTGAATAAGATTCAAGTGTCAAGTGTGATTGTATGAAGTAGGAGATCTATGGTGTGATTATATGAAGTAGGAGATCTATGGTGTGATTATATGAAGTAGGAGATCTATGGTGTGATTATATGAAGTAGGAGATCTATGGTGGGATTGTATGAAGTAGGAGATCTATGGGGTGAATACATGAAGTAGGAGATCTATGATATGATTATATGAAGTAGGAGATCTATGATGCGAGTGCATGATGATGTACTCGAGCCTAACTCTAGAAATGAGAAGTTATATTAGGGTTGGACCCTATGTATTGTCGTGACTATTAGTCACGGGGTTTGGGAAATGTTTTATAACAAACACGGGCCTTTGAGCCGACTACTTGACTTTATATAAAGTAAGTATGTATTTTGAAAGGGGTAATCTGGGATTACGGCCTATACTATATTATCACCCTATTTGAGGGTCTTGTGTGTGAAATACTTGTTGTATATCTATTAGATGCCTGCCACACCAGCACTTTATAGCCCTATAGAGTGCTGACCCCTTCGGGGGCGTCCCACCACCATTTTTCAAGTTGAGGCTAGAGCTTGCTTCCTGTGCTCGTTGCTCGAGAGATCATATAGGAGGGAAGACTTGGTTCGTGCTTCCTCCATTCTGTTTTTAAACCTTTCTAAACATGCTCATGGATATTTTACTATGGAGCCTGCGTGCTCATGAAATGCCTTGTGTGGCCCTTTTGTTTTAAACAATGTTTCCGCTGCGTTATGAATTACTTATTATGTTTGTTTATGGATGTATATGTGTGAATGATATTCAAGACGCCTTGTATAATATGAATGTGTTGGACTGCGGTTGACTATTCGTATTGTACGGCGGGTTGTTGACGTGTCCGGATAGGTCCGGGGCGTGACAATGTATGTGTCGAACGTATAATAACGTTCAATATATACCTTACTAAAATTCGGTTCAATTCGATTTGAACCGATTTTAAACATCAAAAACCCGTACTTAAACTGGTTCATGCTCGGGTCCCGAGTTTTAGGTCCCGTTGAAGCCGGTTTGGTTTTGGTTTAATTTTTTCATTGCTCGATTCGGGTTTTTTCGGTTGGATTTTCGATTTTTTTGGTGTAAAATGTCAACCCTATCCAAAAGAACAACCAATTTCGTCTGTGAAACGTTGAACTCCTCGCAAACGGACAATCGATTACATATGGAACTATTCACTTTAATAAGGTTGTTAGCCGGTAAATTGGCCTGGTCTTCATTCATAGTCTGTTCCTCGAGTTGGTCAATTGTACGTCCATGTCTTTGCATCACAAAAAAACGTAATCGTAGTTATCCGTTAGCCGATACCGAATTGCGGATCTAACTGATAACCACGAATTTGAGTTGTTATGAATATTCTAATCCGTTCAGTATATATAACACACAATATATGACTAATCGATTTGGTCAATTGTACGTCCATGTAGTATGTTTTCTTGGGAAGCAAAATATATCCGATCCATTCTGTTTCATTTTAACAAAGTATTACACCACATTTTTTTTATATTTTGGAATAAGCACACAATTGAACTAAATAGTATACACCCTCATCAAGTCGTCCGTCATTATCATCACCCTCAATGTCGACAAGACTTCAACATGCGGCGGAGCAAAGAATATCAAATGTACAATATCTTAGCTCTACACTAAAGCACAAAAAGACTATTTATGGATGACCCATAATGAAAATTGCGGCGAAAAGTACATGGACTAGTGGTGTATTATAAAGAAAAAAAGGAACTAGAAGTGAGATAAGTCACCAGTAAATCGTTAGTGGTGTATTGTAGAGAAAAAAGGCACTAAAAATTAGATAGGGAAAAATACTACATCGGTCCCAATATGTTTGGGAGTTGGGACAAAGGAGTGTGACACAATTTTTTAAGACAACGTGAAATTGTGTGGTTGATATTGAATTGATAAAGTGCAAATAAAGTAAAAATGAACTGAACCACCCAAATATTACCAAATATGGTATGAGATGGACTTAATGGGACGGACAAAAAGATAAAACAGGACAACGTTAGGGGACGAGGGGAGTATTTGTTATTGATTTCAGAACCGCTTACATGTATCATAAAGTACTTATATTAGTAATAAATGGTATGTATGTGCACTAAACACACGCATATATATATGAATTAGAATTAGTCTATGAGATTTATAGTTCAAATCCTTTCTTAAATATTTCTTCTTACTCTCCATCTCATAAATCGGACAAGCAGCTAAAAACCACCCAATTGTCCTCTCGAATCTTATGTATTAACAATGCATAATGAGGGTAGTTAATTAACCTAAACTAACACTTCAAAATCCAGAATTTTCATTTGCCCGCTCGTAATCTTATTCCTTTTTATGTTTTCTTCATTTATTTCGCTTCTTGCTTCCGGCTAGACCCGTTGGAAGAAGTGTAGGTGTAGTCGTGTAGAGAGGTTTAAGCTAGAATTTCGTGTTTGATCCGAAATTCATCTTAAGATCAGTCAGTTTCCAAAATGTCAAACCAACGATTAACGATGGCTTCGACATGTATTTATAGCATCACGAAAAATTAAACTTTGAATGTATTATTTTCCTATGATATTATAAAGTAAACAATTAAAATAAGAGATAATCCGAGCTTGCACGGTTGCACCCCATTTTATTGTTTTATTGTTCAACTCAGACTTTGCACCCCGTTTTTAAAAACATTTGTATTTGCATCCAATCCCGTATGAAAAAACAAAAATATCCCCATTCAAATGAGTATTTTTGTCTTTTCATATCGGGTTGGGGACTTTGAATAAAATGAAATGATATGAAGTACATATTTGTTGATAAAAAAAGAAACAAAACATTTATTTGAGGTAATATAAAACTATAACAAGACAATCAAAACGAGACAGGGTAGTATTCTTCTTACAAAATAATTATTATAAACTATGGGTATGAAATAATTATTATAAACGCACCCCCTAATTAAAAAAAAATTAAATAAAAAATATTACTAAATTAAGGCTGATTTCCAAATTTTCTTTTTTAGATGTCCCAAAAAGATTTGCCATTTCCATTTAAAGTAAGAAATACTACGTGGCTAAAGTTAATTCTCTCTCCTCTACACAAATTTCAACCACATACTTTTTACTTTATTAATCCTCGTGAAAGTCAATTGTGGCCAACCTTTTCGGAACGGGGGAGTAGCATAGACTTGAGGAGTTGAGGGGTTATTCCTTGAATATTACTATATTAAGGTTGATTTCCGAAAATGTGACCACTTTTATATTTGGACAAAAACGTGACAAAAAAGTGACAACTAAATATTCATGTCACTGTCATAGTTACACCATCATAGTGACATCGTCGCCGACCACAGTGACAGGTCACAATGACACTGCCACGCCACTGACACCGCCACCGCACCGCTTCATCCGGTGACCACCGCCTAGTCCCCCTGCTCCCCTGCCTCGCTCCCATCCCCTCCTTGGCCCGCCCAAAATCCTACCAATTTTACCATCACCGCAACCCCTCTCAGAACCCTCACCGCACCATACCAGCCGCGCGGCGGCCCCAAATCGGGTCGTCGTCCATCAAGGATGGCGGATCTAGCACCAACAGTGCCCCTTCGAGGATCGCCTTCGCCCCGCCCCAAGCCTAGGGCCATATCCGCACGAGGCGTGACTCGTGAGCAAAACCATAGGGTAAATGGCTGGAGTATGTTTAGGGATTAATAATTGAGGCATTTTTGTCACTTTAGTGACTTTGGCGAATATACTCCGTATTATTCTCCTTCGGCTGTGATTCTTTCTTATGCAATAAAATTTATGATGATTTAAACAATCAACTTGTGCACTTGACACTATGTCGAATAGCGTGGTTAATTAACCACTTTAAATACTTGTGAAAGTCGTATCTTTTGGGTAAACAAAAGGTTACAAAAATATGATAAAAACGTGGTAAAAATGAGCTTCTTGAGTGTACTCGGTATTTGTCAAGGATTTTCTACATGAATCCACATCAATCGGTTCATGGAGGATGGGTTCATGTATTACTCCGTACTAAAAGTGAGCTCGTTAAGCTTTATTTCAGTATATCAATCTCCAAAAACGAGCTAAAATTGGCTCTAAAAGGCAAACCACAGAACAAACGCTTGAGAAAACTAATACGGAGTAACAAGTAACAACGCTCTAAATTTATTCGTCCCTCTAGCAAGAGTGCAGATTTTGAATCCGTTTGGTGACTCTGCTTCTCGCCTTCTCGGTATCAGCTTTATCAGTCATTTTTTTTACTAAACTCATAATTATTGATATCGCGCGTTGGATTGCGTAATAACCAAAATAAAAACAAGCTGGATTTTTTATGACTAGATTTACTGAAGTTACTTCAGGTGACCATTTTAACTATTTTATATATATTTTTTCTTCATTTTATTAATAAAATATATTTAAATATAATGTTTTTACCATCCAACAAAATCAGTTAATCCAACCAGATGTTCATAAATTTCAACAGAATTAACTGATTCAGCCAATTTCAATGTTATCAAACAAATTCTTTAAATTATTAATAATCACGAATGTTCAATCCCGCAAAAGAAGGGCTTTTTTTTTAAGTGATCATTATTATTACTACGAAACACTAATTAAGTGGAGTGGATATGATCATATGAACCGTATATATGAAATGGAATTGAAATATATATATATATATATATATATATATATATATATATATATATATCTCCGTCCCAAATTATAAATTAAACATTTTTTGTTAACCACAAGTTAAACCCTACATTCAATCTTAATTAATTAATATTTACATATTCAGAAACTACATTAAAAGCTCTATATATAATTTGCAAAATCTAAATTTAACTAAGAATTGATATCCTAATTTAATGACTAAAATGAATCGGTTTGACCCAAAAAAATAAATTTTACAACTCAATTTGGGACAAAGAGAATGCTATTTGAATCGAAAAGTTTGATTCGTATACAAATCAATTTTACAACTCAATTTGGGATGAAGAGAGTGCTATAGACGACGGGATTCGTGTACAAATCAATTTTACAACTCAATTTGGGATCAGTTTGACATTTTTTGTCAACAAAGAATGATCACACACCAAGTCGATAAATGTTTGATTTCTTTTTTGACAAGATATGTGGTTCATATCATTTACTTTATTCTACTCAAAATTTAATTACAATTTTTTACTTTTCGAATTTATTAATAATTGTGTCAAACTAAAATAAGACATACTTTCAAATTGCTTCTCATATTCCTTGAGAAAAAAATGTTTTATTGGTCTCTTATACGGAGTACCTTTTAATTACTGTAGCAGAGTACTCCCTCTATCCCATAAAATAGTTCTCACTTTGATTTTGATCGGAGTTTACAAAAGTTGGAATAAAGTGGAAATGTATGATTGCGGTTGAGTAAGAAAAGATAAATGAATGATAGTCACACAAAGCATTCCAAAACGGAAGTGATAACTATTTTTTGGGACATTCTAAAAAAGAAAGTGAGAACTGTTTTATGGGACGGGGAGTACAATACACATTTCCATATCATTAATACTAATTTTTGAAATTTAAAAAGTAAAGTACGGGAATGTATGGGACACTAAAAAAATTATATACGATCAACTTAAATACTTAATCTTGATATATAAACTTAGATCTTGATTTGGGACCCTATCGATTGGTTGTGCCGGAGCAAGGCCAAGGCAACTGCATAGTTTTCGAAGATGTTATGTAAAGACTTTTAGTTTGTTTGCATCCCTATATATATGGGGCATGCAGTCCAATATTTTGAGAAATCCTATTCTAAATATCACTTTGAGGCCAATCGAACTAATATGACACCTTATCGGTCGTGCGGGTGCATGCGGCAGTGGAGGCAATTGTGTAGTTTTGAGATTAACTTTAGCTTTAAGTAGCTTTGAGTAAAGATTTTGTTTTTTGGTGTTATCTCGGCCTATCGTTTACCTAGTACTCCATATGTTGGTTTTTATTTGGAATTTTCTATTTGTACACCATTTTGGGTACACCATTTGTACACTGTACCCCTCTATTTTTGTTGGTTTATAAAGGCAATTCATAAAAAATAATGCAATTAGTGTATGAACTTCATTGTAAATAAGAGGGTGTAGAAATAGTGTACACCAAAATGGTTCTTTTCATTTTAATCCATTACCAATTCTAAGAATCAATGACCGGCTTTTCATAAAACAAAAGTATCAATGCTTGACATAAACATGCACGGCGTTACTAGGTAGGTTTTTTGTCTTTCATTGTGAAGTCATTCTAAGATAGTTCAACAAAAATCACATAAATTCACTTAATTTCTAAGCATTCTTTCAAAAATAGGATCATATGTTTAGTTTTCTATAAATAAGACTAATTATTCCATTGCAACCCTTAATTTAAGTGACCTAATTAATTGTTTCCTAGTTCACTTATATAAGCAAGGTTGCATGATCCGTTTGTGGCAGGTCAATCTGATGGTGGTGGCAGCGAACTTTAGTGGCCAGATTCAACTTTATCAGTTCTGCCGCAACAACTTGGGGAACACATTTGGTGAACGATGGCGGTCCGGCGAACTGAGGGCAGTAGTCCTCCAATCTTATGAAACTAGCACATTCTGATTTGGGGGAAAAATGTTGTGTTGGTCCATTTTGGGTAAATTTTCTTAATTTATTTTACATGAATCCATAACGAAATGGACAGTTTGGAGAGACTAAGAATATATTTAAACTTTTTTTTTTAACCGAAGAACATATTTAAACTTGAAAATATCTAATATTTAGAACAAGTAATTAACAACTCTAAAAGGGCATAAAATCTCAAAAATAAAACATTTATGAAATTAAAATGTTTGAATATTTCATGTTTTGATCTTGTAACTTTATATGTTATGTAAGTCTCTATTTGATTGGACGTGTTTTAGTCACGAACCACATTGATCAAATCGGGCAGGGCTAACCCAATTAATCAAACTAGATCAGATTATAAATAAACCGTTCAAACAAGACTGTGCCAACATGAAATTATATTTAGTTATAAGTTATACTTCCTCCGTCGCATTGGACTTTGCCAACTTTTTCCTTTTTGTTTATCCCAAAAAACTTTGTCACTTTCTCATTAAAGTAATTAATTTGTGATTGTGCTCGTTTCTCTCTCATCCGCATTAGTTTGAATCACGCATTTTTTATTTTTCTTATTTTTCACCTAATTCAAAGTGTGCAAAGTCCATTGAGACGGAGGTAATATTATGTATATAACATATTAGTTTTGTAAGAATTACTACTATATATTATTGACGCTAGTTCAGACATTGATTTTGTTACGTTGCCTAAGAATTTACACGTGGCAATTTTGATGAGAGGATTTGTAAAATTTGATCATGAGCATATATTAAAATAACAAAACTTTTGGAAAACACACTTTTGCCCTAAAAGTTTGACAAGTTGAATTATGTTCTAATATCATTTGTTGGGGTAAAAAATATATTGATTTATCACAAATAGAATTACATAAAATTAAAATTTCTCAACTATATGAATAAATAAACCCTGCACAATACCCTTTCACTTAGTTTGATCACTCACACAATCACACACTGATAGAACCAAAGATATACATTGATACATATGCATATGTTAATAGCTATTTGCTACCCACAAGAATGAGGTTAGCGACTATTATTGCCCGTACTATAGCCAGTATAGTAGCTGCAATATAATAATTGTTTGGAACCATTCTTTTGAAAGTGGATATTATGATTAATCTAAATATATGTAAGCGTGTATAGATGATTTTGATACAAATATCTAATCTAAAGAAATCTTATTAGTTTAGTGCATTATTAATTGTGACTGCCTATATAATATCGTGTAACATTTAAAATAAGAATACAAAGTATAACTATAATGCCTCTCGTTCCAGTAACGCCAATAAATTAGGGGTATCGATCAGTTCGGAGTCAGGACATAAAATTTGCAGTCGTGAGAATAAACACTCGCGGAGATCTTTCCTTCATCTTTGGTCTGAGTTGAATGCTGTAAAACCCGAAACCAGAACATGAAAAAAACAATGTATATATAGTATATACTATATACCGAGAACTTGATGTAAATTAAAGTGACTCTTAGATGACAAATGAGAATTAAAGGGATAATAACATTAATTATTTCCAAATTATGGTACTATTATTGTACGTTGACAAAAATGCATCACCGTATATGCAAATATATAACAAAGGTTTATCAAATTCCGTAACAAGAATGTGAATGCGTTATAAAATGTCATGCCGGTTTTTACACTCATGAGTGCACGTACACTTATATGTATACACAAAATATTAGACATTTCATAAAATGCATAAAATGTGGTAGATCACAATTTCAAATAATTGCAGTTTGAGATGGTAAAATAATAAGCCAATCTTTTCATTTGTATGCATATCCAAATATGAATTGATTATATTGAATCCAGGGGAACTAGCCACTAGGGAGAAGCAAAAGACACTTACAGCCCACAAATCTCGTGCATCAACAAAGGTCGATGGGCTGGCCCAAAATTGACCAGTCAATAGTAATGATTGCTTTTGAAGGGCCTCTATTCCATAGCACCACCGCTACCCTTTTATTGCTTAGAGGACCGGCCCAAACCTGCAATTCCCAAAAGACACATTTAGTTCATACACTTCTATCTACGAATAATAAAACTGGACGTTTCTCACACTAATATGAAAACATTCTACAATTCGAAAATAAGAATACTACTCCATATTTTGATAGATGATCGTTAATGTTACCTTTAAATCATACTGTCATATTTTGACATTATTGAGCATTAATTTATATGATATCATTAATTCCATATTTTTCTAGCCAAACACAAATTACTCTTGTTTTGAAAAAACAAATATCTAAATAATTCTATACATTTTTAAGAACAAAACTTGAGGATTGAAACTCACCTCCAAATCGCCTTCCTTTTTAACCTTTTTACCTTGGACACCATGCGGATCTATGCATCAATTTTAAGAAGTAAATGAATGGTTTCAGAGATGTATTACAACAAATCAATCTAATTTAGTAGTATTAAGTATTCTATTAATTAGATATACCTTGATTTACATCAATAACCTCCTTGGTTAAGATGTCGAGAGTGGGGCTGTCTATTGACCGAACATCACAACCAATCAACAAAGGTGCCTAATAATAACAGTGATAATACTGTTATTATTATTGTTATGTAAATAAATATCTTTAAATGAAAGTATGAACACGATAGATGATAAGTTTATAATAGAAAAATAAAATTTTTGAGACGGATGAGGTCTGAGAGTGCGAGTAGAAAGTACGTAGTATTACTTTTGCCAAAGCCCAAATGGTGAAATGAGAACGGTATTCTTGAGTAGTCATGCCTTCATTTCCGACCTCCAAAATGTCATGATCTAATAACAAAACGTATCCTTAGTTGTATTTTTACACCAGCAATTCCTTTAGAAAAGAAAGCAATTATTCGTGTAGACAAACGAATTTGTCTGTATACATATCAAACCGATAAGAGTGTACAAAAAATGTACACTTTTATGTACAAGAATTGCTCAATAACAAAAAAAAAGTACTAGAATGGTAGTTTGTATTTGAATGAAATATTATATACATAAATGAATGGATATTTACCGTTCCATCCCCCGGGGCCAGCATAAGTTGCCCATTTGTCATTGAGATCAGCCAGAGTTGTCATGCTGCACCGCCAGCAAAAACAATAATTGTTATGATTATTGTCGTAATAACCATATAGTTTTCATACAGAACATATACAAATTAAGGTGTTGTTCTGTTCGTCTTATTCTTATTACTTATTGCTTATTCTTATTTTATTCAGATCAGATCAGAAAGATTCAGATCAGATCAGACCAGATCAGAAACACTCAGATCAGATCAGAAACATTCAGATCAGAAAAGTTCAAACATAATTTATCACTTTTATTATTATATTAATTATTATTATTATTATTAAAATTGTTATTACTATTATGATTAAGATTATTATTATATAATTATTATTAATAATATTAATAATAATATGATAAAAAATAAGATATTAATAATAATTATAATATTGTAATATAATAATAGTAATATAAACGCAATTATTAAGATTATGATTATGATTATTATTTTTATTATTATTATTATTATTATTATTATTATTATTATTATTATTATTATTATTATTATTATTATTATTATTATTATTATTATTATTATTATTATTATTATTATTATTGTTGTTGTTGTTGTTGTTGTTATTATTATTATTATTATTGTTATATTATTATTATTACAATATAATAATAATAATAATATGATTAATATTACTATAATATTATATTATAATTAAATCTAATTATAATTATAATTACAAGTAAAATTCTAATTCTTATAATTATAAGTATAATAAATTATAATTATTATAATTATAAGTATAATTAATTATAATTATAATTGTAAATAGTTATAATAATAATAACTATTATAATTATAATTTCAATCATAATTATAAATATGATTATAAATACTATCGTATAAGTATAATATAATATTATAATAATATAATACTGATTATAATAATAATAATAATCATATTATTATTATTATATTATTTTAATAATAATATTAATATAATAATGTCGTTATAATAATATTAATTGTATGTATATTACTATTATTATATTATAATATTATAATTACTGTTAATATAATTATAATTATTATTAATTATAATTATAAGAGTTATAATTATACTTATAATTATATTAGATTTATAATTTATGATTATAATAATTATTTTTATTATAATTATTAATAATATTATTATTATTACTATTGTAATTATTTTACGGAGTAATTATAATAATATTGATAACTATAGTTACAATAATAGAGATAAATATTTTAATTATAATTACAATTATAATTATTTAAGTAATTATAATTAAAAATATAATTACAATTATAATTGTATCTATATTTATAATTAGTGTAATAGGTATAACTTTTTCATTTTAAATTTAATTTTAATAATTATTATTATAGTTAGGATTATAAGTATAATTTATTTATATTATATTTGTAATTACAATTGTAATAATTATGATAATTATAATTATAATTATAGAAATATTCAAATCAGATCAGATCATAAAGATTCAGATCGGATCAGATCAGATCAGAAATATGCAGATTAGATCAGATCAGATCAGAACTTTTAAAATTCAGATCAGGCGAAGAGAAGTGCTCCTAAGTAGACATATCTGGCCAAAATATTTACCTCGTCCATGTGTCCTCAATGTCTCTCGTGGTTCTCCAACTATTACCCACAGATTGTGCCCAAGTTGCTGGATTTTCATCTCCCCTATATTGGCAAGCAACTAATTACTCGATCAATATTATATAGGTTTTTTTTTACGAAATATTACCAAAATAAAAGTTAACTTACTACAGTTCAGGGTCATGACTACCTAATTTAAATTCAAAACTTGAACATAAATTACTATGATTTCATTACTACTTTAGTCATTGGTCACATTTTTGTAAACACTTTTTTATTTTAGTAATAATTATGTAATTATTTCTAACAAATACGATAGTATGATTTTTACTCCTTACGAATTTATTCCTTTTGTACATTACCGCCTTATTTAACTATATTTAGTTAATTATGGGGTATATGTATAAGGTCTGATTTCGATGAGAATACTTCAATTTCTTCTGTGAGAAATGAGAATGATATGAAATGATGCACATTCTAATCCATTTAGGTGCACATTCACTTTTAAGATAGTGCACAATTCAAATTGACAGATTCGTGTCATTGTGTGATTCGTGTCAATGTACATTTCTGTTTTACTACCATTTTCATACAGAAAACGTCATATTCATCTAATTTCTCTCCTGACTGTGTTCTTATTTGATCTAAATTCGATATGTATATGTTACTTTCATTCAAATGTAACAACAATCACCACATAATAATTTGTATTAGTTTTCGTGTTGTTCTTGGATATTTTAAATATAATGAAGACAATGAGACATAAATAGTACGTAGTATTGGTTTTCAAAAAGATATTCATCATATAAAATGCACATGTACCTACCATTCACACAGAGAGTAAAAGATGGACCTTCCCGAGTTGTAGAGCTTTGCTCATTGTGGGATACCTATTATTTTCCACTCAAAACAATTAAATTAATTAATTAAGATGAAATGTACCATATTAAACAGTAATTAAAGTCACTGGCGCGGAACCAGAGATAAATTCGAAGGGCTGCTCTTATATATACATGGTATAATATTTTTTACAAAATAATTTTTTATAAGGATAAAGGAAAAACGAGTAAAAATTAATCATTAGATATATAGAGTGGGACTCCATTGAAAAGTGTTAGACCGATGTGTTAGACCGAGATTTTTGGGCTTCTATATTGTAATTGTGTTTATAAACCTAACTAGTAGTATTTGGGCCAAGGGTTTATATTTTTCGGCCAACTTATGTATAAATACACTACATACTCTCTTAATAAGAGACACATAATATTCTTTACCTTTATTCATACACTGGTGCGCAACATGGTATCAGAGCATCATTAACGGCGCAGAGTCTTCTTCGGCAATCGCGTGAGGCAGCACCAGCGTGTTCGTCCTCTTACGCCATGGCCGATCCTTCTTCTCCGTACTACCTCGGGTCTGGAGATCAGCCCGGGAACTTGATTACCCATGTGATTTTCCGTGGAGATAATTATGTAGGATGGTCTCGAGCCATCACTCTTTCCCTGAAGGCGAGAAGAAAGTACTGCTTCGTGGATGGTTCGATGAGAAAGCCGACTGAGCCAGAAAAATTGGTCCTCGATTGGGAGACTGTGAATTCTATGGTGATCTCCTGGTTGCTACGTAGCATGGAGCCCAACGTGGTCACATCTATTCCCTTCCATGAAGAGGCCCGGGCATTATGGATGTATTTGGAAAAGAGGTTCAGTGTTGCAAACGGGCCACGTATTCAGCAGCTCCGGAAATCGATTACTGACTGTAAGCAGACAAAGGGCATGACTGTGGACAACTATTTCACAACCTTGATGGGCCTGTTCGATGAACTGAATCGGCTCAAGCCCCTGCACTCTTGTACGTGCAAGTTGTGCACTTGTGATGTCGCGGCAAAGTTTGCTAAGGACAGGGAAGAAGAAAAACTCCATCAGTTTCTAATAGGAATCGACGATGAACTGTTTGGAACGGTTCGTTCCAATCTACTCTCGCATACCACGATTCCTGATCTTGACCAAGCTTACCAAGTGTTCCTCCAAGAAGAAAATTCTCGTGCAGCCGCCCGTGGAAAACAGCCTGCTCCAGTAGTAGATGTTCAGGCATTCGCTGTGACCAAACCACGATCAGATCGCGCTGACCGAATGAAACTTATTTGCACTCATTGCAAACAAAAAGGGCATGAAGTTGGAAATTGCTTTAAGCTTCATGGATATCCGGAATGGTGGGACGAGAGGAATAAAAATAAAGGGGTGGTGACTGCCGGGACACGTGACAGCAGTGGCGGCCGTGGAGGGGGGTGCGTACTCACGCCATATCTCCCACTCTGGCGCCCACCGGAGGTAGCGAACCATCCTCTTCAAAGGGCTCGGTAAATGGGCTGAATGAGTTGAGTAAAGAGCAGGTTCAGGCACTTTTGAATTTGATTAATATTGACACTAGTTTGTGTGAACGTATGTCAGGTAATTCTTTGCCTTGGATTCTTGATACTGGGGCATCTCATCATGTGACAGGTGAATTAAATTGCCTCACAAAACGTAACTTAATTCGGGCATGTCCGGTTGGGCTGCCCGATGGAAGAACCGTGGCAGCTGTGGTGGAAGGACGTGTTCATCTTTCCCAAACTTTAGCACCTGACCATGTGCTTTATGTACCCGGATTGAATTGTCACTTAATATTTGTTTCTCAATTAATTGATCAACTTGCCTGCACTGTCACTTTCACTAATTTATTTTGTGCTATTCAGGACCTACGCTCAAGGAACCTGATTGGAGCCGGTGAAAGGCGAGATGGGCTTTATTTTTTCCGAGGAGTTCCAGTGGTACATGCGGTTCACAAATCGGTTCTGTCAGATTTCGAATTGTGGCATCGTAGATTGGGGCATCCTTCAGATCGAGTACTTAAATTTTTACCTCATATTGTTGCTAGTTCTTCTAAGAAGGCACTTAATAAAACCTGCGAGGTGTGTCCGCAGGCCAAACAAGTTAGTGATTTTTTTCCTAGTATTTTTTTACCTTGGTTGATGATTATTCTCGAGCTGTGGGTATATTTGTTGCGTGATAAGAAGGAAGTTCTACACTATTTTGTGTCTTTTATTCTTATGGTTGAGAAGCAATTTGAACAATCTGTGAAAATTGTTCGTAGTGACAACGGAACTGAGTTTAGATGTATGCTGCCTTATTTTGATAATCATGGCATAATTTTTCAAACATCCAGTGTTGAGACACCTCAACAGAATGGCAGAGTTGAACGGAAGCACCGTCACATCTTGAATGTGGCACGTGCCTTGATGTTTCAGGCTTCTATTCCTATATTTTTGTGGGGGGAATGCATCTTAGCAGCAGTCTATGTTATTAATAGAACTCCTTCCGGTTTATTGGGGGGCAAAACACCATACAAAATTCTTACTCGACATGCACCGGATTTTGATCACTTAAAGGTATTTGGGTGCTTAAGCTTTGCACGTAATCTTAAGACTCGTGGTGATAAATTTGCTCCTCGAAGCCGGAAATGCGTCTTTGTTGGTTATCCCTCCGGAAAGAAGGGATGGAAACTTTACGACTACGACTCGGGTGATATCTTTGTATCTCGGGATGTGCTCTTCCATGAGGAGATTTTTCCCTTTGAACAACAGTTGACTGCTCCGAATACTGAACCTGCTTCCACCACGGTTGTTCATGATGACCCAATACTGGCCGAGCATACCGAGGGTGATATGGAGGCTGGGGATACCACGCATGCAGCTACGGACATTCAGGCAGACTCCTTACCACTGGGACGTGGTCTACGTTCCAAACGTCCCTCCGTCTTATTACGGGACTTCGTCACGCATCATGTACGGAAAATAAGCCCATCTTCGTCGACACCTGCTTCTCTCAGATCCTCAGGTACGCGGTATTCTTTAGCACATTATTTAAATTGTGAAAAATTCTCTTTTCGCCATCGCATGTTTCTTGGAGCTGTTCTTGCAGGACATGAACCTACTTCTTTTCGTGAAGCCATGAAAGACCCCAGTTGGCGTGCGGCGATGCAACAAGAGATACAGGCACTTGAAAATAATAAAACGTGGGATATGGTCCCGCTTCCCCCTGGAAAACGGGCGCTTGGCTGCAAGTGGGTCTATAAGATCAAATACCATTCTGACGGGACGGTGGAACGTCTCAAAGCACGTCTTGTAGTGCTTGGTAATCATCAAAAAGAAGGTATTGACTATACTGAAACTTTTGCACCAGCGGCCAAAATGGTCACTGTCCGTGTTTTTTTAGCCATTGCTGCAGCTAAAAATTGGGAGATTCATCAGACGGATGTGCATAATGCGTTTCTTCATGGTGACTTAGGTGATGAGGTTTACATGAAACCTCCACCTGGGTTTCACTCTTCTCGGCCCACTCTAGTTTGTCAGTTGAAAAAGTCATTATATGGTCTACGTCAAGCACCCCGGTGTTGGTTTGCTAAGCTCACTCATGCACTGCGTTCATACGGATTTTCTCAATCCAAATCTGACTATTCCTTGTTTACTTATCAACGAGGTGATGTGCGTTTACATATATTAATATATGTGGATGATTTAATTATTGCTGGCAACCATTCATCTGCTCTCAAACAATTCAAGGAATATTTGCATTCTTGTTTTCATATGAAGGATTTAGGTCCTCTTAAATACTTTCTTGGCATAGAGGTGGCTCGTAGTCCAGAAGGGTTGTTTCTCTGTCAGCGCAAATACACATTGGACATTATTTCTGAGGCTGGTTTGCTAGGAGCAAAGCCGTCCTCCTGTCCTATGGAACCAAATCATTCCCTCGCCTTAACTACAGGAGATTTGCTGACAGACCCGGAGTCCTACCGACGTCTTGTGGGCAGGCTCATTTATCTCTCCTTTACTCGTCCCGATCTGGCTTATTCTGTTCATATTTTATCTCAGTTTATGCAGGCTCCGCGACAAGAACATTGGCATGCTGCTTTGCGGGTTGTTCGCTATCTCAAAGGTTCACCGGGTCAAGGCATTATTCTGCCTTCTTCTTCTGATTTACATCTCACGGCCTGGTGTGATTCAGACTGGGCTAGTTGTCCCCTCACTCGTCGCTCGTTAACAGGATGGGTCATTTTTCTCGGCGCTTCTCCTATTTCTTGGAAGACCAAGAAGCAACACACAGTTTCCCGCTCTTCTACCGAAGCTGAATACCGCTCCATGGCAGCCGTCACTGCCGAATTAAAATGGCTACACGGTCTTCTTCTATCTTTTGGGATCTTTCATTCCTCTCCCATGACATTGTCTTGTGATAGTCGGTCTGCTCTCCATATCGCTCACAATCCTGACACCACTTAGGCAAAAAGCACATTAGATCAATCATGCTAATTTGCAACAGTATTATATAGTTATTCACTATAAACTCAAAAAACATCTAAAACGCTTTACAATATATCATAACTCAAACATGCAAAACAGGAATGGTCAGATGGGAGCTACAATTGGCCAATGGTTATCTGCAATTAAAACAGTATGTCGAATAAAACTAAACTTATTAAATTGATGCAGTTCAAAAATAATGTTTTACGGGACAAATGACGATTGGGAAGAGATTCAAAGGAAACTACCATTTTCTTAAGCCGTTCTTCACTAACCAGTGGAGACCAATAAAGGTAAGCTGCCCAACCTTTGTCCTTTCACATGACTACTCTGACGGGAGATTAAGTAAACCAGAAATTCAATCAAAACTAACGAAAAGAACAAAAGCGATTTGTAATACCCGTATATGCAGCAGACCACTTCATCTGCCTGCTTTATCCCTAACTATTTCTGCCTGGGCGGCCAAAAGTAGCAAACCTAGCCAAATGTGTGGGTGACTGGGACCTGCAGAGAAGGAGGGGGAGGGAGGCAATGCAGGACGCAAAAGGGTAGTTTCATCGGCCAGGGGCCTCAGAGATAAACTGAAAATCGATTTGGGCCTCCGATAGCAGAAACAAAACCCACCATGGCTAGCCGTCCGTTGATTCTCTCCGGTACCGGACCGCTGAAGGAGAACACTTTCTTCCAATCGGACATGGTTAAGGCAAGGCATCCTTGGCCATCCTTGGACATGCTCTTGACCCAGAGATTTGATCGAGCTCCGGCGAAGGCAGGGCAAGCAGGTAGTTGGCGCAAACTGGGTCGACCCACTTCCCAAGATCGACTGCATCACAACCGTTGAAGCCATGGTTGTGCCCTGAGATTTAGAAAGTGAAGGATCGAAAAGAGGTAAATTAAATGGTTAGACGGATGAAAACGAATATACTTCCGTCCGTCTTTAACGACAGGGATGGCAGCTGGGCGGATGGGTGACGGTTTTACATATAACCGTACCCGCCCGTTTGGTAATTCCCCCGCCCCATAACCGCCCCATTATCCAACGGGTAATTTTTTTCCAAACCATAACCGCCCCAACGGGTAATGGGTATAAACGCGGGTAACCGCGGGTAATCGCTTTATTAAATGAGTCCTTTATATTTTAATACAAAAATAATATTTTAAAATGAGAAAATGGCATCACTTAGACGACTCTAGACCCAGACGCCACTTTAAAAATACTTAATCTAAAAAATAATTAATCACGAAAAATCTGAAAATAATCAAACACAAGACTATTAAGATCTATTATAAACTTTCATTCATACACTATAGTTAGTAAATCTATTATTCATATATACACAATGAAAATAGAAAAATATCATCTTTTATTAGTTGTGAGACAAATAATAGATAAGAATGTAATAAAAATATAATTAAAAATAAACGGGGCGGGTACGGGGCGGGTAATGGGGCGGGCATGCATAAAACCATAACCGCCCTGTTACCCGTAAAAACAAAATGAGTATTCCCCGCCCCGTACCCGTTACCCGGTCAATGCGGTTTTCCCCCTTTTTGACCGGGGCAGTTCGGTGCAGGTATCCATCGGATCGGTCAGAATTGCCATCTCTATTCAGGATTTTGAAGTAAATTGAGCGTGTAGTACCATCCTCCAATGCACAAAGGGCCACCAACACATTTTTTGTGACCATTATACCCTTAATAACATTATTCATGCATATTATAAGAGACTAGTTCTTGTAACGCGCGATGCGCGATGGAGATAATGCCCAATGTATTTTCAGTAACTTAAATCTTTAGTTATACAAGTGTAAGTTTACACCTCATAAAGTATCTTTAATTATACCATATCATAATGCCAAGCAAAAAACAAATTACAGTGATATGCAAAAGGTTCATAAAGACTGGAGTTCCTTTGTTTGACCATCTGAGCAGCTAGACTAAAATAAAAAATAAGTATAATTTTTCAACATTACTGCTCGAATTGAGGCATCAAAGAGATAGCCAGTTGGACCTCTTGCCATAACTGAAATTTAAAACACACAATGAATGGGAGATTAAAGTAATTTACAATGTGTTCATAATTTATAGAGTTTGAGATGCCAAAAAGGCAGAGGGGGATGCAGAGACTTATTCCCAACTACTATACATTTGCCCCTAGATTGCACCCCCTTTAGCATTTTTTTTATACTATTTAGAAAATGAAATTGTATACTCAAGATTTATTAGAAAGCAGAAGAAAATGTGAACTAATCAAATATTTTCAAGGATATGAGAAGCTAATCTTTTGTTGACTCATAAAGAAACTGAGAAGCTAATTTGAGCATACTTGGATTACATGTTTGAACTTTATTTATAAGCCTTGGTGTTCAGATTAAATAAGATGAACATCTGGTCAAGTGAACAGTGTGTATGTTTAATGAGCCCTATAAGTAATTTTTTCCACTATATATAACTTCACAAACTCAAAATGCATTTCAAAACAGTAAACCACGTGAGGCAAGTCTTATATATAGTCAGAATATTGACAGTTCAGACAATGTTAGAATACCTTGACCATTGTGCTATGGTACATTGATGTAGAATTATGAGGAAGAGTGGAAATACTTGTGAAGAAATAACAAAAACAATTTGGCCACATATACCACATATTTTAATTTATTATCTAGAATGACATGAAGAAACAACCATGAGTCCATGACTAATACAACTAATCAATTTCAAATTTTTAATTTTATGTGTTTAAAGCATGCATCCAAAATTTAAAAAAAACTGTTACAGAATATATGTTATTACATGGAGGCTCTGTTTGCAATCACTTAAAATAAGTGATTGTGGCTTTTTTCTAAGAAAAAAACACTTATTTTCCCAAACATTACCAACTTTTACTTTCTCGGTTTTCGTGTAGAATCTACTTTTTACTTTTTCTATTACACAAAAAGCACTTATTTTACCAAACACTACCAACTTTTACTACTAATCACTTTTTTCCAAAAAGTGCTTTTATTTAAGCACAAGGATTTGCAAACAAACCCGGAGTTATTTTACTTATTATTTAAAACGTTTCTATGCATGGATATGTTTACTTTGTTCACACCAACAATTCATGTCAAATTAGGGTATCTATATGCTCAAGAGGTTAAGTAATAAAAAATAATAATGTACTTGCAATAAAAGAGATTCATTTCTCCTATCTTTCCATAAACAGGAGGCACTTTGAGAGATGGGAAATAAATTAATTACCTTCTAGGATTTGCCTCAACATGGTGCTTTTAATCACTAATTTTAAATTGACAATGAGGACATTGAAAAGTTCAGCGAAAGAACTGCAAAGGTTGGTTCTTTTATATGGAGTATCTTGTTAACTATAAGAAGTCAAGTCAAGCATTTGAAAGTCGTAAAATGATGTAAGACTTATGTCATAAGAAATAACCTGCTTTCCCAAAGATAAAAAATTAGAGGCTTTTGTAGGGAAAAAAGCAATTCAAGAAGCTCAAGTTTGACTAACTGGGCATTTGAATTTTACGATCATTTATGTATACATTTTGAAATGACTTTTCTAAATGAAGTTTTGTGCTATTTCATGTTATATTATCATATTTCAAATAAAAATTAAGCAGATGACACTTGCTCAGAGCTGTAGAAACTGGAGAGGTCTCGTGAATAGGCTTACTTCCTACAAGAGAGATTAAGAGAGCTATGTTAAAATAAATAAGCCACAAAGCTTTTAATATAACATTTTAAAGTGCAGTCCCCCCCCCCCCCCCAATATCGTAATAAGTTTTCAACTCCACAACACCAAAATGACCTAGATGGCCAAGGTATGTAACCCCTAATTTGTTCACACACTGAAAAACACAAAAAGTAAAATAGATTAATCAGTTCTATTTAATGGTATGTTATTTCATTAAGAGTTCCACACCAATGTATTGACAAAGAGATTCATGCTACTTTATAAGGCAACATTTCTTTTAAACCACGTGACCCAAGAAGAATTAGGCGGGGTATTGGGGGATAGATAGACCACTCACCAACAATGCGATATTGAGATCCTTCTTAAAAATACATTCCTCTACTAACATGCTTCCAAACTACATTCTTCTAGCCTAGTAATAAAAATACTGCATAAATGATGTGATAACTACCACTGGGCAAACATGAAGACACTCTGAAAATCAAAAAATGAAGCGGGGTGGCATTAGGTCATTGTCTCAACTTGAATCAACATATGGTTTAAAGTTATGGTTGATATTTCAGCAGACTGAGACATTGTGGTCTGAATGCATGCATGATGAAAATGGTATATCATCTGAAAAAAACATTGTTAAATGTATTCTGGAAAACAAAACAGTGAAAATGTAACGGGTCGATGTAAAAAACTACCTTCAGATTGAATGTGGTTTAATTTAGTTTTTCAGGTTAATCAGCCAGTCTAAACTGTAATCCTACGAAGCACAAAATAACAACACTTTTAAGACCCCTGTTTGAAAATTAAAATCAAAACTGATCGAATTTGTCTTAAATGATGCGGCTAAATAGATCAATGAAGGAGCTATATAAAATCAAAATCATTGAAATGTCTGGCTTAAAAGGGAGAAACTTAGTTTGTGAAATAAATAGATACATGAAGAAAATGTAATCCTCCAGATACTTCGGGAAAGTAATGAGGTTTCTGGGGCTATTAGACCTAATCCATAGTCAGGAAAAGGAGTCCTGGAAAAACATTTCAAAAGGAGCTACATGAGGTTATCCTCCCGATACTTCAGGAAAGTAATTGAGTTTGTATGTGGGATTGTACTGGAGAAGCCTGATTCATGAAATCCTGTGTTGCTAACGTTATTTGCTTGTATACCTTCTAGTAATTATCAAAATCCAATCATCAACTTTTCATTGAAAAAAAAAACATTTAAGAATAAAAAATAGCATCGTGATTTAGCATCTTACCAAATTGAATTGAAAACAGAGGGGGTGGTATTGAGATTGATGTAAGACTGGAGAGTATGCAATTCCATTTTTGTTGAAAACACCATATCTTTTACTGAAAATTCTGATCAAGATTTCAGCTTTATCATCCAAATAAAATTCTAACAATATTCTAACAACAGATTTGAGTTTTCAATCATTGGCCGGTTTTATACAGATTCTCAATGAAAAGAGCTAATATAGAGATAATTTTTCACTGGAATAAGGCGTCAAATTCAAAAATCAAATTGCAGCTTATTTGATTTTTTTTACCTGTTAACACGAGAGGGAGAAGAAACGACATCAGCTTCTATCACTCTAGATGTGATTTCCCTCTCAAGACCCCAGATTATCAAATGGATTCAACCTGATACGGGTCATAAGTTCAACATTCATACCTCGAAAGTCGAAATATCGACCTCAAAATATCTAGGTGGGGCAGTGCTATGAAATTACCTTGCCCGCTTCGTTCTTGCTATTAGCTGTCCCGCTGTCTGGCCGCGAACGCTAGTGTGATTACCACCTAGCTATGGGATTTCTTCCAATGAGGATGAGGAGTCGAGAGACGAATGTAGCGGGGGTGATTTGAAACTGGGAGGTTGTCTGCAGGCGACATAACAGAGGCAGACGTTGAGGTTCAAGGGAGCCATTACAACAGACGGAAAGAAAACGGAGAAATAAGATCCTTTACAAAGAGTTCGAGTTTTAAAACACATCGTACAAGCTCACTAAGCTGATGATTACACCAACACATTTTTTCTACCTAAAATGCCCTAACCCTCATTGGTGTTTATAATATTTTAGAAGTAGAGAAATAATCGGCTCATAAAATTATCCCAGATTAACCAACTTCAATTTTAATTCTAATTAATATTCGGTTAGTACTTATTCTCGAGTTTTTTGGAATTAATACTAATTAATTAATTACGAAAAATAATGTTGGGTTAAAACTTAAAAGTATTTACCGATCTACTGTTGGGTTTAACCATGATCGGGGAAAGTCGCCAAACGGTTTGGCGACTTATAAGTCGCCCAACCGGATGGCGATTATAAGTCGCCAAACCGTTTGGCGACTTTCCCCTGCATCTGCAAAACCAGCACTCTCACAAACAGCAACCAGACACATACCATTACAAAACATACAACACATCTACTCACAAAACATAGAAAACACCTGCTCTCAAATTATACAAAACACCTGCTCTCAAAACACACAAAACACCACCTACATACCCGATACAAATAAAATACAAAACAGAAGATTCATAACCAGTAAAACACAGTACAGTCATCCAATATTCATAACAATATTCATAACACAGTATAGTCATCCAATGTTCATAACCGAACATATAACACATCATAAAAGAGTTTGCAGGTGGAAATACGTAAAATAAAGTCAATTATTCCTACAACATCCAGTGTACAAGAAAAACTCTAATACAAAAGACAAACTACAAGTTCTTATGGTCTTCGTGATCGTCTTGGTCATAGAGATGTTGCTGTTGCTGCCTATGCCCACTACAAGAATAATGATTTTTTGTAACAAACATTCGCTACAATATAATAATTTGTTGCTAAAAATAAGATTCTGTAGCGAACAATCGTGGCTGGACGAACGAAAAATCGTAACTTGTAAAAAGTGTAACTATAACTGATTGAACGTGTAATTATTATTAGGGAAGCTCTTCGGTGCGTCTGTGTTGTGGAATGTTTTGATACATTCGACACTTGGCATTATCCCATTGATATCTTAATCCAGCTCATCTTTTTATTAAAAAAATAAGTTTATTTGCAAAGTGAACCCTATTCTACGTAAGATGGAACGTACGTCCATCTTTTAAGAACACATCGTCCTCCCCCCATCGTCCTCATTCTAAGAACACATGGCAGATTAGAATTCCTATCGAAACTCCTCTGGACTTGGGCGTATAAACTCCTTCTTTTTGTAAGCTTCCAGAATTGATCGACATCGGATGAATATGTACCGGTTATCTTTGGTTGATGTTCTCTCCGGAAAGGTAATGTTTTTTCTTCTTATTTTCCAATACAATATCAAAGTTTGAATTGATTCTCATATATACACACTTCAATATGATTCCTACACCAGGAAGATTGTGAAAATGTACTGCGTGCAAGAGCCTGAGGAAAGGGTGGTCTCATTGCTCCATTGAAGCTACTCAAGACAAACTGACTTGGAGTAATACTGACATTTGCTTGTCTACAAAAGAGAGTTCCCCTCAAATGGATTTTCTTATGAGAGCTAGGTTGAAGGATTTTTTTCTTAAATTTATATCTTACCGCTGACTTATGTTTATTGTCAACAAGAACTTTAATACTTCATCTGTGTGACATTTTGATTTTATATCATTTGACCCCATCCTTAGATTTCTAGCTTTATGTTAATCTTCTTGTTTAAGTAATCACTTCTTAGAATATTTAGTATTTTGGCAATTTGGCCAATAGGCATCCATCCAGTGTAATGCTCCATTTTACTCTTTCTACTCTTATGTTGAAATGTGAAAAGAGCTTACATGCATTATAGGTAAAATCTGCCTCTTTGATGTATTCTCTTTTATAAGAGCATATATATATATACACATATATATATATATATTCATTATGTTCCACTTTATAGATTTCATCTTTCAGATCACCTCCTCCAAAGTAAATAAAAAATAACTAGTGTGTTTATGCGGTCTATAATACACCCTCGTGTGTTTTAGTATATTTATTTGTTAATAATGGAAAACATTTGCATCCTGCACAAAGTGAAATTTTTGTGGGACTGTAAAGTTTGAACAGTTTGCTCCCATTCAACTTTAAAGTTTGACGTTCGAGAGTTTTAGACCTGAACAACGCCTTGAATTTTGTTCAGGAATTGCTTTACAGTGGGGCTATGGGTGAAGATGCTAGGGACTTATAGATATTCAAAGCTTACCCCCCTTTGCAAATTGTTATGCTCATTGTTGGAACCAGAGGAGATGTGCAACCCTTTGTTGCCATTGGGACAACATTACAGGTGAGGACATGATTAGGAATTATCCAAGTATCAATTGATTTTTAGATCTCAACTTTATAGACCTTTCCTGAACACTTCGGGTTGACTTTCTCTTCTGGTCCTATTATGAATCTACTTGTGTGTATGTTAATTCTTAACAGCAATAAACTCTTTATTAATTCACACTGATTATGCTTTTTTTGGAATTAAAAAGTCTCAAGGTTAACAGACGCATGCACTTTGCCAAAATAGAAGGTAGTGAAACTAAGAACATGTTTAGGTGTCCAACTCAAGTTAGAGGTCATAGATTACTTTCGTTTTTGAATCATTATATTTAACAACAACTAAATCGTCTAAGAAAAGAGTACACGGATTACAAGTATGCTCCAAGGAGCCACCATCCACATATGTTAAGCATACTCTTTCATTTAGTTGAACTTTTGGGACCGCAACTCAATTTTAAGTTATATAGGATAACATAAATATTTGGTTAGAGTTGTTTGGATGAAATGACATTTATTCGTTAGATCTTCTCACAGTAAAAGGCTAAAAGTCTCGTGTAAAATCCAGTTCAGCCAAATATTCAATCCAAAATCTACTTATTCCAATCATTCTGCTTATTCTACTCATGATTGAAATAGTTTTAATATGCTACCAGATAGGCTTTATATCACCTAACAATGCTACACATCAAGTTTAGTACCATTTCCACTAAATTTGCTATTTACAGAACCAGAAGATACTGATCCATGTGTGATAACTGATAAGTGATATAGAGAAGAGACAATATATTGATGGTATCAACAATACATTATGTTCTTATGAATTACAGTGATCGAGTTGACATGCAGATTGGTGTAAATGTAGTGTGGTTTGTACAACATGTCAAGGTAGGTGCCTCGGTGGTATCTAAAATTTGTAGATAACATATACAAGTACATAACAAAGCTAACTTAACTATGTGGCTTGGTATGTGTATTAATAGTTACTTATCAAGTTGTTGTTTAATACTACCTCCGTCCCATTTTATGTGTCTTAGTTTGACTTGGCACGGTTATTAATGAAATGGTTGAAAAAGTAAAAGTTGTTTTTGAGGTTTGAGTATAATAAAGTGAGATGGTGTGTAGACCACATATTTCTTTCCAAAAGAGGAAAGGAGACACTTATTTTGGGACAATTCAAAAAGGAAAGTAGGACAGGTAAAATGGGACAGAGGGAGATAAGAAAAAAAAATGAATTTTGTCAAGTGAAAGGTAGTTAATAGACAGATCACAGAAGAGTTACTTGTTTTGTTTTGTTTCAGTGAGATGGAAGCTCTGTTCGTGACAGTGTTGACTGTTGAAAGGACATGGATGGAATGAGAATAAGGAATTTAAAACTAAAATATACTCCCTCCGTTCCGGTGGACTTTGCCAAGTGCAAAGTAGGTGAGAAATAAGAATAGTAAAAACTGTGTGGTTGAGATTTGTGCAGAGGAGAGAGAAATGTGCAAAACCACAAATTAGTTGCTTTAATAGGAAAGTGGCAAAGTACAATGAGACGGAGGGAGTATGCATGGTATGACTGTGAATGTTTTGACAACGCATGGAGTTCTCATTACTGACAATGAAGTCAGCCTCTGTTTTTACTTGCAACTAAATGGGAATGTGAGCGATAAAGTATGAGCATTCCCGATGTGCTGAGAAGTTCACTGAAGTAATATTGGAGTGGGAAATGAGGGGATGCTTGAGACAAGATATGAAGATATATTATAACTTCCGAAGAAGAATTTATAAGTGAGAATGTACAGCTTAATAAGGAACTGGCATTGTATACTGGTAGTGAATCATTAGGACATCTATCCGGTGATATTAGATCTTTGATATATGATTTCAGTATGTGAATTGAAATAAATTGATCTCATTAAATTTTGATTGTAATGTGCATATAGATATTTGTGTGAAAAATGTTGATTGTAAAAGTTAATTTAATGTGTTGTTAAGTGTCTGTTGTTAAGCTTAAATGAGTTATTTAAGTGAGGCTATAATTATGTCAACTTGTTTAACTAAATGACAGTAACTTTGAGTGTGATTAAATCTCAGTCTGCAACTATGTTCAAAACAAACAAAGGGTATTATCTATCCAAAAAATGCGTACATTTTAAATAAGTTTATTGTATCGGGGTTTTCTATTAACCTGTGTGGGCATTTCCTGTGAAGCCAATCATAACAGCTCAACAGAACAATGTGCATCAAAATTTATGCAAATACTTTAAAATAATTTGCAATGATATTGATACTCTTGAGTTGCAAGCATTAGTATTAGGCCACGGTGCATGGTAAACCATAGATACTCCTGAATTGCGTCTGAATTACTGAAAGGTTATCCTGAGAATATGACAAAATGAAAAACATAGTATAGTATACATTAAAGACACTAAATTGACAGCAATAGCAATGCCTGACGATTCCAAAAATGTTGATCAATTTCTAACACATCAAACACTTTTAAATAACTTGGAAACTTCTTTCTTCAGCTGCATCTTGTGGACCTATCCCGCCTTGCTTTTCAAGTGCCCGTATTGATAGATGTCATGAGTCCACTTTGCCCTATATCAAGAGACCTTGATGGACAGACCTTAGAGATATCCATTTGTGTGCATCCGGAACCTCCGCAAGCTTGAGTATAGACACGACACTTCACTCCTAGAAAAAGTTACAAATAATAATATGGAGTACTATTAAAGTTATGGAAGAAAACTGAAATGTGATTAGGGCTACACTAATTCAATTTTTATCCATTTATCACCTATGACCAAGACAAGTACAACATCCTTAACAGTGTATAAAACCAAATGATTGTGAAAATTCAAAGCACTCAACCAAATTGAGTATAGTCAATGTAGAGACTTCAACTAAGAAACATTGCTATACTTGTGACATATGTTGGTAGTAAAATATGACATATTCTAGGAAAAAAAAGAGAAATTTAGTTGATATATCACCATAGTTATTAGTTACATGCAACTCTTTGCCTTTTATTAGCATGTAGTTTGATTAAGATTAAATTTCTTAAATAGTGAACCAGTCATGCAACCAAATGTACCTATATCAGGCAACGTCTTTATTCATGGTGGTTGGGAGCTTCTAAATCAACTCTTCTAGGACAATCTAGGGCTATTATTCCAGGGTTTATATGTTGGTCCATTTGGAAGACATATTGCTCACTTAACTGGGGTAATGAGATCGTCGAAGCAACGATGGTAATTGGAATTTGGGATGCTGAAACAACAATGGCAGCGTGGTGCACTACATATTGTAAGAAGAATTATAAAGAGGTTTAAATTGCAGGTTGCTACTTAAAGATTTTAATACCAAACTTTAGTATCAAGTTATATCTTGGATCAAACCGCAACGGCCAACACCCTAGCTTGAAATCAAACTTCTATTTTAGTTTCCCTAACAGTGACCTAACGGGAGAGAGCATTATTGGAAGTCACTAAATGTATGAATGTGTCATTTATGCATTATTGTTTTGATATTGGTCTCTCAAGCTGTGAGTTTAAGATATGCTTATGGGTTTTAGCACTGAAATCTGAACTTATAAACTAATTGTTGGTATCTCGAGCTGTGATTTTATCACTTCGTACAGGGACATATAAAAAAAGAATAAGGTTACCTTAGTCAAAAGACATAAGAATCTGTAAGAAGAAATGAGAGAGCGGCAACGGTTGATCTATGAGAAGCTAGACCATAAAAAGTCAATCTAAAGATGCACAATGACATGCCCTAAACCTCTAGTCGAACCACATTATTTATGATAGATTAACTGTAAGTTTGCATACAGGTAGTTTTTGTGAAGATTAATCAATAATTTAGAGGTTAACCTAATGCACACTTTTATTCCCAATTTCTACAGTCCCCCATTCTTATTGCAGAAAAAAAAAATTATTGATGAAAAGAAGAATGACCAGGATCTGATTAATGCTATCATTTAACTAAGTCTTCGACTTACCGTCACATTCTTTTTTATATGGACAACAAATTAGTTCATCATCAAATTCTCAATCAGTTAAAAAGGACCTGACCCCATCAAATGGAAAATAAACCAAATCACAAACTTAATAACAAATTCGGATGAACAAATTAAAGCCACAACTAAGATGAAGAAATAGTTATGTACATAGTTAATTCATTACATACGGTGAAACTTGAAATTGAAGGAGAAAGAGAAAAACTTACAATAAACATCCCAAAGATAACCACAATCGAAGCTGAATTTCTGCTTTAGGTTTAGCAGACCTATAGGTCGGTTGGCGCTCTGCGTCTACTTTTGGGGCCTGCACTTTTCAGGTACGGTGTCGCGGAGAGAAGGATGGCGAATGGAAGTAGACAACTGGGGATCCTTGCGTGGGAAATTTCCTTTTCTCTGGCAAACGTTCTCAGAACGATGAAGCCCTTGGGTTTGATTGGCAGGACTTCTATGCAATTTCGGAGAGGAATTGGACTGGTTTTTATGATTCCAAGCAATTTAAAAATAAATTGTGACCTGGAATCCTTCACCAATACAGATGAGCCACATGGCTGATGTACCAATCGAGTTAAATAATTATAAATCTAATGCCAGATAAATGTAAATTGGTGGGATATATAAGTCAACTTTTTTTTTCTCCTGGACATTTTCGAAGAATGATCCCAAGTTCATACGTAATACTAGCAGTGCTATGTATTTAGCTATTGCATTATGTACGTATGATTAATTAGGGAGGGCAAATTTGATATTTGATCCCAAATGATCACACGATTGATCTCTTTTTATTTTTCAATTGAGAGGTATCACCAATTTTTTAATCTATCAATATGAAAGTTCATATAGTTTTGATAGATCTGGCTTTCTAAGAAGCGTGAATCTGAATTTATCACTTCCGGTTTCTCTCTCAAATGATCACTTAGTGGTTTGATTTTGATATTGTTTGAATTATTTGCCTGAGATTGGAACTTCGAGCACTCTATTTGGATAAATCTGTTGGTATTGGATATGTCTCGATACTTTCCGAGGATTTAGGTGATCAACTGTGTGTATGAAAATGAACTGGAAAGATTATAAAAGATTTACAGAAGAAAATAAGATATGTACTAATTATCAGTCTCATATTAGAATTATTCCAATTAGGTTCGAATTTAGTCTGAATTGGTTGAGTTGTAATAATCACCTTTGAACGGCAATTGTTTTTGTTTTCAAATCTGTTTAAAATGTAACTTACAAATAAGTTCCTAACACAATATAGTTTATTTTCCCCTCAACTTAATGTGTTCTGCAGCATGAGCTAATTTAGCTTTAGGGGTGTTGATTGTTCTTATACTACGATTATTGATTTAGAGTGTTTGATAACAAATACAAACATAGGTATATGTATATGTAAGTAGAGGGTGAGAAATCACAAAATAAGTACTTAAAACCACCGTAGGTACATCCTCCATAATTTCAAAGTATAATGGTTTAACTAATGGGATGTAATGAGTTTGGTGGTAGTTTAATCATTTCTGTTTGGGAGTTTCACTAGCACTTTGGAGAAGATTCATACTCTACTCAAATTGATTTAGTCACGTTGATGGAATTTAGTAATTGACTTCTATTTGAGTGCAATATTCTTATTACTTTCAATCTTCTTCATTGCTAATAGTGCTACTGCTAGTAAATGAATAATTGTCTTCAAAATTACACGTATATGGAACGATGGAGGAGTAAAGAGTAAATTAGATCACAATAAAATTGAAAAAGTGCCCATGACTTAGTACTTGGTAATTACTAGAGCATGAATTGTGGTGTTTGCTACTTAAAGCATGAGCACAAAAAAGGTTTTTGATATTTTTATTATGAATTTTTTAGCTTCTAGAAAGGGTACATTGAACATCAACTGCTAATTGATGTGTGAACATGAGGCTGATGATCTTATTTGAATGCTATTATTAAGGTGATGTCCATTAATATAGAGATCTCCCCTGCTTGTTTGGAAAATTATATTCTTTTCTTCTATCAATTACAAAGTTAGCATGCTGGAGTGTTCTTAATTTGCAGCAAAGAAGTGCAAGAAATAGCAAGAACGGGACTCAAACAGCAAGTGTAAACATACCACGGGCTGGGAACTTGTCTTTTCCAATGCTTACATTCTCCTGTTTCCATAATTTCAACCAGGGGGAGCTTGACGTTGATGATGATCATGAATGAGAAGTCAAGTAGAAAGGCGGCCAGGGTTTGAGACTACCTATGCTCACTTTATATGCGAAAGTCATGATTTTTTCATTTAACTTTTTTTTTTAGGCTGGACTATGTGATTGAGGATACCTGGAAACATTCTGATATACAAGCATATGATGAGTTGGTTATGGCAGAAATACAATGAGCAATTGTATGCTTATTTTAAGGATCAAGTTTTTTTATTGGTCTTCTATTAGCTTTTAGCATGTTGGTGATTGGTCTTCTATTGCAAGTGTAATATATATGAAATAATTACATAAATATGACCAGAATAAAGATGATTTACATAAATATGATTAGTTACTAGAGTAGTAATGAAATCATAGTAATTCATGCTCAAGTTTTGAACTTAAGTTACTACAACACCACATTGTAGTAATGAATACTCATATTTATGTTAATAAGTTTTATTTTAGTAATATTCTTATAAAACACTCAATATATATATATACTAACTTACTAAGTAGTAAGTACTACGTACTTCGTAAATGTGAGTGAAAAATAAAAGGGGAAATTATCGTCTACCACACTTAACATTTCACGTATTATCACCTAGACCCCTGCACTATTAAAAATATACACTTACCCCCTCCCTATCCTTTAATGAAAGTTCAGTAACTCTTAATTACGTTTAGAAATAGTATAAATTCAGTTTTATAAATTTACTCACTTGCAGATTTAACCTGATAATTAATAAATTTACTTGTATTAAGAATCTTTCCACCAGAAAGTACTTTTTTGCAAGAACGCGTACTTTACAATGAAATAACCCTTATTATTGACAATTTTATCACGTACATAACTACATCTACATGTAGGGGTGGGCAAAAATACCGAAATATCGGTATACCGCACTTACCGTACCGAAAAATACCGGAAAATACCGAAATATTGGTATACCGTCATTTTCGGTACGGTAAGATACCGTACCGATCTACTTCGGTACGGTAACGGTAAATGTTTTCAAATACCACGGTATACCGGTATAATACCGTACCGACTCTCTACTCAACAATTACTTTTAATTCTAATATAATGTAGAAATCCATTACAATTTTAAAGCCCAAAATTAATACTTAAGTTGGTTACAAATACAAAAATACAAAAATAAAGGTCCAATTTCTCAAACCCACTATAACCTTATAGGCTTCTACTACGCTAACATTAATGACTAATGAGTAATGTACAAATGTCAAGAAACAAGTTCATCCTGTTCCAAGAGCTTGCAAGTCGTGATGGCTGAGCCGCTAAGTAGCTGACGAGTGAAGAGAGATACACTTATGTGACAAGTGTATTTACATAGGGATTCCACGAGTCGAGACACACAACTTTGTCCGAAAGTCTTATTCAATTTTTAAAAAATTATAAAAATGACCGAATACACAATATCATATTAGGAATAAATGATTTTATATCCATGTTGTTTGAATAGTTTTATTTTTTTTGTTAGAGATCACTATTGATTTAATTATATCTATATTGTTTAAGTTATTTTAGGAGAATGTGTAACTTTTTAATATGTGCCATGTTGAACTCCTTAAATATACTAATAATAGTTATTCTTCAATATTGAATTGACATTAATAGATTATCAATTGTATTTCGTAACATTTTAATAATAGATTTAATATGTCGATAGTAATAACGATTTAGTATATTTCGTTAGTCAATGATAATTTTTTGTATTGGGAGACATGCACGGTAATTTACCGATACCGTACCGTTACCGAACCGAAACTTCGGTATACCGAAATGCGGTATACCGAAACTTTGGTAAGGTAAAGGTATGCAAATTTTGCATACCGAAAGTTTTGGTATGGCAAAGGTATGAGAAAAAATATAAGGTATACCGTACCGAACCACCCCTATCTACATGTGAGTAAAATTATACACTTAGCAGACACAATCGAAAGGTACGAGCTTAAAACCATAAATCTCTGTTACTTTTAAAAGTTCAAAAATATATTTGAGATTGTAGAAATCTTGGTGAAACTTTTCTGACGAGAGAAAGATGTCTAATAACGAGGAATGTTATTTTATACGTAAAACAGATGTTGCTGGAGGACTTTTAGGAGACTATTGTTACCTATTGTAAATTTGTATGAGAAGTACTTACTTTTGTGGTTCACATTAGGGGAGGACAAGGCCCGGTCTCGAGAATGACGGTTTTTTGAATTAAGATTTTAGGTTGGGATCGAGATCAGACCGGTGAACAAGAGGCCTCAGGCCTCACTTTTTTGGACAAGGATTGGAGCCCATGTTTTGACCCCGTTCATTTTTTCATTAAAACCATTGAAAACATTTTAAAATGGAATTTTATCAATTCAGGACCCGAAAGATAAATGAATTATCAATCCGGGACCTGGAAGATGAAATGCATCAATATAGGACCCGAATGATGAAAACTATCAATTTAGGACCTGAATGATTGAAAACTATCAATCTAGGACCTAAGTTTTCATAAACTTTATTATTTTTTTATATTGAAATATTTAAATATTATTTAGTTTTATTAAACTAGTAAACTTTTGTGAAGAAAAGTTTACCAAAAATTAATAATGAAATTAATAAAAAATTAAATATATCAAAACCTATGAAACGTTAGGTCCTAAATTGATAGTTTTCCATCATTCGGGTTCTATACCGATACGTTTCATCTTTCGGGTCATGAATTGATAATTAATCTATCTTTTGGGTCCTGAATTAATTAAATTCCTTTTAAAATTGGTTATAGTCAGTTTAAAAGTTAAAAAATAAGTAGTTAAATATTTAAATTATCGGGAGCGAACCTAGACCAATTAGAAGATTAGAACCGAAGATAAGGTCATGGGCCAGGCCACCCTAATTATTTAGCACTAACCAGTTTGGGTGTGAAACTCATCCTACGTGGACCATTTGATTTGTCCTGTTCTTTTTAGTCGGGTAATCTCTGGTTGGTCAACGTACTTTTCATAGAACTCTCTATCCTTTGTATGCCTACTGTTGATAACACTTGTAGTAGAGATTGGTGCATTGAGCTTATTTTTTTTGCTAAAATTAGCATTGATGTTGTATGGGTGGCGGCTAAGTTTTACTTACTCTGGTCTCCGTAATGTGAGAGCATGAAGCATGAATATGAGCAGGTATAAATAAATATGAGACAAAACTAAAGAGTGAATCTAACTTCTGATATTGATTTGGCACACCCTATGAATTACTAAATATATAGATACGTACATACATCATATTTGTCTCATTCAGATTGAAACACGTGCAACTATTAAACAACAATTTATGTGATTAATATTGAATTAGAAAGTAGGGACAAAATCAGAATGATTTGGAGAGTTACATATATATTAGAACATTTGGTTACACAAATTTAGTGAGCGGACAAAAAGGAAAAATGGGAGAAAATAATCAGACCGAGTAATAAATCATTTTATATAAAAATAAGAAACACTTTCTGATTTGTAATGGGAAAAACAAAAGAGAGCAATAATTTGTTTATTTTAAGAGAGATAAAAATTGTTAATTATTTTTTATTCCTTAGGATTTGCATTTTGTGTTACCTTGTATCGACTATCGAGCGCAACGTTTTACCTATGTTTAAACAAAACACTTTGACAAGTATATACATGCACATAAAAAGAAACATAATAAAAGCACTTGCAAATAAAAAGTTATTTAGCGTAAAAAGATGTTGCATACAATGAGTGGTAAACAATTGAAACATGACGGGATGAACATTTTACGTGCGAAATGAACAAATGTCAAAGAAAATTACAAAAAGACCAATTCAATCACAAGTGGTTACGTTAGTGAAGATAAATACATATCTGGAATTAATTTAATTTGTCATGTTTAAAACTTATCGTGTTTTAACTATGTCTGAAATATTATTTGTTTTGCAAAAAATGTGATCAAGTTCTTTCCCCTAGTTTACGTTAAAAGAAGAAGAGAAATTCATATCATCATAATCCTTATCGTAGTATGCCAATTATTCGATGATGAAAACACCACATTTAAGCCAATTATATACGAAAGTTGAATGTTGAGATCAAAATGAATTTTTACCCATACATAGACTAGCTAAAGTTTGTTGATGCCAACGTGATCATGGGTAGGGCACGAATGAAGAAACAGGCCATTTTTGCATGTTTGAGAGAAGCACGCGCGGTAGAAACATTCTCATAATTCATATTCTACTAGAATTGTACCCTTGCGATGCACCGGACATAATCAGTATAAGTAATACTTCGTATTAGAGTTACTTTTCCGGTTGTATTAGTTGAAATGACTAAAGTGGACTATTTAGTTATGGTTTTATACTCCCTCCGTCCCGTAATTAAGTTCTACTTTCCTTTTTGGGATTGTCCATATTAAAGTTTCTACTTCAAACCTTTGCTTCTTTGGCAAATGATTTACACCAAAACCGTGTCAAACAGTGTTTAAACAGTGCCAAATAATGTTCAAACAGTGCACTCCACAGTAAAGTCAAATTTATTTCTTAATATGTGTGAAGTCAAATTAGGAACTTAATTAAGAATCGGAGGGAGTATAAAATTTTCTTTCTTTTTCTTAATTAAGCTCTTTCACCCAAAAGTTGACCAATTTCAACGGTTTCTACAAATTTGTCAAATTTCATTGTTAGTGATGGATCATATATTACTGTATATTCTTCCATGAATATATTGTGAGCACATTTTTTTAATAATTAAAGCCATACTTTTATTATTATGCATAATTTTATGCCAAATTCTATTTTTGTGAATAATTGTGATTAAAATGTCAAACACTCAGATTTAAAAATACATAAATTTGGAGTTTGATTTTTTAAAGATGAGACCTGTATTTGAAAAAAAAAAGTGAGAGAAGAAAGTGTTAAGAATTTGACAAAAAATGTCAGATGTAAAGTGCAATTAGCGTGCCTCATACAGGGGGCACGGATTGAAATTTGAAATCTGTTTTGTAAGGTATTGGCCCAATCTTTCTTAAGCCCAATTTCAATGGAAGAGTACCCGAACCATTTTGACTTGCTCGTTCGCATCGTCTCTTTTCTCTGGCCGATACTTTCCTTCTACACTGGTGCGATACTGATTACCTTCCTTCTTCACCGGTTACCTTGTATGGAATTTTAAGGTCTGCCTATATATTCCTCCTCTTTCTTGTCTGCGTGGAGACGGCCGAACCCTTCTCACCCTAATTACCGAACTTGCTCCTCCTGTGGGGTTTTTTCATCGGATTATTGGCAGAACAGATTTGTAGGCTGACGCCCCTTCTTCCCTTGTGATTTTAGTGGTGTTCTTCATCCTTTGTGGGTGATATTTGGACGAGACCTGAGCTGGAAGTAGTTCTAACAGTGGTATCAGAGCGTTGGAGGTCCTGCCGCCGCCTGCCGCCGCGTCGCCGCCGCACGCCGCCGGTCGCCATCGCCGGAGGTCGCTGCAGAGTTCGCCGGACGTCAACTGGAGTTGCTGCAGACTATCTGCCGGAGCCAACTGCTGTCCAGTAGCTCGGTCCAGTCCAGAATCGGAGCCCAGCCTGCTGCCAGTTTGGTTCAGACCCGCTGCCGCCTGCCAGGGTGCTCTGCCGCCAGTCCAGTTCGCTACCGCCACGCTCTACAGCAGCCCACGCTGCCTACGGTAAGTCGGGTAACCCAACCTCGGGCCCCGCTCAGGTAAATTGGCGATAAACATCCTTGGTGTACCGGAGTGCCACCGGATTTATTTTCCCCCCCCGCTCCCCGCTCCCCGCTCCCCGCTCCCCGCTGCTGACCTACGTGGTCTTGGAAGCCGGCTGTGCCCGGCCCCAGGTACGTTTACTAATCCTTTGTGTGATTATTATTCGTAGTTCATTCATTTTTTAATTTCAAGTTGAATTGCAATTACTTTGTTGTTTGAATTGTGATTACTTGTTTGTTGGTCCGTGGATTAATTTTCCGGTGAAGAATATTTTGTTTGGATACTCGTTGTCCAAAGTTGTGAATATTTCTTCCGGTTTAAATTTAATCCGTTTGGATTTTGTTTTTTTTTTGTTGATTGATTCGTGGATTAATTTTCCGGTGAAGAATATTTTGTTTGGATATTCGTTGTCCAAAGTTGTGAATATTTCTTCCGGTTTAAATTTAATCCGTTTGGATTTCGATTTTTTGTTGTTTGATTCGTGGATAAACTCTCCGGTTAAGAATATTTGTTTGGATACTTGTTGTCCGAAGTTGGGAATATTTCTGTCCGGATTAGTTTTAAATCCAGTTTCTTTGCTTGTTGATTAATTCTAGCCTATTTGTGCTTGTACGAAAGAACAAGGAGATTGTACCCGAGCTTTGTGTTCATAGGTCTTCTCGGCTTGTTCGTGCTAGTTGCTTCGTACAATTGATAGCCCTATAGGTTATAATTAATCATTTATCTGTCTGTTGAATAAATAAAATTTTATCTGTGCTTGTACGAAAGAACAAGGAGATTGTACCCGAGCCTTGTGTTCATTGGTCTTCTCGGCTTGTTCGTGCTAATTGCTTCGTACGGTACGAAAGAACAAGGAGATTGTACCCGAGCTTTGTGTTCATTGGTCTTCTCGGCTTGTTCGTGCTTGTTGCTTCGTACCGGTTGATAGCCTGATAAATTTTATTTATTCCCTTACTTGTTGTGCTTGCTTTCCGATTAAAATGGCTGTCAATCAATATGGCATGCTTCCATTTAACGGAAAGACAGACTTTGATATCTGGAAACAGAAAATCAAATGTGTGTTGATCCAACAGAAAGTCTATAGAGCTGTGACTGGTCTCTATTTAGACTCTGAGGATGCTGCTAAGCGCGATGAAATGAATGAAACTGCTTGTTCCTCTATATACCTGAACCTTTCTGATTCAGTGCTCAGGAAGGTGGGTATTATAGATTCTGCAAAGGCTTTGTGGGACAAGTTAGATAAGACGTATACCGATACTTCTTTGCCTGGTAAATTGTTTTTGCTTGAGAAGTTCTTTAGATTTAGGCTTGACCTGTCTAAGGACATAGATGAGAACCTAGATGTGTTTAACAAGCTTATTCAGAATATTAAGCAAGCCGGTGATAAACACATAGATGACTACACACCCATAGTGTTACTTAATGTCATCCCTGACTCATACAATGACGTCAAATCTGCCATAAAGTATGGTAGAGATGATATCTCGTTGGATGTAGTCATTAATGGATTAAGGAGTAAGGAGTTAGACCTTAGACACTCGAGGGGTAGTAACAGTCAGTCTAGGGACTCAGGTGAAGCGTTGTTTGTGAGGGGTAGGTCTAAGAGTAGATCTAGAAACCATAAGAAGGGCAACAACGATAAGAACAAAAACAATGACCCGGGGAAGAAGAGAGGTAAGTCTAAGAAGAGAGTGTGCTATAATTGTGGTAATTCTAGTCACTTCATTAAGGATTGTCCCCATCCGAAGAAGTCTGAACATGCTAATGTGGTAGATGATAATAACTTGCATGAAGAAGTTTTTATGATTTGTGATTCTGCCAATTCTGTGTTGAGTGGCATGACTGAAAATGAATGGTTGATTGACTCTGGTTGTACTTATCATATGACACCTTTTAGATCCCTGTTTTCTTCTTATTATTCTTGCAATGATGGTTTTGTGTCTCTTGCTGATAATAAGAAATGCAAAATTCATGGGGTGGGTGATGTATGCTTGAAGTTTGATAATGGGACTGTGTTTACTATGAAAAATGTGAGGCATGTTCCTGATTTGCGTCATAACTTGTTTTCTGTTGCTGCTTTTGAGGGTAGTGGGTTAGAGGGTAAATGGGGTAATGGGTGCATGAAAGTTTTGAAAAATTCCTTTGTTTTGTTTAAGGCAAAAAAGGTGAATAACTTGTATGTGTGCCATGCTCAGCCTTTCTGTGATTCTGCTCATGTTGTTAGTTCTGATAAATCTGCTTTGTGGCATAATAGATTAGGACACATGAGTAATAGGGGCTTAGAGATTTTGCATAAATCTGGTTGTTTTGGTAAGGATTCTGTGTCCCCCATCCCCTTCTGTGAATCTTGTGTGTTAGGCAAGCAGCATAAGGTTACATTCCCCTCCTCCCCATATCCTAATCCTACTAAGTGTACCTCTGTGTTAGAGTATGTTCATGCTGATGTGTGGAGTCCTGCTAGTGTCTCTACCCACGGGGGCAAGAGATATTTTCTGTCTATCATTGATGATTTTTCTAGGAAGGTGTGGGTCCGTCTCCTTGAGCATAAGTCCGATGTCTTTGTGAAGTTTAGGGAGTGGAAAAACCTTGTAGAAAATCAAACTGGTAAGAAGGTCAAAACCCTTAGGACAGATAATGGTCTAGAGTTTTGCAATAAGGATATGGACCAACTGTGTGTTGATTGTGGGATTAGAAGGCACAAAACTGTGCCCTATACTCCCCAACAAAATGGGATAGCCGAGAGGATGAATAGGACTGTTCTAGATAAGGTTAGGAGTATGCTTGCTACCGCCGGTTTGTCTAAAAAGTTTTGGGGTGAAGCAGTTAACACTGCTGTCTACTTGATTAACCGGTCTCCTTTTGTTCCCTTGGGTGGGAAGTGCCCTGAATATGTTTTTTCAAACAAACCCCTTGATTTGTCTAATCTTAGAGTGTTTGGGTGTGCAGCGTATGTTCACCAACAAGGTGACAAGTTGGATCCTAGGTCTAAGAAAGGTGTCTTCCTAGGTTATCCCGAGGGTGTGAAGGGGTATAGGGTTTGGGATAGGAACCAGGTAGGTTTCAAAGTTGTGGTAAGTAGAAACGTTGTTTTCAATGAATCCGAGTTTCGTTGTCTGGTTAAGTCAGTTCCTGATTCTGAGTCTGATCCTAGTAGTACACCCGTTGAGGTGGAGTCCATACCACGTGTTGCTAGCCCTTTGTTTGCTAATCATGATAATATTGTTTTGCATGATTCTAATTCTTCTGAATTGCATGATTCTGATTCTTCTGAGCATGACACTACCACCACTTCGAGTGAGGTGGAGCATTCTCATGTGCATTCAAATGACAATGAATCGCATGATGAGAGTGCGGATGCTAGTGAGAATGATTTGCATGATTATCAACTTGGTAGAGATAGAAGTAGGAGAGTAATTAGGAGAACTGCTGATAGTATGCCTGATTATGCTTTCCATATGTGTGATACTTCTATGTTTGCTTTCTCTGTGTTTAAGACCCTTGAGCTTAACGAACCTAGAACCTATAGAGAGGCCCTTAAGTCTAATGAGTCCGCTAAATGGCTTTGCGCCATGGAAAGTGAGATGGAGTCACTTAGAGCGAATAAGACTTGGACGTTAGTTCCTAGACCGCCCAATAGTTCCGTTGTTGCCTGTAAGTGGCTATTTAAGGTTAAGGAAGAGCCTAACGACATTAGATATAAGGCTAGGTTAGTAGCTAAGGGATTTACTCAAAAGGAAGGTGTTGATTATGCTGAAATCTTTGCTCCTGTAGTTAAATTTACTACGATTCGTATGATGCTTGCTCTTGTTGCTCATAATGATTGGGAAATGAAGCAAATGGACGTCACCACTGCGTTCTTGCATGGTGATTTAGACAAGAAAATCTATATGTCTCAGCCTGAGGGCTTTGTGGATCCCATGAAGGGTGATCATGTGTGTTTGCTTAGGAAGGCCTTGTACGGCCTGAAGCAGTCCCCGAGGCAGTGGAATATCAAATTTGACCAGTGCATGTCATCTTTGAAATTTCACAAGTCCGAATGCGACCATTGCCTATACTTTAAAAATACTTCTTCTGTGCCTGTATTTTTATTGCTATATGTGGATGATATGTTGATTGTTAGTCCTTCGGGTGACGCCATTAAATGTGTGCAAAAGCGTCTCAGTGAGAACTTTGCTATGAAAGACCTAGGTGATGCCAAAAGGATCCTAGTCATTAACATTGTTAGGGATAGGAGTAAGCGTGTGTTAGTTCTCAATCAGATTTCATATATTGAAAAGATTTTGAGTAAATATAACATGCATTCTGCTACTCCCGTTTCTATCCCGATGGCGTCTCACTTTGTGTTAAGTAAGGATCAGTCTCCCAAGACTGCTCCTGAAATTGCTAAAATGAAATTTGTGCCTTATTCCAATGCTATTGGGTCCGTGATGTATCTCATGGTGAGTACTAGACCCGACATTGCCTATGCTGTTAGTTGCTTGAGTAGGTATATGTCTAATCCTGGTTTAGATCATTGGAATGCTCTTAAGTGGTTGCTTAGGTACTTGAAATCTACTGTTAATCATGGGTTGGTTTTCACTAGGTGTTCTGAGGGGGTTAAGTTGAGTGGGTATGTTGATTCGAATTTTGCTAACGATAGAGACAATAGGAAATCCACTACCTCTTATGTGTTTACTCTTTGTGGGTCTTGCATTTGTTGGACGTCTCAACTTCAACCCATAGTTGCCCTATCCACCACTGAGTCGGAGTACGTGGCCGCTACCGAAGCGTTTAAGGAAGCCATTTGGCTTAAACGTCTCCTAACGGAGATTGGTAGCCTTAAGCAGGATATTTGTGTGTTTTCTGATAGTCAATCTGCTATTCAATTGTGTAAAAACCCTGTCTTTCATGATAGAACTAAGCACATTGATGTTAGATTTCATTTTATACGTGATATTGTGAGTGCAGGTCATATCAAGTTGATTAAAATTCCTTCGGAATTTAATCCTGCTGACATGGGGACTAAATGTCTCTCGGTCGAAAAGTTGTTGTCGTGCAAACGCACGTTAAACATTGATTGCGGATAAGATGCCTGGTGATCTTACCCCCTTTGCCTGAATATGTCTTTGTGATTATTCGGGCAATCCAGCGATGATGAGTCTCAAATTATTTTAGAGCGTTGTGCTCTACACCACTAAGGTCCAATAAGGTGGAGAATGTGTAAGGTATTGGCCCAATCTTTCTTAAGCCCAATTTCAATGGAAGAGTACCCGACCCATTTTGACTTACTCGTTCGCATCGTCTCTTTTCTCTGGCCGATACTTTCCTTCTACACTGGTGCGATACTGATTACCTTCCTTCTTCACCGGTTACCTTGTATGGAATTTTAAGGTCTGCCTATATATTCCTCCTCTTTCTTGTCTGCGTGGAGACGGCCGAACCCTTCTCACCCTAATTACCGAACTTGCTCCTCCTGTGGGGGTTTTTCATCGGATTATTGGCAGAACAGATTTGTAGGCTGACGCCCCTTCTTCCCTTGTGATTTTAGTGGTGTTCTTCATCCTTTGTGGGTGATATTTGGACGAGACCTGAGCTGGAAGTAGTTCTAACATGTTTGAAATTTGGGGATACATGAAGGCTCTTCAGAAGCATTTCTTCTCCGGGCTGCTTATGAAGGCTCTTCAGAAGCATCAGAAGCATCTGCCCCTGTGAGAGCTTTGTTGGCCGCGGAGGTAAACCCCTGTTCATACATTAAATCGGTCATCACAATAGTAATCTCAAATTTGAGCGGTGTTCTTAAATCTACAGAAAACTGACAATATTCGAAATGGAGTAGAGTACAATGTCGTATGTACATACCTTTTTTTTCAACAAATCCAAGTATTGGAATGTTTTTCCAATAAACTTCAATACCGCCGACGACTCCCTCACGAACTCGACAGCCGCCAGTCCAGCAGAAAGCACGAGAAGCAGAAACTCTGTGACCTGCCCGGCTTTATCCGGAGCAGGGAAAATCTCGGGTACTGCCACGAGCTCTGGCTTCATGGCCTCGTCATCAGGTGATTGGAGCATGGTCTCCTCATCAGGACCCGGAGCTGTTTGTACAATCTCGGGTACTGCCACGAGCTCTGGCTTCATAGTCTCATCCGGAGCTGTTTGGACAATCTCGGGTACTGCCACGAGCTCTGGCTTCATAATGTCCTCGGGATCCGTGCCGGCGGCGGCGGCACAGAACAGCCGCCGCTCAACGACCTGTTCAGTTATTGTCATTACGTACAAATCAAGTTGAATTCCAGTACTACATACCTTCGTCATCATCAGATTCATCATATTCCCGCGTAGCATCGGCTTATCAGTGATGCCGACCTGTTCATCGAGTACGTACGGACAAATCAAGTTGAATCTGAGTAAATGCGATACAAATGAAGTTGAATCCAGTACTGCATACCTTCCTCATCGTCATCAGCATATTATTGACCTTCATTTTCCCGCATAGCATCGGCTTATCAGTCATGCCGACCTGTTCATCGAGTACGTACATACAAATCAAGTTGAATCCGAGTAAATTCGGTACAAATGAAGTTGAATCCAGTACTCCATACCTTCCTCATCGTCATCAGCAGATTATTGACCTTCATTTTCCCGCGTAGCATCGGCTTATCGATGACGACCTGTTCATCGAGTACGTACGTACAAATCAAGTTGAATCCGAGTAAATTCGGTACAAATGAAGTTGAATCCAGTACTACATACCTTCTTTGAATCTGTCACGGGCATAGAGTCTGGCGCAGCCCACAGCGCCCGTGCGGCGTCCCGGGGTCCCTCTCATCCCCGCGGACAAGCCTCGCTCTCATACGGAACCGGACTAGTTTCGCCCTGCCTTGGGCTCATCAGGGGAGCGGCAATAGCTCCCGATCAGTTGTGCCCTTAGACCCGCCTCTGTCTCCTTCATAGTCAAGCCCCACATGCCCAACTCGGCCAGACCTTAGCGTCTAAGGCAGAACTCCCCTTGACGCTATTGCCTCCCCCATGCCTCACCCGACCAGCTAGCCAGTCGGTCCGTCCTATTCATTGAGCCTAACACGGTCACGAACAACGGACCGTGACACTCTCCCCCACTCAAACTCTAGCACGTCCTCGTGCTAGGGGAGATGACTCTGCCCGAGGATCGTCATGCTTAATATTTTCAACGCGTCTCATTGCCAGGCCGCCTCCCCTTGACGCAGCCCGGCTGAGCTGGTGGCCACCCGAGTCCCCATCATCTCAGGAACCCATCCGCCCCTGCGGACCATCAGGAGTGGAGCCGACATCAGCACGTACCGGCCCTTAAGCCACCATGCTCGCATAGTCCTCGTCCCTCACGAGGACCCCACCATTCCACGCGACAATATAAGCACGACCCGCTCTGATACCACTAAGGTCCAATAAGGTGGAGAATGTGTAAGGTATTGGCCCAATCTTTCTTAAGCCCAATTTCAATGGAAGAGTACCCGACCCATTTTGACTTGCTCGTTCGCATCGTCTCTTTTCTCTGGCCGATACTTTCCTTCTACACTGGTGCGATACTGATTACCTTCCTTCTTCACCGGTTACCTTGTATGGAATTTTAAGGTATGCCTATATATTCCATACAAGGTAACCGGTGAAGAAGGAAGGTAATCAGTATCGCACCAGTGTAGAAGGAAAGTATCGGCCAGAGAAAAGAGACGATGCGAACGAGCAAGTCAAAATGGGTCGGGTACTCTTCCATTGAAATTGGGCTTAAGAAAGATTGGGTCAATACCTTACACATTCTCCACCTTATTGGACCTTAGTGGTGTAGAGCACAACGCTCTAAAATAATTTGAGACTCATCATCGCTGGATTGCCCGAATAATCACAAAGACATATTCAGGCAAAGGGGGTAAGATCACCAGGCATCTTATCTGCAATCAATGTTTAACGTGCGTTTTGTTGGGCCTGCCGCGGGTCTGCGGTCAGCAATCTGCTAGCCTGCCGGTGCAATCGAACCGCGTGGCGCTTTGCCTGTTCTATAAAAGGGGAAGGGCGTGCTACACTATCAGCGATTGCTTTTAGTGTAGCGGTAAGCGCAACGATCCACAATTGGTATCAGAGCCAAAGGTCACGGGTTCGACCCCCGGCAACAGCATGCTGCTCAGTTGTAGGCTGGCAGGTGCTGGGGGGAGAGATTGTTGGGCCTGCCGCGGGTCTGCGGTCAGCAATCTGCCAGCCTGCCGGTGCAATCGAACCGCGTGGCGCTTTGCCTGTTCTATAAAAGGGGAAGGGCGTGTTACACTATCAGCGATTGCTTTTAGTGTAGCGGTAAGCGCAACGATCCACACGTTTGCACGACAACAACTTTTCGACCGAGAGACATTTAGTCCCCATGTCAGCAGAATCCAGATTATTGACCTTTGTATTCCCGCAGGAGATCAGATACAGCGACGAAGCCATTTTGATGGGTTTATTTTTGGAGACATTCTTTTATAATGGGTTTATCAGAATGGCGGTTCTGTTAACCGGGGGGCGGGGGGCAGGGGGGTTGCAATTACGTATTTGCCCCCTAGCAACGGAAAACCTACTGCAAAGCCTAGCTTGTCTAATCTAGTCTGTCAAAGCATTTCATTTTTTTATATTTTGAAGTACGTACATTGATTAATTACTTTGCCGGTAACTAAAATTTCCTTAAAATGGAGTAAAGATAACGGGGTAATATAGATGTATTCAAAATGCATAAAAGTTAAAGTCGAGTGAAAATTGAACTCAAGACCTCAAATTCACGACATTTTATTATTGTTGCATTGGTTTGGTTTGATGGATATTTATTTTGTGTGTGTATTATGACCTAGCTTGATTTGGGATTGATGGTAAAACAAAGTACGTTTTATAGTCGAGTTAGATAGCATAAAATGAAAGTGTGCAGTAAATGAGATAAATGTAGACTTGATTATAGGCCGGGATGGGAGTATGTATGGTATGAATGAAGCTGACCTGTAGTCTTTGGTGAGGAGAAGCTTTCTCTTAACGGAAGAAGGGAGTGGATGGTCGTAATAGGCGGCGGCAGCGTCATGATCGGGGAGCTTAAGTTTGCGTTTATGGAAGGCGGCAACGAGAGCTTGAGCGATGATGGAGAAGACGCTGCCCTGCGGCTTGACGTAGACATAGATGCGGGTGCAGACGAAGAAGCGGACCGAATTATAGCTTGCAAAAAACGTCTATCCTGGTTGCGTGGAAAAGAAGATACAGAGAGCTCTGATTTTTGCACTTATGGAGAAGGAGAATCTTTACAAGGCTTGCGGCTAGAGGATGGCTCCTGGGCTACGGATTGAGAGCATATAGCAGGTATAGTCAGAAATTATTTTGTTAATATCTTCCAGGAACCAGACGGGGAGAGGCAATGGGAAGGAATTGGGAATTTCAAGATGCTTTCGTCTGAACAGAATGCGGACTTAATTCAGCCAGTTAGGCCGGAGGAGGTCAAGGAGGCTATTTTTAATATGCATCGTGATAAGGCCCCGGGAGCGGATTGCATGAACCCGGCCTTTTTCCAGAAGTTTTGGGACATTGTAGGACCAGAAGTGGTGAAGTTATGTTCTGAAGTTATGTTCAGATATTTTCGAGCAAGGAGTTATGCCAGGTGAATTAAATATTACTAATATAGTTCTAATTCCGAAAAAAGATAAACCAGAGGGAATGGGGGACTGGAGACCAATTGCTTTATGCAATGTTGTGTACAATTTTTTTTCAAAGGTGATGGCAAACCGGTTGAAATATTTTTTGGGCAGTTTAGTTGATGAGAGTCAAATTACGTTTATACCGGGAAGGTCAATCATTGATAATATTATTGTAGCTTTTGAGACACAACATTATTTAAAAAGGAAGGATATGGGGAAGGATGGTTATGTGGCTCTTAAGCTTGATATGAGTAAGGCATATGATAGAGTTGGGTGGAAGTTTCTTGAAGTAATTATGCAGAAGATAGGATTTCACTCCAAATGGATTCATATGATTATGCAGTGTGTTTCCACAGTGAGTTACTATGTTCAATTTGATAATGAGTATTTGGGACCAATTGCACCGCACATGACAAGTTTACGACAAGGGGATCCACTCTCCCCTTATCTTTTTATCTTAGTTGCAAAAGGATTGAGTGCACTGATATGCCGAGCTTAACAAAGAGGGGAGCTTCACGGGGTGGGTGTCTGCCGGGGAGCACCTCGGGTTTCTCACTTACTTTTCGCAGATGACAGTTTTTTTGTTTTTAAGGCTTCGGCCATGGAGTATGTGTCGGTTCAGAATATTTTACAAAGGTTTGTTAATCTTTCAGACCAGCTTGTTAACTTCAATAAATCTTCTCTAAGCTTTAGCCAGAATGTGGAAGAACAATTCAGAGATTATTGTAGTAATCAACTGGGGGTGCCGAGAGAAAGGGGTTCACATATGTATTTAGGTTTGCCTGCCCTGTTGGGGAGAAATAAATCGGTGATTTTGGGATATTTGAAGGATAGAATTATTAATTGAATTACATCTTGGAACAATCGCTTTTTATCTCGAGCTGGGAGGACTGTGTAGTTAAGAAACGTGGTTCAATCCTCGCCAAATTATGCTATGAATGTCTTTCTCCTGCCCAAGGATTTGTGTGACGAAGTAGAAAAACTAATGAACGATTTTTGGTAGAAAGGATCAAAATTTGATCAAAAAGGTATACGATGGAGGAGGTGGGAAGTATTGTGTAAACCGAAAGAAGCAGGTGGTTTGGGGTTTAGGAGAATCCGAGAATTTAATTTGGCTATGTTAGCCAAACAGGGGTGGCGGCTCATTACGGAGGAGGGTTCACTGATGCATCGTGTGCTAAAAGCCAGGTATTTTCCATTGACTGACTTTTTACATGCAAAATTGGGTAGTAATCCCTCTTTTATTTAGAAGAGCATTTTTGAAACCCAATCGGTATTGAAAAACCATGTAAGGAAAAGGGTTGGGAATGGGATTGACACCCAGGTGTGGGCGGATTTGTTGTTACGAGGGGATAGTTGGGATATTTCTTTAGAAAAGCCGGTAGGAATAAGGGATATGAATGTGGCAGCTCTTAGAGGCCATACGGGTAAAAATTGGTGCCATGAGAGAATTAACAAATGGTTCAACCAGGAGGATAGGAAACACATCTTAAGTATTCCTATCAGCCTTGTGGACAAAAAAGATGGTTTTTGGTGGACACGGGAACGGAATGGAAATTATTCGGTTAAAAGTTGTTATAGAATTTTGATGGGAGAGCAGACGAGTGATTGGAATGGGTGGAGAAATTTGTGGGATATTAAAGTACCCCCAAAGTTTAAATATTTGCCATGGCAAGTGCTTGATGTGTCACTACCTACGGTGAGCAATATTCATCGAAGAGGTGTGAACATCTTAGGTGGTTGTAAATGGTGTGGAGCGGAGGAGGAGGATACTGACCATGCTATACGAGTGTGTCCGAGGGTGGGGGAAGAATTTTGGCGGAAGGCAGGGGTTCCGGTGCAGGACCAACTATATGGCTTTGATGATTGGTTTAAAAACAAAATTTTAAAATCGAGCAAGGAGAAGAGCTGCATGTTCTTAGCGGTAGTTTGGTGCATATGGAAAAGGCACAATGAAGGAGTGTGGAATGGGAAGGAGCTGGGAGCAGGTGAAGTCATCCTTATGGCGTCAAGCATGTTCTCTACATGGCAGCGGGCGAATGAAGTAAGCAGCGCCCAGAAGGGTACACAGCAACGGCGGGGGGGGGGGGAGATAAGCAGGAGGAGGCAGCCAGCATCGGGGGTGGTAAAAATTAACGTTGACGGGGCCGTTAATACATCGGCGGGGATTCTTGCGTGGGGTTGGGTAGCTCAAGATGATGGTGGCCAATTTATCAAAGTAGGAGGTGGCTCTAAAACAGTGGACTGGTCAGTAGAGGAAACAGGGGCTTTGGGAGTTAGAGAGACTTTGTTGGGAGCTATAGAAGCGGGGTGGCAAAAGGTTGAAATTCAAACAGACTCATTAAGAGTGGTGGAAAATATTAAGCGCACGGTTGGGGGAATTTCCTATATTGATCTTGTCATTGATGATATTAGAAGCATTTTGGTAACAAAGAGTAACTGAACGGTCTCTTTTTGTAGGAGGTCTGTGAACACAGTGGCACATGCTTTGGCATAGTCACGTGTTAACCTCTCAGATCATTTAATTTGTTTAGTTTCGATAGTATTCCGACATGTATTTGTAGCCAATTGGCGAATGATCTATTAATATAAGTTTTCTGTTCGGTGACCAAAAAAAATTAGAATATGAAATATCTGAAGTCGGGGGCAAAAATGATGGTCAATACTTTTCTCCTTCAAAGCCAATGTTTGGTTGTTTGAGAGTACGTCTACGAGACCAAATGTTTATCTAAGTCTGGTTTGGTATATTATTGAAAAGATTAATATGAGTAGATTTTAATAGATTTTATTTTATATTTTTACAAAATATAGCACTTTAATATAACACCTTAAGCAATTAAAAAACTTTAAATAATATAATTTTTTTAATATCCAATATTGGTCTTATATGAAAGATAATAAAAAGTTATATATCTTGATATATCTTATGTAACAATCGGAGCACAAATAAAAAAGTTATAACACTTTAAAAAAACAAGAGTTTTTTTATTTATTTGTGGGACCTAATCTATTGTCTCGCTCTTGTGTGCTGCGTTACTAGGTACGTATATCGAAAAGAAACTAGAGTTAATTGTGGCACTAGATTGGGAAATATTTTTAACGTGACTTCAATTTGCTAAATACTTTTTTAGCATTATTCTTGAAAAAAACCTTATCTTTTTTACCCATTATAAAGGCAAAAGAAATGTAGAATATGGAGTCTTTCCTTCATTGCTCTTCATGAAATCCCCCCATCTCATATTTTTAGCTTAGTGTGACATGATTTGGTTTGGTCAGATAAATGTTTATTTCTAGTCTGATCTGGTTTGTTTGCCTATAATTCGTTTGAGACTAAAATCATTTCAATCTACTCCGTAAAACAAACTAAATAATGAGAGAACATTTTTAATGGAAACTTGACAATATCCTTTATTTAGTTGTTCAAAATATTTCACTTGTTCCATATAGTGAGAATTTGTATGTGGGAGAAAAAAGTTGATAAAGTATTACTCGGTATTCAATATTAAAAATATACTCCGTATTCAGGATGTTTTTACGTTGTAATTTGTTGGTCTGTTCTGGTAAATGTCTGGTTTCTGTGTATTTTATAGCTATGAAAATCTGATTTGTTCTCGTCTAGTCTGTTGAAGTTTGATATGGGATTGAAATCAGTTTAAGTAAAAATATCAGAACCAAAACGAAACACCAAAGAAAATGAGTAACTCTCCTCATCCCGTTACACCTCTTCTCCCAACACTGTTCAATTCTCTCAATTCTCAAATGTACAATACATCATTCCACTCATGGTTTCCTTCCACGGACTAATTCAAGATCCTTCCTCTCATTTCATTTCTTTTTGGTTCTCTTAAGTGTAGATTGCAAAAATGAAGTCCAGATCTATTTACTTCTCCACTTTTCCGGTGTATTTTTTTAATCTATTTTCTGGATCTATCCATTTCTTTTTCATTAGTGAGAGAGTATGAAAATGTTGTTCAAAGTCAATTTTTTCCCACTGAAATATATTTCTTGCAGGTTAAACCTTTTGAGTTTGACCAAAATTCTACATATCATATTGATTGAGAACACATAATATATTTCATTTGACCCGTTAAAATAAAATATATTAAAAACAGTCTGAAAAATACAATTTTCGGGACCGAGTGTACACTTCTGGACAAAAAGGGTTGACCTCCCACATGGGTGGGGGCCAACCCACGAATTTAGCTACCAAAATTAAGTGTTTGGCCGGCTGGTATGATAAAGTAACATGGGATAGGTGTTGTGTGAAGTGAGGGAATAGGCATCAAACAGGTCTGGTGCAAACAATAACGAAGTTGCATAAAAAAGGGTCAAATAAGTCCTTACTGTCCGGACGTCGCCATTTGAGGCGGTTCTGTAACACCTCGGCCCCGCAGGACCCGAGGGAGTTACTCCGGACCTCTAGTACTGTTCTCACAAACCACCACTAACCTTTACCGCGCACTTTGTCCTCACTCATGCGCCCTGAGAAACTTCCCAGGGGGTCACCCATCCCAGGATTACTCCCGTGCGAGCACACTTAACTTTGGAGTTCTTGGGTAATGAGCTCCCTTAAAAGGAGATGCACCTCTGTTAGTATAAGTAGTACTATTAATCCATTTATATTAAATCTCAAGTGTTACACTTTTCAATATTCCAAACCAGCAATTAACGATAGCTTCGACATGAATTTTTAGCATCACGAAAAATCAAACTTTGAATGTATTATTTTCCTTAGATATTCATTATAAAGTAATCTTGAAATAAAATGAAATGATATGAAACACATTTTTCTTTACAAAAAAGAAAACAATAAATTTATTTTGGGGCAATCTCAAACTATAATAACACAACCAATGTGAGACGGGATAGTCTTTTTTACTCCGTATAAAATAATTATAAACTACGGGTATGAAATAATGATAATAGTTTTATTTTTACAGCAACTATGTTGAGTGAAGTTTCACTTTATGTAGCAGTGTGGCGATTGATATTTTTTTGTTTGCACAAATACATCTTCAATGGCACAATGTGCACAGTGCACACGTGGCATGAGAGATGACCACATAAATATTAGTAAATAAATTATTTCTCTCCTTATTTGAATGATTTTATACAGTTTTGGTAAGTTTTTCTCCACAATGTCAAGGAGACCGTCTAATGTTGACATTGTTGTTGACATTGCAGGGAAAAACTTACCAAAATTGTATAAAATCATTCAAATAAGAAGAGAAATAATTTATTTGTTAATAATTATGTGGCTATCACTCACACCACATGTGTACCGTGGACATTATAGCATTGGAGATGCTCTTAAAAGTGATGATATCTTCACCGAGCTAAAGTAAAGTATTCTGAATTTATAATTCAACACTAGAACGGAGTAATATTTTTAAAATACTATAAATAACTTTCATACTCCTAATCAATGTTGTCTCCATATAGAAAAAAGATTGGCGTACATTTTTTAGCACTTGGGATAAGGCTCATAATGAACACTAATGGCATGTTTGGTAATGGCTGCATTGGCTGGAATGGCTGAAAATCCTGAAAAGACTGAATTTGTTGAAGTGAAAGTGTTTGGTAATATATTGACTGAAATGACTGATTGAGTGTAAAATTACTATAAAGGGCATATGTTTATTTGTGTGCTAAATATATGATCAGTTGACCATTACCCGACCTTACAATCGCATTTTTGTTCTATCAATAACAACTGAACCAGAACCACCAAAGCCCCAAAATGCAAAAAGAACAGTGCATCTCTGTTCAACCAATTTCAAGTGAACAGAGCATGGTTTTGTATTCTCTCGTTTTGCTTACAATACAACTAAATAAACATTTAAAAACCAACCAACAGGCAACAACACTCAAGCTACATCATAATTTGTACTCCGTATGACACTTGAAATAAGCACAAGCAACAATTCGTCGATCTGGAAGAGAGGGCAACGTACAATGGAAGAAGAAGCTAATATGATTTTTTATGGAAAAACCAAGCTGCAATTCATCGATCTGGAAGGCTAAAACTATGGCGCAGTCAAGCAGGAAGTCTTCGTACTGCAAGGACAAAACTCTCTTTGTTGTGAGGAGCTTTGTTGTAAAGCTGAGAGACTCTCTACCCGCAAGGTAGAGATGCATAACTCTTCCTAGAGGGGATAGAGTTAGGGTGGCTCAAGGGTAGACTAGGAGAGTTTACCTTGTAATCTTTCAAAGGCTTATTAGTGAAGTTGGTTAAAATTCCTCCGAGGGAGGTCGAGGTTTTCTAATCCCTTTGAGCCAAAGGATTTTTCCTCGTTAAATCCTTGAGTACTTTATTATTTCGCATTTCCACTTATCCCACACTTGAACTTGGCGAAAAACTGTCACGGTTCCACATACGTACACACAATTCACCCACCTCTTGTGTTGTTAACAGTTCTCATTAAGGGTGTTTCAACCTATTATAGGCACAAGATGTTCATGAGCCAAGCTTGAGATTCACTTCCTACTCAAACATCGGCAATAACCTAGGGCAGGATTTGGTTCATATTTAAAAACTGCCAACACTGGCGACCAATGGTTTGTGAAATACGAATAAAACAATGGACATGAATGTATTCAATGGCTGGGAGCAACTTCTGATTTTATTTATTTATTTTGGCTACTTTAAATAAGAAAGGATAAAGAATTGTTAAGTTTAGAGGGGCTGTTTACCACAGACGTTAGTGGGTGGCCGAATGTAGCTCAAATAAGTCATTTATGTGTTAATTTGATCCACTTAAAAGTTAAGTGTTCAATCTGAACTTTGTAAATAACCTTAATGTCCTTTTTGAGCCTTCTCCCCCTTTAGCACTTTTCAAACACTCGCCTATCTCACGCACACAGAATTGTATGTTCATAGACAACTCTGTAGAGGAAGTGAAGGCTTTGAAGATATGTTGTGGGAAAGGAAAGGGAGGGCTTAACTTTAATATTGATTAACCAAAAAATGTTTGTAATTTGGGACCGAGATGCTATTTCAATTCCATTTCATATTGTTCGTATGATCATATTCATTCCAGTTAATTAGTGTTTCGTAGTAATAATGAATTAATGATCATATGATTGAGTGTAGTAAAATATTAAACAAAAATGATGTTTTTATCCACTCTTATACCCACTTTTGTATCCACCTATGTTTGTGAAGTGTTTTTTTTCCTGTGAAATCCGATTCACAGACAATATTTTGCACAAACAAAATATTATATGTGAACCGGGTTCACAGTCAAAAAGAACACTTCACAAGCATGGTTAAATATTAAAAGCTCTTCTTTTGCGGGATATGATTGAAGACTAGCCCGTTTCATGATCATGGATTTGCACTTGACAGTATCTGGAATGGTGTGTTTAATTAACCACGTTAAATACTTGTGAAAGTCGTACCTTTTGGGTAAACAAAACGTTACAAAAATATGATAAAAACGTTGTAAAAATGAGCTTCTTGAGTGCTCTACTGACTACTGTTCTCCGTATTTAATTTTCCACGGATTTTCTACATGAATCCACATCAATCAGTTCATGGAGGATGGGTTCATGTAATACTGTATTACTCCGTACAAGTTAGCTCGTTTAGCTTTATTTCAGATCAATCTCCAAAAAAGAGCTAATATTGGTTCTAAAAGGCAAACCACCAGAACAAACACTTGTAAAACTAATACGGAGTAACAAGTAACCACGCTCTAGAAAGAGATTTTGAATCCGTTTGCTAACTCTGTTTCTTGATATCAGCTTTATAAGACAATTATTCACTAAGCTCGTAATTGTTGATTTAGCTTTTTTGATTGTGTAATAACCAAAATAAATACAATTGGAGTTACTTTTATCACTGGATTGACTAAAATTACTACAAATGACCATTTTAACTATTTTTCATATATATTTTCTTCATTTTATTAATAAAATATATTTATATATAGTCTCAAAATCCAACAGAATCAATTAATCCAATCAAAAATTCATAAATTTTAACAAAATCTGCCGATTTAGGCAATTTCAATTTTATAAAATGAATTCTTTAAATTATTAATAATCCCGAATGTTCAATCCCGCAAAAGAAGAGCTTATTTCACGAAGCACTCATGATCAATTATTATTACTACGAAACACTAATTAAGTGGAATGGTCCGAATGGATATGATTCTATGAACCGTGTGAAATGAAGTTTGAAATAATATCTAGTTATCTCTTCCCAAAGGGAAAGAAGTCAGATAGGACATCGAACTTACATAAAAAGGTCAAATAAGGCCTTATATAGGAGGTTTTGTCCCGCCGTCACCATTAAGAGCAGTTCCCGGTGAGATTTTTTGATGAAAATTTTTGAGCATCTTATTCATTAACTCTAGTTTACTTATACCAAATTTCAGTTAAAACGTCAATTGGGAAGCATTCAAATTAATTCTTGAAGATAACTGTGCAGTTAAAAACGTAATTATCTTCACAAATTTATTTGAATGTCTTCCCGATAGTACTGGACTCGGGCCGAGTGGCCCAACCCGGAACCAACCCAGGACTATGCTGAACCGGCCTGGTGGCCCGGCCAGTGACCGGTCCGGGTAGGCCCGACCTGAGGGGTTCCCGGTGCGGGCTCAGGTCACCCAAAGCCGAACCGGCCAGTTCGGGCCGATTCCGAGCTATTTAATTTTTTTATCGATTTTTTTTTTAACTTTTCAGGTTGGGCTGAGTATTTTGGGCCATTTGGGGTGGTTTGGGGAGTTGGGGGTGGGGGGAGGGGGTTAATTAGGAAAAGGGAAAAAATTGCCCCAAGGCCCGGCCCGGAGCGGACCCGGTGGCTACCCGGGCCGGTCCCGGGCCCACCTATTCTGAACCGGCGGCCCGCCCGGGCCTAAGCCCATCCCGGACCCGACCCGACCCGGCCCGAATCCAGCCCTACTTCCCGATTGAAGTTTTAATTCAAATTTCGTATGAGTAAACTAGACTTAATAAATAAGATGCTCAAAAAAATTCATCAAAAAATTCCACCGAGAACCGCCCCAAATGGCGACGGCCGGACAGAGCCTCCTATATAAAGCCTTATTTGACCTTTTTATATAAGTTCGAGGCTCTATTTGACTTTTTCCCAGTCCCAAATTACAAACACTTTTTTGTTAACCAATATTAAAGTTAAATCATTCATTCAATTATAATTAATTAAAATTTACATATTAGAAACTATATCAAAATTCTACATATAATTTGCAAAACCTAAGGGGGTGTTTGGATCTGATTCTCAAAACTGATTCTGCTCCTTCAGGGAGCAGAAGCAGAAGCTGGAGTGTTTGGGTGAAATTCCAATAACACTTCTGGATAGGGGTGGGCACGGTCCGGGTCGGTTTGGGTAATCGATAAATTTTCAAGAACCGTCGGTTCCATTTATCAGGTAGATTCGGTCTGGGTATACCAATTTTCGAAATAGAAACCGAACCTTACCCGCCCCGTTTGAAACGGGCCGGTTTGGTCCAAGTCCTCAGTTCCTTTTTTTGTAAAAAAAAATATACGACTGTGCAAGCAAAATTTCCTGTAAATTATAAAATTCTCAAATTAATTAAGTATTATGTCACCATAATCTAGTATTTATTCAAAATAAAAGTATAAACAACATTTTAAATTAGTTAACAAAATATCGAACCACAATTCTATTAATTAAACAACACACAAGCAACCACCTTAATTAAAATGTTAATCATCATTCATAAACCAGTTAAAAAGACAGGACCATAAATTCATAAGAAATGAAACTAGTTATTATACATATTTGTGTATGAAAACAATTTAAAGCTTATTAAATTTCCAAGTATACGTAAAATTAAGATAATTAATGAATATGTCACACTTCATGGAGTAACGGTCTTTGTTTACAAAAAAAACTATCAAAGAAAGAAAGATTGATGCATTTAGAATAGAGAATAGAGAAAAATAATTTAGGAGTTTAATTATACGGACTTTGAAACTAGTTTTAATAAAATGAGAAGTTTCTTTAATTGAAAGTCTGTTTCTAGATACAAGCACATGAAGAGATTTCGTGTGTTTTTAGTATATTATATTATACTAGTATTAAATAGAATAGAGATTATCAAAACAATATTTTAAAACGGTTCGTTCCGGGTACCTGTTTTTTCAAATTTTAAGACCCGTTCGGTTCCTAAGTTTTTCAGGACCCGCGCCCCGAACTGTTTGGATTTTCTAAAATCCGGACCCGACCCTAACCCGCCCCGAACCTGTATTACCCAGCCCGACCTGCGGTTCCAGTACCCGTTTGCCCACCCCTACTTCTGGAGCTCTAATTTACTCTCAGAATCAGTTTTATAGAAGGTGGGAGGTACCAGCTTCTGAAAACTGACTATGCTTCTGCCTTTAAAAAAGCAGAAGCAGAATCAGTTCCAAACACCCCCTAAATTTAACTAAAAATTGATATCCTAATTAAGTCACTAAAATGAATCGATTTGACCCCAAAAAATCAATTTTACAACTCAATTTGGGATAGAGGAAGTGCTATTTGTATCTAAAACTTTGATTCGTGTACACCGTAGATGATGGGCATTTCACGAATGCACAAATAATTTTTTTTCGCTTTGTAAAGAGAATTATGTCAACTTAGACACAATTTTCTTTACTAAACCAAAAAAGTTATATGTGCTTATGTGCACAAACAAATGCCCAACATGTACAATGGCATCTACAAACAACATTTCTCTTGTATCCAAAACCTTATCTATTTTAAAGAGGAAGAAGCGGAGTTTGATTTTTAGATGAATGAAGTGCACACCCTTTAATGTTCATCCAATGTGTAATTGTGTAAATGAAAATATGAGATGCATGTTGTAGCGGTGCTGATTTTGTGCAAAAACTAAAGACATGATCCATACCTCGTATTGTTAACGAGTGAGATGAATGGTGAGAAAATGTGAATAGCAATAAACTGAAATACATACACATAGTTAAGAGATACATAATGATCCTTCCATGATTAACAGTTAAAAATATACAGAACAGATGGAGGTGGGAAATTTATATCTCATATGGCCCCTATGTTCTTGAGGCCAAGCACAACGCCAACCCCAATGATGTGACCAAGAGAGCCACATGCCAAGGTATCAGCAAGGGTGAACCCGGCTGGGTCCCCGGTTTGGAGCCCGGAGTCCCATCTCTCCAGCTTCAAACCGGCAGTAGCCCTGCGGTTTGCTGACGGAGCCAACCCAAATCTCCCAGCAAATAGCATTAGGCTTGTCGATGTAACCATTATCTGTTCATGATATTCAAATTGTAACTTATTATTGTGCCAAACAATTGTGGCTTTAGAATTTGGATTCTTTGGGGTGGTGTATGTTCCTAATGAACGTAGTCATTGGGTGATTATCCCAAATTTGGGTAATTTACTTCCAAGAAGCTTATATTGCATGGTATAGAGAGGAGATAAATAATAGATAAATGTATCTGGTTTGATTTCTTAACACTGGTTAGTATGAGTTTGAAAACAATTCAACTAAAAATATCCTAATTTTCCTCGATCAAGAATTCTAAACCATTGATGAAATAACAAGTTGTAATAGTTGTAGTACAAATTGTGAAAATGGTAACCCATTGTCTTCTATTTTTGTTTTTATAACATTTGAAGATCTCTTACCAAATTAGTGGGCGAGCCGATGAATTCGCAACGAACTCCCAATGCTCCTTGTCCCTTGCGCTTCATTGGTTGTCTGGCAGCCTGCGTGGGACAAATTATAATTCCAGTGCTAGTTTAATTTATGCCTCTACCATCTATCATCCTTGAAATGAGATAGACGGGTTTATAAAAATTAATAAGTATACATCTCTTTCATTATTTGAATGGTCTTGAAAGAACTTTGGTAAATTTTCCTTCACAATGTCAAGTTCAACATCCAGATGTAAACATCGTGGTTGACTTTGTTGAGAAAACGTTCCAAAAAACATATAAGACCATATAAAGAAAGAGAGACATATGTTATTAACTTATTTTTAGGTATCTTTCTTTCACTCGTTCTGATGTCATCTATGCAACGTGCACATTGGTGCATTGAACATGCTCTTAGGTACTACATGTGTCCCAAATTGTATGTCTTGTTTGGTTTAATCAAAAGTTAGTGAAGTAACATGTTTAATGTTTTACTTCTTTCATCCCAAAAACAATGTTTTAGCAATGCTAAGGCTAGCTAACTATTCCATTACAATAGTTAAATTAGTATTAACTATTGACTGCGAAAAACTGAAAAACTGAACCATTTTATCATATTTATGATGAATCCGTTTTAATATGTGAGTTAAGTTGATTAAATTAGAATAATAAGATATTATAGTGAGTTGAGTTGAAACATAAATAATGAATGAGAACCCAATGTTTGAGGCTATTTAGTGATTTGAAAGAAATTTAATTCATTGAAATTATTCTTAGTACTACTTTTTTCTTTTTTGCAAATTGAATCAAATTTTGTAAAATGGATCCGTTTTATGAAAGACTAGGCTTTTAAAAGAAAAATTCTTTTGGGTGACCTAACTCTTTATTTTGCATATTACAAAAAGCCAAGACTTGTGATGAAAGTTCAATTAGCATGTGTACAGGGCTATAACCTATAAAAAGTCAAAATATCCGAAAAAATAAGACTTGTTTAATCTTTGTAATGTTACACACAAATTGATGAATGAGAAACTCGACTGCCATATGCTTGTGTTCACTAATTAACTACAAAAAACAAAACTTGGCACAGACTGATTGTGTTTGACACGAGTCATAACATATTTTGACAAATAGTGGATGCCAAATACCAATTTTGATGAATAAGCATGTTCTTAAACAAATTTAGCTGAAGAATAGCAAGTTTGTGAAGTAATCGAGCATAATTCTATATTTCATCTAATATTCCACTGAATAAATCACATGTATATCAAGTTTGGAACCAGATTGGTTAAATGAAAGGTACAAAAAGGAAATTGGCGGAATTCATACCATTGGGAAAGCTGGAGAAGCAATTGCTCTGAGGCCATTGTACTGTGGAAGAGAAGAAGTCCTCATGGTGGCTGCCATGTTCCGTTCTTGAAAGCTCTGGCCCTGGAATTGATTCGACTAACGAAATCAAAGTTTTCTGGCAATATGTGTTTTGGGGCTTTTTTGTGGAAATGTTTTGTTTGTGATATTTTAGTTTGAGAGTTTGATGGATACATCAAGATTTTCACTTGCTGATATGGCAATCACCCATTGGAAGTGATGCATGTGGATAAGATTTGAATGTGTGGTTACATTTTAAAGAAAAATGCCTCATATAATAATCACAGATATAGGGATGGATTGGGACGGGTCAGCCCAACGAGGGCCTGGCCCGAACCCGATACTGTTTGGCCCTGTCCAGCCCGCTAGTATATCGGCCTGGGCCCGGCCCGGAGGCTATAAGGATGGGTTTTGGGCTCGTTTTTTAGGCTCGGGTTCGATTGCACAATTTTTTTAATTTATTGCTCAGTAACGCCTCAAGCCCAGCCCGATCTAGTATTGTTTAGGCCCGGCCCGGTACAAATTTGGGCTGATACCGGGTCTGAAATCCCGAAGTGTGAGCCTGTCCAGTCTCGGCCTTGTCACAGTCCACCCCTACTCATATACCCATTTTTTATAATCATTTGCATTACACACACAGTTAGAGCTGGACTCGGGCCGGTTCGGGCCCGGTTCGGGCCTGGGCCCGGCCAGGCCTCGGGCCAGGAAAGGGGAGGCCCGAGCCCGAACCGCCGGTGGCCGGTTCCGGTTCCGGGCCAGGCCGGGCCAAACCGGCCCAATTTTTTTTTTGTTCTCCTATTTAATCCCCTCCCCCTCAACCCCAAACCATCCCAAACCACCTCAAATGGCCCAAAATACCTAATCCAACCTAAAACTTAAAAAATTTTCAAAAAAAAAAAAATTAAAATCCGTCCCGGTCCGGGCCCGAACCGGCCGGGCCGGTTCACCAAAAGCTGGGCCCGAGCCCGGACCGCCCAGCACCCGGGCCGGGCCAAACCGAACCGGTGGACCCACCGGGCCACGGGGCGGGGCGGGCCAAACAGTGACCGGGCCGGTTCGGTCCCGGGTCGGGCCGCCCGGCCCGAGTCCAGCACTACACACAGTCATATCTATATATACAAACAACTTTTATACTTTTGAACCATTGTCTGCATACAAACATTTTATTTGTGTATAAACCCAAGTTGTGAATAATGTACAAACAAAAGAGTACACTAAGCATTTTTGCATTTTTTTAGTACAGACTACTAGACACCTTTGTGAAGTAATCGGTGATGGCATCATATAGACACCTTTGTGATGAATTTATGATATACTGCGAGATGAGGTTACTATGTAAAAATATAAATGATTTCTACGCACTTGGGCCAGTGGCTTACTCGTTGTCTGTCAACGTTTCAGACCCTATGAGGGTATATTTTGTCCAATCACAATAATAATTCCATTTCATGAAATTTAAACATTAGGTATTAATTTTGGGAAAAAATATTCTTATCCTACTTGCAGAAATCTTTTATTCTGTACACATAACTTTATTTATTTTATTTAAACCATAAAACTTGCTTAACTAAGTGTGAACGAGTACAAAAAGAAGCGCCGGAGAAATTCGGGACTATTTGAAGCGCTTTGGCGGCCGTTATATATATAGTCCGTACAACAGTTGAACTAGAAAATGGGGTGTCCTCGCATCCTCTCTTAAGCTAGGTGTGGCTTTAATTATAATCGGGGAATATGGTTGGGATTTTATTTTTTCCATATGACTACTCCATTAACAAACTCAACCATATATGGTAAAGTCTTAGTCAAGCAAATATACTCAATTAACTCTAAAAGACCAAGTTATGTACGAGTATCAAATGCAATACTACGTATAATGTATTCTTCACTCCTCTGTATACAAGTTAATGTACTTATTTGACATCTTTCTCATTACTTATGCAGTTATGTAACTATTGAATTATTAATCTGTATATTTTAATTTGTTTAGTACCTCACATTTGTCTTTCTATCATATACTAGTGTGTAATCATACATATGAATTGTAATGTAGCGACATTTAAAATATCTACCATACTGCGGAGTGTCGGTATTTCTCATTTTTCAACCTGTTTAATACTAGTAGCTGTTTAATACTAGTAGGTAGTTTGAATTAAGAGACTAGACTAATACTTATGTTTAGCAATTTTGAGTGAACCAACTGATTTAAAAAAAAACATAGAATCATTGATATATTACCTATATAAGTATTAGGAAGATATTACAATCGTTTGGTAATTGTGTGGATTTCGATTTATCAACTTTATCAATCAACAGTTTCACTAAACACATAACTTTTCATTCCTCACGAATAAAAAGTATGTAGCAATCAAAAGATTGAGGCTATAATAAGTTTACATTCCGAATGATAAAGTTGTTATTATACTACATGAATATATAGTACTACGTATGGAGTAACTTAATTATCTGAGCTTAAAATGAAATGATTTATGAGTGTAGATCAATTATACGGAGAAATAAACTCAACTCTTTCCACCAATTAAAGGTTCGGGCTTATACTATGTGATGAGGTGATAAATTGCGCCACGAGAAATTATCAACTGTAAATATACTTTGTATAATTGAAATATACCAAGTGTGACTGTGTGAGTGAGGTGGGCGTAAGGGTGTCTCACAATACCAATTGGTGTACATTGATAAATGAGGATGAAAGTGAATATTTGAGATATTCAATGTGAGAGTCTCGTACACAAATAATTGAATAAACATCCAATAATAGTTATGTTGTACAAAAGGGGTACTTGCGTACTTACAAAAACGTTTGAACTCCACATGTGAGTATCCCTATACTCATTGAAAAGACCGGGCTTATGCTGGATATCCGTTCAAACCCAAGGTATTGACGGGCATACATTGTCAAATCTAACAACATTATAACTGTGAATGAAGGTTGACACCCTTAATTTATGTCAACACACTTTGTGCATAAAAAGTTGTACACTGCTCTTAGAAAATAGAACCCTACTTTTAATATGACTTATTAACCCTTACACTTCTCTGCTAACGTTAACATTCCGTGAACTTTTCAAAACCTAAAACTAGATAGCCTCTTCCGTCATAGCTAATTTAAGCCTTTAAGGTTGGTTATTAAGAGAAGGATGCCAGCTTGGCATTTCCCTTACCCTATGCCTTGCTAAAAACTTGAATAGGCCAGCCCCATGCGACCACGTAGAAGATCAGAAAAAATTATCCTCCACGCCTTAGCTTGCAGAACATTCTAGTTGGATTCTTTTAACTTTGAAAGTCACCCAACACTTATACAGCTATACTTCTACAAGCTCACGCACATAATTTAAGGCTTTGTTTGCAACCAGAAGCACTTTTTGGAAAAAAGTGGTTAGTAGTAAAAGTTGGTAGTGTTTGGTAAAATAAGTGCTTTTTGTGTAATAGAAAAAGTAAAAAGTAGATTTTACACGAAAACCGAGATAATAAAAGTTGGTAGTATTTGATAAAATAAGTGCTTTTTTCTTTAAAAAAAAGCAAAAAGCACTTATCAACAGAGATTGCAAACAGAGCCTAAAGCTTGGTAAACTTGTTTTTATAGCTTATCAGGCTTATCAACCAATTTTTTATCAAACATATCATGTAACTTTTGATTTCACTCGATAAATTGTGTAATAATAAGAAAAAATAAGTTTGTAGTTACTTTTCTGGTTGTATTGACTGAAGTTACTATAGAAGACCATTTTGGCTATTTTCACATATACGTAGTATTTTTTTCTTTATGCTTTATTTTATTAATAAAATATATTTTGAATATCATTTTTCGAAAATCAGTAGAAACGGCTAATATGATGACCACTTCAACCAGAATTTCATAAATTTTAACAAAATCAGCTGATTCAACCGATTTTGGCATTACCAAAAAGGCTCTTAAGGTGGTAACACTCTTGTCACATTGCATAATGAAAACATATCGTCATTACAACTATTTCATATACTTAAATGAAAAATATACTATGTGGTTAATTCTTAGAATTGCATACTTTTAATTAAGAAATGTAGGCAATTTTCCACAAAGTAGTTGGTGGACTAGAAATATAATTGTTCCGATTATTTACAAAAAGTAACAATCTCGCAAACTATTTAAAAGTACTCGTAACAATCTCACATACTAAGTATAATAGTTATTTATAAAAGAAATTATTATTGGTCAAAAGCTCTCGCGCCTTGCGCGATCAAACGCTAGTACTTCGTATATAACTCAAACTTTGCATACCGTGTACAACACATGGGTTAGATATATACGGAGTAATAGATAGTGATTATCATATTTATCAATGAAGAGTAAATTTTTTGGCTTGAAAATATTATGGAATAAAGCAAAATGGCTCACTAAACTGTCTGCGCTTCTTTGTTATGAAGAAGCAGTCAGTCCATGCAATTTCGGACTCGATTTTCACTATGCGTCATCCGGAAACAATCTCTCTTTGTTTTAGTAAAGGAGTAAGACTGCGTACATCTAACTCCCTACCCCACCGTAGGTGGGAGCCGTTGCGCCACAGGGGTAAATGATGTTGATCAATGAAGAGTAAACTAATACTTATATTTAGCGATTTTGAGTGAACTAAGCTATTAAAAATGAATTAACAAATAGAAACATCAATATGCTATCATATTAAACTTATTACTCAAATTTAACTAAACACGTGCTTTAAAATTCTCTAATAAGAAAAGAACGAATATGAACACTATTCTACCCACACAGTTGTGGAATAGCCACAAAGTGCACTAATGGGCCAATGGCTACTACAGAGACGCATACTTCTAGTTGCTTGCATCATGTAGAAAGTAAGGTTTTTGTATTCATAATATATACTCCGTATTTTTCAGTTACTGCAGATGTAACTTCCCATGCTAATATAAAAAAGCAAAAAGGGAGTAATTGCTTTGGCAAAAGAAGATTAAAACATTCTCTTGTACCTAAATTCTTAGTTACAAAAATGGAGAGGCATAGAACCATAGATTCTTAAACCAAATAGAAAGAAAAGAATGTTACGTAGCCCAAAGGACACATTTAGCAATGCCGTCCTTTCCGTAACAAGTACCCTCAATTAAATTAAATGCTCGATCGATCAGCTTCTCAGATACAGAAGCATTAGGAGACTGCTTATTTGCCACCAATATATGTTTTCCTTGTGCATTGGCGGCCTTGCAGCTTCTGATGACCTCATGTCCCTATATTTTATTCACATCTGATCAGGACTCACAATGAAAAATAACGACTTTTGCATCAAATGTGATCTATATAATAAGTCGGGATGACATGAACAACATTACCCATTGTAGTGACCAGAGGTTGCATAAGTACATGTTTCATAACCTGCAAATCAACAAGTGGTTATGTTATACTCCGTATATTTTATTTGGTACATTTTGGTACAAATCGTAGAGGTAACTTATATAGACATATATGACTCCATTATAAAGTCATTCATATTCATTTGGGGTGTTCTTTGACATGTCAATTCAAAATTTGATATCTCAATATAACTATACGATGGAGCTTGTCTACTATGTCATTCTGAAATTCAATTTGGATAATGGAATCACACTTTTTCTTCATTAAAATCAGCCATATTCTTCAAAACGTGACACTTTAATAGTACAATAATAACTCCTTTAGAGGAATAAACTAGATTGAGATCTCCTATCGTATAAAATCCAATATGTTTTCTCCAAGCCTAGCTTCAAAAGATTTTGGGATTGGCAATGACACATTTTTTCTAGTACGTAGAGGAATAAAATTTGATTAGTGATATTTCAAAGTATGAATATATATTATGTCTTTTTTCTCAAAAAATAGCTCATTAGTGAGATCATTTTTTGTGAAATGTATGTCTCAAGCCAGGATAAAGGTTCAGCGTGATGTAGTATGCACGTGACCATACACAGCGAGAAATTACTTCCAATTATGAGCCTGTTTGGTAATATTCAAATCAATAATGTTCGCTAATTTTGGTGAAATTTAATTTATAAAGTTTTGGTTGAAGTGGCTGAATTGATTGATTCTGCTAATTTAGGAAAAATTATATGTAAAATACATCTTATTAATAAGATAAAGAAAAAATTAAATGAAAAATCAACTAAAATGATCTCGTACCGTAACTGCAACCAATACAGTCAAAATAGTAACTTCAACCTTACTTTTTCTTATCGTTACGATTCAACTTCAAAACCACGTGTTTAGTCAAAGGGGCTTTATGTTATACTATCCTCCGTCTCTTTTTAATCGCAACATGTTGAATTTTATACTATTCACATATACTACTTTGACTACATTTTATATTATTATTTTATGAAAATTATTTTTTAAAAAAATTATTGTTCAATTCATCTCATCACAAATTTTCAAAATCTAATTTTTAAATATTTTTTACTAATAGAGATTAAGATATAATTACAGTCAAAGACGTGCGTTGGCAAGTGTGAAATGTTGACTGTTGCATCTAAAAAAGAACGGAGGAAGTATATAAATATAGTATTCTCAAAATAATTACACATTTTTAATGAAAAAATCGAATATTCAGGAACATTTCTTATTCAACAAAAATATTGTGTGAGCCAAATTAGTAGTGAATGCTGAGTAGCTAGGATGGTTACTCACTGGGGTTGTTTCCGGTGAGCGTGGCAGCTCCACCGAAGTAGCAAGCCGCGTCATTGTTCCCATTCTGCTGGTAGTAGCTATTGAAAGCGTACGAGGCATGGGAAAGCAGAGTGTTGGGCTCAAAGCATGGGCCGCCTGGTTTAATCGCCCCGCACTCGACCGGCCCCAGTTGACTGCAAGCCCAGTCCAATGCAACCTGTAAATCGAACTGCGACGCGCCGCCGCGGGCCACGCACCAAGTCGTGCCGCCGAGGAATGTGGTGTTGCCCTCCGGCGGAGAGTGAGTGGTTGTGTCGGGCAAAGCAGATGCAGATTCCATCCTCCTCCTCCTTTGTATCCTGGCATCTACTTTGGTAACTGAACATTTTGCACACAAAAAAAATCCTATATTAATGAAATTAATACTCCGTATATGAAACGTATATATCCAGTATAAGCTTGTGTCCATTTTGTTTCAGTTTTAACATTAAAAGCTATCACTAAATAATCCATGTACTTGCATTATTTATCCTCCCATAAATTTATCTGTACAATAAATGCATGTCAGGTTACATTCCTAAAATCTACCCAAAATCATCTAAATTTGAACTACAACATTTTTTGTTGTGCATGAAATTTGTACACATATCTCACACATTTGTATGTAATTGTTACATACAGGCAAATATAAAGTGTACATGTTGTGTGTATGCACGGACAATTACGTACCATCTATGCGAAATGTGTATAATTTTTTTGCAATTCCCTAAAGTAGTACTAGTATTTGGTTGTAAGTTGTAACCATGTGTTTCTTTTGTACCGAACAAGTTATATGGCAAAAGCGATTAATAACACTAATCAAATACAGTAAAAAGTGAGTTTAAGATTAAAGGTAGGTGAAACTTAAAGAAGATGTGGTGAAAATACCATGGCAGCATTGCAGTAGGAGTAGGAAGCCAAGAAGAAAAACCCAAACTTGAGCTTTCATGGCTGGGTGAGAGCGGAGTGGCAAAGCTGGGTTGACAGAGAGGAATAGTAGTAGTTCAGTTGAGAGAGAATGAAGATAGTCGTAGTTTAATAAACAAAAAATGGAGTCTAGGGAGGGAAAAGACGTCTCATAATGGCGCTTTTTAATGCACATACATGAAGAATCAGCCGTTTCTTCTCAGCCAATTTTCCTTCTCTTTGTTTTCTTTAATTTTCAGCTTCTAGTGTTGAAAACCCTCCAAATTTTAGAATATCTTTTGTAACTAGATTTTCACCCGTGCGATACACAGGACAAAAATTAAGGAATGTCTACTTTGAATAGGCGAATATGATATAGAGTATTATTATTATTGATATTATTTGTTAATGTGTAAATAAATCTAAAGGGTATAGATAAAAAAATTATAAGCAAGGAAAATATAGTTACGACGCATAATTGATATGTAGTATGTTTGAGAATAAGAAGGAATAAATAAATATTACAATAATATTTCTGCGATCTACATAATTAATATCGAAGCACTTCCTTATAAACTACATTGGTAGTATGGTCAATTCATTCGTCATATTCGACGCAAATCAATATTTTCAAAATCGCACAAGGAATGACACACTCAAACAAAACATGTGAGTACCACCTCTTGAAGATAAAATGCGTGAGTCTAAAATCGTTTAGGTGACTTTATTTTTTGATGGGTCACTCATATTTGTCACATTTTTATTGCTCATACATTTCTCTCGGTTCAATTTGAAGATTCACATACACAATATCGTAAATCTAACTCTTTTTTAGAGAAAACTTTATAGAGAAAGTCATGAAGCAATTTAGTAATTTAGTGATATACAAAAAAAAGAATCATATGCCCCATCTATCAGTTACAAAATCATATCACTTGAATGGATGAAAACAAAAATGAGTAAACTTGTAACATCAATGGCAAGTTTGTTTCTGTAATGCTATTTAAAAACAGAAAATTATGGGTTGCTTTGGTTATTGCTACTCAAACAATTTCAAGACAATTTCAAGTTTATTTCTCATGTCATGTTATGATGGCAGAATTGAAAATTTGTATTCTTGTTTAACCACATCAAGGGTCGATGTTATACTCTCATGCCATGTTCTATTAAATGAAAAAAAACATTTATCAAACATGTAAAAAGTTGAGTTTATATGCACACCTTTATAAACTGAAGTTGCGTGAATCTTCCCAAACAAATCTATTTGAAATAAACTTAAAAATTATTATTTTTGAATAAAAAAGAAAACAGGATATCTAAAATAATATGTCCTGAACATAATATATCCGGAAATCCCCCAAGTTATATTCCCTATCGTCAAACATGTGATGAATATTTGGCCAAGGCGCCAAGCTCTCCATCTGGAATTGAGTACGTAATTGAAAGAAGTAGGGGACACATCTTCAGGCGGCTGAGGTGAGCCTCTGTGAAACAATAAAAATCACTAAATGAGATCCTCATAGTCATTACCACAAACACTGAAACACATGGTTATCAAACTTATCAACATTGAGTTTGAAGATGAGATTAACCTATACCAAATGATGTTTTTTGTCATACGTAGTAAATACTAAAAGTTTACAGTCACGCGGCTTACGCCTAGTCCAAATAATTCTAGTCATACCGATTTTTTCAGCTAAAACTAAAAAAATTCATCAAATTCTTAAAGTTTTGATGTAAGTTTGTTACACTGTATATTTCAGATTCAAAAGATAAAACCCCCAGGAATATGACCCACCAACATTACGGACCAGATTATTGTGATGCTTGAAACCTGCAAAACTTGTTCCCACATCTCAAAATGAATATTCCTTCAAGTCAGCCTTTGAGTCACCAAGTTCCAGTTCAGACATATACACTCTTGTGCAGAGTAAGGAGGAAGTTGTCTAGTCTTCCGCTTCAGGTTGTGTTTGTGCCACTCACTTATCCGTCTTCTTCTACATGAATCCAGCAAGTCGCAAAGTCAGATTCCGTCAGATCCCAAAGATGGCGAGGAAACTGCAGGCCCAAGCCCTACTAAATCAATCATTTAAAATCATTTAAACTGCCTATGAATATTGTACATATACATAACTAAAATAAACTATATGTAGTACTTTTAAAACCGACTCTTTAGTATAAATTGATTCTTTAATTTCTAAAATGTATTGAAAAGATCTCTTCTGCTTCAACAGAAGCTAGTGATAGCTCAAAAAAATACATAAGAAACTTCTATACTGAAGATTTCAACAAATAAATATTAAATTTCCAATATGAAACTAACGGTGCAAAGAAAATTAGTTGAAGAAGCTTACCTTGACATCAGAAGCCCCGGGAAAATAAGAAGAAATCTTATTTGTCTTCTTCTTCATGAAGTCCGCAAGCCGCAGAGCCCAAAGACGTAGAGTCTGCCAAACCACCACTCGCAGTCGCTGGCCTCCTATTCCTCCTTGGAACTGCCTCCGCAAAGTTAACTATGGCGTCATCCCCCTATGTTGGCCACCGTTGCTGAAAAAGAAAGCCCTAGATCTGCCATCCTCGTCCCCCAAGATCGGAAAATTGTTTGTTGAGGCACCTGGTCCCGAGCAGTTTCAATCCAGTGCGGCCGCCACCGTCGATCGCCATATGCTTTATCTCCTCCATGGAGTATGTTATTGAGTTTTTACCCCGTGTATAAAACATTTGAATCTGATACTACCTCGTCCCTTAAAACTTTGCCAAGTTTGACCGGCACGGAGATTAATAAAGTAAAAACTGTGTGATTGAGGTTAGTGCAGATGAGAGAGAATTAATTGGAACCACAAATTCTTTACCTAAAATGGAAAGTGGCAAAGTTATTGGGACAACCAAAAAAGGAAAGTTGGCAAAGTTTTAAGGGACGGATGGAGTATGTGGTTATCAACCAAGAGTCAAGCGGCACAACTTTCAACGGAACACCCAGCCCTATATTAGCTTGGGAATTTTACACAAGCGGTCAAACAAGTGAAAATAATATCACTTTTTTCTCCTTTTCAAAGGTTTTTCAAAAACAAACCAGCTGGACTTTTCTTTTCACTAATAGACAACAGCACCGCCGGAACACACTTGTGTTCTGGTACCTCTGGTCCTTCGACGCATATACGTAGTAGCATTATAGCTCAGTTAGCAACTAGCGATGGAAGTCACCAAGTCCCGTTAGTTGACAAACCAATAAAAAAAAATAGAAAGTACACCAATTATACATTTTTTTGTTTTTAAATCAAACTACAAAACATTTGCCGAAAAAATAAAACTACAAAACAGATATATCACAATTATTAAAAAGTAAAATGTTGAAAATAATTAGAAGTAATAGAATTCCAGAAAGAAAATGTGAAAATTTGAATTTAAAAATAAAAAATATAGAAAATCTCATACTTAAAAACATGTAATTAAATTTAAAAAATTAAGAAAAAAAATTCTAAAGTTTAAAACTGAATAAAAAAATTAAAAAACTTATACATAATCTTAAAAAATGAAGATCGGAAAATATGTAGAAAAGTTAAAATTGGGAAAGGTTGTAAAAAGAATAGGAAGTATGTTTTTTCCAATGTTTTTTTAATACCTAATACTCCATATATTTTATGTAAAAAACGTATAAAGCTGTAAAAAATCAATAAACAAAATTGACACAACTTAAAAAACAAACTAAAATAAATACTATATTTAAAAAATATTAATATTGAAAAAACATAAAGTATATACTAAAAATTCCGAAATATTTATAATTAGTAATGAATTTGGGCAAAAATGGTAATTTAAATAAAAACAGAGGTTTTCTATTATTTAAAATAGCTACCAATTTTTTATTTTTGTTAAAAACATTATATTTTTCATACGTTGCTTTTTATTGTTTATTTATGTTACTTGATTTTCACAAGTGCAATTTTATCATTATATGTGTGCATCCACACACAACGCACAACACACATAAGTATATATGGATTTACTGCAAACAAATAGAAACATAAATAAACAAGAAACAACAAAATTAAAAATCCATTTTGAAACCAAGCTATTGAATCCACCAAAACAAATGAAAAGACTAATTACTGATTTAATATAAATGTGAATGTAGTTAATCCTCAACTACCTTAACAACAATATTTTCCCTATTTGTAATTGAACAAGAATAATTTCCCTGTTTTTGACAAGCTTCCTTAAAATAAACAAAAAGTAAGCCTGCACAAAAACTTGCCATTTCCTTGGTAGTCCATTGAAATGCATGCTTCAATGAAAAGCAGGAGAAGAGATGAGCTATACGCCTATACTTGTCCAATGCTTGCTTTGTACTTTCAACCGTTTAGCTCACAGATCTCCAAGTGACAAATGACGATTGCTTGTGTGGTTACAAAATAGTTGCTGGATTACCTTCAGTATGACTCATGGAAGGCTTCTTAGAGTGCTACAAATAATTCACAGGTATTAAAGCATGTTGAAGACAATAAATAAATTGACTGCAAATTGGCTTATCAAAACAAATCCTAGTTTGGTTGCAACAAAAATTGATAAAGAAAAAGCTAAGTTTCAAAATCAAAAGGAGAACGCTACAGCGAGGTTATAAACCTGCAATAACATACGTAGAATATCCTATTACACTGCCTCTTTACAAAGTCTCACATTTTTCAGGGACAATAAGATTAACCTTTCATGGTACAAAATCCCAAAATATTTGGCATCATATGGAGCTAGAGCAAAGCAATAAAATCTTATTGCCTAAAAATGATGAATGGAAGCAACACAATGCAACAAAAAAAAACATGATACAACAAAATTCAACAAAAAGAAACAAAATGCAACAAAAAACAACATAATGTAACACGAAAAGGAATCAACAAAAAGAAACAAAATGCAACAAAATGAAACAAAAAGCAACATAATATTACGTATAACACAAATGAATTATGAGATAAGAATGAATGCTTACAGTGCAGTCAGGAAAGGAAGAGCTCAAGCAACATTCACATACTTATGGATGAAGTCTTCTTCTGCTTAAATGACTCATGTTTAGGACACAAATGAATACTTTCCTCAAAGCTTATAAAAGTTCCTAGAAATTGGAAAAAGAATAATTAAAAGTCATTCAATTCAGAGCAATTTGGGGCTGAATTAAATGAGCACAAAAACAAAACTCTATGAACTAAAATTAGAAGTAAAAGTGATTACCAACTGGCGCCCTGGTTCATCTGTGTCCTTAACAGTCGATGCTCAAATTTCAATTCACAATTCAAAATAAAATTTCTGAGCACATCAATCCTCTAAACACACTAAATTTATGTATGAAAATATGCAGAAGAGTGACCTACTTTATTTCAAGCCCGACTTCCCCAAACTGTTGCCAAATCGGGACAAATCGGTGCTTTGCGACCACCAAAACCATCAAAATCATAGTCTACGTAATTTACAAGGTAAACATCTCTTTCAACTTCATCAACCGTATCATGTTGCAGATAGGAAAATTCATCTCAAATTATTTAGTTTCAATTCGCGGAATTAAAGGAGTACTCCGCTAATTGAGAGATCTCCAAGCCTATTTCGGTGAGAGCACGGTAGGGTTGAGATCAAACAGATCGGTAGAATATGTTGAAACTATGAGATACCTGAAGCAGTTAGTGCCGCGTGTGGTTAAGGTGGAGCCAAAAACAAATGAAGATCTTCGAGTTGTGGGAGGCCGGAGATGAAGGGAGACGGAGGGATGGGCGGAGGAGAACTGGAGAAGCACAGAAAGGAGGAGACGACTGACGAGCAAACTCAAAATTGGAGTTTGAATTTGGATTTGACTTGATTTATACGGAGTTCTATTTTTGAAATAAAAAAGTAAAAGTGAAAAGGTAAAAGTTAATAATGAAAATTATTTTAGAGGAAGACACAAATGAAATGTTAGGTAGAAAAGTAGATGTGTCGGGAAATTTCCACTATTAGCTTCCAGCGCAATACAGTAATACACTACCAAAATTTAGGTTGGACCGATGTTTGACCGTGATGTGACACTTTTGAGCGGGAAAAATGGCCTGTTTTTCACCTCTTTTTATATGGAGATGGATATGGAAATTGATTGAATCAATATAATTTGTGCAAATACAGGAAGTTTTGATTAAAGTGTTTAAATTTACTTAATGTGCTATGAAAAAAACACTCCCACTAAATGCCACATATTTTATTAATCAGATAAAGAAAATATTATATGAGAATATACTTAAAATGATTTTGTATAGCAAATTCAACAAGTTCAATCAAGAAAATAACTTCAAACTTATTATTTTGAATATTATACACTTCAACGTTAGAATATAAAATTATCCTCCGTACTACACATTTTTGTTAAAAATTTGAGTAATAAGACAGATATATTGAAACATGAGTCGATCACCACACAAGCCCACAGGCCTTTAACTTATGATTTATTGATTTTCCACGCTCATTTTATAAAATAAACAAAATAAATAAGATTGTCTACTTATAATAGTTTTATGACTAAATTGAATGAAATTAGTACGAAAAATTATTTTAAAGAAAGTAACAAACAAAGTCTGATTATTACTCCCTCCGATTCATAAAGAAGTTTTATCTTTCCTTTTCAGGCAATTCCAAAATTAAGTTCCACTTTCAAACATTTCCTTATTTTTCAAATTATATACATCAAAACAGTTTCAAACAGTGTCAAACAGTGCATTGTAAAGTCAAATTTTTTTTTGATACAGTACTCTGTATGTGTAAAGTCAAAACCATAATTTCTTTAGGAATTGAAGGGAGTATTTTACAATATCTCCCCTAACGCAAAAATATTTAAGTAAGGTGTTGTTCTGTTCGTCTTATTCTTATTATTTATTGTTTATTCTTATTTTATTCAGATCATATCAGATCAAAAAAATTCAGATCAAATTAGATCAGATCAGAAAAATTCAGATCAAATCAGAATCATTCAAACCAGATCAGAAAGATTCAGATCAGATCAGATCAGAAAGATTCAGATCAGATCAGATCAGAAAGATTCAGATCAGATCAGAAGTATTCAGATTAGATCATATCAGATCAGAAAATTTCAAACATGATTTATCATTTTTATTATTATAAAATAATAATAATAACAATAACAATTATTATTATGATTATTATTATTATGATTATTATTATTATTATTATTATTATTATTATTATTATTTATTATTATTATTACTCCAGATTATTATAATTATTATTGTTATTATTATTATTATTATTATTATTTAATTTTATTATTATACAGAATAATTATAATTATAATTACAATTATTATTATAGAAATAATTATAATTAAAAATACAACTACAATTATAATTATAGTTATAATTATAATTATAATTAACTATTTTTAGAATTATGACTATAATTATAAATTATATTTAAATTATATTTATAATTATAATTATAATTATAATAATTATAATTATAATTAAAGAAATATTCAGATCCGATCAGAAGGATTCAGATCAGACTAGAAAGATTCAGATCAGATCAGACCAGATCAGAAAGATTCAGATCAGATCAGAAAGATTCAGATCAGATCAGATCAGAAAAATTCAGATCAGATTAGCACTTAATAAATTCAGATCAGAAACATTCAGATCAGACGAAGAGTACAGCTTCTAAATGGAAAAACCAAGCTCCGTATGAGAATGGATTTATTGTTTAATTCACTTTAACATGCCTAAAATAAAAAAATACAAAAGAAATCTTTTCTGGATAATCAAAATAAAGCAAGGCCGTGATTGAATAATGTCAATTCAAATAACTTAGGAGCCGTTTACTTTCTTGCTTAAGAAACGATGCTTATTTAGCCTGGGTTTAGTAAGCGTTGCTTACTACACGAGTGTTTATTAAGCATGGGTTTGAATTACAACAAACATGTTTACTTCATGAATAGCTTATATTTAAAATGACATAAATAACCTTAAAACCTACTCCCTCATTTCATTTCTCCTGCTTTATCATGAGAGACAAAACATAGCTCCCATCTCCATCGAAGAAGCCGCTCCCATCTCCATCGAAGAAGCCGCTACCGTCTCCATCGAAGAAGCCGCTCCCGTCTCCATCGAAGAAGCAAGTTGGACGTGTTGACCATCTCTAACCCTCCAGGTATTACTTTCTTCTTCCATTTTCACTTCGATTGAACAAGGTCCCTCTACTCCTTGTTCGAAATCTCTCCCTCTCTCACTCACACACACATATAAATTAGTTTTTGTTTTGATTCTGAACCCTTTTTCTTTGATAGCAACCCATTTTCTTTGCCAAATTTAACCTATTTAAAAGTTCAAACCAAAATATAGTAGAAGAAATCGGAGATAGAAGTTCAGTTTACCTGCTGCGATGGTTGCGACATAATACTCTGGTCCTGGAAGAAGGTCTGCAATCGGCAATGCTTGGAGAAAGATAGGCGATGGTGTTCTACCCTATGGGAGATGTCAGGATAAGATAGGGTAAGGATGTAAATAAAATTTTTGTACGATGAAAGCTAGGGACACGCTCGTCAATAAGAAAAAGCTAAACTTACCGATTAAATAAAGGTGAGAACTCCGGTACCCATTTAAAAAATGGGGTACCGTACCTACCATTCACTTGATTGGTCCACATAGGTATATCAATTTTAATTTAGACTTAAATAATTCAACTGCAATATTCTGATTGGTCCATGTGGATAAAGGTACGGTACCTTTTGGGTACCATAGAATCTACCTTAAATAAAACATGGGGGGGCGTCGCTTAGTAACCGGCGAGTTAAGAGGCTATTGTGCATCCTAAGCAGGGAATTAGTCGTCGATTCTGTTTACTTCAGATGCCTTATTAAGCAAGCATCATTCTAAACAGCAAAGTAAACGGCTCCTTAACATTGCAGTGTAGCAGAGATCACTTCGACTGACACGCGTGAGCAACGTTGTGAGATGATTTTTATTTACTCCGTATTTTATTTTATTTACGAATCGAATGTTTGTTTTAACGCAAATTATCGAATGTTTGTTTTAACGCAAATTATCGAATGTTTGTTTTAACGCAAATTATATCGTGGGATCGTCCCACCATGTACATGGTTCTTCCGATCCCAAACGACATAGTTTTATTAAGTAGAAAAATATCGCTCTTAATCCCTACAGTTCACGATAGTGCCGCCGCGAAGATGGGAGACTGATTGGAGAAAGATAGTTCGTTTGTCGTCTGGGAAGAGAGAGCTCTTGGTCTGTCGTCTTCTGGAGACTGGAGTAAACCTTGCTCCGCATGACCTCATCCGGGAGTAAAGCAACGGCGATCATTGGTTGTTGGCCAAGGAACGTTGAATTGGAGACTTGAATTGATTAGAAATATTCGTTATATATATATAATTGTATGTATATGGGGTGAAATCACATACAAACTAGTCTTCCCATGTTAACCTACAAACTATCACAAACTGTGCATCTTTACATTATTTGTATTGCATATTGAAGTTCAAAGTGTTGCATATTATTTGTACTGCATATTAAAGTTCAAAGTGTTGCATATTATTTGTATTGCATATTGAAATTCACTGTGTGCATCTTTACATTATTTGTAATGCATATTGAAGTTCAAAGTGTTGCATATTATTGAGTTTGTAGGTTAGTATTTTAAGCATGGTTTGCATTTGATCTCTTATCGTATGTATATGTGTGTGTGTATATATATATATACACACATATTAGTAGTAGACAATTTACATTTTGATTTGACTCAACTTACATTTGAATATACATAAAGTTACATAAGGAGTTGCCTAAAGTTACACGTCTTATTAACGTGAGTTACATGTCAACTTTGCTCAGCAAGTTACAACTTGCTCACACGTGATTTACATTTTGCATAATACGAGTTACACCTCAATGTAATGCGAGTTACACAACACAAAAAGTCCATGTTGTTAAAAGAAAAATCATTTTCATAAAAAATCATTTTTATAGCACCGATATTAAAAACAAGACATATACACTATTTATGTTAAATAGTTGGGCAATTAGACTCCTTTTTTCATTGAAATCAATATTTTATTTCTTATGTTATGTATTGAACTAGTTACATTTCGACTAAATTTGAGTTACATTCATCAACAACGTGAGTTACATTTATTTACACGTGAGTTACACCATTCTGCTACTGGAACAAGAGAAAAATAAAAAAGAAGTACTGTACACGCGTGTACTGTTCACTTATAAGTCGCCCAACCGTTGGGCGACTTTCCCCGACCATGGTTAAACCAGCAGTATTTTGGTAAATACTTTTAACCCAACACTATTTTCGTAATTAATTAATTAATTAACATTAATATGGACAAAATCTCGAAATGTAGAGCATAAAATCTCTATTCATAATCTGAAGGGAAAAATAATCTAGGATGCAGATTTAATCAGCAAATAGAATGTCTATGAAGCTTTCAACACAATAACCCTTCTCCCCCGTTACTGGGGCAACACAAGACAAACATAACATGAGTTGAACAACACCACTCCATACACAAATGCAGGTTTCACTACAAAAATGTGTAGCCGTACATGTTTATAGCTCCAGGCAGGCCCAGGCACTAGTATTCAAAAACCGATTTTGGAGTTATGCTAGGTGTACACAAAATGTGTACACATGTCTGTTCTTCCCACTGGCAAATTATACCGTACGACCGGTATATCATGAGCATGGTATACCGGTACTAATACGACACCGTTTTTTTCTTATTAAAAGAAACCGAGAAATTTTCTTCTCCCTTAGCCAGTCGCTGCTCTTCTCCGTTGCTAGTGCTTTGTCTTTTTTTTTTCTTTCTCCATCACACTTCTGACGCACACACCCCTCCTCCTCCATCACACTTCTGACGCAACACACTCCTCCCCAATTATCATGTAATCTTTGCATTCAATTCGGAACAAAATTTTATCAATCCAAAAAATTAACATAGATTCATTTAGTGCTCAAATAAAATAAACATTAAAAATGATTTTTCGTTAAAACATATTTATGACCTTAATATTAAAAACAAAACATATTCACTATTTATGTAAATTAATTGCAGAATTAAAGTCCGTATTTTCATTGTTTACATTTGATATTATATGGAGTTACATTTTCTTATTCGTGAATTACATCTGTTTATGCATGAGTTACATCTTAATGTATGGGAGTTACACCACGAAATAAACCCATTATAATGACCAAAAATGATTTTTAACTACATCTTTTTGTATAGCCCTAATATTAAAAAAATATATTCACTATTTACAAAAGGTAATGGGTAATTAAGATCATTTTCATTATTTGCATTGAAATTAATGTTTATAACATGTATATATATAAATAAAAGATAGTTCACATTTCAACTTTTGATTCTAATAAAATTTGGCAAATGTCCCCCGGCGTTTGCCCCACTGATTTTGGTGGTTTGCCTTCCGGGGTAAAAAAAAAGATAGTTCACATTTCAACTTTTCTAGATTTGCATTTTAATGTACACAAGTTACATCTTAATGTACGTGAGTTACACCACTAAATAAACCTCAGCCTACTAATGATTAAATAATGATTTTTTAACTACATCATTTTTATAATCCTAATATTAAAAATAAAACACATTCACTAATTACAAAAAGTGATTGAGCAATTAGGATCAAATTTTCATTGAAATCAATGTTTTTTTCCTTATATTTCGTTTTAGACAATTTACATTTCAACTTGGCTAAAGTTACATTTTTATCAAAGTGAGTTACATTATGTTAAACAGGAGTTACACCACCTGCTACTGAAACACACACAAAAAAATCACTGTTCACCCGCGTCACTGTTCATGCCTATTTTACCTCCTGGGAGCACGGTGCTCATAGTGGACCGGTATAACAACTGTTGTTCTTCACAGAAAATTTATCTATCACAGACAGTTCATTTTGAGTTGTCTATGACAAACAAATTTTCTGTGAAAGACTGACATGTGTACACTTTTTGTGTACACATTTTGTGTACCTCAAGCATTAGTCAAACCGATTTAGATCATAACCTAACGAGTTGAACTTTGTGTACAATTTTTTTTGTGTATACACTTTTATACATGTCTGTATAGGATTGTTTTTTGTTTGTATACAGACAAAACGTATTTGTTTCAAATATGTTTTGTTTGTATACAAACAAAAAACAACCCTACACAGACATGTGTAAAAGTGTGTACACAAAAAATCGTGTACTTTCAGAATTTTTGTAACCTAAATGATCACATTTTATGAAATACTCTCTCCCTCAAACTTTCTTTTTTTCCCAAGGGAATCATAGCTGAGGGGTACCGAGGACGTCATAGCCGAGGGGTGCTGAGGGTACTGCCGAGGGCATCATGGCCGAGGGGTGCCGAGGGGTGTCGAGGGCTTCCAATGAATGTCTGGATTGCATGAGTATGTGGGTCAGGGGGTCCTGGATCATATACTCCATCAAAAACGACGTGGTAAACGCATTTTTTTGTTTTCTTTTCTCCAGTTTTCCAGCAATTTTCTTTGGTAAACACGTTTCCTATTTTCTGTTTTCCAGTTTTCGGGAAAACTGGAAAATATTTCTGTTAGTAAATAGGCCCTTATTTTTCCTCCCAGATGAAGCAAATTTGCAAAGGAAAACGAAATCATCAAATAAAAAGAGGAAATCAGCTTTTCCTGAAGAGTAAATGATATGGTGTTAAAGTAACTAATCCAAGCATATTGATACAATTATCCGAGTATGCAGCTTTCACCGATACTGTTTATTAATTAATAAATATTACTACCTCCCTCCCACTAAGATTGGGACATGAGAAGGTGACACGGTTAAATTGATAAAGTAAGAATAAAGTAGGAATGATTTAGATTCACACAAACTTTACCAAATTTGGTATGAGACAATCTTAGTAGGACTTCCCGAAAAGGTAAAATGAGACAATCTTAGGGGACGGAAGGAGTAAAAGTTTGCCACCACTGGTGGAGGTGGAATAAGAAAATGGATAGCAGAAGATTCAAAAATTAATAAATTACAAAATTAAATCAATTAATGAGTAAACTTACCTGTGATGTAAGGTAGCAAATAAGAATTTCTTCATTCTAAGTGAACTAAAACAATCTGGACGAATGTGGTATAATCGTCTTAGTGAATACCTTCTCAAAGAAGGATATAAGAATGATCCAATTAGTCCATGTGTTTTCATTCGGCAATCAAATTCGGGATTCGCCATAATTGCAGTATATGTTGATGACTTAAATATTATTGGAACTCCCGATGAAATTGAAAATACTGAATAATATCTTATGAAAGAATTTGAAATGAAAGATCTCGGGTAGGGCTGGACTCGGGCCGGGGCCCGGCCGGGCCTCGGGCCAGGAAAGGGGAGGCCCGAGCCCGAACCGCCGGTGGCCGGTTCCGGGCCAAACCGGGTCGGGCCGGGCCGAACCGGCCCAATTTTTTTTGTTCTATTTAATCCCCTACCCCTCCCCCTCAACCCCAAACCATCCCAAACCACCTCAAATGGCCCAAAATACCTAATCCAACCTAAAACTTAAAAAAATTCAAAAAAAAAATTAAAATCCGGCCCGGACCGGGCCCGAACCGGCCGGGCCGGGCCGGTTCACCAAAACCTGGGCCCGAGCCCGGACCGCCCAGCACCCGGGCCGGGCCAAACCGAACCGGTGGACCCACCGGGCCACGGGCCGGGCCAAACAGTGACCGGGCCGGTTCGGTCCCGGGTCGGGCCGCCCGGCCCGAGTCCAGCCCTAATCTCGGGAGAAGCAAATTTGGTCTCGGACTTCAAATTGAGCATTTGAAGAATGGAATTTTCATCCATCAATCCAATTACACCGAGAAAGTTTTGAAGAGATTCTACATGGACAAAGCTCATCCATTGACTTCACCAATGGTCATTCGATCTCTCAACATACATGATGATCCATTCCATCCCCGAGAAGACGACGAAGATATACTCGGTCCCGAAGTACCATATCTGAATGCCATTGGAGCTTTAATGTATTTACCTAAAAATACTAGACTGGATATTGCATTTTCTATAAATTTATTAGCTAGGTACAACTCATGTCCAACAAGACGTCATTGGAACGGGATCAAGCACATATTCCGTTATCTCCGTAGTACAATTGATCTCGACCTATTCTACCACAAAGATGCAACAACTTCTTTAATCGGATATGTAGACGCCGGATACCTATCGGATCTTCAAAAGGCAAAATCACAAACCGGGTACGTATTTACTTATGGTAACACTGCAATCTCATGGAGATCTATGAAGCAAACATTGACAGCAACATCATCAAATCATTCGGAGTTAATTGCACTTTATGAAACCGGGAGGGAATGTGTCACGCCCCGGTCTGGCCGGACGCGCTAACAACCGCCGCATAATCCGATTAAGGCAACCGCAGTTCACCCTACTCGAACCATGCTAGGCGTACATGAATATCATTCACACAAGTACATCCATAAACAATCATAAATAAAGCATTTCAAATATACGCAGCGGAATACAATTACTTTTAAAAAGTCAAAGGCCACACAGGGCGAACATGAGCACGCAGGCTCCCGAATCATTTATAAATTAAAAATAGTCCATGAGCATTATTTTATTTATATCAAAATAGAACTGGAAGAAGCACGAACCACGTCTTCTCTCCATGGATCACCCGAAGCAACGGGAACAGGAAGCAAGCTCTAGCTTCTACCTGAAACTGTGAGGTGGCCTCCCCCGTGAAGGGGAGGTCAGTACTTGGAAGCATTTGACAAGTACAATGACAACTATACTGAATATAATTCATGTTTCAAACATAAGACCCTCAAAATAGGGTGATACTATATTATGGGCATAACCTACAGCTACCCCATTTCAAATCACTTGTATAGAATATATATACCAAGTCGAATAGCCGACCCGTAGGTCCATTTGTATTTCAAAACAATTCCCCTTGTGCAGCCCTTGGCCTATTCTTGCATATAGCAATATCGAGAGGTTATCCCACCCCTAGTCTAAACCCAACTCCATCGAGAGGGTTACACAATTTATCATTTGTACTCGTCCACGTTGGACTTACCCACCCTACGGGTGTATTCATTCATTTGGGCTTACACCCCCAGCATTATATCTTTGATTCATGTAGGGCTTACACACCCCGTATATTCTTAGTTCGTGTAGGGCTTACACACCCCGTATAATACTTTACTCGTTTAGGGCTTACACACCCCGCGTAATACTTTACTCATTTAGGGCTTACACACCCCGCGTAATACTTTATCATGTAGGGCTTACACACCCCGTATAATACTTCATTCATTAGGGCTTACACACCCCGCGTAATACTTTATTCATTAGGGCTTACACACCCCGCGTAATACTTTATTCGTGTAGGGCTTACACACCCCGCGTAATATCCTTTATCTCGTTAGGGCTTACACACCCCGTATATATATATATATCCCCGTATACTCATTGTACACGAGCAATCATAATCTATCAACCTCGGGCTAGTCTTCATCAAGACTCCCCGGGCTGCCTTCATATAGTCTAGGTAGACTCCACCATTTCCTTTGAGTGTGACCATAGTCCATCACTCATTCTAAGTTCATGCCTATCTAATTCAATACTATAGATAGCACATACAATTAATCACTACGGATTCATATCACTTTGATCATGTCAATAACTCAAGTATTCCTTACTTCACATTTAATCATTTTGCCTATCCACATAGGTATCCATATATCCCTTTTAAGATCTTATGGAATCACCCATTTATCAACATTTGTCTATATCATGCTAATCCTCTATATCAATTCAATAATTAATATATTTCAAGGATTTCTCCCCTCATGCATAATGCCTTTGCTTATCCACCTTAGTAATATCATGTATCAATTTGTATCACCACATAGCAACACATTTATTCACATTGGAGTATATCATTTAATTCCATCAAAATCATAATTTGATTACTTAGGTAATCTCATGCTCAACTCACGAGTTATAGACAATATAGTCAGCCATCCTCACCTTAAATAAGTCCAGCAAGGTTGCCTATTGAAGCCCCGTCGTTAAACCTTCGATCGGGAATGATCTGAATCCACCTTGGCTGGCAGAGGACAAAAGCCGCCCGGCTTTTGCAAAAGCTGCCCGGCTTTCGGGTTCTGCTGCACGAAAACAGCACCTAGAAGTGGCGGTTTCCGGCGATTTCGATTCCTATCGATTCAACAACTCTTCTAAGTTAATTACCAACACTTTATATCATATTTCTACACTTTTAAACGTGTAGAACATCCTCATTAATCCCACATATGATTTCTTAAAAATCATATACACAAAACGAAGTAAATAACTAGTTTGAACGGGATTAGCATTCGGTTACCTAGAATCGAGCTTTCTTCTTCCCGGAATCCCCCTCTTTCTTCCTCCTTGCTCAAAGAACGTGTGAAGCTTCTTGTGAGCTCTCTCCCCTCTCTATGAGGCGTAGAATGCTTCTCCAAATGAGAGGAGGATAGCCTACCCCTTATCCTTTCTATAATTAGAAGGTTTGGGCTAAAATGGGTTGTGTTGTGTAATGGACTGCCTCCCTTTTATTTAATCCATCCCGAAGCTATTTACAAATTAATCCTCCCGTTTATTATGAGTTACATTTTATGTGGGATACCCCGAATTAAAGTGTAGGGAACCCTTCACCCTTATACTCGCTATTTTCGGTAAGTTGGGGAAAATGCCACTTTGGTTACTTGATATATCTCGGTTGGGCCTAAATGACTTTTATTCATTTATTTATATCATTTTTGGCTAGGAGACCATAGTAGGTCGATCCTAAAATGTATTGGATGGTCCTCCCCAATATTCGGGCTCATACCCAATTATGTTTCATTTATTAGTAAGTGGACTCAAATAGTCTCTCGTCTTATTTCTTTACCTTTTATTCGGCCCAAACAATTATATTTTACATAGTCCCTTATCCTTGGGCTTTTATTTAATTTATCTTGGTCCAAGAATATATATTAGTTTGTCCCTCCCCATCTTTGGGGTCCGACTCACAATTTATTTAATCGGTATCAATTTAATCAATTAATCATTTCTAGTATGATCGATATACTTGTAACTAGTTTTCAAAGTGAATATATAATCACGACTTTAACTAATTTTCCTCGTTGAAATTAGTATTTGTACTTTCACTCAGATTTTAATACCAATGGATTAATAAATCCAAGTTTAAATTGGGAGCGGTGTTACAAGTTCACCCCCCCTTAACAGGAATTTCGTCCCCGAAATTCACGTCGCATTTTCATTTTAACTGACGCCACTCTATTTTTAGAGTACATACTTTTTCAAGTCTCTTCGTTGACTTGATCATTTTATAGCATAGTTTAACCATCTTATCATTGTTGTCCTTAGACATTTTCATTCATACTGACGTACCCTTTTGGTTTATTTCATTTAGATGCTACACCATCTAACTACAGAATAACAAGTCCTTCCCCACTTGGGCATCAATTCTTTCTAGAATTCCCAAGTGGCCTTAACTAGTATGAGTTTAGCATACCCCGTTGTAAAACTTACTTACTCGCATACCGTTATGTAGTTGGCCCGTGAGCCCGTGTTCATATTTCCTTTCATTCATCGTTAGCACGACACAACCCGTAGGTCTTATTATTCATACGAGACTTGTCACCGCCATCCGAGGCCTCATTGGGTCCTCGGGCCGGAGTCCAACATCCCGCCCCTGGACTCATACCTATCATCCCGTAGGAAGGTAAGGCCCATTAGGGGTCCTATCTTATGTGTTACCGCTGTCGGAGCCTCGTTAGGTCTCCGATTCGGATTCCACCCTTATGCGTAGTTACATTACAAGTCCATGCTATCCAACCCCGCTCTCTAGAGTCGGGAAGGGCCATGGTCCTTGCTTATTACCATAATTCAACCGGCTATCCTCAAGGACTACCGAAAACACCCGAAGGTCAATCCTATATCTAGGATCAATTTATTATTCACTTTTATCTCGGGTATCCCTTAAGGCCTACCCCTAGTATAACTTAAAGTTATGCATGTCCACCTTAGCATCTCTTAAGACTACTTAAGGTTCAGTATCTCACTATCCGAATCCTTAGGATTAATCCTACCATTATTTGTATTTACCTCCCGGCTAGTATTCTCATACTAGTTGGGTAGATCAAGGATAATCGAGCCCTCAACTCATGTCGTCTTTCAATACCCCATCAAGATACAACCCATAGACGAGCCTTAAGTCACCTCGGATCCTCCCTTAAGGAGTGCCCGGAGCATGACCCGAATTTCATCATCTTCCAGTTACGCTAACTGTCTCACATACAACGCTCCCTGTGGAGACGACCTTATGTTCGCACAGTAGCTATTGCTACAGGAAAGATTTCCACGTATCAAACATCCGTCCCAACTCTCGTGGGATTTCGAAAATAAGTAGTCATCCTTGACTCTAATGTTCGCCTCACATACCCGTGCTACCTACCCATAGGTGGACGGACAAAATCACTGAACTTCCATTTAGTTTCTCAGAATCTGGTTATCCTCTTACGAGTTTCTGATACTCATACAATAACGAGTAACATATACGGCGAATCAATTTGGTGTTGTGACCATCACATCGGTCGTTATTTGTATCGAACCATATTACTCGGTAATAATCAATCTTGCCCCCCTCTTTGGGTAACGCATGTTCTTACTACTCAACTTATTCGTTTAAACTCCGAAGCATAGGGCCCTGCCCTTATTTTCCCCGAGCTTTCAACCTCTCGTGTAATAGCCAACTCTAGCACTTTTCTTCTCCCATATTACTTCTCAAAGATCTAACCTATGAGATTCAATCATACTCAAGGATATTAGACCCTTCTTTCAATTTCCTTCATTCACTACTATCGTTATATAATAGTGTGTATCTGCCGTCATATCGTTTCGGTTTACAAGTGCCCTCTCACACTCACCCAATGCGCCTCCGCATTAAGGATGATTTTATCATTCTCCCCGCTCAACTCTAGCGTTCTTACACCACAAATCAATGCAAGACCCACTTACCCTGTAATGGTTCATTTCAAGGCCCAAAGATGTACCGGGCTCGAGATATACGAAAACCATCCGACCTTTCCATAAACTGCCCGGTTTTCTAGCTTGGAGACTAATTTACCAAAAATTACCCAAATGCCGGCCGGTTTCCATGAAAGCCGGCCGGTTCTTGTACCCAATTCCAGGTCTCCGATTTGTTTCCCCGTAAGCCGGCCGGTTTCCATGAAAGCCGGCCGGGGTTTGGCAGCGTAGCTTTAATCCCAAAATTTAATCCAAAAGCCGGCCGGTTTCTGTGAAAGCCGGCCGGTTTTCATCCCCCGAAGTTTAACTAGCCTTATTCAATCCAAAAGCCGGCCGGTTTTTATCAAAAGCCGGCCGGTTTTTCTCTGCCGTAGGTTAATTCGATTTATTTATCCTCAAAACCGGCCGGGCTTTGCCAAAGCCGTGCGGTTTTGAGTGTTTACAAAACTTCACAAACCCCGTAAGCCGGCCGGTCTTTACAAAAGCCGGCCGGGTTTCGCCGCCGTAGCTTAATTCCACTTTATTTAATCCCAAAGCCGGCCGGGTTGCACCCAAGCCGCCCGGTTTTTGCCATTTCAAAAATGTTTTTCGTTTTCCTTGCCAAAACCGGCCAGTATTTTCCTTGGCCGGCCGGAAATTGACCCCTGGAACCCCCATAACTTAAATATTCATTTAAATGAAGTTTCTAATAAGGATTACCTGTACGGTGGTCGCGTCCATGCAAGAATTTGCCTCCTTCCCCGTGTGAACTCATCGTTGAGTTCTTCTTTGATTCCCGGAGTGTATGTTGCTCACATTATCCCCTCTATGTCGTGTGCTCGCTTGAGACGGCCCCGCTAGGTTCATATCCCCCATGGTTCCTTCATTAGCTCCCGAAGTAGTGTTACTTCCCCGTTGAGGACAATGGAACTTCATGTGTCCCGTATCCCCACAAAAGAAACACCTCTTTGGTTCACGACAAGTCCCGTAGTGGTACTTATCGCAATTATCACATCTTCGCACCCTAGAACTAAAGGATTTCCCTCCTTGGGTCACGGACCCTTGATTGTACGTTGACGGTGGCATAGGCATTTTAAAGCTTCCCTCCACCCCGATATTTTGTCTTTTGCTTCGATCATGGGAATCATTGATTTCCCACATCCTCTTTCTAGCCTCCTCGGCATCTTTAGCCTTTCTTTCTTCCCACAACTCTTCCCCAATAAGGCCTCGTGTCACCACCTCATTAAAAGTCATGTTATTTTGGTACGCCGCCCTCTCACGCACTTCCAAATTCAACGCGTTCCAGAAGTGGTCGACCATACGGTTCTCATTCCCTGCATATTCAGGAAGGTATCTAGCCAAGTCTCGAAACTTTTGCTCCAATTGTTTGACGGTGTACTCGTCATCTTGTTTGATGGTAGTGTACTCCCTCCTCTTTTGATTTACTTCAAAGGAAGAGTAGTATTGTCTATAAAATTCAAGCTCAAAGTTATCCCACGTGACATCTCCGTTGTATTTCCCCTTGACACCCTCCCACCATGTTGAAGCCAATCCCTCCAACATTCTAGTGGCAACTCTCATCTTTAGATTTGGCGTCAATTGCATATCATTGGCTGCCTCATTAAGCCTCTTAACCCAATCATCAGCCTCAGATATATCTCCCGTTCCATCGAACGATTTACATCCGAGCGCCCTTGCCTCTTTAAGATATTTAGAGACCCTTATAAAAGGACTCTCGGTACTTGGATTTCTAGTACCCTCTCTATGTGCCCAGCACGCGTCATGACTTCCCCTCTTGGAAGCCACTTGCCCAACTCGCCTCTCTTGGTGTTGTTTCTTTCTTAGTTCTCGTTCACGTTGGTATTTTTCAGATACCTGACTAATTCCATCCAAGGAGACATCATTGTCCTCCTCACTAATAAAATCATCACCCTCATCATATGAGGTTTCAGAAGGTTCTGTTTCGGGTTTATACGTTGAGTCTTCTTCAGACTCCCAAGACCTATACTCGGTCTCAAACTGTGCGTTATCCCTCATTTGGATCCCTTGGCCTCCTCGGCCTCTCCCTTTTCCTCTAGATACTCTAGAGTTTCCCCGGTTGACATGCCCAGTTTCTCCCGGTGCACGCCCTATCCGATCATTCCTAGTCATCATGCCTCCACCTCGCATTTCTGAAAGAATTTTTTTGGAATGAGTCATCAGACTCGCTTCAATGTCAACTGACAGATAAGTACTTAAGACACCATTTGGCTCAAATCACCGCCATACCAATTGTTAAGGGGCCCGTCTTAACAATTAGAGACTTTGCAACTCAAGTACCAAAGGCTCTTTCAGCACAAAACTTTTATGCTCATGGTTTCAAAAATCATTTTGAAGAAAACACTTTTGAGGGACTTCATTATGAAGTTTATGGACTAAGGCTTTGATACCATTTAATTGTCACGCCCCGGTCTGGCCGGACGCGCTAACAACCGCCGCATAATCCGATTAAGGCAACCGCAGTTCACCCTACTCGAACCATGCTAGGCGTACATGAATATCATTCACACAAGTACATCCATAAACAATCATAAATAAAGCATTTCAAATATACGCAGCGGAATACAATTACTTTTAAAAAGTCAAAGGCCACACAGGGCGAACATGAGCACGCAGGCTCCCGAATCATTTATAAATTAAAAATAGTCCATGAGCATTATTTTATTTATATCAAAATAGAACTGGAAGAAGCACGAACCACGTCTTCTCTCCATGGATCACCCGAAGCAACGGGAACAGGAAGCAAGCTCTAGCTTCTACCTGAAACTGTGAGGTGGCCTCCCCCGTGAAGGGGAGGTCAGTACTTGGAAGCATTTGACAAGTACAATGACAACTATACTGAATATAATTCATGTTTCAAACATAAGACCCTCAAAATAGGGTGATACTATATTATGGGCATAACCTACAGCTACCCCATTTCAAATCACTTGTATAGAATATATATACCAAGTCGAATAGCCGACCCGTAGGTCCATTTGTATTTCAAAACAATTCCCCTTGTGCAGCCCTTGGCCTATTCTTGCATATAGCAATATCGAGAGGTTATCCCACCCCTAGTCTAAACCCAACTCCATCGAGAGGGTTACACAATTTATCATTTGTACTCGTCCACGTTGGACTTACCCACCCTACGGGTGTATTCATTCATTTGGGCTTACACCCCCAGCATTATATCTTTGATTCATGTAGGGCTTACACACCCCGTATATTCTTAGTTCGTGTAGGGCTTACACACCCCGTATAATACTTTACTCGTTTAGGGCTTACACACCCCGCGTAATACTTTACTCATTTAGGGCTTACACACCCCGCGTAATACTTTATCATGTAGGGCTTACACACCCCGTATAATACTTCATTCATTAGGGCTTACACACCCCGCGTAATACTTTATTCATTAGGGCTTACACACCCCGCGTAATACTTTATTCGTGTAGGGCTTACACACCCCGCGTAATATCCTTTATCTCGTTAGGGCTTACACACCCCGTATATATATATATATCCCCGTATACTCATTGTACACGAGCAATCATAATCTATCAACCTCGGGCTAGTCTTCATCAAGACTCCCCGGGCTGCCTTCATATAGTCTAGGTAGACTCCACCATTTCCTTTGAGTGTGACCATAGTCCATCACTCATTCTAAGTTCATGCCTATCTAATTCAATACTATAGATAGCACATACAATTAATCACTACGGATTCATATCACTTTGATCATGTCAATAACTCAAGTATTCCTTACTTCACATTTAATCATTTTGCCTATCCACATAGGTATCCATATATCCCTTTTAAGATCTTATGGAATCACCCATTTATCAACATTTGTCTATATCATGCTAATCCTCTATATCAATTCAATAATTAATATATTTCAAGGATTTCTCCCCTCATGCATAATGCCTTTGCTTATCCACCTTAGTAATATCATGTATCAATTTGTATCACCACATAGCAACACATTTATTCACATTGGAGTATATCATTTAATTCCATCAAAATCATAATTTGATTACTTAGGTAATCTCATGCTCAACTCACGAGTTATAGACAATATAGTCAGCCATCCTCACCTTAAATAAGTCCAGCAAGGTTGCCTATTGAAGCCCCGTCGTTAAACCTTCGATCGGGAATGATCTGAATCCACCTTGGCTGGCAGAGGACAAAAGCCGCCCGGCTTTTGCAAAAGCTGCCCGGCTTTCGGGTTCTGCTGCACGAAAACAGCACCTAGAAGTGGCGGTTTCCGGCGATTTCGATTCCTATCGATTCAACAACTCTTCTAAGTTAATTACCAACACTTTATATCATATTTCTACACTTTTAAACGTGTAGAACATCCTCATTAATCCCACATATGATTTCTTAAAAATCATATACACAAAACGAAGTAAATAACTAGTTTGAACGGGATTAGCATTCGGTTACCTAGAATCGAGCTTTCTTCTTCCCGGAATCCCCCTCTTTCTTCCTCCTTGCTCAAAGAACGTGTGAAGCTTCTTGTGAGCTCTCTCCCCTCTCTATGAGGCGTAGAATGCTTCTCCAAATGAGAGGAGGATAGCCTACCCCTTATCCTTTCTATAATTAGAAGGTTTGGGCTAAAATGGGTTGTGTTGTGTAATGGACTGCCTCCCTTTTATTTAATCCATCCCGAAGCTATTTACAAATTAATCCTCCCGTTTATTATGAGTTACATTTTATGTGGGATACCCCGAATTAAAGTGTAGGGAACCCTTCACCCTTATACTCGCTATTTTCGGTAAGTTGGGGAAAATGCCACTTTGGTTACTTGATATATCTCGGTTGGGCCTAAATGACTTTTATTCATTTATTTATATCATTTTTGGCTAGGAGACCATAGTAGGTCGATCCTAAAATGTATTGGATGGTCCTCCCCAATATTCGGGCTCATACCCAATTATGTTTCATTTATTAGTAAGTGGACTCAAATAGTCTCTCGTCTTATTTCTTTACCTTTTATTCGGCCCAAACAATTATATTTTACATAGTCCCTTATCCTTGGGCTTTTATTTAATTTATCTTGGTCCAAGAATATATATTAGTTTGTCCCTCCCCATCTTTGGGGTCCGACTCACAATTTATTTAATCGGTATCAATTTAATCAATTAATCATTTCTAGTATGATCGATATACTTGTAACTAGTTTTCAAAGTGAATATATAATCACGACTTTAACTAATTTTCCTCGTTGAAATTAGTATTTGTACTTTCACTCAGATTTTAATACCAATGGATTAATAAATCCAAGTTTAAATTGGGAGCGGTGTTACAGAATGCGTGTGGCTGCGATCTATGATTCAACACAACCAAAATGAATGCGATATGAAACATATTACTTGTCACCCTACTGTGATCTATGAAGACAACACCGCATGCGTAGCTCAAATTAAAGAAGGCTACATCAAAGGAGACAAAACATAACAAATATCACCAAAATTCTTCTCTACTCATGATCTGGACAAAGAAGGGACGATCACCATTCAACAAATCAGATCGAGTGAAAATCCGGCCGATCTCTTCACCAAATCTTTACCCCTGAAGAAATTCATAGAACTTGTATAGAAAATCGGCATGCGCCACCTTCAAACTTTATGGTAATTCAGGGGGAGTATTTGAATGCACTACACTCTTTTTTCCTTCATCAGTTTTTTATCCCACTGAGTTTTTCCTGATAAGGGTTTTAACGAGACAATACATCCAAATACAACGACATTATAAGTCGTAATTTTTACCCCTTAATTTTCACACTAATCCTCACAATAAATTTTTAAATACAAACAACTATTCTCAAGGATGAACATTCAAGAGGGAGTGTTGTAAAACCCTGGAAATGAGAAGTGTGAATTGTTTATCCTTATCATCATCCTTGTAATCAGGACACTAAGCTTCCTACCATCCTTGTAATCATAGATAGATAGATGACTAGTTTAATGATGTCAACAAGATGTGTAGAATTACTCCTTGATGATTCATCACCAAACCCAACTAGTATAAATAGAGTTTGATCAATCACTTGTAAATTAATTAAGAAACTCTAGAAATTCATAATTTCTCACATATTAAGAATAAGAATAATATCCAGACTTTTATCTTTATATCTATCTTTTAAATCTATTCTGCATCTTCTACGTCTCACAAAAAAGTACATTATTTTTCATCCAAAAAAACAAAAAAAGTACATTATGTGAAATTATACGGAGTACTTTCGTACTCCCTCCGTCCCTAATAACTTTGCCAAGTTTGATCGGCACGAAGATTAATAAAGTAAAAACTGTGTGGTTGAGGTTTGTGCAAATGAGAGAGAATTAAATGGAACCACAAATTTTTTACTAAAATGATAAAGTGACAAAGTTAATGGGACATCCAGAAAAGGAAAATTGGCAAAGTTATAAGGGACCAAGCTGACCCAAACTGTGCAGCCTCGACGCGTCTTTAAAAACATCCTAAGCCTTCTCACACGGCGTTGGCTAGGGAAGAAAAAAGAGAGACCATCCCTAGAGAGAAGAAAGAGAGATAAAGAAAGAGAAATATGGCAAGAGCGGGTTTATTAGGCGGTTGCCTTCCCTCAACGGCAGCGGCGACGACAAGTCTTCGGAAACATCAATCACCACCTAAATCTCTGCCTTTAAAAGGGATTTTCAACCAAAAATCGGCGGTTCGGATTCGCTGCTGCCTCTCTCCACCGAGTGGTTACCTTTTGCCCAGGGTGGGGAAGTTGCTAACTGTGGCGCCATATTATCTGAGCGATCAGGTTGTCAAGCTTTTTTGTGGCGACAATTATGGTGCGCGCTATTTAGCTTTCGCCATCGATTTGGCCGATAAACACCAGCGCCTTTATAAGAAGCTTAAGCCTACCGTGGATAAGTTTTTCCAACTGGATTTATCCAATGACCCGAGCTACATAGACGGTGAGTAATACGGAGTACTTAAACTAGTAATACGGAGTACTTAAATTAGTAAAGTTCAGTTTCTTTTTAATCGCAACATGTTGAATTTTACACTATTCACAGGCTCTACTTTGACCAAATTTTAAGCTATTATTTTATGAAAATTATTTTTAAAAAAAGATATTGTTTAATTCATCTCATTACAAAGTTTCAAAATTTGATTTTTAAATTTTTTTTACTAATAGAGATTAAATATAATTACGGTCAAATATGAAATGTTTACCGTTGCAAATAAAACAGAACGGAGTAAGTATTTGTTTGGGCAAATAAGCCACCTACTAAAAAAACTCAAATAAGCCCTTTGTATTATATTATATTATATTGAAGGTTGGGTCCTGCCTTTATTTGAGTTATTTGAGGAGGTTCCTACCAAATTTCAAATAAATTCTTGAAGATAATTGCGTTTTTAATTGTTCATTTGAATGTCTTCCGGATTAAAGTTTTAGCTGAAATTTTGTATAAGTAAATTAGACTTAATAATGAGTAATATATACGTTAAAAAAATTTCATAAACAGAGCCTCATATATATAAGTCCTTATATAAGGACTTATTTGACTTTTTTGGTTAGTACTTGAGCTTATTTGACCTTTTCTCTTGTTTGATAAGCTCTGTTGACTGTTCTTATATGATACAATACGGTTGCAGTTCAACAACACGGTTTTGTTGTTACAGTTCGGCTTTTGTGGTTATATATACTCCTATTTTTTTTAGTGTGGGCCTAGGTCCTCCCTGACCCTGCGCGCGCACACACATATATACTCCCTCAGGCGCTTCTGTGCTTCATGCGCAAAAGATGTGCCTCAGTCAGGCGCAAAGAGTCATATGCGCCTTGCTTGGTGCGCTTAAGCGCCTCTGGATATCATATTGTTTTTGTAGGAGTACATAGACAATTTTAGTTAGTATTAGAACGTAATGTTCATAATGTGGTGGAAATTTATCAAATGTGGATGTTAGTAATATAGTGCCAGTTTGACCCTCTCACCAAGTTTCCAAGATGCCACATATTGCCAGTGATATACATATCTATAAAGTATAAATAAACTTGTTGCTGATATGTGTGTGTGCAGATTGCATAGAGATATTATTGGGGAATGAAGACTGTTGGATATGTACTCATTCAATGGTGACTTGCAAATCTAGATACTCTCTCTCTCTCTGTGTCCATAACTCTCTTTGCAGTTGTGATATTATGTACTCCTTCAGCTGATTATTTTTATGACCCATAAATCTACTTGGGAATATATATGTAGTTATTAGCTGAACATTTATTCATCCTAGCTAGCCGCTAGATATAGGGTATGTTTGTTGCAACTAGTTGGAAAGATATTTTTATGAGCTTTGTAGTAACTATTAAATTTTAGTGACCAGAAATATCTTAAAATAAAAAGGTGATAATTGTTTGACACAAAACCAACTGTTTGATTTAGTTCTCTTTGGCATACAAGCTGTTGAGACTAATTAATACTAAAAGCTACAAACTTCTCTCTAGTGTATCATCTCAAAAAAGTTCTTTTATTTTGAAAAAAGCTATTACAATTGTCATGTCAAACATTCAACTAGAAGCTTTTAGAGACTTTTAAAATAGGACAAAAGCTAGAAGGTAAATACTTATGCCGACCAGGGTAGTCAATACTCAATAGCGCGCGCCTGAGCGCTTAAGCGCACCAGGCAAGGCACATATGAAGGTCAGCGCCTGATGTAGTCCCAGGTGCAGTCACCTGAGTGAGGCGCAACTTAGCCACTTAGGCGCAATAAGCGCAGAAGCACAGAAAAGCGCACGCTTATGTCGCCTTCCTTCACCTGAGTGAGGCGCAACTTAGCCACTTAGGCGCAATAAGCACAGAAAAGCGCACGCTTATGTCGCCTTGCCTGGGAAAGGCTTATTAGCCTATTTATTTGTTTGATTCTGCTGTAAATAATAAAGCCCATACATATATAAGATTTAGCCCATTCAAGTAATAGGTTAAAACAACTTAAACGCATGTTAAATCCTTTTAAGTCACAGTAAAAGCCTTTTATATAGCGTGACTTCATCATTACTCTCATATGCTCTACTCACACAATCGGTTCAATGCTGAAACAACGATATTGATCAACCCACATAAGCCAGAAACCCATAAGGTGTCATCTTCATCATCATCATCCCATGTTATTTCTTCTTTCTTTTTTTCAGTTTGTAGTCTTCATTTATTTTGTCATCTTCTTGATGATCCTTTCTTTTTATTCTTTCAGTTTATCTTCTTCCTTTACTTTTATAGTTCTCTTTGATTCTTATCTAATCCATACAGCTCAAGCATATTGCATGTATAATGTATCTAACTATGAATACTTTATAGTTCTCTTTGTTCTTAGATATTCTATACTTTACAGTTCTCTTTGATTCTTTTGTATTATATACTTTATAGTTCTTTTGCTTCATATATATTCGATACTTTATAGTTCTCTTTGCTTCAGCTTATTATACTATCTTCTTTTTATCACTTCGTACTTTAATTGTATAAAACTTCATATACTCTAACTTAGTTAATATAGTTCTCTTTGCTTCTTATATATTCTATACTTTATAGTTCTCTTTGCTTCATATATATTCTATACCTTATAGTTCCCTTTGCTTCATCTTATTATACAGTTAACCCTATATCTTCTTAAGTTCTTATTATTTCTTCATATAATCTAACTTAGGTAATAGTTTCAAACACTACACAATTCATGCTACTCCTAGTCCTGAAACTGCAAAATCATCTAAAACTGACCCTACCAGAGTACCAGGTGTTTTGTTTTTGTGAACCATGACTTTATTTTTGTAGATTGTGACTTTGTTATTGAGAAACATGATTATTTAATGCATTGATAGAGACTGGTATTAATCAAGCAAGAACAATAACAGATCTCCAAGGTCTAAGTCCATGGAAATTATGCAGAAAAGAGATAGAAGTGTGTTTATTGAATAGAGAAGAACCGAAATAGGTATACAGTGATAGGGACGATTCGAGATGCCCGGTCTCCAAGGTCTAAGTCCAATCCAAAATAACAGCCTACTATGCACAGCCCTTACTCTTACTATTTATAGTACTATATCCACGCAGGGATAAAACGTAAAGCAACAGTACTCAATTAACTTGCTATTTGCCAGACTACCCCCGGGCCCTTCTTTGATAAACCTTATTATGATATTGAGTAGGCTGCATAGCTGGGTGTCTATGAACATTCCCCCCTAAATAACCACCTTGTCCTCAAGGTGGGTGATAGAGATCAGCCATGACCTTCCTATTCAACTTCATTCTTGCACCCCTCCCTTCCCAATATCTCCCAAATTGTTTGGCCATGAACTTGAGTACTTCTGTCCTCTTCACTTCTTTCATAGCAAACAGGAGCTGAAGCTGGATATGAAAACTCCCTGGAATTACGTTGTCAAAGAGAATACTTCTTTAACCCATCGCTGCATTGTACCTATCCCCATTTCCACTTTGACCAAGCTTCTGACCTGAAATTGAATAAGGTCCTACATGTCTTACATGATAACCTAACCTTGAAGCCTCTTCATTGTAACCAATATCATCATATAAAGGTCCCAGATCTTCATCATAATTCCTCAGTCTCTCATATAAGGCAGACATAATATGAGGTGTTTCAGCTCTAAACGGATCAAAGAACAAACCAGTATTAATAGGTCCAAAAACCTTATCATGATTCTGAGATTTGATGACAGCACTGAACTTCTTTATTGCATGAATTTTTCTTTCATCAATGCTATCAAGAACAAATTCATCAAATAACATTATCTGTGGATCCTCCTGTGCCCATGATTTTGCCAAGGCATCCCGGAGTAATATAATACGGTCACCAACCTGAGCTTGGTCCTGACTTTCAGTATAAGCAACGCCCTTCTTCATCTGCAGCAAACTCCCCTCCTGGTACACTAAATACCCATCTCCTGTGACATAGTTTTCAAAGAAACCTCTATTGAATTCAGCTGGGGATCTCCTCAGTGATGTCAATCGCGCGCTATAGCGGCGCTATAGCGGTGGAGCGGAGCGGAGGAGAGGTCTGGCGCTACAAGACCTCCTGTAGCGGAGCGTTTGGGTGTAGCGGGCTTTGCGGGCGCTATAGCGGGGACGCTATACAGGTAGAGGCGGACGCTATAGCGCCGCTTCTTGCGGTCGAAGGTGTTGGGGGGTTTTCTGCGTTTATTTTTTGACTGCGGAAGGACAGGGGTAAAGTAGACTTTTAAAACTTAACTAGTAACCAAGTTAAAGCCCTTGTACGTACGCAGAAGTGTAGAACGCGGCTATATGTTTTAATTAAAAAAAATCCGTATGTCTTCTCTTCTCTCTGCTCTGTTCATTTACAAAAAAATCTGCTCCGTCTTTTTCAAGAACGACCTGTGATCTTTCATCTTGTACATGACACATACTACACTCCTTTTTGTTTCTTTCCAGTAGACTGATACGCTATTAATTTATTAAGGCTTGAACCAGGAACTTATTTTTGATTCAATGTTTTGACTTAGATGTTTTAATCATTAATAGTATCCTATATTCCTATGTTTTGCTCATGAAACTAAGAAATATTTCATAGTAATTTAGGATTTAAGAATGTTAAGATGTTTGCAACTTTAAATGGCATATATCAGACTTTACTAATGTGTATGTAATGTCATTATATGTTTCTAGTTAATTAAGTATTATACTTAAAAGTAGTTTGAATAGCGGTCATCCCGCTATCCGCTATACCGCTATAGCGTTTTCAAGGCTGACCGCTCTGCTCCGCTATCTGGGATTGAAAACACTGGATCTCCTTGGATATTTTGCTCCAACCCTTGTACCTTCCATTTAATACTTTGCTTCTGAAAGTTGATTTCCACACCCCCTGGCTGGTTAACCACTCCATTCCCAAAACTAAATCAGTTCCTTCTAACTCCAGCATATAGTAGTTCTGCTTTATGTCAGTATCCTGCATACATAAGGTTAGATCCTCACATCTACCATTGTTGGACATCTTCTCTCCATTCCCAATTTGAACCTTGTATCCTGAAATGGTAGTATAGGGCAGCTCTAGCTAATCAACTATACTCGGAGATATGATATTGTGGGTAGCCCCACTGTCTATTAGAACTTCCACCTTGAAAGCCCTCATATATGGTATTCCTTCTTGGCTCATGGGGAATAATTGCATTGATTTGGACTCCATAGTAACTTCCTCCTCCTCAGAACTGTCAGAATCCTTATCATGCTCCTTCTCCCCATCTGAATCTTCTACCAGCATCGTCTTATACTTTTTCAGTTTACAAATGTGCTCTTTGTTCCACTTCTCCCCACATTTAAAGCAGTCCCTTCCTACTCCTTTCCTGAAACTCTTCCTGAGATAACTGAAGACCTACTTTTCTGATTCCTTAAGGGTTTATTTCAGTCACCCTCTTTCCCATCTTCTCAAACTGTTCATTGAAATCCATGTTTTCAGCTGCACCTTTGCCATTATTGTTCGACCCAGAGTTCCCTATTTTTGCTTTAAATCCATCCACCCAAGTCTGAGATTTAGTAGTAGTGGGTCCTTTCTCCTTCCATAAGAATCTGTCTTCCTCCTTCCTTTTCAAATACATTGCCTCATTTCTGCTTTCAATCAATATGGCCCAGTCCATTACTTCAGCTAAGGAATTCGTGTTGTGCAGTTTCAGCTAAGCTTTGACCTCGGCCTTCAAACCATTGATAAAAATGCCTTTCAGGATTTCAGTATCCACATTAATCTGGGGTGCTATCACCATTTCAAACTCATCTCGGAATTCTTGCACTATCCCTATCTGTTTCAGGCTTAGCATAGGTCCATAGGGGTTTTGAATCAAGTCAGGCTGGAACCTTCTGATAATAGAGGTTTTCAGAGTTTCCCAATTCCTCCTCTCAGTCTGATGCTCCCACCAAATGAACCAGTTGATCGCCCTGCCCTCCATCGCAACCACAGCTGCTTCAACCTGTTATTCTTCATGAATATGATTTACTCGGAAATACCTTTCCATCCTTACAATCCAGTTGTACGCACTATCCCCAGTGAAAATTGGTATATCAATTTTTCTACCGGTTTGGATAGAAAACCGGTTATGATTCTCAGGATCTCTGTGAGGTTGGATGTGAGTGTGAGTGGGATTACCTCCAGAGGTCATGGGGCTGCGAAAAGATCGCACATGATGCTGAGGTGGCAATCGCGATCTAGCTCTGGGCCGATTAGGGTCAGATATCGCGTTGACGGACGCAGTCAGATTTGCCGCCAAGGCCTCCATTGCTGAACGAAGCTCGTCCCTCATGCTTCTATTCTCGTCCCTCATGATTCCATTCTCCTCCTTCAACTCCGATTGCACCTCCTGTATTCTACGCTCCACAGTATCCATGCACAACTCCATGTTTGCTCTCGTCCTGACCATCCACTTCTGAACGTGAGCTTGTGTACGTCGCATAGTAGATCCGATCACCAGAAACAAGGTTTTGACTCTCGCTGCTGAAACGTGGGCTCAGCTACCCTCGCCTTTCACCTCCGATTCCCCAGGAGCTACGCTTGTTGAAGTCGCAACTCACTTCCGATCCCCAGGAGCTATGCTCTGAGATGTTCGATGATGATTTTCTCTGCCTCCAGGAAGCTGCTTGCTCTGATACCAATGATAGAGACTGGTAGTAATCAAGCAAGAACAATAACAGATCCAGGGAAATTATGCAGAAAAGAGATAGAAGTGTGTTTATTGAATAGAGAAGAACCGAAATACGTATACAGTGATAGGGACGATTCGAGATGCCCAGTCTCCAAGGTCCAAGTCCAATCCAAAATAACAGCCTACTATGCCCAGCCCTTATTCTTACTATTTATAGTACTATCCACACAGGCATAAAACGTAAAGCAACAGTACTCAATTAACTAGCTATTTACCAGACTACCCCCGGGCCCTTCTTTGATAAACCTTATTATGATATTGAGTAGGCTGCATAGCTGGGTGTCTATGATGCATTTAGTCAAATATGATGTTGAATATGTCATATTTGATCACTCTAGAATAGAATACATAATATTTTCTAAATAGTGCGCCTGACATGAGTCAGACGAGTGCTTTTTTGCGCCTTGCACCTCAGGCGATATAAATACTCTAGCGCCTTGAGTGCGCCTTTCGACTTTGACTACCTTGATGCCGACCAAACATGCTCATAACTTATTTAAGGATGGCAGCAAACTAGCTATCTAAAAGAATCAAAGTTCTAGTAACTGCAGCGATCCTGACTCGCTGCAGATGCATGCATGTCAACTTAGATGTGTGTATACTAGCAGTTTCATTTGTTGCCCAGCTCCTTAACTGTCATCACAGACTTACTGTATGGTGTTGCATGATATTAGTAGATTTTAATAAAGATATGATTTCATAATGAGAAATAAATCATAAATTATTTCTCATAAATAGGACTTGTTTTAGGAGATCACCATAATCACCAAAATGCTTTATGCTGATGCATGAGGCCAGTAGATTTTTGTTTTAAAATAGAGAATTTCATAAATAGAATTAGAACAAATCTTATGCTAAACCATAAGATTTGACTAATTATATTCTTCTTAAAGGACTAAGTAATCATTTTGTTATGATAAACCATACATACTTCTATTTGTGCACTTTTTTCCAGTTAATTCCTATTTAGACAATTTCTTTTGAAAATAAAAACTTAGATAATTACACAAATACTGCTATATTGCCGCCTAAAGTCCAGCCCTTGTTGATTTTAAGTGTCAAATATTCATGTAGTAGCGCAACATAGGCTCTGTATTGGTCTGCATGTGTGGTGCGTGTGAACTGAGTGTGTGTGCCTTTGTGTCTATGTGTGTATTAGGAGAATCCAGCCTCAAAACTGGCAGAAGCTTTTGGAAGGTCTTATGACTACAAGTTTGATGATATTTGTGCCAGGAAAAACTCCAAGAACACTGTCAAATGTACTAAGGTGTTGCCCCTTTGTTTTGTTTTGTTTTGTTTTGTTTTGCTTTGCTTTGTTTTGTTCTTAAATTTATGCTGATTAATTGAACTAACATTGAATCCACCATACATGCACTGACTATATACACTTAGCCTAAGCTTATCATGCAGGTTTTATTGCTCATCAGTTTAACAATGTTTTTGGTTGGATTGAAGGAATTCACATTCCAGATCTGTTAACTTTTAAGCCTTCGTCAGCATGGTGAAATATTTGATCTAAAAAGAGATTTTACTGTTTGAATAGTATGTGAGAATTTTATAGGAATTATAGAGAATGCTTGAGCTAAGTAGTTATATCGCTACTCAGTAGCAACTTGGTCAAGGGCCGAGTAGCGATTAGGACCAAATACTCGGGATTACTCGGTCTTATATTAATTTTAAAAATATAAATATCTGAAATTACAGTAATATATTATTTTTATAATTCTTAGATATGAATGAAATAATAATAATAATTCTAATGAAGAAGAAACGAGAAAGAAGATAGCAGAGAATAACTTACCGAGAGATGAGGAATCACTGCCGGAATGAGTCCATGTCTGAAATACTTTTAAAATCTAGACTTTTTAAGGTTAATTTCCACTTTTTAAATTCCCACTCATTATTTGGGAGAAGGCTCAAAAAAGACACTATGGTTATCTATGCAGTTTGGATTTGACATTAAACTTTTAAGCGGACCAAATTAACACATAAATAACTTTTTGGAGCTACATTTAGCCACCCACTAACATTTCTTTATAACGGAAAGATCTCAACATTAACAATTCTTTATCCCTTCTAATTTAACAATTAATCCACAAACAAATGAATGGAAATCTAGAAGATGTCATTCACTTTCTAATTTACAAACCCTAAGTCACCGTCTTTGTCTTTTTCGGAACATGAAGAAAATCCCTGCCTTGGCCTGGAGTAGGAGGTGAATTTCAAGTGGGGCTCATAGACATTCTGCGCACAGGTCGAAACACTACTTCGCCGCCGGTGGATTTGGTGCGGTGGGTTTTAAAGCTTTGGTCAATTTTGTTACCGCACCGTCCGCACGTATGGCTTAACTTTTGGGAAAAACTTCTCTGCCGCCGGTGGACTCTGTGCATCTGCTTCCGTTCAAAGTTGCCAGATCCGAAGAACCTCAGAGAACCTCTTCCCAACATGTATGTGACACTTTTCAATCCACTAGTCTGGATCTGTATGTCGCTGAAATTCTAGGTAACGGGGGAGGTTCCCGTCATTGGAAACCGGCAAGGTACTTGCTGGACCAAAATCTGGCTTATAACAAATTTCACTAGACTTGTCAACGGTATTCCAACCACCGCTTAAAGATGAGTAAAATTGTGACCATAAGAATTAGCACAATCAAGAAGATTAAGAAACTGGTTGGAGTTCTTTTGTGTTATTTCTCCTCTTGTTCATCTTCTATGTTTTGGCTTCTTTGGTGTACTAAGAACGTATTTTCACATGTTTGGGATGAAGGGACTTGAACGACAGAACACAGAAGAGAGAAAGATGATAAGTTTTAGTCTTTTAGATGGAGAGAAAAGAAGAGACGTGAAAAGCCACGTTAGATGATAAGAAGCGTTAACCCTGGAGCACCGTCAAATTGAACAGTGAATGGGTGGCAAAATGTTATCAAAATAAGTGGATTTTGTATTAATTTGGTCCACTTAAAACCTAAGTGTTCAATTTGAACTTCATAAATAACCTTAGTTTTCTTTTTGAGCCTTCTCCCTTTTTATAAAATGGGAGAAGGCTCAAAAAAGACACTATGGTTATCTATGAAGTTCGGATTTGACATTAAACTTTTAAGTGGACCAAATTAACACATAAATAACTTTTTGGAGCTACATTTAGCACCCACTAACATTTCTTTATAACGGAAAGATCTCAACATTAACAATTCTTTATCCCTTCCAATTTAACAATTAATCCACAAACAATTAATGCTTATAAAATTTGACAAAAGATAAATATTTTATGACTACCCCGATTAACTTGCCGAGTAAAAAAATTTCGAGTCGAGAAACTCGCATAGTACTCGGTGAGTAACTTAAAAAATAGGGCTAGACGAAACAGCCACTCCCCGAGTTGCGAGTACTCACTCAGTACTCTGCCGAGTAGATTACACATCACTTGATTAGTCCCCACCTAACGTTTTTTTCCGAATGAAACACATCTTATTGTGTGTTTATGTATATACTTCCTCCTCAAAATAACTTGCAACATAAGGCCGGCCACACAAATTAAGATATACTGCCTCCATCTCTCAATTAAAGTCCCAGTTTAACTTTTTAAATTTTAACCATTAATTACTCAAAATTAACAATATTTTATCAGACGAAATTAATTTTATATGTTTGATTGTAATATATATTATTCAAATGTCAATTTATTATAGATTATATAGGCATATATTTATAGATAATTATCGTCAAATGTGTGTCTTGGAGACTCTAAAGTCACACCGGGTCCTTTATTGTGGGACGGAGGGAGGAGTACAAAGAAAGGAAACCTTTTCCATTCATGCTGTCGTCCATACTACACACAATGTGCTACAGTTGTTAGTTTCTCTTTTTCCATTTTAATTGCGGAGATTACGTGAATAGGAGTCTCTAAAACGATAAGATTTTTTTCTTTGCTGATCAAGTTTCTGAGGGGAGTAGATAGCTGGAGAAAATCAATCTACCTTTGATATTCTCCATCCAAAGCTGGTTCTTTAATTTTTGAATTGGCAGAAGAAACAAAGTGAAGAAAAAATAGAGCCAAAGGCGTGATAAAAACCGTGAAGATAATTATACATAATTATAGATATGGTAGAAAGAGAGAAATTAGAGATGAGGAAGGGGGGAGGGAGATCAGGAGATTGGTGCGAGTGATATGTTCGTACGTGGGTGGATTAAATGTAAAGGAAAAGAGAGAGAAGTGATGAGAGCAGGGAAAAATAGGATCAACATTCGGTGGTGAACAAGGTAGTCAAAAGCGCTTGCACCAGGCGCAACGAGCAGGGCCTTCAGCGCTTGGGAGAAGGGGAGGTGCACATTCCTGGGTCAGTCTCAGCATAAGCGCATTAAGTGCAAGAAGCGCTGAAGCGCAGGGAGGCGCACGCTTAGGTTGCCTGATCCGGAAAAGGCTGACAAGCCTTTTTTTGGTTTACAACTTTCAAAAATAATTAGCCCATATCTTTAGTAACACTCAGCCCATCTAAATAATAGGGTAAAACCGTTTAAACCTCCGTGAAACCTTGAAGTAAAGTACGTAAAAATGTAAAACCTTGCTTAAAACACTAAGTTATATCACTATTCATCATCGATGATCAATCTACTCACTCTTCTCACTCAAGCTGCTCTACACCCGTCAGTTCTTTCAGTTTTCTTCATCACCTCAAGCAAACTCAGTTTTTGCATTTGTTTAAGTGAAATTTAATTAACTATTAAGTGAATATGTATGGGAAGTGTTGCAATTGTTTTTATTATTCTAAAGAGTAATGTTGCAATTATTCTGGTACTACTAAAAATGGAAAGTGTTGTGATTATTAAAGAATAATAATCACCACATACATATTCACAACACTTTCCATTTTTAAAGAAATATATATATATATATATATATATATATATATATATATATATATATATATATATAGAGTCCTGTTCCTATCAGGAGCTCCTGAAGAGAAGCCCTGTGCGGACAAGCCCATCAGAGGGTCTTTCCGGTGGAATTTTTTGATGAAATTTTTTGAGCATGTTCCTCATCAAGTCTAGTTTGTCCATACCAAATTTCAGCTCAAAATTCGATCGGGAAGGCAGTCAAATAAATCCGGGAAACATACTGCACTTTATATGTGCGCAGAATGAGCCATAGTTTTCCAGGATTTATTTGACTGTCTTCCCGATCGAATTTTGAGCTGAAATTTGGTATGGACAAACTAGACTTGATGAAGAACATGCTCAAAAAATTTCATCAAAAAATTCCACCGGGAAGACCCTCTGATGGTCTTGTCCGCACGGGGCTTCTCATCAGGAACTCCTGATGTGAACTGCCCTCTATATATATATATATATATATATATATATATATATATATATATATATATATATATATATATATATATATATATATATATATATATACTATACAAATTCATGGGGTTGTCGAAGCGACCAACTAATAGTTACGGTGTTTGGCATGTATTTCTGAGCAGCTTTCGTTTATATTGTTTTTTGGTGAGAAGGCGCCGTGCCCAAATGTCAAGACTCGTGATGATTTCAAAAATTTATTGTTACAGCTGCTTGGAACACAAAGTTATGTTGTGGTAATGATCGCTCTTCTATCTAGATTCATTCATTCATATTTGCACACATTATTTGAGAAGAATTGAAATAATAGTACAGTAATAAGATTCTTAATAATCATATCATTTTTACTGGCTGACTTGATGCACATCCCAGACTATGAGGGCAATGTGTTACTCTTTCACGGGGGATGCTGAAATGGTGGAGACAGCTCTAAATCATCACTTCGCCATGTAATCGGGCAAGCTTCAGTCATGGAGCTACATCCATGGCAAAGCGGGCCAAGGTCCCTGCCAACTTTTCATTTTTTAATTAGTATTAGGTTTTAAATCCCCTCCCCTCCCCAGGACCCCAACCAAATCTGTTATTCTTTCAAGTACTCCCTAGTCTGTAAGTAGTGCATCACAAAAGTATCTACCATAAGGATGTATGGTGAATTATATGGACCCTTCAATACTTGGATCCCAATTCTCCATTTTAAATCATTTAATTTTAAGGTCGAGTTGAAGAATATTAAAATAGGTTTGGGATACTTGGATGGGAAAAAGGGTCAAATAAGCCCATCTACTATCTTCAAAAGATCGTCTAAGCCCCTCTACTAAAATATGCATCACATTGGTGCATTTACTAGGCCTGGACTTGGGCCGGGCTGGGTCCGAGTTGGGCCCGGGCTGAGCCTAGGCCCGGTCGGGCCTTGGAAGTTTGGGAGTAGGCCCGAGCCCGGTCTGTGCCAGTTCGGGTTGGGTCACCCGCCCGGGTCCCGGGCCGGGCCACTTGCCGGGTCGTGTCAGGCCTATAATTTTTTTCCCTTTTCTACTTATTTATACAAGTTTTGCATATTAAAAACAAGCTTCAAGTGTATTTATGTGAAATAGGTACTACATATGAGAATTGAGAACAAAAATACAATATAAAATACATTATCTAATAAATAATAATATACTACCTCTGTCCTACTAAGATTGGGACAAGAGAAGGTGACACGATTATTAAGAAAAGTGGATTTGTGTGATTAATATTAAATTGATAAAGTAAGAATAAAATAAGAATAGTTTAGGGTCACACAAACTTTATCAAATTTGGTATGAGACAATCTTAGTGCGATTTTTCAAAAAGGTAAAACAGAACAATCTTAGCGGGACGGAGGAAGTATTTAATTCTAAGTTGTAACCATTTAATTAATTAATTAATTTGACAAGTGTTGTATATAAAAAAAATGAACGTATATTTATTTGAAATATGAACTACAAGTTTACAAATTACAATAGAGAATTGAGGGAAAAATTAAAATATGAAATTCATTTTATAATAAATTGTAAAATACTAATCGATCAAAATCTCCGACACAAGTAACAAACTTTACCAAATTTGGTATGAGACAATCTTAGTGGGATTTCCCAGAAAGGTAAAACAGGACAATCTTAGCGGGACGGAGGGAGTAATTAATTTTAAGTTGTAACCAATTAATTGATTAATTAATTTGACAAGTGTTACATATAAAAAAACAATTTAAAGCTTATTAAATCTCCTAGTATACGTAAAATTAAGATAATTAATGAATATGTCACACTTCATTGAGTAACGGTCTTTGTTTACAAAAAACTATTAAAGAAAGAAAGATTGATGCATTTAGAATAGAGAATAGAGGAAAATAATTTAGGAGTTTAATTATACGGACTTTGAAACTAGTTTTAATAGAATGAGAAGTTTCTTTAATTGAAAGTCTTTTTCTAGACACAAGCACATGAAGAGATTTCGTGTGTTGTTAGTATATTATATTATACTAGTATTAAATATAATAAAGATTATCAAAACAATATTTTAAAACGGTTCGGTCCGGGTACCCATTTTTTCAAATTTTAAGACCCGCTCAGTTCATAAGTTTTTCAGGACCCGCGCCCCGAACCGTTTGGATTTTCTAAAATCCGAGCGACCCTAACCCGCCCCGAACCTGTATTACCCGGCCCGACCTGCGGTTCCAGTACCCGTTTGCCCACCCCTACTTCTGAAGCTCTAATTTACTCTCAGAATCAGTTTTTTTAAAAGCTGAGAGGTACCAGCTTCTGAAAACTGATTCTGCTTTTGTTTTTAAAAAAGCAGAAGCAGAATCAGTTCCAAACACCCCCTAAATTTAACCAAAAATTGATATCCTAATTAAGTCACTAAAATGAATCGATTTGACCCCAAAAAATCAATTTTACAACTCAATTTGGGATAGAGGAAGTGCTATTTGTATCTAAAACTTTGATTCGTGTACACCGTAGATGATGGGCATTTCACGAATACACAAATAATTTTTTTCGCTTTGTAAAGAGAATCATGTCAACTTAGACACAATTTTCTTTACTAAACCAAAAAAGTTATATGTGCTTATGTGCACAAACAAATGCCCAACATGTACAATGGCATCTACAAACATTTCTCTTGTATCCAAAACCTTACCTATTTTAAAGAGGAAGAAGCGGAGTTTGATTTTTAGGTGAATGAAGTGCACACCCTTTAATGTTCATCTAGGGATGGCCTTGGTCCGGTTCGGGCCTGGGCCCGGCCGGGCCTCGGGTCTGTTTTGTTGGGCCTGAGCCCGAACCGGTTGCCACCGGTTCCGGGTCCGGTTCCGGGCCGGACTGGGCCCGGCCGGGCCACCCAGTTAGTTTTTTGTTTTCCTATTCTTTCCTTCCCCAAACCGGTCCTAAACATCAAGCCCAATTCAATAAAGCCCAAAAAAATGAAAAAACAAAAAAAAAAAATAGTTTTTGGCCCGGACCCGGGCCCGACCCGGCCGGTTCACCAAATACAAGGCCCGAGCCCGGACCCCCCCACCGGGCCTAGGCCCGACCCGGACCCGGACCCGAGAACCGGGCCAGGCGGCCCGAACCGGGTCCATGCCTATGTTCATCCAATGTGTAATTGTGTAAATGAGATGCATGTTGTAGCGGTGCTGATTTTGTGTAAAAACTAAAGACATGATCCATACCTCGTATTGTTAACGAGTGAGATGAATGGTGAGAAAATGTGAATAGCAATAAACTGAAATACATACATAAAGTTAAGAGATACATAATGATCCTTCCATGATTAACAGTTAAAAATATACAGAACAGATGGAGGCGGGAAATTTATATCTCATATGGCCCCTATGTTCTTGAGGCCAAGCACAACGCCAACCCCAATGATGTGACCAAGAGAGCCACATGCCAAGGTATCAGCAAGGGTGAACCCGGCTGGGTCCCCGGTTTGGAGCCCGGAGTCCCATCTCTCCAGCTTCAAACCGGCAGTAGCCCAGCGGTTTGCTGACGGAGCCAACCCAAATCTCCCAGCAAATAGCATTAGGCTTGTCGATGTAACCATTATCTGTTCATGATATTCAAATTGTAACTTCTTATCGTGCCAAACAATTGTGGCTTTAGAATTTGGATTCTTTGTGGTGGTGTATGTTCCTAATGAACGTAGTCATTGGGTGATGATCCCAAATTTGGGTAATTTACTTCCAAGAAGCTTATATTGCATGATATAGAGAGGAGATAAATAATAGATAAATGTATCTGGTTTGAATGCTTAACACTGGTTAGTATGAGTTTGAAAAAAATTCAACTAAAAATATCCTAATTTTCCTCAATCAAGAATTCTAAACCATTGATGAAATAACAAGTTGTAATAGTTGTAGTACAAATTGTGAAAATGGTAACCCATTGTCTTCTATTTTTGTTTTTATAACATTTGAAGATCTCTTACCAAATTGGTGGGCGAGCCAATGAATTCGCAACGAACTCCCAATGCTCCTTGTCCCTTGCGCTTCATTGGTTGTCTGGCAGCCTGCGTGGGACAAATTATAATTCCAGTGCTAGTTTAATTTATGCCTCTACCATCTATTATCCTTGAAATGAGATAGACGGGTTTATAAAAATTAATAGTATACATCTCTTTCATTATTTGAACGGTCTTATAAGAACTTTGGTAAATTTTCCTTCACAATGTCACGTTCAACATCCAGATGTAAACATCGTGGTTGACTTTGTTGAGAAAACGTTCCAAAAAACATATAAGACCATATAAAGAAAGAGAGACATATGTTATTAACTTATTTTTAGGTATCTTTCTTTCACTCGTTCTGATGTCATCTATGCAACGTGCACATTGTGCATTGAACATGCTCTTAGGTACTACATGTGTCCCAAATTGTATGTCTTGTTTGGTTTAATCAAAAGTTAGTGAAGTAACATGTTTAATGTTTTACTTCTTTCATCCCAAAAACAATGTTTTAGCAATGCTAAGGCTAGCTAACTATTCCATTACAATAGTTAAATTAGTATTAACTATTGACTGCGAAAAACTGAACCATTTTATCATATTTATGATGAATCCGTTTTAATATGTGAGTTAAGTTGATTAAATTAGAATAATAAGATATTATAGTGAGTTGAGTTGAAACATAAATAATGAATGAGAACCCAATGTTTGAGGCTATTTAGTGATTTAATTCATTGAAATTATTTCTTAGTACCACTTTTTTCTTTTTTGCAAATTGAATCAAATTTTGTAAAATGGATCCGTTTTATGAAAGACTAGGCTTTTAAAAGAAAAATTCTTTTGGGTGACCTAACTCTTTATTTTGCATATTACAAAAAGCCAAGACTTGTGATGAAATTCAATTAGCATGTGTACAGGGCTATAACCTATAAAAAGTCAAAATATCCGAAAAAATAAGACTTGTTTAATCTTTGTAATGTTACACACAAATTGATGAATGAGAAACTCGACTGCCATATGCTTGTGTTCACTAATTAACTACAAAAAACAAAACTTGGCACAGACTGATTGTGTTTGACACGAGTCATAACATATTTTGACAAATAGTGGATGCCAAATACCAATTTTGATGAATAAGCATGTTCTTAAACAAATTTAGCTGAAGAATAGCAAGTTTGTGAAGTAATCGAGCATAATTCTATATTTCATCTAATATTCCACTGAATAAATCACATGTATATCAAGTTTGGAACCAGATTGGTTAAATGAAAGGTACAAAAAGGAAATTGGCGGAATTCATACCATTGGGAAAGCTGGAGAAGCAATTGCTCTGAGGCCATTGTACTGTGGAAGAGAAGAAGTCCTCATGGTGGCTGCCATGTTCCGTTCTTGAAAGCTCTGGCCCTGGAATTGATTCGACTAACGAAATCAAAGTTTTCTGGCAATATGTGTTTTGGGGCTTTTTTGTGGAAATGTTTTGTTTGTGATATTTTAGTTTGAGAGTTTGATGGATACATCAAGATTTTCACTTGCTGATATGGCAATCACCCATTGGAAGTGATGCATGTGGATAAGATTTGAATGTGTGGTTACATTTTAAAGAAAAATGCCTCATATAATAATCACATACTCCCTCCGTTTCTAAAAGAAAGTCACGGTTTGACTTCACAGTTATTAATGAAATAAATTGACTTTACTGTAGAAAACACTGTTTAGACACTGTTTGGCACTGTTTGGACACTGTTTGGCACTGTTTGGCACTGTTTGGATGTAGATTTCTTTGCCAAATAAGGAAATAAGGGAAGTGTGACTTTTATTTTGGCACATCCAAAAAAGGAAAGTGTGAGGTTCTTTTAGAAACGGAGGGAGTATATAGGGATGGATTGGGACGGGTCAGCCCAACGAGGGCCTGGCCCGAACCCGATACTGTTTGGCCCTGTCCAGCCCGCTAGTATATCGGCCTGGTCCCGGCCCGGAGGCTATAAGGATGGGTTTTGGGCTCATTTTTAGGCTCGGGTTCGATTGCACAATTTTTTTAATTTATTGCTCAGTAGCGCCTCAAGCCCAGCCCGATCCAGTATTGTTTAGGCCCGGCCCGGTACAAATTCGGGCTGATACCAGGTCTGAAATCCCGAAGTGTGAGCCCGTCTAGTCTCGGCCTTGTCACAATCCACCCCTACTCATATACCCATTTTTTATAATCATTTGCATTACACACACAATCATATCTATATATACAAACAACTTTTATACTTTTGAACAATTGTCTACATACAAACATTTTATTTGTGTATAAACACAAGTTGTGAATAATGTACAAACAAAAGAGTACACTAAGCATTTTTGCATTTTTTTGTACAGATTACTAGACACCTTTGTGAAGTAATCGGTGATGGCATCATACAGGCACCTTTGTGATGAATCTATGATATACTGCGAGATGAAGTTACTATGTAAAAATGTAAATGGTTTCTACGCACCTGGGCCAGTGGCTTACTCGTTATATGTCAACGTTTCAGACCCTATGAGGGTATATTTTGTCCAATCACAATAATAATTCCATTTCATGAAATTTAAACATTAGGTATTAATTTTGGGAAAAAATGTTCTTATATATCCTACTTGCAGAAATCTTTTATTCAGTATACATAACTTTATTTTATTTTATTTAAAGCATAAAACTTGCTTAACTAAGTGTGAACGAGTACAAAAAGAAGCGCCGGAGAAATTCGGGATTATTGGAAGCGCTTTGGTGGCCGTTATATATATACTTCGTACAACAGTTGAAATAGAATATGGGGTGTCCTCTCATCCTCTCTTAAGCTAGGTGTGGCTTTAATTATAATCGAGTAATATGGTTTTAATTTTCTATATGACTACTCCATTAGCAAACTCAACCATATATGGTAAAGTCTTAGTCAAGCAAATATACTCAATTAACTCTAAAAGACCAAGTTATGTTCGAGTATCAAATGCAATACTACGTACTCCCTCCGTCCCGAAAACAACCTCCCGGTTGGACTTTCACACACGTTTAGAAATTAAATTTGACTTTACTGTAGAGTGCACTGTTCAGCACTGTTCAGCACTGTTTAAACACTGTTTGGCACTGTTTATCACTTTTTTGATGTACATAATTTGCCAAATAAGGAAAGTATTGAAGTGTGAAGTTAATTTTGGGACATCCGTTTAAGGAAAGTGGGAAGTTGTTTTTGGGACGGAGGGAGTATAATGTATTCTTCACTCCTTGTATACAAGTTAATGTACTCATTTGACATCTTTCTCATTACTTATGCAGTTATGTAACTATTGAATTATTAATCTGTATATTTTAATTTGTTTAGTACCTCACATTTGTCTTTCTATTATATACTAGTGTGTAATCATACGTATGAATTGTAATGTAGCAACATTTAAAATATCTACCATACTGCGGAGTGTCGGTATTTATCATTTTTCAACCTGTTTAATACTAGTAGTTGTTTAATATTAGTAGGTAGTTTGAATTAAGAGACTAGACTAATACTTATGTTTAGCAATTTTGAGTGAACTAACCGATTTAAAAAAACATAGAATCATTGATATATTACCTATATAAGTATTAGGAATACATTACAATCGTTTGGTAATTGTGTGGATTTCGATTTATCAACTTTATCAATCAACAGTTTCACTAAACACATAACTTTTCATTCCTCACGCTAAAGCATGTAGCAATCAAAAGATCGAGGCTATAATAAATTTACATTCCGAATGATAAGGTTGTTATTATACTACATGAATATAGTACTACGTATGGAGTAACTTAATTATCTGAGCTTAAAATGAAATGATTTGAGTGTAGATCAATTATACGGAGAAATAAACTCAACTCTTTCCACCAATTAAAGGTTCGGGCATATACTAGGTGATGAGGTGATAAATTGCGCCACGAGAAATTATCAACTGTAAATATACTTTGTATAATTGAAATATACCAAGTGTGAGTGAGGTGGGCGTAAGGGTGTCTCACAATACCAATTGGTGTACATTGATAAATGAGGATGAAAGTGAATATTTGAGATATTCAATGTGAGAGTCTCGTACACAAATAAACATCCAATAATAGTTATGTTGTACAAAAGGGGTACTTGCGTACTTACAAAAACGTTTGAACTTCACATGTGAGTATCCCTATACTCATTGAAAAGAGCGGGCTTATGCTGGATATCAGTTCAAACCCAAGGTATTGATGGGCATACATTGTCAAATACTTCCTATATAACTCAAACTTTGCATACCGTGTATAACACATGGGTTAGATATATAATAGATAGTGATTATCATATTTATCAATGAAGAGTAAATTTTTTGGCTTGAAAATATGATGGAATAAAGCAAAATGCTCACTAAACTATCTGCGCTTCTTTGTTATGAAGAAGCAGTCAGTCAATGCAATTTTGGACGCGATTTTCACTATAAGTCATCCGGAAACAATCTCTCTGTGTTTTAGTACAGGAGTAAGACTGCGTACATGAGTACATCTGACCCCCTTACCCCACCGTAGATGAGAGCCGTTGCAGCACTGGGGTAAATGATGATGATGATGATCAATGAAGAGTAAACTAATACATATATTTAGCGATTTTGAGTGAACTAAGCTACTGTATTAAAAATGAATTAACAAATAGAAACATCAATACCGGTGGGCGTAGCTCAACTGGTAGCGAGGGAGTGCCACAAGGGTTAGATCTCGGGTTCGAATCCCGGCAACTGCGATGAGGGGTTACTATGCTGAAAAATGCATAGGGCCTCTGCAAGTACCGGGGACAGAGCCCCACTCTCTATCTATCAGATTGTGATTATAGTCCAATTTACATCCTCCCATCGTGTTGTCCGGTCGGTGTTGAGGGGCCCTCAGGGATGGGGTGTCATCCTTTTTTTACAAATAGAAACATCAATATGCTATCATATTAACCTTATTACTCAAATTTAACTAAACACGTGCTTTAAAATTCTCTAATAAGAAAAGAATGAATATGATTATATGAACACTATTCTACCCACACAGTTGTGGAATAGCCACAAAGTGCACTAATGGGCCAATGGCTACCACAGAGACGCATACTTCTAGTTGCTTGCATCATGTAGAAAGTAAGGTTTTTGTATTCATAAATCATAATATATACTCCGTATTTTTCAGTTATTGCAGATGTAACTTCCCATGCTAATATAAAAAAGCAAAAAGAGAGTAATTGCTTTGGCAAAAGAAGATTAAAACATTCTCTTGTACCTAAATTCTTAGTTACAAAAATGGAGAGGCATAGAACCATAGATTCTTAAACCAAATAGAAAGAAAAGAATGTTACGTAGCCCAAAGGACACATTTAGCAATGCCGTCCTTTCCGTAACAAGTACCCTCAATTAAATTAAATGCTCGATCGATCAGCTTCTCAGATACAGAAGCATTAGGAGACTGCTTATTTGCCACCAATATATGTTTTCCTTGTGCATTGGCGGCCTTGCAGCTTCTGATGACCTCATGTCCCTATATTTTATTCACATCTGATCAGGACTCACAATGAAAAATAACGACTTTTGCATCAAATGTGATCTATATAATAAGTCGGGATGACATGAACAACATTACCCATTGTAGTGACCAGAGGTTGCATAAGTACATGTTTCATAACCTGCAAATCAACAAGTGGTTATGTTATACTCCGTATATTTTATTTGGTACATTTTGGTACAAATCGTAGAGGTAACTTATATAGACATATATGACTCCATTATAAAGTCATTCATATTCATTTGGGTGTTCTTTGACATGTCAATTCAAAATTTGATATCTCAATATAACTATACGATGGAGCTTGTCTACTATGTCATTCTGAAATTCAATTTGGATAATGGAATCACACTTTTTCTTCATTAAAATCAGCCATATTCTTCAAAACGTGACACTTTAATAGTACAATAATAACTCCTTTAGAGGAATAAACTAGATTGAGATCTCCTATCGTATAAAATCCAATATGTTTTCTCCAAGCCTAGCTTCAAAAGATTTTGGGATTGGCAATGACACATTTTTTCTAGTACGTAGAGGAATAAAATTTGATTAGTGATATTTCAAAGTATGAATATATAGTATGTCTTTTTTCTCAAAAAATAGCTCATTAGTGAGATCATTTTTTGTGAAATGTATGTCTCAAGCCAGGATAAAGGTTCAGAGTGATGTAGTATGCACGTGACCATACACAGCGACAAATTACTTCGAATTATGAGCCTGTTTGGTAATATTCAAATCAATAATGTTCGCTAATTTTGGTGAAATTTAATTTATGAAGTTTTGGTTGAAGTGGCTGAATTGATTAATTCTGCTAATTTAGGAAAAAATTATATGTAAAATACAGGGGCGGATCCAGGAATGAGGGGTGGGGTGGGCTAAGCAATAAAAATTTTCGTTACTGCATACAAAAGATTTAGCTTAGGACTGATAGTTATTGAACTGGGTTTTTTTCGAACTACTCGAGTTCGATCGTGATTTCGAATTTAATTTAATGACCAAATCTTAACGAGCTTCAATCTCGAACACGGGCTAAATTTTAGTTTAAATAGTTTGTTTTTACAAACAAAAAAAGCTGCTATTTTTTTGAGTTTGAATAGTTATTCAAGCTGAATTCGAGCATAATCATGTTCAGTTCGATCTGGACTCGAGCATATTGATAACTTATAAATTATAGAAATAAACTATATACTACCTCCGCCCACTTTTATTAAGACTAATTTGGCTTTTCAAGTCAAAGAAGTTAAACTCTGAATGACTATATATTTATACAATAAAATTGATAATATTAAAATGAAATGGAAATGTTCTTTGTTAAAAAGTTTATCATAAAAGTATAAATTTAGTAAGTTTCACATTAATACATGAGTTAAAATGATGGATCAAAGTTTACCATCTTTGATTAAAGAGTCAACGATGACTAAATAAAACGAGACGGAAGTAGTATATCTAAAATTTTAATGTTTTTAGTGTGATTTATAATTTTATTATTGATTATTAAAGATTTTAGTATTTATTGATATGAATTAAAATACTTCTATAAAAGTATAAAACTAATAAGCAAGTAAAAATAGTCGATGTAAATAAAACTAATAAGTATTCCCAATTTTAAAATTGAATTGAGATTTTGAATCCATTCTTACATGCCTAAACAGTAAGTACATTGTTCTCTATTCTTTAATTGCATAATAAATAAATCATTTTCTAATCTTTAATTCTATCTTTAATCATTATAAATTTATAATAAATAAAAACTATTTTACTATCTAATGAAAATATTCAATTAATAATCATATAGAATTACAAAGTTGGTAGGCTTGGGCTGGGCTAGACATTAATTTTGAGATGGACTGGAAATTAAACCTATACCTATAATAATAAAAATAAATTGGGCTGGGCTGGGCTGGAGCCCACCCCTGCCCCAACATAGATCCGCCCATGGTAAAATACATCTTATTAATAAGATAAAGAAAAAATTAAATGAAAATCAACTAAAATGATCTTGTACCGTAACAGCAACCAATACAGTCAGAAAAGTAGCTTTCATCTTACTTTTTCTTATCGTTACACAATTCAACTTCAAAACCACGTGTTTAGTCAAAGGGGCTTTATGTTATATATAAATATACGGAGTAGTATTCTCAAAATAATTACACAGTTTTAATGAAAAAATCGAATATTCAGGAACATTTCTTATTCAACAAAAATATTGTGTGAGCCAAATTAGTAGTGAATGCTGAGTAGCTAGGATGGTTACTCACTGGGGTTGTTTCCGGTGAGCGTGGCAGCTCCACCGAAGTAGCAAGCCGCGTCATTGTTCCCATTCTGCTGGTAGTAGCTATTGAAAGCGTACGAGGCATGGGAAAGCAGAGTGTTGGGCTCAAAGCATGGGCCGCCTGGTTGAATTGCCCCGCACTCGACCGGCCCCAGTTGACTGCAAGCCCAGTCCAATGCAACCTGTAAATCGAACTGCGACGCGCCGCCGCGGGCCACGCACCAAGTCGTGCCGCCGAGGAATGTGGTGTTGCCCTCCGGCGGGGAGTGTGTGGTTGTGTCCGGCAAAGCAGATGCAGATTCCATCATCCTTTGTATCCTGGCATCTACTTTGGTAACTGAACATTTTGCACACAAAAAAATCCTATATTAATGAAATTAATACTCCGTATATGAAACGTATATTTCCAGTATAAGCTTGTGTCCATTTTGTTTCAGTTTTAACATTAAAAGCTATCACTAAATAATCCATGTACTTGCATTATTTATCCTCCCATAAATTTATCTGTACAATAAATGCATGTCAGGTTACATTCCTAAAATCTACCCAAAATCATCTAAATTTGAACTACAACATTTTTTGTTGTGCATGAAATTTGTACACATATCTCACACATTTGTATGTAATTGTTACATACAGGCAAATATAAAGTGTACATGTTGTGTGTATGCACGGACAATTACGTACCATCTATGCGAAATGTGTATAATTTTTTTGCAATTCCCTAAAGTAGTACTAGTATTTGGTTGTAAGTTGTAACCATGTGTTTCTTTTGTACCGAACAAGTTATATGGCAAAAGCGATTAATAACACTAATCAAATACAGTAAAAAGTGAGTTTAAGATTAAAGGTAGGTGAAACTTAAAGAAGTTGTGGTGAAAATACCATGGCAGCATTGCAGTAGGAGTAGGAAGCCAAGAAGAAAAACCCAAACTTGAGCTTTCATGGCTGGGTGAGAGCGGAGTGGCAAAGCTGGGTTGACAGAGAGGAATAGCAGTAGTTCAGTTGAGAGAGAATGAAGATAGTCGTAGTTAATAAACATAAACGGAGGGAGGGAAAAGACGTCTCATAATGGCGCTTTTTAATGCACATACATGAAGAATCAGCCGTTTCTTCTCAGCCAATTTTCCTTCTCTTTGTTTTCTTTAATTTTCGGCTTCTAGTGTTGAAAGCCCTCCAAATTTTAGAATTTCTTTTGTAATATGGAAATTGATTGAATCAATATAATTTGTGCAAATGCAGGAAGTTTTGATTAAAGTGTTTAAATTTGCTTAATGTGTTGTATTATGAAAAAAACACTCCTAGTAAATGCCACGTATTTTATTAATCAGATAAAGAAAATATTATATGAGAATATACTTAAAATGATTTTGTATAGCAAATTCAACAAGTTCAATCAAGAAAGTAACTTCAAACTTTTTTTTTGAACGAAGTAACTTCAAACTTATTATTTTGAATATTATACACTTCAACGTTAGAATATAAAATTATACTCCGTACTACACATGTTTTGTTAAAAATTTGAGTAATAAGACAGATATATTGAAACATGAGTCGATCACTGACGTGCACTTTGTCGTAGTGTGCACTCAAAATAATAATACAATACAACACTTATACGTAGTATAGCGTAGTAAGGTTCGTATCCACAGGGAAAGGAATACTTTTCTTTTTATAGAACTAGTAACAAAATGGGGGGATTTTAGTTTTGATTTGATTTAATTAACACTAAGATGAATGACTTAAATGAGTTTAATTAATGAGAAGAAGACTTGGCTTTGCTTTTATCCACTTAATGAAATGTTCGTCGATCCCGGTTATATCTTTAACTATCTTCCTCTCGAATACTCAATCGAGGAGTATATCCAGTTCATCGAGGGTAGTTATTAATAACGAGAAGCGTTCATTAATAAAACTTACTATCGAGTCAATATAGAACAAGCGCCGTATATTAAATTGATAGTAGCAATAAACTTAAGATGAAAACGATTGAGATTGATAACCTCAACACAAGCGGTTTATTGGTTTAATCAATATAATTAATTCCCCTTAGATTATTAACCATGAGATGCATGCATTAATAATCCAAGTTTACTACCATGAAAGGACCGAATTAATAACAAGCGTATTAATCGACCGATTCTAGTATTCATTAATATATGAAACAAAACTAGTTGATCCTTTAAGTAATGTTCAAAATATTAATATGAAATATGAATAGGAATTAATTAATACTCAAGAAAGAATATTAAAGAAGATGAATCCTACTATAATTAATATCAAGATGTTAACTAATTGTCATCTTAGTAACACTCCCCAATATTAACGTAGAGGAAGAAATAATTATTACTATAACTAATGTCAAGATGTTAACTAATTGTCATCTTAGTAACACTCCCCAACATTGATATAGAAATAGTATTTAAAGGAAGAATTAATATTCAAGGAAGAAGATTAAAGAGAATAACTCACAACTTACAAATTCATTAAGCTTCAAAGTAGCAAAACCAAGATGGAAGAGTTTAGCTCCTCATTTGGAGACTAAACATGCTATAAAAATATAAAAGAAATACTATTCTAAACTGAGCTTAAAAGTATGGAAGAAGGGATTATTTTTAGTGAAGGAAAAGTGTGCTATTTATAGGTGTTTTTCAACACCTTTGGCCGAGTACCCGACCGGGTAGAGTATCTACCCGACCGGGTACCGGTCCGAATCAAATATTTTCCACGTTCTAGTGTTCTTCAGCACGTCGGGTTGTCTTCGGTCAAGTCTCACCCGACCGGGTGAGGTATAGGGCCCGACCGGGCCAAGCAATTTCCTGGAGACTACAAATGTTAATTCAAACCCGATCGGGTGAAGGTTTCTACCCGGTCGGGTTTATACTTCTGGGCAACATTCTCCTTGTTTTTCTTCCTTTTCCTTGCCAACAATTCTACCAAAACTTCCTAACCCACAAATAAAAGCTAAAAACACTTACAAATAAAAAGTAAACAAATGTTTACAACTACACACAAATGGTAAACAATCCACACAAAACAAGATATAAAAATACACATTTATGCACTACTAACTAGTGCATATCAATCACCACACAAGCACACAAGCCCTTTACTTATGATTTATTGATTTTCCCCGCTCATTTTATAAAATAAACAAAATAAATAAGAATGTGTACTTATAATAGTTTTATGACTAAATTGAATGAAATTACTATGAAAAATTAGTTTAAAGAAAGTAACAAAGTCTGATTACTACTCCCTCTGATTCATAAAGAAGATCCACTTTTCATTTTCGGGCAGTTCCAAAATTAAGTTCTACTTTTAAACATTTCCTTATTTTTTAAATTATATACATCAAAACATTTTCAAACAGTGTCAAATAGTGTCTAAACAATGTCAAACAACACACTCTACAATAAAGTCAAATTTCTTTTTGTAATACTCCATCCGATTCAAAGACAAGTTCCACATTTGACTTCACACATATTAAGAAAAGAAATTTGACTTTACTGTGGAGTGCACTGTTTGGCACTGTTTAGACACTGTTTTGCACTGTTTGGAACTGTTTTGATGTAGATAATTTGCCAAATAAGAAAATGTTTGAAAGTGGAACTTAATTTTAGAATTGCCCGGAAAAAAAAAGGTGAAACTTCATTTTGAATCGGAGGAAGTATGTGAAGTCAAAACAGGAATTTCTTTATGAATTGGAGAGAGTGTTTTACAATATCTCCCCTAAGGCAAACATATTTAAGTAAATGGAAAGCCCACGCTCCGTATATTAATGAATTTATTGTTTAATTCATTTTAACATGCCTAAAATAAAAAATTATATTTCTTTTCTGGAAAATCAAAATAAAGCAAGGCCGTGATTGGATAATGTCAATTGAAAGAACTTAACATTGCAGTGTAGCAGAGATCACTTCAACTGACACGCGTGAGCAACGTTGTGAGATGATTTTTATTTACTAATCGAAGTTTTAAGGTGTAGCCGTACAGGTTTATTGCTTCAGGCAGGCCCAGGCACTAGTATGCAAAAACCGATTTACACCACTTTTTTATCTACACACTTTTACACATATCTATATAAGAGTACACACTTTTGTATGTACACACTTCTACACATGCCTATATAAGATTGTTTTTTATTTGTATACAGACAAAACGTATTTGTTTCAAATATGTTTTGTCAGTATACAATCAAAAAACAACCCTACACAGACATGTGTAAAAGCGTGTACACAAAAAAGTGTGTACCTTTAGAAATTTTGTAACCTAAATGATCACACATTTTATGAAATACTGTCTCCCTCGGATTTTTCTTTCTTTTTTTTCCAATTATTCTCATAAATATTGTGTCATATCAAATTTTATAAAATTTATCTAATTTAAAATCATTCTTACTTTATTCTTAGTTTATCAAATAAATATCGATTACATAAACTCACTTCTTCATATTTCAATGTTAGTAAGATGCAGATAGTAGTAGTGTATTCTGGGCCTTGATCTGTAATATGGGTCGACAGACACAATTGCATAAAATCGCTAATAATATAAAATGGTAATTTAAAATATTCGAATAATAATAATAATATACAATAATGCAAATATTATCTATCGATTTATCTTAGCCACCATTTGCGCACAATAGTCGGGTTGAACTTATGAATTGAAATGATTTTATTTTAATGAATAAAGTTTCTCATTGACATTGTAATTCAAGAATAATATAAAATTGATTATTCTACTCAATTCATTATGTTTATTCAGCACATAAAATAAATAGCCTCATCTACAAATAACATTTAATCATAGAATACAACTCATTAGTTCGTTTTCAAAACCTCAATCGCAATATTTATTACTTCAGGAGTCAAGTGTACGAGTACATCCCTGACTTTTATGGCCTGTTTGTTTGGGGGTCAACCTAGGTTATTGAAGGTTTAATTTCTAGTAATCTTGTTTGTTTGCATTTTTGCAACAAGAACCTAGGTTATGTGTTAGCCTCACTTAACTCCCGAGAACCTGGAAGAACCTTAAATTGAAGAACCTCCGAATCGGGGGTTTTGGAGGTTAAGTTATCGTTTAACATAAAATGAGCTAGAGTACCTTCATCCAAAGGACATTTATTACGTTAACCTAGGTTCACCTTCTCTATTTCCAAACAGTATTTTATGTATGGACCTAGGTTCACTTAGGTTAACCTAGTTTTTATTAAAACTTAGGTTTGCTTTATTGCACTAGGTTTACTTAACTTCACTTTATCTAAACAAACAATTAGTTCTCTTTTTTTTGGGATGAAAAATGAACTTGGGTAAAAAACGACACCTGCGTTAGTACGTGAACAAAATGTAGTTCTCTTATTGTGCCCCGGACACTGCTTAACTTGGCATGAGCTAAACGAGAACGCAAATGCACAAGATAGAAATCATGCCCAAAATTAAATCAAGAGTTTAAAACAACCAATTGATAAAAAAAACACGAGTACTTAACATCTAAATAAGACCCTTTTGCTGGAAATGTCAAGCGGATCAATGTTTGAAAATGCGTTCTGACTTCTGAGACTTGAGGCGCTTTAAGGGTGTCAAAAGAGTACATGTCCCGACAAGTACAATCAAATGTTATTATGTGAAAAATGTAGGAGTATATGTCATCTTAAGTGCTAGGATCAGAACTTCACTAACTATCTCTCAGTTTGTGATTATAATAAAATTTACATTCTTTCACCTAGAAGCCTTCACGAATGAGGTGTCATCCTTTTTTTCCCAGATTGCACTTTACACTCGTGGAGTGAGACATAAATTCGAAAGCGCTCTGAGCCATGACTCTAAAACTTTATAATTAAAAACCTCCTTTGCCGAAACTACGAACAATAAAAAACAACCAATACTAAATAAAAGAGTCATAAATAAGTGCCATACGCCACTATTAAAACCTATGTTTAATAACTCGAACCGAACTGGCCGGTTCGGCTCAGAACCCGGTGATCCGGCCTGTTACACTCTGACCCACAAATACACTGAAAATCGGAAAAATCCAACAACCCGCTCGCAACCGGACGGAACCTGGCCCATAGGAAAACCGGAAAACCGTCGCACCCGGATTTCAGCCCATCCGCAAAACTCCGCAGTAAGGGGCAATCGATCCCTGGTGGCCCGTTTGAGAGCATGGTATGTAATCCAACTTACCAATGATTCTTGTTACAAACAAATTCAACTTAGTAGTTACCATACCTGTCTCTGTGTCTCATACGTATAAACATTCAAATATAAGTTAAAATCTTATAAAATACTTTTAACATTTTATAATAAGTGTATTCTCCAAATTTATTTTTGACTATACATTTAAATATTTAGTATTTAAATATTTAGTATAGAAATAAAGTCAAATGTAAATATTTTATTGATTTGAATAGGTCTAAAACTATACCCGTATTTTAGAATAGGGAAAACTGTCAAATAAGTACTCGAAGTTTCATAAAAAGGTCAATTAAGTCCTTCTATAGGAGGTTCTGTCCGGCTGTCGCGATTTGGGGCAGTTCCTAGTGAAATTTTTTGATGAAAGTTTTTGAGCATCTTATTCACCAAGTCTAGTTTACTCATACCAAATTTCAACTAAAAATTCAATCGGGAACACATTCAAATTAATTCTTGAAGATAACTGCGCAATTTTACGTTCTCGAATTAATTTGAATGTGTTCCCGATTGAATTTTTAGCTGAAATTTGGTAAGAGTAAATGAAACTTGATGAATAAGATGCTCAAAAATTTTCATCAAAAAATTCCATCGAGAACCGTCCCAAATCGCGACGACCGGACAGAGTCTCCTATAGAAGGACTTAATTGACTTTTTTATGAAAGTTCGAGGACCTATTTGACAGTTTTCCCTTTAGAATATCATGAATGTGTGAATATATTTGAATATTAAATATTTCAGAAAGGTTTTATAATACTTTTACAATACTATATTTAAATATTCAAATATTTTAAACCTAAAAAATACCAAATAATATTTAGTAATATAACAAAATTGCTCAGTAAATATTATTATTTTATCATAGTGAAGAATAAATGTTTTAAACTTTTTAAATATATTAATATGTGTCTATTACTATAAAATTTTTGTATAAGAGTTGACCGGGTTTTAAAGCGTTGACCGGATTGTCCCGCCAGGTCCGGTTGACCCATGACCCGATCACTCAACCGGGCCGCTTCCCAGTCCGTTTTTTACAACATAGGTTAAAACCCCAAACTCGTTAAAGAGAAGTGTTTAAATTTTCCTTGCAATATAATAAAATGACTATAGTTGCTCCGTAACCTTGCACTTCTTCAGAAGGACAAAGCCAATGATGAAGGTAATGCTAAATGAAAATATTCCTTTCACCGGAACTATGTTTGCACCATAGACATTAGGAAACAACAACATAGTTAATACAAATGTACAACGAATTAGGATGTGATGAATTTTAAAAAGTACAAAGTTGGTCTTGTTATGAGAATAAGTTGCTAGAGGGGCATAACCAGGAGAGTCAAGAGAGAAAGTTGTGGTGGCTCCAAAAAATTCAGATATATTCATGATTCATCCATATAAAATTTACATTAATTAAAAATATATAAAAAACATCAAATTTCCCCCCTCTAGCTACTCCACCTCGAACTTGATGTTGGAAAAAGTGTTAATAAAATGCATTAAATTGTCATTTTGGTGGAATATTTTGAGTGGGGTCCACTTCTGATTTGGGTCAGGTCAAAGTGGTTTCGGATTCCCCTTGTTTAGGGCTACAATTCGATATATGGTACGCTCAAAACGGATATCGGGTGAATGAAAAATTGATTCTCGAAGTTCACTCGTTGAAATGGAGAAAACTAGGAAAATGTGGGTTTCTAGTGTGGTTTTTTCCTGCGCGGCTTGCGTGCGCGGGTGAACTGCGGACACGAATGTCGTACAAAAATCTATCTTCTAAAGATAAACGTTAATTTTTGTTCTTCCGCTACGTTCACAACATTAACACACCCAAATCCTTCCCCTTTAAAAGCCTGGCAGGTGGTTTGCATCAGAAATAGAGCACACAACTCGTTCTTCACGTTGTTTTCAGCCTAAATACACCTCCAGCACTCTGCAAAATTCATTGATGTTCATATTGTTGTTCTCGTTCGCTGGAACTATTTGGTTGAGTGCTCAACAAATAGCTCGTAGTCATCGTATCCTGGGAAACGGTTGTTGCAATGTTCCTAGCACCCCGGAGGCAACGAATACGTTTTAAGGACATCGTGCGTAGCAAGAGCTTTGACTAATTTTTGCTCCATCTTATTTATGTTTTTCTTTCATAATTTTAATTATTTTTATTTCATTAATTTTCTTTATTTTCCGAAACACACCCAACACTTGAGTCTTACCCATTAATATCTTTCGTAAAAAAAAGCTATGATAATTGATAAAAGGTTTAGCATGAGCACATTTTAGGCTAGGTTGGAAGCAACAATGGGATCGGGGGGGGGGGGGGGGGGGGAGGGATGAACAATCATGTAAGTCCAACCTGAGGAGACCAATAGGGATGATCATGTGATTGAGTGAGACTGCGATGGTGGGAGTATGATGGATGATTCACCTTCCTTATGCTTTTGAAGACCCACCTACGTTTGAACTTGAACAAGAAGATAGTAGTCTCGAGTTGTTTTCTAAGAATACAGGCAAAAGTTTCTAACGGTACAAGTTGTAACTGATGAAGTCACTAATCACACGGATGATACACTTCTTGATACTTTTGAAGACCCACCTACGCTTGAATTTGAACAAGAAGATAATAGTCTCGAGTTGTTTATCCAAGAATGCAGGCAAAAGTTTCTAACGGTACAATCTGTAACTGATGAAGTCACAAATCACTGTGATTTTCATATACAAACCCCTCAACCGTTTGATTTACCATTAGTCTCAACACCTGATGAAGGCATGAAGCAAATCAGTCATGATGATGATGCTACTGAGGTAGGTTTAGGTATTGAAGATGAGTTGGGAAAAGATGATTACACGCTCTAATAGAGTGGGGACGAGGTGGATGATGTCCATAATGAAGAAGCCCCTCTCCACAAGCAAGATTACCCTTCTTGTACGCATGAACCAATCCACTCTTACGTGGTTTCAGATTTGGATTTCTGTGATTCACCCTTTGATGATGATATTCCTTTTTATGTGGAGAATGACAACATCATCCGACAAGACATTGATAAGAATGATGTTAACGAGAGTTGGGATGCTCATATGGGGAGTGATACAGAGTTCAGAGGAGGTGTTTTGAATGTTCATAATGTTTAAGAGGAAGAAGAAGACTCTTCCATGGTGCAGTTAGATTATGGTGTTGCTCCTAATCTTTGATATGAGACATGTTTTGAGCTTCTGGTGATGCCTAGAGTAATCAAAGTTTTGACGCATGTTCTCTATCCATCCGAAGAGGATGTGAGTTTCATCCTTCATTTCTGTGCTAATGAGGGTTATGAAGACCATGTACTGCTTAATTGTACTCGAGAATTTAAAGGTTTGCGCCACTTAATGGCATTTGTGGAGCGAAAGTTAGAAACTTTGGAAATTAGTGCATCAGTACAGTCTTTGCTATTTGAGAGCTTATGATGTAGTTGCGTCGTGCAAACGACATTAAAAATAACGTTTCTTGGGAGGTAACCCAAGCTCATTTCTGCACTCTTTTGTTTTAGTTTGTTTGTTTTCACAAAACCCCCGAAAAAAATCGGGGTGTTTTTTGTTTTTGTTTTTGTGTTTTTTTTTCAGCTCAGGGTCTTGCTTTGGGCATCACTTGGATCAGTTTAGTTCTGCACCGACCAGCGCCTTAGGGAAGTTTCTACGACTCTTTTAATAGCCTGTTTGTAAATGTTAACTTGAGTTGAGTTGAGCATGTGTGACTCTTTCCTCTTTACCCCCCCCCCCCCTGTGCATAGTGCATTTTTGGCCATCGTGGGCGATGCCAAAGTTTAAGTGTGGGAGTGTGAATTTGGCATTCGAGCAGCAGTTGTTACATGAGATTATTAGAGTTAGCATGCGCATGTGTTAGTTGTATATTCATAGGAAAGTCATGTCAAAATTTTTGAAATTTTTTCTTTAAACTGTGTCTTTGTAAGCTGGCTAGCATTTTTTACTGTGCGTTTAGAACATCTTCGAAGTGTTTAGGCTTAAATTGCTTGCATTATAATCTAGGCGTTGAGAGGATGAAGGCATTAGTCACCCATGTTAAATATTTCATTAATCATCCATCACACCTGAATAGGTCCTTTAGGAGAAGCCACTTTGAGCCTGACCGTTTATTTCTTAGCCCAATTAATTGAGCTCCATAGCCAGATGGCCTGTTTCCTTACCCGTGAATATTTCTGACAAAGTCTTGGTGTTTAGGGAACTACGGGATTAATTTGCTAAGTTTAGGGAATTTTTGTAGGAGCCATTTTTTGTACTGTTCCTATGCCCCAAATGGGGTAAGAGCAGTCACTTTTTAGAAATTTGATATTTTTCGAGGATTGCATTGTAGGCATGGAGTCACTTTGAATAAATGAACTTTAATTGCTAATTTTCCTTGGTGAGGACGAGATTAGAATGAGGTAATATCTAGTAAAAAATTTGAAAATTGAAAAAATTAATTATAGCTAGACATCTTGCCTTGAGAAAAAGAGAATGGAGCCCCGGTCAAAAAGCATAAGCGTTCGCACAATAAGATGAGACTTGGGTATCTTTCGAAAGAAATGACGTTCTCGTTCCAACATGACAAGGAAAGCTGAACTAAATTTAATGAACTTGGAGGCTATTGCAAAATTTAGCTCTAGTCCTTCGCGTACTTCAAGTATACGTCCAATCACAAATGTGCCGCGGGGGTTTAGCTTAGTTGTACACCATGTCTACTCTTTGCATAGGTTTAAATGATAGCTCTTGGTCCTAATTCGTGGCCTACTAAGCTCCTTGTCCTAAGAATAGCCCCGTAATTCCTGAATGCATTAAGTCTTTGTTAGGATGTTCCAAAAACTCTCAAGAAAGAGACTTTTTATTATGTACCATTCACCACCGCCTACACAAGTCCTTCTGATCGGTAGCTAGTTTATTTGTGTAAGTTGTCACTACTTTGAGGATGTTGTGAATAATTTTGTCAAATCTGTTAGCTAGAGCATAAAGATGTAGTTTAGGGAAGAATTTTCTTGGTTTAGTCTGTCTGTTCTGTGAATATCCCTTTAACTACGTATGCATGCTAATTGTTTTGATTCTGTGTACGTGGTGATTATCGTAAGTCCCGTTGTTCAGTTTGCTTGAGGACAAGCAAAGGCTTAAGTGTAGAGGAATCTGATAAATCTGTATTTCGACACGCATTTGATGCGTGCAGGGATGCACTTTTGATGGTTTTCATAGCTTTAAGTTGTTACAAGTCTCAATTTAGCTCAAGTTATGTTTAACAGGCGTTGGTTTGAATTTTATGTCGTTCGGAGTCAAAATCAAGAAATTAGAGTCCGGCACCGGCACTTGAGAAGTATCCGGATTGATTCGAGATGCATTCAAGCTAGATTTGAGATGTTTGGAGCTCACCGGGAGGTTTACGATGAATATTTGATGACAAAAGAGCTCTAGAATTGGCTACGGGATCAAAAGAAGACGAATAAACCTTCTGTCAATCATTCAAGCATATCTTTTTGTAGAAACATCTGAAGGACACGATTCAAGTTCCACATGAAAACTAACTTCAAGGGCTACGAATCATATGAAGACACCATTGCGGGAATCTGAGAGGAAGAAGGTGAAAAGAGACGATGAATTCAGATGATCTCTGCTGCGATTTCAGAATGCGACCTTCCACCATTTTATTCATATATTTTGATTGGATGATTCAAATCAAGTTTTGCAAGTTGTGGTGGATAGACGACTTCATTATTTAAAATCATCATGAAGGAAGTCTCGTCAAATTCGGATGTGAAGAGTGCATGTCGTATGCCCGAAGTTAGGCACGATCGTGCGTGAAGAAGGAACTCGCGAGGAGCCACTGCCAAGGAGGCACGATCGTGCCTAATCAAGGAGGCACGATCTTGCCTAGATACGGAATGCACGTACTCCGGAGGCATGGAGGTCAGGCACGACCATGCGTAGCATCGTGCCTGCCTTCGGAAATCCTATTTCAGCCCAAATCCCTATGTTTTCTATAAATAAGGCATTCATTCTTTTGTTTAAGGGTTACGAACATTACAGAGATGCCTGCGGACGAATTTATCTGCGTTTTTCCATTGTTTTCTTCAAGATCCTGAGATTATTTGTAAATTCATTCTTTTTAATTAATGACAATTAATTCTATTCATCCCAATTCTGTTGGTTCTTCAATTATGAGTTGTGAGTAATTTAATTAGGGATTTGGTGTTGATGAAGGGGTTGATCACGGTGTATGGCTAGATTCTTGATGGATTAATTGCATGAATTTCGTTTAATTTTAGTTTGAATAAATTAACTGATATCTCTTGTAACCTAGAACGGCCGCTAGAATTACAATTGCTTGTAGAATACATTAAGAGAGATCTAATTTATTTTAGGACACATTCACACACACTTAATCGCTCGCTAAGAGATTAGCAGCGATTTAGGATCCTGTCGCATGAGAGATCAGCCTGGTCCCTTAAATTATTGTATTCTACGCCACAAGAGCGGTAAGAACTTAGTAATGATTAGCTAGCCTCAATTAAATTAATTTCATGTAATTAGGACTGATCTGTTAGAAATCTGGTTACCCCGGAATCAATCCTTGTTTCCTTCATCGTTAATTGAGAAGAAAATCAATCTTTTTATTTAATCGTTCATTCGCATTAGTTAATTTTCCAACTCAACCAATCTCGCACAGTCACAATTCTTTTTTTTTTAATTTCTGAATTTAATTAATTCTTATTTCCCTTTTGTCTATCCCTATGGAGACGATACTCGTACTTTCAACCACTTTTTTACAAGCTTTTTAAGTGTGAGAAAGCTCACATCATGTGTCCGTGCATGATGTCTCTAATAATATCCCACTACAGCTATAATAATCAAATAACCCGTTGGTTTGAAATTCTACACCATTATCAGTTCATATTCGTTTGACCTTTTGCTCAAATTGTGTATCAACCATGTTGCAGAATTGAATTAAAAGTTGTGGAACTTCGGATTTATTTTTCATTAAATAAACCCAAACACCTCTAGTAAAATCATCAACAATAGACAAAAATATACCGTGCTCCAGAGATTGAATCGCATCTATATGCTCCCCAAATATCGCAATGTATCAATTCAAAGCACCGAGTTGTCTTAATTGCACTTGTAGGAAACGGTAGTCTGATCTGCTTAGCACAAACACAAGGATCACAAAAATGATTATCTCGTTGGAAACCCTTGAGGGAACTAATGTGATGTAACTTTCCATTGGATGCATGGCCCAAACGTTGATGCCATAAATCGGGACTAATAGAGACGGACATTGCTATCCCTTCAACCCTTGGGGATTCCAGTTAGTAGAGACCATCACAGAATTTAGTCAATTACCCACGCCAATCAATTTTCTCGTGGATAAATCCTGTAAAAAACAGAAGTCTGTGAAAAATGTCAGTGTACAATTTAGATCGCTTGTTAGGTGACTGTCTGAAAGAAGGTTACACTGGAATTTCGGAATGTATAGAACACGCTTAGGAATTTTGACCGACGGTTCTGGTGTGGGATTGATGATATTAAAAAGATTAACATCACTGCAAGTTATATGCTCGGTAGCTTCGGCATCAATTATCCAAGGACGAGCATGTGGCAATCAGGCAATGTATACGCCGTATTTACTTGGGAACCAAAAAGGGAGAAACCATAGCTTCGTGACTCATCTTAACGGTTAGATCATCAACTGCCATAGTTGAGCAAAGAAATATTATAAAGGAGAAAATTTAAAATTTATATTCATGGATTTCGGCTCTGATACCATGATAAAATTAAAGATATATACGTAGTATGAAAGAAGGGAAACTTTTAATACGAAGTATATTATAATATCATGCTACTGTCTTCCAACTGAAGAAGGATGCGCATGCATTTATACTACATTCACGGGAGATGTCCTATGCTTAGAATAGGTAAGAGAAAAATATGAGGTGATTGTCCATGGGCCATGCAAACTATACATGTGTCGTAGGTGCATTATACATTTGGGTAAATAAAACTATTAGCTGGCAAGATATGTATGTATTTTAATAATGTACCCAAATAATATATTGCAATATGGGGCAACCTCTCTCCTTTCATCATCAGGCTGGTTCACCTCTTCTGGGACACCCTCTTTCCTCTCATCATCAGGCTGTTTGACCATTGAAATGAATTTCTTGGTGGCAAAAGCCAGCACTTCTTTGTTGGGCTTTTCCACCCCAAAGATGGTTCTTTTCAATTCTGCCTCTGAGAGGACACCCTAGAAAATAAACAAAATAAATTCGGCTGCACAAAAAATCAATAAATACAAAGGACTGATGATATACCTGATACATTACACAGGCACAGATGTATAAGAACGTTTTCAGTCTCCCATTCCAGATTTGTTGGTTCTTGAACTCTTCAAAGAATAGAAGGAGAAATGCTGTTGTGATCACATATGCTAGCCTCCCGATTGCACTGGAAAACTTGTCAGAAAGGGTGCGTTCTGTTAGAACATTATTTATTGTGTCCAAATTATTTATTTAGTCTTTGTATTAGCAGGTTTTTAACTGATGAGAGAGAACTAGGCTTTTTATGTGCTCTAATTAGGCCCACACGCACGCCCCACTTTGTATCATTATTCTACAAGGGTGTTCATCCATTCCTCTATAAATACAGATAGAGATTGTTCGAACAGTCTAAGTCTCTACACAATTATTCCACTCCTATTATTTTCGTAGAGCACCTAGATATTCTCGATCATCAGTTCATCCGTGTTTCATCATTATGAATATACGGTATTGAATGTTGATGATTTATTCTGTTTCCACTCAAATTCTTCATATTATTGTTTACTAGTTAATCGACTGTTGTTCTGGGATTCACAAACAATTGGTATCAGAGCCTTGGCGAAATTCTGTTTGTTGAAATCCTCTATTTTTTCAGGCAATATAAGGTTTTAAATTGACATCTTGAGGTGACCATCCCAAGAGAATATTGTAGTGGACTACTTTGCCCATATTGACCAATTTTCACCAACCCAAAATCTGAAGCTCATCTACAAAGTAAAACTCAATTTAAGGAATAGTACAATTCATAGCTAGTCACCTTAATGTCTTAATGCAAAAACAGAAATTCATTTTTAATGATTGAACCCAATTGATTAGTTAGTCTAATCCAAAAATTTTATGAGTTTAATGTTTTCTCTTTAGTGGCAGTGTTTCCTTCAATGCAATGTGGAAAATTATTTGCTTAATGAGCCTGGGTTATTGAATCCTAGGAACTGCAGAATAACTTCAATAAAAAGCCTATGGAAAATGTTAACTAATAGAACGAAGATGAGATGGTTTTAGAGGGTAGCACATTTTTCTTATCCCAATATTAAACTATGTATAAGTTCAAAGTCACTTCAAACTGAAAAAGTTTTCTCAATTAGTGATGCTCCAAACGTATTACTCCTTAGCTGAAGTAGTAATACTCCATATGTGTAATTGGAATTTTGAGTTCTTTTTTTATGTAACAAAGTAAAGCTCTTTTTGTCAAGAAAAAAACAAAGTAAAGCCTTTAGTTGATAAAGAGGAACATCAAACCATACCTTCGTTATAGATGGTCTTATCTTCTCAATCAGAACCCAAAAGAGACCATATATCATATTTGTGACAATTTTAGCAAACTCTAAATATAGATGAAAAAAGGATATAATAATTTCTTGCTTTTGCTTGGTGATGCAGATTGATATAATTTATAACTATGGGAAGGAAGACATGGATTAAGGATAATCTTGAATCCCTTCTCAATGAAGTAATTTGAGGTTAGAATCTTTGTTCTAAAAACAGGGCCTAGACCTAGTCGAAAAAAGTAGGTTGATGAGTGCATAGCCTATGCTGCCAAATTGGCCGGCCAGTGAGCTTTGACCCTTTGTTTCCACCACATAAGAAATGATAAAAAGAAATTCATTACCACCAGGAAGAATCCCTGAGTTGGCTGAAAGGATTTTAGAGGGACCTCAATCGAGGTAGCATCCGATGCAACGGGGGCTATTCTGAGATTCTAAAGTGCTCAAGTTGTTCATCGGTGGGTTCGTTGGGAGAAGACATAAGAGACTTGGCGAATTTTTTCTCCAATATTTCATTTTGTCATGTTAAGCTGTCAGCTATGAAGCACGAATACTTCACCAGGGTGCTGTATCGACGTGTCGGAAACGTTTCCGTATACGATACTCTAGGATACTCGTACTGTACATTCCCGGACCGTATCTGCAATTTTTAAAAGTTTCCTTTTTTATAATCATTTTAAAATTTCGGATACTCGTATCTTGACGGATATCCGTATCAACTTTTTTTTTTTAAAAAAAACTTCCAAAAAACTTTTTTAAAAAAACACTAAAAATTTACATAATAAAATTCTTAAAAAATGAAAAGCTAAAACTAATTTTTACCTTGCTTTTATGTGGTACCCAACTAATGGGTCTATTCCTAATTCTTCCACCCTCCAATCACTATATCTATATACCTAGAAATTAATAGCTCCAACGGAAATATGTATTATAACTTTTAAATATTGTCTTCTATCTTTATTATTTCTAGAACTTCGGGGGTGTTTGGAACTGATTCTGCTTCTGCTTCTTTTTTAAAGTAGAAGTAGAATCAAAATCAATTTTCAGAAGCTGGTCTCCCCCAGCTTCTCAAAAAAACTGATTCTAGGAGTAAATTAGACAACCAGAATCACTTCTGCACTTTCACCCAAACACTCCAACTTCTGCTTCTGCTCCCTAAACGAGCAGAAGCAGTTTTAAGAATCAGATCCAAACACCCCCTTTGAGTACTTGCATTTTTAATTTCAAAATTATAGTTGTTTGACTTATTTCTCATTTTAAATTAATAACTTATAGCCTATATTTATATTTTGAGGAGCACTAGTGTGTATTTCAGATAAAATATGAACTTATTTCTAAGTATCTTGAAAATGTAAAATGTTTCAATGCCATGAAGGCATGAATGAGTAGACGTCAAAGGATAATATTTTTTTCAAAACAAAATGTATTTTTAATATTTATAAATACACCCCTGTAACTTTTAGTATTTATAAATACACCCCCATAACTTTTAATATTTATAAATATGACCTTGTATCCGTATCCTACCATTTTTTTGTCGTATCCCCATACCCGTTTACGCGTTTCCGCGTACCTGTATCCGTGCTACATAGGCGGTCAACGAATAAACCGGCACAGTTGTTAGCTATAATGGCTTGTTCTTTACCTGATTCACAAGCTTGACTTCATTCTCCTCCTTTTATTGTTTCGGCTTTAGCAAACGATTTGATTAATGATAATTAAGCTCATTTCTTTCAAAAATAAATCGTAGATCTGACCTTAGCGAAATCGTATGACTATAGGCAGTGGCGTATCCAGGAATTGATGTGAGTGGGGGCGAGTTCCGACTAATCCTTCCGGCCATAAAATTTTTCTCACCTATCTTTTTGGGATATCCCAAAAACCTGTTTTTCATTTCCCTTTTAGAAAATTGCTGTGTGTCCAACATTCTTTTACATATTCAACCACAATCATACATTTGCATTTTGAACTCACTTTCTTAAACTTTGAACCAAGTAAAACCGAGAGAAATTTTATCACACACCTCCGTCACAAGCAGCTTGAACACTTTAAGAAAAATAGTACCAGATTCGTTATAAATTAAATAAAAACTAATCGGTCAACTAAAAAATATGAAATCATGCTTAATAGATTTGACACAAAAAATAAATTTTTTGATGTTATTCTAATAAATACGGAGTAAGTAATTTCAATAAGGGACGGTTAGTGTATGTATTTAGAAAATGTAAATTGTGAATGCAGAATTATATTTTAAGTGTTAAGTGTAAAATGTAATGAGGTATATTTTAATTCTAATAATGTAAAGAAGTATAGATTACAACTATAAAAGTATGTGTATATTGAGTCACTTAAATTTGATTAATAGTTAAAAAGGAAAATAAGTAAGATATTTGATAGAAAATTAAAATGGGGAACAAGAAAAAGGATCAAAGATTCGATCATTCAACCCAAGGCATGGATAACAAACGCTAGGAACAACCTTTCCACTGCACTACAACTCGCTTTAGACAAATGGTCTGTAATTACGGTATATATTATATATACTCAGCACAAAAATATATAATAAAATTTTAAATATATATATATATATATATATATATATATATATATATATATATATATGGGGGTTGGGTGGGGGTTGAGTGGGGGCAGCTGCCCCCCTGCCCCCACCCTGGATACGCCACTGACTATAGAGCTTTTGATACTTGAGCGGGAAAACATACTTTTTCCAAATTACTGCAATTATTATTATATGTAGGATGATTTTCTAATTTCCTAAAACTACGTATATGTTTTATCTTGGTTTCTACCCCTCATCATGCTCGTATATGGATCGATTGGCTATGGCTCACCAAACGCCTCTATTTCCTCGTCATGTCGTTTTACTTGAACGAAAATTGCAAAAGTATGGTTATGTTTGACACACAAAAGTCTCTAGCTTCTAATTTATCTAGTCTTTAACAAGACCTTAAAAGACTCTAGTTATATATGTTTGACATGATATTTTTTAAGAACTTTTGAAAAATTGAAAGATCTTTTTTGAGATGCTACCGGGTGTAGCATCTGAGAAAAGCTTGTGACTTTAGTATTATTTAATCCTAGCAGCTTGTATACCAAACCGAACTAAATCAAACAGTCAGCTTTTTGTCAAACAGCTATCGCCTTTTCTTTTTAAGATCTTTTTAATCACTAAAAGCTAACAGTTACTAAAAAACTCAAAGTATATTTTCACCAAGTTGAGCCAAATATACCCTATGTCTATTCTCTCTTAAAATTATTCCATTCGGTTAACACACCTCATTCTCATAATCAACCTTTACCAGATCACCAGTTCACCCTTTTATAAAACAAATTACATTTTTGGCTTTTCTCCCTCTTTTATCAGTTCCGGTCATTATTTGCACAACATTTTTTATTTATAATACGTAGAATTATGTGCACATAATGATTTACTAGCTCCTTCCTTCCGTAGAAACAGACCTCCAAAGTTGCAAGAGACATTTACCTTAATACGATCAAAACATGGTTTTTTCCCAAAATAGGAGCACCAAGTTTAAACATCCTTAAATATGAGTTTTTATTAGTGATTGGACCAAAATACCCCCGCAGCCTTAACCACGGCTGCCCCAAGACTGCCAGACCACCGCCTGCCGCCGGAGCGCCGCCGGAAAATCGCAGAATTTTTTCCCTGGCAGACTGCCAGATTTTTGCCGCCGCCCGCCGCTGCCATTGCTGTCGAGCTGCCGCCACCACCGGACTGTCCCCGCTATCAATGGACTGCCTTTGTTTTGCAAGAGAACTAGGGGGGCAATTAATTGGGTTAATTAATTGCCAGAGTTCACCGCCGCCGCCCGAATCCGCCGCCACCCGCTGCCACAGTGCCGCCGCCACCACGGACTACCCCGCCACCGACAAACTGCCTTGGTTGTGCAAGGAAACTAGGGGGCAATTATTTAGATCAATTAATTAATTAAATAGAATTAGGGATAAAAAAGGAAAGATTAGTCCTGTTTTGGAAAAAACATACATGTGGTACTGTTTGAGAAAAACTTCAGTTTTAGTCCTATATTGGACAATTTTCTCTTGGGAAATTTCTCGAAATAGGTCTAAAACAATTTGAAAATTCCAAAATAGGATTGCTATTTTTTTATTCCCAAAATAGGAGTAATTACTGCCAAGTTTGGAAAATACTGCAATGTTTGAAGTCAAAACATGACAGTAGTTAGTTCTATTTTGAGAATAAAAACACGGCAGTCCTATTTTGGAATTTTCAAACCGTTTAAGTGCTATTTCGGGTAATATTCTCAATATAATATCATATATTCAACATCTCGATCAACCTCATCATAAATGGATGTTTTTACTTGAACTGTAATTTGCTGGTCTGATCTGTTTAAGTTTGGTCTGATCTGATCTGTTTAAATATGATTTAGTCAGGCCTGGTCTCAGTGCCGATCCTACCCAAACTCGAGCCTGAATCGAACTTCATAAAAAGGCCCCTATAAATTACTATTTTATGTAGTATATTTTTTTAGTTAAAGATGTAACATAAAAACATAGCTAATTAAATAAATTTCTTACATTATACAGAGTATAATATAAAAATACCAATTGTATGTATTAAAAGTAACTAATTAAGTACAACCTATCCAATAGTTTTAGTAGCAAGAGTATTAATCCAATCGGCATAATCGAGGAGTTCAATAAATTCCTTCTCAATTGATAACATAGCTAATTCATTCGACCTTTCTTGAGATATGGTTGATCGCAAAAATGTCTTTATCAACTTAAGTTTTGAGAAATTTCTTTCTGCACTGGATGTACTATCAACTTAACAGGTGTTGTCAACAAGATTATATATGCAATGTATGCTTTTGTATCCTTTTCCTAACCTCATTTGCCAACATTTGTATCAATTCATTTTGAATCCTTCCTCCAAGATATGTAACATAAATCTCATTATCCTTAATACGATGTAAGTGCTCTATCGGGTCAAACTCAAGATAAATAAAACACAATTTACTGAAATCATAGATATGATAATATTAGTTTTTTGTGACATATCTTAATATTAGTTAAACAAATGTGCTAAATAATGCATTCTTGTCACTAAATTAGAAATGTGCTAATTTTGAATGTGTAAATTTTAAATATAAAAAAACTGAAATTGTTTAATTATGCATCTCAACTCGTTTCAATATTCAAAATTAAGTTCAAACTTAATTTTCTAAATGTATGGGTCAAGAAATGTGATCTCAAATCAACCCTGGAACATTTCTATTTATCTTCGATTAAGACAAGTTAGAGTTTTTCATTGTGTCCAAAACAAATTCAAAATGAGCCCATAAACTCTCTTACGATAGTACTTCATACTTTATAATCTCAAATCTCAAAAGTTGCAAACTCAAAAGCTATTCACAGACAACTGAAAATTGGAAGACATCTTTTACCGGTGCACCGCCCTACGGGTCTAGTAACCTAGTTCGGCTGTTTCTCTTCTAAATTCGTTGGTCAATTTGTGGGTTATTATCAAGAATAGTTATATGGGCTTATTTTATTATTTTTATCCATTGGGCCTTATGTTAGTAGCAAGCCTTTATTGTATTTAGTAATAGGTATATATTTCTGGAACTATGTAAAATTAGGTTAAGGCTTTCAATTTAATTCCAAATCTTCATCCGCTCCAGAGCTCTGTAAACTCTTCTTCGATCAAGTTCTTCATTCATTCATCAAATTTCTTGTATTCAAACATTATTATGGTATCAGATTAGGTTTTTGATCCTATACTGAATCTGTTCCTCTTCTTCGTTATCGATTTCTATAATCGATTCCCTTTGTTTTCTGAATCTATCGATTCATAAACCCTAATTTCTTCACAAAATTGTTACGATGAATCACAACGCAATGTTTCCTCTAAATCCTATTGAGGATCCATCATCTCCATACTACCTACACCCGAGTGACCATGCTGGACTTCGTATCATCTCTGAAACTCTCAATGGTGAGAATTTCAATGCCTGGAAGAAATCTGTCTCAATGGCTTTCAGTGTGAAGAACAAAATGGCGTTCCTTGATGGCTCAATTACTCAACCAAATCCAGATGACGTTGTCTCATATTCTGTATGGTATCGTATCAACGCTCTTATTCTTGGTTGATTTACTCAATTGCTCCTGAAATTCGTTCTACATTCTTGTATTTCACTTCTGCTAAAGAGCTTTGGGATGAAATTCAACTTAGATATGGTAAGAGTGATGGTCCTAGAGTTTTTTATCTAGAGAAAACCCTAGGCAATATTTCTCAAGGTACACAAACTATTACTGCCTACTATAATATCTTCAAAGGTCTTTGGGATGAGTATGCTGATTTTAAAACTCTTCCGCCTTGTTCCTGTGGTCTCTGCACCTGTAAAATCCATGAAAAGTATCAATTGCTGTTACAAAGAGAGTCTGTTCAGAAATTTCTGGTTGGTTTGAATGAATCGTATTCTCATTTAAGAAGTCAAATCCTTGTTCAAAGACCTCTTCCTAGTCTTTCAGATGTCTACTCTTTCTTTCTCCAAGAAGAGTCTCAAAGAACACTTCAACATCCCCCTAATTCAGTTCCCTTTCCTTCTCATAACTCAAACACATATGATCTTTCTACTGCTGATTCTGCTGCTTTTCTAGTAAAAAATTCTACCTACAAAAAGAAATCCTCCATCATCTGCAATCATTGTGGCTATCAAGGACATTCTGCTGACAAATGTTTTCAAGTGATTGGCTATCCTCCTAACTGGAAAGGACCAAAAGGACAAAGAACAGCTCCTGGCTTCAAACTGCCTTCAACTTCTACAAAGAACACTCATGCTCATCTAGCCAATACATCTATTGACTCCTCTTCTACTGACTTCGAACTCTGTGATCCTACTCTCTACAACAAATTCCTTGAGTTCATGAAAACTCAGAATACTAAATCTACTTCTGCTAATGTTGTTATGACTGTCTCATCACATGAGCAATCTTCTGATGCTTCTCCTTTCTTGGGTAATCATTCTGCTTTCTTATCTACTATTAATTCTTCTATTTGGATACTTGACACTGGAGCTTCTGATCACATGACACATAATTTCAATTTATATACTTCTTCACCCAAACCAGTTTCTATTAATATTCAATTACCCACCGGTACTTTTATAACTGCTACTCATATAGGAGACATTAAAATTAATAATCATTTTACTCTTCACAATGTGTTATATGTTCCACAATTTAGTTTTAATCTTATTTCTATATCTAGTCTTGTTTTACATGAAAATATTTCTGTTCAATTTACTTCTAACCATGCTACTTTGCAGGATCTGCTCACCAACCAAATGATTGGCTATGCTGATCTTCAAAGTGGTCTCTATCTCTATGATGCTTCCAAATTTTTTCTTCCTACCAATAAACTGCCTGTTGCTAATGCTGTTAATACTCAACTTTTACATAATAAATCTGATATTTGGCACTCTAGACTAGGACATTTACCTTTCAGCAAAATGAAGTCTATTGTTGATTGTACTGATCAAAATCATATGAATAAAACTACCTCTTGTGATATTTGTCATTTTGCTAAACAAAAACGTTTACCTTTTTCTGATAGTATTTCTCATGCTTCTAATGCCTTTGATCTTATTCATATGGATGTTTGGGGGCCTTTTAGGGTTCCTTCTTATTCTGATTTTAAATACTTTCTAACCATTGTTGATGATCATACTAGATGTACTTGGGTTTTTATGATGAAAAGTAAATCTGAAGTTAAATTTCATATGATGAATTTTTATAATCTCATTAATACTCAATTTCATGTTAAAATAAAAACTATTAGAACTGACAATGGTTCTGAATTTATCTTTCCAAATTTTTATAATAATAATGGCATTATTCATCAACTTTCTTGTGTTGAAACTCCTCAACAAAATGCTAGGGTTGAAAGAAAACATCAACACATTCTTCAGGTAGCTAGGTCTCTTTTATTTCAATCTTGTTTGCCTCTTCAGTTTTGGTCTGATTGTATTCTCACTGCTGTTCATATCATAAACAGACTCCCTACACCTATTCTTAATAATAAATCTCCTTATGAACTTTTATATAACAAAGCCCCTGATTATTCTCATTTAAGAGTGTTTGGTTCCCTTGTTTATGCCTCTACTTTAACTGCAAATAGATCTAAATTTGATAAAAGAGTTGTCAAATGTGTTTTTGTTGGTTATCCTTTAGGCTCTAAAGGATATAAACTATACGACATTACTAATCGTAAATTTTTTATCTCCAGAGATGTTAAGTTTTATGAAATGATATTTCCTTACAAACCAAATCCTGATTTATCAAATTCTACTAATACTGATCCTACACCTTCCATTTTTTCTACCACTAATGATTCTTCTTACGATTACAACATACATTCTAATACTTTTACCAATTACTTACAAAACCAAATTACTGATGAAATCAATCTTTTTAATATGCATGATTCTACTACTTCCAATGATTCTAGCACTTTACAGACCACAGTTTCTATTCCAGAAGATCAATCTCATAGGAAGTCTTCAAGAGTAAGATCTTTACCTATTCATCTTCAAGATTATACTTATGAACTACCTAATTCTATCACTGCAGGTATTTCACCTTCTTCTTCTTGTAATTGTATTAGATATCCTATTCAAAATCATTTAACCTATAACAGACTGAGTACTTTTCATACTTGTTTTATTGCTGCTCTTTCCAAAATCACAGAACCTAAAACCTATAAACAAGCTGCAAAATCTCCTGAATGGCAAAATGCCATGATAACTGAAATTCATGCTCTTGAGAAAAATAACACCTGGATTCTAGTTGACCCTCCTTCTGATAAGAATATTATAGGCTGTAAATGGGTTTTCAAAACCAAACTTAAATCTGATGGTTCTTTAGACAGGTATAAAGCAAGATTAGTTGCTAAAGGTTATACTCAAGAAGAAGGGTTTGATTACTTTGATACTTTTTCTCCTGTTGTCAAATTAACTACTGTTAGAATCATTTTGGCTATAGCTAGTGCTAAAAACTGGTTTCTTCATCAATTAGATATAAACAATGCCTTTTTACATGGTGATTTAAATGAGGATATTTTTATGCAGCCTCCTCCAGGATATTTAGCTCCTAATGATAACAGGGTCTGTAAGCTTGTCAAAAGCCTTTATGGTCTCAAGCAGGCTTCTAGACAGTGGTTCTGTAAGCTCTCTGATTCACTAAAATTATTTGGATATAAACAATCCAAAGCAGATTTTTCATTATTTACAAAAACCAACAATACTTCTTTTACTGTTCTTCTTATATATGTAGATGACATTATCCTTGCTGGAAATAGTATGACAGAAATCAATGCAGTAAAAAATTTTTTAAATAATAAAATAAGCCCATATAACTATTCTTGATAGTTATTTCGGTTTTCAAACGCAACAGCAATAGAATCAAACAAAGGCATGTATTTTATGTTTAAAAAAACATAGCTCTATAGTATATAATAGGAAAATAGCTAAAAAATTGCCCCCTAAAATTTTGACATTTTTGGAGCCCTGAGGCCCATGCCTCAGTGGCCTCACAGTAAGCACGACCCTACCTGGTCTGGTCTGAACTGATCTGGTCCGATCTGATAAATGTTTGGTCTCTTTGTATTTTATAACTACAGAGGTCTGATCTTATTTGATATAGTGTGAGTCTGGTCTGATTTGATCTGATCTGTATAAATCTGGTCTGATCTGGAATTAAAAATAGTCCAAGTAGACACTAAAATACGCAACGAACTTTTAAGTGAAAACAGTCCAAGTATACACGGAGTATAAGTGGTGGTCCTGATACTTCTAGTGTACAAAGACAAAAAAAAATCGAATCTTATCAGTTTTTGAAAAACGTTACTTAACTCATTCAAATTATAATCCTCCCGTCATTGTATTAATCTGCGCAAAACTATACTATCTATTACACTAACAATGACCAAATTACTATCAATTTTTAAAAGTTCTAAGTTAGTATTTAATACAAAAACAACAACGTAACATAACTTTAGTGCCAAAAAGTCTCTGATCTATGATGAGCTAAGAGGGAGTTGAATGTTTGAAAATAACATAAAATAACATAAAAAATTGTATGATTAGGTGCTGCTTTACAACAAAAAAGTGCAAACAACCGTTTCATAATTAAGTCATTTTGCTTTATTCGATAATTCAAATATGAAAAAAAGTTCCATTTACAAATTTAGAAACTTGTGCATTTTTTAGTGATTACACATCTCACATGTATATACTACGTTCGTTTGTTTTATTTTGATAATTATTAATGCAAAATTTGCTCTAAATCTTAGAGTGATGAAGGAAAATCTTGAAGCTCATCCCTCTTAGGCCTCATCCACCTTCCATAAGAATTACACCGAAGGCCCTTGTTCTCCAATTGGTACTAATTCGGAGGAATTCTAAGTTCATCGAGAAGCATATAACAATCCTTATTTATCAATGCCACATCCTTTTTACCATCCTTTCTGAACGTCACACACTCACACTTGAACCGGGGTAACAATCTACAAGGTGAAGGTATGTCTCAAGCATATATATGGCACCCGAATAGGTTCATCCCACCTTTCAAGTATAGCGGAGACTTAACATCAAGCTTCAATTCTGCTCCAATGTGTGTAAATCCACTCCAATGGACCCGTTAAATCGTCATATTTTTGTAGCCCTTCATTAAATACCTCGGGCCATTTTTGTACTACGTCTTGCTTTACTGTCACTCTCAACGTTTTGACTCCCTTTTTGTAAACCTTACATCAAAAAACTAAAGGATCGTTTGTTAACTCATTACATGTAAATTTGAATATAAAGAATTTCATATACATAATGGCCAGGATTAAAGACACAAATCGTATTTTATATTAGCTAAACCAAGGGGCGAAGCTAAGGGGCCTGATCATGGCTCAACCCATCCCAAATTTAAAGAAAGTCTATACGGAATATTTTCTATGTAAAAACTAAAATATACCGTTTACATTTATCAGAAAATTAATGTATTATTTGGATGTTTTCTTTTGGACTGAAATTTGTTGATCCGGTCTGGTTTGGTCTGATTTCGGACTGAAAACAATCCAAAAAAAAAACATCGTTTGTGTTCCTGCTTACCCCTAGCTAAACCTGATATGGTTTCGGTTCTGATATACTTACTCAAGGCTGGAAGCAATAACCAGTGTTTATACCGCGTTAGTGATTCATAAAGCAATAACTATTGTTTATACCCTTACTGATTCATTTTAATTAGCCTTTTAAATTAAATAACAATCCTAATTTTCGAGCACCGTACGCCCGTACCATATAAATATTAGAGTGTGTTATTCATTATCCACATTCAACTCAAAATGCCCCTTATAAAAATACTGGTGACCGCGAATTGGCATAAGCTCGTATACTTGAGCAACCTCAAATATATGAATTTAAATTAGTCAACAAAAGTTTAAGGCTAAAGGTCAAATAAGCCCTTGAACTGACTTAAAGTGTTCAATTAGCTCCTTATATAGGGGGTTCTGCTCGGCCGTCACTAATTAGGGTGGTTCCCGGTGGAATTTTTTGATGAAATTTTTTGAGCATCTTCTTCATTAAGTCTAGTTTACCCATACCAAATTTCAGCTAAAAATTCAACCGGTAAGGCAGTCAAATGATTTTCCGAAATGTACTGCGCTGTTTAACTTCGCAGTTATCTTCAAAAACTTATTTGACTGCCTTACCGGTTGAATATTTAGCTGAAATTTGGTATGAGTAAACTAGACTTAATGAAGAAGATGCTGAAAAAATTTCATCAAAAAATTCCACCGGAAACTGCCCTAATTGGCGACGGCCGGGCAGAACCTCCTATATAAAGGGCTAATTGGACACTTTAAGTCAGTTCAAGGGCCTATTTGACCATTTAGCCAAAGTTTAAATTCTATTCGACTACTCAAATTGATCGAGTATTGGCATGCACGAAGGTGGTAGTGTGGTACGGATCGTAATATATTTTTGAGACAGCGTCATGCCAAACAATTGATGACAAAACGATATTGGCACAGAATTTGATGCAGAATCTAACATGGATTTGTCAAATCCATGGGCGGATCCTAAGTACTTCAAAAGTGTTCACTTGAACACTTCAAATATTGAAAACTATGTATAATCAAATTACACTTTAGCAAAATTCAGAACCCAGCTTGTTCTCTATAATTTTTAAGCTAACTTTGAACACCTTAAACAAAAATGTTAGATCCGCTACTGGTCAAATCGTGCCAAATACATACCATATACCCTTTGACTTTTGATGAACCGGAGCCAAAAGTTCGTTTCAATTCCATGCCAATATGGTTGTTTTTGTAGTGTCTATGAATCCCATCTACCATATCAATTAAAAACACTTACTTACCTATTAATGATTTGTAAGAGTTATATTTTGTGATGGATCTCCAAAGGATCAATCAACTAGTTACGGACTTCATACTCCGTATTTAGACCTGGACTCGGGCCGGTTCGGGCCCGGCCGGGCCTCGGGCCAGGATAGTTGGGCCCGGGCCCGAACCGCCGGTGGGCGGTTCCGGTTCCGGGCCAAACCGGGCCGGGCCGGGCCGGGCCTAACCGGAAATATATATATTTTTTTTGGCTCTTCTATTTAACCCCCAACCCCTCCCCCTCAACCCCAAACTACCCCAAACCACCTCAAATGGCCCAAAATACCTAATCCAACCCAAAACTTAAAAAAAATTCAAAAAAAAAAAAATTAAAAATCGGACCGAACCGGGCCCGAACCGGCCGGGCCGGTTCGCCAAAACCTCGGCCCGAGCCCGAACCGCCCAGCAGCCGGGCCGGGCCGAACCGAACCGGTGGGCCCACCGGGCTCCGGGCCGGGCCGGGCCTCACAGTAACCGGGCCGGGCCGGTTCCGGGCCGGGCCGCCCGGCCCGAGTCCAGGTCTATCCGTATTTATTAGTGGACATGTATGCTATATGGCAAGTGGCAACATAGTAACACGGACAAATTCTTATTTGAGTTATTTTCACCAAATCTGATGTGCAACATAGTAACACGAACGAATTTTTATTTGAATTATATTATCATCCCTAGATTATGAAATTTGTGTATATATACTACCAAAAAATACGGGATTGACAGAAATTTTGGGAGAGAATATGCAAAATTCGTGTCAAAAACACTTAAGATCGAGCTATTTGACACGAAACGTCGGAAATCCGTGCCAATCACATGTTTTTTCGTAGTGATATGAGCTTCAAAACAAAGAACGGTACCAGAGAGCTCTTTTATATTCTTTCTTTTTTAAACCTTCCATATGATTTCTGGAAAGATAATGTGAAAGATTTACAATATTGTGGTATAAGGCCATCTCCAAGAGACCACCAAATCACACACCATTTTGGTGTATTTGCCAAAAATCCTCTCCAACAATCACACCATTCTCCACACCATCACACCATTTTGGTGGAGAGGAGATGGCTTCACGCCATATATGGCGTACACCATTCTCAACACCATCCACCTTTTTTAATTTATTTTCCTTTTAAATGTGACCTTCAACTTTTAATTATTATAGTTTTGACCCATTTTTAAAACAACAAATTAGGATGTTTTACTTGGACTGAAATTGGTTTGTCTGCACTTTATTAATGACGTACAAATTATTATAATATTATTGTAATATTTAATTTTATGTGGTTTTAGCTTTTAATTGTGAAATATTGATTATTGTATTTTAATTAGTGAAATGCGTGAAAATACATATTAAAATGATGTATTTTAGTTTGTATGTGTGAAATAATGTGTTAAATGTCAAAATATTAAATGAGGGGCTAATGTATAAATATATGATAGTTAGATACTTAAATAGAAGAATGGTAAAAAGTTAGTAAAAAGAATAAAAAGAGAATATTCCTTTTTGGTGATGAAAATGGTGTAAACTGTTGGAGATAAAATACTGTTTGATGTGATGTTTACACCATTTTAGTGTAAAAAATGGTGTTAACTGTTGGAGATGGCCTAAGAGTAAAACAAACGCTTGGCAATAAACATAAATGCTACCAACACATTTCATATGGTTAATAAAAGTAAGAGCTGATTTTATAAATTTCCTACAACACCGACTCTAATTAAATTCGTACTCCATATATCATGGATACCAGACATTGAAGTTAAATACTACGTACGTACGTAGCATCACTAAATACTTCACCAATACTAAGGATCTTGTATAAGATTCAGAAAATGAATAAACGGTGGAACTTTGAAATGAAGTTTTTACCATCCACTTTTATTCATTTCATAAAATATTCATTTACACTAATACGAAAGAGTTCTCAATCGAAGCGCCGGGACAGCAGTGGACAGGGTGCATTACAAATCAAAATCAAACAATTTACGAAGTATTAAAAAGGTGTAACTACATTTTAAGGGGTTCGTATTATACTTGAAGTTAAAAAAACGAAGATCATTCTAAATAAAGACTTGTTAAGCGTCACCGTATTCGTGGTCGCTGACGGTCCCCTATTCAGTTGGACCCTTTGCTCCACGCGTTGACCAGGCTTGACCCCCCAACCATTACGGAACGTCAATGTGGGACGACATGGCATAAATGTAACTGAAAACCTTCTCGAAAAATTCCCGATGACCATACAAATAACTTTCATAATATTCCATCCATATGACTCCATAAGAAAGTCATAGGCTTCTTAAAAATTTTGCTAAAACAACTACAAGTTCTTGCCAATAAACATACGAAGTAGATGCTAACAACATATTCCGTAACTATTTGCCGGTGTTGGTTGGTGGATCCTCCTTATTTTATTTCTCATGTACATAGTTTTCGACAACGATTATATTAATAATATCTTAATTTATTTTGTTCAAACACAAAAAATTAGTACGAGTACTATGGGGTATACTCCATCTTTTTCTTTGACTACATATAGAGAGATGGGTGGGTCATGGTATCCCAGAAACTTTACCGAATTACATACTTCATAGTCCGTATCTAGAAAATATCATTGAATACTTTGGATGCAGTAAGGAGAATAAAATTTTTAAAATGAAGTTTTGACCATTAGAAATTATTCCTCAATCCACACCATCATTAAGACTCAAATTTATTATAACTCTACATTATAAAACCCAAAAGATTACTTTGGATGCAGTAAGGAGAATAAAGTTTTTGAAATGAAGTTTTGACCATTAGAAATTCCTCAATCCACACCATCATTAAGACTCAAATTTATTATAACTCTACATTATAAAACCCAAAAGATTAACAATGTTAGTCTTATAACCTTCAAATGTATCCATTATTAATTCTATGATTTCATTCAATTGCAAATTTAGTCGTAATCGATACTGTACACTTTTGCGGACTTTTCACCAAAAGCACATTTCCTAGCTACAAAAAGACTTTGGGAAAGATGTCATTAATTAGAGCCTAATTTTGTGCTGGATATTGTCTTCTTCGATCTACATGCGAATGATATGTGCACAACCAAAATTACGAATTGAAATTGGAAATCTCCCTAAAATTAAACGTACATAAAACCTTAAATCAGATTTCTTCGCAAGCGACGAGCAACTTCAAAATCGGATTTCGAATTGTCTTCTTCGCCTACATGCACCTTCTTCCTCTTCTCGAGTATCAAGTCATCTTCTTCGCCTACACCTTCTTCCTCTTCTCCGATTTCCATTTTTTTAGATTTGGGCTCCATGTGGTTGTTGGTGGTGCAGTGTGTGGGACATTGACGGGCTGGTAGGGTAGCGATGGGTCTAGGACAAGGGTGGAGTAGGTGTATGGGACTGGGTGGGGATGGGGGCTGGGGTTGAGGCTGGGTGGGGGAGGCGTGCTGGAGAGGATGGTGTTACTAGGGATGGGGCAGGGGTTTGGCAGTTGGTTTCTGGGCATTGGTGGTGGCCGGAGGAGGTGGTAGTCGCTGAAGTTGGCCAGAGGTGGTGCCGTGGTGGTCGCCGACGGTTAGATGGGTGTGGTGGTTGTAGGAGGTGGTGGCTGCCACTGGTCATTATTTGACCGAGTTACGGTAAATGGTTGGACCGGGTAATTGTAATTAATAATTGGTCTCTTTCGAGTACATGTAACCGGTCAAATCGGGAAATGTAATTGGCGGGTTGGGTAATTGTAATTGACAGGTCAGATAACTGTAATTGGCGGGCCACGGGCCAGGTAACAGTTGATCACTGGATGAGTAGACGTTGGTCATTGAACGGGAGGATATTCATCACTGGACGGAAGGATGGAATGTTTGGTCACTAAAATATTTTGGTCATTCTGTCATGGGCAAATAAGGTATTAATTAGGGAGGGGTATATTTGATATTTGGATCCTATAAATTACTATTAACGATCATATGGTAGTCTCTTTTCTTTTTGGAAAAGTTAAATGAAGGTCTTATATTTGTCCAAACTAATTTTAATTAGTAATTTTGGTGACCTAACCCCTAATTAATTACTACTCCCTCCGTACCATTTAAATCTTTACACTTTCCTTTTTGGGACGTTCTATTTACTTCTTTAAGTTTCCTTTTTAGGCAACTCTTTTTACATTAAATGTCTTAACTATCCTTCACTAGCCTCCCACTTTTTACATTTGAGTGGATAACATTAATTTCCCCCAAAAGTCAAAGGGCATGCCGCAAGACATTTGTTTTTCTACCAATTGAGCTCCTAAATATCGTGCCAAAAGCAAACGTCAAGTTCTATCCAGAACGGAGGGAGTACAACAAATGAATCACACATTGACAATGATTAATAATGTAGCAGTGTAACTATTAAAAAATTACATTAAACATGTCATAATTACAAGTGGTGATATCAATAATGGATATTTCATATATGAAAGTAGTTCCATTTAGAAACTTGATTGTGCAGTTATTAGATTAATCAACTCATATATATACTTCAAAAGATAGATGTCTAACACGAACATTTACAAAGCAATGAGAGTGCAGTATTCACTGCATTACATTATGAAATTATACGCTCTAGTTGAATATTTTTGTTTTATTTTGGTTATTAACACAAAATTTGCTCTAAATCTTCAGGAGATGAGGGAAAATCTTGAAGCTCATACCTCTTAGGCCTCACCCACCTTCCACAAGAATTACGATGAAGGCCCTTGTTCCGCAATTGATACCAATTTGGAGGAATTCTAAGTTCATCCACAAGCATATCACAATCCTTATTCACCAATGCCACATCCCTTTTAGCATCCTTCCTGAATGTCACAGTTGAACTGTGGTAACAATCCACAAGGTGAAGGTATGTCTCAAGCATATGGCACCCGAATAGGTTCATCCCGCCTTTCAAGTACGGTGAAGACTTAACATCTAGCTTCAATTCTGCCCCAATGTGTGTGTAAACCCACTCTAATGGACCCGTTAAATCGTCATATTTTTGTAGTCCTTCATTGAATACAACCCCGGGCCATTTTGGTACTATGTCTTGCTTCACTGTCACTCTCAACGTTTTAACTCCCTTTTGGTATACCTGTTACATTAGGAATGAATCTTCAACTCATTACATGTAAATTTTGAATATAAAGAATTTCATATACATAATGGACAAGATTCAAAATTTATCATGTAAAAATTAATGTGTTTAAAAATTTTATTAATTTTTGTAATACCATCCCAGTATAATTTGTACTCTCCTACTCATGCCCTAGCTAAACTGAATATGGTTTCGATTCTGATATCCTTACTAAAGGTTAGAAGCAATAGCCTTATAGTTATACCTTTACTCATTCATTTTCATTAGCCTTTTTAATTTAATAATTATCCTAATTACGAGCACTTCACCATATAGATATTAGTGTGTTATTCGGATTATTCACGTTCAAACCCAAAGTGCGACCCAAATTTCCTATTTCGACTACTCATAACTTGTAGTCTACCACCATTTAAAACTCCTATTGAACCATTAGTGATATGTAAGAAGTATATCTTCTGACCTGCATGGTCGATCTCCAAAGGATCAATCAACCAGTCAGATACTTCAATTCATACGGAGTATTTATTAGTGGACACACATATGGCAAGTGACAACCTAGTAACGTACAAGGAAACATTCTTATTTGAATTATTTTCACCAAATCGATTGTCCAAAATAAAAATATTTTATACAATCATCCTAGATTAGAAGATGTTTAATAACAAAAAAACGGAATTGAATAATATTTGTATGTATATGATCGGAACAAAGAGCACAATGAAAGGTTAACAATCTGGGAAAAGAAAGAATATGAAAATGTAACAAACACTTTGCAATAAACATAAATGCTATCAACACATGTCATATATGGTTACATAAAAGTTAGAGCTGATTATATATATTTCTTACAATATTGGCTCTTTTATTGGTACTCTTTACGGTATTACGGATGAAATTATGAACCTAGTATCACTGAATACTTCAAACAATTTATTATAAGACATTTAAGGAGTTCCTATTTTACTAGAAATTTAAAAATAAAATACGAAGATCATTCTAATTAAAGACTTGTTAAGGATGGGAGTCGTGGGGTTACCCTACGGGTCGTGGGATTCTAATACGATGATCACTACTTAGAGCCTAAATTGAAAGTTTGAAGGACAAATTTCTGCTCCATAATGTCTTCTTCGATGTAAAAGCTATTACGCATTAAATTGAAAGTTTGAAGCACAAATGATGTTTTCTTTTGGTCTGTTTACAGTCCCAGACCAGATCAGGTCAGATCAGACCAGACTTCCGTAGTTATAAAATACACAGAGACCAGATCAGACCAGACAAGACTAGCAAACATCCAAAATCTACATGTGAATAAAGATACGTGACGACTATATGTGCACAACCAAATTTACGAATTGAAATTGGAAATCTCCCTAAAATGTACATAATAAAACCTTAACTTTGGACAGGAAAATATGTGATATACTTAGTAAATGATTTGTGTGTATAAATTATGACATTTCTCTAACCGACGCCCGATTGCCGGCCAATTTAATTATGATTGATGTAATGTTCATTCATGAATTTCTTCATCAACCAACATATATCTATGTAAAAACAACTAAGATTAATACTACGTCTATGTTTTTTAAATCTTTAGTATTTCATTAAATTAGAAATGTTTGCTCCCTAGCTAGTATGCATGCAACAAACCTCATCCCGGAATGCTAGGTTGCCTATTCTTGGGGCAGCAAAGGATATGACCGTCACCGGCACTCCCGGAAAGTGGACCGCCGATTCATACGCGTTGAGCACGGCGAGAGCGCCGCCGAGGCTGTGCCCCGTCACCGTGAGGCTGACCTCCTCGCCTCTGCTGATGTAGAAGTCAACCATCTTACGCAACACCCTCATGACTTGTTCCGAGGCGCTTTCCTTGTTGTATCTTGAACCGTCTCTTTTGGACGTGTAAATGCTCAGAAAACCGTACTCCACTTTGGCCTCGCCCTGCCCGAACGCCTCCAACTTGTTTTGCATATTCTCCGACCACTCCGACGGCGTCACCGTCCCCCGCCACGACACCACTATATCCCTCCGCCCGATCCGCCGCGTCTCCTCGTCGTCACTCACCCCCACGAACCCTATCCAGTTTGACCCTTTACTCCACGCGTTGACCAGGGTTGACCCCTCCAACCATTCCGGAACGTCAATATGGGACGACATGGCGTAAATGTAACTGACAACCTTGTACCCGTTCCGGGTGAGCCCCACCTTGTCGAAAAATTCGCGGCGGCCGTACAGACAGCTTCCGTAATATTCGGAATACGGGTCCATGTCGAAGGCGTCGTACGTCGCCTGAGCGAACTCGCCGTATTTGATGATTTCCCGTCTTAGCCATGGGTGGAGCGGGTCGACGAGGCCTTCCCATTCACGGCAGCCGTGGATTTCTCTCCACTCCGATGATATATTCTCCCTCGGAGACATCGCCGGCGTGTCTTCCATGTCCTGGATGCTCATTATTGTTTGGTCCCTCGATTTGGCGCCGTTAATGTTGACGTCGGGAACCTCAATTTGAAGGTTGTTGAGGAGGCCGGACATGGTCTCTGCCAGTTTTGCAGCACCGGTTGAAGCCCTGTTAGTTAGGCTCTGGATGGTATCGTTTGTGTTGGCCTTGACGGCGGCTGGACGCGAATTGTTTGCTACGGCAGCGGCGGGGAGGCCACTCATGCCGCCGAGAGCGGCGGTTGAGAGTTGGTTGGTTAGTTGCATGTCGGGTAAACAATGTGCACGAACAATAGTTATGATATTGTTATGATGTGTCCCTTTATTATACGGTATGAAAGAATTTTAAGAGATACTCCGTGCTAGTAATAATAATTGGGTATCAATTTTGGAAAGTTGCAACTACGTCTACCGGTCAACGATCACACTCGCTCCTTTTTTTTTTCCCCGAAAGACGATCACACTCGCTCCTAATAAATTACGGAGTACTTTGAGTTAAAAATATACTCCGTAAATCACACCAGAAATTTATGGAGATGAAGAAAAACATGAATTAATTATTTAATTCTACCAAGTACCAAGAATGGGTTCTTTGACTTGTAACTAAACTTTTGAAAATTAGGCAAATATACATGCGTAAATAATTCAATTTAATTAAGTATTTATTTAGCTATAAAGTTTTAATCCGGCCACTCACACGATGTAACTGAAATACTCCGATCCCAATGAAATAAATATGTAAATTTGGAGTCCCTAATTCTGAGAGGCGAATTGAGACCTCTTAAAACAACAAAAAATACAATTTGTAACTATGAAATACAAAATAGATTAAGAGTCCATTTGGTGATCATATGTTTCGGTTTATCAGTCAATTTTTTCATCAAACATGTAATTTTAATAATTCTGCGTGTAGAATTGTGTAATAATAAGAAATGGTAAGGTTGAAGATATTTTTCTGTCTGCATTGACTGAAGTTATTGTAGAGGGTTACTTTAGTTATTTCTCATACTCCCTCCGTTCTTTATTATGTGTCCTCTTAGGCTTTGGCACGGGTTTTAAGAGGAAAATAGTAGGGGTAGTGTAAAAGGTGTAATGAGTAGTGGGTAAATGAAAAAGTAGGAAAGAGAAAGGGGTAATGGTAATAAAAGTGGGGGTATAAAGGTATATTTAAAGTAAAAACTTTCCTTAAATGGAAAGGAGGACAAATAAAAAAAACGTCCCAAAAAGGAAAGAAGGACTTTTATTAAAGAACGGAGGGAGTATACCTTTTTCTTTATTTTTATGAATAAATATACTTTAAATGTTTTTTCATAAATTAGTCGAATTAGACAATTCAGCCACTTTAGCTAGAATTCATAAGTTTCATCACAATCAGCCAGTTTTGGCATTACCAAACAGGTTCTAGGTAGTTCAGTAAAATATAAGTTTTATAATGTTTAAAATACATAAATGAGATAATCTAAAAGTTATACACATTTTAGAAAAAAATTCATAAGTTTTACGTAGTATAACGTTTAGAAAAAAATCAACCTATAACTACTATTGCATACTACGTATAACGTACTAAATATTGGGGGCCCCAATAAATGTGTGCCTAATGCCAAGAACCTTGTGCAACTCCAAAAAGCAGTCCCGTGTTTATTGATGACCAAGTTTGATAGATGATATTTTTTAATATAAAATCATCTAAAATACAAAAAAAATTATATGAAAATATTATTTGTTAAAATATTTTCATAGATTTATAAAGTATAAAGTTATGACATAAATTTCTACCAAGAGTTTCTTTGACTTGTAACAAAAATGAGTATTGTGTATAGAGAGTTAATGTGGTTATAAAAAAACGAACACCTAAAATTTTGAAAATTTGGAAAATATACATGTTTAATAATTTAATTCAGCTTTTATTTTTCAATTATACCCCTTAGATGTTTGAGGTATTTTAATTATTTTCCCCTTAGATGTCTCCCGGCCTGAACGAGTCCTAAAGATCAGAAGACAGCTTCCCCAGGATCAATGAAATGACATCCTCCTCGTCCTACGATCATGCGTCATCATCTTTTAGTGGGGACCGGAGGATATGTCGGGCATCAATCGAAAAGTAATCACACATCGATCGGCTGTTAGTCGACCCAGCCTCCACCACAGTTAAACAAAAGTGATTCTACCTTTAGGCTGAGAGGCGTGACTTTGTCAAGGTGGAAGTCACCATGCCCATCTCCATCAACGATATGAAGGACGTGAAGTACCCCACGTAGTTGGCGAACGTCGTACTCACCTAGAATCCGCCCACGTCTAGGATCTCGTGTGCCTGAAGTCTTTTAATACTCGAAATCTTCAGGTGCAAAATTAACAATTTCAGGCATGCAAACTATGTATCTCGAGCAACTAGGTATTCATAGTCCGTGATCTTCTCTTCTTGGTCTTCTTGTTTTTCAAAACAGCACTAACAAAAATATACGTAATTTGTAAAGAACAAATCCATAAATAACACAATCAAATATTTCAATTTTGATCAAATAAATTCCTTCAAAATTCTAACAATCATGATGAACAAAGTCGAATAATACCAATTGTGAATTCCCAGACTTTCAATAGTCGAATAATACTAAAACAAAGTATGTAAAAAGGATGTAGAAGATGGAATGATCAATCAACTAGCAATATCGTATATTTAAGATGATATATATGTCGATGAATACATGATATATAAATAAAGAGTTGAGAGGGAAAAAGTTCAAAGCACTAGAATGATACGTCCGGCAATATTGAATTGTGAACTCTTCTCTCTCTCATCTTAGCATGTTCTCTCTCATAGAGGTAGTAGCAAACATCCTACTTAAAATAAGATGGTCTTATAACATTAATTACAAAGCCCACTAATTTAATTTAATAGATAAAGTTAAATATAATTAAATTGAATACAATAAAATATGTTCTAACAAAATATACTTGATGGATTGTCTACCCGGTGTATCTTATCCGAGGGGTTATTGAGGTAATAAATAGAGAGAAGTCAGAGCAAAATAGGAGGAGAGAGAGTCGATTTATTAAATGAACTCAGCGTGGTTTACCAGGAGAATAAGGGCTGCTATTTATAGCAGCAATAAATGTGATGAGAGTACGCGTGTCAGTAATCCAACGGCCGAGGGGTCACATCAATCGGGGTGGCACCGACCATCGCACGTTCCCCACATTAAATGCGGTGGGTGGATGTGACGTCGCATTAAATGCGGTGGTTGGCTGTCTCCAAAGGGAATCTTCGATGATTGAGTCCGTTTAGCCGAGGGCTTTGTGTGGACGAAGGCACTGTGTGGCCGAAGGCTTCATGTATGGCCGATGGCTTCATGTATGGCCGAGGGCTTCATGTATGGCCGAAGGCTTCATGTATGGCCGAAGGCTTCATGTATGGTCGAAGGCTTCTCTGATGCCGAGGGCTTGATAATGCCGAAGGCTCCCTGTGTGGCCGAAGGCTTCATGTATGGCCGAAGGCTCCCTGTGTGGCCGAAGGCTTCATGTATGGCCGAAGGCTCCCTATGTGGCTGAAGGTTCCATGTGTGGCCGAAGGCTTCATGTATGACCGAAGGCTCCCTGTGTAGCCGAAGGCTTGGTTCAGCCGAGGGCTTCCCCTAGTGCCGAGGGCTCCACAGTGCCGAAGGCTCCTGTTTTCTGTCATTTTCTCCCAGTAGCTTCGCATGGTCGAATATGGCGGTTCTGTGAGTTTTGGAGCCTTCGGCCAAGGAGGCCGAAGGCATCCCTGTGTGTACTGTGGGCTTCTTGACGCTTGGGCCGCCGAATCTTGGGCCTCCTGAGCTCCTTAGGCTTGTTGGGCTTGTGATAGATTAGTAGGAGTTTGTGGGCCGGGGGTTCCCGGGCCATATACTCCATATATATTATACAAAAAAAAAATCTAATTCTAAGCACGTATCACTAAAATAAAATAGTGCAATCATCTGTTCTATAATGGTCAAAGTAGACATGCCTTTTATGATGATGGTTTCCTCTTATCTTCATTGGGCGCGCCACTCTTGCCACCCAGGGCAACCTCTTTTCCGAGAGTCATCTGGCATGGGCAACTCCTTGTGGCTGCGAAGTAAAATCGTATCATCCCCAATCATTGTCAATGTGAATGGGCCCTTTTAATTTTTGCTGATGATTTTTTTCTTTTCTTCTTCTATCGTGCCACTCTGGTCACCTGAGGCAGTCTCTTGACTTATAGGCTCATCTGGCACAAATGCCTCCTGTACAAATGCCAAAATCAAATGGGTTAAAAAAGGAAGTATTATAGATGGAGATATTTTAGAAGGGAGCAACTCACCTGTTTGACAAATGATATAAGCCTCTTGATAGCAAAACTCAGCACTTTTTGCTGGGTTTTCAACCCCAAAAAGGGCTCTTTTCAGTATTGCCTCAGAGATGACACCCTAGAAAAATCAAGAAACAAAAAAAAACATCAAGAGTATAAATATAGCTAATATTTGTACTATAGCTGATATCTAGGACGAATGTAAGGTATATTGAACAAGGGCACTTGCCTCTAATGAAATTCAATGGTCTTATATATATATATATATATATATATATATATATATATATATATACACACACACACACACACACACACACACATATATACACACACACACACACACACATATATATATACATACATACATATATATATATATATATATATGTGTGTGTGTGTGTATATACATATATACATATATATGTGTATATATGTATATATGTATATATATATATGTATGTATATATACATATATATACATATACATATATATATATATATATATATATATATATATATATATATATATATATATAGAATAGAGATCAAATACAAAGCCTTCTTAATTTACAAAGTACAACTCATCTTGACCGTCCGATGAGTTGATCCAAAGGACATAAAGGCAAGGTGGCATTTTTGTAATAAAACCCAACTTCTTAGGGTGCAACTCGTTGCACCTTAATGTGCAACTATTATTTTTATGACTTTATAATGTGTAATACTTTGAACCTCAATATGCAATGCAAATAACGTCAAGGTGCATCGTACAAATATTTGCACAATAAGCACACATTGTACTTGATCTTTCCCCTATATATATATATATATATATATATAGGGGAGGGTTCTAATGAAAACCCCTCTTAAAATGAGAACTCGTGAGAACCCCGACAACCGGTGGTATTTTTGGCTGAAATTTTTTGTGTATGTTCCTCATCAAGTCTAGTTCATCTATACCAAATTTGAGCAAAACATTCAATCAGGAAGGTCGTCAAATGATTTTTGAAAGAAACTGGTCCGGAATATACATATAAAATGCAGTTTTCTTTCAAAAATCATTTGACGACCTTCCTGATTGAATTTTTTGCTCAAATTTGGTATAGATGAACTAGACTTGATGAGGAACATACACAAAAAATTTCAGCCAAAAATACCACAAGTTGTCGGGGTTCTCACGAGTTCTCATTTTAAGAGGGGTTCTCATTACAATGCTAACAATGATAAAATGAAAAGACTAAAACCAACCACAAAACTGTTAGGCAATCCTAATTCAAAATTACAACACCAGACAATGGTTTCAGTGCACTAATTACTGAAAATGGTAAAAGAACTAGTACCAACCGTTAAATGTCCTCACGGCGACAGTTTCTGCAACGGCTCCCATGAGTAAGTTTTTTCAACGTCAGACGCCATTATTTAGTACCCCACTTAGTGTTGACTTTATCCCTCCAAAATCAACGTGTTGATCATGTTGCCCTAGGTTGACCTCGTTGACCATGAGACACTATTGTTGGCTTTATCCCTCCAAAATCAACGTGTTGATCGTGTTGCTCCTAGGTTGACCTCATTGACCATCTAGCTCCGAGAATTGACCTACAGAATAACCACTAAAAAGGAACTAAAATATATCAGAAGTTCGAGACGCGTCAGACGCTGTCCTAAGGAATTATTTCCGGCGTATGGAAATTTTCTCCAAGATATAACAAGCTCTTCGGTTATAAAACCGGCACCAGAACTAACGAGAAGAAAATTATTATATGAACCCAGCAATAAAAATATAAGTTTTGTATAACCGATTTGTACACATAGCTTTGTACGAATTGGTCTCGCTGCTTTCTTCGGTTGCCGATAGCATGCACACATAAGTATATTATAAGAGTGATCTGCGATCTAAAAAACTACTTCGTATTATTTTTCTCTACCGCACATGCATGTGTATATATACACCCACTCAAAAATTAAACGTTAATGGGCTATTAAAATATACTATTAAATACTATTAATGATAATAATGAAGGCCATAGCTCAAAAACCGTTTTGCTAGAAGCTCAACAGAAAATGTTCATTTAATGAATGTTAATTAAGAATCACACATGTTCACAAAGCTTGTAACGCTCAAATATCTGATTTTCATTATAGATATGACATTAATATGAATTATATAAGATGTATAAGAATTTATTATTAAATTAGTGTATAAAAAATTATTAAGAGAAACAATATTTTATTCATTTGAAATACTCTCAATTTTTCCAACAATCCCCCACATATTTCAAATGACTAATTATTACTACCTCCGTCCCACTAAGATTGGGACAAGAGAAAGTGACACGATTATTAAGAAAAGTGAGTTTGTGTGGTTGATATTAAATTGATAAAGTATCAATAAAGTAAGAATGGTTTAGAGCCACACAATCTTTATCAAATTTGGTATGAGACAATCTTAGTGGGACTTCCTGAAAAGGTAAAATGGGACAATCTTAGCGGGACGGAGGGAGTAATATTTAAAGATAATAATTCCTTACTGGGTTCATATATGGGGTGAGGTTTTTCAATCTGGTGTCCGTAGACTTGAACCAGACCTAGACGCCTAAGTCTTTAAACACTGAGTTTATTGGTGAAACGTATAGTTTCTATGAACCAATAATCTACTTTGGTAAGTCAGTGCCTTAGGGGATCATTTTTCACCCCCACATTTCTCGTCGTTAACGCCGTTGTGCGCCTTTAGACCGTGTGCGTGCTTGGTTTTCTTGAGTGCTTTAGAAGCGTTGTCAATGCTTCATGGAGGCGGCCCCACCTCACACTCATATAGGTGACCTCATCAAGTGTGTCCTGCACCTAACACACCACCCATAAGGGCTATGACAATCATATTAAAAGCTTTAACTCAACCTCACAATGAAATGCAGTCTAGCCTTCCACACCATAGAAATGGACATTTTAACAAGGCTAGTAGAACAAATAGAAGACTTGTTATTACCCATATGATCGAACCTGCTTCATGGGATCTCCAATCACAAGTTGGGTTCCCATCCCTATTTGTTGTCAAAGTGACATTAGTCCATTTCCCTCGATGTTTAAATTAATTATTTAACGTCCTAGGGATTCTGTCAAAGGAGTAGCTAATTCCTTTTAACTTCACAAAATTAATGGAATATTTCCATTCTTCAAAGTCATTTAGACAATTTATATTTCTCAAACATCATTGCACCACTTTTTCAGGGTGAATGGATATCCACTATTTTATATTATCTCATGTGAGTCGACTCAGATTGCGTCGTTGTAATGTGTCCCGGCAACACAACGGATAAATCTCAACAAGATATAGTATCGATGTGACACTTTTGTACATCGGATACTTTAACTAATAATATGTTATATCCTTATAGATAATTCTCAATATAATATATGACATCATTGTATCATCATAGTACAATGAATAATTCTCATGTATAACATCATTGTACCGCTCTAGTACAACGGATATTTCTCAACAAATTATATCATCATTGTATCAATATATTACAGCGGATAATTATAATCCCAACCAACATCATAATTAATTATACCTCTCACGTATCTCATTTTTTGTGTGTATCAAAGGCATAAGGGATATTCATATTATTAACACTGAAATGTCAAACTTCTTAAGAAGTTTCTCAAAATAGTGATGGTAAAATACCAAGAACCTTCCTTATGGCTTTAATACTCAAAAAGTTACTTTTCTTAATTATATTCATATATCAACTCAATGCAGCTACTGAAATAAGCGTATAAAAATTCCAACAACATATACACGAATAATCACACATGCATCATTTAATGTGTTCACATTCTCCAAAAACCGATCACATTAATATTAGCAATAATATAGCTTAAAGTATTGCACACTGACACACTAATTTTCAATTTAAGAAAATCATATATATGATCCACTATTTCAGTTTATGCAAAAGTAGCCAAAAATTATAAAACTCATTTTAACTCAATGAGATAGGTGATAGAAATTTAGCTAAGCACCCCCACAAATTTAAATATTTCAAAAACAATCAAATGCATAGCCTTTCTAAAATTTACAGAGGGATAATTTCATTTTTATTAAGATAATGTCTCTCAACCTTTATTTGTACACCAAGATTCTATCAAAAACTCGCTCTTAAATTTAAAGAAAATAAAATTTAGAGTATCTCAGAAAATCACCATTAATGAGATGAAACCTCTTTCACCACATCTAGTCACCAGCTCATAAACAATTATTGATAAAATTTCTACAGATTTGCCATACGAAGCAAATTAAAAATAACCGATGACACATATATTATTTGCACACACAAATTTCCAAATTCACCACACATTATTTAATAATCAGTATAATATACAACGTATCTAAAGGCACCGCACACATGCACAACATATATTATATCTCAGAATATCACACGTAACATTATTATGGGCACATGTAATTTTGTTCAAATACCCCCTCATTTTGAATATTCAATATATAAAAGGTGTAAAGACCATTTAAATAATGAATCATTTTTTTGAATGAATTTAAAACCATTCCGAATCCACTGCTATTCCATGCAAAGGGGAAGCACACATACACTAAATAGCACAGGCATTTATAGTACAGAGATTTAGAAAATCTACAGACCACTCATAATTCATAGGGAGACTCGGGATGTATTCCACCCAAAATTCCGTTTAACTATATTCTCATGCGGATATGAAAATTCACAATCAAGCAAACCAAATTAAATCAGACGTGTAAATCCAGAAAGAATTAAGCATGTGAAAACATCTAAATGCAAATGTAGTGACCGACGTGTCATAAGTTTGTCCACATGAATTCTCAACAATGGCCAAAATTGCAATTCCGTGCAAGTGTACGCACTTTAGAGATTAAATCATAGAGATTAAAAATCAGACCATTCATTTACTTCTATAAAGTCAATCAAACCTAATTCTTAATACTCACAAGTAAATATACGTACCCATTCATGAGAATATGAAACATTACCGAGCTTCACAAAGCGTTTGTCTCTATGCGAGTTTCGGACACGTAGACAATCCGTAGGTGTAATCTTTATTTGCCGCTAATTCCTTAGATTGTTGGCTTTATCCCTCCAAAATCAACGTATTGATTGTGTTGCTCCTAGGTTGACCTCGTTGACCATGAGACACTATTGTTGGCTTAATTTATCCCTCCAAAATCAACGTGTTGATCGTGTTGCTCCTAGGTTGACCTCATTGACCATCTAGCTCCGAGAATTGACCTGCAGAATAACCACTAAAAAGGAACTAAAATATATCAGAAGTTCGAGACGCGTCAGACGCTGTCCTAAGGAATTATTTCCGACGTATGGAAATTTCCCCCAAGATATAACGAGTTCTTCGGTTATAAAACCGGCACCAGAACTAACGAGAAGAAAATTATTATATGAACCCAGCAATAAAAATATAAGTTTTGTATAACCGATTTGTACACATAGCTTTGTACGAATTGGTCTCGCTGCTTTCTTCGGTTGCCGATAGCATGCACACATAAGTATATTATAAGAGTGATCTTCAATCTAAAAAACTACTTCGTATTATTTTTCTCTACCGCACATGCATGTGTATATATACACCCACTCAAAAATTAAACGTTAATGGGCTATTAAAATATACTATTAAATACTATTAATGATAATAATGAAGGCCATAGCTCAAAAACCGTTTTGCTAGAAGCTCAAAAGAAAATGTTCATTTAATGAATGTTAATTAAGAATCACACATGTTCAGAAAGCCTGTAACGTTCAAATATCTGATTTTCATTATAGATATGACATTAATATGAAGAGATAAAAGTAGAAGTATATATAAGATGTATAAGAATTTATTACTATCCTCCGTTTCTTTTTAATCGCAACATGTTGAATTTTACACTATTCACATGTTCTACTTTGACTACATTTTACGTTATTATTTTATAAAAATCATTTTCTTAAAAAAATATTTTTCAATTCATCTCATTACAAATTTTCAAAATTTGATTTTTAATTTTTTTTACTAATAGAGATTAAGATATAATTACGGTCAAAGACGTGCGTTGGCAAGTGTGAAATGTTGACCGTTGCAACTAAAAAAGAACGGAGGAAGTATTAAATTAGTGTATAAAAAATAATTAAGAGAAACAATATTTTATTCATTTGAAATACTCTCAATTTTTCCAACACTTAGTACCTCAGCTATTTAGTATCTCAAAACACTCAACGTCGTTTATTAACCGGAATCTGGTTAATAAACACGCATGCAATGCACTGATTTGAGATGGACCCCCTATTCTTTTTTTTCTTAACAAGCCTATAAGACACTTCATGTGTTAGGAAACTGTTCCTTTTCAACTGGGAAAACCCATTTCTGATACAATCAATGGACCACTTTTTTTGAGTTCTTTCTTAAGTTTTTCAATATAAATTGTTGAAGAGCCACAGTCACGCCTAATTACCGTGGGACCTAGATCAATAACTAGTATTACTTCAGCCTTATTTGAACCATTTTCAAACATATTAAACCGTTCAATTTTATAGCAACCTTCGGCCCCCTTTTGTCCCTTACAAAGATAATTTCTCTCAAAAGCTACCTCATGGTCTTTGAGGAACGTTGGAATACGGATACTCACTGTTGGATTCTTCGCGTTCTATATATCTTTTTCTTCCAGGCCATCAAGAACATGTTCAATTGATAAATTGCCAATGGCGCATCTTTTTGAGGCACAGACTTGCTTCATACGAAGCTTGCTTTCCAGGCATGACAGCAATGCGTGGAGTTGACATGTTGGGTAGTCCCCTTGATCTTTTGGCGGGGAGAGATATGTACTGTCCCTATAACTGAATGACCTAACTCGAGGCCGAAGTTCCATTGTGAAAATAGAGCAGCATGCTGAAAATTAGTTAGATCCGCATTATGTTTTATATTAATTTCAAAAGCAGCGCAAGATATTCCAAGCCCAAGGAATGGACATCGTGGTGTTTCAAATTTGAACAAGCCATCATCCATGTAATGTTTGCTTTGCCAACAATACCACACTGTGTTTGAGTCAATGATCTTTAGTGAAGAATTAAGTAGCTCTGATATTTGCTGATGTGACAAGAGGATTGTTATTAGATTCGTTATAGTTAGTTAGCAGATTAGTTGGTTAGTCTGTTAACCATACTTAGCTACTATCTTATACGGAATACCAGTGTTCTAAAAGGCGCTAGGCGCTAGTCAGGTGACGGGCACTTTGTCACGGTGCGTCAAAATAAATTAAATACTAACACTTATACGTAGTATAGCATAGTAGAGTTCATATCCACAGGGAAATGAATAATTCTCTTTCTCTAAAACTAGTAAATAAAAGGGGGGTTTAGAATTGAATGATTTAATTTAATTAAACACAAAGATGAACAATTTATATGTGATTTAATTCAAAGATAAAATGGACTTGGCATTGCTATTTTCCACTTGTTGATATATTTTAGTTGATCATTGTTATATCTATAACTTATCCCCTCTCGAATACTCAATCGAGGAGTATATCCAATTCATCGAGGGTAGTTATTAACAACGACCATTCATTAATAACCATTACTATTAGTCAAGTACATAACACCGCCATATACCGACTTGATAGTAGCATTTAATTTCTTAACTCCTTGATGAAATCAATTGAGATTGATAACCTCAACATAACGGTTTCGGTTTAACCAACAAAATTAATCCCTCTTAAGTTTATTAACCACGACCATGCATTAATAAACCAAAGTTACTTGTGAAACCATCAACGATTAACCATCGGTTCATTGATCGTTTCTAGTAGTAATTAATGTGGAGATGTTAACTAATTGTCATCTTAGCAACACTCCCCAATATTAATATAGAGATAGATTAAGGGAAGAATTATTTTTCAAGGAAAGATTAAAGATGAATAATCCTACTATAACTAATGTCAAGATGTTAACTAATTGTCATCTTAGCAACACTCCCCAACATTAATATAGAGGAAGTAAATAAATACTACTATAACTAATGTCGAGCTGTTAACTAATTGTCATCTTAGCAACACTCCCTGATGTGAGTGTTTTCTCGCACTTAAATTAGATTGTAATATAGTGGTGTAAGTACGAGTATCGTCTCCACAGGGACGGACAAAAGGGAATCAAAGATTAACTAAATTCAGCGATTAAAAAGAAATAAATAAAATAAATGCGTCGTGCGAGATTGGTTGATGGAAAATAAAACTAATGCGAATGAACAATTAAACTAGGGGGTTCTTTCTAATTAATGACAAAGGGAATAGGGATTGATTCCGAGGTAACCAGATTTCTGGCAGATCAGGCCTAATTACATGAAATTAATTTAATTGAGCCTAGCTAATCATTACTAAGTTCTTAACGCTCTCGCGACGTAGAGTACAATAAATTAGGGGACCAGGCTGATCTCTCATGCGACAAGATCCTAAATTATTGCCAAGACGAGCGAGCTTACGGCCCCTTAATCGCTACTAATCTCTTAGCGAACGATTAAGTGTGTGTGAATGTGTCCTAGAATAAATTAGATCTCTCTTAACTTATTCTACAAGCAATTGTAATTCTAGTCGCGATTCTAGGTTACAAAAGATATCAGTTAAATTCTTCAAACACAAATTAAACGGCATTCATGCAATTAACCCATCAAGAATCTAGCCATACATCATGATCAACCCCTTCATCAATCCCAAATCCCTAATTAAAACTACTCACAATTCATAATTGAAGAATCAATAGAATTGGAATAAAAAGAATTAATTGTCATTAATTAAAAAGATGGAACTTACAAAGAATACCAAAAGATTGATGAACAAGGCTGAAAAGCCCTCTAAATTTCGTGCTAGGCACTCTCTCTAAGCCCCCCCTTGAAAACGGGGATTACAGGCTGTTTAAATAGGAAAAACGGAGCAATTCGGGTGAAATTAGGATTCCAGAGCCAACGCACGGGGCCAACGCACGGCGTGCGTCCCCCAGTGCGTCCGGAGCATAGCCGCGTAATTTGGAAACGCACGGCGTGCGTCCCCCCACGCACGGCCGTGCGTTGCTGGCAGTAGGTTCTTTGCTTTCTCGCCTCAGACGCACGGTCGTGCGTTCCCCTACGCACGACGTGCGTAAAACTTCTGAATTTGACAAAACTTCCTTTATGAAAGTTGTAGAATATGAAGTCCTCTATCCACCACAACTTTCCGAATTGGATTTGGATCATCCAATCAAGAGATATGAATAAAATGGCGGAAGGTCGCATCCTGAAATCGCAGCAGGGATCATCTGACTTCATCGTCTGTTTTCACCTTCTTCCTCTCAGATTCTCGCAAAGGTGTATTCATATGATTTGTTGCTCTTGAAGTTGGCTTTCATATGAAACTTGAATCGTATCCAATGGATGTTTCTACAAGGAGATATGCGTGAACGATTGACAGGTCATTCTGATCGTCGTTTTCAAGCTTCATTCATCTTCTTTTGATCCCGAAACCAATCCTAGAGCTCTTTTTCCTTCAAATCTTCATCGTGAATCTTCCGGTGACCTCCAAAGCTATCAAATCATTCTCAAATACTTCTCAAATCATCCCGATTGTTCTCAAGCGCCGATTGCCGGACTCAAACTTCTTTAAATCAACTCCAAATGCAATGAAACTCGATCCAACGCCTGCTAAACACAACTTGAGCCAAAATTGAGACTTGCAACACCTTAAAGCTAGGAAAACCATCAAAATCCAACTCGAACACGCATCAAATGCATGTCTAAATACGGACTTATCACTCCCCAACATTAATGTATAGATAGATTAAGGAAATGATTAATATTCAAGGGAAGAAAATAAGAAAATAACTCACAACTTTAATAATCAACAAGCTTCAAGAGCAACGCCAAGTAATGGAAGTTTAGCTCCTCATTTGGAGACTAAACATGCTAAAAATATAAAAGAAATACTATACCAAACTGAGCTTAAGAGTACAGAAGAAGGAATGAATAAAAGTAAAGGAAAATATGGCTATTTATAGGTGTTTTCAACACCTATGGCCGGATACCCGGCCGGGTTTTTTAGATACCCGACCGGGTATTTGTTAACATCTAATATTTTACCCACGATTTTGTGTTTTCTGCACATATTTTTTGTCCGGGTCACTTCATACCCGACCGGGTAAAGGCTATACCCGACCGGGTAAGTCACCAAATCACATTTCTTGCATGAATTCATGTTCCCTTGCACTTTCTTTTGATTTTGTAAGATCCCTTCCATGATTCTTTGTTGATTCTTGATTGATTATTGGTCAGGATGATTCTAAATTTACTAAATTACAACAAACTAGAAAAATAAAATAATTGCACCATAAATGTGCAATTACCACAACATTGCACCGTAAAAAGTAATTAAAAGTAAAAATATAAATACTCAAAAATTAATGCAATCAACTCCCCCACACTTAACTGAGCCAATGACTGGCAAACCAAACTTCTCATCACCTAACCTAAACTCAAGAATATCTCTGCTAGGAAAAAAGAACACGTCCAAAACAACATGCAATTCAACAGAAAAACACAAACGGAATAAAACGGAATTAAAGTAGATTTCACCCATCTTCTTCCAAACCCTGGATTTGCTTGTACTCCACGGCGGCAGTTCAGGAGGGGAACGCGCCCGCCATTTATCCGCCACAACCTCAACATCAACTTTATCTGGATCCAGTTCTTCCTCTGTGCCAATATCCATCGTCTTGTACTTGTCCACGAAGCTTTTTAGACCGGAAAAAGAAAACTCAAACGAATTTCTGAAACTCGTTTCCACCTACAGCGAGAGAATCCAAACAAGAGTAACCGACGATCGACCGCGCTAAAGCTGCTACGGTAGACGCAAAAACAACAACCGGTGTCGCGACCTGGGAGGTCACCACTGGACAAACCTCTAGGGAAACCCTAGGTGGCGGCGGAAGCTAGAGAGAGAAAATTACGGAAGAAAAGATGATTCCTCTTCAAACATTGTATATTTTCTTTTTAACAAAAAGTTGAAAAAGTAATAGAAAGGGCTAGGAAAAAATTCACACAACATAGCTAAATCTTAATTCAAAATGGCCTGGAGTTTATTTGACAAAAAGAAAATTAATATATTCCGTATAATAATGAGAGCTAAAAATTACATCACGACCATCCATTCCTCTAGCCAGAAGTCTAGAACCTTTTTTTATCTCCTAAAAATTTCCCCTGTCACCTTCAATTCTGATTCTGAGTTCTGCCCTTTTGCAGCCCCCACTATTTCTCCCTCCGTTCGCACTTTCTCTCTAACCCCCTCGACTCTTCTTTATAAATCACACATCAGCCTCCAACTCAGTAGCCCCCTATAACTCACAAACACATTTATAAAGACACATTTACCACAAAGGAGTTCATACTATCAGATTTGAAATTTCATCGAACTTCTACTACCCTGCTCCCTGAGATTTTAACACCTTTATATACACAATCGTTTTAATTGAAGCATTGAGCCTATAATTACTCCCAAGAGGAATTCGACAAGATAATTGTTGGAGGTATTGGTTCTACCAAGGCCTCCCTTCCACTTTATTATTGACTTGCACCACATGTTTACTCCCACTTTGGCACCTCTTGTTTGAATCTTTCCTAACCAATAATATGGCTATTGCCTTATGTGGAGTGACCCCATCTTGAGTTGTCTGCTGCAGTCTTTCCTTGTCTTTGCATCACCCGTGAGTGTCCTCTTGTTGGCAAGCCTATTATTTATGTATCTCTTCTTCTTTCTTGAGAGAGTAGCCTGCGTGAGTATTGAGAGAGCAGTGCCCTTCTTCTTCTCCATTTCCTTTGTGAGAGTGAGAGAGAGAATACATTAGTGGTAGAGAAGAAGCTTGGAGATGTGTTGTGGTCTAGCCTAGGGTGGTGTGTGAGAGTCTAGCTAAAGGTTGGAGACCTGAAAGAAATCGACACCCAACAATAATAAATGATGTATTGGAAATCGGAATCTAGCATTCTCGAATGTTCATAGAACTGAATATTTATACTCCGTATTTTAATCTCCAAGCTTTATCGGGAAAAAGCATGGATAAGGCAAACTGATGTTAAATTACACGCTCAGAATTTATCCACCGTACGTTGTACTCCATTTTTTTTACTACAAACGTACTCGATACTTTCATGACACACGTTTTTATGAAGTTCAAAAGCCACATAAAAAATCACAAATGCATCTCATATTCTCATACATACCTGCACGTTTTTCAATTGGCTCTTGTTTTTTTTTGGATGAAATGTAAATATATATTGACACCCAAGAATTATACATCAGTGGGTTTTAGATCTCCTAAAACCCCTCCCACCCCTACCTAGTGTAGGGGTTAGGAGAGGTTTTTATTCGATCTTAAACAAACACCAAAATCAAATGGGCCTAAGTATACAATACTAAATGCCCAGTCAAAACAAAAAACAATCGGTGCTGCAATATGCACACACACAGATCTAATAAGTTCAATCGAAACAGATCATAAGAAAAGCCCCAAAAATGTCGCGGCACACCCTTGGTCAGTGCCCGAGCCAAGAAGCCGCGGCCTTGCGGTGGCAGCCCCATTTTTCCATCAGAAGGTAATCAACTCATATGGGTATAAGCTATACAAGATCTTATACACCACATGCTTGACCTTTGAAATTACATCAGCTTCTGTCTTCACTCCTCCATCAAAACGCAGCTCATTCCTTACATGCCAGATATAGTAGACCGTGGCACAGAAAGCTATCCGGACTGCTTTTGCCCTCAGCGTAGATCCTTTGTGGGTCTTCATGATCCACTTTATGGCACTTAGCAAAGTCGTCATCTCATGCCCGAGTCCCAACCAATTCCTTATGTTCTCCCATACCCTACACGTAAAAAGACAACGAAAAAACAGGTGTGGTATTGTTTCCAAACCACCCTTACAAAGGTCACACCTATTCACAATGTGTAGATAACCGAGACTATCCTGAGTAGGAAGCCGGTTTCTTAAGGCCAACCATACATTGAAAGATAGTTTGGGGGGGAATGTAGGATTTCCATATGAAACTCATAGGAGTCCTAGCATTGCCCCTAACTCTCAATAACTCATAAACTTTCGCGGAGGTTAATTTCCCATTCATAGACCGCGCATTTAGGCCAAGAATCGTATCATTTAAATTATTAAAACAACCCCGAATTTTATCTCGAATGAGACTTAAACGCTTTATTAGCTGAGAGTCCCGGGCGTGTGGGACAAAGTCCCACACATTTCTTCCCTTGAGGTAAACTCCATTCACCCAACGCACCCAAAGCGTATCCTTTTTCTGGTGTACATCCCAGAGGGTGCAGGCGAGGAGGGCGTGGTTCCATATCTTTGCATTATGAATGCCCAAGCCCCCTTCCTCTTTGGGGAGGCATATATCATCCCATGCCACCTTTGCAAAGTTACCTCCCCATAAGAAAATGCGACAAATAGAGACAATCCTATTCAGAATTGTTTGGGGCACCGGAAATACTTGGAGACAAAACGACTGGACCCCTTGGATCACAGATCGTATTAGCTCAAGTTTACCCGCATACGAAATCGTCTTGGTGTTCCATGTGTTTAAAAAATCATTTACCGTGTCCAAGAGTGGGGCATAGTGAGCCACCGAGATCTTTAGAGGCGCAAGTGGGATACCAAGGTATCTCACCGGGAATACCCCCTGGTCGAAATCCACAAGATCCAAAATACCCTGCAAATCCAAACTATTGATTCCCCCAACAAAAATATTTGATTTGTTATGGTTAACCCTTAGGCCCGATGCGTCCCCAAACTCCTTAAGAGAGTCAACCAATATGCCAATGGAATATTTGTCTCCTCTCAAAAAAAGCATAAGATCATCCGCATAGGCCAGGTGGGTTACACCCAACGATCCGCAAAGTGGGTGATAATTAAAGCCCAATGTCTTGGTTTTCTTGGTCAATAGACGAGAAAAATACTCAAGGCAAAGAACAAAAAGCAAAGGAGACATTGGATCCCCTTGCCTAATGCCCCGTTTGCCCTTAAAAAAACCATGCAAGGATCCATTCAAAGAAACGGAAAAGGAAGCAGTGGTAACACACTCCATGATCCATTTAACAAACAATTCGGGGTAGCCTAAACCCCTAAGAACTTTGGCAAGAAAATCCCAAGAAATGGTGTCATAGGCCTTACGTAAATCGACCTTAATCATACATCGAGGGGATATACGCTTCCTATTGTATCCTCTAACAAGTTCCTGGGAAAGGAAAATGTTATCAAACATTAGGCGGCCATCCACAAAAGCACCTTATGCCTTGTTAATCAAACCCGAGAGGGTAGGGATAATTCTTGCCGCAATAATCTTCGTGATAATCTTATAAAGCACATTTGTACAAGAAATAGGTCTATAATCCGAGACCTTAGGGGAGTGACTAGTTTTGGGAATTAGGGCTATCACAGTATGGTTTAGCTGCTTAAGCATCTTTCCCGAGTCAAAGAACTCTTTGGTCGCCCGAGTCACATCCCCCCCCCCCCACAATATTCCAGTTTTTCTTAAAAAAAGCCGAGGAATAACCGTCCGGCCCCGGTGCCTTGTCATCCCCAATATCAAACAAAGCATCTTTAATTTCTTTATTAGTTATTGGAGACAATAGGCTATCGTGAACACTTGGTTCAATCAACGGGTCGGTTCCTAGTACCGTCTGGTCAAAGGAAAAGGTTTCCATGTCGGTTCCAAAAAGATCAACAAAAAATTTAACAAATTCGTTCCCAACATGGTCAATAGATGAAGTTAGGCTACCATCTTCCAACATGATGGATGTAATGGTATTCCTGGCCTTGTTTCTGTTGACGATTGCGTGAAAATATCGTGTACCCTTATCCGCCTCAAGGATATGTGTAACTTTTGCACGCTGTTGGAAAAAACTACATTCGGCTTCACAAAGAAAAGTGGCTCTTTTTCTCGCCTCACAAACTTGCTCTTTGAGTTCGGTATCATTGGGTGAGGCAACCAGTAACTTATTTAGCCTTTTAAACTCATCTTTCGCACTCTTTGCCTTCATCGAAATGTGGCCAAATTCCAATGTGTTAAGATTCTTAAGCGGCTGCTTTAGCATCTTAAGTTTCTTGGCAATTTGAAATTGTGCCGACCCCTGAATATTCATATTCCAATTCTGCACAAGTATGTTAGTGAAATCCAAGTGTTGCAACCACATATTAAAAAATTTGAATGCTTTCGGCCTAAGAGAGGAATTTCGGAGTATAGACACCACCGATGCGGTGTGGTCAAACTCAGCCTCCATTTCTGCGAAATGGGCCTTGCATTCAATTCCTAAATGAGCCCACGTCTCGTTTAGTAAAACCCGGTCAAGTTTAGCCCACATATGTCCCTTATTCCACGTAAAGAATTCTCCCGTGGAGGGGGCATCTTGTAGGCTAGCCCTGACCTTAAAATCAAGTAGGTCTTTTAATACATAATTCGAGGGGGTGGCAGACCCTAGCCTCTCATTGGGAGAGCAAACACAATTAAAATCCCCCGCAATAAACCAAGGGTCCCTAATTTGGTCCCCAAGTATCGCAAGGTGCTCCCACAAAGCCTTTCGCCTCAAAACTGTATAAAGGGAGTAAACAAATGTAGCATATAACACAGTTTGTGACGTTCGGCATAAGCATTTAAAGTGCATGTATTGTTCTTTCATTTCAATCAAGGTACAAGAAATGAAATTAGGGTTCCAAAAGACTAGAATCCGACCCCCCTCAATAAAATCATGGTTAGTTTCAAAAAGCCATCCCGGCCATTTATTAGTCACGTAGTTAGAGATATTATTTTTTGTCATTTTTGTTTCTAAGAAACCACATAAACTCACATTATTTGACTTAATAAAATTCAATATAGTAGAGTGTTTGGAGGGTTTTTTCAAACCCGTCACATTCCACGAGGCGGCTTTAATCATCAAAATCATCGGGATTGGAGGTGCGGTCTTCCTCCGATTCCTCCTCTTCCTCTTTCCCTTTTCCTTTTCTTTTCTCTTCCTTCATTCTTTTTCGAATCTCCACATTCTCTTCACTGTTATCATAAAAAAAAGCCACAACCTTAGGAATAAAAATGGAAGTGTCAAAAGAATACCATGATCCTTTACGCTTTACTCTTGGGAGTTCGCGTAGGCAGTCAAGAGTGAAGGTCATGCTGGGGTCTTCTAGCTTGGCTTCTTTGAAATCTGGACCAACTCGGTATATTGGCATACTAAAGGGGAGAAGTTCCCTTTTCCCTGCATACACGGTTCTATGGCCATTCTCATCAAATTCCATACTAGTGATCACATCTTCCTCATCTAGTTCATACACATTATGCACTAGATGCTCCCCCCAATCCTTGTACGGTTTCTTCCTGACATAAACCGGGTCACGCCTTAGAGCCGCGGCCCTAGTCTTGGCTTGCCTTTCCGCACTAATCTTTGCCTCCACTTCGAGTGCTTGGTCCCTTGCACGTGCGTACTCAACATTTTGGCTAGCTTCAAAATCAAAGAAAGACGCAATGTTAGGAATAAAAATTTCTTTATTAAAATTATACCATTTTTTGGCACGCTTTACACCCGGGAGGGCCACCAAGCACGGGTCCGCGAACAAGATAGCCGGTGAATCCTTTTGAGCCTCCTTTAGTGTATGAACATCAAGCCTGGCAATGGGGACATTCCCTTTGATTTGGTGTTGTTTTTTAACAAACGCAAACCGGCTCCATCCTCTTCGGTCACAAAGTCAACAACAATATCATCCGGTTGCATTTGGTGTACACTTTTGACTCTCCTTCCCCTCCAAACAAACTCCTTCCCGGAATTCTTCTTTGGCACAAAGGGGGCAGCCGGTTCCTTTGATATGGTGGCAGCCGGGTTCTTCTTTGTTGTTGTAGATGATGCGTGATTTTTACCCTTCTTTGGCACCACCAATTGGAAAGAAATCTCCTCGGGTTCACCATTAGTAATCTTCTTAGGATGATCTTGTTCTCTTGGAATATTCTTGAAAGTAGTCACCTCTTCTTTCTCCACTTCTTTAAGTTCCGGATGAAGCACCTTGCATTTGAAAGGATCATGCCCATACTTTTTGCATTCATAGCAAAAATTGGGATATGCTTCATAAGTCACGAATTGTGTCCTCTTTTTCCCGGATGGTTGAATCATTGGTATTTCAAGAACCGGAGGTTTAGACACGTCTACCTCCACAAGCACCCTAGCAAAGTTGGGCCTTGTTTTGTTAAGTGTAACTTGATCCGCCACAATTGGTACCCCAACACGTGAAGCAAGCTCACTTATCTCCTCTTTGTTCCATAGTGTGACCGAGAGCCCAGGTAGTTTAATCCAAATAGGAACTTTGAGAAATTCCTCATCATCAACTTCAAAGTCATCGGATAAAACTTTTAGAAATAGAGCCTTACCATAGGATGAGTAGGGCCCTTCGGAGATGACTTTAGTTCGGTCCTCCTCATTTTTAAATTGGAAGATGGTCCATCCTTTGTCATGTTGTTTCAATTTGCATGGAACGCCCCATTTTTTTATGAGATCAAGCACCGCTTTGATACCGGGAAATCTCCCGGTGAAGATTCCCACCAAACAATATCCCCATATGTCAATAATGGAGGGCACCTTCCGGTTTGAGAAATCAACAACATCTCCCTTAGGTGGGATAAATTCAAGCTTCATGCCATGGGATAAGGACCGATTGTTTTGGAACAAATTGGCCCACCCCTTTTTTTCATTTTTCTCTTCCTTAGATGTAGCATCATGGCTAGCCTCCGAATAGGTATCAATGGATCCAAGGGTCTCGGACTAATCCTCCGCCAAGGCATCCTTTTTTTGAATAGCATTATCATTTGGAGAGACTCCGGTTGATGAGGCAGTTTGCTTCTCAAAGGTAATTTCTTTTGAAGATTCCACATTGGAGTGTGGAGGATTGATAGTAAGACTTAGAGCAATTTTGGGGATATAAGGGACTAGGGCTGGGACCGGTTCGGTTCTTACTCAAAATGAGTGGAACCGTTATAAAAATTATTACTAACAAAATCGGTTCGGTTCCTATATAAAAAATCAAGAACCGTTATGGAACCGAACCGGTAGTAAACGGTTCGGTTCTTCCTTTTACCGGTTCCTAGAATAATTTTTCTCGTCTAAGAATTAACACATAATTTTAAACACGTCAAAAATTCAAAACACGAGTATTAAAATTTTATTTGAAGCTCTAATCATTTCAAACATCAAAGCTCAAACTTACTTAATAAACTTTGAACACTTAATAGAACAAAAGTGATTTAAATTTTCATGTAATAAATCAAACATTAAAAATCGTTGTAGTGTCGGAGCGATGAAGATTACTCGTCATCATAGTAGCAAGAATAGGACGCCTACTTCAAGTCTTTCAAAACATAAAAAAAAAGACATTGAGTTTGCATGTATAGATATAAAAAAACATTATTACATTCTATTGATTCATAATAAATCTAATAATTAGAAATATCATGAAAATAGTAAAATAAAATATGTGCAATCAACTACAAGTTATTTGGGTTATTTTATATTTATTAAATTTATGTGATGGAACAAAACTTGATTTGTAGAAAGGAGTTTAATGTATTATATCAACCTCATGTACAATATTTATTACTTCTTTTTCGTTGATTAAATTAGAATTGTTAGTTAAATATCTTATATTGTTTTATTATTATTGTTATTGTTGTTGTGGTGGTTATTATTGCTATTATATTATTATTATTATTATTATTATTATTATTATTATTATTATTATCATTATTATTTTTACTACTACTACTACTGCTATTATTTAATTTTTTTTATAACGGTTCCTTAACGGTTCCATGCACATATTTTTTATAGGAACCGGGAACCGAACCGTTATAACCCGTTTCGGTTCGGTTCCTACAAATGAGGCATTAATTGTTAACGATTCGGTTCCTAGATGTTGTTAACGGTTCGGTTCCAATCGGTTCTACGGTTCCCGGTTCCAAAATCCCACCCCTATAAGGGACAACACCTTGTTCTCCACTCTTCTTTTTTTCCTCAAGCTCCTTCCTCTTTTCATTGAGCATCTTGATCTTCGCATCAAAAGAATCATCCTTTGGAGGGGGAGTACGGTTCTTCTTGTTGTTCTTTGTCATTGGGAGAGTTTGCACAACATAACCCAGATCCAAAGCTTGTATGTGCCCAAATTTGCTGGAACCGGTGTTGGTAGCTTCGCCTTGGTCCGATGACTGCAAAACAAGCTTCAGATTTGGATTTGAACAATAGGATTTGAAGAAACCTGGAAGTCAACCCTTGGTGTGAACAATACACCGCCCCAACGGATCTTTGCTAACTCCGGTACGGCGGCGTCTTGGTGGTCGGAAACCAGGTGCTGGAGGTTCGCCAGAGGCCGGCGACCCCCAAGCTAGCTTCCCTTTTCACAAACAATCTGTTGAAGATGGAGTCTTGTTCTTAGGTTCAGAGCAGATACCCGACCGGGTATGGTCAGCCACCCGACCGGGTATGTTGAAGCAGAGACCGGGGGATCTCACTGGATGTGAGACCCGACCGGGTCAGGGAAGGGACCCGACCGGGTCAGCAAGGCAGAAGCCTTCTGTTTTGGAAACCCGACCTGGTTTCCACCGGGTTTGTGTTCTGTGAAGGAGACCCGACCGGGTCAAATAAGAGACCCGACCGGGTCAGGCGACGGGAATTTTAAAAACAGGCTTAATTTTGGGCCTGCGGCTCTAATCTCAGTTTAGGTTTTCCTAAACCTATTTAAACGACTCTTATGTACTTGTAAACCTCTTGGGACGCTGATAATAATACATACTCTCTCTCGTTCGCCGTGGACTAGCGTAATCACCCCGATTGCGTGAACCACGTTAATTCTTGTGTTCTTGCTCTTAATTTATCGTTTATCTTTGCCTAATCGTAACAATTGGTATCAGAGCTATGGCTGACGAAGGGAAGGTTAAGATCGATAAATTTGATGGTCAAGATTTCGCTTTCTGGAAGATGCAGATCGAGGATTATCTCTACCAGAAGAAGCTTCATCAACCGTTGTCTGAGAACAAACCAGAAACGATGACGGAGGCGGAATGGAATTTGTTGGATCGACAGGCTCTTGGTGTGGTGAGGTTGTCGTTGGCGAAGAACGTTGCCTACAACATCGTCAACGAGAAGACAACGTTCGGACTGCTCAAGGCGTTATCCAACATGTATGAGAAACCCTCAGCAGCAAACAAGGTTTTCTTGATTAGACAGTTGGTGAATACAAGAATGAAGGAAGGTGCATCCGTGACAGATCACATCAACGAGTTTAATTCAATCATATCCAGGTTAGGCTCGGTTGAGATTAAATTCGATGATGAAGTCCAAGCATTACTTTTGTTATCATCTTTGCCCGATAGTTGGTCCGGTACAGTCACAGCGGTTAGTAGTTCATCTGGAACCACTAAGCTTACCTTTGAAGGTATTCGTGACTTAATCCTTGGTGAGGATATCCGGAGGAGGAGTTCGGGGGATAGCTCCAACAGTTTGTTGAGTACTGAAGATAGGGGCAGAAAATCCACTAGAGGAGGTAACAAGAAGGGAAGATCGAAGTCGAGAAAGAGAGGGCAATCCAAGAACCGGAAGGACATCAATTGTTGGAATTGCAAAGAGAATGGACACTTCAGAAATCAGTGCCCAAAACCCCCTGCAGACAAAGGCAAGAAGGAGGTGAACGTGGCAGAGGATTATGAAGATGTTCTAATTTGCAGCGTTGAGAATTCAGTTGAGTCCTGGATCATGGATTCAGGTGCGTCGTTTCATGCTTGTCATTGCAGGGATTTGATGAAAAATTTCAGGCCCTACAACGGAAGAGTTCGTTTGGCGGATGACAAATCCCTAGAGATCACGGGTATTGGGGATGTTGATCTCAGTACCACTTTGGGTACAACCTGGAGATTGAAAGATGTGAGGTATATTCCAGACCTGAAGAAGATGTTGATCTCAGTTGGACAGCTTGATGAGGAAGGCCATAACGTTAGTTTTGGCAACAAGCAATGGAAGGTGACAAAGGGAAAGCTGGTCATTGCTCGTGGGCAGAAGCATGGTACACTGTACATGGTTGAAGTGTCCACAGATGGGGCAAACGCAGCAGTTGAAGATACAGGGGTCTCTACTTTGTGGCACCAAAGACTTGGGCACATAAGTGAGAACGGAATGAAGATGCTGTCTTCAAAGGGCAAAATCCCAGATTTGAAGAATTCAAAGTTGAGCTTTTGTGAGCCATGTGTTCTAGGCAAACAAAAGAGGGTAACCTTTGTGAAGACAGGGCAGCAACCCAAGATTGAGCGGCTGGAGTTGATTCATTCAGATGTCTACGGACCGACAAAGGTCTCTTCGATTGGAGGTTCCCGGTACTATGTTACATTCATTGATGACTCTACACGGAAGGTATGGGTTTATTTTCTTAAGAATAAATCCGATGTCTTTAACACTTTTAAGAAGTTCAAAGCTGCTGTTGAGAATGAAACAAATCTTAAGATTAAGTGTTTAAAGAGTGATAATGGGGGTGAGTACAGTAGCACAGAGTTTGTAGAGTATTGTGCTGAACAGGGGATCAGAATGCTGAAGACGGTTCCAGAAACACCACAGCAAAATGGTGTTGCAGAGAGGATGAACAGAACACTGAATGAGAGGGCCAGGAGCATGAGATTGCATGCAGGACTTCCAAAGATGTTCTGGGCCGATGCGGTGAACACAGCAGCATACTTGATCAACAGAGGACCCTCATCTCCCATAGGTTTCAAAATTCCAGAAGAGGAATGGAAAGGTCGAGAGGTATCTCTTACTCACTTGAAAGTTTTTGGTTGTATTTCTTATGTCAAAGTTAGAGATGCAGATAGTGACAAGCTCGAGGCAAAGGCAAAGAAGTGTATCTTTATTGGGTACGGGATGGATGACATGGGCTACAGGTTCTGGGACAACCACAGCAAGAAGGTTATCAGAAGTAGAGATGTCACTTTCAACGAGAATGCCCTGTATAAAGATGGTCTTGCAGCAGAAACTAGCAAAGCCAAGCAACCAGAAAACAAGCAACAAGTGGTGTTTGACGGGATGACTGAAGATGACATAGCACAACCTGTTGGTTGTGATGAGACAACAGGAGGTTCAGGGAGCAGTGGGAGCTCAGGAGATACAGGAATGTCTGAAGATAGTGGGAGTGATGAAGATGGTGAAAATTCAGAGGCAGCTACTCCTCAAGTCAGACAGTCCACCAGAATCAGAAGACCTCCTAACAGATATTCTCCTTCAGCAAATTATTTGTTGCTGACCGAGAATGGAGAACCAGAATCTTACTCAGAGGCGCTGACCGTGAAGGATTCCATACAGTGGAAGAAGGCCATGGAGGATGAGTTAGATTCGCTTGAGAAGAACCAAACTTGGTCCTTAGTCAAGCTACCACCGGGAAAGAAAGCTTTGGAGAACAAGTGGGTGTTCAGAATCAAAGATGAAGCTGATGGGAGCAAAAGATACAAGGCGAGGCTAGTTGTCAAGGGGTTCCAACAGAAGAAGGGGGTTGATTACAATGAAATCTTCTCTCCGGTTGTGAAGATGACTACTATCAGGTTGATCCTTGGTATCGTTGCTGCTGAAAATTTGCATTTGGAGCAGCTGGATGTGAAGACTGCTTTTCTTCATGGTGACCTTGAAGAAGACATTTACATGGCCCAACCAGCAGGTTTCCCAGTGAGTGGTAAAGAGAAGATGGTGTGCAAACTCAAGAAGAGCCTATACGGGCTGAAGCAAGCTCCTAGACAGTGGTACTTGAAGTTTGACAGTTTTATGCAGCGGAATGGGTACACTAGATGCAAGATGGACCATTGCTGTTACTTGAAGAAATTCGAGTCTTCATACATTATTCTTCTTTTGTATGTTGATGACATGTTGGTGGCTGGAGCAAACATGCAGGAGATCAACAAGCTCAAGAAGAAGTTGTCTGAAGAATTTGAGATGAAGGATTTAGGGGAGGCGAGACAGATTCTTGGGATGAGCATAGTCAGAGACAAGGTGGAAGGTACTTTAAAGCTTTCACAGCAGAAGTACATTCAGAAGGTCCTTGAGAAGTTCAGAATGACGGATGCCAAGCCAAGGAGTACACCGTTAGGGAGTCAGTTGAAACTCTCCAAGCAGCAGTCTCCAAAGACCAATGAAGACAAAGATGAGATGGCTAAAGTTCCTTATGCATCAGCCGTTGGCAGCTTGATGTACGCAATGGTGTCAACAAGGCCGGACATTGCTCATGCAGTGGGAGTTGTTAGCAGGTTCATGTCAAATCCAGGGAAGGAACATTGGGAAGGAGTTAAGTGGCTGTTACGCTACTTGAAAGGTACTTCTGAAATTGCTCTTTGTTTCAGGAGGAATGGAGCAATTCTAGAAGGTTTTGCAGATGCTGATTTGGGGGGCTGTCATGATTCCGGGAAGAGCACTACGGGTTACATATTCACTATTGGAGGTACGGCAATCAGTTGGATGTCCAGATTACAGAAGAGTGTAGCTCTTTCAACCACAGAAGCAGAGTATATGGCTATTGCTGAAGCGGCCAAGGAGATGATTTGGTTGAAGAACTTTCTTTCGGAGTTGGGCATGAAACAGGGGGATTGTGGTCTGTACTGTGACAACCAGAGTGCTATTCATCTCGCGAAGAATCCGGTGTTTCACAGCAGAACGAAACACATCAAGATGAGGTATCATTTCATTCGAGAATTGATTGAAGATGGTACTATAAATTTGAAGAAGATCCTTGGTACGAAGAATCCAGCAGACATGCTTACCAAGGCGGTGACAACGGAGAAGTTGAAGCTATGCATGGCTTCAACGGGCCTTCCAGATACTTGATGAGAAGGCGCGGACGAGAGAGAAAGAGAAAAAGAGAGAGAAATCAGGGGTTTTACAGAAGATACATGTTCTTGGATGGCAGATAATTGTTGACCAAGCCTCCAAGTGGGAGATTGTTGAAGATGGAGTCTTGTTCTTAGGTTCAGAGCAGATACCCGACCGGGTATGGTCAGCCACCCGACCGGGTATGTTGAAGCAGAGACCGGGGGATCTCACTGGATGTGAGACCCGACCGGGTCAGGGAAGGGACCCGACCGGGTCAGCAAGGCAGAAGCCTTCTGTTTTGGAAACCCGACCTGGTTTCCACCGGGTTTGTGTTCTGTGAAGGAGACTCGACCGGGTCAAATAAGAGACCCGACCGGGTCAGGCGACGGGAATTTTAAAAACAGGCTTAATTTTGGGCCTGCGGCTCTAATCTCAGTTTAGGTTTTCCTAAACCTATTTAAACGACTCTTATGTACTTGTAAACCTCTTGGGACGCTGATAATAATACATACTCTCTCTCGTTCGCCGTGGACTAGCGTAATCACCCCGATTGCGTGAACCACGTTAATTCTTGTGTTCTTGCTCTTAATTTATCGTTTATCTTTGCCTAATCGTAACACAATCGTCAGATGTTGGATCCAAGCAATCTTTCTAAACCGGGAATGAACAGTAAAGTTACGAACTAGAGCTTCCAAAATCGATTATATGCGCTACAAAATCAATTTCTTTCAAAACCAAACGGTAGAAGTGAAAGAGAAATGATTTCCGAGCTACGAGAACATCGATTTACAAGGTTAAATTCGTGGGAAATTTGATGAAAGAGCAGGGAAGTGAACGAGCAAGCTGGGAGAGTCCGAACTTTTGAGGGTGCGTGACTTTCCTAGAGAGAAGCAGGAGCGTTTTCTCAACTCGTTACTGAGAGCTCTTTAATTGGCTCTTATTTAATGTAGAGCATGTTGCACATTTTTGGGGGAAGACCAAAAGGCAGCCACACTTTTTCCCAATGTATACTTATAAAATTCCAACACCCTAAAACCACGTGCGATGCACCTTACCCCCAAACTCCCTCCTCCAACTCTCTCACACTTTTATGTTTTAAAACCACGTGCGATGCACCTTACCCCCCAAACTCCCTCCTCCAACTCTCTCACACTTTTCTGTTTTACTATGTATATATATATATATATGTATATAGATATAGATATAGATATAGATACCGATTCTTTCTCATTTGCCTTCATAATTTTTTAAAGGCGGCTTTATATTAAAATCAAGAACGCATACAACACAATCTTCAGACATATTTTACAGATTCAATCGTGAACCCTGAGAGTATACATAGAATCAGTCACCTCGTACAAACCTGACTCGCTAAACCTGAAATGGGCAAATTTAAGCCTAAAACGAACAGATCCGAAACCGTGCTTATCATAAGAACTCCAAAAATCCAAACATTCAAACCAAATTCACTCGGACTAAAACTAAAACTAGTACTACTACTAAAGAGAAAATAATATAGTAAGAAAATTTTTCCACAAAACTCTTCCTGGTACGGAGGTGATTTTGGAGGCGGATGAGCTCTTGCAATATGGATGAATACAAACTCAACCACCGTCGAAGCGGCCAACCAAGGCTTCATGATCCAGCAGCGATACAAAATCTCATCCGCAATTTTTTCATCTGCCAGTGTTATCTCCTCCGATATAGTTGCAATCCAAAACGTTAGAACATTTGAAATCAGAAAAATCTACCGCTCCAACCCCATATTGTTCATTTGTCTTCTTAATTAAATAAGGATGTTTTCTTTTGGACTGTTTTCAGTCCCAGACCAGACCCGACCAGATCAGACCAGACTTAAATAGACAAGTTCAGACTAGACCAGACCAGACCTGAACAGATCAGACCAGACCAGATCAGACCATACTTAAACAGACCAGACCAGACCAGACCAAACTTGGATAGTTATAAAATACACAGAGACCAGACGTTTACCAGACCAGATCAGTTCAGACCACACCAGACTAGACCAGACTTAAATAGACCAGACCAGTTCAGACCAGACCAGACCTGGCTAGACCAGACTTAAATAGACCAGACCAGACCAGACCATCAATTTTCAGTCCAAAAGAAAACATCCTAACAATGCTATCTTAAGAGCACCGAAACATATACTCTTTTTTATGCACTGTACTGAAACATATACTAGTAAATATATTAGTGTGTTATTGAGATTATTCACAATGATACCCAAAATGAGTGTGAGATTATGGAATTGGGTACTCCTTTAGGAGCCCTAGTAGGTCTATTTATAATAGAGAATAATGTTTAAAATACATAAATGTCCCTAGTCTATTTTGGGTATGTAGATGCCATGTGAGATTATGTTTATAAAGACACAGTATTGATCATGGAAGGATAATCTTTGCCTAAACCCATAATAATGGACTTGATCATATAAAGATGAGAAACATGGCAATTAATGCATGCAAGATCATCCACCAAAATCTTAACTTTCCGCAAATAACTATCCATAGACTGATCAGGCCTTTTCTTTATAGTGTTCAACATATGTTTCAGTTCCATAGACCTAGCTAAACTGACAGACATAAATCTTGTTTCCAATCGTTCTTAAATCCCAAAAGAATGTTTCAAATCACGTACATCAATAAGCACATCACAAGATAATGTTGCAAATAACCACGAACGAATAGTTTGATCAATACGTAACCATGATGAATACTCGGGATTAGGGATTTGACGATTGAATAGGTCTATGGAATAAACAGGAGGTACCTCAATCGAGCCATCCACCATGCCCAGAAGACTTTGAGACACAAGAAAAGACTCGAACTGAGTGCGCCACGTACTGTAATCCTCAACATTCTGCAGCTTTGTAGTAACGATGTTCGTAACATTAGTGGCCACATGAAACAATGATTGTGCCAAATCTGCCATGGGTGTATCCGAGACATCAGGAGGGGCGAGTTGAGTTGCTGAAACAGAGGATGTCACACCAGGGGAACCGACGAACGTTGGGCCTGAAAATTGTACCGTCGACATAGCAGAGAGAGAACGCGGTGGACCCAGGAAGAGCTGCGGCAGTGAAGCTGGCGCTGACCATGGAAAGACATGAGGGAGGGTCTGAAAGAGGCCATAACTTCGCGGCGGATTCCTCGTCGGTGAAGTGAACGACGATACTGAACCAGCGGCAGAGCCAGGGAGGACGACGGAGGACTGGATGCCAGAGGAAGAAAAAGAAGTGCCGACCGAGGTCTGAACAGGGGCGCTGATGTCTGCGCTAGCCGAGATGGAAGGTGAGGTGGTGGTGGTGGATAGAGAAGCTGCAGCAGTGGCCATGGCGATGATGCCTTAAGCGGCAATCCCAGGGAAGAAGAGAATGATCGAGAGAAAAAAAAATACTAGCAATTAGGTTTTTGTGGCTCTTGATACCATGTGAGATTATGGAATTGGGTTCTCCTTTAGGAACCCCGATAGGTCTACTTATAATAGAGAATAATGTTTAAAATCTATGTTGCACCGATACTTCACCTCGATGCCGTATCCGCGTATCCGTATCCGATACTCACCGATACACGTCCTGTACGTATTGGGTCCGTATCCGTAATTTAATAAAAGTATCGGGGTTAATTTTAAAAATACCGATACTTCCGATGCCCGTATCTGTGAACCGATACGCGTATCTGACCCTATAACCCCTCATTTGATACACGACATGACGAAAATTTAGTAGCCGCCCAAGTGACCACAACATGTGGAACATTGATAAAGATGGTTTCGGGAGTATGGAAAATAATGGAATACTATAATTTCTCATTTCATTGCTTGATGAGCTTTAATTGAAACAAGACAGATGTAAATGCAAATAGAGAACAAAAAAATGTTATTTGAATTTAAATCAAAATATTAGTACTTTTGTTTTTTTAGTTTTTTAGACTAATCTTTGAAATTTTATTATAATAGTTAATTTTTTGTACTATTATTATTTTACTTATGAACCCATGAATTATATATATATTTGCAAATTATACTCTATATTTTTATTATTTATAAATATACCCCTGTACTCGTATCCTATAATTTTTGAAATTGCCATATCGCCGTACACGTATCCGCGTATCCGTATTCGTGCAACATAGTATAAAATACATAAATGTCACTAGTCTATAAATGAGAACCATATTATAAATTCGGGTGAGTAAGAATTGACATAAGTTCGTACACTTGAGCATAAATATATACGGATAATGGGGTATGACTTTAAATTAGGCAGAACAATAATTTCCTATTTCGACTAAATATAACTAGGAGTAGTACCCTAGGAGTCTATGATTCCTATCTACCACTTTTTTTTTTTGACAAATCCTATCTACCACTTAATAAAACAAAACCTATCCACCTATTAATGATTCGTAAAAAGTGTATCTTGTGACATGGATGATCTACATGTTGGGAAAAAACACTCCGGTCTTTCCCGCTTCGTGAAGTTAAGATAGGCACTTAGGAAATTAGGTAGCGATGGGAGCACACTATTTAAATTCTCGAATATGGAGATTCTTCCACTATACAAAAGAATAGTAGGGTATACAAGGATGTTACAAAATTGTCTCACTCAATGGTGGCTCACTCAAGCTTGAGGATGATGTCTTCCCAAGCTATCTCTCTTCTCTCTCAAAGAGGCTCTCTAACTTTCTCACTCTAGAAGTGGATTCACTCTTGGCTAGGATGGTTAGGAATGGAGGCTCTTACTCCTATTTATACAACTCCACCTCCATAATGAGTGGTGAAGAGTACTTCTCTAGAATGATCTACACATGGCTACCTATTGTAGAGAATTCCAAGGAATCTCTACACCTCTCCATTCTCTTCCATATGCTTCCGGAAGTTTCCACACATCTCTAGAATATTCTAGAGGATTCCACACTATTCCACAAGCTTCTAGAGAGTTCTAGACTTCTCTAGAATTCTCCAGAACGTTCTAGAAAATTATATACTTCTCTAGAAAGTTCTAGAATTTTCTAGAACCTCTCCAATTAAGGAGGGATCCCAACACTACAAAGGATCAATCAACTAACTTCATACTCCGTATTTATTAGTGGACATATACAAAGAGCATTATACATAACTAACGGTATGTACACGAGAGAGATGATGTGAAAGGTTTCCATTTTACACCATGTGGGAAAAGAAAGAATATGAAAGAGTAAAGCAAACAATTCAATTGTAATAAACATAAATGCTAACATTAAAAAAAGTACTCCGTATGTCATATGGTTGCATAAAATAAGAGTTGGTTCTATGTATCTCCTACAATATTGGCGGTACTCGTTAATTTGTACTACGTATTCATGTTCTGTGACCATAAGTAGATGAGGAGGAATGATCAGGTCCATCCGGAGGGACGGGAAGTGCGGTCCGAACTTTACTGTTTGGGGTGGTTCCGGGTGGAATTTTTTGATGAAATTTTTTGAGCATGTTCCTCATCAAGTGTAGTTTATCCATACCAAATTTCAGCTCAAAATTCGATCGGGAAGGCATTCAAATAAATTCTTGAAACATACTGCACATTCTGCGCACATATAATGTGCAGTAAGTTTCAAGAAATTATTTAAATGCCTTCCCGATCTAATTTTGAGCTGAAATTTGGTATGGATAAACTAGACTTGATGAGGAACATGCTCAAAAAATTTCATCAAAAAATTCCACCGGGAACCGCCTCAAACAGTAAAGTTCGGACGGAGCCTCCCGTCCCTCCGGATGGACCTGATCTTTTTTGAGTAGATGAGTACCTTATGGTATACAAGAAATTACGGTATTACGAGGATCTAGGAAATATCATTACCAATACTCAATATAAGATTCAGGAAATGAATTAACCGTGAAGTTTTAAATAACCTTTTCAACAATACTTCAATCAATCTCACAAAATATTCTTCCAATTAATATTACCTTGATTTGGTGAAAATAATCCAAATAAGAATTTGTCCGTATTAATGTTACACTATTACAGTATTACTCCGTATATTCTTCCAATAATGTAAGATGTTTTTGAGTTTGATGTGAGTTTTAGGTTTGAGTTATTGATTCGATATGTGGAAAAATAATGAGTTCGGATTATCATGTAATGAAACACTTCCTAACCGCATAACAATAAAAGTTGGGCCAAATTAAAGAGATATATATAGGAGGACGAATTTAGATATTTACTCCGTTAGAGTTCAGAGTCAGTTCTCCTCTACTAGCAAAAAAGGTCTAATTCACACCCCAAACTAGCAAAAAAAGATTCAAATTTCATTTTTTTAAGGTTAAACATCATCATTCATCATTCATTTATCCCAATGCCGCAAAGGCTCCCACCTACGGTGGGGTAGGGGGGATGTACGCAGTCTTTCCTCAGTACTAAAGCACATAGATACTGCTTTCGGATGACCCATAGCGAAAATCGCTTCCAAAATTGCATGAACCGACTGCTGCTTCATAACAAAGAAGCGCAGACAGTTTAGTGAGACATTTTGCTTTATTCCATCATATTCTCTAGCCAAAAAGGTGAATCTTTGGCTCCATTGCAAATGATGGAAAAATAATAATTTTTTAAGGTTAAACAACCGGTTAAAATGACTAATTTGCATCTCTAAACTATTCAAACATGTCAAGATTGCAATAAATCGAAAATAAGAAAACAAAAACAATAAAAAATTTAAAAAATGACAGGTTGTTTGCTCGTAAAAAATGAAACTTGAACCATTTTTTTCAGTTCGGGTGTGAATTGAACATTTTTTAGTTCAGAGACTGAATTGAGCTTATATGACCGGCATATGGGCCTATTTGACCCTTTAACCTTCCAAATATATGATCGAAATAATAGTAGTGGACAAAAATATGAATGTGGTAACTTTAGTAACTACAATTGTATTCAAATGTTACATGATAGTGACTACAAAACTTACACTTAGTAACTTATAGTCACATTTTTGTTCATATATTTTTTATTAGTAATATTTTAGGAAAAACCTCTATGAAAAATTGCATGTAAAATTAAAATAAACGACAAGGTATACAATAACTCTATGTGATAATAAATAAACTTGGTAGTACTATTATTAGTGAGTTCATGCAACGTTTTTTTGTCAAAAACTTTCTTCATAGATACCCTCTCCCTATTTTAGAGTTTGTTACACTTTTCTTTTTGTGATGCATTTAAAAGTTTGATTTACTTTCCTTTTAGTAAGTTTTTCTTAAAAAAAATATTCAATTACATACTCATACTTTTATACTTTTTTATCTTTTCTTTCATATTTTAACACATTCTCTCTTACTTCTTCCACACTATTCATTACTCTTACTACTTTCCTTCTTGGATAATGTACCAAAGTCATACTCGCTGCATTTGCTAGCGAATTATGAATCACCGATTTGTACAACACGCCTAAGATGTTAGCGTTTAATGGAACATATATTATATATTCGCGAAAATAAGACACAAAAAATTTCACGATGCCTACTAATAGTTGTACTACACTACAAAAAAACACGGGATTGACAGGGATTTTGGCAGGGATATGCCAAATCCGTGTCAAAAACACTTTGGCAGGACCTATTTGGCACGAAAAATCGGTAAATTTGTGCCAAATTTTGTGTCAATCCCGTACTTTTTTTGTAGTGATATCAAGTTATTTCATTGTCACATAGATAGTTAGGGAGTATAAATTATCATTTATTTTAATTTCACTTGAAATTTTTTTATGATCCAAAATTTCATTTTTTTACCGTTACTACTACATATATAATTAATAAAAGTAACAACACATAAATTCTATCGTTTTTTATTTGACAACGTTACACATTATGTACCATCACAAAACTTAATTTTAATTTGGTCAAAACAAAAAAAAACTTAATTTTAATTAAGTCATTATTCAATTCTACATATATCCTGTGCATCGCACGGGTACTTCGTCTAGTTATCATGTAATGAAACACTTCGTAACCGCATAACAATAAAAGTTGGGCCAAATTAAAGAGATATATATAGGAGGACGAATTTAGATATTTACTCCGTTAGAGTTCAGAGTCAGTTCTCCTCTACACTAACTGTCTAACTGTATCATATTAATGATTCAATTTATATATATATATATATATATATATATATATATACATATATATATATATATATATATATATATAGGGGTGAGATCACATACTAACCATTCCTCCCATGCTAACCTACAAACTATCAAAAACGGTGCATCTTTACATTATTTATACTGCATATTGAAGTTCAAAGTATTGCATATTATTTGTACTGCATATTAAAGTTCAAAGTTTTGCATATTGTTTTTATTGCATATTGAAATTCACAGTGTGCATCTTTACATTATTTGTACTGCATATTGAAGTTCAATGTGTTGCATATTATTGAGTTAGTAAGTTAGTATTTTAAGCATGGTTAGTATGTGATCTCTTATCTATATATATATATATATATATATATAATCTGACTAAGTAATTTTATATATAATCCGAATAAGTAATTTTTTGCCATTCAGACCTTTTTAACTAAAAATATGGAGAACATTTATATACGGAGCATGTACTATAAACATATAGTCATGATCGAGATTCAAAGTTAACGATCAGTAGTCTAATTGATTATAAAACAAACTTCATTCTACTACACAATATAATACTTTTATTAGGACTATTTTAGAAAAACTTCTACTAATCAATGCTAATTTAGTAATGGAGTAATATATAATGTTAATGAAATACTTCACCGACAAACATATACGGAGTAGGTAAAAGAAATTAAAATTTTGATTGAAGGTTTGAAATATTCTAATTAGAAAAGGTGAAAATAAACACTAGAATTCACCTAATAACTAGAAGAAAAGTAATATATGCTCCCTAGTAGGGCTGTGCATTAACCGGGTCGGACCGTATTTTAGACCTGAACCGGACCGGAATGGACCGGTCCGGAACCGGACCGGTATAAACCGGTCCGGGTTTCGGTCCTTAGTTTTGTAAGATTCCGGGTTCCGGTCCGGTCCGGGTCAAACCCGGAAAAAACAGGTCCGGACCGGAATGGACCGATAACCTATTTTCCCGTAAAATATATACTTGGTTTTGTATCATTAGTCATTATGTTTATGACTTATTTTTGTCTTTTGTTATATAAACGAATATATACGGAGTGTATATTTGGTGTGTAATTATTTCCTAAGTTGTTATTTATTTATTTATTTATGTGATTTTTCTGCTTTTTATTTGTTTCTTTATTTGCAGGTGCACATGTAGTTTATACGTAGTATATTTTTGGACTTAATTTAGCTTTTATTACTTTATAATAGATTTTGCATTTTAATATACACAAAAGATTGTAGTTTTAATTATTGTGGGAAACTAATTGTTACGATTGAATAATTTTGATAACTACATTCCAAAAATAATAAATGAGCTAGACAAACAATTATTTAGTCTATTTAGCATATCCGCACATAAAATTATAATTTCGAACAACAACATCCAAGCCTTATTCCTAAAAAAATTTGGGGCCAACTAGGAACACTCTAAGATAATATTTATTTTTTAAAACCGGGTCAATTAGGGTCAAAACCGGACCGGAAAATTCAGGTCCGGACCTATGTTGTAAAAACCGGACCGGAGAGTGACCCGGCCACATGACTGGGTCACGGGTCAACCCGGACCCGGTGGGTCAACCCGGTCAACGCCGGAAAACCGGTCAATGATTATACGTCTATATAATAATAGTAAACATATAATTATATACAAAATTATAATAAAAATTAGTTGTTATTCATAATAATCAACTAACAATACTACTTATTAAGCATTTAATACACTCTTATAATTTTTCAATGTATATTTTGATCTTATAAAAATATATAATGATATTTTTATTTTTATTGTACATCTATATTATAATTTGGCATGATGTTCATTCTTAAATAAATATATAAATATATTACGTAGTTTTTCTTTTTAAGGTATTGAAATTGCAATTTTATTGGTATAAAAATGCATTAAAAATAAAAAAGAAATTACTTTTTTTGATAAAAACACCCAAAAACTGGGTTTTACCGGGTTTTTCGGGTTTCTTGGGTCCGGGTCTTGACCGGGTTTTCCCGGGTCAGCCGAGTTTTTCCGGTTTTTGACCATTTTCGGGTTTTGAAAAAACCAAACCGGTTTTTTATCCGGGTCACCGGGTTCCGGGTCAACCCGGCCGGGTCGGGTCGGTTTTTTAAACATAGGTCCGGACCGGACCGGACCGGTTAGATTCAGGTCCGGTCTCCGATCCAAAGAAAATGGTGATTCCGGTTCCGGTCCTAACCGGTTCCGATCCGGTCCGGTCCGGTTTTGGACCGGTGCACACCCCTACGCGTTGAGCACAGCGAGGGCGCCGTGAAGGCTGTAGAAGTCAACCATCTTAGCCACACCCGCATGACTTGTTCCGAGGCGCTTTCCTTGTTGTACCTTGAATCGTCGCTTTTGGATGTATATATGCTAACAAAACCGTACTCCACTTTGCGAAGTCTTGAATTTCTCAAAGCTAATCCTCGAAGACACGTTTCTCACGGGTTGAAGCTCGATAACACGTATCTCGCAGGTTGAAGCTCGAAAACATGTTTCTCGACATTCAATATCGAAAAAGAATTTTTCGATGTCAACATCGAGATAAAGTTTTCGATATTCAATCATTGAGAAGACGTTTTCGATATTCAATCATCGAGAAGACGTTTTCGATATTCAACATCGAGAAGACGTTTTCAATATTCAATCATCGAGAAGAAGTTTTCGACATTCAATATCGAGAAAAAGTTTTTGACATTCAACATCGAGAAAAAGTTTTCGATATTCAACATCGAGAAAAAGTTTTCGCAACTCAACCTCGAGAACCTCAACTTCGAAAAGTTTTTCAAAGTTCAAAATTATTCAAACATTTCGATTTTCGACTACTGATCATATGGATGTGAGTATCATGTGACATGCGTGGATCTCCAAAGGATCAATCAACTAGTTACATACTTCATATTCCGTAATTATTTTAGTACCTTAGACATGTATACTAGGGTTGGGCACGAGCCGGGTCGGGGCGGGTAATGCAAAATAAAATGGAACCGCTGGTTCCATTGTACGGTCCGATCCGGTCCAGGTATTGCAATTTTCAAAATAGGAACCGGACCTTACCCGGCCCGTTTGAAACGGGTCGGTCCGGTCCGGGTTTTACGGTTTCTACTCCCATATCTTTTTTTATTGTATTCCCATATCTTAAAATTAGTAAAAACTCACAAAGTTTCAAAAATCAATAATTAATACTAGTAATATAGTACATTAGCAAGTTTCAAAATAACAACATAGTGGTGCACAGGTAACACAAGTGACAAATCCAATACTTCATAATTTCATGTATATAAGTTCCAAACAAATAAAGTTCCGAAAATCAGCAACATAGCCAAACTACATATTTTCTAACATTTGAATTTAAAAATGTTGTCTAACATCACATATTAAGGTGACACATACATGGGGGTGGTAATCACAATTTATATATTTTAAGAACACATTTTCAGTATTAGTCAAAGTTAGCACATACATGGGGGTGGTAATCACAGTTTATATACTTTAAGAACAATATTATAAAAACAAATATTACAAAATCATTTTTAATACATAATGAAATTCCATAGAAAGGAATAATTCAATAACAATAAAAATAATAAGAAATTTATGTAAAATTTAATCAATAATTTGAAAGCAAAATAATGTTACTGCAAGTCAATTTAAAATCCTACTTCTAGCAAAGGAAAACAAAACTATTTCAAAATCGATTATCACAAAACTATTAATAAATTAATATACAATATATATAACGGGTCGGGCCGGGTACCCGGTATTTTTTAATTTTGGAACCGGCCCGGGTCCTTAAAAAAATTACCCGGACCTACCCGAACCGTTTTATGGCAACAAAAAATGGAACTGGCCCGTTTTGGACCTGAGCCGTCATTACCCGGACCGGACCGCGGTTCCAAGACCCGTTTGCCCACCCCTAATGTATACACAGTGGTGGAACCAGTCCAAGGACCTTGGAGGGGCACAAATTGGGAAAAGGGAATGTTTTTACTTTTTAACAAGGCAAGCGGCTTGCTACAACTCTGGAATTCCAATCTCCGACAAGTAAGTAGCAATAAGAGGAAGTACAGAAGAGGCTGTGATGTTGCGTACTATGAGTCGTTAGGAAGAGGATTCATCCACCGTCTAGGTCGTTGTGGCTTGAAGCACAACAGATATATGAGGCAGGCGGCAAGGCGAACACTGACTTGTTGTTTGCTCTTTTTTGTTGTAAGGCAACACCTAGTCATACAACTTTTGTTTGCAATTTTCATACATTCAATTCCCTCTTAGCTCACCATAGACGATAGGAAGCTTTGTGACACTAGAGTAATGTTACATTGTTGCTATTATATTAAATACTCCTTCCGTCCCTGAAAATACTTCCATCTTTCCTTTTTCGTCCGTCCCAAAAAGAACTTCACTTTCCCTTTTTGGCAAAGAATTTGTGGTTCACATCATTTCTCTCTCCTCTGCACAACTCTCTACCATACAATTCTTACTTTCTTAATCCGCGTGCCACTTTAGTTTGGAAGTAAATTCAGGGACGGAGGTAGTACAAAATAAAAATTTGAGAAAATTGGTAGTAATGTGGTCATTGTTACTTGTTAGTGTAATATAGTTTTGCACATCTCAATACAGTGACACGGGATGATATGATTATAATTTGAATGAGTTAAGTACGGAGTAACGTTTTTGAAAAACTGATATGATCCGATGTTTTTGTCTTTGAACACTACAAGTATCAGCGAAAATTTATACTCCGTGGTTAGCTACTAATCTACTACTATACGTAGTATTCAATTAGAAGTTTGTTGCATATTTTAGTGTCTACTTGAATTGTTTTCAATCGTAGTCTAGACCAGACTTAAACAGATCAGATCAGACGTGACCAGACTTAAACAAGCCATACAAGACCATACCAGACATCTGTAATTATAAGATACAAAAAGATTAGACATTTACCCGATCAGACCAGATCAGTTCAGATTAAACCAGACCAGATCTAAACAGACCATATCAGACCATACTTAAACAGACCAAACCAACAAATTACAATCCAAGTAAAAACATCCTTACGTCTAAAACTAAAAGTTCCATTGTGATGAGGTTGATTGAGATGTTGAATACTTCCTCCGTTCTTTAATTCTTGCAACAATGTGATTTTTGTACTATTCACAGACCTTACTTTGACCACGATTTTCTACTAATATGCATAATCAAATTATTACGTATAAAATGTTATTGAAATCCTATCAATGTGAATTTCCAAAATATCAACTTTTTATAATGGTTACTAATACATGCATAATTAAATATAATTACAGTCAAAGTTGTGCATTGACAAACGTGAAAGTCAAACTGTTGTAAGAATTAAAGAACGGAGGATAGTATATGATACAGAGTATTATATTTAGTTTGTGACACATTAATGCTATTCCGATTAAAGTTCAAATTTATACTTTATGAGACCTGGATCTACGGATGTTCATAAAATTAGCCCTTTTCCGTTAACTTGTAGGTATGAACTTTTTTGAAAGAATATTTATCACCTTTTGAAACTATATTATTTTCATATTTTCTATATTTAACTTTGAACATATATAGTGCATGTACTGCACAATTTTATTTAAACTATTTAAAAATATGTTGACTAAAAACAAGGAGACTCATAATTAGGAGAACTACTGATAGTATGTCTGATTATGCTTTCCATATGTGTGATACTTCTATGTTTGCGTTTTCTGTGTTTGAGACCCTTGAGGTTAACGAACCTAGAACCTATAGAGAGGCCCTTAAGTCTAATGAGTCCGCTAAATGGCTTTGCGCCATGGAAAGTGAGATGGAGTCACTTAGAGCGAATAAGACTTGGACGTTAGTTCCTAGACCGCCCAATAGTTCAATTCCGTTGTTGCATGTAAGTGGTTATTTAAGGTTAAGGAAGAGCCTAACGACATTAGATATAAGGCTAGGTGGATAGCTAATGGATTTTTTGTTCCAACCCATTTGAGAACTTCGGCTTCCTCAACTTCAAGGTATGGAAACATTCTCATGATTTCGGAGATTGGTCCCACTCTACACTTCCTCCATGCAAGGACTATCAAACTGTCTATCCAATGCAGCACGATAATCAATCGGTTGCTCTCTGTGCTCTGTTGTGCGGTTGTCAGCCTCTTGGTGTTCTGGTGAAGGAAATACCAAGGGTTGTTCCACTATCTCAACAGATAAAGGGTTGTTTGATTCCCCTTGAGTGTTATCTTCATTATTTCCTTCTGATGCAGCAGAATGTATTGATTTAGAGCTAAACACTATCTTTTTACCTTGCCATATAGATTTTCTGGGTTGCTCAGAAGCTGTGGAGTACTCAGGGTCCGTGTCTGAACCGTGGGGCTTGTAGATCATCCGCGAGGGTGTGCTGTTCAGACTTTTTGACTTCTTGCTCTCTGAATCTCTCGTGGGGCGTGTAGCGCGAATGTCTCTTGAACCGTATCCTTGCTATTTTTTCTTCCCCGCACGCTCCCGATCGATCCCATCTTCAATCTTTGACATCTTTAGCCTCGAATCATGCTCATCCAATTGAAAGATATGAATAAAATGGTAGAAGGTGGCATTCTGAAATCTCAGCAGCGATCATCTGGCTTCATCGTCTGGTTTCACCTTTCTCCTCTCAGATTCTCAGAATGGTGTCTTCATATCATTTGTAGCCCTTGGAGTTGGATTTGTGATGGAAGTTAAATGGTGTCCATTTGATGTTTCTATAAAAAAGGATATGCTTGAACGATTGACAGAAGGTCATCTTGATCTCTGTTTTCTTTTGATCTTATAGTCAATCATATAGCTGTTTTGCCTATAAATATTCATTGTGAACTTCCCAGCGATCTCCTATGCTCTCAAATCAATCTCGAATGCTTCTCAAATCGTCCCGGTTGTTTCTCAAGCGCCGGTGCCAGGCTCAAATTCCTTGATTTTGACTCCAAAATTACAAAACTTGAGCTAAAATTAAGACTTGTGACACCTAAAAGCTAAGAAATGTGTGTCTAAATATGGACTTATCACTTTGGGATAAGGCACATGAGATTATAGGAGAAGAAGCTTGGATATTGTGACCTCATTCACGCAATTTGTGAATTTTGAGCAATCAGCTAGTTAAATATGATTTTTGAATATTCAGTTATAATATATGAAATCCTACATAAGTTGTTAGCTATTTAGTTTGCATGTTTTGGAATTGACAATTGTATTCTTACGATTGCAGTACTCTCTTTGTGGGGAAGATACATGGGTGAAATATTTTTTATTGATCGTGAGTGATGTTTTTGTACTTAAAATTTGTGAGATTTGAGTGCAATAATTTGTTTAAAGGTAGACCGGTAGTCCGTAGTAAAATTCATACGTAGTATTACGGAGTGGCTAAGGTGGCTTTGAAATAAGAAATTCATATTCCACACCATCTGTTTTCTATATACTGTATACACTACAAAAAATTGTGTTTACTGATTTTTTAACACGGAATTTGGCACAGGCTTACCGATTTTTCGTGCCAAATAGCTCGTGTCAAAGTATTTTTGGCATGAATTTGGCATATCCTTGTCACAATCCCTGCCAAAATCTCTGTCAATCATTTGTTTTTTTTGTAGTGGTAGTACTAGTATTTAAACTCACCCTAATTAATTGTATGTGTAAAATTAATTAGTACGGAGTACCATACACCGTAACACTTTGTAACCACTTATAATTAAGAGATGGAGCAAACAAAACAATTAAAGGAGCTAGGACAAATTTAAATATTTACTCCGTTTGAGTTCATGGTCGTTCTCCTATACACCATATCTTAATCATCCATCTCATAATCTTTCAATTTAAACAATACGGAGTACGAATAAGTAAATTGTTATCGTTCCTAACTACTCACACTAATAATATACTCTCTCTCTATATATATATATATATATATATATATATTGGTGTACATTTTTATACACAATATACAAAAAGATTATCAACACATGTTATATTCATGTATATTTCTGCATATCACAATATCACTAGTGACCAAAAATCAGTTAATTAGTAATAGCGGTGACCTAACTCTCAAACTAATAACTACAACGTAACTAATCACAAATGAATCACACATTGTTAGTAATTAATAATGTAGCAGTGTAACTATTAAAAATCACATTAAACATGTGATAATTACAAATAGTGCGATCAATAATGGATATTTCAAATATGAAAGAATTTGCATTTATAAATTTAGAAACTTGTGCATTGATTAATTAAACAACTCATATATCTACTTCAAGAAATAGATAGATGTCTAACACGAACATTTACAAAACAATGAGATTGCAATATCCACTGCATTACATTATGAAATTATACGCTCTAGTTGAACATCTTTTGTTTTATTTTGGTTATTAGCACAAAATTTGCTATAAATCTTCAAGAGATGAAGGCCTTTGTTCCACAAGAATTACGCCGAAGGCCTTTGTTCCTCAATTGATACCAATTTGGAGGAATTCTAAGTTCATCCACAAGCATATCACAGTCCTTATTCACCAATGCCACATCTCTTTTAGCATTCTTTCTGAATGTCACAAATGAACTGTGGTAACAATCCACAAGGTGAAGACATGTCTCAAGCATATGGCATCCGAATAGGTTCATCCCGCCTTTCAAGTACGGTGAAGACTTAACATCTAGCTTCAATTCTGCCCCGATGTGTGTGTAAACCCACTCTAATGGACCAGTTAAATCGTCATATTTTTGTAGTCCTTCATTCAATACAACTCCGGGCCATTTTGGTACTACGTCTTGCTTCACTGTCACTCTCAACGTTTTAACTCCCTTTTGGTATACCTGTTACATTAAGAATGAATCATTACATGTAAAATTTGAATATAAAGAATCTGGATTCAAGACAAAAATGGTATTTTATATTAGCTGAACCCAAAGGCGGAGTTAAGAGGGTCTGATCGGACATTGGCCCACCCAAAATTTAAAGAAAGTTTGTAGTTTTTATGTAAAAATTAATGTGTACAAACAAAACTATCAATTTTTTTATACCATCTAAGTATAATTGGTATGCTCCTATTCACGCCCTAGCTAAACCGAATATGGTTTCTATTCTGGCATCCTTGCTCAAGGCTAGAAGCAATAGTCACTAGTCAGGGTTTATACCTTTACTCATTCATTTCCATTAGCCTTTTTAATTAAATAACAATCCTAATTTACGAGCACCGTACCATATAAATATTAGAGTGTGTTATTCAAATTATTCACATTCAGACCCAAGATGCAACCCAAATTCTAAATTCCAGAGACCAAGCATTGGCGTAAGTTCGTATACTTGAGCGACCTCAAATATACGAATACGACTTTAGACTAATCACAACAATAGTTATGTTTCCTATTTTGACTACTCATAGCTTATCGTCTATGAATCCTATCCACCAATTAAAAAAATCTATTGACCCATTAATGATCTGTAAGAAATATGGATCTCCAAAATATCAATCAACTACATATTTCACCATTAGTCATACTTCATACTACGTATTCATTAGTGGACATGCATATGACAAGTGACAACCTATCTAGTAACACGGACAAATTCTTATTTGAAATATTTTCACCAAATCGATTGTCCATAGTAAAACATTTTATACAATCATCTATCCCTAGATTAAAAGGTAACAAAAATGGAATTAAATAACATTTGTATGGATGTGAGGTTCGGATCAAAGAGCACTATATGAAAGAAAGGGCAGGTTTACAATAATGTGGGAAAAGAAAGAATATGAAAGAGCTAGTAAAACAAACACTTGGCAATAAACATAAATGCTAGCAACAAATGTCGGTTGCATAAAAGTAAGAGAAAATTCTCACAAGTAAAAATATTTTCAAATTTCAAAATAGGACTATCATGTTTTTTATTCTCTGAATAGGAGTAAATTTATGTCACGTTTAGCATTACTAGGCTTTAAACATGACATTTTTTTGTTTGCAAAAAACATGGCATTTTTTCAAGCTTTGGCTGATTACTTCTATTCAGGGAGTAAAAAACGTTATAGTACTATTTTGAAATTTAAAACGTTTTTACTCGTGTGTAGGGCAATTTCTTTAAGAGGAAGAGTTGATTCTATATATTTCCTACAATATTGACTATTTTATTGGTACTCTTTACGGTATTACGGATCTAGAAAATTTAAAACCTAGTATCACTGCATACTTGTATGAGAAATGGAAACTAATAATCCAACCTTTTAGCGGTTTTTTATAATAGTCCCACCTTTTCATTATTCATAAATAATCCAACCTTTGCACCTTATCTTCATTCACTGGTCCCTGATTGGTTGATGACCCGCTATTCCAAGTTATTTTCTTATCTTTGCAAATCGTTATACCATGCATAAATCTCACCTTTCACAAAGATAATATTTTGCATAGATAAGAAAATAACTTGAAATAGTAGGCCATTAACTGGTCAGAGATCAGCGAATGAAGATGAGGCGCAAACGTTGGATTATTCTTGAATAATGAAAATGTGGGACTATTGAATTATTAGTATAAGATTAAGGAATTGAATAAACCATGAAATTTTGAAATGAAGTCTTCACCATCCACTTTAATTCATTTCACAAAATATTCATTCAAACTAATACTCCGTACGAAGTAGTTCTTAACCTCAAACAAAGTGGCGGGACCGGGTGCATTACTAATCAATGCATTACTAATCAAAACCAAACAATTTATTATCAAACATTTTAGGAGTTCGTATTACACTTATTAAAAAAAACCAATATCATTCTAATTAGTAATTACAGACTTGTTAAGGATGGGAGTCGTGGCCCGTGGGGCTATGGGACTATGGGTTTTAAGGATGATTTTATTTGGACTCTAATTTGTTGGTCTGGTCTGGTCTGAACTGGTCTGGTCTGGTTTCTTTGTACTTTTATAACTATCCAAGTCTTGTCTGGTCTGAACTGGTCTGGTCTGGTCTGATCTGATCTGGGACGAATAACAGTCAAGTAAAAATATCCTAACAAAACAATACATTCTGCCCCTCGCTCGCGCCCTCTGAACTGTGACTTTGAAATTAGAAATACATAATCCAAACCATCAGTTTTCTATACATGCGTATTTAAAAAAGTACGTACATTTTCTCGCAAAAAAAAAACATTGAAAAGATGTCACTAGCTAGAGCCCTTTGACAACCCTGTTTTTCGGCTCATCAGGTTTATCAGTCAATTTTTTCACCAAACACGTAATTTTGCTTCTGTACGCTGAATTGTGTAATAAGCATAAAAAGTAAGGTTAGAGTTACTATTCTGGTGCTATTGGCTGGGTTACTGTAGATGACAACTTTAGCCACTTTTTTATATCATTGTTTCTTTATTTTATTAATAAAATATATTATAAAAATAATTTTTTCTTAAATCAGTAGAATCAATCAGTGCAGCTACTTAAGCCAGAACTTCATAAATTTCAGCAGAATCAGCCAAATCAGTTAATTTTCGTGCCGCCAAACATGCTCTAAATTTGGACAGGAAAATGTGTGATATACTCAGTACAAGATTTATATAAATTATGACATTTCTCTAACCCATGGTGGCCAATTTAATTATGATTGAAACAAAAGTTCATTCATGATTCTTCATCAACCTAAGATATCTATATATGCAAAAATTAAACAACTAAGATTAATACGATGACACTACTATATGCTTTTTTTTTTTTTTTAAATCTGAACTACTTCATTAAATATATTAGAAATCTTTGCTCCCTAGCTAGCATATATGCATGCAACAAACCTCATCCCGGAATGCTAGGTTGCCTATTCTTGGGGCAGCAAAGGATATGACCGTCACCGGCACTCCCGGAAAGTGGACCGCCGATTCATATGCGTTGAGTACGGCGAGAGCGCCGCCGAGGCTGTGCCCCGTCACCGTGAGGCTGACCTCCTCGCCTTTGGTGATGTAGAAATCAACCATCTTACGCAACACTCTCATGACTTGTTCTGAGGCGCTTTCACTGGATGGAGTGTTTGGTCACTAAAATATTTTGGTCATTGTGTCACTGGGCAAATAAGGTATTAATTAGGGAGGGGTATATTTGATATTTGGATAACATTAAATTCCCCCAAAAGTCAAAGGGCATGCCGCAAGACATTTTTTTTCCTACCAATTGAGCTCCTAAATATCGTGCCAAAAGCAAACGTCAAGTTCTATCCGGAACGGAGGAAGTACAACGGAACTAATCACAAATGAATCACACATTGGCAATGATTAATAATGTAGCAGTGTAACTATTAAAAAATTACATTAAACATGTCATAATTACAAGTGGTGATATCAATAAGGAAAAATTCCCAAGATATGACTAAAACATATTGAGTTTCTCAAAATATGAGTAGCTATGTTTTTTCCCCGGAATATGACTAAAAATCGAAAAAAAAAGAAAATTTCGTCATATTATAATGTGGAAGGATGAAAATGCCCTTATTTAAAAAAGATGCATTTTGCACTAATTTCAGCCGTGTAAATATATTGCACTTTATGAACGCGTTATAGCACAAAATTTATAGCACTTTATGACGGCATTCACTGCACAACATATAATGCACTTCATGCACTTAAGTTATGGTACTTCAGCTTGTCCTTTTTTAGTTTTTATAATTTTAGTTTTTACGTTTAATTAAATCCAATGCACTCCATGCGAGAGTTATGACAAAACATTACAAAAATGTTAGCGTTTTATAATATTTTATATTTTATATTTGATAATTGCAATTTATATCAATGTTAATGGTCTACATTATTGCACGTTTTGTCAAAATCACTTTATATATGGTCATATCATTGCACTTCTTTGTCATAATCATTGCACTTCTTGTGATATTCACGGCATTACATAAAAAGTATTCATTGCACACTGTCCTCAATCATCTTCAACCTAGGGTTCTTCTTCAATCTTGGGTTTGTCTTCAACCTCGACCGTCTTGCTGAAGAATCTGAGTTGTTGGAGCGGCGGTCCGGCCATCACCATTCTTTGGCAACATTAATTATTACCCTAATTTCATTAAATAGAAGAAGAACCCAACAAACCGTAATCTCAAGCGGCAAGAGATCAAGCACGCTGGTTGACGGAGGCACGAGGCAACTGTGCGGCGGGACGGCGGCGGCCAGGGCAAGGTCAGCGGTGGCGGCGAGTGCGGGCTGGACGTACGAAGGAGGAGAACACGCGACTTTGCAGTTAGACGGAGGTGATGGGCAGGCGGACGTACGGCAAGGCATCGGCTGGGCGGTGGCGGGGCGACAGAGGTATGTGGCGGCTAAACGGAGGCTGGGTGGCGGCGGGGCAGCAACGGCAGGCGGGTGTGCGTGAGTAGTGGGAAGCTAGAGGCTAGGGTTGGAGAAAAAGAGTAGGAGGTTGGGGCTTTATAGACTTAACCTAAGGGGTATATTAGTCCATAAAAATTAATTATTTAATTACTAATTACGAAATTAATTAAATATAATTGATTTAAATATTATTTTGGGAAAAAAACTAGTTAGGTTATAGATTGGGAAAGTGGGGAAGTTTTACTCATACAAGGGATAATTATTTCATATCAATAATGGATATTTCATATATGAAAGTAGTTCCATTTAGAAACTTGATTGTGCAGTTTTTAAGATTAATCAACTCATATATATACTTCAAAAGATAGATGTCTAACACGAACATTTACAAAGCAATGAGACTGCAATATTCACTGCATTACATTATGAAATTATACGCTCTAGTTGAACATTTTTGTTTTATTTTGGTTATTAACACAAAATTTGCTCTAAATCTTCAGGAGATGAGAGAAAATCTTGAAGCTCATACCTCTTAGGCCTCACCCACCTTCCACAAGAATTACGATGAAGGCCCTTGTTTCGCAATTGATACCAATTTGGAGGAATTCTAAGTTCATCCACAAGCATATCACAATCCTTATTCACCAATGCCACATCCCTTTTAGCATCCTTTCTGAATGTCACAGTTGAACTGTGGTAACAATCCACAAGGTGAAGGTATGTCTCAAGCATATGGCACCCGAATAGGTTCATCCCGCCTTTCAAGTACGGTGAAGACTTAACATCTAGCTTCAATTCTGCCCCAATGTGTGTGTAAACCCACTCTAATGGACCCGTTAAATCGTCATATTTTTGTAGTCCTTCATTGAATACAACCCCGGGCCATTTTGGTACTATGTCTTGCTTCACTGTCACTCTCAACGTTTTAACTCCCTTTTGGTATACCTGTTACATTAGGAATGAATCTTCAACTCATTACATGTAAATTTTGAATATAAAGAATTTCATATACATAATGGACAAGATTCAAAATTTATCATGTAAACATTAATGTGTTTAAAAATTTTATTAATTTTTGTAATACCATCCCAGTATAATTTGTACTCTCCTACTCATGCCCTAGCTAAACTGAATATGGTTTCGATTCTGATATCCTTACTAAAGGTTAGAAGCAATAGCCTTATAGTTATACCTTTACTCATTCATTTTCATTAGCCTTTTTAATTTAATAATTATCTTAATTACGAGCACATTACCATATAGATATTAGTGTGTTATTCGGATTATTCACGTTCAAACCCAAAGTGCGACACAAATTTCCTATTTCGACTACTCATAACTTGTAGTCTACCACCATTTAAAACTCCTATTGAACCATTAGTGATATGTAAGAAGTATATCTTCTGACCTGCATGGTCGATCTCCAAAGGATCAATCAACCAGTCAGATACTTCAATTCATACGGAGTATTTATTAGTGGACACACATATGGCAAGTGACAACCTAGTAACGTACAAGGAAACATTCTTATTTGAATTATTTTCACCAAATCGATTGTCCAAAATAAAAATATTTTATACAATCATCCTAGATTAGAAGATGTTTAATAACAAAAAAACGGAATTGAATAATATTTGTATGTATATGATCGGAACAAAGAGCACAATGAAAGGTTAACAATCTGGGAAAAGAAAGAATATGAAAATGTAACAAACACTTTGCAATAAACATAAATGCTATCAACACATGTCATATATGGTTACATAAAAGTTAGAGCTGATTATATATATTTCTTACAATATTGACTCTTTTATTGGTACTCTTTACGGTATTACGGATGAAATTATGAACCTAGTATCACTGAATACTTCAAACAATTTATTATAAGACATTTAAGGAGTTCCTATTTTACTAGAAATTTAAAAATAAAATACGAAGATCATTCTAATTAAAGACTTGTTAAGGATGGGAGTCGTGGGGTTACCCTACGGGTCTAAGGATTCTAATACCATGATCACTACTTAGAGCCTAAATTGAAAGTTTGAAGGACAAATTTCTGCTCCATAATGTCTTCTTCGATGTAAAAGCTATTACGCATTAAATTGAAAGTTTGAAGCACAAATGATGTTTTCTTTTGGTCTGTTTACAGTCCCAGACCAGATCAGGTCAGATCAGACCAGACTTCCGTAGTTATAAAATACACAGAGACCAGATCAGACCAGACAAGACTAGCAAACATCCAAAATCTACATGTGTGAATAAAGATACGTGACGACTATATGTGCACAACCAAATTTACGAATTGAAATTGGAAATCTCCCTAAAATGTACATAATAAAACCTTAACTTTGGACAGGAAAATATGTGATATACTTAGTAAATGATTTGTGTGTATAAATTATGACATTTCTCTAACCGACGCCCGATTGCCGGCCAATTTAATTATGATTGATGTAATGTTCATTCATGAATTTCTTCATCAACCAACATATATCTATGTAAAAACAACTAAGATTAATACTACGTCTATGTTTTTTAAATCTTTAGTATTTCATTAAATTAGAAATGTTTGCTCCCTAGCTAGTATGCATGCAACAAACCTCATCCCGGAATGCTAGGTTGCCTATTCTTGGGGCAGCAAAGGATATGACCGTCACCGGCACTCCCGGAAAGTGGACCGCCGATTCATACGCGTTGAGCACGGCGAGAGCGCCGCCGAGGCTGTGCCCCGTCACCGTGAGGCTGACCTCCTCGCCTCTGCTGATGTAGAAGTCAACCATCTTACGCAACACCCTCATGACTTGTTCCGAGGCGCTTTCCTTGTTGTATCTTGAACCGTCTCTTTTGGACGTGTAAATGCTCAGAAAACCGTACTCCACTTTGGCCTCGCCCTGCCCGAACGCCTCCAACTTGTTTTGCATATTCTCCGACCACTCCGACGGCGTCACCGTCCCCCGCCACGACACCACTATATCCCTCCGCCCGATCCGCCGCGTCTCCTCGTCGTCACTCACCCCCACGAACCCTATCCAGTTTGACCCTTTACTCCACGCGTTGACCAGGGTTGACCCCTCCAACCATTCCGGAACGTCAATATGGGACGACATGGCGTAAATGTAACTGACAACCTTGTACCCGTTCCGGGTGAGCCCCACCTTGTCGAAAAATTCGCGGCGGCCGTACAGACAGCTTCCGTAATATTCGGAATACGGGTCCATGTCGAAGGCGTCGTACGTCGCCTGAGCGAACTCGCCGTATTTGATGATTTCCCGTCTTAGCCATGGGTGGAGCGGGTCGACGAGGCCTTCCCATTCACGGCAGCCGTGGATTTCTCTCCACTCCGATGATATATTCTCCCTCGGAGACATCGCCGGCGTGTCTTCCATGTCCTGGATGCTCATTATTGTTTGGTCCCTCGATTTGGCGCCGTTAATGTTGACGTCGGGAACCTCAATTTGAAGGTTGTTGAGGAGGCCGGACATGGTCTCTGCCAGTTTTGCAGCACCGGTTGAAGCCCTGTTAGTTAGGCTCTGGATGGTATCGTTTGTGTTGGCCTTGACGGCGGCTGGACGCGAATTGTTTGCTACGGCAGCGGCGGGGAGGCCACTCATGCCGCCGAGAGCGGCGGTTGAGAGTTGGTTGGTTAGTTGCATGTCGGGTAAACAATGTGCACGAACAATAGTTATGATATTGTTATGATGTGTCCCTTTATTATACGGTATGAAAGAATTTTAAGAGATACTCCGTGCTAGTAATAATAATTGGGTATCAATTTTGGAAAGTTGCAACTACGTCTACCGGTCAACGATCACACTCGCTCCTTTTTTTTTTCCCCGAAAGACGATCACACTCGCTCCTAATAAATTACGGAGTACTTTGAGTTAAAAATATACTCCGTAAATCACACCAGAAATTTATGGAGATGAAGAAAAACATGAATTAATTATTTAATTCTACCAAGTACCAAGAATGGGTTCTTTGACTTGTAACTAAACTTTTGAAAATTAGGCAAATATACATGCGTAAATAATTCAATTTAATTAAGTATTTATTTAGCTATAAAGTTTTAATCTGGCCACTCACACGATGTAACTGAAATACTCCGATCCCAATGAAATAAATATGTAAATTTGGAGTCCCTAATTCTGAGAGGCGAATTGATACCTCTTAAAACAACAAAAAATACAATTTGTAACTATGAAATACAAAATAGATTAAGAGTCCATTTGGTGATCATATGTTTCGGTTTATCAGTCAATTTTTTCATCAAACATGTAATTTTAATAATTCTGCGTGTAGAATTGTGTAATAATAAGAAATGGTAAGGTTGAAGATATTTTTCTGTCTGCATTGACTGAAGTTATTGTAGAGGATTACTTTAGTTATTTCTCATATAACTTTTTCTTTATTTTTATGAATAAATATACTTTAAATGTTTTTTCATAAATTAGTCGAATTAGACAATTCAGCCACTTTAGCTAGAATTCATAAGTTTCATCACAATCAGCCAGTTTTGGCATTACCAAACAGGTTCTAGGTAGTTCAGTAAAATATAAGTTTTATAATGTTTAAAATACATAAATGAGATAATCTAAAAGTTATACACATTTTAGAAAAAAATTCATAAGTTTTACGTAGTATAACGTTTAGAAAAAAATCAACCTATAACTACTATTGCATACTACGTATAACGTACTAAATATTGGGGGCCCCAATAAATGTGTGCCTAATGCCAAGAACCTTGTGCAACTCCAAAAAGCAGTCCCGTGTTTATTGATGACCAAGTTTGATAGATGATATTTTTTAATATAAAATCATCTAAAATACAAAAAAAATTATATGAAAATATTATTTGTTAAAATATTTTCATAGATTTATAAAGTATAAAGTTATGACATAAATTTCTACCAAGAGTTTCTTTGACTTGTAACAAAAATGAGTATTGTGTATAGAGAGTTAATGTGGTTATAAAAAAATGAACACCTAAAATTTTGAAAATTTGGAAAATATACATGTTTCATAATTTAATTCAGCTTTTATTTTTCAATTATACCCCTTAGATGTTTGAGGTATTTTAATTATTTTCCCCTTAGATGTCTCCCGGCCTGAACGAGTCCTAAAGATCAGAAGACAGCTTCCCCAGGATCAATGAAATGACATCCTCCTCGTCCTACGATCATGCGTCATCATCTTTTAGTGGGGACCGGAGGATATGTCAGGCATCAATCGAAAAGTAATCACACATCGATCGGCTGTTAGTCGACCCAGCCTCCACCACAGTTAAACAAAAGCGATTCTACCTTTAGGCTGAGAGGCGTGACTTTGTCAAGGTGGAAGTCACCATGCCCATCTCCATCAACGATATGAAGGAGGTGAAGTACCCCACGTAGTTGGCGAACGTCGTACTCACCTAGAATCCGCCCACGTCTAGGATCTCGTGTGCCTGAAGTCTTTTAATACTCGAAATCTTCAGGTGCAAAATTAACAATTTCAGGCATGCAAACTATGTATCTCGAGCAACTAGGTATTCATAGTCCGTGATCTTCTCTTCTTGGTCTTCTTGTTTTTCAAAACAGCACTAACAAAAATATACGTAATTTGTAAAGAACAAATCCATAAATAACACAATCAAATATTTCAATTTTGATCAAATAAATTCCTTCAAAATTCTAACAATCATGATGAACAAAGTCGAATAATACCAATTGTGAATTCCCAGACTTTCAATAGTCGAATAATACTAAAACAAAGTATGTAAAAAGGATGTAGAAGATGGAATGATCAATCAACTAGCAATATCGTATATTTAAGATGATATATATGTCGATGAATACATGATATATAAATAAAGAGTTGAGAGGGAAAAAGTTCAAAGCACTAGAATGATACGTCCGGCAATATTGAATTGTGAACTCTTCTCTCTCTCATCTTAGCATGTTCTCTCTCATAGAGGTAGTAGCAAACATCCTACTTAAAATAAGATGGTCTTATAACATTAATTACAAAGCCCACTAATTTAATTTAATAGATAAAGTTAAATATAATTAAATTGAATACAATAAAATATGTTCTAACAAAATATACTTGATGGATTGATGGATTGTCTACCCGGGGGTATCTTATCCGAGGGGTTATTGAGGGAATAAATAGAGAGAAGTCAGAGCAAAATAGGAGGAGAGAGAGTCGATTTATTAAATGAACTCAGCGTGGTTTACCAGGAGAATAAGGGTTGCTATTTATAGCAGCAATAAATGTGATGAGAGTACGCGTGTCAGTAATCCAACGGCCGAGGGGTCACATCAATCGGGGTGGCACCGACCATCGCACGTTCCCCACATTAAATGCGGTGGGTGGATGTGACGTCGCATTAAATGTGGTGGTTGGCTGTCTCCAAAGGGAATCTTCGATGATTGAGTCCGTTTAGCCGAAGGCTCCTCGCGTAGCCGAGGGCTTTGTGTGGACGAAGGCACTGTGTGGCCGAAGGCTTCATGTATGGCCGAGGGCTTCATGTATGGCCGAGGGCTTCATGTATGGCCGAAGGCTTCATGTATGGTCGAAGCCTTCTCTGATGCCGAGGGCTTGATAATGCCGAAGGCTCCCTGTGTGGCCGAAGGCTTCATGTATGGCCGAAGGCTCCCTGTGTGGCCGAAGGCTTCATGTATGGCCGAAGGCTCCCTATGTGGCTGAAGGTTCCATGTGTGGCCGAAGGCTTCATGTATGGCCGAAGGCTCCCTGTGTAGCCGAAGGCTTGGTTCAGCCGAGGGCTTCCCCTGGTGCCGAGGGCTCCACAGTGCCGAAGGCTCCTGTTTTCCGTCATTTTCTCCCAGTAGCTTCGCATGGTCGAATATGGCGGTTCTGTGAGTTTTGGAGCCTTCGGCCAAGGAGGCCGAAGGCATCCCTGTGTGTACTGTGGGCTTCTTGACGCTTGGGCCGCCGAATCTTGGGCCTCCTGAGCTCCTTAGGCTTGTTGGGCTTGTGATAGATTAGTAGGAGTCTGTGGGCCGGGGGTTCCTGGGCCATATACTCCATATATATTATACAAAAAAAAATCTAATTCTAAGCACGTATCACTAAAATAAAATAGTGCAATCATCTGTTCTATAATGGTCAAAGTAGACATGCCTTTTATGATGATGGTTTCCTCTTATCTTCATTGGGCGCGCCACTCTTGCCACCCAGGGCAACCTCTTTTCCGAGAGTCATCTGGCATGGGCAACTCCTTGTGGCTGCGAAGTAAAATCGTATCATCCCCAATCATTGTCAATGTGAATGGGCCCTTTTAATTTTTGCTGATGATTTTTTTCTTTTCTTCTTCTATCGTGCCACTCTGGTCACCTGAGGCAGTCTCTTGACTTATAGGCTCATCTGGCACAAATGCCTCCTGTACAAATGCCAAAATCAAATGGGTTAAAAAAGGAAGTATTATAGATGGAGATATTTTAGAAGGGAGCAACTCACCTGTTTGACAAATGATATAAGCCTCTTGATAGCAAAACTCAGCACTTTTTGCTGGGTTTTCAACCCCAAAAAGGGCTCTTTTCAGTATTGCCTCAGAGATGACACCCTAGAAAAATCAAGAAACAAAAAAAACATCAAGAGTATAAATATGGCTAATATTTGTACTATAGCTGATATCTAGGACGAATGTAAGGTATATTGAACAAGGGCACTTGCCTCTAATGAAATTCAATGGTCTTATATATATATATATATATATATAGAATAAAGATCAAATGAGAACGGTGCTTAAAGTGAGAACCCGTGAGAACCCCTGAGAATGGTGATATTTTTGGCTGAAATTTTTTGTTTATGTTCCTCATCAAATCTAGTTCATCCATACCAAATTTGAACAAAAAATTCAATCGGGAAGGTCGTCAAATGATTTTTGAAAGAAAACTGGTCCGGAATATACATATAAAACGCAATTTTCTTTCAAAAAATCATTTGACAACCTTCCCAATTGATTTTTTTGCTCAAATTTGGTATGGATGAACTAGACTTGATGAGGAACATACACAAAAAATTTCAGCCAAAAATACCATCAGTTGTCGGGGTTCTCACGAGTTCTCATTTTAAGAGGGGTTCTCATTACAATGCTAACAATGATAAAATGAAAAGACTAAAACCAACCACAAAACTGTTAGGCAATCCTAATTCAAAATTACAACACCAGACAATGGTTTCAGTGCACTAATTACTGAAAATGGTAAAAGAACTAGTACCAACCGTTAATTGTCCTCACGGCGACAGTTTCTGCAACGGCTCCCATGAGTAAGTTTTTTCAACGTCAGACGCCATTATTTAGTACCCCACTTAGTGTTGGCTTTATCCCTCCAAAATCAACGTGTTGATCGTGTTGCCCTAGGTTGACCTCGTTGACCATGAGACACTATTGTTGGCTTTATCCCTCCAAAATCAACTTGTTGATCGTGTTGCTCTTAGGTTGACCTCATTGACCATCTAGCTCCGAGAATTGACCTACAGAATAACTATTAAAAAGGAACTAAAATATATCAGAAGTTCGAGACGCGTCAGACGCTGTCCTAAGGAATTATTTCCCGCGTATGGAAATTTTCCCCAAGATATAACAAGCTCTTCGGTTATAAAACCAGCACCAGAACTAACGAGAAGAAAATTATTATACGAACCCAGCAATAAAAATATAAGTTTTGTATAACCGATTTGTACACATAGCTTTGTACGAATTGGTCTCGCTGCTTTCTTCGGTTGCCGATAGCATGCACACATAAGTATATTATAAGAGTGATCTGCGATCTAAAAAACTACTTCGTATTATTTTTCTCTACCGCACATGCATGTGTATATATACACCCACTCAAAAATTAAACGTTAATGGGCTATTAAAATATACTATTAAATACTATTAATGATAATAATGAAGGCCATAGCTCAAAAACCGTTTTGCTAGAAGCTCAACAGAAAATGTTCATTTAATGAATGTTAATTAAGAATCACACATGTTCACAAAGCTTGTAACGCTCAAATAACTGATTTTCATTATAGATATGACATTAATATGAAGAGATAAAAGTAGAAGTATATATAAGATGTATAAGAATTTATTATTAAATTAGTGTATAAAAAATAATTAAGAGAAACAATATTTTATTCATTTGAAATACTCTCAATTTTTCCAACAATCCCCCACATATTTCAAATGACTAATTATTAATATTTAAAGATAATAATTCCTTACTGGGTTCATATATGGGGTGAGGTTTTTCAATCTGGTGTCCGTAGACTTGAACCAGACCTAGATGCCTAAGTCTTTAAACACCGAGTTTATTGGTGAAACGTATAGTTTCTATGAACCAATAATTTACTTTGGTAAGTCAGTGCCTTAGGGGATCATTTTTCACCCCCACATTTCTCGTCGTTACGCCGTTGTGCGCCTTTAGACCGTGTGCGTGCTTGGTTTTCTTGAGTGCTTTAGAAGCGTTGTCAATGCTTCATGGAGGCGGCCCCACCTCACACTCATATAGGTGACCTCATCAAGTGTGTCCTGCACCTAACACACCACCCATAAGGGCTATGACAATCATATTAAAAGCTTTAACTCAACCTCACAATGAAATGCAGTCTAGCCTTCCACACCATAGAAATGGACATTTTAACAAGACTAGTAGAACAAATAGAAGACTTGTTATTACCCATATGAACCTGCTTCATGGGATCTCCAATCACAAGTTGGATTCCCATCCCTATTTGTTGTCAAAGTGACATTAGTCCATTTCCCTCGATGTTTAAATTAATTATTTAACGTCCTAGGGATTCTGTCAAAGGAGTAGCTAATTCCTTTTAACTTCACAAAATTAATGGAATATTTCCATTCTTCAAAGTCATTTAGACAATTTATATTTCTCAAACATCATTGCACCACTTTTTCAGGGTGAATGGATATCCACTATTTTATATTATCTCATGTGAGTCGACTCAGATTGCGTCGTTGTGTCCCGGCAACACAACGGATAAATCTCAACAAGATATAGTATCGATGTGACACTTTTGTACATCGGATACTTTAACTAATAATATGTTATATCCTTGTAGATAATTCTCAATATAATATATGACATCATTGTATCATCATAGTACAATGAATAATTCTCATGTATAACATCATTGTACCGCTCTAGTACAACGGATATTTCTCAACAAATTATATCATCATTGTATCAATATATTACAATGGATAATTATAATCCCAACCAACATCATAATTAATTATACCTCTCACGTGTCTCATTTTTTGTGTGTATCAAAGGCATAAGGGATATTCATATTATTAACACTGAAATGTCAAACTTCTTAAGAAGTTTCTCAAAATAGTGATGGTAAAATACCAAGAACCTTCCTTATGGCTTTAATACTCAAAAAGTTACTTTTCTTAATTATATTCATATATCAACTCAATGCAGCTACTGAAATAAGCGTATAAAAATTCCAACAACATATACACGAATAATCACACATGCATCATTTAATGTGTTCACATTCTCCAAAAACCGATCACATTAATATTAGCAATAATATAGCTTAAAGTATTGCACACTGACACACTAATTTTCAATTTAAGAAAATCATATATATGATCCACTATTTCAGTTTATGCAAAAGTAGTCAAAAATTATAAAACTCATTTTAACTCAATGAGATAGGTGATAGAAATTTAGCTAAGCACCCCCACAAATTTAAATATTTCAAAAACAATCAAATGCATAGCCTTTCTAAAATTTACAGAGGGATTATTTCAGTTTTATTAAGATAATGTCTCTCAACCTTTATTTGTACACCAAGATTCTATCAAAAACTCGCTCTTAAATTTAAAGAAAATAAAATTTAGAGTATCTCATAAAATCACCATTAATGAGATGAAACCTCTTTCACCACATCTAGTCACCAGCTCATAAACAATTATTGATAAAATTTCTACAGATTTGCCATACGAAGCAAATTAAAAATAACCGATGACACATATATTATTTGCACACACAAATTTCCAAATTCACCACACATTATTTAATAATCAGTATAATATACAACGTATCTAAAGGCACCGCACACATGCACAACATATATTATATCTCAGAATATCACACGTAGCATTATTATGGGCAAATGTAATTTTGTTCAAATACCCCCTCATTTTGAATATTCAATATATAAAAGAAGGTGTAAAGACCATTTAAATAATCAATCATTTTTTTGAATGAATTTAAAACCATTCCGAATCCACTGCTATTCCATGCAAAGGGGAAGCACACATACACTAAATAGCACAGACATTTATAGTACAGAGATTTAGAAAATCTACAGACCACTCATAATTCATAGGGAGACTCGGGATGTATTCCACCCAAAATTCCGTTTAACTATATTCTCATGCGGATATGAAAATTCACAATCAAGCAAACCAAATTAAATCAGACGTGTAAATCCAGAAAGAATTAAGCATGTGAAAACATCTAAATGCAAATGTAGTGACAGACGTGTAATAAGTTTGTCCACATGAATTCTCAACAATGGCCAAAATTGCATTTCCGTGCAAGTGTACGCACTTTAGAGATTAAATCATAGAGATTAAAAATCAGACCATTCATTTACTTCTATAAAGTCAATCAAACCTAATTCTTAATACTCACAAGTAAATATACGTACCCATTCATGAGAATATGAAACATTACCGAGCTTCACAAAGCGTTTGTCTCTATGAGAGTTTCGGACACGTAGACAATCCGTAGGTGTAATCTTTATTTGCCGCTAATTCCTTAGATTGTTGGCTTTATCCCTCCAAAATCAATGTGTTGATTGTGTTGCTCCTAGGTTGACCTCGTTGACCATGAGACACTATTGTTGGCTTAATTTATCCCTCCAAAATCAACGTGTTGATCGTGTTGCTCCTAGGTTGACCTCATTGACCATCTAGCTCCGAGAATTGACCTGCAGAATAACCACTAAAAAGGAACTAAAATATATCAGAAGTTCGAGACGCGTCAGACGCTGTCCTAAGGAATTATTTCCGACGTATGGAAATTTCCCCCAAGATATAACGAGTTCTTCGGTTATAAAACCGGCACCAGAACTAACGAGAAGAAAATTATTATATGAACCCAGCAATAAAAATATAAGTTTTGTATAACCGATTTGTACACATAGCTTTGTACGAATTGGTCTCGCTGCTTTCTTCGGTTGCCGATAGCATGCACACATAAGTATATTATAAGAGTGATCTTCAATCTAAAAAACTACTTCGTATTATTTTTCTCTACCGCACATACACCCACTCAAAAATTAAACGTTAATGGGCTATTAAAATATACTATTAAATACTATTAATGATAATAATGAAGGCCATAGCTCAAAAACCGTTTTGCTAGAAGCTCAAAAGAAAATGTTCATTTAATGAATGTTAATTAAGAATCACACATGTTCACAAAGCTTGTAACGTTCAAATAACTGATTTTCATTATAGATATGACATTAATATGAAGAGATAAAAGTAGAAGTATAAGTTAAAGGAGATAAATAACGCGGTGTGATATCACCGGTGGAGTGAAATAACGCGGTGGCAGGGGATCCGGAGGACTGATTCCGACGTGATTCTTCAAGGACAACCATGGACCTGGCTTTAGAGAAAACGGGAAGAGGTTCCCGTTGTTGAATGAGAGAGGCCACCATGTTGTAATCCGGAACGGAAGAGAGGCCATTGACCATACGCAAAACAAGCCGATCATTGCCGACCGTAACTCCCACATTTTTAAGTTTGGTAGAGAGGTCTTTGAGACCCCGGCAATATGCAGAGACGTTAGGGAACTGATCTAGCCGGGTATTTGAGAACTCATTCTCCAAATATAGAGCCCGAGCATGCTTGTTGTCATGGAAAAGATCGGCAAGACTTTCCCATGCATCATGAGCCGTGGAATCAACCTCAATAATGGTATGAAGGAGGTCGTGAGAGATAGTGCCGTAAATCCATTGAAGGACAACGGCATCGAGACGAGACCATAAGGCAGCCGCCTCGGCTTTGGCGGCATCAAGTATAGCGCGTTGTGCATCAGTGAGAGATGAATCCGTTGCGGCGGAAGAGGAATCCGTTGTGGTGGTAGAGGGAATTATATGATCAAGGACTTCATATGCCCGGGCGGTAATTTTGAATAATTCCGCCCAAGAAGCATAATCGCCATTATCAAGATCAAGAGATAAAGGAATGAAATTCTTGATGTTTGATATAGCTAAAGCCGGGTGAAAAGAGTTTTTGGAAGAAGACATTGAAGGAGAGAGCAAGAGGAATATGAACTGGCAACTGATACCAAGTTAAAGGAGATAAATTCACCGTAACCTTTCTGTGTATTATTTATGTCAATATATAGTAAATCATACAAGGAGATGATAAGCATGCGGTATGATAAACTCTATCCGCTGCTGATACAATCGGCTAACTATACAGAAGCCGTGTAGGCAATAAATACGGGAGCAAGTACTTTGCACAACCGTTTACAAGTGTGATGGATAAAGATGTACAATATTTAATTAATAAATAATACATATGTACGCATAAGTAATAACACGTAGGTAATGATAGATGCATGTCATGCATGTTATGCATGCCATGTTTAATAGTATATATAAGATGTATAAGAATTTATTATTAAATTAGTGTATAAAAAATAATTAAGAGAAACAATATTTTATTCATTTGAAATACTCTCAATTTTTCCAACACTTAGTACCTCAGCTATTTAGTATCTCAAAACACTCAACGTCGTTTATTAACCGGAATCTGGTTAATAAACACGCATGCAATGCACTGATTTGAGATGGACCCCCTATTCTTTTTTTTCTTAACAAGCCTATAAGGCACTTCATGTGTTAGGAAACTGTTCCTTTTCAACTGGGAAAACCCATTTCTGATACAATCAATGGACCACTTTTTTTGAGTTCTTTCTTAAGTTTTTCAATATAAATTGTTGAAGAGCCACAATCACGCCTAATTACCGTGGGACCTAGATCAATAACTAGTATTACTTCAGCCTTATTTGAACCATTTTCAAACATATTAAACCGTTCAATTTTATAGCAACCTTCGGCCCCCTTTTGTCCCTTACAAAGATAATTTCTCTCAAAAGCTACCTCATGGTCTTTGAGGAACGTTGGAATACGGATACTCACTGTTGGATTCTTCGCATTCTATATATCTTTTTCTTCCAGGCCATCAAGAACGTGTTCAATTGATAAATTGCCAATGGCGCATCTTTTTTAGGCACAGACTTGCTTCATACGAAGCTTGCTTTCCAGGCATGACAGGAATGCGTGGAGTTGACATGTTGGGTAGTCCCCTTGATCTTTTGGCGGGGAGAGATATGTACTGTCCCTATAACTGAATGACCTAACTCGAGGCCGAAGTTCCATTGTGAAAATAGAGCAGCATGCTGATAGCCGTTATATTTACTTGTGTTTAACATAAGTATTTATAAGTATTTGTTGAAGAAAGGAAGAGAAATCGGACAAATACCTTCAGAATGAGAGCTAGAGCATAAAACATTGCGATGAACGACTTTTTAGACCAAGAGAATGACGTTCTGCCCATAATTTGAGTATAACGTATTCTATAGAACTCGAAATCACTCGATTCGAGTTTCATGTGAATGTTAACTCAATAAGGAACAAATGTTATGAAGACGTCATGGCCAAAATATGAAAGGAACAAGACTCAATCAACCAACAAAGTCAGATGTTGCTGGTGGGATTTCAGGATGCATACCTCTCAGTGTTTTAGCCATAACGTTTGATTGGATGAATAAAATCACGTCATTCAAGTTTTGGTGGATAGAAGACTTCATTATCTACAACTTTGGTGAAGGAATCATGTCCAAATTCGTAGCGGAACATCCCCAAAATCCCGGGACAAAAACCGACGCTTTTTGATCAATTTCGGAAGAAGAGAAAGGAAGCGCATTTTTGGGCGCTGCAACCGGCGCCGGTCAGCCTATAACCGGCGCCGGTTGGAAGGCTTTTTCGCACTAAACGAGCCTGTTTGCGACCGGGGCCGGTTCTATACTGACCGGGGCCGGTTGGGACGATTTCAGCTCAAACAAAAGGTCGTGCAAGAGGATTTTTGATGGGAAAACTTCACCTTCCTCATCTCTTGATCAAATATTGCTCCATACCTGATTGTTGGGCTCGAATAGACTAAAAGATGCCATTCTTTAGCCTATATAAAGCCTTCAATTCATCAAGCAAACACATCTCATTCCATAGATTAAATCATAGCTTTTATATTTTTGTTCTTGGTATTTTCTTCAAGTTCTTCAGGAGGAAACTTCAACCTCCGAAATCATTGGTGTTTAGGTATTATTTCCTTTGTAATTTCATGTTCCATTACATTTCAATATTGTATTGTGATTAATATGAGCATTAGAGGCTAATTTCTTAGCTAAGGCTAGGGATGATCCTCTATGCACACTAGGTGTTTGATAAAAGTTCTAAACCAATAAATTGTGATTTATCCTTTATATTTTGATTGTTTATGACTATGGTGTACAACATAGAAGTATGTTAAATTTAGTTTATGCTTGCAATTAACGTTGAAGTCTAAACTATGAACATTAAAGGATAAACATATATAGTACCGAGAATAGAAATATATCCGGTCTTATATGATACGGGTGTGATGTCTTGATATTCAACGGGGTTTTCGGTAGATGAATGTAAGCCGTAACGGGACTTACACGTAACGAAAACCACGCTCTCGCTGCCTTAACCGGAGTTGAGAATATATTAACGACATTGTATTCATGATTATTGGGAAAGAACTATTATTAAATAACTATTAATGCATTTAGGTGAATCCCGATTGCCTTAGTAATTCTTATTCTTGTTTAAATCAACCTCAAAGAACAAAGTTCCTGAAAAAATATATCATTTACATTCTTTGCATTCAATACTCGACTTTATAATATCAACCATTTCCCTGTGGATCGACCCGGTATTTACCGGTATTTTATTACTACATCGGCACTTGTATACTTGCAAGTTTAGCCCGGTCAAGTTTTTGGCGCCGTTGCCGGGGAAATACGGCTTGTTGTTATAAAGTCAATCAAACAAAACCATACACACTTTACATTTCACTTGTTCTTGTTGTTAAGTTTTTCAGAAAATTCCTTGTGTTTGTATGCTCTTAAGAAGTTCAAGGATCGAAGTAAAACTTCGGTCCCGAAGTTAAAAGAGTGTGCAAACACAAACAAAAAAAAAGGTGAAAAAAAATCCTTCACTAAATGAGATCAAGATGCCCGTTGTTGCCTATAATCCACATTTTCAAGCTAGAGACATAAAGTTCTCTAGAGTGAAGGAAATATCTATTGGTGATGTGCTTGATAGAAGATTCTTGGAGTTTGAACAAACACTGAAAGAAAGCCTACAAACCGCCTTAAGAAACATTCTTCCTACACGAGAGTATGCTATTCAACCCGAGGAGATCAATTACATGAACTCTTATGACGAGTGGGGGAATCATGGAGGTAATAACTACTACAACTCTTCTAATCAACAAAAGGGGAACCAAGACAACAATTGGAATCCGCAAGGGAGTTCTTCAAACTTTCAGTCCACCATGGAAGAGATGATGACGTTTCTTACCACAAGTATTCAAGCTGAAAATGAAAAACATTATAGTAGAATGGAGGCATCCGTTGAGAATCTTCATTCTCAATTTACCAAACTTGACATCCGAATTGAAAATCAAAACACAATTCTTAATCAAAGGATGGACAACCTCGAACGAGATACCAAAAGCTCCTTCCACACTCTACAATTGCAGATTGACCAACTTGCTCAACAAGTTACTATAGCAGGAAGTACCATGGTCATCACAACGGGAAGCAAAAGAGGAAAGGAGGATCCCAAAGTTTCGGAGAGCAAGAAGACCTCAGACATACTTGATGTACACGACGGGACTTTATTGAAGTCGGAAACTAATGTTCTCACGCCTCCAAATGGTAGAGGAGACCTCTTTTCCATTCAAGAAGGATACACCAACAAGAAAGGAGGACATAATTGGGACACGCCAAAAAGGTACATTTTTGACCCGGGTGATACTCTTCTCAATATTGAAAATAATAGCTCCTCATCCTCTCCTCCCCCGCAAGATTTTAAAAGAGAGGTCCTACTAGCTAAACACCTACGGGAATTCAGCTGCACAAAAGAGGTACGTTCGTCCGGCCTATGACGTTAAACTAAGCGCTAATTGGGAGGCAACCCAACAAAAAAAATACAAAAAAAAAAAAAAAAAAAAAACAAAAAAAAAATCATCAATCTCAGGTATCATGCATTTCCTTCTCTCAAAGACATCTCATTCCACTATTGAAGATTTGATCTTGCATTACATTCTCCAACCTACATTGAGGACAATGTATCTCAAGTGTGGGGGGGTGCATCTCATGGTTAGTTAAACAAATTTTGTGTGCAAAAATAATTCTTTTTTAGGAAGGTAAAATTTTCATATTTCTCTTTTTAATGGGTATTTGGTTGAGAAAGTTTTTATTATTCACATAAACTATCATTTTTTTTTAGATTTATTACACTACTTTTACTCTTGAAAACCATTCCCAAAATAAACCTTGTGACTAGGAAACATCATCTTCTTCCATGTCCAAAAATGGTTTAAGTATATCTCAAATATTCAAGAACCATTTTGGAAGACAAGCCACCCCACAACTCATCAAATAAATTGGGATCATCAAAATGACTTTGAGTAAATACTTGTTGAGAATCCATTCAGATGAAAAAAAACTCATGGTCTCTTCCAAGAATTTCAACCGATCCATTTCTATACTCAAAAGTCAAATACACAAAAAAAAAAATCATCCTACACACCCAAAAAGTCCTAGTCACAATCCACTCATCTACTCTCAAGGGTATAAGTAGTTTTCTAAATCTAAATGATACTTTTTGTGTTTGATTAAAAAATGGTTTTTGGAACGAGAATGATAAAAGAGTTTATATGTCATTTTTTATCTCTCTTAAAAATTAAATTATTTTTGTTTATATATTTTTGTTGAAACTAACCAAGGCATTCAAAGTTGAAGAAATTGCTTGAGGACAAGCAACGCTCAAGTGTGGGGGGATTTGATAGCCGTTATATTTACTTGTGTTTAACATAAGTATTTATAAGTATTTGTTGAAGAAAGGAAGAGAAATCGGACAAATACCTTCAGAATGAGAGCTAGAGCATAAAACATTGCGATGAACGACTTTTTAGACCAAGAGAATGACGTTCTGCCCATAATTTGAGTATAACGTATTCTATAGAACTCGAAATCACTCGATTCGAGTTTCATGTGAATGTTAACTCAATAAGGAACAAATGTTATGAAGACGTCATGGCCAAAATATGAAAGGAACAAGACTCAATCAACCAACAAAGTCAGATGTTGCTGGTGGGATTTCAGGATGCATACCTCTCAGTGTTTTAGCCATAACGTTTGATTGGATGAATAAAATCACGTCATTCAAGTTTTGGTGGATAGAAGACTTCATTATCTACAACTTTGGTGAAGGAATCATGTCCAAATTCGTAGCGGAACATCCCCAAAATCCCGGGACAAAAACCGACGCTTTTTGATCAATTTCGGAAGAAGAGAAAGGAAGCGCATTTTTGGGCGCTGCAACCGGCGCCGGTCAGCCTATAACCAGCGCCGGTTGGAAGGCTTTTTCGCACTAAACGAGCCTGTTTGCGACCGGGGCCGGTTCTATACTGACCGGGGCCGGTTGGGACGATTTCAGCTCAAACAAAAGGTCGTGCAAGAGGATTTTTGATGGGAAAACTTCACCTTCCTCATCTCTTGATCAAATATTGCTCCATACCTGATTGTTGGGCTCGAATAGACTAAAAGATGCCATTCTTTAGCCTATATAAAGCCTTCAATTCATCAAGCAAACACATCTCATTCCATAGATTAAATCATAGCTTTTATATTTTTGTTCTTGGTATTTTCTTCAAGTTCTTCAGGAGGAAACTTCAACCTCCGAAATCATTGGTGTTTAGGTATTATTTCCTTTGTAATTTCATGTTCCATTACATTTCAATATTGTATTGTGATTAATATGAGCATTAGAGGCTAATTTCTTAGCTAAGGCTAGGGATGATCCTCTATGCACACTAGGTGTTTGATAAAAGTTCTAAACCAATAAATTGTGATTTATCCTTTATATTTTGATTGTTTATGACTATGGTGTACAACATAGAAGTATGTTAAATTTAGTTTATGCTTGCAATTAACGTTGAAGTCTAACTATGAACATTAAAGGATAAACATATATAGTACCGAGAATAGAAATATATCCGGTCTTATATGATACGGGTGTGATGTCTTGATATTCAACGGGGTTTTCGGTAGATGAATGTAAGCCGTAACGGGACTTACACGTAACGAAAACCACGCTCTCGCTGCCTTAACCGGAGTTGAGAATATATTAGCGACATTGTATTCATGATTATTGGGAAAGAACTATTATTAAATAACTATTAATGCATTTAGGTGAATCCCGATTGCCTTAGTAATTCTTATTCTTGTTTAAATCAACCTCAAAGAACAAAGTTCCTGAAAAAATATATCATTTACATTCTTTGCATTCAATACTCGACTTTATAATATCAACCATTTCCCTGTGGATCGACCCGGTATTTACCGGTATTTTATTACTACATCGGCACTTGTATACTTGCAAGTTTAGCCCGGTCACATGCTGAAAATTAGTTAGATCCGCATTATGTTTTATATTAATTTCAAAAGCAGCGCAAGATATTCCAAGCCCAAGGAATGGACATCGTGGGGTTTCAAATTTGAACAAGCCATCATCCATGTAATGTTTGCTTTGCCAACAATACCACACTGTGTTTGAGTCAATGATCTTTAGTGAAGAATGAAGTAGCTCTGATATTTGCTGATGTGACAAGAGGATTGTTATTAGATTCGTTATAGTTAGTTAGCAGATTAGTTGGTTAGTCTGTTAACCATACTTAGCTACTATCTTATACGGAATACCAGTGTTCTAAAAGGCGCTAGGCGCTAGTCAGGTGACGGGCACTTTGTCACGGTGCGTCAAAATAAATTAAATACTAACACTTATACGTAGTATAGCATAGTAGAGTTCATATCCACAGGGAAATGAATAATTCTCTTTCTCTAAAACTAGTAAATAAAAGGGGGGTTTAGAATTGAATGATTTAATTTAATTAAACACAAAGATGAACAATTTATATGTGATTTAATTCAAAGATAAAATGGACTTGGCATTGCTATTTTCCACTTGTTGATATATTTTAGTCGATCATTGTTATATCTATAACTTATCCCCTCTCGAATACTCAATCGAGGAGTATATCCAATTCATCGAGGGTAGTTATTAACAACGACCATTCATTAATAACCATTACTATTAGTCAAGTACATAACACCGCCATATACCGACTTGATAGTAGCATTTAATTTCTTAACTCCTTGATGAAATCAATTGAGATTGATAACCTCAACATAACGGTTTCGGTTTAACCAACAAAATTAATCCCTCTTAAGTTTATTAACCACGACCATGCATTAATAAACCAAAGTTACTTGTGAAACCATCAACGATTAACCATCGGTTCATTGATCGTTTCTAGTAGTAATTAATGTGGAGATGTTAACTAATTGTCATCTTAGCAACACTCCCCAATATTAATATAGAGATAGATTAAGGGAAGAATTATTTTTCAAGGAAAGATTAAAGATGAATAATCCTACTATAACTAATGTCAAGATGTTAACTAATTGTCATCTTAGCAACACTCCCCAACATTAATATAGAGGAAGTAAATAAATACTACTATAACTAATGTCGAGCTGTTAACTAATTGTCATCTTAGCAACACTCCCTGATGTGAGTGTTTTCTCGCACTTAAATTAGATTGTAATATAGTGGTGTAAGTACGAGTATCGTCTCCACAGGGACGGACAAAAGGGAATCAAAGATTAACTAAATTCAGCGATTAAAAAGAAATAAATAAAATAAATGCGTCATGCGAGATTGGTTGATGGAAAATAAAACTAATGCGAATGAACAATTAAACTAGGGAGTTCTTTCTAATTAATGACAAAGGGAATAGGGATTGATTCCGAGGTAACCAGATTTCTGGCAGATCAGGCCTAATTACATGAAATTTAATTTAATTGAGCCTAGCTAATCATTACTAAGTTCTTAACGCTCTCGCGACGTAGAGTACAATAAATTAGGGGACCAGGCTGATCTCTCATGCGACAAGATCCTAAATTATTGCCAAGACGAGCGAGCTTACGGCCCCTTAATCGCTACTAATCTCTTAGCGAACGATTAAGTGTGTGTGAATGTGTCCTAGAATAAATTAGATCTCTCTTAACTTATTCTACAAGCAATTGTAATTCTAGTCGCGATTCTAGGTTACAAAAGATATCAGTTAAATTATTCAAACACAAATTAAACGGCATTCATGCAATTAACCCATCAAGAATCTAGCCATACATCATGATCAACCCCTTCATCAATCCCAAATCTCTAATTAAAACTACTCACAATTCATAATTGAAGAATCAATAGAATTGGAATAAAAAGAATTAATTGTCATTAATTAAAAAGATGGAACTTACAAAGAATACCAAAAGATTGGTGAACAAGGCTGAAAAGCCCTCTAAATTTCGTGCTAGGCACTCTCTCTAAGCCCCCCCTTGAAAACGGGGATTACAGGCTGTTTAAATAGGAAAAACGGAGCAATTCGGGTGAAATTAGGATTCCAGAGCCAACGCACGGGGCCAACGCACGGCGTGCGTCCCCCAGTGCGTCCGGAGCATAGCCGCGTAATTTGGAAACGGACGGCGTGCGTCCCCCCACGCACGGCCGTGCGTTGCTGGCAGTAGGTTCTTTGCTTTCTCGCCTCAGACGCACGGTCGTGCGTTCCCCTACGCACGACGTGCATAAAACTTCTGAATTTGACAAAACTTCCTTTATGAAAGTTGTAGAATATGAAGTCCTCTATCCACCACAACTTTCCGAATTGGATTTGGATCATCCAATCAAGAGATATGAATAAAATGGCGGAAGGTCGCATTCTGAAATCGCAGCAGGGATCATCTGACTTCATCGTCTGTTTTCACCTTCTTCCTCTCAGATTCTCGCAAAGGTGTCTTCATATGATTTGTTGCTCTTGAAGTTGGCTTTCATATGAAACTTGAATCGTATCCAATGGATGTTTCTACAAGGAGATATGCGTGAACGATTGACAGGTCATTCTGATCGTCGTTTTCAAGCTTCATTCATCTTCTTTTGATCCCGAAACCAATCCTAGAGCTCTTTTTCCTTCAAATCTTCATCGTGAATCTTCCGGTGACCTCCAAAGCTATCAAATCATTCTCAAATACTTCTCAAATCATCCCGATTGTTCTCAAGCGCCGATTGCCGGACTCAAACTTCTTTAAATCAACTCCAAATGCAATGAAACTCGATCCAACGCCTGCTAAACACAACTTGAGCCAAAATTGAGACTTGCAACACCTTAAAGCTAGGAAAACCATCAAAATCCAACTCGAACACGCATCAAATGCATGGCTAAATACGGACTTATCACTCCCCAACATTAATGTATAGATAGATTAATGGAATGATTAATATTCAAGGGAAGAAAATAAGAAAATAACTCACAACTTTAATAATCAACAAGCTTCAAGAGCAACGCCAAGTAATGGAAGTTTAGCTCCTCATTTGGAGACTAAACATGCTAAAAATATAAAAGAAATACTATACCAAACTGAGCTTAAGAGTACAGAAGAAGGAATGAATAAAAGTAAAGGAAAATATGGCTATTTATAGGTGTTTTCAACACCTATGGCCGGATACCCGGCCGGGTTTTTTAGATACCCGACCGGGTATTTGTTAACATCTAATATTTTACCCATGATTTTGTGTTTTCTGCACATCTTTTTTGTCCGGGTCACTTCATACCCGACCGGGTAAAGGCTATACCCGACCGGGTAAGTCACCAAATCACATTTCTTGCATGAATTCATGTTCCCTTGCACTTTCTTTTGATTTTGTAAGATCCCTTCCATGATTATTTGTTGATTCTTGATTGATTATTGGTCAGGATGATTCTAAATTTACTAAATTACAACAAACTAGAAAAATAAAATAATTGCACCATAAATGTGCAATTACCACAACATTGCACCGTAAAAAGTAATTAAAAGTAAAAATATAAACACTCAAAAATTAATGCAATCAACTCCCCCACACTTAACTGAGCCAATGACTGGCTGTAACACCGCCCCCAAGTATTTGTACTTTATCAAAATTACGTATTGAACCCAAGAAATGAATAAACGCATTTTACGTGATTGTGAATTTTTATCATTTCTTTTACGTGAATAGTAAAATTCACGTGGGGCCCACACCGGAAGTGGGGGCTGCCCGATATTATCGGGATCACATATTATATTCATCTGGGTCTAGATAATATGTATATGATGGTGGATACCCTTGTTGGGCCATAGAAGTTATGTGAGTAACCTTTTGGGCAAATAAAGCCCATTTATCGGTACCGTAGTGCTGACAGATAAAAGCCATAATAAATTATGGAGACCATCAAATTAAAAGCTGGGGGATGTACATTCATTCTTGTATCCGATAATAATTGGAAGAATGATAGATATTTCATTTTACCCGATAAAATGAAATACAATTAAAACAGTCCGGAAAATACAACTTTCGGGGCCGAATGTACACTCAGGGACACAAAGGGATGACCACCCATCAAAATGGGGGCCACCCCACGTTTTTAATCTTGAAAGTGGGAAGGGGAGCCGCACAATAAGTGAGGAAGGGAATCATGATCTGATTGGAAGCCAAAACTAATAAAATGCATGGGACCCTCCCATGTTTTATTTGAGGGAAATGCCAAAAAGGCATTGTCCATCAACAATCAAGCACTCCATACGTATCACACAGCAACAAGGGTGAGAGAATCTCTGCAAACCATCACCTTCTACATCCATTTTCGCACCAAAAGCAAGGGAGGAAGAAGGAAGGAAATAGAAGAAGAGAAAGAAGAGAAATAGGAGGAAAACTTGGGGTTAATAAGGTAATGACTTCATTAATCCCATTTCTTCACTATAATCATATTTCATACTCCTAGTATAGTTATACACATGTAAAAGTGCAGAATGGGAGTTGGAGGTTTGGTTCATACCCAAAACAAACTTTGAGAGCAAAGTTGACGGGTTGCCGGGAAATAACCTTTTTTAGAGGTTATTTGTGTGGATATGGGTTTCATGATGATGAAACCTTGTTTTTAACTTGTATAAGGTACTCCAAGGACTTTCACGGAGTTGAAAGGGTCGCCGGAGTTGTCGCCGGAGTTAGTTGAAGTTCACCGGAGTTTCACCGGAGCTCAATAAGGAAGGCTAGAACTCCACAAGCTTCTTTTAAGGTGAGAAGACGGCTATATGCTTTATAACTCTTGCGTTAGGCATGGGATTACCTAAATTAATCAAGAATATGTTTTATGAATTGATTAATGGTATTAAAGCATGTGTTATGTTATGTTAAGAACTATAACAAGGTTGAAAGGCATGAAATGTACGTTTGGCTAGTGAAATGGTTATAAATTGAGATGTATAATGTTACAAGGACCAAAACAATCATTTTTGGATCAAGGACTTCAAGTAGTACATGCATGTAAAATTTCACGTTAATCGGACTCCGTTTGGGCGGTCAAACGGGCGTTGACCGCCAAGTCAACTACAATACCCGACCGGGTATTGGCAAATACCCGACCGGGTATTTGTTGAAAATCTGCCCCAGGGGCTGCTGTCTCCTATACTCGATCGAGTATGGATAGGTACTCGATCGAGTATGCATGGAAAATCAGCCTTACGGGCTGCTGCCTCCTGTACTCGACCGAGTATAGGTGGGTACTCGATCGAGTATTGGGTTATACTCAAAACGGGTAGTTTTTGAGTAGGTTAACGTGGACCGATCAGGTGGGACCCGTCCACGTTGGTTACTAAGGATTATTATATGACTATAGGACTAGGTATTGTCCATAGTTAAGTGAATGCAAGGTTAGCCATATCCAGGTTAGGGTTTGGTTAGAAATAAGGTTGAGGTTGAGTATCCTCGGGACGGTAAACGATCCTAAAACTCGGTGAGGTTGAGTATCCTCGGGACGGTAAACAATCCCAAGAACTCGGTGAGGTTGAGTATCCTCGGGACGGTAAACAATCCCAGAAACTCGGTGAGGTTGAGTATCCTCGGGACGGTAAACAATCCCAGAAACTCGGTGAGGTTGAGTATCCTCGGGACGGTAAACAATCCCAGAAACTCGGTGAGGTTGAGTATCCTCGGGATGGTAAACAATCCCAGAAACTCGGTGGGGTTGAGCATCCCCGGGAGGGTAAACACTCCTGAAACTCGGTAGGATATTATGAAGGTAGAATGTAGCTCTCAAGCTAGGCATTCAGGAATGGAAAGGAGATAGGTTAGGGAAGTACCTTATCTCTAAAAGACTCTTTGTGATGAAACGACCTACGGGTCAAGTATTTTACAAGTATATATATAGCATGTATTATCTTGGGAACGGGGTAACAATGGTTACACCTATAAGTATATGTATCACCCTATGTTTGGGTCTCGTGTCTGAAACATTAGTTATTCCTCATATAGCCTGCTTGTCACTAGTACTTCTATGGAGTACTGACCCCTTCGGGGGCCCTCACATTTTTCAGGTTGAGGCTAGAGTCCTACTACCTGCACCTTTGCCTAGGGTGATTGATCAAGGAGGAAGACGTGGTTCGTGCTTCCATTCTCATTTGAAACAATGCAACTGCTCATGGATATTTTTAACAATGTTTTCCATTAAAACATTTGGGGGCCTGCGTGCCCGTATTTGCCACGTGTGGCTAAGTATCAAACATATCTTATTTTCCGCATTTGTTTGACTAATATATATTGATGTTGATTGTATGGGTTTACTAATTGGCTTGGCAATAGAACTTAACGAACGCCTTGTATGATTTGATAAGGATGAACTATGTTGTTCTTATTGGGTTGTACGGCGGTTGTCTACGTGGCACGGACGCGGTCCGGGGCGTGACACTGGCAAACCAGACTTCTCATCACCTAACCTAAACTCAAGAATATCTCTGCTAGGAAAAAAGAACACATCCAAAACAACATGCAATTCAACAGAAAAACACAAACGGAATAAAACGGAATTAAAGTAGATTTCACCCATCTTCTTCCAAACCCTGGATTTGCTTGTACTCCACGGCGGCAGTTCAGGAGGGGAACGCGCCCGCCATTCATCCGCCATAACCTCAACATCAACTTTATCTGGATCCAGTTCTTCCTCTGTGCCAATATCCATCGTCTTGTACTTGTCCACGAAGCTTTTTAGACCGGAAAAAGAAAACTCAAACGAATTTCTGAAACTCGTTTCCACCTAGAGCGAGAGAATCCAAACAAGAGTAACCGACGATCGACCGCGCTAAAGCTGCTACGGTTGACCTGGGAGGTCACCACTGGACAAACCTCTAGGGAAACCCTAGGTGGCGGCGGAAGCTAGAGAGAGAAAATTACGGAAGAAAAGATGATTCCTCTTCAAACATTGTATATTTTCTTTTTAACAAAAAGTTTAAAAAGTAATAGAAAGGGCTAGGAAAAAATTCACACAACATAGCTAAATCTTAATTCAAAATGGCCTGGAGTTTATTTGACAAAAAGAAAATTAATATATTCTGTATAATAATGAGAGCTAAAAATTACATCACGACCATCCATTCCTCTAGCCAGAAGTCTAGAACCTTTTTTTATCTCCTAAGAATTTCCCCTGTCACCTTCAATTCTGATTCTGAGTTCTGCCCTTTTGCAGCCCCCACTATTTATCCCTCCGTTCGCACTTTCTCTCTAACCCCCTCGACTCTTCTTTATAAATCACACATCAGCCTCCAACTCAGTAGCCCCCTATAACTCACAAACACATTTATAAAGACACATTTACCACAAAGGAGTTCATACTATCAGATTTGAAATTTCATCGGACTTCTACTACCCTGCACCCTGAGATTTTAACACCTTTATATACACAATCGTTTTAATTGAAGCATTGAGCCTATAATTACTCCCAAGAGGAATTCGACAAGATAATTGTTGGAGGTATTGGTTCTACCAAGGCCTCCCTTCCACTTTATTATTGACTTGCACCACATGTTTACTCTCACTTTGGCACCTCTTGTTTGAATCTTTCCTAACCAATAATATGGCTATTGCCTTATGTGGAGTGACCCCATCTTGAGTTGTCTGCTGCAGTCTTTCCTTGTCTTTGCATCACCCGTGAGTGTCCTCTTGTTGGCAAGCCTATTATTTATGTATCTCTTCTTCTTTCTTGAGAGAGTAGCCTGCGTGAGTATTGAGAGAGCAGTGCCCTTCTTCTTCTCCATTTCCTTTGTGAGAGTGAGAGAGAGAATACCTTAGTGGTAGAGAAGAAGCTTGGAGATGTGTTCTGGTCTAGCCTAGGGTGGTGTGTGAGAGTCTAGCTAAAGGGTTGGAGACCTGAGCCGGAAAGAAATCGACACCCAACAATAATAAATGATGTATTGGAAATCGGAATCTAGCATTCTCGAATGTTCATAGAACTGAATATTTATACTCCGTATTTTAATCTCCAAGCTTTATCGGGAAAAAGCATGGATAAGGCAAACTGATGTTAAATTACACGCTCAGAATTTATCCACCGTACGTTGTACTCCATTTTTTTTACTACAAACGTACTCGATACTTTCATGACACACGTTTTTATGAAGTTCAAAAGCCACATAAAAAATCACAAATGCATCTCATATTCTCATACATACCTGCACGTTTTTCAATTGGCTCTTATTTAATGTAGAGCATGTTGCACATTTTTGGGGAAGACCAAAAGGCAGCCACACTTTTTCCAAATGTATACTTAAAAAATTCCAACACCCTAAAACCACGCCCAAACTCCCTCCTCCAACTCTCTCACACTTTTCTGTTTTAGTATACTAGTATAGTACCCGTGCGATGCACGGGAAATTACATCTAATATATCGGTGAGCATATTGAAATGTGATAAAATTGGGAAAACAAATACGTAAATGAAAATCTATATGAAATATAACAAAATTTTTTACAACATTTCAAAAGATTTCTCATTATACAACATTTAGAGCCTGTTTGGTAGCATGAAAATCGGCTGATTTGGCTGATTCTACTGAAATTTATGAAATTCTGGCTGAAGTAGCTGCATTGGCTGATTCTGGTCATATAAGAAAAATTTATTTTTAAAATATATTTTACTAATAAAATAAAGAAATAATTATATGTAAAATAGCTAAAATGATCATCTAGAGTAACTTCAGCCCAAACAGCCATAAAAGTAACTCCAATCTTATTACGTATTTGGTGAAAAAGTTGGGTGACAAGCCCGATAAGCCGAAAAACAGAGGTTCCAAACGGCCTGTTATTATTATATTAATATCCTTACCATCTTTATCACATATTTCCGCAAGAACAAACCATCATTACTAGGCAAATATTTTCAAGTAGAGTAATTCCGTATACTTGTTCTTCCTCTTATAATTCTAATTTCTTTTACATGTAAAATTGGATTCTGTATATCCGTGTTTATTTCGATTTTTTTTTTAAAAAATTTCATTTAACTTTTTGTAATTAATTAATTCCAAATAGCAGTAGTCGAGATCGGCCAATTTTTTTTCTTACTCTTGTGAAGTTTTCTTGTCATTATATCTATGCTGGTTTATTTTTCAGAAATCAACATTCAATATCATCATAATATAAAATCATCATAATATAAAAACATTGAGAAATTGAAAGGTACATATGTTCGAAAGAGAACTAAAAACGTCGTTTATTACTAAAGGGATTTAGATTCAATAATAATGAAGATGCACGCACATAAAGACATAAAGTTATCTCCTTTTGCTAACAAAAAGTGGTTCGAGATTTTTCATGTGATATTAAAATAACAATATAAACACTTTGCAGTAACTATTTTATTAATTATAAGTATATTCGAAATTCATTCAATGGTATAACTATATTTCCATTTTCCATTATTCAGATTTTAAAATAAATTGTTTAAACCATTGGCAAATTGATTATAACTTAAAAATTATAATTAGAAATGATTCCAAATATATAACCAAAACAAAAGTAGTAGACAAAAAGTGACCCTAATAACTTTAGTAACTAATTATATTAAAATGTTACATCGTAGTGACTATAAAAGTTACTCATATTAACTTATAATCACACTTTTTGTCCATATATTTTTTATTAAAACTATTTTAGAAAAAACTTCACTCCTTTTTTTTGAATTACCTGATGCTCCAACCATAAAAAAAAGACAAACACCTTGTGGTTCGATGACATCACTGTGACACTCCCAAGACGGAGGTCACAGGTTCAAAAGTCATTCAGGTCAAGAATGTTGGTATTTAATAAAACAGGCACTATGAGAAAAGAGAAAGTACATAAAAACGATTAAAAACGAAGAAAAAAATAACCGATACTCCGTAATATACACATACGGAGTACTATAATTGAATAACTTCGAGTAAATTAAAGACACAAACATACTATTATTTTTAGCATGAACACTATACTCAATAGTAGAGGTGAAGTCGATCCCGGTTCCGGTCCCGGACCCATCAGTGCTAGGGGAAGACCGAGTCCAGTCAAGGGCCGGGTGTGATCCACTTATATTTAATTTTACATTTACGCCAAAAGAAAAATTGGTCAAGCTGGGTCAGGAACAACCCGGTCCGGTCCCGATAGTTCAAACTCGGGCCAGGCCTGCCAGTTACCCGATTGGGTCCTCGGTCTTGAACCAGGACACGAAAAACAGACCCAATCTAGTCTCAAATTGTGCCGGACCGGGTCCCGAACCGGATCCACCCCTACTCCTTAGTACGATAGTAAATAACAACTTCAGCTCAATATGATAAAGTTGAATGATGAATTGATGATGATGACTGGCTCATCATGATCGTTGATAAAAAACTTCATAATAATTTGATCAACGTAATGCATGCTAATGACTTCGAAGCTGTTCTCTTCGCCTGATCTGAATGTTTCTGATCTGAATTTTTTAAGTTCTGATCTGATCTGATCTGAATTTTTCTGATCTGATCTGATCTGATCTGAATCTTTCTGATCTGATCTGATCTGATCTGAATGTTTCTGATCTGATCTGATCTGATCTGAATCTTTCTGATCTGATCTGAATGTTTCTGATCTGGTCTGATCTGATCTGAATGTTTCTGATCTGATCTGAATCCTTCTGATCTGATCTGAATCTTTCTGATCTGATCTGATTTGAATATTTCTATAATTATAATTATAATTATTATAATTCCAATTACAAATATAATTTAAATAAAATTATAATTATAATCGTAACTATAATAATAATAATAATAATAATAATAATAATAATAATAATAATAATAATAATAATAATAATAATAATTATAATTAAATTTAAAATGAAAAAATTTATACTTATTACACTAATTATAAATATAGATATAATTATAATTGTAATTATATTTTTAATTATAATTACTTATATAATTATATTTGTAATTATAATTACAATATTTATCTCTATAATTGTAACTATAGTTATCAATATTATTATAATTACTCCGTAAAATAATTACAATAGTAATAATAATAATAATATTAATAATTATAATCATAAATTATAATTATAAGTATAATTATAATTATTATAATTATAATTAATAATAATTATAATTATATTAACATTAATTATAATATTATAATAATAGTAATATAAATACAATTAATATTATAATAATGATATTATTATATTCATATTATTATTACAATAATATAATAATAATATGATTATTATTATAATTAGTTCTATATATTATAATATTATATTATAATTATAATGATAATGATAATGATAATGATAATGATAATGATAATGATGATGATGATGATGATGATGATGATGATGATGATGATGATGATGATGATGATGATGATGATGATGATGATGATGATGATGATGATGATGATGATGATGATGATAATAATAATAATAGTCTTCTTAATAATTACATTTATATTACTATTATTATATTAAAATATTATAACTATTATTAATATCTTATTTTTGTTATCATATTATTATTAATATTATTAATAATAATTATATAATAATAATCATAATTGTAATAACAATATTAATAATAATAATTAATATAATAATAAAAGTGATAAATCATGTTTGAACTTTTCTGATCTGATCTGATCTGAATGTTTCTGATCTGATCTGAATGTTTCTGATCTGGTCTGATCTGATCTGAATCTTTCTGATCTGATCTGAATCTTTCTGATCTGATCTGATCTGAATCTTTCTGATCTGATCTGATCTGATCTGATCTGATCTGAATCTTTCTGATCTGATCTGATCTGATCTGAATTTTTCTGATCTGATCTGATCTGATCTGAATAAAATAAGAATAAGCAATAAGTAATAAGAATAAGACGAACAGAACAGCACCTTCATCCTATTTAACTTTGATAATTTTAGAACTACGGAGTATTTGAAAGTGTTGTTGTGTGGTTGTGTCAAGTCTAATTGTGTATAATATATAATAAATTGAACTATATATAGACATTATATATACAAATAGTTTAACATACCTCATCATTTTTGACCACTTCTATCTTATGGTAGGTATGTCCTTTAAGAACATTTACATTCATAACATACAAAAAACATAATGGTCAATCTCTTGATCGACATGCAAAAAAGTACTCCGTATCCTATCCTACTATGCGGTTAGGCATGTTCACAGAATCACAGTCCAACTACATGCCTATGAATATGAGATGATCAAAAGACTATATGAATTATAGGGATTTGTAGTAGCTTTAGTAAGAAGGGCAGCAGCTGGTTGGGATGATCTTTAACGCCAAAAATCCTTGACCATTGCAAAATGGGCAGGGCCATCGGAATTTAAAAAGCCATAAGTTTTGACAGCTTAGTTATTAAGTAATTTAAATAGATCTCGAAAGATGTATTTGCACAACCATTAATACTTCTCTTTTTTGAGAAGTGCATCAGCACAATCGATATTATTCATTTGCCAGCTCACGATAAGAAGTGCATTAAACACAACACATATGATATTTATTCTGCCACTCCCCCTCCCCCCACTTACTCCCCTATTCCATTTTTTTGCTACAATTTTTCCCGCCCACTCCCTCCTTCACTATTCCGTTTTACTATATTATATAGATAGTCGATAGATATAGATAAAGATACCGATTCTTTCTCATTTGCCTTCTTAACTTTTTAAAGGCGGCTTTATATTAAAATCAAGAACGCATACAACACAATCTTTAGACAGATTTTACAGATTCAATCGTGAACCCTGAGAGTATACATAGAATCAGTCACTTCATACAAACCTTATACGAAAATAGAATTTTGGGAAATAATGGCTTACCCTCTTGGGTGCCTTAGCCTTGTATTTATAATAAAACAGAGTTATGGAGAATTACAAAGTAATCCCTAAATATTACATTATTACACCCCCTCAATTTGTGCAGGGGAAATCACGTGCAAATTGGAACGTAAAAATTCAAAACGCTGACTAGATAAATTTTTGGTGAAGATATCAGCTAACTGCAACTGTGTTGGAATATGCTTCACCACAAGGTCTCCATGTGCTACTCGCTCACGAACAAAGTGGTAATCAATTTTAATGTGCTTACTTCGATCATGCTGAATGGGATTAACTGCCAGATAAGAAGCCGATACATTATCACAAAGAAGTTGTACCGGAGCCGAAATAAAAATACCCATATCTGCCAGAAGAGATCGAATGAAAAGTGTGTCCTGAACAGTGTATGCAATGGCCCTGTATTCGGCCTCAGTAGAAGATTTGGACACCGTTGGTTGTTTCTTGGAGCGCCAGGAGATTAAATTGGAACCCAGAAAAACCGCATAACCTGTAGTCGAGCGCGAACTGTCGGGGCAGCCTGCCCAATCGGCGTCAGAATAGGCCATAATAAATGAAATATTTTTATCTGCTCGTAACCATAAGCCATGAGTGTTGGTGCCCTGCAGATACCTGTAAATCCTCTTAACAGCCAAGAGGTGAGTAGTACGTGGAGCATGCATAAACTGAGACACAAGGTGTACAGCATAAGTAATATCAGGTCTAGTAATAGTTAAATACTGAAGAGCACCTACCATACTACGATACTCTGTAACATCAGATAACAGTTCCCCATCTGTGAGAGAGAGGGTAGTGCGTGAAGGTAGAGGAGTACGAACAGGTTTGACAGTGTGAAGATGAAAACGACGTAAAAGATCGGAGATGTATTTTGCCTGAGACAAAAATAAACCTGTAGGTGTACGTTTAGCCTGAACACCCAAAAAATAATGGACATCCCCTAAATCCTTCATTGCAAACTGATTGGATAAGGTATGTATGACAGAGGAAACAAAGGAAGCAGAAGAGCCTGTAATAATAATATCATCCACATATAAAAGAATATAGACCACCTGAGAATCATTACGAGAAACAAACATGGATGAATCAGATCTGCTCTGCGAAAATCCACGACTCAACAAAAAACCACTGAATCGATGAAACCAAGCTCGAGGAGCTTGTTTCAACCCATAAATAGCCTTACGAAGGCGACACACATGATTAGGATAAGAGGGATGAATAAAACCTTGAGGTTGGCGCATGTAAACCTCCTCAGTGAGAACACCATGCAGAAAAGCATTTTTCACATCTAACTGACGAACAGACCATCCCAAAGAAACGGCAACAGATAAAACAAGACGAACAGTGGTAGGTTTAACAACAGGACTAAAAGTTTCAGTAAAGTCTACACCAGCCTGTTGTTTAAAACCTTGAGCAACTAGACGGGCTTTATGCCGCTCAACAGATCCATCAGAATAATATTTTGTCTTATAAATCCACTTACAACCAACCACATTTTTGGTATGATCCCAAGGTACCAAATCCCAAGTCTTATTATTAATCAAAGCATTAAATTCATCCGCCATGGCTGCCCGCCAAATAAAACTCTTATTGGCCTGAGTAAAACAAGTAGGATCATCCGGGAGAGATAAGACACTCAAGGTAAAAATGTGCTTTGGTTTGAAAATGCCATCCTTTGCGCGTGTACGCATCGGATGGACATTTAGCGGGGCAGGTGGGGTCGGGAGAGGTGAAGCCGAAAGCTGGCTATGGTTATCAGGTTGTGAGGCGTTGGAAGAATCAGTGTGTGTTGCAACGGGGCTGTCGAAGAAATTAGTGAGTGATGGAGTGACTTTGGGTGTGCCGGGTTTACTGGGTGAAGAAGTAGGAGGTGTGTGACATGCAGGAGACTGGTTCGGTGTGTTGCATGCCGAGGGAGGGGACGGATTTGGTGTGTGGCAGATTAAGGGAGTGGACTGGGTTGGTGTAGAAAGGCAGGTGGTGCTACGGGTGGTGGGGGAGGCAGATTGTGCAATTGGCAAAATTGGTAGGGTGGAGGAAGGCTGAAAAACATCAGAAACGGAGGATGAAAGCCAAGAAGAAGGCAAGGTAAATGTCGGGGAAGAAGATGTGTTTACTAGGGAATTATATGGAAAAACATTTTCATGAAAAATCACATCCCGACTAACATAAACCCGGCCTGTGGAAGGAGATAAGCACCTATAGCCTTTGTAACCCGGAGCATACCCAAGAAAGACACAATGTGTAGAACGTGGTGATAATTTATTGTGTGAGGCAGCAATAAAATTAGGAAAACATGAGCACCCAAATACACGCAAAAAATTATAGTCAGGCAATTTATTAAAAAGTTTTTGAAAAGGGGAGACTCCATTTAAAACGGGGGTAGGTAAACGATTAATAATAAAAGTGGCTGTGTATAACGCATCTACCCAGAAGTGACTAGGAATAGAAGAATCAATTAACAAGGTCCTAGTCAACTCAAGTAAATGTTTATGTTTTCGTTCAGCTACCCCATTTTGAGCAGGAGTATGAGGACAAGATTTTCTAAATAAAATGCCTGAATTTAAAAAATGCGTGTGAAACAAAGAATTATCAAATTCACCCCCACCGTCACTTTGAAAAATTTTGATTTTTGTATTTAAAAGATTTTCAACCAGTTTTTGAAAATTAATAAAATGTGTAAAAACTTCAGATTTCCTACGCATGGGATAAACCCATGTATATCTAGAGAAATCATCAATAAATGACACATAATATTTATAACCAAGATTAGAAACAACTGGTGATTGCCAAACATCAGAATGAATAATTTCCAAAGGTGTAGAAGTATCATGAATAACATCGATAAAAGGAAGTCTGTGGGATTTACCCAACTTACACGAAACACAATCATGAGTAAAAATTGAAGAACTATTAATTAATTTATTTTGCCTAAGAGTACAAAGAACTCTATCACCACAATGTCCTAGACGCTTGTGCCAGACTGGACCAGGTACTACTCGGGCTTGAAAGGCAATAAAGGGATAGACATGGTCTTTATTGGTGGCTTGAAGAAGAAGCTCCCCCGTTTGATTGTCCTTGACAGAAAAAGAATTTTTATCAAAAATCACTTGACAGGCATTATCCGCACACAACTTTTGAATAGAGAGTAAATTGTATTTAATGTGTGCGACATGATAAACAGAGTTAAGATGTAGCGGGCGGCCAGATGTGAGTAATTTAACGTGACCAATATTAGAAATTGGTAATTTAGTACCATTAGCAACACATACTTGATTCGGGCCAGTATAAGCAAATTTAGAAGATAAAATACCTTCATGAGGAGTCATATGCGCGGAAGCCCCAGAATCAGGATACCAGACTGAATCGTGTGTCTCACCAGTGGGAAGTGCCGCAAGAGCAGGAGTATGTTGAGCTGTGAAACGGGAGCAAGTGATGGCGGAGTGACCTGGAGAGAAGCAAAGCTGACAGACAACTGGAGGAGCAGGTGAGGGATAGGAGTTCTCAACAGATGGATAACCTGCACTAATATTATGAGTACCACGAGTAGGAAGGTGATTAGTAAAACTAAAACCAGAACTAACATTACTAAATACCAAACCTGCGCCACCAGGATATGAAGAACCACGTGGAGGACCCGGCTGTCCGTAGAGTGCCCCATATGCCGGATAGCCCCCAAAAGGTTGCGGGTATTGCTGATGATGTCCGCGACCGCCACGCCCGCGACCACCCCGAGGTCTGCCCCCTCGGTTGCCGCGTCCGCCTTGTCCGCGTGGGGCTGCTGCACCGTAGCCGCGGGGAGCATGTCCTCGGCCCTGGGGTGCTGGAACAGCTGCAAATGCCTGGTGAACCGTGGGTGGGTCCTGGAACGAAACAGTTGTAGCCCGGTGCTCTTGGGCTTGAAGAATTGGGCGCAGAGAATCAAGTGTAGCATTCCCAGGAAAATAGGATATGGTGGTAATAAGAGATTCATATTCACGTCCCAGACCCAAAATTGCATATTCCATCAAATCACGGTTACTAACAGGAGAATTAATCATAGCCAGTGCATCAGCAATCAACTTAATTTCCAATAAATATTGGTCCATAGTTTGTGATTCTTTCTTTTTAATATGTGATAAAGATCTCTTTAGCTCTACGGACCGAGCAAAACAGGCAGACATAAAACGTGTTTCAAGACGCTCCCAAATCAGATGAGAAAATTTCAGATCATAGACCTCCATCAAAATATCCCTAGCAAGTGTAGCAAAAATCCAAGACCTAACCGTTTGGTCAATTTTCAACCAATGGTAGTAGTCTGGATCCGTGACAGGCGGAACCCGAATTGAGGCGTCTAGTATCCCAAGAAGACTGTGAGATACTAAGAAGGACTCAAACTGGGTACGCCATGGTAAATAATCCTCAACGGCAGATAATCGGGTAGTGACAATATTAGTCACATTGGGTGTTGAAAAAGCCAATTGAGAAGACAAAGCAGATAAGGAACCTGAGAATTGAGAGGTGCTGGAGTCGACTGGCAGTACTGGAACTGGAGAAGTTGTCTGCGGCTGACTCCCTTGGACAGTAAAAGTTGGTCCACCAAAGGCAGGGAAGGAGTTGGTGACCACAGGCCCTGAATTGATGAGAGGCGGTGGAGGGAGAGTCATCGTGGGGGTCCAAGAAAAAGGAGTCGGCATATTAAATAGCTTGTACGAGTCTGGGTGAGGAAGCTCTGTGATTCGGTGCCGGAGATGAGCTGCTAGCGGAGACCAACCGGACTGCGCAGCTGGAACCGTTGATGGAGGTAGCGGACTCGACGGGACCACACTGCTGGACCCAGTATCAAATGACGAAAGTGATGGCTGCACTACCGGAGGCGCCTGGGAATCCATGAAGCCAAGAGACTGTGTCGCTGGGGAAGACGACGTAGTAACAGCGGCGTGAGTTTGGGCGCCGTTCATAGTGGAGAGAGAAAGGAAAAACCTAGGGCGACTGATACCATATACGAAAATAGAATTTTGGGAAATAATGGCTTACCCTCTTGGGTGCCTTAGCCTTGTATTTATAATAAAACAGAGTTATGGAGAATTACAAAGTAATCCCTAAATATTACATTATTAAACCTGACTCGCTAAACCTGAAATGGGCAAATTTAAGCCTAAAACGAACAGATCTAAAACCGTGCCTATCATAACTCATAAGAACTCCAAAAATCCAAACATTCAAACCAAATTCACTCGGACTAAAACTACAACTAGTACTACTACTAAAGAGAAAATAATATAGTAACAAAATCTTTCCACAAAACTCTTCCTGGTACGGAGGTGATTTTGGAGGCGGATGAGCTCTTGCAATATGGATGAATACAAACTCAACCACCGTCGAAGCGGCCAACCAAGGTTTCATGATCCAGCAGCGATACAAAATCTCATCCGCAATTTGTTCATCTGCTAGCTTTATCTCCTCCGATATAGTTGCAATCCAAAACGTTAGAACACTTTGATGTGAGTTTTCTCGCACTCAAAAAGATTGTAATATAGTGGTGTAAGTACAAGCATCGTCTCCACAGGGACGGACAAAAGGGAATCAAGAATTAATTAAATTCAGCGATTAAAAAAAAATAAAACAAATGCGTCGTGCGAGATTTGATTGGGTGGAAAATTAAACTAATGCTAATGAGCAATAAAATAAAAAGATTGGTTTCTCTCTAATTAATGACGAAGGGAATAGGGATTGATTCCAGGGTAACCAGATTTCTGGCAGATCAGGCTTAATTACATGAAATTAATTTAATTGAGCATATCTAATCATTACTAAGTTCTTACCGCTCTCGCGGCGTAGAGTACAATAATTTAGGGGACCAGGCTGATATCTCATGCGACAAGATCCTAAATTATTGCCAAGACGAGCAAGCTTACGGCCCCTTAATCGCTATTAATCTCTTAGCGAACGATTAAGTGTGTGTGAATGTGTCCTAGAATAAACTAGATCTCTCTTAATTTATTCTACCGGTAATTGTAATTCTAGCCGCAGTTCCAGGTTACAAAAGATATCAGTTAAATTATTCAAACACAAATTAAACGGCATTCATGCAATTAAACCGACAAGAATCTAGTCATACATCATGATTAACCCCTTCATCAACCCCAAATCCCTAATTAAACTACTCACAATTCATAATTGAAGAATCAATAGAATTGGGATGAATAGAATAAATTGTCATTAATTAAAAAGATGAACTTACAAATAATCTCAGGGTCTTGGAAGAAACTAGCGTAAAAACGGTGTTAAATTCGTCCCTAGGCCTCTCCGTAATGTTCGTAACATCAAAATATGGGTATGGGGGTATTATTTATAGAAAACAGATGAGTTTGGGTTGAACTGGGACTAAAAAAGGGCTAAAATCCGCGTCTCGGGTGTACGCACGATCGTGCGTACCTTGCCACGCACGATCGTGCGTAGCAGGCAGATTAGTAGCCGCGTTGTTGGCTCTTACGCACGATCGTGCGTCCTTTTACGCACGGTCGTGCGTCCGTGCTCTTCAGCCTTTTTTCTAGTCCGAATTTGACAAAACTTCCTTTATGAAAGTTGTAGATAATGAAGTCCTTTATCCACCCCAACTTGCCGAATGTGATTTGAATCATCTAATAAAGAGATATGACCAAAATGGTGGAAGGTGTCATTCTGAAATCGCAGCAGAGATCATCTGACTTCATCATCTGTTTTCACCTTGATCCTCTCAGATTCTCGGAACGATGTGTTCATATGATTTGTAGCCCTTGAAGTTGGCTTTCATATGGAACTTGAATCGTGTCCTTTGGATGCTTATACAAAGAGATATGCTTGAACGATTGACCAAAGGTCATCCTGATCGTCGTTTTCCAGCTTCATTCATCTTCTTTTGACCCCATAGCCAATCCTAGAGCTCTTTTGTCATCAAATCTTCATCGTGAACCTCCTGGTGACCTCCAAAGCTCTCAATCCACTCTCGAATGCATCTCGAATCATCCCAATTTCTCCTCAAGCGCCAGTGCCGAACTCTAAATTCCTGATTTTGACTCCAAATGACACAAAACTCGAACCAACGCCCGGTAAACATAACTTGAGCTAAAATTGAGACTTGTGACACCTTAAAGATAGGAAAACCATTAAAAACCGATATCAACACGCATCAAATGCGTGTCTAAATATGGACTTATCAGATTCCCCCACACTTAAGCCTTTGCTTGTCCTCAAGCAAATTGAACAACGGGACTTACGATAATCATCACACGGAATCAAAACAATTAGCATGCACATGTAGTTAAAGGGATATTCACAGAACAGACAATCTAAACCAAGAAAATTCTTCCCTAAACTACATCTTTGTACTCAAGCTAAACTATTTAACAAAGTATTCACAACATCCTTAGAGTAATGACAACATACACAAATAAACTAGCTATTGATCAAAAGGACTTGTGAAGGTGGTGGTGAAAGGTGAATGGTAAGGATAAACAGTTCCTTCTTTTTTTGAGAGTTTGGAACATCCTGACAAAGACTCAATGCATTTGGGAATTTCGGGGCTATTTTTAAGAACAAGGAACTTAGTAAGCCACAATTTAGGAACAATCATTTAAACCTATGCAAAGAGTAGACATGGTGTACAACTAAGCTAAACCGTCTCGACACATTTGTGCGTTGACGTATACTTGAAGTACGCAGAGGACTAAAGCTAATTTTGCAATAGCCTCCATGTTCATTTAATCAGGTTTAATTTTCTTTGTCATGTTGGCACGAGAACGCCGTTTCTTTCGAAAGATACCCAAGTCTCATCTTACGCTTTTTGACCGGAGCTCCCATTCCCTTTTTTGCAAGGCAAGAGGTATAGCTGTATTAATTTTTCACCTTTCGGATTCTCACTAGACATTACCCCATTCTAATCTCGACCTCACCAAGGAAAAATAGCAATTAAGGTTCATTTATTTAAAAGTGAATCCATGCCTACAATGCAATCCTCGAAAGTATCAAATTCCTAAAAAGTGACTGCTCTTACCCCATTTGGGGCATAGGAACAGTGCCAAAAATGGCTCCTACACAAAATTCCCTAAACCTAGCAAATTAATCCCTTAGTTCCCTAAACATCAAGACTAAGAAGCTGTTCTCTTCGCCTGATCTGAATGTTTCTGATCTGAATTTTTTAAGTTCTGATCTGATCTGATCTGAATTTTTCTGATCTGATCTGATCTGATCTGAATCTTTCTGATCTGATCTGATCTGAATCTTTCTGATCTGATCTGAATGTTTCTGATCTGGTCTGATCTGATCTGAATCCTTCTGATCTGATCTGAATCTTTTTGATCTGATCTGATTTGAATATTTCTATGATTATAATTATAATTATAATTATTATAATTGCAATTACAAATATAATTTAAATAAAATTATACTTATTACACTATTATATACTTATTATAATTATAATCGTAACTATTAAAATAATAATAATAATTAAAATTAAATTTAAAATGAAAAAATTTATACTTATTACACTAATTATAAATATAGATATAATTATAATTGTAATTATAAATATAGATATAATTATAATTGTAATTATATTTTTAATTATAATTACTTATATAATTATAATTAACATATTTATCTCTATAATTGTAACTATAGTTATCAATATTATTATAATTACTCCGTAAAATAATTACAATAGTAATAATAATAATAATTATTATTATAATCATAAATTATAATTATAAGTATAATTATAATAATTATAATTAATTACAATTATAATTATAAATATTTATAGATATAATTATAATAAATACAATTGATTATACTTATAATTATAAGAATTATAATTGTAATTATAATTATAATTACATATAATTATAATATAATATTATATTAACATTAATCATATTATTATTATTATATTGTAATAATAATAATAATAATGATAATGATAATGATAATGATAATGATAATGATAATGATAATGATAATGATAATGATAATGATAATGATAATGATAATGATAATGATAATGATGATGATGATGATAATAATAATAATAATAATAATAATAATAATAATAATAGTCTTCTTAATAATTACATTTATATTACTATTATTATATTAAAATATTATAACTATTATTAATATCTTATTTTTTATCATATTATTATTAATATTATTAATAATAATTATATAATAATAATAATCATAATTGTAATAACAATATTAATAATAATAATAATTAATATAATAATAAAAGTGATAAATCATGTTTGAACTTTTCTGATCTGATCTGAATGTTTCTGATCTGATCTGAATGTTTCTGATCTGGTCTGATCTGATCTGAATCTTTCTGATCTGATCTGAATCTTTCTGATCTGATCTGATCTGATCTGAATCTTTCTGATCTGATCTGATCTGATCTGAATTTTTCTGATCTGATCTGAATTTTTCTGATCTGATCTGATCTGATCTGAATAAAATAAGAATAAGCAATAAGTAATAAGAATAAGACGAACAGAACAGCATCTAAGTCAGAAATATTCACGGGTAAGGAAACACAGGCCATTTGGCTATGGAGCTCAATTAATCGGGTAAACAAAGAATGGTCAGGCTCAAAATGGCTTCTCCTAAAGGAACTTATTCAGGTAAATGGAAAAATTGTTGATTTATTCAATGGGTGACTAATGCCTTCATCCTTTCAAAAACCATGATTATAGTGCAAGCAATTTAAGCCTAAACACTTCAAAGATGTTTTAAACGCTAGCCAGATCACAAAGACACAGTTTAAAGAAAAAATTTCAAAAAATTGACATGAATTTCCTATGAATATCCAACTAACACCTGCGCATGCTAACTCTAAAACTCACATGTAGCAACTACTGCCCGAATGACCAATTCACTCCCCCACACTTAAACTTTGGCATCGCCCTCGATGACCAAAAATGCACTATGCACAAGAGGTAAAGAGGAAAGGGTCACGCATGCTCAACTTAACTCAAGTCAATATTTCAACAAGCGATTAAAAGAGTCAAAGAAACTTCCCTAAGGCGTTGGTCGATGCAGAACTAAACTGAGTCAATGTATTCCTCGGCACATCATCCATACAACAAGACCCTGAGCTGCAACAAAAACACAAAGCAAAACAACCAAACAACAAACAAAGCCAAAGCAAAATCAAAAGCAGAAATAAGCTCGGGTTGCCTCCCGAGAAGCGCTATTTTTAACGTCGTGTGCCCGACGATACCTCATAAGCTCTCAAATTGCAAAGACTGTAGTGGTGCACTAACAATCAACGTTTCTAGCTTCCTCCCAACAAATGTCATTAGGTGGCGCATATCTTTAAATTCTTCAGACCATGTAGGCAGCATATGGTCTTCATAACCCTCATCAGCGCAGAAGTGAAGTATGAAACTCTCATCCTCTTCAGGTGGATAGGGAACATGAGTGAAAACTTTGATTACTCTAGGTGTCACTGGAAGCTCAAAACATGTCTCAAAGCAAAGATTAGGAGCAACACCGTGATCAAACTGCACCATAGAAAAGTCTTCTTCTTCCTCACAAATATCATGAACATTCGCAACCTCTCCTCCAGGCTCTGTATCACTCCCCATGAAGACATCCCAACTCTCGTTAACATCGTTCTTATCAATAACTTCCCGGATGGTGTTGTCATTCTCCACACAAAAAGGAATATCGTCATCAAGGAGTGAATCAAAGAAGTCCATATCTGAAACCACGTAAGAGAGGACCGGTGCATGTGTACAAGAGGGGAATTCTTGCTTGTGGAGCGGGACTTCTTCATTATGAACATCATGTAACCCGCCCTCACTCTCTTGGAGCATGTAATCATCTTTTCCCAACTCATCTTCAATACCCAAACCTACCTTAGTAGCACCATCATCATGATTGATCTTCTCCTTGCCCTCCTCAGGTTTTGAGACTAATGATAAATGAAACGGCTGGGGGGTTTTTGTATGAAAATCACATTGATTTGTGACTTCATCAGTCACAGCTTGTACCATTTCGAACTTTTTCCTGTATTCTTGGAAAAACAGCTCGACACTCTTATCTTCTTCTTCATCTCCAAACATAGGAGGGTCTTCAAAAACATCAGGAAGTGTATCATCCATCATATTCCCACCTTCGCAGTCCGACTCACTCACATGATCATCCCTATTGGTCTCCTCAGGTTGGGCTTTTGTGTCGCTAGGATGGGATCTCTCGGACTCCTCAGATAGGATGTTAAACAGCTGATCCAAGTGATTACTGAAATTTTGCATTCTGACTGTGAGTTGCATGATTCCCTCTTCCAAGTAAGAAAGCCTCTTTAAATCTGCCTCCTCTAGATCCTCTTGTTGATTATGAGGCTCATTACTCGGGAAGTATGTAGGAGTGGCTGAAACATTTGAGTCCGTAAATTGTGGGGAGGAAGAAGTGGGGTATGCAGTTTCCCAGTAAGGATGGTCGTATGGAGGAATGGGGCAAAGACATGAATGGTGACCACCTCCACAGAAGTTACAAATGCTATTTTTAGGAAAGCAATCAACCAATTCCTCGGGACTTTTAGTTTGAATGAGAAATTCCATTATGGAGCCTGGTTTTGTCCGAGGATATTGTGGATAAGGATAATGATTAGGAGAATGAGATTGGGAGTATTGCGTATTTGGAAGAGGGTAAGAATAAGAAGATGGGAAATTTTGTGGTGTAGGAGAATAATTTTGATGAGATGTGTAATATTGAGGAGGACGAGGGGGAGGAGGAGGAGGAGTGTAATGAGGGTATGGCGTATATGGTGAATATTCCATGGAGGTTTGAGGGTAAGGAATTCCTCTTAGAGTTCATCTCATGCCTCTTAGAAAAATACCTGAAAGGTTAGCACAGAAAAAATCCTACGGAAAACAAAAACAAAACTAACTAAAAAAAATCTCGCTAAAATTAATTAACCCTTAAAACCGACACCATCCCCGGCAACGGCGCCAAAAACTGATGTGAGTTTTCTCGCACTCAAAAAGATTGTAATATAGTGGTGTAAGTACGAGTATCGTCTCCACAGGGACGGACAAAAGGGAATCAAGAATTAATTAAATTCAGCGATTAAAAAGAAATAAAATAAATGCGTTGTGCGAGATTTGATTGGGTGGAAAATTAAACTAATGCTAATGAGCAATAAAATAAAAAGATTGGTTTCTCTCTAATTAATGACGAAGGGAATAGGGATTGATTCCAGGGTAACCAGATTTCTGGCAGATCAGGCTTAATTACATGAAATTAATTTAATTGAGCCTAGCTAATCATTACTAAGTTCTTCTGCTCTCGCGGCGTAGAGTACAATAATTTAGGGGACCAGGCTGATCTCTCATGCGACAAGATCCTAAATTATTGCCAAGACGAGCGAGCTTACGGCCCCTTAATCACTACTAATCTCTTAGCGAACGATTAAGTGTGTGTGAATGTGTCCTAGAATAAACTAGATCTCTCTTAATTTATTCTACCAGCAATTGTAATTCTAGCCGCGGTTCCCGGTTACAAAAGATATCAGTTAAATTATTCAAACACAAATTAAACGGCATTCATGCAATTAAACCGACAAGAATCTAGCCATACATCATGATTAACCCCTTCATCAACCCCAAATCCCCAATTAAACTACTCACAATTCATAATTGAAGAATCAACAGAATTGGGATGAATAGAATAAATTGTCATTAATTAAAAAGATGAACTTACAAATAATCCCAGGGTCTTGGAAGAAACTAGCGTAAAAACGGTGTTAAATTCGTCCCTAGGCCTCTCCGTAATGTTCGTAACATCAAAATATGGGTATGGGGGTATTATTTATAGAAAACAGATGAGTTTGGGCTGAACTGGGACTAAAAAAGGGCTGAAATCCGCGTCTCGGGTGTACGCACGATCGTGCGTACCTTGCCACGCACAATCGTGCGTAGCAGGCAGATTAGTTGACGCGTTGATGGCTCTTACGCACGATCGTGCGTCCTTTTACGCACGGTCGTGCGTCCGTGCTCTTCAGCCTTTTTTCTAGTCCGATTTTGACAAAACTTCCTTCATCAAAGTTGTATATAATGAAGTCCTCTATCCACCCCAACTTGCCGAATGTGATTTGAATCATCCAATCAAGAGATATGACCAAAATGGTGGAAGGTGTCATTCTGAAATCGCAGCAGAGATCATCTGACTTCATCATCTGTTTTCACCTTGATCCTCTCCGATTCTCGGAACGATGTCTTCATATGATTTGTAGCCCTTGAAGTTGGCTTTCATATACAACTTGAATCGTGTCATTTGGATGCTTATACAAAGAGATATGCTTGAACGATTGACCAAAGGTCATCCTGATCGTCGTTTTCCAGCTTCATTCATCTTCTTTTGATTCTATAGCCACCAATCCTAGAGCTCTTTTGTCATCAAATCTTCATCGTGAACCTCCCGGTGACCTCCAAAGCTCTCAATCCACTCTCGAATGCATCTCGAATCATCCCGATTTTCCTCAAGCGCCAGTGCCGAACTCTAAATTCCTGATTTTGACTCCAAATGACACAAAACTCGAACCAACGCCTGGTAAACATAACTTGAGCTAAAATTGAGACTTGTGAGACCTTAAAGATAGGAAAACCATTAAAAACCGATATCAACACCCATCAAATGTGCGTCTAAATATGGACTTATCACACTTGAAATTAGAAAAATCAGCCGCCCCAACCTCATATTGTTCATTTGTCTTCTTAATTAAATAAGGATGTTTTCTTTTGGACTGTTTTCAGTCCCAGACCAGACCAGACCCGACCAGATCAGACCAGACCAGACTTAAACAGACCAGACCAGACCCGAACAGATCAGACCAGACCAGATCAGACCAGACTTAAACAGACCAGACCTGACCAGACCAAACTTGGATAGTTATAAAATACATATAGACTAGACGTTTACCAAACCAGACTAGTTCAGACCAGACCAGACTAGACCAGACTTAAATAGACCAGACCAGTTCAGACCAGACTTGACTAGACCAGACTTAAATAGACCAGACCAGACCAGACCATCAATTTTTAGTCCAAAAGAAAACATCCTAACAATGCTATCTTAAGAGCACCAAAACATATACTCTTTTTTATGCACCATACTGAAACATATACTAGTAAATATATTAGTGTGTTATTGAGATTATTCGCAATGATACCCAAAATGAGTGTGAGATTATGGAATTGGGTACTCCTTTAGGAACCCTGGTAGGTCCAAAATACATAAATGTCCCTAGTCTATTTTGGGTATGTAGATGCCATGTGAGATTATGTTTATAAAGACACAGTATTGATCATGGAAGGATTTTGCCTAAACCCATAATAATGGACTTGATCATATAAAGATGAGAAATAGGGCAATTAATGCATGCAAGATCATACCCCAAAATCTTAACTTCCCGCAAATAACTATCCATAGACTGATCGATCAGGCTTTTTCTTTATAGTGTTCAACATATGTTTCAGTTCCATAGACCTAGCTAAACTGGCAGACATAAATCTTGTTTCCGACCGTTCTTAAATCCCAAAAGAATGTTTCAAATCACGTACATCAATAAGCACATCACAAGATAATGTTGCAAATAACGATGAACGAATATTTTGATCAATACGTAACCATGATGAATACTCGGGATTAGGGATTTGACGATTGAATAGGTCTATGGAATAAACAGGAGGTACCTGAATCGAGCCATCCACCATGCCCAGAAGACTTTGAGACACAAGAAAAGACTCGAACTGAGTGCGCCACGTACTGTAATCCTCAACATTCTGCAGCTTTGTAGTAACGATGTTCGTAACATTAGTGGCCACATGAGACGAGGTTTGTGCCAAATCTGCCATGGGTGTATCCGAGACATCAGGAGGGGCGAGTCGAGTTGTTGAAACAGAGGATGTCACACCAGGGGACCCGACGAACGTTGGGCCTGAAAATTGTACCGCCGGCGTAGCAGCGAGAGCAGGTGGTGGACCCAGGGAGAGCTGCGGCAGTGAAGCTGGCGCTGACCATGGAAAGACAGGAGGGAGGGTCTGAAAGAAGCCATAACTGCGCGACGAATTCCTCGTCAGTGAAGTGAACGACGATACTGAACCAACGGCAGAGCCAGGGAGGACGACGGAGGACTGGATGCCAGAGGAAGAAGAAGAAGTGTCGACCGAGGTCTGGATAGGGGCGCTGATGTTACGCTAGCCGAGACGGAAGGTGTGGTGGTGGTGGTGGTGGATAGAGAAGCTGCAGCAGTGGCCATGGCGATGATGCCTTAAGCGGCGATCCCAGGGAAGAAGAGAAAGATCGAGAGAGAAAAAATACTAGTAATTAGGTTTTTGTGGCTCTTAATACCTTGTATGATTATGGAATTGGGTACTCCTTTAGGAACCATGATAGGTCTACTTATAATAGAGAATAATGTTTAAAATACATAAATGTCTCTGGTCTCTAAATGAGAACCATGTTATAAATTCGGGTGAGTAAGAATTGACATAAGTTCGTACACTTGCATAAATATATACGGATAATGGGGTATGACTTTAAATTAGGCAGAACAATAATTTCCTATTTCGACTAAATATAACTAGGAGTAGTACCCTAGGAGTCTATGATTCCTATCTACCACTTTTTTTTTACAAATCCTATCTACCACTTAATAAAACAAAACCTATCGACCTATTAATGATTCGTAAAAAGTGTATCTTAGCTTGTGACATGGATGATCTACAAAGGATCAATCAACTAACTTCATACTCCTCAGTATTTATTAGTGGACATATACATATGGGCAACATATTATTAATACGCACAAATTCAATTCTGATTTGGAGCATCTCTAGTCTCTAGATTAGAATAAAGAGCATTATACATAACTAACGGTATGTACACGAGAGAGATGATGTGAAAGGTTTACATTTTGCACAATGTGGGAAAAGAAATACTCCCTCCGTCCCTGAATGTTGTTCCAATTGCGGATTACGAAGGTTGACCGACGATAAAGTTAAATGATCCCTGTGAAAACTCGGATTTTTTTTAGTAAATAAAATTTACATATTCAGAAACTACATTAAACCCGCTACAAAGCCTGCAAAAAAACAATCAATTTTCATGAAGTTTTGATACAAAAAGTAAGAGTTTAAGGGTGATTTAAGTTGACTCTCGAAAAGCGAAATGGAAGTAAATTTAGGGACAGGAGAGTAATACTCCGTATGAAAGAGTAAAGCAAACAATTCAATTAATTGTAATAAACATAAATGCTAACATAAAAAAAAGTACTCCATATGTCATATGGTTGCATAAAATAAGAGCTGATTCTATGTATCTCCTACAATATTGGCGGTACTCGTTAATTTGTACTCCCTCCATATCAAATTAATTGACCCACTTTCCTTTTTTGGTGTATCAATTTAATTGACCCCTTTCTCTTTTTGGAAAGAATCCCACTCAAAAAGCAGCTACAGTATTGTTACAGTACCGCTACAGTGTCGCTACAGTACCAAAAACCTCTTACTTTTAATAAAGTCTACAGTAATTGTCTTAAACTGCGTGAAAAGCAAACAGGTCAATTAATTTGATACGGAGGCCGTACTACGTATTCATGTTCTGTGACCATAGGTAGATGAGTACCTAATGGTATACAAGAAATTACGGTATTACGAGGATCTAGGAAATATCATTACCAATACTCAATATAAGATTCAGGAAATGAATTAACCGTGAAGTTTTAAATAACCTTTTCAACAGTACTTAATCAATTTCACAAAATATTCTTCCAATTAATATTACCTTGATTTGGTGAAAATAATCCAAATAAGAATTTGTCCGTATTAATGTTACACTATTACTCTGTATATTCTTCCAATAATGTAAGATGTTTTTGAGTTTGATGTGAGTTTTAGGTTTGAGTGATTGATTCGATATGTGGAAAAATAATGAGTTCGGATTATCATGTAATGAAACACTTCGTAACCGCATAACAAAAAAAGTTGGACCAAATTAAAGAGATATATATAGGAGGACGAATTTAGATATTTACTCCGTTAGAGTTCGCAGTCAGTTTTCCTCTACACTAACTGTCTAACTGTATCATATTAATGATTCAATTTATATATATAATCCGAATAAGTAATTTTTTGCCATTTAGAACTATTTAAACTAAAAATATGGAGAAGATTTATATACGGAGCATGTACTATAAACATATAGTCATGATCGAGATTCAAAGTTATCGATCAGTAGTCTAATTGATTATAAAACAAACTTCATTCTACTACACAATATAATACTTTTATTAGGACTATTTTAGAAAAACTTCTACTAATCAATGCTAATTTAGTAATGGAGTAATATATAATGTTAATGAAATACTTCATCGACAAACATATACGGAGTAGGTAAAAGAAATTAAAATTTTGTTTAAAGGTTTGAAATATTCTAATTAGAAAAGGTGAAAATAAACACTAGAATTCACCTAATAACTAGTAAGAAAAGTAATATATGCTCCCTAGTATGATGCATGCAACAAACCTCATCCCGGAATGCTACGTTGCCGATTCTGGAGGACCGCCGATTCCTACGCGTTGAGCACGGCTAGGGCGCTGTGAAGGCTGTAGAAGTCAACCATCTTAGCCACACCCGCATGACTTGTTCCGAGGCGCTTTCCTTGCATGTTGTACCTTGAATCGTCGCTTTTGGATGTATATATGCTAACAAAACCGTACTCCACTTTGCGAAGTCTTGAATTTCTCGAAGCTAATCCTCAAAGACACGTTTCTCACAGGTTGAAGCTCGATAACACGTTTCTCGCAGGTTGAAGCTCGAAAACATGTTTCTCGACATTCAATATCGAAAAAGAATTATTCGATGTCAACATCGAGATAAAGTTTTCGATATTCAATCATTGAGAAGACGTTTTCGATATTCAATCATCGAGAAGACGTTTTCGATATTCAACATCGAGAAGACGTTTTTGATATTCAATCATCGAGAAGACGTTTTCGATATTCAATCATCGAGAAGAAGTTTTCAACATTCAATATCGAGAAAAAGTTTTCGACATTCAACATCGAGAAAAAGTTTTCGATATTCAACATCGAGAAAAAGTTTTCGCAACTCAACATCGAAAAACTCAACCTCGAGAACCTCAACTTCGAAAAGTTTTTCAAAGTTCAAAATTATTCAAACATTTCGATTTTCGACTACTGACCATATGGATGTGAGTATCATGTGACATGTGTGGATCTCCAAAGGATCAATCAACTAGTTACATACTTCATATTCCATAATTATTTTAGTACTTAGACATTTATACACAGTGGTGGAACCAGTCCAGGGACTTTGGAGGGGCACAAATTGGGAAAAGGGAATGTTTTTACTTTTTAACAAGGCAAGCGGCTTGCTACAACTCTGGAATTCCAATCTCCGACAAGCAGGTAGCAATAAGAGGAAGTACAGAAGAGGCTGCGATGTTGCGTACTATGAGTCGTTAGGAAGAGGATTCATCCGCCGTCTAGGTCGTTGTGGCTTGAAGCACAACAGATATATGAGACAGGCGACAAGGCGAACATTGAATTGTTGTCTGCACTTTTTTGTTGTGAGGCAACACCTAGTCATACAACTTTTTGTTTGCAATTTTCATACATTCAATTCCCTCTTAGCTCATCATAGACGATAGGAAGCTTTGTGACACTAGAGTAATGTTACATTGTTGCTATTATATTAAATACTCCCTCCGTCCCTGAAAATACTTCCATTTTTCCTTTTTCGTCCGTCCCAAAAAGAACTTCACTTTCCCTTTTTGACAAAGAATTTGTGGTTCACAGCATTTCTCTCTCCGCTACACAACTCTCTACCACACAATTCCTACTTTCTTAATCCGCGTGCCACTTTAGTTTGGAAGTAAATTTAGGGACGGAGGTAGTACAAAATAAAAATTTCAGAAAATTGATGGTAATGTGGTCATTGTTACTTGTTAGTGTAATATAGTTTTGCACATCTCAATACAGTGACAGGGGATGATATGATTATAATTTGAATGAGTTAAGTAACGTTTTTGAAAAACTGATATGATCCGATGTTTTTGTCTTTGAACACTAGAAGTATCAGCGAAAATTTATACTCCGTGGTTAGCTACTAATCTACTACTATACGTAGTATTCAATTAGAAGTTTGTTGCATATTTTAGTGTCTACTTGAATTGTTTTCAATCGTAGTCTAGACCAGACTTAAACAAATCAGATCAGATTAGACGTGACCAGACTTAAACAAGCCATACAAGACCAGACCAGACATCTGTAATTATAAGATACAAAAAGATTAGACATTTACCAGATCAGACCAGATCAGTTCAGATTAAACCAGACCAGATCTAAACAGACCATATCAGACCACACTTAAACAGACCAGACCAACAAATTACAATCCAAATAAAAACATCCTTATGTCTAAAACTAAAAGTTCCATTGTGATGAGGTTGATCGAGATGTTGAATATATGATACAGAGTATTATATTTAGTTTGTGACACATTAATGCTATTCCGATTAAAGTTCAAATTTATACTTTATGAGACCTGGATCTACGGATGTTCATAAAATTAGCCCTTTTCCGTTAATTTGTAGGTATGATTTGTTGAGCATGTGAAAAACTCTAAATGATTTCCCATGATTGCCCTTGAATCTTGTCTTTTTTGAAAGAATATTTATCACCTTTTGAAACTATATTATTTTCATATTTTGTATATTTAACTTTGAACATATATAGTGCATGTACTGCACAATTTTATTTAAACTATTTAAAACTATGTTGACTAAAAACAAGGAGACTCATAATTAGGAGAACTGCTGATAGTATGCCTGATTATGCTTTCCATATGTGTGATACTTCTATGTTTGTGTTTTCTGTGTTTGAGACCCTTGAGGTTAACGAACCCAGAACCTATAGAGAGGCCCTTAAGTCTAATGAGTCCGCTAAATGGCTTTGCGCCATGGAAAGTGAGATGGAGTCACTTAGAGCGAATAAGACTTGGACGTTAGTTCCTAGACCGCCCAATAGTTCAATTCTGTTGTTGCATGTAAGTGGCTATTTAAGGTTAAGGAAGAGCCTAAAGACATTAGATATAAGGCTAGGTTGATAGCTAATGAATTTTCTGTTCCAACCCATTTGAGAACTTCAGCTTCCTCAACTTCAAGGTATGGAAACATTCTCATGATTTCGGAGATTGGTCCCACTCTACACTTCCTCCATGCAAGGACTGTCAAACTGTCTATCCAATGCAGTACGATAATCAATCGGTTGCTCTCTGTGCTCTGTTGTGCGGTTGTCAGCCTCTTGGTGTTCTGGTGAAGGAAATACTAAGGGTTGTTTGATTCCCCTTGAGTGTTATCTTCATTATTTCCTTATAATGCAGCAGAATGTATTGATTTAGAGCTAAACATTATCTTTTTACCTTGCCATATAGATTTTCTGGGTTGCTCAGAAGCTGTGGAGTCCTCAGGGTCAGTGTCTGAACCGTGGGGCTTGCAGATCATCCGCGAGGGTGTGCTGTTCAGACCTTTTGACTTCTTGCTCTCTGAATCACCCGCGGGGCGTGTAGCGCGGATGTCTCTTGAACCGTATCCTTGCTATTTTTTCTTCCCCGTACGCTCCCGGTCGATCTCATCTTCAATCTTTGACATCTTTAGCCTCGAATCATGCTCATCCAATCGAAAGATATGAATAAAATGGTGGAAGGTGGCATTCTGAAATCTCAGCAGCGATCATCTGGCTTCATTGTCTGGTTTCACCTTTCTCCTCTCAGATTCTCAGAATGGTGTCTTCATATGATTTGTAGCCCTTGGAGTTGGATTTGTGATGGAAGTTAAATGGTGTCCATTGGATGTTTCTATAAAAAGGATGTTTCAGAAGGTCATCTTGATCTCCATTTCCTTTTGATCTTATAGTCAATCATATAGTTGTTTTGCCTATAAATATTCATTGTGAACTTCCTAGTGATCTCCTATGCTCTCAAATCAATCTCGAATACTTCTCAAATCGTCCCGGTTGTTTCTCAAGCGCCGGTGCCAGACTCAAATTCCTTGGTTTTGACTCCAAAATTACAAAACTCGAACCAACAACCCGGTAATCATAACTTGAGCTAAAATTAAGACTTGTGACACCTAAAAGCTAAGAAAACCATCAAAGACCGATCCCAACATGCATCAAATGTGTGTCTAAATATGGACTTATCAGTTTGGGATAAGGCACATGAGATAATAGGAGAAGAAGCTTGGATATTTTGATCTCATTCACGCAATTTGTGAATTTTGAGCAATCAGCTAGTTAAATATGATTTTCGAATAATCAATTATAATATATGAAATACTACCTAAGTTGTTAGCTATTTAGATTGCATGTTTTGGAATTGACAATTGTATTCTTATCACTACAAAAAAACACGGAGTTAGTCACGGATTTAGTGACGGATGAGAAGATCTTTCCAATAAGGCAACTCCCAGAATATGCTCCTCTTTGTCCACTTATGGGTATCACAATACCCATATGGCTCTTGGTTTGGCTCTTCCATAGCCGTAGGAAAACGTCGAACCCGGTTATAAATTTCTTCACCGGTCAATCTCGGGGGTGGGCTCTCTCGTACCATTCTGCCTCTAATGAAAGACTTCTTGTCCTTTCGATATCGGTGCCTTTCCGGGAGAAACTTGCGGTGACAATCAAAGTAACTTCCTTTTTTGCTGTAACTGAGCCAGTTGGCACCTGATTTCTCCATGCATATCGGACATCCCATCAGACCGTGTGTGCTCCATCCCGAAAGCATGCCATAGGCAGGGAAGTCGCTAATGGTCCAAATGATGGCAGCTTTCATGATAAACATTTTATCTGATGAAACATCATAAGTTGGTGTCCCAACGGCCCACAGTTCTTTCATTTCCTCGATAAGGGGTTGGAGATAAATGTCTATCTTTCGCCCAGGATCCTTGGAACCCGGACAAATTAAAGACAAAAAGATGAAATGACTTTTCATGCACATGTCGGGAGGGAGATTGTAAGGAGTTAACATGACCGGCCAACATGAATAGTTCTTGCCAAACCTGCCAAAAGGAGCAAATCCATCCGAGCACAATCCCAGCCGCACATTTCGTGGCTCCATAGCAAACTAAGGATGACATCGGTCAAAGTGTCTCCAGGCTTCACAGTCCGAAGGGTGAGCCATCATCCCCTCATTGGTTTCGTGCTCAACATGCCATGTCATGTGTTTCGCAGTAGCAGTCGAAGCGTACATCCTCTGCAGTCGAGGAGCTATTGGGAGGTAATACAATTTAGACCAAGGTTTTAAATAGCGGCCCGCTACCGCTATAGCGGCCGCTATATAGCGGTTGCGGTAGGGGCCGCTACCGCTACGCGCCGCTATTTCGTTGTGATTTTTAAATCACGGGAAAAATCCGCTACGGCGCCCGCTACAGCCCGCCACAGCCCGCCACAGGCCGCTACAGCCCGCTATTGGCATTTCCGGCAGCACGTCACGAACGGGTTGATGTGTAAATGTGTCTATGTTGTGTGAATGATGTGAAAAAATACATTAATGGTGATGCGTCGAGTGAAACTCCAAATGAAATGTACATCTATCTACATTATGGTAGCAAATATTAATACACATGTGAATTATAATTATTAAAGGCAAATTAATTATTAATAAAGATGATTTAACTTTAATATCGATTGACGAAAAAAATGTTGACTTAACAAAATAATTTGGAACGGTAATGGTATTATTATGGATTATGCAAATGAAATTGGAAATGGAACACAAATATGTATTATTATTAATTTGGAAATGGACTTAACATAAATTGTTCTATTCGTTTTTTTAAATACTGTTTAATAAGGACACTAATCTTAAGGAGTGTTTGCAATTGCTTCAACTTTAAAAAAGTGATATTTTAAAGTGATTTTGGGAAAAGTGATTAATAGTAAAAGTTGGTAGTGTTTGAGAAAAAAGTGATTCTGAAAAAGTAAAAGTTGGTAGTGTTTGGTAAAATAAGTACTTTTTTTGTAATAGAAAAGGTGAGAAGCAGTATTTTTTTTTGGTAGTATTATAACTATTTTTTATTATTATTTTTTATTTATTAATTTATTTGACTTATCATGTTTTTTTTAAGGGAAGTTCGCACTTGATGGTATAATTATCCCAACCATGGATAAATATTGATCGGATTAACATGGATGAAAGTGAGTTAGAGGTTCATGTGCACGGTAACTATGTACGGATGATGATAAGGTATAAGAAGAGCTCGTACGTGGTGACCATGGGCGGGTTAGGAGATAAAAGACTGTACATGGCGACTATGGACAAGAGTTAGTAGAAGAATAGGGAGTACGGAGTAACCATGGATGTCATGGTAAGCTTATCCAAAGAGCACGTCCATAGCAACCATGGACGCAAGTAGAAGACCAGAGTGCACTATAGCCTTGGATGCCAGGGCGAGCTTATATAAAGAAATGTCCACAGTGACCCTGGACATAGTAGTAGAAGCTTATCTAAACAATCTATACATGGTGTCTCTGGACATCATGACAAAAGCTACATGGCGACTCCGTACGACAAACTACATCAACGACGTCTTTTCAAGATATTCACACAATCAACAAAGGATTCCGCGGATCCTGATTATTGATCTGCATATCAATTCGAACATGGCGACCATGTCGCCCGAATCTTTTATGTCTTATTTTCTACTATAAAATCATGTAATCCTTGGAATGTTGATCAAGCTCAATACACTGAATACACTACATACATTTATCTCTCTAAAGATTATCCTGAGCACTTTAATTATTTTCGGCTATCTCTTATTAATTATTTTCCGGTGGATTTACTTCCATCATTTTGGTGCTTTCATTGAGAGCTGAAAATACACTCAGGCTATTTCAACGTTGTAACAATGGCTACTACAAGGGCGGAGAAGGATGTACCCGCCGATGGACACACTGCGTCCAACTCATCGGGTCAAGACCTGCGTAACCGACTCAGCCGCCCTGCGGTGGTTCCCGTAGAAGTGCCCGATGTCCATGGTGCCATCCTAGGGATGACCAGGATGTTGGGTACTCTTGCGAAGGACGTACGCCGTGCAATTCCTAGCACTCATCAAAAGCCTCCTCAACCACACGGAACTCAAGTTCCGACTAATCATCCGGCGGTGGAGGTGGAGGTGACATCACCGGCGCCATCTCAAAAAAATGGAGAGAGAAGAGAGGGACGAGGAGTCCCTGTCTCTTCGAACCAACCAGCTCGAAGTGAAACCTCGGTGTTTAGTAGATTGGGAGACCGACGACGCTCTGCTAAAGACCGTCTCGGACGATCGCACCATGTTGAGAAAGAAAGGGATACACAAAACCACCGTGGACGACATGACCACGGCAAAGAGGAGCACGTGCAAGCCCCCAAAGTCACCCATATGACTGCCAGTCACCATTCACTTGGACACATGACTGAGCATGTCGGCGGGACTGAAATACGTTCACAAAAACCGAGGAACACAGAAGTAGAGGACGGTGGCAGGAAACGTGTGACGATTCAAGCAGAAAGAACCAAGAATGATCTAAATGACGTGGAGGTGAGGAAGCTATGGAGAAAAATCGAGGACCTGCAACGACGGGTAGATGCAGGAGATGGAAACACAGACGCTAAACTAAAGACGGTAACCCCGTTCACTACACGGATCATGGCATACCCGTTACCAATTGGCTTCAAGGCGCCCCATGTCAAGGCGTATTCGGGAACCTCAGATCCCCAAGAACATTTGTCACGTTATTATGCTAATATGATTATGATTGGGGCATCGGAGGAAATAATTTGCCGTTGTTTCCTAGCTACGTTGGAGGGAACTGCGTGTGAGTGGTTCAATTCCCTCCCCCATGGATCGATAGATGAATGGGAGGACTTAGCGCAAAGGTTTCTTCAACACTTTGCCGCGAGCAAAAAAACCAAGCAACACTACTCACACCTCCTGACCGTGAAGCAGAAGAAGGGCGAGGACTTGAAAGATTTCGTGATACGGTGGAGGAAGGAGTCTTCTGCCGTGCACGGAGCGGACGACCAAACTCGCCTTGCCATGTTCCAGGCAGCGTTGAGGGCTGGGGAGTTCGCTTCAAGCCTCATCCGGGACCCGCCAAGGTCGTACCAGGCGGCCCTTCAAAGAGCTGACCGATACGCCGATGCGGAGATCCGAGAGGTGCAAAAGAAAAAGGACGAGTCATCGGAACCTTGGAGGGAGGGGTCTGTCCCTCACCACAAAAAACAAAAGAAAAACAAGAAAGATTTCAGTTATGGTCCAAGGCAGATTCCTAATACAAGCTCGATGCCTCTAACTCATCCTGTGGGTACGATCTTGGACTATGCCGAGCGCACGGGTCTCATGCAAGGGCCAAGGCCGGAGGGTGAAGTGTACGCTGTCTCTGGTGCTAAAAAGTATTGTCGCTACCACCGGGTGGATAATCACGACACGGAGGAGTGCTTTACCTTGAAACGCGAGATTGAAAGACTGATCCAAAGAGGCCATCTGAGTAACTTCGTCAAAGGGGCTGCACAGCAGCCCAACCATGTATGGCGGAAATCATCAGAACAAGTGGCATGCACGCAGCCGGAGACCCGAAGGGCAGAGAAAAGACACATTGGAAATGAGAGTGACGAGGATGCCTCGGATGAGCCAGGGCCGAAGCGAGACAAGAGGAACCATGACATCAATTTCATTTATGGAGGTAATGCAGGCGGGGACTCTTCGTCCCTTCGAAAGAAATGGGCTCGTCAACTGTACATTGGTGAGATCATGCACTCTCCAATGAAAAAGAAGGTACGACGTGAACCTATATGCTTTACTGATGATGACCTACCACCATGTCCAAGCCCACATCGGGATGCCATGGTTATCAAAATGGAGATCAATGATCTTGTCATACACCGTACCCTGGTCGACACTGGAAGTTCCGTTAACATAATGTACCTCGACACTTTCGAGAAACTGAAGTTGTCCAAAGGAAAACTCCATCCGATAAAAACCCCGTTATCTGGGTTCACGGGTGACTCTATCGAGGCAGAGGGAGTTGTCACGGTCCCGGTAGAGGTGGGGGACACATCCCATAAAGTGAAACTCAACATGGAGTTCGTAGTTGTCCGACTGACATGTGCACATAATCTTATACTCGGACGGCCAGGCCTGGAGGATTTGCAGTGCATTGTATCCCCGATACATCTCTGTATTAAGTTCCCAACACCAACCGGAGTGGGGATAGCACGCGGGAGCCAGAAGCTCGCCCGAACATGCTACATAAAAATCACAAAGAAGGTGGGGCGGCATGGCCACCAGGTGAACACCGTCACCACACAATACCTACAAGATGAAGAGCGAAGACCCCGTGCTGAACCAGCAGAAGGGACAGAAGAGGTCACCCTTGACCCTGCAATCCCAGAGCGCAAGGTTAAGATAGGCACCGGATTGTCGGCTGAGCTCCGTGCTGAGATCATAGCCGTCCTGACTATGTACCAAGGTGTATTTGCAAGAGGACCAGAGGACATGCCAGGCATCAATAGAGATGTCATCTCTCATCGCCTAGACGTAGACGCTGCGTCAAAACCGGTGAAACAAAAGAAACGTTACATGTCCTCGGACAGGCGGGAGTTCGTGAGGAAAGAAGTGGGCACCTTGTTAAAGATCGGCCACATCAAGGAGGTAAAATACCCAGAATGGTTGGCAAACGTGGTATTGGCACCTAAACCCCCAACATGGAGGATGTGTGTTGATTACACTGACCTAAACAGGGCATGCCCGATGGATCCATTCCCATTGCCTAACATCGACCAATTGGTGGACGAGACAGCAGGGTGCGAGTTGATGAGTTTCATGGATGCTTTCAGTGGATACCACCAAATTCGCATGCATGAGGATGATGCAGAGAAAACCTCATTCATGACTCCAGAGGGTGTTTTCTGTTACTTAGTCATGGCGTTTGGACTGAAAAACTCTGGGGCAACGTACACTCGCATGATCTCTAAACTTTTTCGACCTGTCCTAGGCCGCACCATGGAGGCCTACGTGGATGATATGATTGTGAAGAGTAAAAGAGCAGGTACGCATGCCGTGGATTTGGCAGAGGTGTTCAAAATCATGGAGAAGTTCAATCTTCTTCTCAATCCAAAGAAGTGCACGTTCGCCGTGCAGGGAGGGAAGTTCCTGGGTTACTTGGTAAGCAGAAGAGGAATCGAGCCAAATCCGGAGAAAGTCAAGGCCATTCTCAAAATGGAACCTCCTCGTAATGTCAAAGAAGTGCAGCGATTGACGGGACGCTTAGCGGCTTTGAACCGCTTATTATCAAAACTAGCAGAGAAAGCCACGCCATTCTTCCACATCATGAAGAAATCAAAGGGTTTCGTATGGACTGAGGAGTGCCAAAAGTCATTCGAGGGATTGAAAAACTACCTCTTGTCTCCTCCTGTCTTGTCCAAACCTGAGGCGGGGGAGACATTATACCTATACCTAGGGGTTTCACCAAGTGCAATTAGTTCTGTCCTGGTGCGTGAAGATGGTGGCGTCCAGAGACCCGTTTACTACGTAAGCAAAACTTTGAGGGACGCTGAGCTACGGTACACAACCATAGAAAAAACTGTTCTATCCGTGGTGTGGACGGTCAAACGGCTCACACAATACTTCCAAGCTCACCCTGTCCATGTACTGTCACACCAACCCCTGGGTGCCTTAATGAGAAGTCCCACGGCTTCCTCGAGGATGGTCAAATGGGCAGTGTATCTAAGTCAATTTCATATAGAGGTGAAGCCAAGACCTTCCATCAAGGGGAAAGCTCTTGCAGATTTCATAGTAGAATGCACAACGCGGGAGGAAGCAACGAAGATGAAGCATGGTGACGATGAACAAGAGTGGTGGATATTGTCCACGGATGGCTCCTCCGCGGCCAAATCTTGCGGGGGAGGGGTGGTCCTCACCACGCCCGAAGGCTTCAGGGCCTATTACGCTATTCGGTTCAACTTCAAGGCGGCGAACATGAGGGCGGAGAAGGTCAGGATACGGTGTGATTCAAAACTAGTGGTTGGACAGATCACGACTGAGTTTGAGGCGAAGGAAGAACGTATGCGGCTATATCGTGACGCTGCCCTGGAACTTCTGAAATTGTTCATCGCCTATGAAATTGAACAGATACCAAGAGCCCAAAATGTCGAAGCAGACATGTTATCCAAACTAAGTGCAGAGACACCGGAAAGGATTTCAAAGATTGCGAGGATAGAAGAGTTGGACACTTCCAGCATATATGCGTGCCCAGTCCAGGCCATAACCACGAGGGACGTAGACTGGATTGACTGCCTCATCAAGTATATCAACGAGGGAGTGCTGCCCGCGGAGGAGGTTGAAGCCAAGGTGACTAAGATGAGGGCGCCGAGTTATACCATTTTGAATGAGAAACTGTACAAGAGGTCATACAATGGCACGCTTCTCAAGTGCTTACGACCAGATGAGGCCAAGGTCGCCATGGAAGAGATACATGCAGGGATATGTTCAGCTCACCAAGGAGCACACACCATGTCCCGAAAAGTAATCCTACAAGGTTTCTTCTGGCCAACCATAGTTAAGGATTGCGCTGAATTTGTCAAGAGGTGTGTGGTGTGTCAAGAGTTCCAGAAATCTTTGGGACGTCCAGCCACCAACTACACCCCCATCAGCACGGCTATACCTTTCGCAAGGTGGGGAATAGATCTCATTGGTGCCTTACCAAGGGGAACAGGGAGTGTGAGATGGGTTATCGTTGCCATAGACTATTTTACTAAATGGATAGAAGCAGTACCCCTGACAAGCATCACTAAAGGGCAATGTAGGAAATTTGTCATGAAGCACATCCTTTGTCGCTTTGGAGTACCCCAACAGATCATAACTGATAATGGGAGGCAATTCGGAGCATCCGGATTTAACGAATTTTGTGAGAGTTGGGGGATCAAACACAGCAATGCGTCAGTCGCATATCCCCAGGCGAATGGTCAAGTGGAGAATGCAAACCGCACGATCATGGATGGTTTGAAGAAAAAGCTAGAAGCCGCCGGAGGGGAGTGGGCTGAAGAACTACCACAGATACTCTGGGCATACAGGACCACGCCAAGAAAGGCCACAGGCGAGACACCATTCGCCTTGACATATGGTTTCGAGGCGAGGGCGCCAGCAGAGGTAATTCTCCATAGTCGCCGAGAAGAAGAATATGACCCCGAGACGAACGAGGAGGTCATGGCGACTGAGCTTCTTTTTATTGAAGAAAGAAGAGAAGCGGCTTTCTGCCGTGCAGAGAACTATAGAAGACAAGTGAAGGGATACCATGATTCTCGAGTTCGCAAACGCAACTTTGAAGTTGGGGACTATGTCTTGAGAAAAAGGGAGGTCAGCAAACCCTTGGAAGGGGGGAAATTTGCCAAAAATTACGAAGGCCCTTACGTGATTAAATCAGTGATCCGTCCAGGGACGTTCAAACTCCAGACGCCGAAAGGAAAAGAAATTGAGAGGACTTGGAACGCAGAACACTTGCTCAAGTTTTACCATTGAAAATTTATCATTAATACTCCACCTGATGATTATGATGTATGGTAACCACGTATGGTGGTAAACGCGGTCCCTTTCCATCCACTGTTCGGATAAGAGATCTCCTTGATCCACACAAGAGTGAATAATGGCAGTCCCTGGCCTAAAAAAAAACATGGTGTCATCCAAGGACACCGTGGGTGTCAAACTCACCCAAAACAAAAACAAATTACAAGGTGTCATCCAAGGACACCGTGGGTGTCAAACTCACCCAAAACAAAAACAAATTACAAGGTGTCATCCAAGGACACCGTGGGTGTACAACTCACCCAAAACAAAAAAAAAATATGAAATAAAAAACCAGTAAGTAGCCAGGCATGTCTCCTATGACATAGCTGAAATTCTCAACACGCAAGGGGTATAGACTCGCCCCTAGAAAGGGGACGAGGATACATCGCAAATCGATCCCAACAAATGCGTAACCCTCAGGGTTGTATGGTCAGGATGCATCTGTGAAATTTATCGGATAGCGGCCATGTTTCCCAAAAAACGTTGTGTGCCTCAGAGCAAGCCTAGGTCACTCAAGTGTTAGGTTCGCTCACTTAGTCCTACTTTTTGGGGCTAAGTGATGCGCGCAATGTAGCGAAGGAGGAGGTGTCAACGACACCTTGTGCCTATCGTTGTCCTTAGTCACTCTATCTAAATGCACAATGCCTCAATTGAAAATTAGGCAGATACGGGGCGATAAATGCACCAAAGTTATACACTTGGTGTAGTATCACCGTACACTACTATAAATTATCACACAAACCATGCCAAACAAGGCATGGTCACCGCGCGGTCTCATAAAACCTAAATGTTGGTCAAATAATTAATTATGCGATAATACTAAACAATAACGAAAAGAAAATAAGACATGCATCATTATTATTTTATGAAATTCAAAACATGTTTAGCAATTCAGGTACTCATAATTGAAGACATGACAGAATTAAAGTCTACACTACGTCCATCCGTCACTCCCATGCATGCTCTAAGGCACAGAAGCAGTCGAAGCTGGGTGATCTGTCTCGGAAGGAAGATCGCCAAGCTCCTCATCAGTGGGGAGTCTGTCAAAAGGAATATAGTCCAGGGGCGTGTTGGCTACCGGGATCTCAGGGTTGGGAACCTCAGGAGGAAGTCCCCAATCAGTGATGCAAGAGGTACCAGCCTTATCCCTCAAGATAGGATATATTTTCTGTTGAGTGGCATATATCCCGATCTGGTAGGAGATGTAGCTCTCTAAGGCCAGTTTCTCACGACCTTCCGGAGTAGACAACCAATGCTTGCTAATATCGTTCAAGTGGGCATTAATGTATGCTTCCTGATCAGACACGAACTCTGGAGAATTCTTGTATGCATCCACGGCCCGCCCCCTTGCATTGGCCAACTCCACGGTGTGCATTTCTTTAAGCGCAGTGACCTCGGCTGCATGTGAGTCATGCACGAGCTTGAGCGATGCCACCTCCTTCGCTAATTCGGTGAGTTGTAGCGACAAATCTTTCTCGCGCTCATCTTTCCTTCGGTTCACCTCGGAGATGGACAACAGTAGCTACAAAAAAGAAAAAAAAAATTAGTATCACAAGATGCATAAATAAAAGGTAACGGGGAAATGGAAGGGTTACCTCGGCCAGGCCATGGTGGCTCCTCTTCTCTAAAGCAGCATGGTCAAGTGTTGAAATTTTCTCCTTCTCAGTCGCCGTGATCACCTGTGATAAGAGCGGGGGTAACTCAAGGTTACCTCGTAACCAAGTAGTCATCCCCGCCGTGGGAATATCACTCATGCTACGGGTGACGCGGGCTGCGGGGCTAGCGGCCCTGCGTTTTGCAATGGATGAAGGCACAGTTACAATGGCATCCTTGCCTTTTGTGACGGAGGGAACCCTTGGTTTCTTGTCAGAGCGCCCCTGGTCACTACCGCGAGGCCCATCCTGGTCGAAGCTTTGGAACATCTCCAACCGCGATGTCATATCTGCAAAAAAAAGGGGGTATGCATATGTGTTAGTTAATATATATATATATATATATATATATATATATATATATATATATATATATATATATATATATATATGCGTGTATTATCTCCTATAGACAAAGTAACTGTGGACAACCTTGATCCGTGGACGTGGATGCGTGTGCACCCGAACATGGTGACGGCGAATAGAGTCCAACCGTGGTTAGGCGGTCCTCGGAAGTAAAGGAAGAGAGGCTATACGGTCCTCCAGAAAGAATCATAGCCGGCCATGTCTCGTGGTCAACCGGAAGTTTCGGGTACGAATACCTCTTAAACCGACAATTCAAAGACGATGAAAAAGGTAACGGAGATCCAGACGACACATAGACAAATTCTTCTTTCCAATTGGCTTCGTTGCTACGAGTGACCTTCCACATGTCAAAGTGGTTGCGCTGAGAGATAGACACCCAGGACAGACTATCAGATGCCGAGCACTGCCCAGCTCGGAACATGTGCTTGAAGAGGTCTAGGGACGGTTCAATCCCAAGTGTCTTACACCGGACCAGGAAAGCTACCAGATACTGATAACCGAGCGGAGTCAAGTGACAAGGTGAAATTTCAAGATCATTTAAAAACTCGATAATCAAAGGGTGTGTGGGAAAGCGGAATCCTAATTTTATGGAAAGAATATGCACCCCGAAAAAGTGACCCTTAGGAGGATCGGTTACAATATCCTCCGAATCTGGACATCGGACAGTCACTGTGGACGGAAAAAATTTCTTATACTTTTGAAACTTGGAAACTGAGAGGCGCGACCTGTAGTGTAAGATGGGGCTCGGGTCTAAGGGTGGATACGGACCACGGTAGCGACGTTTTGGTGGTTTGACTGAAGCGGCTCGTGGCTTTATGGGACTAATTTCTTCAACATCAGAATTAACATCTGCCCAGGGATGAGGAAAATTCTCCAACACTAATTCCCTGTCACCACTGAACAATTCATCAGAGTCTATGGAGTCCAGTACATCCATAAGGTATTAACAGCTAACATATTATGCAAAAAAAAAAGGGCAAGAGAAAAATCAGCCGCTAATTATTAAAAAAAAAAAAAAAATATTACTACGTATATCAGTCGTTAGCTATAAAAAAAAAAATTGAAAGATACTTCGTACGTCACTGCAATTGATTGATAACATCAAGGACATAGCAAAAGGAGTTATGTTCAAAGCCAAAATTACGGAGGAGACTTAAGAGGGAAGTCAAAATTACAAATAAAAGGAAAGAAGACAGAAAACGGGAGCATACCTGTGTATTCTAACAGCAACGGCGGCGGAATCTGATTCAGACCTTCAGCGGGACAACGACGACGCAGGTGGAAGACGGCGATGGCAGGATGACAGACGACGACGGCACAGTCCCTGAGGTCACCGGAGTGCGCTAATGCCAGGCTATAGGGACACCGCCGGTGTGGTTGGGGTGCTCTGTTTACTCGCAGCGACCGTCTGGGGCGGATGGAGTACGACGGCAGGCAAGAACTTCGAACGTGGGTAGGCTGGTTGCGTAATTGGACGCTGGTGGCGGCTGGAGACGTTGACCGGCTGGTGGCTGCCGACGAGCTGCGACCTGGGCAGTATGGCAGTCCTTGACCCTCACCAACGAAGCTGCTAGGAAGGAAGTAAATTTGGAGTCATGAGCTGCACACTTCAGTAAAAGAAAAGGAAAATTGAATTAGTTAAAATGATTGAATGGGTAAAGACAAAAAACAAAAATTGACATGGTGACCATGTACACTCAACATTGAATCGGCAACTATGTCTATCAACATTGACACGGCAACTATGCCTATACTCCCTATCGCCAATATGCTATTTGGCTTAGGGAGTGGGGGCTTGTGATGGTATAATTATCCCAACCATGGATAAATATTGATCGGATTAACATGGATGAAAGTGAGTTAGAGGTTCATGTGCACGGTAACTATGTACGGATGATGATAAGGTATAAGAAGAGCTCGTACGTGGTGACCATGGGCGGGTTAGGAGATAAAAGACTGTACATGGCGACTATGGACAAGAGTTAGTAGAAGAATAGGGAGTACGGAGTAACCATGGATGTCATGGTAAGCTTATCCAAAGAGCACGTCCATAGCAACCATGGACGCAAGTAGAAGACCAGAGTGCACTATAGCCTTGGATGCCAGGGCGAGCTTATATAAAGAAATGTCCACAGTGACCCTGGACATAGTAGTAGAAGCTTATCTAAACAATCTATACATGGTGTCTCTGGACATCATGACAAAAGCTACATGGCGACTCCGTACGACAAACTACATCAACGACGTCTTTTCAAGATATTCACACAATCAACAAAGGATTCCGCGGATCCTGATTATTGATCTGCATATCAATTCGAACATGGCGACCATGTCGCCCGAATCTTTTATGTCTTATTTTCTACTATAAAATCATGTAATCCTTGGAATGTTGATCAAGCTCAATACACTGAATACACTACATACATTTATCTCTCTAAAGATTATCCTGAGCACTTTAATTATTTTCGGCTATCTCTTATTAATTATTTTCCGGTGGATTTACTTCCATCAGCACTGAAGATGCATTTGTAGGTGGTGACGATGTAGTATTTGAAACTTTTTGTAACGTATCATTTAATGTAACAATCTATTTAATTTAAAGATGTGTTAAGACTTGTTTAGTTTGAAGACAATTTCATTGTGTCTGTAATAAATTATTTAGTTTACCAATCGTTTTAATTATCATTCTCTTTTAATTGTCATATTCTTATTGGTTTATTAGTTGTTAATGTTATAAGTGTTAAAACAAATATTCATAATGTTTGTATTAACTTCAACACTCATTAAATATATGTTTTGCGCAATTGAAAATATTTCACGCCGCTGCAATCGCTACAGTCGGCTACAGGCCGCTACAGGCCGCTACCGCAATGACCGCTACCGCCACCGCTACCGCTGCCGCTACGGCTATTTAAAACCTTGATTTAGACAGTGCCGACCTATGTCGTGGTTTCTTTTTACCTTGACGAACAGGTTTGTATCTGTCTCCACCACAGAACTTGCAGAACTCAAGTGCCTCATCCTCCTTCCAGAACAACATACATCCTTCCGGGCACGCATCAATTTCAACACAAGGTAACCCCAACTTAGACATTAACTGCTTCATGTGGTAATATGAATCGGGAACGGTATGATCTCGCGGTAGCATCCCTCCTACTGACTGCAAGACTCTATTCATGCAAGTTTCAGGGAGACTATATTCGGCTTTTATGTTCATGAACTCAGTAACGGCGGATAGCTGAGAGTATCCCTCACAATCAGCATACAGAGGTTGGTCGGCAGCTTTTAGAACATCCTGAAATCTCTCAGCCAAACCTTCATCCACATAAGGTTGATAAAATGTCGGATTTTCATCCGCATCTGGTTGATACGAGGTTGAGGCTTCAGGGGCGTCGTTAGGTGGTTGTGGGGGGTTGAACTGAGACATCGGTACACCGTATGCGTCATATACCATTTGTTGGTCCCACCTCATTTCAGCACGGTCTCCCCACGCACTCATCTCTGGAGGGACGTAACGAGACGAACCTACCGTTTGTGGTATAACAGATGGATCCAAAGGTTCGCCGTGAGAAGTCCAATTATAATAATTGGGAACAAATCATACCCAACTTCGTGTGGGTCTTTAAATTTGAGATTTTTACACTTTGAACATGGACATCTTATTTTATCACCACTCATATAAGCCGGATGTTCAAGTGCAAATTCAATAAATTCCCCGACTCACTCGAGAAAATTTGATTGCATTCCGTACAATACCGCATCTTTATCATACATCCAACTTCTATTTTGTTTATACATTATGCCTGAATATTATAATAAAAAATTATATGAAATGCAATGCACACAATTTTAAGTAATTTATTTCACTAAATAATCAACTAATTTTCACTAAATTAAATGAAATGCACACAATTCACAACGATAATGCACAAAATATAAGTAATTACCTAATACTTAAATTTAAATTAAACATACGTTTAACTAAATTTAACTAACTAATTCATTTAGTTAAATTTAACTAAATTTAACTAGTTCATTTTGTCCCCTTTTAATGCATCACTACGTTTAAACCTACGTTTAACTAACTAATTTAACATAATTAACACATCACTAGGTACGTTTAAACCTACGTTTAGCTAACGAATTTTAATTAAATTATTTTTGTAAACCTACATTTAAACCTACACTCAATTATTACATTAATGACATTTAATCTTATTAGTACTACACAATTAACAATTCACTAAATTAAATAATATGACCAAATTAAACCCAATAATTTGAACATGTATATAAAGTCATTTGAATTAATAAATAATACACAATTACAATAACAATTCACAATACACATAATTAACACATTACTAACGTACGTTTAACTAACTACGTTTAACATAAACATCATTAAAACTAACTAATTTCACTTAACATAAACATCATTACGTTTAAAACTACGTTTAGCTAACTAATTTTAATTAATTTATTTTATAAACCTAACAGTTTAACTAATTTTATGACATTACTACGCTTACAGTTGAATATGTTGTTAATTAATTAACAACCTCACTAATTTAATAGTTTTAATAATTTAAATTGAACCAACTAATTCTAAATAAAAATAATAATTCAAATAACATACCTTAACTGCATAAACGGGGAAAATGATAGAAGACAGACTACATCCTTCGATCTTTCAAACAGATACTGTATATACTGGGAATGAATTGGTGTGGTTCTGTTGAATGAGCTGCTCCTGCATATATATAAAAAATTAGTCACGGACTTAGTCACGGATTTGTCCGTCACTAAGCAAAACCGTGTCCATTACGCGTCCAATCCGTGTTAATGACGTGTAAATGACGTGTTAATCAAAGTAGTCACGGAAGTAGTCACGGTCGTGGCCGTGACTAAATTTATCCGTACACATTACCGTTGCGAATTAATTTAAGGGAGATGAAAAATTGAATTTTAATCATAGTCACGGCTTTAGTCACGGATGTGGCCGTGACTAAATCGCCGGAGTAAAACAAGCCAGGCCGGAAAATCAAACGGGCCAATCGGAGGATGTTAGTCACGGACCAAATCCGTGACTAAGTGTAGTCACGGTCTTAGTCACGGTCAAATCCGTGACTAATTTTTTTTTTAAAAATTCCGTGACTAGTCCGTGACTAGACTAGTCACGGACCGAATCCTTGACTACGGTCCGTGACTAAACGCGTGTTTTTTTGTAGTGTATGATTGCAGTACTCTCTTTGTGGAGAAGATACATGGGTGAAATATTTTTTATTTATCGTGAATGATGTTTTTTTACTTAAAATTTGTGAGATTTGAGTGCAATAATTTGTTTAAAGGTAGACCAGTAGTCCGTAGTAAAATTCATACGTAGTATTACGGAGTGGCTAAGGTGGCTTTGAAATAAGAAATTCATATTCCACTACAAAAAATTGTGTTTACCGATTTTTTAACACGGAATTTGGCACGGACTTATCGATTTTTCGTGCCAAATAGCTTGTACCAAAGTGTTTTTGGCACGAATTTGGCATATCCTTGCCACAATCCCTGCCAAAATCTTTGTCAATCCTGTGTTTTTGTTGTTGTCGTAGTACTAGTATTTAAACTCACCCTAATTAATTGTATGTGTAAAATTAATTAGTACGGAGTACCATACACTGTAACACTTTGTAACCACTTATAATAAAGAGATGGAGCAAACAAAACAATTAAAGGAGCTAGGACAAATTTAAATATTTACTCCGTTTGAGTTCATGGTCGTTCTCCTATACACCATTGTTGGAGGTATTGGTCCTACCAAGGCCTCCCTTCCACTTTATTTGTTGAGGCTTGCACACTCTATTTTACTCTCTCTTGGATATCTTTACTGTGGTATATATCCTGATCAAATATATACCTATTTTGAGTGGTTGACTTACCCACTTGGCTGGCCCCTTTGTGTTCTGTCCGCTGCATCCATCTTTGTCTTGGCCTATACATGTGACACTCCTTTGTCTAGGTTGCATGTGAGTGTTTTTTGTCAAACCTCACCCGTGACACACTTTGGCAGCCTATTTGTATCCTCTGCTTCTTCCCTTGTTGAGCAGCCTGCGCAGAAAGCATTCCAGAGAGAGCAGTGCTCCCTTCTTCTTCCTTTCCTTTGTGTGAGAGTGTAGAGAGGTCCTTTGTGGAGAGTAGAGAGTTGTGTGCTATAGCCTCCTCTTAGTGTGGTGTATGTGAGTAGTGTGTAGAAAGACCTGAGCCGAAGACGGATATACGATCCTAACAGTGGTATCAGAGACGGAGTTCGCCGTCTGCCGCCGTCCGCCGCCGCCGCCCGCCGCCGCCGTCGATTGGAGCTCGCCGAAGGTCTTGGAGCTGCCTGGTCGTTCCCACGAGCTCGCTGAGGTCTCTGTTCGCTGAAATCGAGCTCGCCGGAAGTGGAACCTCCGCCATCGCCGCCTGGAACCTCCACCATCGCCGGAGGTTGGTTTCCCTCTATCCGGAATCGCCGCCGCTGGGAACGAAGCTCGCCGTCCGGAAATATCTCGCCGCTCGCCACCACCGGTCGCCTGCCATCGCTCCTCCGTCGAAGCCACCAGCCTGCGACATTTGTGGCTCGCAGGACTGGAGCTCGCTCATCGTTGGTGTTTCTTCTCTCGCGGAGAAGCTGAAACGAAGGCGCTGGGAGTGCTGTAGAAGGGCCGCTGGTCAAGCTGGAGCTTAGGAAAATTTTGGGCCGGTTTCTTCTTTTGGGCCTCTGGACTGGAGTTGCTGGCTACTGGAAGATGAGTTGCTGCTTCTGAGCTGGAATCGGGCTAGTGGACAATTGGGTCAGTCCATTTGACTGTTGGAGCTGCTGGAAAGCTGCTGGACTTGGACTTGGACTGTTGGGCTGGATCTGTTACTGGGCTGCTAGACCTGGAGCTGGAACCAGCCAACCACCAGTCAACCGCCGGTCAACCGCCAGTCAACGGCCGGTCAACGCCGGTCAACGGCAGTCAACCCCTCCAGAAAAATCCCAAATTTTTTAAATTTGGGTAGGTAAGGTCGAAACGCTCTCCTAGGGTTTCGCGAAGGTAAGTTTTCAATAAACTTACTATTTATAGCATTTCGGCTTTAATTTAATTTAATTTATTCCCCCTCCCCGCGTGCCGCCGGTTGATTTAATCCCGGCCGCCAACCCCCCAGGTACGTTTTCTAAACTCACTCCTTTGTGGTAGTTTGTTTTTAGTTAATTAATTAAATTACTTTGTGTTATTTAATTTAATTGTTATACGTAGGGGTGTTTTATTGGGTGGTAGGGGTAGAATTAATTAAATTTAATTTTTTCTGCCTGGAATTGTTTAAATTGCCAAAATGTCCATTTTTTGCTATGTGTTGCATGCTGCCCGGGGTTATTAAAGTGAATACTTTATAACCCGGGTTGGATTATTTTCTGTCATTTCTATCTGTTTAGCTTTGTGTTCCTTTGTGGTTGATACCATGGCTGCAAATCAGTATGGTATGCTTCCATTTAATGGAAAAACAGATTTTGATATTTGGAAACAGAAAATTAAGTGTGTTTTAATACAGCAAAAAGTTTTCAGAGCTGTCACTGGTATTTTCCTAGAATCAGAAGATAAGGCTAAGCAAATTGAAATGAACGAAACTGCTTGTTCTACTATTTACTTGAATCTGTCTGATTCTGTGCTTAGGAAAGTAGGTATTCTTGAGTCTGCTAAGGAGTTGTGGGAGAAATTGGATAGTCTCTATACTGATACCTCTTTGCCCGGGAAGTTGTTCTTACTAGAGAAATTCTTTAGGTTTAGGCTTGACCTGACTAAGGATATAGATGAGAACCTGGATGTGTTTAATAAACTGATACAGAATATCAAACAGGCAGGTGATAAACACATAGACGATTACACTCCCATAGTATTACTTAATGCCATTCCCGACTCTTATAATGATGTTAAGTCCGCTATTAAGTATGGTAGGGATGAGATTTCGTTAGACATTGTTGTGAATGGGTTAAGGAGTAAGGAATTAGACCTGAAGCATGCTAGGGGTAGTGCTAGTCAGTCCAGGGACTCCGGTGAGGCTATGTTTGTTAGGGGTAGATCTAAGGGTAGGTCTAAGAACTCTAAGCAAAATAGTCAGGGTAAGAACGCCAGTCAGCCTGGGAGGAAGAGGAGTAAATCTAGGAAGAGAGTGTGTTACAATTGTGGTAACACTGGCCATTTCATTAAGGATTGCCCCCACCCTAAGAAGACCGAGCATGCTAGTGTAGCTGTTGATAAATGTGACCTTGGTGATATCTTGATGGTTTGTGACCATGTTAATTCTGTGAGAAATTCCCTGTCTGAGCATGAATGGTTGATTGACTCTGGTTGTACCTATCACATGTCCCCCTTTAGAGATTTGTTTTCTACTTATGAATTATGTGATAGTGGCTACGTTTCCTTAGCTGATAATAAGAGATGCAATGTGCTTGGTGTTGGTGATATATGTCTGAAGTTTTCTTGTGGCTCTGTGTTTACCATTAAGAATGTGAGGCATGTCCCTGATTTGTGTCATAACTTGTTATCTGTTGCTGCTTTGGAGAGTAGTGGGTTACAGGGAAAATGGGGGAATGGTTGTATGAAAATCCTGAAAAACTCGCTTGTTTTGTTTAAAGCTGAGAAGGTGAATAACCTTTATGTGTGTCATGCTAAACCTTTTGTTGAGTCTGTGAATGCTGTATGTTCTGATAAGACCTCTTTGTGGCATAATAGGCTAGGACATATGAGCAATAAGGGTTTAGATGTCATGCGTAGGGCTGGTTATTTTGGTAAGGACTCTGTGACTTCTGTGCCTTTCTGTGAATCATGTGTGTTAGGCAAGCAGCATAGAGTCAGCTTCCCTCCTTCCTCTTACCCTAATCTGTCTAAGTGTTCGTCTGTGCTTGAATATGTTCATGCCGATGTTTGGGGTCCTGCCAGTGTTCCTACCCACGGGGGTAGGAAATATTTCCTTTCTATCATTGATGATTTCTCTAGGAAGGTGTGGGTTTGCCTTTTAGAACACAAGTCTGATGTGTTTGTGAGGTTTAGGGAGTGGAAAACCCTAGTTGAAAACCAAACTGGCAGGAAGGTTAAAACCCTTAGGACTGATAACGGGTTAGAGTTCTGTAATAAGGAGATGGATAAGCTGTGTGTGGATTGTGGGATAAAAAGGCACAAAACTGTGCCTTATACTCCCCAACAGAATGGGATAGCAGAGAGAATGAATAGGTCTCTGTTGGATAAGGTTAGAAGCATGTTAGCTACCTCTGGTTTGTCTAAGAAATTCTGGGGTGAAGCAGTCACTACTGCTGCCTATTTGGTAAATAGGTCCCCGTCTGTCCCTCTTGGTGGTAAGTGTCCTGAAACCGTCTTTACCGGTAAGCCTCTTGATCTGTCTAACCTTCGGGTGTTTGGTTGTGCAGCGTATGCACATCAACAGGGTGACAAGTTGGATCCTAGGTCTAAGAAGTGTGTCTTCCTAGGTTATCCAGAGGGGGTAAAGGGTTACAGGTTATGGGATAGGAACCAGGTAGGCTTTAAAGTGGTCCTTAGCAGAAATGTGGTGTTTAATGAAACTGATTTTCCTTGCTTGACCGAGTCTGCTTCTAATCCTGAGTCTGGGTCTGATAGTACTCCTAGTGAGGTGGAGTCTGTCCCTGTTGCTGCTAGTCCTTTATCTGTTGATCCTGTTATTACTGATGATATTGTTATGCATGATTCTGATTCCTCTGAGCATGATAGTCCCACCACCTCGAGTGAGGTGGAGCATTTGCATGATACTGAGCATGATTTGCATGATATGGGTGCTGAATCTGATTTTCATGATAACAATAATTTGCATGAGTTGCATGTGGAGCCTAGTAGTGATAATTTGCATGATTATCAACTTGCTAGAGATAGGAGTAGAAGGGCTATCAGGAGAACTGCTGATAGTATGCCTGATTATGCTTTCATTGTGCATGATACTTCTATGTTTGCATTTTCTGTGTTTGAATCCCTAGAGCTGAATGAACCCAAGACCTACCGTGAAGCCTTAGGTTCCAAAGAGTCTCAGAAATGGATTAATGCCATGAAAAGTGAGATGGACTCTTTGAGAGTGAACCAGACTTGGACCCTTGTACCTAGACCTCCCAACTGTTCCGTAGTTGAGTGTAAGTGGTTGTTTAAGGTTAAGGAAGAACCTAGTGATGTTAGGTTTAAGGCTAGGTTGGTTGCGAAGGGGTTTACTCAAAAAGAGGGGGTAGATTATGCAGAAATCTTTGCTCCTGTTGTTAAATTCACCACTATTCGTATGATGCTTGCTTTAGTTGCTCACCATGACTGGGAAATGAAACAAATGGATGTAACTACTGCATTTTTGCATGGTGAATTGGATAAAACAATTTATATGACCCAGCCTGAGGGCTTTGTGGATCCCAAGAGAAGTGAGCATGTCTGTTTGCTTAGGAAGGCTTTGTATGGCCTGAAGCAATCCCCTAGGCAGTGGAACATCAAATTTGATAAATGCATGATATCTTTGAAGTTCCAAAAATCTGTTTGTGATCATTGCCTGTATTTCAAGAATACTTCCTCTGTGCCTGTATTTTTGTTACTCTATGTGGATGACATGCTGATAATTAGTCCTTCTCTGAATGCTATTAAAGATGTGCAGAAATGTCTTTGTGCGAATTTTGCCATGAAAGACCTAGGTGATGCCAAGAGGATCCTAGGCATAAACATTGTAAGGGATAGGAGTAAGCGTACTCTTACTTTGAATCAGATTTCTTACATAGAAAAAGTTTTGAGTAAATTTAATATGTTATCTGCTTCTCCTGTTAATGTCCCTATGGCATCTCACTTTGTGTTAAGTAAGGACCAGTCTCCCAAGACTGCTCCTGAAATTGAGAAAATGAAATCTGTGCCTTATTCCAGCGCAATAGGGTCGGTGATGTATCTTATGGTTAGCACTAGACCTGATATTGCATATGCGGTTAGTTGCTTGAGTAGATATATGTCCAACCCTGGTTTGCCTCATTGGAATGCTCTTAAGTGGTTGCTTAGATATCTGATTTCTACTGTGAAGCATGGATTAATTTTCTCTAAATGTGCTAGTGGTATTGAATTGATTGGTTATGTTGATTCTAACTATGCAAATGATAGAGATAACAGGAAGTCGACCACTTCTTATGTTTTTACTTTGTGTGGCTCTTGCATTAGTTGGAAGTCTCAACTACAGCCTATTGTGGCCCTTTCTACCACTGAGTCCGAGTATGTTGCAGCCACAGAAGCGTTTAAGGAAGCCATCTGGCTCAAACGCCTTGTCTCCGAAATTGGGTTTCTCAAAAAGGGAGTTACCATTTTCTCGGATAGCCAATCGGCTATCCAACTTTGCAAAAATCCTGTATTTCATGATAGAACTAAGCATATTGATGTTAGGTTCCATTTCATACGTGATATTGTTGATGCAGGTGGAGTCAAGCTGTGCAAGATCCCGTCCGAGTTTAACCCCGCGGATATGGGTACCAAGTGTCTTTCTGCTGAGAAGCACTTGTCCTGTAAACGCGTGTTAAACTTTGACTGTGGATAACTGTGGGTTGCCTAATAAAGTGTTTGCCCGTTGTGTCTGTTGATACTCCGGGTGACCCGGCGATGATGAGTCTTATCACAACTTTGTATTGTTACTCTACACCACCTAGGACCAATAAGGTGGAGAATGTTGGAGGTATTGGTCCTACCAAGGCCTCCCTTCCACTTTATTTGTTGAGGCTTGCACACTCTATTTTACTCTCTCTTGGATATCTTTACTGTGGTATATATCCTGATCAAATATATACCTATTTTGAGTGGTTGACTTACCCACTTGGCTGGCCCCTTTGTGTTCTGTCCGCTGCATCCATCTTTGTCTTGGCCTATACATGTGACACTCCTTTGTCTAGGTTGCATGTGAGTGTTTTTTGTCAAACCTCACCCGTGACACACTTTGGCAGCCTATTTGTATCCTCTGCTTCTTCCCTTGTTGAGCAGCCTGCGCAGAAAGCATTCCAGAGAGAGCAGTGCTCCCTTCTTCTTCCTTTCCTTTGTGTGAGAGTGTAGAGAGGTCCTTTGTGGAGAGTAGAGAGTTGTGTGCTATAGCCTCCTCTTAGTGTGGTGTATGTGAGTAGTGTGTAGAAAGACCTGAGCCGAAGACGGATATACGATCCTAACAACCATAACTTAATCATCCATCTCATAATCTTTCAATTTAAACAATACGGAGTACGAATAAGTAAATTGTTATCGTTCCTAACTACTCACACTAATAATATACTCCGTATATATATTGGTGTACATTTTTATACACAATATACAAAAAGATTATCAACACATGTTATATTCATGTATATTTCTGCATATCACAATATGACCACAAATCAGTTAATTAGTAATAGCGGTGACCTAACTCCCTAAACTAATTAATAACTACAACGTAACTAATCACAAATGAATCACACATTGTTAGTAATTAATAATGTAGCAGTGTAACTATTAAAAATCACATTAAACGTGTGATGATTACAAATAGTGAGATCAATAATGGATATTTCAAATATGAAAGAATTTGCATTTATAAATTTAGAAACTTGTGCATTGATTAATTAAACAACTCATATATTTACTTCAAGAAATAGATAGATGTCTAACACGAACATTTACAAAACAATGAGATCGCAATATTCACTGCATTACATTATGAAATTATACGCTCTAGTTGAACATCTTTTGTTTTATTTTGGTTATTAGCACAAAATTTGCTATAAATCTTCAAGAGATGAGGGAAAATCTTGAAGCTCATACCGCTTAGGCCTCACCCACCTTCCACAAGAATTACGTTGAAGACCTTTGTTCCTCAATTGATACCACTTAGGAGGAATTCTAAGTTCATCCACAAGCATATCACAGTCCTTATTCACCAATGCCACATCTCTTTTAGCATCCTTTCTAAATGTCACACTTGAACTGTGGTAACAATCCACAAGGTGAAGATATGTCTCAAGCATATGGCATCCGAATAGGTTCATCCCGCCTTTCAAGTACGGTGAAGACTTAACATCTAGCTTCAATTCTGCCCCGATGTGTGTGTAAACCCACTCTAATGGACCAGTTAAATCGTCATATTTTTGTAGTCCTTCATTGAATACAACTCCGGGCCATTTTGGTACTACGTCTTGTTTCACTGTCACTCTCAACGTTTTAACTCGCTTTTGGTATACCTGTTACATTAAGAATGAATCGTTAATTCGTTACATGTAAAATTTGAATATAAAGAATCTGAATTCAAGACACAAATCCTATTTTATATTAGCTGAACCCAAAGGTGGAGTTAAGAGGGTCTGATCGGACATTGGCCCACCCAAAATTTAAAGAAAGTTTGTAGTTTCTATATAAAAATTAATGAGTACAAAAAAAGTATCAATTTTTTTCATACCATCTAAGTATAATTGGTATGCTCCTATTCACGCCCTAGCTAAACCGAATATGGTTTCTATTCTGATATCCTTGCTCAAGGCTAGAAGCAATCACTACAAAAAAACAACGATTTTGACACGAATTTGGCACGGAGCTTTGGCACGGATTTACCAAAATTCGTAGGGTATTTGGCACAGATTTGACACGGATGCGTTAAATCCGTGCCAAATTCCGTGCCAAAGTCGTTTTGTCACCAGCTATTTGGCACGGTGCTGTGCCAAAAATAAGTTACAGTCCGTGCCAAACTCGCCCAATACGTGCCAAGTCCGTGCCTATTTCGATATTTTTTTGTAGTGAATAGTCACTAGTCAGTGTTTATACCTTTACTCATTCATTTCCATTAGCCTTTTTAATTAAATAACAATCCTAATTTACGAGCACCGTACCATATAAATATTAGAGTGTGTTATTCAAATTATTCACATTCAGACCCAAGATGCAACCCAAATTCTAAATTCCAGAGACCAAGCATTGGCGTAAGTTCGTATACTTGAGCGACCTCAAATATACGAATACGACTTTAGACTAATCACAACAATAGTTATGTTTCCTATTTTGACTACTCATAGCTTATCGTCTATGAATCCTATCCACCAATTAAAAAAATCTATTGACCCATTAATGATCTGTAAGAAATATGGATCTCCAAAATATCAATCAACTACATATTTCACCATTAGTCATACTTCATACTACGTATTCATTAGTGGACATGCATATGACAAGTGACAACCTATCTAGTAACACGGACAAATTCTTATTTGAAATGTTTTCACCAAATCGATTGTCCATAGTAAAACATTTTATACAATCATCTATCCCTAGATTAAAAGGTAACAAAAATGGAATTAAATAACAGAGGAATGTTCAGGTCCGAACATTCCTGGTCCGAACACCGTCCGAACATTGACGTTTGGGGCCCTCCCCGGTGGAATGTTTTGATGAAATTTTTTGAGCATGTTCCTCATCAAGTCTAGTTTGTCCATATCAAATTTCAGCTCAAAATTCGATCGGGAAGGCATTCAAATGATTTTTTGAAGTTGACTGCGTCAAAATATACATATAAAAAACGCAGTCAACTTCAAAAAATGATTTAAATGCCTTCCCGATGGAATTTTGAGCTGCAATTTGGTATGGACAAACTAGACTTGATGATGAACATGCTCAAAAAATTTCATCAAAAAATTTCACCGGGAAGGGCCCCAAATGGGGATGTTCGGACGGAGGATCCTGTCCGAACGTTCGGACAGAATCATTCTTGTTAAATAACAGTTGTATGTATGTGAGGTTCGGAACAAAGAGCACTATATGAAAGAAAGGCCAGGTTTACAATAATGTGGGAAAAGAAAGAATATGAAAGAGCTAGTAAAACAAACACTTGGCAATAAACATAAATGCTAGCAACAAATGTCGGTTGCATAAAAGTAAGAGAAAATTCTCACAAGTAAAAATATTTTGAAATTTCAAAATAGGACTATCATATTTTTTATTCTCTGAATAAGAGTAAATTTATGTCACATTCAGCATTACTAGGCTTTTAACATGACATTTTTTTGTTTGCAAAAAATATGGCATTTTTTCAAACTTTGGCTGATTACTTCTATTTAGGGAGTAAAAAACGTTATAGTACTATTTTGAAATTTAAAACGTTTTTACTCGTGTGTAGGGCAATTTCTTTAAGAGGAAGAGTTGATTCTATATATTTCCTACAATATTGACTATTTTATTGGTAATCTTTACGGTATTACGGATTTAGGAAATTTAAAACCTAGTATCACTGCATACTTGTATGGGAAATGGAAACTAATAATCCAACCTTTTAGCGGTCTTTTTATAATAGTCCCACATTTTCATTATTCATAAATAATCCAACCTTTGCACCTTATCTTCATTCACTGGTCCCTGATTGGTTGATGACCCGCTATTCCAAATTATTTTCTTATCTTTGCAAACTGTTATACCATGCATAAATCTCACCTTTCACAAAGATAATATTTTGCATAGATAAGAAAATAACTTGAAATAGTAGGTCATTAACCGGTTAGGGATCATCGAATGAAGATGAGGTGCAAACGTTGGAGTATTCTTGAATAATGAAAAGGTGGGACTATTGGATTATTAGTACTACATATAAGATTCAGGAATTAAATAAACCATGAAATTTTGAAATGAAGTCTTCACCATCCACTTTAATTCATTTCACAAAATATTCATTCAAACTAATACTCCGTACGAAGTAGTTCTTAACCTCAAACAAAGTGGCGGGACCAGGTGCATTACTAATCGAAACCAAACAATTTATTACTCCGTATCAAACATTTTAGGAGTTCGTATTACACTTATTAAAAAAACGAATATCATTCTAATTAGTAATTACAGACTTGTTAAGGATGGGAGTCGTGGCCCGTGGGGCTATGGGACTATGGGTTTCAAGGATGATTTTATTTGGACTGTAATTTGTTGGTCTGGTCTGGTCTGGTTTCTTTGTACTTTTATAACTATCCAAGTCTGGTCTGGTCTAAATTGGTCTGGTCTGGTCTGATCTGGTCTGGGACGAATTACATTCTGCCCCTCGCTTGCGCCCTCTGAACTGTGAGTCTGTGACTTTGAAATTAGAAATACATAATCCAAACCATCAGTTTTCTATACATGCGTATTTAAAAAAGTACGTACACTTTCTCGCAAAAAAAAACATTGAAAAGATGTCACTAGCTAGAGCCCTTTGACAACCCTGTTTTTCGGCTCAACAGGTTTATCAGTCAATTTTTTCACCAAACACGTAATTTTGCTTCCGTACGCTGAATTGTGTAATAAGCAGAAAAAGTAAGGTTGGAGTTACTATTCTGGTGCTATTGGCTGGAGTTACTGTAGATGACAATTTTAGCCACTTTTTTATATCATTGTTTCTTTATTTTATTAATAAAATATATTATAAAAATAATTTTTTCTTAAATCAGTAGAATCAATCAGTGCGGCTACTTAAGCCAGAACTTCATAAATTTCAGCAGAATCAGCCAAATCAGCTAATTTTTGTGCTGTCAAATAGGCTCTAAATTTGGACAGGAAAATGTGTGATAAACTCAGTAAAAGATTTATATAAATTGTGGCATTTTTCTAACCCATGGCGGCCAATTTAATTATGATTGAAGTAAAAGTTCATTCATGATTCTTCATCAACCTAACATATCTATATATGCACAATTTAAATCTGAACTACTTCATTAAATTAGAAATGTATTCTCCCTAGCTAGTATATATGCATGCAACAAACCTCATCCCGGAATGCTAGGTTGCCTATTCTTGGGGCAGCAAAGGATATGACCGTCACCGGCACTCCCGGAAAGTGGACCGCCGATTCATACGCGTTGAGCACGGCGAGAGCGCCGCCGAGGCTGTGCCCCGTCACCGTGAGGCTGACCTCCTCGCCTCTGCTGATGTAGAAGTCAACCATCTTACGCAACACCCGCATCACTTGTTCCGAGGCGCTTTCCTTATTGTACCTTGAACTGTCACTTTTGGACGTGTAAATGCTCAGAAAACCGTACTCCACTTTGGCCTCGCCCTGCCCGAACGCCTCCAACTTGTTTTGCATATTCTCCGACCACTCTGACGGCGTCATCGTCCCCCGCCAGGACACCACTATATCCCTCTGCCCGATCCGCCGCGTCTCCTCGACGTCACTCACCGCCACGAACCCTATCCAGTTTGACCCTTTGCTCCACGCGTTGACCAGGGTTGACCCCTCCAACCATTCCGGAACGTCAATGTGGGACGACATGGCATAAATGTAACTGACAACCTTGTACCCGTTCCGGGTGAGCCCCACCTTGTCGAAAAATTCGCGGCGGCCGTACAGACTGCTTTCGTAATATTCGGAATATGGGTCCATGTCGGAGGCCTTCCCATTCACGGCAGCCATGGATTTCTCTCCACTCCAATGATATATTCTCCCTCGGAGACATTGCCGGCGTGTCTGCCATGTCCTGGATGCTCATTATTGTTTGGTCGTTTGATTTGGCGCCGTTAAGGTTGACGTCGGGAACCTCAATTGGAAGGTAGCTTGTTAGAAAATAGAAGAGGTTGTTGGTGTATGAATATGTTAAGAGGTATTTACCTAAATAGGAGTAATTGAGTAAATAGAACTTTAATTGCTAAAATAGGAGTAAAGTTTAAAATTTCCCCAAATAGGAATAATTATTTGTGGTTTGACATATATACCCCTCAAGCTTGCCCAAACTTACTGCCGGCGAGTAACGCTAGACTGCCGCTAGTCGCCGGTCACCGTCGCTGGTCACCGTCGCCGGTCACCGCCGGCCGCCACCACCACCGTAGAACTAGTCGCCGCTACAGATCTAACCATTGTCTCTGGAGATCTGTCCGTTGCCGCCGTCGGATCTGACCGCCTCAGGCCGCCGCATGCCGCCCCTGCATATTCCGGCGCTGCCACTTCAGATCCGAGCTTTGCTGTTGCAGATCTGAACTCAGTCGCTGCAGATCTAACCGACCCCGCCGTCGATGCCAATATTTTCATTAGAATGCCATTATGAATCGAGAATGCCATTATGAATCGAGAATGCCATATGAATGACATTTTGAGAGGAAAATATGAAATATTTGAAGTGTAAGAATGCCATTCTAATGGCATTTTCAGATTAATTTTGGATTTTTTTGACAATCAAATAAGAAATAGAGTTGTGAGCTCTAGTCTTGTCACAAAAAGATGAAACAAGGACGGAAAGATGAAGCAAAAGAGGGACACTTCACCGTCGTCCATGAATTTTCCGACTGCTTCTTCCCACCTTCATCCACAAACTGCCGGCCATGGTGTTTTGTCATCCCACTTCTTCCACAACTTTGCCGTCCTTGGGAACGAAGAGAAAACGAAAAGGAGTATATGCGATGCAAATAAAAACGAAGAGAAAATGATATGAGGTTTTGGGATATGAGTGGACCGAGTAATGAGGGAGATGGGTTTTGGGCCTGAGTGGAGCATTGGAGCGTATCATCATTAAGGGTAAAATGGGGATAATAATGAAATTTAGTCCCATTTAGGCTCAAAAACATAAGCACTCCTACGGCAGCTCATTCGGTCATATTTACTCCCATTTAAGACCAATTTTCCATATGTTAAGTGATTTTAGTGAGGTGTAGTGTAGAGAAGGTGTTTTAGAGTAGAGCTCTTGTCTCTAGAAAACTTGTAATTTTATTGATGTTGCTTGGTTTTGCTTGGTTTACAAATGAGTACAATGAGTCCTATTTATAGGTGCTAGAGGATCATTCTAGATCCTTATTAAATGCTATGATTCTAGAGTATTCTACAACTATGTCTAATTAGTCTAGATTTTACATAAGAATTCTCTAGTGGAGAATTCTCTAGAATACTTGTAGCTATATTTCTCTAGAACATATCTAGCCTTTTCTACATAGAATATTCTAGATAAATGCGTCACTATTTAATACTCCTCCTTGATGCATTTGTCGGTGACTCCAAGCATTCTTCGCAGAAACTGAAACCTGTCTCTTGGCAGTGCCTTCGTGAAAATATCTGCCAATTGTTCTTCTGTTGGGCAGTACCTCATCTCAATATGCCCCTTTGCTTGAACATCTCTCAAGAAGTGATACTTGATATCGATGTGCTTAGTGCGATTGTGCTGAACTGGATTCTTAGCCATCGCAATAGCTGACTTGTTGTCGCAAAAGATCTCTGTCGCTGAGCTTTGTGATTCTCCCATATCTTCTAATATTCTTTTTAGCCATATAGCTTGGCACGCTGCTCCGGCTGCTGCAACATACTCGGCTTCTGCTGAAGATAGTGCAACAGAATCTTGCTTCTTTGATCCCCATGAGAAAATTCCCGAACCAAGCTTAAATGCGTAACCGGAGGTGCTTTTCATGTCATCTTGAGATCCAGCCCAATCACTGTCGCTATATCCACTTAGTCGTGAGTCAGGACTTGTTTTGTACCAAATACCATAATTGATGGTTCCTTGTAGGTACCTAAGGAGTCTTTTTGCCGCTCCATAATGAGTCTCAGTTGGACTTTCCATGAACCTCGAGAGCAAGCTTGTAGCATACATTATGTCCGGTCTCGTAGCCGTTAAGTAGAGTAGACTCCCAATCAAACTTCGGTAATCGGTAGCATCCGTTGGCTTTGACCCATCTTCTTTCTTTAATTTTTCATTAGGAACCAACGGAGTGACGACAGCTTTGTAGTCTTGCATTTTGAACTTCTTTAGCATGTCCTTAATATATTTTTCTTGAGATAAGAAGATGTCTTCTTTTTCTTGACTTATCTCCATGCCAAGGAAGTAATGCATTAATCCCAAGTCACTCATCTCAAAGGTGTTCATCATGTCTCTCTTAAATTCTTCAATTAATTTTGAATTATTTCCCGTGACAATTAAATCATCAACATATAGAGAGATGATGAGAATGTCAGATTTACCTTGGGATTTGATGTATAGTGTAGCCTCGTTCTTGCTCCTCCTGAACCCTTGACGGGTGAAGTATCCATCAATCTTGCTATACCAGGCTCGTGGAGCTTGTTTGAGCCCGTAAAGTGCTTTCTTTAGACGAAGAACTTTTCCTTCTTCTTTGATGATTCCTTCTGGTTGCTCCACATACACTTCTTCTCTTAGTTCTCCATTTAGAAAGGCCGATTTAACGTCTAGCTGATAAATTTTCCATTTCTTTTGAGCTGCAAGAGCTATGAGTGTTCTTATTGTGTCCATCCGGGCAACTGGTGCAAACGTCTCTGTGTAGTCAACTCCCGGTATTTGAGCATACCCCTTTGCAACCAGCCTTGCCTTATGCTTCTGAATTGAGCCATCAGGGTTCAGTTTCATTTTGTACACCCATTTGACTCCAATAACCTCTTTGTTATGTGGAAGATCTACCATTTCCCAAGTATCATTCTTTTCTATCATTTTTATCTCCTCCTCCATTGCTTTAATCCAAACTTTTTCTTTGGAGGCTTCAGTGTAACTATGTGGCTCCAAGGAACAAAAGTTGCATGTTTCATAGACGTCAGTAGACTCATATAAGTTTGCTAGAGTTCTTATTCGAAGGGGTGGAGATTCTAGCGAGGAGTCATGTTCGCTAGATGTATTCGCTTCGGAAGAGGATCTTGGAGTAGATGTGGGGCTCTGTTGATCGTGATCTTCTTCTTCTGGGATTTCCTCTAGTTGGGTAGTAGTTGTCTTTCTTTCAACTCTTTCCATTTCCCAATTCCAAGAGGCTTGCTCATCAAACTCCACATCTCGACTTGTCACTAGTTTCTTAGTCTCGAGATTATAGATTCGATATCCCTTGGATTTGGAGCTGTAAGCGAGGAAGATGCCCTTCTCTGTCTTGTCTTCTAATTTGTGCCTTTTAACAGAGGGAACATGAATGTAGCATATGCTTCCGAAGACATTCAAATGTTTGGCTGAAGGCTTTTGTCCCGACCATGCCTCAATAGGTGTTTTGTTTAAAACCGCCTTAGTTGGACACCGGTTTAGAAGATAGACTGAAGTATATACCGCCTCTGCCCAGAACATTTTAGGCATTCTTTTTTCGGCTAACATTGATCTTGCCATCTCCATGACTGTGCGGTTCTTCCTTTCGGATACCCCGTTTTGTTGTGGAGTGTATGCTACTGTTAGTTGATGCTCCATGCCTTCATCTTCACAGAACTGGTCAAATTCTTTTGAGTTGTATTCGGTACCTCGATCGCTTCTCAACTTCTCGATTTGATGACCACTCTGTTTCTCCACGAAGTTCTTGAATCTCTTGAATATTCTAAAAACTTCGGATTTTTCTTGGAAGAAATACACCCATGTCATCCTTGAGTAATCATCGATGAAAAGTATGAAGTACGTGTTCTTGGAAACTGAAGGAGTGCGCATTGGACCGCAGACATCGGTGTGGACAAGCTCTAGTATCTGTTTGGCTCTCCATGTCTTCTCTGTTGGAAATGGTTGCCTGTGCTGCTTCCCAACCATACATCCTTCACATACACCTTCTTTTTCATTCAGTAGAGGCATGTCTCTCATCATATTCTTTTGATGTAGTAATCTCAAGGCATTGAGATTGAAGTGCCCAAATCTTCGATGCCACAGACTCGTATCACTCAGTTGAGCTACCATTGCTTTTTCTGGGTATTGCCATTGAATGGGAAAGTTTCTATTATTTCCCATTTTCACTTCAACAATTTCTTGGTTATTTTTCTTGTCATAGATTCGGCAAGAATTTTTCTCAAAATGTAGGGCATATCCACTTTCCATCATTTGGCCAACACTTAGTAGATTTTGTGCAAGGCGTGGCACTAGGAGAACGTTTCTAATATAGCGCGTACCTTTCTTTGTATCTATGACAATGGTACCTTTCCCTTTTGCCTCCACCAATTCGCCATTGCCCATCTTGACCTTTGTCTTGATAGAAGTATCCAACTCATGGAAGATGGTCTCGTTGGATGTCATGTGGTTGCTGCACCCGCTATCGATGTACCACTCTTCTTCTTTCGCTTCGATTGCCGAGTGACATGCATAGAACATGTACTCCTTCTCCTTGAAATCTTCAGAATAGTTGGCCTGATAATTTCTTCTATCTCTGCAGTCTTTTTCTTCATGCCCGAACCTCTTGCAATTTTTGCATTGTGGCTTTCCTCGATGGTAGCAATCTTTCTCTAAGTGGTTAGTCTTCTTGCATATTTTGCATGGTGGAAAGTTTGTCTTCCTCTCCTTGTTGTTAGAATTACCATCTTTATGAAATTTAAAGTTTCCACCATTTCTTGAGTCATTCCTTTTAATGTTGAGCTTAGATTGGAAGACACTTTCTAATGAACTTTCATATCTTCTGTTCAGCCTGTGCTCACGTGCTTCTAGCGACCCCATTAATTCAGTGATGGACATTTTTGATAGATCTTTTGACTCCTCAATAGCCGAAACTACTGGGTCATACTTTTCAGGGAGACTGATTAAGACCTTTTGGATTATTTTCTCGTCGGTTATGTTTTCTCCAAGAGTTCTCATTTCGTTAACTATATGTATAACCCGAGAGAAATAATCTTTTTCCATTTCAGAATCTCTCATCTTCAAATTTTCGAACTCTCTTCTTAAACTTTGTAATTTAATAGTTCTAACTTTCTCATTTCCTTGAAATTCCTCCTTAAGAATATCCCAAGCTTCTTTTGCCGTAGTAGCACGGATTATTCTCGGGAAAATGGTATCACTAACGGATTGTTGAAGAAGATAAAGAGCTCTAGCATTTTGCTGCTTTTGTTTCTTACATACCTCGGAAGTTGATGTGTCGTTGCTTCCTTTTTCCGGCATGGTAATTCCTTCTTCAACAATATCCCAAAGATCATGGGATTCTAGGCAAGTCTTCATACGGACACTCCAATAGTCGTAGCTTTCTCCATTGAACATCGGAGTCGGTACCGAGAAGCTTGATGTCGCCATAACGCCCGCTTGTGATCGAACAGGCTCTGATACCACTTGTTAGAAAATAGAAGAGGTTGTTGGTGTATGAATATGTTAAGTGATTTTAGTGAGGTGTAGTGTAGAGAAGGTGTTTTAGAGTAGAGCTCTTGTCTCTAGAAAACTTGTAATTTTATTGATGTTGCTTGGTTTTGCTTGGTTTACAAATGAGTACAATGAGTCCTATTTATAGGTGCTAGAGGATCATTCTAGATCCTTATTAAATGCTATGATTCTAGAGTATTCTACAACTATGTCTAATTAGTCTAGATTTTACATAAGAATTCTCTAGTGGAGAATTCTCTAGAATACTTGTAGCTATATTTCTCTAGAACATATCTAGCCTTTTCTACATAGAATATTCTAGATAAATGCATCACTATTTGATTAGCCTTTATCCAGTTTGACCCTTTGCTCCACGCGTTGACCAGGGTTGACCCCTCCAACCATTCCGGAACGTCAATGTGGGACGACATGGCATAAATGTAACTGACAACCTTGTACCCGTTCCGGGTGAGCCCCACCTTGTCGAAAAATTCGCGGCGGCCGTACAGACTGCTTCCGTAATATTCGGAATATGGGTCCATGTCGAAGGCGTCGTACGTCGCCTGAGCGAACTCGCCGTATTTGATGATCTCCCGCCTTAGCCAAGGGTGGAGCGGGTCGAGGAGGCCTTCCCATTCACGGCAGCCATGGATTTCTATCCACTCCGATGATATATTCTCCCTCGGAGACATTGCCGGCGTGTCTGCCATGTCCTGGATGCTCATTATTGTTTGGTCGTTTGATTTGGCGCCGTTAAGGTTGACGTCGGGAACCTCAATTGGAAGGTAGCTGAAGAGGCCGGACATGGTCTCCGCCAATTTTGCCGCACCGGTTGAAGCCCTGTTCGTTAGGCTCTGGAAGGTGTCGTTTGTGTTGGCCTTGACCGCGACGGCGGCTGGACGTAATCTGTTTGTAACGGCGGTGGAGAGGACGTTCGTGCCGCCGCGAGCGGCGGTTGGGGGTTGATTGGTTAGTTGCATGTTGGGCAAACGAACCAAATGTAGTTTTCCTTTTTTTGAATGAAACGAATAATGTGTGCGTACGTGATGTGTGGGTGTGATTCTATGGAAAAGTTGCGATTGTATACAAACGGACATACTTGGTAGACAACACCGGTCAACGCTAACACTCACTCCTAATAAATTAATTTGAGAGAAAATATAAATCATATCAGAAATTTATGAAGATGGGAGAAATTATTTCTAACAATTGAAGAGTTTCTTTGACGTGTAACAAAGATGAGTATGTAGAGTGAGACAATGTGGTTCTAACTTCTATGAACTGAACATCTAAAAGTTTGTAAATTTGGCAAATATGCATGTGTGAAAATTTTAATTCAGCTTTTATTTGTCAATTAAAATGAAATTGTGAAAAAATGAACACCCAAAATCATATTTCGTAGTTAATCCGCCACCTCACCAATCACCGTGATTATTTTGGGTACAACGGAAATAAAAAACAGGAAATAACAAAAGCTATAGTCTAATAATTTCGAGTCCATTTTTGTCCTCCCAAAGAAGGCGTGCTAGTTCTTCTGGTGTCTCTTCAAGAATAGTCATTCCTTTGGGATAGGAATGAGTCATATTTGCTAAAAAAAATCAGCGCATTTGTTACCCTCTCGTAGAGAATGATGTATGCCCTTGATATGAGTTGGATTAAGAAGAAAGCGGCAGTCTTCGATGAGAGGGTCCATTGCATCCCCTTCACCATGATATGATGTAACAAAAATATGACATAATATACTCTGATCTCTATACATGATAGTTTCGAATGGCATAATATATTTCAAATGGCATATCTAACCATGATAAAATATAATGAAGGAAAAAAATTATAGAAGTATTAATCTTTGCTTATGTAATCAGAGGCAATTATATTATAGTTAGCATGGTTCTTTTTTCTAGAATACCGTCTATACAACTAATGGAAATATCTACGACCCTTTTCGCATATCTTTTTCGCCCATTCAAATCGCTCAAGAAGGGAGATCAGAGTGGAAGAGTACTATATGTTCTAATGTTCTTCCAAAGGGACGTGTCTATCTCTATGCATTTTGATCTTCTACATGCAAGGCCGGTCTTTGGGGAGAGTTTACCTAGACAAATGTCCTCCAAAGTTGCAATGAGTTGCTCAAAGAATCATACGGAGTATAAGTTAACGAATAAACTAATTTTATGATCATCCGTAGATCGAAGAGTCTCATACAAGTACAAACTTGAACTTTAATCTGAATAGCATTATTTTGTCACAAACCAAATATAATATACTCCCTAATATAATCAACATCTCGATCAACCTCGTCACAAATGGATCTTTTAGTTTTAGACATAAGTAGACACCAAAATACACAACGAACTTTTAATTGAATACTACGTATAGTAGTAGATTAGTAGCTAACCATAGATCCGCACTACAAGGAAAGTGACATTTTATGACACACAAAAAGTGTCAAGAAAAATAGTAAAAGTGTCAAGATAGACCCTTTGGAGATTTGCCAACACACACACAAAAAGTGTCACTAGGAACGGTGTTAGGAAAAACATTTCTTCACACTCAAACACATGTGTTGGCAAATCCCTTGACACTTTTAGTGACACATAAGTGTGTCAAAAAAATTACTAAGTCTCTCAATGTTTTATATGTGTCAAGGAATGTTTTTGGTGACACACAAGTGTCAAGTAAATTCATATGTATATTCCAGACCAGTTAACTTTCAAAAATCATTTGACGGCCTTCCCGATGGAATTATTTACTCAAATTTGGTATGGAGGAACTAGACTTGATGAGGAACATACACAAAAAAATTGAGCCAAAAATATCACCGGGAAACTCCCCAAAAGGAGGAGGCCGGACGGCGCTCCGGTCAGGAAGGGAGGGACCCGAAGATTACTCCTAGTGTATATATTTAAATCTGTATTCTATTGTTTGCTATAATATGAGTTGACACAATATTTGAGGGGAAAATAATAAGAGTAATAAATAGTGTAGGAAAAGTAGGAGAGAGTGAATAAATATGAAATAGAATATGAAAAGTAGAAAAAGTAAGAATAATTTCGTACTACCTCCGTCCCTTAAAAACTTTCTTACTTACCTTTATGGAATGTTCCAAAAAAAAATCTCATTTGCTTCTTTGGAAAGTTCAGTGTGGCTACCATTCGTTAACATTTTTCTTACTCAAACACAATCATATATTTTTACTTTATTCACACTTTTTATACTTCGTCCCAAATCAAACCTAGAAGAGTTTTATGGGACAAAAGGTGTATTTTTCAAATGAAAAGCTTATCACAAAGGAAATGTAACAAATAAAAATTACAGAATGTATATAATAATGAAAAGTCATAAAAATAGAAAAAGAATTTTAAATCTATCTCTTTCTAAGGTTTCTTAGATTTAAATATGAGAAGTAAGGGGAAAAAAAGGAAGGGAAATCCGTAAATCCTAGTGGAAGAGAAAAAAAGGAAAAGAAAAGAAAGACAAAAGGAAGAAAGAGAGAAAGATGGGCAGGACTCATTTCATTCGTGTGTACCCGTATGAAGTACACATAAGATTGAAAGAAGAAAATGAAAAAGAAAAGTAAATAAAAATGGAAGGCATATGTCAAATCTGACTTGCAATAAAAATGGAAGGCATAGTAAATGTATGTGATACTTTTTTCAGTAGAAGGATGGGGTGATGTTTTTGGTATAGTAGGAGGGTGTATTTGACTTTTTTTTCAATATTTTTTACTAAGCAAACACATTTAGATTTGATGACATGAAATGACTAGTTACATGTGCCATAAGTGACGTGGTAGGTAGGGTGACATTGCAAAAAAATTCTCTAGTTTGGAAAATAAGTTTAAAAGTATCCTTGTTTGGGAAATAAGTTTTAAAACTACCCTAGTTGGGAAAAAAACTCTTGAATTGGCACAAGTTCGTAAACTTGAGCGACGACCTCAAATATATGACTTTAAATTAGTCAAACAATAGTTAGGTTTCCTGTTTCGACTACTCATAACTTATATCCTACGAATCCTTTCCACCACTAAAAAAACCAATTGACGATTATTTGTGACCTACATGGATCTCCTAAGTATCAATCAACTAGCTAGTCACATACTCCGCACTTCATACTACTCCGGAATTAAAAAATGGTTTACAAAGAAGTCAACTAAATTATTGTATTCCACGTCGTGAGAGCGGTAAGAATTTAGTATTGACTAGTGTTGCTCAATTAAATTAATTTCATGTGATTAAGCCTGATTAACCAGAAATCCGGTTACCCCAGAATCAATACATGTTCCCTTCGTCGTTAATTAGAAAGAATCAAGCTATTTTTATTCGTTTGTCTGCATTTTTATTTTCCAAACCAACCAATCTCGCACAATTGCATTTATTTTATTTCTTTATATCGCTGAATTTAATTAATACTTGATTCCCTTTTTCCGTCCCTGTGGAGACGATACTCGTACTTACACCACTATTCTACTACTTATTTTTAGGGCGAGAAAACTCACATCAATGTCTTGGTCATTTTATCATTTATTTACATAAACAACAAAAAATTTCCGCACTTTGCTTTTATTCTCTATTTTAATTCTCAGAATTGAACTTTGTAGAACAATTTTTTATTGTTGATTCGATCCGGTATTTTATCGGAATTTATTACTACATGGAACTTGTATACTTGCAAGTTTAGATTGATCATGTGGTAACAAGATGATGAGGGTGCTGGTATGTGGGGGTGGTAGTCCAATGACAAGCTAGTTAGGTTGGCGGTCACTTGGGGTGATGTGGGGTGGTTTGATAGTGACAGGCGGGTCACAAGAGCACAACGTGATATACTAAGATTTTTTTGCATTGTGCGACATGTGCGCCTTTCTATATCGTTTAACTAGAATCACTAATAAATAAAGTAAACAAATAAACCTAATTAGTTTGAATTTGTTTGTAATCAATTTATTAAAGTGTGAATTACTGAAACGAGTCCTGCCTTATGCATAAATGAACATATTATTTAAAAAATGTGCATTATTATGAAATTATAAAATGGACAACTCGTGCAATAGTTTTATTGAATATGCACACAATGCTTATGAAATAAGCATGTGAAAATGAAAAAATAAGGACTCTTAACTACTCTTGTGTACAATGCTCCATGCATTCTGTTGTACTCTGCCTATGGGTAAGTCTAAAATTATCTGTGCAAAGATCTACTACAAATTATCAAACTTAAGTCTAAAATTCACAAAAAGATTCTTCTAAAGTCTAATGAGTATTGTACAATTACTCGGTGATATGTATCCATTGGCGAGGCAAAATCCCTCGACACAACTATTAAAAATTTATCACACTAAGAACTACCCTATTCAATTAGTCAACTACATGTGAATCCTGAACATGAGAAAGTGGATCCCCTTGGCACAATTTCCCACATCACTAGATAGTATCGTATTACAAAACTAAAAAAAGAATATAAAAATCCGATCCTAACAATTAACTATACATCAACTATATTTTAAAAGTTGCAGCAATGAGGTTGACCATGACGCAAATTATCCCACAGACAAAACATTTGTTGCGGAGATTGGTAATGTGCTGTAATGTAGTTATCCATGCATCCATATTGACAGAATTTCCAGTCATGCACATATTGAACTGGGGTTGTGATGTTGTACTTTTCGACCCACATTCCCATGCTCACATCCTCCATTTTGAATAACTGTTGGGATATATGATATAGATTCATAAAAGGTAGAGAAGATATAATCAAGGTTCAAATATGTAAAAAACGGGGTGTCAAATTAGCCTATTACTAACCCGTAAGTTATTGTTGAGATGTTCAGAGACTATATTTTGTGCTATGTCTCTGGAGATAATATACCCGGGTCCATTAGCATACGGCGGATATATATCTTCTGGCCACTCCTATTAGGCAAACAAAGGATACTATCAAATAAGTATGCGGGAGAAGGATGTCCACTAATAATTCTTCTAGCCACTACGTACAGTTACCTCAAATGTAACGGCCCATTTTCCGTGTCTGAGAGGTCGATGCATTAGATTAAGATTGCCCATGTAAAACGACTTCGGGGGTGAAACACGATCAATTTCTTTCATAACAGCATCTAATCTGATGAAATTGTCATCATCACATTTCATAACATAAGCAGCAGTCACATTTTGAACCTGAAACCAGAATTTTGGACCATGTAATTACCATATAGGCATATAGTAGCAATAATACAAAGCATCAAAGCCTCGAAACATTTGTATTGGGTGGGGGAGGGATTGGGGAAGAGGTAATGGTTTAGGCCCCCTTTTCCTTAACCTCCACAACTTAAAGTTACCACCAATTGCATGAGCATTTCCCCGCCTCTTCAGAAAGTACCCAAAAGAATCGCACAAATCAGCAATCTAGGAAAGAGGTCATGCTTACCCCATAATCGCATATGGCAATAGTCTTCAAAACAACTAACTCATATCTATCTATAAATGGCACAACCACAATGTCCCCGAAGAAGGCAGCCTCCTTTCTCAACATAGAATTCAACTCCTTTCGTTGATTCTACACGGCATATCATGAAGCACCACATCAAATAAAATTTCAATTGAATGTATACAGTTAAACACAATCACAAACCACTAGGAGAAATACAATATCCTCTAAGTGTAAATCATTTTGTACTGTCAATTTATATCTGCTTCGGTTGAATGGAAAATGAGAAAAACTCCCCCTTCTAACTTTGTGTTTCATGACATAAACTCTAAACAAGACACAAAAATTACAAAGTCCATTTTCCACCTTTCATGATACAGAATTTCAACATAGTACTCAAATCAGGATTTCATTGAAGAAATCAAAAGTAGCATATATAGAGAATTGTAGCTTAGCAGGAGTAGAAGTTCTTTCGTTTGCTAAACTTTTTTAAAAAAAAGAATGGATTTTTTATTGAGTCTTGTTTACTAAAATAAGGGCAAGATGGGCTCTACTTCTAGTCAATACATGCAATTTGCATTCCATTTGAAGAAACATTTACTTTTAGTCCTATGCTCAACTTAGTATGGAGTAGTATAGTAGGAAAATGATTGGGAGTGATGTTAGAAATATAGAGAGAGTCTACCAAAGCAACAAAGAAACGAGCCACGACACTTGAGGACTTGATTGCTTGAGATTGCATCCAAGTTTTTCTTATAGCCATACGTTCTGCAAAGTGATTGGTGGCAGATAGAATTCCAATGAAAAGTTGAATAGGTTTTTTCAAGGGAAAAGGAAGAGACTTCCATTTCTCAGAGTAGTCCAATACCCTTTGCGGTGAAAAGCTTGGATGAGATGTGGGAAGAGATGTTGCATAAACTGAGTGAACATCAACATCACCAGCAATTGCCAATCCTGTAGCATCTTCTAATGAGAACCCCTGAAGAAATACAAAAGCTCTTATTTTTAATTAATAGATAATTGGGATCTCTAGATAATTTAACTTTAGCTAGAAAAAAGATGTAATCAGTTGCACTATGACGTCCAAAAAGTCATAGCTATCAAATCTATGTTGAGAAAGAGAAAGAAAAGGTTTCAAATGGAACAAAACAAGTCAAGATATACGTTCAAAGCAAAGATGTTGTTTTTTAAATGATACTCCCTATATCCCATATTTATCTCCTAAAGGACAACCGGCACAGGGATTAAGATAGTGAGTTTTGTGTGGTGGAGAGTTGTGCAGAGGAGAGATAAATGCATAAGAATGTGTAAGAAATGTCACCACGGAATTGGAAACTCCAAATTTAACAGATCGATTTGCCATAAATCAAAGTTTGTCACCACGGAAAACTGCTTGCCAACTGAAAACTTGAATACGCAGATCAAAATTTATAGAAAAGCTCAAAAGAATAAAAGGCAGCATAGCATGAGAACAAGGTCTCAATCCAGAGACTTCCCGTGGGACTAGTTATTTTTCCGATGTTTCCTCTGTTTTTCCTTTTGTACTGTTTTTCTTTCCTTTTCACTTTGTACTGTTTTCCCTTTTATCAATAAAAAAAGATCTTTCTCTCTAAAAAAAGAATGTGTAAGAAATGTTGTGAAACATAAATTCTTTGCCAAAAAAGGAAAGAGGAGATCGTTTTGGGACGGTCAAAAAAGGAAAATTTGAAGATAAATATGGGACGGAAGTCGGGAGTAAAACATTATACTTTTCCTTTAACATTTATAAAATCTGAAAAGAAAAAAATAAGATAACTCACTGAAATTGTCGAAATATTGGGAGTCCATTTTCTTTCCTCATTGAATTAATATAGTAGGCAGTTTCAATCCCTTTTCCACAAACTTACAATCTTTCCACACTTGTGAAAAAATAACTATACCACCACAATAAATAATACAATGATCTCATCATAATGGAGTAATCAAACATACCACCCTGTATGAAAAAGAAGTCACATGTCGACCACCAACAGTTATATGGAATCCATCAATACCAGCACGAACAGTCATAATAAACATCTTTCCCTCCACAAATGGAAAAGGCCATGTCACCTCTGGTTTCTTTGCACGCCCTATGAATCGCTGAAACCATGAAAATATTTTGGACTCTTTCACGTCAACTATATCGCTTCGCATCCACTTTTCACATCTCAGAAATCCATCAACTACAAAAACAGAGATCATGTTTAGTTACATATTTTAAATTAAAGAAACGGTGCATGTAGAGATATATAGATTTGTTGATAAGGTTCAGAGACTTGAAGAAATGCCATATAAAAAGAATAAATGGTTGTCTATTGTAAAACATAGACTAGCACAAAGGTCTCCATTCTGAAAACACATCAATAATATTTAGAAGAAACATAATTGGAATGTATTGTGTATGATATCAACACTGATTTAGAACAAAGACAACGTGGACTTCTCAAAATCTCCAATAAAACCAAACAAGTTTGCACTAGTGCATGTATAGTAACTATTAAGTGACAATGCATCTGAATAAAAGCAAAAATGCTCTGGCATTATATCAACATGTCATCAAACAAAGTTTTTTCAAACACATTTTAATATAAATATTATGTCAAATGAAAAATAGTTTAGATCCTTAATTAATATGTTGATCCAAGTTCAATGTGTTTTTTACTCCAGGGGGCGTCTAGGGGAGGGGGGTGGGGGGCCTGGAGTAATGTAGGCTGAAACTCACTCTATTGAGTTCCGAACCCGAGACCCTTAAGGGAGAGTGAGTCTCCAAGTTCAATGTTATCTACATAGAAAAGTTTCTTTTCCCTATCTAATAAGTATACAGGTCCCAAAAGAATATTAATGTCTAGGTTCCTTCAACTTCATGGCATTCTAATCTCAATCTTTTCAAAGTATTCCCTCTATAATAAAAATAGAATAAAAAGAACAATAAGTGTCTTGTTGGGTAGTACTGATTTCAGTAGGAAAACAAGACTCTTTTGGTTGTTCATTTTTGGGAACGATTTGAAATAAGGATTACAATTTTTTTTCCTACAGCAATTTAAGGGTATGTTTGCATCTAGCAAAATGCCAGTGGAGGGAAAATCTCAAGCATAATTACTTTTTTATGTTTAGCTTTACTTTGAAAAATTAAAAAAGAAGTGAAATACTACGTATGATTAGTTTTATTAGGTACTTTATATATTATTTTCCTAATTCCATCCAATTGTACTCCTTGTTATCATTAAGTTCTTTCCCAAGTACTTTTCGGGACCCAAAATGGCACAAGGGTTCACAATATCATGTTACTTTAAGATAGTGATGGAATAGATTCATTAATGAGGAACTCTTACCAAGCATGTCCTCATCACTTTTGGAAGGAATACCATCACACCTTTGAGATGTCCCCCATTGCATCCTATAACAGGTGTTATGCTCAATCACCGGTCGACGACTCCAATCTCCTCTTACCCGGGGATTTAAATGCAGAATTTTTGGTGGGTCCTCCCCAACCACTGCTTTTAATCCTTGTAACTCAAATGAAAAATGGGATATTGAAACCATTCCATCACCTTTTGTTGTCTTGGCAAGTTGGGGCACATATTCACGATGAGCATAGTGTGGGATACCAATCACGGTGATTGAGGAACCAGCAGAAAGACCACAAGGGAGGAGCATAATGCGGTCTGCTTTAGCCAATTCTTCTCCTGTCATGGTAACAAATGAAGGACATGACTCAGGCTTCCCCTCAAATATTGAATTCTTTATCTCAGGATCCTTCTCATCGTAATTATTTGCTTCATCCCATGCCTTCAAGCCTAATGTCCAAGCTTCAATTGCCGCTCTTTCTAACACAGAAGGGTTGATAGTCATATTCAATGGTTTTAAAACACTAGAAGTCATTTGATCATATCCAAGCCTGTAAGATGGATTTTTTCCATGGTTGCGTTGTATATGACGTAATCCATCGGCATGTGTGGACCCCACATTCGTTTTACTAAGCTCTCCATCATCATTACTTGTATCTGTGAACTCATCCACTCCAAGAACACTCTCATCACCTCCCAAAGCTGTGGCACTCTCATAAAACTCCGGAAACTTCACGCAAATAAGAATCAAGTATAATGCACCTAAAGCTAAGAAAATATATGAAAGCTTGATCCTCCTTCCAGTTTGAGGCTCAATTTTTGACCTCTTATTCATCTTGAAACAACAAAAATAGTACACTAGAACTCATAGAGAATGCCAAAAGCATTTCCAGTCCATTTATTTCACACGCTTTGAAGACAACATTAGGAACTCAATCCCCACATGTAAGAGGGACCATAGAGATGAACTTCCAAATTAAACATCTCATAAATTCAAAAAAAATGCATTTCAACACAAAAACCTTAAAGCATGCCAAGAAACCGAAATCCGGCCATCAAAATCTGGAATCAAAAACAAAATTTAATAAAATATTGGTTGTTTACCACAACATAATGATCAAGTAATATATTATTATAAGAAATTAAATAAATAGACCTGCATTGCATTGTACATTCTCACAAACGTCCACCATTGTAAGGAAATGCATTAAACCGGTGCCTTGGAGATTGAAAGGAAAACAAACATATGGAAGGAACAATGTGGGGGATGCCTTGACATGGGTTTTCTGAATAATGAAGAAAAATGGAGAGAAGTGTGCATGCGGGTTGGTATTTTATGTTCCTGAAACCATTGATTTAACCCCGGGAAATGAGAGGAGTTCTCCCTATGATAGTCGTGTAAACTTTTCTTTGTTGAAAGGCTCTCCTTTTTTGCGGCCATTTTCTTTTTTGGACACTTTTGTTTTATTTGTACTCATTTTGTTTAGAAAAATGGAAAATTAATTCGTGCTCAAAAATCAAATTTCATATATTCATAATATAAAAAAGCCACATTGAAAAATCTTCGAACAATTTAGGAAATAGTAATATTATAAAAATAGTAAAAGTGTGTACCGTTGTCATTAATTTATAACAATCAAAATATAAAAAATAGCCTCATTGAAAAATCTTTGAACAATTTAGGAAATATTCCTATTATAAATATAGTAAAAGTGTATGTTGTTGTCATTTATAGCAATCAATGCTAGTAATAATATCTTTATAATGTATACAGGGTCCGATTTCAATAAAGAATGATTATCCCATGAGAAATGAGAACATCTTCACTTTTGATCATCTGAAGAGCACTATTACACTTACATGATTTTCGTCATCTACATTTGGTCATCTACGGTACACTTTTTCACACACGAAATCTACTTTCTCAAAAAAGGAAAACTTTGATTTATTTACAAAAATGTCACGCCTTTTTAATCCATTTTCAAGTATTTTTGGCATATTTAGACCATTATATCTTAGACTTGATGCACCAGATTTATTCATACTTTTCATGGGAATGAAAGAAACTTTTTATATATTTAATCCAAAATTTGTATGCATAAATAAAGATCGTATATTTTTTTTTTATTTTTTATTTTTTTTTTCCTCCGGAAGGCAAACCACCAAAATCAGTGGGGTAAATGCCGGAGTACATTTACCAGGGTATTATTAGATTGAGAAAACGTTTACAAAAGAGGGGGACCAGACCAATACCTCTTTTTAAAATTCAACAATGTAAAGTAAAAACATTAAAATTTTTTAGGACAAAACCTGACCCAAAATAAACAGAAGCAGACCAAAAAACAGCAGTTCAAATACGAAGAGAAGGTATACTAAAGAGGTCCATAAAATATGCCCTACGAGCTCTAATAGGCATAGAATTAGGCCCGTCATAATGTTTAGCCGGTCCATTATGTTCAGCAGCTAGAAAATAAAGATCGTATAATTGAAATAAAATGTATAATATTCTCTCCCACAAAATGACATTATTGGAAGCATTTAGTGATTAATGTGTACAAATAGTAATTAAAACTTAGCATAAGAACTAAGTGATAGGTGTTGATACTTTTAAGTTTATTTGAAAAAACTATAGTTTTGAACTACACTTTTAATAATTGCAAAACTAGCGCAATTGTTTTTATTGTCAAAACGGATGAGTTAAATTACTATCATAGCATTCAGATAGCGGGTAAAACGACAAAAGCACCACAAACAACCACCAGCCTCAAACCAGACTTCCCATCACTCGTTGATCATATAATGGGCATAAATGAGCCAACGTCGGTTAAAGCAGACCTCCCATCACTCAATTCTAATGCAGGAGTCTTACAAAAATAAAAGTAACTAGCAGAAAAATAAACAGATTGACCATGAAAAATAAAAAGCAAACAACCAATAAAATTAAAAAATTGTTTCCAAACCCTAAACTCTAGCACTCCATGGCGGCGATTCAGGAGGGGACGGTCCAACAGTACTGTAGCTTCTTCCTCTCCTTGCCTCCGGTCCAGATCTGTTTCAGCCCCTAGCCCCACGCTTCGTTCATGACCTTCTAATCTCAACCATGAACGAGATCTTCGAAACTCTGCACCTGCTACGTACACAATTTTTGACCGCCATATAGCCATTGCGGTCTACCGAAGAAGAGAGTCTCACAAAAGGCGGACAAAAGCCGCATAAGAAAATCGCTGTTCGTCGAAAACGAAAGCGAAGAAAACCAACCCCTTAAAGCCAGGGGAGATGGCCACCTAGAGAGAGAAGAAAACCAACCCCTAAACCCAGGGGAGATGGCCACCTAGAGAGAGAAGCTCTCTTAGCATCACTGCTCCTCAATGATGTCAATAGCGGACAAAGGAAAATGGGTGATTTTAAACTAGCGATAGAAACCCTAGAAAGAGGGGAATGATAGATATTTTAAACTAGCGTGATTTTAAAAACACTAAATAAACAAGGAAAATGGGTTTAATATCACTAAATAAGATTGTGCTTTTATAAAATGATGCTCCTAAATTTTATGTTTATTGCATCAACCTAATAGCCGAACACAAATTGATATGATAAATATCGTATCTAAAGATTGAAGGGGATGAAGACAAAAAAATAAGACATAAATCTTTGATTTGGCTCGGAATTATCAGTCAAATTCTTACAATACACTCAAATCTAACCCAAATTTATTATACAACTACTCTACTAGCTAATCGTTCACTAATACAAACTACAATGGAGAAGAAACAAATGCTCTCTAGCGATTGTAAACACCTACACCCTCAATGGAATTACAAGTGGTATTTATAGTGGGAGACTGGGAGGTAATCACCGAGTAGTAATCTACACTTTCTTAACATAATCATCTAGATTCCTTCAAAAAAACACAATCATCTAGACGATTAATTATGTAAGGCAATCAAAGACAAGCAAATTAAAATACAATAAAGAAAAAAATGCAGAAAACAATGACACACAAGAAATGAATTGAACTCCAATATTAAAAAGCAATGAAATTAATTTGAATATGATAAAAAGATTAAGGAGTTCCTTTTGAACTTGATGGCTTAGTCACACCTCACATCTCTGGCAACATTATTCATTGATAGATACCTCCAGTTAACCAGCACAAATTACCGAAAGAGATAAGAATTCAAACAGAATTTTATTAGAGAAGATGAACAGTACACAATCCAAGGCCGAAGCCCCCAAAGAAGGAGATAAACTCGATCTTCCCAGTCCCAAGACTAATCGTCTAAAAGCCTACCTTATGCCTTCCTTCCCCTTTCTATTTATAGTATAAGCCCTCTTATTATTCTCTATAATAATAGGCCCAAAATAACAGACCCACTAAACAGTGTCTATTCTTCTAGTATTCCTATTAGAATTATTATCTATTATTAATCTAATAGGTAGATCCCTATCATTCATCACCTTAAATATAAACAGAGAATTCCAAAATAAGAGAAAAATCCTTACATATAAGTATATAACTAAAACATAACCAAAGTTGACAAATAGGATCATCATGGTCTTATTCCTTAAATAAGACTCGCTTACTCCTCATTGAGAAAGTTTTATATAGAGTACTATTAATACGACCAAATAAGTCATATTTGGGTAATTAAACATAAGTACTCCTTCATATGCATTTGTCTATGTTCAATTTAGACCAATTTGGAGGAATTTCTTTGAAGAGAATCCCCTGAATGAGTTCTAGAATGGCTTATCCGATATGATTCTTGCTTGTTATTACAAGAATTAACTGTTGATTTTGAGCAAAAATTCAAACAAATTGTCTGATATCACTCCCTTCTTTCACCTTCCATAGGATAGGTATAAAATGGGAAGTCTAATGGAGCAAATGTTGTACCAATATAATTTCAACCTGATGATTCTTGGGCAGGTGAGTCAGTCAAGATTTTTGAAGATTGCTGAGACTATAAAGATGATACCTTCCAAAAAAATAAAGATGATAATTAACATCAACAAAAAGTGGAGCATAACCAGCATACCAACTGGTGCATCAATCTTTAATCAGTTTGATGAAAATTTGCACGCAGGCCTGGTGTGGATCAAGGAAGTTGCCAACATTAAAGCTTCCATCAACTAATCAGTGCAACCAATATTGAGAAAACAGTCAGTCCACTCCATATTCTTGTAGATTACAGCAACAATGCCACAGAATCTGCATCATTGTATCCAGGTAGATTATATTAGTAGAATCAGTTTTTGGCAGATAGAAAAACTGATGAAATACCAATCTTGAAGCCTTATAATACAACTTTCAACTGTCCTCAATCTCAATGGAGGAAAAATTATGCAGCTTTACAGTAGAGGAGTTATAAGAGGTGATATCCAGTCTCCTGCTGCCTTATCAATTCATGGAACTTCTCATTACTGGACTTGAGCATCAGCCCCAAAGGAATCTGAATTCCCCTCTCCACAATCTCCATGTGCCTCTTCTTAATCCTCTTCTCCAAGCTGAAAGAGAAGTACTGAGGAAACTCCTTCAACTCCTCCAACTCACCCATCATCTCATTAACAAAGTAGTCAAATTTGGGCTTATAGTTGTTCTCAATGCTGAAAGTCAGCAGCCCAGGGCACCTCAGCACCATCCCCTCCGCATCACTTCTTGAAAACCCCAAACTGACCAAATAGTTGAGCTTAGGGATGAGAGTGTTCTCCACACTGGAAACCAAGAGGATGGGGTCTTGAGTAGCCAAAGCACGGAAATCTTTAAACCCTAGTTTCTTGAGGAAGAAAAGAGCTGGCTTTAGCCGGTCACTCACGCTCGCACTGAGCAATCTTGGACACTTGTTGATCACTTTCCTGAATTCTCTTTCTGGGACTTGCAGGTCATGGGAGAGGAAGTCAAATACTGGGGCGAGGTCAGATTTGATGTCTGAAGTTAGGAGCTTGGGGCACATCCCGAAGATTTTTCTGAAGTCCTTTTGGTGGATGCCTTTGGACTGCAAGAAAGTGAGGATGGAATGGAGGGAGTAGAGGGAAGCTGTGTGGAGGGAAGGGTTTTGGGAGAGGGCTTTACCAGAGTCAATGCCCATGATTTCTAGGCACAAGATCTTCTCTTTGAATTCGAGGGAGATGTTGCTGTGAATGGGTTGGTAGAGTGGGTTTTCATGGAGCAGAGTTTTGGGTTTTGATGCAATTGATAGGTGGTTGGGTAGCTGCTGCTCTGATGAGCTAGAAGAAGAAAATGAGGAGGAAGGTTTGTGGGCTGAGAAGCACATGGTGGCGGTGGGATTGAACACCGCGGCGGCGAATGGCGGTGACATTTTGGGTTCATAGATGGAGTGGATAGCAATGGAACGAGTCTTTTCTTACCACATGTATTTTCTTTCATTTAACTGTCTGATATGACAATGACACTTGGCATCTAGGTTGCTAGGCGTAACTCAAAGATGAATTTGGGGATTAGATGAGACCGTGAAAGTGAGAGTACTCTCACGTAATAGACAGCTTCTTATTTGGTCATTTAAACTTCTCATTCTATCACATATAAGAGCATCATCAACGCTTAGATGTTAGTCTTACAAAACTATGCCAAATGGCTAATAAATAATATAGGCTTTCTAATACACATAAGTGGAAGTGTAATGATCTGATATTAAACTACAAAAAATGTCTCCAATGCATACCATCTCAATTCTCACCGGTCCAATTTTAATGTCTACCTGAAACTAAATTATACGAAGTATTACTCCGTATGACCGTATATGCTTACCAACAACCATTTATTCAAAAAGAAGCTTCACATCTCTTCACCAATTTCAAATTTGCAGAACATCAATTCAGCAAAGCTCTTCATCTTAATATTCTTCAACAACACAAATGATCAATTCATCTTAATGTATTAAAAATACTCAATATTCGTACTCCATCCGTCCCCGAAAGAAGTTCACACTTTCCTTATTTGGATGTCCCTAATTTAAGTTCTCATTTCCTTAAATGGAAAGTTATCTACATCAAAACAGTGCCAAACAGTGCAAAACAGTGTCAAAAAGTTCCAAATATTGTCCAAACAGTGTCAAAACAGTAAAATTTACCCCCTGGTAAGTTTACTTGCATAAAAGTGTGTGAAAGTCAAATGGGGAACTTCTTTCGGGGACGGAGAGAGTATTTATTTAGATTCATCAAAACAATCTAAACCAATAACGACAAATTCTCCACTCATTTGTCAAAATAAGTAAAAATTATTTGTCCTCATGTGGGAGCAACTACAAAGTAGAGGATGACTAACAATAAAATTACAGACCATGAATGGCTTGATTTTTACCAGAAATTAAAGGGAAAAAATAAATTTGACATGTCAAAATAGGCTTCTTCGAGAATTTGAGAAAACCAGACTTCGTCCCTGATTTAAGAGAACCAAACTTCAATAATTTGAAGTTTTTGAGAAGAGAATGATTTTCTGGAATTTTTTGGTTTCCCCTACACTTTACGATTTGGGGCATGTGGGCAGTTCATCAAAGAGAGTCGGACGGCTAGTTTTTTGGTGAGCGAAGCCTATTTTTTATCTAGTCAGCCAGTTTGGGTGGCTTTCTACACTCGAACGCTAACCTTGATAGTGTTTAGGATTTTTTGCCATGTCAGCAGAAGACTATACGCATTGGAGTTGCTAATTTTCACAGGCTGTCTAATTTTAATAAGGTGGCGCACTAAACCTACACTAGACAGCCTGCGTTGGGGTTGCTGTAATAAACAGTTTGTTATCTCAGTGTCATTAAATTTATATAGAAAAATGTCTTAGCTCATTCAGGAGTTATTGTGAAAAGAGGTAAACAACCCCTAAATATGTGATTGGGGAGCAAAAACTTGGAATAAAATTAAGGTGTCCGATCCATTCTTAAGCCTTCACAGTCACAAACAACTCTCATCATTTTGTTGTGAGAGTGAGAAAGTGAGAATGATTCGCTCCAAAGTGAATATTTTGATGCCCCAATCTCGATTGATTAATAGTTCTGTTTAGTTTTTAGTTCATTCAATTAAAGATCAGAACAATCATTCAAGAGAAGATCACAAAAACATAAAGGTGAAATATTAAATCAAAAATGGTCAGAGAATAACTTGCTTAGTTAAAAAAAAATTTATTACTGATTTTAGGACAATAGTATTAAATAAAAATATTGATAAAGATGTCTTTTATCATTGTAACTACAATGGCATTAGTATTTTGTATTTTATTTCCATTAATATCTCCACTAAGCTAGTGCTACGTACTTGTTAAGTAATTGAGGAATATAAGGTATTACACTTAAAATGTAGTAAAAAAAAACATCGAAAAATAGCTATCGGTTTTTTCATTTTGAATTTTCAAGCAACCAATTCACATGTGTCCAAAAATACCTTGCTTACTAAACACCCCGTTCTAAAATCTAAATAGGGGTGGACCGGGCAGGGATTTGGGCAGGACTAGGTTTGGGAATTCAAGGCCCGGTACCGACCCTGGTTGGTTCCAGACCCGGGCCTGAGTTGGGTCCAGATTTAAAAAAAAGAATTGGTTTTTCTTATTTATTCCACCCCACACCCAAACCACCCCGCACAACCCACCTAGCACCCAATCCATTCGAAAAAATCAAAAGAAAAAAACAATTTGGACCCAGACCGGCAGGGCCGGTCCACCAAATACCAATCCCGTAGCCCGCCCCAAAACCCCCCCGGTTCGGGCCTCAAGGCCAGGTCTCGGTCAGCCGGGCCACTAACACACAGTAGCGGTCCGGGACGTCCGAACCGGCCTAGTTATGAATCTGAAATTCAATCACTACGAGTCTACGACAAACATGCACATTCATAGTTGGATTTCTCGACTAATAATTTCTAGGGTTGGGATTATTTTTAGCCAGTACCCAATAGCCAGTAATGAGGAATGATCCTGTCAATCCGGAGGGACAGGATCTTCCGTCCGGTCGCCGCCGTTTGCCCGTTTTGGGCGGTTCCCGATGGAGTTTTTTGATGAAATTTTTATGGAATGTTCCTCATCAAGTCTAGTTTATCCACAAAAAATTTCAGCTAAAAATTCGATTGGGAAGACAGTCAATTAATTTTTTGAAGATAACTGCGCCAAATTAAACATATAAAACGCAATTATGTTTCAAAAAAAACTCCACCGTAAACCACCCCAAACGGAGGATTCTGTCCCTCCGGCTGGACATGATCTGATGATCTCTTCCGAGCCAGTAATATCTAAAACTATTTTCCTCCTGCAAAAAAGAATGATGCCACGTATTCTATTACAAATATGTTTCACAGAGAATGTTGCATATTACTATATATTATGGAATGTCATTGTGAGAACACTTCTTCCTTTGAATATAATACTTCGTATAATACAACATATTTCATAATTAGGCAGCTGCATCTATTAACCCGGGAAATAAAAACGCTCCTTCCCCAGCATGTTCTAAATGAGTTGAAATTTACCCAGTTTCACTTGCAGTCATCAATACTCAACGGGAGGAGGGGGGGGGGGGGGGGGGGGGACACTCAAGAGAACCCAAGAAAAAAGGTGTATCTGAGACAATTCAGCACAACACATTTGCTCTACAAGTGCAGGCATCAACCAATTTAAGCTGAACTACTGCTTGTACCTGCACAAGAATGGACAACAAAGAGATGGGTATTACTCCCATATTATGCTGAAGATGAAAATGAGCCCTTCTAGCTAACACATGACCTAATTGTGCACTGTTTGCCTTATGTGTAACTTCATTTGCCTTATTCTGAATTCACCATATAATTCTTGCTAAGTGAACTCAACTAAAGTAGCAACTATACTACTATTACATTAAAAAAAAAACATGGAATCATGTACTAACCAACTTCTGCTGTTGCTTCCTCTGTTCTCCAGACGACGTCTTTCAACCCCGTTGCGAGGCTCTTATAAAACTGGAGGGAGGCCACAAAAGAAAGGTGCAAATCAAAACCATAATATAACTTTATCCAGTAAAACAAATCTTGATATATATATATATACACACACACACACACACACATATATATATACCATCAAACACATTAAATGGCAATAAACTGGGCTCGACATATCTAAAAGTTGAACTTTAAGTACAACTGTACAAACACATAAGCTATACTGCACCTTGTGAAATTCCAAGGTATCTCCTCCAGCCTTGCGAAGCTCTACTATGTGAAGAAAAGGGGTAACTTCAAGAATCTGTGTTGCATTAAGATTGACTGAGTGTCTAAATATCATTAATATTGTTGTTCACTGCACAAATTACTTAGTATTGTATTACCTCTGTTGCAATGGATAAATGACCTTTGCGCCCAGTCTTCTCCCCATGAAGCTTTAGCTGGTAAAGAGACACCAGAGATTCATTAACAACTAAAACTGCAAACTGACTTTATCAAGAACAGTCCTGTTTTCTTATGTTATTTGTACTACTTAAATATAAGCTCTTCCCAAGCAAAAGTTGCAAACCACATAAAACTAGGCCAGGTAGATGACCATAACAAGCACTGAGCTTGAATAAGCAACCAATGATTGTGTTCATTTATTTATTTATTTTAATACACATTAATGAACAACTGCAGAGTTATACTCCGTATAAAATATTAATACTGCTATAAAAATAATGAACTTGTTCACAAACGCGTTCATGAACAAAAACATGCGTGAGAGAAATTAAATGCCGTGTTCGTGTATACCTCTCTATGAGAGCAAACTGGATTCTATGAGAGAAAAATCCATGAAGATGAATGCAAAATTTTACAGTACAGCCATAGAGTTGACGAACTATGCATAATAGTGAAGTCAATAAGGTAAGAGTGGCATTAGATGGCTACATATGATATGACAGTAAACTCTAAGACTACAATTGGTAGGTTTGAGGGGTTCAAAAATCCAATAAATACTTTGAAATAGAAAAACGCTCAGAATATGAAGTGGGAGAGCGGCGATGTGGTGATTCACCGTGTGCTTATTTTTCTTCACCTTGTGCTTATTCAATTGGTAGGTTAGCCAAAAATGGATTACAGGGTTCAATAATCCAATACAAACTTTGAAATAGAAAAACATTCAGACTGTGAAGTGGGAGAGGCAATATGCTTATTCACCTTGTGATTATTTTTCTTCACATTGAAACCCAAAGGCACTGCAGTTTCTTCAATTTTTGAGATTATCTCTGCAGCAGGACGTTTTGAAGTGAATCTTGTTTCCCTTTTGACAAGACCCTGTTTGAAATATATATAAGGTCAATCGAAAGCTGAAAAGATGGAAAGTGAAGTATATAAGGGTTTTAAGTTCAAGGAGTCCTCTTGTTCATTATGTGGCCCCCTTTTGTTTGAAGGTAGGGAGGTATATGTTTTTCCATAAAAAACTCCATCATGTGATATGAAGCGGGAAGATCATGTGGCGGGACCGGGCTTGGGCCCACTTCCGTGGGCCGGTTACGGGTTGTCTTTATAATTATTTATTATTATTTTAAGTTAATGTTATGTTTTGGTTTGGGGCTTTGGGCCTTTAATTAGTAGAGTACTTAGTAGAGTAGTATGGGCCTAATTAGGATTTAATTAATTTGGGCTTGATTAGGGTTGCTTGTAGAAGGCTATTTATACCCCTCGCCAGGGTTCATTCTTATTATCTTGGAATAAAAGTTGGTTTAGCCTTTTGGCTCTGGACAACGGTATTTATTTATCGTTGATTTTATTTTTCTGTTCTTATCATCATGCTAATACTGGCTAAAGTAACTCTAGAAAACTGAAAATGACGTTTCAAGCTAAGAATGACCCATCATGGATGTAAATATTAAAAACTCCATCAATGTATTAACCACAGCAGTCGAAAACTGCATATGATGTTTTTCCAAGAAAACAACTCTTCAACATATTCATGTAGACCACAGCCTTTTAGAACACGGAGGCTTAAATAATTTTAGAAAACTGAAAAAAATGTATGGCCAGCATGAATATAAAAATATTAATATAAATACAATATAAGTCATCATTTTTTTGACCACATGAGTAGAAAACCTATAAAAATTAACCAAATACAAAAGAGTTAAAAGTAGCAACAATGAGAGGTCCCTCCTAAATTTGACGAATAAACATCTACGAGTAGCAGGCTGCATCTACTAGTAGCAGGCTGCAAATCAGCCAAGCTAGGAATGTTCCATTAATTTTAGCAAAAAAATCCCCTGATCTTATTTATCTGTCCACTTACGGAAGTTTAATGTGGTTCATTTTATATGTCTATGGACCATTAATTACTTTTTTGGGGTTACCTTTAAAAGAGTACTTATAGAAGTATATTGAATAGAGAGAAAAAAGGGAACTAGAAGCATATCATATTATATTATATATGCACACAAAAATTAATTATAGTTTCTTATTTTGAGGGGTTCATAAGTAAGAGAAATCCCTTATAATATTGGTAAATTAGAGATTTTACTGATTGAAAAAATAGTGAAAATTATTCAGATACACTATATACCAATAAATAGGACCAAAGAGAATAATTTAACAAAAGTAAACGAACAATCAGTTTGAAACTTGTATCATTCTGTTCTAAATAATAAGTTTTCAGAAAACATACCACCTGCTTTTCAAAAAGAGAACTGAGATTGAGACCCTGAGATCTAGAAATTAGCTCGAACGCATTCATTGCAAGTGGTGCAGGAGGCAGCTCTTCCCGTCTCTCCACAACTAGCTTAGGAGAGTCCTTTCAGAAGAAAGTTAATTACCACAAGTAAGTCTCTAATGGATCATTATTTTAAAACACTTCAGAACCTATTAAGAGTTTTTTTAATAAATTTAGAAGAATGACATAAATGGTGAAATTCTTACAACTGATTCATCAAAGATGGCATTGACATCATCGAGATTAACATCTTCCTGTTCGAAAACTGGTGGCTGATAACCTTTCTTGAACCAGTCATTCTCGATTACCTCAGCAATTGTAATTCTCTGTTTTATCATAGAAAACCGTTCAGTTTCAGGTAGTAATTTTTACTGAATTGTGAAGCTATATAATGAACTATAATGTGTCCAACTTGAGATAAGTGGAGACACGAAATACATACAATCATGCACATACATCTCTAAAATGTTCTCCTTTCCAAAATGATGGAAAATATAAATTTACCGTATGAGGATTGGGATCCATGATTCTATTGATTAATTTCCTTGCACTTGAGGAGAACCATGGTGGACATGTGAATTCAGCTTTGTGTATCTACAGAAGAAATAATAAGTTGCTTAATAGAAAATAGGACTGGTGATGTAAACCCTAAAGTTGAATTTTAAAGAAAGAGAAATACTGAATGCAAAGGCAGTTACACAAAGCCAGTGAGCATATAATGTTCATTATATGTTGGCCAATGACTTTGCATAATATTATATGTTGCGAGGAACAGTGTTATCATTCAGGGTTAGATAAATAAGTAAAATAGACACTTGAAAAGAAAATTGGAAATAAATAAATACTCCCTCCATTCACTTAAAAGTTGCTCTTGTAATGATTTCATGGAATCAAGGAAATGAGTAATAAAGTTGTAGGGGGTAGTGAATAGGGTAGAAGAAGGAAGGAGAGAAGGTAACAAGTAGGAAAAATCGGAAAGAGAAGATGAAAAGGAATGGGTACTTATGTATTTTGGGGATGAAAAGTAGGGCTGTTTAAGTCTTCAAGAGATGAAAAAGTACGAAAAGTTGTCAAACACGGAAAGTAAAAAGCGTAATAATAAACATCAATAAAGGAATATGGAGCAAGTAAAGGAGAGGAGGGGAGGGGGTATATTAAACTAAATGGCACTGAGGAATTTCTGTCTCAACTGCCGTCAGCGTTGCTTCCAACACAACATCTTCTAGAGCCAACACTGTCTGCAACACCCATATTTGCAACACCCATATTGCAGACTGCCCTACCCGATAAACTACCCAGAACAAACTTCGTGGACTTCCCCGGTCCATTTTGGTCCACTAAGCCTGTCCCAGTTTGCCATTGTATATCAATGGAATTTTTACTGGACACTGATGACCTTGGACATAGTCCACCGCTAAAAGTGACTTTCAATCTTCTTCAAGAATACAAGGATCACTGGCACTTTTTATTGGTGCAGTCATTCAAAATCCAGTTCAAGTTTTCAAGCTTGAGGGCAAGCTTGATTTTCCAGGAGGGGTGTAATGATGCATGCTACTATATAATATTATGGAAAGATAAACAGAGCAATCAAGTAGAATAATGAGGAGTAATATCTGATTGATTCGCTTGATTGAGTTTATTATGATTTGATTTTGATACGGTGATACCTTCATTATTTAATCTATTTTAGGAAGTGATTTTCTAGGATTTCCCTTCCCTTGTTATCTGCATGTAATCCCTCTTATAAAAGGGAGCTTTGTTATGCTAATAAGATATCGAAGAAAAATTAAGAAGAACCCAAGGAGAAGGAAAACTCCCCAAATTTCCACATCCCCTATCCATTTATCATTTTTATTTTATTCCCGAGACGCAAAGAATCCCGGTACATAACAGGAATTAAAATAAACAAATGGTGTTTATTGATATGCTTCACTACTCAATTCATATAGCTTTGTATCAAATGAAATTTGATAATCAAAGGCATTTTGAGACATCTCAAGTTTCATGTTTTATAGCATCGCATTAATCACTAAACATTTTCACAGCCAAGAAGTTACCTTTTTATATAATACTATAAGGCTTGAGTCTTCAAATGGTAAATAACCAGCCATGAGTACATAAAGTATTACACCGCAAGACCAAAGATCAGCCTTAGCTCCATCATAACCCTTATTGTTGATCACCTTGGTAAGAAAATAAGCAAAAAGCAGGAGATGAAAGCCCATGCTTGCTGGAGTGCACGAAAATAGATTAATTCAGTTATGCAAATAGAAAATTAAACTCAGCAGTACCTCAGGAGCAACATAATTTGGTGTTCCACATGTAGTATGCAGTAACCCATCTTCCTAAAGGGATGGACATGCAAATCAAGCTCAAATTATAAAACCTTAAAAGAAAGCCACGAATCAACTTGTAGTAGAACATAGTCCCTCCATCTAAAAAAGAGCTGTGTTTTAAACATTTTTATCCCCAGAAAAGTGGCCTGCTTGAAATTTAAAAAAAAATAATGTTTTCATGTAATTTGCCTAAAAAGAGTCACCTGGAAGTTAAAGGCTGACTCTGTTTTATTATTTCTGCATATTCCTTTCAAAGAAGATTATTAATGCATTCCCCATTTCCATTTTGGGAACTACCTCCTTACATTTCCATCTTTTCTTTCCTACTTTTTCTACATATCCATCTACTCTCTCCTATTTCTTTCATTGTTTCTACACGTTCACTACCCCCATTAAGGTGTCTTATGTGGTCGAGAAGTCACAGGTTCAAGTCTTGGGAGCGGCCTCTTGTCAAATTTGACAGTAGAACGCTTGCCCCTTATACACCGGGTTGTTCCCTCTTTTTGAGGTTTTTCCTAAAATATTACTAATAAAAAATCAATGGGCAAAAATGTGACTATTAGTTACTATGGGTAAGTTTTATAGTCACTATGATATAAAATTTGAATGCAACTAAATTCACTAAAAGTTATTAGGTCACATTTTTGTCCACTACTTTTATTTTAATTATATATATTTGGAATTATTTCTTTTTTTATTCACTTCCCACCGTACAATTCTACTCGTGAACTTAGTGAAAACTCTATAGGTGAAACTAGAAAATGAAGGGAATATGATAAATGTAGCTAAACCAACTGATAAATAAAAACTATACTCATAGGCATGGTTCACGATTTATGATAGTTGTATCTCACCAAAATTTGTACATTGGTCAAAAATGACTTTTTCTGGAGATGGAGGTAGGTACATCGGTATTGATCAAATTTATAAATCAAAATGTTTAGAAATCAAACAGTAAATTGACAAGAGGAGTATAACCCACCCGAACTTGTTGGGGAAGTGCACTCAATCCAAAATCAGAGACTTTAAGTACTCCATTGGAATCCAACAACAAATTTTCTGGCTATGAAACACAGTACACAAGTGTGATAATTAAATTTTAGGGTCCCTAAAAATCTACCACATTATATTAAAATTATCGGGACAACGAGGAGAGATTAAAATCGTTTTACTTTTTACCTTAAGGTCTCTGTGGCACACACCTCTGCTATGGCAGTAATCTACAGCATTAATCAACTGTTGAAAATATTTCCTCGCTTCATCTTCTTTGAGCCTCCCCTTACTAGCCTGTTCAATAGAACTGCAGCTGGTCAGACAATGTCTTGGTTGCAGTATAGAACAATCACAGAAGTTGCAACAACAAATCATTCTTACAATTTTGTCAAATAGTTCACCACCAGTAACAAATTCCATAACAATATATATTTTTGTCTTGCTTGCCATGACCTGCATTATTTAAAACTATAAAATTGCTGAAAGTCTCAAATGTAGAGAATGAAGTAACTCAAGTCCAACCATTGTTCTAAAACTCATTAGGCGCTAGTCGGGCGGTTGAGGGGCGCCTAGGCGGCTGACTTTTTGGCCGACTAGGCCGATTAGCCCTCTTCAGTTAGGGCCGACTTAGACGACTAGGCCGATTAATCGGTCCGACTAGACCGATGAATCAGTCCGACTAGGCCGATTTTTAGAACAGTGAGTCCAGCTAACCACACACTCCTAGTAGCTAGCACAAATAACCATTTTAAGTATAAGGTCAGCTCGAATATTCTTTTCTTGAAGGGAAAGATACATTCTTCACATTTAGGATTCAAATTTATCATGTTGAGGCAAGTCCTTGAAAATAATTCACGCCCTTCAAATTCTAACCTCAAACATTCGAATGACATTGGGATGCCTAACTAGCTTCATGGTTGAGATCTCACGTTTAATCTGCAATAGAAAAGAAAACCAAGTCAGTACAAATTGGAATCATTTTTAAGAAAACCAAACTTTCAATTCATTATTGAAAAAACATCAAAATGCATTCAGCAATGTTTAAATAATAATCTAATTATTCAATGGCTAAATAACAGCTACATGTCTGCAAATCAGAAGGAAGTCAAAATCTTCATTGAAAAAATAAATAAAGGAAATATATGAACCTCTACAGCCACAGATAACTAGAGCAAAATTCAGAATGTAATACAGGTAATGTGTAGCATTAGATTCTTTTCTTGTGTAAATATTTTGAAGGATCTACACCATCCAGGATCCCATCCCTCAACAAAAAAAGCTGAAATATAAGTATAGAACCAAGGTAAGAAAGATATGGAAACACGAACTCAACCTGAATAGCATGAACTAACAAGACCCAATGGCATATCATAATTGAACATTCAAAACATTTTTTTTTAAAAGCGCTATATTTACAGAATTGTCCAAGAAATACAACACTAGGGAATCAATAGGATATCTGTATATGGATATCAATATACATACCTGAGCAACCATCCTGTGTTTAAGAAGCTTCTCTTTGTCAAGAATCTTGATGGCGACATTTTCCCCTGTTTCTAAATTCCTAGCAAACTTCACCTTTGCAAATGTTCCCTCTCCCAATGTCCTGCCCAACTCATACCTACCCACTCTGGTTCTACCACCCCCACTACTTGTTGAATTTGAAAGCATCGCTGAATTTGAAGGCATCCTCACCGTTCTTATATAGTTTATTATAATCCCAGGGTTTATGCAAATCGTTCTGGTGATTCAAGCCTTGGCTCGAATAAACTGAATACAAATCCCATCCATTTTTCTTATTATTTCAAAAAACACCTTTCTCTTTATCTATACTACTAAAGCCTCTTCTTTTTACACGGCTGCCACACTTGAGACTTGGCAACATTCATCTCTGCCAATCCAGCACACTTATTCAAACAAGAATGAGAGAAAAATCAAAAAGAGGCTCCGGATCAGCGGGTGGCTGGAAAGGTAAGGCAAAAAAGAAGGATGGAGAAACCGAAGGGCGACCCAAGAAGCGAAAAAGAAACCAGCGAAGCCATAAATGCAAGGTATATGGGAATATTCCACGGATTATTAAAGGTAAAATCTAAAGGGGTGTGATTAAAAAAATTAAAATCCCTTTTTTCTTTTCACACGATGCTTGTTGGGATCTGGGTTTCGGCAGGTCAAAATCAGGAGATAAGATTGGGGCCTCTTGATACCGACAAACCGTGTGTCTGCCGTGTACGATGGAGAAGGAGGAGGTGGGTGCAACGTGAATTGGGAAGAAAGATAGATGAGAAATGGGATCTGACGAGAGAGGCGGCGGCGGCTGGTGTTGGGGTTTGAAAACTACGTGAGGAACATGACATGAAGTCGCTCGCATTCAATCCAGGAAGGTAGGTGACCCCTGGATCCGGGGGCTGCCCGTGTCGCTGGGACAGAAGACTAGAAGAAAGAGGGCAGTAACTGTTTTTGTCCAAAAGTCACTATTGACGTGTTCAATTCAAAGCAATAGACCTTCGGCTGGGATTAACGGCCCGTGGTCGGGAACTCGGGATGATTGTGAATTTGTGATACTTTTCAGTTTTCACAATAGAGTCAATAGACTTATAGTCACACTACTCATTTCACTCTTATCCTCTTTTTCGATAGAGTGAAGTTAAGTAAATGTAGTGTAATAAAGTAAATTTAAGTGAACTTAAATTTATGCGTAAAATAGTGTTTGGAAATAAATAAGTTGAACCTAGGTTAATGAAATAAATGTTGTTTGGATGAAGACACTCTAGCTCATTTTATGTGAGGTTATTCAATTTAAGGTGTTTTTAAGTTTTCGAGAGTTAAGTGAGGTTTATCCATAAAATAGGTTCCTGTTTCAAAAACACAAACAAACGAAGTTAACTAAAAATTGAACCTGCAGTAACTTAGGTTAACCTCCAAACAAACAGGCCATTAAGAACTCATTTGGTATGATGTAAAGTAAACACTTGCTTCCAAAGTGTAAGAAAGTAAACATTTTACATCGTTTATTTTAATTATTTGATTTAAATTGTAAGACAATTTTTAAAATACTTTACATTGTACCGAGTGAAATATTTTATCTGGAGGGAGAGTGGTAATTATTGAATACGAATGATAAAATATATCGAACTCTATCTTTTACCATTTAGACCTACTTCCAACGATTGGGGCGAAAAAAGGCTGGCAGCAATCTTACCCAGTTTCCTCTAGTAATACAGATGTTCTTGTGCTTGAGTATTTCAATAGCATTGGTTTAAAACAGGGATTGGGGAGTTGCCAATTAAGAAGGATTGTCACTCCTTTCATACACGTGATCTTAGGGATCTCATTGAGCTACATACTAGAATTCGGGGACTCAACATACTAATTAATTTTGGATGGACGGGTTGAATGACACTGATATATGTTTGATATAGTAGATGATGCTTTGAATTTATTTTTGAGCCAAATGATACATTTATTTTGCATGTATTTAAAAAAATGGATCGCATACCTCTCCAAACAATGTATTTTTATTTTACAAGCAAAATGATTACATCCCTACAGTTTACATGCAATCGTTTTACATGTAAAGTTTTAATATGTAAAGAACCAAACGTCACCTTACTTTGAATTGAATTTGATTTTCTCAATTTTTCTTTAAAACTTAAAACTTTCCCTTTTATTCATATTACTAATCTAAACGAACATATATCACATAATTTTCATTTTATTGCATTTTGCAATGGTTAAAGTTGTCAAAGTTTTAAGAGACGGAGAAAATATTAATTTTTTTTTAGAGAATATTAGATAATTTTAGAAATTACGCATCACAACATATTAAGTAAATATTATTTTAATATTGTAGAAACTATGTAATATGAGAATGAATGATTATTTTGATACATGAGTTACATTTCTTAATGCGTTATTGATAAATTTTTCGAGTTTTGAGAACAAACCAAATATGAAATATGAATCATTTTTTTAAATAAATTTGGCCTTCTTTTTCTCTTTGTTAAAATAAATTTATTCACTTTTTAAAAAAAATGTGTATGAAATTAGTATTTCTATTAAATAATACTTCTGTTTTGAATACAATAACATGCTTTTCATACATGTGAACTTTATACTTGCGGATTGAGATTCTCAGTCATACGACATGGTGCCTTTCGATCGGGACGGTCAGATAGCAATCACCACGGCCTTGAGATCGACGAAGAGTGGACCCCAAGATCTCCCACCCTTGATTTTTCGATCAGACAACAGTGAAGAGTCGGGCACTCGATCTTGCTCTAAAGCAAGGCAAAGGCTCCGTCTCCGGATACATATACTAGCTGTTGTCAAACAAGATCATAACATATTACTACCTCTGTCCCAAATTGATTTGCAACTTTCACTTTTCTTGGTCAAATAGTTTCATTTTATTTGCTTAATTAAGATATCAATTTTTAATTTTATTCTAATTTGAAATTTACAACTTTGATGAGATTTTAATGTAGTTTTTGAATATATAAATTTTAATTATTAAAAGTTCAATTAATTATCGATAGGGAGCATTGACTTTTATTATTGGTTGACAAAAAAATGATGACTTTGCAAAACAATTTGGGACGGAGGAAGTATAATGTTGGTGTAATAATATAATTATATAAAAGCAAAAGAGAGTTATACCATATAGTTTGTTTGTAGTACCTTCTGAATATATTTCTTAGTTGTCCTATGTATCTCCGTTAAATATCAGTATTGAGAACCTTCTTATATTCTGAGGTGTTTGGAACTGATTTTACTTCTGCTTCTATTTTAAAAGCATAAACAGAACCAAAATCAGTTTTTCAGAAGATTGTCTCCCCCAACTTATAAAAAATTGATTCTGAGTAATTTTGAGTACCATAAGTACTTCTGCATTTTCACTCGAACTTTGTAATGTCTCCGTTAAACCGGTCTCCCTCGATTGACGATTTGATGTTCGATCCTCCAACCTCCCTTTATTTCAATTACTAGTTTTGTACACGCGCGATGCGCGAATGAATAAAATGCCCAATGATTTTTTCTTTTGAAAATATGCACATTTTATGTTGATTTTATATTATTGTTTTTAGTATTAGAGACATTAACATTTGTATCAACTTAAAAATAGAGTACTTAATATTTTCATCATGAAAGAGGGCTCAAAATAAAATTAAAAGATGCAAATGCGTATAAGGGCTAGACCCTATTTTCCCAATTTCATATAAAAGTACTACAATATCATTAACACTGTGACAAATATCTAGTACATATTTATATATAGATGATTCACATTCGATTTAATATAAGACTTTGACATGATAACATACGAGATATGAATGAAATGTAACGTAAATAAAGATCAAGAAAAATACGGAGTATAAGATTCACTAATATACAATGTAAATATTTTTATGGTGCGTAAATACTCTGCATATAATTTTAAATAATACAAATTATAGTTCAACTATTCTGAATATATAACAACAGTGATATAGATAAACTTCACTAAAAATTCAATCATTTAATTCATCAAAAACTAATATCAAAGTTTTAAATAAGTGGCCCTATTGACAAATATCATTTATTTGAAGGTTTGTTATAATTTTTTTTATGTTCCAAATGACAAAATTCCTTGTCAAAAATGGCCCCATATTACTATATATTCAAATAGTTCATATTATTTGAAATCATTTTCAAAGTATGTATTTTATTGGCTCATGCAAGATAGTTCATATGGGTAAAGCACTCGTGCTTAGGAACAAAATTGGAGCATACTAAGATGCAAAGCAATTATAGACCAAGTATCGTGTGGTGTAATTGCATCACTCTTGATTTCCCAAAAAGATGATTGCATGTTTGGGTCTCATCCCAATCAAGGATGTTGACATTATCATGAACGGATACGATAATAGGTTTAAAAAGTATTTCACCCCCCCCCCCCCCCCCCCCCAAAAGATAAAATTTATAGAACAATGAAAATATAGCGGCAAACGATAAAAGTAATTAAGAAGAATACTTTTTTCTTGCATGCTTAGGTTGTAGAAGAGTCCATCTCCTTTCTTCTCCTTTCACCGTTTTTTCTTGCTCACTTTACCTCTAGAATATATTGCTCACAAAATTTGTAGCTCAAGACTTGATCAAGAGTCCATTTGTTAACAATGAAATTGACCAAATTGGTTGATTTTGTTAAATTTGATCAAATTTCAATCAAATTGTCTATAAGTGCTTATTTAGAATGTTTTTACTTGGACTGTAATTTGTCCTAGACCAGACCAGACTTGGATAGTTATAAAAATACAAAGAAACCAGACCAGACCAGACCAGTTCAGCCTGACCAGATCAGATCAGACCATACCAGCAAATTCCAGTCCAAGTAAAAACATCCTTACAAAAGCATATACTTCACGAAAAATGGTTAAAATACTCCGTAGTACTTTTCTGCAAATTCAGTAGATAAAACTTTAGCATGTCAAATAAAAAACATGTTTCATAAAAAGTTACCGGAGTATCTGATTAGTCTGATAAATTGAAAATAAGGACTAAGAAATAGGCTCCATGTAACTAAATTACTACGGAGTAATATAAATACACTTGAAACCATTTTAATTTAGTACTCAATATTAGTTGCTTAACACCCTCTTTGTCTAGCTATGAAAGTCTCATCTTTGCTTTTTGGTCCTCCCAACTAAGATTATTTCATAGCAAATTTGATAACATTTGTGTGGTTCAAAATCATTTTTACTTGGGAAAACTGTCAAATAGGTCCTCGAACTTTCATAAAAAAGTCAATTAAGTCCTTCTATAGGAGACTTTGTCCGGTCGTCGCGATTTGGGGCGGTTCCCGGTGGAATTTTTTGATGAAAGTTTTTTAGCATCTTACTCATCAAGTCTAGTTTACTCATACCAAATTTCAGCTAAAAATTTAATCGGGAGCGCATTCAAATTAATTCGAGAACGCAAAAATGCGCAGTTATCTTCAAGAATTAATTTGAATGTGTCCCCTATTGAATTTTTAGCTGAAATTTGGTATGAGTAAACTAGACTTAGTGAATAAGATGCTCAAAAAATTTCATCAAAAAATTCCACCGGGAACTGCCCCAAATCGCGACGGCCGGACAGAACCTCCTATAGAAGGACTTAATTGACCTTTTTATGAAAGTTCGAGGACCTATTTGACAGTTTTCCCTTTTTACTTTATTTTCATTTCATCAATTCGATAATAACCACATACATAAATTTACTTTTCTTGCTAAACACGTCACTTCCTCTTATACCAATATTAGATGAACCGAGGTAGTAGCAGATAAGGTAGATTTTGCTAATTAGGTCACTTGTTTTTTGCAAAAATGTTTAAGAGCTTGTTTGGCAGCTTTTGATATCTCGCACTGAATTGTGAAATAATCAAATCAGTAAGGTTGGTGTTACTTTTCTGACTGAATTAGTTAAAATTACTATAGAGAACAATTTTAGTTATTTTCTATACAGTATTTTTATCAAATCTATTTTCAGATATGTTTAGATAATTCAACTGCTTCGGTTAGTATTTCATCAATTTTGTATACTCAGCTTATTAATCCAATGCAACTTTCAAGTGGTACCAAACGGGGTCTAAGTTTTTTAAAAAGTAGGGTTGTTAAAAAGTAATTCAACTTCTACTATTTCTAGATTATTACGTAGTATACTGTATACATAGTATTTGTTAAAGCTAAAGAAGAAGAAAATAAAGATAAAATATTTGTGAACAAGGCCGAGGCGTTGTTAAAGGTTTTGGGAGCAAAAATATAGGTATAGTAGCAGATAATTGTGAAGTTGTGAACTAAGACCCAATTTAATCCCACCACTAACTATTAACTAATATGAGAGCAAGGAAATACGAGCCGGGGTATTGGATATTAATTGAACATCAACTACTACAAATTATTTTCGGATGTGCCGTAGCATTTGACGTTTCCCACTAACAGGATTTGAGGGTCCACCCGGTATTAAAGTGCTTGGCAAACTAAGGTACAATAGTTTTAGCTCAAAGTACAAGTTTACATTAACTTATGATTGCTACCAACACATTTTTCATACCCAAACTATCCTTACCTTCATTCACCTTTATAAGATTGTAGATATGTGTCATTTACTCAGAAGCACCACAAATCTAGAGGTTTTTTCAGAGAAGCAATTGGTTGCAAATTACTCCATAGAAATTCTAGAAATGGTTCTAGAGTTACGTTGTACACACACTGCACCATATCCTTGTAAGTCATTTATATCACACTAAATTGCTTACATTTATTTACCAAAGGACTTTTTAAATTTATAAATTCCATTCTCTATCTTGGGTGGGTGTATTCGTGCATATATAGTACACAAGATGAAATGTAAATCTGTTGTCGAGAAAACAAATACACCGTATAACCTTTAAATTTTGTGGTGATTTAGAAAACAGGTTTATTACAAGCGCATAGATGGTGATAACAGGCTTATAACCATTTCAAATTTGAGATGATAAGAGCATTTGCAATGCTATACTATCCACGTTGCATATGTGGCATGAGTGATAGCCACATAAATATTAGCAAATAAATTATTTCTCTCCTTATTTGAATGATTTTATACAATTTTGGTAAGTTTTTCCCTGCAATGTCAACAACAATGTCAACATCTAGACGGTCTCCTTGACAGTGTGGAGAAAAACTTACCAAAACTGTATAAAATCATTCAAATAAGGAGAGAAAGAATTTATTTACTAATATTTATGTGGTTATTTCTCATGCCACGTGTGCACCGTGCACATTTTACCATTGGAGATGCTCTAAGAAAAGGAATATAATGACTCTTAAAAGGAAGTTCCAAGTTCCACAGTTACAACTTACCATTTAAAAGTTAAATCGTGTAAACTGTAAAATTATTATTATGAAATGTGAATGTAACCATGTGATAGGGTTGAGAAATCAGCATCCTCCTATGGTCCATTTTGAAGGTTTCAGCTCAACGGGCCTTCTTGACTTCTTCTCTAGTTCTCTATGACATTGGCCTTCTTACATTCTGGTTTACATTACTCCCTATTATATTTGTGGAATCTAATTTTGAAATAATTACCTTAGGTATGACTAAAACTCAACGATTTTCTCAATATATGATCTAACTAGTTTTTTTTCTCAAAATGATATTATAATTCATAATATTTAATTAAAATTCGTAATTAATAAATAATAATTAATTTTTATCGACAAATATACACATTAGTTTTTACCTATAAAACCCTAACCTTCTACTCATTTTCTACAACCCTAACTACACCCTCTCATGTATAACTTCCGCCACTCACACCACGCAGCAGCAGCCGTCGAACCTCTGCCCGCCTTCTAGCTGCCAACCATCGTCCATCGCCGCCACCGCCTTCCAAAGGTCGATCTCTAGCCTGGGAGCACAATCGCCCGACCTGGGTGTCAAGGCACCCGCCCGCCGGCCACCGTCCAGCACAAGAAGATGCCCAGTTTCACAAATCTGATTTCGCGAAGAGAAAAGCTCACTCTTATAAGGCGGCGGCGGCGGTCGTCCATAACTTCTTCTTCTCTTCTTTTTTGATCGCTTATCCCTACTTCTGCCCCTCCTATTCTTTTCAATCGTGACTGCAGAGCGTCGATGGAGCGTCGTTTACGACAGATAGGCTGGTCTTGAAGATGGAATTTGAAAGCTAGGCTTCGGAATTAGAGAACTTTGGGAAAAATTGGGAATACGTTGAAAATGGGAATGCATTGAGAATTGGAATGGTATTAGAGAATGGCGGCTTGAAATGCATTGAAAAGGGTTCTTCTTAATTTTCTATTTTTTGAAATTAAAGTTTGTTTGTTCCTCAAAAAAAAGAAATTAAAGTTTGTTGAATTTAGGGTTTATGGGCATTAAACATGTGCATTGAACATTAGCAGTGAATATGACAATAAGTCTTGAATATGACAGTGAATATGACAATACATAATAGACATGTTGTACATGGCAGTGAACGAATGTATTAAGAAATTTTGTTATGCAGTAATTATGACCAGTATTGCAGTAACACAAAGCAGTGATATCATCATCAAATGTAATATATTTATAAACGTAAAATAATAAAATTATTAAATTTTTAAAAAAAATCCTCAATTGAATAAGAAGAGAATTAATTTTAGGGAAAGTGCAGTGATTATTACCAGATGTGCAGTAAAGTCATGCATAAATTTTGTGCATTAACGGCAATATAAACTGCAATAATTTTTAATTGGACGAAATTAGTGCAAAATGCACATATTTTAAATAAGAGTATTTTTTTCATTCAACATTTAAATATAAACGAATTTTCTATTTGTTTTTGAATTTTTGGTCAAAGGTATAAAAAACTAGCTGGATTCGTATTTTAATTTTAAGCTTCTGATTCGTATTTTAAACATTACTCTGTGACATTAACACTAAGTTTTACTACGTCTATTTTATATACTCCCTCAAATGTGTTGTAACTTTATGTGATTTATTTATTTAATCCATAAAAAAGTAAGCAACAAATTGGGTAATGTTTTATGTTACAGAATACAGAGTATCTTAAAACCTGGCATTGTTCTAGGGAAGACTATTTGCTGTTTTTACCTTTATAAACTCTAATAAAGCTCAATGAATGAGAAATACTTAAATCTCCTAGAAATGAACAAGCAGTCTCTAATAATAACGAGTATTGTACCCGTGCGTTGCACGGTGGGTGAGTTTGAAGATGGATAAAACCATCGTGACACATAAAATTTAATTGGTTATAAAGTTAAATATCATAGGTTATGCCACGAAGAACACAAATTGTAATATGTAAATTTGATGTATAGCACCCGTGCGATGCATGGTGCGTGGATTGATATATAAAATATAATTAGTATCTAATGTTAACATGTATCCATATTGTAAGAAAGCTAAATGATAATGATATAAAAATAAAATGTAATAATGAGACCGTATGCATACTAATATTACAAAATCATACATACAATAATAACATTCAAGCATTAGCTAGATTTTTTTATGATCGTTTATATGAATCAGTAGATGATATCTGAGTAAAATGAAGAGAAAGATAAGAAGATAAAGTATGATAAAAAAATATATATAACATCAAAGATTAGATAAAATAGAGAAGATATAAATAATAATGATAAGATAAATAAGATAAAAAGATTATATATATATATATATATATATAGGAAGGTTGAAATACAGAGTAGTCCTTATATATATGAAAAAATAAGAAGTAATTTTAGACATTAAAATGAAAAAAAATAAGTGGATCAGATTACATTTAAAGCAAAAAATGCAGTTGAAAAAGTGTAAATAATATGAACTTTTATGAAAAAATAAATTGAGAAATGTCTATGAGTATGGAAAAAAGCGCATCTAGCTAAAACAAAAGTACACACTTGCCTCGAAATAAAATAAGAATTATAAAAATTGATATGTAACCTTTAAATGAAGTAAATGTGTGCATCTTTAAATATCGTATATGCACTTTTGCTATTAAGTATCGCACATTTTGTTTTAATATTTCCCCAACGCGATTTTTTATTTATTCCATCCATTTTAAGTGATCCATGGACTTACATCACTTCTCACTTTTCATGTGAAGATCTCGTTGCACACCACACACAGAACGGTTCCGGCGAGAAATGACTCACAGGAAAAAACATAATAAAGATAAAGAAGATAAAGAGAGAAAAAATGATAAGAGATTAATCCATAACACGAATACTCACCCTTCACTTGACCCTCTCTAAAGTCATGCTCTCATCCAATTCAAGAAGAAAACACATCAATCCCGACTTCTCTAATCCACGCTAGGTTGGGACTTCTTCATCACTCCTCTCCTGCCAAATGCATCTTCAATTCTCCACACGGACTCTCAACCCGTGTAATAGTACATCACTTGGTCTTCAATGCACATGGTCAAAGCACCGTAATCGAGACTATCACATAAGATATATATGAGAATATAATATAATTAAGTTTTTATACGATTGACTATTTTATACAATAGTTTTTATACAATGATATTCATAATTCCATCACCCGTACTATATCATCATTATTTTGAATGACGATTTTGAGAATTGCATGACTTGTAACCCTTGACATCGAAACATACAACCCTTGACGACAAAAGTTAACACAAGTCATTGAAAATAATACTATTGTATGTTTTATCAACTAAATATGAAACTTTCATGGATACTGAAATATCAACATGCTTCAATTTTCTAGATCAAATAAATATTTGGATTTAATTTTAGAGAGAATATTGGATTTCGAATTTTTTAATAATCAATGACCACATTTATTTATGAAGGGGAGACTTATCTCTATGTGACTAAAACATTCACAGATACACATTTATAAGAATAATAGTAATAAAATTAATGGTATAAAAAGTAGCATTAAAACACGCACAGTACACACAAAAACAATTCATTTAGAAATAAAATCTTTGTTTGCGATATTTTACTAATCACCGCTTCTTTTAGTTGCGCTTCTAGTAATTTTCTCATTTGAGATCTAATGAATGAATTTCAATGTCTAAAACATGGTATATTGAGTAAGAAAAAAGTAAATGTATAGTTTTGGTTGAGTAAGAAAAAAGTAAATGAGTGATAGTCACACAAAACTTTTTAAAAAAGGGAAATGAGAACTATTTTTTTGGGACAACTCAAAAAAGAAAGTGAAAATTATTTCGTGGGACAAAAGGAGTAATTTGTAAAAATAAAATTATAAGTACTTTGTATTCGTTTTATAAATAATACAGCAAAAATGACCAAAATGAGATATTTTATACTTAGTAAATAACTCATTGATCTACTATATATATGACCAAAATTTACGTGTTTGGTGAAAACGTTTCCTGATAAGTCTGATAAGGCGAAAAACATGGTGACCAAACGTGTTTGGTGATTTTTTTTCAAACCCAGAAACCACCTATTTAGGAGCGGTAAGTGTCAGGGAACACTTACCTAATTTAGAGTCCGTTTGGTGACCATGTTTTTCGCCTTATCAGACTTATCAGTTTGGTGACCATGTTTTTCGCCTTATCAGACTTATCAGACAACTTTTTAACCAAACACCTAAATTTTGATTTCTACGTTGAATTGTGTAATAATATAATGTGTAATAATAAGAAAAAAGTAAGGTTGGAGTTACATTTCTGACTGTATTTGCTGAAGTTACTGTAGAGAACCATTTTAGCTATTTTCATATAATTTTTTTTATGTAATTAAAAATATATACTTCAAATATAATTTTTTCATAAATTAGCAGAATTAGCAATACAACCACTTCAACCATAATTTCATTAATTTCAGCAAAATCAGCCAATTCAATCGATTTTAGTATTATCAAACAGGCTCCTATTAAGTAGAGTTGATATAATGAAGTTGGGCTAGTCTCAAACCAAGCCCCATAAGTAAAAAGGAGAAAGAAGGCTACTGCTAAGATGGGCTGTGATCCAAAGTAGTCCAAGGTCCAAGAGAGATTGTGGCCCGCTGGAACATAACAAAATACAAATCTAACCAATTAAAGTGTCGGCCAGATTTTGTAGCCCCTAGTGTTCTTTTCATTTCGCACATCGATAAAGAGGGGTGTCGAGAAAGCTATGGCCGTTGTAGGCTCTCATCCTTCGTCTCGGAAGGGGATGTTGGATCTCGGCCGGCGTATTATGGATGTGAAGGACTGCTTCGCTGATCGTCGGTTGGGGGAGGTTTTATCTCCTTTATGAGCTTCGACGTTCGTTCACTCTGGAGGTCGCTGTGGTTCTTGGTCGGATCTGCTGCTAGTGTGAGGTGAGGTTTTCTGTCCATTTTGATTTGTGATATGGATGTTTTGATTTCGCACCAGTTTGATAAGCGTTTGTGGTTGGATGGTTCGCTGATGGTTCGCACCAGTTTTTCTGTCCGTTTCTGTCTATGTTGACTGGATATTTTTTCCTTTGCTTGGATGGTTCGCTGATGGTTGTCTGTGATGTGTGAATGGAGTTTGAAAATGTTCATTCTGGATTTTGAGCTATCGGATCTGTGTTGCTTCTCCCCTGTCTTGGTGATGCTTGCTTTCGAGATGGAACATAGGTTTGCTTATCTTTTCTTCGTCTCTTTTGTGCTTTATTTTTTGAACAGTGGCATCAACTGTCTAGATGTATTTCTTTGTCAAACTGCACGAAGATTTTTATTATTGTTGCAGCTAGCACCAATTTGTTGTAATGACAAAAGTGATTTCTAAACGAAATCGATATAATTTTGATTATAAGATTATATTCGCAAGGCCATGTATTTACACTCTCAATTTCAATTGTTGAGGTGTATTATGCCCTACTCCAACATTCAGTTCAAATTCACATCTATATTATTGGAAACTGTTTTTACTTAACCTAGGGGTTTGAAAAGCCTTTTGAGATCCTTCTAAAAGGCCAAAAAAATATTTGTAAGTCTTAAGTAAATACCTGTATGGCTGTACCTATATTTTAAATTAAAGTAAGTGCTATTAACCACATATGGAGTACTATACAAAGTGTCAATTAAGATTGTTTTGTACTGTTGTTTTAAGGATTGATATTTGTTGGTTTACCTCAAACCAAGGTCACCATTTTCAGATTCTGTTGAAAGAGCTTGTGCTATAGAGCTTGTCAATTGATTTGGTAATTCAAAATTATCTAAAACGTTAGTATCTCCCCAAAATATGCAAATTTCATTTGGATTTCATTCTAGCTTACTACTTCCACAACCTAAGGCAACAAATGCATTTTAACATTTTGCTAGTTTGCATTCATTTTAACTACTCTCCCTTTGAATTGATCATATATATGGTAATATGAAGGTTGAGAATTTTGACTAATATCATGGAAATCTATTCACTTATCTAGCAGGTTTTTTAATGGTTTTGAAAATTGTAATAATCTTCATGTGATAAGAGCATTTGATGGGCATGTGGCATGTGATTGTAAGTAAAGAATGTTCTTATAGTTCAATTCATCTATTTTTGCTTTTATTGCTTAGATAAAAACTATCACTGTTTGATATTTTGTAAACAATTAGAATTTTAGTTCTCTAATAAAATTAAGTGAAATTGTTGAAAATAGCTTGATTTGAATGTAAATTTGTTTTCTCAATTTGTGCCTATTTAAATGTAAATTATTTATGTCCTCAGGACCTTAACCACACAATCAATAAATAAAATAAATGGATTCAACAGTTTAACTTCAGTTAACTTGAAGTAGTTTATGTTCACATTATTGTCAACATATGACTTCACATGGTAATCTTTTGAAATGAACAAACTTGTGGTATAGAGTGGAATACCTTCGTATGTAACTATAATTAGGATAATTCCTTCCATTTCCATTGTCTATAATCAGTTATAATCTATGAAACTAATAAAATATAGCAGAAAAACAATTTATTATTATGTTTAATCAATTTACTATGAGAATTTACTATGAGAATAAATAATGAGTTTAGGATATAAGCCTTATGTTTGGTTTTTCATGAGCTAAAAATACCATTATGTATGACCGTGAAGAGAGCCATTGCTTCTTAGAAGCTTGCTATTTTGTAAAGTCAAATAACTTACAGTAGATCTACAATTTTTCTTCTTTGGCTTATACTTATAAAGTTGAATGCCCATTTGCTTTCCTCCTTCCTGTAGTATATACTGTTATACTTTCCATTCATTACATATATGTGCGTGTGTGTGTATCCATAGATAATATACTTGCTTATGCTTAAAACTTTGAATGAGAAGAAATAAAACAATCGAATGTATTCATTGGAAGTCAGTTTTCTAGTATTTATAGCTAAAAAATTAATGCTATACTTCAAAGACAAATGTTAACTATACAGCTAATACAACTAAAGAAACACAACTTATAATATCGATAGATCTTAATGGTTGTGGATTTATTTATAGTTTAAACATATCTGAATATACAATCAACAATATTTCTTTATCCTTGACTTAAAACATCTACATATCAATCATTAAATTAAGACTAAGCAGTACTCCATTTATTTTTGTATCCTAATCCTAAGCAAATAATAGGTTCATATATCACTCACATGTAGTTGCATTTATACCTTTTGTTGTTCTTAGCATCTCATGTTTATTTTTCACTTGATCAAAAGAAAAGATAAATAACATAGTAGTTCATTCAACTGATGTATGTTAGATAGTTGAACAATATTCAAACAACCAATCAGTTGTCATTTAAAGAAAAATATTGTACTTTAGATCTCTAATTAAGAGAAGAACTACTTGGAATGATACTCTTTCGTATTCCAGGCTGATAATGAAGAGAGAGAGGAGAGAGAGAGAGAGAGAGAGAGAGAGAGAGAGAGAGAGAGAGAGAGAGAGAGAGAGAGAGAGAGAGAGAGAGGAGAGAGAGAGAGAGAGAGAGAGAGAGAGAGAGAGAGAGAGAGAGAGAGAGAGAGAGAGAGAGAGAGAGAGAGAGAGAGAGAGAGAGAGAGAGAAGAATTGATAGGGAAGTGGATGATCTTCCTAAAAAGAAAATCCTGGCCAGGTAGAAGGTGAGGTGGTGTTTTTTTTGCAATGAGGATTCTAGTATTTATAGGGAAAAATGAACAATCCTTCCGGAGGAAGGATCACATGTCCCAAGAGACAGGCTGGCTGTATTATGAAGTGATATTTTTTTCAGATTTAATACTCTTTATTTTTTATGGAGATTGTGTGTACGCATGCCTCAACATAAACTCAAGACAGACAGGCAGCTTCAGACAGGCTGGCTGAAATGCTGAAGATGCTCAATGTTCCATCAATATTTTCTTTTTACTGTTTAATTCTACTGTATATGATGTATATCTTTCAACTTTATACTGTAGATCATGTACAACTTTTTACTTTTTGGCAATGGCTAACTGTGAATAACGGCTCAACTGTTCAAAGTGTAATCATATTTAATGTTTTGCAATTTTACCCTTCACAGAGGCTATTTCATAGGGCTATATATTTATGTAATTTCTCCTTGTGGAAGCTGAGCTGAAGGCGATTGTCTTCTCCATTCGATGGGCGGTAGGTGAAGGTTTTCACGACCTCGTGGTGGAATCTGATTCGAAAATGGCGTTGGAGTATTTGTCTGGACGAGAAACGAGAAGGTGGAAAGATATGATTTAGGATGTTCTACAGATTATTTTTAGAAATCAGGCTATTTTGGGTCACACGATGCGGGAAGGCAATTGGGTTGCTCATTTTATTGCAGAGGCCCAACTTAATCAGACTCGGATCTTTAGAAGCCCAAATCAGCTTCCAACGGCTGCCAAAAGGGCCTACTGGATGGACTTCTTTAGTTTGCCTTCATTTAGATTTTAGCTCTTTTTATTTATCTTTATCTGTACTGTTATTTTGGGTCAGGTCTAGCCCCCCCAAAATATTTGTTTTCTTTCTTCTGATGTTTTTTCTGGTTGTTATTTCTTTCTTTGTATTTTTCAGGGGTATGCCCCTGAAGGGAGGTTTTGGTCTGGTCCCCCCTCCCTTTTTGTTCCTCTTTGAATATTAATAAAACACCGGCAAATGTTCCCCGGCATTTGCCCCCACTGATTTTGGTGGTTTGCCTTCCGGGTTAAAAAAAAAAATCTTGCCTTAGGAATATGGGCGGGGAACACTGTTGAAAAAAACAGTGTTTTCATGGATTTTGCTTTTATATTATAGTAGATGAGATATATTTTAAAACATATAGCATTATATTTTTATTAGAGCATCCACATTGATGATCTTCAACTTTACGGTTTTTCATGGCTTATTATTGTCATTTCACCTCCACATAAGATAATCTCAAATCATCTCCAATTCAATAAATTTCTCCTCATTCATGATCTCAATTTAACTTGGATAAGAGCATGAGCATGCACGAACTACAAAACTAGTAATTACCATAATTATGAGTATATGCCTAGAAGTTGGAAATAATCTCAAAATAATCTAGCTTTAGAATTTGATACTAGATTATTTTATCAATAATCTCATAAAATAATCTCAACTCCTCATCCATGATTCCCCAAAAAATCCTCCACATAATCAAATGAACCCAAAAATAATCCATGGATGTGGATGCCCTTAGTTTTTTTCTTAAAATATTATTAATAAAAACTCTATTGATAGGAAATGTGACTATAACATACTACGTACGTTTTAACATTGGAATACAATTATAGTCACTAAATTAAAGTTACTAAAATCACATTTTTGTCCACTAACTTTATTTTGGTTATATATCTAAAATTATTTATATTTATTATTAGGAATAGTTACTGATAAAACTAATAATCTTGAGAGTAATTCTGTAATATTATTGGCTTAACACGTCAAAAGATGATATTATGATTTCAAAGTGGTGAAAACTTACTCCTATTTAGGGTGAAATATTATTGTACTCTTATTTTGAAATTATTATTGTACTACTATGTTGGGAGTTTTTTTTTCGAATTAATAGTAATTAATTAATTTATTACAAAAATAATGCTGGAAAAAAAGTATTTACCGATCCACTGCTGGATTTAACCATGGTCAGGGAAAGTCGCCCAACGGTTGGGCGACTTATAAGTCGCCAAACCGTTTGGCGACTTATAAGTCGCCCAACCGTTGGACGACTTACCCCTTCCATATGAACGCAGACCAGCAGCTACTGCCAGCCAGGCATGATCGTGCCTGCAAGGGTAGGCACGATCGTGCCTGCAAGGGTAGGCACGATCGTGCCTAATTCCGAAAACAGAATTTCAACATTTTTTTTGTCCCAGTTCAACCCAGACTCATCTGTTTGCTATATATAAGGTCTTCCTTCTCCTGTTTAAGTGTTACGAGCCAGATACAACACATTATAAAACATACAACACACATGTTTACAAACACATACATAACACCTACTCTCAACAACATACAAAACACCTTGTAAATATCCTTTACAAATCGAATACAAAACCTTAGATTCATAACCGGTAAAACACAGTACAATCATCCAATATTCATAACAAGTAATCATCTAATATTCATACTCGAACACATCAAGACAACATACAAGAGTTTACAAGAGAAAATACGTAAAATGTTGTAAATTGTTCCTACAACATCTACTGTACAAGAAAAACTGCAATACAAAAGACAAACTACAAGTTCTCATGGTCATCCTGATCATCTTGGTCATGGAGATGTTGCTGCTGATGTCTACGCCTACGCCGTGGTCGTGGTTGAAGAACCACTCTCTCATGTTGCGTCTGGGATGATGAAGCCGCCGCTGCACTAGACGTCGATGGCATCTCCTTAGATGGGGGCATGCGTATAAGATGGCCGTAGTCGACTCACCCCAACACATCTGAACACAAGGAGGCAATGCCTGTTAGAGCCTGTCCATACATGTCCACATCATGATTATCACTCACTGTGGCAGTAGCCCGCTGATGTATACGCTGCAAAGCTCGTGTCTGAAATATGAAACACAATTACAATTACATTGAAATACATACAAGTATTAAATACATAAAATGACTTCCTTTACTAATTAGTAATATACTCACCGTAAGATGCAAAGCCAAGGAGCTAGGCTGATAATGATGAGTAGGGAGTCTGAACGAAGGAGACACAAACAAATGAGTGATAATGTAATACCATCCCATGTAGTCTCCTGAAACAGATGGGACAAATGTCGGTGTCCCAATCACAACTAGCTCAGCTCGCCTGTCCCAGAGAGTGACGTATCAGACATGTCTCAGTGCCCAATCCTCTGTATGCTTCCCACGCCTATATAGCCTATGAAGCTCTACATAAGTGTCGATAGGCCGTGGAATGACCTGCTCAAACCCAAACTTTCGCAAGACTCGATCAAGCAAATGAAGCTCAACAATGTCAAAACATATCAACGGCACACGTGCTCGCCATATGTGACTATGATCTCATCCAGCTAGGGGCAACTCTACAAACATCTCAGCAGTATACGGCATCCATGTAATCTGTTTCATAAAGATACAAAATTAGTATTTATGCTATACATACTATAGTTAATGTTATATTACCCACACCATACCTGATCGTCAGACATCCGATCAAATGCATCCCTGTACACACCGAGCCCAGTAGCGGATGACATGCGACATAGACCAGCAAATAGCCATCTAACCATTCATGTAACCGTTTCATTAATATGGATATTATTAATATATTTACATTCAACATACAATAACATAAATACCAACGATTGAAAACATACCGACGGCCCAGAGGGTCCTCACCCCGTACATGATGTGGTCCCAGAAGACGTAGAGGCTCATCAGGCAGTGGGTGTCCATCAATGCCATGATATGCGACTACAATGGGACGCCCAATGTGGATATACTTCCATGACCAAATATGGAGGAGTAGCAAAAATCCTCCAAGCTCTATGCTCTCCCTCTATGGCAGCGGCGACACAGCTGTCTGTAGTGATAAGCCAGCGTGGCACTACCCCAGCTGAACTGTGCTGCTACATCAAACCTCTCTAGCATAGGCAATTGCAGCACCTGAATCTCATTTCCGCTCTTGTCAGCAAAAATGGAGGCTCCCATCATCATCAAGATATATGCCCGCGCATGCTGCTGGATCATCACCTCATCAGCGTCCAGAGGAAGCACCTGGAAGTGTTCCCTCAACCATGACATCCTCAGAGATGACCCCTGAAGGTCAGTTCGAAGAACGGGGCGGACACCTAACAACCGCTCACACTCATCTACCCACTATCGACAAGCAGTGCCTGTAACAGCTCTCCCATCAACCTGTAACCCAGTCAGTATAACAACATCTCCCAAGGTCACTGTCACCTCACCAATAGGGAGGTGAAATGTGTGTGTCTCCTGCCTCCAACGCTCAAGAAGAACAGTGAGTAGCGCTCTATCGAGGGGGATAATAGCCACCAATCTGTGCAAACCATAAAAACCCGCAGCACAAACATATGCAAGTACTCTGTTGTCCACGTGCATATGCGACAAACCCCGCAGGTGCTCGCGGCACCTATCAACCTGAACATCGAGGCCAAGCCAAACATCCTCACTTCTGTGCGAGGCCTGCAATGTTCGGACAGAACGATCACTCGGCCCAGGATCCGCTGTCACCTCCATGCCTACAAACAAACAAAATTGTATTAGTTAATTTTTACTATTATACTAATAATTTTTTTTTCATCCATTTTATTAATTGATATGTTTTCATGCAACGCTAAGATGAATTGTGAATTACTATAATTAAAACCTTACCCACTGGACCCCCCATCATGTCTTGACGATCTCTTCGCACATGTGGCCCTATTATGGCCAGTTTGGTGGCATTTTCCACATCTAACCGTTCCTCGGGGACCTTCATCCATCTCATTCTTAATACGTGTGGACTCAGGTCTTCCCTTAGCCCGAAGCATGGATGGATCGTGCACGATTTCAGGTCCATTGTAAGTAGGCCAATAATCACGATCAGGAATGGGTTTGAAGACTCTATGATATGTGGCGGCATATTGGTCAGAAGAGAAAAACTTATCCACAAATGGAGCATAAGACAAGCTACGTTGTCTGCACACGGCTAACACATGAGAGCATGGAATCTTATATATCTCCATTTTTTTACAAGTGCAAGTTTTCCGTTTCAGATGGACAGTTTGTTTTTCTCCCACCCTTCCTCAACGTTCGGCCACCACAACCGGTTTCCACTTGAAATATCCCTCGGCCTAAATCAAATGGAGTAATTGTGTGATGCTTCGCCGGAGTAGGGTCGCCGGAGATGGAGGTTCGCCGGAGTTGCTTCTGGCTCGGTCGTCGTTTGTCCTTCGTCCGTCGTCGCTGCAGCTTGGGGGATTTGGGGATTTGGTTAACGCAGTGTTATGTTCTGTAGTTGTGTCCGATGATTTTACTTAAGGGTAAGTCGCCCAACCGTTGAGCGACTTACCCCGACCATGGTTAACCCAGCAGTATATTGGTAAATACTTTTAACCCAACCCTATTTTCGTAATTATTTAATTAATTAACATTAATACGGAAAAAAAACTCCTATTTTGGGGAAATTCCTAAAGATGAATAGTTATTTACCAAAAGATCACGTAAATAAAAAGGAATTATGACCTAAATATTACTAATTTTGAACTAATTACTAAAAAAGTGACCACTTTTAAAAAGAGGCCAAAAAGTGATTAAGAAGGTCATATTAATGACATTCCCATATTTTAATGTCACTATCATGTTTTAATGTCACTATCAAATGTCACTGTCACCACTGCTCGTGTCACTGCCGCTACCGCCCGTGTCACTGTAGCCACCACCCGTGTCACTGTGGTCACCGCCCATGTCACTGTGACCACCGCCCGTGTCACTGCGACCATCGCTCGTGTCACTGCGACCACCGCTCGTGTCACTGCGACCACCGCTCGTGTCACTGTAGCCAATAGTGAATGTCACTGTTGCCCGAAAACATGTCACTATGACTGTTCCGACAAGCAAAACTGCCGCCGCCAACACCGCGCCCGATTAACCGCCACCCCACTCCACACTCGCATTTAGCCCCGCACAGCCAAATCCGGCAACCACCACCGTTGACAACCGCCGCCCTAACCGTGACCACACCGGAAGCTCCCCAATCCCACCTCAACCCACTGGACCCCTCCCCAGCCCCACCACAACCCACCAGCCCCCCTCCCAACCCCCTCCCTAGCCCCACCTCAACACACCAGCCCCCTCCCCAGCTCCACCAGCCCCACGCCCCCACCTCAACACCCCAGCCCCCTCCCCAACTCCACCATCCCCCTCCCCCCCTCCCAAGCCCCACTTCAACCCGTCATCCCCCCTCCTCAGCCCCCACCCCGACCACCGACCCCTCCCTGGCCCCTCCCCATCCTACCACCCCCCTCCCCAAACCACCCAGCCCCAACCTAGCCCACTAGTCCCCTCCCTAGCCTAATAGACAATCTTCATCCCCTGCTCCCCCATCCCAGCCCTGCGCAGCCCCTGCGAGTACCTAAACCCAGCAGCGCTGCTCAGCCTTCTGCAACTCTCGACAGCCCCAACAACCACCGCCCTGCCTCGCCCGACCCCGAACAACCCCAAACACCACCAGATCTGAAATTGCAGATGAGATCGACGAGACTAGCGAACAACACCGACGATTCAGTTGTAGCAACGGCGGTGGAGAAGGTGGACGATGGTGGAGAAGAAATTAAATCAGTAGAAGAAGAGAGTTGCAGCGAAGGAGACGGTCGTCGATGATGCAATGCGTGGTCGACCGAGCTCCACTTCCGAGCAGATGAGACGAATCGATGTTGCAGAGGGGATGAGGCGAGGTGCGCTGGAACGGGGATGATGGATCAATGCGAGAAGATGTGTTGTGCTCTCCAGATCTGGAGACGGATGTGCGGCGGCGGAGTGCAGACATGCTGGCGAAGGCGATGTTGGTGGTGAAGCGGTGGCGCGTAGGTAGGTGATGGATATCGAAAGCTCTGGAGTTCTGGAGATCTGGCACTGCGGCTGCTGATTCGCGGAAGAAGACGAAAGAGAGAAACGAGTGAGTTTTGCGTCAATTTTAAAAAGAATCATACTTTTGCCCTATGAAAGTTGGGCGGTAATATCCATGTCATTTATTCAAATAAAAATCAGAAAGATTCATTTCAAAATTAATCAAATTTTCGTTGGAGGTGGCGACTTGGAGCAAAAAACAAAGTGATAACATCACAAAGACGTTTGTTAACAACTAAAACTATACTAGGTTGGTTTATATTAAAAAATAGATAAAATACTCTTGATGAAATTTGGGTTTGTTTATAATTTTTTGGCTTAATTATCAAAATAGGATTAAAAGTCACTCACTTTGCACAAATAGGACCAAAAAGTAAACTATGTTTCCATAGGATCAATTATGAGTGTCTTGGACAAATATTCCCTTATGGCGGTTGGAATGTTTTAATTCATAATAAAATAATAAAAATAATAAAAATTCGTAAAAAATACCAAAAACCTAATAAAAATATTTTAAATAATAATAAATTAAAAAATAATTTGTTTTTGAAAAAAAATTAAAAAAAAAATAAAAAATGAAAAAAAATAAAAAATAAAAAATCGTCGCCATCTTTGCCACCCCAACACCACCACCTCCAGTCATCTGGGAAGAAAATGCCAAATTCATTATGAATGTCATATTTTTGACGGAAGTGATAATGATTCAAGTTCGCAGAATGATTCAAGTTGGCATTCTCAAAGACAAATATGCCATTTTTTGGCATTTTCAAGGAAAAAATGGCAGTTTTTTCAGTAAATATGACATTTTTTTAACGGGCGGAGGTGGTGGTGGTGCAGGGAGGCGGTACCACCATCTCCTGCCACCGGGGGGGGGATGCCAAAAATATTACGAATGCCATATTTTTGGCAGAAGTCAAAAGGATTCAAGTTGACAGAATGAAAATGTTGGCATTCTCATAGAATAATATGCCATATTTTTGGAATTAAAAAAAAAGTGACATTTTTTACACCGATCGGAGGTGGTGGTGCAGGGAGGTAGTACAGGCGGTGAGAAAGGCATCCATATTTTTTTAAATTTTCTTTCTGAAGTTTTAATATTTTTTATTAATTTTCAAAAAACATAATTAGAAAAACACTTTTTTTATTTTTTTAATAAAAAAGTTGTTAATTTTTTAATTATTTTTCTACGAATTATTACGTTTTTTTCGAATTTATTATGAATTAAACATTTAATTATGACTTTTGACTATGTTTTACTCATATTTAAAGGAGGGGCAAGAATGGAATGAAGAAATAAGTATGTTTCTAATAGGACCAATATGGTCCTATTTGGAATAAAAAAACATAGCAAGTCCTATTTTGAGTTTTTGTTAGAGTTTTAGTCCTATTTGAAGTAATTTCTATAATTTTTTTGGAAGAACAACAACTTATATTAAATCAACACAACTTAAGCATGTCACAAAATGACAAAAAGTCCTTTTGTTTACCGTCTCCCCTCGAACCAGAGACTTAGAATCTATCACCTCCTTAGAAGCAATAAGATTCATTGATCCTATACTGGGCTTACGGGCTTACCTGAGCCAATGACTGGCAAACCAAATTTCTCATCATCTGACTTAAATTCTAGAGTTTTTCTGCTAAGAACTGAAAACATGACTAAAGAAACATTCACTTCGGAATTAAAACAACTCATAAAAACAAAATAATCTAAAGAACCATTACTAATAGAAAAGATTTCTCAAACCCTAACACCTCTTTCAACTCATGCTGGTGGTTCAAGAGGAGACCGAATCATCAATATCGTGGTGATTGATCTTGTAACGCCCCGGACCGCATCCGTGCCACGTAGACAACCGCCGCACAACCCAATAAGAACAATGCAATTCATTCTTATTAAATCATACAAGGCGTCCGATAGATTATATTGCCAAACCGATTAGTAAACCCATACAATCAACATCAATATATTAGTCAAACAAATGTGAAAATAAAATATGTTTGATAATTAGCTACACGTGGCAAACATGAGCTCGCAGGCCCTTCAATAGTTTAATAAAAAAACATTGTTCAAATATCCATGAGCAATTACATAGTTTCAAATAAGAATGGAAGCACGAACCACGTCTTCCTTATTTGATGATCACCCTAGGCAAAGGTTCAGGAATAGGACTCTAGCATTAACCTGAAAAATGTGAGGCCCCCGAAGGGCCCCAAAGGGGTCAGTACTCCATAGAAAGTACTAGTGACAAGCAGGCTATATGAGGAATAACTAATGTTTCAGACACGAGACCCAAAAATAGGGTGATACATATATGTATAGGTGTAACCATCGTTACCCCATCCACAAGATGATATATACCGTATATACTTTTAAAAATACTTGACCCGTAGGTCATTTTCATTTAAAGAGTCTTTTAGAGATAAGGTACTTACCTGACCTTTCCCATCCTTTCCCGAATGCCTAGCTCACCACCTACCTTCTACATTCATACTATCCTACTGAGTTTCAGGATCATTTACCGTCTCGGGGATACTTAACCCCAACCGAGTTTCAGGATCATTTACCGTCCCGGGGATACTCAACCCCAACCGAATTTCAGGATCATTTACCGTCCTGGGGATACTCAACCCCAACCGAGTTTCAGAATCATTTACCGTCCCGGGGATACTCAACCCCAACCTTATTCCTTACCAAACCCTAACCTAGATATGGCTAACCTTTCATTCCTTTAACTATGGACAATATCTAGCCCTATAGTCATATAATAATCCTTAATGATCAACGTGGACGGTTCTCACCCGAACGCTCCACGTTATATTCACTCAAAACTGACTGTTTGGGTGTAAAACCCACTACCCCGGTCGGGTACCCACCCATACCCAGTCGGGTATAGGAGTTAGTAGCCCCTGGGGCTAATTCCAATAAATACCCGGTCGGGTATTTTACCAATACCCGGTCGGGTATAACAGTTGACTTGACGGTCAACGCCCATTTGACCGCCCAAACGATGTCCGATTAACGTGAAATTTTACATGCATATACTCCTTAACGTCCTTAATCCAAAAATACCTATTTGGGTCCTTGGAACATCATACATATCAATTTATAATATTTTCACTAATCAAACCTCCATATCATGCTTTCCAACTATGTTGTATTCTTTAATATGACTTAACACATGCTTTAATACCATTAATCAATTCATAAAACATATTCTTGATTAATTTAGGTAATCTCATGTCTCACGAAAAAGTCATAAAGCATATAGCCGTCTTCTCACCTTAATGAAGCTTATGGAGTTCTAGCTTTTCTTATTGAGCTCCGACGAAACTCTGGCGAACTTCAACGAACTCCGGCGACAACTCCGGCGACCCTTTCAACTCTGTGGAAGTTCTTGAAATACCTTATACAAGTTAATAACAAGTTTTTATCATCATAAAACCCATATCAACACAAATAACCTCTAAAAGGTTATTATCCGACAAACCCGTCAACTTTGTTCTCTAAGTTCATTTTGGATATGAACCAACCTTCCAACCCCTTATTCTACACTTTTAAATGTCTAGAACAAGATTAGGAGTTTATTATATGATTATAAAATCATATGATAAAAGGAATGAGATTAATGAAGTCATTACCTTATTAACCTCAAATTTTCCTTCCAAACCTCCTCTTTTCTCTTCTCTTTTCTCCTTCTTCTTCTTCCTTAGCTTGGTGCGTGTATGGTGGGTGAAAATGGAGTTCTTGCATAGCTTCCTACTCCTTAGATGATAGGTGGGTCGAGTGGGTGAGATGTGGGGGTGATGGAAACTTCCCTTTTTGGCTTATTAGCAATAATATGAGAGGAGGGTCTCCTTTTCCTTCTCATTTTGTCTCCCAATCATCTCAAGCCTCACTCACCAGCTCTATGTGTGGCTCCTCTTGCTATTTGGAAGACTAAAATTCGTGGGGTGGCCCCCACTTATGTGGGATGTCATCCCTTTATGTCCTTAAGTGTAAACTTGATCCCGAAAGTTGTATTTTCCGGACTGTTTTAACTATATTTCATTTTATCGGGTCAAATGAAATATCTATCCTTCTTCCAATTAGTATTGGCTTATATAATGAATATATATTCCTCAACTTTTAAATTTTTAATTTAGCGGTCTCCATAATTTATTATGGCTTTTATCTATCAGTACGCCGGTACCGATAAATGGGCCTTATATGCACAACTGGCCAACTCACATGTTCTTTGTAGCCCATCATGGATATCCACCATCATATAAATATTATCTAGACCCAGATGAACATAATATGTGGTCCCGATAATATCGGGCGGCCCCCCACTTCTGGTGTGGGCCCCACGTGAATTTTACTAATTCACGTAAAAGAAATGATAAAAATTTACAATCACGTAAAATGCGTTTATTCATTTCTCAGGGTTCAATACATAACTTAATTGATAAAGTACAAATACTTGGGGGCGGCGTTAATTACAGATCTTCCATCACCGGTAAGACTCTGGTCCGCCATAGTCATCCCTATGTGCTTTTGCACGTCTCTATCAACAGTCCCTAGTTTTAGTCCTTCATACCGATCGGCCAGAATCCATGAGGCATTCATACGTCACATTTTGAATCTCCGGCAAGCAGAACACATCCCAATCTGATTGAGGGCATAAAACATGACCCAGAAACCAGATCGAACTCGGAGATCGTAGACCAATCCACCTAATTAAGTAGAATTGGCTACGAAGGATCGTCCAAACTCAAGAGCTACGGCTTTGTTCCCTCCAACCATGACTTCGGTCTCAATGCCTACCAAGTCTGGTTTGGTCTGATCTGAACTGGTCTGGCCTGATCAGGTCTGGAATGGATTATCTAATAAAACATCTTAAGAGCTTCGGTCTAAAATATCACTAGCCCGTTCCAATATGGCTATATAGGTAAATAGGTAATTTATTAGAATTTATTGGTGTATCAGTGTATGCATGAGGTACAACAATATTAACATTATCAATGTTTAATGTTATTTTACTCATTTGTAAATCAACTTTTACATCACGTAAGTTGAAGAGTTAATCACATTCATACAATCAAAATATCTTACTACGTACATAATAGCCTTGAGTTAATTAATCATATCCATCGGCAGCAATGCCCGAATAAAATGCTATGGAGTACTACGTACATGAAAACTAAAATGTAACAGAAAATCCATGCCACCAAGAATTCACTTAAAATTCGCATGAATTGTATCCATGATTCCAGAATTAGAAAGTAAAATCATTGAGTGTAATTCTAGTTGTCAAAGAATCTTCTATCCCCTACTCTTTCACCCACAAAAGTGTCTGAGACATTAAAAAAATGAAATTCCATTATTATTGCAAAGTTCATTGAATGATATATATCCTTTACGCATAATATAATAGACTATTAAACAAGAATTAAAAAAAATTAAAAAAGGTGCAACAAGCAAACTCATTTGATTCTAGATCAAAGCAACATAAACTGACGTAGCCACAAGAGGAGATTGGGCCGGGTAGGTCAAATAAAGAAAAATCTATAAAAAGTTTATACATACTACTTATATGTAACATTAAAGATATTTATCAAAATTGGAGTGAACCATGACTACATATATTAACAACAAGCAAAGAAGGAGATAGAAAACGCACACACAAACATGGATATCAGTTTCTCAACAACAATGCCTATATTTTCTTCTTACGAATCATGTACCATCAACACTTCAAAGTGCCAACGTGATCTAATTAATCTTTATAATCTTTTTAGATCACGCTGGCAACTTGAAGCGTAGGTGGTGCAGGGGCGGATCCACTCCTTAGTTATAGGAGGCAGCTGCCCGCCTGCCCCCAATAAACTCTCAATAATCAACCAAAATACACTAGGATTTTTTTAGTTCACATCATTGCCCCCAATAGAAAAAATCAAATGCCCCACATTCCTGCTCACCCAACTCCACTCCGGAATAAAATACGGAGTAATCCAATGCAGCGGCGATGCCCAAATGCAAAAATAATACTCGGTGCATGCTTCATCTTTTCATTAAAGTGTTTTTCGATGATGTTTAGATACAATAAATAAACATAATAATTAATACTTTATCCTAATTTATAGAAGTGTTAGTTTTTTCTTTTTGTTTTTTTATAGAAGTGTTATTACCGTAACATATAACTTTAGTAAGTTAGATTTTTTGAAATGTAGTAACTAGTAAGTCAGACTTAATTATGAAGTATTTGCGATTACTTCTACTTTAAATAAATGAAATTATATAGTGATTTTGGATAAAATATTTAATAGTAAAAGTTGGAAGTGTTTGAGAAAAAAGTGCTTCCGAAAAAGTAAAATTTGATAGTGTTTGATAAAGTAAGTGCTTTTTGTGTAATGGAAAAAGTGAAAAACAGTTTAAAGCACCCCTCAATTCAACCTGCTTTCAGCTTTTAGTTTTTAAGTGCTTAATTTAAGTCGAAAATATCGTTTGAAAACATCAATTTCAAATTTTTTAAGGTAAAAGCTGAAAACACCTTTCTTTTAATTTTATGCAAACACTGTAACACCCCGGTCCCGCAGGACCTGAGGTAGTTACTCCAGACCTCTAGTACTGTCCTCACAAACCGCCACTAGCCTTTTCCGCGCACTTTGTGCTCACTCGTGCGCGCCCTGAGAAACTTCCCAGGGGGTCACCCATCCCAAGACTACTCCCGTGCAAGCACGCTTAACTTTGGAGTTCTTGGTGATGAGCTCCCTTAAAAGGAGATGCATCTTGTTGGTATGAGTAGTACTATTAATCCGTTTATATTAAATCTCAAGTGTTACAAACACTTCCACTTAGGATCGCAACGTCCTCGTTGCGCCCTTAAACCAATCTCAATCATACCCCAGAATCTTTCCCCCTGCTAAGTGCCCGCCCGATATCCAACGGATCAACACATTGTCGCAGGGTTGCTCTGATACCACCTGTAACACCCCGATCCCGCAGGACCTGAGGTAGTTACTCCAGACCTCTAGTACTGTCCTCACAAACCGCCACTAGCCTATTCCGCGCACTTTGTGCTCACTCGTGCGCGCCTTGAGAAACTTCCCAGGGGGTCACCCATCCCAAGACTACTCCCGTGCAAGCACGCTTAACTTTGGAGTTCTTGGTGATGAGCTCCCGTGCAAGACTATTAATCCGTTTATATTAAATCTCAAGTGTTACAAACACTCCCTTAACAATCTAAAATTTACAATTAGTTATACTATGGGTATATAGATTTTCGATTTGAGAATTAAGAAAGCCATATAAAATATAAATTTAACATGGCTACCACTCTAGTAGAACGTTTAAGATATATAAAGATACAAAAAGTTTATTAGTTATCAAAAAATAATTACATTTCTTATCAGATTTTATGTACAAATTTTCTAATAATACTTCTCAACATGCTATTTCAATTTTTCAAGAATTGGTGATCAATTTTTTAGTAATTGCCTTGTTTGTTGTATAGAAAGATATGCACTTGAAACCGTCACAAATGAAACTATAATAAATCTCTTTCAAAAGATCCAAACTCGAAGAAAGTAGTCATGATTTATTTTTTCGGGTTTTTAATATTGTAAATACTTTATTTAGTTTGGAAATTCTCATGTATTTACTTTATTAGAAATTTTTTGTGTTCAGATATATTTTGTTAGGTATTTTTTCCATGACGTCATTATTAGTCTGCCCCCAATAGTTCGGATTCCTGGATCCGCCAGTGAGGTGGTGCATGCATTATTATCACCATAGACCTTCTATGAAGACAAGGTAAAACCTTTAAAGGGGACAAATACTGTATTATCCTTCGATCAAACTGATACTGTATATACTGGGAATGAATTGGTGTGATTCTGTTGACTGAGCTGCTGCTGCATATATAAAAAACTTAGTCACGGACGTAGTCACGGATTTGTCCGTCACTAAGCAAAACCGTGCTAGTCCGTGACTAGTCCGTGACAACACTAGTCACGGACCAAATCCGTGACTAAACGCGTTTTTTTTTTCTTCACAAATTTGTGCTTCAAATGAAGAGATGATAAGACGATTATAAACAACCTCTATAAATAGTCGTGGTAGTAGACTAAAAGAAGAATTTCCACGTTGGAAAGGGGACAAATTCAAGTACCAAGAAATGGTGTGCGTTGAAAAATTATTAAGATTATAATTGCATAAATATCATACCATATCTTTATATTATATAAAGTAGCAAAGTCTGCTACAAGTTTTGGAGGCAAAATTGCCACCCAAAAGAGGGATAAAAATGTAATATATACACCACAAATATATAATCTTGCCCAGCCCATTATTACGTTGTGCGTTGAAAGTTTGAAACGTGTGCAATCATTTTACTTTAGGATCATTTATTTTATAATAATAACAATTGAATGCTAACCATTTTTAAACACATTCATCTTTATATCAAACAACTAGTTTTTCTACGCGCGTTGCGCGATTGGATAAATGCCCAACATGCAAATAATTTGCACAAATATCTGTTTCTTATAGACATAAAAAGTATGTATAAAGGTAGATTGTTGTACCTTTTTCCGAAACATGGAAATACACAAAATGGGTGTTCAAGTTTTCACAAATAATGGCATGTAAACTATTTTTTCATAAAACCTTCACATAGTCTCATAAATAAACAATCATGTGATTCTCAAACTTAAACAAGCTCTAAGCTAGAACACAAGGCCATAATTTTCACATAGCATTATTGTCTTTGAGTAAGAAATATAACAACACTTCTCTGTTTTGTTGTATCAATAGATGCGTTATGGCCAAATTCCACTACCCTAATTACCAGAATACCGTTCCTGAATAGCCTCTATTTGTGGAGCCACTTGTTTCATTGCCATTGGAGATTCGAAATAAAACATAAAGAACTAACAATGCAGTGAGAAAATATACCATCTTATTGCTAATTTTTACACAAAACGTATAAACTCAACTCGTGGATAGTTGTTCGAAAAGTTTTGTTTGCTCTATGAGTTTTTAGCAGCAGAAAAAAGCACATTGCACGATTATATAGATTATATATTGGCTATACCAAATATGGATTTGCTAGAAGCAAATAACTTCTACCCGAAATAAAAGAAATAAAAGAAATAAAAACAACTAACACTTTCTATAATCATGAATATGTGGGCATGTGGCATAGACCGATTTTATGAGAGAAATAATCTCGTGATATCCACCTGTTTCTAGAAAATGTTTACCAATTTTTATGTACAAGCTGAGAGAAGTTGATATCCAATGCTGAAAGGGGAAAGTTTTCAAATAAACTGTTAGGAGTTAAGAATCTTGTCATACATGTGTCATCCATAAAAGGTCCACCCGGTCGCGAAGCTTACCCAAGAGATGTCTTTTATTTGCACTCACGTCTTTTGGAAAGAGCCGCTAAATTATGTTCTAACTTAGGGGAGGGCACTATGATTGCCTTACCTATAGAAGACACGCATCTGCTCCCTAGGAGGCACCGAATAAATGAATACTTGAATAGGGATTTTTGAGCATAAATATTCCACTGACCTGTCAAAAGGGGCCTAATCCTTGAAGGTGCGGTAATACATCTAATAGATTATTCCATTTGAACCATGAAATACTTGGTTTCCACTTAGGTTGTAGGTGTAACCAACCTGTTACTAAGCAAATGGCAGAAATAAATAATAGAAAAAAGCTATTTCGTAGCCCGTTTGGTAACACTGAAATCGGCTGAATCGGCTGATCCTGCTGAAATTTATGATGCTGAAATTTATGAAGTTCTAACTTAAGTGGCTGTATTGGCCAATTTATGAATATATATATATATATATATATATATATATATATATATACACACACACACACACACACACATTTTATTAATAAAATAAAGATAAAGTTATATGTTAAAATAGCTAAAATGATCCTCTACAGTGATTTCAGCCGAAACAGTAAAAAAAGTAACTCCAACCTTATTTTTTTCTTATTATTACACGTTTCACCGTGTGAAATCAAAAATTACGTGTTTGGTGAAAAATTTCGCTGATAAGCCCGATAAGTCGAATAACAGTGTTACTAAATGGGCTCTTGATCAATAATCAATTAACGAATCAATAAAACATGGTACAGTTTGGTTAAACTAAACAGATATGCTCACCCCTACTTTTAAGGTAAGGTATTTTTAGCAAAATAACACCAGCAACGTATCGGTCTCCAAGTACACCACTTCAAGGTGATTTTGGTGAAGATAGGTACAACATTAATGTCATAGGTATTGTTCGTAAATTGGTGGATTAGTTCCGTAGAAAACCAAGGTATAGCCGTATAGGTAGGGGTGGACTCGGGCCGGGCGGCCCGGCCCGGTTACTGTTTGGCCCAGCCCGGCCCGGAGCCCGGTGGGTCCACCGGTTCGGTTCGGCCCGGCCCGGCCGCTGGGCGGTTCGGGCTCGGGCCCAGGTTTTGGCGAACCGGCCCGGCCGGTTCGGGCCCGGTTCGGGCCGATTTTTATTTATTTTTTTTTTTTTGAATTTTTTTTAAGTTTTGGGTTGGATTAGGTATTTTGGGCCATTTGAGGTGGTTTGGGGTGGTTTGGGATTGAGGGGGAGGGGTTGGGGGTTAAATAGAAGAGCCAAAAAAAAAAATATATAACCGGTTAGGCCCGGAACCGGAACTGCCCACCGGCGGTTCGGGCTCGGGCCCAACTTTCCTGGCCCGAGGCCCGGCCGGGCCCAGGCCCGAACCGGGCCCGAACCGGGCCCGAACCGGCCCGAGTCCACCCCTACGTATAGGATTTAATGATCAAGCAGGATTATATTGCTATAGCGAATGGGAAAATTAACTCTTAACACTGTATGAAATTATGAACCAATAAATTGTAGGTCTGCACAAATTGTGATTTCTCTATGTCATCAAAGGTGAGTTGGTTGATTTAATTTCCTCACAGCCCTCTACGGTAAAAATGTATAGGGGAGATGATGTGGTCTAAGATCATTATTTTACCATTTGGTGGAACTAAAATCCACATCTCATCAATTGTAATCTAGTGGCGGGAGATTATTTGGCCGTATTAACAAATTGTAAACTCCAAACCTAGAAATGCAAGTAGTGTCTGATTTCACGTCTCTCATGACCGAAATAGTCTGAATTTGAACCGTAAAGCTAATTTACGGAGGAATTGCAATTTGAAAATTAAGGCCAATTGTTAAAATAAATGTAATTGATGAATTCACGATTGAAAATGGGAACTTACAAGATTCGTACTTACCCGTCGATCACACGCAACCCAAACTTCAAAAGTCTTGCTCAAGTGGCCAAACTTGGATGATAGACGGAGTTGAACTAAGCAGACGGTAATCAAAAAGCCGTTAGTAAGAGTGCAAGGTGGAAATCATAGTGTACAAGTGAATATAGCAATATGTTACACCAACACATTTTTAATACCTAAAAAGCCCTAACCCTCTTTTAAGATATAAGATTTTAAGATAAGATATAATAATAACGTTGAGTGCATATGTATGGCAAGAATTAGTTATTCATTTAGTACGTGTATGAAAACTTTAATACACTAAGAATTACGGAGTATATGGTAAGATTTTAGAGGCAATTTGGTAGCACGAAAATCGGCTGATTTGACTGATTCTGCTGAAATTTATGAAGTTTTGGCTGAAATGACTACATTGGCTGCTTCTGTAGATTTAAGAAAAAATTATTTTCAAAATATATTTTATTAATAAATTAAAGAAAAAATTATATGTAAAAATAGCTAAAATGGTCATCTAAAGTAACTTCAGTCAATACAGCCAGAAAAGTAACTTCAACCTTACTTTTTTTTTTTTGCTTATTACACAATTCAACGTCCAAAAGCAAAACTCGCGTGTTTGGTAAAAAAGTTGGTTGATAAGTATGATAAGTTGGGTAACGGTGTTGCCAAACGGCCTCTTAATACATGTTTGAAATCAATATATATTTCAAAATTCATATTTGAATCTGAAAAAGGAGAATAATAATACATTTTACACTAATCAATAATTTAATATTTATACGGCAATTAGAGTGAATGTACATGTAACATTAACTTAAGGAGAAAGTTTCAACTACATAATACTCCCTCCGTCCCATTGGACTTTGCCAACTTTCCCTTTTTTGTTGTCCCAAAAAACTTTGCCACTTTTCTATTAATGCAAGTAATTTGTGGTTCTACACAATTCTCTCTCCTCTGCACAAATCTTAACCACACAGTTTTTACTATTCTTATTTCTTACCAACTTTGCACTTGGCAAAGTCCACCGGGACGGAGGTAGTATATGGCAAGAATAAAATTGATAGAAGGAAATAAATTTGTAATAATTCAATTCGTGTCCTATGATGGCAACAGAGTGTATTTCATACACAAAGAATTATATGGTAAGATTTAAGAAGTTCAAGTTTGGAAAAGAAGAAATATATCAATATATCTTTATATAATTTAAAGTAGCAGTATTGCTACAACTTTTATTTCCAATTTTTCCTCCCAATGCATGTGAAAGTGAAAGGAAAGCAGATTATATGGATACTAAAATGTTAATAAAGGAAATATATAAAGTTGTCCTACGTTAGTACAAAGACATCACAATTGGGAGTATTAATCAAAGGAAAGTCTTAACATAGTAACTGCTGTAGCCACTAGCCATCCGTTTTAATATTTCCAAATAGGTAAGCATGCATTGATTCGAAAAGTGATGATAATTTAATAATAATAAATAAAACATTTAATACAAAGAAATTAAAGTAATATGGGCTGTAATACACTTATACACATCAACCGTTGACCATAATTCTTGAATACGGAAATAATAACAATAGCTAGAAAATAAAATTCATAGCTTTCTTTTACCACTCATTCTAACCAGGTGTTAAATAATATTGCTAATAGAATTAAAAGCCTTTGAATAAAAGTAAGAAATATTTTTCTTATATAATTCACGGCTAATTTATAACAATGGTAATATTCGTGCCTAAAATGAGGACATAATAGTGAATTAAAGAAAAGTTATATTACATCCGCCCCAAAAAACTTTGTCATTTCAAAAAATTTGAACCATGATTTTGATTAGTATAATATTATGAAAGTTATAAATTTTATACTTTATGAAACTTTTTTTAACAAAGAACATTTTCATATAATTTTTATGTTATAAATATTTTCCAATAAAAGATATAGTTGGTCAAATTTTGAAACGGAGGTAATTTAACTCTTCTAATTGTTTTTGGAACGGAGGTATTAACTTTTGTAATTGTACTCCGATTGTTACAAAAAAAAATGTATCAAAATTCATAACTTTCTATTATCTTTCATATGCCACCACCAATGTTGATTATATAAAAATAAAAAAATATTTTAACCCTTTAAAAACACTTGCTTTATATTTGTACTTCGATTTCTTACAAAAAAATTAAAGTGCCATAATTTTATATTTGGAGGCGAAAGTTATACTTGACAAAAATATTGGTCAAAAGGTTTTCATTTCAAGATTATCATTCTTCTCATTGATATCATAAGGGTTAATTGTCAAAATAGGACTAAAAGTCACTCACTTGCTCAAATAGGGGGAAAATGCCAAATTCATTACGAATGCCATATTTTTGGCTGAATTCAAAATGATTCAAGTTGGCAGAATGAAAATGTTACATTCTCAAAGAGAAATATGCCACTTTTTGGCATTTTCAGGAAAAAAAATGGCATTTTTAGTAAATATGGCATTTTTTAACGATCAGAGGCAGTACCACCAGCTCCTGTCACCGGGGGAAAAGTGCCAAATTCATTACGAATGCCATATTTTTGGAAGAAGTTAGAAAGATTCAAGTTGGCATAATGAAAATGTTGGCATTCTCAAAGAGAAATATGCCACTATTTTGGTATTTTCAGAAAAAATGGCAGTTTTTAGTAAATATGGCATTTTTTTAACAGTCGAAGGTGATGGTGCAGGAAGACAGTACCATCAGCTCCTGTCACCGGGAGGGGGGGGGGGGGAAATGCCAAATTCATCACGAATGCCATATTTTTGGCAAAAGTCAGAATGATTCAAGTTGACGGAATGAAAATGTTGGCATTCTCAAAGAGTAATATGCCATGTTTTTGGCATTTAAAAAAAAGGCATTTTTTACACAAATCGGAGGTGGTGGTGCAGGGAGGTAGTACAGGCGGTGGGAAAGACATCCACATATTTTTTATTTTTTGGACTTTTACTATTTTTATTGATTTTCAAAAAAAAAAACTAATTTTTTTATTTTTTATTTTATAAATTTTTATTCATTTTTTAATTATTTTTCTACGAATTTTTGAATTTTTTTCATTTTTATTATGAATTAAACATTTAATTATAACTTTTTACTATCTTTTACTCATATTTAAAGGAGAGGTAAGAATGGAATGAAGAAATAGGTATGTTTCCAATAGAAGCAATATAGTCCTATTTTGGAATAAAAACATAGCAAGTCCTATTTTGAATGAATTAATTTCCAAATCATAGCAAGTCCATAGTTTTAGTCCTATTTGAAGTAATTTTTAATATCATAATTTCTTTCAAATTTGAATGCATTAATTTCCAAATCATCATTTCATTTGCCAATTACAATCTTTGCATTAAGAAATATATATATATATATATATATACATATATATATATATATATATATGTATGTATGTATATATATATATATATAGATTTTGGTTCAAATGAGAACACTCCTTAATGTGAGAAGTGAGAACAAATCACAACCATCCAAATATCATATTCATCTGCGATCAATTAAAGGGCATTTTCGTATAACACAAATCGGCATTTTTGTAACGGAAGATGTCAGTTACGTTAATACGTGCATCCATTTTACTAAAACGCATATCTCACGCAATTTTACTTAAATTCCAATTCCTATTAAATATTGAATTTTATATTTTCACGTGACTTTACTTGCGCAATGATAGAAATTGTTGCTTTTTCTTGGGGATTGTACGCTTCATCTTTGTTTTTTTTATTTATAATTTCATTCCTTTTTTTTTATTTTGCTTCATCGATCTTTGTTCTTTTGCTTCATCGATCTTTGTTCTTCATTTAATGTTTATCGTTCTTTTTTTGCTTCTTCTACATATTAATTTTCGTTTTATTTAATCACTACTACATCAATTTTATATTGCTCCAATGTAATTATCATAATTCATAATATCTTAATCACTACTACAACAATCTGGTGCAAGTGATTACAACTACTATCTCACTTATTATTAAACAATCAAGCACTACTCGCACTACTATGTAATTTAAATGCACATTTACACTTGTATTTCACTTTCTCCATAATAGTTGCACATTCATGGTTTTCATATGTTCAACATACTTTACGTCTTAACATGTGCATATTTTGCTCACTCATATGCACCCGTAATAATCACTACTGCACTATTATATAACGCAAATGCACTATTCGGTGTTGTGTGTTAGATATCAGTTCTTGTGCATGATGTATTAGTTGTGATTCTCTATGTCCATATTATATGCTAGATATTAGTTCTCTAACGTATATACGTATTGTGCTACTTTTTGTGATTCAGATACTTCTTTTTGTGATTGGGATACTTGTTTCGGTGCTTTATATGCAAAACTATTTGTGAGGTACTACTTTTCGTGTGCATTAGATATTGGTTGTCGTGTATTAAATACATATTCTTGTGTGTGTGATAGCTGGGAATGCTTGTGTGGTTTGTTGTACACATATGATACTTATTTTTTAAAAAAAATTATATATGCTATATTGGTGTCATATGAAAGGCAAAAAAAAGTTATTTAATTTGATATAATTTTTTATAAAATTGGATTATAATTTTAAAAGTTAAATCAATTTTAAACTAAACACATTTTATATGATTCAAGATTTTATTTCTACCTATATTTTTGGAAAGTGGTTGCCTACACTCGTTACTATATTAAATGAATTTTATAACATTACTCTAATGCCCTTTGTTAGTTACACGTTCCCCTTCCCATTTGTAGAAGACATATTACTATGTTGGCACGTGCATCATTGTATTGTGAGTCAATTAATTAATGGTCGTTCATTCACTGAGATGGTGGATTAGGATGTGTTCTCATTTCTCCCTATATATATATATATATATATATATATATATATATATATATATATATATATATATAATAGAGATCAAATACAAACCCTTCTTAATTTACAAAGTACAAACTCATCTTGACCATCCAATGAGTTGATCCAAAGGACATAAAGGCAAGGTGGCATTTTTGTAATAAAACCCAACTTTTTTAGGGTGCAACTCATTGAACGTTAATGTGCAACTGCTATTTTATGGCTGAATTATATGCACTACTTTGAACCTCAATATGCAATACAAAGAACGTTAAGGTGCATCGCACAAATATTTGCACCATAAGCACAGTTTGTACTTGATCTTTCCCATATATATATATATATATATATATAATTACACATAGTCAATTCTACATTGCGATGCCAAGGGTTACCTTAAGGAGCCATATTTTGTACGTTGTAATGTCAAGGATCACCTCAAGTAGTAAGTTGAACATTCTTATATGTGATTAAAAAAGTCGTGCTATCAACATTATTGATAATATGGTTTATAAAGAACTTTTCTAAGAGCTATGGTTTTTTTTGTACAGTGCCAACGTATATGACACTTCATTTTTATAAAGTTTCTCTAGGGCCATCGAAGGAGACATTTAAATTGTGGAATATGATCATGGTATTTCTTGATCAAGTACTCTGTACTACTTATTCTTACATCTTACCTTTTAAATTTACTTGCAATTTTTCATACAATCAACATTTTCCTTTTTCCTACAAACTGCCATATATAAGCAAACTTACAACACATAAACTCTACTATATTTTTTACTTAAAATAATTGTATATTATGTACCATCATAATCAAAATTAGTTTTAAACAAGTTATTATTCTGCTCTAGATGTTAGGGCCGGCCCAAGGCAAGTGCCACCGGTGCGACCGCACAGGGCCCATAAATCCGAAGGGCCCAATTTTTAATAGTCTTCCTACTATAATTAACCTACTCAGAGCCCAATAATTTTTCCCACGCTTCATTAAAAATTTCAAGCCAGGGGGTTTCAAACCCTGGCCACTCTCTAACGCACGCGGACTGTAAGCCATCTCAACCAATTGGTGGATGTTAACATTCATTCAATTTTCGTTTTTATATCATACAATTATTAATATTAACTTTACTTATTGATATTAATTTGTAATCATAATAGTAACTATATATTTATGAAATGCTCATTGCATTTATCAATTTTATTTATAAATTATCTATTTAATTACAAACACATCTTAAATTTATGACTATTTTATAAAGTGATACATTAATTTTTAATTTATTCTTATAACCATTGATAAATTTTGAATGAGAGTTATTTTTAATATCTTCTTTTTTCAATACACATTGATTGGATTGACTAATCGTTAATCGGACTGACCCTGCCGAGTCCGGTATTGATTGCTTGTCTGAGTTGCCTCAATATCCAGTTTTAACAACATAGCGTATTTGGGTGTTTCCAATTCGAAACTTGAACGCTCTTTCCCAAAATTCAGCCACACACCCATGTGATATGCCTTTTTCTCCAATTAATGGAATGATAAACGGTCTAATTTTAGATTTGATTATTCTCTTTTGTTTTATAGAAAATGGAGTAATAATCTTATATCTTATATTTTGTAATTCTTATATTATTCTTTTTTTGGGTTTTAATTCCAAGTTTGAATGCTTTAATACGTAGATAATTATTTTTGGATGCTTTGTAATAATTGAACTTGGTGAATCACCAAGTTCAAGTATTAGGTTATTAGTCTATTATTTTACAATTCGCTTTAACAAATAAATGAAGTGTACTTTGTTAAAGAATACTTTTATTTTAACTATTATGTTAGTGAATAACTTATATTTTGATATAAATTATAAATGAGGTGTACTTTGTTAAGGAATACTTTTATTTTAACTATTATATTAGTGAATAACTTATATTTTGATATAAATTATTATTGTAGCAAATTGTTACAAATATAATCTTCATTTATATTATAATTTATATTTCTACCTCTTTTAGAAAAGGCCCACATTTTATTTTTGCACAGGGCCCGTGTTTTCTCAGGACCGGCCCTGCTAGATGTACCCGTGCATCGCACGGGTATTGCGTCTAGTATGGTCTAAAGGTTAATTATCATATGTATAGATACGTAAAGGGGTAATTTAAGAGTCAAAGTCATGTAATTATAGTGTAATGAAGGGTAGTTAAAATTGACGGGATTCGTCTATTTTTGTTTTATATAGCCCGTGTTTGGTTTTTAGCATTTCATCCGCCAACACTCTGCACATGGCAGCGTTTCAAGTACTGAATAAACAGCATTTTGGGGTCACACGCCATTACCAAAACAAACTCATGGAACGGAAAAATCTTTCCATTTTCCCTCTATAACTTAAAAATCTTTCCAATTTCCTTTTTCGTCTGTAACAATTTTTTTTTGATTTCTAAATCTTCTCATCATATCCTCAATAATTCAGAAAATAATACACTATTACAAATACTTTTGGATTTATCCTATATTCCATCACATTATTCCACTATCTTCCCATCATACCCTCAATAATTCATATTCTCTTTCACTATTCTTAATCTACCTACTTTTGAAATGGGAAAATCTTTAAGTTACGGAGGGAGTATAAAATGTTGATGTGTCGTTGTCTTATGGCTTTTAACAATAATTGTTGATATCACTTTTACAATCATTCTTTAATTCCTTAGGCTAACCGCAACCCTGTTCGGTCAATAAATCAAATTCCCCATCTGTTTATACGTATTCATTTAGTCAAATTATTTTTCTCTACAACCCAGCCTCGTCAATAAATTCACCCAACATAATTTTTTTAAATTAAATGTATAGGTCCTTACTTTTATTATTACACATCAATTATGTGATAGTTTTTTTTATACCAATAATTATAATTTAAAAAGTCAAACATTTCGATGTAAAAAAATTATTTTTTCACAAATATTAAAATATGGACACTTAAGTATAATTTCAAATAAATTGCAAAGGGCAGTGACGTTAATACCAACTTGGGAGTGCTATGCAATACTACGAAACATTAATTAAGTGCCTGGAGTGCTGCGGACCACTGATGGCATGGCTGAGTAGCTGACACCTGGGACCTTCTCTCCGTCAATTCCCACGGTCAGGGGTGCCATCCACCTATATAACACCCCAAAATACATACGTTGTTGTATTTATCTATGTTGTAAAAACCGGACCGGTGAGCGACCCGGTCATGTGATTGGGTCACGGGTCAACCCGGACCCGTAGGGTCAATCCGGTCAAATCCGGAAAACCGGTCAACGATTATACGTCTATATAATAATAATAAACATATAATTATATACACTCTCATTATATATTTTTATTTGGGGGTAAGGGTCAATTTGGTCCTCAAAGTTGCAAAAAAGGGGTCAAATAAGTCCTTATATAGAAAATTCTGTCCGGACGTGCCATTTGAGGTGGCTCCCGGTGGAATTTTTTGATTAAATTTTTTGAGCATCTTATTCATTAAGTCTAGTTTACTCATACCAAATTTCAGATAAAAATTCAACCGGGAAGACATTCAAATGAATTCTTGAAGATAACTGTGCCGTTAAAAGCGCAGTTATCTTCAAGAATTCATTTGAATGTCTCCCCGATTGGATTTTTAGCTGAAATTTGGTATGAGTAAACTAGACTTAATGAATAAGATGCTCAAAAAATTTCATCAAAAAATTCTACCGGGAGCCGCCTCAAATGGCACGTCCGGACAGAATCTTGTATATAAGGACTTATTTGACCCCTTTTTCGCAACTTCGAGTACCAAACTGACCCTTTACTCTTTTTATTTGTATTGTACATTTATATTATAATTTGGCATGATTTTCATTCTTAAATAAATATATAAATATATTACATAGTTTTTCTTTTTATGGAATTGAAATTGCAATTTTATTGGTTTAAAAAATGCATTAAAATTAAAAAAGAAAGGGAAAATGGAAATTAATAATCCAACCTTTTAGCGGTCTTCTTACAATAGTCCCACCTTTTGATTATTCATGAATAATCCAACCTTTGCACCTCATCTTCATTCACTGGTCCCTGACCGGTTGATGACCTGTTATTCCAAGTTATTTTCTTATCTTTGCAAAATATTATCTTTGTGAAAGGTGAGATTTATGGTATAATGATTTACAAAGATAAGAAAATAACTTGGAATAGCAGGTCATCAACCGGTCAGAGACCAGTGAATGAAGATGAGGTGCAAAAGTTGGATTATTCATGAATAATCAAAAGGTGGGACTATTATAAGAAGACCATTAAAAGGTTGGATTATCAGTTTCCATTTTTCCAAAAAGAAATTACTTTTTTTTTGGAAAAGACCGAAAACCGGGTTTTCCCGGGTTTTTCGGGTTTCTTGGGTCGGGTCCGAATCGGATTTTTCGGGTCAACCGGGCTTTTCCGGTTTTTGACCATTTTCGGGTTTTGAAGAAACCGAACCGGATTTTTGTCCGGGTCAACCCGGCCGGGTCGGGTCGGTTTTTTAAACATAGGTATTTATTGGGCTAAATAAAATTGGGTTATTGGGTTACATACACATGATACAAATGCCTATCTAATCTTCTTTATTAATAGTCTCTTATTCCATTTGGTGTGCTTTTTTATTTGTCCCCCTCTCTATTTAAGGAAAGTTTTTGATAAAATACTCTCACGTTTATTATTTTTACCCACTTACTTTTTACAAACTATTCTCTCTTTCCTATATTATATTACTTTATTCTACTTAATACACTCTCTTTCCTACTTTATCATCATTTTACTCTTTTTAGTTTTTAGTATACCCTATGTCCTACTTTATCATTTACCATACACACTATATACTTACCCTACTACTTTATTATTAAAATTCGTGCCCAAGGTTAGCAGGACTATTAATAAAGAACGGAGGGAGTATAACAAATAAATCGTACTTTTGCACATCATTAATAAATAAGTGTTTTTCTTTCAAGAAAATTAGAATGGACTAAAATATAAATACATATATAATATGATGTACATATAATATGGAGTACCATTTTATAAATACTAAAAGTAATTGTTGGTTAATTCATAACAGAGATTCATTATATTCAAACTTATGATGAAATAATTAATTCACATTCTCTATCCCTATTTTTTCTCAATCTATATAAAAGTAACCTCACATGGGCATGGCCCGGACGTTAGAGCATCTCCAATGGTACAATGTGCACAGTGCACACGTGACATGAGAGATAGCCACATAAATATTAGTAAATAAATTCTTTCTCTCCTTATTTAAATGATTTTATACAGTATTGGTAAGTTTTTCTCCACAATGTCAAGGAGACCGTCTAGATGTTGACATTGTTGTTGACATTGCAGGAAAAAACTTACCAAAGTTGTATAAAATCATTCAAATAAGGAGAGAGATAATTTATTTGTTAATATTTATGTGGCTATCAATCATGCCACATGTGCACCGTGCACATTATAGCATTGGAGATGCTCTTAGACTAGTTGAAAGTAATAGTGTATTATTAATTAGCACATCATTCACCGGTGTAGAAACCGACATGGAAACCGCGCTCAGCACAGGGGATTCCGTCATCGACGTAGAGGTGGCGGCGGTGACGGTGGAGGAGCTGGCGGCTGCGGTTCCTTCGGTAGTCATAGGACCGAAAAAAAAATTTAGGTTAAAATCCTAAAACTCTTGATACCATGTGAGAATAATAGAATGACTTACCCATGTGATAGTCCTGGATGTCATATATATAATAAAGGAGTATCCAAATTACAATAGGAAACTAATGAAATATGGAAAGCTAATTAATGCTAATTAATAATACACTATTATATACAAAAATTTTAAAGAACCCGTGACGGGCTCATTAACGAGCACGTAGGCGGTAGGCGAAAAAAATACGGAGCATGATAATAAAAAGGTAAAGGGATAAGACGTGTATATATCTCAATATTCACAAATTGTTCTAAGCTAACATATATCTATAGCAAACGTAGATGAGACCTGTAAGTGGCTTGCCGCTACATTGTTTTTTAAAATTATATGAATGGAAATTCTTTCAAAAACAATTATATGAATGGAATTTAAAATTACAAATTAATTAATTGCTTAAAATATTAAAAGAGGGTTTTTTCTTAAATATTACATATAAAAAAGTTATGTAATTATGGAGTATTAGTTATATAATTTTGTTCAATACTATGGAGTATTAGTTATATAATACTTCGCACTATGGAGTATTAGTTATATAATTTTGTTCAAAGTTTACATTGTAATAAGGGAAAGTTCCCAAAATGGGACTAAAAAAGTTTGAAAATTTCAAAATAGGACTGTCATGTTTTTATTCCCAAAATAGGACTAATTACTGCCAAATTTGGAAAATACTGCCATGTTTGAAATCTGGTATTGTCAAAACATGACAGTAATAAGTCCTATTTTGGGAATAAAAAAACATAGAAGTCCTATTTGGGAATTTCAAAACTTTTTAATCCCATTTTGGGTAATATCTCTTGTAATAACTTACATGCAATTACTAGGATATAAATTTAAACATAATTATAATCATTAATAGTTACTTACTAATATTTTTGTTCATCATATTTTAAAGAGTATATCAGTGGATTTTTTTCTATTAGATGTGCAAATATGTCCCGTCCCGTTCTCGATTTATATTGTTCAATCGGGTTTGGTCCAAAAATATCGATTCAGTGCCATTACGGTCCGGTCTGTCTAGTTCAGTACAATGCATGTCTTTTCGGTTTTTTGCTCACCCTTAAGTTTTACAACATGTAGAATGACTAAAAAGATAAAACTTCAATTCCATTGGACTCTGTCAATTTTTAATTAAATTAGGTGTGAATTTAGTTATTATGACCTAAAACCGGAACAAAAGTAAAGTTGTGTTCAATTTTGCATTTCAATACTTGAAACCGTGGATTGATTGGTTCAATTTCAAAGTAATGTTCTATTAAGTGTTTTTTCTAAAATATTATTATTAAAAAATTTATGGACAAAAAAATCACTATGTTGATCTATTTTTTTATGTGTATTTTATAGTTTGTTGCATGACGGTGATGCATTTTTGCTGCTTATTACCAGTAACTTTTGTTTTTATATAATCTAATAAAAAATTTATATTGACAAAATGAAAATCTCAAACTCTCAACACTACCTCAAAGAACGTATATATTTATGAATGTTTTTCAAACTAATGAGAAAAAATGAATTAATGTACACAACATTAAAAAACATCTTTATCTTGTTATAGAAAAACTGTCATCTTACTCTATATTATGTTCCAAAAACTGCAAAAGTATGTGTTCTCCCATATATACTCATAGTTCAAGACATTTATTACACATCTTTTTGTTTAAACAATGGGTTTTTGCGATGCAAATTAAAAGAAAAAATCACGGGACTTTTTGGGCTAATCTCCAAACCACTCTCATTTTATTAGTCTCTCCTCACCAATACATTGTACAAGTGCTCCCTAATGGAGTATTGAAGCTTAGTCTAGAGAGAGAAGTAGAGTTTGGGATGAAGAGAGGATCCTTCAAATGGAGGCAAAGCTCCCTAATTATAGGAAAAGGAGGAGGGTGTGCAAATCAACCCCGATGGGCCAAAACGGGTCTCAACGATCGGGCTCCATACTAGGATAATGTGGTTGACTCCGGAACAATAGTAGGTCGGGATAATATATCCCAAAACTTTTAAATTTTATTTGCTCTAGTATATATGCTTGCATTTTTTTAAGTAATGTGTTTGACCCCTCAATTATTGTATCCTTTTAAATAAAATGATGATAATATTTTTCAGTACAAAAAAGTCGAAAAAATGAGACGAACCAGTCAAACCATGGTTTCAAGTATTGACGTATAAAATTGAACAGAACTTTATTTTAGTTCCGTATTTGGTTTTAGGTCATAACCGAATCGAAGAAACCGAACTCACACCTAATTTAAAATTGACATAGTCCAATGAAATAGAAGTATTATCTTTTTAGTCATTCTACACGCCGTAAAACTTAAGGGTGCAAGCAAAAAACTGAAAAGATATTGTATTGAACCAGACGCATTAGACCGTAATGGCACCAAATTGATATTTTTGTATCAACCCCGAACAATCGAGAACTGGATGAGGCTTATTTGCGCATTTAATAGAAAAAATTTCACTAATATTCCTCTTTAAAATATGATGGACAAAAGTATCACTAAGTAACAATTAGTAAAAATAATTGTGTTCAAATTTACATCGTAGTAATTGAATATATGTAAGTTATTACGATGTAAACTTTGAACACAGTTATAGTAACTGATAGTTACTAATTACTCATAATATTTTTATCTCTGACTTTTTTATAAGTAATATTTAAGGAAAAAATCTCTTAATATTTTAAGCAATTAATTTGTAAGTATAAAATCCATTTATATAATTTGTTTTGACAGAAAGTCCATTCTTATAATTTTAAAAAACAATGTAACAGTAAGCGAGTCACATGTATCCATTCTTATACATGGCATATGTTAGTTTAGGATGATTTCTGAATTGATCTCCCGAAGATTCCATTTTTGTTTACCTTTTTATTATCCTCACGACCTCACCGTACTATTTTGGCCTCCGTGCTCGTTAATGAGCCCGCCACGGGCTCTATAAAATTTCTGCTATTATATACGGAGTATGTGAATAAAAGAACTTTCAATTTAGTGGTGGCATCTTAAAGGTCTCTAGAACCGTATACGTACGTAGTATATTTTTGTTCGTAGCTTTAGTATAAAAAAACTGTTATAAAAGAAAAGAGAGAATAAAAACTAAAAGCGCCTTTAACATGGTGCAATTCCACATGGTCTCCTCAACGGCGTAGCCAAGCCGAAGGTTATATACAGACTAACTTTCCACTACATAAAAAGTCAAGCTGAATATTACGTGACAAATTAAAAACGACAGTAACGGTGTGCCACCGCCTATTACGTGACAAATTAAAAAGCTCAACTATTTTAATGTTTCATTTATATTCTTCAATTATTTACTTTTTTTCGTTAAATCTACCTATGTAATCTAAAGTTGTGTGGTGCTATCTTGTTGTGGGATATGAGGCTGCTTTTGCACATTTATTAAAATTACTAGAGGTTTAATTCAGAATTTTTTAAAGATTACATTGCATAGCATAAGCAACCAAAAAACCGAAGTTGTGAATATAAAGGCGGTTTATTATATAAAAGCTCATACGGGCATTTATTCTCTATTACGGGGAAGGCAATCTATTAATTAAATATCATGCAGTTAATATACACACCCCAGAAAGTGATAGGCAAGTTGGCATGAAAACGCAGGGTTCGTGCTACTTCCAAGATGTGTCTATGTTTCCGCTCTACCCGTCCATTTTGTTGCGGAGTATAAACACAGGATGTTTGAAAAATCATTCCTTGAGTCAAAAAATATTCTTGCAAACTCACAAATTCCATGCCATTATCACTACGTATCACTTTCACATTTTTATTAAATTGTCGGCTAGTCATGGGAAAAAAATTGTTTGAGAATATTTTTGACTTCACCCTTGTCACGCATTAAGTGAACCCACACAGCTCTAGAAAAATCATCAACAATTGTCAAAAAATAACGTGCTCCACATGTAGCAGGTACTCGATATGGACCCCAAATATCACAATGTATTAATTCAAATGGTTCAATAGCACGTGCACAACTAATAGGAAAAACATCACGAGTTTGTTTACCCCGTAAACAGGCATCACAACTTTTATTCTCAACAGAAGGTAACACTGTTTTATTCAAACAATTAATCAAACGTAAAACTCTTACTAATGGATGTCCCAACCGAGAGTGCCACAAGTCACCTGAGTCTGAAGTTGCCACCGCGTGAACGTGAGCATGATCCAGACTCCGAAAGTAATAAACTCCCCCTCGTCGTTTACTCACTCCAATCGGCATCCTCGAAAGTAGGTCCTGTATTACACACAAATCATTAGTAAAAAAATATATCACATTTGCGGTCATCAATTAATTGTGCTAAGGAAATTAAATTGCATTGCAACCCTGGCACGAGCAGAACTTGTTTTAATTCCAATTGGGCACTCATCCGTATAGCCCCTACATGTGTGGCGTCAGCAAGTTGACCGTTTGGCAAAGTGACTGGAACAGGTGCTATGAGTGATGTCTTCTTTAGAATTTTAGCACTCCCGGTCATATGATAAGATGCGCCGGAATCAAGGATCCATTCTTTATTTAATTTTCATACCTGTGAGTTTATCCTCCGAGGAGGAGGTTGCCTTACAGTTCTCCATTAATTTGAGAAAGCTCTGCCATTGTTCATCAGTGAAGCCCGGCTTGTGCATATACCCGTCCTTGACATCACGCTGGACTGCCCCTTCATCTCGGAGATCACCAACATGCATAGTATGGGCTGCGGCACGTCCTCGTCCACGACCCGTTCCGCCACGTCCTCTTCCTCCACATCCTCTTCCCGGATTATCAAACCACCACTCCGGATATTTTCCTGTCAGGCGAAAACAATTCTCTGCCACATGACCAGATTTGTTACAAAAATTGCATTTCATTTTTTCATCACGTCCTCCACCAAGTGTACCTGCGGCAATGGCTTTTGTCCTGACAGCAAAAGCCATTGCCTCCGGCTTCTCTTCACGCCCTTGAATCACGTTTTGGTGTCTTTCTTCTTGGGTCACCATATTGTACACCTTGGTGAGCGATGGTACTTCGTCCGAACTGAGTATATTGAAGCGCATCGTCCCAAAAGTTTCACGATCGAGTCCAAGCAAAAAGTCATGGGTCTTTTCGGTTTCCACATGTTTGAGAAACTTTTTCTTCATGTCACATGTACATCCTCCACAGTTGCATTGAGGGACAAAACGGAAAGCCTCATAATCATCCCACAATATTTTAAGACACCCAAAGTAGGATGTTATGGATTGTCCATTTTGCCGACAATTCCGAATCAAGTCCTTCAATTCATAAGTCCGCATCGCATCACCTACCTCGAACCTTTCCTTCAAATCCTCCCACAGATCACGTGCACTGTCCATGTAGGCAATGTTAGTTCGTAGAGAAGACTCTATCAAGGTCATTATCCATCCTACCAACATAGAATGGATGGTCATCCAATCCTCAAGGTCCATTGGATTGTTCGTTAGTTGCTCAATGGTTCCGTCAATGAAACCCATTTTCCGTTTTGCACGGAAGGCATTCTTCATCGCCGTCGCCCACTCCCGATAGTTATTCTCACCCTTGAGAACAACTCCACAAATGTTCAACCCGGGAAAATCTGAATTGGACAGAAAATATGGGGAAGATGGGTCATTGATCTTTCGTCAATGGTGATTGCCGTCACCACCATTTCCTGCCGTACTGCCGGTCATGTTGGTCGTGAATATGATATCCCAGATATACCGCTCTGATACCAAATTAAAATGGAAAAATTCACAAGAATAATCCCACCTTTCGCCGGTCTTCTCATAATAATCCCACCTTTAAATAATCCCACCTTTGCACTTCATCTTCTTCCATTGGACCCTAACCAAGTTTTTTTTACCTTTTTTGAGAATCTTATATAAATAATCTTACATTTATAAAGATATAATAAAAAAGTGAAAGGTGAGATCATTTATATGATTTTCAAAAAAAGAGTAAAAAACATGGTCAGGGTCCAATGAAAGAAGATGAGGTGCAAAGGTGGGATTATTTTGGGATTATTTAAAGGTGGGATTATTATGAGAAGACCGGTGAAAGGTGGGATTATTCTTGTGAATTTTTCCAATTAAAATTGGATGTATGGGAAATAATTTTATTAATTGATCGTGGTCATCCTGAATGAGATGCCATGCATATATACAATTGGATGTAACCCAAAATACTCACGCTAAGTACAAGCTAAAGAAACGGAGAAATACAACGCACTGATGCTTATCTACAACCAATACAAACTCTCCTTTGCTAGATAAACTACTACGTACGTATGGAACAAAATGTACAATAATTAATTTGTACCAATAATAATATGCAACTCCAACATATTTCGATCTCAATAACGAAGTACTACAAACATTAGAATTTCTGAACAATTACGTGGAAGGAAAAAAAGTAGTAATATCAGCGAAAAGACTTAATAATTGAGAGTAATGTCTCCCTTTTTTGCGATGATGATCGTGCACATCAGATTGGATTTCACCATCACGGCACCGGAAACTTCATCTTCATCATCACCGGAAATTTCATCGTGAGAGGCTGGCGGTTCAGCATTCTTCTCGGCCAGATCAGCTTCAATAGAAGCCGTATTCTCCTCGGCGGTCAGCGGCTCAACTTCAACTTCAATAGACGCCGGATCATTCTGCTCGGTGGACAGTGGCTCCACTTCAACTTCAATGGACGGATTCTGCTCGGCGGACAGCGGTTCAACTTCAACTTCAATGAATGGATTCTGCTCGGCGGACGGCGGCGGCTTAGGATCGACACCAGTGAAAGCCTTGACATAAACTTCTTTACAGAGAACCCCCTAATCACATATCATCCTCTATCCGAATACCGTTGTTAAAATCGGAGATCGAAAAATACCGTACATACCTTTTCCTTAAGAAGCCTGTAGTAGTCGGCCGAGGTGGTTACATACTTCCATATATCCAATTCTCTCCCCTTATCCACTGCTCCAAGCATCATAGCAATACCAGCAATCACAGGCATCGACATTATGAAGACCCATTCACCTGCATGAGGTTGTTAGAATCCCACACCGGAAATGTTTGAATCAACAAAGTGCTATATTAAGATGTGAGCTACTCCTCCTATCAGGTTGACCTTTTAGGACGGAACCCCGGGTCTTAACATGGTATCAGAGCCAAATCGATCCATGGTATGGCCCCCCTTATGAAAAATGACGACACGATTATGGAAAAATGACAATAAAGAACTGACGAAAAAAATTGAATGACGGCACGATCCAGACGAAGTGTCTGGTCATGACGAAGTGTCTGGTCATGAGGTCATGTGGGCTATTCCTCCTATAAGGTTGACCTTTTAGGATGGAACGCCGGGTCTTAACAGAGGTACACTTGCGGCCGCAACGGGGACCTCCACCTGTCGCTTGACAACGGCGGTAGGAGGCTCGGGGACCTCCACCTGTCGCTTGACAACGGCGGTAGGAGGCTTCAGCTCATCACCCTTGCAAGCAACACAACAATACCTGGCCCTGGCCCTGTTGGCCTTGGCGGTTAATGGCCAGTGCCTCCCTCCGGGGGAGCAGGAAGGCAAAGGCCGATACACCATTACCGCGGACTTGGAGGACAAGCAAGACATGGATTTAGTTTTTTTGGCAACAAACTCTGGCTCAACAAACTCTGGATTTGGAGGTGGGGTTTATGTAATGGTGGGGTCGGCTAAAGGGTTTTGCGAATTAACATTTACCCCCCTCCTTTCTATTTTACTACTAAACCAAATTCAGTATGAGGCTAAGAGCCCGTTTGGTAGCACAAAAATTGGCGGTTTTGGTTGATTCTGCTTAAATTTCTGAAGTTCTTGCCGAAGTAACTGCATTGACTGATTCTGCTGATTTATAAAACAATTATTTTTAAAATATACTTTATTTGTAAAGTAAAGAAAAAATTAAATGTAAAAATAGCTAAAATGACCCTCTATAGTAACTTCAGCCACAACAGTCACAAAAGTAACTTCAACCTTACTTTTTCTGCTTATTACACAGCTCGGCGCGCGAAAATAAAAGTCACATGTTTGGTGAAAAAGTTGGCTGATAAGCCTGATAAGCCGAAAAACAGTGCTGCCAAACGACCTCTAATTTGTAAACATAGTAATGATGCCTACGTTTACATCTTAATAAGATTCTTGCTGTTAAATTAATATTCATATTCACATATACACGACAAATTAAAATACACATACACACAGCAAATTAAAATATCCTATTATTGAGATAGAAGAAAATTTTGGTTTAACACTTCATGCTTTGTGGCTAAAGGATTTCATTATTCTTTCATATTTCAAAATGATTATTGTACTTTTTTGGAAAAAATTATTAATTCCCTGCAGGAGGAGGTTAGGGTCTCAAATGTGAAAAAAGATCATGTCAAGAAAATTGAATGATAATTCGCTAAGAAGGCACGTTTTAGTTTTTTACTTGAAAGTACTTCATAAAGGTGTGAGAAAATACTTGTAGAGAAATGGTAGAGGAAGCGGTCCAACTCATCTGGTCGCCGACTCACTCTCTCTTTTGGGAGGTTTCAGATTCAAAACTCAATGGAGTGAGTTTGAATTCATTTTACTCCAGGCCCCCCAACCCCTGACACCTCTGGAGTGAAAAAAAAACTTGTAGAAATTGTCACACATATATATCCTTAAAGTGTTACACAGAAAATAGGGAAGAACTAAAATTTCACTTGATTACAGTGGTAACTTCTTTAGCAAATGATAATTCAGCATAATGAATGCATATACACACATTTACCTCTGAGCAATCGATCAAATGTGAGATGGTTGTGGCAAGGGTATATAGCTGGTCATCTTCAAATGTGCGTGTAGTTTCACAAGACTCCTTGCTCACAACTTGACTTATTTATGACCTCTAGAGAAAAACCTACAATGTAACTTTTTTCATTATTTTAAATCATGATATGAACTTTGGTGTGTGTTTAAAAGGAAAAATGGATAGGAACGATCCCAAGTATCAATGATTCACATGAAATAATCCCAAGTATCAATTTTTCTCAAAATAATCTCAACTATTGAAAAAAAAATCTCAAAATACTCCAATCATTTATAATAATCTTAATTTTTTTTAACCCGGTAAGAACCATTCAAACCGCAAAGGTTTTATGGGGTAGGGGCCAGAAACACCCTACCTATTTATTATAATAAAATTAAAGATAAAAAGAGTAGGATAGCAAATTGCATTTTTTTTTGGAAGAAGGTGGCTTATATTAATAAGAAAGAACATAAGCAGGATACAACCAGACAAAGAGCTCACTGTCTACCGTCTGCCCTTAAACCAGACTTAGAACCTGGCACCTCAAAAGAAGCAACCAAATTCGTTGATCCTGAATTGGGCTTTCTTGAGCCAATGACTGGCAAACTAGGCTCCCTATCACCTGTCCTAAGTTCTAGCGTTCTTTTGCCGGAAAAACACGGCACAATCAAAAGAGAGTACAAATCCAATTTAAAATGAAACATGAAAACAACTAAACAACCAAACTAAGCTACTTGAACCCTAGCTCCTTGTTCAACCCTTGGCGGTGGTTCAGGAGGAGGCCGGACCATCGCTACGATTGTTGGCGCACCAAAGCGGTTTTCCATCGACTCGGCCGCCTCTTCTTCTTCACCATCAATCATCCCTAACCCGATTCCTTCCGCCGTGGAATGCTCGCCCTCGTCCTCTTGGAAACCTCCGGCCGAGCGCAGGAGTAAGTCGTCATGTGTCTGTCCTCGTCGCTGCATCCCCAGTCCCAGTGATCCCCTATGCCCCATCCTCTCCCGCTTCCCTCTCGATTTCCCTGCTCCCCTTTCGATCCGCACCAGAACGGCGGAAAACTAACCCTACTCATGAGGGTACGGCCGCGATACTTATTTGGTAATTAAATTTTGTCTTAGAATCACAAGGATAGCCAATAGCATTAAACTTAAGAATTCCAACAAAATGATTAAAATGATGACGAGTTTTTTTAATAGAAGTATTTCTATAAGCCAAGTACTCCACAACCATATTGATTTTAGGATGAATGTGAGTAAGCGACCATTTTTTTCCTTTAAGTTTGCGTTTCACAGATTGTATCCTATGCCATGTCCTCCGATGTTGAGCAGTTATTCCAGCTATGCCTTCATATACGTCTCTACTATCAACTTCAATAACAAAGTTAGTTAGATTAATATTTTGGATAGCCAATAGGGTATCAATAATGGCATCATGGGATGCCATAGTAAAATTTCCTCTCCGACTAAAGAGGTTGTGCGTCCTAAATCACCGATAATTTCTTCCCCTCCAAAACAGGTTGACTTGGGAACTCAATCAGAGTCATACAGACGCAGTGAAGGATCTAAGTATTGGCTAAGGTGGCCTAAAGCACATGATGGCTTTATTAATTTTGAATTTATTTACCAAGCCCTCGCTAATGCTTAAGCCTAATATAATTGTTTTCAGCCCAGGCATCCCGATTGGTTGGATCCGTCGGCCCAATACAGACGCTATGATGATGGGACTCATGGCTGTAGTTCTACTGAAATGGACTCGAACTGGCCTATACGGAAAAAATATGGATTTGTTGTTCGGTTGTTCCTGATACAGAATCTGGATTTGCAGAGTTAGATGAAGGAGAAGAAGTCACTTCTACAGGACCAACGGAGTATTCCGAGTATGATCATGTTTTTGCTAATACCGAGGATTTTGAATCCCCCTAATCGCAAATAAAATTATATGTTATATTATTGTAATATCGTCATGCTTTTTACGTAATGTTTTTACCTTGTTTATTTTGTTATGGATTCTATCGTTCATTAGCTACCTTCGTGTAATATCTGTCGACATCTATTATCTACTTTAATAAAATGTTTCATGTTTAACTACTTTAATTATACACATATATTGAGATTAATTGTTTTAAAATATTTTACATGTGACTAGGAAAACTTTCACGTGTCACTAATTACACAATAATTACACAATAAAATCTTTTAACTTCTTACGTTTATAGGTTTTCATGTGTAACTTCTTAAACTGTTCTACTTTAATATACACTTAAATTTAACCAATAAATTTAAGTAAAATACATTAATTAATAAAGAAGGCAATAACGTTATATTCAAAGAATGCTACTTGTGACATAATTAAAGTTGCAAAGTATAATTCAAAGAAAGCAATACCGTTATATTCAAAAGCAATAAAGTTAAATTTATGTTAAAAACATTATTTAATGAAAAAATGACGGAAGTAATACTACTACACACTTAAAAGACAAAAATAAGGCCCATTTAAAATCTGGACAAAAACAAGACTAATAATAAATGAATGGACAGAAACACCCCAAGTAATTCTCTCAAGTGCTGCAAATCATTTGCCCTCTCGCAAATCCGCTCGTCTCCCTCACCTGCGCTTGGAGCACCCATGTCCGCCGCATCCATCACAGCATCCATCAGTCACGACGGTTGAAGCTCTGCCATCTCCGTCGAAGCTCTGCCATCTCCATCTCCTTCGAAGCTCCGCCATATCCGACGAATCTCTGCCATCTCCATAGATCCTCCACCGCCAGAGCACCTCCATCGCCGGAGCACCTCCATCACCGCCTTTTTCGAGGCGCATCGTCACCGTCATCCAGTTTCATCTTCATTTTTCTCTTCTTCTCGAATCGATTGTTGATTTTGTGGCGAGGGGCCATTGAGATGGAAATCAAACCGCGCCAGGGTTTGGTGGCTACGTGGCGGACGGTGGCGGTTGTAGCGAGTCAATGATGATGTTGGATCTATTCATGGCGCGTGGCTAGGCTTCACAGATCTGACCGGTTCAAGTGGCCGCGGATCTGGCCGGTGCAAGTGGTGGCGACGGAGTTGGCGGGGTATGGTTGTGGAGGAGGGTGGTGCCAGAGAGGGTTAGGGGGCTGGGACGAGGCTATGGATGTGGCTGAGAGCTGGGGAGTCAAGTCGGGGTGGGCGGAGGCGCTGGTTGGGTACCACAGTGGTCACTGTCCAGTGTACGTCACAGGGCGGCGTTGGCAGTTAGCTGGCGGGGTTTCGGTCGTGGTTTCCAGCGGTGATGGCTCAATGTCTGCTAGTGTAGTGTGACGTGGGCAGGGTTGGGGTGGGCTGGTTGGGAAGGGGTTGACTGGTGGGGCATCTTGTTGTGGGATATGAGGCTGCTTTTGCACATTTATTAAAATTACTAGCGGTTTAATTCAGAATTTTTTCAAGATTACATTGTGTAACACATTGTATATACTAGGATGAAATTACAAGAGAAGCGTCTATGAAGTTCTGTTATTTATACCAATTTGTTTTTGATAAATAGCAAGGATTTGCTATAAATTAAAATGCAATTTACATGGAGTTTTGTTATGAGAAAGATTTGCTATAAAATACAATTCAATCAGCTTTGAGTTTTGTTTACTATACCAACGCGATTCCATATAAGTAGAAAATGTTTAATTAATTAGTTGAATTGATTTATATTTCATGTAGTGTTTTCTAAGATTGAGCTACATATACATTTTGTAACGCTCCAAAAAACGGTCTAGCTGTTTAATACATACTGTTGAGGTTTTGTCCCGTATATTCAAAAGCCTAACACACGCTTTAGATATTAAGGATGTTTGTCTTGGTTAAAAGGAGTATCAAATATAAAATAGTGAATTAAGATTTAACTCAGAAGCTAACTTGTATTACGTAATTATGTGATTACAAGGAAATTGCTTGAACGGTAGTCGGTACAAGTTTGAATACAAGAATGAGAGATCTGATTCTATTGCTAAGCTCTGAGTCTCAAATTGCTAATCCTTACAATGTATTCAATGCGGATATTTATACTAAGAGGATATAGGTGAGATGGACACGTGGCCGAACCCCGTGGGCTGTTACTTCTGCCACGAAATGCATCCATGTCTCTACTTGCTATTGCCATGCATAATTCAACATTAATTGCGGCTTCCACTTGCTGACTACTCGTCCGGGGTGGTGTGTTCGGCGTGTGGGACCCCTTTGTGGGTGTTTGGATGCCAGTGTTTTGTTTGATTGTCTCAAGTGGATAATTCTACCCGAATGCTGTTCAGATAATCCCCGTTCGAGACGTCTTGGGCCTTTCTGATTGCATTCGGCTTCCTATTTAATTTCCCTGGGCCTTCTTTATGCTTTGGGTCGGGTGTATTGGGCTTGGGCCCAATACCCCAACACATACTAATAAACTTTCAATTCCTATTTAATCCGTTCCTATTACGCCGCCCAGATTACGGCCACCGTTCGCCAGCCGTCTTTGCCGCCGGTTCTGATCGCTGTCACCGGGCTGCTCCGTCATCACCGGTCGCTCAAGGGAACTAGATAGGGGCAATTAATTATTTAGATTAGGGTACTAAGAGTAAAAAATTAATATTTACTCCTATTTGTACAAGATTTAAGTTTGAATTCTGGCTATTTGTTTAGTTATATTTCCATTTAGTCCTATTAGGATAGTTTTTTTTAAAGAAACCTATTAGGATTGTTATTAGAGTAAATAGTAACAAGAAACTGATGAAGTACCCAAAAGAATTTTATAGCACCAAAATTTTCTCTGAGCACATCTCTCCTCTACAATTGGAAGCACGTACGGACGTTCGGCTTAAATCCCGCAAGTGCCATAGGCCCATAACGAAAGTTAGTACGAAACTTTGAGATTTGCTTCTTGAGCTTAGGGAATGTTTCCAAAAACTTTTTTTGATTATCAAAACAGACCTCTATTCATATCAAAAGATTCATCGTCATTACATCAAGCAAGGGGAAAATAAAATAACACCAACTGAAACTCCAACAACTATGACTGCAACCCTATGGTGAGACTTTGAAACAGTCACCCCTGAAAGAGCAACATGAATCGCTCACCATGTAGTGAGCTTGACACAGCCAAACCTGTTCCCATAGATCCAACCATACCCAATGACATACCCAATGACATAAAGGGGTGCTAAAAATTCAAACAAATTGTCAAAACCAGCAACAAAGATGAACACAAGAAAACAAATGACAAACAGATAAAATTACTAGGAAAACTCTCACAGACTCTAGCACCTCTTACAACCCATGGTGGTGGTTCAGACGGAGGTTAGACCGTCACTCGATTGATACCCTCTTTCAGTGGAGTACCCGCCGTATGACCCAAATCCATGCCTCTCCACGCTAGCCATGTCCCGATCATCCCTACGTCTCTCTCTCGCTTCTTCCACCATCTTCTCGCTGCCACGATCATCCATCCCGAGCTACGTCCAAACCACATCGCTTGACAGGGGTAATATACTTTCCTTGACAGTGTTAAATGTGAATTAAATAGCTAATATATATTTTCCTTGTAAATCATTCTAGTCATTATGTACATGATTTCTACCTTATATACTTGTACAAATTGTACTATAAATATTGTAATACTCCTCTTCATTAGACACAATGAATAAATTCATTTATTCCTAATATAGTGTTTATTCGCAAAGTTGTCCCACACCAGATTCCATGGTGTGGACCCCTACTCATGTTTGGTCCAGGATTCCATCCTAAAAGGTCAACAAGTTATCCTTAATCATGGGTGCTAAACAGGTTATCCTTAATCATGGATGCTAAACAAGCCGTAAAACCACAACCAAAATTGGCTCAGATACCATGTTAAGACTCAGGGTTCCATCCTAAAGGGTCAACCTGATAGAAGGAGTAGCCCAAAGTCTTACATAGTATTTTACTGTTTTTATAGTTTTCCGGTGTGAGACAAATACTTTAACACGCCCCCTCAGCCTGAGTCGGGTTAGACAATATCGGAGTGTATAAATGGGCCAAACATTATCTTAAAAAAACCAAGTTCATGCCCTACCCCGTACCCACCTCACTCCTTCCATCGTCAAACCCACGGAGATCTCACTCCTTCTGTCGCTTTCTTCCCAGTAATCCGCCATGTCTGGGCGTGAATTTTCGCAAGATGAGATTCACAATATCTTATCTATCTTCCTGTAAAAACTGTAGGTATTTGCAAATGCCTTTCTAAGGATTGACTTAACCTTTTATCCGACCCTAGTTTTGTCTTACTGCATACCCAGGTCACTTCTTTAAGCTGGATAATGATTCGTTTGTGATGGTATTCTGTTAAGAGGGTAAGTATTGGATCATGATTATTGTAAAAGCTGCCCACACAGATGTCATCTCGCACGCAATAGTGTGTGTGGGGGGGGGGAGCGAAAGCATGTTGATAGGTTCCACGAATGGTCTGGTGGCTCTGGCTTCGGACATCCCTCAAATAGTTCGGAGTATTCTTCTGTTGAATCCTTTAACTCATCAAGGTAAAAAAGTTAATCTGCCTCGTTTGAAAAGTGAGCACTGTAGTTCGATTATGTCTCTTAGGTTGAGGTTAGGGTATGATTTTAGTACATATGATTTTAAAGTGATAAGGATTATGTACTTCTATGATTTTCGTGTGAAAGCCATGGTGTACTCCTCTAAGACTCTTGGAAGGAGCTCACAGTGGGTCTTGAATTTGTAATTGGTTACTTTCGCGGAACAAATGTTCGCGGAATGCCTTGCTGGCTTGCACAGACAAAGAATTTAGAAACGAAGAAGAAGAGATTTTGACCCGCTATGATGTCAGGAATGAGTTGTTTGAATATATCCCACTCCCTGAAATGGTTAAATATAGGTTTGTTATCGTGGAATGTAAGAGTCATGTTGTCATTATGTTCTGTTTAAAGAAGATAGAAAAAGGTGATAATTTGTTTGATGAATCGGAAGAAAGAGATGATGATGTGAATGATGAACCGGAAGAAATATGTGATATAATGAATATTGTGGTGTATCAATGTATCATAAACGAGAGCATAATTGGATGGCCACATATTCGGTTGGCCCTATTGGGGTTTATGTGCATCGTCCTCTTACTTGTTCAAATAACAGGATTATTTTGGTGCGCACATATTCTAATTTGAAGGGACCGTTCTTGTTTGATTCAAAGAAAAATGTTGGAAATGATATGCTCATAAAGAGTAGAATGAAACCTCGAGTCTTAACAAGGTATCACAGCTCATTCCGGTTGTGGTTTGACGGCTAGTTTAGCACCCATGATTAACGGTGGCCTGTTAAGGGTTTGTTTGGCCCGTTCATACACCCTGATATTGTCCAGCTTGGTTCAGGCTAAGGGGCCATGTTAAAGCATTTGTCCCACACCGGAAAGCTATATAACAATTAAACACTATATAAGGCTTTGCGCTCCTCCTCCTATCAGGTTGACCTTTTAGGATGGAACCCCCGATCTTAATGTAAGGTGTTAGAGATAGTTTCTTAATTTATTCTTGGAAACACGTTTCTTAATTTATTTTTGGAAACACATCCTAATTTAATTAGGGGTTATGTTGCTTTGGGAACAAGACACTGCATCTCTATAAATACCACTTTGCTCTCTTGTAATCTGTATCCAGAAAATATTAATAACATTTCTGGCTTGGTAGCGCCCCCAGACGTAGTCCTCTGTGGCGAACTGGGTTACCAAATTTCGTGTGTTCTTTAATTGTTCTTCGTGTTTGTGAGTTAAATTCCTAACAACTGGTATCAAGAGCCCTAGGTTCGAAGGGAGAGTTCAACACGATGGCAGATTTGAAGACACCGTTGATGCAGTTTGATGGGACTGATTTCGGCTTCTGGAAGCTGCAGATCGAAGATTACCTGTACGGTAAAGATCTGTATCAACCTCTGAAGGATAAGCCGGAAGACATGAAGGAGAGCGATTGGAAGTTGCTGGACAGGAAAGCGATGAGCGTGGTGCGATTGTCGCTGTCCAGAAACATTGCCCTACATACCGTCAAAGCAAAAACGACGAAGGAGATGTTGCAAATATTAACGGATATGTATGAGAAACCTTCTGCTGCGAACAAGGTACATCTCATGAGGCGTTTTTTAACCTTAAGATGTCAGAAACCACGAGATTTGTGGAGCATCTCAACGAGTTCAATTTAATCACCACACAATTGAGCGCGGTTGAGATCAAGTTCGACTACGAAATTCATGCCCTAATTCTGCTGTCTTCTCTCCCGGAAAGCTGGAACTGAACGGTGACTGCAGTCAGCGCTTCGGCAGGGAAGGAGAAACTGAAATTCGATGAAGTCAGAAATCTGGTGGTCAGCGAAGAAATTCGCAGGAAGGAATCAGGTTTGGCTTCTGGATCGGCGTTGAGTACAGAGAACCGGGGAAGAACGAAGTCAAAGTCAAATCGGGATAGATCAAGATCCAAATCCAAGTCAAACAGCAAGGGCAAAAAGGACAGAAGTCAGATCAAGTGCTGGAATTGTGAGGAGTACGGACACTTCAAGAGCCAGTGCAAGGAGCAGATCAAGGATCAGAAGGAGAAGACATCTGCCAATGCAGCGGCAGAATCATCGGGTGATGATCTCCTGATTCTGAGCGTGAGCAGTCCGTTGGAGTCATTGGTTCTGGATTCTGGAGCCTCGTTCCATTCATGTGGTAACTCTGAAGTGATGGAACAGTATACTCCCGGCAATTTTGGAGAGGTGTATCTTGCTGATGATGAGCCTCTTAAAATTGTCAGGAAGGGGACAGTCCAAGTGAAGACTCCGAACGGATGCATGCTAAAACTAAATGGTGTCCGACACATTCGTGGTTTGAGGAGGAATCTTCTTTCAATTGGGCAGCTGGTTAAGGAAGGTTATGCAGTTACATTCGGCAGCAGAAATTGGAAGATCACCAAGGGAGCCTTGCTGGTTGCTAAAGGGAAGAAGGAGGGTACGTTGTACATGACAACGAACTCAAAGGACTGCATCGATGTTGTTGCCGCTGCAACAAACGATGTGAATTTGTGGCACTGTCAGCTCGGTCACATGAGCGAAAAGGGGATGAAGGAGCTGTGCTCGAAGGGCAAATTGCCCGGCCTGAAGACTGTTGAGGTTGGCTTATGCGAGGACTACATATTCGGAAAACAGAAACTTGTTAGTTTCTCAAAGGGAAGACGAGCTATCAAACCGAAGAAGCTGGAACTAGTTCACACCGACCTTTGGGGACCTGCAGAAGTTACATCCTTGGGAGGATCCGCCTAGCTACTACATGACCTTTATTGATGATGACACAAGAAAGGTGTGGGTTTATTTTCTCAAAAATAAATCCGATGCCTTTGATGCTTTCAGGAGGTGGAAAGCTCATGTTGAGACAGAGTCAGGTCTGAAGTTGAAGTGCCTTCGGTCAGATAATGGGGGTGAGTATGAACTGTATGAGTTCAAGAATTTTTGTGCTGAGAATGGGGTTCGTATGGAGAAGACAACTAAGGGGACTCCGCAGCATAATGGCGTTGCTGGACGCATGAACAGAACACTGAATGAGCGGGCTAGATGCATGAGGTTGAAGAGTGGCTTACCGAAGATGTTTTGGGCGGATGCAGTGAACACCACGGCTTTTCTCATCAACAGAAGTCCAACGATCTCGTTGGAGAATGGCATTTCTGAAGAAAGGTGGACGGGTAAAGAGGTAAATCTGTCATATCTCCGCATATTTGGTTGTGTTGCTTATGATCATATCAGTTCCGTTGACCGAAGCAAGTTAGTCGCAAAATATGTGAAATGTACGTTCGTTGGATATGGTGGTGATGACTATGGATACAGATTCTGGGATGAGCAGAATAGGAAGATTATTTGTAGTCAAGATGTGGTGTTCAACGAGCAGGTTCTGTACAAGGATAGATTGAGCGCATCTGATTTTGAGCAAGAAAGTCCGAAGATCATAGAGCTGGATATCTCTAATTCGGGTGGGAGCAAGCAGGATCAGAATGAAGAGATGAGCAGTGATGAGGATCCATCAACTCCGCCAAGGCAGCGGCCTGCTAGGAACTGAAGAGCACCAAATATGTATTCACCTTCTAATTTCTATTTGTTGCTTACTGACGGTGGTGAACCGGAGTCCTATGCAGAGGCAGTTCAGGTTGATGACAAGGGCAAGTGGAAACTTGCAATGGATGATGAGATGGCATCTCTCACATCCAATGATACTTGGAGGTTAGTTGAACTACCGAGAGGAAAGAAGGCTTTGTACTGCAAGTGGGTCTACCGCATCAAGAAAGAGGCAGATGGTAGCAAACGCTACAAAGCTAGGCTGGTTGTGAAGGGGTTTGAGCAGCGTTATGGTATTGATTATACCGACATATTCTCTCCAATTGTGAAACTAACTACTATTCGGTTGGTGTTGGGGTTAGTTGCTGCAGAAAATTTGTTGTTACATCAGATGGATGTGAAGACTGCATTCCTTCATGGTGATCTGAATGACGAGATTTACATGGTGCTACCAGAGGGCTATGTGGCACAGGGCAGTGAGAATCTCGTATGCAAGCTAGTGAAGAGCTTATACGGGTTGAAGCAGGCACTGAAGCAGTGGTACAAGAAATTTGATGGTTTTATGCGGGAAATCAGTTTCTTGAGATGTCACACCAACAATTGCTGCTACTACAAGAAGACTGAGAACTGTTATCTTATCTTGCTATTATATGTAGATGACATGTTGATTGCAGGAGCTAGTTTAAAGAAGATTGAGAAGCTAAAGAAACAGTTGTCAGAACGTTTTTCCATGAAGGATCTTGGAAAGGCAAAGCAGATTTTGGGCATGCGAATCGAGAGGGATGAGGCAGCGGGCAGATTGTTTCTTTCACAGGCAGAATACATTCAGAAGGTCTTGGAAAGATTCAGAATGCAAGATGCTAAGGCTGCAAGTGTTCCATTGGGTAGTCACTTCAAGCTTAGCAAGGAAGATTCTCCAAAGAACAAGGAAGACTGTGCTCAAATGCAGAAGATTCCATACGCATCGGCAATTGGCAGCATCATGTACGTTATGGTTTGCACGAGGCCAGACATTGCACATGCGGTGGGAGTAGTGAGAAGATACATGGGAGACCCCGGGAAAGAACACTGAGAAGTTGTGAAGTGGATCATGAGGTATTTGAAAGGTACTGCTTCTAATGCTTTGTGTTTTGATGGAAGGAATGTAGAGCTGCTGGGACATGTTGATGCAGATCTGGCATCAAATGACTCGGATGGATCAAGAAGCACCACAGGGTATGTTTTTACATTTGGTGGGACAGCAGTATCTTGGCTTTCGCAGCTGCAGAAGATTGTTGCATTATCTACTACAGAGGCAGAATATGTGGCCATTATGGAGGCAAGTAAGGAGATGGTGTGGCTTCAGAATTTACTTGGGGAACTTGGGAAGGAGTACAAGAATAACATTCTTTACAGTGACAGTCAAAGTGCTATCTTCTTGGCAAACAACTCAGCTTTTCACATGAGAACCAAACACATTCGGTTGAAGTATCACTACATTCGTCATCTTCTAGAGATAGAGGCATTGCAGCTTGTGAAGATTCGTAGGAGTGAGAATCCAGCAGACATGTTTACTAAGGTGGTAACCTTGGAGAAGTTGAAGCTTTGCATAGCTTCAATTGGCCTTGGTACTTGAAGTTGAAGGCCGACGCTACCATGCTAACAAGGGAGGATTTGAAGAAGACAGTCTCAAGGTGGGAGATTGTAAGGTGTTAGAGACAGTTTCTTAATTTATTCTTGGAAACACGTTTCTTAATTTATTTTTGGAAACACATCCTAATTTAATTAGGGGTTATGTGGCTTTGGGAACAAGACACTGCATCTCTATAAATACCACTCTCCTCTCTTGTAATCTGTATCCAGAAAATATTAATAACATTCCTGGCTTGGTAGCGCCCCCAGACGTAGTCCTCTGTGGCGAACTGGGTTACCAAATTTCGTGTGTTCTTTAATTGTTCTTCGTGTTTGTGAGTTAAATTCCTAACACTTAACACCTTCAACATTATAATACAACGAGTTTTTTTTTGGCTTTTTAGTCGTACGAATGTCTAAAACCAAAGAAAGTCATAATTAGGAAAATTCAATAAGGAGTATATTTTAGTCATATCTTGAGAAATCTGAAGTTGGAGGGTTTGTGGTCATAGAATATATTAAGAAAGAAAAAAATAAGAAATATTGTTATTAATATCTCGTTGAGTAGTCATTTGGTTCTTGACCGAATTGAATCCAACATCTTTCAATTCAATTTGAATTTGATAAATTTCTTTTCGAATCAATTTATATATTGGTTTAGTATTCGAATTTAAATAAATATTTGTATTTAATTTGTTTAATTTTTTGAATTTATTTGATTATATTTAAATATTGGATTCAAATATTCATATTTGAATATATCATCATTTATTTTTCCTGATTGTGTTATATATTATGAGTAGTATATATGATAGTTAAATTGTAATCTTAATTAGAATTAAAATAAAAAATTAAAAAAAATACTGTAGAGAGAATCTTTCATGTCCAGCCGGCCTGACGGGAACCGCCGTCTGGACGAGGGCATTTCGAGCACTTTCTGATGGACTTTTTTGATGAATTTTTTTATCCAGTTCTTCATCAAGTCTAGTTAATTTTTTTTACATATATTTTTTAAGTTGATACGTGTATCCGTTAGGATTCATCAAGTCTAGTTTATCCATATCAAATTTGAGCTAAACATTCAACCGGGAAGGCAGTCAAATGTTTTTTTGAAAAATACTGCACTATTTATATTTATTAATTGTGCAGTGTTCTTAAAAAATTTATTTGACTACCTTTCCGATTGCATTTTCAGCTGAAATTTGGTATGAGTAAACTAAACTTGATGAAGAACATGTTCAAAATATTTTATCAAAAAATGTCACCCGGAAGTGGCCAAAATGCCCTCCCATCAGAGCGGCTGGACAGAAATAGGACTCATACTATAGAATCACATTTCTTTCTTGTTTTTAATTTGTTAGACATTTTGCATTGTTAAAAATCAATAGTTGTTATGCCCGAAACTAAAATAAAAATCTAGAGTAAGAAACATGAGATTATAAAAGAATTATACATAACAATTAGAGGACTAAACCACAAGAAGCAACAAACTTAAAAATGGAAGTGTCTTTTAAATGTGTATGATATTAGTATTGTTGTTACTTGTTAGTGTTGTTATTGTTGTTACTTTTACAATTATTATTTTTGTTATTATTATTATAACTATTATTATTCGAATATTTTGAATAAGTTTCTGATCGAATATATCAATATACATATTTGTATTTGATAAATGTGTGAATCGAAATTACTATTCGTATTTGTAATCTTACTCGAGTTTTTTGGACTCAAATAATCATATACTTTTTTGAACTTGAATATTAAGAAAACACATGTCTCTTACTTTGAAGGTAATTTTCTATATATAAAAAAGGATGACATCTCATCTTAAGGACCCTAGTACCATCTTAACTTTGAATAGAAATGGTGAAGAAAGAGTGTGATTTCGATCCATGTTTTTGTCTAAATTAAAATTGAGACATGTCTTTTGTGACACTTATTAAGGTCATTTTCTTCATACCTAACAAAAATAAACATTAATGTTGATCTTGAAACCTAACCCCTTCTTTTTCGCATCAACACTAGCTAGCTAGTACAATCTTATATCCATCCCCACCTCTAAATATCCCAATTATAGGGAGAATTGAATAATACGGAGTAATTAATATACTCCCTATATTATAGGCTCCTCTAATAAATTGAACTAAATTCGGGAATATATTTCAAAGTTTTCTCGATCTTCTCCTGCGCTTTGCCGGTGAGGAGTCGGTTGGGAAAATAAACAAGGAATAAATATTCACCTTCATATCATCATGCATCACAGAATGATGAGATTCCGGCGGAAGACCTTTGAGGTTGCGCCTTCGGCAGTGATTACTCCCCGGAGAATCTCCAATTCTCCGACAATGGAGACCATATTCGAAGAGGGGAACCAGGCGACGAAATTGCCGGCAGCCACCGCCGGAAGCATTCAAATGCTCTGCTTGGCTCCTCTGGCTCTATCTTTCGTATCATATGCTCTTATTAATATGTATATAGAGATCTTGTGATATTTGCATACATGAGAATCCTAGCTATTAACATAAACGTTTTGGGTAAATTAAGAAAAAGTTTTTGTCTTCCATGGTTTTTCTACATGGCGATGTAACAAATTTTTTTCTTCTACTTCCTATATGATGTAAAAATGTAAAATTCTTGTTTCTTGTAACATTTCAACAAAACGATATTATTTCCATATGATAGTTTTTTGTTTAACGGAACTATCACCTTATATAATACGATTAATTATTTTTGATTCCTTGCAATTAGACATGTTATTATTGATATTGAGAATTGTCACTACACTTTTTTGAAAAGTGACATTGATAATCTTTAGAGGTCGAAGATATGACAAAGTTTCAGAAATCTCAATCATTTTATAATATGAAAAATAATGAGAATTCTATTTAGAAATGTCTTAATGGGTTTATAACTAGACCTACAATCCATATGTGTACATTGCTTAAAACTGACATCGAATAATTTGTTTCTTGTTACTATCATATATTATTGAATAGAACCAATTAGAAAACAAAGGTACATACCTACTATATATTGATTTCATTTGTACAACTATATCATTGGTCAAAGTGACAAAGTATATGTTACTACTGAAAATTCAAAGATAGTAAGGGAGTAGACGTGACAGGTGACAAAGGGTCTCGATAGTGTCTATTAACATGTCTAGCGAATGGGGCAAAACAAGGTTAAAAAAAATCATCTCATCGTGTATACAATATCATAGGGACAGAGCTAATGAGGAAGCATCAACATCATAAACATTTTCGAATGGGCTAGAAAATGATCGGCTTCTCCAGAGTAATTCAATGAACAAATAATACATCGACAAGGCTAAAATTGGAGTTTGGGAATGTGAATGTTATATTAATATTCTCCGTATAAAGGAAGCAAATGAGCATAGAACACATTGTTTTTTTTTCAAAATAAAATATTTTATTAATAAAAGTAAATGGAAACTGGTACAAAGAGGGGAGGGCCAGACCTTAGCCCCTCATAAAACACCCAAGTAGCAAGAGCTAAAGGTAACAAGACCTTAGCCCCTCATAAAAACACCCAAGTAACAAGAGCTAAAGGTAACAAGACCTTAGCCCCTCATAAAAACACCCAAGTAACAAGAGCTAAAGGTAACAAGACCTTAGCCCCTCATAAAAACACCCAAGTAACAAGAGCTAAAGGTAACCGTCAAGCCAACATAAAAGAGACCACACAAAATTACACAAAGCATATCCTCCATTTATCATATCCTCCATTTATCATAAGAGAACCTTTAAACCAAGCAAAGAGACTTTCAATTTGACCAAAGAAAGAATATCCTCATTGGAGTAGTAAGCTTCAAAGGATCAATTCAGTTAACCTTCAAAAACTAACCTAAAGGAATGTAAAAAATGCCCGAGAAACAACGTGTCCGGAAAATACCAAATTTAAAGAAAGCGAGTGTCATGGTTTGAGAAGTGAGCAGCAAGCCTGGCACTCCTTCGTGGTTGATAAACATGACGGGATTGATTTTTAGAACAATACAATTCACTGTCTGAGTGGTGATCCAAATCATCCATCCCTTCATGATCGATATTCGAGCTCTCCATCATCCAAAAGGGGGGTCACAATTTTCAGCTTCCCATTTAGCTTCTGACTCCTCCACATTATCATATGAGATGTGCCAACAACCTGAAATATGATGTGAAGGAGTTGGGTAAAAAGGTGACGAAGTTGCCGAGAGCCTGGGTGCAGTATGTGATAAGCAAGCGTCTTTGTATGGTAAGGGGGCATTTTTGGAGTCCTCAGCAACTGTTAGTGCAGAGGAGGAAGCATTGAGCTGCTGATTTTGAAGCGTGGTAGGAGGATTAGAAGGTGAAGGGAAAAAATGTTGATCCTTGTGCAGTGAGCTGCTAGATTGAGACCCATCTTGAACACATTGTTATAACATTGCATGGACATAAATAGGACTCAACATTAAGAATGAACAGAGTACGTGTATAGAAGTGGCGTTCAAGAAGCAAAATGTATACATTTTTTGTACATTCAATTCATTTGTGTCTACAAACAATTATAGACAATTGCAAAACTTTTTCTTAACGAGCAGCTCGTACACAAACAATTATGAAGTGGTTTACAAAAAGTGTACAATTCAATTTGGTGTCATACCAAATTCTAGTTAGAAAAACTTTCACATCCGTCAGTGTATCAATCATCTATACTAGTGTTTGCTTATTCAAACTAAAAATTGGGTGGTTCGTAGGGTTTGGGTTAACGAGACTACTTGTTTTTCGCTGCATATGTGATGTTTAATGTGTGATGAAAGTAATAAAATAGTATGTATGTGGATAATACGTAGTATATGTGTGCTTTGGAATAATATTTAGTACGAGTAATAAATTTACAACCTCCATCGTGGTCCATATTTAGTATGAGCAATGGCATGTATATTAAAGAAGAAAGTGAAATAATGTGCTAAATATTAGATTTGTCAAATACTCCGTATAAACTAATTTGAAACACAATGATATTATGTTTTATTGGACAAACTTAATTAGTATAATTAATTAATATATATATATATAAAGATGGCCCATAGATATATAGTAAGACAGGGACTAATAGATACGGAGTATTATTTGACCATGCTCGAAGTGTTCAATTGGAAACATTGATTCACCCCTACATGGATATTTACTACTATCTCCGTCCCATTTTATGTGGCACACTTTGACTTGGCACGATTATTAATGAAGTGGTTGAAAAAGTAAAAATTGTGGTTAATGTTTGAGTATAATAAAGTAAAATGATGCAAGCCACATATTTCTTTCCAAAAGTGTAAATGAGACACTTATTTTGGGAAACCCAAAAAGGAAAGTAGGACAGGTAAAATGGGACGGGGGAGTATTTAGTTGGCTCTAGAGGTGTGAAATAATGGGAAAGAGTATTCCAATTGGAGCTCTGACATATACGGAGTATATTTATAATAGAAGAGTTGTCAAAATACAAAGTATTCCTAAATAGATATTAGACATATTCCTAGATAGATATTAGGGCATTAGGCTATTAATTTGGTTGAATATACCTTCAATGCTGATATGGGCAATGGCGTATCCAAAAAAATCTCAGGAGGACAATTGTGCAGTATTATATTGCCACACACCCAATGTACTGCTTGGCAGAGAAGCATCTTTGCGCTTTGACCATTGTGATTCTATGAAACTTACAATAAGCATAAATGTGTACCCCATGTATCCCAATGTCCATTGGATCCACCAGTGTGTGGTAGTTATTTTCAAAGTGGATGGACTTCTTTTACCCCATGTGTAGCGATATAATCTCTAGGCCCAATTAAGACATCATGATTTAATCCTTCACTTACTTTGTCGGGTTTGGATGAGCAATTATTCCACCTTGTTTTGGTACATGCATCACTCTTGATGTCATAATTTATCATCATATCATGTATATCTAAAGGTGAATTCTTTTTCCATCATTTGCAATGGAGCCAAAGATTCATTACTTTTTGGCTTGAGAATATTGTATGATAGAATAAAGTAAAATGGCTCACTAAACTGTCTGCGCTTCTTTATTATGAAGACCAGTCAGTTCATGCAATTTTGAACTCGATTTTCACTACGAGTCATCCAGAAACAGTCTCTTTGTGCTTTAGTACAGGGGTAAGACTGCGTACATTCGACCCCCCCTTATCCCACCGTTGGTGGAAGCCTTTGTGGCACTGGGGTAAATGAAAATGAAAAATGATGTAAATTCTGAATTCATGCACATTTTATACGATAAAACATTATATATACGCTATTCAAATGCCAGAATGCATTATGGATAACTAAAAGTGAATCATGAATAATTTTGATAATCTTGAGAAAGAGATATGGACTATGAAAGTTTGTATAAAATTGTTTAAAATTAGTTGGTAGTTATAGAAATTTAAAATTATGAGATATTTGTAATAGCCAAGTGTATTCTAGAATATTCTTGTACTTTCCATATTATCTTTATATTATAAATATACCATGAGGCTACCTAGTTTGGTAAGCCATTATTCCCTCATACGGTATCAGTCGCTAAACGGTTCTAAACCCTATTCTCAATGGCGGCCTTGACTTCCGACTCTACACACACGATTGATACATCCTCTTCATCAGGGATGTCGTCGTCTTCGATTGATACCCATGCAGTGCCGATAACAGCCACGGCCGCGCAGCAGGTCTTCCCTCAGGCGCCCGCATCTACTGTGGTGCAGGAGCAGCCTCTCTCCATGCCGCCATATTTGTCCTGGGATTCCAATGCTTCACAGCCGGCTTCATCCTTTGCCTTATTTAATATGCCCGCACCTTTTACATGGACCTCTTCTCCAACTGTCCCACCGACATTATTCTCGTCCTACCCGGTGGCGTCGGCTTCTTCTTCTTCCATGTTCAGCGGCAGCACCCTAGCCGGACAGCCCTGCACCTTTCCGATTGCGCCTCCCCTCAGCAGTCGCCTGCCCGGTTTCAACAACAAACGTCACTAATATTGTGACTACACGACTTGATGCGGTAGAAGACTATCTTCCTTGGAGAACCCAATTCGAATCATTTTTGGTTTCTCATGGCCTTCTTGGAATCGTGGATAACACGATTGTAGCTCCACCGATGTACACTCTTGATATTTCAAGCCGCAAAGTCATGAATTCTGAATATCAACATTGGTTGCGGATTGATCAAACCGTCCGGTCTTGGCTTTTTGCAACTTTATCTCGGGAAACCTTAATTGACGTTTATGACTTGAAATTCTCCTCTCAGATTTGGACACGTCTGCAAAATCGCCATACTCATGCGAGTATAGCCCGTTCCATGGAGCTCAAGCGTCAATTAACTCATGTCAAGAAGAAACTGACTCAAACAATGGAGCAATATCTTCGCAAGATTAAGGTTATGGCGGACAATTTAGCCAACATTAATTCACCGATTAGTGATCGGGACCTTATTGAATATGCTCTTATTGGTCTTGGTCCACAATATGAGGCGTTAATCACGTCCATTACAACTGTCCCAGGAGGTCTTACTTTTGACAAGCTTTCACCTATACTTGACACACAAGAACGCAGGCAGCAGTTTTTCCGCGATCAAGAGGGCTCTTCCACTGCTCACCAGGCATTCATAGCTGCTGGTCCGGCCCAGACTTCCGGCCAGCAACCTCGTGGATCCTCTGGTCGAGGGAGTGTGCCACAGCAGCGGCAAGGTGGCGGCCGCGGAGCACGTGGCAGTCGCGGCAGAGGTCGGGGGCAGTTCCCACCCGGGGCTTACTATGGCTCCTTTCCTGCATATGGGCAGCAGGCATTTCCGGGGCAGTATCCTCCTCCGCGTATTTTTGACTACAATCATGGACATTCATCCTCTGGGTTCTCTAATGCCGGTATTTGTAATCTCCCTCTGGTGAATTCTACATTGTATACACCTTATGTCTGTGGTACTAATACTTTTGGTGCAGGTTCTTCATCAGTAGATCAATCTCATCATTCCCCAATGCCTCCCGTTGTGTGTCAATTGTGTTTTTCTCCCGGCCACTCGGCTCTAACATGTCACAGGTTCACCTCTGGATCCACTCCCGCTCTTGCTGCACTCCCTACAGGAGATACCAATGAGTCAGTGTGGTATCCTGATTCTGGAGCCTCGGCACACATGACACCCACAGAAGGTATTTTGACAAATAAATCTACTCTTGCAAACTCCATAACTGTGCAGGTTGCTAATGGAACTAATTTACCAGTGTCTACAATTGGTGATATTATTTTACCTACAGCTCAGCGCCCGCTATCTTTAAAATCTGTCTATCATGTTCCTCACCTAAAATTTAATTTATTGTCTATTCAAAAGTTATGTGAGGATAATGATTGCACGGTTATTTTTGACAAAAATGTTTTTTATGTTAAGGACAATCACACGGGGGCAACTCTACTCTGAGCTTCTCATAAAGATAGGATCTATCCATTTACCTCGCCAAGAGTGTCTTCAGCTTTATTTACCTTGTCTGCACCTGGTCAAGTCTGGCATAAACGGTTGGGTCATTGTGGTGATAGCGTTTTGTCCACCTTGCGGCGCACACATTTAATTAATAATACTAGTAGTTTTAATTTTTCATGCACTTCATGTAGACTTGGCAAATCCCACAGATTGCCATTTCAAGATGTTTTACATTCTGATATTGCACCTTTACAATTAATTCACTCGGATGTTTGGCAATCGCCTGTTCTGTCACATTTACAGTTTAAATATTATGTTTGTTTTATTGATGACTTTTCTAGGTTCACTTGGGTTTATCCCATGCGTCGTAAATCCGAAGTTTTTACTCATTTTTGTCATTTTCAAACCTTAGTTGAAAATCAGTTAAATTGTAAAATTAAGTGTTTTCAGAGTGATGGTGGGGGTGAGTTTGATAATCATACTTTTTCTATTCACTTTCTTAAGTGTGGTATCCTTTTTAAAAAATCATGCCCGGACACCGCCGCTCAAAATGGTGTAATAGAACGCAAACATCGTCATCTTTTGGAATTAATTCGTACCATGCTTATTGAGGCACACTTACCACCCTCCTTTTGGGTCGACGCCCTTTATGCTGCTACATATATCATAAATCGTTTACCCACTCCTGTATTATATGGTCTTAGTCCGTATTATAAACTTTTAAATAAACAACCGGACTACTCCTTTTTACGGGTTTTTGGGTGTGAGTGTTTTCCAAATCAAATTGCCACTTCGGCAAATAAGCTATCACCTCGGTCTGTCCGTTGTGTTTTTCTTGGCTACGCATCCGGCTACAAAGGGTATCGATATTTTGATCCGGTCACCGGTAGGGTCTATATTAGTCGTGAGGTCCTTTTCCATGAGTCAAAATTTCCCTATGCCGAAGTCTCCCCCACTGTTCCTACTCCACCGGTGTCTGCTCCTCCACCTCCCTACAGAGCCACCAACGTCCGCAAGCCTTCTCTCCAATATGCTCCTACACCGCATACTCATGTCACTACACCCTCCTCACAGTCCTCGGCTCCCGACACAACTCTCTAGTTACCCTCACCACTCCACGATTTCACTGCCTCGACCAGCCCATTCTCCACAAACCCGTCCACCCCCACTGCCTCGTCCAGCCCCACAGCCCCGTCTAGTCCTACCTCTTCATCAACTCCTTCGCCCAGCCCAGCCCCTTCTCCTCCCCCAGTTCATAATATTCATCCCATGCGCACACGGGCTAAGAATGGTATTTTTAAACCCAAAAACATTTTCTCCCTTACGGCTAGTGAGTGTCCCCCGGATCCTACGTGTTTTTCACAAGCAAATAAAAATTTAAAGTGGCGGGCAGCCATGGCTGAGGAGTTTAATGCATTAATTGCTAATAAGACCTGGGATTTGGTACCTTACGACCCTAGCAAAAACGTGGTAGGATGCAAGTGGATTTATAAAACTAAATATAATTCTGATGGGTCCATTGAACGTCATAAAGCCCGGTTGGTAGCTCAAGGGTTCAAACAGCAGGCTGGAGTGGATTTTTCATAGACTTTTAGTCCAGTGGTTAAACCCACTACTGTTCGTCTTTTACTACCTCTTGCTACTTCCTTTGGTTGGAGTGTCTGTCAGTGAGATGTCAAAAATGCTTTTTTACATGGCTATCTCACTGAAGAAGTCTATATGCGTCAGCCACAAGGTTTTGTTCATCCCTCTTTTGCACATCATATTTGTCGGCTACATAAGGCATTGTATGGTTTTAAACAAGCTCCCAGAGCTTGGTTTCACAGGTTTAGTGGTTTCTTACTCAGTCATGGTTTTACACAGAGTAAGTCTGACTCCTCTATGTTTGTGTATCGTCATAATTCTTGCTCTATTTATATTCTTTTATATGTTGATGATATACTTATTACAGGAAATTCCTCATCCACAGTCTCTTCATTTATCTCTACTCTGTCTCACACTTTTGCTATGAAAGACTTGGGTGAGATTCATTATTTTCTGGGTATTCAGACGCTTCACACTTCTAAGGGGATGTTTTTGTCACAACAAAAATACATCTCCGATCTCTTGCGTCGTTTTCATCTTCATACTGTTAAACATGTCTGTACCCCTCTTCCGTCTCATACCACTCTCTCCCTGACTGATGGAGAACTTTTGGCCGATGGTACTGAGTACCGCAGCATGGTAGGTGCCTTACAATATCTGACCATTACCAGACCGGACATTACTTATGCTGTACATTTAGTTTCCCAGTTTATGCATGCTCCGCGTACTACTCACCTATTTGCTGTGAAGCGTATCTACACATATTTACAGGGTACTATTTCTGACGGTCTGTGGTTGAGGAAAGGGAGTGATACGTCTCTTATTGTTGCATACTCAGATGCAGACTGGGCAGGATGCCCCGATAGCTGCCGCTCTACTACAGGTTATGCTATTTTTTTGGGAGATAATCTGATTTCCTGGCGGTCAAAGAAACAACCCATTGTCTCTAAATCTTCTACGGGGGCTGAGTACAGGGCTATTGCTTATACCGTTCAGGATACACTATTTATTCGATCTCTTCTTACCGATATGGGCTTCTTCTTACCCAAACCAGTTCAGCTCTATTGTGATAACGTCTCAGCATCGTATTTAGCAGTGAATCCGATACAACATGATTGAAGCAAACACATTAAAATTGATTATCATTTTGTCAGGGAACGGGTAGCTCATGGTGATCTTATTGTAAAATATATTCCTACAAAGTTTCAGTTAGCTGATATATTTACGAAAAACTTGTCTAGTCAGCCTTTTGAATTTTTGAAATCCAATCTGCGTGTCATGTCTTCTGCACAGATTGAGGGGGTGTAATAGTCAAGTGTATTCTAGGATATTCTTGTACTTTCCATATTATCTTTATATTATAAATATAAATATACCATGAGGCTACCTAGTTTGGTAAGCCATTATTTCCTCATAATTTGATCACTCATTGTTAAATTGGTTAGTCTAATTTATTAAGTGTTACATATGGATCTTGCCATCTTCACGTGGTTGCATTCTTGAGATAAAATGTGACTTCAATTACTACCAATATAAAAAAAAAGTACACTACGTGACACCACATATACAATTATAGAAAGTATCTTAATTTGTATCGATAGTGTTTTATTGATTGCTTCCATTAGTTCCTTGCATCATGACTATATTTTGTTCAAGATCTTAAATAACACAATGAAATAAAGTGAGAATAGCTCTTACTCATGTAAATTGACGTTTACTTTACTCCATCGGAGCCCTATTTTGTTCAACAACAACAAAATCCAAGCCTTAGTCCCAAATGATATTGGGGTCGGCTAACATGAATCGATACATGATATCACCAAAAGGAAAAGAAAAAAAATAAAGATAAAAAAGATAAGCTATTATAAAAAAAAGATAATATAAAAGAGATGAATATACATATAAAAGATAAAATACAAAGAATAAAGTAATATTTATATATAAGGATAGAAATATAAAAACAAAACAAAGAAAGAAAGAAAAAGAGGGGCAAAGATTATACAAGATCACTCCTCCACACGAATACCCGCCCTCCATTTTGCTCTCTCCAAAGTCATACTCTCATCCAATCCAAGAAGAAGCATATCCATTCTGACTCCCCTAACACATGTCTGTTTGGGCCTTCCTCTCCCTCTCTTCCCTGCCTCTTCTCCACACATCTCAACGCGTCTGACAAGTGCATCACTCGGTCTTCTATGCACATGACCAAACCACCGTAGGCGCGACTCCCGCATCTTATCTTCAACAGGTGCTACTCCCACCCTTTGTTTGATTGTCTCATTCCTCACGCGGTCCTTTCTAGTATGCCCACACATCCAACGCAGCATGCGCATCTCTGCCACACTCATCTTTTGAATGTGACATTATTTCACCGCCTAACACTCCGTGCCATACAGTAATGCAGGCCTATTTTGTTCGTATACTTTTTTTTTTAACAATTTCAAATTTTCAATCACCTTCATAACTCGAAGTCTCGAACTCCTCTAGCTTTTTATTTTCACTATCTTTCATGATGGGCACCACTTTTCAACAGAAAGTTTCATCTATCATTTCATATTTTTCTTTTTGTAAAAACTCACTTCTTTTTTTCATTTAAAAAGCGTATTACATGGGCAATTACTCTTTTGCTTTCTCAAAAGTCAAAACTAATGAATCGGCGTTTCAGATTCTGGTAAGTGATGTCTGTCTTTCGTTTGTTCTAATTACCTTTAGCGTTTCGTCCAAGTTCTGTTTAAAACTTTAAATAGAGTGGGGGTGCTGTCTGTCTTTCGTTTGTTCATAATTACACTAAACATTTAGAGGGGAAGAATAAAGCGGTTGTATAGGCTTTTGGGAGTCATCTTGCTAGGAATATACTGCGATTTCATGTTACAAATCATTCCCTGGTCCTTTACTCCGACCATTGTTTCACAGCGTAATTACATTCATTGTCCAGGCACTACCTCTTAATTACCTTACCTGGAGTTCGAGAGTTTCCTTTACAGAAAGTGAAAAACAAAACAATTCATTTTGAACACACATGGTGGAAAAAATGGGGATACAATAATTAGTTGAGTTATAAATATATATCAGATGGAGGGAGGATGGCTCTTCTCATCTATAGTGGCTTTCATGCAAAATATCCTTCACCCCCTTTCCACATCAGTACTTGCAGTTCACCGCCGCAAATATCCACAGATATTTAAAATGTTACTAGCACCTCCATGAATGATTACAAATAAAATTACAAGTGGTAATCTAACATGCGGTCAAGAATCAACATGGATCCGAGCATCAAGTTTAACAATATGGAGCTTTAGATATACCATACTTTGAAAGTAAACCAAATTTTCAGAATCAGCATTGCAGCAACTTCACCTTTCAATTTGGACCACCTTTCCAGTTCCAAGCTATGTTTGTCTCTCCGTAAGTTCTACACAAAACGCAGATCCAAAGACAAAACTAAAGAAAAGCAAACGCCATGAAAGGTGAAGGTCGCTGGCTTCTATCTATAAGAAATTATATAAAAGGAATAACTTAAGAGGTTCAAGGATAAACAAAAATTCGGTGTGTTGTTCCAATGTACCCAAATTCTAAATAAATATTTAGTCTCTTGAACAAACAGACAATAAATGATTTCTTGCTTGTAACTAGGACTATTTTAGTAACATCATAGTACTCTTTCCTCGAAACTATATCCTAGACAATCTTAGTATTGCAACATGTCTCTCTAATCAATTATTTGATACACTGTAGGAAGGACAAGAAGTAATTAATCTAAACAGTATATTATTTTTAACGAGAATGCACATCAGCATTGGAGTTTCCAGAAAGGAAGATTGACTTTTTCAAATGGAGTATAACTTCATTTGTTTGTTTTGTTTAGATACACTCAACCAGTCCACCAGACTAAAACTGGCAAACTCTTTTTTAGGATTTATAAGTTCATGATTAAAAATAATCAGAAGCAATAATTATCCGCTAATACGATAAGATCAGCAACTACTGTATGTTACCTTGGAGTTCTCATATGAAGCAGTATGAACACAAATGCGATGAAGATAAATGTAGATCCCACATAAATATAGGCCACTCCGAGGAAGTTGTTGTGGCCTCCTAGCCAATTAGATGTTGAAAGAACAAGTTTCTTCCGCCCACCAAAACTATAGGTATTATAGTTGTTCAAAAGCTTCACCACTATAACATCACCTGCATGTAAGTCTTCCTCAACTCTTCCATATAACTTTCGGAAGCTTGGGAGGGCAGCAGTTCGCATCCATACAATAAGATCTTCCTGATCACTCAGCTAGTTGATGGTTGAAGCCAAAGACACAAAAATAGAAAGGTAATTAAAAAATATGCAGTACATGTATAGATGACAATAAAAAATTCAATCAAGGGAAAAAGGAGTAAGATGAAACTACATGTGACAATTTAGTTGAGACTAAAAATATAAACATTACTCAAGGGACTCCTGGCAATTCATTTGGTAAAAGACGTTTTGGGCGCTCTCACTTTACAGGAAAATGATGTGCATACTCAGGGCATACAGAAAGCAATTTTCAGTTTGTATTGTTTATATACATATTGTGTACGGTTATGTACTTACCAATACACATGAGAAGACGACAGTATATTAAGCTGCTATGAACCTGACAGTTGAAACTTTAAGGTATAGAAAACTGAGTTCCATTAGCATAAGAAAACACTATTTCGATTACACCGAGTATTCGGTGCTTGAGTGCTTCTTTGGCCAAGCATGAGATTCTTCAAAAAGAAACTCTTGTCTCTATTTTACCAGCTTCTTGAATAAAGAAGCTTTTGCTCTTAACTATCATAGGCAGCCTTTGTGTTATTATTTTCTACTTTAAACTTGGAGTAGATAGGTGGGCTCCAAGTGTTGTCCTCCCCTTTTTCTTGAGTGTGTGTGTGTGAGTGGGGGGATATAATGTTGTCAAAATAATTTCTACAGCAGAATTGCCAAAAGATTAAGTTTAGCTGATTCTTAGTCAACTGTTTGAGCATAAAAGTTAAATCTTACAGGAATGCTAGGATCTAACTTTGCGCCACCAATTAAGGACCCATTCTGGAAGTTATACGGATACACATGCTTCCCAAATTTGTGATCACGGTCGCTCCTCCATGCAATGTTCTTTCTGTTGACTTTTATTTCATCAACCCCGCGGAATAAGTCATATGTGTCATTAAACACGCTCCATGCAATCAGGCCACATGGGACAATTGGTAGACCATTATTAGTGTCCTGCGGTTTGCAAGAGCCTGTATGGTTATATTTCAGCCCATGTAACAGTTGTTGATCACTTCTGCTTTTCACATACCTAGATTAAGATTGTAAAGTAGAGTAAAAATGCATGGTAAATAACACAAGAACTGAGTTTCTGAAAGTGAAATAAAATGACCAGAAGCAAAGACTAAAGGCAGCAATATAGAAATGGATGATAACTTATCAAAAACTTCAAGCATAATTTTTATAAGAATAAAGATTTGAAAAAGCTGTTAAAGCCTCACGGCATTTTGTTTATATGAGGCAAGGCATAAGCCTTGAGGCGGTATGGGATGTAAGCTTCAAAGTATACAGCCTTGAGGCGGTTTGTGACACAGAATTTTTAGGAAATAAAAAAGTCATAAATTTAAAATCTGAAAAGCCACTTGGCCACAAAACAAAGTTTATACTTAGGGTAACCAAAACAAACACAAGTTACATTTAAACACATAATTCAGAACTGAGGCATAGGCCATAACCCAATGCCATACAACGCAAGAGGATAGACTACAAAGAGCACTTAAAAGTATCCTTCCTCTCATCTTCACTCAAGGTTCATCTGAAGAAACAGGCTATCTGAAGTTTCCATTATCTTCATTAGTTACATTTCTATCTATTATCTAAGCAGCCAAACAGTAAAAGCTGCGTGAAGAAAAATGTGTTAATTTTTATGTGACACATATATTTTAGGGTTTCTAATGGACTTAAAGAGTGCTGGCTATTGAATAAAAAGGCCCAGTATGAATTTCATTTTCAAATGATAAGCCCAGGATCAGATCAGAAGTTTAAAAAATAACTTTGAGACTTAAGCCTCAATAAATCTGAGGCGCATGAGACCTCAAAGGGTACGCCTTTGAGGCATAAGCCTCAGTCCATCTGAGGTGTATGCCTCATTTAAAATGACCAAGGCTTAAGTGTCCATCTGAGGTGAATGCCTCATTTTTGTGCTTTTTTTGCCGCGTCAAAAATGACTTTCTAACAACGTTAAGAATGTTTGCCAAAAAAAAACGTTAAGAATATGGATGACTATTATAATAATTATTTAATTTGTTGTTATTATAACCATTGCATGTTGATGTGGGATTGTCACATCTGATTTCCAATATTTCTTTTTTGATTGGATATGGCAGAATATTCAATACGCTATGCTTTCTAATAATACTGCACTAGGGCACTTACTAACTACATTACATGCATTTACGGCATTCAAGTCGTGGACATCAGTTATGACTTATGAGCCATTACAGCACTTCATATCATCTCTAGTGAAACAGTGTATGAGAGACAAAAATTTGAACACATAAATTCTCTCTTGATTTTCATAGTTTCTATGTTTTGGTGTCTGTGTCTATGCAATTTCAAGTATAATGTCTATAACTAGACACTGTGTTTGACATTCGTGAAAAAAATTTACTTAAAAAAACTGAAGAAAGGGAGGGAAATATATTTATATTCTTTTATGTATTCATCCATCATTCATGCCATGTGCGTACGGTGCATATTGTTGCAATAGTGATGCTCTCACTAAATGCATTTCTGAAAGGAACCGGGCTAATAATAATAATATAAATAATAATTGTATGGGTAGTAATATAAATAATAATAAATAGAAGGGAAGGGAGGAATAAGGGGTTAGGCTGGAATTATGTAGAATTGGGCTAGGAGAGCAGGACCTCTCGAAGAGTCCCATCTCCCAACTATCTGTTTCTTCTCTTTCTAACGATTTCTGCACTTGTAACTCTGCGATCTTCACCAATATACTACTGATTTCTGTAGAGAAGAACTGTTGCGCGTGCGCAGATGGAGAATAGCACAGGAAATTTCGAACGCCATGTCACGAAGATGGAAACGATGTTGGACGAGATGATAAATCATCTGCGTCAACAATGTCGCCAGCGAGGACGATCGAGGACGGTTAGAAGCTGCCAGAATTCCAGAATCAGCTCAGCATCATTATTCGTCGTTGCTCCCAGTTCGAAGTCGCTAGCTGATTCTAACGGTTCGCAGATGTCATCGCAAGCCGCTTCAGCTTCTTCACGAACAGATCTCCTCAATTTGAAGGCATCGTTGCTAAGTGCGCATGTTTGGTCTCAGCCAAAAGCAACTTCTCCCAGTTCGCCAACTTCGCAACGAGCAGATGTCCCCGGTTCACAAGCTCTGTTGCGAGCTGCTACTCACCGTTCACAAATTTCAACGTCCCCTAGGGAGTCAGATAATCAGTGGAAAACTTCCCCTGAAAGTATTATTTCTTCGCGCCTCAAAGAAAAGGTAGAAGAAGAGAGAGTCCAATTGGGTCCTAACTCCTAATAGTGCTGAGGATGTTCAGAGGGTCGCCAATCTAGAGCAAATTTCCGCTAGAGAAGCTGATAAAAGTTCTCTGGAGCCGAAGCCGCTGTCCATGGTCGTTACTGGTGACCCTGGAAAAATGGAGAACAGTCAGAGTGTTTTGAGCCAGAAGGTCCTCAGGCTCTTATTCCTGGAGTTCGTTCTGTACTTCTGTGGCTACAAGAGCTATTGGCTCTCTTATAAAGGAAATGGGAGAAGAAAACTTCCTAGACTTGGTGCTTTGGCTGTTGGAGAATCTTAGATCGGATGGCACCACTGTTGTGCACAATTTCTGTTGGCTGTTGATGTTTTATAAGACAAACCCTGCTTTTCATTCATTCATCATCATTACCCCAGTGCCGCATAAGCTCCCACCTTCGGTGGGGATAAGACAAACCCTGCTATTACCAATAATTCTATATTACCGATTATTTGGGACTCAAATGAAAAACGGGAGTAGATAAGAAATTAAATCTTCCAGCAAAGAAGAAAACAGACATTTGGACAAGAATTTATACCAGTGAGACTACTAGAGACCCCAAAGGTGCTTAGGTTTCAAATTATTCTATTGTTACTGTTATGACTGGGGTAAAGCGTTTGATAGAGAGTGTGAATGAATCGCTTTTATTGAATGATGGATACAGTTCCTATCTCACTCTGGCTCACATTTTTATTGATTGATTGAAGTATGTTTCATCAGCCATGGTGCATCAATAGGATTTTGGCATGGGGATATCAAGTTATTAATTGAGGACATTGGGGAGCAGAAACCTATTATATTCTGTGCTGATCTACGAGTTTTAGAGAGAGTCTATTCAGATGGTGAAGAAGATGCAAACAGCTCTGAATTGGGCACTACACTATATTCTAAACCCCAACCATATGATTATCAAGCAACGACACCATCAAGACAGCTGTTGACAATTGAACGCAGTCCTCCAATTTAAAAGGTTCGTGAGCAGGCTGTCTGGGCTTTAGGATAGGTTTCTTGTGATGCCCCAAGCTGTAGCAATCGGGGGTCTTGGTCATGGTGCAATCCTACCATTGCTAGTTCAGTCAAATGAGCATTCGGAGCCTTGTATGTTGAGAAATGCTACAGGGACTTTGTCAAGCTTCTGGCCAGGCAAGCCACCAACACCATTTGCCCGGGTCAAAGCTGTATTGCCAGTCCTTCAGCCATTCATCCACATGAAAGAGGAAGAGGTTTGGACTGAAGTTTGCTGGACAATATCTAATATCACTGCTGGGAGTAGAGATCATATAAAGGCAATTATTGAGGCATATATCATTATTCCTTTGGTACACCTCCTTCAAAATGTAGAAGTTGACATTGAGAAAGAAGCTGCCGGGGCTATCTCTAAGCCCACATCGGGAGGCTCTCATGATCAGATTAGGTGCTTGGCAAGTAACGGCTGCATTAAGATGCTCTATGATCTCTCGTTCTGTCAAGATCCAAGAATGGTTACTATATGCCTTGAAGGGCTGGAGAACATTCTGAAAGTAGGCAAAGGGGACAAAGAAAGTGGGTTGAATAGTGGGGTGATGTTAATCATGTTATATGCGCAGATGGTTGATGATTATGAAGGACTAGACAAGACTGCTAATTTCCAGATTCAGGACAACAATGAGGTCTATGATAAGGCTGTGAAGACCTTAGAGAAATGCTGGTCTGAGGAAGTGAGGATAAAGGGTCAAGTGCTGAAGCTAGAGATACATAAATCTGTGATTTATTGAGAAGGAAGAGGCTCAAGAATGAAGAGGATGGTCAGGGCTGTTACCTATCACCCACCTTGAGGACAAGGTGGTTGTCTAAGGGGAAGATATGATAGGGACCGGGCTAATAATAATATAAATAATAATAATAATAATAATAATAATAATAATAATAATAATAATAATAATAATAATAATAATAATAATAATAATAATAATAATAATAATAATAATAATAATAATAATAATAATAATTGTACGGGTAGTATAAATAGAAGGAGAGGGAGGAATAAGGAGTTAGGCTGGGAGAGCGGGACCTCTCAAAGAGTCCCAACTATCAGTTTTTTCTCTTTCTTACGATTTCCGCACTTGTAAGTCTGCGATTTTCATCAATATACTACTGATTTCTGCTGTTTTGGTTGAATCTCTATCAATTTCCTCCGCGGATTCCATCTATGTATATGACTATGAGCGCGCATGCATGAAAGATGTCAGGGAAAAGAAATATTTGACTTAATTTCCTTATCGTTCCTATTTTTCCTGTTTGATTGTCAACTTTAGTTTCGTCAAACCCCAGGGACATGTTTGCCTATAAAAGGTAGTAATATAGGGAGTTCAATCAGTTTGGATATCAAACCATTCTGGTCTTACCCAAACCTTTTTATGCATCACTGACAAATATCAAATGAACATTGCATAGTCAATAGTTGGTTCCTTGCTAAGGCAGTGATTCCTATCAATGTGCACACTGAGATTTTATCATGTACTCCCTCCGTCCCAATTTGATGATCCCGTATTTCCTTTATGGGCCGTCCCAAATTGATAGTCCCATTTCCCTTTTTGGAAAGAAATATGTGGTCCACATCATTTCACCTTTTTCTACTCAAATCTCAACCACAACTTTTACCTTTTCAACCACTTCCTTAATCTTTGAGCCCAAAAGAAATGGGATCATCAAATTGGGACGGAGGGAGTATATATTTATTCTCTAAAGGATAATTTCATTAAAATCAGTGTCATAGATGGTCCCCTCCTCAATAACTAAAAACTAATATAACTGAAAGAGAAACAACATTGCCACTACTTTAACACTGAAACCACTATTTAATCTCCACCATTCCACAAAAAGATAAGACAACATTAATAAGCATAACAACTAATGCACTGAGTAGGAAAAACTCTGTTCTCAAAACCCTAGTGGATCATTGCATGATTGAGCCAAATTTATTATCACACTGGATTTGGATGATCCAAGGTTTCTACATTCAATGGGTGCAGTGATTTTTTCTTTCTAAATTTGAGTATTTTCCAAGCATACTTTCCATACCAGGTAATTTCCGTTTGCAATAGAATTGTTATTTTTCATATTATTCAATTGGTAATTGTAATTAAGTTATAGCTGTGATTCATACAAGTTCAAGTAGAGAATCTCACCTTCTGTGGTTTTGATAGTAGTTATCAAGCTGATAATAAACATATATTGGAGCCTTCATGTGCTTAGGAACCTGTAAAGGAAAATGCAAACAAAAAGTTAAAAGAATGCAAGGTAAAATACATGTAATATATAACCCACGATTTGAGTCTCAAGCATCATTTGCAGTTAGCAATCTTGTCTTTGTTTCTCGAGATTTGAGTCTCAAGCACCATTTGCAATTGGCCCTTTCGGACTTGAATATACATTTCAAAAAGTATTTTTGCTCATAAATAAAATGTTTTGAATATTCTTGTAAACTCTGTCCTATTTGACCATATGGATCTATATGGACAACCCTGTTTTATTTAGTATGCATGTTGACTGATACAATGTTACAGAGAAGTAACCTTCAAGTATCGGGTACAATTTTTGGAAACTGAGTCATCTTTGATATATGACACTTTGCTGTTCCTAAATGGTACAGGTACACACTCAGTATCATACCCATCAACAATTTCAACAACCTGCAATACAAACATAATTAGTCCTTCAAGGTAGTATGGAGCAAGAAGATAAAGAAAACTCCATATTACTATCGCTAGATGTTAAACAAAACTATTACACTTTGTGAAGTATGAAGGAAGAAAAGCCCCATGGGAATAAAGATGAATCCTATGATGAAAAATGTTGAAATAACCTGCAAGGATGATATAGCAAAGGATCACAATAGTAACATACCAAATACCAAAGCATAGAATTTTGATTGCCTACCCATGCCGGTGTTAAAACAGGTTTACAGGCTGGGAGATTTTGTTGCGTAAACTGGTACACAGCTGCAAGTTATGGATGAGTTTCAATAAGGAAGCAATTAGGATTAGTAACTTTGATCAACCAACTTCAGTGAAGATATATATCATTTGCAAGTCATGGAAATAAAGAAATGCCAACTACAGATCCTATTAGTGTCAAACATAAGAAATATGTAGCTGTTTCAACTCCAAAAAACTTGGTAAAATCTTCTAAAATATTCAAGAGCTCTCAAAATTTTAACAACTTCCTATACTTCCCATATTTGTCCTAAGCCTGCTGTCTTTACGGAAACAACCACTCTAATCCTAGGGATAGAGGTAAGGAGTGTACACATCACCCCCTGGACCCTGCCACCCAGTGGGACATACCGGTATGTTTGGTTTGGTTTGGTTTAGTGTGATACAAAATGGTATTGGTACCTCATAGTCAGTCTCCTCCTGAAGTCCATACAGTAGGAGGTGCGCATAGATTGACCAATGCTGCAGACTTTTGCGTAGTTGGCAGATTATATTGTCATGGGCAGACTACTTTAGTTGAAGTTACATCGTCATTTTGAGAGTTCAATTACCATAACAGTTAACATTAATTCAAACAATATTTTTATCTAAATGTAAGCTGAAGCAAAAGAAACTCAAGAATCAGTAAGGACTTGCCTTTTCTCCAGCCTCGATAAGGAACTGCAGAGGAACTACTGGGCTCATCCATTCAATTCAATATTTAAATAATCCCTGAACGAAAAAATGGAGAAGAATATAAAGGAAAAGAAAGCAAACTGGACTCCAAACTTAAAATCACATGGAAATTGATCTGTACAATTGCTTCCTTGAATCGAGCGAAGAAATGAGCAACAACTGTAAAAAATCAATCCAAGATGAAGAGAGCGTTTCTTAAAGCCTGAGGTAAAAAACATCGGAATTTCAGTTTTCACCTGAAATGAAATTGTGTTTTGGGAGAAATGCGATTGATATTCGCAAGAGAGGGCAAACAAGCGTTGAAAGGCAACGAATTTCAAAAGAAAGAAATCCTCTGGTCAGAGAAAAGCACTTGAAAGTGTATGTACTCGTAGAAACATACAAATGCATCAAATGCAACGAGATTGCTTCTACAGCGGTTTCCTTGATTCTCTAGCTTAGAAACTAGGAATGGAAATGCAAGGTCGTTAAATCCTATTTTTGAATTGAATAGGCATATGTTTGGTAAGATTTTACCAAACATATTTTAATAATTATAAAATAAATAAATATTAAAATTAAGTTGCAAGTTAATGATATTATATCATTTCATTACATAAAATTATATCTAAAATGTCAAAAGCAAGATTTATAAACTGTTTTTATAATGTAAATGTATTGAATAATAAACATATGTAAAACATAAAAATAATTAAGTAACACAAGAATCCATTACTTTTATAAATAAACTATTCATATTATTATAGGAATTATGTATCAATTTGTAGTTGTTAATTTTAATAAATTTGAACCATTTTCACCAAAAACAACTTATTACGATTTTGCTATGATTTCATACGATTCTACACGATTTTAAGACGATTTTGTACGATTTTATGATTTTACGATTTTACCTGCGATTTGAATCGCTTTATTAATGTAGAATCGTAAAATCGTACGATTTTACGATTTAAATCGAGATTTTAACAACCTTGGGGAAATGTTATAAAATGGGGAATGGTGAGTTTGATTGATTTTTTTCTTATATTATCCTCCCTTTTTTTTATCGTAACATGTTTAATTTTACACTATTCACATGTTTTACTTTGACTACATTTTACTCTATTATTTTATGAAAAATTATTTTTTTAAATAAATATTGTCCAATTCATTTCATTACAAATTTTCAAAATCTGATTTTAATTTTTTTTTACTAATAGAGATTAAAATATAATTATGGTCAAAGATGTGTATTGACAAGTGTGAAATGTTGACCGTTGCAATTAAAAAAGAACGGAGGAAGTATTACGTATTTTTTCTTCGACGGTTTTCAGTCCACTAGCATACTTCCGTAGTTATAAAATATACAGAGATCAGACATTTACTAGACCAGATCAAACTAAATTAGACCAGATCAGACCAGACCAACAAACTTCAGTCCAAAAGAAAACATCCTATGTACTTCGTATTCATATTAAAGAGAAGTAAAATCAGACTCGTTATTCTCTCCCATCTTCTAGGAATAAATTAGAGCACTAGAAGTATTTATACACTTTTATTCAAACACTCTAACTTCTGCTTCTATTCCTTAAAAAAGAAGAATTAATTTTAAGAATCTTATCCAAACACCCTCCAAAATACACAAAGACCAGACATTTATCGTACTATACCAACAAGTTTCTGTCCAAAAGAAACATGCTTAGTTGGTTCTTGGATTTTATTTTAACAAATTCGTAAAGTAGGAGTAAAAATAATGCAACATTAAAAATAGAAGTAATGCACCCTTCTCTTCCAAAATAGTAAAAAATTATTATCCCTTTTCGGTGGTTGGTAGAGTCGAATCTTTTTTTTTTTTACAATTCCTTACTCATACTTTTTATTTGACGTAACAAATGCAGTAAGGCTGTTAGACTAGACTATGTTATTGCGGGGTTAATAACCTAAAAGGATTCATGAGATATTTTCGGTTTAGTCTCATCCCATTGTAGCATTAGACTATTCGTTTGTTTGTTTCTTTGCTTTTATTTGATTTGAATAAATTTGTTATTTGATTTTAAAAACAAATACTTTGTAATTTTACTGTATTTTTCAACTATAAAAGTAATAATTAGTTTTATTTAGGATCCTGAAATCATATTTCCATATGCAGGAATTTAATATTAATGCTATATTTGGCAATATTTTACATTTGTGGAAGTAATTATTCCTATTTGGGATAAAACATGTTCTTATTTATGCTAAGTAGGCAGTACCTTGTAGGTTACTCCTTGTATAATATTGGACTGCAGCACATTCGAAAAAAACAGTCAAAAACATTCTTCCCTATATACGGCTTTAGTCATGCATCAATATTCCCTTCCCACATATACGGGCTTGACAATTAGGAAATTAATTAATTAATAATTAATTAATATTATTTGTACACAACATCGATCTCTCATAATATAATTTACTCAATTGGCAACTAAAATGATGGTTTGTGTTATATTTAATTGCATTTGAGACGGTGAATTGGTTTGTTTGGTGTAGTGAATGAATCTGTCAATGGTATGCAGAGGCGTGGAGTGTGCTCTGAGCATCGCAGCAGCTTCGACGATGATATTGTGCCACGTAGATGTCCACAAGAATGACATCACTTTCATTATACCACACAGATTTTGGAGCAACTTCCAGTAATATAACACTATAGTCCGTATTATTTAGTTTAAATTAGTTCAATCATTCTTCGGGTACGGGTAGACACCGGCTTACACTCCACCCAATTGTTTTTGGTGTTTGTAATGACAATTGTCTGTGACCCCGAGAAAATTATGGACAATTCAATTCACTTTCCCGCAATCACATATATTTCTATTTACTAAAACGAAAACAAATTATCTTCGCACAAATAAGAAACACTTGGCGTGTAAACCTGTGTGTAGAGATTAATTATCTTTCAATTGGAGTAGTGTTGTGTAGATACAAGCTAAGCCTTATAATTATGATTTAAAAATAGCTTAGCCTCATTTGGTTGTTTGTCTTCCCGGCCTAATTGTTAAATTGCGATAAGAGAGTAGCCCATTACCTATGTGTTTGTTAGTATCCTTGTAATGGCTTTGTATATGATTGTGTGCATTTTGAGTTTTTTTTTTTGAGGTAGTGTGCATTTTGAGTTATTACTCGGGCTCATGAATCAAACTTAATTTGGTTTAATACCATATATTCATATGTAGTACTCCGTATTTGAATTTTCATACGTAATTTGTATAACTGCCGATTGGAGTGAGTCAGTGATGAGATGGTTTTACAAAACAAAACATGTTTTACTATCCCATTTTTCACTTTTTAAGGGAATAGAACTTGTAGAAGCTTACATACGTTTTTCTCGATATACTCCGTATAAAATATTGGTGTTGTCGTTGTATTGAGAAAGCTTCTACTTGTCTTTGAACAGATTCATTAAGCTCGTGGCTTTTATTGGAGGATCTTAAAACCTTTTAGTTATTTTTCTTCCTAATGGAAGTCCACTGTGGCGATTGGTGGTCATCATAGATGTGGTACTAATTAAAGATAATCTTCTTAAACATGCACATACATACACTTTATCTTTAACAATAAAATAAAAAAAGTCTTGATTATTAGTAACAATATGTGGTAACTTTTTGTTTTTGTTTGTACGATTAAGATTGTTAACATGGTTCAAGCTTCAAGCGTGGGAGCAGCAATGTACACTTATTTTCTCCTCCGGGATGAGAATTCTCATGTGAAATGGTGACCAGTTTGTAAAGTGTCACCGGAATTATGCTCTAAGGTTTTAGGAGCCACCATTGCCGGTGCGCTTGGCCTACTCTTCAACTTCTCCCTCATGTGCTACACAGTTTATATTATTGTCGATCCTCTTCTCCATTATGCCGACCAAAGAGGATGATAACATTAATTAATTAGTAGCTAAATTTATATCTCTAGCTAGCAATCCAAGCATGTAGAATATATACTACGTACTTCGTATAATATTATATCATCGTGACTATTATTGGATAACTTATACAAAGTATATGCGAGGTCTTGTTCTCATGCGATGACTTTTACAACATGTGTGAGAGGTATTGGCCCTATGGGCCTTGTCCTTCTTCTTAATTTGTTACTGAGACTTGGGCCTTAGTCATTTGGTTACCACCCAGCCCACCTGCTCCTATCTTGGCGTGTTTCCTTTGTGCCCCGGTGCTTACCTGCTTTACCCTACTTACCTTTCTTGGGCTTGATTGACCCGACTACGTATACCCTTTGTCTGCCCTTTCTTCCTTGAGTGAGCCGCATATGTGTAACCCTAGTTCTAGAGCCTTCCGTTTAGAGAGAGTGTCCGGTTTCTCTCTAGTCAGTCTCCTTCTTCCGCACCTCTCTTCACCTCCTTCGTGTGTGTGCTCTGTGGGTTCTAGGGAGAGGTTTGAGAGGGTAGCGGGGTTCGGGTTTGGGTTCTGGTGCCTTTGGTGGTGGTTCCCGGTCCGGTAGGTCCTTTGTGGTGGTTGTGAGTTGTTCAGAACCCTTGTTGGGTTCGTGTGGCTGGAGACCTGAGCTGGAAGATCTAAAAGCCTTACAGTGGTATCAGAGCTTGGTCCTCGTTGTCTCTCGCCGGAAAGCTCACCTGTCAACCCGACAGCTACTCACCTCTGACGACAACGGCTCCTCCTCGTCGTGCATGGTAAGACGGATAATCCCCCTGGATATCCGCTCAGGTAAATTGGCTTGAAACACCTTAGGTGCACGGGGTGCCTCCGGATTTCTTTGTTTGATTATCTGTGTAATCTGGTTGCTGAGGTCTGTGGGAGTGTTAACCTGGATAGTTTATTCTTTCTAGAGTGTTGTGTGGTCTATCTGTGCATAACCAGAGTGGTTATCCCTTGATTGGTAAAGGCACGTGGTGTTAGGGCTAGGGGATACCCTGCCAGCCACCAGAGTGGCCTCGGAACTGCGTGGTCCTCTAGTCCGCTGCTTGACCCTTTCTAGGGTTTCCATTTGACTTATCTGTGTGACATTTTCCTTAGGTTTCTGAGTTGTTTGCCATGACTACTAATCAATATGGAATGTTACCCTTTAATGGGAAAACTGCTTTGGATGTATGAAGACAAAAGATTAAATGTGTTTTAATTTAGCAAAAGGTTTTCAGAGTTGTCACTGGCAAGTTTTTAAAAACTGAAAATGAGGCTAAACAACTTGAAATGAATGAAACTGCCTGTTCCACTATTTATTCAAATCTTTCTGACTCTGTGTTAAGGAAAGTTGGTATACTTGACTCTGCCAAAGAGCTATGGGAAAAGCTTGATAGTCTGTATACTGATACCTCCTGACCTGGCAAACTATTTTTACTTGAAAAATTTTTCCGATTCAGGCTTGATTTCACTAAGGACATAGATGAAAATTTGGATATTTTTAACAAACTTGTTCAAAATATCAAAGAGGCTGGTGACAAGCACATTGATTACTATACCCCAATTATTTTGCTTATTGCCATCCCAGATTCCTATAGTGATGTTAAATCTGCCATCAAGTATGGCAGAGATGATATCACTCTGGATATTGTGGTAAATGGTTTAAAAAGTAAAGAACTTGATTTGAAACATAATAAGGGGCATGGCAATCATTTTAGGGATTCTGGTGAGGCCTTGTTTGTGAGGAGTAGACCTAAGAGTAGGTATAAGAACCCCAAGAAGGAAAATCAAGATAGAAATAGTCAGAAGCCTAGTAAGAAGAGGGGTAAGTCTAAGAAGAGGGTCTGTTATAATTGTGGTAACCCTCACCATTTCATCAAGGATTGTCCTATCCCTAAGAAGTCTGATCAAACCAATCTGTGGTCTCTCATGATGTGCATGATGATGTGTTTATGGTCTATGATTTTGCAAATTCTGTGCTCAGTAGTTTAACTGAAAATGAATGGCTTGTTGACTCTGGTTGTACCTATCATATGACTCCTTTTAAAAACCTTTTTTCTTCCTATGATCTATGTGATGATGTCTATGTGTCTTTAGTTGATAGTAAGAAATGCAAGGTGCATGGGGTGGGGAATATATGTTTGAGGTTTGTGTGAAAAATGTGAGGCATGTTCCAGATCTTTTTCATGACCTGTTTTCAGTTGCTGCTTTTAAGGATAGTGGGTTAGAGGGAAAATGGGGTAGTGGCTGCATGAAGGTTTTGAAAAATTCCTTGGTTATGTTCAAAGCTTTGAAAGTGAATAACTTGTATGTATGCCATGTTGTACCCTTCTCTGAATCTGCAAATGTTGTTTGTCCTGATAACTCTGTGTTGTGGCATAATAGGTTAGGTCACATGAGTAATAAGGGTCTAGAGATCATGCATAAATCTGGTTACTTTGACAAAGATTGTGTATCTTATGTGCCCTTTTGTGAAGCATGTGTGCTTAGTAAGCAGCATAGGGTCAGTTTCCTTAGTTTTACCTATCCAAATCTGTCTAAGTGTACATCTGCATTAGAATATGTTCATGTTGATGTCTGGTGTCCTGCTAGTATCCCTGCCCATGGTGGAAAGAGATATTTTCTGTCTATTATAGATGACTTCTCTAGGAAAGATTGGGTGTGTCTTTTAGAACATAAATCGGATGTGTTTGAGAAATTTAAGGAGTGGAAAACCCTAGTTGAAACCCAATCTGATCTTAAGGTTAAAGCCCTTAGAACTGACAATGGCCTAGAGTGTTGTAATAGAGAGATGAACCAATTGTGTGCTGAGTGGGGAATAAAAAGGCACAAAACAGTACCATATACTCCCCAACAGAATGGTATAGCTGAGCGTATGAATAGAACCTTGCTTGATAAAGTAAGAAGTCTCCTTGCTACCTCTGGATTGGCTAAGAAATTCTGGGGTGAAGCAGTTAACACTGATGCCTATTTGGTCAATAGATCCCCTTCAGTTCCTGTAGGAGGAAAGTGCCCTGAATCTGTGTACTCTGGTAAACCCTTAGACTTATCCAACCTTAGAGTGTTAGGTTGTGCTGTATATGTCCATCAACAGCTTGATAAGCTGGATCCTAGGTCTAAGAAATTTATATCCTGAGGGGGTTAAAGGTTATAGGCTGTGGGATAGAAACCAAGTGGGTTTTAAGGTAGTAATCAGTAGGGATGTTATCTTCAATGAGTCTGAGTTTCCCTGTCTGAGTGTCCCTACCACTAGTCCTGTTTTGAAGAATGTTCAGTCTGAGGTGGAGTCTATTCCTGCTGCTATTATTCCTTTATTTGATAGTGTTAATGATTCTGATGCTAGTGTGCATGATACCACCTCTTCTATTTGGGTGGAGTTCTCTCATGATTCTGAAATGCATGATACAGAACAACATGAAACTTCTATGGAGCATGATATACCTGATTTGCATGACTATCAACTTGTCAGAGATAGGAGTAGGAGAGCTATTAAGAAAGTTTCTGATTCTATGTCTGATTATGCTTTTCATGTGCATGATACCTCCCTATTTGCATACTCTGTGTTTGAGACCCTTGAGTTGAATGAACCCAAGACCTATAAGGAAGCCCTTAGTTCTAAGGAGTCCCAGAAGTGGCTGGATGCCATGAATAGTGAGATGGAGTCACTTAGAGTTAACAAAACATGGACTTTAGTACCTAGACCTCCAAATTGTTCTGTTGTAGAATGCAAGTGGTTGTTTAAGGTCAAGGAAGAACCTAAGAGTGTTAGGTTTAAGGCTAGGTTGGTGGCTAAAGGGTTTACTCAAAAAGAGGGGGTAGATTACGCTAAGATATTTGCTCTTGTGGTTAAATTCACTACTGTTAGAATCATGATTGCTCTTGTTGCTCACTTTAATTGGGAAATGAAACAGATGGATGTGACCACTGCTTTCTTGCATGGTGATCTTGACAAAAAGATCTATATGACCCAACCTGGAGGGTTTGTGGATCCCAATAAAAGTGATTTTGTGTGTTTGCTAAGGAAGGCCTTATATGGTCTGAAGCAGTCTCCTAGGCAATGGAATATTAAGTTTGATCAATGCATGAAATCCATGAAATTTGTTAAGTCTGCTTGTGATCATTGCTTGTATTATAAGGATGCCTATTCTGTGCCAGTATTCTTATTACTGTATGTGGATGATATGTTGATTATCAGTCCAAATCTTGAGTCCATTATTCTTGTGCAAAATTGTCTTTGTGAAATTTTTTCCATGAAAGACCTAGGGGATGCTAAGAGGATCCTAAGCATCAATATCATTAGAGATAGGAGCAAATCTACTCTTTTGTTAAACCAAGTTTCTTATGTGGAAAGGGTTTTAAGTATATTTAATATGCAATCTGCTTCTCCTGTGAATGTTCCCTTAGTTTCCCATTTTGTGTTAAGTAGGATCAGTCCCCCAAGACTGATTCTAAAATTAATGTGATGAAATCTGTCCCTTACTCCAATGCCATAGGGTCTGTGATGTACCTAATGGTAAGCACCAGACCTGATATTGCTTATGATGTGAGTTGTTTAAGTAGGTTCATGTCTAACCCTGGTATGCCCCATTAGAATGCTCTGAAATGGTTGTTGAGATACCTGAAATCTACTGTGAAACATGGCTTGTTCTTTTCTAAGTGTTCTGATGGTACTGTGTTGCGTGGATATGTGGATTCTAACTATGCTAATGATAGGGATAATAGGAAGTCTACCACTTCCTATGTTTTTACTTTGTGTGGATCCTGCATCAGCTGGAAATCTCAATTGCAACCCATAGTTGCTTTGTCCACTACTGAGTCTGAATATGATGTTGCCACTGAGGCTTTTAAGGAAGCCATCTGGCATAAAAGGCTTATAAGTGAATTACTGTTTTCTTAAGCAAGGAATTACTGTTTATTCAGATAGTCAGTCAGCCATTCAGCTTTGTAAGAATCATGTATTCCATGACAGGACTAAGCACATAGATGTCAGGTTCCATTTCATTCGGAAGATTGTGGAGGCAGGAGATATCATGCTGGAGAAGATCCCATCAGAGTTCAATCTTGCTGATATGGGGACAAAGTGCCTGTCTGTTGAGAAATTAATTTCTTGTAAACGAACATTGAATCTTGATTGTGGTTAGGTGTTGTTTGTTTTGCAGGCACTAGCCCATGAAGTGTTACCTGCACTTCTGGGCTTTGCTCTGAGAACATGGTGTTCTCTGAGCTTCCGATTTGTCCCTTTGATCCTTTTGGATCAGGAAAGTGTGCATTACTCTTTTCAATTTTGTGTTTTCTGGGTCCTGGGGGATCCAGGGAGTGTCTTTTATGATACCTCCAATTGTTGGCCTTTGATATCTTTGGGTATCTTTGGCAACCAGCGATGATGAGTCTTTCCCATGCCACATTTTTGCTCTACACCACATAGGACCAATAAGGTGGAGAATGTGAGAGGTATTGGCCTTATGGGCCTTGACCTTCTTCCTCATTTGTTATTGAGACTTGGGCCTTAGTCATTTGGTTACCACCCAGCCCACCTGTTCCTATCTTGGCTCGTTTCCTTTGTGCCCCGGTGCTTACCCGCTTTACCCTACTTACCTTTCTTGGGCTTGATTGACCCGACTACTTATACCCTTTGTCTGCCCTTTCTTCCTTGAGTGAGCCGCATATGTGTAACCCTAGTTCTAAAGCCTTCATGTTTAGAGAGAGAGAGAGTGTGTGTGTGGCTTCTCTCTAGTCAGTCTCCTTCTTCCACACCTCTCTTCACCTCCTTCGTGTGTGCTCTGTGGGTTCTAGGGAGAGGTTTGAGAGGGTAGCTAGGTTCGGGTTCGGGTTCTGGTGCCTTTGGTGGTGGTTCTCGGTCCGGTAGGTCCTTTGTGGTGGTGGTGAGTTGTTCAGAACCCTTGTTGGGTTTGTGTGGCTGGAGACCTGAGCTGGAAGATCTAAAAGCCTTGCAACATGCATGAGTTTTACATATTACCTCCGTCCCGGTGGACTTTGTCATGTGCAAAATAAATGAAAAAAAAGAATAGTAAAAACTGTGTGGTTGAGATTTGTGCAGAGTAGAGATAAATGTGCGGATCCACAAATTAGTTGCTTTAATAGGAAAGTGGTAAAGTTTTTTGGGACAACCAAAAGGGGAAATTTGGCAAAGTCCAATGAGACGGAGGGAGTATGTTTTTAATTTGAGAATTGTACAACACCGTTATTCAAATTGAACATTTAATTTATCTTACATAGTTATATATATATACATACATATATATATAAAATATTACTCTCTCCGTCCCATTAAGATTGTCACGTCTTTTCTTTTTGGTTCGTCTTACTAAGATTGTTCTATATCAATTCGATTAAATTTGTGTGTTTCTAAATCATTCCTACCCAATTCTTACTTTATCATCAATTTAATATCAACCACATAAACCGATTTTTTTTAATAACCGTGTCATCTTCTCATGTTTTAATATAATGTTGTGGTACGGAGGTAGTACAAGACATGGGTGATAGTACAAAGTTTATTGCTGCGTGCTTCTATACATAAAAGTGCAATTGTTTCTATTAATTAATAAAAGAAAAATTAGTACGGAGTAATTTAGTTCAGAAATTGTCCTAAATAGGACTAATGAGTTCCTAAAAAGAACAAATAGGACTACTACTTTTTAAATTCTCTAAATAGGACTAAACATTGATTTTCTACCCTAAATACCCCTAAGAGTATTAGTTCATAATGAAATTCTTTAAATCATAATAAAATTATAAAAATTTGTAAACAAATATTTAAAAAAACGTAAAAAAAATTATAAAAAATTATAAAATATTTATAAAATAAAAAATTTAATTTTTATTTTTTTTAATTTTTTTAAAAACCTATAAAAATGAAAAAAATTATGGATACCTTTCCCGCCGCCTCCCAACACCACCACCTCCAATTGGTGAAATTTCTACCACTTTTGGTAAAAAAAATGCCATCTTTTTTTGAAAATGCCAAAAAGATGGCATAATTACTCTTCAATATGCCAACATTTTCATTGAATATGCCATCATTATGACATCATTTAAAATGTTGGCATATTTTTTCCGGTGATGGGAGCTGGTGCTTAGACCTGCACAAAAGCGGGTTCGGGCCAGGCTCGGACCGGGCTTTTCATAAGTTTTCTGCCCATCGTGTGTGGGTGGGTCCGTCCCGCAAAAACAGGCCTAACCCCATGTCCATACCCGCTAGTAAGAGCGGGCCGGGTAGTCCACCGGGCCGCCGGGCCCGGGAAAACTTTAAATTTTCAAAATTATATAATTTATTTAATACTTTATAAATAATATTACAACATTTAAAAAATTGCTAATACGCTTATAATGTATATAGGCCTTTCATCACATACACAAAAAATATTTACACAAAAATAATAATGAGAAACTATATCTAAAATTTAAAATTCAAGCACAAAGTATTATCTTTAAGTACAAAAATAGATATTATATTGGTTGGACTATTTGTTAAGAACTAAAAACTTAAATTTAAACATAATAAACTATAAATATGTATACAGATAAATTAGTACATATAAAAATATACATGTGTACATGTAAATAAATACATAAATTAGTATATATAAAAATGTATATGTATATATACTAAATGTAGCGGGCCGGGCTTATCGGCCCGAATGGGCCTACACCCTAACCCAAGCCCGCCCATATGTTGTTGCGGGCCGGTGGGTAAATATATATGCCCAAGCCCGCTAATTTGTGCGGGCGGGCCGGCCTGGTTTTGTACAGGTCTACTGGCGGTGCTGGGGTGGCAGGGGTGGTAATGTTTTTTTTAATTTTCCAATTTTATTTTTTATTTTTTTATTTTTTTTAAAAAAATATTTTTTTAAATTTTTTAAAAAAGAACAAATAGGACTACTACTTTTTAAATTCTCTAAATAGGACTAAACATTGATTTTCTACCCTAAATACCCCTAAGAGTATTAGTTCATAATGAAATTCTTTAAATCATAATAAAATCATAAAAAATTGTAAACAAATATTTAAAAAAACGTAAACAAAATTATAAAATATTTATAAAATAACAAATTTAATTTTTTTTTTTTTTTATTTTTTTAAAAAACCTATAAAAATGAAAAAAATTATGGATACCTTTCCCGCCGCCTCCCAACACCACCACCTCCAATTGGTGAAATTTCTACCACTTTTGGTAAAAAAATGCCATCTTTTTCTCAATATGCCAACATTTTCATTGAATATGCCATCATTATGACATCATTTAAAATGTTGGCATATTTTTCTCCGGTGATGGGAGATGGTGCTTAGACCTGCACAAAAGCGGGTTCGGGCTGGGCTCGGGCCGGGCTTTTCATAAGTTTTCTGCCCATCGTGTGTGGGTGGGTCCGTCCCGCAAAAACGGGCCTAACCCCATGTCCATACCCGCTCGTATGAGCGGGCCGGGTAGTCCACCGGGCCGCCGGGCCCGGGAAAACTTTAAATTTTCAAAATTATATAATTTATTTAATACTTTATAAATAATATTACAACATTTAAAAAATTGCTAATACGCTTATAACGTATATAGGCCTTTCATCACATACACAAAAAATATTTACACAAAAATAATAATGAGAAACTATATCTAAAATTTAAAATTCAAGCACAAAGTATTATGTTTAAGTACAAAAATAGATATTATATTGGTTGGACTATTTGTTAAGAACTAAAAACTTAAATTTAAACATAATGAACTATAAATATGTATACAGATAAATTAGTACATATAAAAATATACATGTGTACATGTAAATAAATACATAAATTAGTATATATAAAAATGTATATGTATATATACTAAATGTAGCGGGCCGGGCTTATCGGCCCGAACGGGCCTATACCCTAACCCAAGCCCGCCCATATGTTGTTGCGGGCCGGTGGGTTAATAAATTTGCCCAAGCCCGCTAATTTGTGCGGGCGGGCCGGCCTGGTTTTGTACAGGTCTACTGGTGGTGCTGGGGTGGCAGGGGTGGTAATGTTTTTTTTTAATTTTCCAATTTTATTTTTTATTTTTTTATTTTTTTTTAAAAAATATTTTTTTTAATTTTTTTAAAAACTATTTTTATTAATTTTCTGTTATTTTTTTTTACGATTTTTAGTATTTTTCGATTTTTATTATTTTTTTATGATTTTATTATTAATTAAAACATTTCACAATCTACAAGGGTATATTTGTCCAAACACACATAAATAGTCCTATTAAGGGAATTTAAAAAATGTAGTCCTATTTGTGTAATTTTGCCACTTTTTAGTCCTATTTAGGGAATTGACTCAATTTAGTTCGGTATTTTATGTTTGTGCTTTCTTATGGCTTTAGGCTATGTGTTCGGCGGACTATAATCGGCTGGAATTTTTGAAGACGAGCCAATCATTTAGTTATTAATGTTGTTTGGATAAAAGCCTTGATTGAGCTTATTAAAACGTTGATAGAGGCAACGTTTAAATTCCACCCATCACTTATTCCTACATTGGCCTCCCTTCTCTCCTATTTCAATTCCCACCCCCAAGTTCAAACTTGTGCAAACATATACTCGTACTACTTATTGGTTAACTTAAGTATAGGGTATTTTTTCAGAAATAGACCGAAAGATCAAAATAATATCACTTTTTTCACTTTTCAATTTTCCTTTCAATATAGACCATCCGTGTTTATTCTTTCAATAATACATCTTACCCACTAACGCGCGCGCCTAGTCCCTGCTAATAGAGTTACGAGCTGCAGATGAAGAAGTAAAGGACGTTCCAAACTTTGCTGTTCATGAGCTATTGAGCTATCTTTATACTAATTCGTATATAATATTAGGAGGACTTATAATTAAGAGAATACATATAAATTAAAAAAGGTATAAAAGGTAAAAAACAATTAAAACTGTACAATTTTATAAATTATGAGAACAATGAAAAATGTCAAAATGTTAAAAGGGTAATAAGTCTAATAACAAATACAATAAATGTATAAAATATTACAAAAAATGTAAATAATTTATTGAATTTACAAAAAATGCATAAAAACTCAAAACTTATAAAAATAAAAAATGTACGGGGGGGGGGGGGGAGCTTGTAATTATTTTTTAAAAAATCTTGTATTTTTTTTTTAAAAATATCTGAATACCTGAGACTTATTAAAACCTTACATAAAAAAAGAAAAAAAAATAAAATATTGTCAAACATGAAAACTAATTGTAAATTTTATGAAAGAGTAATTTGTGTTATCCTTAAAAAGACAAAAAAAATCAAACAAATATATATATATATATATATATAGAGGAAAGTTCATGTCCGGAATTCCGGACAGGAACCGCCGTCCGGACGGCGGCGTTTAGCCGTCTTCCCGGTGGAATTTTTTGATGAAATTTTTATGGAATGTTCTACATCAAGTCTAGTTTATCCACAAAAAAATTCAGCCAAAAACTCAATCGGGAAGGTCGTCAAATGATTTTTGCAAGTTAACTGGTCCGGAAAATACATATTCCGGACCAGTTAACTTGCAAAAATCATTTGACGACCTTCCCAATTGAGTTTTTGGCTGAAATTTTTTGTGGATAAACTAGACTTGATGGAGAACATGCCATAAAAATTTCATCAAAAAATTCCACCGGGAAGGCGGCCAAACGCCGCCGTCCGGACGGCGGTTCCGGTCAGGAATTCCTGACCGGAAGAGTACTCTATATATATATACATATATGTATATATATATATTTTGAATATCTTCGAGAAAAAAAAACCATACAAAAAAAAAACTTCAGAAAATAAGATTCTAAAAGTTCTTCAAAAATCATATAATTAGATTCAACTTTAAAGAGTGTAAAACTTAAAAAATCAAAACTGCAAATATGAAAAAATTGAATTAGAGAAACAATGTTAAAAGTTCAAAAGTGAAAAAAATTGAAAAATAAAATATATGAATTTTGTAATATAATACTCCGTACAGAATCCTGTAATTATCATTTTATGGTTGCTTTTTTTTCATATTGTTTATGTGTGTTTCTTTTTGTTGATAACTTTTTTTTTTTGCCACAACAAATTTAATTAGCATTAATCAAATCAAATGACAAAGCGTCAACAATACAACTCGAAAGTGTAAGCTACCAAATCTGGCTTTCAAACAAATAACAAGCCGCTGTATGCGTGACTTTGTTCGTTGAGTGCCTAACAAAAGTAAAAGATATATTATTGAACTCCGAGCTGGTATCTCTAATGTCATCCGCAATCGATCACTCCTCCATACGACAAGCTTGAGCCACTTCAAAGTGTCCGACTCGACCTCTATAGAATCCCAAGCTTGAGCTTTCAACCAGCTCAATACTTCCCGAATCCCGAGCAATTCAGCCTCCAACGGGGAACAACGTCCTCCTCCCTTCTTGCTTCCACCTGCTAAAAATTCCCCTGCTGCATTGCGGACTACCCAACTCAGCCCATGACAATGCCCATCAATGGAAGCATCGACATAAACCTTTAAAAAACCACTCCCTGGACAGCTCCAACCTTTACTTCCCAGCGGCAGATTCGTCCCAGCTCTGTGTTCCTTCATCTGGGCAGATGTCCAACTCTCAACCAAACTCCGGGCTTGATGCATGAATTGGCTAGGAAGCTTAAAATCCCTCTGCCACACCCAATGGTTACGTTCAGTCCATAACCCCCAACATCCCCAAGCTACTGTCCACAGATCATCCCTTTCTTGGCCTGGAACACTGACCGAAGCCAATCCAGTTAGCTCCCACCCATCTGCCCGGAGACAAACCACCCTACGGAGTTCCAAGCCCCCCTCGCGACCTCACAATTAACAAAAAGATGTAGTAGCGATTCATCCTCTTCTCCACATAAACCACAGCGAACCGGACAATCAACCCACCTTCATCTAAGGTTCTCCGTCGTCGGTAAATTCCCTATGCAAATCTGCCAAAAAAGGACTTTGATCTTCGGAGGAAGCTCCCAATTCCAGACAGCAGTCCACTCCCTCCATCCCTCATAACTTTTACATTTTTGTTTCATAATGTTTCTTCATATTTTTTGTTTCAGTTGATATTCATAAATTAATAGAAATTTATGATTTTAAGCATTTGTATATATACAAAGTCTTTTTATTCCAAAGATGGAACAAAGATAAATATAAAGATAAAGAAACAATAAGAATCAAAATTAACAAAAAGCAACAACATGCAACACAATGCAACAAAAAGCAACATGATGCAACATGATGAAACAAATAAAATGCAACAAAGAGAAACAAACTACAACAAAGGTATAATATAATATACGTAGTACTTCACTATTTCTTGTGCTATTGAAAAGTCAAAAGGCACATTTACAGTAATACAAATTACATGCATTGCGAATGTGTAACTAAAAAAATGTCTAACCATCTTTTTTGCCAAAGTGACTTCTTACAACACAATAAACAAGTACATTGGTCTCCTTGTAAGTGCCATACTGCTATATAGGAGTACAGGCTATTCAAAAAATCATTATGATCATCATGTTTCTTCCTGTGCACTTACTAAGGTCACTAGCTCAAGTTGGCAATCCTATCACTGTAGAGACATTGCCTTCCAGTTACACAATCACAACAACACAGTCCAGAGATCATGCATATTATACAGGATGACACCTTATATACCTTTGTAACTCAGCAATGAATGATCACACAACCAAAAGAACACATGAAACTCTCACTCACCCATAAAACTTGCCCACCATCGCAAGTTTAAAGCAGATGAAGCTATGAAGTTTTTTAAACACCCGGTTGAAAACTAACAAATCAAGTTAGAAAATAAGTAGATACCGTGTAATATAAAAAAGATTTTCTTTCATTTAAGACATTAAACCCATCTAACCCGTGTTTGAGAGGTGAAATCAAATCTGCTTTTTTGTGAGAGGAAAATTCCTACTGATAGTGCCCACTTGAGTCTGCTAAGTGGAAATTCCTAAAGTTTCTCGTGCCATCATGTTGTCCCAAGGGGAGCCCCAAATTTGCCAATGCGATGACCAAGACCGTATTGTAGGTCTTCACATGTACAGAGGGGACCTATGTTTTCTGGAGTCGTCCAACCTCGAGAACCATCTCGTCCTCCCTGCACGGTCCAAGGACAGACGTGTCGTCCCCGCATCCTCACATCTCAATATCGGTGCCGATCAAAAGTGCATATTCGGGCCACAAGGATGACGACTGCGAAAGTCAGTCCCCGCTAATCCAAACCCCCAGCTAAAAATACTGCAATAGCAGCACATATTTCAATATGTGGGAATCATAGAGAGCTCAATGATTAATAGAAGAATAATGAAGAAAATTGCAAGATTAACTCTGTTCTGCATCTGAAAAGCTCCTACCTAGACACGGGAGGAGGATCACTCTCTAATTTGCAAGGCAAAGACATGGAAGCCTCTGCTCTTTGTTCTCAGCCAAGAGGTCAACAGATCCCTTAGTTACCTCACAGACACTGAGATAAGGAATCCAAACTCATATCCACAGGCGATTAGAGATGAAAAACGTCGATCTAAAGTGAAATGCAGAGAAGCTCCTTTGTGTCTCTCACACTCTGTATATCGCTGGAGGAGATCGGCTAAACATGTCCAAAATGAAATTAAAAAATCAAAATTGAAAAAGCAGAAGTGTAAAAGTGAAAGAGGAATGCTAGATGTACCCCAACATGAGTTACCCCATTTGTACCTCACTATATGAGTGGCTCACAAAACCCCAACCCCACAAAACAATTGCCCCACTTAAATTCATTGCTTTTCTTAACCACAAAATTAGGGAGGGAGTACAAAATGGGGTATAGAATGGGGTAGCTTTAGAATTTTTCAAAGTGAAAAGAGAAAGTCAGGGAGACATAAAAGATATGCAGTGCAAAAAATTGTACTACACGGATAATTAGCACTAAGTATAGTCATCGATTTGAGGGGAAAAAAGGATGACACCCCATCCTTGAGGGCCCCCAACACCGACCGGACGGCACGATGGGAGGATGTAAATTGGACTATAATCACAATCTAAGAGATAGAGAGTGGGGCTCTGTCCCCGGTACTTGCAGAAGCCCTATGCATTTTTCAGCATAGTAACCCCTCATCGCAGTTGCCGTGATTCGAACCCGAGTCCTAACCCTTGTGGCACTCCCTTGCTACCAGTTGAGCTATGCCCACCGGTATAGTCATCGATTTGAGAATAGACCATTGGGTTAACATCATAACATGTTTTCGTACATACAAGAAGACACATAATGCTACTTGAAGGGTAACATCGGGAGGTTTCATATATATATATATATATATATATATATATATATATATATAGAATTTTATTCATGTCCGGAATTCCGGACAGGAACCGCCGTCCGGACGGTGGCGTTTGGCCGCCTTCCCGGTGACATTTTTTGATGAAATTTTTATGGCATGTTCTCCATCAAGTCTAGTTTATCCACAAAAAAATTCAGCCAAAAACTCATTCGGGAAGGTCGTCAAATGATTTTTGCAAGTTAACTGGTCCGGAAAATACATATTCCGGACGAGTTAACTTGCAAAAATCATTTGACGACCTTCCCGATTGAGTTTTTGGCTGAATTTTTTTGTGGATAAACTAGACTTGATGAAGAACATGTCACAAAAATTTCATCGAAAAATTCCACCCGGAAGGCGGCCAAACGCCGCCGTCCGGACGGCGGTTCCGGTCAGGAATTCCTGACCGGAAGAGTGCTCTATATATATATATATATATATATATATATATATATATACTCCCTCCGTCCCAAAATGGTTGACCAATGTTGACTTGCACGTGGATTAATAAAGTAAAAACTGTGTAGTTGAAATTTGTGCAGAGGAGAGAGAATTAATTTTAGCCACATATTCCTTACTTTAAATGGAAATGACCAACCTTTTTGGGACGGCCAAAAAAGGAAATTTGGCCAACCATTTTGGGACGGAGGGAGTATAATGCATGGCATCTAGCGGCCCAAGATCACTAATAAAAATTCGTCATAATCTTAATTTTATTGAAACATAAATACCATTATAATAAACATTTTCTATTTAACACGGAATATATTTTCCTGTCACGATTTTAGCTCTTTTTGCCAAATAGGTTTAATCTATTCACCTATCAGTTCAGATTCAACACTTTAAAATTCAGTTCGAGAAAATACTCTTCGATTCAGACAATACTCCCATTTTCAGACACTAGCTTCCAGTTCCAACTCGTTGTGCCAAGCGTAGCCTTAATCGCTTGTATATTAGGTTTTCAGTCTCCTTACTCATAATTTTACCCATTAAATATATTTACCCATGAATTTTTTGGCAGAAAATTCCATCTAGGCTCTAGCGGGCTTTGCTACCATAAATAGCATACTCCAATATAAAAAAACATACTCCAATAGTAGTAGTATTAATTTAAAGAAACTTTATTATTGGCAACTTGCAAGTCAATAGAATTCCATGACTATAATGAGTACATACTGGTGAGGAAAACACGAACTCCGGCCTCTTTCAGTATCTTGAGCTCATAGCAATCGTGTACATTTATTCACACCCTCGTGATACAAGATTAAATCTGACAATATCACACTTTGTATCATACAATTGAAATATACAAAAGAGATTTACAAGTAAACATATAGTTGAGCACGTCACTTCACTCTTTATATATGAGACTACTTTACTCTCCTTTATGGCTTTGTGAAGGACGCTCTCACTCACTCAAGAGCTCCCCTAAGACTCTTTTCTCTCATCATTCAAGAAGACACTCACGAGGCTCTCATGTTTGTATGATATATGTAACACCTACCTACACAAGGTACATTATTATATACATTTAAATTATGTTCAGCCACATTACAATAATAAATTGCTCCATTACTCTGATCCATATGTAGTTCTCCGTATAATTTAGCACTTGCACGTCATTATCTCATATATTTAGAGTTGAACCATATGATTAGCCTCACTTAGCTCATTTTAAATGATATGGACTTAATAAGAACATTAAGATGGCTTCGCCGAATTAACCTGCCCAAATTTGAATGTCAATTATCCAAAGGTATGCATGCATTCTCACCTCAATAAAAATACAATTCATTGTGATAAGTAATTTGGAATTCGATACTCACATTATAACATGCTACGGAGTATCATTTAAATGTGTAATTAGTTATCAATCCTTTCACAACATCATGTTTAAAACATACTTCGTACAAAATAATTCCTGGCGCATTTGGTATATTTCATTCACTAAATTCCATTTTACTTGTCACTTTATATAGTGATGTTGAATAATGCGTCATCACGCAGTCTAGAGGAAGAAGACGAGCCACTTCAGCCGCCACGCCAGCGCCGCGTCATCGCCACGCCACGTCATTCGCCACGTCAGCCACACAAGCCATCCACTGGGCGCCACGTCAGCGCCACGTCAGCGTCAGCTGTGTCCACGTCACCAGCCTGGGTGTTAGCACACTGGGCTGCTGCCTGAACCGGACCGAACTGGTTCGAAGTTGTGGAGGCCGGTTCACCCATTTCCAGACCGGTTTTGGACGAGGTCAGACCGATTCCTACCATTTTCGGCCATTCCGGATCCAACGGTGAGCTCCGTTTGTCCAAATTCGGCTCGGAAAATAAGGTACGAGATATTTTGAGCGTTTTATTATGGATAAATCATCATCAGACACCATGATTGCGCTCACTTCCACAAATTACAATATGTGGAAGCCTCGGATGGAGGATTTGCTAAATTTGAGGGATTTAGCTGATCCTCTTGATAATAATGGCGTGAAACCGGATAAAAAGATGGATGAGGAATGGACAAAAATGAATAGAAAAACTTTCGCACAAATTCGGCAGTGGATCGATCATAGTGTGTTCCACCATGTTGCGCAAGAACAAAGTGCTTACACACTATGGGAGAAGCTTGGTAGCATGTATGAAGCAAAAACCACCCGAAATAAGATGTTACTAATGAGGAGATTAGTAAACCACAAGTTACGAGGAGGTATTTCGGTGTCAGAACACACCAGTCAATTCCAGGATCTTGTGAATCAGTTGAGCACCACCGGATGGGTTCTCAAAGATGAAGAGCAGGTGATACTACTCTTGAGCTCTCTACTTGACAGCTGGGAGACTCTTGTTGTCACTCTCAGCAATTCTGCTCCCAATGGCAAAGTGACTATGCAGATGGTCACAGATGCCCTTATGAACGAAGAAGCCCGAAGAAAAGAAGCCGGGACTGAACAATCATATGCCTTCTTGTCAGAAACTAGCAGACGAAGGGGAGGCAGAAATGGAGGAAGAAGTCGAGGTCGAGGTAGAGGCCAAGGTCAAAACAGAGGAAACTCTCAAGTTCGTGGCAGATCATAAGAGAGAGGTATGTCCTATGAAAAAAATAATTGGTTTGAAGGATATTGCAATTATTGTGGTAATTATGGACACATAAAAAGAGATTGTAGAAAGTTTCTACGAGAGCAGCCACAGACGAGTCAAAATACTAGCCAAGAAGATGGTGAGACCATGGTTAGTTTGTCATCAGACGTGTGTCTTGTTACACATGGTGAACAAGAATGTTTACACGTAGGTACTCATGATGTTGAGTGGGTGATTGATACAGCCGCATCATTTCACGCCACTCCACACCAGAATTTATTCACATCTTATAAGTCCAAGGACTTTGGAGCTGTGAAGATGGGAAACACCAGTTTCTCGAAGATTGTTGGCATTGGTGATGTGCACATAACAACCAATGTCGGATGTGCACTTGTGTTGAAAGATGTTCGACACGTTCCGGATCTTAGATTGAATCTCATCTCCGGTACAACTCTGGATCAGCAAAGATATCTTAACCGATTCAAAGAAGGTATGTGGAAGTTATCTAAAGGTTCCTTGGTTGTTGCAAGAGGCCATATTTGTGGTACTCTGTATAAAACTCATGCAAAGTTATGTTATCCAAGTCTCAATGTTGTTGAAGAAGAGATATCACCAAACTTGTGGCACCGAAGGCTAGGCCACTTGAGCGTGAAGGGATTGACAACTCTTGCAAAGAAGGAAAGCATTTCCATGGGCAAAGGTGTTGCCCTAGATCCATGCGAGCACTGTCTATTCGGGAAACAACACAGGGTTTCCTTCAGTTCTACCAGGAAGAACCATACAGAGTTACTCAGTCTTGTCCACTCTGATGTATGTGGACCCATTGAAGAGGAGTCACTTGGAGGAAGCAGATATTTCGTGACATTCATTGATGATGCATCACGAAAGGTATGGGCTTACTGTTTGAAGAGTAGGGATCAAGTGTTTGATCGCTTCAAATTATTTCATGCCATGGTAGAAAGAGAAACATGGAAGAAGCTGAAGTGTCTACGTTCAGACAATGGAGAAGAGTACACTTCCCAAGAGTTCTCAGCATATTGCGCCGCATATGGAATCAGACATGAGAAGACGGTTCCACGAACTCCACAACACAATGGTGTAGCCGAAAGAATGAATCAGACCATTATGGAGAAAGTTCGTTGCATGCTGAGTATGGCTAAACTACCTAAGCCATTCTGGGGTGAAGCTGTGCTGACAGCTTGTTATCTTATAAACAAGTCACCTTATGTTCCTTTAAACTTTGAAGTGCCAGAAAAGAAATGGTCAAGAAGAGATGTTTCTTACTCTCACTTGAAAGTGTTCGGGTGCAAGTCATTTGCACATGTGTCCAAGGAGTTGAGACAGAAGCTTGATCTCAGGTCAAACTCATGCATCTTCATCAGCTATGGAGATGAAGAATTCGGATACCGGTTGTGGGTCCCGAAGTGAAGAAAGTTGTACGAAGTAGAGATGTTGTATTTCATGAAAACGAGTTTCGTGGGTGTGCTCCAATAATCCACCAACAACATACTTCAGAAGACGAAGTGCCTGTATCATCAAACATTCCTCTCAGCGACGAGGAGATGCATGATATTACTGAATAAGAGAGTGATGGTTCAGTAGGTGATGATTATGCTCACAGTGATGATATTCCTCAGCAGGGGGAGCCTTCATCTGAAGATGAAGCTGAAGGTACTCATGTTCGACGTTCTATGCGAGGCATAGTTCCACAGAGAAAGTATTCCACATCCGAATGGATACTTGTCAGCGAGGGGGAGCCAACGAGCATCGCAGGAACGAAAGAAATAAAGAAAAAGGTGGAGGGGGAGATTTGTAGGGAATTTCCACCTTCTTTCTTGGAAGTTGCCAAGAGACATCTCACACCTTCTTGGAAGGAGGTCTCCAACATATGAACATGGAAGGAGATTATTCGGAGATAGCTAGGAAGCTCCCTAGCCATGTGAATGGGAAGCTTGGATGCAACTTCCTCTTGTCTCCAAACTAGTCCTATAAATAGAGTGCTCCATGTTGTTCATTAGTATCAGTTTAGAAAGTGAGAAAAGTGTGTGAAGAGTGAAAATACACTTAGAGTAGAAGTGTATTGGTGAGGATTGGTTTTTTGTAATAGTTGAGTGTGAGAGTTTGCTCCTATTGTAATTCTGTTCTTGATATTGAATAGAAGAATTTTCCAATCCCAACACATATATACTCACACTCCAGCCTTTCCAACTCAATTTGGATAATCACTACGACTACGTATTTTTTTAGTTATAAATAAATTTTAAAAATCATTTTTGTGAAAGTGGGATGAAGAAGTCACATAAAAAGTTTATTGAACAATAAACTGTCTGGGTGTGATGACTGGGAGGGATTAGTAGACGACGCAAGGAAAATAAAGTAAATTGACAATGTTTAATTAATAAATGATTATTGAACAATAAATTGTTACTTTAGGATTTGAGTAGGTAAAAAAAATTGAGTATGTTTAGAAAGAAAAAGGGAAAATTGCCCCAATAGGAGTAAAACAATGCATTTGTGCACAAACAGGAGTCCAAGTTTGGTATGTCACGTGTAGGAGTAGAAAACACTTGAATGGACGAAAATGACCTTACTAAAGATGAACACGTGCAATCCCCATAAGCGGACACCACAGATCGATGATAGGGCGGCATGGTTGTCGCAACAGACAAAAACAAAACAACTCTTCAGATGATAGGGCATGACTGCCCCAGCAGAGTGTCACCCGGTGCTACCGCCACCGCCGTTTTGTCCTCTGGTGCGGCGGCCGCTGAAGCCATGATCATCTGCGGTGCGATTTCAGGCTGATACAATTAATCTTCTCCTGTCCGATTTCAGATTGCTCTGTGCCGCAGCATAATACAAGTTGAGCATCTGACTTCACAATTAATCTTCCCTGATGCGATTTCAGGCTGCTCCGCGCTCCATCATGGCTCATGCGATTCAACTCTCGAAGTTCGGCTAAATCCAAATAAAAGCAAAAGCACTGCATATTCATTTAAAAACTTAAAACAGAGTACAAAATATAAAATTAATATTCATCCTAGATAAAAACATAATGACACATCATGTAGTGCCATACTAAAACAGTTTTAGTATAAAAAATTATGGCACTTCGAATATGATTTTTATGTTGAAGAAATTTGGCATTTTTTTGGATTATGGCATTAGATAATGATGCCATCTTGAAAAAGGAATATGGCATTAAATAATGATGCCATCTTGAAAAAGGGAAATTACAAAATCAAAAGGTATATTGTCATTTAAAAACAAGTTCATACCATGGAAATGGCATTCTGAGTCCAAATGACAATCCATATTAAAAAAACATGGCATTGTAAATATTGGGTTTCGAAACAACTAGTAGTGCCACATACGGCAGTATTCACAAATAATGAATAGTGGCACTTCAATTTATAAAATATTGAGGAAGAGGAAATCGGAAATTTTCAACAACAAAAAACTAATTGAAATCAAAACAAGATAACAATCAAAGATGAAAGCAATTGAAAAATATTGTCCAAAAAAAATAGAAAATAAAACAGAGATGATGGAGGAGAAGAGGGTGAGGAGTAAGAAGATGAAGAAGAAGGCTAGAAGAAGAAAGATCGAGAAAGAGATCGACACTTACCTACGATAACTTGATGACTACCGTTGTCGCCGGGTTTTTGTAAAGATGAGAATATAGATTTCGTGGTAGAGAAGAGAGAAGGAGGGGTTACTGCGATTAGAATAGTTTCACGAGAGGGTAGAGGTGAAGGCTGAAGTTCAGAATGGGTGAAGAGGGACAGCGATGGTGGAGGCCGAATCGGCGGTAGAAATGAAGGAGAGAGTAGCAGAGGTCGGAAGGGGCGGTGATTGCTGCTTGCTAGAGAGAAATCCGGAAGAATGCTACAATGAAATGCCAAAGGAAAGAAACGGACCGGGCTATGCCGCTACATGGTAGAGAGAAATGAATAAAACAGGTAAAAGGGTATAATAGGAATTGAACTCCTATTTTAAAAATAAAAAACATAGGCTCCTATTTTGGAACTATTCCTATGTTTTACTTCTATCCAGGGTAATTCCCGAAAGAAAAATAATGATGTTGGTCATATGAACATGGCTCCAACAGAAAATTTTCATGATGTTTTATTTTCATACTTGGTTATTTGCTTAGAGCTCAATATTCTTAAGGAAATAAGGTATCATTATCTCCAATACGCATGTTAGTTTCAATATGAAATAAATAGAATGTTCCTACTTTCACAGTTTCACCTTGTTGCATGGTTGTTGTTAGACATATATATAGCACGTTAGCGTAATTAACAATCATTGATTGTATGGAAGAGCAACTTATTGTGATAAAAAGATTTATCGGTTTTATATGTTTCACATGTTCGCCAAAAGCACGTGGTTTCACATGTTTACAAAATGACAGTGACCCCTCATATGAGTTATATACAATCTGGGTGTCACTTGTTTCATTAAATACAAATCTGATTTGGAAAATTATGAAACTTATGGTGAAAATAAGAATTGAGTGGGTTCATAGCGGCACCGGGAACATACAAGTTTTTTCATCCTCGTGTCACTCAAAAAAGGGAGTAGAACTATTTATTTTCAATACTCATGAAAATGAAATCTTTTTAATGGTCCCAAACGACATTATTTATTCTGCTCTCAAGTTTTATTATATTCTGTGTTTTCTCCAACAAAAAAAAGTGCAAGTGACAACTTCCTTCTCAATGCCCCACACTTCATGAAATCTGGTGTTGAACCTATGCGTACCTCCCAACCTTTATTAAGTAACTAGTTTTTACACGCGCGATGCGCGATTGAGTAAATGCCCAATATCATATACGTAGTACTCCATTTATGATATACACGTCAGACTCCACAAAAGATAAAAAGTGAAATAAGTTTGAATTAGGTAAAAAGAGTATAAAGTATAACCATTTGTCTAATTACTCGTACAATTTACAACCATCCACACAGAATGAAGTCCTATTACAAGCAAAACAAAACCTAAAACCACATTCCAAGTAATACATGTCATTAAAGATAAAAAAAATGTACTCCCTCTATCTCATTTTATAAGATATCTTTACTGTTCATTTGGTCAACACAAATCACTCTTAATCTCTTACTTTATATATCAAAAGTTTATGAAATTTGAATTATTTGTTACAGGTTTTGTAGCGGGTTTAATGTAGTTTTTGAATATTTAATTTTTTTTCTAAACATAATTTGAGTGCAGACACGGATCTGTTTTCTTTATTGTCGGTCAAACATCGTAAACCGAAAAGTATCTTATAATTCGGGACAGAGGGAGTATGAACTATCAAATTTTGTAAAATCAAAATATGTTTTTAAAGAGACCTTTACTCCCAGCTGGTTGTGAGGTTACCGTGCCTAGTGAGAGGTCTCGAGTTCGAAACCTGCTAGACATATAAGGGTTTGAAACTCAATGGAGTGAGTTTCAGCCCTGATTATCCCAGGCCCCCCAGGCCCCTCCCCATACCTCTGGAGTAAAAAAAAGAGCAAAAAAAGAGAGACCTTTACTCCCATTTCGTTTGAGCTAATGAGAAACAAGCATCACAAAATGCTTCAAGATAGACGCTTATTATATCATCAAAATGAAAATGAATCCCTCTTTTTCCAAACCATGTCTATTTAAAATTTAATTTGTGTAAGCCGAATAATATAAAAGTACAAGAAGCAAAGTGAAACCAGGCATGCTCTTTGTAGTGCAACGAAGCATATGAAGCTCTCACAGTAGGCATTTGTAACACATAATGGTTTATAGTTAAGATAAAACACTAAACATCTCCAATCAAAGTAAAAATAGCCGAACATAATCTAAATCTGATTGAAAGTAATGTAGATCTATCCATTAAACCTTGGAGATTGTGATTTCTCATTTTCATCATAAGATTTAGTGCAATCATAATATAAAAAACTAATTAAGATAGAGTAGGCCTACATTTAAACCTTTCTGTTTTATGAAAGGCAGACATCTTTTTCGGAACACGCATGATCAATTTTTTGTTAACATGTTGTTCTTCTCCAACTACTTCTCTCAATTAACTAAATATATATCAGGTGATCTATCCTAATATGAATTTCAAATGCTAACTCTATATTTTACATGTAGAGACTCTAGTGTGTACACTCGTAGTGTATACATATTTTTTTTCCATTAGTAGAAAATGATAACAAGCCTTGCATCTTATACAATAGTGATAAGAAAATAAATTTTTAAAAGATTGATTTTTCTTATAATATTCAATGAGTGCTCTTGAAAGCCAAAGTATACTCTCCATTCTTTAGGAGTTTGGGTGAAAGAGTGTATTTGTCATCAAATTTGCATAGCTTGAAAAAGAATGTTGTACACATGTATCTGCCAAACATGTAAGTTGGAAGGGTGAGAATATAAGTCTATATTATTTCCACTGCCAAACATACAATAGGACTGCATCTTTCTCCTATCAGAACATTAGTTTATATTATTTCCACTTACCAATAAATATAAGAGAAATGAAAGTGAAGTTCTGGCCAAAACTTAATTTTCCCTTGACATTTCTGCAAAATTGGATCAGTTCTCACAAGCATATCTTTTTCTTGATCCAAAAGCTTAATCAGTACCCAAAAAAGAACATGCAATACTAAAAACAATATCATTTAACTTCACAATGATGGCAGTGTTGATGCTTACATTTTTCTTGGGTCTAAACCGCACTGATTAGAGCATGCTTCGAGAGGATTAGAACCCTTGACAACCTGTCATTTATGACATATCACCCAATCAGATCGGTGGCTATTCCTTAAGTTGATTATGATATTAGCGATATACAAAAGAGAAAAGTTCATAAGTTTTATAAAACTAATCTGATTGCTAAGTTCTGAAACAGCTTTATAAAATGAATCCTAACAACCGAATCTTAAAAGAGAAGCACACGATGAAATTGAAGAGGCACAAAGTTCTTTGGTGTCAGAGATTACTCATTAAACTTAGCAGGTGGATAAAAGGTCTATGGTGCTTTGATTTATGATGAATTACTTAAGAATTTATCATATTGGGTTTATCATAGGTTTACAAGTAATCAATTTTTAGATAATGGAGATAACATTTATTAGTTCCTATTTGTTCATCCTATCAGTATTCCAAAAACAGAGATCAACCCTTTATACAATCACATATGTACAGTTTAAACAGATTAAACATAAAACAAATAAAACATGAGCATACTGAATGTGTGCATACCTGAGCTCTTGCTACTGCTGCGGCAAAACTTGCGGCCTCCTCAATCTCCTACTGATTTTTGGCAGCTCTTATCTTACTTCTTGGTTGTAAAGGAATTTTCAGATCTGAGGTAGAAAGGATGAGAGTGCTAATATGTCTGAAGTAAATACATGTGTTAATGATGACCTCTAATTTGACAACTAAATATTGATTAAAAAATGGTGCTTAGGAGGCCTAGGATGGTAGAAACCACACCAACTTCAAAGGATCAAACATCATAAATAAAAAATAATAGGGGAAATATGTAGCGATTATCAAAGGATAAAAACTTTTTGTTTAAGAAACAACCTCAGTCAGTTAAAGAGTCAATACACCAGTTTCCACCCCCAACCCCCCCAAAGAAAAAAAACATTTAAGTTTTTAATGCCTCAAAAGTCAAAACTATGTTCACATGTTTTGTCATACTTCAGGAAATGTAACATGATTGAGTGTTTAATTTCCTTTTTCATTTCTTAATGTTTCTTAGCATTCAAAGCAATTAAACAACTTATGAAGTGAGAATAATTAACATAAACTTATTGAGTGTGGACGGTGAACCAAGTATATATGTTCCCCAACATTTTCTTCCCTTCCAAGATTATTCTATTATTTCATCCCTATTTCATGGCCTAGAGTTTTAGACATCAAAATAAATTTAAAACAATTTTAAAAACATACAACTTTTTTGTAAGGATTCTCAATAAATGACGTGAAGACTGTTAGCCTGTTAGTGTCACATTTCAGATGTTTGCTTTTGAGTAGTGCAGCTCATGGACATTGTAGCTAGGATAATCAATGAGCAAATTCTTTTATGGATGTAAAGAATGATGGGAAAATATCAGTATGTACACATGGGAAATTGAACAGCTCGTTGTTACATTTTCTAACCAACCCGGCCCCAAGCTCTAAACAGACTCATACGATTGAAACTAATCTCATTTCAAGCAAATAACCAATGAGTGAAATATGTTTTGGAGTCACTATCACTAACTCTATATGACACCAAAGAAAACAAAAAAACATAGTATGGTAGCATTTAGGATTATTTAGATGAGTTGCAGAGATTTGTTATTAAAATTGACAAACTTAACCACCCATTTTAAGAGCTTATTGCCTCAAAGTATCAGGAAGACTACCGACTTCATATGTGGGCTTGGCTAGTAACTAACCCTATAGAACTCTTTAGAAAACAAAAGCTCCAAAAGTATATGCTATATAGGTTTATGATTATGACTCACAAACCAAGAGACTAATTCTCTAATCTTAATTGAGAGGTATTTATTTAGTTCTACTGGAAAGCAAAAAGAAATAGAATTATTGACTATTTATGATCACAGGGTGGGAAAATATTTACACCAATATAGGAAAATTAAATACCAATACATAGAGATTCATGTAATCGTATGGGAACTGCCTTCCTATATAAACTAATAGGCCAAGTCTTGTAAAATGAAAGGAAAAACTAATACAGAGGTGATTGATCCTTGGCAAAAACATGCATTCTATGAGATAAAAAATGGTTGAATATTGTAAAGCAAACGACCAGAAAAGAACACAGGACGCTCACATTTCTTAGAGAATGCAAATGACAAAGGAAAATATGGGAAAACGAAGCAACAAAGCAAACAAAAACATTAAAATGGAGCAAGAAGGTGAATTCACTGGCATCAGGAAAAGTAACAGAGAAGACTGAAAAAAGGCCTGACCTGCTCCTGAAATTGTTCTTCCGTTGTTAATCGAACAGGTACGACCTCATTAGGGATGCCTGGTCTAATATTGTATGTAGCCGTGGTGTATGGTGATGAATTTAGGAGAAAGAAACAGGCTGACATAAATTAGGGATGATGTGGACTTGTGGGTGAAGTGAATTAGTCGGGCTGTAGGGATTTACCTGGTACAACACCAGTTGGATGATAAAGAGTGATTTAGAAGGGGAAGGTACTCATAGAGAAGGAGATGAACGGAGCTGGTATTAGATGGAAATAAAACGGAGACAAATGGCTATTAAGCCAAGTGAAGTTGGAAGTTACAAACATCTAAACATGTGGTACATGTCAACTAAGCTTACAATACCACCAACAAATTATTTTATACCCACAATACCCTAACTGTCATTCATGCTTATTAGATTCTAGAGATACGGAGTAAGTACTTATCAACACTCTAATATTAATCAACCCATATGAAAAAAAAACTCTCTTGTTAATGGCATTGAGTTTGACTGACGCCTCAGCGGCCTGAATAAAGTTAGATGAATTTTGTATTTGTGTGATAAGTTTTACATAGTACTTTGTTTCCCTTAACACACAGTATGGTCTATGTCAACTAGGGGAGAAACTTCAAATTTTATAAGAAATGTAAGTTGGCGGTCAATGCAAAAAGATTGTCATTGAGATTGGGGGAGGATATATCTTCCAGTTTTATCACTGGCAATCTGCCATAAAAACCCATAGATATCTTATTGGCATAAATGAAGAATAGATACATTTTCATATGAGATTTGGCAGAACAGATGCCTATATTTATGCCAATGAGATCTCATAAAAATGTTTTTATATTTTAGTGCAGCTTCGAGTTATCTACCATAAAGAATTTATTTCCTATTATCCAAATTAGCTTTCTCCTCTCATTTTCATGTCTCAAATTATCTACTCATTTCCTATTCTTAATGAATTGTCTACTCAAATATTTGAAATGTATGAACCTGGTTTGATGCCTTTAAAGATTTTCAATGTGTAATACTTGCTCTCAATGAAATCATTTAAAACAAAACTATATTGTAATGCTTAAACGTACTCTACAATCAAACCCAAATCATCCAAATGTAAATTACCTTATGTGTTAATTTAGAATGCTTTTTTTGATCACGTAATTTTAGCGGTGGACTTGTTTCATGTAATGTAGCAAGTATCCTATCTAAGCAATTTATTCTACAATAGCAACTCATGCTTAAATCATGATGATTGACATTTTTATTTATTTTCTAGATTACTATTTTTCAAATATACTCCCTCCGTCCCAGGGAGAAGTTCCCGGGTTGACTTTCACACATATTAAGGAAACAAAGTTACTGAGGGGTAAATTTTACTGTTTGGCACTGTTTGGCACTGTTTCGACACTGTTTTGGCACTGTTTTAATGTAGGATAACTTTTCATTTAGGGAAATGGGAACTTTTTGTTGGGACTGCCAAAAAAGGAAAGTGGAACTTGTCCCTGGGATGGATGGAATAGATTTCTATTTATGTATTTTAAAGATATAATTACACTTAAGAAGCCTTAAACATTCAAGTATATACTGTGATAGGTGTATTCAAGTATACACTGATAATTAGATTGAAGACTAATATGTTAGTCTTTAAGGATGGTACTTGAGTTAGGTGTTGAACTGTGATAGGTGGATTGTTTGGAAAGGGCGAAGACATGGATTATTGGCAGAAGGGATAGCCGATGCGCAGCTGCCAAGTCTTCTTCTCATTAGTTAAATCACATAAGTCATTCATCTTTGTGTTTCAATATTCTTAAAGTTTTTCAACAACAAATCTAAAAAAAACCTTGTTACTAGTTATAAAAAGAGAAGTATTCCTTTCCCTACGGATACGAACCTTACTTCATTATACTACGTATAATTGTTGTATTGATTATTATTTTGAGTGCACACCACGACAAAGTGCACGTCAATGGTTTTACAATCATTTTTACTAGCTATGCAATTTTTCACTTTTCATTATATTGAGAAAGTTTCTACTTGTCTTTCAACAGGATCTTTAAGATTATGGCTTTTATTTGAGGTTCTTACAATTTTCTTGTTATTTTCTTCTCAATAGAAGTCCATTGTGGCGATTGGTGGTCATCATAGATGTGGTAATAATTAAAGGGAAAATTCTACGGTACATCTTAATATACATGGTGTTTTGGTACTCAACATTTATCAACCAATCACTTGAAGGGATTTTTCCACGTCACTTTCCTTGTCGTAGTGTTAAAGCATTTGTCTCACACCAGAAAGCTATACAATAATTAAACACTATATAAGGCTTCGGGCTATTCCTCCAATCAGGTTGACCTTTTAGATGGAATCTCGGGTCTTAACATGGTGGTATCAGAGCCAACTCCGGTTGTGGTTTGACAGCTTGTTTAGCACTCATGATTAAGGGTAGCTTGTTACGGGTCTATTTGGCCCGTTTATACACCCCGATATTGTTCAGCCCGGTTCGGGCTGAGGGAGCGTGTTAAAGCATTTGTCCCACACCGGAAAGATATAAAACAACTAAACACTATATAAGGCTTCAGGTTACTCCTCCTATCAGGTTGTCCTTTTAGGATGGAATTCCGGGTCTTAACATGTAGTACTTTATTTTTTGCAATTCAATCCCGAAGAAGAAATACAAAGAAAGTTCACACGTCCTAATTCCTATAGACTTTGAAGCGGAAAATTAAAGAACACAAAAATGAGCACGGCCGTTCCGATGGGTTCATCTAAATTCTCAACCGATGAAAATATTTCGATTCCATCATACCAGTGGCCAAATTCAATTTTTTCCAACATTAATTTAGAACAAACCTTATTTGATGGTGCAACTTAAGAATCTAATTAACACTTTTTATTTCATTTTATGATATGCCCTGCTTTCCTGCTTAGTCCATTCGGAAATATGACCAGTTTGGAGGGAGTATTATATAGCAGTCTCTGATGATATAATGATAGAAACGGTATTTCAAGCTAATTAGTTTCAAACGGAGTAGTATGCAGTATGCTCCCATTCATAATTTCCACTTTCAAATGTGCTCAATTTAAGACAATGGAAAAATTGATTTGTATTTTTCAATAATAATACTTCGTATCAATAACAAAATACGAATACTACGAACATTTTCAAATTAGGTCATTAGAACATGTAAGGATCTTCTGAATGATTGAGTGGAAGAAAAAAATAGTAATATCAGGGAAAAGAAGCGACTTAGTTATTAATGCTGATGTCTCCCTTAGCTATGATTATGGTGCACATGAGGTTTGCCTTTGACCACCACCGGGGAATCACCGGGCGCGGAAATTTCATCCTCAGAGGACGACTTCTTCTCAGGTTCAATAGACACTGGATTCTCCTCGGTGGACAACGGCTCAGGTTCAGCAGAGACTGTCAACATTGGCTCGACGTCAGTTAAGGCCTTGGGGTAGACATCTTTAGACAGAAACCCATGTTCAGTTATGTTCGGTCATCATATCCATCATATATCTGAGTACGTACGTTGTTAAAATCCAAGAAGAATCAATGTGGTACATACCTTCTACCTCAGAAGTCGGAAGTAGTCCATTACTCTGGCTGCAAATTTCCAGGTAGGTGACTCCCTCAATTTCTCCACTAGTGCAAGCACCACAGCGAGAGCCGCGATCATAGGCATTGAAACATTGATGATACATTCCTCTGGTACATTTGCAGCAGCCGGGACCTGTAGCTCGCGCTTGATGATGGCAGTGAGAGGTTTCACCTCATCGCCGCCTGCAGCGGAAGCAACACAAAACCTGTTGGACCTGGCCCTGGCCCTGACCCTGGCAGTGAGTGGCCCGTGCCTCCCGCGGGAGGAGAACGGCAGATACAGTAGCACCGTGGAGGACAAGGAAGAAGCCATTTGGATTTTATTTTTGCAACAAATTAAACTATGCGACTGTGCAACACTGTACACCGTGGTTTATAACGGTGGGGTTATGGGGTTTTTCTGTTAACAGGTTTTGCATAACTCTATTCAACAATGAAAGAACATGATAGTAGAATATGGATAGAGTTTCTATTTCTAGAACATCATATACTTTATTTTTAATGAAGAAACATAAATTATTTTGGTGGTTTTAGTCATAGATATTTGAATTCTGTTATTGTCATTTTTCTATTGATAGATAAGTTTAATTTTCATCATTTGCTTCTCAAAGTAAATTGATCGATGATGCTTCATTACACAAGCATCAAATGTGTGATTTTGTTATGTTAGCATCGATTTGGAGCTTTTGTTCTTTGATAAATGCGGAGGTAAAAATTCGTGATAGGGAGGGAGAAATTTTGAAAGATTGATACATGGTAAAAGTTTGTCCAGTAAAATTAATAAGGTGAAGACACACGGTGGCATTAAAGACTTTTATGGTATAATTTTACTTAGTTTCATTTTTGGATGGAGAAATATAGCGGGATTTTTAATTTTAAATAACTTGAAAAGCACAACACAATTTGATGTGTTATTACCATTATGTTCGACGAGATCTAGAGCTCCACTCAGCGTCTTTTGATGGCGGTCCCCTTTCAGTTTCGGTTTCTCTGTCATGGAATCTACCCAAATCAGATCTGATACCTAAATATCGAGTTAATAAAGTGAAGTGTGTGTCGCGCTACTGCAACAAGGAAGAGAGCATTTCGGACCCGCCCCGACTCATTGCAAAAATTAATGAACAACATGCGTTTATCTCAAAATCAAGTATGGAGGGCATCACGGACCTTGGCAACAACAAAATTCATCCTCCAAAATAGGTAGGAGGTGTAAAGGTTTGTAGCTAAGTAGTTGGGGGCGCCAGATCCAACACTTTTTTTTGGAGATAGCATCATCTCGTCCATTGTCTGGGCGGTCTGGCCCAATTTTCTCCCATGTGGTGAGATGGGAGCAGAAAACACTTCTTCAGGAGCTGAGAAAAACAAGCGAAAACAGAGATTATGAACATAAATTAGGGCAAAATAAAACCAGAGAACGTAACGAAGCAGTGCGCGCGGGATGTAACCGATAAATAGTGGAGAAGAACACAACCGATACTTCAATTAGTTTACTTCTTCGGGATATTGACATTTTACTTCTTCAACTTATATTATATCATATCATATCATATCATATCATATCATATCATATCATATCATATCATATCATATCATACCATACCATACCATACCATACCATACCATACCATACCATACCATACCATACCATACCATACCATACCATACCATACCATACCATACCATACCATACCATACCATACCATACCATACCATACCATACCATACCATACCATACCATACCATACCATACCATACCATACCATACCATACCATACCATACCATATCACATCACATCACATCACATCACATCACATCACATCACATCACATCACATCACATCACATCACATCACATCACATCACATCACATCACATCACATCACATCACATCACATCACATCACATCACATCACATCACATCACATCACATCACATCACATCACATCACATCACATCACATCACATCACATCACATCACATCACATCACATCACATCACATCACATCACATCACATCACATCACATCACATCACATCACATCACATCACATCACATCACATCACATCACATCACATCACATCACATCACATCACATCACATCACATCACATCACATCACATCACATCACATCACATCACATCACATCACATCACATCACATCATATCATATCATATCATATCATATCATATCATATCATATCATATCATATCATATCATATCATATCATATCATATCATATCATATCATATCATATCATATCATCTTATATATAAATGTGTGTATAAATGTGTGTGTCTATGCATGTACAGGAGTATTCTGAACATTTAAATGTTAAAACATTATTTTAAACCACGTGAAGTAAACATGTACTTATAACACCACATATTTGATGTACCGCTTACTAACACATGTCTTAATAAGCATTGTTTAGTACCCTGTGAAGTAAACATGTCCTAAGGAATGATCATGTCATGTTGACCTGTCAGGAACGTAACCGCCGGCCAGCCGCCTTTATTTAGGGTGCTTTCAAGTGGAATTGTTTGATGAAATTTTGTGAGCATGGTTTCGATCATGAGGTGTAACTTATGTCCATCAAATTTCACTTTAAATTTCAATTAATTGGTAAGTCAGTTAAATATATCATTGAAGAACATTGTGCCAAAAAATATATATAACACAGTGTTTTAAACAAATTATATAACTAACTCCCGATTGAATTTTAAGATGAAAAATTATACAATATAACACAGTATTTTAAACCAATAATACTACCCCCATCCCAATTTGATGGTCTGCGTTCATATTCACTTGGTCAACACAAATCATTCTTAATCGTTTACTTTATATATCAATTTTTTTTATCAAATTTGATTCTGGTTTTGCGACTTTGTAAAGTTTTTTATATAGTTTCTGAATATGTAATTTTTTTTCTAAAAATAATTTGAGTGCGGATAGGGACTATTTGCTTTATCGTCGGTCAAGCACCATAAACCACAACGAGACTATCATTTTGGGACGGAGGGAGTAGTATTTTACCACTGCACGTGAAATACTTTACAGTTTACATGGTATAATATAAAACATTGTTAACAAGTTTCCTAGCATTTTCATTAAATCATAAAGCTAAGCGGTGCAAAGGTTTTAATCCCTTTTACATTCTTACACAGTTACACTTCACATGCAAAGTAAATATGAGATAATTTACATCCTACCAAACGCTCTCTTAGTTTAACGAATTCCTAACTAATATTAGAATGTTTTCCTTTGGACAGTTTTCACTCCTAAACCAGACCATACTAGACTAGACCAAACTTAAATCAATATATCAGACCAGACCTGGACAATTCAATATAAAATACATAGAAACCAGATATTTACTAGACCATATCAGACCAATTCAAATCAGACCAGACCAGCAAATTTGTTTCCAAAAGGAAAAATAATGCAAAATTAAAAATAGAAGTAACACACCATTCTTTTCCAAAATAGTAAAAAATTATTACTGTATCATTCTAAAATCATACCGTCATATTTTCATAGTGTATTACTGTTATGATTGACAGAACTTTCCAATCGATCATGGGAGTGTTTTAGGATACTAAAATCACACTTTCATGAGTAGTAATTCCATATTTTGAATAATGAAAAGGTGGGATTATTGTAAAAATACCGCTAAAAGGTTGGATTATTAGTTTCCATTTTCCCTTTTTAATATGTATGTAACGGTATTTTCCATCCCAATTATGAAAGTAATAAGTAGTTCTATTTAGGATCCTGATACATGAATTTAATAGTAATACTATAAATGGCAATATTTTCCATTTATGGAAGTAATAATTATTCCTATATGGGATAAAAACGTGTTCTTATTTATGCTAAGTAGGTACTACCTTGTAGGATATGATACTCCTTGTATAACAATTGCACATACGAAAAAACAGTCAAAAACATTCTTCCTTATATACGGCTTTAGTCATCAATATTCCCTTCCCATGTATACGGGCTTGACATTTAGGAAATTAATATTATTTGTACACAATATCTCTCATAATATAATTTACTCAATTGGCAACTAAAATGATGGTTTCTGTTATACTTAATTTAATTTGAGACGGTCAATTTGGTTTGTTTGGTGTAGTGAATGAATCGGCGGCATGGCGAAGGCAGACTTGTCGATGGTATGCAGAGGCGTAGCGTGTGCGCTAAGCATCGCAGCAGCTTCGACGATGATATTGTGCCACGTAGATGTCCACAAAAATGGCATCACTTTCTGATGGGATTATGGGACTAGGCCCAATGCCCAATCAGACTTGGCCCCAAACTTGGATCAGCAGGCCCAAGCCCACGACTGTTGTCTCGCCAGGCAAGCCCAGCTAGTGAACCAAGCGATCAGATATCAGGTCGACCCAACCGACCGGGCCCATCAGGGAGTGGAAGTCCAGCGGAGCAGAAGCCCAAGACGGCCTGCCTACCGGCCCAACCGGAAGCCTGTCTTCGGTCTAGCGAGGAGCCTGATTCCGGCCCAGCGGAAGCTTGTCACCCAGGGAGCCCGAGCGCCCAGCCTGCCAGCCAGGGAAGAGCAACGGCCAGCCAACCAGTGAAGAGTAACGGCCAGGCATTAATACGATATTTATTTATGTGATTAATTATGTATTAACATGGTAATTAAATTAGCCATTATAACGTTTGGCAGTTACCATTTGTAATCGCCTATATAAGGCAAGTTGGATTCAAATAATAGACAAGTTATTTCTGGCTATCAAACTCTCTAGCTACTTTCCTTATTCGTATTACTTTCCTGATTTCTGCTTGAGTGTTCTTACGTAGCTTTCCTAAAAGCCTACGAGCGTCCTATTTTGGACCAACATTGGTGCTTTCATTGAGAGCCTCTATTGTCTCTCACATCACTTGAGTAGGAATCACAAAGGGAGATGGCCGGAATCTCGACCCGACATGACCATGTTTCGGTCCATACCGAGGAATCCAACCGGCCTGGCCGCCAGCGGGCCCTCGACAACCACGGACAGGGCAAGGGGGCGGCACGCCAAGGTGACCTTCGGAACCGGTTGTCAGGCCACGACGACCTGAGGGCGACGCTCAACCATACCCAGGGGGAGCGCTCAGACCGCAGCCAGCGCGGGGGAGGCCGACGTCATGCTCCGCGCATGGACCCGGCTCGACTCAATGCAGGGGTGGAGGCCCTACAGGAGGCGATTCGAGTTATGGGGGCCTTGGCTCAAGGTTTCCAGCAGATGGTATCTGTCGGTGACGTGGACGAGCATGCCCGTCAAGAAACACCGGCGGAAGTGGAGGTGTCATCCATGCGGCGTGAAGAGCGACACTCTGGATCCAACCTGCATAGGAGAGAGGAGGTCTCTCAACAGCTTAGCCGAGCCCATCAGCAGGCTGAGATGGGCGCCCGGCAGGGGCGCTCGAGGCAGATGGAAGGAAGCGAGTCCTCTCGCCCCTCTCACCGGGCGAGCAGCCGGACTGGTTCCTTGGCGAGGCAGAACGTGGGGGCCCGGCCTCCTGTTCATAGACGACTTGGGGGCGCCGCTGGACATGCCCAGCCCCGTGCTAGGGCCATCTAGGGGGGTCCACCGCCGGCCGAGGTGGAGGATCTGCGGCATCGCCTCGACGAGTTAAGAAGAAGGGTCGTTGGGGGAGAACCTTACACGGGCGACCTCCGGATACCCGAGCCTTTCACCCGGGCGGTGATGGATGCGCCGTTGCCAAGGGGTTACAAGCCTTGCACCATCGAAACATACAAGGGCACCTCCGACCCCCAACATCATGTATCTCGATACCTCTCCTACATGGTGATGATGAGGTATGAGGATGCCATCCGATGTCGCGGCTTCTCTGCCACCTTAGACGGCCCAGCTCGTGAGTGGTACGACTCTTTGCCTGATGGGAGTATCATGAACTTTCGCGAGTTGGCTCAGCGCTTTCTCATAAGGTTCGCGAGCTCCCGAGACGTCAAAAGGAACTTCAGCCACCTGTTCGGCCTGAAACAGGGGAAGAAGGAATCATTGTCCGCCTTCTTAGCGAGGTGGAGGGCTGAGTCAATCAAGGTCCAGCGCCTTGATGACAGGACCGGGGTGGCCATGCTCACGAACTCCATCCGGTCTGGTGAGCTTTACAAAGATTTCGTCAGAAGTCCCCCCACCACGTACGAAGAAGCACTCGGTCGTGCCGACCGCCAAGCCGAGGCGGAGGACGCCGTGCGGAAGAAGAGAGATGAGGAAGAAGGTGGGAAGGAAGAGAAGAAGAAGGAAGCTGGTTCTGGCGCCGAGAAAGTTGAAGGCAAGGCCGGCAACAAAAACAAGTACAAAGGTAACAAGAACAAATGTAAGGGCAGGGCGGACGTCCCGAGCGGGCCGTTCTTGCCCGTCAAACAATTGTCCCCACTTGCTCAACCGGTCGGGGCCATCCTCGACTACGCGAAGGAGCAGGGACTGATTGACTTTCCAGAAGAATGCGATGTGGTGACCGCCAAGCCTAACCACGACCAATATTGTCGATACCACCGGAGAGCAGGGCATGATACGGATAAATGCGTCATTCTCCGACGACAGATTGAAGAGCTCATCCAGAGGGGTTATCTGGGCCAGTTTGGGGCAAGCAAGGGAACATCCCGCAGAAGAGGAGCCTAACGTGGCAGCGGTCCGACCAGGCTACCACGTCAAAGGAGAAGCAACCCGCCAAGAAGCGAGAGCTCGGCGCCCTTTCGGAGGATGATGAGGCCGACCTGGGGGATGGCTCTCGTAAGCACCATCGGTGATCATACATCTTCGGGGGACCCCAGGGAGGTGATACCTCGGGAGAGCGGAAGCAATGGGCCCGAGCCCTATACACCAGGGAGATAACCAGGACTCCCGCCGACATGAAGGTGAAGAGGGATCCCATCTTCTTCATTGATGTAGATTTACCGCCGATGCCGCCTCCGCACAGGGACGCCTTGATGATCAAGATCGAGATCAACGACACTGTCATCCATCGGGTCTTGGTAGACAATGGGAGCTCCGTTAACATCATGTACTATGATACCTTCTAGGGGCTCGGCTTGGACAGAAAGGACTTGAACCCGGTAAGAACCCCGCTCTCAGGCTTCACTGGGGACTCCATTGAATCGGAAGGCAGTATAGTCCTCCCTGTGATAGTGGGCTCCGAGCCCTACGTATCCAAGTTAAGTGTCGAATTCATAGTCGTACGCCTAACTTGTCCGCATAAGATCATCATGGGGAGGCCGGCCCTGGAGGACCTGAGGTGTGTGATATCCCAGGAGCACCTGTGCATGAAGTTCCCCACTTCGAATGGTGTCGGAGTTGCTAGGGGAGACCAGCGGATGGCTAGGAGCTACTATCTAAAAGCTTGCAAGCAAATCGGCCAGAAGGACTTGAGAGTCCATACTATCAACAACAAGGCCATGAAGCATGAGGAGGGTCAGCTCCATGCTGAACCCACCTCGGAAGTGGAGGAGATCCAGATTGACCCCGAGAAGCCAGAGCGGAAGGTCAAGATTGGAACCGGCCTCCCGGCCGACTTGAGGGAAAAAATCATCCGGGTCTTGATCCTCTTCAGCGTTGTCTTTGTGTGGGGGCTAGAGGACGTGCCCGGCCTCGACCGAAGCATCGCTGTCCACCGGTTAGCGGTCGACCCGTCGGCAAAACCCGTTCAGCAGAAGAGAAGACATCTCTCCATCGAGAGGAAGGAATTCATGAAGAAGGAGATCAACATGCTCCTGAGTATCAAACACATTCGGGAGGTCCTATACCCGGTGTGGCTGGCGAACGTGGTCCTAGCCCCAAAGCCGCCAACCTGGAGGATGTGTGTTGACTACACCGATCTCAACAAAGCATGTCTGATGGATCCATTCCGAAAATTGCACGCATTGAGGAGATAACAGCTTCGAGCATAGCAGCCTCACCGTCCGCCAAACGTCCTCCCCCTGCAATCGGCCGCCTGGTGCTGGGTGGACGGCCTCCTGCGTTACATAGCCGATGGGACGCTGCTAGATAAAGAAGTGGAAGCAAGGCTAGTCCGGCGACGACCCCCGGGCTACGTCGTCTTGGACGAGAAGCTATACAAGAGGTCCTACATTGGGACCTTGCTAAATTGCCTACGCCCACATAAGGCGGACATGATCGTCTCCGAACTCCATTGGGGCGTGTGCTCCGCCCACCACGGAGCATGCACAGTAGCTAGGAAGGTCGTCCTCCAGGGATACTTTTGGCCGACGATAATGAGGGATTGCGCCGACTGTGCAAGGAGGTGTGAGACATGTCAAAAGTTTCAGAAGAGGCCCGGCCGGCCGGCAACGATGTACACGCCGATCAGCACCGCCCTTCCATTCACGAGATGGGGCATCGACCTGGTCGGTCCCTTGCCAACTGGGTCGGGAAACCAGAAGTTTGTAATCGTTGCGGTGGACTACTTTACGAAGTGGGTTGAGGCCGAGCCGCTCGCAAGCATCACACATCTCCAGTGTAGGGAATTCATATGGAAGAATATTTTTTTCCGGTTCGGAGTTCCCCTCCAAATAATCTCCGACAACAGGAGGCAGTTTGACTCCAAGGCCTTCCGGCAGTTTTGCGCAGAGTGGGGGGTGGAGTCCAACCGAGTCGCTACCCACAAGCAAATGGACAAGTGGAGAACACCAACCGGAAGATCGTCAATGGACTGCCTGAGTGGAAGAATTAAACAATATACTCTGGACCTTCAGGACGACCCCGAGGATGGCAACCGGGGAAACCCCTTTCGCCTTGTGTTATGGCTTTGAGGCACGGGCGCCGTTTGAGGCTGTAGTCCCTAGTCGGCGAGTCGAAGACTTCGAACCAGCCGACAATGAGGAGAGGCTCAGATCCGAACCCCACCTCATTGAGGAAAGAAGGGACCGAGCCTTCATCAAAGCAGAGAACTATCGACGCCAAGTCAAGGCATACCAGGACTGCCGAGCCTAGCTGCGGAGCTTCGATGTGGGTGATTACGTCTTGAGGCATAGGAAGGCCAGCAAGCCGACGGAGGGAGGTAAGCTTTCCGCCAAGTGGGAAGGCCCCTATGTGATTGACGCTGTGGTCGGTCCCGGGACGTATAAATTGAAGACGACGACAGGTCAGCTAGTAGACCGTGTCTGGAACGCTGAGCACCTGATGAAGTTCCACCAATAAAGTAACGAAGTTTCACTTTTCTTTGTAAACTCCTGTGCTCCGAGCATGGGGTTACGATTTGGAATTCTTCATGTGGTCCGCCCACATCATGAATTCAATATACTTTGCTAGCGATATTTTGTTTTCAAAAGAGGTCCGACCTCACTTAGCAATTAAGGGCGGCGGCAAAAAAAAAAGAAAGAAAGAAAAAAAAGAAAAAAATGAGTACTATGCCCCCCCTCGGTGTTTGGCCGACCTCGGTCAGGCTCTTGAACTGAAAATAGCCAAGTGATTTTTGAAAATCCAAGCTATTTTCTAAAGTAAAGAGTTAACCGCGACAGTCGAGGCGACAGTAGGGCCGACCTCCGGGTCGAGAGCGCTCAAGAGGCCGACCTCCGGGTCCATCTGAGTGTTCGCCGCCCGATGTTGCCGGCCAAGCAGCTCGCACTCTCGCCATCCCCGAGTTGGCGGTGCGGGTCCGTTCTGGTGGATCGCGCAGGGTCCGCCCCTGTTGTTTGGCCAACCCCGCGGGAGTAACCAGATTATTCCCCAAGTCCGAACAAACTGGACGGGTTTAAGCGACAGTAGGACTGACCCCCGGGTCATGACGTTCGGGGTGCCGACCTAAGTGTCCACCTCGAAAGTTCAATGTCTGACCTTGCTGGCCGAACAAGTCGCATACTTGCTGATTCCATATCAACAGCGAACAGATCACTTCTATCCAACTGGGAGGGGCACGGATAGGCTCGGCCACGCCAGCCAAACCACCCCCCTAGGAAGTTAGAGAAGCCGGATCCCCGAATAAATTGCCTAAGTGTTTGTGATGCAAAGTATAGAAAAAGAAACATATGGATTAAAATTAAACATCCACTCAAAATTACATCTCTCAACTTCAAGTTACAAAAAGAAAAGTAAAATGTCATGGCGGGGGACCATCAGGAACCGAAAGAAGCTCTCTCAAATCTGAACTCCAATTTCGTCCTCTGGAATTAGCTCTCTACCTGCCTTCGTGGAGAAGACCCCAATTGATCATACTTGAAGGCGAACGAGATGAAGCTCTCAAGGATTCCACGTGGCAATCTTGGCCCTATCGACCTCATGTTGAAATTTTCCAGCAGAAGACCAATGCCCCAATGTGCTCCAACCATCTTGGATGGACCCTGCAAAACGATGACGAACCATCATCAGAAAATCACGAGAATCAAGTTAATGATCTGCTGATCGGTTGAATCACCACTACCGACTCATCTTGGGGGAGCGGCAAGCCGACCCATCACCAGTACAGGCTTCCTATGTGCCTGCCGAACTCAAGGTTTCCGTCGAACCTCACGCTGCCATCATAAGTGCTAACTCACAGCCCATGGAGGTCATTCGACACATTGATCCACACGAGCAAAAGGTAGTGGAAGACACCGAGTTGAGGTCTACAGTTTGCACTCATCTCATCACTCATGATTTGGGAATTTTAGGAGCAACCTGTTTTCAGCCATCCCACGAGGGGACTTCTTCTCAACATGGCCGACTTGGCTACGGGGCTGCCGTATCACAATTAGCAACATCAGACTGTCTAAATTCGGCGATTGGCTAAGAGGGAATCAAACAACAGAAGGTTACTCACAGTCATCCAACTTCAGGGATCCGTAGCCAACCTGTCCGGCTGACCAGAGGTACATCCACCGACCTGGGAAATTGCGCCGCTGACCAGGGTTACCGACCTACAGCCTATCGGATTCGAGGCTCACCGGACAACGCGAAAGACAAAGAAGGACGTCAGCTGGTTGCTGTCGGCCGTAAAGCTTCTCACAGTACAGGAGCCATTGCACCGCCCAACCGCCTGGCCGCCCGGCCGCCTAGCCGCCTAGCCGCCTGACCGCCTGGTCACCCGGCCACCGAGCCGCCTTGCCGCCCGGCCGCCTGGCCGCCTCGCTGCCCGTCCGCCCAGCCGCCCAGGCGCCTTACCGCCTGGCCGCCTTGCCGCCCGGCCGCCTTGCAAGCCCGGTCGCCCGGCCGCACAGCCGTCTGGCCGCTTGGTCGCCCGGCCGCCTTGCCGTCCGGTCGCCCGGTCGCCTTGCTGCCCGGTCGCCTTACCGCCTGGCCGCCTTGCCGCCCGGCTGCCTTGGCGCCCGACCGCCCGGCCCGGCCGTCTGGCCGTTTGGTCGCTCAGCCGCCTTGCCGCCCGGTCGTCCGGTCGCCTTGCCGCCCGACCGCCAGGCCGCTCGGTCGCCCGGTCGTCCGGTCGCCCGGTCGCCCGGTCACCCGGTCGTCTGGCCGTTTGGTCACCCGGCCGCCTTGCCGCCCGGCCGCCCCGGTCGCCCGGTCGCCCGGTCGCCCGGTCGCCCGGTCGCCCGGCCGCACAGCCGCACAGCCGTCTGGCTGCTTGGTCGCCCGGCCGCCTTGCCGCCCGGTCGCCCAGTCGCCTTGCCGCCCGACCGCCTTGCCGCCCGGTCGCCCAGTCGCCTTGCCGCCCGGCCGCCTTGCCGCCTGGCCGCCCGGTCGCCTTGCCGCCCGGCCGCCCGGTCGCCTTGCCGCCCGGCCGCCCGGTCGCCTTGCCGCCCGGTCACCTTGCCGCCTGGCCGCCAATCCAACTGCCCGACTGCTATCTGCTTGGCATGTCAAAGAAAAGAAAAGCAAAGAAAAAATGGGGAATTTCCATAATCTGTGGATTTGACAGAATCCGCAATTATTGCTCACTGGTATGTGAATATTCTCTAATTGGCGGCTGACTTGGACTACTCCCTTTTAGCCGAGTCTACTACTCGACTAAGGGAGTGGGGGACTCGTGATGGGATTATGGGACTAGGCCCAATGCCCAATCAGACTTGGCCCCAAACTTGGATCAGCAGGCCCAAGCCCACGACTGTTGTCTCGCCAGGCAAGCCCAGCTAGTGAACCAAGCGATCAGATATCAGGTCGACCCAACCGACCGGGCCCATCAGGGAGTGGAAGTCCAGCGGAGCAGAAGCCCAAGACGGCCTGCCTACCGGCCCAACCGGAAGCCTGTCTTCGGTCTAGCGAGGAGCCTGATTCCGGCCCAGCGGAAGCCTGTCACCCAGGGAGCCCGAGCGCCCAGCCTGCCAGCCAGGGAAGAGCAACGGCCAGCCAACCAGTGAAGAGTAACGGCCAGGCATTAATACGATATTTATTTATGTGATTAATTATGTATTAACATGGTAATTAAATTAGCCATTATAACGTTTGGCAGTTACCATTTGTAATCGCCTATATAAGGCAAGTTGGATTCAAATAATAGACAAGTTATTTCTGGCTATCAAACTCTCTAGCTACTTTCCTTATTCGTATTACTTTCCTGATTTCTGCTTGAGTGTTCTTACGTAGCTTTCCTAAAAGCCTACGAGCGTCCTATTTTGGACCAACACTTTCATTATATCACACAGATTTTGGGGCAGCTTCCAGTAATATAACACTATACTCCGTATTATTTAGTTTAAATTAGTTCAATCATTATATTCTACGTTTACACGTCGACTGACATGCCACTTTTTGTGTGTGCGCATAAACAATTATTTTTCATATTTGTAAAGATAATTGTGTGTGACCCTGAAAACGGAAACGGATTACTAAAACACTTGGCGGTAAACATGCGTGTACAAATTGATTAGAATGATTACCTTTCAATTGGAGTAGTGTTGTGTAGATATAAGCTAAGCGTACGTTATAACTGATTCAAAAATAGCTTAACCTCATTTGGTTGTTTGTCTGATTGTCTCCCTAATTGTTAAATTGTGATAAGAGAATAGCCCATCACCTATATGTGTGTTAGCATCCTAGTAATGACTTTGTATATGATTGCGTGCGTTTTGAGTATTATTAGTCGGACTCGAAACTAAATTTACCCTTATACCATATTAACATTTGGAATAAGAGACGTAACCTTCTTATATGTTAGTTTGAATAACTGCCGATTGGAGCAAGATGGTTTACAAACAAATCGTTTATTACTATCCAGTTTTTCACTTTTTAGGGGAATCGAAGCATACCTACGTTTTTTCTCGATATACTAGTATAAGAATATTTCTTGTCATTGTATTGAGAAAGTTTCTACTTGTCTTTCAACAGATTCTTTAAGGTGGTGGCTTTTATTGGAGGTTCTTACAACTTTCTAGTTATTTTTCTTCCTAATGGAAGTCCGTTGTGGCGAGTGGTGGTCATCATAGATGTGGTACTAATTAAAGATCTTATATATACACACTTACACATTTTACCTTTCAAAAAAAAGGCTTGATGACTAGTAACAATATGTGGTAACATTTTGTTTTTGTTTGTACAATTAAGATTGTTAACATGGTCCAAGCTTCAAGCGTGGGAGCAACAATGTACACTTATTTTCTTCTCCGGGATGGGAATTCTCATGTGAAATGGTGGCCAGTTTGTAAAGTGTCGCCGGCATTTTGCTCGAAGGTTTTAGGAGCCACCATTGCCGGTGCGCTCGGCCTTCTCTTCAACTTCACACTCATGTGCTACGCAGTTTATATTATTGTCGATCCTCTTCTCCATTATGCCGACCAAAGAGGATGATAAGATTAATTAATGGCCTTAATTTATACGGAGTACGTCAATCTAACTAGTGTTTAGATTGTGTGTGTTCGTGCTAGTCCAAGTTTTACTATGTTTGAATGTATGTTTGAATGTATTGTAGTTTTTAATGACGATAATTGCTTCGAAACTCTCGAATAAAATGTTCAACTATCATTTCAGCTCAATTTTGAATGAGTTTTCTACTCATAAATAGGTAGTGGATCAGATGGCTTTTGAGTTATTACGAGTTTATTAATTAGGAAAGAAGAATCGTAGAATCTCGAGGTGTCAACTGTGATTTAATGTTCATGATGATTCTCTTGTTTTAATATGTGTACAAGTGTTCAATGTTCTCCTTTCATAAAAACAATATGTGACGAGATGACTTTTTACACGATGCGTGAGTTTCACATTTCGAATATATCACACACTGCTCGTCAAACTGAACGTAACTTGTTTCGTAATTACAAACATTTAATCTTAGACCATATTTACACGACATAGGTGACAGTCTAAATAAAAGAACAATTTGTAATTTTAGTCGGTACTCTGTGTTTGTGAATATAATTGCCACATTTTCACTTAACAGGTACATTCAATGGTGCCAAACTGCCAATCATGCTAACATTTGTAACTTTTACCAGGAACTCATTCCATACAAAAGAAAATAACAAGAGTAGTAAATGTGTATCTACTATGACATGTGATCAAATGTCATGAAATGGATGCTTTCTTTGGACTGAAATTTGTTGGTATGATCTTGTCTACTCTGAATTGATCAAGTCTGGTAAATAAATGATTTTTGTGTATTTTATAACTATAGAGTCGTCTGTCTGGTTTGGTCTGTCCTGTTTGTAAATTCAAATTTGTGTGTTGATGTGTCCTAAAAGGTGGCCCTTGTTTAACTTGTGAGCTATTTTTTCGAATTTCATTTTCATCTTTTTCTCTCTTAAAGGACGAAAAAAGCTCTCAACATCTAATTTATTTACTGCCACCAATTCAACGGGCTGCTCTTCTAATAGAATTATTTTTATTTTTATTAAAACGGCAACATACTCTTCTAAACAAATGCGTAGTACATATTAATAACTATTTGTTGTAAATTCCTGAGAAACACATGGGTGAATTGTTCATCCTTGTCATTAGGACACCTAGCTATTCATCATCCTTGTAATGATCCTTGTAACCTAGTTAGAACAGGTGGCTCAATTTGTTATTGCCACCAAATCTGTAGACTCATCATTTAGGTGACTAATCATCAAGCTCAAACACTATAAATAGGAGCTTGATGAAGTCTTGTAAATAAATTCAAGCAATTCAGAGAACTCAGAGAAATTGTTATATTAAGAAGTTATTTAGAGGTTATCAATAATATATCTATATCTTAAATCTGTTCTTCATCTCCTTCATTTCACAACACGTTATCAGCACGAATCTGCTCAAAACTCTCCAAGAAATTCATCTCCCTGCAGGTATGAATATCATTATTATTTCTCTTTAATCATAAACTCTTTCGAACATAAATACTCCGTATAATTTTATTATGATTACTCAACATCTCACATCATAATAAAAGGATAATAAACAAATAAAGATGCATACCTTTACATCTTCAGTCGTTGGCTTTAATAAGTCTTTTGAGTAGAGGCAACGAATAAAGAAAATAATGATAGAAGAAGGTGATGATAGGAAAACTAAGTAAGATAAAGAACCCAATATAGTTGATGAATACTTGGATTCGCTAATCGTAATGGACATCTGAGAGGATATGAATAATAAGAATGTAATAGACAAACGAGTTATAAAAGAAGAAATGGTCTGAATATAAAGATGGAGTTACTGCTGCCGTTGTTCAGACTAAAATAAATGCAACTCACGGACATGCTTTGATAAAATAAATTCATTGCATAATGACAGGTAAGATTGTTGTTTTTAGAGTTCTAGACTATTCAAATATCACCTAGACTATTACAGATTGATATATGTGGTCAGATAATTTACATGCATGCTTACAGTCTAATTTGTAGTTTTTCACTTTGTGACACGTATAAGAGGCCTCATCTAGTCACGAGAGGTCTAAACAAATACCTCGTTGTACGTAATACTAAAAGTAAGGCAAGTCACTATTTCAATTCAAAATTATTGACTACTTGTCTACTTGAACCTTGGTTCTCTGAATGAATATTTGGCTTTTTAATCTGTAGGTGTACTCAAATTAGTTTCTACTATTTATTAATACGAAATAATCGAACTTCAATTTTTATGACACATAACTATACAAATTACAGTTACTTAATCACGTTCATTATAAAGTTTATTATCAAACACAGAGTATTACAAGTAACACTTAAAGAATATGTACTTACTCTACGTTTATTATTATTATGAATGCATAAAATTAAAGACACGTACATTGCTAAACTTTATGTATAAAATGAATAACATACTTATTTGTTAATATTTAGACTATATTTTAAAATCATATATTTTGTAAAATGTTTAGTAATGAATGTACATTAATAATTCTTGTAGTATATCATGGCAAATATAAGCAAAAGAGAATTCGATGTTCTTGATCTGTCTGGACAAAAATACCTGGAATGGAAAGTTGATGCATTAGCACATTTGAAGGCTAATGGTCTTGAAGACACTATTGAGGCAAATAAGCCATCATCTGCCCAAGACAAAGCGAAAGCTATTATTTTCCTCCGTCACCATCTCCATGAAAGTCTCAAATCTGAATATCTTTTGGTTGATGATCCAAAAGAATTATGGGACAATTTACAGGAGAGGTATGGCCACCAGCAAAAGGTCCTTTTGCCTAAAGCTCAATATGACTGGATCAATCTAAGATTCCAGGACTTTAAATCTATCAGTGACTATAATTCTGTCATGTTCCAAATAACATCCAAACTTAAGTTATGCGGACAAAAAGTCATTGATGCTGATATGTTGGAGAAAACTTTTTCTACTATGCATATTTCTAACATGCTGCTTCAACAGCAATATAGAGAAAAAGGTTTTAAAAAATACTCCGACCTTATATCAGTTTTATTGGTCGCTGAGCAAAATAATGACCTTTTGATGAAAAATCATAATCTGAGACCCACTGGTTCTAGTCCTTCGATTTATGGTCCATCTGGACATAACATTGCCACTGAATCAAACGCAACACACAGTGGCACACGAAGGCATTTTAAACGTGGGAATTTTAGTGGTCATAATAACAAGTCCCACCGAGGATATAAACGGGTCGAAAGACCAAATTACAAGGGCAAGGGCAAACAAAAAGCTCATCAAACAAATCGCCCTACAAAAACCTCGGTGAAAACGACTTGTTACAAATGTGGCATGACGGGACACTGGGCTAACAAATGCCGTACTGCAAAACATCTTGTGGAGTTATTTCAAGCTTCCATAAATTTAAACAAAGGCAAAAATGTGGAAGCAAATTATGTCAATGACACAACTCCATCTCTGCCAAAATTTGATGTGTCCGACTTCTTCATGGATGATAGAATAATGGATGATGCATTTGCCACTGATCAAAATAACACAAAATAAATTATAAGACTTTTATGTCATCGTGTACTTTTTATTTAGATTAACTTTATGTTGTTTTCATAAATAATGATGTAATATATGTACTTTCATGTTATATATGATGTATAATTTGTGTTACTTGCATATCAAACTTATGCTTATTTATTTATATATATTGAAGATATGGATCACTCAAATGATAAAGAGCTATGTCTGATAGACAGCGCCACAACGCACACCATTCTGAGAAATAAAATATATTTTTCTCAAATGACTTTAGTTGAAGCTAAAGTCAATACAATATCAGGTATTGCGAAGCTCATCGAAGGCTCTGGGAAAGCATATGTGATGCTCCCTAACGGGACAAAAATAATTATAAATGACGCTTTATACTCCAGCAAATCGCGGAGAAATTTATTAAGTTTTAAAGACATGCGTCAAAATGGTTATCACATAGAAACCATGAATGAAAACCAAAAGGAATATCTTTGTCTTATGACAACTAAATTTGGCACTAAATATATTTGTGAAAAATTGCTAGCATATTCCTCAGGGCTATATTTCACTTATATTAGTCCATTTGAAATAAATTTGGTTTCTAACACAAAGTTAGATGATCAGAAAACATTCATGTTGTGGCATGACCGTTTAGGTCACCCAGGCCAAGTAATGATGCATAAAATCATTAAGACTTCACTTGGACACCAATTAAAGAATATAAGGGTTCCAATATCAAGGGATTTTCCTTGTAAGGCCTGTTCTCTTGGCAAAATGATCATCAGGCCTTCTATGAACAAAATTGCAACTGAATCACCTGCATTTTTAGAAAGGATTCAAGGAGATATTTGTGGGCCGATAGCCCCACCATGTGGACCATTTCGATATTTTATGGTGTTGATTGATGCTTCAACACGTTGGTCACATGTTAGTCTTTTATCGACTAGAAATTTAGCATTTGCTAAACTCCTCGCTCAAATTATACGATTAAGAGCTCATTTTCCGGATCATTCTATAAAGACAATCCGACTTGATAATGCAGGAGAATTTACTTCCCAATCATTTAACGACTATTGTATGTCGATTGGGATTGATGTGGAGCACCCTGTTGCTCATGTCCATACACAAAATGGTCTTGCTGAATCTTTGATTAAACAATTACAATTAATCGCTAGACCATTATTAATGAAGTGTAATTTACCTTCATCAGCTTGGGGACATGCTATTTTGCATGCAGCAAATTTAATTCGGCTTAGACCGACTGCATATCATGAATATTCTCCAATGCAATTAGTTACTGGACAAGAGCCAAACTTAGCACACATAAAAATATTTGGTTGTGCTGTTTATGTTCCGATTGCTCCACCTCATCGTACAAAAATGGGTCCTCAAAGAAGGTTGGGAATTTACGTTGGATTTGAATCTCCCTCAATAATCAAATATCTTGAACCGATGATTGGTGACTTATTCACCGCACGGTTCGCTGACTGTCATTTCAATGAGACAGTATTCCCAACCTTAGGGGGAGAAACTAATAAATCGGACCCAAGTACGAAAGAAATAACATGGAATGCAACAGGATTATCACACCTTGATTCTAGATCAAATATATGTGAGCAAGAGGTGCAAAAGATAATCCATTTACAAAATGTTGCAAATCAGTTGCCTGATGCATTCACAGACACAAAGAAAGTGACAAAGTCACATATTCCTGCTATGAATGCCCCTGCCAGAATTGAAATTCCAGCGGAGAATTCTGAAAAATCTCTCGCAAATGATTCTTCTATACGCAAAAAGCGTGGCAGGCCACTTGGATCAAAAGACATAAAACCAAGAAAGACTAAAAGGCAGGAATTGATCTGTGATGCCAAAGATGTTCATCCTTCTGAACAAGAAAATGAACAATTTGAAAATACTGGCATAGAAAATGATATTGACAAAACAAACATCTCAAATAATGATTCAACTTTCTTAAATGAGGACGATATTCCAGATACTGATAGAAACGTTGATAATTATGAAATTTCAATAAATTACGTTTCTACTGGAATGCAATGGAATCGAAAAGATATTGATATTAATGAGATATTTGTCTATGCCGTTGCCACAAATGTTATGAATGAAAACAATGACAATGAGCCAACATCAATTGAAGAATGTCGGAAACGACAAGATTGGCCAAAATGGAATGAAGCTATTCAGGCTGAATTAAAATCACTTGAAAAACGTGATGTTTTTGGACCGATAGTCCCTACGCCCCAAGGCATAAAATTTGTGGGTTTTAAATGGGTATTTGTGCGTAAACGCAATGAGAAAAATGAAATTGTTAGATATAAAGCCCGACTTGTCGCCCAAGGTTTTTCTCAAATGCCGGGAATCGATTATGAAGAAACCTATTCTCCAGTAGTTGATGCAACTACATTAAGGTTTCTCATTGGCATGTCTGTTTTTGAAAGGCTGCAAATGCGCCTAATGGATGTAGTGACCGCCTATCTATATGGTTCACTTGATACAGACATTTATATGAAAGTTCCTGGTGGATTTAAAATGCCTGAAGCTTATAGCTCGAAACCTCGAGACATGTTTTCCATTAAATTACAAAAGTCATTGTATGGACTAAAACAATCTGGACGAATGTGGTATAATCGTCTCAGTGAATACCTTCTCAAAGAAGGATATAAGAATGATCCGATTAGTCCATGTGTTTTCATTCGGCGATCAAATTCGGGATTCACCATAATTGCAGTATATGTTGATGACTTAAACATTATTGGAACTCCCGATGAAATTGAAAATACTGCAAAATATCTTATGAAAGAATTTGAAATGAAAGATCTCGAGAGAACCAAATTTTGTCTCGAACTTCAAATTGAGCATTTGAAGAATGGAATTTTCATCCACCAATCCAATTACACCGAGAAAGTATTGAAGAGATTCTATATGGACAAAGCTCATCCTTTGACTTCACCAATGGTCATTTGATTTGATCTATCAACATACACGATGATCCATTCCGTCCACGAGAAGACGACGAAGATATACTCGGTCCCGAAGTACCATATCTGAGTGCTATCGGAGCTCTAATGTATTTAGCTAATAATACTAGACCAGATATTGCATTTTCTGTAAATTTATTAGCTAGGTACAGCTCATGTCCAACAAGACGTCATTGGAACGAGATCAAACACATATTCCGTTATCTTCGTGGTACAATTGATCTCGGTCTATTCTGATCTACCACAAAGATGCAAAAGCTTCTTTAATCGGATATGCAGACGCTGGATACTTATCAGATCCTCAAAAGGCGAAATCACAAACCGGGTACGTATTTACTTATGGTAACACCGCAATCTCATGGAGATCTATGAAGCAGACATTGACAGCTACATCATCAAATCATTCTGAATTAATTGCACTATATGAAACCGGGAGAGAATGTGTGTGGCTGCGATATATGATTCAACACATCCAAGACGAATGTGGTATGAAAGCTATTAGTTGTCACCCGATTGTGATCTACGAAGACAACACCGCATGCATAGCTCAAATTAAAGAAGGCTACATCAAAGGAGATAGAACGAAGCACATATCTCCAAAGTTTTTCTCTACTCATGACCTTGAGAAAGAAGGGACGATCAACATTCAACAAATCAGATCCAGTGAAAATCCAGCCGATCTCTTCACCAAATCATTACCCCCGAAGAAGTTCATGGAACTTGTACAGAAAATCGGCATGTGCCGCCTTAATAATTTATGTTAAATTCAGGGGGAGTATTTGAATGCACTGCACTCTTTTTCCCTTCATCAGGTTTTTATCCCACTGGGTTTTTCCTGATAAGGTTTTTAACGAGACAGTACATCCAAATACAACGACATTATAAGTCGTAATCTTTACCCCTTAATTTTCACAATAAGTTTTTAAAAACAACAAATACATATTCAAGGATGAACATTCAAGGGGGAGTGTTGTAAATTCCTGAGAAACACATGTGTGAATTGTTCATCCTTGTCATTAGGACACCTAGCTATTCATCATCCTTGTAATGATCCTTGTAACCTAGTTAGAACAGGTGGCTCATGTGTTATTGCCACCAAATCTGTAGACTCATCATTTAGGTGACTAATCATCAAGCTCAAACACTATAAATAGGAGCTTGATGAAGTCTTGTAAATAAATTCAAGCAATTCAGAGAACTCAGAGAAATTGTTATATTAAGAAGTTATTTAGAGGTTATCAATAATATATCTATATCTTAAATCTGTTATTCATCTCCTTCATTTCACAACACCATTTATTTTATAGTTGTGCTCAAACATTACTCCGTTTATTCTTACGTGAGAGTTCGGTGTGTACATTTGAAAGTCACTCCTTTAGATATGAGCAGGGGCGGAGCTACTGGGGGGTCAGGGTGGTCAGCCGACCCCGCTGAAAATTTAAGAGTGTAGAGCTCTGAAATATCTTCGATTTGATATATTATGCCTCTCATAACTCATTACGAGTAAAAAGTTATGACTTCTGCAAAATCGGCACTATTTAAGTTTGTAATTAGTAAAATTGTGATGCGTAATATTAATTATATTCACAAAATAGCGTGTAATTCACTCGTTACTTATGTGACATGACTTAGGGACAGAGCAAATACAACATATCTAACTGCTATGAGTGCCTACTCAATAAATGATTCTTTTCTAGTAAGAAATCTTATACTAAACCGAGTAAGATCGAAGAGAACCATAGAGTACTAGGGTAAGACAATGGGTCTCATCCGAGGTACTCAACTCAACCCGTATAAAACATGTTTATAATATATGTGACATATACGAAGTATATTAACTACATATACTCTATTAGTTTTATTTAAACTATCATTTATCTAAGCTACATTCAATTCGGGTATTGTCTAAAAATAATCTACCGTTTTGATTCTATGTAAATTTGATTTCGACCCCGCTGAGTCATTTTTCAAGCTCCATAACATATGTTTCCTAATTTAGAGGAGCAACCGGATTTTTCATTATAATGCGAAAAGCCATATTGTGAGATGTGCAAACTTCAATTTCTTAATGCCAAATTTTGGACACTAAATCATTTTTCTGTAATCATCATCAATACCTCAATACCTCAGTATTGCAACGGCTCTCACCTACGGATGGGGCATGAGGGTCGAATATACACAATCTTTCCTTTGCACTAATCAGTTTTTTGCAATAATGTATTTTATTAAAATGAATTGATTTAAAGTTCACTATTGAACACCACAGCATCACTCGTCACTCGTAGAGAATTAACTCAAAGCCTTGGATGCATCTCGGTCGATTGAAAGCTAGCTTAATAATTACGTTTCACCATTTACCAAATTTTATCTAATTTAAAATTTTAAATCGGATTTCCTATCACATTTTGAGAAATTGAAAAGGCACATATCCATGGCAGTATTAAAATGGCTATGTAGCTGGGAATTCAAAAAGCCATAAATCTTTCCGCACATCTCAACAAAATAATTAACAAAACCCCCACCCAGAAATGGTTAGCTACAGTCCTTTTTTTTTCTATTCCCATTATTTTGTTATTTTATGCAACTCATGTGTTAAAAATAACATATAAATTAGAATGTGTTTAATTAGACTGATTTCAGATTCATAATGAATCAAATCATATCTCATCATAATAGATCATATTGAAATAGACCAAAAAAGATCATATTAGCCCATATAAGACTCTTACAATGGCAAAATGCATACATAAGTACATAACAGAGATCTAATAAACCAGTTCATATGGAATTATGGACCGGTTAAAAATAAACCAAACTAAATCATAAAATTTCAATCTAATTAAAATGGATTTATATCAATTCCTTTCTATGATTCCATTTCAAACGCTCTCCCGCTCAGCACGGGCATGTCTGGCTGGCTGGGAGTTGTTTCAATCCTAATACGATCTCTTTCAAAAGCCAATTTTCAGTAGACTTTTTGGGAAAACTGTCAAATAAGTCATCGAACTTTCATAAAAAGGTCAAATAAGTCCTTATATAGGAGGTCTTGTCCGGCCTTCGCGATTTGTGGCGGTTCCCGGTGGAATTTTTTGATGAAATTTTTTGAGCATCTTATTCATCAAGCCTAGTTTACTCATACCAAATTTCAGCTAAAACTTCAATCGGGAACACATTCAAATTAACTCTTTAATTTGAGCATCTTATTCATCTTATTTGACCTTTTTATGAAAGTTCGAGAACCTATTTGACAGTTTTCCCTTTTAACTTTTAACCCAGCAGACCCAGTATTCTTTATTTTTTGTTTCAATTAATTTGGGTTTTGGTTGAAAAAAAACATATCAATTCCTTTCATTGGAGCTATTGTTTGTCCTATTTAGGGTAATCTAATTTCCCTTAGAGAAAGGGATCAAATGAGACATTCTACTATTATAAAATCGTCACACAAGCTAGGAAAAAATAATGACACGTAAGCTAAAATCAAGATTAGAAGGTTGTCAACGGATCATTTTAACTCATTAGACTGCTTTATAAGTAAACATACTTATATGACACTTTATTGAGTATATGATATTATGTGACGATTTCATAGAAAATCTTATTTGACCCTTTTCCTTTTCCGATCCCTTATATTTATATGATGACAAAAAATTGAAAATGTCATGAGCCATGACAATTTATGAGCGGGTTATGTTGTATGGACTTCAAATAAAAGTATTATGAGTAGAGGTCGTTTGGCAACACTGATTTTCGGCTTATCAGGCTTATCAGTCAGCTTTTTCACCAAACACGTAATTTTTGCTTTCGCGCGCTGAATTGTGTAATAAGCAGAAAAAGTAAGGTTGAAGTTACTTTTCTGGTTGTATTGGCTGAAGTTACTGTAGATGATCATTTTAGCTATTTTGCATATAACTTTTTCTTTATTTTATTAATAAAATATATTTTAAAGATAATTTTTTCTTAAATCAGCAGAATCAGCCAATGCAGCCACTTCAGCCATAACTTCATAAATTTCAGCGAAATCAGCCAAAACAACCGATTTTCGTGCTACCGAACCGGCTCTTAGTGTACTTGCTATAAAGTAGTAAAAATCTTGCAGTGTGGTACATAAATCGAAACGTTTGGTAGCAAGTATATACTTGAAGTACATGTGGCTTGTATTTTAAGTAATAAACTAGACTTTAAATAATAAAACAAAATCGAAACATATATTCTGATAAAAACATTCATAATCTAGTATGAGATCCAAGAGATCGAACAGATTGACATGTATAATGGTCCACGTTCCACATTAAAAGCTTTTTTTTACCAACACATGAAAAGCTTAATACACCTTTCATATTTCATGAAAGTGTTCGCGAGTGTTTGAACCCCTTTTCAGACTAGGAGCATTACGAGGCATTTGTTCCAAGAGTATTGAATGATCAACCACCATGTTTTACTCGGGCACCACACGTGTTTATTTCACAAAATCAAACGCATCAATTTTGGGTGACCCAAACTCATCAACACTTTCTATCAACTGCAATCAAATTTCAACAAAATTAAATTATCGTGTCAATAGACGTATGTTGCGACAACAAAGTTCATAAATTTATAAATTCATAACATGCTTATAAGTACTATACTCGCGACATTTTTCAAATGGAAGGTTTGCAATTTTACTCGTGTAATTTTTGACTGTTTTTATTATTAGTCACGCAAATTTAGTCACTTGCAAGTTTGATCATGTAACTAATAAATCTTTGCGATTTAAGAACTTTTTCCCAAAAAAATACACTTTTCGGTAGGAAAGGGGCCGACCATAGGGGCAGGTACTCCAAAATTTAGGGGCCTCTAATTTTTAGAATAAGCCCATCTTATAATGTATGGGGTATATATTTAGGTGTGGTTGTAAGTAAAGGTTCCTTTGGTTCATTTGGATGCTAGCTGGCAAGGAGAATCTGCCTCCCTTGATGTAGCGGGTTCAATTTTCCATTGCGTTGTTTTATTTTTTTGCCAAAAAGAAAACTAAGCCGTAAGGAGTTGATCAGACTTCCTTCTTCAGAGTTCAGACTCGTTCAGGAATCCAAATCGGCATTCCACATTCGAGGCTTTAGATTTTTCCCATGTGTAAATTTAGGGAAAAAAAATTAAAATACCCCGAACTTTGAAGGGGTGACATACACCCTAAACTTTCATATGTAATTAAAATACCCCAACTTTGTATAAAAAATTATTTTAGCACCATGATCATGTATTATTTATTTCAAAAATGTAAATTTGTGGTGTTAATTGCATAATTTAAAATAACAAATTAAAAACGTTGCAATTATATAGAGTGGAGGGTGATACTATTTATTTTACGGTTAAAGTTTAGAATGTTAATTGAATCTTCATGAATGCTAAAACATTTTAAATTATGAAATTAACACAAAAAATTAACATTTTTTAAAAAAATAGTACATAAACGTGGTGCTAAAATACTTTTTTTTTATAAAGTTTGGGGTATTTAAATTACATTTGCAAGTTTGGGGTGCTTACCTCACATCCCTTCAAAGTTTGGGACATTTTATTTATTTTTTTCCGTAAATTTATTACTAGTATATTATTATTTTATTATAATATTTACATTTAATCAGTTTTGTTTTTCTTTGTTTGATTTGTACTCCGTAGTTGGCTGGGGGCCTAGGGCAGTAGGGCTTACGGACTAAAGATATACGTAGTATATACACGTATTCAATTTTAAGTATCTTGATGTATTGAATAATTGAATTGTAATTTGTAACTTTGATTTATTGAAATTGTGTACTTATAATCTTTTATATGTGATTAAATTTAGTAAATTCATACATACATACATACATATATATATATATATATACACACAATTCAATATATATATATATATATATGAACCATAAACTTATACTCCATTTAGTATTATTTTGAATGAAATTTTATGTTTTGTGATGATCGAAAAACGAACTGTCATATACTTCCTCCGTTCTTTTTTAGTTGCAACAATCAACTTTGCACATTTGCCAATGCACGTCTTTGATCGTCAATATCTCTTACTCTCTATTAGCAAAAAAAAAGTTAAAAAATAGATTTTGAAAATTTGTAATGAGACAAATTGAACAATTTTTTTTTAAAAATAATTCGTATAATTTAATAAATAAAACGTAGTCAAAGTAGAGCACGTGAATAGCGTAAAATTCAACATGTTGCAACTAAAAAAGAACGGAGGATAGTACTAACAGTAAAAAAAAGTGTTGGTATAGACATGTAAAGTGTTGGCATAGGCGTCTTTTAGTTATACCAACGGAAAGTCGGAAATGTGTACAATTCCAACGAAAATTTGAGTGTCAATATACGTCTCGTAGGTATAGACCAACACCAACATAATTTCCTACAGTCGGAATAGCTCATCAACATATACCAACAAAATAACAACTGTTAGTCTGTTAGTAAATACATTTACCGTAGGTATAGGCTTGAAACAATTTTTACTAAATTTAATGCTATAGCAACAGTTAATACATCATTGGTATTGTTCTATTTTTTATAGCAATACTTATTTACTAATTTAAATACACAACCAATCACAATCCAAAATAGAATTACAAATTGATCTAAAAATGAAAGCTTTATTCCAAAAATAATTAAAAATTTGTAATACAATGTTTTTTAATTAACAAATAACATTCCTACTCAATAAGCAAGTATACATTGAAAAAAAGTAATAATATCAATTTTTTACATAATATAAATGCAACTAATTTCTACTATAAAAATCTAAAGTAGATGTGTAACAGTCAAGCTGCGCGCCTAGTTTCCTAGTTGTGAGGCTCCATGTCTCTTCATCTCCATCCACAAAACAATACTCCAAACGTAGAACATCAGTTTGTTAGATATTGGACCAAGGCTTGAAAACCTACAAAGTTTACATTACGTGAATCAGATGTACCATCACATAATTATAGACTTGTAGTAATATTAAAATAATATCATCTTGGTACTATGTGATGTCTACAAAACAGTAAATGATTTTGATTAAATTGTTTTGTTTAATTCCTTAGTAATAGACTACTTTGTTAAGTGTGTCAAAGTACAAAGAGATAGGTGAAGCTGTGAAATTAAATTAAATAAAATTAATAATACAGTGAAGCTGTGCGACTAAAATTACCTGCATGGTGAAGCTCCAATATCAAGGAAAAGATGCAAGAGCTAGAGAACACATGTGAGCCTATCAGATGCACAATTGCCATATAATTCACACTGCGTCAAGCCTAGTGACCAAAACAGATCAATTAAATCTTAATTGAACCATTAACCTGCAAAATAAACTTAGGATTCATCAAGTATAGATAAGATATTTGCAGAGAGTGATACATAAAGCGTATGTCATTTTAGTTCAAACAGACACACAATATAAATGCATATTTACCAAGCTAAACAAGAAACTCATAAGAAAGACCAGACCACAAAAGAGCGATAACTGATCAAAAGTCATAAATTTAAAATCTGAAAAGTCACATGGCCACAAAACAAAGTTTATACTTAGGGTAACCAAAACAAACACAAGTTACATTTAAACACATAATTCAGAACTGAGGCATAGGCTGTACAACGCAAGAGGATAGACTACAAAGAGCACTTAAAAGTATCCTTCCTCTCATCTTCACTCAAGGTTCATCTGAAGAAACAGGCTATCTGAAGTTTCCATTATCTTCATAAGTTACATTTCTATCTATTCTCGAAAGAGCAGAACAGTAAAAGCTGCGTGAAGAAAAATGTGTTAATTTTTATGTAACACTTATATTTTAGGGTTTTTAATGGACTTAAAGAGTGCTGGCTATTGAATAAAAAGGCCCAGTATGAATTTCATTTTCAAATGATAAGCCCAGGATCAGATCAGAAGTTTAAAAAATAACTTCGAGACTTAAGCCTCAATAAAACTGAGGCGCATGAGACCTCAAAAGGGTTCGCGTTTAAGGCATAAGTGTCAGTCCATCTGAGGTGTATGCCTCATTTATAATGCCCAAGGCTTAAGTGTCCATCTGAGGTGTATGCCTCATTTTTGTGCTTTTTTTGCCGCGTCAAAAATGCCTTTCTAACAACGTTAAGAATATGGATGACTATTATAAAAATTATTTAATTTTTTTTTATTATAACCATTGCATGTTGATGTGGGATTATCACATCTAATTTCCGATATTTCTTTTTTGATTGGATACAGTAGAATATTCAATACGCTATGCTTTCTAATAATACTGCACTAGGGCACTTACTAACATGCATTTACTGCATTCAAGTCGTGGACATCAGTTATGACTTATGAGCCATTACAGCACTTCAGATTGTCTCCAGTGAAACAGTGTATGGTGCCACACATGGCATAAGAGACACACACACACAAAAATTTGAACACATAAATTATCTCTTGATTTTCATAGTTTCTATGTTTTGATGTCTGTGTCTCCACAATTTCAAGTACAATGTCTATAACTAGACACTGTGTTTGACATTCGTGAAAAAAAAATTACTTAAAAAAATTGAAGAAAGGGAGGGAAATATATTTGTATTCTTTTATGTATCCATCATTCATGCCATGTGCGTACGGTGCATATTGTTGCAATAGTGATGCTCTCACTAAATGCATTTCTGAAAGGAACTGGGCTAATAATAATAATATAAATAATATTAATTGTACGGGTAGTATAAATAGAAGGGAAGGGAGGAATAAGGGGTTAGGCTGGAATTATGTAGAGTTGGGCTCGGAGAGCAGGACCTCTCGAAGAGTCCCAACTACAGTATCTGTTTCTTCTCTTTCTTACGATTTATGCACTTGTAACTCTGCAATCTTCACCAATATACTACTGATTTCTGTAGAGAAGGACTGTTGCGCGTGCGCAAATGGAGAATAGCACAGGAAATTTTGAACGCCATGTCACGAAGATGGAAACGATGTTGGACGAGATGATAAATCATCTGCGTCAACGTCGCCAACGAGGAGATCGAGGACAGTTAGAAGCTGCCAGAATTCTAGAATCAGCTCAGCATCGTCATTCGTAGTTGCTCCCAGTTCGCAGTCGCTGGCTGATTTTAATGGTTCGAAGATGTCCGCTTCAGCTTCGTCGCGAACAGATCTCCTCAATTTGAAGGCATCGTTGCTAAGTGTGCAGGTTTGGTCTCAGTCGAAAGCAACTTCTCCCAGTTCGCCAACTTCGCCACGAGCAGATGTCCCCAGTTCACAAGCTCTGTTGCGAGCTGCTACTCACCGTTTGCAAATTTCAACGTCCCCTAGGGAGTCGAATAATCAGTGGCAACCTTCCCCTGAAGGTATTATTTCTTCGCGCCCCAGAGAAAAGGTAGAAGAAGAGAGAGTCCAGTTGGGTCCTAACTCCTAATCGTGCTGAGGATGTTCATAGGGTCGCCAATTTAAAGCAAAATTTCGCTAGAGAAGCTGATAAAACTTCTCTGGAGACAAAGCCGCTGTCCGTGGTCATTACTGGTGACCCTGGAAAAAATGGAGAACAGGCAGAGTGTTTTGAGCCGGAAGTTCCTCAGGCTCTTATCCCTGAAGTTCGTTCTGTACTTCTGTGGCTACAAGAGCTATTGGCTCTCTTATAAAGGAAAGGGGAGAAAAAACTTCCTAGACTTGGTGCTATGGCTGTTCGAGAATCTTAGATCGGATGGCACCACTGTTGTGCACAATTTCTGTTGGCGGTTGAAGTTTTATAAGACAAACCCTGCTTTTCATTCATTCATCATCATTACCCCAGTGCTGCAAAGCCTCCCACCTTCGGTGGAGATGAGACAAACCCTGCTATTACCAATTATTTGGGACTCAAATGAAAAACTGGAGAAGATAAGAACTTTGATCTTCCAGCAAACAAGAAAACAGACATTTGGACAAGAATGTATACCAGTGAGAGTGTGAGACTACTAGAGACCCCAAAGGTGCTTGGATTTCAAATTATAATATTGTTACTGTTATGGCTGGGGTAAAGCGTTTGCTAGAGAGTGTGAATGAATCACTTTCGTTGAATGATGGATACAGTTCCTATCTCATTCTGGCTCACATTTTTGATCGATTGATTGAATTATGTTTCATCAGCCATGGTGCATCAATAGAATTTTGGCATGGGGATATCAAAGTTATTAATTGAGGACATTGGGGAGCAGAAACCTACTATATTCTGTGCTGATCTACGGGTTTTAGAGAGTCTATTCAGATGGTGAAGAAGATGTGAACAGCTCTGAATTGGGCACTACACTTTATTCTAAACCCCAACAATATGAATATCAAGCAACGACACCATCAAGACAGCTGTTGACGATTGAACGCAGCCCTCCGATTTATGAGGTTCGTGAGCAGGCTGTATAGGCTTTAGGAAAGGTTTCTTGTGATGCCCCAAGCTGTATCGATCAGGGGTCTTGGGCATGGTGCAATCCTACCATTGCTAGTTCAGTCAAATGAGCATTCAGAGCCTTGTATGTGGAGAAATGCTACAGGGACTTTGTCAAGCTTCTAGCTAGGCAAGCCACCAACACCATTTGCCCGGGTCAAAGCTGTATTGCCAGTCCTTCAGCCATTCATCCACATGAAAGAGGAAGAAGTTTGGACTGAAGTTTGCTGGACAATATCTAACATCACTGCTGGGAGTAGGATCATATAAAGGCAATTATTGAGGCATATATCATTATTCCTTTGGTACACCTCCTTTAAAATGTAGAAGTTGACATCAAGAAAGAAGCTGCAGGGGCTATCTCTAAGGCCACATCGGGGGGCTCTCATGATCAGATTAGATGCTTGGCAAGTAACGGCTGCATTAAGATGCTCTATGATCTCTCGTTCTGTCAAGATCCAAGAATTGTTACTATATGCCTTGAAGGGCTGGAGAACATTCTGAAAGTAGGCAAAGGGGACAAAGAAATTGGGTTGAATAGTGGGGTGATGTTATATGCGCAGAAGGTTGGCGATTATGAAGGATAGACAAGACTGCTAATTTCCAGATTCAGGACAACAATGAGGTCTATGAAAAGGCTGTGAAGACCTTAGAGAAATGCTGGTCTAAGGAAGTGAGGATGAAGGGTCAAGTGCTGAAGCTAAAGATACAGAAATACCTATCAAGTAAAAAGATGTGGTTATACAGAAATCAGTGATGTATTGAGAAGGAAGAGGCGCAAGAATGAAGAGGATGGTCAGGGCTGTTCCTATCACCCACCTGACAAGGTGGTTGTCTAAGGGGGAGATATGATAGAAACCGGGCTAATAATAATATAAATAATAATAATTGTACGGGTAGTATAAATAGAAGGAAGGGGAGGAATACGGGGTTAGGCTGGAATTCTGTAGAATTGGGCTGGGAGAGCGGGACCTCTCGAAGAGTCCCAACTATCAGTTTTTTCTCTTTCTTACAATTTCCGCACTTGTAACTCTGCGATCTTCATCAATATACTACTAATTTCTGTTGTTTTGGTTGAGACTCTATCAATTTCCTCCGTGGATTCCATCTATGTATATGACTATGAGCACGCATGCCTGAAAGATGTCAGGGAAAAGAAAGATTTGACTTAATTTCCTTATCGCTCCTATTTCTCCTGTTTGATTGTCAACTTTAGTTTCGTCAAACCCCAGGGACATGTTTGCCTATAAAAGGTAGTAATATAGGGAGTTCAATCAGTCTGGAGATCAAACCATTCTGGTCTTACCCAGACCTTTTCATGCATCACTGAGGAATATCAAATGAACATTGCATAGTCAATAGTTGGTTCCTTGCTAAGGCAGTGATTCCTATCAATGTGCAAACTGGGATTTTATCATGTATATATTTATTCTCTAAAGGATAATTTCATTAAAATCAGTGTCATAGATGGTACCCTCCTCAATAACCAAAAACTAATACTCCGTATAACTGAAAGAGAAACAATATTGCCACTACTTTAACACTGAAACCACTATTTAATCTCCACCATTCCACAAAAAGATAAGACATCATTGATGTGAAGGTTTCTAGTCTAGAATGTATGTATGGAAGATAGATCTATGATTTGAAGCTTTCCATTGATGTGAAGGTTTTACAGAATGATATGAAAGTTTAGCGTGAAACCTTACACGAGAATAGGCATTGTGGCACTAGGAATGTGTTGAAAAGCTTAACCTAGCCTTTCCCTTAAGGCATATATATAGCCTGACGGGAAAGGTAGGTTTTACAATCATTTGGGCTCCTTTTTCTAGGAGGCCCATACCTAAAAAGGCATGAAAGCCTTTATTACAAATTGCCTTAAAAGGCCTATTCATTATTCTAGCTAGTCTATTTATTTATTTCAACTAACTACAAAAGCATAAGTAACATTGATCACAATACAATGATAATATCTCTAACAATCTCCCCCTTTGTGATCAGATGTTCTTGCTTCTTCTATTCTTTACTTCTGAGCTTTAAAATAATGCTTTCTGAGATTGAGTGCATGCTCGTAGTTTCTGAGTGACCTTCTTCTGTCAAGTTGTTTCTCGATAGCTTTCAACACTTTGTCAATTCTGGTTGCCTCTGTTAGTTCATCGTCTGTGGCATCTGCATACTTCTGTTGTTTTTCTTCAAATTCTTTTCTGATAGGTTGCAATTTTTCTTTAATGATCTTCATCGTTCCATCACAGTACTTATTGATTTCTTCTGCCACCAACAAACGCCTCTCACCTTTGTGGTTCAGGTAGATGATAGCTAACGGGCGATCGAAGATGTAAAATGCTGGAAAATTCTCAAGCTCTGGCCCGTAAAGCTTTGGTCTTGAGAGGTTTGTCTTTGGTAGATTTGTTTCTAGGGCCATCTGAAGATCATGGGAAGCAAAGAATTTGACTTGTCTGATCATGAAGCACTTGAGTGCCTTGAATCCGTCTTGTGTTGATCTGTCCCAAGTGACCGGAATTTCCTGGAATGCTAGATACATATGATAGATGTCATCCATCTTTAACATATAAAGATTATTTTCCTTGCAGGTAAATTCAGTCCCGTCGGAGCGTTGTAGGCGGTAAACAGAGAGTGGGATGTCTTGATGATTTATTTCGGCTACATTTAGTATACTCCATACTGGGTCTTTTGCTGTTTGTAGTTCATGTTGCCATACTTCTCTCTGTTTCCCCATGTAATGATGACTAAGCAGAAACAGTTGTCCGCCCTTGTTCTTTCCTCACAGATGATTAAGTCCACGGATTTTCAATTCGTCCAATTCCTTGACTTTGTCATCCCTCCGCCATATACGCTTTCTGATTTCCTCTTGGAAAGGAGCATTGATGTTAATATTCTCCCAAGGTTTTTCACTCCTGGGCATTCGAGCCGCTGTTTGTCTGATGATGGATTTCAGCTCCTTGGGAGATTCCTGATAATTCTCTCCTTCCTTGAGTTCATCGTCATCAAGCAGTATCACATCAGCAGCACATTTAGCTAGGAGCTCTCTGAGATAGGCTCTTCGCTGTATTTCATCCACATTTGTCCATAGCCGAGACCACTTGTTATGAACAAGAATTTCTTCAAGCTCGTCATGCATTCGATCATCATGTTGGCTAGAGGGAACTTGCTGCTGCTGTGGCGGTCTGTCAATAGTAACTTCGGGATCACTAGGATTACCCGTTATCACCAGATTAGAACAAGGTTCTTTCTGATGGCCTGAATAAAATGGTGTGCTCGACGTAGCAACCTCAGGACTTCCACTCCATCCTTGGACAGCACCGGTAAAGGATGCGCCTAGGAGTGTTGTTTCTAGCTCGACCGGGCTAGATGTGGGTGGATTGGCTGTTTGGCTTTTGTGTTCAGTGGATGGTGGGGGCTGATTGTTCGAGGATTCAGGTTGGTTGGATTGCGTGGAAGGTTGGCTTGTTGACGCATCACGCTCAAGTATCCTTTGCCTCTTGTTCTCCCCCTCATGAGGATCCGAGTCTTCGGGGTCCTCATGCGAACGTTTGTGACCAAGGAGACTATCACGGCATGAGCTGTCAGGCTTAAGGATCCGAAGAAGGTCTTTTTGTTTCTGGGTTAGGTTGCCTTCTTCGGTAGCTAGTAGTTAATCTAGCATAAGGGTTTCGAGTACCTCGAACGGTAAAGTTTTGGGGTCAGGAAAAGGTGTGGTCGAAGTAGGGGAGGACACTAGTTCTGTATCCTGGGTTCCCCTTGAAGCAGTAGGTGAGTGAGGTAGGGTTGCGGATGGTTTCAGAGGTTTGTTGGGTAGGTATGATAGGAAGTGGTTGGGTTTGTTGGGTATGTGAAGATGATGGTTGGGGTTGGATGATGTCATTAAGCAACGCCGGGGTGTTCCTGAATTCCTGTGCCCGAGCGGTTATTGCTTCGTGCACCCATGGCTTAATGGTGGAATCCATGAAGCGCTGCAAAATGACTGAAAGGTCGGTAGGGTCAGGGTTACCGGTTACAGGGGTAGTAACCGTTGTCACAGCATCAGTAAAGATTACCGATGTGTGGCCTGCAGATAATGATGGAGATATCTGTTGAGCAGCAGGACTTCCGATCATCATTGAAGTATCTCCGATCGTTGAGGACAGGTAAAGTGCACCTGTTGTGTGCAGTGGTGTGAGCAGTGTATGTGTCTAGAAAAAGTGGAAAATGTTGGGAGGGTGGAAACTAGACTCAATGTGCTAGAAGGAGGGGTAGTGGTCTGGGGCGGAAGACCACAAAGAATGTCCTCAACTGTGTCGTAAGGAGGCAGTGAGGTGGGTATAATGTCCCCTGTTTGTGAAACTACTACCTGTTGGGAGGAAACAGAGTGACTAGGTGAGGCTTGTGCATGCGCAGTTGGGCTAGAAGTTGCGTCTTCTACCCGGAAACTGAAAATATCAGTTTCTGCACCTATGGGGTTAGCCCGGTTTATGGTGTCTAGGTCAGAGCAGCTGTCATACAAAGCTAACTCTTCTGCCAGGTTGCTTGCGGTTTGCACTCTTTGCACAGGAGTAGATGATGAGGAGGGGTTGTCATTACGTACCTTGGAGCGAGTCTCACTAATGATGTTTCCTTGAGTGTCCTTGATTTGGTGAGACTGCTCTTGTGTTGTAGCCCGAGAAAGCCTGATAATGAGTCGTCCTTTCTTTTTGGGGGCTTTCTTGACTTTCTTTCCCTTGGCATTTGCATTGTCGTCATCCTCATCATCATCATCATTGTCGTTCTCACCAGCCTTGCTCCCAGAGCCCTCATCGTCAGCGTCTTGTGTTGTGGCTACGCTTGGCAAATCATAGGTAGTCTCTTCAGCACGGGGGTGGCCCTCAGCAGACGTAGTCTGATCATCATGGGGCCGGCTTGCCACTGGTCTCTGTGGCCGGGTTGAACTTTCAGGACCCTCACTTACTCTCGGCTGACTCCCCGGGGTAGGCTCAGGGGGGTTTATCTGAGCCATAGGGAGTATGATGTCGTTCTCCTCGTTGTAGCGTATGACGTGTGGATCATTGCGGCCAGCTGACAGGAGGAGAGGAACGGGAATAGGAAGAGGTACCAGTGTGCGTACCTCTGGCATTTTCTTCAAGTATTGGAGGGCTGGAGTGCTGACATTCTCAGACGATTTACGCCTTTGAATTGTTGGAGTTGTTCTGCAGAAGTGTCGCACCAGCAGTGAAAACCATCTCATGTATGGTAGATGTTTGATCTGATCAGTGTCAAATTTCCTTCTTCTCATCTCCAGAATGTCACCCCAAATAAGAGAGGCGAAATCATAGTTCTTCATGAAAGCGATGCCGTGGAAGATGTAGACGAGGTAACCGCTGCATTTGTCGAAGCCACTGTGCTTAGATGTGCAGCACTTGTTCAGTGTGGCCATCAGTGTCCTCCATGGTCGTGGAAATCTTGCTGTCTTGATCGCGGACATCAGTCGGAGAGGTTCAGCGTGGCCTAGCTTGATCATGTCTTCAAATATTTGCGCTTCTGAGGCCAACGCATCATAATGTTCCTCCTCCGGGATCTGTAGCACTTGTTGGACCAGCTCCTTTGTGATTGTGACTCTGGTGTTGCAGATTGTGGCAGCTAGGACGTCATCAATTTGTCTGCCATTCGCATCTACGTCCTTGTCAAGTGTACCCCAGAATTGTTGGAGATACACCTGAGGGACTTCAGCGTTCTTGCTCAGTGCCTTCCACAGCTTGTGTCCTTTCAGAATGGAGACGACCACGTCATCTTGGCATGAGAACACCTCAGGGTCCAACTGTGAGTTGTTTTCCTTGATTGGGATCCATTGTTCCCTAGCGAAGATCATGTTGATGGGAGTGTTGGCAGCCATTTCAGTCTGAAAATGATAAAGAGATTAGAGCATATGATCGAAAATGGCCAAGTCCACAACTTCTGGTCACTTGGGCCCTTTATTGTTTGTTTTTTTTTAATGAAAAGTGGGGCCCAATTGAAAATGTTATTGGTTTTGATTTGAAGTTGGGCCTGGACTTGATTATTTTGGCCTACTTAAAAAAATTTCACAAAGGGTTTCGTTTGGGCTAGTTTTACTTAAGATCGCGCAGCCCAAAGGAACGCGCAACCCAGGGATTGCGCAGCTCCTAAATCGCGCAATAGGGGAGAATCGCGCAAGAAGATGGATCGCGCAAGACCTAAGGATCGCGCAGGGAAGGCGATCGCGCAGCTCATCTGGATCGCGCGAGTGCCCTAGATCGCGCAAGGTACACGATCACGCTGGGGCTGAAGATCGCGCAGCCCTAGTTTTCCCCCAATGACCTGTTTCGCGCAAGGATAAAGATAGCGCAAGGTCTAGATGTCGCAAGTGGGTTAATCGCGCAATCTGAAGATCAGGCAAGCAAGGCCAAATCGCGCAGGCCTGGGTTTCGTTCGAGGGTTCGCGCAAGGGTTATGCGCAATGTCACCTGTATGTCGTCTTCTTCTCGACCTTGTGCCTGTTCATTATCAGAAAAATCGAAGAAAGATGGGAAAATTTCTTTACCTTTGAAGAGTGAAAAACGAGAGAGGGAGTTGAGAGCTCTGAGGGAGTGCAAGCGTTTTGCGCAGAAGTGAAATGGGGAGGAGTTGCACGTTTCATAGATTAAATAGGCCCGGGAGATTTTTCAAAATGTAACGGGCCCAAATCAGTCAGATTTCAAATTAAAAATGCTCCCCCTCAACACTTGCTTCTCTTTAAGGATGAAAAATTTAGCAAACTCCCCCTCAACTTATACATAATTTTGAAAAGCTCCCCCTCAATTTATGCATTGAAAAAAAATGATGCATGAAAAATAAAAGGAAAATATGTGATGCATGAAAAATGAAATGCATAAGAAGGGAAAAGAAATGTGATGTATGAATAATAAAAAAAAAGAATGTATGAGAGAGAGAGAAAAAAAATGTGATGCAAAGATGACTAAAATGCAAAACATGAAAGCACACGCACACACACAGTTCAGATGTTACTCAGTCGTTCAGGTTCAGCATCCCTAACTTAGAGATCAGAAAATTGAATCTCTTTTCATCCAGGGCCTTTGTGAAAATATCAGCCAGTTGCAATTCCGTAGACACAAAGTACATGTCCACGGTGCCTTTCTCAACGTGATCCTTTATGAAATGATATCTGAGATCAATATGCTTCGTCCGGGAATGATGGACAGGATTGCACGTGATGGCTATTGCACTTTGAGAGTCGCTGTAGATCGGGATGTGTGAGAATGTGAACCCGTAGTCTTTCAGCTGGGTCCTCATCCATAATATCTGTGAGCAACAGCTAGCAACCGCGACATATTCTGCCTCAGCTGTAGAAGTGGACACACAATTCTGCTTTTTGGAGGACCAGCACACCAACTTATCACCAAGAAATTGAGCACCACCAGATGTACTCTTTCTGTCCAGTTTGCAAACCGCAAAGTCAGCATCTGAGTATCCAACAAGGTCAAAACCTGATTCCTTGGGATACCAAAGGCCCAGATTGACTGTTCCTTTGAGATATCTCAGTATTCTTCTAACAGCATTCAAATGTGATTTCTTCGGATTTGCTTGAAAGCGGGCGCATAGGCAGGTTGCAAAGACAATATCTGGTCTACTAGATGTAAGGTACAGCAAGGAACCGATGATAGCCCGATAATTGGTAGCATCGACTGGTTTCCCGGAAGGGTCAGAGTCGAGCTTCTGTGAGGGAGACATGGGGGTTTTCATCGTCGATTTGCTGTCCATTTTGAAGCGCTTTAGCATATCGTGGATGTACTTGGACTGATTTATGAATATTCCGTCTGGCATTTGCTTGATCTGAAGCCCTAGAAAGAAGTTCAACTCTCCCATCATACTCATTTCGAACTTGGTACACATCAGGTTGCTGAACTTTTTACAGAAGTTTGGATTCGACGAGGCAAAGATGATGTCGTCAACATAAATTTGTATCAGCATGATGTCACCCTTGTGTCTTTTGATGAAGAGGGTTGGATCTATCTTTCCCTTCGAGAAGCCTTATTCCACAAGAAAATCTGATAGTGCTTCGTACCAGGCTCTCGGTGCTTGTTTCAGACCATACAAGGCTTTTCTCAGTTTATATACATGACTGGGGCGTTCAGGATCAACAAAGCCGTCAGGTTGTGCAACGTAGACTTCTTCTTTCAGATCTCCATTCAGAAATGCTGTCTTTACATCCATTTGATACACTGCGAAGCTCTTGTGTGCAGCATAAGCAAGGAATAATCTGATCGCTTCAATTCGTGCCACTGGTGCAAAGGTTTCATCGTAGTCGATTCCTTCTTGTTGATTGTAACCTTTTGCAACCAGGCGGGCCTTGTTTCTCACGATCACACCGTCTTCGTCTTTCTTATTTTTGAAGACCCACTTGGTGCCAATAATGGTTTTCTTGTACGGCCTTGGCACCAGGGTCCACACTTTTAATCTTTCAAACTGGCTCATTTTCTCCTGCATCGCAATCACCCAGTCCGGATCAGCCAATGGGTCAGTTATCTTTTTTGGTTCTTTCTGACTCAGAAAACATGAGTATAAGCATTCATTGACTGATGCCGTTCTGGTTCTGACTCCTTGAGATGGATCTCCAATTATCAGTTCTGGCGGATGTGCTCTAGTCCACTTTCTCTCGTGCTGTAGAGGCTGTGGAGTTATGATTGGATGATCAGGGTCAGAAAATTCTTGTTCTGGTTGTACTTCTGGGGTTTCGTGCGTTGCAGCTTCTTCAGGTTGATCATTAACAGGAGAGGTTGGTTCATGTTCAGCTTCATTTTCTGTGTGTTCATCATCATTCTGAGTAGGAGTGTTGGTTTCTTCAGTGGTTGGAGCAGGTAACAGGGGGTGCTGAGTGGTTGTAGCATTTGTAGTTGGTGGTGCACGTGGTTGGCTGTAGAAGTGCTCAAAAAGAGAATCTAGAACCACATGCTCATCTGATCTTATCTCACCTCCCTGCCCTCCTACTCCAGAAGATGATGGAGTTTCATTGTCTGCAGAGGGTGATGGTTCAGAATGAAAATGTTCAGAAGCCAGATCCGCCATTTCATAGAAGCTCACATTGATACTCTCCATGACCGTTCTTCTGTCTTTCAAGTATACTCTGTATGCCTTGGAATTGGTAGAATACCCAATGAATATCCCTTCATTTGCTTTTGGATCAAGCTTCCCCCTAGCATCCATGTCGTTCATAATGTAGCATTTACAGCCAAAGACGCGGAAGAAGGCAATGTTAGGGAGCCGCTTGAACACGATCTCATAGGGCGTCTTGTCAAATCTTTTGTGGATCACCGTTCTGTTCTGTGTGAAGCAAGCCGTGTTAATAGCTTCCGCCCACATGAAGTGAGGAAGCTTTGACTGTATCAGCATTGTCCTGGCTGCTTCCACCAAGGTTCTGTTCCGTCTTTCTACAACACCGTTCTGCTGTGGTGTCTTAGCTGCAGAGAACTGTTGAGTAATTCCCTGAGCTTCATAGAATTCGGTCAGTTCCTTGTTCTTGAACTCCGTCCCGTTGTCAGTTCTGATGATCTTCACATTCTGCTGTAGATAGTTCTGTATGGTCTTGATGAACGTCATGATTAAGTTTGCAGTTTCGTCCTTGGAGCGCAAAAACTTGGTCCATGTGTAGCGTGAGTAGTCATCCACAATTACCAAAGTATATTTGCGTCCACTGATGCTATGCACGCGCATCGGACCACACAGATCCATATGAAGTAGCTCCAGGGGACGAGATGAGGAGGGAAATTGTTTTGACTTGTGTGACGCTCTCCTCATCTTTCCCAAATGACATGCAGAACAATGATGGTTGGGGGAGTTCTTCAGAACAGGCAATCCTTTCACCAACTTCTTCGAGGAGAGGGAACTGATGGCTGGCAGATTCAAGTGTGAGAGACGTCTGTGCCATAGATTACTTTGTTCTTCAGATGCTTTGGACAAGAGACAGATGGATATGGGGGATCGTACCGATTTCAGATCAATGGTGTAGAGATTGGTTTTCCTCTGACACCTTAATAATGGTGTCCCACTCATATCCATCACACAACATTGCCTAGCATGGAATCTCACTTCCATTCCATTATCACAAAATTGGCCGATGCTAAGCAAGTTGTGTTTCAGTCCTTGCACATACGATACGTTTCTGATTGTGACGCTCTCACAGATGACATCTCCTATCCCAAGTATGGGCGATGAAGCATTGTTCCCAAACCTCACATTTCCTCCAAACCTTTCAGAATAGTTGCTTAGTAGTTCAATCTGTCCAGTCATGTGTGACGAGCAACCCGAATCAAGATGCCACACATGACTGACCTGCAAAACAGATTAGTTTCGCTTAGGTACCCATCACCAGATGGGTCCTTCCTTATCAACAGTGAGCAATTTTTTCAACTTCTTTTTGATTTGGGATCCTAGGCTGGCTGGTTGAGAAGAATTTTTCATTTTTAATTGTTCTGCTTCAGCCTTAGGAACCCATTTTTGTTTTATTTGGTTGATTTTTGGAGCGAGGGAACTTTCATTTGTCCTAAGTGATTGTTCAGATAAATGGTCTTTCAAGATTGGTTCACGTGATAGCCTTCTCAGATGTTTGACTGAGTGAATCTTGAGAGGATACTTTAAAAATGGCAATTTGACCTCACTCTCAACATTCACCCTATCAATCTTGGGCTTATTTGCAACATTCTTAACAATCACAGGATCATTTCTTTTGCAAGAAGAAACAGACTCAAAACAACAACATTTCATTGATTTAATGCAATTCAGAGAAACACATTTAGTACAGCGATTCGAGACAGAAATCTTAGAACTAGAAGACTTAGGAGCCACTCTTTTAGCATAACTAGTAGAAGGCTCACTAATGCTAGAACTAGACTTATTCTTAACATAAAATATGGCGCTCGAGTGCTCGACCGCTGACACTTATTTCTTAATCTCGACTCTTCTTCTCTCTTCTTCTTTCTTATTTTGTCTTCAATCCACTCTCCTTTCCTCTCGACTCTCTTCTTCACATGTTTCCCTGTCGGAGAATGAGACTTGGGATGAGAAGAGGAAGTCTTACAACTATCGCTTGAATTTTCAGAAGTGTTTTCAGAACAAGAAGGGGAAGAGGGTTGAGAAGCTGTGTTAGACTGAGAGGCGGTTTTCAAGGAGGTTATTTCTTTTAAAAGTTCATCCTTTTCTTTTTCTAAAACCTGCTTTTCCTTTTCAAAAGATTCTTTTAACTCAGCAAACTTTCTCACCAATGGTGGAATGTAAGCTGGTTTCTCAATTGGTTCAGATGTGGAAGCCTCCTCTCCGTCTTTCACAGCTTCCTTTTCAGGAGGATAGGTCAAGATTTCTTCAGCTGGGGTCAAAGGGAGTGCTTTGGTTTTGTAGCTCTTGTTTAACTCTGTGTAGTCAAAAGGAACCTCGACACCAGCCTTAGTCTTTCTCTTTTCATCCTCGAGGGCATTCGTTTCTTCAGCACCAGTGAAGGCCATGAGTTTGGTCAAACCTATCTTCATGTATTTAACATCATAGAGTTGTCTACAATTGACCTTTTTCAGGTTCTGAGGATTGGTCAAACCCAAGCCTTCTTTGGCGTTATAGAAACGAGTGTCCTTAGGCTGGTTAAGGAAAATAGTCTGATCTGTTTGGTCCCTTTTGGCTAACAGATCCTCAAGTTCTTTGATCTTAGTATAAAGAGCACCCCTTCTTTCCATTAGCAAATTATTGACGCCAAAAAGCCTAATTCTCTCTTTCTCAGTTGTTATAAGCTTCTCTGTCATTTCCTTTTCGCTAGCACTAAGTCTCTTATTTTCAGTTGTGAGCTTAGTGATTGTTTTCTCTGAATTGATTATCTTAATGTTTGAGCATGTCTAGAAGTAGGTCTTTGCAAGTATGGAATCGGGCAAGTGTTGAAAGATCGCTTAACTTTACAAAGATTGCTCAACTTCTAAAAAATCGCTCAACACTCAAAAGATCACTCAACTTTACAAAAGATCGCTCAACTTTACAAAGATCGCTCAACTTTTACAAAAGATCGCTCAACTTTTACAAAAGATTGCTCAACTTTACAAAAGATCGCTCAACTTTACAAAGATCGCTCAACTTTATAAAGATCGCTCAACTTTTACAAAAGATCGCTCAACTCTCAAAGGATCGCTCAACTTGCTAAAAGATTGCTCAACAACAAAAAATCCTAAGTCCAAATCGCTCAGCCTCCAAATCGCGCAACAAGAGGATCGCTCAAGTGTAGAGATCGCTCAAGTTTGAGATCGGGCAGGTATGTTGCGCGAAGTTCAGATCGCGCAGGAGCTGTTTTTGCGCTATGTTGGGATCGCTCAACCTGTGAAAATAAAGGTGCAAGTCCAAGTTCGCGCAGGAAGAGTTGCGCGATACTCGAAATCGCGCAGGAGTGTAGTTGCGCGTTCCTGTTCTTCGTTCCGAAGGAGTTGCGCGAACTTTCAGGATTGCTCAACTCTCGCTTAGCCTGTACGCTGAGTTTCAGGGTGCAATTTTCTCCAGGAATGATCCCTGCAAGCCTAGAAACACTTCCCTTCAAGCATTTTCCTGCAAAAGTAACAACAAAAACAGAACCAAAAATCGCTCAAGTGCAAAACTTCAATGATGATGAATCGCGCAGGAGCGTTTTTCAGCCTTCAATCGATCGATCAGCTCCGGCTCTGATACCAGATGTTAGGTCCCTGTTTTTCTAGTCTAGAATGTATGTATGGAAGATAGATCTATGATTTGAAGCTTTCCATTGATGTGAAGGTTTTACAGAATGATATGAAAGTTTAGCGTGAAACCTTACACGAGAATAGGCATTGTGGCACTAGGAATGTGTTGAAAAGCTTAACCTAGCCTTTCCCTTAAGGCATATATATAGCCTGACGGGAAAGGTAGGTTTTACAATCATTTGGGCTCCTTTTTCTAGGAGGCCCATACCTAAAAAGGCATGAAAGCCTTTATTACAAATTGCCTTAAAAGGCCTATTCATTATTCTAGCTAGTCTATTTATTTATTTCAACTAACTACAAAAGCATAAGTAACATTGATCACAATACAATGATAATATCTCTAACAATCATTAATAAGCATGACAACTAATGCACTGAGTAGGCAAAACTCTGTTCTCAAAACCCTAGTGGATCATTGCATGATTGAGCCAAGTTCATTATCACACTAGATTTGGATGATCCAAGGTTTTTACATTCAATGGGTACAGTGATCTTTTCTTTCTAAATTTGAGTATTTTCTAAGCATACTTTCCATACCATGACAGTAAAATATGTCAATTTCCGTTTGCAATAGAATTGTTATTTTTCATATTATTCAATTGGCAATTGTAATTAAGTTATAGTTGTGATTCATACAAGTTCAAGTAGAGAATCTCACCTTCTGTGGTTTTGATAGTAGTTATCAAGCTGATAATAAACATATATTGGAGCCTTCATGTGCTTAGGAACCTGTAAAGGAAAATGCAAACAAAAAGTTAACAGAATGCAGGGTAAAATAAATGTAATATAAAACCCATGATTTGAGTCTCGAGCATCATTTGCAATTAGAAATCTTGTCCTTGTTTCTTGAGATTTGAGTCTCAAGCACCATTTGCAATTGGCCCTTTCGGTCTTGAATATACATTTCAAAACGTATTTTTTGCTCATAAATAAAATGTTTTGAATATTCTTGTAAACTCTTTGTCCTATTTGATCATATGGATCTATATGGACGACAATGTTTTATTTAGTATGCTTGTTGACTGATACAATGTTACAAAGAAATAACCTTCAAGTATCGGGTACAATTTTTGGAAACTGAGTCATCTTTGATATATGCCACTTTGCTGTTTCTAAATGGTACAGGTACACACTCAGTATCATACCCATCAACAATTTCAACAACCTGCAATACAAACATAATTACCCTCAAGGTAGTATGGAGCAAGAAGATAAAGAAAACTCCAGATTACTATCGCTAGATGTTAAATAAAACTATTACACTTTGTGAAGTATGAAGGAAGAAAAGCCCCATGGGAATAAAGATGAATCCTATGATGAAAAATGTTGAAATAACCTGCAAGGATGATAGAGCAAAGGATCACAATAGTAACATACCAAATACCAAAGCATAGAATTTTGATTGCCTACCCATGCCGGTGTTAAAACAGGTTTACAGGCTGGGAGATTTTGTTGCGTAAACTGGTACACAGCTGCAAGTTATGAATGAGTTTCAATAAGGAAGCAATTAGGATTAGTAACTTTGATCAACCAACTTCAGCAAAGATATATATCATTTGCAAGTCATGGAAATAAAGAAATGCCAACTACAGATCCTATCAGTGTCAAACATAAGAACTATGTAGCTGTTTCAACTCCAAAAAACTTGGTAAAATCTTCTAAAATATTCAAGAGCTCTGAAAATTTTAACAACTTCCTATACTTCCCATATTTGTCCTAAGCCTGCTGTCTTTACTGAAACAACCACTCTCATCCTAGGGATAGAGGTAAGGAGTGTACACATCACCCCCTGGACCCTGCCACCCAGTGGGACATACCGGTATGTTTGGTTTGGTTTGGTTTGGTTTAGTGTGATACAAAATGGTATTGGTACCTCATAGTCAGTCTCCTCCTGAAGTCCATACAGTAGGAGGTGCGCATAGATTGACCAATGCTGCAGACTTTTGCGTAGTTGGCAGATTATATTGTCATGGGCAGACTACTTTAGTTGAAGTTACATCGTCATTTTGAGAGTTCAATTACCATAACAGTTAACATTAATTCAAACAATATTTTTATCTAAATGTAAGCTGAAGCAAAAGAAACTCAAGAATCAGTAAGGACTTGCCTTTTCTCCAGCCTCGATAAGGAACTGCAGAGGAACTACTGGGCTCATCCATTCAATTCAATATTTAAATAATCCCTGAACGAAAAAATGGAGAAGAATATAAAGGAAAAGAAAGCAAACTGGACTTAAAACTTAAAATCGCATGGAGATTGATCTGCACAAATACTTTCTTGAATCGAGCAGGAAAATGAGCAGCGGCGGTAAAAATCAATTCAAGATGAAAGGAAATTCAATAAAGCCTGAGGTAAAAAGCATCAGAATTTCAGTTTTCACCTGAAATGAAATTGTATCTTGGGAGAAATGCTACTCCCTCCGTTTTTATTTAATCTTCACACTTTGACTTCACACAAAATAAGGAAAGAAATTTGACTTTACTGTAGAGTACACTGTTGAGGCACTGTTTGGCACTATAGAGACACTGTTTGGCACTGTTGAGACACTGTTTGACACTGTTTGATATAGATTTCTTTGCCAAAAAAGGAAATAAGGAAGTGTGAAGTTTATTTTAGACCGTCCCAAAAAGGAAAGTGTGAAGTTTATTAAAAACCGGAGGGAGTATTAGATATTCGCAAGAGAGGGCAAACAAGCGTTGAAAGGTAACGAATTTCAAAAGAAAAATATCCTCTGGTAAGAGAAAAGCACTTGAAAGTAGGGGTGGGCATAATGCCCAATTATTAAATTTGAGCCCCTATATCGTACACCGGGTGTACGTACCTCCGGCCCAATTATTAAATTTGACTGGTGGGCTTGCATCTTGTCCCAACGAATCACAATCATAAGGAACTGTATTCCTTCACTAAAAAAATTAAAATCCCCAGCGGGATTCGATCCCCAGACCCGAAGTAAGGTATGCAACCTTCCAACCATCTCAGTGACTTTTCTTGTTGAGATAATTAGTTCTTTTATCTTACTTATCAGTTATCATATATAGTTTCATACTGCGTTTTATTAATAGTAATTATAATATTAACTATTCTTTTGCTTTTGGTCATTATTACTATATTAAAAGACTAATTCATATTTTTGAAGTATTTATTTGATCTATGAATCATACTATTACTTTATATAAATATATTTATAATTTTTTTTATATAGTGTTAGGTTCCTAATAAGCCTGATGCTCATCAAAAGTGTTTTAATGCTCATAATAGGTCTGATGAACATTAAAAGTTCATTAATGCTCATTTAACAGAAACTGTGATTTTCATCGCAATAGAAACTGTGATTTTCATCTCATTGATATGACATTGTAAAAATGAGCATAACATGAGTACCAAATGAAAATACATAACTTAATTACAAAGTGCACATTGATATGAAAATTGTAAGGTTTGTTAGTTGAACATCATGACATTTTAATTGAGCATCCAACCTCCACTATTGAGATGAAAATCACGACTTCTGGAGAATGAGTAATAATGAACTTTTAATGAGCACCAGACCTATTCTGTTGAGCTTACTGAATACACAAATTGATATTTAAGCATACTCGAGATTTTAAATGAGCTTTTAAAATTTTTCTATGCTCATTTCGTAAATTAGCTATACTCATTTGATATTGGTGTAATGCTCATTTTAAAATGAGCATTACACGAGACAACTTAAATGTCATATCCATGCATATTGGCGTAATGCTCATTTTGAACTTTTTGATACTCATTTCACACGTTATGTATTCACATTTAATATTTGATCATCAAACATCTGCTATTGAGATGAAATTCACGATTTCAGGTGAATGAGCAATAATAAACATTTAATGAGCACCATACCCAATCTGTTGAGTATTAGGAGTCTAATATTGAGAATCGTGATCTCCACTTCATAACTTCTAATTCACTTTCTTTTTGTTATTTTTTCTTTTATAAAATCTTATTAAATTATATTTATAATCAACTCCTGTGAATTTCAATATGTGAATTAATGTAAAATAGTACCTTAAAAAATGCATTGATATGACATTTAGAAAATGAGCATAAGATCTCTACCAGATGAGCATACGTAACTTACAAAATGAGTATTAATGAATTTGTTAGCTGCTTTGTTATTCGAACATCACGACATTTTCATTGAACATCCTCTATTGAGATTGATGAAAATCACGATTTCTGTAAAATGAGCATTAATGACTTTTCAATGAGGATTCGACCTATACAAATGAGCATATGTAACTTACAAGATGAGCATTGATATGAAAATTGTAAGTTTTGTTCGTTGAACATTTTACACACGCATTGATATGCCATTTTACATATGAGCATAAAATTAGTACCAAATGAGCATGTGTAGCTTACACAATGCGCATTGATAAAAAAATCGCGTTAATTGGACATCACGATATTTTCATTGAGCATCAAACCTCCTATATTGAGATGGAAATAATGATTTGTATTAAATGAGCATTAATGAATTTTTAATGAGCATCAGACCTATACAAATGAGCATATGTAACTTACAAGATGAGCATTGATATGGAAAGTATAAGTTTTATTCGTTGAGCATCAAGACATTTTCAATGAGCACCAAACCTCCGTTATTGAGTATTAGAATCTGCGATTGAGTATCATGATTTGTGGTCTCATGTCTATAATCAACTCTTATATAAATCTAATAATGTAATATGAGACTTTTGAAATGTGCATTGTTAAAACATTTTAAAAATGAGCGCAACAGAGATACTAAATGAATATACATAATTTAATTACAAAAATGAGTATTCGAAAATTCAAAAGCTCATTCATGTATGTTCACTTTTTAGGCGTTTTACTCATTTGAGTTTAAGGTAAAACTCATTTCTAATGTGCTCGGTATAATATATATAAAAAGAAAAGAAGTAAACAACAAATAAAGAAAGTAAAAGAAGTAAAAAAAAGAGAAAGTAAAATCAACCAGCAAAAGTAAAGAAAATAAAAAACAAAAAGAAAAAGTAAAACATAAAAGAAACGAAGCAGTTCAACCAAAAAAAAAAACGAAGCAACGAATGAATACAAAAAAAAAAGAGTAAGGAAGCAGCGGATAACACATGGATGAGCCGCTGAAAAAAAAAGGGGAATTAAAAAAAAAGCAGCGGCCAACGACGAGCGTGAGTGGAGCACGGAAGGAAGAAGCTCAGGCTATTTAATTACAAAAAAACCGGGTGTACATACACCCGGATGTACCATATAATTTGCCCTTGAAAGTAGGGGTGGGCATAATGCCGAACCGAACCGGCACCGAACCGTCCCGTAATGGTACCGAACCGAATGCCAGGTATTTAAACGGTTCTATATATTTTTGTCCCGTACCAAAACTGTACCATTTGAAATGGGTACGGGACTGGTCCTAGATTTTGAGAACCGAAAAATACCGGACCGAACCGTTTGAAAATAATGTACTTGAAATTTTTATTTTTTTTCTATACTAATTCAATAGATCTCTTTTATAGACCAACAATTTTATAGCCCAAGTGTGTATTTATGTGTCCTTAAAATAGCTAAATGTGTTGTTTATATATAATACTACGTATATATATTGTTATTTTTTCTTTTCTGATAATTTATGTTATATTTTGGTATGTATTGAAAGAATATTAAAATTTTAGAGAAATCATGTTGTATCATGTTTGTTCAATTTTACAACTTAATTAATATGGTTTAAATCTTAGCTCTCAATTCTCAAGGTTCAACTATAAATTAAATTAGAACTACGGAGTAATATTTAACCTAGAATGAAAAAGAAGAACGTTGAGGATTTCTATTATATTCAACAATTTGATGATATTCTTTTTTATATTTTCACATGAACTAATTTAAGTTAATTAAGGATGATATTTATCTCGTGCGTCATCGTTTTGCTATACTCTTTCTTACTTGTGTTGCACTATTTGATTATTTGTGAATTTTAGTCCTATATATGCAATTTCTTGAATTTATATCAACATTTCATGTGAGTTGGTTGGTGTGACGATATCTACTAATTGCAAGATTTGATCAAAATTTTTAGCATGTGTGGCATTGTACCGTACCGTTTTGTACCATTCCGAAATGACATGATACCGAATGGTTCCATCCTTGAAACCGGACCGTTAAAAACCTCACGGATACATTACGAGTTTTACTAATTTACCGGACCGTTCCGGACCGCGCCCACCCCTACTCGTAGAAACATATACTCGATATACGTACACTTCCACCGCAGAGGTTCAGCATCAAATGCAACGAGATTGCTTCTAGAACGGTTTCCTTGATTCTCTAGCATAGAAATTCGGAAGGGAAATGTTGAAAAATGGGGAGTGTTGACTGCTGAGTTTGATTGATTTTTCCTTTATGTTTTTCTATGGGAAAATAAATTTTATTACGTAGTACGGAGTAAAAGATAACAAGCGAAAAATAAAAAATACTCACAATACAGAAAGTGCAAGGAACAAAGAAGACAATAAAAAAGAAACTCCAACCCAAAGTACAACAATAAATCCCTTCCTAGAAAAACCCTTGTAGTTTAGACAGGTTTTCATATCTCCAAAATTTAGGGGCCTATGATTTTTAAAATAAGAGCTTGTAGGTTAGTATGAAAATCGGCTTATTTGGCTGATTCTACTGAAATCATATTTGCTCTAGACGGCCTTGATATTTTTGCTCTAGACGGCCCTGATATCTCCAAACGTGATTAGGATCTAGTCCTTATAAGATGCGATCGTTGATTCCTTTTCTTGTACGTGTTTTTTTAGTATTTAAATTATGTGTAGGCAAGGAGTTCCCCGGTGTAACTAACAAAGCTCTATAACATATATCTTGATTTGAATCAGAAGCCCAAATATCTTCAATTTTCGAGATAGGAATCCTCTTTTCATTCTCCGGGACATGACTAGGAAATTCATCCTCCGAAAATGAGTCAACCGGATCACCAAAGACTCCCTCACATACTTCGTATTACGGAGCATTAAATCTCTTTTTTCTGTCCTTTCATGGGCTCTTAATCCGTTATTTTAGGTTATTTAGGTATTTTCTTCTTTGCAACCTCCAAAATCCCCAACCCCAAAGACCTCCACGTCCGGATTTGACTCGATCGGCTCAATGGTGGGAGACCTTATATCCGTGTGCACCAGAAGTCCATCCCCAGCGTGCAGGAGTTGACATCCACATGGTCGCTGCGGGTTTCAAATTTTGGCTGTTTCTCCTAATTTCTCACCATTCAGTCAACTAAGCTACACGTGTGGATTTTTCTCTTTAAAAGTTTTTCCTTTTTTCTCCATAAAAGTTTTCTCTTTTTATTTTTATCCTATTGACTCTTTTATTCTTTTCTTCATCTTCTTATTCATATTTATTAAATTTTGGCATTTACTAAATAAAATTTACATATTTAGAAACTACATTAAAACCGCTACAAAGTATTAAAGTCCCACACCGGATATCTCTGAAAGAATTGAACGCTACATGATCTCTTCGTATTTTTCAATACGAACGGCCCACAACCCTTGCAAAGAGCCAACAGGAGCAGGCCCCAGGCTAAGGGGACGTTCATCTCCACAGATCAGGCGGGAAACCCAGATTCTGGCGGGAAGCGCATTTAATGCTCAAGATTTGGTGGTTGAGACATCAACTACTCAGTCTTCCACATCAGCATAGTCAACTGCCCATTGGTGGTATAAATAGTAGCATTTATTTCATTGTAAAGGGTTGACAACTTATTATCCTTAGCACTCTAGCTTATTACTCGTAGCTCTTCTACTACAGTAGAGGACGAACGGCCTTCGGCCTTAGCAAGTGTATTGTATCGGGGCGTTATTCATTATTAATAATACCCGATCCTTTATTTCTTCATTATTCTCTTAGCCCATCTTACTTGTTGTTGGATCAGTTAATCACCCACACCTAAACAATCAACTCGAAATCCTTGGGCTTACGTGTTGGACCCGAGGGTTGAAGGAATAAACCTCAACAGCTACTAAAAGTGAACTGTTACTAAAAGTTTCCAAAACTCTCCCAAAATAACTACTAAAACTACCCACAGCAAGTGACGATGGCAAGAAACAACAACAATCAGCAACGCGATCTCTTGGAGCGACTGGAAAGTGGCCGAATGAGCTGCGGGCAGACCACACAGCGTTCTGAGACGTTGTGGACCACTGGTGGCAATGGTGGCCTCACCAACCTCGTCCCCCACGAGGCTAGACACGACCCTCGACTCAAGAGGGAGCTCGCAGAAACTATGTGCCGAATGGCGGACGAGCAGGAGGCGAACGACGAGGTGTACTCTGCCAATACCATTCGGACACCTGTATCTCCTATCCATCACATGCATCCACTCGATGAGACGGCAGAGTCCGCCGGGAGCCACGCGTCCGTGTACATGAGACTGGGCCGAGCTCCACCCTCACAAGATATGGGGGGGGGCACTGGTGCGAGAACCCTTCCCCCCCCCCCCCCCCCCCCGCTACTAGTGGCACGACGACCATCAAGCACGCACACCAAACGTCCCCCTTGGACATCAGGATGGGGAGCCTGCCCCTGCCGCAAGTAATATCGGGCACCGTTTCCAAAGGCGGGGTGCCCACATCACCCGAAGGCAGCCCGGGACAATTGCACCTGAGATGAGCGTCGTGCTCGCGGCCTCAGCCCCTGTGTCCCCAGAGATGGCTGCACAGGCGGCTAGGCTAGAGGCGATGGAGAGACGTATCGCCGAAATGGATAGACGTGCAGAGAACACGTCCACTACGCCCCGCTACTCCACGCGTAATGGCTGCAGAAATCCCCATGGATTGCAGGCCGCCGGGCGGGCTGGTGTACAACGGGACCGGGGACCCCAAGGCACACTTGATCAGTTTCCAAGGGAACCTGTCCATGCTTGGAGCATCGGACGAGGCCATCTGCAGGCTCTTCTTCAGCACTTTGAGGGGCTCAGCTCAGGAATGGTTCGGGCAGCTGAGGCCCGGGACCATCGACAACTATGAACAACTCTCCCAGCAGTTCATGGCCCAGTTCGCGGCCAGCACCACCCCCAAAACATCATTCACGTCCCTGACGAACGTGAAGCAGGAAAAGGACGAGTTCTTGTCCAAATTCCTGATAATGTGGAGGGACGAGGTCCTACTTCTTGACGAGATGGACAAACGGCTAGGGGCTAACATGTTCACAAGTGCCTTAGTCACCGGGGATCTGTACCGCGAGCTCAGAAGGAACCCTGGTGATAAGTCCATTTTTGTACTTATTTTTCTTATCAAATTTAAGCAATTTTTGATTGAAAATAGAAACAAAAGGCATGTTTTAGATATTTTGGTTCAAGTTTCATGAAATCAGGTGAAAACCACATTCATCGTATGTTTGCCGGAATTTCGGGTCAATTGAGCACAAAATGAGTCAATTTGAGTAACAAATGAAGTCATACCGGAAGAAGTAAGCATTTTATCAAGGTGACCCAGAAGACAATCTTGGAGAGCAGGAACCGCAGGAATTACCAGACAAATTTGGCGGAGGGCGCCCAAATAGGCGCCCAAAATGGCCGCCTGGTTGGCCGCCTACGGTAAATTAAAAAGTCAACATTTAGAGTTGACCCGAGCCGGTAAAAGACAGAAGGCGGCCGACGGAGGACGAAGGGCGGCCGCCCTCAGTGGCCGCCTACGGCACAACGGGACGAAGCCAACCACCGGCCGGTGCGACTGGATGGCAGGCGGCCAGACAGGAACGGCAGGCGGCCGCCCTCTGGACCGCCTGCGGCTGACGGGACGTGGCTGCCGGCGACAAGGACGGAAGGCGGCCAGAATTGAACGAAGGGCGGCCGCCCTCTTGGCCGCCTACGGGGAAATTTTTCCTATAAATTGCCCGATTTTTGCTGAACTCAAACACACCACTTCCAACCCTAAATCAGTTCTAAAAAGGCTTCTTTCTTCCTCCATTTTCGAGCTCCAAAGGTTTTAGAGAGAGAACTTCAAATCTTCATATCTTCTTCATTTTAGCTCCAAATTGTAAGTTCTTTATATGTATTTTCATCTTCTCAACGTGTAGAATCTGAATCTGTGCTTTGTTTCTTCGATCTGTTCTTCGAAAATTTCCAGATTATTTTTCAAGTATTTCGCATTTTCTTTTAAAAATTAAATAAAATAGTTATTGATGTTGAATTCATTCCAATTAATTATATAGTTGTTCACTAGCCTCAAGGTAGTTAATAATCTGATTAAGGTTAATTTTCACGAAGTAGGAGTAATTTTTAATTAATTTCGGTAATTATATGATATTATTGCATAAATTAGATTAAATACTCAAAAAAGGAAAAAAAAATGAGTTCGGCCCTAATTCCAGTTTAGTTAACTTAAATATCACTAATAGTAGTTAAAATAAAATTTAGTACGAATTTAGAGTATTTTTAGTTGTTTTTTGCATTTTCTAGTTAAAATTGGGAAAATCATCAATTAGTTGCTAAAATTGGATCCTAATTTTATTAATTCGTGAAAAATTCCAGAAAATTATAATTTAGTTCCCATAAATTTAGTGTCCCAGAATATATGTTTTGTGTGAATTTTTGCTATCATCCATGTTTAATTCCTTGTTAATGTTGAATTTACTCATTATATTGTTAGTTGTAAAAATGATGTTTAGTAGCTAAATTTGTTTTGGGCATGAATTGAGAAAAGGAATATGGATTGACTTGTTGACCTAAAATTAGGGGTTAAAATTAATAAATTGGACTAGTTGATTAAAATGATGAAATAGTAATTAATATTAGTTAGCCATTTTCCTTAATTAAATTCTTGGAAAATTAATTCTAACTTGTCTATGAGATTAGAAATTAATTTAAGCCAACCATATTTGAGCACATTAATAAGGCCTAGAAATAGGATAATTTAATGAAAAGGATTTACATCTTGTCTATGAGAAATAAATTCAGTTGCTAAAATAAAGAGTTTAACTAGTTAATGAATTTGGCTATTTTTATTAATTAAAATATTGGAAAATTATTTCTACCTTGTCTATGGGTTTAGAATATAATTTAAGCCAACCATTTTAAACACATTAATGACACCTAGAAATAGGATAAATTAATGAAGATAGTTTCTATTCTTGTCTATGAGCAAAGAAATTATTAGTCCAACCTTAGTCTTAATTTCCCTAATTAAGAGGTCCAAGAACATATCCATTTCTAATTACTCAATTCATTGCCCTTATTTGCATCAATCTTTAGAACACTTAATTTTTGAACATTAATCTTTAAATTGAACCTAGCTCTTACTTATAAACTGGCATAATTTAGAACACAACCACTTTCCTATATTGAAAAAACTTCCAACGATTAGCGATAGCCCGTGACTAAAATTAAATTAAGAAACTTCTCCGCCATCCCTCAAGAGACACGATACTCGGGGAAAAACCGAAAGGTTAGACTCTGTTTTACTACAACGCCGCGAAAGCGGTTATCACCTGGGATGAGCTACACCGAGGTGCTGGCCAAGGCCCAGAAGTATGCCTCTATTGAAGAAGAAATCAGGCAGAGGGACGAAGCGCCAGCTGCCTCGAGCCGGAAAATGGCAGACCGATTGGGCCCAGGACCCGGAAGTTCCCCGGCCGCCAAGAAGAAGAAGAAGACGGACGACCTCATGGCTCCCTGGGTAGCACAACCCGAGGAGACCTACGAGCATCCCCCGAGGGGAATTCCGCTGGCTTACCCGGTGGGCCAAATCTTTGAGGCCATCAAGCACAAGGGTCTCCTACCAGAACCCCAAAGATCCAAGGCCGTGATGGGAAGGGATCAGAACTCCTTCTGCGAATATCACAGGAGGGTCGGCCACCACACGGACAGTTGCCATCAACTCATGCTGGCCATAGATGAGCTGATCCGCCAAGGATATCTTGACACCGACAGCAGCGTAAACGTCCTCTATTGGGACGTATTTGAAAAGATACACCTGAAGAAGGAGCAGCTGACCCCTCTGCGCACCCCGCTAGCAGGGTTCACCGAGGATTGCATCGACGCGGAAGGCGCCATTACCCTTCTCGTGGAAGTCGGGGACGGGCCGCACAAAGCCAGGATCGACATGACGTTCGTTGTGGTCCGCCTAAAATGTGCCCACAACGCTATTCTGGGCCGACCCGGCCTCGAAGATTTAGAAACCATATGCTCCGTGCGGCATTCTTGCATGAAGTTCCCCACTGAGACAGGGGTAGGAGTGGCCCGCACGGACCCACATATGGCAAGGGCTCGCTACTAGAAAGCAATGGAGAGACTCGACGAGCGTGAAGCTCAGGTCAACAACATCTCGGAAACTGCCAGACGAGCTGATTTCGAGGTGACGTGCACTTTGTCGTGAGTGCACTCAAAATAAATTCAATACTAACACTTATACGTAGTATAGGTGAAGTAGAGTTCGTATCCACAGGGAAAGGAATAGTTTATCTTTTTAACGAAAGGAGTAAATAAAGGGGGGTTTTGGGTTGAATGATTTAATTAAATTAAACACGAAGATGAACGAGTTATATGTGATTTAATTCAAAGATAAAAAGGACTTGGCATTGCTACTTTCCACTTGTTGATATATTTCAGTCGATCATTGTTATATCTATAACTTATCTCCTCTCGAATACTCAATCGAGGAGTATATCCAATTCATCGAGGAAAGTTATTAACAACGACCGTTCATTAATAACCCTTACTATTAGTCAAGTATAGAACAACGCCATATACCTACTTGATAGTAGCATTTAATCTCTTAACTCCTTGATGAAATCAATTGAGATTGATAACCTCAACACAACGGTTTCGGTTTAACCAACAAAATTAATCCCTCTTAAGTTTACTAACCACGACCGTGCATTAATAAACCGAAGTTACTTACTTGTGAAACCATCAACGATTAACCATCGGTTCGTTGATCGTTTCTAGTAATTGTCATCTTAGTAACACTCCCCAATATTAACATAGAGGAAGGAATAACTATTACTAAGACCAATGTCAAGATGTTAACTAATTGTCATCTTAGCAACACTCCCCAACATTGATATAGAAATAGTATTTAAGAGAAGCATTAATATTCAAGGAAAGAAGTTAAGAAAATAACTCACAACTTTAATAATCAACAAGCTTCAAGAGCAACACCAAGAAATGGAAGTTTAGCTCCTCATTTGGAGACTAAACATGCTATAAAAATATAAAAGAAATACTATTCTAAACTGAGCTTAAGAGTATGGAAGAAGGAGTGATCTTATTGTGAAGGAAAAGGGGTGTATTTATAGGTGTTTGGAGGTAGCAGGGTGGTGTACCCGACCGGGTATATAGGGTACTCGATCGGGTATTTTAGGCAGTTTCCCGGAAAATCACTTTTCTAGACATACCCTATCGGGTATGAAGGCATACCCGATCGGGTATGAGCCAAATCTTCAAAATCCGGCACGTTTTTTTGTCTCTCCAAATCTCTCCAGATTCTGATTTTGACACCCGAATCAACTCAATACCCGATCGGGTATTGCCTATACCCGACCGGGTATATGAAATATTTTTTCAATCTTCTTTTGATCTTGTCCCCTTGCACTTTCCTTGATCTTTTGGGGTCCAACTTGATCATTTGGATGATCTTGACCTGTTTTAAGCTCAGAATAATCCTAATCTAAACAAATTACATCTATCTAAGAAAATTAACTAATTACACCAAAAGTGTGTAATTTTCCAAACAACAACAAATAAAACTAGTTAAAATAGAAATAATACATGATAAAAATACAACTCTATCACGAGGCTCGGCCGGTGTGACAACTCAAAAATTTAAATAAAATAAATAAATTTATTAGTCATATAAAATGTTACGAAAGTCAAGAAAAAATGTTTCAATAATAAAAGTGACATTTTTATAATAGTTGTGTTGACTAGATAGGACCTTGACTTAAATGATTAAAGTGACATTTTTGAAACAAGAGATAAATATACATATGATATAAATAATAAAAGTGACATTTTAACAACTTTAATTCAAAAATATCGGTTAATAATATGCGTATGAAAATACACTAAACACCGGTGAACCAACTTTCAAACAAATGTATAGTTCGTACAGGCTTACATATATACTCCGTATGAAGTATAAACATATGCATGATAAAATGACATCATCATTAATAATCTCTACATCTCTATAAGCATGAATAATGTTAAGGGTGTAATGGGAATGTAAAAAATGTTGGTGTCTCTTTATGCATTAAGAACTTGTACTTCATGCATAGTTTCTCTCTAATCTAAAATGATACTTTGAACGTTAGCTAACTTCCGTTTAAGCACCAATAGATTTATTTTTTATTTCAATTCAATTAATGCTATTTAACCTTCCATTTATTCATGGGGTTGGGACTGAACCACCGTTTGAAAGCTCAAGCGTGATTTTTCAATACTACGTATCTTTTGCTCTTTTAATCACAATCTCTTCTAATTTTTATTTCACTATATTTGCGCACAATCTTGTAGCTTTAATTTAGAAGTAAATATTATCTTCATAGATTGCCAACGTCACTTTGCTTTGTTCTAATTTCTTCTTTGATGTAATTTCCTATTGATAGTTTTGATATCAATCATGAAAGCAGGGGCGGATGCATGTTTATTGTGTTGGGGGCGCCCCAATGGCTTGCCATTATATTTTATAAGAAAGTGCCATTAGTACTTTGTGTTTAATGGTAGTGCCCCCAATAGAAATTAACAAGTGCCCCCATTAAATTTTCATGAAACAAGGAAACCTTCATTGAAAATATACTTTTACAAATTAGTGCAGGCCACTTTTGTACTCCGTACATTTTATTCGTAGTATTTAACCTTAAGCAACTAAATAACCAAAAGTAATATAATGAAAGATAAGAATATAAGATCATAATTTGTGTTCTCTACGTGATACTTTTATCGTATATACACTAATCACAATAATCCTAATAAGTTTTTTATTGCCTAATAACTCAGTAACTAGGTACAAGCATATGTACTTGATACATTACAAATGAATATGTCAAGACATCAATATAGGGGGTGTTTGGATCTGATTCTCAAAACTGATTTTGTTGCTTCAGGGAGCAGAAGCAGAAGTCGGAGTGTTTGGGTGAAGTTTCAGAAGCACTTCTGGTGCTCTAATTTACTCTCAGAATCAGTTTTTTTAGAAGTTGGAGGGGTACCAGCTTCTAAAAACTTATTTTGATTTTGCTTCTGCTTTAAAAAAGAAGCAGAAGCAGAATCAGTTCCAAACACCCCGTATAAGACTCCCTCTCTTCCTAAAAAAATCTCACTTTAATTGGCACGGAGATTAAAAAATAGTGGCTCATAAAAGGAGTAAAAGACAAAAATAGATGAAATTATCTTCTTGAGAGTGAATGACGACTTTGTTAGGGGAAAATAACAATATTCATATTTGAAAAAATGCTCATTAAAAATTAGGAGATGATACAATGTTGTAGAGAGATATCTTTATAATTAAATTTAGACTTGATGAAAGCGGAAATTGTGAAGACTAGTTAGAAATATAGAAAGTGTTTTTTCAAATAATAATATGCTATTATAGCATCATTTGAACTAAATATATATTTACAATAAAAAACTAAATATATATGTTTAATTAATCATATATTACACTGCTTGGGATGGTTTGTGATTAGGGTTATCCCGATCTCAATCCGATGATCATACAAATTGGGCAACAAAACAAGATGGGACAACCTTTTTAAGTCCGGTCCTGTCTCATTTAAAATCAGTACGTGACCGGTGTAGGACAAAAAGACAAGATCCTAAAGGGTACCGAATAAGACAGAAACAATTTTAGGATATTTTAGAATGGGAAAACGGAGTCATGATTTTTGGCCAACCCTAGTGACCAGTGCCCCCAATAACGAAAAATTCTAGATCCGCCCCTGCATGAAAGCATATATTTGTCATGTAGTTTCTGTGTTTAAGAATGTTAGACAATTGATTTTTCCATTTGTTTTAATTTTGATTGCTAGATGTTTACATAAATGCTCATTTGAAGAAAACATACGTAGTATTTCAATGTTGTTGGCTTTTTGCCATAATATTGAAGGATTAGTTAGGATGTTTTTGTTGATCTGGTCTGGTCTATTTTAGTCTGGTCTGGACCGATAAATGTATGCTCTCTGCGTATTTCACATAATGATGGAAGTCTGGTTTGGTCTGGTCTGTGACTGAAAATGGTCCAAACTAAGGAATAACATCCTTATTATGTTTAGGAATGTTGGACAATTGATTTTTCCATTTGTTGTAATTTTGATTGCTAGATGTTTGCATAAATGCTCATTTGAAGAAACATACGTAGTATTTCAATGTTGTTGGCATTTTGCCATAATATTGAAGGATTACTTAGGATGTTTTTGCTGATCTGGTTTGGTCGATCTATTTTAGTCTGGTCTGGACTGATAAATGTATGCTCTTTGCGTATTTCACATAGCGATGGAAGGCTGGTTTGGTCTGGTCTGTGACTAAAAACGGTCCAAACTAAGGAAAAACATCCTTATTATGTTTAGGCCACCCGACTTAATGTGTAACACTTTTGTAATTACTAGGTTGCCCCTTGGGTATTACTCTGTATTATTCTAAAAAATCTATGTTAATTAAGAAATCGGGCCGGGAGGCGACCCGGATGTGGGATGCGTGACTGGGTCACGGGTCGACCCAAACCCTGTCGGGTCAACACGGTCAATGTCATAAAACCGGTCAACCATATAATAATAATAATAATAATAATACATTTGTATACACAAATTTAAATAAAAGTAGTTATTTCATAATGATCAACTAATCATAATACTTACTAAACATTTAAAAGTTAAAACAGTCTCGTAAAATTCCAAAATACCATTTTGATCTTATTGAAATATATAATGATACTTCGTATTTGTTATAGTCAAATCCTCCTTATTGATAAATAATTCAATTTTCAATAATTAAAATTTACATGTTTAGAAACTACATTAAAATATCTTCAAAGTCACAAATTAAAAATTAGAATATAACAAAAAATTTGACATCCTAATTAAGTGAATAAATGAAACTTTTTGATCAAGAAAAACCAATTTTGCAAATCAATTTGAGACAAAGGTAGGATATAATTCGACATGATATTTATTTTTAAGCAAATAAGTATTGTCTAAATATATGGCATATTTTTTCCTTTTGAGTATTGAAATTGGAATTTCATCGGTTAAAAATGTATTAAAATGAATTACTTCTTTTTAAATAAAAAACCAACCAAAATCAGGTCTTCTAGGTTTGTCAGGTTTAGGTCTGGACCGGGTTTTTCCGGGTCTTCTGAGTTTTCCCGATTTTAATCACTTCCGGGTTTTAACTAATCAAACCAGTTTTTGAAATGGAAACGTACTCTTCCCGAGAGTTTTCGTGAAACAGGAAACGTCAACTTTTGGTCAAAAAACGCTTGTTTGAAGAGTTTTCATAGAGTTTCCGAAATGGAAACTTACACTTCCCGAGAGTTTTCGTGCTACATAGCTTATGATAGGTTATGAAAATGAAAAGCACTGGTTCGTATTAGATTTTCACCTGTAAATTTGGGATTGTGGAGAAAAACATACAGAAATTGTATAAAATAATTCAAATAAGAAGAGAAATAATTTATTTATAAGTATTTACGTCGCTACGTTTCATGTCACATGTGCACCGTGTACATTGTAGCATTGGAGATACTCCATAAAGTATATGGAGTATTGTTTTGGGAATTGGGATGAAAAAATTGCCTATAGTTGTTCTTAACATCATATCATATAATAATATGTTTCATTGGGCATTTGCATGAACGCGCATGGCGCGTTTATTAACTAGTACTAGTATACAAATTAATGTAGTACATACTACACGCAGGGGCGAAGTTAGGGGAGGACCAACCCTGGCCCAGCCCAAATTTTAAAAATGCCTAAATTTTAAGTGTAAAAAATTTCGTGTATGTTTTTTCAAAAATATTCTTTGTGTCGGCTCAGTCTGGCCCAGTGTCCTGGCTCCGCCCCTGACTACATGTGACATGCCTGCCATCCTTTTTTTGATACATCGGAATAAAAAACAAAGCAAAATTAATATCTAATACTTTCTAGGCCATTTGCATCCTCCCATAGATATTGTTTCAACCACTCCGGAGATGTGTTGAGAATCGTAAGTCCCTTGTTGGATTCATAGGCTGCATTGGCTAGCCTATCTGCACATGTATTACCTTCACGTAACGTATGTTGGAGGCGGGTTACAACCGCCGGACTGCGTAGAAGCCGGAAAGAAAGAGAAGCCGCCTGGGATCAACCGTGCTCGTCCGCGTCGCCGAAGCAGATGGAGAAGATGACCTTCTGCCACCATGTGCGTACGTAATTCATTTACTCCATATTAATTCTGACAGGCTGGAGTTTTTACTAATATGGGCTCAAATTAAATTAAATGGGCCAAACTGTTTAAATAATGGAGGAGAAATTAAATATTCTGGGTTGGCTCAAAATAAAAATAGATGGAATTAATAAAATGGATCAAGTTGGCATACGTAGATAATTAAAAGTGAGCAAACTAAAGTGAGCTAATTAATCTCAATATTTTGAGTAAATTATTAATTCTAGAATTTCAATATTCTAGAAGGAGAATTTGGAGAAGGTCGAGATAGAAGCTCCAGTTAGGATGTGTCGCGATTGAGGTAAGTACTATGTCAACCAAATTTCATGATTTTACATATATATTTATTTGTGACTAGTTATTTGAGATCATTTGAGTATTTGATAGTTAATGAGATTTTACGTATCAATTGTGATTGTGAATTATATATATTTGAGATTTGAGTATTTTATATTGGGTGATATTTTGAGCATTTGAATTTACATATGAATTGTTATTGGATTGAGATTTGAGATTTGAGCTATTTATGAAGTATTCTATATTTTGATCATGTTGGGAAATTTCGAGTTTAAAGTTTAAAGGATCAATTAACTCTTATGTTGGAAATTTATGCCTATGTACAAAATGAGATTTTGAAAGTTATTAGAGATCAAGATATTTTGAACTACATGGTGAAATTGTGTTTTGAAATCCAAGGATAATAATCTTATTCTAAAACTATATCTACGAATAATAGATATAGAATTTTTGAGAAGTAATCAAGATAAAAAAAAACCTTTCAATGTATGGGCATTGCGGGAGAAATCCGCGGTGTCGGTGTTCTCCATGACCTTGACTGTGGAGAGTGATTAGGGATGCTACTACTTGCTTGGTGGGTTCGGTAACCAATCCGAACAATTTGAATAAATGAGTTTGGTGCTTTCGGTAGAAAAATCCCGAACGATAGATATTTGGTGGATTTTGGCAGTAGTAGCATTAACCTAGTCACTTCTATAGGGTAATCCATTTTTGGTGGAGTAGGGGGGCGTTGACGTCCGAACTACTTGGACTTCTTACTATTCGGAGGGCTTGAAATCCCTTTTAGAGGGTGTGCACACTTAAGGTAGAGGTTCAGTTCCCTCAGGTTAGAAGTGGTACCGGCAAAAGTCACGGGGTGGCCGTACATAACAACGGACCATCGGGCTCAATAAAATGTTGAACACCGCCCTTCAAATGTATTAGGAGTTTAATACAATTATATTTTAAGACATTACTAGAGTACAAATTATATTCGGATTGGGGTTTTGAGGTTTTGAGGAGAATTATTTGACTGGATTGGGTTTGAGTTGTTGGATTATTGGATTGCATTATATTTGGATTGAATTTGAGGTGGTTGAGTATTTGGTGGTTTATGTATATTGACATTTTAGAATTATTATGATTTGGAAATATGTACATATATTTGGAATATTATTATTTTACATGTGATTTTGTGAATGAGAAGTTTGCATAAAGTGTTTCATAAGGTTTCCACCCAAATGTTTTCACAAAATGATATATATGTATCAAACATGATTATTTTACAGGGTTGGGTGGGCCTTACTTAGCATTTCCAGCTAATTTTTGTTTCTTTGTGTTTTTCTTTCTGTACTTTATTTGTGAAGGAATTGAGGATCATGTTGAAGTTGATTTCGAGAGCTTCCACTAGAACACATAGACTAAAGTGATTGAATAATTTATTTTAGTCTTAATTTTAAAGAATTGTAGTTGAATAGTTAATTATGGAACATTTTAATTTGTTGATGGTGGATAGCCTGCGCACTCGGTTATGAGAGAACCGAGTGTGGTGGTAACGCCCCTGTTTCCCTTTCAATTTTCCGCTGTAAGACTCTGATGTTTTTGAATAAATCATTATTTAAATGTATTTTTGGGTGAGAAATTTGGGGGTGTTATAGCCGGAGCCGGCCACACTTCTCGAAGAGGTGGAGCTGGGCGACCCGTCGGACAGGAAGGTATCCATCGGGGCCGGTCTAGAGCCCGAAATCAGGGAAGGGGTGATAGCCATCCTCCGGAAGTTCAAAATATTGTTCGCCAGAGGGCCGGAGGACATGCCAGGCATCGATCCAGACATCATTTGCCACAAACTCGCCGTTTGGCCGGATGCCAAACCGATTAGCAAAAGAAAAGGTATATGCAGCCGACCGACGAGATTTCATCAAAACGGAGACTGCTATGCTCCTCAACATCCGACACATCCGGCCGGTCATCCACGTGGAGTGGTTGGCAAATGTGGTTTTATCTCCAAAGGGCGACACATGGCGGATGTGCGTCGACTACTCAGATCTAAACAAAGCCTGCCCGATGGATCCCTATCCGGTCCCGAGGATTGATTTGTTGGTAGACGAAACAGCAGGTTGTGAATTGCTCAGCTTCATGGATGCCTTCAGAGGATATCATCAGGTGTTCATACACCCAGACGATGCCGAGAAAACCGCGTTTGTCACGGCGGATGGCGTGTACTGCTACATAGTCATGCCGTTCGGATTGAGAAATACCATGGCCACCTTTCCGAGGATGATCGGGATGTTATTCAAAGACTTACTTGGGAAAACAATGGAAGCCTACATGGATGACATCCTGATCAAGAGCAAGAAGAAGGAGGACTACATTCAGGATATGGAGAAGGTCTTCGCCATCATGGAGGGGGGCAACATGAGGCTGAACCCAAAGAAGTGTGCCTTCGCCGTCAGGGGCGGCAAATTCCTCGGCTACATGATGAGTGAGCGAGGAATTGAACCCAACCCTGAGAAGGTGAAGACGATCGTAGACATGGAGGCCCCCAAGAACCTCAAAGACGTGCAGAGATTAATCGGGCGCCTGGCAGCTTTGAGCCGCTTCATGTCCAAACTGGCGGATAAGGCCATCCCTTTATTCTAGATCATGAAGAAGGCGAGTCCCTTCGAATGGACCCAGGAATGCCAGGCGGCTTTCGAAGATTTCAAGGCATACCTCTCCTCTCCGCTTGTCCTCACCAAGGCAGACCTGAAGGAGTGGTTGTACATGTACTTAGCAGTGGCAGACCTGACTGTAAGCTCCGTGCTGCTGAAAGAAGACGGTGACATCCAGCGGCCGATATATTTTGTAAGCAAGGATCTGAACGGACCACAAACCAGGTACACTCTGATGGAGAAGACAATCCTCGCTTTGATAGCATCCATCAAACGCTTGGCGCCGTACTTCCAAGCCCATCCAATAACGATCTACACCACGCAGCCGCTCGCCACAATCCTCAGGAATTCAATGGCAAACGGAAGGATCACTAAGTGGTCCTTGATGATCGGCCAGTACAACGTGGACTTCAAACCAAGGCCGACGATCAAGGGTCAGGCACTTGCTGACTTCATAGCAAAGTGCACTGCGCGCACCGAAGACAATCCCCTGGACACCAACGACTTCAACAACTGGTGGGAGATGTACACCGATGAGGCCTCGAGTGCACAGGGTTGTGGTGGGGTGAGCGTTAATTACTTCCCCTGAAGGTTTCAAAGCATACTACTCCATGAGATTTGAGTTCAAAGTGACCAACAATGAGGCTGAGTACGAAGCGCTCATCGCAGGACTAAAATGCGCAAGGGCTCTCAGAGCAGCTCGTTTGAAGGTCAGAATGGACAGCCAGCTGACAGTCACCCAGATGAACAGGATGGCTGAAACCAGGGAAGAGAGAATGAAAATTTACAAAGAATTGGCGGAGGAGCAGACCGCGCAGTTCGAACAAGTGATCATCGGCCAGATATTTCAGGTGGAGAATGCTGAGGACGATATACTATCCAAGCTCGGCAACCCCCCAACGGATGACCTGGCGACGTTCGTCCCCCAGCACATCAGGGGCTTCGTAAGGCAAGAAACGCTCCTGCAGCCGGTCACAGAGACAATTCAAATAGAGGTCATCTTCTTCGCTGAACCTACCTGGTTGAAGGAGACCGCGGATTACCTCAAGGACGAGACCCTCCCCGAGCCCCCAACTGACGGCAGTGCGGGGAAGGCAGCCGGGATCAAGAGAAGGGCCCCAAATTTTGAGCTCATTGATGGACAACTCTACAAGAAGACGTTCGACGGGCCTTACTTGAGGTGCCTCACGCCGAACCTAGCCTCAACAGTCCTAGAGGAAATTCACGAAGGGATCTGCTCGAGTCACCAAGGGCCGCAGACCCTAGCCCGGAAGATCATTCTGCAAGGCTATTACTGGCCCACCGTACAACGAGATTGTTTCAATCACGCTTCAATTGCAACACAAAATTGAAAAATACGAAAAGATCATAATACTATTGCAATTAACTTTCTCTCATCTAAATTATGATTAGAGTACAAAAACTCCGATTTAAGAAAATAAATAATTTATGTTGAGATTCCATCTACGCATTTATGTTATGTTTTTATGAATAATCAATATTTTAGGTTGGCCGTACGTATGATCACAATGTAATTAAGATTGGGTCACTTCTCTTAGTCCATTTTTTTCTATAAAATCTCAGTCCAATAAATTGGGCAGCATACCTAGTGAAATTGGGCTGAAGAGATCAACAATGTCGATTAAATGCCCCAACGCTAGAAAATCAAAACAGACCACCAAAACTACAACTCGGTTGTCTTTAATTATTATTATTATTACCTAAAACTGGATGTTCTTATATTATCACATCCATGCCCATATAAGTGTATTCATACTCTAACTATTATTCCTCTCTCTATTGAATTGAATATAGAGCTTCTACTTTCTAGAACATCACATACTTCATATTTAATGAAGGAACACAAATTATTTAGGTGTTTAATTACAAATATTTGAATTCTATTATTGTCATTATTTTGTTGACGGATAAGTTTAATTTTCATCATTTGCTTCTCAAAGTAAATTGATCGATGATGCTTCATCACACATGCATCAAATGTGTGGTTTTGTTATGTTAGCATTAATTTGGAGCTTTTGTTCATTGAAGAGTGCGGAGGTAAAGAAATCATAAAAGGGAGGGAATTTTTTTGAAAGATTGGTTGATAAATTGATACATGGTAAAAGTTTGTCCAATAAAAATTAATAAGGTGAAGACATGCAGTGGGATGATAGATTTTTAAGGTAGTTGACGTGCACTTTGTCGTGATGTGCATTCAAAATAATAAATACAATACAACACTAATACGTAGTATAGTGTAGTAAGGTTCGTATCCACAGGGAAAGGAAGACTTTTCTTTTTATAATTAACTAGTAACAAAAGGGGGGGTTTAGTTTGATTTGGTTTAATAAATTACACACGAAGATGAACGAGTTATGTGGTTTAATTATTGAGAAGGAGACTTGGCTTTGCTTTTATCCACTTAATGAAATATTCGTCGATCCCGGTTATATCTTTAACTATCTTCCTCTCGAATACTCAATCGAGGAGTATATCCATTTCATCGAGGGTAGTTATTAATAACGAGATGCATTCACTAATAAAACTTACTATCGAGTCAATATAGAACAAGCACCGTATATTAACTTGATAGTAGCAATAAACTTAAGATGAAAACGATTGAGATTGGTAACCTCAACACAAGCGGTTTATTGGTTTAATCAATATAATTAATTCCTCTTGGCTTATTAACCATGAGAAGCATGTATTAACAATCCAAGTTTACTACCATTGAAAGAACCAAATTAATAACAAGCGTATTAACCGATTGATTCTAGTAATAATTAATATATGAAACAAAACTAATTGATCCTTTAAGTAATGCTCAAAATATTAATATGGAATATGAATAGGAAGTAATTAATATTCAAGGAAGAAGATTAAAGAAAATAACTCACAACTTACAAATCATTAAGCTTCAAAGTAGCAAAACCAAGATGGAAGAGTTTAGCTCCTCATCTGGAGACTAAACATGAAGAAAATATTAAGAAATAACTTGTCTAAACTGAGCTTAGAAGTTTATAGAAATTGGTGATCTTTTGTGGAAGAAATGGGGTGTATTTATAGGCTTTTTAGGCTTGCAGGGTCGTGTACCCGATCGGGCGGTAAGGGCACTCGATCGGGTACTCGGTTGCTGCGCAAAAGTGTAAAAACAAACTGGAGTATACCTGATCGGGTATGTCGGCCACCCGATCGGGTATAGACACTTGATCGTGGTCAAAATCTCCCCTGCATGTTGCCTTGTTCCCGGGTTGATCCGATTTGATTTCTCAGCGACTTACCCGATCGAGTATAGGGCATACTCGACCGGGTACAATACCAAAAATCAGGATCTTCATTTTTTCTTGGAATTTTTGCACTTTCCTTCCACTTGTGATGTTCACCAATGGTCCCTAGAGTGGTCGTGGACCTGTTTGAGCTCAGAATCAACCTAATCTAAATAATTTACAAACATTTTACAAACTAAACTATTACACCAAAAGTGTGTAATTTCTAGAGTAACAATCACTCAAAACTAATCAAAAACACAAATATAAACATGGAAATAGCATGAATGTCAACTCCCCCACACTTAGTTTCTTTACCCGACCTCAAGTAAAAACCAAATGTTTACATAATGTTTATCACAAGATCATGAGTTCATAGAGAGGAATAAATAAGAAACTAAAACCACCAAGTATTGTGAATGAGTTTACAAAACAACATTTCCTTGGGTTTAATGGTCTTCTATGCTTCCTATTTCTTCTTTTTCTCATCTTTTTCTCCTTCTCCTTCTCCTTCTCCTTCATCTTCTTCAAGAGATAGTGTCCTGCAAAATAAAACAAATTTTTCTCTCATATCTCTCATTTTGCCTAGGAGCCTTTTCAGGTTTTCATCCTAGCATCTCTTTTCTTTTCCTTTCCTTACCACTCACTCATTATTTTTTGTAAGCCCTTGTTGCTTAGATTGCCCTTTTGGGTTTTCAACCTAACTAGCATTTCATTTCTTTTATTACTTTTTTTTTGTGTACAACTAATACAAGAAAAATAATGCTTAGTACAAGGTAAAAACAAAGGAGTGTACATACCAAGAGATGAATCCTCCTCCCCCACACTTGAATCATGGCACTATCCCTAGTGCCTGCCTTCTTCACCATAATAGCCTCCTCCAAAGCCGCTCCCATGTGCATCATCACCGCCTCCCTCTCCCATGGTAGTGTCTCCGCCATCATAACCACCACCGCCGGAACTAGAGCCACCAAAATTACCCCAATCGGAGGGGTTATACCAAGAAGGTGCCGGTGGTGGTGAGGCCATAGATGCAAATCCGTCAAGGTGGGACATGTATGAAAATGTGGGTCCATACATCCTCCGGTAGTCTTCTTCATACCTTTGTATGTCGGCCGCCCGTTGTTCCTCTATCCTTTGGAATGACGATTGTTGTTCCGTCCGGAAAGCATCAAATTGATGGTCCCTTGCTTGTTGCTCTGCCCGGTATTGGCCTAGCTCTTCTTGAAGTTGGGCAAATTGCCCTCCCATCTTTGTGTAATTGAGGCTCATGGTTTGGAAACCGGCGAGGAGGGATTGTTGACCCGCCAAGAGTTGTTGGAAGAAGTCTTGTGGTGGCGGGTTTTAGGGAAGGTCGGGGATATCATTTTGGACATGTTCATGTCCCTCTTGGTGCTCGGGTTGCTCCGGTTGGGGGTTGGGTTGCTCGGCTTGGTCGGCTTGAGGTTGGAGGTGAGGTGGAATGTTGTTGGGGAGGAGATAATGTGGAATGTGGAAGGGCTCCATCTTATACCTAAGTCTAGGTAATTCATCGCAAGGGAGGGGAAAGTATTTGACCGGTTCGGGGTACTTCATGTGCCATCTATAGCGTTGGGTTCCGTTGTGGTCTTTATTACCCAAAGTGATCAATTGTGCATTGGATAACCATCCAAGATGATTAATGAATCTCTAGAAATTGTGGCATTATCCACATAGCCAAATTTGGAAGCCAAATGCATGATGAATCCTCCTAAGACAATGTTTCCCCCCTTTTGTGATAGCCTTCTCTAGATGATCCTAAATTAAGTTGCAAATGTTGAACTCAACGAGATTGCGGAAAAGAGCAAGAGTGAGAATGGCTACATACCCTATCCGAGGGTGGTGGTAGTTGGGGCGGCCAAGCAAGGAGTTGCATAAAATTTTTAGGAAAATCCGGAGAAGGGGATGTTGCACGTGACTAATGTATAGTTGAGACGTGCTAAAATTCCGTTCTCCTGTCATTTTGCCCCATAAATTATATGCATCCATTGTGTTATCCGGGATCTCTCTTTCATGTGGGAATCGGAGCCCGAAATGTTCGGCAAAATCACGTCTCGTTATAGTGTATTCGGTGTTCATCAACCGAAACGAGAGTGTATCATCATAAAAGTGGTTTTCATCTAACACAAACTTGGCCGAACTCAAAAATTCATAGATGACCCTTTTATTACAATTATATTGCAAATTAAAAAGCAAGGCCATATGCAATTCATCAAAAAGCTCTCTCATACCATCCAACAAACCTAGAGAAGTAAGAGCTTCATGGCATAAAAACGTGAAGGAATTACTTGCCTTTTTAGCATGGCCACAAATCGCTTTCGATGATCCCACGGGCCAAATTGAACATCCTTATAGCCTCGAATAGGTCCCCTTGTGTTAGATCTCTCCGGTTGGTTCCTCTTTGGTGCCATTTTTTTTTACCAAAATTGGAGTTTAGGTTCGGACTTGGGGTTTGGGGGTAGGGTTTCGGAGTTTTGGAAATAGAGAGGGAAGTGGGGATTAATTGGTATGAGGTTGTAGAGGGAAGTGAGGGGAGTGTTTTGGTGGTGGTATGAGGGAATTTGGTTGAGTATTGAGGGAGTAATTGAAGCTTGAAGGTGCGAAAATGGGGGATTTGGGAGAGAGAGTTCGAAGTTTGGGATTTGGGGGAGAAGAAGTGACTAAATTCGGCTTCTGTTTTACGTTTAAAGTTCGTATACCTGATCGGGTACCCCGATTACTCGATCGGGTATGCCTGCCTTTGAACTGGTTTCGGGGTTTGATTCGATCGAGTATACCCCTTACTCGATCGAATTTCCTTCGCCGTAGGTTTTCCCATAAATATACTCGATCGAGTATATTAATATACCCGATCGGGTATTGTCTGTTTTTTTCAAAAACGGTTCCAGGTTTGTGTCTTCGATTGAGTATGGGGCATACTCGATCGGATTTTCCTCGCCGTAGGATTTTTTTGGAAATATACTCGATCGAGTATATAAATATACCCGATCGGGTATGGCGTCGGAATTTCAGATTGGCTCCAGGGGTCGAGTACTCGATCGAGTATGTGGTATACCCGATCGGGTATTCGATCATTTTTTTCTTCTGGCCGATCGAGTATGGGGTACTCGATCCCAAATTTCTCTTTTTTTACCCTATACCCGACCGAGTAGGAGTTTTACTCGATCGGGTACATTAGCCTGGAATCTTGTTTGGTCCATTTTAATCCTCTTTTCGGCATGGATCCGACCGGGTAACTGATGATGACCGATCGGGGGTTTCCCCAGGCTTTGAAAATATGATTTTTTCCTTATTTTCTTTTGAGAATTTCCTCCCATTCTCCCAAAGTTGACATTCAAAATAAAAGAAAGGACAAAGAATGCGTACCTTAGCATGGGTTGCCTCCCAAGAAGCGTCTTAGTTAACGTCGTGGCACGACGCCATAGTTTTGTTCATCCTTCACAGATTGGATCGAAGAGATCCATGCATTCAACGTTCTCTTTTTGGAAACCCTCAAGGAACGGTTTGAGTTGATGTCCGTTAACCTTGAGGATTTTGCCGGTGTCGGGGCTCTTTATTTCAACCGCTCCGTGGGAGTAGACTTTGACCACCTTGAATGGTCCTTCCCATCGTGATCTCAGTTTACCGGGAAAAAGACGAAGGCGTGAAAGAAAAAGAAGGACTTTGTCTCCGATTTGGAAGTCCTTTCTCATTATCAATTTATCATGCCATACCTTCGTCTTCTCCTTGTAGATGGCGGCGTTTTCATAGGACTCTGGTCGAAGTTCCTCTAGCTCTTGGAGTTGTAGCTTCCTTTGCATCCCTGCTTGTTCCATGTCAAGATTGAATGTTTTTACCGCCCAATAAGATTTATGTTCGAGTTCGACTGGGAGATGACAAGCCTTCCCGAACACAAGTCTATAGGGGGACATTCCAATCGGGGACTTGAAGGCGGTTCTATAAGCCCATAAGGCATCATCTATGCGAAGACTCCAATCTTTACGGCTAGGGTTCACCGTCTTTTGGAGTATAGATTTCAACTCCCTGTTCGAGACCTCGGCTTGGCCGTTTGTTTGTGGGTGATAGGCGGTGGAGAGCTTGTGGGTGACACCATATTTCTTCAACAAGGCACCCACAGTTTTGTTGTGGAAGTGAGTGCCCCTATCACTTATCAAAATGCGCGGGACTCCAAATCTTGAGAAGATGCGGGTTTTGAGGAAGTCCGCTACTACTTTGACATCATCGGTCTTTGTGGCTTTTGCTTCCACCCATTTGGATACATAGTCCACCGCCAAGAGAATGTATAGATTTCCATGGGAATTAGGAAAAGGTCCCATGAAATCTATTCCCCAAACATCAAAGATTTCCACGTAGAGAATAGGAACTTGCGGCATCTCATGTTTTCAGGAGATGTTGCCCATGCGTTGGCAGTTGTCACAAGATTGACAAAAGACATGGGCATCTCGAAATAAGCTCGGCCACCAAAAACCGCATTCAAGTACCTTCATTGCCGTTCGCTTCCTCCAAAGTGACCACCACATGCATGCGAGTGACAAAAAGCAAGAATGAATGATATCTCTGTCTCGGGAATGCACCTTCTAATGACCTGATCTTTGCAATGTTTCCACAAGTACGGTTCATCCCATACATATTATTTTGCATCGTGTTAGAGCTTCTCTCTTTGAGCTTGTTGGGATATTAGGTTCAGGCCCAATATCCCTAGGCCCAAATCCGGGAAGAAGCAGCGGGCCCAAGGCAGTCCAAAGAACTCCCGAACGGCATTCGGGATAAAGCTTCTACTTGGAACATTCCAGGAAACAATTACGCCAAAGTGCCAATGCCCAGATCCCGATCAGCGTTCGGGATACTTCCATAAACAAGATAGCAGCTATGGTGGGGTCCCACACACCGGACACCCTGCCCAAACGGGCAATCAGCAAGTGGAGGCCGCATTTAATGCTGGATCATGGCGGCAGCAAGTGGGGGCATGGGTGCTTACATGGCAGAAGTGACAGCCTACCGGATTCGGCCACGTGTCCACCTTACCCATCCCCATTTTAGTATAAATACCCATGTTTAGATCATTGTAAAGGGTTAGCATTTTTATACTCAGAGCTTAGCAATAGATTTATATCTCTTATCCTTGTATTCTCGTAATCATCTACCGTTCGGGTAGCTCCAGTGTAATAGCTTAATCATTGAATACTGTAAGCTCCTGAGTTGGATAATATCTCATTGTTTTATATTTTATACACTTTTCAACCCAACCCAATATCCCTACAATATCCAAGGCTTGTGTTGGGCTTTCGGATCTTCGGGAATAAACCTCAATAGAGCTTTAGAGAAGCTTGGTGGAAACCTGTTTAGAACAAGGAAATTAACAATATGAGCGTACCAAGGGCGAATTTCCTTAAGAGAGAAAATGGTCTCATCGGGAAATTCCCCCCAGATATCATCTTTGATATGATCATTTCCTTCATCAAGGACTAAACGGCTCAAATGATCGGCCACCAAGTTCTCCATGCCCTTCTTGTCCTTGATCTCAACATCAAACTCGCTCAAGAGTAGTATCCACCGAATCAACCTTGGTTTGGCCTCCTTTGTCATTAAGAATCTAAGAGCCGCATGATCGGTGTAAATGATCACTTTGGTTCCAAGTAAGTATGACCTGAATTTTTCAAGTGCGTAGACGACGGCCAACATTTCTTTTTCGGTGGTGGCGTAGTTGCGTTGAGCATCATTGAGAGTGGTGGATGCATAATAGATCGCATGAGATGCTCTTCCCACCTTTTGGCTCAAAACGGCCCCGACCGCATAGTCGCTAGCATCACACATGATCTCAAATGGAAGAGACCAATCGGGAGCTTGGATGATAGGTGCGGTTACTAGCTTTTCCTTCAATGTATTGAAGGCCTTCTTACATTCCTCGGAAAAGATGAATTCCACCTCCTTTTGCAAAAGTGTGCATAAAGGAGATGCAATCTTGGAGTAGTCCTTGATGAATCTCCGATAAAAACCTGCATGCCCGAGGAATGATCGTATCTCCCTCACGGTGGTAGGATAAGGGAGTGATTGGATGACTTCAACTTTGGCCTTGTCCACCTCTATCCCTTTGGATGAGATAACATGGCCGAGAACAATTCCTTCTTCCACCATGAAGTGGCATTTTTCAGAATTCAAAACAAGGTTTGATTCTAAACAACTTTTAAGGACAAGAGATAGATGGCGTAGGCAAGAATCAAATGAGTCTCCATGGATTGTGAAATCATCTATGAAAACTTCCATAAAAAGCTCCACATATTCAGAGAATTGCTCAACATACATCTTTGGAAGGTGGCCGGGGCGTTGCAAAGTCCAAATGGCATACGTCGGTAGGCAAAAGTGCCAAACGGACAAGTGAATGTTGTCTTCTCTTGATCTTCAGGGGCTACGGGTACTTGAAAATACCCGGAGTAGCCATCAAGGAAGCAATAGAACTTATGCCCCGCAAGTCTCTCAAGCATTTGGTCAATGAAGGGTAAAGGGAAGAAATCCTTTCTAGTTATCGCGTTGAGTCGCCGGTAATCTATACATATCCTCCAACCGTTTTGAATCCGGGTGGGCATAAGTTCTCCATCTTTGTTCTCCATCTTTGTTCCCCATTTGAAGCAGCTTGATGACCTCCTTCTTGACCACCTCCATCATAGGTGGGTTTAATCTTCGTTGTGGTTGGCGTACCGGTTTGGATTCATCCTCCATCAAGATGCGGTGCATGCATGTAGATGGACTAATGCCTTTTATGTCGGCTATAGTCCATCCAATTGCAAGTTTGTGCTCTTTGAGCACTGCACTCAACTTCTCCTCTTGCTCTTTGGTCAATTTGTTGGAGATTATGACCGGTAAGGTTTCCTTTTCCCCCAAGAACAAATATTTCAAGTGTTTCGGGAGCGACTTCATTTCTACTTCGGGTGCCTGCACAATAGAAGGCAAAGGCTTCTCTTCGGGGATGGTTAGTGGAAATGCCCTTGATCTCGGTGGCATGAGTGGAAGTTGGAAGTGATTATCCAATTCCACCATCATGGCTTGCATGTTGGGAGCCAAGGCAAGTTCTAAAGAATTTTTCCCGAAATCATTTTCAATCACGCTCAATAATTCGTCCTCTCCATTTATTTCAAAAGTATCTTCTACAAGGGGATCAATAATATCAATGGAAAATAGAGAATGATTTTCATTTGGGTATTTCATGGAGTCATAAATGTTGAATTCAACTTTATCTCCATCAAATTCCATTGTTAAAGATCCGCTAAAAACATCAATTTTAGCTCTAGCGGTCTTTAAAAATGATCTTCCTAAAAGGATAGGAACCACATTCTTATCATTTTCCATTTCCAAAACATAAAAGTCGGCGGGAAAGATCAAATTGTCTACCATAACTAGTACGTCTTCGACAATACCACTGTCGTTTAAAGGGTAGGCATTTGATCTATCCGCAAGTTGAATAACCACTCCGGTTTCGTTTAAAGGGCCAAGCTCAAGTGATTTATACAAGAAATAAGGAATAACATTGATTGATGCTCCTAAATCTAGCCTGGCCTTTGAAAACGTAGTGCCACCCAACTTACAAGGTATAGTGAACATGCCCGGGTCATTGTATTTTTTTGGAAGTTTCTTTTGAAAAACCGCGGAAACACGTTCACTAACTTGGACTTTTTGTTTTCCATTGAGTCTATGTTTCCTTTTTATCGAACAAAGCTCTTTGAAAATTTTTGCAAATCAAGGAACACCTTTTATTAAGTTAAGGAGGGGAATATTTACCTCACATTTGGAGAAGGTCTCGTAGATATCTTTGTCTTTCTCCACCCTCCGTGTTTCCCTTAGAGCCTCGGGGAATGGTGTTTCAACTTCTTGGATGGCCGGTGGTGGAGTGGAGATATGAGTTTCCTCCTCCTCCTCCTCCTCCTCCTCCTCCGGTTGAGCTTTCTCCACAAGCTCCTCTTCCTCTTCCTCGCCAATGTGGCTTTTGGCTTTCTCCTTGGCAATCACCAACTCTTTGCCACTCCTCAATGTCTGATACGTTTGTAATTTCCGTGTGTTTATTTACATTTTTAGTTAGTTTTGGTTGTTTAGTATTTCGGAAATTACACACTTTCGGTGTAATAGATTAGTTTGTTAAATTCTTGTAAATTGTTTAGATTAGGTTTATTCTGAGCTCAAACAGGTCTACCATCACTCAAAGGACAGTTGGTGAACCCCAAAAGTGGAAGGAAGGTGCAAAATCACAAGACAAAAAAGGAAGATCCTGATTTTGGTCCATACTCGGTCGAGTATTACATATACTCGATCGAGTATCTTGTTGAAATTTCAAATCGGATCCGATCCGAAAACAAAGGAACATGCAGGGAAGATTTTACCACGATCGAGTGTCTATACCCGATCGGGTACACCGACATACTCGATCGGGTATGGCTATGAATTCTAACCCGAATATCGATCGAGTATATATATATACTCGATCGAGTACCCGACCTGCACCTAAAAAAAAGCCTATAAATACACCTCCTTTCCTTCACAATAAATACCAATTCCTTTATACTCTTAAGCTCAGTTTAGAATAGCATATCTTTATATTTCTTTTAGCATGTTTAGTATCCAAATGAGGAGCTAAACTCTCAATTCTTGGTATTGCTCTTGAAGCTTGTTGATTATTAAAGTTGTGAGTTATTTTCTTAACTTCTTTTCCTTGAATATTAATTCTTCCTTTAAATACTGTTTTTATATCAATGTTGGGGAGTGGTACTAAGATGACAATTAGTTAACATCTTGACATTGGTCTTAGTAATAGCTATTCCTTCCTCTATGTTAATATCGGGGAGTGTTACTAAGATGACAATTAGTTAACATCTTGATAATAACTATAGTAGGATTCATCTTCTTTAATATTCTTCCTTGAGTATTAATTAATTCCTATTCATATTTCATATTAATATTTTGAATATTACTTAAAGGATCAACTAGTTTTGTTTCACATATTAATTATTACTAGAAACGATCAACGAACCGATGGTTAATCGTTGATAGTTTCACAAGTAAGTAACTTCGGTTTATTAATGCACGGTCGTGATTAATAAACTTAAGAGGGATTAATTTTGTTGGTTAAACCGAAACCGTTGTGTTGAGGTTATCAATCTCAATTGATTTCATCAAGAAGTTAAAAGATTAAATGCTACTATCAAGTCGGTATATGGCGTTGTTCTATACTTGACTAATAGTAAGGGTTATTAATGAACGGTCGTTGTTAATAACTATCCTCGATGAATTGGATATACTCCTCGATTGAGTATTCGAGAGGAGATAAGTTATAGATATAACAATGATCGACTAAAATATATCAATAAGTGTAAAGTAACAATACCAATCCCTTTTATCGCTGAATTAAACCACATAACTCGTTCATCTTCGTGTTTAATTTTAATCAAATCACTCGATCAAAACCCCCCCTTTATTTACTACTCCCTCCGTCCCACTAAGTTTGGGACAAAGGGGTATGGTGTAGTTTTTAAGAAAAAGTGGAATTGTGTGGTTGGTATTGAATTGATAAAGTGTGAATAAAGTAAGAATAAATTCTAACCACTCAAATGTTACCAAATATGGTATGAGACAAACTTAGTGGGACGGACGATGTTAGTACCCAACGATTGATAGATTTTGATGATGCCACTATACCAATAAATGAACACCTCCACCACCTAATAAGTCATGACTAATAAAATGTATCAAATAAAGTATACTGGAAACTTAAAATACATTAAGGTAATTTTTGTTACCTTAAAAAGGATATTCAAATCCTACCAGTATAACTTTATTTGATACACAAATAAAACTAAGAAGTGGGAAGTGTTGAACAAATGCTCCAAATAAATTTTTGCTGGAAGATAAGAAATTCACCAGGGTAATTGTTTTTACCTCCAGTACATAATTTACTTGGTGCACAGTGACATGCAGGGATAAGCCGTATAACAAAGGCGTAAGGCTAAAAAGCATTTAATGCAAGAATTGTACATGGGTCCCAAAAGGTGATGATGATACAAAAGAAGTGATCTCTCGAAGAAGAACTGATCGGCAAAGATTATCTCCTTATCTTGCTCCAACACATGAAGACAAAGAGTACAACTCTTTCAGCGACTACGATCAACTCATCTCAACCAACGGAGGAGATTGATCTGCTCAAAAGGCCTATAAAATAGGCAGAAGCATGAGTGTTAAAATCAAGTTTTTGAGTCATCTAAGTAGAGTATTCACTTCAAACATTCAAGAGATATCTAGCAAAAGAGAAAGTGCACGTTAAACTTTGCTCTCTGCTTAGACTCATGCTTCACTAAGCTCTTAGACTAGATCATACACGATTACACTTTTAGAGCTTAGTTTCTAGTTGGAGGTTAGAAATTTTCTTGTAAACAAATTGTTGTAAACACTTAGGAGAACAGTTGTTCGGATCCTATAGTGTGGTTAGATAGAGTATCTTTTGATCCCCACTGGATCAATTGAGAAAAATCTTAAGGTTTGAGTAACTTGGAGTGGTGTTATACTCCTTGTGAAACGCCTTCAATCTAGGCCAGAGTTGTCAAGGCTAGATTGGCACTAATTGTATTGGGCTGAATACTTTAGTGGAAATCCATCTGAAATAGGGTGGGACTGGATGTAGGAGGATTACACCACCTCTGAACCAGGATATATCGTGTGTTGATTTACTTTCATACATGCAGAGCACACACCAAACACATCTCACTAAAGGATTGTAGTTTGTCAGCAGCATCCTAAGCAGTAGTCTTCATCGACTCTACTGCTTAGCCTACTGCTTAATAACTCACTCTCCTTGAGAGTGTTTTCCACTAGAAGATTATCTTACACTCAGAAGGTGCCTCAGCAGTACCCTGGTCTTCACCCTCCTGCTGAGCCCACTGCCCATCCATACGTGTCTTTCCGAACTCCATAACTAAGCAGGACAAAAAGCCTATCCAAGAGTCATCCTGTTTCTCAGTAGTTGCCTCAGGAGTCTCCTGCCCTCCAGCCAACTGCCAACCCAGCAGTTGCCTCAGCAGTGTTCTGCCCACCAGGCAACTGCCAAGCCAACTGCTCACGATTTAAAGTCCAAACATCACCAGAACTAGAAAGATTGTTTCATACTGATAATCAAGAGGTTAAAGACTTCCGCTATGCATCTATTAATCTCTCAAAAGATTATAGATCAACTCATCTAGAGGGAAAAGTGTTCCAAAGTTTAAAAAGCTTTAAAAGTCTATTCACCCCCCCCCTCTAGACTTTTACCTCTATCCGGGACCATCAGACGAAAAAGGTAAAAAGGGACAAACTTAGGGGGACGGAGGGAGTAGTTACATAAAAAGAAGAGTTATTCCTTTCCCTGTGGATACGAACTCTACTACGCTATACTACGTATTAGTGCTAGTATTGAAATTTACTTTGAGTGCACACACGACAAAGTGCACGTCAATGTCACCGCATGGGCTTGTTGCCTAGGATTCGGTTTCGTTTGAGATGGAAGTCTTGTTGAATCCTTGGCTTCAAGCCTACTCACTGCACTTGAGATTTGGCTCATTTGATTCTCAAGGTTTTGGATGCTTGATTTTGTCTCATGTTGAAATTGAACCATGTTTTGTTGCATGGTTGAGACATTTGAGGTGAGTGCTCGGATCATGTCTTCGGTGGACATAGTTGAGCCTTGGCCTTGGGGTTTAGAGTATGGTTGTTTTTGAGGGAATTGATTTTGTGGAGGATTGTTTTGTGGTGGGTTTCCTTGCGGATTCCCATATCTCAAATTGGGGTGATCTCTAAACCCGGGATGGTAAGTATTGCCATAAGAATCGTACCTCTTTTGATTTGGGAACCCCAAAGCATTGACTTGCTCGGAGTTGTCTTCTTGTAGCGTCGGGCATGAGTCGGTTGGGTGCCCTTGTTGTGTGCAAATGCCGCGGACCTTGACTTCTTAGATTTTGGAATTTAAGAGAAAATCCTTAACCAAAGAAGTCAAGCCGGCAACTTGACTTTCCAACGAGGTGTTGGATTCTGCCGCCATTACTCGTTTTTTGGATGACCTCCCGCTGTAATGTCTCGAGTTTTCGGCAAACTCCGAGATGAGGTCTCTCGCTTGGGAAGGTGTTTTGTTGACGATTCCTCCCCCACATGCGGCGTTGATCATACGTCTATCATCATTGCAAAGACCATCATAAAAGTATAGGATGAGGTCTTACTCTGAATAGTCGTGGTATGGACAGTTTGCACAAAGCTTTTCGAACCGTTCCCAATATTCGTAGAACGATTCATCATCATTTTGCTCCACATTACTGATTTGTTTTTTAAAGATGGGGAGACGGAGGCGGGATAGTACCTTTCGAGGAAGGCTTTCTTTAAAGCCGCCCATGTACCTATACTTCCCGAGGGGAGATAGAATAACCAATCCTTAGCGGTGTCTTTGAGGGAGAATGGAAAAGCCCTCAACTTGATTTGTTCTTCGGTAACTCCGTTGGGGCACATGCTTGTGCAAACAACATGGAATTCCGAGAGATGCTTATTTGGATCATCCCCTCTTAAGCCATGGAAGGAAGGAAGAAGATGAATAAGCCCCGACTTTAGCTCAAATGTATTACCCTCATCAAGAGTGGGGAAGGTAATACATAGGGGTTGTTGATTCAAGTTTGGAGCTGTGAGCTCCCTCAAAGTTCTCGTTTCATTAGCCATGTGTAATGGCTCTTCAGATTCGCTAGAACTAGAGCTAGCGTTTGAGGATCCCTCCGAGGGTGTGTTCGGAAATAAATTTCTCAACCTCTCGAAGGCTTGTTCTATTTTGGGGTTTGCTTGATAAGTGATTTCGTTTATGGAACGATATCTGACCATATACTTCACAAAGCTCAAAAATAGAATAAGAACTCTATATTTTTGTTTAATTAATTTATTTTTGATTTTTCTTGAAGTAAAATAAAAAGAAAAATAATTGCCTTTCCCCGGCAACGACGCCAAATTTGACGTGCACTTTGTCGTGATGTGCACTCAAAATAATAAATACAATACAACACTAATACGTAGTATAGTGTAGTAAGGTTCGTATCCACAGGGAAAGGAAGACTTTTCTTTTTATAATTAACTAGTAACAAAAGGGGGGTTTAGTTTGATTTGGTTTAATAAATTACACACGAAGATGAACGAGTTATGTGGTTTAATTAATGAGAAGGAGACTTGGCTTTGCTTTTATCCACTTAATGAAATATTCGTCGATCCCGGTTATATCTTTAACTATCTTCCTCTTGAATACTCAATCGAGGAGTATATCCATTTCATCGAGGGTAGTTATTAATAACGAGATGCATTCATTAATAAAACTTACTATCGAGTCAATATAGAACAAGCGTCGTATATTAACTTGATAGTAGCAATAAACTTAAGATGAAAACGATTGAGATTGGTAACCTCAACACAAGCGGTTTATTGGTTTAATCAATATAATTAATTCCTCTTGGCTTATTAACCATGAGAAGCATGTATTAACAATCCAAGTTTACTACCATTGAAAGAACCGAATTAATAACAAGCGTATTAACCGATTGATTCTAGTAATAATTACAACAAAACTAATTGATCCTTTAAGTAATGCTCAAAATATTAATATGGAATATGAATAGGAAGTAATTAATATTCAAGGAATAAGATTAAAGAAAATAACTCACAACTTACAAATCATTAAGCTTCAAAGTAGCAAAACCAAGATGGAAGAGTTTAGCTCCTCATCTGGAGACTAAACATGAAGAAAATATAAAGAAATAACTTGTCTAAACTGAGCTTAGAAGTATATAGGAATCGGTGATCTTTTGTGGAAGAAATGGGGTGTATTTATAGGCTTTTTAGGCTTGCAGGGTCGTGTACCCGATCGGGCTGTAAGGGCACTCGATCGGGTACTCGGTTGTTGCGCAAAAGTGTAAAAAAACTGGAGTATACCCGATCGGGTATGTTGGCCACCCGATCGGGTATAGACACTCGATCGTGGTCAAAATCTCCCCTGCATGTTGCCTTGTTCCCGGGTTGATCCGATTTGATTTTTCAGCGACTTACCCGATCGAGTATAGGGCATACTCGACCGGGTACAATATCAAAAATCAGAATCTTCATTTTTTCTTGGAATTTTCGCACCTTCCTTCTACTTGTGATGTGAACATCACTAGAGTGGTCTTGGACCTGTTTGAGCTCAGAATCAACCTAATCTAATCTAAACAATTTACAAACATTTTACAAACTAAACTATTACACCAAAAGTGTGTAATTTCTAGAGTAACAATCACTCAAAACTAATCAAAAACACAAATATAAACATGGAAATAGCATGAATGTCAGTAGTATTTTAGTTTGTTTCATTTTTTTGAGGGAGAAATATAATGTGATTTTTAATTTGAATAACTTGCAAGTACAACACAGTTTGATCTCTTATTATTCCGTTCAACGAGATCTAGAGCTCAACTCAGCGACTAATAATGGTGGCTTCCCTTTCAGTTTCACTTTTTGTACCACGGAGTCCAACCAAATTAGCTCTGATAACTAAATATCCGGTTAATAAAGTGAAGTGTGTATCGCGCTGCTGCAAGAAGGAAGAGAGCATTCCAGAGCCGCCCCGGCTCATTCCAAAAATTAATGAACAGTCTACGTTTATCTCAAAAATCAAGTATGGAGAGCATCCGAGGCCCTGAAAATAGCGAAAATCATTCGATGATATAATGATAGAAACTGTATTTCAAGCTAATTAGTTTCAAACGGAGTAGTATGCAGTATGCTCCCATTCATAACTTCCACTTTCAAATGGGCTCAATTTAAGAAAATGGAAAAATGGATTTGTATTTCTCAATAATAATACTCTGTATCAATAACAAAATGCGAAGTACTGCAAACATTTTCAAATTAGCTCATTAGAACATGTAAGGATCTTCTGAACAATTGAGTGGAAGAACAAAATCGTAATATCAGGGAAAAGAATCGACTTAGTTATTAACGGTGATGTCTCCCTTTGCTATGATTATAGTGCACATCAGGTTGCCTTTGACCACCACCGGGGAAATCACCAGATGCGGAAACTTCATCATCAAAGGCCAACTTCTTTTCAGGTTCAGCAGAGATTGACTTCTTCTCGGCCGATGGCGGCTCAGGTTCAGCAGAGACTGTCAACATCGGCTCGACACCGGTTAAGACCTTGAGGTAGACATTTTTTTTTGCCGGGAGACAGTTGTCGAGATTTTATTAAATATTAGCAATAAAACATCTCCACAGAGGCATTCCTCTGGCAAAATACATGGAAGAAATGATAAAAGTAAATGAAATTTTTGGGGGGGCTTGACCTGACCCAAAAATAAAACAAAAGGAGACACACCACAAATTCAAGTGCAGGACCAAAATAGATAACCAGCCCAAGATGAAATACAACATCAAAAGAGGAAAGTGTCAACAAATTAAGAAACCCTGAAATTGGGAAGACCAACAATGTCCAGATGCACCACTCCTCTTATGTGTAACGGAAGTTGCTCACCCTGAAGAAAAACGACCTGCGAACGAGACAAAGTAGTAGCCAGTAGGTGAGCGACCTCGTTAGCCTGTTTGTAACAATGATGAAAGGAGAAACGATCAACTGATTGATCTCAGGGGAGTCAAACGGTCAGGTTGCTTACTAAGAAGAGAGACTGCGACCAATGAGTTTGATTCAATTTCAACATCAAAGATACCAGCGTTCGCCAACCAATGTGAAGCCACAAAAATAGCAGCTAGTTCAGCTCCAAGAACAGAGCTTGCCTGAATTGGGAAGGATCCAGCAAAGATAAGTTTGCCTTCGGTATTTCTGAGTACCCCTGTCCAGACCTTGAGGTAGACATCTTTGGACAGAAACCCCTGTTCAGTTAAGTTCGGTCATCATATCCATCATATATCCGAGTACGTATGTTGGAAAAATTGGAGAAGAATGTAGTACATACCTTTTTCATTAGAAGCTAGTAGGTGACTCCCTCAATTTCTCCACTAGTGCAAGCACCACAGCGAGAGCCGCGATCATAGACATTGATGATTCGTCCCTCCGGTACATTTGCAGTAGCCGGGACCTACAGCTCACGTTTGATGATGGCAGTGAGAGGCTTCACCTCATCGCCGCCTACGGCAGTGAGTGTTCCGTGCATCCCGCCGCAGATACAACAGCACCGTGGAGGACAAGGAAGAAGCCATTTGGATTTGGATTTTATTTTTGCAACAAACTCTGCGAGTGTGCAACACTGTACACTATGTTTTATAATGGTGGGGTGTGGGTTTTTTTTTCTGTTGATGGGAGGGAGAAATTTTGAAAGATTGATACATGGTAAAAGTTTGTCCAGTATAATTAATAAGGTTAAGGCAGACAGTGGCATGAAAGACTTTTACGGTATAATTTTACTTAGTTTCATTTTTGGATAGAGAAATATAATGGTATTTTTAATTTTATAAAACTCGAAAAGTACAACACAATTTGATCTGTTATTACTATGTTCAACGAGATCTAGAGCTCCACTCAGCGTCTTTTGATGGCAGTTCCCTTTCAATTTCGGTTTCTCTGCCATGGAATCTACCCAAATCAGCTCTGATACTTAAATTTCCAATTAATAAAGTGATGTGTGTGTCGCGCTACTGCAATAAGGAAGAGAGCATTTCGGACCCACCCTGACTCATTGCAAAAATTAATGAACAACATGCGTTTATCTCAAAATCAAGTATGGGGAGCATCAGGGCCCCTGGCAACAACAAAATTCATCCTGCAAAAGGGGTAGGAGGTGTAAAGGCCTGTAGCGAAGTAGTTGGGCGCGCCAGATCCAGCACTTTTTCCGGGAGATAGCTCCATCACGTCCATCGTTTGGGTGGTCTGGCCCAAGTTTCTCCCACGAATCCCATCAGAGGCCTTGCCAATAACAAAAATCATCTTGCAAAAGCATGTAGGAGGTGTAATGGGAGTGGAATTTTTGGCAGGAGATATATGCAAGTTTCCGTATGATCTTGAACACAGCTAATACTTATATTAATTTAATTTTCCAAGGTATTGACATTTTTACTTTTTTATGTTATGTTATGTTATGTTATGTTATGTTATGTTATGTTATGTTATGTTATGTTATGTTATGTTATGTTATGTTATGTTATGTTATGTTATGTTATGTTATGTTATGTTATGTTATGTTATGTTATGATGGAAAATGTCATTTAAAATGTTATGTTATGTTATGTTACCATATTTAAATCGTGTTAATTTCATATTTAAATATTTAAAATTAACTATCAAGTTAATTTCAGTTTTTAGATCGTGTTATTCATATTTTCTTTTGTTCTCTTCCAGCCAACAATTATATTATATTATATTATATTATATTATATTATATTATATTATATTATATTATATTATATTATATTATATTATATTATATTATATTATATTATATTATATTATATTATATTATATTATATTATATTATATTATATTATATTATATTATATTATATTATATTATATTATATTATATTATATTATATTATATTATATTATATTATATTATATTATATTATATTATATTATATTATATTATATTATATTATATTATATTATATTATATTATATTATATTATATTATATTATATTATATTATATTATATTATATTATATTATATTATATTATATTATATTATATTATATTATATTATATTATATTATATTATATTATATTATATTATATTATATTATATTATATTATATTATATCATATCATATTATATTATATTATATTCTTCTCCAAACGCACCCACCCCCAAAAAAACTCCATTTCTATACACTCCAAGCTTCGATTCTCCACCATTCCTACACCAAATCCATAAATTAACACCATTTTCTTCATCTCCTCACCTTCCTCTTCCATCCTACACCCATTAATCCTTCCCAAATCCCCCAAATCAACCAACCCAAAAAAAAACCTACCCCCAATTTCGAACCCCCCATTTTTGGACTTCAAAGGTCCAAATACAAAGCCAAAAATCTCCACCAAACATCAAATACCTCTTCTCCTAATCATCCCCTACAAAACCATACCCATCAAGCCCACCAAATCCTACCCACCCCAAAAATCCGAGAATCCCTCACCAAGAACAACAAAAATCAAGCTCCATGACACCAAAAAGGGCAAAACCTTCTTCCTCAAGAACTCCAAGGGCTATCCCACCGGTTGAAGGCTTCGAGGAGGTGGACCTTGCAACCGAAGCACAACGCACCCGTTTCCTCGAACAATCCGAAAGAGAGGTAAAACCCTCCCGCTTTATCTGCCAAGCGACGTTAACTTTGTTCTGGATTGATGAAATCATGAGAAACATATTCACAAGGTGTGGCATGCTAAAAATCTTTGATATGCATTATTGGTCATATTTTCGTTTAGTGTATGAATTCTATAGTTCCGTTGAGCATGTAAGAGATGAAAATGACCACACAAATAACACGATCCACTTTCGCCTGCTCAACGCGGACCGTTCACTCACTAAAAGGGAATTTGGCGAACATTTCGGCCTACCCTTGCTTGATGAAACAGTCGCGTATAGTACACCGGTGGCCTATGAACTATGGAGAAGAATGACCGGGTTGGTCAAATTTAACACTTCCCACCTCAATGTAAACCACGTCCAACACCCGGTTTTCCGATTTTTTTTTAAATTCTTGGCAAATTGCTTTTTCGGGAGACCAAACAACCATCAAACTAGAGTGTGGGATATATATGTCTCTTAGCACAAGCTGTTCTTCCGGGTGCTAGCCCATACGACGTCACCACAGTGCTTTGGGACCATATTATCAATGTTAAAAATGGTGGAGGAAAGATTCTGGTGGGGGGCCTGATTACCCACATTGCCACACTTTACGGTTTTCAATGCAATGGCGCACTGAACTACAAGACCGTTCTTGGCCTTAAGTTCCTAAAAAACGCTGGGGATGTGACCCTGTCAAACATAGAGGATGATGGCCTGGAGATTTATAATTGGCACATCAAACCCGGCCAAGAACTGTATTTCCCCATCCCTTCCGAAAACCTCCCTCTTAACATCATCGATCACCAAATCGGTGATGGACATCATTATTGTTTGCCCGGGAGAATCCCACCTCAGTATGCACCCCCAAACAATGAACCAGGAAACCATGAAGACAACCCCGCCGCCAACAAACATATTGCCATTGAACCACCCCTCATTCCTGAACAACCACAACCACAACCCCATGCTCACCAATATTCACCATTTGAGCAAGAAATGCTAAATAGCATGAATGCTCTCAACCTTAACTACACTCAACTCCGGAATGAGTTCGGGTTATATAGAAATGACCAGTGGCAGAATTTCGAAAGGATTGAAGAACGAAGGCAGGAAGATTGGCGTAGGCATGAAGAGGACCAACGGAGAACCTTTGGTCCGATATACTCTTATGTGGCACACCAAGGGTCTTTTGCGACTATGAGCAACCCCCCTCCCGCACCCTCATGGTATAACCCCACGGAATGGGGTTATTTTGGCGGTTCAAGCTCTAGTGGAGGAGGCGGAGATGACGGGCACCGAGGTGATCACATGGATGAGGATGCTCACTTCACGGGTTACCAAGGCTATGGAGGGTTCTATGATGGCAGAGATGCAGGCGGGCACTAGGGACAGTGCCTAGTCCTAAGTGTGGGGGTGTTGAGAACTATTCCGCTATGCTCCCATTTCATGCTCTTCATTCTTGTCAAAAAAAAATATAAATAAAAAAAAAAAAGAAATTAAGCTTGTTAGGTTGAAAAAACCCAAAAGGGCAATTACTATGCAGGATCCTGAGGGTGATTACTATGCAGAGTTCATCGGATGAGGAAACTGAAATTGAAGACCCATTTTCACTCTTTTGGTTTTGGAGATACTTCATGTTATTTGTTTTGAACACTTATGGATGTTGGTGTTGCTACTCTTGCTATTTAAGGACTTCTTGAACAGAACTTATTTTACTCGAGACGAGTAAAAGTGCAAGTGTGGGGGTGTTTGATATGCACTAGTTTATAGTGCATAAGTGTATGTTTTTATATTGATCTTGTGTGGACTTTCCATCACTTTTAGTTAGTTTGTAAGTATTTGTTTTATTTTAGTTGTAATTATTTTTACCTTCTATTTCTAGCTATAGAATAGTGATAGAGTTTTTAGCAAGCAAAAGGGAAGAAAAACTGAAGACAAAAATGCTCAGGAACACAAACCCGACCGGGTCAGACCTTGAACCCGGTCGGGTCAGGATCTAAGAGGAAAGAGTACGACCCGGTTGGGTCCCTTACTTGACCCGGTCGGGTCAGATTTGACCCGAAGCACCAGAACATGCTGCAGATCACAAAGATTTGGAAAAGATCTGATTTTGGTCAAACCCGGTCGGGTCCCTTACTTGACCCGGTCGGGTCTGACTTGACCCGGACAATTTAACGTGCTGAAAACACAAAAACGTGGGAGATAATCTGATTTTGACCGGTACCCGGTCGGGTATATACCTATACCCGGTCGGGTACCCGGCCAAAGGTGTTGAAAAACACCTATAAATAGCACACTTTTTCTTCACAAAAAAATAATCCCTTCTTCCATATACTTAAGCTCAGTTTAGAATAGCATTTCTTTATATTTCTTTTAGTATGTTTAGTCTCCAAATGAGGAGCTAAACTTCCAATTCTTGGTTTTGCTCTTGAAGCTTGTTGATTATTAAAGTTGTGAGTTATTTTCTTACTTTCTCCTCTTGATTACTAATTCTTCCCTTAATCTCATTCTATATTAATGTTGGAGGGTGGCTAAGTGACGATTAGTTAACGTTCCGACATTGATTATTACTAGAAACGATCAACGAACCGATGGTTAAACGTTGATGGTTTCACAAGTAAGTAACTTCGGTTTATTAATGCACGGTTGTGATTAATAAACTTAAGAGGGATTAATTTTGTTGGTTAAACCGAAACCGTTGTGTTGAGGTTATCAATCTTAATTGGTTTCATCTAGGAGTTAAAGAGGTTAAATGCTACTATTATATCGGTATACGGCGTTGTTCTATATTTGATTAATAGTAAGGGTTATTAATGAACGGTCGTTGTTAATAACTACCCTCGATGAATTGGAGATACTCCGCGATTGAGTATTCGAGAGGGGATAAGTTATGGATATAACAATGATCGACTAAAATATATCAATAAGTGGAAAGTAGCAAGACCAAGTTTATTCTTGAATTTAATCCTATATAACTTGTTCATCTTCGTGTTCAATTTAATTAAATCACTCAACAATCAAAACCCCCCTTTTATTTACTATTTACATAAAAAGAAAGTTATTCCTTTCCCTGTGGATACGAACTCTACTTCACCTATACTACGTATAAGTGTTAGTATCGATTTATTTTGAGTGCACTCACGACAAAGTGCACGTCAGTAAGTATATATTTTGAAGGGGTAATTTGGGATTACAGCCTAAGCTATATTATCACCCTATTTGAGGGTCTTGTGTGTGAAATACTTGTTGTATATCTATTAGATGCCTGCCACACCAGTACTTTATAGCCGTATAGAGTACTGACCCCTTCGGGGGCGTCTCACCACCATTTTAGGTTGAGGCTCGAGCTTGCTACCTGTGCCCGTTGCTCGGGTGATCCTTTGGAGAGAAGACATGGTTCGTGCTTTCTCCATTCTGTTTTGAACAATATTAAACATGCTCATGGATATTTTACTCGTGAATAGCCCTGTGTGGCCATTTTATTTTAAACAATGTTTCCGCTGCATTATGAATTACTTATTATGGTTGTTTATGGATGTTATGTGTGTGAATGATATTCAAGACGCCTTGTATAATATGAATGTGTTGGACTGCGGTTGACTATTCGTATTGTACGGCGGGTTGTTGACGTGTCCGGGTAGGTCCGGGGCGTGACACATCACCCGGAGGCCAAAACCCGGGGACGAACATCCATCACCCGGAGGCCAAAGCCCGAGGACGAACATCCATCACCCGGAGGCCAAAGCACGGGGACGAGCATCTTTCACCCTGGAGGCCGAGGGCCGGGAGACGATCATCTATCATCCAGAGGCCAAAAGCCGGGAGACGAGCATCACGACAGTCGACCGCGGACGAGGATGACTCAAGATCGTTTGGGGGCTCCGAATCCGGTCGTTGACCATGGACAAAGATGACTCAAGAAAAGTTCACGGACTCCAGATCCAGGTGTTGACCACGGATGAGGATGACTCAAAAGTGGATGCTGGGTGTTCCAAAACGGTCACTAACCGTGGACAAACCCGAACCACTGAGGATTCCATATCCGGGCATCGATCACGGATGAGGATGATCCAAGAACCTTGAGGATTCCAGACCCGATCATCGACCGTAGACGAGGATGACTCCTGAACGTTTGAGGATCCCGAATCCAGTCGCCGGTCATGGACGAGGATGACTCTTGAACGAAGACACAGATCCAAGGAAGACCGAGGAAGAGCACGGGCAAGAGTATACTTTCTCGAGCAGATTCGCACGCTCACTACTCAAGAAACTGGGGGGCTTGTGTTGAGATATATTATCTCAGTCCGTTACTGTTCAGGAGCCCAAGACTGTACGTAGTACGGTGCCCGATCAACGAGGCCTATTTCCAGCCTATCGGGTCTATTTCGGCCTTTGGGCCCATTTCAGCCCATTTGGCCCATTAGAGTAGGTTTTACCCTACTCCCTTTCCCCTATATATATGGGGCTTTCCCACATGTTTAGGGAGGCTTTTCTTCTTCCTCCTTCTCTCTGGAATAGATTAGCTAGCTTTATCCTCCATTAATGGGAGCTTCAATACATATACCTTGTAATGGTTAGTAGAGTCCTAATGAGAATGAGAGGGCTTGGACATTAGCCTAAAAAGTCCCGTGGTTTTCTCCCTTTCGGGTTTCCACATAAAAATAGTTTGTTCATACACATTTATACATATATTTACTATATCGTGTTGGATCAAACTCAACAAGCATTTTGTATCTAGGCATGATCGTGCCTACCCGGCAGTAGCTCCGCGATGCATTCCTTCTTCACGCACGACCGTGTGTCCCTCCAGGCACGATCGTGCGTGGCCTGTTCTTCATCGATTCTCTTGTCTGAATTTGACAATACTTCCTTCATGAAAGTTGTAGATTATGAAGTATCCAATCAAAATTGGATTTGAATCATCCAATCAAAATTGGATTTGAATCATCCAATCAAAAGATATGAATAAAATGGTGGAAGGTCACATTCTGAAATCGCAACAGGGATCATTTGACTTCATCGTCTGTTTTTACCTTCTTCCTCTCAGATTCGCGGAATGATGTCTTCATATGATTTGTATCTATTGAAGTTAGCTTTCATGTAGAACTTGAATCGTGTCTTTTGGATGTTTTTACAAAGAGAAATGATTGAACGATTGACAGAAGGTCATCCTGATCGTCGTTTTCAAGCTCTATATGTCTTCTTTGGATCCCGTAACCAATTCTAGAGCTCTTTTGTCTTCAAATCTTCATCTTAAACCTCCTGCTGACCTCCAAAGCTCTCAAATCAATCTCGAATGCTTCTCAACGCATCCCGATTGCTTCTCAAGCGCCGATGTCGGGCTCAAATTCCCTGATTTTTGACTCCAAATGACATAAAACTCGAACCAACGCCTCATAAACATAACTTGAGCTAAAATTGAGACTTGTAACACCTTAAAGCTAGGAAACCCATCAAAAGTCAATCCCAACACGCATCAAATGCGTGTCTAGACGCGGACTTATCAGTCAGCAAGTCACTTGCTGACGTGGCACACACGTGGCAGACCAGTTAACATTGACTTTGCTGACATGGCACACACGTGGAAGTCCAATCACCTATTTTGTGATGACGTGGTGCGCACATGGACAACCGTGTGCGCGCCACATCAGCGATCGGCCTGCTGACATGGCAAGTAATCTACTAATGGACTCAATTGAACGATTATACAAAGTTTGAGTATTTGATTGATTTTTTTAAAAGTATGAGGACCTAATTGATTTTTCCCATAATTTAATATTGTGACTTTTAATGATATGATGAAGAATTACACCCATGAATGACTCTTGTATACTTACGAAAAGGACCGATATCCAAAATCGATCGATAGTTATCTGATGTAAATTGAGCTTTGATCCCAAATCATTGTTTGGAGTTGAATCAGGCATCTCTTGTGACTCTTCTTTCTACTTGAGGTGAGATTACTTATTTCCAAATATCACAGGGAACACTTTTGAATAAATGAAGTGGCTACACACGTCATAATTAAAGGAGCCTCGTGACTCATATCCTCATGGGGCACGATTTGATGCTAATGCCCTTTTTAACCCTCCATGTTCTAATTCTCATTTCTTTCGCTAACTTGTTAAACTTTCACAATCTTCTAGATGTTTTAAGTTTTAACTTTGGCTCTCAATGAAGGAATCACTTATGGCGTTGAAAAGCGATGTGGTAAACTTTGATGGATATAAAGGAGGCTATTTTTTGACAATTGATGAAGAAGGCTAGCTTGACGATTGTTGTAATTCATCCCCATTACTTTTGTCATTCAAAAGGTCGTTGTTTCCGTCAAAGGTACGACACTCTATTTAATGTACTCTATTAAAATAATACTACCTACGTCCCAATTTGATGGTCTGAGTTCCTATTCACTCAGTCAACACAAATCATTCTTAATATTTTACTTTAAATATCAAATTTGATTCTGGTTTTGCGACTTTGTAAAGTTTTAAATGTACTTTCTGAATATGTAATTTTTTATTCTAAAAATAATTTAAGTGCAGGCAGGGATCGTTTGTTTTATCGTCGATCAAGCATTGTAAACCGCAACGAGACTATCATTTTGGGACGGAGGGAGTAGTATTTTACCACTACACATAAAATACTTTACAGTTTACATAGTATAATATAAAACTTTGTTAACAAGTTCCCTTTCATTTACATTAAATAATAAAGCTAAGCGGTGTAAAGCTTTTAACCCCTTTTACATTTTTAACTTCGCATGCAAAGTAAATATGAGATAATTCACGTCCTACCAAACGCTCTCTTAGTTTAGCGAATTCCTAACTATATTTTTTTATAATAATGATTTTCTTTTTTTGAAAAAACAATAACTTTATTCATAAAATAAGAAAGTTACAGTGCGAAAAGATAAATAAAGGGAAAAAAATACATAAAAGAAATGAAAAGTAAAGACAAAAACTAAACCCAAGGGAAATCTCTAGCTTGTGATCTGGTCGTCATGCTATGCCGCCTTTTATTCTTCTAAGATTTCCTGTAGATCTTGAGTTGCGTATTCATGTTTTTTGTTGTCAGACAGTTTTCGGATGTGACCAACTTTGATTTACGGCAAATCATCCTATTAAATTTGGAGTTCCTAATTTCTTCCTTGTTTGATAGAGGGGGACGACGATCACTTTCTGTTGCATGTCCTAGAAAGTCGTCTGAAAAGAAAGAGTCATCAGAATGATCATAGCTGTTTGAGGCATCAGAGTAAGCCTGGAGGAGTGGGATTTGTGATTGTTTCTCAAATGAGAGGAGTTGTTGCGTCTCGCCAAAGGCTCTCTGAACTTCATAATTAAAAATGAGTTTGGAGATTGTGATTTCCTCAGAATCACCCGAATTGTCATGCTCCCTAAGCACCACTCCCTCCTGCTCTGCTCTAAAACAGACAATTCAACAAAATTAAAAAATAATGTCAAAAAATCATTGAGATTGGATTTGCGTGGGCCCATGGGGACTAAAATGGAGGTCCCTTTTTCTTTAGCAATTTTCAGATAAGAACCTGATTTGTTGAGTTTAGTAGAAACCATGATACACCCGATTTTCTAACTAATATCAGAATGCTTTCTTTTGGACAGTTTTCACTCCTAGACCATACCATACTAGACTAGACCAAACTTAAATCAATAGATCAGACCAGACCAGACCTGGACAGTTCAATATAAAATACACAGAAGCCAGACATTTACCAGACCATATCAGACCAATTCAAACCAGACCAGACCAACAAATTTGTGTCCAAAAGGAAAAAAATGCCAAATTAGAAATAGAAGTAATAAACCATTGGGGTACTCCGTAATTCTGTATTTTTAATATACTCCGTACAACGGTATTTTCCATCCCAATTATGAAAGTAATAATTAGTTCTATTTAGGATCCTGAAATCATATTTCCATATGCAGGAATTTAATAGTAATGCTATATTTGGCCATATTTTCCATTTCTGGAAGTAATTATTCCTATTTGGGATAAAAACGTGTTCTTATTTATGCTAAGTAGGTAGTACCTTGTAGGATATGATACTCCTTGTATAATACGAAGTATTAGACTGCATCGGTAAACATTTGCACATACGAAAAAACAGTCAAAAACATTCTTCCTTATATATGGCTTTACTGCTTTAATTTAGTCAATATTCCCTTCCCATATATACGGGCTTGACATTTAGGAAATTAATATTATTTGTACACAACATCTCTCATAATATTATTTAATTGAATTTGAGACGGTGAATTGGTTTGTTAGGTGTAGTACGTGAATGAATCGGCGGCATGGCGAAGACAGACTTGTCGATGGTATGCAGAGGCGTAGCGTGTGCGCTGAGCATCGCAGCAGCTTCGACGATGATTTTGTGCCGCGTAGATGTCCACAAGAATGGCATCACTTTCATTATATCACACAGATTTTGGGGCAGCTTCCAGTAATACTCCGTATAATCTTACATTATTTCATTAATTCAATCATTCTATGTCTACACGTCGGCATACATGTCGTTTCTGTAAGGAAATTTGTGTGTGCCCCTAAAAAAATAAGTCGAATTATGCGTATATATAGATAAATTACTTTTTGGGGTCATAAACATTTCCCTTTACTCAATCGAAAACAAATTGTCTGTGCACAAATAATTAAAAAAAAACACTTGTTGTGTAAGCTGATATGTACAAGTTAATTTCCTTTCAATTGGAATAGTGTTGTGTAGATATAAGCTAATCGTCTTAGTTATGATTTGAAAATAGCTTAGCCTCATTGATTTGAAAACAGCTTAGCTAGCCTCATTTGGTTGTTTGTCTTCCCTAATTGTTAAATTGTGATAAGAGAGTAGCCCATTACATTTGTGTTCGTTAGTATCCTAGTAATGACTATACGAAGGTTATGATTGTGTGCATGTTGAGTTATTAGTCGGGCTCAGGAATCAAACTTTATTTGTCCTAATACCATATTTTAATATTTGGATTCTCATTCTGAGAACTTTAATCTAATAAGAGACGTAACGATCTTATATGTTAATTTATATACTTGCCGATTGGAGTGATGAGATGGTTTTACAGAAAAATCATTTTTTACTATCCAGTTTATCACTTTTTAGGGGAATATAGAAGAATACTTATGTTTTTCTCTATATATGAGGATCTTTATGTTGTCGTTGTATTGAGAAAGTTTCTACTTGTCTTTGAACAGATTCTTTAAGATCATGGCTTTTGTTGGAGGATCTTACAACTTTCTAGTTATTTTTCTTCCTAATGGAAGCCCGTTGTGGCGATTGGTGGTCATCATAGATGTGGTATTAATTAAAGATCTAATATATACACACATATACATTATATTTTAGCTTAAAAAAAGTCTTGATGACTAGTAACAATATGTGGTAACTTTTTGTTTTTGTTTGTACAAATAAGATTGTTAACATGGTCCAAGCTTCAAGCATCGGAGCAGCAATGTACACTTATTTTCTTCTCCGGGAAGGGAATTCTCATGTGAAATGGTGGCCAGTTTGTAAAGTGTCACCGGAATTTTGCTCCAAGGTGTTAGGAGCCACTATTGCCGGTGCGCTCGGCCTACTCTTCAACTTCACACTCATGTGCTATACAGTTTATATTATTGTCGATCCTCTTCTCCATTATGACCGAAGAGGATGATAAGATTAATTAGTAGCCTTAATTTATATCTCACATAAACCAACTTCTCATGAGATGACTTTTACAATATGCATGAATTTCAAAGTGAGCATTTAATTTATCTTACAACGTATATGTATATATAAAAATATTACTCCCCTCCATCCCGTTATGATTGTCCCGTCTTTTCTTTTTTGTCCGTCCGACCAAGAGTCTAAGATTGTTCCATATCAATTTGGTAAAATTTGTGTTGTTCTGAATCATTTCTCCCTTATCTTTATTTTATCAATTTAATATTGCATATCAATCACATAAACCAACTTTTTAATAACAAAAAAAACCAACTTCTTAATAACCATGTCGGCATTCCCTTATCTCTTAATGTTGTGGAACGGAGGTAGTACAAGACACGGTGATAGTACAAAGTTTATTGCTGCGTGCTTCATCTTCTTTACATAAAAGTGTAATTGTTTCTATTAATTAATAAAAGAAAAGTTAGTAATTTAGTTCGGTATTTTATGTTTGTGCCGTTGTTGTTCTTATTGCTTTAGTCACTTGTATACGATAGTATCAGGTTTCCAGTCTCCTAACTCACAATTTTACCCATTAAATTAAATATATTTACCCATGCATTTTTTGGCAGAAAAGTCCATCTAGCTAGGCTGTAGCGGGCTTTTGCCACCGTAAATAGCACTCCAAATATTCAAAAAAAAGAACACACTCCAATAGTAGTAGTATTAACTTAAAGAAACTTTATTCTTTCCATGACTATAATGAGGTATTGGTGGGAAAACATCGCCCCCAATCTCTTTCAACATCATAAACTCATAGCGTTGTACATTCATTCACATTCTCGCAATATAAGATTCAATTTGTATCATACATTTCAAATATACAAAAGAGATTCACAAATAAACGGGTAAGTGAGTAACTGACTTTACTATTTATATACTGTATGAGACTATTTCACTCGCTCTCTCAAGGACTTCTCTAAAACTCTTCTCTCATCAGTCAAGAAGGATCTCACGAGACTTTCACACACACGATTAATTCGTGTGTTTGTGTGATGTACCTCGTATGTAACTCGTACGTACATAAGGTACATTATTATATGCATTTAAATTTTGTTCAGCCACATTATCATTACAATAATACTCCGTATGTAGTACGTTATACGTATAATTTAGCAGTTGCACGCTTTCACGTCATTATCTCATATATTTAGGGTCCAACCATATTATTTGCCTCACTTAGCTTGTTTTAAATGATATACGATAGTATATGGACTTAATAAGACTTCGCCGACCTATATAGTTTATAGTTATATAGCAAAAATTAACCTGTCCAAATTTAAATGTCGATTATCCAAAGATATGGATGCATTCTCACCTCAGTAAAAACAAAATTCATTGTGATGAGTAATTTGGAATCTGATACCCTCATTATAACAATTGAAATATAATTGAATTAGTCATCTTTCAACTATTCATGTTCAGGCATTCATCATCATTATATTGTTAATATAAATAAGAAATCATAATTATGATTTCTAGACATCATTACATTTCTCCCTAATTTAGACATCATTACATTTCTCCCTATGAATAGCAGTATTTTGCTTCATTGTAAACACGCCATTATCACACTCTCAATAACATATTTATCACTAAATTTTCATATTATATTTTTCTCCCTGATCTTCTAGCTCGGTATATTTTACTCCGTTTCTTTTAAATCTGAATTCCCAGTCTGAAAATCAAACGTTTCCAAATGGGCCAGGAATTATTTTGTACGAAGTATGTTTTCAACGTGATGTTGTGAAAGGATTGATAACTAATTACCGAAATGATTGATACAATCCCTAGAATTACACATTTAAATGATACGTAGGATGTTATAGTGTGAGTATCGAATTCCAAATTACTTATCACAACGAGTTTTATTTTTATTGAGATGAGAATGCACACATACCTTTGGATAATTGACATTAAAATTTGGACAGGTTAGTTTTTGTTATATACTAGTAATAACTATAAGTCGGCGAAGTCTTATCAAGTCCATATCATTTTAAACAAGCTAAGCTAAGTGAGGCAAATCATATGGTTCAACTCTAAATATATGGGATAATGACGTGAAAGCGTGCAAGTGCCGAATACTACATACGGAGTATTATGTAATGATACCACATTATTGTAATGATAATGTGGCTGAACAAAATTATATAACAATGTACCTTATGTAGGTAACTAGGTACGTGTTACATATGTAGTCGTGTGCGAGAGCTAGTGAGAGACTTCTTGAGTGATGAGAGAGAAGAGTCTTAAGGAGAATTCCTGAGTGAGTGAAAGTCGTCTTAAAAGAACCAGAAAGGAAAGTGAGAGCGAAGTAGTTTCATATGTAAAGAGCGAAGTGACATATCATATGCTTGTAAATCTCTTTTGTATATATTCAATTGTATGATACAATTTTACAAACTCATATTATCAGATTGAATATTGTATTGCAAGAGTGTGAGTGAACGTACACGAATGCGTTCATGATTTTGGAAGAGGCTGGATATCGTGTGTTCCGAACAATACGTACTCATTATATTCATGGAATTCTATTCACTCGCAACAATAAAGTTTCTTTAAGTTAATAATATACTGTTATTGGAGTATTTTTAAAAAAAGGTATTTGGAGCATGCTATTTACGCATATGGGTAAATATATTTAATCGGTAAAATTATGAGTTAGGAGACTAAAGCAATAGGAATAACAACGGCACAAACATAAAATACCTAACTAAATTAATAGAAACAATTGCACTTTTATGTATAGAATTAAAGCACCCAGCAATAAACTTTGTAGTATCACCCATATCTTGTACGACCTCCATCCCATAACATTGACACATGAGAGGGTGACACCACTATTAAAAAAAGTTGATTAATGTGGTTAATATGAAATTGATAAAGTAAAAATAAGGTAGAAATGATATAAAAACCCACAAGTTTTATCAAATTGATATGAAACAATCTTAGTCGAATATGCAAAAAAAAAGACGGGACTACCTTAATAGGACGAGGGAGTAATATTATATATATGGTCTAAGATTTGATGTTGTAAGATAAATTAAATGTTCAATTTGAACAACGGCATCGTGCGATTCTCAAATTCAAAAATATGTGAAATTCGTGCATGTTGTAAAATTCATCTCATGAGAACAAGTCCTAGCATAAGTTATCCAATAATAGTCAATTAGTCATGATGATATCTATTCTACATGCTAGAGATATAAATTAAGGCTACTAATTCATCTTTTCATCCTCTTTGGTCGGCATAATGGAGAAGGGGATCGACAATAATATAAACTACAGAGCACATGAGTGTGAAGTTGAAGAGAAGGCCGAGCGCACCGGCAATAGTGGCTCCTAAGACCTTCGAGCAAAATTCCGGCGACACTTTACAAACTGGCCACCATTTCACATGAGAATTCCCATCCCGGAGAAGGAAATAAGGGTACATTGCTGCTCCTACGCTTGAAGCTGGGACCATGTTAACAATCTTATTTGTACAAACACAAACAAAACAAAACAAAGTTACCACATATTGCATGTTACGATGTTTTTACTTGGACGTTAATCTGTCTCAGATCATATCAGATCAGACTTGGATAATTATAAAACTACAAAGAGACCAACTATTACTAGACCAGACCACTAGACCAGACCAAATTAGCAAATTACAGTCCAAGTAAAAACATTCTTACTCATCAACATTTTTTTTATTTTAAAGGACAAATAAAATGTACACCGTATATGTGTGTATAAATAAAAAGATCTTTAATTAGTACACATCTATGATGACCACCAACCGTCAAAACGGACTTCCATTAGGAACAAAAATAACTAGAAAGTTGTAAGATCCTCCAATAAAAGCCATGATCTTAAAGAATCTGTTCAAAGACAAGTAGAAACTTTCTCAATAAATATTGGATAGTAAAACCATCTCACTCCAATCGGCACTTATATATACAAATTAACATATAAGATCGTCACGTTTCTTATTAGATTAATTCTGTAGAATGAAAATCCAAATATTAATATATAGTATTAGGACAAATTAAGTTCGATTCATGAGCCCGTCTAATAACTCAACGTGCACACAATCATATCTTTCGTATGATACTAACGAACACACATGTAATGGGCGCGCTACTCTCTAATCACAATTTAACAATTAGGGAAAACAAACAACCAAATGAGGCTAAGCTATTTTCAAATCATAACTAGCTAAGACGCTTAGCTTATATCTACACAACATTACTCCAATTGAAAGCAAATTAATTTGTACAAATCAGCTTACACAGGAAGTGTTGTTTTTATTTGTGCACATACAATTTGTTTTCGATTTAGTAAAGGGAAATGTGTATGACCCCGAAAAAGTGAATTATCTATCCATACACCGAATTTGATTTATTTTTTCAGGGTCACACACAATTTTCCTTAAAAAAACGACATGTAAGCCGACGTGTAGAGTGTAGACATAGAATGATTGAATTAGTGAAATAATGTAAGATTATATTACTGGAAGCTGCCCCAAAAGCTGTGTGATATAAATATATAATGAAAGTGATGCCCCCTAAATATAATTACTTTAAAGTCTAAACATATGGTATATATTTGTATGAACTAATAATTTAAAGCATGTACGTCAGTACGTGTATGCTCCCAGGTTTTGCTGTAAGTAGCCTTTGGCATAGTACTATAGTAGCATTACACACGACATAGAACACTCGTGTACTACCGTATAGTACGTACGTATTTTACTCCGTTTCTTTTAATTTCTTAGAATCAACATCACTATATAATGTGACAAGTAAAATGGAATTTAGTGAATGAAATATACTAAAGGCTTCCAAGAATACAAATGCGCCAGGAATGGTACGAAGTATGTTTTAAGGTAGATTCTATGGTACTCATAAGGTATCATACTTTTGCTTATATGGACCAATCAAAATGATGCAGATGAATTATTTAAATCTAAATTAAATAGGTTATAATGATTTGAACCAATCAAATGCATTGTGGGTACGGTACCCCATTTTTTAAATGGGTACCGGAGTTGTCACCATGTTTTAAACATGATGTTGTGAAAGGATTGATAACTAATTACCGAAATGATTGATATAATCCCTAGAATTACACATTTAAATGATACGGAGAAGTATGTTATTGTTATAATATGGGAGGAAATAAGCAGATCATGGTACTACTTCCATACCTAAATAAAAGTCTTTATTTCCTTTTCGTATCGTTCCCAAACAACAATCTTCTTTCATTTTTGGCAAACAAAACAATGTAGAACAGTATCATACAGTGTCCAAATAATGTGAAATAATGTCTATGAATTCCACCTTTTTAAATTGTGTGTAAAATGAAAGAGACTTTTATATAGGGGCGGACAGTGTAATAAGAATAATCAAAGCGTAGGAAACACCATTCACTCAATCACGTACACGAGTGTTCTATGTCGTGTGCAATCCTACTATACCAAAGGCTACTTACACCAAAACCAGAGCATACACTATATTAGTTCATACAAAATTACAAATACATACCATATGCTTAAAGCAATTATATTTAGGGAGAATTTCAAAGTAAAAATATTGAATTTTTTAAATAGGTCTGTCACGTTTTTATTCCTAAAATAGAAGTAATTACTATCAAATTTGGAAAATATTTTCTTGTTAAAAGTCTGATATTGCCAAAACATGACATCAATTAGTCTTTTTTTGGAAATAAAAACATGATATTCCTATTTTGAAATACACATACATTTTTTGTCCTATTTAGGGTAAATTAATTCCCCTTAGAGAAAAGGTTCAAATGAGATCTTCAATTCTACTATTATGAAATCGTCACATAAGACCATGTACTCAATAAAGTATCAAATATACGTCTACTTATAAAAAGAAATTGGATGAGTCTTCAAGACTTGTTAACAACCTCGTAATTCCAGATTTAGCGTACGTCTGACTATCTTTCTAAAATATTATATTAGATTGACGTGAAATATTTGGCAAGGATTGACTTAAATATAAGGCAAAAGTAACGACACGTAGGCTAAAATTGGGATGATGAGTACATCATTCGATTGTTTTTTATAAGTAGACGTATTTATATAACATCTTATTGAGTATATGACCTTATGTGACAATTTCGTAAAAGACATTAACCCTTTTCCTTTGGAGTAATCTTGATATTGAACCCAAACCTATATATTATCTGTCCCTAGCTGCTTCCATATCAGATTTGTTAATAACCTGAGAATTAACATTAATAATATTTGTTTACATTACTTCCAATTTACAAATTATTAGAACTCTCTGAACCACTACCCATGTGGTACTCGCAATGTCGCTATTTTGGTATAACAAAAGTATTAATTCAATTTAGCTTATGTTATCGACCATGGTCACAATAATTATACTCCATAACATACGAGTTTTCTTTTGTGCTTAACATAGGATGTTTTCTTTTGGACTGAAATTTGCTGGTCAGGTCTGGTCTTATCTGTTTACGTCTGGTCTGGATCTGATCTGGTCTGAACTGGTCTGGTCCGGTAAACGTCTGGTCTCTGTGTATTTTATAACTAAGAAATTCTGGTCTGGTCTGTTTAAGTCTGATCTGGGACTGAACACAGTCCAAAAGAAAACATCCACACTCGTATGATGTTTTTTTTTAACCCGGACCATACTCGTATGATGTATCTGCATACTAATGCTTTTCAAAAGGAGTTATTAATTTTCCATTTCTTTTCTAGATTTTTTCCATCTTTTGGATCTTTCCTTGCTAAGTGGTTGTGTAAGGTAATTATATGGTTTAAGCTAAGGGAAGAACTTTAATTTGGACCTTTTGGTACAACTAAACCTTGAACAACATAAAGTAAGAAAATGAAAGTATGAAACCCAAGTGAAAGGATGGAAGACTTGATACAAAGAGAAAATACATTTTGATTGAGCAAATTCGAGTCATAAACTTGACAAAGTTAATTAAGTAGTAAAATACACACACCGAATTTTCAGTAGCCATATCAGACCATACTAGATTACTAGACTAAAGTAAAACAAAATTGAAACCGACCAGAAAATTATATTCTGATTTAAAACATTCATAAATAGCGTAACTGTTATAGTTATGTATGAGATCCAGATGTCGGTGTTTGCGCTCCCATAATCATGGAGTCTATGAACAACCCTCCAAAGCCCCTAGACAGTTAAATCCGGATCCGATCATACTTAGCGTTGTCGGTACTGGTTTTACAGGACGAGTCCAGCAGGACATCCATCACCTGTGCGCCAAGCTGCAACAAGGTAGCACTCCCAGCAGGACATTCATCACCGGTGTGCCACGTCGCAACAGAGTAGTACTCCCACCACACGAATCCGTCAAGCTATTAAGCAACTCCGTAAAGATATTCATCACCTTTCATATTTCATGAAAGTTTTCGCGAGTGTTTAAACCCCTTTTTAGACCAGGAGCATAACGAGGAATTTGTTCCAAGAGTGTTGAATAATCAACCACCAGGCTTTACTCGTGTACAAACAAAATCAAACGCATCAATTTAGGGTGACCCAAACTCATCAGCATTCATTCTATCAACAGCAATCAAATTTCAACAAAATTAAATTATCGTGTCAATAGACTTAATAGACGTATGCTGCGACAACAAACTTCATAAATTTATAAATTGACAACATGCTTATAAGTACTATACTCGCTACATTTTCAAATTGAAACAACAATATTTTGAGATCCTAATCAGGTTTTCTCTAACATGCATATTGTACAAATAAAAGTTGCATATAATTTTTTTACAGCATCTCAAATGTAATACCGAAACATTATTAGTCACCTAAAACTACTAAGAGCCTATTTTGTTACCATCTTTTCCACTTATTGGCCTCCCGGGTCTATTTTATCATCAAATATGTAATTTTTGATTTCATACGTTGAATTGTATTGGTATTGTACTACGTATAATATTCGAAATAGATAAGGTTGAAGTCATTTTTCTGATTGGATCGATTGTCTAAAGTTATGATTATTTCTCCTTACTTTGTGGATTCAGCTCATTTATTCACAAATTTTATTGTAATCGTACGTGTATTGGGTTTTATTTGATTTTTAACATTGAGAACGTATTTTAAAAAGTAATCGAAATGTCAAATTTTAAACAAAGTTAAACGAGATATATTTCTTCACAAGCTTGGATAACTCTAATTTTTTATGATTAGGAAGTGCTAATGTTTATATTTTATATGTACGTAAAACTAGCATCAGAAATAATTAAGGGCAATTCTTGATGTACACAAGATGTACATTGTCATCTACACAAGCAATTAGGGGGCTTTGATATCAAATTATGCTCATTTTCAAACGAATTGTCTGTATACACAAGCAACTATCGGGATTTTGTGTACACTTTGTGTTCAACTCATGTAGTGTACATGATGTACACTAAGAATTTTTCAACGATTAAAAGAATAAGGAATGTGAAATGATTCGTGGCATGTGTTAAGACCCGGGGTTCCATCCTAAAAGGTCAACCTGATAGAAGGAGTATCACATGTCTTAATATAGCACTTCATTGATTCAAACTTTTCCGGTGTAGGACTCTAACACCCCTCCTCACGACCAAACACTTCGTATGGATCGTGTCATCATTCATTTTTTCGTCGGTTCGTCATTATCTTTTTTTATAATCATGTCGTCATTTTTCATAAGGGGGCCCACACCATGGATCGATTTGTCTCTAATACCATGTTAAGACCCGGGGTTCCATCCTAAAAGGTCAACCTGATAGAAGGAGTACCACATGTCTTAATATAGCACTTCATTGATTCAAACTTTTCCGGTGTAGGACTCTAACAGCATGCATCATTGTCCCTGTATAAAAAAATCACATTCCACTGTCTCGCTGGGAGAGAGGGAAAACCTCAAAAATCCAGAAAACATTCGAGTGCCAAATAAGGAGAAAGACATGTCTTTCAGGTTGCCCATCTATCTACAGCGGGTGGCGGGCTGGCGGACCAAGATGAGCGAAAGAACAACTCAAGAGAGAAGGAACGGCCGAAGATCCGAAAGGTAAATGTTAAGATCAGGGGATCCAAATTTTTTCAGTGTGGGACATTTAAAGTAAGGAGCGGGTTTCTTATTGGCGTGTCCCATAAAGGACTGAACCCAAAACAGAATGGCTCAATCTTGTGTCAAAGCAGCAAGAGAAAGAGGCAAATACTGTACACATTTCACCCTCACGCCTCATCAGTTCCTAGTTTGCTGACCGGGCCTGACCCTATCAATTGACTCCCTTATTTCCAATTTATTTTTGTTTTGGTCTCACCCAAAAAAATAAGTGAATTGACCAAGTCTAGATAAGGAGTTGAAATGATGATAAAATCTCATGAATTATGGTAAAATTTAGTTCAGATATGTTTTATTTTCGTAGTAATAGATTGAAGAAAAAATAATACTCACGTATAAAATTTAGTAAAATGATTTATCACAGTAACTTTAGGCAATTGAGATAGAAAAGTAATTTTAACCTTACTTATTTTGATTATTGCACAATCCAAAAAGTTAGTTCATATGCTGAAAACCGAGCTCAAAGAACAATATAAAAATACCAATTTTGAAAGAATGTGCACCATGTTTTCAATATACAAGTATAAGTCAGAATAAGAAATCATGAGTACAATATCTTTTTCTCGAAATACAAGTAAATTTCTAATATGAAAAAATCACATTATAATATTTAGCGTGAACATTTACTAATATGATAATATTTTCCAAAATTTAGGATGCTTTTAATTTGACTTATTTTAACCTCATGCAAGAAAGTACATCGCGAGATACTCTACGGAAAAACCTAGAGAGCTGATAAGTCCGTATTTTGACACGCATTTGATGTGTGTTGAGATCGGCTTTTGATGATTTTCCTATCTTTAAGGTGTTACAAGTCTCAATTTTAGCTCAAATTATATTTACCGGGCGTTGGTTCGAGTTTTGTGTTGTTTGTAGTCAAAATTAGGAAATTTGAGCCCGGGTACCAGCACTTGAGGAACAATCGGGATGATTTGAGAAGCATTTGAGAATGATTTGATAGCTTTGGAGGTCACCGGAAGATTCACGATGAAGATTTGAAGGAAAAAAGAGCTCTAGGACTGGCTTCGGGATCAAAAGAAGATGAATGAAGCTTGAAAACGACGATCAGGATGACCTTCTGTCAATCGTTCAAGCATATCTCTTTGAAGAAACCTCCAACGTACACGATTCAAGTTCCATAGGAAAGACAACTTCAAGGGCTACAAATCATATGAAGACACCTGTGCGAGAATCTGAGAGGAAGAAGGTGAAAACAGACGATGAAGTCAGATGATCTCTGCTGCGATTTCAGAAACACACCTTCCACCGTTTTGATCATATCTCTTGATTGGATGATTCAAATCACATTCGGCAAATTGGGGTGGATAGAGGACTTCATTATCTACAATTTTCATGAAGGAAGTTTTGTCGAATTCGGAAGTTAAGTAGGCACGATCCTGCCCTCAAAGTCAGACACGATCGTGCCTGAAGAGAAAAGCACCGTGAAGTTACTGCCATCCAGGCACGATCGTGCCTGCCCAAAATGCGCGTTTTTGCTCCGGAGGCACGATCGAAGGCACGATCATGCCTGCCATCGTGTCTGGCTCCGAAAATCTTAATTTAGCTCAAATTTCACCCGATTTTTCTATTTAAACAGCCTGTAAACCCCCGTTTTCAAGGGGGGAAACCTAGAGAGAAGCTTAGGGACGTGTTTTACAGTGTTTTTCCGCTATTTTGTTCAAGACCCTGAGATTCTTTGTAAGTTTCATCTTTTTAATTAATGACAATTATTTCTATTCATCCCAATTCTATTGATTCTTCAATTATGAATTGTGAGTAGTTTTAATTGGGATTGATGAAAGGGTTAATCATGATTGATGTCTAGATTCTTGTTGGTTTAATTGCATGAATGCCGTTTAATTTGTGTTTGAATAATTTAATTGATATCTTTTGTAACCTAGAATCGCGACTAGAATTACAATTGCATGTAGAATAAATTAAGAGAGATCTAATTTGTTCTAGGACACATTCACACACACTTAATCGTTCGCGAAGAGATTAGTAGCGATTAAGGGGCCGTAAGCTCGCTCGTCTTGGCAATAATTTAGGATCCTGCCACATGAGAGATCAGCCTGGTCCCCTAAATTATTGTACTCTACGCCGCGAGAGTGGTAAGAACTTAGTAATGATTAGCTAGGCTCAATTAAATTAATTTCATGTAATTAGGCCTGATCTGCCAGAAATCTGGTTACCCCAGAATCGATCCCTGTTCCCTTCGTCATTAATTAGAAAGAACCCCCTAGTTTAATTGTTCGCATTAGTTTTATTTTCCAAACCAACCAATCTCGCACGACGCTTTTATTTTCTTTTCTTTTTAATCGCTGAATTTAATTAATTCTTGATTCCCTTTTGTCCGTCCCTGTGTAGACGATACTCGTACTTACACCACTATATTACGATCTATTTTAAGTGCGAGAAAACTCACATCAAGAGCTCTTCCTTCCCTCTTTGTAGGGGTTGAGATTTTCCGCCATCCCTATCAATATGGGGCTGAAGCGGCATATTATTCTGATTACAAGTATTCTAATGCTTGGGATTGCAACTACGTCGAAGGAGATAACGTTGCCAGATAAACGGATTGCGGCTGAGAGTTTGTATCGGTGCTGGATCGTGACGTCTTGGTCGGCTGCTCCGGCAGTGGTGGAGTTGGTATTCACCCATATTGCAAGAGCTCGTCCTTCTCTGGAACCACCTCCATACCAGGAAGAGTTTTGTGAAAAGATATTATTTCAATATAATTTTCTCTTTGGTAGTACTTGTTTTTGTTTTAGTCCGAGTAGATTTGGTTTGAATTTATGGGTTTTTTGTGTTCTTTTGATAGGCAGGGTTTCAGATCCGTTCGTTTTAGGCTTAAATTTGCCCGTTTCAGGTTTAGCGAGTCAGGTTGTTTTGTATAAGGTGGCTGATTCTATGTCTACTTCTAGGGTTCATGATTGGATCTGTTAACTCTGTCTGAATATTGTCTTGTATGCGTTGTCGATTTTTATATAAAGCCGCCTGTTTTACTGTAACATTGTCCCCAAATGTATTTACTTTTAGGTAAATAATGTTTTGAACCCTATGGATTGGTTAATGAATTTGCGAAGTTGTAAATTTTTATTAATTCTTTCGCGTGAATAGTAAATTTGCCCGTGGGGCCCACACCGGGAGCGGGGGGCCGCCCGATATTCCCGAGATCACATAAATTATTCTTATGGGTCGAAATAATATTTATATAGTGGTGGATATCTTATTTGGTCCATGGGAAGGCCTGGGGTTGACCGATTGGTCAAAAGAAGCCCAATTACCGGTACCGACAATTTAACGGATAACAGCCCAAAAATGAATTTCGGAGACTTCTAAATTAAAGTTTTGGAATATATATTATTTCAAAGGGGCATTACGATCGAGAACACATAATATATTTTATTTTACCCGATAATATAAAATATAATTAAAACAGTCCGAAAAATACATCTTTCGGGGCCGATTGTACACATCGGGACATAATGGGATGACCTCCCACAAGGGTGGGGGCCACCCCCCTATTTTGTGTGCTCAAAATAAACAAGGAGGTGGCTGAGTTGACAAAAGGAGTGGAGGAGGTGCTTTTGGCATCTAAAGTACATGGAGGACCCCCCTCCCTCACTCATTTGTCAATTAAGACAAAAGTGAGACATCCCCTCTCCCTCCAACCATTGAGCTCGACCAAACCATCCAAGGGAGAGAGAAAGAGCTTCAAACTCACCTCCATTGGTGCAAATTTGAGCTCAAGCTTTAGTGCTCAAAGGAAGAAGATTAAAGAGGGAAAAAGTTGGGAAAAGTGTGAACAATTAAGGTAATGACCTTATATTAACTTTTCCTTTATTTTTATTCTACCATATGAAGTATATATCATATGAAGAACCTTTAGTATGGTTCCATATGTTATAAGTATGGATTCATGGGTTGGAAGGTGGTTCTACGTCCAAAAACGGACTTAGAAGCCAAAACGACCGGTTCACCGGAAAATAACCTTTTAGAGGTTATTTGTATTAACATGAGTTTTATTATTATAAAACCTTGTTAGGCACTTGTAAAGGGTATTTCAAGTGATTTCACAAAGTTGGAAAAGTCGCCGGAGTTGTCGCCGGAGTTAACCAAAAGTCGCCGGAGTTTCACCGGAGTTCAACCAAGAAGGGTAGAACTTCATAACGCTAGTTCAAGGTGAGTGGACGGCTTAATATCTTATAACTTTTGGGTTAATTATAAGATTACCTAAATACATTTTATATGTGTTCATAATGATGTTTAAAAGATATTTAAACACGTGATTAACCAACATAGTTAAGTTTGTATGAAAGGAAATTAATTGTTTATGCATGAAATGTGAAATGTGAAATTATATAAAATGCATATTGGCTTGAAGTGTAAAAGAAGCACACATGAATATTATTAACTTAATTATATGACGATTAAGTTGATATATACAAGGTTTGAAATGGTGGTCAACGAAAACGTTGACCGATGGATAATGGATAAATTAATACCGGTTGGTATTAATTTATTATAAACTTATATAAATGCATGGCTTTGCATGGGTTGTGATACATAAGCCTTATGTATTGATTTAGCTATGAATGAATAAATATGATATAGACTCTATCTAGGTTGATAGGAGGTTGATCATAGGATTATATTTTGGTGGAGGACCCTGGGACTTAAAAGTCCTTGACACTCATATTTTGGTGGAGGACCCTAGGACTTAAAAGTCCTTAACACTCATATTTTGGTGGAGGACCCTAGGACTTAAAAGTCCTTAACACTCATAAACTTGGTGGAGGACCCTAGGACTTAAAAGTCCTTAACACTCATAATCTTGGTGGGGGACCCTAGGACTTAAAGTCCTTAACACTCATATTTTGGTGGAGGACCCTAGGACCTAAAAGTCCTTAACACTCATATTTTGGTGGAGGACCCTAGGACTTAAAGTCCTTAACACTCGGATAATAAATTGGTGGAGGACCCTAGGACTAAAAGTCCTTAACACTCAAATATAAATTGGTGGAGTACCCAAGGATTATGATCCTCAAAACTCATAGATTATGATATTGAAATAGGGACAAGGAGGAGTCCTATACACTCATAGGTATATGGGTGGGTTGGGGTTTTTAGTCAAGAATATTGACTATTACTATTTTTCCCAAATAAAACGGTGATCTACGGATTGGATATTTTCCAAGTGTATATATACCAGTAAGTATTTCTTAACTTGGGGGAAAAGACTATTTACATAAGTATCACCCTATGTTTGAGTCTTATACTTGAAACGCTAGTTATTCTATATTTAGCCTGCTACTCGCTCAGTACTTGTACTGACCCCTTCAGGGGGCCCACCATTTTCAGGTTGAAGCTAGGGCTTGCTACTTGCACCTTCTTACGGGTGATATCAGCTCAGGAAGACGTGGTTCGTGCTCCCTTATTTTCTTTCAAACTACCAAACACTTGCTCATGGATATTTGATTTACTGTGAAACTATTTTGGGGCTTGCATGCCTATGTTGTTGGCCGGTTGTGGCTTATGACTTACCGTTGAATATTTCCGCTATTCATTGGTTTAAATGTGATGTTGTTATGTATGTTTACTACTGAGTATGGATGGATTATTTTCTCGAACGCCTTGTGTAATTAAGTGAGGTTGACTCGCGGGTGACGTCACTTGATTATACGGCGGTTGTACACGCGCTCGGATTGCGGTCTGGGGCGTGACATTTACGATTAAAAAAAACTCATGCAAGACAAGATCAAAGTAAATCACACCAACTTAAATATATCAAATTATGTCAGAGCAAAAAAAAACTAAACTTTGACGATTATAAATTATACATATAACATGCATATAACGATCTCTTCACACCAGAATGGACCGGATTAGAAAGTTTGAGTCCAATTTTAGACATCCGTACTTAAGATGGAAAAAAATTATCATCTTATATTCTGGAAGCTTCTCTAATATTCTGTAAGGATCTGTATAACTTTACATTTCTTTTAATTCTTCTAGAGACGTCCACACATATCCACACGATTCTAAATGATCTCTAGAATACTCTATAGTGCTCTAGAATATTTTTACATTTTTTCACACGCTTTTATATAATTCTGCGCTTCTCTAGAAAGCTCTATAATGTTCTACACATCACCGTTGTATTCTAGAATATTCAATACATCTCTACACATATCACCACGGTATTATAGATCTAGTTCTCATTAGCTTCTCAACACGTATAGTAATAGCATCAAGCCCTTCAAAATTTGACAAAGATGCTTGGGAATTTTACGGAAGCAAACTAAAAAGAGAGAGTAATATCACTTTTTCCACCTTTTAAAATTCTTTTCAAAATTAGACTACACAACTTTTCTTTTCAAAAAAAGACCATACCCATAAAACAAGCCTCCTGGAATGTTACTCAAAGGAACGTACGTGTGTAGGGGCGGGGCTTGCCAAAAAAAGAAAAGGAACGTGTGCTGGCAGTGGAGCCTAGGCGGCTAGGCTACTCAATTACACCTTTTGGTTAAATTTATACAAACTCTAAGAATTACTCCATTTATATTTTTAAAATAGAAAAAATTTAAATATTTAGTAAAATGTAAAAAAGATGATGATAATTAGAAAAATAGTAAAAGTATTAAAATTTAAAATAAAAATAAAAAAGTAATCCAATTAATAAAAAACAAGTAATGAATAATGAATATTTGTGTCGAAAATTTCTAAGTTAAATTCAAAAAGGAATTTTAATTTACAAAATAAATCAGAAAAATGTTAAGAAATGTATAGAAAATTTGGAAATACTAAACTCGAAAGCAAAATGAGGAAGGTGATACAAAACTAAAAAGTGGAAAATTTGAAGAAAAAACAACAACTTTTTATAATGTTATTTTTTAGAAGACTTTATATAAAAAATATAAAAATTTGAAATTTTATAACATTAACAAAATACACAAAAGATATATATTAATGGTAAAGAATAAAAAGCAAAAACAGAATAAAAAATCTCACAGAATAAAAAAATTAAATTAAATCTAAAATATCTAGAATCTTAAAAACGAATAAAAAATTTTAATTTTTTTTTAAAATACTAAAAATTATGAAAGGATATTGATACTTTTTTGAACCAGTCATTATTTAGAATTCAAAATATATACAAATTGGAAAAATTATAAATTCAAAAAATATGTATATAAATATTTGAAAAAATTTAAAAAGTTCAATTAAATGATCTAAAATAAAATATAGATAAAAAATTATTTAAAAATTAAAAAGTAGAAAATTAATTAAACTTAATAGAATGAAAATAAACACTAAACAATTGAAAAAAATACAAATATTATAATTCAGTTTTTTGTATTTTTGTTGCCTACTGTTTCTTTTTGTTGATTATTGTTTCTTTTTGTTGATACCTATGATTTTTTTTTGTTTTTCATTGTTTCATTATGTTTCATGTGGTTGGTTTATATTTATAAATCCAAATTTCTCATTTTAGGTGATTGAATACAAGTCTATACATGATTTTTTACTTCAACCAAGTAGCAAAGATAAACATAGATATAATAAATAAACAACAAAAATTGAAATCACCTATAAACAACAATAATCAACATGATGAAACAAAAGAAACACGATGCAACAAAAAGAAACAACAATATACAAAAGACTACCATGTAATGTAGATGGATTGCATCAACAACAATCACACACTAATATGAGAGCTTAGTAAAACTTGTATAAATATGTAGGGATTTACATAAAATCCACAACAATATATCACACCGGGTTTATAAATCACAATAATATAGCATTTCAAGTCATGTATATGGTAAAACATAAAAGACAGAAGAAAGGCAAAGGAAGCTAGATGTCTAGTTACAAATGCTCACAACAAGCATTCCATCAACCAAATGCCCATTGCTTGGGAAGTCTCTCCTCTCTTTCTCTTACCTACAATGGGAAAACACTTCAAGCAAGCCAGTCATGGAACACCTCCTTTACATTTTTCAATCATCTGCCTCGGAGTACATCATGATCACATACCCACCAATGTATTTCACTCCAGTTCAATGCAACATGTATAGAGGCGCTAAAGCATTTATTTCAATCTAAACCTAAGATATTGATTTGATAAGAATGGGAAGAGAGGAGCCCAACTACAATCAATAAATAATTTATATTGAGTTGGTTCTTAGATTTTTGTAAACCTGCACCGGTAGTAACTACATCAGCTATATAGAAATACATAAACAAACACAACACAGTAGTTCTTAGCTTAGACGATTAGTTATTTCTCCTAAACCTGCAATATGAAAAACATAGCAAGATTAATTGATAGTTAAAGAGAATGATTAATGCTAAAAGATATAGTCTCTTAACAATCTTACTGCCTGGTATTGGTTATGTCACTACAAGTAATGTCGTAATGCATTTCCTACTTGGTTATGTGGAATAATATAGGAGAGATTATTAGTGACCTCAATAACAAGGGGTTGATTAGTTCCAATATGCCTGTAATATAGCCTTTTAAACACATTTTCAACTTGAGGATTCACATTATGTATCTGGTGTTCCTTAGCACCCAGTTTCTTTCACAATCCATTGACATTAAGTAAACATGTTTTCAGCTAGTTGCAATTTCAAACAGAAAAATAGATAATTGAACACTAGGACGTGAATGTTAACGAACTCAACTTTTATGTCTTAGTCTCAAAGTAAACAACCAGACATATATAGATTATAACCATGATAGCCATTAGTCTTATATTTAAGTATTATATCCCATTTGAGTGACTCCATATCTATGTAACTGATATTTGAATATGTCTCCTACACAAATACAAGGCAACAATTCAATGGAACCTATATCAACCATCATTTATTTTTTCATATGTGTGTGCTGAAATTTCCAGGTGCAGCAAATAAAGAACTAATGTTTACAAAAAATGATTCATAACAAATGTAACAAAGTGAACATTTCAAAATAAGAAAATCAGACATTGAAGCACTACCGAGTCACTGCAGAATAATCAGGCCCCCAAGGCTTGATACAACTCAACTTTGAAGCTCAATTGTTAGCAAAACGAATGTTCTAGTGAACCGTCATAAGATTATACTTGTAATTTCCCTAGCAAAAAGAAAAAAAGTGAAGGAGATTATTTTCTGAATGATAATTGCTAACAAATTAAAAATAAGGGCAGAAGGGGCGGAGGAACAACCTAAGAAGCATTGCTATGTGAGGACGGGCAAATTTCTCGATATATGACTCTTCATCATTTCTGGAAACCAGCAATTACCGATCTAATATCTCTCTCTCATAATGTGGGATTCTATTTATCTCATTCCTCACATCACGCATTATCACACAGTCTTTGATTCGAGCTTCTCAAGCTGCGAAATAAGTCTGATATGGCCGTCTCTCTGTATCGGTCATGCTTAATTGCGGCTATGGACCTTCCCTGGGATGAGAGTTGGAAGTCGCTCTGTATGGCCGTCTCTCTGTATCTTTGATTTGAAAAACGCCGATCAGAAATCTCTTGTTCATCTCTCCGTCGCTCTCTGCGTCTCGGAAAATCACTCTCCTCTGCGTCTCTCGTGATATTACTCTATTTGGGGGATCGGTGAAACAACCTAAAACTGAAATAAAAAACCAATATTGAAAATTGAAAAGTTAAAAATGAAAAGAAAGATGAGTTGGGCCATAAATGATATCATGTACCAAAAAATAGACTATACGGGTAATTTGCACAAGATGCTTTGACTCCCACCATTGTTATTGGATTATTGCAAGGCAACAATATTACACGTGCTTTTAAAACACGTTTAAGAGCCCCAAGACACAAAAGGCTAGCTAGTAATTGTTGAATTCGACCCATTTATTGTTTAAGACTCCAGACTGCATTGGGCAACATCAACCTTGAGCTGATCAACTTGATGACCCGTCGATTATTCTATACATCTAATCTTTTGGGATGAGAAAAAGTCAATTCGTGAAAGTTTTAACCCAATCTTCGAGTTTGGTTCCAATTCAATCCTAGATAGTGACTAGTGAGTGGTTGAGTTAGTGATCCTAAATTGAGTCTTTTGGACTATTGGGGTGTAGCTTTTCATAATTTCACTGTTCCTATAAATTGTCACTAATTAGGTAAGGACTAAGGAGTAGTAAAGTTGAGTATATATTAAAAGGTGCTTCCTCCGCCACATAAAATTCTTCTCACTCACCTTTTTGGATATTCCAAATAATTAAAATGCTTCATTTATCTTTTTTTACTCAATCATAATCATACATTTCCACTTTATTGTTACTTTCTTACCATATCATGTTATATTTTATTAACTACCAGTCTTTTACCAGTGCGTTGCACGGGACAAAGAAATCGTTGAAACATGCAAAGTGTGATAACTCATTCTATCGTGCAATATATAAAAAATAAATTAAAATTATCATGAGAAAATGCCTTGTCAACCAAACTAAGCATATAGTAGTATATTGATCAATTTTTAATATTTTAAATCACATGAATTCAACCAAAGTAAACACTAATACTCCCAAGATTAATATTTTCGATTTATACTTAGCATTAAATCCATATATGTTTGAGTCAAAGAAAGATGTGTATATCAAGCCAATGTCTGTGAAAAAGTCTTAGAAGAGGAGATAGACAACTATCATAAATTGATTAAGGGAGTAAATCATTACTCGATTGATGTCATCATCATGTTGTATTTTATTAAATGTTCCTACAAGCTAAATTCTTTTTTCAAAAATCAATAACACAATAGAGTGATGAATAGTAAATCACAATATGCCATCATTACTATATGATTGAATTATCTGAAGTATAATACATCAATTGATCTATCATAGCAATTAGCAAGGTAATGTAACATGAATGAAAGTACAGTTAGAAATTGACTTATTATCATTAATATCTATTGCTACTACAGAGTATTATGTAAAATCATTCATTAAAGATGAGCGAATCTAACCCAATTTGAAATGCTAGGGATTCCTGCGTTCACAACAGTGAGCATATAATAGCCTGGCGGCGCAACATTTGGTGATGGAGGAGCCTCCAGGACTGCATTATGTATCATTCCATCCTCATCCCTCTCTATACTCACGCACTTAAGCTTTAACATTCTTTGGTTCATCGCCACTGAATGTGTTGTAAATGGAGGCGAGTATACGGTAAATGTGATGTCGTCAACGTTTCTAGTAGGCCTCCTCCCCTCGAGAGTGAATCTCACCCCAAACTCCATCCCGTACCCGACGGCGGCCCCGGGAGGGCCGTCATCGCTGAGAATCGAGACATTTTTCGGTCTTTGATTATCAAACTTACGTTCCATATAGTCTGGAATGAATGCCTGCAATCGGAGCTCGGTCGGGTGGGCAACATTGTTGAAGATGTAGCCGTCGTTTGGGTTACTTCCGGCAACTAAGACTCTACCGTCAGGGAGGAGCGTTGCCGTGGAATGGTACATTCGGGCGATTTTGGTCGCCCGAAGAGTAGAAAATCTCTTCCCGACCGGCTTTCGCGGGTTGTAAACATACGGTTCGAATGCGGGGCTCGCTCCGTTCCCCCACCCAGCGCAACCCCGCATCACACCGTTGATAATCAGCACGCGGCCGGTCGGGAGCAGCAGCATGTCGTTCATCAGTCGTGGTCGGGGCATGTTTTCCATGTTCCATTTGTGCTTATTCCCGGTGATCACCATTCTCCCACAGCTCTTGAGCCCGTTTAGGAACCTCCCGCGTCTAGCCGCCGCATACGCCCCCGCTCGAGAGCCGCCGCATATCATGACCTCCACTTTCTGAAAGTTATTCCTGTAGTCCAATGGGAGGATCACAGATGACCCGGTGCTCGGGTAGTTCCTGGACCCGGGCCCGGGCATCCGCGGGTACTCCTTCACGACTCTATTCTTTCTGTAGTTGAAAAGAATAGAGTCACGGTTAGCGAAAATGAAGAGGTACCCGTCCGCGGAGAGATGGAGGAACGGGTAGAGGTTATTTCCGCCGGCGTTCCTCTGGAAGGTGCGGTGGAGGAAAGGGAGGTCAACGGGTTTAGGCATGGTGGACAACCTAGGAACGAATTCATAAGTGAAAGCCCTTTTCCCGCCAACTATAATGACCCTATCATTCCTTCCGGGGAGAACCTGGTTAGAAGCGTACCATCTCTCATCGGACAAGTGTTTCTTCCCGGTCTTCCAATCGCAAAGCTTGTTCGTACATGGGGGGAAGTACTGGATCCGGCGGGAGCCGTCTCTGTACCCTCCGGTCTGCATGATGGTGCCGTTGCTAAGGATGGAGCCGGAGGAGCACCACGTGTCGGAGATGAAATGGAGGGGCCGAATGGTGTTGCTGGAAACGTCGTACTCGACGGAGTGAGCGTAGCAAGCTGGGTCCGACAGGTCTTCCCTGGTGCCCTTGCATCGAGTGCCGTTGAACCGGCGCCGGAGCTGGAAGCCGGACCTACCGGAGCCTCTCTGGTCGAAGAACACGACCGTGTTACGGTGGGTCAAGGCCATGTGCATTGCCACAACTCCGGTGTTTTCCATTAGAAGTTGCCACCGACCTTGTCCCGTCGCCGCCGCGTCGCTAACCCCGTGCTGGACCGCCGATGTGTTTAAGGCGGCTTTGGAGGGCCTGATTATAAGGAATAGGATTACCATGAACGTTGATGTGCATATGGGTTGGAATTGACCGTTCATTTTTTAGATCAGGTCAGGACTAATTAATTAAAGGAACTTTTCACAGTTACAATGAATGTTTATTTTTAAGCACCCTTAAATTCTCCGAAGAATGCTCTTTCTTATAGGGAAAGATTCAATCGCAAGATGCTTTTAGTGTGTCCTAAGAATTTGCCAAATCATTTGCAAATGAATCTTTATGTGCACAGTTTGGGTGGTAGGATCCGCCGCATCACACAAAGATTACCTTGAAGAAGGTTTGTTCTTTTTAGTTCAAGTCTAAGTAGAAAGTACTTTCATGGAATATAATAAAGATTTTATAACAATGAATAGTTTCATAACAACACTAGAGAATTCGAGGTTAAATCTTGCACTACATTTTTTTCAAACAAAAACATCATTTTTAATTTCCAAAAGTGGCCTTCTCACATTACTATTCATGCACCACTTAGGAACTTAAATACATAGTATGTAGTATGAATTTCATTTATATGAATATATGAAAACAGTTGAATACATTTTTCTCCTCTATTCCAGCATTATTAGTAAAATACTCTACATCATATTTTTTACATATCACTTTAGTAAAACATTAGTTATTACAAGAAATATTTCTTTGATATTTTTTGAATAATCATGAAATTAAAAATACACATTTTGATATTAAAAATAACATTTTGATATTTTTTACTTTTTTCACCTGATAAAAAATAAAACGAGTTCATATAATGTTCCGTTATTTGTGGACGACGCATAATATATTAAAAATTAGTATTTGTTGTTTTCCCCTAAATACTCTAGCATTTGGGATTTTATATTTTTTAAAAACAATATATGTGCATATTCATGTCGTATGAAATATCATAAAAAGTTATGAATTTTGAAATATTGTTTGTAAAATTGTGTGTACAAATACAAAAGTTATAAGCTTTTAAAAAAGAGTCACTTCCGCCTTTTTACCCTTTCTCCCCACTTTTCTTTTCTTTTTATTTTTCTATCTTTCCTCCATACCGGTATGTAACTTCTCCCGTTCCCTTTTCCATTTTAAATCCTGTCAATTTGTACCCAATACATGAATTTAGGTGTTCAAAATGTTCATCTTTAATTTAACATTTTGAAAATACCCTAAGACTACAAAACGGTTTAAGAGCAACTCCAACGAGGAAGTAGATTACAATGAATTCCATTTCGATCCATATGGCATAAAAGAGATATAGATATAAGATGATTATTTTAAACTAATCTAAAGAAAGTAGTGTGTAGGAGAAAATGAAAAAGAGATAGATAGAAATAAATTAGATAATATATATGACAGAATCCACACATAGACTTTAAATCGGACTCGAAAAGCAAAAGTGGATGAAAATTGGGTTAAAGATGATATAAAAAATGAAAATTACAATAAATATAAAGAAATTTAGGTCCTAAATATAAAAGTTGTGAGTAAAAATGAAACACTCATGAGTGTGGAAGAGATTAACCATCCTCCCTTCGATAGAGATGCTCTAACATCTCAATTTGACTTTTGAGGTCAAATTGTTTTCACATTGACCATCAATTTCAAAGGTATACCAATTTATAGCAAGAAAGTTAATTTGAATAGCCTGCATAAACATTGTTTCTTTCACTTAAAGAGTTTAAAGATACTCTACTTTAATAGTTGAATTTCGGACACTGATTAACAATTATCTGATGGTAGTTTAGTAGATTTATATTTCTTTCTTTTCCAAATAAAAATATATTTATGGACGTAGCAAAATGACACAATAACAATTTATACAGATGAAAGTAGTACGCATAAGTTGTTTAACATATTATATATTTTAAAAGCATATGCTTTAAAAAAAGTGGCCGGTCAAACATCAACCAAATCTCCCTTGAAAAGTCAATCAGAGAGGAGTTATTTGGAAATTAAATGGATGGAAACATGAAGTATTTTTATTATATTCATTTATTAGAACTATGAAATCACATTATGATAATGGGAAATGTTCAACTACATCATTCTAGTACTTCAAATCCATTGCATCGGACCTTAAAGTATCATATTAATGTTCTTACTTTGAAAACATAACCATTCTTGCCATCTTGATCTATATTAAGAGGTCATTTTTTAAATAAATATGCTAATGAAATTGATAATTTTATAGAAATTCATAACTTTTAAAACATGTTGTATGAGGTACCAGTTCTTTTAAACTAAAAACTGCATTACAGTGAAGTAAAAGTGAGAATTTCACATTTTCACATAAAGTACTCTTTTTATTTGAACTGCATCCTTTTTTTAATCACAAAAGAGTTAACTTAATACCAATCAATTATTACAAAAAAAACAAAATTTTTAAACTGGAACATATATAGAGAGTGGTGTGTACCTTTGGTGAATGAACTTATTTATTATTGATAAAAAACAACTAGAGTGATAATGATAATCATAAAGACGATGACTCGATGGCTACACTAGGGTCAAGAGAGAAACATAAAGGTGGACGATTTATAAATAAGGAACATTCTGGTTCATTGGAAGCACACAAATTTAGACCACCACTAGATTGACTTTTTTGACTACTGCACCAGCTATATATTAAAAGAAATTAATGCCAATTAGAAAATGGAGAGAAACATAACATACACATCTTGATTTTACCATCCAACACAAATAACTTGATTTATCTATCCATTAGTAATGAACTAAAAAACACTGTGTTTTATTGAGCTTCATAGTCTATTTTAACAATGAATAATTATCCTGTAATTGCATTCAATTTATTAGCACATACTACTTTTATAGTCCCACAACCTATCAAGCTATGTTTAATTTGTGTTAGGTATTATGAATGTAATCACCATGTTTTTATCTCCTCGTGGGTATAACAAAAAATTGAGATGGTCTTTGTATTATGTGTATGCTATCATTGCTTGAATTATCGAAAGGAAACATATTATTGTGTTCTTTTAATTTGATGTCTAAATCGTATTGAGAGCGGAGGACGGATAGAGGAGTGTGAAATGGAATAAGAGGGATGTGTGCTACTTTCTAGTTAGCGGCAAGTCGTACACATGATTTTCAGTAGGGGTGTGCATAACGGTTTGGTTTAATCGAACTAAACCGAACCGAAATCGGACCATATGCAATTTGGTTTGAGTTTGGTACTATTTCTTCCAAACCGTATTAAACCGAACCGAACAGAAACCGATAAAACCCGAACAAAACCTAACTGAACTAAAGAAATTCAAAAAAAACATTCATATATTATTAAAAATTAACAAATCTGAACCGAACCGAACCAAACTGAAAAATAGTATGGTTTTTGTTTGGTAATAATTCTTCCAACCCGTTCTAAATCGAACCGAACCGAAACCGATAAAAACCGAACCGAAAACCAATTTGCCCAGTCCCAATTTTCAGAACCTCCACAACAAAAATAAATTAAGACAATCAAATTTAGCAAACTCTTAAAGAAAATCGTTAATGTCTTTCATCACCTTGAGTGTTGTGAATCCTACCAAATTATCGTGAAATTCATCTCAAAATTGAATATGCAATAATAATACCATATCATTTGAATAATAAGCTTACAATCACCTCCAAATCAGCAAACTTTGGTCAAGAGTTATTGATTGTTCTAGACTTCCAGTGACACACTATTTCAGAATATATTTCTAGTAGCTCTCACCATTTTAATTGGACTACTCTAAACTCAGCAGTATCATTTCTAATTTATCTTCACATATTAGTTAAATTAAGATTCTTCCAAAATCTATGAATCAGACATCACTCAAATGTATCGAAAAAGGGAAATGCCAATTTTAATGGGGATTGTAAGAATTTAAATATATTTAAATAAACATGTATAAAACTAAGAAATAGAACCATAAAAATGACATATATGTGTATAACTAGAGCAAACAATATGTTACATACATAAAAATATGGGAACCTCTTCGGTACATCTACGATACGGGATGTTTCCGTGCATTCAACACATGGCGTGATATTATTTGGTATCTATTCCACATCAGCTATTCATTTAAAAAATATACAATTGCCAAAGTGATCCCTCAACAACGTTGTGTTTGTAATTCCGTCCTAAAACATGTCGTTCCCATTCTGTGAATTGTCTTATCTCTGCTTCGTTCGACTTTACTGTTCAATCGCCTCCTTCGCATCTGCAGACCTTATCGACTTTGCAAATCTTATATGTGCGCTTTAGCCGGCCGGCAGTCCAAACAAAATCCCAAATAAGCTCCGTAAGCTTCCTTTTTATTATGCATTTGTGTCTGCTTAAAATTTCATCGTTTCTGAAGTATTCACTTCATGTTGCGCTAATTGTTGTCAAAATTATTAGTTCAGATGGGCAAGATTCGTGAGAGTGGTGCGGTGGGTTCTTTCTCTCCAATTTTCATGGAAGTTTGCTCATTGGTCTGGTGTTGACAGAGGGTTGTGCCTAAGGGGGCATGGAAGAGGATTTCAAATCTAGGATCTTATGTGCGAGCAATTAGAAACCCGGAAATGAAGGAACCGATTTCTAGATTTGCATTTGAGGCTTGAAACTTCTCCAACGAAGTCAGGGAAGAAGCTTTAAAAAGGGGTAACCCCAAATTGCCACTATGACACTATCCTATCTTGCTCCGTTGGTACAATTAGAGGACAAATTCTCCTTGAGGGATGCAAATGGAACTACATCAGAAGGTTAATTAATTGTTCTGACGGCCTTTTTAACATATGATTCTTTCTATCTCATGTTTTGGAATCTATCTAAATTATTAAGTTCTAGTTTCGCTTGATCTGGATCTTTTAATCTGATGTAACTCACTCTTTATGATCTTATATGAATATTTGATTGGATCGATATTATTATCTTAGTTTGGTTTGGCTAGAAATCTAATGCAGAAGTTGAGAATGCAGATGATGTTCACGTTCTATGATTTATATTGCAATACAATTGACAACACCCAACACTCTATATGGACATTCCATTGGTGTTACTGCTCTACAAAATCAGTTAGAGGAACCTTTGGAATCACATAAAGAACTTCTAAAAACTGCAACCCACGGTGTACTTTTCCCTTTGTTGTCATTTTTCCTATTGTTATCATGGGCCTGCGAACTGTTTTACTAAACACAATCCTTGTCCCTCTTTTAATCTTATGAGTTATGACTATCAAGGTTTTGTTATGTGTTTCATTTCTTTTTTGACTTAGGTGTTAATAAAGGGAACTCATTCGAACGAAAAAGGAAATTCACTTCGTTCGTCGTGAAGTTGTTGAGTTACGAATCACATTGCGATCTGAAACTGAACAAAGGAGAAATTATATATCGTTGACTACAATTGTAATGGTGTTTGTTGCGGTAGCAATGATTATCATGATATATGTAATATAAAGAAATAAATGATTGCAACCTTAGGTGTAGTTAATGAGGGCTATGGTAGTTCATGAGGGCCATGGTTGTACTATGATCAGTATGTTAGTTGTAGTTCATAGTCTATAATTTGTAAAAATTTGTACAATCTACTATTATCTTAGATTTGGATTTCTGAATCTGAGGGTGTTTAAAGCCTTATTTGTGTAAGTTGTGTTTATATATTTTAAAAGTCTTGTTTGTGTAAATTTCAAGTCTTAAATTATGGAAGGTAATGGTTTTTTGACAATAAAAACTAGGTGATGCAACAGGTTATTGTCGAGTCATCCTCATTGTTTTCACATTCTCTGAGAACATCTTCATTTAGTGCCATATTTCAATTGTGAGCCCGTTTGGTAGCACGAAAATTGGCTGATTTGGCTGATTCTGCTCTGAAATTTATTAAATTCTGGCTGAAGTGGCTGCATTGGATGATTTTGCTGATTTAAGAAAAAATTATTTTTAAAATATATTTTATAAATAAAATAAAGAAAATATATATATAAAATAGCTAAAATGGTCATTTACAATAACTTCAGTCAATACAGTCATAAAAGTAGCTTCAACCTTACTTTTTCTGCTTATAACACAATTCAACGTGCGAAAACAAAAGTTACGTGTTTGGTGAAAAGGTTGGTTAATAAGCCCGATAAGCCGAAAAATAGTGTTGTCAAACAGCCTCTGAATTGCTGCTAACTTGTTTTAACTAATTCCTAAAATTGGATGAGTTATTGGCTAATGCCATTGCTCAGGATAGCATGGTGAGCTGCTGTCATTATAAGTGTGTATCTTCTTTGCAATCTTAGGCTCAGGTCCAACCCTCAATCTCAAGCTCAGCTGCAACCATTCCTTCTCTTCAATCTCAAGTGCAGCAACCCCCCATTGTTTGCTGCTACGACATGCCCTAGGGATGGCAACTATGAGACTCATTTTCACTAAAATCTTTACAAAGTAGTTGTAAAAATGGACTTTGGTATCCAACTCATAGAATAATTACACACTATTAAATGTCATATTTATCAAATACACATGAAATTCTTGGGACTTTCCAGTGCCAAGCATAAGCAAAAGCTCAAACCTCAAAATACACCAAGTCTAAATACAAGCATTTAGCTTAAACCACAAAATTAACAAAGTCCCAGCATAAGCATTAAGCTTAAACCACAAAAAAAAAATTAAATGCCATATTCATCAAATACGTATGAAAATAATACACACTGATACACATTAGAAGAATAAATTCACATTTTGATTTAATAAGTATAAGGAGATGGTTAAAGCTTCAATTCACCATCAAAATACAATAAGTTTAAACATAAACTCGTAGGAACTATTTCCGGCGACAAACATAAGCATAAAGCTTAAACCGCAAAATACACTACATCTAAATACAAGCATAAAGCTTAAATCGCAAAAAAATTAAAGTCCGAACATAAGCATCAAGCTTAAACAACAAAACACACTAAGCCTAAAACATGTCACTGTCCACTCTCTTTGCTGCATCAGGTTGACTTGTTGGAGACTTGGAGCTTTGGGGTTGACTTCTTGTTCTCTTTCTAGGTTTGGAAGATGGTTGTTTGACTCTTCTTCTCGTTAAACTTGTGGCTAATAGTTCTAGGGAAGCCAACCATTTGTGTATCTACGGCCTCTTGTTTAACAAATTGAGCTTCACAAATGCTTCAGCACCTTCCCCTTTGCTTCTTACTTCAGGTGTGTGTATATGCCTGCAATGGTTTCTATGTTCTGAATTTGGAAAATTTCATTGATCACCCTTATTAAACCCTACACACATATAGTAACACGTTTTTTAAGCATTCTTCCAGTAAGGTATACACACAAACAGTTAGTATTTCTATCTTTTAACCCTTCTTCCAGTAAGGTATACACACGAAGAATTACTATTTCAGCTTCAAAGCATTCTTCCAGCAACACATCTTTAAAGCATTCTTCCAGTAATACATCCTAGTACATCTTTTAAGCATTTAAACATGAAAATTTGAACAATTTTGTATAAACTTCACAAACGAGGAGCTGCAACAATACATTAGCTCAGTACTTCAGAAAATAAATTAACTTCTATCCTTGGTATGATATATCATATTTTCATAGCTCCGATGCATTCTAAAAGAGTAACCACATATTTCAAGATGGAACAAAAATACACGAAATAGGCTATTATTAGAACGACATTGAATTCGTGGATAACCAAGATGTTTTACATATTTAGTACAAAAAAACATAATAAGGATTCAAAATTTTGAGATAGAATAAACTAAAAATTATTCTATTGAGAAAAGTATAAAAAAAAAGTTCAAAATAATGCCAAAATTATTTCCTTACATGCATCAAAACATTCCTTAATGTGCATGCACCGTGAAATTTTCCTCGTTTCAATTCAACAGCAAGAATAGTATACCTTAAAGTTTAAGGCAGCATTCGGTATGTAGAATGAATGTTCATTCCAAGGTGAAGGAAAAGAGTGTGGATGGATTAAAAACACTTTATATTAAATTTACACTTTTGGTAAATTTAATATAGGCACGAGCACCAGGACAAGGTATGGAGGACGCTGCTCCCTTCGGACTACCAGTAGCTTTGGTTGTTTAATCTCTTAAACAAAAAGATCTGAATCACACAAGTTTCAAACAGTCACAACATTTACAAAGAGCCATCTTGAATGTACAAAATTCATAGCTTGAAATGCATAATTTAGCATAAGACATCACAGATACAAAATGAAGGTTGATGACAGTCTATTTCAAAATATCAATCTGTTTTTTCTGTTTTGTTTCAAAACAGGAAAAGCTAATAACAGATCTTTTTTGTTATATTTCAATATACAATCTGTGTTTCATATAATCTTATTTACAAATTTGATAAGGGATTTAGATAAATAATTAAAGTCTTTTTTTGCACCAATTTGTCTTGATCTGTAGCATGTCAGAAACTAAAATATGTCATTCAAGATGGAACTGCAAATGATACTACTAAACAATTAAGACATAAACTTGAGCCATATTGGCAAACAATAGAGCCCACATTTAGCTTTTTCAAGGTGTCTATTTACCATTGAGTTACTTAGATGAATAGATGCACAATTTAACTTTTTTGTTCACTACTTAGCTGCCACTTTACACAGAGAAAACACTAAATCATCAAGACAAAATATCATATAGGGTAATAAAAATATCTAACAAATAAAAAAATTAATATCTAATCACGGCCTGTAAAACAACTTAATTACAATCTTAACTGAAAATTAAGGGCTAACAAATTAAAGTCATAACTCATAAATAACATAAACAAATAATTTTCTATATAGTTAATTGAATAATTGATTTCAAATGATTGGACTTAAAAGAGTTGATGGAAGGAGAAAGAAAACAAATAACATAAGACAACGAGAAGATTACCCCAATTCAAGCTCAAATCCTTGTTATACATTAGCAGCGGTAGCCCAACTAGTAGGGTGGGGCTCTATGCCTCTACGTACGTTGTGTTTGGGGCACTGCACTTTAACTTTCATTGAATATATTTCCGAGCTTGGGTGGTGAATGATAGAAGACGAAACGAGTACATCGTATGAATTCCTGCGATGATGATTGCTCTATGCTTGCTTTGCCTGGGAGGACTTCTAACTAATTTTCTAGAGGGAGTCGGGTAGTGGACGTATTTTATTTGGGAGGGACTTCGATGCAATAACTGTATTATTTAATAAAAATGTGAGCTGGACTAAATCGCCAATAAGAGGGTGCCAAATGTATAACGTACCAAAACATTCCTTAATATGCGTGCACGGTAAAATTTTCCTAAAAATATGGGTGATTTCTCATATTACGGGAATGCATCGCATGGTTGGCTAAAATACGGGACTTTTATAGGTTTTCTGAGTTTGCGGGAAACGTGGGTGTGGAATCCGAAAATATTAGGGTTGCTTGGTGAACATAAGGGAAAGATCAAAACCAGATTCCCCTAATCCGAAAATAGGTTTTAATTTTTTTCAATGCTACGCATGGGCCATGCTACGTAAGTACTTCGTACATACTAGTTGTGAGTAGGTTTGTTTAAAGGTTTTGTTGATTTTTTTTAAATAGGAAGACACAAGTAATTAAATGAAAAATGGGTTGTGGGATGAATAATACTACTTAGGGTATATGAAGTACGGAGTATTATTTTTTGGGGTGATTCTCATATTACGGGATTACATTGCATGGGCGTCCAAAATACGGGAGTTTTTTTAGGTTTTCTAAAAAAAAAAGAGAAACGTGTTTGTGTAGAGTTTTAGTGGAAGCCCTACGAAAAGCTATAAAACGTAATTTTTTAAGCATGCCTATGTACGTAGAGTTGAGTAGGTGGGATAATAATAGAGAGTAAGTGCATTATTTTGTACTTTATATTTAAAAAACGTACAAATAATTTAATACTCCGTATAAATTTGTAAGTGGGATAAATAACAAAGTGTTTTGATTGGGATAATATGTAAAAAAAATGAATAAATTTAGTGATATTTGTAATTGGAAATATGTGTATTATTTTATTAAATAAGAAATAATCAAATGTTAGGTTAATGATTGTATTAATTAGTGAATATACATATTTAATGATATTGTATTATGAAGTTGTTCAATGTTCCCGCAAAAATTAATAATATAAATATTTCATTACTCATTTCATCTATAACAACAACATGACAAAGAAATACAAATTTTTATTCATTGAAAAGCGTTACAAAATACATATAAATTTTTACTCTTGTGCTCTCCTACTCAGACGCATATCCATTTCATTTGTAAATCTGCTCCTTTGAGGCCTACCGCTTTGACCGCGCCTAGCACTTTGAGGCGGTATCACTAAATATCCGGTATCAGGCATCGCACTTACGTCATGCATAGGCATAATATCCATAGCATACGTACGGATGTAGGCACCTAATTTATACACGTCCGGGATGAGATGATCTACAATTATTTCTAAGAAATGACATGTCGCATAGGCGTGAACATATGGAAATCCATTTTGCTTCCAAAAACCGCAATCACATTCGCAATGTGAGAGATTTACTGTTACTGGCGGATAATCACGAATGGAAACAGAATATATTCCCGTTGTTCGGTTATGCGGGACTATAGTGCACTGATGTCTTTGCTGTGAACGTTCAAGAATATCTTTCCATATATTTTGCGGATAGAGGAACCCAACTTGCCGCCACATCTGACCGGCCCTACGTCGGTCGGCAGATAGTTGCACAACTTTGTTATAAGTTGCCTTAACAAGCGCGGTGATTGGAAGTGTCTGACATCCCTTTAGGACATTATTGAAGCTCACGGATGTCCGTCATCAAAGCACAGTGCCCAATTTTCATGTGGAATATCGTTCAAATACGTGAACGCATTCTAATTCCTAGCACGAATTTGAGCCATTGTTTGGTAAAATTTACTCACCATGGGTGTACTCCCGGCCTGCCAACAAAGCTTTTTCAGTTCAGTGCTCCTGGATTTTGTCATGAAATTGCTCCTAATGTGTCGGAGGCAGAACCGCTTTGAAACTTGGGAGGTTTTCAATTGAGGTACTGATCGATAGGCACTTAGGATGTCGGGATGGCGGTCTGATATTATGCATACATGTTGATTTGGTCTGACAACATAAGTCATAACGTGTTCCAAAAACCAAGACCAACTATCTGTGTTTTCACTTTCCACGATTGCGTAGGCGAGAGGGAAAATCTCACGGTTAGCATTCATGGCGACTGCAACCAAGAGATGGCCCTTGAACTTTCCATACAAGTGAGTACCGTCTACAGATAGTAAGGGCAGAGAGTGTTTAAACCCATCAATGGAAGCTTTGAAAGCCCAAAACGCACGGTGAAATTCATATGTACCGGCGTGATCAGTTGGTTTTGGTTAGAAATCTACCAATAATCCCGGATTTGATGCACTTATCGCATGCAACAAATTGGGTAAATTATTGTAGGCCGCCTCCAAGTTACCGAATCTTCGCTTAAGGGCGATCAAACGTCCATACCACACCTTTTTGTACTTGACATTGATTCTGAATTTGTCGTATATGTCTTGGATCACGGGTTTAATGTTACAGTCGCTATGAACTTGCTCGTCATCCGTCTGTCATTAGGAGCTCTTTTATAATCCACTCTGCAGTTGTGTAGTGGTTGATATTTTTTCACCCTCCATAAATTGGTGTTGAGAAGGTTTCCCGCCTGAATGTGCCACGTACACATTTCATCATAGATGCAAACTGCCTTCCACGGTCTGTCACGTTTGTCAAAAGTCCTAAAAATTCGGTTTTGCCAAATACTTTCTTTGGCTACGGCTTCTTTCAGTGAGTCGTATGAATCATATATTTTGCCGACCACAATTATGTCACTTTCACGATTTGCTGGTTCAACATATGGTTGTTCCAGTTCAATATCGGCCCATGATGTGTCATGAGCGACATCATTATTGTCGGAATTTGTTGTTGCATCGTCATCTCCAGAAAATTGTTCATAATCTGAATCATCTTCCTCTTCATATGTTGTTGAATGGTCATCTTCTTGTTCAACAATATGCGGGTTATAGCGTCCGCCGTATCTCGTTGATGGTCTGTCATCGTGGGAGTGGATGTTGTGAAAAGTTTCACAATTGTGGGCATCACTTCCTCCATATGTTGATATTTGTGGTTGGACAATAGTGGTGCTCCGTGCATCCAGAAAAATATGCAATTCTTCATATTCTATTTTAGCAAGTGGGAAAAAGTGCTTCCAAGTATCATCATCATGGATGGGCCAATGTCTTGATGCCGCAATACGCACGATTTTTGTACTTTGGTAGTTTTTCGTGAATGGATATAATTTCTCCAAAACCTCTCTGCGCACACTCTTCGGCAATACGTTCATCTATAGCGTTAAAGCCATCGTTTTTTCCTATTAACAGTGCTGCATTATTGGGGTAGGTTGAAATATGTGTACAATTTATTGGTTCCCGAAGTGATAGGGAATCTGCCAGAAAAAAGTAAAAGTTGATAGATTTAATTTAAAGTGGTAGGAATCTGTACACTTTTGTACCCGAGATATTTTTTTAGATCAAAATTATTGGTGGTTGGGAGTGGGTTTAGATGGGTGGAAGTGGTTGGGAGCAAGTGGTTGAAATTATTTCGAATAATAAGTGATTGTAAAAAAAATGAACGTTGCTTACAAATTATTAGGGTAGGTAAGTAGGTTGAAAGATGTGTACATAAAATCCGGCGGTCTTCATCAACGCTACCACTCCTGGGTGACGCGGGCCGTCTTTATACACCATTGAACAATATATATTACACCTCAACTTCTCATCCATGGATGTAGCATCATTCCAGAGAAGATCCGCACGATGCGCGTAATGTGACATCACTAGCACGGACCGATCAATCCGGTCCATAAGTGGTATTTGTGCAGACATTTGTATCTCAACTAACAATAAGAATCATAATGAGGTATTTTATTTAATCAGATTATAAATTAGATATAAATTTTCAATGAAACTATATCAATGTTATATTGTTATGTATTACGGAGTACATTGTAATATATTTACGATTGAAATTGTAAATTTTCCACTGAACAATATTATCATCATAATTCATCATGCCAGAAACTAGAAAATGACTAGTTCTAGACAAAAGCTTTGCCAGAAACTAGAAATGGACTAGTTCTAGTTGCGATTGTGATAATTTTACCAGTATAGTACAATTACAATAAATGTACCGATACAAATTTTAGACTTGCCACTGAGCAATACTCTCACCCTGCCAGAAACTAGAAAAGGACTAGTTCTAGACAAAACTTTTGTCAGAAACTAGAAAAGGACTAGTTCTAGACGAGTTTGTGATTATTTTACCAGTATAGTGCAATTGTAATCAAAGAAACACAATAAGTTATGAACTAATTATTATTTTTATTATTTGTTTACTAGGACATATATCAACTACTTCCTCTGTTCTTTTTTATTGCAACAATACACTTTTCACGCTTGCCAACACACAAGTTTGAGCATTAATATCTTCCATTCCATATTATTAAAAAAAATAAAATTTTGCAGTTTTTGAAAATTTACATTGAGAGAAATTTAAAAAATAATAATTTATAATGTATTAATAAATAAAATATAGTCAAAATAGAATATGTGAATAGTGCAAAAAAGTCCAACGTTGCAATTAAAAGAGAACAGAGTTAGTATATTAATAACAATTAAGATTAGTTACATATTAATATTAAGTTCTTCTAAATATTCAGACAGACATAGTAGAATAAGTGCAAAATGTAATCATAAACAGAATAAAGATATAATTAGGCGTCTAACCTCAATTTGAAGAACATGGAAATTTATAATTAGCAAAAACACTTGTTTAATTTTTTTAACCGAAATTGTGAATTTGTAGTGGATTAAATATAATGTTGAAGGTATTTAAAGTGGTGAGGATTGAGATTGTGGAGTGAACTCCCGTACAAAATCTGGACGGTTGGGATTGTTTTATGAAATCTAAGGGTTGAGAAAAGCAAGGAGAAAGCATAATCCATGTCTTATTTGGTCAATCAGGAGCATCACAAGTGTGTGCATTAGGGAATTCAAAACCTTCTGACATGTATTGTAGCCACACCAAGTGTGCACCTCACTCATGCGCTCAACCGTTTTTTTCTTTTGAATTCAATACTATTAAAACCAACTTTCGGATTAGAGGAATCCGAAAAACTGTATCCTCTGACAATCCTAAACCATTGACCTCGTTTCTGCGACAAAATGGAAATGTCCCTGGAAAACCCTACAAAACTCATATTAGCCACCCCCGTTTCCCGTATTTTCATACCTTAAGTCTGACATTCGTATTTTGGGAATGGGTGCAAAAAACTCCCGTAAATCCATCCTTTCCTCTAAAAATATGGCTGAATTAGTAAGATCACATCTGACAACCGCACCATTAGTGAGATCATATATATGTCATTATTTTTCAAAGAAAAAACTTGCAATTGACTTTTAGACAAAGGCTCATAGACTTTACTGGAATTTCCACTCATCATGGTATAATGCAATCAATTGTGGAAACCAAAGGGTAATAAGGACCATTATTGATTAATTTCATCTGGTTAGGCTAACATATTGAGGTTTAACCAATTTAACCATAGTGCACTGATTTGTATAATATAAAAAAGGCCATAAGTGTTACCATGTAGATTACATTCAATTCACCATTTAAAACTACCACTCTAACCTTGTATTCATGGATGTATCGCATATTGATGCATTCACATAAGGTGTGCAACACATTTGGTAACAAAGGGCATCTCTCTCCAACATAGGCCCTTGGACAATTAACATCAATCATGTACCAACTTCACAGTAGCGCAAAAAACAAATCCATATAATACATAACTATTCACATAAATGTAACTACTGAATATGGTAGTTAAGACAATGTCAAATGCACAAAGACAATACAACTTAGTCATACACATTCTAAAACAATGTACACTAGGAATGGGAAAAACAAGAGGCATGTTTGACTTTTCAGTGATACTTGGTGCTTCGTCATTAGTGGGGTTCTTCATGAGATCGATAAAAACATCGAGACTTTAAGAAGATTAATGTTAGGGGACATTAAATGTGTATGTTTTACGGGACTAGGTTGTACACTTTCATTAGTTGATGATCACACGTGTAGCTTTTCAACTTCCAATAAATGTGCATGACATTAGAACGTCGTCTCTAGAATGTACATGTTTAGTGTCCCGCAAATATTACTTACTTAAAAAACTCACTCCACTTCCTTGGAAGTTGCAATCTATCTGAAGCAATTGTAGCGACAAAACGAGAACAAAAATGATAGATGCATATAACATTAACTATATCACTATATGTATACATAGGCAAGGATATGATCATACAATAGATTGATGTCTAGTTTTTTCATGCAAATTATTGCAAAGAACAATCATTGCAAGTGAACATTGGAAACATGGAAAAGAGAAACGCAACAATACTCTTTTCTGAGAGTTCCCGTGTAAGAACATAACAAATAAAATGGACGACAACTCACCAACACATCAACTAATGCTGGATAAAATTAGCCAAGAACTCAACATTCAAAACTATAAATTCATGAAATAAATCATAGTGGTGAGATTTGACGCAGAATGCCCTTCCTGTAGCAGTCTTTCTTATGAAGGGATAATTGGATGAAATTCCAAAATCTCTATAGTTTTAAGTTCTTTAATTTCACTTGAATGGAAAAATATGTCGAGGAACAAGGATTTGAGATAGTTGGTATAGTCATATCCCATTCAAACATTAATATTGTAGAATCATTATGCACATCACGATATATGATCTATGTATTATCATTCATATGTGTGCTGCATTGCTTCGATATATACTACATAGTTATCTTCTTACATAAAGACGTCCGGTAGCAATACACACCATATATAAATAAAAAATTCAACGATACATGAAATATGAAATCTTAAAATCCTACAAATGTTAAAAAATAATTTTCTTCGAGTTTGTAAACTCTAAACGACATATCATGACTTAAGAGCTATACAGTATGGATCGATACCCTTTTCATGGAGAAATCACAAGTTAATAAAATAGGGCGAGTGAAAAGTTTCAACATGTTTTCTACTCAAAAATACTACAATTTTTTTTGCAACATATTGGGGCTTTGGCCCTAATTTTTAATCGGCCAATCATCACATCCATATTGTGGACAAAAAAACTTACACTCTATCACATACTTTATGTTTTGAGGTTCCTCATTGACATTAAACTTATGTCTCAAGTTTTGAATTGATAAAATTCCAAAAATGAACTTAAAAAGTTGCTACCGTTATCTAGCTCATATGTTATTTCGTTTACATGTAGATATTGGACGTGATTTGTAAATCATTCATGATTAATTAAATAGAATATATATTGTTATGTGATAAATTATTTAATAAATTGAACTAAGATTGATTAAACTAAAAAACAAAATAAATGTTTTGAAAAGTGACAAGTCATTTATTTAAATTTATTAATTGTCATAACAACACAAAATTATGAGTTTTAAAGCGTATGAGCTATTTTATTCTACATGTAATTGTAACTATAATTTTAACATGGTTATTCTATATGAGTCATTTTACACTCTAAAAACTACTTCTTTTGTTCCAATATTATCTTAATTCTTTTCTTTTTTGTCCATTCTAATGCATACTACTTTTTTTTACCTTTTAGTAAAGAATTTGTGATTCACAGCATTTGTCTGAATTTTATCTATTCTATGCACAATTTAGGTCACATATTTCAATCTTTCTTAATTTGTTTGCAAAGTTAAAATGATAGATAATATTGTGACGAATGGAGTACTTAATATTTGTAAACAGTTAATTTACCAAACATTAGTGACAACAAACTCATATAGAGGCCGTTTGACAGCACTGTTTTCGGCTTATCAGACTTATCAGTCAACTTTTTCACCAAACACGTAACTTTTGGTTAAGCGCGTTGAATTTTGTAATAAGCAGAAAAAGTAAGGTTGGAGTTACTTTTCTAGCTGTATTGGCTGAAGTTACTGTAGATGACCATTTTAGCTATTTTTACATATAATTTTTTCTTTATTTTATTAATAAAATATATTTTAAAATAATTTTTTCTTAAATCAGCAGAATCAACCTATGCAGCCACTTCAGTCAGAACTTCATAAATTTAAGCAGAATCAGCTAAAACAGCCGATTTTCGTGCTACCAAACGGGCTCTAATAGATCAACCAAAACAATTAACACAATGAACTATTGGCGAATTATTCTCATAATAAAAAGTGAAATTAATGTTTTTTGAAAGAAATGAAATCAAATTTTTAATTGTTGGCAAACATACCTTAAAAGAAGACCCAATAATAAAAACAGAGGGTTGCTGCTTGGCCCGATCCATCCGGCCTACATGCTCGACCCTCTCACCATCCACCGCCAGCTGAGTTGTTGACCTGATCTTAACGTAAATATCCGCATTAAGATAACAGTGTCACCAGGCTTCACCACGATTGAGGATTTGAGGTGCGATACACTGATTTATGTGCTTCTGAAATTTGTCCTATTTTTAGCGCCCTTCTTCTGGGGTTTGTTCCAGTGTTTTCTGCTACATGTGCTGAGTTTTATTTTTCGTGATTTTTTTATTATCTACACTATGTGCTTTTTAGTTGATTGTGATTGATTGGTCTTGAATATTTGGCAAAGTAGTCTGTTTCTTAATTTTTGAGGTGGTGTATGCTTGTATGGAGGAGGTAATCTTATTGAAAGTAGACTTTTTGAAGGATTAGGTTAAATCTTTTTTACTGCTATCAATTCTTTCTACGTATTAGGCATATGATTTTAATGATGTTTTTAAAAATCTGTTCTTTTGCTATATGATTAGGTGAAAAGTTGTGTGCTTGCTAGATGGGTATGGGTGAGACTGGGAAGCGAAATCGTAGGCATGATGGGGACAACAAGAACCAGAAAAGGAGGACAGAAAGAGATGAGAAGGGCGATGCTGAGCTGGTTGTTTACAGGATTTTATGCCCTGCTAATGTTATCGGAAGTGTTATTGGAAAGAGTGGGAAAAACATAAATTCCATCAGACATAACACTGGTGCGAAGGTTAAGGTGGTGGACCCCTTTCCTGGCGCTAAGGATAGAGTTATACTCATCTATTGTTATGTAAAAAATAAGGAAGATGTTGAGGTGGATGAGGAATTCAACGACAGCAGACCACTTTGTTCTGCACAGGATGCTCTTCTTAAGATGCATGCGACAATCATGAATTCTGTTTCTTCTCTTGGGGAATCTGACAGCAATCAGAAGGAAAAGGAAGTTTGTCAGCTTTTAGTTCCTACCAGCCAGAGTGCAAATGTCATTGGGAAGTCTGGGGTTACCATAAAAAAGATGAGAAGCAAGACTGGAGCAAACATCAGAGTAACTCCAAAGAATGCCAGTGATCCTAACCATTCTTGTGCATTGGAGTTTGATAATTTTGTGGTGGTAAGTATTACATTACTCAAATGTAATAAGCTAGTGCTTTATTTGAGTTTCAGTCTCTTTTTTGCGATTCTTTAATTAGAAAGGTGCTTAGTTTAAGGCATTTTTTCTGTTTAATTATCTTTTTGGTTTATGTATGTGTTTTGATAATTTCTTTGGCTAGTATTGTATTGATTTCTCTGATAAGTTATTGCTTGATTTAAAAGTATTTTACTTTGAGTTTGTTAAATCTAGAAAGATGCTTAAGTTGAAGGATTTTATTGTTGCGTGTTTGCATTTATTTCTGTGTCAAGTATTAGTGGCATGGTAATTTAAGATAACCCATAATTCTGGCACTTGTATAAAGTGTACTCTAGTACTTCCATAATTTATGTATGATATATTCATGATATGCATTCTAAATTCACCTAGATTGCTGGTATGTCGGAGGCTGTTACGAAAGCAGTTTTTGCAGTTTCTTCAATCATTTACAAGTTTGCACCAAAAGAAGAGATTCCTCTTGATACCACAGTTCAGGAAATCCCTTCAAGTATTATTATACCATCAGATGCTCCGATATATTCAACTTCTGGCATATACCCGGGTGTAGATCCTATAGTCCATACCGCACCAGTTTCTTCTGTTTTAGGTTCACATTTGCAAGAGTTTCCAGGTTATCTGGATGCAGGGAGTACATGGGCAGATTATTCATCTTCTTCTCGAACTGAGGAGTTGAGAATCAGATTATTGTGCCCATCCCACAATATTGGGCGTGTCATTGGCAAGGGTGGAAACTCAATCAAAACCATACGACAGGCTAGTGGTGCTCAAATTGAGGTTGGTGATGTCAAAGCTGAACCCGAAGAATGTATCATCACTGTGATCTCTAAGGAGGTACATCTTTTCTCATCTTCTTCGGTCTAACTGTGAATTAATGATATAGTTTTAGGTTGAAGAAAACATTCTTAGTTTAAAATCATTTGGCAGTTTTTGTGAGTCAGGGGGTAAGGTGTTGGTTATCCACTTCTCAGCTTCTTAGCTTATGCTCATACATGATACATCATATCTATTATATTAAATATAATATGGACATTGTGTCATCTACTTTCTTCAGCTATATCACTTTTTCATTTCAACATTATCTTTGTCATCTGTATTAAGTACTAACAGGGATGTCCTTGTGCAGTCAGTTGATGATGTCAAGTCAATGGCAGTTGAAGCTGTGCTATTGCTGCAAGGAAAGATAAATGATGAAGATGAAGACCGTGTAACTTTAGGTCTTCTTGTTCCTTCTGCGGTTATTGGGTGCCTTATTGGTAAACGTGGTTCTATTATAAATGAAATTCGAAAACGAACTAAAGCTGATGTTCGGATCTCCAAAGGAAAGAAGCCCAACTCTGCAGATCCAAGTGATGAACTTGTAGAGGTTTGCCCTCTGGTTAATGTGTGTCTGTGTGTATGTGTATTCAATTGACTTATGAATCTAAATGTGTGTGCCATACTTTCTGGTTGCATAAATAGGTGGTTGGGGAAGTCGGCAATGTGAGGGATGCGCTTATCCAGATTGTGCTAAGGCTCAGGGCTGACATTCTCAAAGAACAAGGAGAGCAGAATTCTTCTGCATTTCCTGATATTTTACATGCTAGTGGAGCCCATGTTTCAGTGCCTTCAGTTTTGCAAAGTATTCCTCAAGTTGCTCCTTTGAGATATGAGCGGAGTACTGAAAGTGGAGCTGGAATTTATTCTTCAAACATTGTTTATGGACCCGAGATTCTATCGGTACGCAGCACACATTGTCTGGATTCTTTTATATTTACTCATTTTCAAGATCGTTGAATACTATGAAGGTTTCTCTAGTCCCTGACTGCAGAGTTAACCTTTTATCTGAGTCTACATTCCACAACTAAAGGCCTAAATGAAAATAAACACATAATTAGGAAATGTCAGTGAAGTTTGAGTGTTATTAAGTCATTCTTGCCCTTCTGAGTAAAATGGAGTGTGATTTTATGCATGGATTGTTTGGCATGGGCAATTGATGATCTTGATCGTGTGATGTCACATAGTGGCAGCTAATGCTCAATTTCCATAAAGGATGGCATTGGCAATCCATTGTTTGAAAAAGTGCTCATTTTTCTTTCTTTTACTCTGTAAGTGCAATCCTTTATCATAGATGAGTTTACCCATTACATGGTCTTTAACTCTTGATTTTAGAGTTCCAGAGTCCAATACACGATTAATATTAGTTTTAACTTTAGGCACACATGAGCTAAAATTTAATTTACACCTCAGGCTGTTTTTGTTCCGGGTGGTGGGTTTGGCTAGGTAACATAATGGAAATGTATCAGACTGCAAATCCTGGAATGACGGTTTGACCCCGTCCTTGACCTCGGGGAGTGGCGAGCAGCACAGAACTTGAATCAATCAAATCTTGACATACACCTCAGATGCCTTTTTAGATCATGCATACACAGTACACACATAGATATATATCAATATATACATACTATATGTACACGCCCACGCACAATGTTCAATTGAGAAGTTGATCTCAGAGAGAAACAAAAACTGGTCATGGTCATTGATCTATAGATGGTTTATAGGATGGGAACATTTATTAAAGATAAATTGAGTGGCATAGTTGTCAATAAGAGGACTTTCTAAAGAAAAATGCAGTGACATTGTAGTAAATAAGGTGAAAGCTTAGGTGCATCGTAGTATTGAAAATTGGAGAGTTATATGCATTAATAGTGCACCACTAATTATGTTGAAATACAGTGATGCCTGAATGGGAAACAAATCACAGTTCCATCATTTTCTAGTGTGATGAAGGGCCTAGATTTATTCTTTTGATTCACAACGGTGCACATTTTATCTTTCGGGTAGTGCACTTCCTGTGGTGGCAGAAAAAGTTGTATTTACAACACTGCATTTTTTATTTTATTTTCTTTATTGCTGGCCGCTTAGAGTCCTTCAATCTTGAATCCAATGACGCATATGCATGCATATTCCTCTCTTGAGGTACATATCTCATTCGTGTATAAATAAATAAATAAATATATGTATATCATATTATATATAACCTCTTTTGTGTTAGAAGGTTGGTGAGTATGGAGACAATAGCCATGGTTTGTTGTCAGCATATTCTCCAAAACGTTATAACAGGTATGTCACCTTAAACTCTCAGTGTATTTCTATTTTTTTGTGAAATGGTTCTTCCGTTCTTTGTTGTATTTTTTCTTAATGTCAGAATCGTATTTCAAGCAGATTACCTCCACCTGCCCTGGAAGTGCTTATACCTGCTCATGCTATTGGTAAAGTTTTGGGCAGACGTGGAACTAACTTAGACAACATCCAAAATGTGAGTATTCTGATGTGTTTAGTATCTTCTTTTTCTACACTTTGCACCTTTCTTCTCTTCTCCAACATGGCAACATTCCATCTTCTACAGTTAACAAAATGAGTTTAAATGTTATCTCATTGATATATTTATTTCAGTTTCCTAATGACTTCTCTGGCACTACTAAATATTCTAACAGATATCCGGAGCGTCTATAGAGATCACTGATTCCAAATCCTCCCGAAGTGATCGCGTGGCTCTAATATCTGGAACACCTGACCAGAAACGTGCTGCTGAAAACTTGATCCAGGCATTCATAATGGCCACTTAATTCATACCCCCACTTCTGAGGTGTCCACCAGCTTTATCTTTAGAATCGACTAGATTTTTTTAATGTTGGGGGGTGGGGTGGATTGCTTAGGATTTTTCTGGATTCCTGCCCCTCAGCACATATCCATTATGTTTCAGTGCTTGTTGTGTCTTCACCAAAATAGGTTTCAGGCGATGAAATGTTGCTAGCTAGGGTTTCGCTCCATCAATGGTTCCATTAGAATTTCAAGATGTTTTATTTTCTCAGCGTTTTAATCACAGATCCGACCAGGTTGACTGACTTCTGTCTTGTCTTCAAATTGCTGTGCACAAGCTTAATAAGGATCCTTTGTGATATCTAAGCCATATATGTGGCTTATGATATTTTTTTCGTAATCTTCATCATCAGTTTCTTCTGAGACATCTTCTCACTTGTTTGAACTGTGGCTTGTCTTGTTTCTTCCTGGCGTGCTCTTCATAACTATTTGCACAGGTTCAGATTGATCTCTCTGTCGTGTGTGACGGCTACCAAGTTTTTTCTTCCATTTGAATACCATGCTTGACTTTAAAAGGGTCTAAATAAAGCACAATACTCTTATGCTCGACTCGTAAAATATTATCTCACTTTACTCTTTCCTTAATACATTATATTTTCATAAGCTCCTTACAACATTCATTTCTTGCTTCTCATATGATATCCACCATGCACCCACTGACCAACTATATATAAAATAAATCAACTAGAAACAACAACAACAACAACAACAACAACAACAACAACAATAATAATAATAATAATAATAATAATAATAATAATAATAAAAGAGCTAAAGAGCCTACACTTTTCTGTTCCAGACCTTCAGATCTCTTGAAGATCTTTCCCTCTTATGTAGTTATTCCCATTCTTATCCTCTCCGACAAACATTATGGCCCCATTCGGGATTACGTTTGTGGTGTTAAAAGCACCTTTTTGCCCCAGCGCAATCTTGAACAAACTATACTTCTATTCAAAAGCTAATTTGAAACGGGAAAATCCACCATAATTCAAAAGTGAGTGCGAGATGGTTTTGGGATTTTGAGTACTACTTTTGAGGTTAACTATTTCATATTTAGAAATTTCAAAATTTTACATCACACTTCAACTCTAATGTCAAAAATTTGTATCTCTTAAAATCACTTCTCAGCACAATTTCATAATTGTAAGCACTTTTACAACAAGGAGCTTTTTCCAAATGCATCCTCAACCTAATTCGGCCCAAGTCAAGCTTCATTTTTTAACTTCCAAAACACTGGGCTGTTTTGTTGAACACTGTTTTGGTGTGTAATTGTGATAAATCAACTTCCTACTAATATGATTATTTAAATGTCTGCTATAATTGTTATCTCTTGTACTTCCCACACATGCCTTCCCTGAAATCTTAATGCTAGGTTCCTTTGGTTTTAATGCTCACATGAAGTAGATTTTAGTTAAAAAAATTATCTCTTAATCCAGGGAGTAACTTATTTCTTGAAACCATATAGCCTTTTCTGCAGTAAAAGAAAATATTATTTAATCAAATGAAGTGAAGCAACAGCTTAACCCTTCTGTATTCTATCAAAACTTCCAGAAGTTCTGTCTTATCCTGTGTTGTATGGAAATGTAGGAAACATAGGGAAATATGAAACGAAAAACATCACCTTTTAATATAAAACAAGTATTACGGGTGTTTTACAGATGTTCTTAAAGTTCCTGAAAGTGAAATACAATTTCTTGAGAATTTCTGTGCTTCATAGGTCTTATCAGTTATCATTGTAATGTAACATCAGCTAATTTTTTAAAATACCTTAACTGACTCCGAAAAGAACTTTTGAAGATGAATTAGAAGAAATTTGTGCCTGAATCCGTAGTGATCATCACAGAGAATTCTTTTTCATCCACTATCTAGGGCTTTGTTCTGTTTACATCTGTGACTTTCCTCTATATCCCATTCACTCGTTGCCTCTTTCTTCTCTTTGCATGCTAGAACTTTACAAATGTAACACTCCAGGCCTGTTCTGTGGCTTTGTTACCCCCTTCATAGTATTTATATACAGGAAAAAAATATCTTCATGTGCTAGATATAACGCTCAATATCTCATTCCTACAATGATATTCAAAATACAGTGGCTAAGATTTTAGATTTCGGAATTATGGTTAATTAGTGCCTTTTTTTGTTTTTGCTTCTTTTTTTTCTATTGTCGTTAAAATCCCGGCTTAGTTGCCAGGCGCATCTTGAGTGCGAAGGTTTTCCTCTCGCCTAGGCGTGCCTAAATTCACTCAGATCATTTGCAGCTCTGTCTAATCTCCCACTAGATGTTAGGCTCCAATCTCCCACTGGTGCTTTTCTCAATGTTTTGTGCGTGTGGAAGCTTAGGTAGATGTTTATGAAACTCGTTTTTCATCATTGTTTAGTAGAACATTTTCTAGAGTATAAAAGATTATCGCATAGAATATCAGTGTCATGCTCTTCCTATCAGTATGCAACCAATTCTCCTCAACTAGTTGGCCATCTTTTGGGGTATATGAAGTTCTTTTTTTTTTTTTGCCGAAGCCAGTGGAGCTTCATCCTAATCATTTCCGAAGTATGATAATATCTAAGTTTTTTCTACTTTAACTGGAGGCCAGCAGATTTAGGCTTATTAGTTTATTCTATAAACTGTGGTTATGTATATTTATGTCTTGAGTGTAAATATTTCCTCTGATTTGTTTGAATTTAAATGGCACTTAAATTTTCTTGAATTAATGTCAATGACAGCCCTTCGTATTTGATGCCCATTTAATTCCGTACTCCGTATTTGACTATTTCCAACAATGTGAGATTGATGGGTTCGTTGTTGTGCATAGTAAAAAACCCAAAACTCCCGCATATGGGTACATGCATTCAGAACCTCTCATACTTGAAAACTTTTCTCAACTTGAAGAACTATGCACTTTTGGATGCTTCATGCTTGATAGCAGGGAGCCAGGGATGGACCCGGGCCGGTCCGGTTCCGGTTCCGGGCCGGGCCCGGACGGGCTTTTTTTCGGGTTACATGGGCCCGGAACCGGCCCGGGTTGATACCGGGTCCGGGCCTAACCGGGCCGGGGCCGGTTCAATGTTTTTTTTTTTTTGTTTTGACTTTCTTGTTATCTCCCTACCCCCCCCCCCCTCACCCCCACGCCCCAAACCTCCCTAAAACACCCAGCCCTACCCTAGGAAAAGAAAAAAAATTGAAAAAACCAAAAAAAAAAAAAATGAACCGGGCCCGGCCCGAACCGCCCGGGCCGGTTCAACAAAATTAGGGCCCGGAACCGGCCCGCCTGACCCGCCAACACGGGCTAAAAGCCCGGAACCGGCCAACCGGGCCCGGTCCGGTCCGGGCCCGCACAGTAGCGGGCCGGTCCGGTTCCGGGCCGGTTCGGCCCGGCCCAGTCCATCCCTACTTGATAGTGGAGACAATTAATCCATATCTGTATTTCTTTTCGTATTGGCTTTGGCATGTTGTTAATTTGTTATGATGTTTGACTTACAGGTCACAAAAAATGATTTTCCACAGTATTTAAAAGATGGAGCATTTATTTTAGAAGGTAAAATATGCTTTTTAAAAGAAAGGAATTTAATTTATTTGGAACAAGATTTCACTCCGGTTAATAGAAACCTGAATGGCTGAATATATATATATACATATTGAGAAGAGATTGGGGGTTAGTGGTGACCATAGTTCCAGGACTGGCCAGGCTGCAGTTCCAGTTGGCTGGTGCTTGGTTAGAAACTCAGAACTGGTCCAGCGGTTTCAGACTTCAGAGGTGAAATCGTGAATGAAGGGTCTGTTATTAACATTATTATTTTTAATAAATATATTATTCTGTTAGTTTATATGAAAAAATATTACCCTAGCAGTCTGGTAGTAATAAAACCGAAGTTAAATATGCGCGAATTCTATAAAACGACATGATTAAATGGTATCCAAACAATTATTATAATATTTTAAAGGTTTAAGGGTCATATAGAGTATAGACCTTCTAACTAACTTAAAAAGTGCAAATCATCTCTTATATAAGAAGCTTTGTCCGGCCGTCGCCATTTGGGGTAGTTCTCGATAGAATTTTTTGATGAATTATTGAGCATCTTCTTCATTTGGTCTAGTTTACTCATATCAAATTTCAGGGGCGGCGGTTGGACAGAGCCTTCTATATAATGGATGATTTGCATTTTTGAAGTTAGTTTGAGGGTCTATTTGACCCTTTAGTCTATTTTAAAAGAAAACTAAAACCTTTGAAGTTTGAAGTAGTCATCTAACCATAGTTATTTACGATTTCCGCTGGTCTACACTTTAAACACCATACAACAATCACAAACAGTCTTCTTTTTGTGAAACTAAAACTAAATGATGTAATTTAAAAAGCCCCAGAACAGATTTTAATTTTATCACAATCAGGGACGGATCCAGGATTCTGAGTCAAGGGGGGCGAAATTTTTCGTTAGTGTAGGGGTGAATTTTTTTTCGTTAGTGTAGCGGGGTGAATTATTTTCCCCTAGTGTAGCGGGGCGAAATTTTTCCGCTACTGTGGGGCTATGCGGCTATTTTTATTCAAAAAATGACATTAATACATGCACATCCCGAACGGCATTTAAATCTAATACATTTTAAGTTTAGACGATGACAAAGACATCAACCAATACATTTTTAATAACTTCTACATTGTTTAACCTCATAAATCGGTTATTGAATTGTAATTTTTGTCCACCAAGGAGGGTGTTCGTGAGTCATGACTCATGAGAAGTTTTCTTAATATTACAATAGTAGTATACTAGTATGTATGAGATTGTTATTTTTAGAATAATGTGCACCACATACACTGATACACACACGTATATATGGCGCATATTATATTTTAATATTTTTATTAATTCTATAATAATTTAAAGTTTATTATCCATGCAATAAATTATTTTTAGAAACCAAGAAGTAAATGAATTATGTAATCTAATGTCTATAAATATTTATATTTTGGATTCATTTCACGTGATTTAAAAATTGTGTAATTAATGTGTCTGGTATTTAATATTGTTTGATATATGTTTTACAAAATCCAGTACTTGTTATCTAATAAAGATAATTAAACATTACAAAACTAGGAATTCTTATATAATAAGTATCCTAAATCTTAAATAACGAGTTACTCTATTGTTTATTTGTTTAAGTTATGTAAATTATTTTAGATGTTTATTCTTTCAAATCTCCAACTAAGTATTACATTATGTAAGACTATATACTAACTTTGAAAATTAAAAGTTAAGGGCGGCGAATCTAATTAAATTATGAAAGATTTATGAAAATATTACATATTTGGTAAAAAAAAATTGAATGTGGGCGGTCGCCCCCTCGCGCCCCCCTAAATCCATCCCTGATCACAATGGAAACAACATTGAGCATTTGACCTTAGAAGTGGTTCTGATATAAAGGCAAAAAGTTCTTCAGCCTATCCTTAACAAAGTAACTTGATGAAAATTAACAAATATATATTGAGTAGTTAAGACATCATTTTGGTAGTTATAGACTTATAGTTCCCCTATGTTCCATTGAATTACCTCTAGTGACTCTGGCGGCGCATTCACTTGTTGCTGCCTAGTGACACATACAACGCCCGATCGATCAATTGACATTGACTACCGAGTACCGACAAACAATGACCCATACCCGAAGTCCCCGAGTGACCATACTACCCATTACACCCCCCATTACGGCATTACCCGCTCTCAATGACCCAACAACTAGGGACTCCACCTCAATGACTCTAAGAGACCAGTGGCTTCGACCAGCGACACCTCCATCCAACTCAAAGTGCCCGTTTGGAAGAAGGCTTGCCGCAAATGATGTGAATCCCTAGCCATTGTGGTTGTAAATCAGAAAACTTAATGTCACTTGTATAAAATTCTAGCTACCGTCACAGATCTGAAAATCTAGGTGCCTCTGTGAAAGCAACCGTCTTTGCCATCACTGCCAATATGAAATCTGCAGCCTCTTACAAGTTACAACAATTGTAGCATGCACAATGTACGCTTAGACTAGCTTTGAAAAAACTTACTTCAGTGAGTGCCTTGATAAAATTTAAAAATCTGTCAATCATCGCTCATTATGAAACTAGTCTTAGCTCATTTAAAATCTGAAAATAATGAATGCTTTGCGTTTGATGCAAATGGAACGTAAAATGTTTTCAATGTACATTTGAATCTCCCTATTCCCAAAAAAAGACATTTGTACCTGTCATAATCAATCAAGTATATTTATGTATTTATATCAAATGCATTGATCAATTGTTTAATTTAAATGAAAAGTGCATACCTACTTGTCTTGTATGTTGTGTCCATAACGAGAACATAAAGAAAGAGGCATAATAGTCGCTAACTTGCAATGATTCTCGATGCACAAATACAATGTCGTGCAAATCCTCACTTTCTGGGACCGACCTATTACCTCAAAGTTTTAAGATTAAATGGAGAAATTGTTACATGATAGTATACATTCTTAAGTTTACATCTTGCATTGTATACCTTCTCTATGAATGTAACATTAATGGAGTTTGCCATTTTTAAGCTCTAGAGAATTGGCTTTGGCTTGCATTCGGCCTCAAATAAGTTTCTGACCAAAGACTATTTGTGCTTTGTCAACTTACCAGCAAATGCATGATCCAGTAATCTTGGTGGAATAATGTACGCGTTTGTGATATCCACAACTAACTTGTAACCGGGGCCGGATCTGGGGTAGGGCAACAGCCAACAGGGGCGACCGCCCTAGGCCCGAAAAAAATATAGAAGAAAAAATAGGCCCAAAATCTTTTCTTTGTATATTGTGTGAGTATGCTTCTTCTTTTATTCTTTCAATTAATTAGGCCCAATGTTTAATTTTATTGACAATTTGAAAATTAAAACATATATAAAAAAATAAACAAAACCAAGTTTAAAAAAGAATATATATACACTAATTTTATTTTAAGAAGAACCGGTTTTAGTTTTTAAAAGCAATAGGACTGTTGCTGGATCAATAAAAGACACGTCTCTTCACTCTTCACACTTCTTTAGCCTTTAAGGCTTTTTATTCATTTTAATTATAAATTTATAACATAACAAATTTGTATAATTATTTTATAGCCCGTGGTTCCCAAAATCTCATCCCAACTATTTATTTGTTTCCAAATTGAAAAATACTATATCTGAGTTCCTAATAGTAGTTAAAGAGGGTGATAAATTGGCAATCTTTTTGGTGGCCAAACATTTTGTCTCTTTGAAAACCTTCATTCTTTCAAGACTTCACACTTTAAATTCTTAGCGGTCAATAAATCATTCTCAACTTATGAATTCAAATAGTAATATTTATTTTCATTTATATTTTCAGTTGTAACTAAAAGAAAGTTTAGTGTTGTTATTTGTGATAATTTTATTGTTTGTCATACTCATTAGTGGAAAGAAGATTATTGTCTATGATTTTTGCTTCACATTGTTCTATGAGAAACGTTTTTAAGTGACTTTTTTCTTTTTATTCGATACTCGTGTTGTTACTTTTGCCTAACTATGTAACTTAAATAATAATAAAGTGATCCTCACCTTATTTTATGAACTTCGTTAGATGCTTTTATTATAATTTATATGTAAAATAAGTATATGGTTTACGGTTTATCTTAAATATAAGTCCGAATTAGTGTATCGCCCATCGGCCCATAAATGGACAGGACCGGCCCTGCTTGTAAGCAGGGGCGTAGCTAGGGAAGGGCCAACCTTGGCTCTAGCACAACTCAAATTTTAAAAATGTAAGTTTTATTGTAAAAAATCTAATTTTTTTTCAAAAATATTCTTTGTATCGGCCCCGTCTGACCCTGCTTGTAACGCCACAAATTTCATTGCATTTTACTCCCATACGAATGCAAACAATCACCTTTTTTGTCTTAGTCGCTTTGTTTCCATTATTTTGTTGCGCCACTTGTCCAGTAGTTTTATTTTGTAGTTTGATACTTCCTGATTTTTCATGCGCGAGAAGTACATTACGGTTTTGCACTCGATCATTAGTACCGTGCCTATTATTGGCCTGGAGTTTGTACTCGATCATTAATACCGTGTCTCTTTTACAAGCCTCTATTTGATCTCAATTAATCAAAGAATCACGATCTGCTCAGGTTTTGTTAGTTTGAAAATCCTCCAAAAGATCGTGTGCAATGAATGGTTGTGATTCTTCAATTGGAGATTCAAAAGATAAGTATATTTAAATACCCCAAATGTAAGAGATAAGTATTGCATGTTTTAAAATATATTGATGATTTTGTCCCAATTTTTCAATATCCAAAATGGTGTAAAAATAATTCAATATAACAAAAAATGTTTTCACAAAAAGTTTTTTTCGGAAGAATTAAATATACTTAAATATTTTCATATATATTTAAATACCTCAAACTTTAATGAGTGTGTGATAAGTACACAAACTTGCATATGTAATATATATATATATATATGAACTTCATATAAAATTTATTTTCACACCACGACTGTATATTTTTTTACAAATAAAAATTTATTGAAATAACTACATAATTTAAAATACTCTAAGCTTTGTTAGATTGCAGTTATCATTCTCAAATTTCATTTGTGAAATAAATATATTACATCTAGTTAATTTAATTTTAATTGCACCCTTATAAAGGTTTTGTGTATTTTAAATTATGTACTTAACACCATAAAATTATATTTGTAAAAAAATATATGATCATGGTGCTAACATAACTTTTTACATAAGCTTTGGGAGTATATATATTATATGTGCAAGTTTGAGATAGTGATCTCACACCTATTCAAAGTTTGAGATATTTAAATTATTTTTTTACCTTTTATTAAGATTGAATAAATAATCAACGCGGAAGATTTAACTTTAACATTGGTGTCAAGCACTTTGTGGTTCGATGACATCACTGTGACACTCCTGTTGGGTTAATGGCCCAAATTGAGGTTCAGCCCATTTACCCCTTCACCCGGACGTACGTCCGGATAGGACACTAGGCTAACCTGACAGGCAACTCAGAACGGACGAACGTCTGAAGAAGAGCCTCGGGCTCAGCGGCCCATCCCGACGAACGTCTACGCAGTCAACAAGGAGCAGGCCCACAGGCCACCAGAATGACGACGAACGTCGTCAGAGCAAGCCCATAGCCGCTGGAAGCAATCCAATCCACATGGCGAAATCCCCCAAGGGCCAGGGGACGGACGGCCCAGTACCCTTTGCAAAACCACCAGGAGCGGCTCACCTCCCCAGGTGGACGAACGTCCCCACTAATTAGGCGGGAAACCTAGATTCTGGCGGGAAGTGCATTTAATGCTGAAGATTTGGTAGTTGGGACACCAGCCATCCACAGTCCTCCACGTCAGCGTAGCCAACTGCCTATTGGTGGTATGAATAGAAGCATTTATTTCATTGTAAAGGGTTGGCAACTTTCTATTCTTAGCACTCTAGCTATAGCATTCTTACTCGCAGCACCTCTACTCCCTTATAAGACGAACGACCGACGAGCCTTAGCGAAAGTATTGTATTAGGGAGTTATTAACATATAATAATACCTAATCACTTACTTGCTATTGCCTGTTTCCCTTGATTCCATTGCACTTGTAGTTGGGCTAGTTTATTCACACATCTATCCACTCGAAACTCTTGGGCTTACGTGTTGGACCCGAGGGTTGAAGGAATAAACCTCAACAACTCCTAAGGCAGAGGTCACAGGTTTGAAACTCATCCCAACCAAGAATGTTGACATTTAACAGAACATACACTATGAAAAAAAAGAAGGTACAGTAAAAAAAACTTTGATATTGCTTGATATTTTTTTTTGAATTTGCAAATAAATTTGGAACGGATGAAGTAAACAAGAGGAGTCTATACAGTGGGGCGCACCAATGCGAAACAACAATCTAGGTAGAAGTATATGAATAGAATCATCAAGAAATTTATGGAGCCCTTGACTCCATTATGGAGTCATATAGCCCATGTGTGGAGGACCCTATTTCAAAAAAGAATGATTGTGATCACGTCACAAGTGCTATATGACTTCATAGTGGAGTCATATAGAATTATAGAAACATGAGTCTCTATATAGTACTTTCTCCATCCCACTAACAATGAGACAGGAGGGACCCGATGAAGTATGTAGTAATAAAAAAAACTATAAAAAGTAAGAATGTTTTAGACATGCACGAACTTTATTAAAGTTGGTCGAGACAATTTTAGTGGGACAAACCGAAAAAGTAAAATGTAACAATCTTAGCGGGATCGATGAAGTATGTAGTAATAAAAAAAATTATGGATAGAAGGACATAGATGTCATTATCTAAAAGGAGTGATTTTGTTCACCCTTATTGGAGGGTGATGTTCACCCCTCCATAATTATCAATCATGTAATTAATTTTTTTTATCATTGTTATAACTTTTTATGATATCAAATTTATATATTTTTAAAAATATCAAATTTATAAAAAAATCAAATTTATCAATCTTTAAAAAATTTATATTTATTTTTTAATGATATTTTCTAATGTAACAATATTACACATATGAAATTGAAAAAAATGGAAAATCCTCAAAATCATAAATTTTGATATATCATTTTAAAAACTGATCCATGAATGGAAATGTTATAAGAATTGCAACAAAACGACTTGCCGCATGACATGCAACTAAACTAGGGAGGGGTGAACAAAAATCATACTCCTCCCTAAAGCGCTGGGAGAGAGCAATTGATGAGAACTCCCTGGCGTTGGAATTGGCTGTTTTTGTGTGCCCGCGGTGGCTTGTAGATGGGATGTAGGAATCTAGTCAATGTGATAGATTTTTGAGAGCAGAATGAATTCAAAGAAGTGTGGATCGTTTAGCAAAAAGATATTGAGGGGAAGTGGATAGAACCTTTCTTATTTTTAGATGAATTGACCGTTTACATACGCAAAATAGGGGCTTTACATAAAAGGTACACAAGCAATTTTCCACCACAGGATTGTGACGTTCGCCACTGTGTGTTCGTACAATTGTAAATTTATGTAAAAAGACGAAACCAATCAGCTGATTCTTGCTCAGATTCTCTTGCGATTAAAATATTCTTAATTTCTTGATAACAATGGCGACAAGGAGGCCTTTGCAGCTTGCCTTGAGCAGGATTTACAGCGGAAGAAGGAGCGTCCGAAATTTCTCTAACGCCCAACACGAAGCAAATGAGGCGGCCTCATCTTCTCAGCACCTCATCAACATGGAAACCGAGTGTAGCGCTCACAAGTAATCTTTCTTTTTTTCTTGACATACATATATGGGTATGGGTTGCAATTAACTTTTGCAGGTTATGGGTCTCTGCTCCATTTTCATTTCCCAAATGTGGCGATTTTTTCTGCTGGTTTGCAATATTGAAATTTCAATCCTCACTGTTTATCTCATTGTTGTGTCACATGCTTCTGTTTCTGGGGTTTTGTTTGGAGCCCATGTGGTAAAGCTTAAAATATGGTTGAATGTGCATAACTTAGAGAATTTAATGAGATTTTAATGTTTAAAGTTCCAGGCTTTATTGATACAACAAACATAATAGTTATACTTAGAAACAAACATGTAAACAAAAAATTACCCCGACCTTATTATATTATTAATATTTGGTGGTTCCAGCTCTTACTGATTAAAGAAATTATTTTTCTGTTTTTTTTGTCTTTTTGGGCTTGTAAGCCAAAGTTGTAGTATCAAACAACCACTTACTGTAGACTACCAGGAACCCTTCTAATGATAGAATCAGGACATGAATATCTGATACCCTCATCATATGTTTGATGTGGATTTCAATACCCCCCCTAAAATACATCAGTGTATATAAAAAATACCAAACATTTAAGTGTAACTAAAATTATATTTGATTTTTCTCTCCCTCATATGTCGTACAGAGGACAAACCACATGCCAATAATGTATTCATGCTGAGAAGGTTGAAAGGCATACAGAAGCATACTATTCGCATGTGCATTACTACATTCAGACTAACTCTAAGGCAATGAGCTGACAGTCATGGTGCGAATTTTGCTTAGACAAAGATGACATTCCATAACCTTGAACCCCATTCATTCTGGCACTCATAGACTACTAAGCAATTCAAACACGTTATTATAGTGACAACAGTTTTTTATTGGGTGTATAATCTATATATTTTCATAAACTTATCGATTTACTGGTATTTGAAGTTAATTTATTCATGTCAGTTTGTTATAACATCCCTAGAATCTCAAATCAAAATTTTGGTTAAAATACAATTTCTACATTTATTTAAGTGTGATCAGATATCGAAAGTTTCACTTATATTTCTGCAATTCAAAATATAAATACTTGTAAGGATATTGAAAAATCCCAGGGTGTCATCTACTCGAATGGGAAATCTAATGGGAAAATTCCTGAAATAGGAGTAAAAATGTTTGAGAATTCCAAAATAGGACTGTCATGTTTTTATTCCCTAAATATGAGCAATTACCGCCAAGTTTGGAAAATACTGTCATGTTTAAACTTTAAAGTCTGCTATTGCCAAAACATGGCACTATGTACTCCTATTTAGGGAATAAAAACATGATAGTCCTATTTTGAAATAAACATTTTTAGTCCCATTTAGAGTAATTTCCCAAATATCATTGGACAAGAAGCGCATCCAGCGTAAAACATTGTCATTAAGCTTTTCTTTGCATGAGTTTATTCAATGTTAAATAATTTAGACAATCAATTGAAACTAATAATTTTATGCCACTGGAATTAGCATCCTTTGAATTAAAGAGGTGCTGCAGCTGCTGAGATATTTGAGAGCTGCTTGTCATTGTTAGATTTCTGTAATTTGAGTGTTTCGAATGCATTTATGCTTTCTTGTTGAGTTTTTCCTCTTTTTTCTCTCTTTTTAATCTTTTTGCATTGCCCTTGTGTTGACTCTTTGTTATGAAGCAGCAGTCAGTCCATGCAATTTTCGACGCGATTTTCACTACGGGTCATCCAGAAACAATCTATGTGTTGTAGGATGTTTTTCTTGAACTGGAATTTTCTGGTCTGGTCCGGTAAATGTCTGGTCTCTGTGTATTTTATAACTGTCCAAATATGGTCTGATCTGGTTTGGTCTGGGACTGAAAACAGTCCAAGTAAAAACATTCTCTTAGTACAGGGGTAATACTGCGTACATCCGACCCCCCTTAACCCACTGTAGGTGGGAGCCTTTGTGGCACTGGGGTAATGATGATGATGCCCTTGTGTTGACTCTATTGCTATTTTCAACTGCGGAGTCGAAGATTATTGGAGAAAGTGATAAGTTTTACATATTTTTTTAATCAGGATTCAGGAGCTAGTATGATTTAAAGTAAAAAAATGATATCAAATTCTTTTTGCAGCAGTGTACAATGTGCGCTTTTAAGGAAGTTTATGATCCGGGTGTGTCTCTTGTTACAACCGTGCTTAAGGACCGAAGACATCTTATTATTATTAGCTGTCTAACTAATATCATTATCAATTTGATGTTGGTGATGATGATAATAGTAATAATACTGTAGTAGTAGCTTCTATTAGTATTGGTATTGGTAGTCTTACTAACATTTCACATTATGTTTGTGTAATGGTTAAAGCTTTTGTAATAACATTTCTGTACAATCAATATACTCTATGGGTATAGGAATACATAGAGTTGAACTGGATAAAATCAAAGTTCGCGCCGCTCGCCCTGAACAAATAGGAGGAGTGGGTTCAGTCCACCACATGAAAGTGCAACCACAACTGTCGATACTCCGTCCATTTTTTATTTTATTTGAATCCAAAAAAGATCCCAGATAACTTGAAATATGCTTTTTCCGAAGTAATTTTCGTCAAACTATTACTAATTTGATACGTGGATGCCCCCTAGTTTTACATATAATACAATTGGGCAGATTTAAAAAAACTGAATATCAAAGTAATCAAAGAAACCTTCAAATGATTTGATAACTTGTTACTCGCAAGAGTTCTTATAGGGGTAGTATGGGAGTTTCCATCTTCTATCTAAAAGCTCCATCCAAGAATTTGTAAGTTAGATATGAGTAGGCATTGACTAAGTTGCACTAAAAACCAATTTATGTAAAAAGGTCCATTGAGCAGCTAACATTGATGTCATTTCTTGTAATAGTTGTAGAAGGGTCCTCATCCCATATTAATAATAAACTACCTTTAAAGGATTAAGTTGTTTCTTGACTAGGTCAGGCACCACTCTACATACCATAGGCTTATTTCAAAACTCTCATTCTCTTAAATATAGATGCAACATATTCTCTCTTTCTCTGCCCTATCCCCATTCCTTTCTCTTTGTGCTACATCTTTGATGAGGTCCCTACCACACTCATAACAAATTAACATAGCATTTGCGATTGCATTGCAGTTACCACCCGATTCCCATTGTTTTCTCTCGTGCAAAGGGATCATCTGTCTGGGATCCAGAAGGCAACATGTATCTTGACTTCCTCTCAGCATACTCTGCTGTCAATCAGGTTAAAAGTAATAGAAATTCATAGGATGTTGTTATGGATCCTATTAAAAGTTTGCCCTTATCATGTGAAACTAGAATTAGAAGTTTTTTTTAGCACACTTTGTTTATAGAACTAAAGTCGAAACAATTTTAAGAAGCTTATATTACAGGGGCATTGCCTAAATTTGAAACAATTATAGAAACAATTTTAAGTTGAAACTAAAGTTTAAGGTGCTTAAACTCTTGCAGGGGCATTGCCATCCCAGGATCATGAAAGCCTTAGCAGAACAAGCTGAAAATTTAACTCTTAGTTCAAGAGCGTTTTATAATGACAAATTTCCAGTATTTGCCGAGCGTCTTACCAGCATGTTTGGTTATGAGATGGCGCTGCCAATGAACACTGGTGTAGAAGGAGTAGAGACAGCTTTGAAGTTGGCAAAGAAATGGGGACATATGAAGAAAGGAATACCCAAAGACGAGGTAATGGTTTTGTCTTCTTAGTTCATATTAATTTATCATTACTTTTGAAATGAAACTTCTTCAAGCTTTTGGTTTATATGGAAACATTTGGTAAGGTAAAGGTGGATTAAGGATGGATAGTTAACTTTTGACTTCACTATCCAAAACAGACAAATGGACTGATCCTTTGACTCATCAACGATTATATTTATCTAAATAAGTTTGTGCTATTTTGCTGTTGAATCCCCCCGCATCTATCAGAGCAAAGTTTTAAAAGTGTAAAATGAATCTGTCAGTGGATTGGACTGCACAATGACTTGTCCCTTTGAAGTGAAATTGTAGATGAATGTTTTTTTCTTCTCATATGCATGAAGTTAGTGCAACACTCCTTGACCAAACCATGCCTTTTCTCACTAAATTGGGTCATATTAGATCAAATAACACAATGTGCTTTGGCCGAGAGACATCTCTGTTACTCCGTGACATTTATTTTCACATATCATTTGCATGTCTATTTGTCTCCCAAGTGAGTTATGTTGATAATGATTTTGAATTAAATAATACTCCGTAGTTTTTAAATCTTCTGTAGTCTCAACAATCTAGTCCTGGGATCTTTGTAGGCCGGTTTTTTCCTTTTGCAATTCTTAATGCATATATCTAAAACCGAAAATCCGTTCTGTTTGGTTAAGCTCTCTCCCAGGGTAACCTTTCCATTGTTACAAAACAATTGATCATTATTTCAAGTGAGAAAGATGTCTACTTGTTCTCTAGGGTGTGTTACTAAGTGCTCTTGCTTCTTAAAGAGAGTTTGCAGTAACCAAGTCATATGCTAACCAAGAGGTCCAAGACACCAAGTGCTCTACTTGTGCTACTTGTAAGCCTTACCCACAGGGAACAACGTACACTCATGTATCCATCATTGTTTCCTTGTAGACTTCTGTATCTCTGTGAATGTCACATCCTATAAAGGTCATTTGGCCTAATGCTATTCCTTGCACCAAGCCTTCTAAATCCTCTCAAAACCACTTTAATATGAGTTCAAAATTCAACCTAGTAGGCATGGATGCTGATTTTATTTAAACACTACAGCACAAATAGTTTTTTCGCAACACTCCTATCTTTGCAAATTGGAACCTACTGTGGCAAGCATTTTAATGGCTAATAAATCTATTTTGTTTGTTTTTAAAACCCAATGTGTGTAAGCACTATACAAATTCCATATGCTAGTACGCGAGAAACATAACACCTGCTTTGCATTGAAATATAGAGATATAGTAATCGTAGTTTTAGTAATATCTTGGTTGTGTATTCTCATTAGGTTAAGTTTTTTGGTTTCCTATTCATTATTTCATATTTGGTTTAGGCTTATATTACTTCTTGATATAGGCGTCGACGCGTCATAATAGTCTTTATGATCATGATGTTGTAAGTTGTGAGCTTTATATTCAAAAAAGTAGTTTTACTATTGAAAATTTCTACACCCTCAATCGTGTGACCCCTACCACAAGAATAGGTTATGTGGCGGTGACACTACTTATATGGATAAAGTGAGTATAAGGATAAAATAGAGTGTCATGTAGTTGGACTCACACATGGGGTCATAATCTGGGAATATAACATAATATAATTACCCTGTATTATTCTACACATTCAAACCCTTTATTTGTCTTGGTGTCGATATTCTCAATAATTCTTTGAATTGGACAACAAGAATTCTCTCTCTATAGTGGCCAGTTTTGCTTGAATGGAGAATCTAGTTTTGATGCCAATGTTTCAGTTGTACCACGATGCTTTTCATATACTATAGGGTGTGGTTTGTTGTTCTTTTTAATTCATACTTGTATATCCTTTAGAGCTCATGTTTCTCCGTTTAATATTGGCACGTGTAGGCTATAATTGTCTCATGCTGTGGTTGCTTTCATGGACGTACACTTGCTGCTATTTCAATGAGCTGTGATCATGAGGCAACTCGTGGATTTTGGCCTTTGTTGCCTGGCAATCTTAAAGTTGATTTTGGTGATGCGGCTGCACTGCAGAAGCTATTTAAGGGTATGCAGAAGATGAGGCTTTAAATACATGTTTGGTTACCTACAATTTCAGTTTTGTCTTTTAAATGTAGATATTTCAGTTTTTTGTAATTAAATCATGCTTACGGACATTCTTGTTTTTCGAGAACATTTGCGTAATTTTTCACCTGTTTATGAGTAGGAAATTTGCAGCTTATGATTATTCAGACAAAAATTTTGTTTTACCTGTTGTCAAATTATACCTTGTAAAAGCTAATTTTCTGCTCCAACCAAACTGAATAAATTATTTTCAGATCACATTCTAAGAACTTTACCCAATCAGAACTGGTTCTAAATATAAAAAATATAGTCGATTCTTTAAATAATTAAATTTTATCTGCCATTTCATACATTCCAAAAATTGTCCTGAGCCTGTTAAGTGAATTTTTTGCTCCCTGAAAGGTTGAAACATTGGAAGTAGTTACTTATTGTATTTTTTTTAATTTCCAGAAAAGGGAGACCGGATAGCTGGCTTTTTATTTGAACCCATCCAAGGAGAGGCTGGGGTAAGCATCCTCTTGAACTGCAGTGGACAGTTAAAGATTGGATATGGAGCAGTAGTTTACATCACTTGTTACAATTAATTTTTCCCTTCCCTATCCTCCCGCAACAGAAATGCTTCATCATACAGCATGGTTATTTATACTCTTTGCTGTGCATCTTTATTTGATGAACAACTTCAGAAGGGTTGGGGAAACCGGGAAAGTTACATTTTGGTTTTGAATTGTGTTCTATTTTATACAGCGTATTCATATGTTTAGATTTTTCCTCCAGGTTATAATTCCCCCACATGGATATCTGAAAACTGTTAGAGATCTTTGCTCAGAATTTAATATTCTAATGATTGCTGATGAAATACAAAGTGGGTTAGCACGATCTGGAAAAATGCTGGCATGTGATTGGGAGGGGGTCCGTCCTGATGTTGTTGTAAGAACTTTCTCAACTTGAATCTGATATATTTGTTGATGTACTAAGGGAGTGTTTGTGATTGTTTGTGCTTGTGAAAAGTAATATATTTTAGAGATTATATAAAAATAAAAAAGTGACTAATTGTAAAAATAGGTAGTGTTTGAAAATAAAAGTGATTTTAAATAGAAGATGGAGTGTTTGGTAAAAAGTAAATTTTGTTGTATTATTAGTGTAAAAAGTTATAGGACAGTGAAAAGCAGTTTCAATGCCTCTCCTTGCGTACAACTTTTGGCTTTAAAGTGCTTAAATTCAAGCAGAAACACCCGTTTGAAAACACCGGTTTACGGTTTAGCAGAAAGTTTAAAAGCACTTTAAAAAAAGTTTGGCAGACACTCCTTAAATTCAATGTGTGTGGGTTCTGTGTGGACTAGCTCTTTATACCCTCCCTAATCATGCTATACTCCGTATTACATATTCTATATTTTGGTCACTGACTTTGTGAAAGCTATTAAATCTTAAGAAATTGCCCTAAGTAGGACTAAAACATGGTTAAAATTCATAAATAGGAGCGTGTTTTATATTCCCTAAATAGGACTAAACATTACATATCTAGTTTTCTACCCTTAATATAATTAATTGCCCCCTTAGTTCCCCAGCATAACCAGGGCAGTCCGGCGGCAGCGGCACTCCGGCAGAATTCCGGAGGCAGCGAATGACAGTGGGGTTCCAGTGACCGGCGGTGGTGGTCCTATGACCAAGCTTGAACCCCTAGAAGGGTTTTATTGTCCAACCACAAATGATTACTCCTATTTAGGGAATTTTAAACATTGACTCCTACTTTTGCACTTTGAAAATGTTCTTACGTTTTACTCCTATTTTGGGAATTCACTCATATCTTCATAACTTCATTATATTGAATTGAGAACATTTTGGACTACAATTGGAACAGTTTAAAATCAATGGCCAGATGTTGAAACATATCAAATTTGAGGACTGCAAGTGTAAATGCCATTATATGTAACATTTGTGATTGCAGTAAAGACAATACTCCAAAGTTCCTATAAACCCCTGGCAAGTTTATTGAATAGCACGTCCTTCCAAAGAGCTGCATGCTGATGCAACGATGCTATCATCCATTAGTACTGACTACTGCTTAATGGGTGCTTAGAGCACAAAAAACTATTCATGTTCACACCAAATTAGGCATGTTTATCCCCCCCTCCACCCCCACCAAAAAAGAAAAGAAACCCATAATGTGAACCTCAGTCACACATTAGGTATTAACCCAGCCATTATTGCTCATATTTACTCCTACATTTAGCATTTAGCTAAATAAAAACTCTTAGGTGTACCTGGTCGATGGCCACAAGTGTAGATCGAGTATTTAGGTCTACCATGTGATGATACATATGCACTAATCATTAAAAGGCGTTACAAGTTTTCTATCAACATATGATTACGGATATGTGTTGTCATTTGATAGGTTTGGTCCCTGGTTATCTAAGGGTTTTCCATAATTAGAGGTCCGGGGTATGAGAAATGTACGCTCGCTTGCACTGAAATACGACAAGGCATTACAAAGTTGTATGTTAGGTCTAACGTTGTAAAACCCAACGCCCTCACCATGTGAAAATTGGTAGTAGTTAACAAGATAACTGTCAACTTTCATAATGCCAATTATCCGTATGAAATCTGTTACTTTTTCCCTGCTTGACTCGACTAAACATTACTTTTAGACACATGTCGCACACATTCATTGTAGTCTTCTAGCGCACTGAATTCCACAACTCTGTCCTGTACATGCCATGAATGGAAATATGAATATTGCTGTTGTCCTTTGCAGATATTGGGAAAAGCATTGGGTGGCGGAGTGCTACCCGTAAGCGCAGTGCTAGCAGACAAAGATGTGATGCTTTGTATTCAGCCAGGAGAGCATGGAAGGTAATTTTTGTTAATCTTTTCCAATAACATAACCTGCTGTTGGATTGTATTCGCTTTGTCAATGGATAGATCACAGTCATATGATAATGTGATTAATTCAAGAATGTTGCTGTGTGTATATTCAGACAAGAACAAAAATGTATGAGAATGATGCATATAAGGAATCTAAATATGAAATATATCGAATAAGGAAGGAGCTAATCAAGAGGATTGACTATTGATTTGGGATAACAGATAATCGTGAACAAATTAGGATAATAAAGAAGAGCTCCTAATTAGAAAATCGGTGACGTAGTGCTCCTATCTTAGGCAATTTCTTTTTGAGTTGTAATAACGCACTTGTCTTTTTCTCGATATTAACAGCACTTTTGGAGGAAATCCTTTGGCCAGTGCAGTTGCCATTGCATCTCTAGATGTATTAAGAGATGAAGGACTTGCAGAGAGGTATAATACTCTTCACAATGTTCACGTTTATCTTCAACTTGCATCTTCAGTTACAAAATGAAAGTTGGATATTTAATGGTGGTCTGGTATAAACATACCCGATGGCCAAACTAAGTTGTTAGGTACTTTATGTTGTTGGTGCAACTTTTGGCATGGAGCTATGTGCTGCTTCTAACTCATACTCTCTGCTTAAAATATGCCACACTTTTCAGAGTGACCATGGAAATGTTGAACTATTCAAATACTAGCGGCAAATGTACACTTTAGACCTGCTCATACTGTATATATGGAGTACAAGTGCTCAAACAGTCATCAACCAAAACTGGGGTTAAATGCAGAATTCAAATAAAGAAAATATATTACCTTAAATTTCCAAAATGACTTGCATTTTGAGGGATAAAAAAGAAGACAAAGCTGTGCATACTGCAGTATGAACTATGAAGCTGAGGGAATAGTTTTTTATTTATTTTAAAATGGTACCCCAAATGCTTTTATCAAAATAAATAATAGCAAAGTTCTATACTAAATCAGGTTCTGCATTGTGTACCTTTAAACAAATATAACCTTATTTAAGGACTATGTTCTTTTAAAGGAAAGAATGTTTTGATACATTGCATATTGGTGCAGGTCTGCTCAGATGGGAGAGCAACTGAGACACCAATTAATTAAGGTCCAGGAGCAATTTCCTAAATTAATAAAGGAAGTTCGAGGGAAAGGCTTATTCAATGCAGTAGAGCTGGATATGAAGGCCTTGTTTCCCTTGACTGCATACGATGTATGCCTAAAGCTGAAGGAGAGGGGAATTCTTGCTAAACCAACTCATGATTCTATAATACGCCTGACACCTCCTCTTTGTATGAGGTATATAATAACATTACGTTCAGTAATTCCCTCCCATTCATTATGCCTATAATATCATGTGGATATGTAAAAACATAAGGGTTTATTTAGTAATGTTTCCTGTTGTGTTTTATGCCTTTGTTTAAAAAAAATCATTTATGTTTTGATTTTATATCTCTAAAATATATGTACATGTTTCATGTTTGGTAATTTTTTTAGAGATATTATTATGAAAATACATTATTCTTTAAAGATGTTACCAAGTGTTATAAAAACACTGTCAACATTGGGAACATGTTTCTGAAAACAGTAAAATCAGGAAATTTTTGTTTCCAATAGTTTCAAAATTCTATTTTAGGTTTCAGAAACTGAAAGCAAAAACGCAGATCCCATATGTGTTTTCTTGTTTATATGTTTTTGTAAGAGTGAACAACAGGAAACAAAAGCGGCACCAAAGGACACATAAAAAGTTCATTTCAAGACATTACTGTGTTTGTGTTGGATGATTCATCTGATTTTGTTATTTTCAGTGCCGACGAGCTCCAGCAAGGCTCAAAGGCATTACACGATGTTTTGGAGGTTGATCTACCAAATATGAAGACAAAAAAGCCTTTAACGGCATCCCAGACGACATCTGCTAATGCATGTGACCGGTGCGGGCGCAATCTGTATGCTGCTAAGTAGAGTTTGCATCAGATTTTTTTGTATGGCTGCGTGATCGGTTGCCAGATTTAGATGGAGATTTGAGAATACTAATGCAGTTTGAACTCTGTAATTATTTCCTTTGTTATCTACTTCCAGCATAAGCAGTGCTCTAAATAATGTCATGCAGCCTCTAGACCAGGACGCGTTGCGTAATTGTGCATACGCTTTTAGTCAGGTCTGAAATAAGCAACAAGTTGAACGCATTCGAGGAATTCTTAAAGCCAATGCATGATTTTTTAGAACATTTAGTGTGTGTGCGCGCGCGTGTGGGTGTGCGTGTGCGTGTGTACTCTGTATGACTAGGCTGGACACGTAGTTCTGGCTGACGGTTATGATGCCCAAACGGCCAATCAATTGGAATCTTAATTGGTACGACTATAATTGTTGTTTTGTTTCTTGTCCGGTCCCATGCTTGAAACTAACGAGGAACAACTTGCAAATCATAAATTTGTAATTCTTTGGAATTTTGAATCTAACGTTTGTGTTTTCTTTTGTACCATGCGTTTCTGCTCCCCGTCCCATTAATCGCCATTATAGTTCCCTCTCTTCTCCTTTATTTTCTTTCTGTTCGTAATTTGTATCCAAACCTTACTCATGTCACTTGCGGAAAGTCAAACGGAGTGATATTTGGTTGAAACATCTCTCTCTATACATATAAAAATAATATAAGTGTTTCAGCATTTTATTCCTAAATGTTGAATGCCCTTTAGGCTTCAACGGAAAAAACTCCAAAGTGATTTCTCGTTCCTTTGGCGATAGAATGTTTTTGCTCATTGAAATCGAATAAGTGTTGAAATATGTATGATTTATTTTGCATAGTAGTTTTTGCTTCGAATATAGTTCACTAACTTATTCTTCTACATCTAGACATTTAATAAATTCAAGATTTTTTTTTGTTATTTTTTGAGCCTCATGTTTAAAGAATTAAGCTATAGAATTTGAGTTTGTTATTTGTTATTGGAATTTGTATGATATTTTTATCACTATTGTTCTTGTTTTCTATCTTTAAATTTAAGATGGGCATGCACCAGAATATACAGAAATGCTCAGGTCCCTCCCTCCCCCGTCCAGCCGCCGTCCGAACTCCGCCATTTAGGACGGTTCCCGGTGGAATTTTTTGATGAAATATTTTGAGCATGTTCCTCATCAAGTCTAGTTTTTCCATACCAAATTTCAGCTCAAAATTCGACCGGGAAGGCAGTCAAATAAATTCTTCAAACTTACTGCACTTTCTGCGCATATAAAAAGTGCAGTAAGTTTCAAGAATTTATTTGACTGCCTTCCCGGTCGAATTTTGAGTTGAAATTTGGTATGGACAAATTAGACTTGATGAGGAACATGATCAAAAAATTTCATCGAAAAATTCCACCGGGAACCGCCCCAAATGGCGGAGTTCAGACGGCTGCTCCCGTCCCTCCGGCTGGACCTGAGCAGTCCTCGGGCATGTACTAGGGTAGCTTTAAAATGCGCATTGTGTTTAAATTGCATTTCGTAAAATTATGGGCATATTTGGCATTTAACGGTTAGCTAGCGAATATCGAGTTATGTTAGCGAGTTGTCAACAGTGGATTCAGTAAGCTGGTTTGACTAGCGGAATAAGTTGGCAGGTTGTCAGAAGATATTTAATAATTTAGCAGTTTTGCCATAAAAATTAATAGAAAACGTCATTTTTCAAAACGCTAACTCAAAACTCTCCAATTTGCAGCGTTTTCATTTCAGCGATTCTGTTCAAAAACGCTGGACCGAACAGCTATTTACAAACAATGTTTTCATTTATTGAACATGTTAAAATGGATCACACCGTCATTTTTTGGTCGAAGCACCACTTTCCAAACACCCCGGCTATATATAAGAAACTTGTACAAAGGGGGAAAATGTTGTCTCAAACGAATTTGTAGCCTAATAAAAGCTTAAAACAAGTGGTTAAAAAAGACTTGCATTTTAAATAAAGCATTCGAAAAGACTAAACCTTAAACCCTCGCTCTAAGACAAATTAAACTTTATCACAATAGCCAATTCTACTACTTAATCGTGTAGTATCACGCTCCTACAAAAACCAATAAGATGATAGTACCCTTCGTCGTCGCCTTTGGAGAACCAAATGCTACTCCTTCAACTCAAGCAAAGAATACTAATGAATAAAATGTTCTTAGCTAAGAAAGATCAATAGAATTTATATTTGTAGAGTTAGATGCATATAAATCCCAAGATGTACGTAGCATATTGTTGAATTATCTATTAAATTCTGAACTCTTTTGAGACGAATATAGATGCTTTGGACATAATTCTAAACTCTTGTATGTAATGGTGTAGAGTCATCCAGAATGTTTTTTAGAGTAAACTCTAAAGTCTTTCAAAAGATTGTTTTTGTTCAAATATCTTGATTATCATTCTTTTTGGGATGTTATATACGTAGTACTTCGTATATTCTACAATAGATTAATAAGACGTTTTTGGTATGGACTATGGAATATGATCATGACTCAAGAATTTGTTTTCTCTAAAAATGATTACTCAAATGTATGTTTGAAATGAAGAAAGAAGTTTTTTGACTCATATTATGAATAAAAGACGTGATTGAAGTTATTATGCGGAAAACGTTATGATCACTATGGTGTGAAGTTAAACCGACAATGAAGTTACTTTTATAGTAACAGAAATACAAACAATCACATTTTTCTATTACATTTATTTTAATCACAAGCTTCGTATTTGCCATTGTTCAATTGACAAAATATCAAAGTAACAAGTAATTATGGTCTCCTTCATATTATTAGTCCCGCTTTTTGGAAACGATGGCGTTTAATTTTTTTAAACTCCTTAAAACTCCTATACTATCTATAAGTAATATCCCGTCTTACAAAACCTTGTCTAGTTTGACTTGCAAGTAGGTTAATAAAGTTAAAAATATTTGGTTGACATTTATGTAGTGGAGAGAAATTATTTTAATCACGTACTCATACTCTAATGGAAATTGAATTGCAGTTTTTTTAGACGATTAAAAGGAAATTTGGCCAAGTTTTATGAAAATTGAGTAAGAATTTAAAAAAATATGAAAAATAGCTAAAATTGTCTTCTAGAGCAACTTCAGTCAATTTTGACAAAAAAGTAACTATAGCTAGAATTAATAAACTTCATATATTTAATTATAAAAAATATACAAAAAATAGCTAAAATTTTCCTTGATATTAACTTTAGACAATTCAGCCAGAAAAGTAATTTAAACTTTACTTATTTTGATCATTATACAATTTAGCGCACAAAATAAAAAATTATTTGTTTGGTGAAAAAATTGACTATTATGGTTGTAAGCCTAAAACGGGATCATCCAGTTTATTTCAAGTAAAATTTTTATTTTAAGTAAAATTTGTATATAAATAGAGTAGCATTATGTTCTGGATTGAGTAAGCATCAACTTTCATGGAAACCCCACTCTATATTAAAAAAACTGTTTTCACCATGTCTTAATGTTGATGGGTAAAAAAATTAGATGTACACACCCCCTGGTCTATTCAACTCTAAAGATTAAGAGTCCGTTTGGTAACATTAAAATCATTTGAATCGGCTGATTCTACTGAAACCTATTAAGTTTTGCCTGAATTGGTTACATTGGCTGATTCTGCTGATTTAAGAAAAAAACTATATTGAAAATATATTTTATTAGTAAAATAAAGCAAAAAATTATGATAAATAACTAATATGGTCTTATACAATAACTTGAGCCAATATGGTCACAAAAGTATCTTTAATCTTACTTTTTCTTATTATTAAACAATGCAGCGCGTGAAGTCAAAGTTATGTGTTTGATGAAAAAGTTGACTGATAAGCATGATAAATCGCAAAATGGGGTCACAAAACGGCTCTTGTTCTGTCTAACTTGGAGGCCTTTATGAGCCAACTTCTTACCAAACACGTAACTCTTGATTTCGCACTCTGAATTGTTCATAATAAGAAAAGGTAAAGTTTGGGTATTTTTCTGACTTTATTAACTGAAGGTACTGTAAATGATTATTTTTGTTGTTTTTACATATAATGTTTTCTTTATTTTATTAATAAAATATATTTTATAATATAATTTTTTCATAAATCAAACAATCCAACAATTTCAGTCAAAATTTCATATACTTCAATAAAATCAATCAATATAGCCTATTTGAGTATTATCAAATATGGTTGGTCGGGTAATAAATTAGATTAGGTGTCACTCAATCGCTTATTTAATTACTGAATTTATTCAAAATAAATCCATACAACGAGACACATCTAAAAATGTCATCCAAAAAATACCAAAATATGTCTACCTAAAAGACTGTTGACAAATCTGGAAATCCTCGTTTCATTGTCACTCTTGTACGGAATATAAATTTTTCTTTTGCCAAGGGATAAGTATTTCCGTAGATAATGCCCGGCCCTCTTGTACCAAAAAAAGAAAAAAGAAAAAAAAAAGTCGAGTATATAAGACGCTCTCAGATGGAGCGTGAGAGTAGCAGTCCTTATTTCATTATTTTCCTTGAAACATGAACCATGTTTGCACATACAGTTCTGAGGCTGAAATCTGTGGAAGCTGAAATGTAAAAGAAAACGAAAAGGAAAAAAAGATCCCCCTTTTCAGTTTTCACCTTCACATAAGACAGAACAGTCGTCTTCTTCCTCCTCTGCTTCTTCCAGTGCCAACATATTTAATCTGTAAGTTTTTTTTTTACCTTGCTTCCTTATTTTGTACAAGATTTATCCATTCATCTTTTGCTCTCTTGTTTCTGTACCAAAAACTTTGATGTCGGTGTTAATCTTTTTCAAGTACTGAGTTTAGTACGAAGCATATGAATTGAGGTAAAAAAGTTCAACAATTTGAATTCAGATGGGGTTCTTTTGTACTTAATCGATCAAAAGTTTGCATTTTGCGGTGATGTGCTCAAAACTTTCATTTGATAGAGCTTTTTTTTAGGTTGAAGTGAGAAATAGTATTATGGTAGCTGTGGCTATCTGGGATTGGTCTGATGTACTTTTCCGCTAGGAAGAGATGGAGGTTTGTTTAAGCTCTCCTTTGGGGTTCTTTGTCATTTAGAATAAGGGTTTGTGCAGTGATTAAGAATTTTCTGGGATTGGATTTGAATTTTAAGTTAAGTATTTGGGGTGCTTTCAAATATAGACAAGTGTGGAAGAAATTGCAGTTCAAAAGAATGACTTGTATTGTAATTTTTATTATGTGAAGGTTGCTAATTATGCAAAGGGTGCGTGTATCCTCTCATCAATTTCCTGTTCATAGATTAGGGGATTCCCAAATGACATTGTCCCCGAAGTTTAGGTTAGCTCCGACGGGCTCTATTCTACAAGATCCATCTTCAGACACTGAATTGGCTCTCATGGGGGGTCCTCTGATTCCCGGACTGCCTGATGATGTGGCCCTCAATTGCCTTCTCCGGGTACCCATTATAAATCATGACGTGTGCAGGGATGTATGTAAGCGTTGGTATTTGCTTTTCGGCAATAAAGAATGGTTCTTCTCTAGGAGAAAGGAGCTCTCATTTCGGGATCCATGGCTTTTTGTTTCTGTCTTTGATAAACGGGCTGGGAAAATAGAATGGAAGGTATTTGACCTGACCAGCTTTTCATGGCACACGATTCCTGCCATGCCTTGCACGGTAAAGGTTTGCCCACATGGGTTCAGGTGTGTTGCACTGCCCTGTGAGGGCGTTTTGTATGTTTGTGGCGGGTCGATCGCGGACATGGACTGTCCAATTAATGTGGTGTTGAAGTTTGAAGTGCAGAGCAACCGATGGACCGTGATGAAGAGTATGATCACCCCGAGGTCGTTTTTCGCCTGTGGGCTCATTAACGGGATGGTTTATGTTGCCGGAGGGAACAGTACAGATCTTTTTGAGCTCGGGTCGGGTGAGGTTTTGGATCCGAAAAACGAGACATGGCGACCAATTGCAAATATGAGAGCAACTATGGCCTCCTATGACGCGGCAGTCCTTGATGGGAAGCTTCTGGTGACAGAAGGCTGGTTTTGGCCGTTCTATGTCGGACCAAGGGGTCAAATATACGACCCGAGAACCGACCGTTGGGAAGGAATGTCATCCGGACTCAGAGAAGGTTGGACTGGTTCAAGTGTTGTGATAGATGACAACTTATTTGTGGTTCCAGAACATGAAAGAGCCGGGGTAAAGGTTTATGACAAAGAAAGTGATGGTTGGAACAAAGTTGACGGACTTCCTTTACCTGAGCAGATCAGAAAACCTTTCTGTGTCAATTGTTGTGACAATAAGATCGTTGTTGTAGGACGGAATCTTCAAGTTGCTTTGGGACACATCACAAGAAGGGAACGGAGTGACTCTTCTTCAGGCAACGAGTTTGAGTTCTGCGTTCAATGGGAAGTGGTCGATGCACCGAAACCTCTTTATCATTTATTGCCAACAACTGCTCAAGTATTGCTTGCTTAGTTCCTTTGGACTGTCTTATTTCTAGTCGCTGCTTCAGAAAGATGGAATGGTGTAGCCTGATGATACAGAGAGAGTGTGTGCGTGCGTGTTGGAAGGGTAGTTATGGTTTTAGTGTGTGCATTTTCACCAGAGTTATTACCACTATGATTTTTTTTGTGCTCTCTTGAAACTTGAAAGTAGTCTTAAAATATTTTGGGTTCACCTTTGCTTCAGCTTCTTATATTACTACTTATTATGTATAGATAGATATTACTATAATGTAATATGGGAACAGAAAATAGTGAAATGGTTTTCATCTTGAACTTGCATAAGGAAAATGTTTGGTTCCTTGTAATTAATTGTCTCTCTCGCTCTCCTCCCTTCCATGGGTGTGTTTGAGACCCTGTCGGGATGGAGAAAGGGAAGGGCAAACTAGTCGGTCCGGGGTGACCCCTTGTACATTCTTAGTTTGAGAACGTGATAATTTATCTTTTGCTGCTATCGTTTAGTAGTGATATGACAATGATCTATATTGACAATGTATAGTTTTGGGGAAAGCTCGTTGGTGTTTGATTTGGATGGCTTGTCTTCTTGGCATTCTTTTAAGCGTGTATATTATGGTCTCACAACTCACAAGACTGAACTTCAAAGCGTGTTTAATTCGGTTTCAGATCACACTTAAACAGATTAGACCAGTCCGGACTAGACTTCGACAGTTATAAAAACACACTAGATATCTTCCAAATCAACTCAGATAAGACTAAACCAGACTCAAATATACAAGATCAGATTAGACCAGATCAGAAAATTTCAATTCAAGTATAAACATCCTAAGAGAGCAAATTGTAAACTAGTCTTTCCAAGCAATCAATCACTAATGTTAACTAAACAGAAACCTACCCATTCTTGATATCAGTCCCTGCATAGAGTCATTTTGAGGGGATAGATTATGGTTTTTGCGTGCATAACATAAATTTATTATACCACGTGCATAATGACACATTCATTGCATGAAACTCATATCGAAGGTAAGACTTTGAAGTTGCACATTTTTAGTATCGGGCGACTTTAGACATAAAATATGCTAGATGGAACTAAACATAAAGTATACTTCTATATTAGTATTTGATTTTTCTAGCATATTAATGGTAATCAATTTAAAAGATATTTATATTTATAACAAATTTGTCTAGTACTAAGTTCTTGACCTTAAAAAGCATTAGTGTAATGAAAATATCAAACGAAATATGACTCTGGATTGAACTAGATAATACTCTGTATATCAGATTCAAATGAAATACGGAGTATCACTTTTTTCCCTTTACAAACAAAAATCATTTTTTCGTGTGATTTGCTTCAATTACCTTATGACATCTTTGAGCTACCTCAACAAATCTTGAGCTCTACTCTATTTGTCTTACTATCTTTATCTTTCTACCTTTATTCGTCCATCTAATTAAGGTTGTCACATTTTTAGTGCCTGTTTGGTGACCTGTTATTCGGCTTATCAGGTTTATCAGCCAACTTTTTCACCAAACACAAAACTTATGATTTCACGTGCTGAAATGTGTAATAATAAGAAAAAGTAAGGTTGAAGTTACTTTTATGGATGTTTCGGTTGAAGTTATTGTAGAGAATCATTTTAGCTCTTTTACATATGATTTTTTATTTATTTTATTAATAAAATATATTTTAAATTTAATTCTTTCATAAATCAGCAGAATCGGCCAATACAGTCACTTAAGCAAGAACTTCATAAATTTCAGCAGAATCAACTGATTCAACCACTTTCTGTGTTACCAAACGGGCTATTAAAAGTTATGTATCACTACTTTATGCCGTGATTTTATTGGGACCGAGTTAGTATCACTTGATTATGGTTCATTGATATATTGGGATTTGGGAGTCATGCGGTTGGGTAGTTTATGTTATGAATAAATGATTAGGGACGTAGTCAGGACTCGGGAGTAAGAGTTGAGTTGGACCGGGGCGGCAGTAATATAGTACTATGTTACTATATTACTACTCCCGAGTAATATACTACGTTTCATATTACTCCCGAGTAGTTTATGTTATCACTTTGATTTGGATGGCATCCTTGGCTATGATACTACTCCGTATATTACTCCGTACTATATTACTATGTGTGCTGTAAATGCAATTTCTAAAATTGAAAAAAAAAGATATGTTTTTGCGTTTCAATAGAACTACAATGATTAAAACTTAAAGGAATGTAACATTATATGTATTTATTAATGACAAAAAACACGGCTTCTAGAGTTTGTGATTAGGCATGGCAATGGGTCGGGTCGGGGCGGGGCGGGTACCGCAAGACCCAGACCCGCCCCGTGACTTGGCGGGGCGGGGCGGGGCGGGTCCGCCCCGTGACCTGCACGGGTCCAAACTTGTTGACCCATGACCCGCCCCGCCCCGTCGTAACCTAATTAGCTAGTATGTATTTTTATTTGTGGGAAGTTGTTACCAATTGAATCTACATAAAGTTTATCTCTAAATAATAATTAAAATTAATATATTAAATCAAATTCATGATACCCTAAAAATTTCAAAAATTAAAAAAAAAATACTCAGAATTGAATAGTTAATCTATTTAATTATACTAATAATTGAACATATGTATTAAAATGCTATATATAAAGAAGACATTGATAATCCGTCGTTCATCTCATTCTAATATATGTATTAATATATTATAAGATCAAAGAATTTATGATTTACTGTAAACACACATATGTATGTTGAAGTATATTTGTACTATAATTTAAGAAAAAGTATGTATGCTTACGTATTGAGCGGGTCGGGGCGGGGCGGGGCGGCACGGGTCAATACTAATACCCGGACCCGCCCCATTGTCTAGGCGGGGCGGGGCGGACCCGCCCCATTTGGAAGACGGGGCGGACCGGACCCGCCCCAAATGTCTCGGGCCAGAGCGGGTCACTGCGGGTCGAGTTTTTTTGACATCCCTATTTGTGATGATAGAATCATAGAAGTATGATCAATTTTACTTTTTCTGATTAAATATCACAAACCCTTCTCTTGAAGAAATTCCCAACTATCCCCAACTCTCTCCACGGTCCAATTTAAAATTTATTTTTACAAAAGTCACCTCATAAGAGCATCACATTTATGATTCTCAACTTTACAGTTTTTCACGGCCTATTATTGTCATGTCACTTCCACATAAGATAATCTCAAATAATCTCCAAACCAAAAATTTTCTCCTCATTCATGATCTTAATTTACCTAGATTTTTTATGAGACATACACTTAATTTCAAAATCTCTAACTTAAATGCACTCACTGACTCACACACACATGCACTCTACATGCACAAACTATATTACTACATATACATATATGGTACTATACGTACACTATTATATATATGTAATATACGTACTACAAATTATATAGTATATTAATAAAGTACTATACGTACACTACTATAAATTTTTGTATCTAACATTATATATTTTATTTTATAACATTTCAATTAATGTATTTTATTTAATAATATTTCAATTAATGTATTTAATTGTAGTAGTGCTAAATAACAATGTATTGGATGTTGAACAATGAACACTTGAATTGAATTGAATTTGGATGTTGAACACTACGTAGCACATACACTTTTCAATTTTTGGATTTAATGATATTGCGTTTAATACTCCGTATAAAGGAATATCGCATGCAGTTCAGCTCTTCGTATTTTTTGTAATACATGGCATACATGAGCTCTTCAAATCAATTGATGAGTATGTCTAGAAAATTGAGAGAAGAGCCTAGAAGTTGGAAATAATCTTCAAATAATCTAGCTTTAAAATTTGATACCAGATTTTTTTAACAAATAATCTCTACAAACAGTGGCGGAGCCACCCTTTGGCCAGTGGTGTCAATTGACACCACTGGAATTTTTTTCCCCATATGTAGGTATATAAAAACAAATTTAAAATTTAAAATTGACACCACTGAAAAATAAAAATTCTCTAAATAGGTATAGACAATCTTTCATAAATTATAAATTGACACCATCCAACATTTAAAAAAATGGGGCTCAATTTAAAAATTTTAAAAGTTGAAACACCAAATTGAAAAGTCAGCAAAGGAGAATTGAAAAGTCTGTGCCCAAATCGCTGATTGAACTCCAACTCCCGCTGCAAAAAAAAACTATTGAACGCTGTAAGTCGCAGTCCCAATTCCCAAATCGCTAAAATCGGAAACCCTCGGTCGCAGTCTGTGCCCAATGGGATATTCTCTTTGGTGAAGTTTCTTCTTTTTTTGTGAAAAGAATAAAATTTCAATTCCAAGTATGAATGATTTTTATGTACCTCATGGTAGAGTCCATCGCAAATTTATCCAAATCACAAACTTACATCATTACAAAGTGGACTTGTTCTATGTTGTGGTGGATAGACAACGCGATGAGTTGAACAATCGATTCACAGAGATTTCTACAGAATTGCTTCTTTGTGTGGCTTGCCTTAGTCCTAAAGACACTTTTTCATCTTTTGACAAGGACAAGTTGATTCGCATGGCTCGATTATATCCTTTTGACTTTTCACTGGTAGATGTTCTTGCTCTTGACAGTCAACTTGAAACTTTTATTCTTGATGTGCGCTCCAACTCTGCATTTATAGATATTACAGAAGTTGGTTCTCTTGCTGAAAATTTGGTGGAGACAAAGAAACATATTGTGTATCCATTAGTTTTTTTACTTGTGAAATTAGCTTTGCTTTTACCGGTGGCCACCGCAACTGTGGAAAGAGCTTTCTCAGCCATAAAGTTCGTGAAGAACAGGTTGCGCAATCGAATGGGGATGCTATGATGAATGATGTCTTAGTTACTTTTATTGAAAAAGATATATTCAAAAGTGATGACAAAGAAAAAATTGTACAACGTTTTCAAAATATGAAAACGCGTCGTGGACAGTTGTGAATTAGTACTTTAATTTTACCAATGACAATATTTGCTTTTTTGCTTTATATATGTACACATTATTATATAATATTGTTTTGCTAAATTGACACCACTGACACGAACTTCTGGCTCCGCCACTGTCTACAAATAATCCTAACTTCTCAACCATAATCTCAAAAAAAATCCTTCACATCATCACAATGATCTCTAAAATAATTTATGGATGTGGATGCCCTAAGTATTATCGTTAAAAGTCACTAAAATTTTGTGCCGGCCCTGATGACAATAGTGAGATAGTCACAGGTGTCACTAAATGATGGAATTAAAATCATTGGTAGTAAAATATATAAATGTGTCACCAAACAATGACATTAAAATCATTGGTAGTAACATATTCAAAATGATAGCATAATCACAACTTTCAAATAAAGTAGTGATTTTTGTCAATGAATATTAATATTGCTGGAAATACCTGGTTCTACATTAATTAATGTCATTATGGTCATTCTTTTGAGTCTTTCTCAACCCCCCAATTAATTAACACCTTTAATTTCTTATGTAAAAGATTAGGGAAATGAAATCAGGAACTCCTTTTCCCAATCCTTTCCTTTTATCTCATTCTCCCAGTCATGACAACTTTAAGAATAATATACTAGTACTTCCTATTATTCAACTACTATTATGTAGATAAATAAATTTAGGATATATATGCAGTCTTAAAAAGTACATTTGGCATCAACTCATGCACGTGCCGGATGTACATTAACGAGATATACTATCAGTCTATCAGTGACGATTCCGGTACTCCACTAGAATGCTTAGTTCGGTAACATATACGGAGTAAATACTATTTCTAACTACTCTAATATCTAATGCAACTTTTGGTTTGTAATATAAATATACCAATTCACCGTGGCGGACTTGAAATTTAAATTTTGAGTGTTCAATGTTTTTTCTAAAACTAGAAATCTAAAGAGTAGTAAATAATTAATTTACACATACATATAACATATACCTACACGTTTTTCAAAAATTTGAGTGTTCAAGTGAACATTTTAGAACAAGAGTGGCTATACATTTCGATTCAAGACCTAAAAACTAGAGTTAATAGTTCCTATACATTTTAAGTCCTAGATCGACTAAACTCATCAGTATGATGATCCTGTATTTCCTTTTTGGGATGTCCCAAAATGATTGTCTTGTTTCCCTCTGTGGTAAAGAACTAAAATTGGATTACCATTTATACATCTCTTTTTAATGAACAGTAAAAGTAAAAGGATGAACAATACAATAAAGTAAGATTCTTTAGTTTTTCTACCACACTTTCTTAATCTTTGTGCCCACGTCAGCATATTTACCTGTCCCTTGGTAGTATAAATAGTAGCATTTATTTTATTGTAAAGAGTTGGGAACTTACCCCCCCCCCCCCAGCTGACTAGCATTCAGATAGATCTTAGCTTATTACCCGCAACTCTTCTACTTGAGTGCAGTGTAACGAGGAGTTATTAGATCTTAGTAATACTCGGCCCACTATTACATACATTTCTTAGCCCATTTTACTTGCTACATTCGCATATTCACTCAAACACAACATCCATTCGAAATCCATAGGATTACGTGTTGGGCCTACGGGTTGAAGGAATAAACCTCAACATTTATAAAAACATATAAGGACATATCAAGGTCGGGTAATCAGTAAACTACCTTTCTGATCTCCAGCTAGCAATATACAGACAGGGCGAAGTTAAGGGGATCAGGATGGTCATCCATCTACTCTGAAAATTTGGGAATATAGAGCATTGAAACATCTTCAATCTAATATATTATGATTCGCGTAACTCATCACAAGTCAAAAATTATGACTCTTGGAAAAAATCAATATCACCAAATTTGAAATTAATAGAATTTGATTCATAACAATTAGTTATTATTTACTATTATGCACCAAAAAATATCTTTGAAGTGCACTTTATCAAGCTAATTTATACTAGTATATTAATCTTAAACTTATAATTTCACTTACCAAATGAAATAATTTTATAGATATAAGGCATACATTGTTTTTATATACTTCCTCCGTTTCCTAAAAGTTGCAACATTCAGATTTTTAAACTGTTCACACACCTTACTTTGACCACGATTTTCTATTAATATATATAATCATAATATTATGTATAAAATGTTATTAAATTTCTATTAATGTGAGTTTTCAAAATATTAACTTTTTATAATTTTTACTAATACATATTTAGATATAATTACGATCAAAGTTGTGCGTTGGCAAACGTGAAAGTCAAACTGTTGCAACTATTAAAGAACGGAGGATAGTACTTCAAATTAAGAATGTTTCATTTTTGTGATGTTCTACTTTATAATTTGCTAACTGCACTTGTAATTGATGCCATGTGCACTTTATGCATATTGTACATATTATCAAACATGAAAACACTACAAAGGCATTTTTATTCTAAAGTGCTTTGACATATCACACGTACGTTCTCCGTCTTAATATTGAAGTATTTCTACAAAACGAAACACAATCTCGAGTGTACATATATATACACAATACATGATAATGATTGAGAACTGTTCATTCATTGAAATTTGTTTTCAATGCCGATCCAGGAGGTTTCGAAAGGCCAAAGTCAAGAGCATCATTCTCCTCTTTGTCGCTGTGAGGCCCATCGATCTCATGCCACAACCGCATCCCCAAACAATAACAAACCCTAAGTATGAAACCATTTCACCGGAATATTCCTGACCCTCTACCTCACCTTCTCCATTTGAGAAGACCTCAGAATCTTCCTCACATCATTTACCGAAAATTCGCCAATACTGTCCTCCGAAACAATCACCGGCGGAGGAGGGACAAGTCCGTTGAGGCGGATCCTATCACCGGAAATGTTAACCGGCCATAGCTTTTTCCTCAGACTATCTCCGACCGAAGAAGATACGAAATTTGTTGAGTAATTAATGGGAAGATGGCACTCTGTGCGGTTGAAGTTGAAAAGGAATGAAAAATTAACCGGCAACCATTCTTGACCAATACGTAATCAACTAAATAAATAATATTGGAGATTGTGCATGATTGTAGGCAAATATTAAGGAAAGAATAAACGTGCTTTGGATGGTAAGAAAATTAAATGTCACATTTACCCTTAATGAAGAGTAGTCACACGCAATAATTAGAAGATGATCTAATGGTTCCTATTCATTCTTTTTTACTCTCCTAAGATTAAGTTCTCACATGAACCTAAATCTATATATATATATATATATATATATATATATATCGAGGGCTTTTTCCTTGAATATTACCAAATCAAAGCTAAATTCCAAAAATGTGATCATTTTTTTAAAAAGACAAAAATATGACTAAGATGGCCACATATTTGAAAAACACGATGTCACTGTATTTTTTATGTCACTGCCAGATTTTTATGTCACTATTATATGTCACTATTAGATATGTCACTTTTGAATGTCACTATTGCCGTAAAACATGTCACCATTGCCGGAAAAAAAAACGACAACTTTTCCCCGGCAAAACAGTACACCAACGCCACCACCAGCCACCACTGTGAATAAATCGCTACCGCCCAATAGTGACCAACCGCTCCAAGACACCTCGCCCGTGCACCTCTCCGACTGCCACCACCGTCCACAACCATCAACAACCACTAGCCTCACGTCTCCGGTCACATTCACCGACGGCTCCAGTTAGGTGGCCAGCCGTCGTCCCCTCTCTACCCCCGCACCCCTCCCCATCCTACTCACAACCACCGTAAAATTGCTGCCCCACCGGTAGTGGGGCATTTCCGGACAGTTCGCCCAAAACCTACCCATACTACCACCGCACCTCTGCCAGCCACGGCGGCCCCAAGTCAGACCACAACCCTCCCATCACAACCCTAATCCCACCTCCAACAAATGCATCCATCAAATTGCCAGTAATTTCAATTGCAAAATCCTCCTCCTAATCCCAATTAACAAAAACATAACTCTAAGCCCGTTCTCCTAATCCAGATTTCATTTCATTTTCATTTACCCCAGTGCCGCAAAGGCTCCCACCTACGGTGGGGTAAAGGGGGGTCGGATGTACGCAGTCTTACCCCTATACTAAAGCTCATGGAGACTGTTTCCGGATGACCCATAGTGAAAATCACGTCCAAAATTGCATGGATTGACTGTTGTTTCATAACAAAGAAGCACAAACAGTTTAGTGAGTCATTTTGCTATGCTCTCGAGCAATAAGAAATAGAAGAAGCAGAAAATATGAATTGCCGCAGTGGCGGGGGTTGTCAATTGCACAGGCGAGGTAGGATGCGTAGGATTTGCGACAGCAGGGAAGCAGTGGGGAGTCGCGCTGTGTTTGGCGTCATTGTCGGTCGAGCTCGCCGAAGTGGCAAACCACATGTGCCCGCCTTCCAGCCATCGTTGTCAGCCGATCTCACTCAATTGGAGGATTGCGACTTCATTTGAGTGGCAGAAGAGTAGTAGAGGGCGGCGGCTCCTAGTTGGTCTTCATCGAGCGGTGGTGACGTCGACCATGGATTCAGAAGAGAGTAGACGAACATATATGGCTTGTGGAGCTTCTCGCCTTGAGCGGAATGGAGGCAAGAGACGCGTCATGGATTATTAGCTTCAGGCTTTAGTCACTTTTTTGTCTAATTGAATTTTGGTCATATATTTGTCCAATGAAAGTAAGGAAGTAATATTTGTATCATTATTTCATATATCAAATCAATAATTCTCTAGGAGTCCGTTTAGTTGCACTGAAATTGGTTTAATCGATTGATTCTGCACAAATTTAAGAAGTTATGACTGAAGTGGCTAGATTGACTGATTTTGCTGATTTATGAAAAAAATTATGTTTAAAATATATTGTATTAATAAAATAAATAATTATATGAAAAATAGCGAAGATGATCCTCTAAAATAACTTCAGCCAATACGACCATAAAAGTAACTTCAAACTTATTTTTCTTATTATTACACAATTCAGCGCGCGAAATCAAAAATCATGTGTTTGGTGAAAAAGTTAACTAATAAGTCTGATAAGCTGAAAAACAAGGTTACCCAATGGGTTTTGGGTCTCATTTAAATTTAACAGTTACCTCACCTACACAAATTATTCAATTCAAGTATTGTTTCAAAATGGTTCAACCTTTTGACCCCCCCCCCCCCCCCCCCCCCGCTCGAACAGATGAACTCAAACTAATTACATGGTATTGGTATCTGAATATAGAATCCGTGTGAATTATCTAAACGGGAAGGCAGTCAAATGATTTTCTGAAATGTACTGTGGTGTTTAACTGCGCACTTATCTTCAAAAAATCATTTGACTGCCTTCCCGGTTGAATTTCTAGCTCAAATTCGGTATGAGTAAACTAGACTTAATGAAGAAGATGCTCAAAAAATTTCATCAAAAAATTCCATCGGGAACCGCTCCAATTGGCGACGGCCGGGCAAAACCTCTTACATAAGGGGGCCAATTGAACACTTTAAGTTAGTTCATGTACCTATTTGACCCTTTAGCCACAAATGAATTATTTTTTACCAAACTATTATATTAGTAAAATTTGTAGAAAGATGATTGAGCCTAAAGTTCACAATTGTTATCACTTGATCTATGGTCTGGTTAAGTTAGCTTTAGTGGTACTAGTTACAACAATCATCATTGAAAGAGCTTCTCCATGATGCATATTATCAAAATAGATCTTCACAATAAGATTAGATATGACTATCTTATGAAAGAGCCCAACTTATTTTTTACCATTTTTATTACATTTGAAGTTTATCATTATAAAGTGTCCAGCTCTCACAAATCTTTGAGCCCACCACTGGTTCTTTGAGTGCTCTCCGATCCTCTACTTAATTAGAAATGCCTATGCTAATTACATGTTTTCTTGTAGTCACAGTTTTTGTGCCTCTATCATTGCGAACATTTTTGTGCCTCTACTCTTAGGAGGTGTTTACTTCACTGCTAAAGTCACAGTTAGGTTAGTAAGACAGGTGAAGTAAACACGCACGCTGCTTAAAAAGCCGCTTACTAACCGAAAGAGGTGCTTAAAGTGCCGCTTATTAAGCATACCACCCCCCATGTATTAATTAAGCGGCACTTTAAACTTTTTCAGTTTCCGAATTTACCCCTTGCCCTTACCCTATTGTTACCCATGCCCCACCTACCTACCCGGCCCCACCTCGACCCCAACCCCAACCCCACTTTACCCTTACCCCAACTACCCTACCCCTACCCCACCCCTACCCTACCCACACCCAGACCCCACCCTACCACCTACCCCACCCCTACCCTACCTATCCGACCCCACCCTACACGTACCCCACCTACCCGACCCCACCTTACCCCTACCCTACCCTACCCTGACCCAACCCACCCTACCCTACCTACCCTACCCTTACCCTACCTACCCGACCCCACCCCTACCCTACCCTGACCCAACCCAACCCTACCACATCCTACCCCCTACCCGACCCCACCATACCACTGCCCTACCTACCCAACCCCACCATACCACTGCCCTACCTACCCGACCCCACCCCTACCCTACCTACCCGACCACACACCTACCCCTACCCTACCTACCCGACCCACCCTACCACTACCCGTACCCGTACCCCACCTACCCCCACCCCACCCTATACCCCGACCCCATCCCTTACCCCACCCTATACCTAGGGTGGTGGGGTCGGGGTGGGGCCGATGTGATAGAGGCGCTACGGGCAGGGTAGGTGCAGTGGGGTCGGGGGTAGGGTTGCAGCAGGGTGGGGTCGGGTAGGTAAAGTATGGGTAGGGTGGGGTCGGGTAGGGGTAGGGGCGGGGTTGGGGTAAGGTGGGGTAAGGTGGGGTCAGGGTGGGGTTGATGTGGTAGGGGCATATGGGGTCGGGGGTAGGGCCGCGGTAGTGTAGGGTGGGGTCGGGTAGTGGTAGGGTAGGTAGGGTGGGGTAGGGGGTGGGTGGGGTAGGGGTTAGGGTGTGGGTACACATATTATATTATATTATATACTTGTGTTCATGAATATTTGTGTGTGTATATATGTATAAGGTTATTTTGGACATTTTAATGTTAAGCGGTGTTTTAAACCGTTTGAAGTAAACACGGTCTTACAACATTGTTTATTTTATGCGCCGCTTATTAACACGGGTCTTAATAAGCACCGTTTAATAACCGGTGAAGTAAACATGTCCTTACTCTCTTAAAGCGATTTGATCTTATTAGATTATTTGTAGGCTTGGACTCAGGCCGGGTGGCCCAACCCGGAACCGGCCCGAACCGGCACTATTCCAGCCCGGCCCGGTGGCCCGGTCAGTGACCGTCCGGGTAGGCTTGACCCGCTGGGAGTCTGGTCTGGGCTCGGGCCCCCCAAATCACGAACCGGCCCGGCCGGTTCGGGCCCGGTTCCGGGCCTTTTCTATTTTTTTTTAATTTTTTTTACTTTTTGGGTTGGGCTGGGTATTTTGGGCCATTTGGGGTGGTTTGGGGGTGAGGGGGAGGGTTGGGGGTTAACTAGGAAAAGAGGGAAAAAAATAACTAAGGCCCGGCCCGACCCGGAACCGGGGACTACCCGGACCGGTTCCGGGGCCCCCATTCCTGAACCGGAGGCCCGAGTCCACCCATGATTATTTGTAGTGGCTTAATCGGATGAATATCATGAAATTGGCAAAATATGAACCATTAAATTAACCATATTGGTAGTGGCTTAAACGTATTTGACTCGGCTATATGAACCATTAAATTAAATCCTTCACAGCATTAAAAGGCAAAATATAGAATGCCCAAGAGGCAATCTGTAACTCCATCTCCAGAGCTATAAAATCAAATTCCAAATTTGATTTTAAAAAACATAATAAGAATGCTGCAGCAGTTATGTTTTACCCTTCAGCTTGACCATTTCGTTAGCATTTTTTAAATCGAGTTTTCTGTTTACAGTGCCTCTGTGCCTGCAACATCAGCTTATAGACCAGGGGCATCCCAAGGCTTCCCCTTTCTTCCTTTAGCTTTGTTGATTTATTTGGGTTTAGAAACCTGCACATGACAACTTTGTTATACAAGCTGAGAAAAGCTTATGTGCATCACTCTAGGCAAGAAATGCATTTAAGGTCTATACGGATGCGATGCAGAGTAGTTGAGGCGCAAATGGTGATCACCGTATCTCAGCATTGGGGTTTTTTAGGTGCCCTTCACCGCATAATCTGCGCGTGGCGTCGATGATACCTGTGGCGCCACCAGATGTGCACCTTCACCATCGCTTGGGCCCAGATTATTAGGGCCAGATTTATTTACTTGTACGTGGCTAGACGTTGGGCTAGAAAACGTTTTACACAACCCGACTAAGACTAACACGTGAATCTGGTCGTAAGAAGTAAAGGCAAATAATACAGAAGATTAATAATGGATGATGTAACTCTGTAAGAAAGCTGTGCGACCTGCGACAATCTAGCGAACGACCACCCAGTGACCTGCGAGGAAGCGACCACCATTGCCAACGCCACAGTAAACTACCCCTGCGCCATGATGGTCGCCATGCGCCATGACAAGTTTGATGCAATGAAACAAGTACATAAAAAGGTTGTGTGTCTGCATTATAAAAAACATTGATTTTACAAAAGCAAAAAAAAAAATCCTTCCTCAGCCTAATACCGAGGAAACTGCAAAGAAAGATTAAAAAACTAAAAAATGTCCTTATTCCCATACATTATTTCCATATTTCCATAGTTCCATGCAACCATCCGCATGAGAAAGTAGCTATGGGACATGCATAAAACTTTACTTCTTTTATTTTTGCTCAAAATGGGGACACAAGCACGTCGAGGACACAGCAAAGCATTTCTTGAATAACTACTAAAATATTGGACTATCGAGGAAGCGGTCCAGCTCAGCTGGTCGCCGACTTCAATTCTCCCTTGTGGGAGGTCCCGAGTTCAATTCTCAATGGAGTGAGATTGAGCCCAGTTTACCCCAGGCCCCCCAAACCCCCTCCCTGAATACCCCTGGGAAAAAAAGGACTATCTGTTTAAATGAACTAGATTTATCTCGCCTTTTATGCATCTACCAACCTCTTCTTAGTTATTACAAATAAGAAAAATGGCACACGCTCTCATTGGACATTATATGAGCATTTACATGTGCCCGTGTGTCGTATACATATATAATTTATAATTTGAAGTTGTGGCCCACCAGACAAACATCCCAAATTAAAAAAAAAAACATTCCCCAAACCAGTGTAAATCTCACCTTCTTCTGACCCTATTAAGCGGGGATATACTTGGACCTTTAACAAGACAATGAAGGTTATTTATGATCGTGTGAGTGCCACAAGGTAGGATCAATTTGATCCTCAAACAAGACAAAAAGAATATAGTGTCACCTCATCATGAAATTCTTTTTGAAGTCCGTAAAGCAGCCTTATCAAGAACGCTTTTGAAGTATTGAGTGAATGGAGCATTTGAACTGGACTTCTCAAGCTGCAGAATAATCATCCGTTGATGAAACTAATTGAAATCATTCGCAACTATTGATCAACCTTTCCATGGTAAAAAGAAAGACAAACCTGAAGAAATGATTCAACAGATTGATGATCATTAGGAGAAAATGCCACCTCATCTCTCTTCTTTTGAACAAAGTCCACATTCTGTTCAATCTGCATCTCACCAAAATGGGTAAACGAAAAATTCGTTGAAGATAGTTAAGAAACTAGCAATGAGACAAAAATTTCTTATGAAAGGAACAAGTACAACTCCTAAAGACAATTTTAAAACAATAGAAAAAAAATCAACATGCGAATGAATAATACCTGGTCAATCAAGCGCTTGATGATACGCTTCAGACTCTCAGTATTAGTCACTTCATAGAATTTCTTTAGACGAATGATAGGGACAGTTGCTAACTCAGGAAATGAAATGTGGTAGCTCCATTGAGTGAAATGTGCCGATAGTTGTTCAATTACTGAGAAAATTGATTCTTCTTGGAAGACTTTTGTTTTCAAACAATGCTTTGGTAACTACATCACATCATGGGTAACAATTATTACCAATAACGCATTATAAGAGAGTTAAACTGAGTTAAGAACCAAGACAAATAAGTATCATTACTCAATTTAGCATTTTAGCCAATGACTTATTAAGACATGATTTCGCCAGCACCCAACTGTGTTATCATATATATTTGGTTCTATATAAAGAGTATTTTTTCCAATTCACTAATACCTTTCTTAGTAGGACTAAATTTGGTCCTCATACTATGTAAATTGGACGAGTTTAGTCCTCAGCGAACAAAAAAGGCCTTCATAGTTAGATCAAAATATGCAAGAGGACTGAATTAAAACTATATAGCATAGTCGAGGAGAAAATTATGTCCAAAATAAAGGCGGGCATCAAACTGTATACACTTGAGGAACTAAATTGAGTATTAACTTCTAAAATAACTTCACATAAGATTTTTTAACAAACTCAATGCTCATCTAACCTTTAAAACAGAATCAACGTTTACAACACTTCCCTGTTTCCCATCCTCTTTGATCATTTTATATTCCAAAGCATCCAACACAAATGAGGTAACAGGGACAAAGGATCCACTAGAACTTGCTAAACGGTTAAGCCATCGAATGCACTTTAGCCGTAAAGGAAAATATCTTGGTCCAGAAAACATACAAGCAACTCCATTTATGAGCTGAACCATTGTGAAAAACAAGGATGAAAGATCACAAACTCGTATGTTGGCGGATACAAATTCAACCCAGAGATCAACACAGTTCATGTATTCCCAACTGCAAATCTTTTTAACAACTTCCTGCATGACAAATCTTGGATTATACTCATTATAGCAAACAAATGATTCTATATACACTTCAATGACTTCATAGTTCCTGCCATTAAATGCTTTGACATTATCATACCATTTTCAAAAAAGGGAAGAACAATATGTCATCGACTTACCCTTTTGTTAGTATGCATGCCCAACTTGAATATATTTGCTAGTTGACAGACAGATATAGTAGCCTTCTTCGAACATCTTTCAACATCTAACGAGAACAGGTCACATAGAGAATTTCTCAGGAACTGAATTTGTTTGATGTTCACGATTTCGGGGACTCTTGATTGAGAAAGATAAGCATTCAATGTTTTAGCTAAGCAATCCTCAAAGCACTCGGATGTGAATATAGCACATATGTCGCGTATGACAAGAAAAGAAGCTGACGACACAGCTCCACCACCCGTTGCCCACAGATGGATTGATGCCTGTTTCAATATAGTATAAATGTATAAGAAAAAAACATTATAATGCCAAAGCAGGAATACAGTGCATAAAAACAATCACATAGAAGCTTAAATAACTTCTAGTGCTCTTGTAGAAACCAACATCAAGCCAGAAACTAATATCTATGACAGTTACAAATCTACAATAGTAAGAAATCACAGCAAAAAAAAGTTGTGCAAACAATATATCTAATTAGGGTCCATTGGGAACTCAGAAAATCCAAGGGAATAAAATTAGAGAGGAATTGTCGAGGAAAATATAGGAGAATTTAAGAAATAACATGTCGAGGGAGATAAAATTGATGTGGACATATTTATTATTATTATTATTGTCGTTTTTGTTGTTGTTATAATATTAATATTAATACACCAACATAATTCTTATTAGCCTAGCTTTATGTTTCGTATTATGACTACGGCTCTTGTAGTAACTATTTAAGATCCCTCGCCCCTAGGTATTATACAATTAACTACTTCTGAAGAATGAATTATTGTGTCTTGAGTAAGCCAGGTGCTGATTAATTCTAGCCAAGAAACGATATTAAAAAAATGTGTTCAAATTCATGTTACTTACAGATTGATAATGTGTAAATACTAGGAATTCAAAATGTTTAGGGGATTAAAAACACTGACCATACTTCATTTTCTGCTGCATCTATTGCATAAAACCAAAGGTAAAACACTCAGGGCCTGTTTACTAACAGAAATATTTTCCAGTTTTCCAGAAAACTGGAAAACAGAAAACAGGAAACGTGTTTACCAAAGAAATTCCTGGAAAACTGGAGAAAGGAAAAAAGAAAAACGCGTTTACCAAATCGTTTTCCAAAACGGAAAAAATGAAACATGTCTCTCTTTTCCTTAATGATTTGGAGAAGTGACTTTTACTAGTTTTCCAAATTTGGAAAACGCAGATGCTACAGTGCCTTTGCAATGAATTTGCATACTTACACCTAGAGGTGGGTCCGGTCCCGCTCCGATGTCGATTCCATTCCGGTACCTCCATCCTCGTACCTTACCTCTTACCCCTACCCTACCCTACCCACCCAACCCCCACCCCGCGCACCCATTTTTCCCTATAATGACCTTACCCCAGCCCCCACCACATGCCCCGACCTCGGCCCCACCCCGATCCACCCTACCCTACCACCTCGACCCCACCTCGATCCACCCTACCCTACCGCCACCCCCCTACCACCTCGACCCTACCCCTCGTATATTACCACTTACCCCTACCTTACCCCTTACCACATGCCTCCTACCTCGGCCCCACCCCACCGCCATCCTACCCCCACCCATGTACCGCCATCCTACCCCCACCCTACCCTACCCCGGCCCCACCCGGATCCCGGGCCCACCCTACCGCCATCCTATCCCAACTCCCTACCCTACCCCTACCTTACCCCAACCCCAAACCCTACCCACTACCCCCCACCCTTACTGCCATCTTACCCCCACCGCATCCTACCCCTTCCCTACCCCAGCCCCACCCTGATCCCAGGCCCACCCTACCGCCATCCTATCCCAACTCCCTACCCTACCCCTACCTTACCCCAACCCCAAACCCCACCCACTACCCCCACCCTTACCGCCACCCTACCCCTTCCCAACCCTCCCCCCCACCCTGGTCCCGACCCCACCCTGCCGTCATCCTATCCCATGAAGGGTTGTGGTGGAGTATGGGTAGAGTGTAGGGGTCATGGGTGTGGACTGTGGAATTAGAGAACTGTGTGAAAAAAATTGATGAACATGTTTTCACATTTGAAAATGGAAAACTAAAAAATAGAAACAGAAAATTGGAGATAGAAAAACTGAAAAATAAAAACAGAAAATTGGAGAACGAAAAACAGAAGTAGAAAACAGGAAAATATCTCTGTTAGTAAACAGGCCCTCACTTTCTTACCATCTTCTTTAATCTTTTTAGTATTTCACAGGATACCCGCAGTTAATCATAATAGTGAGCATAAAAGTATAAATGAAAAAAGGAAAAAGAAACATCACTCTACATCTACGAGAAACAATACATGAACAAATAGGTCTTACCTTCGTTAGGCTGCGCAAAAGTGATGGAAAAGCAGCAAAGAAGACTAAAGAAGCTTTCAGCCGGACCAAGATGAAAGCCAGAATATCAGAATCAGTGACTTGATGCAGCAGAAATAATGTACTTCTTAGATAGGATTTGATCAGAGGCTTTACATTCTTTGATTTGGAGTTATTAGTCAGTTCCATAATAAATTTTTCCTTGCTGTTGGAGGATGGCATTTTCAATAGCTCATGGATCAAATTATCTGCCTCAGAAAGAACAAATAATACTAAATTGCAGAATGCATCACTGCTCTGAAACTGATGGCCCACAGACTCAGCTCCATAGTGACATGCCGTTCGATAAGCATTTAATATGCTAACTAAAGCAGATCGTCTGTGCTCTCCTTTGATAAGTTGGCACCAAGAACGAATAGCAGTATCTGTTATAAAATGTTTACTTCGTTCAGAAGAACCACCTTCATTCTGTAAGACAGGCCAAACAGAAAGTATAGTTAATGAAAGCCAAAACAACAATAAGGATTGTGCAAAAAGTATCTAGTCTAGTGTTGCATGGCGATACTTCCTCGGTACGTAAAATTAGATTCATGAATTCTTTTAGCACTCTTGTTAACAAAGTGAAATTGTATGAATGGCATTTATTTAGAAAGTGTAAAAAATATATAAAGCGCACAATTATTTCCTTATAATGGAATGGGAAGATAACATTGACACGGATGGAAAAGAAAAGTGGTAATAAGTAATTAAAAAGTCAAAACATTCCCGCCATAAGGAAATAATGGTATTGGCTAAAACAGTGTACTTTTAGTTCAAAACCCAACACGGTCACAATTAAATTTATTAGATTTGCAAATTGTAGAAGAAAACTACTTATGAAATGCGCTCTTTTTTCAAAAGCAAGATCCTCTTAAGATATTGTGGAGTTCCAAAAAATGAAAGAAAATGCTTCTACATGTCTAAGAAATGACAAAATGTTCAACATCTAGTTCAATTGGATCATATATCTTGAAAAAGAATAAAAGGACAGCTAAGTGCACATGTTGGTGTCCCTGAAAGGTCATGGTCCATGAAGGGTCACGCCACAAGGGAGTAGGGCTGTAGCCATCCTTTGTGATTTGACAAGATGCCACTCTCGAGATTGGAAGTCATGACCCCTCGCTCATACAACAACAGCAAAACGCACCAAGGCTCCACTTCATCATGATGAAGAATGTAAAAAATTATCACAAACAAAAGCATTTCTTCACCATACCATTGCTCCTTTCTTATGCACGTCAGCACCTTTGCATCTCTCCAAGAACTTGCAGAAATTCGGATTCTGTAACAATTTGGATTCTTTAGAAGGAAACAAAAAAAGCACATCTGGTTAACAGGGATCATTTTTATTATTCCATTTATCGGGCAAGTCATTATTCTTCACCGATACACCATTATATTTCATTGGCTTAATTTCCTTCTGTATTCGCACAAACACATTATGCAGACACGCTGAGCGAGTATAAAGAAACAACCTTCTTTTTTAATGTTTCCAGTTTCTTCTTTTTCACTGCAAGATCTTCAGCTACGATTTGGTTCTCATCTGGTAGGGGACGACCAAAATTATTGTCTGCATGGTAAATTTGCCAGGATATTGTGTCATTGCCCATACAAAAGTAGGATAAAGAACAAAATATTTGAGGAAAAAATGGAAAGAGGAAAGAAAGACAGTGCACTGCACACTAAGTTAACCTTCTTGAATATTTCCAGGCTCAGTGTCTAATTCGCTAGTGGTAATGTCCTGACATTTGATCACTAAATGATTAGTAAAAACATACAATGGAAGCAGAAAAAAACAATGGGAAGTAGAACTATTTAAAGCATGTTACAGCTTAAAACCTCAGAAAGATATCCATCACTGTCAGAGGCATCTTCAATCATGTTATTATCATATCCCGTGAATGCCAAATTTAGGGAAACATTTTCAAAAACTTCATCATGTACACTTCTGCAAATAATTGCAAGTCAAGAACAAATGTCATGAAGAAATTACAGTCAGCACAAGTCTCCTCCAAGATAATGGACATGGAGCAATGAAAGAACAAGTCAAAGCCTCTGAGTTACTTCTCTGTCCCATAAAAATTTCTTGTTTCTCAAGTTGTTTTTGCCCCATAAAGAAGTTTGTTTGACCAAACGAAAAATAATATTTCAAGAAGTTAGCCAAAACAGAGTAACCATATGACTTATAGCAGTTCTACTTTACCAAAAAAAAAAAGTTGCACCTTGGTTAAATAGGACTCTTTTTACGCATTGTGGGGAGAAAACCAATTATTGTAGACTTATAGTACACTTGCAACCATGGTTAAGAAGCACTTTGAGGCGAGAAGAAACCCCCTAAAAATGTAGGCAGGACCAATCCCTTTGAGTTTGCTGATTGTGCAGGGTGAGGGAACAATCGGAGAATTTCTGGTGAAGAGGAAGCGCTATGCCGGCCTCTCTCTGATGTATAAAGTTTGGTTTAATTTTGGCTTTGTTTCTCTTTTTTTCGTTTGTGCTTTTGTTGTCCGGTGCTCCTTGTTTTCGCCAAGGCTAGAGTATGCTACCTGTGAGTGGTGTGATTTGTTTGGCTTTGATTGGAAGGTTATTTACAGTTTGTTTTGTCCCAGTGTTGAGTTGTGTTGTTTGCTTACTAAAGGATTGTGCTTTAGGGTTTTCTTTGTCGAGAGTATGGAGAAGCATGGGGAGAGATATGGCATACTCACTATCAAAGAGGAAGAAGATAGGGGGCTGGTTTTTGAACAGATCCAAAAAACGGGAAGGAGGTGGTGCTTCTGGGAAAGCATCGCCTAATATACTGATTGAGCAGTTGGACAAAGTGGGGACAGGGAAAGGTGATCTCGAGGAAGCTGGTAAGAGTGCTATGCAAGAAGAGGTTGGGGTTTCTCCTTTGGTGGTGGATGAACAAACCACGTATCCCTTCTGTTGTTTTGTGCTTTAGTCAGTAGTCAGAATACTTCTTTATGTTTAAATCCTTGTTTGAGTAGCTGGTGCAGCAATACTGTTAGTTTAGTCTACATCCTTGCAGGGTTAGAGAGCTGGGTCACTTCTGAGCGATATTCCAATTATATGTTTCATCCTCTCATCCTAGTGTAGTCGTTGCTTGATTTCTATGTTGCTTGTTACCTTTATCATTAATAAATAAGTTTATTGTTTAAAGAAATACTTTGAGGCACAATTCAAGGTGAGTTTATCAGAGTTTATGCTTTTCTTGCACGATAGGAGGCCGGATGCTTTGTTGTTCTTTTTTTTTTTGCTTTTAGCTGTGAGATGGTAAGTAATAATGCTCAGAGCAGAAGTTAGTTAATATGCTTTCAAACCCCTAATAAAGAACGAGGTTTTGACAATGAGGTTTTGAAGTATTAAGATGGTTATTTGTTCCACTCTCCAACACATTCTTAATCTTTTTATTTTTTACCACCCTCCTCTTAATCAAGGTTGAGAGCTAAGCTCCTAACACTCTGTCACTAACACTCCGCAACCCATCATACAAACAAAAGTTAATTTCTTCTCAGAGGAGCAAAAGCAGTTTTTAGAATTAGATACAAAAAATCCTGATATTTGTGATTCACAAAATCGCCCTTATTACCTTCCATTAGGGTTTTCTCTCTTAGCAACTTGGACTTTGGCAGCATCACGCTCATTCTCTGCACCAAATATAGTTCAGGTTACCTTCATAAGTAAAAACCAAGTTTTCAAAAAAGTTGTGAATATTCGGCTAGTCCATAAGTTCTCCATGCACCGAAATGGTAAGGTCAATTATTAAAAACTCAATAGTATATAAGGTTTGAGATGGAAATGCCAGGGCTTTTTTACATAGATCTTTACAAAAACCACTCAAAACAGACGTTTTACTGACATAAAATTTTAGTGACCAAAGCATTAAGTCGAGAGGGGAAAAGACTATACTGGAAGATGATCTTTTCTTGAAAAGAACTTTATTCTTTCGTTGTCTCCGATGCACAGATTGGAGATTCTTCTTCGAGAACTTCCTGGCATTCTTCCCGAGTTTTGCCATCGGAATACGGGCAGGAGCGGATCCAGAAAGTTATAATGAGTGGGCTGAAAAAAAAACTGAAGACGTGTATATAATGATATGTCAGTACTCAGTACTCTAATATTCATCAAAACATCATTTAATTTGTACCGACGTTACTATAAAATATAAAAATCCATCAAGAATAGAATCTACATCATATAAGTTTGACAATACACTTTCTTAAAGAATGACAAAATCAACTTTTTTCCTTTCTTGGCAATAAATTCCTTATCCATTCTAAAATATAAACTGTTGAAATATAGGTGACAAATTTGAATTAAAATACTTGTATAAAATTATAAAAATAATACATCATAATGTAATAACGAATAGGTAATAACTATTTTTTATTAAATATTTAAATATTTAATTATTTATTAAATGCCCAAACAATAAGTAAAGGCCTTTTTCCATTAATATTACTAAATTAAATTTAAAAGATAAAAATATGACTTATATTAAAGTTTTTCATAAAAGTGACATATTCAATGACTAGCTCCCAGTAACTCATCATCAATGGCTTGTCCCTCTAAGGGTTTGTTTGCAACAGCTTCTGCTTTTAAAAAAGTGCTTTTTTTAATGAAATGAGGAGAAGTGATTAAATAAAAGTTGATAGTGTTTGAGAAAAAAGTGATTTTGAAAAGTAAAAATGGGAAGTGTTTGGTAAAATAAGTGCTTTTTGTGTAATAGAAAAAGTAAAAGCACTTTTGACACGGAAGCCGAGAAAAATAAAAGTTGTAGTGTTTGGGAAAATAAGTGCTTTTTTAAAGCCAAAAGGTGAGAAGTGCTTTTTTAAAAGCAGTTGCAAACAGACCCTAAATGGTTTGTCCCTCTAAATACATTATAGTGACTCTTGTCCGGTTACTCGTACCCGGTCATATTATTTTTGTGCAAAAACATAACTAGTTATATGTTTGTCTGGGGAAACTCTGTTAGTAATATACATGTCGTTTTTCCATACGTAAATCATTCTCTAATCTTCAATTGTGTATGAAATTATGATGTATTAAAAATTACTTCTAATGTTCCGTAGAAAGGTTCTCACTTTCCTTTTTGGACGTCCCATATAAAACCTTTTTGGACGTCCATTTAAAGGTACTCATTTCCATTTTAGGAAACAATTAATAATCTTAAATAACAAATTAATCATTGTATATTAAAAATAATACATTTATACCATAACAGTTATAACTTATAAACACTAACCTAATTATATTACGTACCTATTAAAATTATTTCTCAAAATATAATGGAACTACCTTATTTAATTATTTTCAAAATAATCGTGTCATTTTGTCGGGAACTTTTCAACGGACCGAGGTAGTAAAAGGACTAAAATTATGAATTGCATTTTAAAATTAATCTTTAAGGATTAAGACCTTCACAAAGTTCAATTTAATTCATAAGCACCTTTTTATCACAAATTAAAATTTTCAAATAATAATCAAATAGAACTAAAGAACTAAAGAAGTAATAAGATACCTAGAGCCTGGTGGAGGGGGAATGAAGTGCTAGAGGGCAGAGGCGAGACGGGAAGGCGGTCGGCGGAGGCTGGTCGCTGGAGACCTGAAGTGCCGGCGAGCCGGCGAGGAGTGGGGCAAGCGGTCAAGCGCCAAGCAGACTCGGAGTCGGACTTCTCATTTCGCACTTCTCACTTCGTAGGGAGCCAGGGACGCGCGCTGGACTTCTGGACGCAGGTGACTTGGTGATGTCGCAGGCGGAAGTGTCTGAAGGAGGGTTACGACTTACGGGCAGAAATTGAAAATGAATTCTAAGCTTGGGCTTTCGATAATATTTTGGATCCGGTTTCTCTGCCTGGATTTGGCCGCCAGGTAGGGTGCCTGGCTAATTATGGCCTTCGGATGCAATATTTAACGATCTCAATGTGCTGCTCCTCTCTTCTTTGCCGTCCGATTTAAGTCAAGGACCCTGTCGTGCGACAGAGGATCCTAATCCTAATATTTTGGGATGGGTTTGGGCATTAATTTTAAATAAACCTGTTACCTATAACTCTATAACTAAAAGGCAAAAACAAAAACAAAAATTTGGATGGTTTGGACTTTGGAGTCCACACCATGGTTTTAAATAGCGGCCCGCGACCGCGATCTCGGCCGCTATACAGCGGTCGCGGTGGCATCGCTATCACGACGGACCGCTATACCGGTGTGAAATCTTAATCACGTCAAAAACTGCTACGTAACTGCTATGCGACCGCTATGTCGCCCGCTACCGGCACCTTCGGCAATTCACGAACTTGTTGATGTATAAATGTGTAAATGTCGTGTTCATGATGTGACATACATTAGTATTGGTGGATGGAGTGAAACTCTGAATCAAATATATGTATTCTCATACATAATGGGACCAAATATTAATAAATATGTATAGTTTAATTATTGAAACCGAATTAATTATTAATAAGGATGATTTTGAAGAGAATGATTCTTCTTGTATTTAATCAAATGAGTCTAGCTCATATATATACCATTATGATGAGATAAAAATGTTATCTACGTAACTACTTGATAAGATAAGAATTGAAGCCACTAACTAAAGATAATTACAACAATAATATATACGGATAATACATTATAGTGAATAGATAAATTATGTTTTAATACGCCCCCGCAAGATGGAGGTTCCGTTAGAAACTCCCAGCTTGGAACGGAAGAAAAAAATGGAGATCGACCCAATGGTTTGGTCAAGACATCGGCTATCTGCAACTTTGTAGAGATATGCTGGACATTTAATTTTCCGTGTTCAATAAGATCCCGAACAAAAAAGTAATCGAGAGCCAGATGTTTCATGCGGGAGTGAAAAACCGAATTAACACAAACATATGTAGCCCCCAAGGTTGTCACAGTAAAGAGTAGGTGTCGTTGGAACAGCTATTCCAAGCTCGGAGTGAAGATGACGTACCCATAATAATTCCGCACTAGCATGAGCAACAACTCGATATTCCGCCTCAGTGGAAGATCGAGCCACACATTTTTGTTTAGCATATTTCCAGAAGATGATGTTTGGCCCAAGGTAGAGCACGTAAGCAGTGGTGGATCTTCCTTACTCATGAATATTTCCCCAGTCCGAATCTGAAAAGGCAGAGATATGAAGACTATCGGTCGTTCGGAGAGTCAAACCATAGTTGAGAGTCCCTTTTAGATAACGCAAAATTCTCTTGACCACCTGCCAGTGAAAAAGAGCAGTTGGAATGTCGGGCAAAACCTATCGGTTAGCGAGCGTATTTTATTCTGCGGAAAAGAGCTTATGTGGTGGGATAAATGTAGACCGAAAGGGTTTAGGCACCATATTCAAGCTTGTAAGAAGAAGTTAGCTTCCATACGTGGCCGGACAGATGTGTGGGCTACTGGAGAGTTTGTTCGGTTAAAACTGGTTATTCAGTCTCTGTTGGAAAAAGAGCATCTTTATTGGAAGCAAAGAGCAAAAGAGTTCTGGCTAAAAGAGGGAGATATCAACTCACGTTTCTTCCATAATGCTGTTAAACAATGAAGGAGACGAAATATAATGCAAGGACTTCGGACAGAGATGGGGGAATGGATTACTGATAGGAGCCGGATGACCGAATTAGTCAAAAAATATTGTGATAATATTTTCAAGGAGCAACTCCGGGGGGAGACATCTTGATGAGGCATTGACTTTTACTCGTGTTACTGTGGACCAGAGTGATATGCTTCTGAGACCGATCCACTCGGAGAAAGTGAAGGCGGCGATTTTTTATATGCATCCAGATAAAGCCCCGGGTTCAAATGGTATGAATCCAGCCTAAAAGGATAAACCGGAGGGTAAAAATTGTTTGGCAGTGAAGAATATCTTGCAAGAGTATGAGGATTTTTCGGGGCAGATGGTTAATTTTAATAAATCCTCCTTAAATTTTAGCCCAAATGTGGGGGAGCCTGACATTCATGTAATTTCCATGTTTATGTTTGTATTTTTAATTAGTTTAGATTGATTGTTACTTTGGAAATTACACACTTTTGGTGTAATAGCTTAAGTTGTAAAATGTTTGTAATTTGTTTAGATTAGGTTTATTCTGAGCTCAAACAGGTCCAAGATCACTCTAGGGACCATTGGTGAACATCAAAAGTGGAAGGAAAGTGCAAAATCTCAAGACAAAAATGAAGATCCTGATTTTTGGTGTTGTACCCGGTCGGGTATGACCTATACCCGATCGGGTAAGTTGCTGAAAAATTAAATCAGATCAATCCGGGAACAAGGCAACATGCAGGGAAGATTTTGACCACGATCGTGTATCCATACCCGATCGGGTGGCCGACATACCCGGTCGGGTATGAACCAGTTTTTCAGCTTCCGCGAAGCAACCAAGTACCCGATCGAGTGCCCTTAAAGCCCGATCGGGTACACGACCTTGCAGCTCTAAAAAGCCTATAAATACACCTCATTTCCTTCCCATTATAACCACCGATTCACATATACTTCTAAGCTCAGTTTAGACAAGTTATTTCTTTATATTTCATCATGTTTAGTCTCCAAATGATGAGTTAAACTCTTCCATCTTGATTTTGCTACTTTGAAGTTTAATGAATTGTAAGTTGTGAGTTATTTTCTTTAATCTTCTTCCTTGAATATTAATTTTTCCCTTAATATTATCTCTATATTAATGTTGGGAGTGTTGCTAAGATGACAATTAGTTAACATCTCGACATTAGTTATAGTAGTATTTATTTTCTTCCCCTATATTAATGTTGGGGAGTATTGCTAAGATGACAATTAGCTAACATCTTGACATTAGTTATAGTAGGATTTATCTTCTTTAATATTCTTCCTTGAATATTAATTAATTCCTATTCATATTTCATATTAATATTTTGAGCATTACTTAAAGGATCAACTAGTTTTGTTTCATATATTAATTAATACTAGAATCGATCGACGAATACGCTTATTAATTGTTCGGTCATTTCACGGTAGTAAACTTGGATTATTAATGCATGCGTCTCATGGTTAATAATCGAAGGGGAATTAATTATATTGATTAAACCAATAAACCGCTTGTGTTGAGGTTATCAATCTCAATCGTTTTCATCTTAAGTTTATTGCTACTATCGGGTTAATATACGGCGCGTGTTCTATATTGGCTCGGTAGTAGGTTTTATTAATGAACGCGTCTCGTTATTAATAACTACCCTCGATGAGTTGGATATACTCCTCGATTGAGTATTCGAAGAGGAAGATAATTAAAGCTTTAACCGGGATCGACGAACATTTCATTAAGTAGATAAAAGCAAAACCAAGTCCTCATATCTATTAATTAAACTCATATAAGTCATTCATCTTCGTATTTAATTAATTAAAATCAAACACATCTAAAAAAAACCTTGTTACTATTTAATTAAAAAGAGAAGTATTCTTTTCCCTGTGGATACGAACCTTACTACGCTAATCAGGACCGGCTATTGGGGAGAGGCACCTAGGCATATGCCTAGGGCACCCAAAAAATGTGGGGCATCAAGTTTTAAAAATAAATTATTATTATTATATAATAAGTTATTTAGTACTATTTATTGGGTGATAATGAAAGAGAAATACTACATAGTAATAGTTACTCATACGTACGTTATACTATATTATATTCAATATAATTAAAACTGATTTAGGAAAAGAAAAGTGTGTTCTAAATTTATGCACTATGAAGTGTTCAAAATTTGTAATACAAGTGATTATGTACCACAAATATAATGTTTTGAAAAATACGAGTATATAGTTTGTTACCTTTAATCAATTACTAGCTCTGTCCTACTAACATTGAGACATGAGGAGGTGACATGATTATTAACAAAAATGAGTTTATCTTATTGGTATGAAATTGATAAAGTAGGTATAAAGTAAAATTGATTTAAAATCAAACAAACTTTACCAAATATAGTATAAAACAATCTTAGTAGAACGGATCTTAACGGGACGGAAGGAGTAATATATACAGAGTACATAATTAAGGTGTAAAACATTACTGACTAAGAGCTCGTTTGGTAACCATGTTATTTGGCTTATCAACCAATTTTTTCACCAAACGCGTACTTTTTTTCTCACGCACTGAGTTATGTAATATAAAAAAAAGCAAGGTTAGAGTTACTTTTCTGGCTGTATTGGCTATAGTTACTCTAGAGAATCATTTTTTCCTATAGGATCATTTTACCTATGTTTTCATATAATTTTTTCTTTATTTTATTAATAACATATATTTTAAATATAATTTTATATAAATTAGCAGAATAAGTCAATCCAACGGCTTCATCCAAAACTTCATAAGTTTCAGCATAATCTATACTATATAAAAATGTTAAAAAAATGTAATTTAGTTTTTGTCTAGGGCACCAAAACAACTAAAGACGGCCCTGACGCTAATACTACGTATAAGTGTTGTATTGATATTTATTTTGAGTGCACACCACGACAAAGTGCACGTCAGAGCCGTTTAAAGATCAATGTTGTGATTTGTTTGAGATCCCGAGAGACCGTGGGCAGAAACTTTACCTTGGTCTGCCAGCCTTGGTGGGAAAGAATAAGAGGGTTATTTTGAGTTACTTGCGAGAACGGATTTTTAACAGAATAAAAAGTTGGGATAATAGGTTCCTTTCCCGAGCAGGAAGGGCAGTTCTCTTAAAAAATGTCATTCAAGCAATGCCAGCCTATGCGATGAATGTTTTCCTACTCCTGAAAGATATTTGTGATGATATTGAAAAATTAATGAATGGTTTTTGGTGGAGGGGAGCAAAGTTTGAACATAAGCGTCTGAGATGGAGGAGTTGGGATGCTATGTGTAAACCGAAGGAAGTAGGAGGACTGGGTTTCCGGAAGATAAGAGAGTTTAATTTAGTAATGTTGGCTAAACAAGGATGTAGATTAATTACGGAGCAGCAAAGCCTTATGAGTGGTATTTTAAAGGCCAAATATTTTCCTCAGTCGTCCTTCTTGGAAGCAAAGGTTGGAAATAAACCTTCTTTTATCTGGAGAAGTATCTTTGAGACTCAGAATATTTTGAAGGAGAATGTCGGATGTAGAGTGGGGAATGGCATGAATGTTCAGGTTTGGGCTGATGCATGGTTACCGGGTTCAGGCACCGGGAAGATTACTTCGACTAAACCCCAGTGGGTTAGAGACATGATTGTGGCGGCTCTTCGGGATTTTACTGGTACAAACTGGAATCGAGAACGAATAAATGCTTTATTTAATGAGTTAGATAAGCCGCTAACTCTAAGCATGCCGATCAGTGTGCAAAACCGAGAGGATAGTTATTGGTGGACGGGAGAGAAGAATGGTACCTTTTCGGTTAAAAGTTGTTATAGGAAGGTGGTTGGAGAGCTGATTTCGGGGTCTTGGGGCGGTTGGAATAAAATTTGGGAATTGCATATTCTTCCAAAGTTCAAATGCTTTGTTTGGCAAGTAATGATGGCACTCTTCCGATTGTTGTAAATTTGAGAATGAGAGGTATTAATATTCAAGGGGGTGTAAGGTGTGTGGTTTGGGGGAGGAGGAATCTTTGGATCATGCCTTGCGGTCATGTCCAAAAACGGGGGAGGTTTGGAGAGCTGCGCATTACAGTATGGGCGGGCAGCAGCAGCCGATCGAAGCATGGCTGCAGCAGCAGTTGGAACAGCAAGATCGAGGGATTCAGGGCAGATTTATTGCTCTCCTTTGGTGTATTTGGAAAAGATAGAACAAACTGGTGTGGGAAGATAAGTTTTAGGAGGCTTCAACTATAGTGAATATGGCAGATATTATGATTGTTAAGTGGAAAGAGGCTCAACAAGCCCCTGCTGGGACTGCTACAGGTTCACATCGAGGAAAGCAGCACACAGGTGCACAGAGGGGGCTCAAACGGACAAGTGGCAATCTCCGGAGGAAGGGGTAATAAAAGTCAACATCGACGGAGCAACTAATCAGGCTGCAGGTTTGCGTGCATGGGGATGGATAGCTATAGATCATCATGGTGAGTTTATTAAAGCGCAAGGAGTTTCCCATATGGCTGAATGGACACCGGAGGAAATCGAGGCCATGGGGATCAGGGATGCGTAAATTGGAGCCATAGCTGCAGGATGGAACAAAGTGATAATTGAAAGTGATGCACTATCTGTGGTTCAGGGAGGCGCACAACGGGGGGGCCTCCTATCTTCACTTAGTTCTTGATGATATTTTCTCTATTATTGAGTCAAAGAGTAGCTTTAAAATCTCTTTTTGTAAAAATCTGTGAACCTTGTTGCTCATACCTTAGCTAGAGCGCATGTTAGTTCACCAGATCAGATAGTGGAGTATGTGACGGTTCCGGATTGTATTTCTAGCCGATTGGCGCACGATATTTTGAATTAATATAGTGAGTTTTTGACGATAAAAAAAATTATTGTAATACAAATCATGATCCAAATTTTATAAAATGACAAAATTATTTGGGATCGGGGTAGTACAATTAAATGTGTTATTAAAATTTGCCTACCTACTTGACTATTACTATGGAGTATGAGACCAAGTTCTTATATAAATAAAAGTACATGCAAGTTGCATGAAATGCATGGTCCACAATTTTACTTACTTCACCATGCATACACTTCAAATGCTATATACTCCTTAGTTCATTTCAGGCAAACTATTGCATTCTCCTTATTTCATCTCATGCAAGCTAGTTCATCTTCTTCTCCTTTTTATTTCATTAGGTGCTAAATTTATTAAATATCAACAATGCCACCAAGAGAAAAATTCCCACAAGAAGTCATGAAGGTGCTCCAAGCACTGACATTGGATGGCACTTCGGAAATCCAGTTAAAGAAAAGTGAGGCCACGTCCAGTGCAATCTCTGTTTAAGAATTTTAACAGGCGGCATCACAAGATTGAAGGACCAAAGCACACAAGAAAGGGCAGGTTGCGGGTTGTGCTAGAGTGAGCACATTCATCAGAACAAATATGATGAGCCTTCTTTGTGATGAAAAGTCCAAGAAAATTGACTCAAAAAAGGAAAGAACAATTTGAAGCACCCTTAAGAGGTGATGATGATGATGATGATGATGATGATGATGATGGTGAAGATGATGATCCGGATCATAATCTTAGAGAACAAAGGTCTCGTGATGTGTCTTTTCAGTTGAGGTCTAGTAATATTGATCTTACACGAAGCAAAAGTCAGAAACAATCAAAGATCAAAGGAGGCTTCATGAAGACGCTAAGGAAGAAACTTGGAGATGTTGTAAGCAAGTTAGTAATTCATGAACGTTTACCTATGAATTTAGCTAGATCTCCATGGATGAATAATTTGATTGTTGTTGCGGCTGAGGTAAGTGAAGGGGTCAAAGGCCCAACTCCTTATGAAGTCTCTAACATATATTTAGATAATGAATATAAAGATATTTGTGAGTGGTTTAATACGTTGAAAGGTTCATGGGAAAAAAGAAGGGTGACAATAATGTGTGATGGTTGAACGGATGATATCAGCCATACTCACATTATGATACTAGTGTTGCTAGTCGAAATACTGATTAATACTTTGAGTTGTTAGATAAAGTAGTTGAAGAAGTAGGAGAAGAATATAATGAAGGGGCCCTAAAAGCAGCTGGCCGAAAATTGATGGAAAATAGGCCGCATTTATATTGGACTGCTTGTGCAGCTCACTGTATTGATCTTTGTTTGGAGGACATAGGAAGAAAAAAAAAGTCCAAAAAATATTAAGTGATGGCAAGATTATGACAACTTTTATCTACAATCATACTTGGATAATAAATCTGATGACAAAATATACTGGAAGTAGACAAATTTTTCGGCCTGGGATTACCAGATTTGCTACACAATTCTTACAAATACAAGCAACTGTGCAACAAAAAAAGGTTGAAAAAACATGTTCAGCTCAGAAGAATTTAGACGATTTAAATCCGGGAAAGAGAAAATTGGGTCGGCATTTGAAGCTAAAACAATTGTTTTAATAAGAACTTTTGGATTAAGGTGAATGACATTCTCAAAATTTTTGAGCCTTTAGTGAAAGTGTTGAGACTTGCAAATGGTGACGATAAGCCTACCATGGGTTTCATATATGAAGCAGTTGATAGAGCTAAACAAGCTATACGAGAAAATTGTCGTTATCATGCTACATATAATGCTATTGTTGACGAAAGGTGGAAATTCATGCACTCAGATCTTCATTCTGCCGGTATGTGAATTAAGTTTTATGTATGTAGTGATGAAATGATTTAAACATTATAACCTATCTCATTTTTTGAATTTTTTAGGTTATTATCTTAACCCGCAATTTCAATACGGAGTTGAACATGGAGGTGATGTCCTGGCAGAGACAATTGAAGGAACAACTAAGGTTATCAGTCGATTAGAAAGAGATGTGGATGACCAAATTAAATCTTTGAATCAGGTTAAGTGTTGATATATTTTTAAATCTGTATTAAATAATGTTTTTAACATAAATTTAACTTTATTGCTTTTGAATATAACACTATTGCTTTCTTTGAATTATACTTTGCAACTTTAATTATGTCACAAGTAGCATTCTTTGAATATAACGTTATTGCCTTCTTTATTGATTAATGTATTTAACTTAAATTTATTGGTTAAATTTAAGTGTATATTAAAGTAGAACATTTTAAGAAGTTACACAAGAAACACTTTACACGTAAGAAGTTAAAAGATTTTATTGTGTAATTATTGTGTAATTAGTGACACATGAAAGTTTTCCTAGTCACATGTAAAATATTTTAAAACAATTAATCCCAGTATATGTGTATAATTAAAGTAGTTAAACATGAAACATTTTATTAAAGTAGATAATAGATGTCGACAGATAATACTCGAAGGTAGCTAATGAACGATAGAATCCATAACAAAATAAACAAGGTAAAAACATTACGTAAAAAGCATGACGATATTACAATAATATAACATATAATTTTATTTGCGATTAGGGGGATTCATAATCCTTGGTATTAGCAAAAACATGATCATACTCGGAATACTTCGTTGGTCCTGTAGAAGTGACTTCTTCTCCTTCCTCTAACTCTGCATATCCGGATTCTGTATCAAGAACAACCGAACAACAGATCCATATTTTTTCCGTATAGGCCAGTTCGGGTCCATTTCAGTAGAACTACAACCATGAGTCCCATCATCATAGCGTCTGTATTGGGCCGGCGGATCCAACCAATCGGGATGCCCTGGGCTGAAAACAATTATATTAGGCTTAAGCATTAGCGGGGTCTTAGTAAATAAATTCAAAATTAATAAAGCCATCATGTGCTTTAGGCCACCTTAGCCAATATTTAGATCCTTCATTGTGTCTGTATGACTCTGGTTGAGTTCCCGAGTCAACCTGTTTCGGAGGGGAAGAAATTATCGGTGATTTAGGACGCACAACCTCTTTAGTCGGAGAGGAAATTTTAGGAATTTTCAACTCCGATTTCTGTTTTGTAGAGTCAAAGTAATCCATATTAGTAGAGATTGATGAAAGTAATAGTAAAATATCAAAAGCAAAATAATTGTGAATGAGTTTATAAAAACAAAAGATGATGAATTTATATAGGACCAATTGACCAAATATGTCACACTCAAATATATAAAAAGATTCCACTATTAACTAGTTCGCCTGCACTAAATAGGACCGGTTTGGATGATGATAATTACTAGTTAGTCTGTAGCTCTGCACTATTGTTTTGAAAGTAATATTTGTCCAATACTCCACTATTATTTGTCCATCCTTTCTAGTTGGTCTGCAACTCTGCATGTCCAACAACTTAACTCCATTATTAATTGAAAGTAATATTTTATCAACCACAAGTCAGTCTACCAACTTGTCAACTTGATCTGAAAAGGTAAAGTTACTCAGTGAACCCACACACCTGTCATATTAGTCTTTAAGGCTGATATACTATTCGGTCCTTCACTCCTTTGTAATCCAGGCCAACTACTTGATTGTTGACTCCACCATTTGTCATGTAGGTTAGTTTACCACCTTCTTATTTTAATACATTTTATACTACTCAAATTAAATAATTGAACCGACAACCATTTTTTTTACTCCATAGCATTTTTACTATTTTACACGCGAAAATCAAGACTGACACACTTATACTACTCTTTGTTAGTTAATGATTTTTAAAGAAAAGCGTGAAACATTTGGTACGCCCCAAGATCAAAAGGTGTGGGCTAAAATGAATCCAAGTAAAATTTTACTTCTAATTGTATACATTTATTAATATTAATATACATTTATTCAACATTTATTAATATTGTTATGTTAAAAAAGTATTTAATTAATTATTTTTTGATCTTTTATAAAGTTGATTGGTGGTTGATATATGGTAGTTGTGCTCCTGAACTTAAACGTCAACAACAAATTGTGAGAGGAATTGGAGCACTTTTAGCTATACACACATGAAGACTAGGAACACATTGAAGTATAAAAAGCTACAAAAATTAGTCTTCACCCACTATAATATGAAGCTTAAAATGAGACATGAGATGAGAAAAAGTCAAGCTGAAATCGAAGAAAGTTTTAATCCGATTAATCTTGACTATATTTTTGAAGAAGGTGATTCATTATCTCCATGGATTGAAGAGAGGAAGAATTCATTATTAGACGGACTTCAAAATGCAGCATGGTTGCCTTTGATGAACACTGATGATGAAAATATGGAAGACGATGATGGTGGTGGTGGTGATCATAGTGCACCAAGTGATGACAGTGACACTGATGGTGGTAATGGAGGATTTGGGGAAAATAATAATGATGGTAATGATGACACTGGGGTGGAGATTCAGACAGACTTCCAACCCCCGAGGCGTTATAGGAATTTAATTGATATGACTACCGACGATCCTTCATTGTGTGAGAGCAGTAGAACCGGGCCAACTAGGAGAAGGGGAAACAGACATCATAATGTTCCATTAGATGATTCATTGTCTTCGAGTGTTGGACCGAATTTCGGTTATAGTGGTAATGATGAATCTTCTAGTAGTACTCATTAGTCATTATTATGTGCCTTTTGATCAGCATCCCAATGTGACCTCTTATGATCAATATGGAAATGATCAAGCTTCTTCATACTACCAACCATCCACATATCAAGATCCTTATTATCAAGAAACAAGTGGTGGATTTTATGATTATGTTTTCATGCAAGGATATTCTCATGATAATGGTGAGAGTGAAACCAAAGGTTGTGACCCCCCAGGCCACTCCACCATGTGATAGGAAGAATCATGTAAGTTACTACATTTCTTTTCATAATTATTACTACTACTATTGTTATTACGTAGTATTATTTATTGTTATTATTATTGTTGTTGTTGATATTAACTCATTTAATTTCATATTTATTTTCAAGGGAAGTTCGCAGTGAAGATGTATTTGTAGGAGGTGATGGTGTAATATTTGGAACTTTTTACATCATGTTGACATGTGTAATGTGTCATTTAATGTAGGAATCTATTTAATTTAAAGATGTGTTAAGACTTGTTTAATTTGAAGACATTATTGATTGTGTGTGTAATAATATTTAGTTTACCGATTTTTCTAATTATCATTCTCTTTTAATTGTCATATTCCTATTGGTTGATTAGTTGTTCACATATAAGTGCTCAAACAAGTATTCATAATATTTTTATTAACTTTAACATCCATTAATTATATGTTTTGCGCGCTTGAAAATATTGCACGCCGCTGCGACCACTGTACGCATCGCAGCGGCCGCAACAGCCGCTACCAAGATGACCATTACCGTGACTGCTAACGCTGCCACTACGGCTATTTAAAACCATGGTTCACACTAGTCTATAGTCTCTACTATCATCCGCCCTGACCCCAGGGTATACTGTATACTACATTACCACACAACTCAACGACTAGCAGGAGGTTTATGCTATGTCGGTATTAAGTTATGTACATGAGTATGTGAATGTTTTGAAGAGTGAGACCATTTTCGGGATTGCTCAAAGACCGGTTGAGCTCGGATGTGTGCTGAAACTTAAAAGAATAATTGGGATGTTTCATATTTATGTATACACATGTGTATGTGGCACTCTGAAATTAGTGACAAACGATTAATTATTTTGAGGATATAATGATATAGCCATGGTTTAGAACTTCAAATATTACGGTGTTATCGTACCGAAAACATGGTCCACAATGCACATTCTATTAATAAAATCAATATATGAATAGATTTTAGTAGTCTTGTGGCATTAAGGCTTGGATCTCCCTTTTTTCGACTTACACTGTTCGCTATTAATTTGGGACTAAGTTTTTTTGTCTTTCTATGGCTCTTTATTATATTTTCCTTTTATTTTTGGAGGTATACCTCCTTAGAGAGGTTTTGGTATAGTCCCCCTCTTTATCTGTATTTCTTTTGCTTTGTTGTGCTAGATGGTAAATGTTCTCCGACATTTACCCCACTGATTTTGGTGTTTTACTCACTGGGTAAAAAAAAATTCTTGTGGCATTAAGGCATAATATTTAAGTCTCTTAGATAATTATCGTGCTTCTTTCTAGGGTGGGTTTCGTCCGCTAGGGTTTTTTTTCCTCCACTATCGTTTGTAACGAGGAGTGGCTGCCGCAGGCGGGCTTAGGTGTACATGGTTTCTTCTTCCACCATCAATGCGGTTGTTTCTTCCTCTTTTGATTCGGCGAGGTTAAGCGGAGGGAAGAAGATGATTGATCTTTGGTGGCCGAAAGTTGTGCAAGGGTGGAAGATGGATGCTTGGTCTCCAGCGGCCAAAGGTCATGGATGAAGCGTGGGGCTAGGGACGGGAACAAATCCGGAGACGAAGTCTTCCGTGATATGTGGTGACAGAGGAGGCTTGGTAGAGAACAAGATGAACAAGAGGCAAGGAAGTAGCTACAACACTGTTGGATCGTCCCCCTCCTAAATCACCGCCATGGAGTGCAGGGGAGTCTAGGGTTTGGAAGCATCATTTTAATTTTACTGTTTGCTTGCTATTTATTTTTCATGATCCCCTGTTTATTTTTCCGTTGGTTACTTTTATTGTTGTAAGACTATTGCATTAGGATTGGGCGGTGATGGGAGACCTGCTTTAACCGTCGTTGGCTCATTTTCCCATTATAGGATCAACGAGTCATATTGTTTTTTTGAACGTGATTGACTCTAAGTCTAGTTCGAGGGCTCGTGGATGCACGTGGTCCTTTTGTCATTTTACCCTCTATCTGAATAATGTGATATTAATTTAAGTCATCTGTTGTAACTATAAAAAAAGTCTCTGAGATAATTTTGTCATTTGAGTCCAACTCCTTCTCCCGGGGGTTTACAGGTATTTGTATCAACCTTGGTGTGATCATGCACCATTGTTCGGCAATTTGGCATATTCCTGGGTCATAAAAACACTCAGTATGAATCTAATAGATTTAGAGAAATGGACAAGAATAATCCTAACTATTTGTGATATGCGTGAAATAATCCAAAATATCAATTATCCCAAAAAACCCTAACTATTGAAAAAAAACTCAAAATACTTCAGGGACAATAAAATATTATAAGTCATTTGCGTATTGTTAATTATCCATGGATTATTTTGAGATTTTTTATCAACAGTTAGGATTATTTTGAGATAATTAATACTTTGAAACATTTCAAGCAAATCACTCATAGTTGGGATTATTTATGTCAACCTTCTCTTCCTTAATTTGTCTCCGTTGTTTTCGTCTATTTCCTATATATTCTTTTCACGATTCATGTTTCTTCATCTTCTCCACCCTCTTGTTTCATCTTTGAATGCGTACATATGTCATGGATTTTAGTGTTTGCGATATATGCAAGCTTAGTACTATTAGTCCACTTTGGGAAACACAACTTGAGGAGAAGACAGTCGAATAGGAGCATGAGAGATACACTTTTTGGGGACATATTGGAGCAAATTCATGAAAGTAGGTTTCATAAAATATGACATCTCTACTTCGAATGAATTTCTTCATTTCTTGATCTCCATTACCGATGAAGATGTATGGATTTGACCCGAGATCAAGCTTTTGTCTCTGCTCCTTGGATACATGTGCAAATGGCTTGCGCTCGAACACTTTCAAGTGAGAGTAAGAAATGTCTTTTCATGGCAATTTCTTCTCGGGAACTTCATAGTTAAATGGAACTAAGGGTGACCTATTTATGAGACAGCAAGCCGTTAGCACAACTCCGCACCAGAAGACTTTGGTAATTTAGTTATACTGAGCATTCAATAAACTTTCTCTGTAATAGTGCAATTCATTCTTTTGGCTACAACATTGTGTTGTGGGATTTATGGCATTAGATCTTCATGTCTGATTCCATGTTTAATGTAATATGCCAAGGGCTTCCAGGAAATGCGCTCGCCTCCACTGTCAGAACAGAAACACTTCAACTTCTTTCATGTCCATCTTTCTACCATATCATGGAATATTTTGAAGCGATCAAACGTTTGATCCTTCATTTGTGAGATAGCAAGATCATACCTTTTTGAGATAGCAATCAAACGAGAACAATGCTTAACCTGAGAACGTGTTTACCCCAACGTGATACACAATGAAACACATCTAATGCACTTTTTTGGATTGTCATAATATTTAACATAATGTCACCATATGATTTAATATTGACTTAATTTGAGCACATTTTAAAATGTGTAACAAAAGAACTCCATTGTGCATCACATTGATTTAAATGTGAGAATACTCACGTTAAACATGTTCTCATTGGAACCACACCACATATATAGGGGGCGATCATGTACAAATCATGCTTATTATGCAAACGTTTGTACGATGCATCTTTACGTTATTTGTATTGCATGTCGAGGTTCAAAGTGTTGCATATTATTTAGCCATAAAATACCAGTTGTGTATCGACATTCAAATAGTTGCATCCTAAAAACGTTGAATTTTATTACAAAAATGTCACCGTGCCTTTACAGTCTTTAGATCAACTCATACGATCATCAAGATGAGTTTGTAGGTTGTAAATTAAGGATGGTTTGTATTTGTTCTACACACACATATGAAACTTCTGAAATGTTTTAAGCTTCCTGAAGCATACAACAGAGGTTCTCGAGAACAATATTCTACGGAGTATTAAACTAAACAGATCTCTATATGGTTTAAAACAATCAGAACGTATGTGGTACAATCATCTAAGCGAATACTTATTTTAAAAGGCCAACAAATAATGATATATGAATGTGCATTTTTATTAAGAGATCTGGCGAGGGCTTCATAATCATTGCAGTATAAGTTGATGACCTAAATATAATTGAAACTTCTGAACAATTACAGAAGGGAGCGAAATGCTTGAAAAGAGAATTTGAAATGAAGGGTTTTGAAAAGACCATTTGTCTTGGATTACAAATTGACCACTAAAATAATGGCATCCTTCTGCATTAAACAACCTATATGTAGAAGGTGATAGACATATTTTTTTATGGATGAGGCACATCGTTTTAGCACCCCAACGGCCGTTAAGACAATTTAAAGTTGTTATGGACCCCTTTAGACTGCATTGAGATAATGATGATATTCTTGTTCCAGAGGTACCATATCTAAGTGCAATAGAAGACTTTGGAGTGAAGACATGGTTCTTGTCAAACGTGATATATCCTTTTCTGTAAATATATTGGCAAGATATGGTTCCTTCCAAACGTGAAGACATTGGAGTGGGTCCTTCGTTCCTTCAAGGTACAAAAGAAATTGTTCTATTGTTTTCTAACTTGTCCAAAACAGGATTGATTGGTTTTGCAGTTGCAAGTTATTTGTCTGATCCACATCAAAGAAGATCACAGACTGAATCCCTCTTCTAAAATCGGCCTAGTCAGACTGATTTATCGGCCTAGGAGGCCCTAACTGTAGAGGCCTAGTCAGTCAAAAGATCGGCCTAGTCGGCCAAAAAATCGGCCTAGTTGGCCAAAACATTGGCCTAGTCGGCCGCCTAGGTGCTAGGCGCCCCTCAACCGCCCGACTAGCGCCTTGCGAGTTTCTGAACAATGGACTGAATATGGGTTTACATGTGAAGGGACTGCAATTTCATGGCATTCCATGAACAAACAACTGTAACAACATCATCTAATCATGCGAAGCTCTTAGCCATTCATGCAGCGAGTCGTGAATATGCAATATATACTTAAGAAGTGTAATTCGGTACGATTAGACGTTCATGTAGATTATGGTTTGATAAAGAGACCCTGACTATCTTATTTGAAAATAATGCAACTTAATTGTATCCACCAACTCCCCCCCCACCCCCCATCCCACTCCATCTCCTTATCCTTTTTATTCTCATTCTCCTTTTCCTTTTCCTCTTACTTCTCATTCTCATCCTCGTCCTCTCCTTCTTCTCCTAGACTTCTCTTTTTATTCCCATTCTCATTCTCCTCCTTCTATCGGCCTTCTCCTTTTTATTCCCATTCTCATTCTCATCCTCACCCTCCTCACCCTTTTTATTCTCATTCTTATTCTCCCCCTCACGCTCCTCTTCTTCTTCTTCTTCTTCTTCTTCTTCTTCTTCTTCTTCTTCTTCTTCTTCTTCTTCTTCTTCTTCTTCTTCTTCTTCTTCTTCTTCTTCTTCTTCTTCTTCTTCTTCTTCTTCTTCTTCTTCTTCTTCTTCTTCTTCTTCTTCTTCTTCTTCTTCTTCTTCTTCTTCTTCTTTCTTCTTCTTCTTCTTCTTCTTCTTCTTCTTCTTCTTCTTCTTCTTCTTCTTCTTCTTCTTCTTCTTCTCCTTCTTCTTCTCCTTCTGCTTCTCCTTCTCCTTCTCCTTCTCCTTCTCCTTCTCCTTCTCCTTCTCCTTCTCCTTCTCCTTCTCCTTCTCCTTCTCCTTCTCCTTCTCTCCTTCTCCTTCTCCTTCTCCTTCTCCTTCCTCCTTCTCCTTCTCCTTCTCCTTCTCCTTCTCCTTCTCCTTCTCCTTCTCCTTCTCCTTCTCCTTCTCCTTCTCCTTCTCCTTCTCCTTCTCCTTCTCCTTCTCCTTCTCCTTCTCCTTCTCCTTCTCCTTCTCCTTCTCCTTCTCCTTCTCCTTCTCCTTCTCCTTCTCCTTCTCCTTCTCCTTCTCCTTCTCCTTCTCCTTCTCCTTCTCCTTCTCCTTCTCTTCTCCTTCTCCTTCTCCTTCTCCTTCTCCTTCTCCTTCTCCTTCTTCCTTCTCC